>OY728164.1:1553779511-1558579511 GCA_963277665.1 Viscum album | reverse complement strand
CAATAAATGAGTTGTTAATAATATTGATTCTAGATATCAATGTTAATTCTTTTAAAGGGGATGTGATAACACATTAGATGATAGATTAGTGAGATTTCAAATTATGATTGGTTGTAAAACATGAGGGACATTGAGTCTAACCCAAACACTATAAAAGAAGTGAGCTTGTGAATAGATGTGATGTGGCCTAAACATTTAATTGGAAGTGAGGCTCAGTGAATCTAGTACATCATACCATTGTCATTGTATGCTCCTTAGATAAATCCTACTAAAGGTAAACTAAGTAAAATTTCTCTGTCTCATTCATGATTTTATTTTTTTTATACATTTATATGGGAAATAGAGAGAAGTTCTTTTTTTAACAAAGTTATAAGATGCAACATGGTAGTTTTTTTTAATTATTCATTCCTATATTCACCCTCCTCTAAAGGTATTCAATGATATTGGGGACAATAGTAATAAATGATATGATCTTTATGGGATACATTGAAGATCCTTAATTAATCAAGAATATTGTGTTCCATAGTTCTAATTGTTCCAAAATATTATGGTGCTTAGTCATGTGTTTGTGTAACATATTGAATATTCATCTAAAAAGATATAATATTCATGTATGATAATATTGGGTTTCTATTATTGTTATAAGAGGATACTTTTAGTTAGCATTCATAAAATAGGGTTTTAATACATTAGTGTGATCCCAATAATATTTTTATTGATATATATTGGGATGTCTCTAAGGATTAGTCTAAGGATGTGCTATAGTATTGGATAATATCATGGAATTTTGGGAAAGTATAGAGAATGTGGTTTCATGGAAACTACATCCCTGTTTGGATACTACAAGTTGATGTGTCTTTGGAACAAAGGTGCTTAGGGGTAGTAACTCCAAAATGGGTGCACCGAGCTAGACTCAATCATAACTAGGTGCATTAAAATGGTCCTCATTTCAAACCATAATTAACACTCCCAGGGGATATTATTTGAAAATTTGAAAAAACATTATGAACCATCCTGAAAGATTTAAATAGATTATGTTTAAGAATAAACATTTATAAACTTATAGTGTCATAGATTAAAAATATGGTGTCATGATTTAGACACCCTATAAGTGATACATGATTATGATGTGGCTCCTTACTATTATTAATTTTTCTTACCCTATTCTTTTTGGATTCATTTATTGGATATAAACTATAAAAACCATGTTATTATAAAATGAAATGGATAATTAAATGATTTTACTCTTAATAAACAAAATGATATTGGAGATAAAATGAATTTTATTGTTTCTACACTCACATAAATTTCTCAAGATATTACTCATGATGGACTTCTGAACTAGTAAAGGAGGGAAAAATGTTATAATGAGTTCTTAATGAGGCAACACCAACCTTATTTCAGCTATCATCTTAATCATATGTTTTATGAGATATATATTAGTACCAAAAAAATTAATTTTCAACTCTCTAGAGTTCATAGTATGAAAAACTCATTTTGGTTGTCTACTCTTTGTAATTTGAGAAATATTCATGGTAGATTCTTAATAAAAATATGAGGAAGTGAGAATAAATTGACTCCATTAAGTGGGTGACTTTAAGATCCTATTTTTAAATAAATTCTATCACCATATTCTTCATACCAAAATGAGAAAAAAATTCTTAGATCATAAGTATAGGGATGACGAATTAGTTGGAACCTAAGAAGAAAATTTTAGGAGACATGGGATATACTCTTCAGTTATTATAACTCTTTTTAAATGTTTGGTTTTCCTATTCTAGTGTGGATTAAAACCAAATCTCCAGATAGAATTAGCTATAAGGGAAATTTGATGTTATGATGAAATAAATCATTATTCACTAAAAGTGGAAATAGAAGCTATAAACACTCTTTGTTTTAGTGATAATAAAACTAAATTCGTGTTACACTAAAAATCCAATGTTATGTCACATATATGGAAGAAAAAAATTAAAAAGAATACATTTTAAAATTATGGGAAGGAGGAAATATGTGAGAGCATGAAAGGAACAATAAGGTTTTTCAAGTGGGGGAATCATGGAAAATAAGAAAATAAATGTAAAGGTGATGTGAACAGTCCAGTAAATAAAATTAATAGAGAGAGTTCTCAATAGAATTCAGCACCCACACATTAGTGTTTCCAGTGCATGGAATTTGGGAATTATATGAACCAATTACCCAATACAAGGGACAATATGAATTATAATACCCAAAAAATTTGAAGTAATGGAAAATGGTAAGGCCTTTGAAAAAAAATACATTATGTGAATAATTATAATTAAGGCACACTTATCCACCTCATCCATCGGGAATTTGATGTTTTTTTATGAGAAGTACTATGAAAATCACAGTGTTCTTCATTTAGTGAAATTTCATGTCGTTATCTACCTATGCATAGATTATAGAATAATAAAATCACATTAAATATTCTATCATTACAAGGATGAACCCAAGCATCCAATGATTTGTTTTTTTGTATAAGATAAGAGCATATATATGGAATAATGTGTGAATAAAAATTTGGAATGGTATATGTCTTAATGAAAATTAACAAAAGATTTATGTATACCATAATGGGTTTATAAGTTTAAGGTTGATCATAAGTTCAATGTCATTGAAACCCCCTATTAGGTTTTATGTGATTTGTTTTTATCAATAATAATGATAATTTAAAATATATTTATTAAAATCAAACCAAATGGTTTGATATATGTTTTGTTAAAATATTTATTTAATGTGGATTTCATTTTTAAGGGAATATGATTAATGATATTGATAACCTTTAGGGATTATCTTATCTTTTAGGTTGAGGTAATTTCTGGTTTAAGTTGATCACGTTATGAATTAAGAACACTTCATTCCTACAAAAAAATTTCTCTCTGGATTCTCTTCCCAAAATATACATTAAGGAATGGGTAAGGTCTAATTGAGTACCAAATTAAATTTTTATCGATTGGGATCTAGATTTTACCTCAATTGTTTGAAAAACTCATTAAAAATAACATGATATAAAGTTTATTTTTTGCAGTATGAGAACAATTAAAACCTGATGGTATACACTATGATCTTGTGGAATGTATTTCAATGGAGCATGGTATCACAAATTTATATAGTTTTGGTTCCATAAAAAAATATAGTTAATTTAGAAATTTATTTGGATCTGTTTAAATCACTTTATATATACCTAAATGAATTAAAAGAAATAAATTTATTGGGACCTAATATAGTTGATGAGATGGTAGTGATGTTTAGAGTCATTCAACAACATGTAATTTCCCTACAAAATTGAAAGAAATGATATGATGATAATAATTGATATGATATAGAATTTAATGTTGTTGAGAAGGTCTTTATATAAAGTTTTCCAAGGAAAAAATAAGGGAAAAATAATCCCTATATATATCAGTCCCATTAAAATATTTAATTATATCGGGATATTAGCTTCTCATTGGATATTCCACCAGACCATTATCAGGTTTACAATGTGTTCCACATATCACTCATAAGGAAGTACATACTTGATCCACCTCATATACTAAACACAGAGGTTATACCTCTGGTGAATGATATTAATTATAAGGAATTGCTGGTAGAAATTCTTGGATTGTATAGAGAATGTTCTATGAAACAAGACCACTCACCTAGTCAACATTTTTTGGTAGAACCATAATCTTAATAATTCAACATAGAAACATGGGGATGTAATGAGGCAGAATTATCCTCAGTTATTGGTAACAAAATGAATAATTTTGAGAGAGAAATTAATTTTACGTGGGGTAGAATGTAACATCTAGTACTTTTAATATATTTTCTTCCTTAATAAATTAAATTAATTTGATAAAGTTCATCAAACACGAAACTATTTTTTTCCATGTTTTACAAATAATATTTTTTTTAAATGAAACATTAAATACTATTAAAATATTATTCTTTAACAAGATAGTTATCACATAACCTTTAGAAGAAATGGTATAAATATGATTAACAAAATATTTAAAATTTATGGCATACACATTCATATATAATGAATTCATTTTTGACAAATTATTAATCAATTAAAATAAAAATAATTTTAAAATAAATGAAATCATCTTCAAGAAAACTATTTTTATGTACATAAATGCATTTAACTTAGATTAATTAAATCATTAAATTTTGGTGAATGATTTTAATTAATTATATAGATTATATATTATATAATTTTTTTAACATTCACATTTTTTTTACCAAGTTATAAGAAGAAATCATATTTTAGGAGTAAAACTATATTTTCTAAAAATAGTTTTCACCCATTTGAAAAAATTATTTTAAAAATTATTTTACAAATTTATTAAAATTTAAATTACATAATAATCTTTATTTATGAAATCTTGATATCAAATTTTTCTTATATGGATTTTTTTTTTATTTTTCTAAAAAGTTTCATTTTTTGATGAATAATGAAAAATACTTAATTTTAATTGAAAATTTCCATTTAATTTAAATTATTTATGAAGTAAAATGTTATTTTAAATTTATTTTATTATAATTTTTGTTCAAATATAAAACCATTTATCCAATTCAGTTCATTCGAATCAATTGCATATTAATATTTGATAAAAAGTACTTTGTAAACTTTTGAAAACTCCCTCTTAAAAAAATTTGCTTTCTCGTTGTGTCTGCATGATAAATTTTAAAATAAATATTTATACTTATGATAATTTAATTTTTAAAAATTAAATTCATTTTTATAATCATAATAATTTATATTTAGTAATAATTTTAAAATATTTTTTATCAACATTTAATTGTGGACAGAGTAAAAATTAATTACAGTATTTATGGTAGAAATTAACTTACCCAGGGGTTAAAGTAAACATAAAAGAGCTATAATTATTTATAAACATTTATAAAAACTATTTTATGGTCATATTTCAACCACTACACATATAAGGTTTATAATTCTCTATTTTTACCCTTTTTCTTGTTAAAAATGTTGTTGAACTTATTTATTTTCCAAAACACTATGCATGCCCTCTCCTCTACTTATAAATGGACACTCTCTCTCCTCTATTATTAACATATTAAAAATCTTTTGTTCCTTTAAATACCATCACATTTTACTTCCTAACATCCATTTAATCAACATTGAATCATCATTTTTATTATAAATAAAACCTAGGAAGGCTTGAGGTGCAAATGTATAAGGGATTCCATAATAAGATATAACATTCGTCAATGAGAATTTTTGTTTTATATCATCATCCACATCCTTCAATTATTAGTACACCATCATAAAATAACTACATCATTATCATCCATATAATTTTACATTTTTTATGTTTGTTTAATAACCTATAAACATTTTCAATTCCATCAAATGGTGTATGAAATCGCCATTCTTGTGTATAGAAAACTACAGCCTCGCAAACTAAGGTCATTAATATTTTAATGACCACCTATCACAATTGGGTATGATGAATTATATATAGTATATATATATGATATTTATAACATACTTATATCTATGGAGTTATTATATCATATTTAAAAAATTTCATTCCAATGCACAAGGGATATGATAACATCGCTCATGTGTATGTTGGACTAACACCTCACGAAGTCATGTGATTTGATTTTAATAAACATTTTACATGGAATATAATAAAAATAAATATATGGGAAATAAATTACATAATTATGAAAATAATTAATTATTTATCATTCTGATAAATTAATATCTCATTTTATTTGTTACCTTTTCACACTCTGAAAGATGATAACATTGTTCATGTACAAGTAGACTACCACATTCAGGAAGCGATGTGAATCTCTATTTTTTGTCACCATACACAATGGATGATATATATAAGTATATTTTATTTTATTTATGATATTATTATCATTATGGAAATATATGATATAACTTATCTTCATTCCATAATAATAGTTGAAAAAATAAACATTACTCATGCGTATGTATAACCTACCGTCTCCATGATCGTAAAATACATCATTTTTCAAAACCATAATTCATGATTAATAATAGGAGAATAATTTATTTATAAATATAAGAACTATTTAATTTTTATTATTATGTATATGATGGAACCGTGATCAAAGTAAGAGGGATAAAAATAAAAAAGAAGACATATAATAAAAATAAAGGGATTTTTACCCAAAAAGATACATTAACATAAAAGTTTTATGAACATGAGCCTCAGCATAGTTGGTGGGGACTCTTCAAGATCATCCACATGACCCAGGATGAAATCCATGTGGAGGTTTATTTTTTGGTTACTATAGAAGTATTTTAGTAGGTAATGTTCTGTACTATAGAAGGTGAAACTACTCATCTAATTTGGCCTTCAGGCCTGTGGTCTGGACATCTAATTCATTAAGGCCTTCCCCCCCCCCCAAGTCCTCTAATCAAGTAAAGAATTCGGGCCACCTCAGGGCCTTTGGGCCACCTCAAGGCCTTTGGGCTACCCACGAACTTCAAGTTACCTAAAGTGTATAAGAAGAATCGAGAAGGAACATGCCTAGATGTGGACATAGACTGGGTGAATTCACCAGAGTAGGGAAAACAAAATTTGGATGAATGGGATGATATTTAAATTTCCACTAGTACGAGGCATGTTCACCATTGCACATGAAAACTAGCCGACCATTCATGCGATGGTGGAGAGCTTCATAACGATATATACACTAAGAAGGGGTAGTGACATGTAGTGTTTATGATTATTCCATCCATAAAACTGTATGATTTTTGGGTCATGTAATGTGTCTCTAAGACTTGAACCTTGTAAGGGTTCCCCTTCAGCCCTTAAAATGAGATTATAAAAAATAAACAAATAAGGCCTTTGGCCATTTAGAAAACATGAAATTGTTAATAAATAGGAAATAAAATTACATATGTGAATTATATATAGTTTGATATATATAAATATGGTTCTATGATAGAATTACAATAAACATATATTTATTATAGATGTTGTATAAATGAGTTTGAATTATGTCAAGGATTATTGAAGAATATTTCCATTGCACTTTTTTGTGTAACAAATTCAATATTCACCATATGTTTCTTTTATGTGGGGTATATAATTACCATGAATTTATTTTAAGTTTCTTAAAAATAAAATTATTTTGATTTGTAAATCCATTTTAGGATATCTTTATAGTTGGTTTTATAGTATCAATGTTTCCAATATAGTAATGTGTTCTTAGTCTCTCTTTTATTTATGGGAGACATGTGAAAATTCACCACTCATTTCTTGTGTGTGGTGTATATATTGACCCATTGACATGTAATATGATGAATCACATTATTTTCATGATATATAATATAATATTTTATTTTAATCTCAATTAAATATTATGATTCAATGTTTTACTAATGTGATAATGTTTTTTTTCTCAATATGCCTTTGAGATTTTGTAATGTTATGCACTTATATTTTTAATGAGGTGAATATGAATCCCCATTGGCACATAATATAATGAATTTATCTATTATCCTTATATTTTATATTTCATTTAAATTTATCATTTCACAGGTCATGTAATTTAAATTCACCAATTGGTAAGAATTTTATGTTACAGTCTCACCATTTATTAGGATTTTGCAATGTTAAGTCTTAATTGGTGAAATATTTTGATCTACATTCCATTAATTCTAATGATTTTTATTTACTTATGTATATTCATGATATTTTTTAGTAAATGTAACAATTTTATTCTCTTTGATGCTTGAAATAATAGATAAAATATTTTGAATAACAATCCGATTTTTTTTCTCTCTTGGGTCGGAAAACATTTTTCTTCCAATATAATGTTTTCTAAAAATTATTTAAAAACTTTATTAGTATTTCTCATTAATTTTTATAATTCGTTTTTACCCATTTTTTCTATTTTAAAATGGTTATTTTAAAGGAATAGTCATGTCAACTTCCAATAAATACATATGTGTTTTTACCAAAAAATTGAAATTAATCACTTTTTAACATGTATGAAAAGAACAAAACACCCCTTCATAATGAAAATTGTATTATTATATTGTTACATTACAAATATTCATTTCAATTTTCAATGAAAATAATATTAACAATATTTTATGACTTAGAATGTTTTTTCTTAATATAATTTGGGTATTTTCCTCAAGAAATGTTTTAAATGATCAATCCAAATTTTTTCCATATAACATTAAATATATTGAGGATATTTATTCCTTACTAGGGATATTGTCCATGGATACCATTCTTATTATTTATCTGAATGGTTTTTATTTTTGAAGGAAATATGTTTTCAAAACCTATTTATCATTCACTGGTTATGCCAGGCTAAAATTATTATGAAACCCACTTCTTTTTTACATGGGTTATATAATGATTGAATTGGGAAATGATTATGAAACATGTATATTTTCAATTGGTTATGATATGATGAAATATTTATGAATCCAATTTCATTTCATGGGTTAAGATATGATGAATATTATATGATCTTATGGCACAGTTATGAATGAATTTCATTATGATGCAGGTGGGACCTATATCTTCCTCCTATGAATTAGGTAATGATTGATAACACATCTATAAATATGCTATGATTGAACCTGATTACATGTTCATAATTTTATGTGTGAGACTGATTACATGTTCACAATGTTATTCATGAACCTAATTACATATTAATCATGTTATGCATGGACCTATATTTATTGTTCGAAATGTTATCTTTAGACCTCTCTATCATGCCCATAATGTTATTCGAATACCTAGTTTCATATTTATAAGTTTATGTAAGGAACCGATTTAAAATACTTTACATAATGAGTGAACTTATATTTATTTATACATGTTCACAATCTTATATGTTGATGTGTAGGCCAAAAATATTTGTCTTATGCCAATGTTATGACCTCATGGGTTATATTATTTTATTTTCCTAAGAACCATGTCTTATGAACTGCAACTATTTATTACATGACTTAATATTTGGATCATTGATATACATGGTATGGTATTAAAATGTTATTCTCATGTTCTAATACCCTTAGGTTTATGTTATTCTTACATATTTTCCTTTTTTACCCATATCGAGCATCTATGATCACCCTTTATAATGTTTTCTATCCCAAGGTTATGAAGAATGATTTTTAAGAAGGGTTAATAATGGGGAAGATCATAATTAGATATATTGGATATCTTTCTTGAATTAAGTATATAGTGTTCCATGTTTCCATAGCCACCGAAGTATTAATGCCTTTAGGAATGTGTTTGTGTAATGTATTTAATATAACCCTACAAAATTTAATATCCATATATGATAATATTGGAAAAATATAATTAGTATCAGAGGATATAGTTTTTGTTAACAATTGAAAAAAACGATGATAAAAATTTAGTGGGATCCCTTTTTATATTTCTAAGGATAATTCTAGGGATATCTATAAGGAAAAGTCAAAGAATGATTTGATGTATAGGTAAATGTACTTCGATTTCAGTAAATTATTGAGTGATTGGTTTATATGTAATTACATCCCTATATGTACACTAAAGGTTTATCTGGATCTCGCATAGTGGCTCCTTTGGTTAATAAATCTGAATATTGTGCACTGAGATAGAACCAATGGTAACCTGGTGCATGAAAATAGGCCTTACAATACACCTGTTTTGACACTCCCTTGAGATATGTTTTGAAAACTCATAAACTCTTTAAATACCATCACGTGGGATTTATATAGATGATGACTATGAAGACCTATGAATTACATATTGTTTCATAGAGTAAAAATAGTGTGACATGATTTAGACACCCTATTATTGATTTATCATGATTATGTGGGACCCTGCTAGGATTATTATTTCTTATACTACACTTTTTGGTTTTTTCCAATGGTTGGAACATGAAGGAACCTTGTGAAGGAATAATACAATAGAAAATAAAATTATTACAATCATAATAATCCAAATGTTCTGGAAATTGAATTTAAACCCCTCATTGATATGATCACAAATATTTTTGAAGAAATGACTCAAGATGGACTACCATAAGAGAAAGAGTGGGTGATAATTTTTTATTGGGTACCTTATGATGAAATATCCATAATCATTTAATTTTTATAGTGACCTTTTTTTCTGATCAATGGATCAGTACCTCTAAAAGTACATTTTACATTATCTAGTATTCATATCATTAAAAAATAATTTATGTTGTCTAACATTTTGATGGTGTGGTAGATCAATAGTAGAATCATACAAATAATATAATGCAATGAGACGAAATTTTATCTATGAGGTGGGATTTGATTAAAATCATATTTTTCAATAATTAAATTCTTTGTATTCATCATACAAAAATGGAGAAGTAATTCCGTAATCATAATAGGAAATATGGGGAATCTATCAGTACCTATGAAGTAAATTTCATTATACTTGAAAGGTTCCCTTCTGTTATTATAATTAATTCTAAATGTAAGGGTTATTAAATCATCAGTATCTTGAAACAAATTTTCTTAAGAAATTTATCCATAAGGGGCTTTGGATGATTTGAATAAATCATTTGTTGTGCACTATAAGTGGAACTGGAAGCTAGAAATTCCATTGAATCTAATGAAAATAGATGAAAAATGGGGTTTCCTAGAAAATCCATTGATATATGAAATCAAGGGAAGAAACATTTTCAAAATCATACTTCAAAAAACTACAAGACAGAGAATTTAGGTGAGTTCTTGAAAGGAACAAAAATGTATTTAATGTGTGGGATTCTAAGTCATAGGGAAAAAATATGTTGAAGTTATTTGAAGAGTCCAGCCAATGAAATTAATAGAGGGAGATCACAAGAAATTTAGCCACTCAAAATTTAGTGTTTCATGTTCAAAGAGATTGGGAATTATGTGAACCAACGCCCCAATAAAAGGACAAATATGGATGATAATCCCTAACAATCTATGATGACAAATGATAAATGGAAATGTTAATTAATAATAATGAAGGAGTTGAATCATGATAATTAAGAAACACTTATCTTAATGTCCTTAGTTGTGAATCACATGATTTATTTTGTTCGAATAATCCATATAAAAATAATATTTTTCATCCTTTAGAGAAATTTAATGTGATTATATTTATCTATATGGATTCTAGAATAATTAAATAACATTTAATATTCTATCAGTATATGGATAATCCCAATCTTACAATGATTTTTTTATAATATCTGAGTTTATATATGAAAAAAGGTGAATTAAAATATTGAATTGATTATTTATCCATGTAATATTAACAGAATATTTATTGATAACATCATAGGTTTCAATGTTTATGATTGATTATATTTTAAAAGTTATTGAACCCCCTTTGTTGTTTTATGAGATGGGAGTTTACCAAGATTAAAGATATTCTAAAAGATCAATATTTCAATATAACCCATTTGATTCAGTTATGTTTTAGTGAAAAATTCATTTAGTGTAGAATTAAATTTTTAGGGAAATAAGATTATAGGTCTTGGTGTCCGTTAGGGTTTATAATATCTTTGAGTTTGAGGAAATTATGGGTTGTAGTTGATCAACTTATAAATAAATCACACTTTTTTGTTACTAGAGAAGATTTATACCTTGATCCTATTGACAGAATATACATTATGGAAGGGGTAAATTTTCATGAAGTAATGCATTCAATTGTAACATTTTAAGATATGATGTTTACCTTAATTTTTTGGTGAAGTATTTAGAAATATCTTGATATAGAATTCAGATTCAGAACTGTGGGAGAAATTCAAACCCTAGAGGATATTCTACGATCTATCTCATTGAAATTTAATGGTGGTTGGGATCACACCATCTTTTAGTATAATTTCTTTATAAAAATTCATGTCACTAAAGCATTTAGATTGATCTATATGAAGATAATCCTATATTGTTCAATCAAGTTACAGAAATATTGATAATGGTACCTAAGATATATGAGGAGATATAGGTGATGGTCAGTTCCACTAAACTACATGTAATTAAAATAAAATGTTGAATGAAATGTTATTCTTATAATCATTGATGTGATTTAGAATTTGATATTGGTTAGAAGGTTTTTTAAGAATTTATCCATGGAAGATACTGGTGAAAACCAATCCCAAGATGTATCGTCCAATTAATGTACTTGACCGTATCACACCAATATATTACCATTTGTCTCTTCCACCTAACCTTTCTCAATTTCATGATTTCTTCCATGTATCACTCTTGAATTATTAAATATGAGATCCAACACATGTAAGGAACTCATAAGTCATATTACTAGCGAATGATATTTAGTATGAGGAAAAACTAGTAGAGATTTTGTATTAGATAGAGATAGTTATAGAAAATAGGACCACTCACCCAGTAAATTTTTTATGGTGAATCCACTAGCATAAGAAAGCTATATAAGAACCTGAGGACATAATGAGGCAGAATAATCCTCAGATTTTGGTACTTAAGTGATGATTTTCGAGGGAAAAATCATTTTAAGGGGAGGTAGAATGAATCAACCTGAATTATTATAAATAAATATTTTTTAATAAATTAATTCTCTTTGATAAAATCCATTACATGCAACAATATGTTTGGCCTATGTTTCACACTGCACTAATTTTAAGAAAAATGTGGCATACTATTAAAATATTAATATTTAACATGATAGTCACCACCTAGCCATTAGAATGTTGGCTATGAATATGATTAACTAAATTATAAAAATATATGTTTTATGCATGTATAGATAATTAATTCATTGGTGACTTGTAAATTATAATTTAATTTAAAAATTTATCAAAAATAGAAGAAATCATTTTTTCAAAAACAATTTTTATGCACATAAACATGTGTTACCTTATTAAATTAAATAAATCAGTTTTGATGAATGATTTTTAGGAAAAATATATATTATATATTCATTAAAAATTTTAACATTCATCATTTGTTTCACAATACAATAGTTAAGAATACATTGAATTTTACTCTTAAAATTATTTCTTCTAAAAAACATTTTTGTAATATTTGGCCCAATTATATTAAAATTAAATTTAACCAATTTTAGAAAATTTATTTTAAATAATAAATTATTTTTTAAAATTTTAATATCAAAATTATCTTAGGGTGAATATTTTGGATATTTATGTTTTTTTTATGAATAGTAAAATATACTGAATATTAATTGAGAAATTCATTTTCATTTAATTTATTAATAATTTTCAACTTTTTTATATTTAGTATAAATTAAAATTATTTGAACTGTAAATTCGTTAATACAATTTAGATCATTGTAATCAATTTTATATTGAACATTTATATAATACCTTTTAAACTTTTGAACATGTTCTCTGTAAAAACCTGCATTCTCATCACGACTGCGAGATTAATTATAAATTAAAACATTAAACTTCTATAATGGTATTTGGAAAAATTTACTCTAATTTTTTATTCATAATAATGTATATTATCTAATAATTTTAACATATTGTTTGACCAAAATGAATAGTGAAAATTTTAAAACCTAATGACTACAGTTAAGGTAAAAATTTGTTTATCGGGCATTAAACTAAAAAGACAATTGATTAATTGATCAATAAACATGCCTAAAAAATATTTTATGGAAAAAATTATCCCATTACTCTTCAAATATTATATAATAGAATATTTTTTACACTTGTGACATGTGTAACATTGGGGAACACTTATTTTATTTCAAAAATACCAGCTGTGTCGTATCCCCCACTTATAAAAGGCCACCCACTCTACTCTCTCCTTAACAACATCAATACCAATTGGTTAATATAATACCTAGACACATAAATTAATAAAAAACGAATTATCATCCCAGAATCTGTATTTTTTTATAGAAATCCAACCCGTGAAGGATTTATGTAGCCACCTAAAGCGGATTCTTGAAGAAGAGGCAACATTCATCAACAAGTGTTTTTGTTTTATTTATTAATCCACCTCATTAAATTATTCGTATAGAATAATTATATAATAAGCTATTTATATTATATATACATATATTTTTTATGTTAAATTAACTACCTACTACAATCCCCACTTCTATAAAATGGGTTAGGAAATCATCGTTTGTTTGTATGGTGGACCACCACCTCACAAATAGATGTCTCTCGTTTTTTTCATTACCACCTGTCACGTTTGAGTATTATGATGAAAAAATTATATATTTATAAACATATGGTATTTATAATATACTTATACCTTTGGATTAATTATATCATATATATCATTTTCTATCCATTCCAAAATCTATACAATAACATGACTCGTGTGTACAATAGAACATTGCCTCGCAAAGCAATAAGATTCATTTTTCACTAATTCTTTACATGGAAGATAATAATTTTACGTATGTTTGATATAAATAAAATAATTATGATATTACTAACATATTTTCATTTTTAATATTAAATATATCAATTTCATTATTTCATTTTTACTCCCTAAAATATGATAACATCGTTTATATAAGTGTGGACTACCACCTTCAAGAAGCGTTGTGACTCTCTATTTTCATCACAAAACCAATTAGATAATATATATAAGTATAAAATATGGTATTTATGATATTATTATCATCATTTAATGATATTATATTACTTACAAACATTCTATAATTATCATTGAAATAATGGAATCATTAGTGATGCGTTTGTAAGACCTACTGCCTCTCTGATCATACCATACATCATTTATGAAATGTGTCTTCAATGATTGATATTAAAATTATAATTTAGGTATAAATATTATAATTATATATTTATAATAATTATTTATATAATGGAACCATGATAAATATAAGAGGGATAGAAATAAAAAATCATGACATATAAGAAAAATGAAGAGGTTATTACTCAGAACGTGACATTAACATGGAATTATGAACATATTGGAAATAAAATAACATAAGTAAATAATTTATCGTATGATATATAAATGTAATATTATTTTACATATTTATAATAAACTTTCAATTTTTTTATAGGAGGTTTGAATGAGTGTGATGGAAGTCAAGACTAACAACAATGGATTTCAGTCTCACTATTATTTTCTGCAAGACAAATTCTATATTCACCATGTGTTTCTTTTATGTGGTGTTTATACATCAAATGAAGGTATTTTAGTAGTATTAACTAGAAGATATTGGTCATTTATAATTATATTTTAAGATATCTCTTTTATGGGGTTTAAGGTTTTAAAGTTATCAATGTGGTAAGGGATTTTTATTGTCTCTTTATTTCAGATAGACATATGAAAATTCACCACTCATTTTTATGTGGTGTATATACTGACCCTTGGATATATTATATAATTAATAACATTAATTTAATTATTTTAAAAGTATAATTTTTTGTTATTCATCATTGGGGATTATAATTAAAAATAATACTAAATTAATAAGGAATTTTTGTCTCGATTTTCCTTATTTGAAACATATGTCTTGTTATACGCCTGTCTTATTTTATGAGGTGAATATAAAACCAATTTTACTTGTAATTTTATAAATTTATTTATTCTCAAGATATTTTTAGTTTTATATAAATTTACCCTTTAACAAGGAATTTTATATATTGTAACATAGTGGATAGAGTTTTATTTTACAATCTCATAATTTATTGGGATTGTTCATGATTAAGTCTCCAATGAAGATTTATTATGATCCAATTATCATTAATTATCATTAAATTTATTCTCCTATTGTTATTCATGAAATTATATTATAATAAAAAAAATTTCCGTCACTACTGTTCAAAATAGTTGTTTTTTAAGAAAAATCCCGAATTTTTTTCTCTTTAGTCAGAACTTTATTCAATCAAAATCCATGTTTTTAAAAAAAATATATTTTTTTATTATACTATGATATTAAAAATTAATTTTTACCCATGTTTTAATTTCAATACTTATTTTTTGAATAAATATGTTTGACTACTTCCAAACAATGCATGTTATGATTTTACCTAAAATATGGAAGGAATATTTGTCATAACAAGTATGGTATAAATGATACAACCCATCGCCATGACCATTATTTATCTTAAATAATCATTTAGAATATTTCATGTCAATTTTAAAATAAAATGATTTTTAAAATGTGTTATGTTTTAAATTTTTTCCCAAGAGGAAAGGACATTTTCCTCAATATGTTTTTAAATGATTATTCAAAATCATTTTACATATAAGATGACATATATTGATGTTAACTATTCAATATTGGGGATACGATCCAAGGATAAACTTTTTATTATTTATCCTAAAGGTTTATGTTTATTATGGCATGATGTATATGAATATAATTTCTCTTACATGGGTTATGTCATGATAAAATTCTTATAAAACCCGCTTCTTTTTCAACGGTTTATGATATATGATTAAATGATAAAATGATTAAATATCCTATTATATTTCCAATGTTTAAATATGAAGAAATATTATTGAGATCCATTTCATTTCATTGGTTTGATAGAAGTAATATTTTATAATATTGTGTTAAAAATATTTATGATTTTCATTATTTGATGGGGGTACCTATATCTCCCTCCAATGTATTGGGTGAATATTGATAACTAATGAGTAAATATTTTATGTGTGAACATGATTACATGTTCAAAATGTGATACCTATATCTAATTAAATGTTCAAAATGATTTTCATGAACCTAATTACATGTTCAAAATGCAATGAGTGGACCTATCTTTAATTTTCATAGTGATATGTGTGGATCTATATTTCATTTCTAGAATGATGTGTGTGGACCTAATTTCAATCCCATAAGTTTATGTTAGGGAATGATTTCATGTATTTAACCTAATGAGTAAAAGTATCTATATTTACAAATTTTAGCAATGTTATAAGTTGATGTGAATAACAAAAATCTATTTAATATTAAAATATTATATTCTCATGGGTCATGTTAATTGATTTGTGTACGATTCATGTCTTATGAACATATAATAATTATTCCATGAATTAAAATTATGATCTTAGATATTCAAATAATGGTTATCTAATCTCATGCACATGTTCTCACACACCGATACTCATGTTATGCTTACATATTGTTCTTTTTTACTCTTACACATAATTTGATATCACCATTTATTATGTTTTAATTCCCATGGTTATAATGATATATTTTTAAGTATGATTAATAAATGGGAAGGTATTTATATAGACACTGAAAATATTTCATTAATTAAGGATATTTTTTCCAATTTGCCAATGTTAATGAGTTACTATGGACTATAGGCACGTGTTTGTGTAATGTGTTGAATATTCATCAAAAAAACATGTAATATCCTTGTATGATAATATTGGGTCTCTATGAAATTATCTTTTTCGATGTGAATTAGACTCTCTCATTTCTGATATTATATTAATCATAATGGTAAATACATAATGTATGTATTATTATTAGTTATGATTATTAATAGTCCATTAAATATGACATGATAAAAGATATAATGGTCCAAAGTAAAAAAATTATTGAATAAATTTTCTATTTTTACATCACATAATAATGAATTTACTCGTTAAAAATTTGAATTTAGTTTATAAATGTTTTCATAATTATAATGTAGTTTCAAACCCCTATCCAATAAGAGGTGGTGTAAGGGTTTCACACTCTTCTAACTACGAGTCTAGGAGAGGTTTTGATAGGTTTTTTCATGAAATAAATTAAAAATTGATTTATTAGAAAATATATATTTGGGATTGAGGTTCTTTTTTGTTTAAATTCTATGGGGATGTAATTTTTATCGTTAATACATTCCATTAAAAAAATATGAGAGTATTTATATAAGAAAATTAGGATAATAATTCACTATGTCATATTTTCATTGTGTTATATATTAATAATGTAGAGTAATTATGGTTTCTTTCATTTGATGGGATTTTATTGTAGGAACGAAAAATTAATTAATATAAAATAAATAATTACTATTTTTTATGATAATAATATTATTTTCAACCATGAAAGTAATATTCACATTATTATCCACCTAACATTATCTTTAGATTAAATTGAACCAAAATACATAGTCCTTGTGATTTTTGATGATTAATTTCTAAGTGGACAAAAAGATAACTTATAATCATGTTGATTGAATTAATATTATTGAGATTCAGCATAAATCTATGTATATTATACTACTTAATGAGTGTAATGAGGTCTGGGTGAGGATTGAAAATAGTCCGTTGGGTATTAATGAAAAGTTGAATAATTTTAATGAAATTGTAGAGCACTTTTGAATTTAAATTTTATATGATTTGATATTTTAACACTTTTCGAGGGATGAATTGTGTTATTTTTGAATTCATAGTTATAAATTTATATTATTTTGGATTATAAATGAAGAATTAAATTAATATTGCAATGTTTACATTCAATTTAAAATTGATTTTTTTTCTTGGGCATAATAAATTGTTCATATTTATTGGAATTTGATGATTCTAAATGATTCCTTAATTTCTGAAATAATTTGGGTTACCTTTGATTATAAAATATTCCCACATATGTGTGTTTTATAGTGGTTTATTTCCAGTTAAAATATTAATGGGAGTTATGTGGGATTAGTTAATTTTTATAGAAAATTAATTGAATAAAACTATGTCCCTAGAACCAAGATATAATTTTTGATAAGAGGAATTGAATGATAAGATATAGAAAAGAAACCATAGTTTCTTCCATAGAACAATACTACAATATCCCTTTATGGGTGTGAATTTTAGTGCAAATAAATAAGTTAGGTAATGATGAGACCTCTTACACCGCAACCCAAAAGGCACAAGACTTTTGCTAGAAGAGAGATTTTGGTAGTTCCATTCTTAGTGGGTACATAGTTGTAAGAGTATTCTTACCATAACATATGTATCTATATATATATATAAAAATGTAGCAAAGTCCTAATTAGTGATCTGTCATTGTCATAAAAGTTACTCCCTCGGTATGTAAGAGTCATTTCAATGGAAAAGATTATAGTTTTCATAGAGATGGAATCACATCATGTAAAAAAATAATTTTATGAAATAAATGGTTCATCACATAGAAATTATAAAAGTAAAGTTATTCATTTATGATATTCCATTCATAATGGGTTGAAGTATTATAAAATTGTAGAGACTCTATAATGAGGTAAAATTACACTACAAGAAGAAATAATATTATAAGATCATGGGGTTCTCAAAATTGAATATATGTGAATATTGGGCTACTAGAACCCCATTCCAAAATAGTGGTCAAAATTAAAACCTAATTGAGGTTGTATAAGAGTTAGTTAGACCATGTGTAACGTCTCGGATCCGGGTGCCACACAACGGGTTCCCCTAACCCAGTTGGTCACGTGACCTCAAGTGCATTTCCCCAAACTCCAGAGGCTACCATTTAGTAGTGAAGGCCTTGGAATGATAGTGGGGAAACTATGACCTAAATTGTCAATGTGTAGTGCAGTGGAAGAAAATATAAACATACAAAAGTGGAAGTGGTAAACAATATAAAAGTGAAATGTACAACAGTACTGAGGAAAAATATAACCAAAATTCATATATATGATGATCCAATATGTCTCTAATTCTATGAATGCAGACAAAAAAGGATACACTAAAATCAAATACAATACAGCACGAGCAACAAAGTACAGCAAAACAAAACCAAAGCAATGAAACAAGAACACAGTAGCATCGTAAGCCTAAGCTTAGTCTCATACTCTCCTACTCCTCTGCAACAATCATGTACCTGTGTACGGACTCTTTCCCTTATCGAAACCTGCAGCAATATAATCTGTTTGGTCCCAAGACATGTCCTAAACATGGTGTGAGAAATAAATCCTAGAAGGAAACCACCAAATGCCCATGCCCAACTGTCAGTGAAAATGTGAAACAACAGTGTGCAATAATTAAATGCAGTAAACTAAGAAGTACTCAAAAGTAACCATTACTACCATTTAAATTTCCATTTTAATAATTATTTAGAAATTCAAAATAATTTAATTCTGAGAAACCTTTTCCTTAGACATGAAAGTCCCTGCCCTCAGGCACTCAAAAACGAAACCATTAGGTAAATACCCCAGGAATAACAAATATTTCCCTCTGGCATGTGAGATCATTCCCTCAGGCATATGGAATATCTCCCTCCGGCAAAAGTAATGTTACCCTCAATCTAAACAGAACCTTACCCTCAGGCTAAACGTAACCTTTCCCTCAGGCTAAACAAAACCTTTCCCTTGGGCTAAAAAAATACTTACCATCAAGCGTTCCATATAAAAAACAAGTAACTTTGACTATCTCAACACATAATCAAGACAGTTATATATGTTTTCTCTTAAGAAATCTCAAAACATACTATTATCATGGCATACCCATGGTATCTTGGCCAAATGGCTAATCAAGGAAAACACACACACACAGTGGTCCTAGATCAATTCAATGATCTCAAACAACAGTTTATACTTATTAATTTGATTACATAAGAAATTCTAGGTATCCCAACTGTTAATGTCTCAGACATACGACACCCCGATCATGGGCACGTAGCACAACGGTACACAAAATCAACTCGAGAGTTAGAATTAAACACAAGACCACCTACCTCGATCTCCTCTGATCGATATACATGAAAGGAGCCTCCCGAAGCAACCAAAAATGACATATATCTAATATAAAAATTACCTGTTCAAGCCTAAATAAAGTCCCTAAGTAAAATAATAGGAATTAATGATTCGTGAAGAGGGAAGACCATACCCATGCAGTTCAAATGAGATTGAAGACGGATGAAATGAAGTCTCGGTGAGCGGTCGATAGCTCCTCCAAGCCTAGGCCTTCTCTTCTAATTCTCCTGGTGAGCCATCTTCCTCCTCTGTTGAATTAGGTGGCTACTGCCTGTTTTAAAGAAAAAAATGACGACACAGTGTGTAATTTCAAGTAGACGACATCTTCATTCATTTTTAACTATTCCCTTAGTGGGTAATTTCCTATGCTTCTCTGTTCACATGATGACTAATTACATGGTGTGTAGTACTATGTGCACGGTGTGTGGTTAGTCATTACACCCTTAATCACTAACAAGGCTACACGCCCTATGTTCTCATATCACACATCCAAAGTACACGACGTGTGGTCAAAATTATACACTGTGTAGTTAGTTTTACACCTTTAACCCTCATCAAGACCACACGCCAGGTCTTCTCATCCCACACAGACAAAGTACACGACGTGTACCCATAAATTTAGGATTCATCCCACATTTCCCTTTGTTTTCTCAAAAACACATAAGGAAAAGGAAAAGAAAAAAACCGTACATCAAAATAAGAACAGGGTTCTTAAAAAGTTCCCCCCTTAAATAAATTCATCCCTAAATTTCCCTTCCAAGGGTGGGGAAGATAAAGCTGAGAACAATTCTGGCCACTGAGCATGTACGTCGGCCTCCCGGTCCCAGGTTTCATCCTACACTCAGCAATGCTACTATAAAACTCAAACGAGAGGAATCAACCGACCTTGGAGAACCTTCCTTCTCCAATCAACAATATGAATTAGATGCTCCTCAAAGGATGTATCAACCTGAAGTTGAACCTCCTCGAGATGAAAAATGTGAGATGGGTCTGAGTGATAACAGCGCAGTTGAGATATGTGAAAGATGTCGTACATGGCTATGTACCTCTGTGGTAACTACAACCGATAAGAAACTGTCCTGACTCTCTACAGAATCTCAAACGACCCTACATACCTCAGTGAGAGTTTACCCAGTCTCCTGATCTTCTCGTGTCCCAACATCGGTGAAACATGCCAGAAAACCTGATCCCCGAATGCAAACTCTATGGGTCATCTGCGGCAATCACCATAAGATTTATGAGGATATTGTGCAGTATCCATCCGCTTCTGAATCGACTAGATTTGCTCTGAAGTCTCCTGAATGAGACGTGGTCCAAGAAAAGCTGCCTCACATGCCTCCAACAAGGAAAAGGGTGATCGGCATGGCCTACCATATAAAGCCTCATAAGGTTCCATGTCAATAGTTTCCTGAAAACTGTTATCGTAGACAAACTCGTCCAGGGGTATTCTCTTCTCCCATAATCCCCCAAATTCATGGACGCAAGCATGCAGCATGTCCTCTAGCACCTGTATTGTATGCTCTAAATGGCCATTGATCTGAGAGTGGTTTGATGTTCTCAAAAGAACCTCTTTACCCAGTGCCCTCTGAAAACTCTACCAGAAACGAGACATAAAGCGGGTGTCCCTATCTACAACGATATAACAAGGGACCCAATGAAGATGTTCGATATCTCGGATATACAACCTCCGGATCTCGTAAACACTGAAGGTATCCTTGATCAGAAAAAAGTGAGCTACCTTCGTAAGTCTGTCCACAACAACCCATATGGCATCATTGCCTTGAGGTGACCTTACCAACCCAATCACGATGTCTATAGCAACATCATCCCATTTCCACTCTGGGATGGGTAACTATTGTAACAGTCTAGCTAGCCTTTGATGCTCCGCCTTCACCTGCTGACAGGTGGAACATCTCGTAACAAAACATTCTACCTCTCTTTTCATACCCGGACACCAATACTGACGTCTCAATTCACAGTACATTTTGGTAACTCCAAGATGCACTACCCAAGCTAATGCATGAAATTCCCACATCAAATCATCATGTATATCTTTTGGAACCCACACTCATCTATGGATACATAGTGCCTCATAATCACCTATCATCCAACCAGGAGGAGGGTCCTCACTTGCCACCGACTCCCATAGATCTAGGATTTCTGAATCTGATATTTTTCTCATCCTCACTCTATCCAGGAGGGTAGAAGTCACATCTAAGGATGAATGATAGGTTCACTCCGGACTATCATGCAACTCCAAATGCATCTCAGAGAAGAAATCAATAATCATCCAACCACCATTGCCCTCCTACATTACGTTTACCTAAGTCTCCATACTCAGTGCATCAGATACTATGTTACCCTTACTAGGTGTATAGGAATGCTCAAAGTCAAAGGACTGAAGGTATTCAACCCACCATCACTATCTCAAATTAAATTCTAGTTTGTTAAAGTTGTATTTAAGACTTTTGAGGTCCATAAACCCCCCAAAGTCTTCTCCCAAGAGATAATGTATCCAACAGTGTAACACATGAACAACTGTAGCCAATTCGAGATTATGCGTCGGGTGATTCCTCTCATGTGGCCTCAACTGTCGAGACCCGTACGCAACTACCCGTTCTCCTTGAATCAACACTACTCCCACCCCAATACCCGATGCATCATAGTAAACTGTAGATCTCTTCCCTTTCTCTAGAAGTATCAGGACTGGTGATGATTTCAATATTCCCTTCAGCTTCTAAAAGGATTTATTGAAAGCTTCTAACCAAATGAACTTCATACCCTTCTTTGTCAAACCTGTCAATGGCACTGCTATGTAGGAGAAGTCATGTATAAATAGAATGTAGTAACCAGCTTTCCCTAAGAAACTCTGTATTTCAAACAAGTTCAAAGCCTCCTCCTAGGAAACTGCTGCTCTCACTTTCTCTAGGTCTACTGCAACTCCTGCCTCTAAGATAATAGGACCCAAGAAGTAAATCTAGTCCATCCAAAAAATCCACTTTGAGAGATTAGTATATAAATAATGCTCTCTCAGTGTACTCAGTATGATCTCAAGATGAGTGTCATGGTCATGTTGAGTGTGAGAGTACACAAAGATATCATCCATGAATACTACCAAAAAATAATCCAAATATGGGGGGAACACACGATTCATCAAATCAATGAAAACTAACATCACATTTTTCAGTCAAAACTAAATGAACAAGTACTAATATAGACCATATCTTCTTTGAAAGGCTATAAGCGGTATGTCCAATGGTCTAATGTGCAACTAATGATATCTGGAACTAAAGTCAATCTTTTAGAGCACTCGTGCTCCTCGAAGTTGATGAAAAAGATCAAAAATACTCAGCATGGGATATCGGTTCTTAACCGTCAACTGGTTCAGATTCCAATAATCCACGCCGAGTTGGAGGGTACCATCTGACTTCTTAGCAAAAAGGACAGGTGAACCCTAGGGAGAAATACTGGGTCAGATGAAACCCTTGGATTTTAAATCCTCTAACAGCCTCTTGAGCACTTGAAACTCTGGAATATTCATCCTATAAGAATGAATGGACACTGATTCCACTCCTATCACAAGCTCAATAAAGAAGTCCACCTCTCACTTCGAAGGTAGACCTGAAAAGTCATCTGGGATGAAATCTCTAAAATAGTTAACCACTAGAGGGAAATCCTTCTGAAAAGTTCCCTGTCCATCCAGATATAAACTCGCAATATGGGATATCACTCTACCTCTCCCATAATTCTCGGGTCCATCTCAGATCTCTTGGACATCCCATTCTCCCTTTTACAGAAACTCTCTGCCCTCTAATAATGTGAAACGCACCCTGAGATGATAGAAATATACAATGGCTCGGAAGGGAACCAACCAGTCCATCCTGAGAATGAAATCATAGGATATCATCTCTAAGACATAGTGGCCACATAGAAAGTGACACCCTCCAAACTCTAGGGGGAACTCCTTGCACTGACGCACACCTTCCATTCTCATTCCCAACGGAGGGTCCAACATCATGATATCTGAAGAATCAGAAACACAGAGCCTAAGACTCTCCAAAATGGGCACAAATATAAAGATCTGAGTAGCAGCTGTATCAAAAAGTACATAAGATAAAAAAAAGAAACTATAATAGTGCCTATGATAGTGGAAGGTCCAAAATCTAGTTCCCGTTGGGTCTGTTGCATTGCATAAGTATGCGTAGTGTCACGACCTTATGACATCGCTTGGCTACCCTGAGCTGACCTGCCCTGCTGCCTTTGAAATCCTGGTGTCTGGCTACCACGACCACGTCAACCACCTCAGCCTAAACATCCTAATGTATTCCAATTCCCTGATTGGTAAGAAGATTTTGGACGTACTCTTACACATGCAGTCTTCCTAGAACCCCTCTCATTAGTCACTGGTGGAAACACCCTATAAAAACTCTGAAGAAGACCCATCTTTCCACATGCTCGGTACTCCACTGGATCACATCGACACTGAGGTCTCTTGTTCCCCTCTCTGCCACACTGGTAGCTCATTATCTGGCCACTTGAAGAATTATTTTGTCTAGTGTCGCCACCATGATAGAAATACATCTACCTCTTCCTCTTGCCAGTATAAATAGTACCAGAGACTGGTGTCGAACCACCCTGGTCCATGCCACAAGCTCATCGCAGGTTTTTCTCAGTAATCAATGCCTGGTTTACAATAGGATGCACTGTTGGAAACCAGAAAACATTCACCAATGCCTGGATGTCATATCGAAGACCATCCTCAATTCATCTAGCCCTCAAAGTCTCATCATCCACCAGAACAGGTGCAAAACATTGTATCTCAGTGAAGCAGGATGAATAGTCCATCAATAACATGGTGCCATGTTGCAAATTCATGAACTATCAAGCTCGCTCTTCCCTTTATGTCTCTGGAAAAAAAATTCATAGAAACTGCTTGAAAATCATCCCATGACATGTCTCGTTGATGATCAGTCCGGGTGGTAACATCCCACCATCTCGTGGCAGAATCACACATCATGTATGTAGCGAGCTTGAACCACCTCCCATGAGGAGTATCTAGATTCTCGAAAATCATCTGCATAGAATCCAGCCAAGACACCATAGCCTGTGGTCCACCATCCCTTAAAAATGTAGGCGGATGCTACTGCTAGAATATACATGTCACTTATTCCCTAGATGTAGAAACTGGCAGTTCTCCCTAGAAGGTCTGCATGAACCAAATGAAGCCTTCATGGAACTACACATCAACGCCTTCTTTCGGTATTTCAGCTGGCACCGCATCTGGAACAGCTGGAGAATCCATCTGTAGCCCATGGTCTGCCATCTCTAAAGTATAATCTTCACCACTCTCTTGGTGAACAAATCGTGGTTGTCTTGGAGGCATGACTCTAAAAGTTCAAACACAAACCTTTGATCAAGATTATCAAGCACAGAAAACCATAATACCATGAAGGGAACATAAGAATAAAATCACTCATGTTTTAAAAAACATGAATACATGGCGTGTATAATTTCTACACGGCATGTTCCCATAAGCCATTAACATGGTAGTGTACTTCAGCATAAAATGGTCGTGTAACACTCCAAACACACATCGTGTTGTCCTAACTCACGACATGTATTTGAATTCTATTCCCTGCCTGAGTCCATCTACATAGTTAATCCACATGGATCTCCAAAGACAAGACTACATGGCGTGTTTAAGATTAAAAAAGGCATGCAATCAACAAGCTTCACCGTCATGTGTTGTTAGTGACATGACTTATGTACCTTGGTTACACTACACAACATGTTTTATATGGACACAGAGTGTACTAAGAAGTCCCAACTGACCCGCATTGTTATCTACACTGCCAGCTATATGGGTGACACTACATAGAGTGTTCCACATGTACACTATGAGTACACCACTCTATTTCCCCAGCCACACACCCATGTCTACACGGTCTCTCACTGGTCAAGACTACATGGTGTGTCCCACAGGTACACAGTGAGTCCTCAGTAAAAACTGGAAGACCCATGTTCCATCTCACACGGTGGGTTTACCCATCCTTATACTACACGATGGGTACATATATGCAGACCGAGTGTACATAGAAAATTTTAAATTCTTCTCGAACAGAAGAGTACATGACGTGTACTAATATTACCACACGCTGTGTTGTCTGGGTTTCCAGACAGTAAACCTCAGAAACTACTCTGCATCCCCTTTTTTCCATTAATTTCACGCGTCGATATGCCAAGTTCTGATCTGTGGAGGCCCATACTCCCCGAGAACAAATGTTTAGAACCTGACCTTTTAAATTATAGTACAAAATGAAACAAAAGGCTGGATCATGATCCGCCAAATTCCGGTGCATGAGATCTCATACTTTTCAAGAACCAATGTTTAGCGTCCATAATCCTAACAGTAACATGTACCAATTCCCTATAAATAGTCGACGTATCTATCAAGGAACCTATCACAACAGAAATCATGTTCCAGTACATCATCTATCACAAAAACATGCAATTTCTAATGCACTAATATGGCATGGAAAGCTATGCATGACTTGTGATTCAAACATGTGACTAAATGATGCATGATATTGAATAACATCATCTCATTGGGTTGCAACTAAATAGAACCCAAATATAAAATATAAACACCACACCACAAGTGCATCACCCAATGGTGAAATCAAGTCAACTATAATAATCATAACAGAAAATCACAATTTAATTTGAGGCAATCGAGCCTTTACCAATACATGGGGTAGGTACTCTCTGGAAATGTTTATTAATGAATCATTATACAAGATATCTCTTTTTTTATCACCAAATAAACAAATATCCCAAATAAAAGAAATACGCCTCCAATACCACGTTGTAACATCCCAGATCCGGGTGCCACACAACAGGTGCCCCAACCCCGGTTGGTCACATGACCTCATGTGAATTTCCATAAATGCTAGAGGCTTCCGACTAGCAGCGAGGGCCTAGGACTGATAGTGGGGAATCTATTCCTTCATTTTTCAAAGTGTATCTCAACAGAAGAAAATATAAACATAAAAATGTGGAAGTAGTAAACAATATAGACCTGAAATGGACAACAGAACTAAAGTAAAGGATAACCAAAATCCATATATATGATGGTGCAATATGTCTCTAATTTTAAGAAAGCATCCAAAATAGGATACACTACAATCTAATACAATACAACATAAGGAACAAAGTACAACAAAACAAAACCAAAGAAGTGCGACAAGAACTCAGTAGAATCACAAGCCTATGCTCAGTCCCATGCTCTCATACTCTTCTACAAAAATTATTTACCTGTGTAGGGATTCTTTCCCTTATTGACACATACATAAATATAATTTTTTTGGGCCAAAGACATGACCCAAACAGGATGTGATAAATAAGTCCCAGTAGGAAACCACCAAAGTCATGTTCCCAACTATCAGTGAAAGTTTGAAAAAGTAGTGTGCAATAATGAAATGTAGTAAACTAGGAAATACTCAAAAGTAACCATTCCTACCAGTTACATTTCCTATTTAATAAATATTAAGAAATTTAAAATAATTGAATTCTGAGTATTCCTTGTCCCCAGACATGCATGTCCCAGCCCTCAAGAGTTCAGAAACGAAACCCTTAGGTAACTGATTTCAGGCATAATGGATATTTCCGTCAGGCATGTGAGATCTCACCCTCAGGCAAAACGAATATTTCCCTCCGGCATAAGAAACCTTTCCCTCAGGGAAAACAGAACATTTCCCTCAGGATAAAAAAAACCTTACCCTCATGCCAAAAAAATCCTTACCCTCAAGCGTTCCATAGGAAAAACAAGTAATCGGGCCAATCCCAACACATAAGAAATAAATTTACATATGTTTCCTCTCAAGAATACTCAAAACACTCTATAATCATGGCATTCCCACAGTATCCTAGACAAATGGATAAAAGAGGGAAACACACCCACAGTGTGGTCCAGGATCAAAGAAACGATCTCAAACATAAGTTTATACTTATTCATTAGATTACCTATTCAATTCTCGGTATCTCAATATTTAAAGTATCTACTATATGACACCCGGATCATGGGTGTGTAACACAACGGTACACAAAATCAACTCAACAGTTGGAATTAAACACAAGACCACATAGCTAGATTTATTTTGATCGATATAAATGAAAGGAGCCTCCCAAAACAACCAATAACGATGTAGATATGAGATAATGATTACCCTTTCAAACCTAAATAAATTTCACTAGGTAAATTATTGGAAGGAAAGATTCATGAAGAGGTAAGACCTTACCTGTGCAGTTCAAACAAGATCGACGATAGAAGAAACAACGTCCCGGTGAGTGGTAAGGAGCTCCTCCAATCCTCGGTTTTCTCTTATGCTACTCCTAGTGGGCCCTCTGCCTCCTCTATTGAATGAGGAGGATACAACCTGTTTTAACAAAAAAACATGAATACATGACATGTACTTTCAAGTAAATGGCGTATAATTTCCTTTTTAACTGTTCCTCTGGCGGCTATATTTCTCCGCTTCATTGTTCCCATGCCGACTGATTACATTGAGTGTAGTACTAAGTACATGGCGTGTAGTTAATTTTTACACCCTAAATCGCTGAGAAGCCTACACGCCCCATGTTATCATCTCACTCGGCCAAAGTACACGGTGTGTGGTCAAAAGTACACATAATGTAGTTAGTTTTGACACCTTTAACCATTTTCAATCATACACACCATGTCTACTCATCCCACACTGCCAAAGTACACAGCGTGTGTACAAACGTACATGGCGTGTACCCATAAATTTGGGATTTTGCCCGAATTTCCCTTGTTTTCTCAAAAACACATAAGGAAAAGGAAAAGAATCAACACATACCTCAAAATAAATAATCATGTTCTTACACCATGTATGAAAATAAAATAAAGAATGAGAGAAATTTTTTTAGTTTTTCATTTTGGAATCCTTATTATTTTCATTAGATCACAACCTCACATTTTTACCATGAGGCTCGTCAAACATTTCATAGAAATTATTGGTTTTTATTTATTCACACCAAAATCCTCATTGATATATTATCATGATGAATATATTTTTGTAATCTATATTATTCTATATGAATAGGGGATCAGAATTTTGAAACATAATAAAGGATAATTGGTGTCCAAAAAACCAAATGATTTTGTATAGAATGATTTAAAGGGTTAATTCAAATATTATTTTCAGACATGTATGTTTTTATACATTTCTATGGATTGATATTCAAGGGTTTTAGGTTGTAATGTGTCATTACTTTCTCTCAGTGAAATCATTACTTCCTATTTCTTCATGTATGTGATTTATATTCCTTGATTTTACTAAATCTCTTGTATAAGATGTTCATTTCATCATGAGGTAGTATTATCTTAATAGATGGTAGAATAATCATAGGAGGATTAAGATTTATCATATTTCATAGATTTAAAATTGAATCAACCGTGTTAGATTAATTTTATATTAGGAATAATTAAATAATACCCCCTAGTAACCTATAGATAAAAATATATATTAGGGGTTAAACCCTTATGTGATAAATGGGAGTATGATAGAGATCATACAATAACCTCCCCATTTTTAATGAGATAAAACTTCATGTATTTATCTCTAATTATGGTACCATTACTAGAGTAATAATTAATTCAATTTACTTTATAATTTATTTAAAAAGTCAAATTCATTTTTCCTATACATCTCAAAATTAATCACCATAGAGGGTTCATGAAAAAAATTGACCTTAGAAAAAATTATCTAAATTTGATGTGTTAATCAATATATGTTTTCTTCTCTCAACCTACATCATTGTTCAAGAACATTATCTTAGTTCTCTTATCAAAATGTTTTCACTCGCCTTTTTTTATAAGTGAATAATCACGAAGATTATGTAGGTCAGGATCCACCGTATATTTGTGGTTTAACCATTGGACTCCAAATACAATTACTAAAACCTTTTAGTTTTAGTGATTAGAATTCTGTGTGTTAATTTATTAATACTTATAAACACCCTTGAGACATGATTATAACATGGGGAACATCAATATATAATAAAAACCATGACGAGATTCCATGGAAAAAATATATGTGGACTTAAATGTAGTTTTGAGTGCTCATGGAGTCTCTCTTAATCAAAATATAATTATAGATGTTTTTCCTATCATATCAAATAGAATACTTAATATCAAATAGAATATCGTTTTCACCATAATCATAATAAATTTTATAAAAATTCCTGAAAAAGAATCGGGAACATCAATATGTGGTAGTGTGAGTCATGGGGGTATTAAATAGTGAAGGCTAAGGTAATCCCCAAAAATTATATTCACACAGTCTCTAGGAAGGGAACTGATACTATTAATGGATTAATAATTCTGATCATGGGAAGTCCTTCATGAAATAATTTCTACTGCTTGATTCCCCTGTCACCCTATATGAAGAATCTCTATTTAATTAGAGGTGAATTTATTACACCAAAAAATGTGATATGTAATAGCTCAATGGATGGTAATGTGGCCTATAAGTGATTCATAGATAACCTAATAATCCATTTAAATAGCCCTAAGCTAAATAACCTCAATTATAGAGAACTCTGGACATTTAATCATGGAGCTTACATCCACAGTAAATTATTTTCATCTCTTGAATGATCTTGTGAAGGAAATATGAACCTACATTATAATATATTATTTCTCCACCCACAAGGGTCATTATTCACAAGACCCATCAACATTATTATTGAAACCAAGTGGTGGAATATTATGTAAAATCCACTCGTAATGAGGGAATATTATAATAGTACGATAGTTGGGTACAACGTTATCCATGCTGGGTATAAGATAGGGGGAAAGGTCCCACCATTTAAGAGGGGTGGTTGTGTACTTCACCAGACATATAATCCTCACAAATATCATAGGCCTCAAACTATATTGGCCCTCAGTGCACAAAATATTTAAAGTATTCCAAAATCACCATCATCCAGGTTCTAGAAAATGGTCCTCTCCATAATGTCCTAATTCCACAGTTCTCAATCCGTATAATATGAATATTATGATATATGAACAATAGTGGATCCAATTAATGTATCAATATCTAATTATACACCTTTATATCATAGTAACTCCAATAGTTTTTCTTGTAATCATATAGGGGAAGTTGTTATTTGTTGACATATAATGGGTTGTAGAAGAAAACTACACCACACTAATGATTCTAGAAAAGATCATTCTTGATTTTTTTTTCATCCCATTTAAATATGATTTTGTTCCAAGAGGCCAAATTAAAATACATGAAACCATAAATAGAGATAAGAAATAGTTTTTGAACATTTTTTCTCTGTTAGGGTTCTAAAGAACTATTCATTATGTAATAATAATAGTAATAATATCATTATCAAACCACAAAAAAATATTCCTATTAAAATGTTAAACAATCACCCACTAAATAAGTTTCATATTTTAGATAATTTTATAAAAAATATATTTAAATTATTGAAATAACATTAAAAATCCTAAAAATAAGTGTACAATGTTTCCTTAAAAACTAATATATATTTATAAAAAAAATTAATTATCAGTTCTATAATTTTTTGAAATTAAAATTTAATGTTTATAGTTTCAAATTTTTATTAAAATCACTGATAAAATAATTTATTCAACCATTATTTAAGAGGTGGTTTTATAAAAAAAATTATATATTTTTTGTAGGGGTAATAATGTAGGATATGGTTATCAGAAGACATTTACATCACTATATTGGTGGAGATCATCCCACTTCATTTTAATCCCATATAAGTTTCATCCACTACCACTTCTATCAAGTGTAATAAAATCAATACCCATCATTCCTAGCAGATCTATGTCTACAATTATATCCTTATTAACTACTTCCCATGAATATGTTTGGTAGAACATGAATACTTATGATCTAGTGTATAAGTGAATAATCTTCTCAAAGTTTCTTGTTTTTTTATTTCTATTCATGATATTCTCATGTGAAAATATCATGACTTCAGTGAAGAAAATAAAATACTATATCATTATCTTGAAAATTATAAACTGGTAAAGGTAACTCCCATAACATCTCTAACTTCTTTGGTTTTGGAAATACTATTATGTAAAAATATTCATAGGAATTTAAAACATAGGTCAACATACATCCCATCATATACTATTAATTCACACTATATTCTACATGAACCCTTAAGCATGAATTTATAAATCTTTACCTTAGAGGACATGGAGTTTCAAGAAAATTTATGATCATTTTGATCTTCTCAAGAAACTTATATATTTCTTCAATTTATTCATCACCATAGAAATAATTAGGGATATCTTAAAAATTCATGGGATAGATACCGGAATTGAATAGTTTCTCAATACTTAGATCATCCTTTGTCATATATGATTTAGGATTCAATATACAGTTGGTTTTGATTAATAGAAGGATTCTATAATTGAAAATTTTCCACATCTCCCTCATGATGGTGAATTGGAATATTTTTGAAGGAATAGTTGTATTAATTTTATAAATTATTAAATTGATTAATACATATTCAAACCACAAATTAAAAATAAATAAATAATGCAAATAAAATCATGAATACAGTATAACATAATCAGGTAACACTGTTCTCAATATATAAATTATGTGAGACATAAATCCCAATATATGATATATAAAATCCCATAGACTATAATTAATTAAAAAATGATTTTAATGTTTGCATGGTAATATTTATTGGTCCAATACCCATGATTTTAACTATGAATCACCCATTTAGTTCCTTAAAATGATAATTCTTGGTCTACTAGTCATGAAATGACACTATTCTACATAGATTTTAATCTATTATTCAATTAAAAGTAACACATTTACTAAACTAATTAACAAAATATCAATATAAAAAATTATTAAATAAAAAAATGGTGAAAATTTTACAGAAATAAAAAAAATACCTAATGTCCCTTTAAAAACATCCCCAAGAACCATAAGGATCACTAATAATAGTATTAGCTACATAATATTTCATAATATACTTCTTGATCTATTCTATTCATAACTCCTTTTATCCATAAACCCATAGAAAACATTTTATAATTGGCCTCTAAAACCCTTTTGTAACATACCAATCCATATATACTTACATGACACATAAGTCAATAATTCACAAGGACAAATGTGGGTCTTAATTTTTATAGGCATTCACCATTGAAAACAAAATTATTTAAATGTATTGGTATTGATTTTTAATTTTTTAATCTAAAAATATTAGAAGTTAATTTCAAATGGAAATGTAGGATGTTTTCTCCATACCTTAAAAATATTATACCCAAAATATAATTAATTTTAAAATAAATATTAACCAAAAAACATTGTTATAAACTGATAACGAAATATAACAATAGAAACCAACCAGAAACAACATTTTTATACACCCAAAATACTACCAAAAATACAATACCTAATAAATAATATACACATAAATAAAATTAACAGATTATAATAATGATTAAGTACCAAAGTGACATAATTTCTAATAAGTACAAGACATATTTCAAATGAGAAACAAAAAACATAGACCAATACTCAACTTTGTCTCTTTGTGACACATGATTATACCATGGATATCACCTACATCATAATTTCTATTATCACAATAATACTTTCTTAATATAGTTGGAACATTTACCCATAAATATGTAATGGGAATCAATATTAATATTCATTCCACTATGTGTTTGTGTGTGTAGGTAGATAATATAAACCCATAAAATTAATTCATTGATTCTATGCACTACCACTTAAAAATGAATAATTTACATATAAAATAAGAATAAATAAATAAATAATTGTATATAAAAACATTATAGTCAAAAAATGAGAATTTTATTATAAATATTTGTAAATTAAAAAGTAATAAATGCCTTTATATAAGAAAAATAAATAAAGAATAAAATAGTCACTCTATTTTGGAAAAATTCTAAAAGTAATTATTTTTATAATATATTTTTCGTTATGTTATTAATATATATATATATATGATGAATGGAACCACCTTTTTACTAGTGACGTTTTCCTACCCACTCACCTAACCTATACTAGCTAGGCACTACCAGGGGTACCCAACTAGTGTACAAAATCTAGGACTAACTATTTGATCAAATATAACTAATATCCCTTACTGTCATCTATGTAACATAATTAAATTTCATAACCATGCTAAAATAATTACATATTTAAAACACATATATCTTTACAACCAAAACACCTTTATAAAAATTTCCCATCATATACCAAAATCGTAAAATTTACTCCTTCAATAGTGGCAAATACCTATCCTTATTGGAAATAGAGAAAAATATAATTCATATAATTAAAAAAATACCTAAACATATATATTATTCATTTAAAACAAGACCCCATATTCTAACTATAGTTTTTCATTATATAAGAAATATATTTTAAATCTCTTTTATAATAATAGAAAATCATAAAAAGTTATGTGGTATGTAAAAATAACTTGAAATATAATAAATCATAAATCAACATGAATTTGTATCATAATAAAAATAATATGTTTTAAATATGTTATTATAATAAAACCATAACATTACACTTGTTTTAAAATAATTAAAATCATTAAAAATGTATGTAAGAAACAAAGGGAGGATACAAATAATAAATACATGGGATTATAAAACATTAAAAATGATGTTTTATTTCAAAATAGTACAAAATGAATATAATTTGTATCCGTAAAAATGTAATAAAATTAATTCCACCTTGAATGAGTATATAATGGTCTGTAATCAGATTCACTTACCATAAATAGAAAAACCACCCAATATTGTGAAATATTAGAAATAAATCAATCCATCATGGAAAAATTGGGGTAAAATAAGGGATAAGATATAAATATAAAGAGTATGATGATAAAAGAACTAATTATAATGACCATATAGTATTTAAACCCTCAATTAGATAGGGGATGAAAAATAGGGAGCATCACCCATGTCGTTTCTAGAGTTACTACTAAACAACATTGGAAAGATAAGAGGTACAATGAGGTAAAAATTAATTATAAATAAAATTATTTATTTATTTTAAATGATTGTGTTTCAATTAACTCTGTGTAACTATATAAACCTAATGAGACTGTATTAACATGAATTTGTGTTCAGAAGACTCTTGATACCATCTCATGTATACTATATAAATATCCTGAAATAAAAAATTATCCAGCCAACTTTTATAAAAGTAAAATCATAAAAATAGTAACTAAAATAAATAAAAACTAGGGACATCATTGATTTTATATACCATCAATGGATATTGAAACATAATAGTCATTTATATAATCTCAATGAAAATGTTTTAATAAAATTAATATATTAATGAAAATATATAAAGCTATATAAATTTTAGTTGAAACTAAAACTAAACTGAATCCTCATTTCAATTGTCCCCATCCTCTCTCTCGCCCTTCAACCAACTTCATTATAATGGGAAATTAAATTATTTTATGTTATATGTTTTTATTTAAATAATAAATGTTTTCTTTCAACCCAAGTATGTAATTTAGTATGTTATTGTTAAATTATTTGTGGTATCAGATGAATTTAAAATATAGATAGAATAAGTTCTATGTGGAGTTTAGGATTCACCCAAAGTGGTGATAGTGGTAGGATATTCTCTTTAAATTCCACCCTTATTAAAACATATTTTTTTATTGATAAAATGTACCCTCTTCTCATTCTTATCATTTTTTATAAATATTTGTTTCTAATCCTTATCATCATTATTATCCACAAATTATTTATATTTAACATATTTTTTTATATTGTATTATTATTTAAAGAAATAATAATGTGAGGAAAGAAAATTTAAAATTATAGTTAAAAATAACGAAGAAGAAACCAATTTATTCATAATATGTATGTAGTTTTATTTTAATTAATTTGTTGATGTTGTTGTTAATTGATGTAGAAAAACTCATGTTTGGTGGGGTTTCTAGGAGAAGATGGATGATTTAAGATTAATACCGGTATAAATGGGATCAAAATCAAGACAAGTAGATGAATTAAAGAATGGATAATCGTTAATGAATGAAAAGGATTTCATAAAATATTTCATACTAATATGAAACAACATATTATGAATACTTCATAATACTTCACATAATGTATGTATCCAACTCTTCGGATCCAATGTATACCCATGTTAACCATCATTTACATGAACAAAGACCTTTTAACTTCAAATAGAATCTCTAAATTCAAGAAACAGCATCCTTAACAAGACAAAGGTGAAATAAATTACTACATGTATCCATATATATATCCACACATGAGTATCATATAACCTATGACTATGGTAGAGTTTTCCTTCATAAATGATCAGAACCTCCATACAAGAAAAAATTTATTTGAGTCCCTTTTTGTTATATGATACCTTCATCATTCTTGTAACCCACCTCATAATAATTAGGGAACCAATAATGGGTATGGCATCCATGTATCATAAATTCCTTAGCCTCATAAACCAAACCTTCAAAATAACCCAGCCTTAATGAAACACACCTCAAATAAACCTATATAATTCACCATGTACGTAGATATATTTTCTAGAAAGTTAATTCTCTATATGACTTGATCATATCCAAACAGGATATATTCATGCCTCAATCATCTGAAAAATCGATATCATCCGCCCCAATGCCTACACCCATTCATCTTAACATGTATTAAATAATATTATTTCATCTTTATCCTATAAATAGAAACCATAATATTTAGACCCCCACATGATTCCCTAATTACAAGGTAATACTCAAGTATTCTTTTTTCATTTATCGTAGAGGGCATATTGGATCCATAGAAACCCTATATAGGAATGGGAACCCCTAATTGTAAGTATCAACCAATGCTCGCCTATATTTCAACAAAATATATAGAATTTGTGCCCTAATGTAAAAATTTATACTACATACCAATGTCCTGGTCACAATATGATGAACTGCATGACAAATTACTAGTCGTATTATGTTTAAGTTCACAAAAATACCCTCAACACATGTTGTAAAACTATATCCATCCCCCCAGTGAAAAAATAGGATGTCTCATTGGATAAGAATGAGACAATATTATAACTCTCTGGAAGATCATATGCATACTTCCCACATTATCCCTTGTTGTTTTCTCCGTTCATGACAAAAACATCCTTACAATATGTTGAAAAACTACATAGACCAGTCTTGCTAGATGAACATAAACATGAAAATTGAACTATGTGGGTTTTGATCCCTATATCCTAATATGGTATGTATGAGTCCTCTATGGGGATTAATCATGATACCTTCAAAAAATGATAGCCTCCCCCCTGGGTTAAGAAAACCTAAATGTGTGATCATGGCCACTATGGACACAATTAATATCTAATAATACAATACTAAATTCCCCCACAACACCTTGGTACAACCATACGGTTCCATTCCAGTTTAGTCCTATTATTTGATAAAATTATATGGGAAATTTCCTCACATTAATTTATACATGTGACCATTTCTTCACAAGATATTTAATATATAACTATTCACCCACAAGATATTAAACATGATACCATGTGCCTACAATACCTTAAACATGTGACTATGGTCTCACAAGAAATTAAAACATTTACTGTGTTCCCATAATACTTTAAATGTGTTACCATGTTCCCTAGACATTTACATTTTGTCCCACACTAATGAATTTGAATCACTACCTCATGTGATAAGAATAGGGTGCCTATGGCAATTATCCTTGGATACCTTGAGCCGTATATTCATATTACCCCATAGTGAACCCTATATGCCTTGGTTTCAAAACTAATTATGCTTATTATATGATATTATCCTGAATCCAATAGTTTAATACTTTTATAGGTTTTGAACACCAAATTTCCAAAGATATCACAACAATACCAACATCACCATTATCTATTACTACAAGTAGTTTCTTTTTTTTTTAATAGAATTCATTATAATTAAATTGTTCCTAATTAAATATGGTTTCAAGAATGAGGTTTTCCATCATGATTCATGTATTTTGGGAGACTCAGAATAGGAATTCAAATCCATAGATGAGTCCACAAAATGTGTAATAGATATCACATCAACTTCTTTAGATCAATAATCTAATATCATCAACATTATTTATAGAGGTAACAATCCATTTGAAAGAAGGAAAATAGGAATACCACCCTGGAGATCCTGTGACTAGTCTATTGATATGCAATAGTCTAGGAGAGGAATCCAAAGAACATCTCCTAATGCATTCCATAGATGAATCACTGAAAAAAATGGGGTACCAACCATGAATTACTTCTCTTTAAAAAAATTATTAGATGTATAACATTGTACATTAACAGTTTTGGAAATCACTAGATCTAAAAAAATTCAATGTCAAGATTCACATAATGAACTTGTGAAAACAATGTGATTACATTCTCCTATAATTTGGAGAATATAATTAACTTTTTGAATCCTTGGTCAAAGATATCATTGGAATGGATCTCTTCTCCACATCTGAGTGAGAGAATAACATTAAGAATATTGGGTATCACATTCATTAATCATTTATTGATAGTTCATCTCATATATTGAATAAGATTAATATTTCGGGAAACACAAGATTATCTCCCACTATCATAATAGAAAATTAATTCAATGGTCTCTCAATGAAATTATTTGATAACTCACTTCTAAATTCCAAGGAGTTCAACGTTTTTGGGTCATTCCCATCATGACTACTTCCTTGGATCCATTATGGAGGTACAATTATTGGCCACACCGCTAATGTTGATCAACAGTAAAGGACGATCTCATCCATGCCCTATTAGACTGACATGGGTATAAATTGAGCCAACATTGGGGGAAGGTCACAAAACATATAAGACATGAGGCATATCTAATAGATCTAGTGGTTCTTGTCACCACTATAACACCTCCTTATTCGCTTTCAATAACTAAGTGGGGAAACCTATTCACCTATTATTGATCGATACCCCCACCATCCTAACAGGAAGTCCAGGTTGACTCCTCCTATCATTGGTTCCACTAATATCTATCATGTGACATCCTATGAGGAATAATTACAACATGGATGGACAACTCTCAACCCAATAAAAAATCAATGAGGCCCTTCATATTCTAAAATCATTCCCCACCATGAATATCTATCCAGGGGTGGTAGGGAATGTAATAGTCATGGTTTTATTTCCTGAAACTCTATTTGTAACATATGATAATATAATTCCCATGAAACTATTAGGATCATGTTTTGGAAACTCCCATTCCTCCAGAGAAAATACCACATAAAACATAACATCATTACAAAATTATCATTATATGAGTTGAAAAAAATGATTGAAAAACCTCTTCCCTTAGCACTAGATTGGGGGGGGGGGTCAAGGAATATCAATTAAGGTTATCCATACCTGATGTAAAAGTCTACAAGGTCCCAAAATCCTGGTGTAGGTTCCTTAATTTGGATGATGCATTGGAATCCTTTCAAGAACACTCCATGAAGATGTCCTTAAAGTCATCGGCTTCCCTCCTCTCTGTATCCACATTAGATGTAGGGGGATGTCAATGTATAGATTGGTATCCTAAAATGATGGTGAAATTTTTTGGACCATAGAAAAATGATGATCTTCTAGATCATAAAGAGGATATAGATACCCCACCCTATATAGAAATGGTTACGAATATGAACCCTCCTATATAAGATACATCAATTTATTCTTGGATGGTTGTCCACTGTGACACCACATCTATTAGAAAATCAATAGCGAAGCATGTAGAAAAAACTTCCACAACTAATTCCCCAACCATATCTAATTGTATTCTTGTGTGTTCAAGAGTATAATTAACCTCTAGATAATGAAGAGGGTGAGATATTTTAGTATATTCTAGATACATACAATTTATCACCATCCCAAAAACACTCAAGGGGACTTTATAAACATCCTACTCTAAAATATCTTGGTGACATTCACCCACCTCCAAGATCATCTACATTCCTACCATGGAATCCATGGTTATCAAAATTCCATCCATCAATTGTTCTAGAAGGTTGGAATAAACAAACTCATAGTGGATGAGTTCCTTTACTCATAAGGGTATTGATATGTCTTCCCATGGGCTAGTGTAAGGATCCTCCATATGTTTTAGAAATTTATAGAGGAGGTGTCTCCTCAAGTATATATTAAAGGTTAGGGGTAGTATGATGCCCTATATTTTAGTCCCCTTCCATGATGACTAAGGGATCATCAGGATATCCTGCTTGCTGATAGTGAAAATTCCTCTCCCAAAACCACTATATTGAAATTAATCAAGAAAAATATATTAGATTATCAGAGTAATTAGGAAGAATATATGAGTCATGATGGAGAGATCACATGCTATAAGGACATACAATAAGAAGAAGATCGTCCAATAAGTTATCTCTCTCAACCCTAGAGAATGAAATTACACCTCATTAGTACCCACCTAAGGCACTACAACCTTCCCAACAATATCTCAACAATGGAAAGGGAATTTTTAACCTAGTTTCCCCATTTTAGACCATTCTAGAGGTCAAATTAAATTCTAGTATGTGATCTTTTTTGTTGGAGCTTAATGGTTACAACTCGCTCACACTCTACATACAAACCAAATAACACAAAGATATATATATTGTATTAGGTGTCATTATCCTTACCCAAGATGAAAAAATAGTCCTTCTTAGTTAGTTGCCTTATTTTGAGGATATTGGTCCTACAAAACTAATCTAGGTAGAGGCTAGTGGTTCTAGAAAATGACTATGTCTTGAATCTCCTACTATGCCTTAGTAGTGTGAATTGAAACCATTATAGAATGACCACTTAGACTCTATATCCAAAAGGATGGTTGAAGCATTTGGCACTAAAAAACCTCACATAGACATCATAATATATTATCTCACTTACTATAGTGAGGATTGAGATACTTTTTAGGATTGAATCCCACAAGATGGGAAATCCAATATAGCATGGATAGACCATGTTTTCATGCCCCTAAAATATGGAAATATGAGCTTCCCACTGTTAAACTATATGGTTTATGAGGTAAAATATGTGATCCAATTCTCCTAATGGTGCGGCCTGATGTGGGGAACTCTAAAGTATTAGGAGGAAGCCAAACACCATTGTTTCATCTAGACCGTTGAGGGACCACCTTCATTTTGTTTAGTAAACTATCCCAATAACCAATTTTCTATGCATATGATCTCCATAGGAATACCCTATAAATATTTATTTTCACCATACGAAAGTCTAGAATCGCTGACCTCTTCAAATAATAATAGATGTATAAATGGAAGTTACTAACCTCTTCATTCAATAAAAGGGTATCTAGTAACCCCATGAGGTCATGCTTTATTAGGATATATAGGTCGTGATGTGTATGGATAATTTCCATTATGTCCTCAACCCTACCATTATTTTCCAAAAGATATCTATTGTTATTTCTATAATTTAACAAAATATATTAGCATTTAGAGGAATCCTCATAGCATGACAAAAAGTTGTCGTGTCATTTACCTCTTCTAAATCCAGTATGGAATCCCATGAAGGTAGAAAAAAACATCACATTAAATACATATTCCTCACATATAGTCCACCATTAGGTTCCTCCATTGGATAGTCCTAGCCAAGAAACATCATTCTATGAGAATAAACCAGAAACTGTAGTTTAGTGTCAAGAACCTATGTTTCTTTTCACAGAAAAAAAGAATATGGTAAACTAATTCAGTGATTAACTGGTCCCTATGAATATTATCTATTCCCTGGAAAATAATATGAAAATGTTTCAATAATCTTGTAATCCTAAGAGAATATAATCACTGATTTTTTCAAAAACATCTCATACAATAGGGTCCATAAAAACAACTTGAACATTGTTTGTCATTAAATATTATTTATATATCCTTGTTGTTAAGGGCCCATTAAATTTGTTCAATGTCCCATCATTGGTATTATGTGTCTTTTAAATTACATATAGTGACTATGAAGACTCTAGAATGTGGAATCTAGTTCATTTTTAAGGTATATTGAAGTTCAATTACTAGTTGTCTCTTATGATAGTCACTTTTTTCACTGAAATATATAAGCTCATATTAGATGACCAGAGCCTCTTCTAGGTATCATTCTCTATCTAGGAACACTATTGGAATTACATATTTCTATGTTATGAAATAATATGAATCAATAATTTCAAGTATGCAATAGTACCCCATCAGTTTTGAAACCAGTTTTCAATATTTATTAATCTGTGCACCGCCAAATTGGGATAAGCCTCTAGAATTCCTCCTATCCTAGTGTACTCCAGTGATGAGAAAAAATATTTTTCTTTTTTGACTGTTGTTATGAAATTGGATCATTTAACAATTCCTTATGATGAGGAATGACATATCTCTAATTCAGGTATGTTTGACAGATGCCGTCAAAGAGAGGGAAGCCACCATATTTGATAGAATGATATCTTAGATGATACTATAGAAAGGAATGTTCATTCTAATAAAACTAAAAAAACATAGATAAAGTATTTTTAGAAATATCCCTCCCATGTAACCTTTTGGGAAAAACTCCCCAAATGTAAATGTTATTTTATTGTACGGATCAATCAGAAAAACCTTTAACTCAACAATGGATAAAGACGACCCCGAATCAATTTTCCAGTGATCTACCTAAGCCATATAATCAATAGCGGAACCTAATTGTCACCATTAATTCCCTAAAACATCATCAAATGATTCCCATTATGCTCCCTACTAAGTATCTCCCCTTGGAGGCTAGAAATATACCCCTTTCTCAAACATATGATGTGTTGATGAACATAAATTGTATTCTAGAAATAATCTCAGTCTATGACACCATACATCTATTAATAGTGTTGTGGGAGGATCTCATAGATTCCATTAATATCCCTATATAGTTCATAATTTATATAGTTTATATGGAGTTATATCATGCATATTAAGAAGATCTTGATGAATTCAAAGACATTGATTCTTTCTCTAGATATGATGAGTGTTCCACTACATAGATGAAAATATTACCACTATTTTCATAGATCAGCTCAGTGGAGTTGTAATCTATTATTTCTATGAGGAAATTTAATGTAGAATCAATATGATTCAACCATGTGTAATTTACATGCTGGGTCTCATTGATGCATTTATAATGCTCTCCATCCAGAAAATTTAGTGGTATAACATGTGTGATGGAATAAAACTTAATAAGATCCAACTAGAGAATAAATTCTTTCACCTTATAAAAATCACCCATTTTATGGTTGGATAAATAAATAATACTTATAACTCCCTATTTGGTAGGTCGTGGATTCATCTACCCATAGTGGTCTCCTATTCAAACTATCAATTCCTCAAATTATCCCACTGTGGTTGAGAATGGATACTCCAACACGATACTTCTTCCATCAACTCATGTGAAGACCATTACCATGATGTTGGTTTCTAAATGGTGGAAGGAAATCATCTATATAAAAATGTGGAAAAGTATATCCTTATACTTAATGATAAGATAACCATATTGAAGGATCTTTGGGAACATTTTAAAGATAGATTCCTTATACAAATACACCAGTTAGGGCCAACAAGCTGACTCTTGGGAGTTATTTCATTGTCCTCAATTTGAAGGAATGCTAAAAGATTACTATATATTCCTATATACGATAAAGACAATTTAATCTAGAAATATATGGTCCTATTTAATACAAAGAGTTCCTCCCCATAGTTACTGAGATGAGATAACACTGTATCTTCCAGAGATCATGCCTACCTCGTTGGAGGTCAACTCGACATCACAATTTTTACATCAATGGTGGAACTTACTAGATGAATCCACATAAGATGAGATCATAATCTTAGGTTACCATGGTATCTACTGGGTAAGAATTCCTTTTGGAGTATTCTTCACTTACTGATGTAGATGGTAGTATCAGTTCACAATCCCCATCTATGGTGGAGTCACCTCCTTCCCAGGATCCTCATGTTTAAGATGATAAAGAGGATATGGATAACATCACACACACCATAAAATAGGGTCTCTCTATTATTATAACTAATTAAACCACAAATAATTTTGGTCACATATATAATATAAGTCCACATATAATTAATGTTTCCTTTCTAATGGAGGAACAACATCTACATATGGATTTTATAAAACAGTACTACAATGTGTTTACCTAGAGCTACAAAAATATTATACGGCATAATCCCTAACTTTTGGAATATCACCATGGCCTTATGGTGGGATATATTGGGTTAAAACATCCTCCCAAGATGATTAACTCTTCTTATAGTTCCATGTTTGATCTTGATATTGGCATTATAAATATGGATTACTTTGTTAGGAGATTTTAGAAACCCATGTGATTATCCAAAATTGTCTTATTCAGAAATAATAACAGTTATATCAGAGTTTTAATTGTATTTTGGGACCTCAGCCACCACTTATTGAAAGATAAATTCTGCATATAATTTCATATCTTTTCATTGATAGTATTATTGGTTTCTAGGTTTATTTACCTTATGAGTGAATCCTCTATGTTCAATCAAATCTTGATGGCCGCCAAGGAAAAAAGCTAACAATTTTAGGGTTCATCTAGGAACCTTTTAATATTTTGTGATTCCATTCTGTTTGATGAATACTGGGGCTACCTTTCAGCATCTTAGGCATCAAATATTCCTGCCACCAAATATATTGGTTGAAATTTATGTGACTAATTATGTGGTCAAGTCCCACCAATTCTAGGACCATCTCATGGATCATGAGAAGGTGTTCTTCTTCCTCCACTCACATTACCTAAAGATGAATCCTCAGAAGTGTTCATTAAGTGTCACATCTAGAAATTTTCTTTGAATCGTCATCATATAATATTTCATTGATATCAATATATATAAGATAAATTCAACTATCTAGATACCCCCCACATATAACCATTGAGAGTTCTGAGGCCTCTAGGTCAAACTATGATACATCTGATGGTTCATTTTGAATCTGGATAGCATTCGTATGACGTTATCAAGTATCATTATGAAGGGAATTATTTAAAATCGGGATTATGACTTCAATAAATCTTTTTAGGACATTGGGAACTACCTATTACATCACATTATCCTAATACAAATCATCCCTTGAAATCCTTTGGTACATATGTGATCACCGCGAAAAGGACTTTTGGATCCCTCATAACATTAAAGAATAATGAGGGTAGAGATAATAGATTGTACTACCATAGAAATATGCTACTTTTTATGAAGACTAGATATTTGCTCATAGAGATGAGTGGAATTACCTTGGTCATAATGGTTGAGTTGTTGTTGGACTACACATAGTACTACAAGATATAACTGATATCTTGTATTCATCCTCATTAGTAAATCATTAACCACCACATAATGACAAGGTGATTGGAATGTTGGGATATAATTTAGTAGTAGTTATACATTGTGGTTTTCCAATATAATGATAGAATGAGAAAACCATTTAATGATTTTAATCCACCCAACTGACCATTAATGATCAACCACTACATGTCAATATCCAAGATGAGTCCATCCTCTCGATGGATTAAATTATACATTTTAGAAGATATACTTTATTAATTAATCTTTAGATACAAACCATGAGAAGTAACTATAACCGAAAACACAAAATGGTGTTCACTGGGATTGTCTTCATCACTCCTCCATAGGGAATCTTATCAAACTAATTCATATTTTCAGATGTTTTTACCAACAATGATGCTATGTAACATAGAATTATCAGTATTATTGATTTATATTTTGAGATTGGGGTCGTTGTATGAATGTAAAGGCGGGTATGAGTAATTATTCAAGTAGATCAATGGTGACTATATCATTTGGAATAATGAAATCTTCCCATTGTTATAGTAGATAGATGAGATAATTTTATAGTTCCCTTCCCTGCGAAAGGTGACTCTTTATTCTCAATCATAGGATGATTGACATGATTACTTGAAAATCAATGTCATATCCCTCATAGATCATCAAAATGATGACTTGGTCATTTATGTGGATCATTTGAGATTCATTTTCCCCATCACATTATATGATTTGGACTGACATGTAAATCATATGGATTCCAATGCTTCTAAATAAGAGCCCTGAAGTGTCTTGGTAATAAAAGAACCAACCAATTTGATAACTACCTTTTTTGTGTATGTCCAAATGTGACTCACTTTATAGGCCAAGATGAGAATGAAAAAATATGTCAGTGTTCAGTGAAATTTACCCTCCACAATGCATCCAACCTAGTGAAGACCCTCTAAATTTTGGGTTTTGAGAGAATCATCATTTTTTTATTTCAAGGGATAGATACATACTTGGTTATAAAATCTAACCATAGTGGGTGATGTAGGTCCCATTATGTTGGGTTGTAGATTTAGAACTAAATTTAGAGATTGGGGTATTACTGGCCCATGATAATTAATGATTTCATTGAGTTTACCATAAAGTGTCATGCATTCTATATCCAAACCAACTTTGGGCCTTAGCCATTGAAAATTCTCTATGCTGGCAAGTACTCGTCAACATTTAATATACGGGGACTTGATGTTGTGAGATCTTTCCTTTCATTGATATCTCAATAGTTAATTTTCATTCTAACTTCCACTAAATTCTTACCAAAGTGGTTGAATTAATCCACCTAGAAGTAGATAAGTTTTGATCTATGATCTGGTGTTTAATGTAAAATATCTTCCAACCATTTGAGATCCCTTATTCCATTCATATATAAAATGACACGAAAATTTGATCTAATAAGATGATTATGATTTATTACATGTAAAATAGCCTGTCAAACCAATCCTCCTATTACTATGAACAATAAAATGGGTATAACGAAGGAGTAAAAAATACCCTCTCTAGAATACTATAGAGGATAATAGAAAATGACCAGTTTAGTTGGCCCAATATGATCTCAAATTACCACTAGGTCTATATGATGATAACTCAAAATTCCACAACAGAGACTCCATACTCTTTAGTATGTGGTATAGAAGAATTTTTACCAATAGATATTCAGTTCGGTTCACTTCATATGACCATTTATAACTAGAAGACCCAGATTCGGAGAGAAAAGGTCCATTTGGGTATGTGTGAATCCCACAATGAATGCAAGCCCTATGTATTTCATGGCTTGTAAATAAACCTAAATCACGTGGTGTGATCATTTGAAAAAACCATTAACCTCTTCTCTTACTTCTAGGGAGACATGGTATTGTCTATAAGGAAACCAATGATACCATGAAAGATACACTTTATGATGGAACCCAAATGGGAAGGGACATACATCAATTAAAATTTTCTAATCCATTGGTGAATAAACATTGATCACAATGGATAGAGAGTGTATCACATCTACCACTAGAGCTAGGTTCCTCAAGTGACACTTTTTGTGAGTCTTGGAAATCATCATAGTCACATTTCATTAAACTATGGGAAAAAATCATAGTAACTAAATGTCAAATAGTATAACACATTTTGTTTATGAAATGTGACCATAAATAGTAGAAAACACCAAATTCATTACCCTATGATGTTTAACTATATTTCCAATATCCTTTTTGAAATACATTAAACAAAATTGTCCATAACCTCATCGCATTACATGAACCATAAGGATACCACAAACCCTCACTTGAGATGGTGCCTACTTTCTGGTGTTAGAATCTTACTGCACTTCATCCTAGAACTATGTATAACATGATTTTTAATTTCATGGTATACATAGTGAATTGTGGATCTCATGTATCGAGCCATGTCTAACCACCAACCGATTCCTTGGTTGTTTGATTTGGGGAAATTCTAAAACCACAAGATTTTGTAAAATATATATTTTTTCAAAATAATATAATATTCTAAATATTATTCATTAGACTCAATAATAAATTTTTCTTTTATTACATGCAATGATGAGTATTGATTTCATTTGGAATGACATTGAGTTTTGAAAAAACATGATATATTATTATTATTATTATTTTAAAATTATCATTATAAAATTGAAAATAAACATATTTATAAGAATATACATAAAATATTTTCAAATAGTATATATATTTATTTTATAAAAGTAAATGATAATGATAAAATTCACCTTAATTTTTTGATAAGTCATTATTTGTTTTGAATGTTGTATTTTCTCAACAAAAAATATAACATTCTTTGAAGAAACAATGAAAGTAAATTTTACCATTTCTATAAATTTTATCTCAAAATGAAATATAAATTCTTCAAAATTTATATGGAAAAATTATATTGGAATTACTTTTTGGGAACTTTTTTAAAAGGATATATTTTTATTTAAAAGTAAAAAATACTTGGTTTTTTATGAATGTTCATTTCATTTGCGACTTTAAAGAACGTAAAATTTGATTTAAGATGGGTTTTAAAGTAAAATTAGTTCAATTATATATCTATTATTAAAATTTATGTCACTTTAATAATTTCCATATTTATTTTTTATATAATTTTTTTTAAATTTTTAAACATTTATCTTTGGAAACCACCATTCTTGTTAAGTCTGTGGGATTAATTTTAAATTCAAATATTTTACATATATTAATGGAATTTAGAAAAATGAATTCCATATTTTTAGTCAGTAGAGTTAATATAATTTAATATTGTCAAATTAATTTTTCAACATAATGAATATTAAAAACAATAAAAATGATTCATAGTAGTTAAGACTAACATGGTTATACCAGAGAGATAAATTAAACCAATAAGCTATAAAAATGACCCAAAATATATCTAACACCCACCGGTTGACCATAATTAGACCATATCTCTTCAATGTTCAATAATAGACCATTTTCGATCCTTTTGGAAAGTGGAAACTGTGGGTACAACATTTTTTTAAAAAAAATTACAAGTGTACAACTCCTCTCACTTATAAAATTCTACCCCCTCTCCTCTACTCTTAATACATACAAAACCCTTTATATAATACAAGGTCTAAATAAATCACTTCAAAAAGAACCTAACCTCATAATAGAAGATTTATTTTGTTCTGAAATTCAATATATTAAGGTTTTTGGGGGAAAACAAAATATGTTGTGTGAAAAGCATTTAACATCCTTAACCACAATTTTATTTTATTTCTTCCTCCACATATAAATTATTATATAACCATGATGAAATGATAACCTCACTATGTTCTATATAGTTATTTGTTTTTATCTTAACAGAATAACAAAAAATTATCTCATCTTAAATCAAATGGGATACAAAATCATCATTTATATGTATGGTGGATTACTGCCTCATGAAACAATGTTATTATTTTTCCATGAACACCTGTCATGGATATATATAATGATGTAATTATTATTTATATATATGATAAATTTAATATTATTATTAATTAATTTTTATATCATATATAACTTCTTAATTTCCATTTCATGGAAATAAGACAATGTCATTCGTGTATACAGAGGACTACGACCTCGCAAAGAGAAATGATTCATTACTCGCAAACACTTTACACGGAAGGTATAAAAATTGGTTTAAAAATAATATGATATATATATGACATAACGATGATAATATAATTTTAATATATTATTTACCATTCATTCGATTAATCCTTATAATAAATGGAAACCACATTCATGTATACATAGATCCTACCATCTCTACGAATAATGTATTTCATTTTTATCTCTATCTTTAATAAATACGGATATAATGAATATATATATGATATTCATATAATGTTTAAACTTATAGATTTTATTTAACCATTATAAATTTATGTGGACAAATAATAACTAATGAAATCATACTCGAAAAACAAAGCAGTTATTACTCAAATCATTATATAAAAAATGCACTATTGATAAAAAGTTAATAAAACGTCATAAATAAATCGTATATGGTATGATAAATATGAGTATGGTTATTTAATATATTTATAATAATCAAATATTTATTATATATTATTTTTCAACATGTTCTATAGAATTTGAGACATAAGGTAATATATTTCCATCACACTTTTTACTTCCTTGAGACACGTTCCATATTCAACACCTATGTCATTTATGTAGTGTATAAAATTAACATTAATGTATTTTATGATGATTATATTGAATATTATTGGGATTTATATATAAATTTTAGAATATCCATTTCATGTGCATTACATTTCAAATGATTCCTAAGCAGTAAAATATTTTTGTCTCCGTTTTATTTCTTCAAGATATTAGTTATGTTATACAACTATATTATTTTATGAGGTGTATATACTTAAAATTTGTAATGTAATATCATGAATTTAATTATTATCATGATATTATAAGTTTTAGTAAATTTTATTCATTCATGGGGAATAAAATTCAATGTTACCAAAGTGGTAAGGCTTTTATGATATAATCTCATCATTTATTAAGATTTTTTATGATTATGTTTCCAAAGATTAAATCTTATAATCAATATATCTAGAATCTCTTGAATTTTATTCTAATATTGTTATTCAATGTAAAAACATATTTCCATTGATTTTATTCTCTTCATATAGTCAATATTTTATATTTCTTTTTTAAAATAAGATATATTTTATTTATCTCTTCGATCGAAGTCTCCATTTCTTCTATATTCTTGTTTTGTAAAAATATTATCAAAAATGTATTAATATTTTAATAATGATATATAAATGATATTTAATAAATGATTTATTTTTTTAAATTTTGTTTAATGGAATCATCATGTTTTTTTCAAAACATGGGTTTTTGGCTTTTATAAAAAATATTAAAGGAATAATTATTTTGAGATCTATAGAAGATAACGACATCATAATCCATCAATGTTATAATGATTCATTTTTATGATTAATTTTTTTTTAATGAAAAATGTTTTGAATTTTTTTTATAAATTTTTATTTTTGATAAGTGATTTTAAAGTGGAATATAAATTTTTATCAAGATATGTTCAATGTTATTTTACCTTGAAAATAATTCTTCATCTAAGATGAAATCCAATTGTACCATATTTATTATTTTTTATATGGATTATATTTATGAAGATAATATTTTTATCTAAACTCATTCTTCTTCCATGGGTTATAACATGAAAAAAATTATTATAAAACCCACTTATATTTCACTTATTATAACAAATTGATCAAATTATTATTAAACCTATTTCTTTTCCACAGTTTATGTTATGATGATTTTATTATGAAAAAAATTTATTCATGTGTTCTGATATGATGACTACTTTATATTCATATGGAACTTGTATATATGATATTCATTGTGTGATTTTTTGGACTTATATCTTCCTCTAATTAATTGGTTTAATATTGGTATATTAGGAGATAAATAAAGATAGAATGGGGAGTAAAACCCGTTCTATAAGAGACTCTATCTACTTTGATAGTCTTGCGTGTGGAGAATAAATACTAAAAATGCTTGGGGATTAAAAAATCCAAACTTGATAATGTCTTGTATATGAGCCTTTAAATACTAAGGAAATGAACTTTTGAGCATTTCTTTATGCCAAAAATATACTTCATATGATAATATGATGATATCATGAATCATGTTCTTTTATTTCTTTATAACATTGGTCTTATAAACTACCATGATTTATGTGAAGAACTAGGTTTATAAACTATGATGTGTAGGAAATGGTTATAAAATGATATTATGGTGCTTTTATAACCTTATTCTCATGATATGTTTATATATTTATTTTTTTCTATGAATGATAATTTCCCTACACCCATTCTTATATTTCATTTCCAATGATTATGATTAAATTTCTTATGTATGAAATTTATGTGAAGGATGATAGTTATGAAGAACACGGTGGGAGATAATGTATATCATGTATAGAAAAAAATTTATGTGTCCATGTTTCTAAAGGAACTATAGTGTTATGATCCACATGAATGTGTTTTTGTATGGTGATGAATATTAATCTAAAAAGATATAATATCAATGAATTTAACTTTTGGGTCATTACAGATGGTATTAGAGGAAATGGTTTGTTATCAATTGGAGTCTAGGAAGTGAAATCTTTAGATACACCCTTAAGAATATTTACAATGATATTTTTATGGATACATCTAAGGATAGTCCTATGGATATGAAAATTTCATGGAATTTTAGTAAAAGATAGATTGAGTGGATTACAATAAATTACATCCATATTTGGTTAACATAATTGGATTTGGATCATTCATAGAGGTACCATTGGGTATTAAATTAAAAAATTGTGCATTGAGTTGGATTTGGTCATCACCTGGTGCATGAAAACATGCCTTGCATCACGCTAGGTTTGACAATCCTTGGGGTCGTTATTTGAAAATTCACAAACTATTTATAAACCATTATGAAGGATTTGAAAAATGATCATGAATGAACTTGGTTAAGTATAAGGTTTCATTGACTGGAAATAGGCCATCATAATTTACAAATCCAATAGTTTATTTTTAATGATTATGATGTTTTCTAATATTTTTAGTGTTTCTCACAATATTCTTTATTCTTTTAGTCAATTTACGAAACATGAATGAACTATATTAATGTTGAATACAGTGGTTGATTCAATGATATTATACATAGAATACCATATAATATAAGAGTTGGAATGAAAATCATTATTGATATGATCACACAATCTTCTCAAGCTTTGAATCATACTGATCATCCAAATGAGAAAAAGAGGGAACAATATTGTATTGAGTAAGTCATGAGGAAAATTTGCACCATCATTTAATGGGTTAATATGTCCACTAGTCACTATGAAATGGATTAGTAAAACTAAAATTATATTTTCTATTCACTATTGTTTGGAGTAAGAAAAATTAATTTTTGTTGTCTGGAGATTACACATCTTAACATATCAATGGTTGAAATTTTTTTTAATACAATTCATAAATAGGTTATTGAATCCATGAAATGAGATGATTTTATGAGGATATTATTCATTAATTAATTCACATATATTCAATGAAAAATTATGAAGAATGAATTTATCAATATCAAAAAGATGGATGGTGAATCCATTGGTACTAATGAAGCTAATTTTACAAGACTTTCATTGAATGCTTCTAGTTTAATTATCAATACATAAACAATAATTGAATAAATATTTTTTGGAATAAGACCAATTATTCAACATGTGATGTCTATTAGTGACATAAGTGGTTATGAATAAGTTATTGAATGTGAAGTAATTTAAAAAATGGAATGTTAACATATCAAACATTCCAATAGTTATAATAAGTAAAGGATTATTTATTATACTGATAACTCTAATAAATCACTTAATAGAATGAAATTTCTATCACCTATATGCTGAAAATGAGAGAAGAAGCAGTAATGTGAATTCATCAATGAAGCAAGTTGGTGTTAAAATGTGGGAGTCCTGGCCATCGATCAGAAGAATGTAGATGTGATGTGAATAGTCATGTTAATGAAATTAATGGATATAGAGATAAATATAATTCACTAACCACACTCATGTATTTCGATGGAATGAAGTGTGTAATTATGTGAATAAATTATCCAATCCAATGGCTAACATGGATGATAGGCCTCAAAAACTGTTGAAGAGAAAGGAAAAATAAAAATCATATACAATCTCCATAGAAGTAGGGGATAATGATAATTATGGAACACTTATACTCCCCAACTTAGTTGGTAAATTCATGATTAATTTTGTATGAATGATCCCTATGAAAATCCAATTGGTCATCCTTTAGTGAAATTTCATGTTATTATCTTCCTCTGTATGGATTATGGAATTATGAAATCAAATTTGATATTCTATCAGTCAAGGATTGAATTAATATTAAAATAAAATGGTTTTTATATATGATAAGTCCTTATATAATTAATAAAGGGTAAATTAAATTTTGGAAGTCTATATTAATCCATGTAATATTAAGATAAAAGTTATTTGATACCATCAAGGGTTCAAGTGTATATGGTTAATCATAAGTTAAAATTCATTGACATCCCTTTAGATTTTTTTGTGATGGTATTTTATCAAGATTACAGATTTTTATGAGACATTTATGGAAATCTAACCCTAGTATTTTATATGTTTTAGTGAAAATATTATTTGAGGAGGAATGCATTTTTTCTTTTTGGACGTATGAATAAAGGTACCGATAACCTTTAGGATTTATATTATCTTTGATATTGATGTAAATATATGTTGTAGTTGATCACCATAAATGTTAGTAATCTTCTTTGCAATCATAGATTATTTCTCACTTCATTATCTTTCCACAATATACAATTAAAAAGTGGAAAGGTTGAATGGATTTTAAAAATCAATTGTATCTAATCAAAATCTGAAGTCTAACTCGATGATTTAATGATGTATTTATTAATATATTGATATAGATTTTTTAACACTGAATATCATCCTTAGATTGATATTTAGTTTAGAGGAAATTTTAAACCCTATAGGATATGCTATGATTTTGTTCTATGGATTTAAAATCTTATTAGAATAAACACCTTCCTATAGTTTAGTACTCTTTACAAAATAATTGACACATGATAATTAAGATGACTCGTTATTAATATCTATATAGAAATAAGTGTACAAATCCAACATACCATAATGAAGTTGTAAAAATAAATATATTGAGAACTATGCTAGGTGATTAAATGGAAGATTATTCTAGAGCTATTCCATGACACAAAACTGAAAAACAAAGTTGAGAGAAATGGTTTGATGATAATAATTTATGAGATCTAGAATATGAAGCTAGTGATAAGTTGTTTCTAAGAAAATATTTTTGTAATAAATAATAGTAAATAAAGATGTAGGAATATTGGTCCCATTGCAACCCTTTATCATATTTTGACCAATGATTATTTCTTGGATCTTACACTAAACTTCTATAAGGATCATGATATCTTCCATGTGTCTCTCCTAGGGATTTACATACCTAATTAGTCACATATACTAAACTCAAAGGTCATACTGTAAGAGAATGATATTTCATAAAAGGAATAATTGGTGGAGATTTTGGATCATATAGAGTATGTTCTATGAAATGAGACCACTCACCAGTAAAAATTTTTATAGTGAAAACACAATATTGAAGAATCTACTTGTGAACTGAGGGATGTAATGAGGAAAAAGGGTCATCAATTGTTGGTACCAAATTCTTTATAGAGAGATATTATATCATTATATATTAACATTCATTATATTACAAAAACACATTCTTGAGGATTGTAAATTTATAGTGTATCTAGAGACTAGGTACACAATCTTCTTATTTAGTGAACGATCATAAACATGTCCAATAATGATCAACCACTTTAGTACTATTCAATAAATAATCTATCTTAAACTATTCTTTATAACCTAGGGAAATTAAACATAATATATCATGAGATCATATGCTCATTATGAGTAAGAAAGTGAGAAATTAAAGATCACATAAGCATGAGATGAGAATAAGTGTATAAGAACATGATATTAACATGTGAAAATCAAACCCTATAAATAGATACCATAATCTTGAGATATGGAATAAAGATTTTCAGTTCATAAGACAAGAATCATAAATGAGTCACATAACATGAAAAATGGGAGTATAACATTGGTATGTGACATGGAATTGTGGAATACACATAAGCATATAAAATCATTTCCATAGTATCCAATGATCATTTTTAGGGCTTTCATAGTCGAATGAGTTCAATTTCTAAAGCAATATAATAGTCAAGGTTCACTACCAAGACTATCATAGTGATGAAATTCCCTTACTGATCCAGGTTCACTCCCTATTTCAGTCTTGTTTACCTTATGAGATAAAAATCTATACTTAATGAATTAAAAGGTGATATTGGTCTCTCCAATCAAATAATTAAAATCATATTTATAGTTTCCACAAGATCATAAAACCTTACTCATATAATAACCCATGACTTGAAATGGGTTTCATAAACATTTCATTATATCATAACCTTTATAAAGTTAGCATGTTTTATAATCATTTAATAATATCATCATAGACAAAACCATGAAAGGAATTGGGTTTCATAAGAATTTTATAATTGTATAACATGTTGAAGAGAAACTGGTTTATTAAACACCATTTCATTATAAACATAACCATTCATGGAATAAATAAGAATGTAATTCCTTGATCATATACTCTATAAAACATAGGTAACATCAATATATATCATGTCAGATGGAAAGTGATTTTGAAACATCATTTAAAACATTTTTTATGTAAAATAACCTTTCATTCGAAATCATTTTTTAAAACTAAAAATTCATAAAATATGTTAGAAATACATTTATTTGGAAATATCCATGTATGTTTATAAAGGATTCATTAAAAATTTATTTAAAACAATTTTTTAAGTAAAAACCCGTTATTATTTTGAAAACACTTTTTAAAATATAAAAAACTTAACATAGTTTTATTTGGAAATAGCCTTTAAAACCTATAATGAAAGCTCTAAAACCATTTAAAAACATTTCTTGAGGAAAATATCATTTCTAGATTGGAAATCATTTTTAAGAGATAAAAGTTTAAGAAATAATTTTCATTATAAATAACTATTTAAATCATATAAAATAATATTCAATGAAATTAATATTCATTAATTTTGGAAATTATTTTCATGTTATACATGTTAAAATACAGATACCATTCACATTTTCAGTAAAATCCAAGCGAGAATTTTTTGGAAAACAAAATAAATAATACATTCATATTGTTTTTGTAAAATGTAAAACTTTTTTAATAATTAATTTAATAAATCAGTATACAAATATTAAAAAAAATATTTTAATACACTTTTATAAAACGCGGTATTGGATGAGAAATGGAGTTTTGACCGGAGAGGGAAATTATGAGGGTTTTACTTAAAAAAATTATTTAAAAATATTGAGTACATAAAGAGAGGAATATGAAGGGAGAATTATATTATAATAACATTAAAATAATAAAAGAGAAGAAAAACGTTTTTTGATATATATAACACAATATTTTATAATAAGAAAATTAATCATAAGGAATCCCAACAAATGATGAGATTATAACAAAAATCATTAATAATTTGGTAAAATGGAATTATAAAACACCTTAAATAATAAAGTTAAATGAAACCTAAAATATTATAAGAATAAATGATTCAGGATATTTTAAATCAAACGGTCTTTATATACATCTCATAAAATAAAAATTGGGGTATAGGTAACATATTTTTAAATGATGGAAAAATCAAACCAACATTCTGTTATTGCTTTGATAAATTTTTAATAGTAGAACACATTAAAGACAGATAATCAATTTTTTTTAAATCAACATAACTTTAAATATAATCATCGTAAAATTAATTCATGTAAAGTATATAAACCACATAAAATATGTAAGTAGTGAATATGAAATATGCCTCAGAGAAGTAAAATCTAAGGCAGAAATCAACGACCTTAGGTCTTGAATTCATTCATAAACATTAAAACCTCTATTATAGTAAATTAATCTTTATTATAAATATATTATATAAAAATAAACAAATATTTATATAAAAATATACATTATACCATATATGATTTTATTTTGATCTTTTATTACAAATTTGATAACAATTCCTTATTAAAATCACATTTTTTGTAATAACTTATTTATTTTTTATATATGATTTGTTTTTTATATTTTTGGTCTTATTAATTTTATCATGGTTCAATAATAATTAAAATGTTAAAAATGATATAAATTTCATATATATTTAATTTATATGTAATTAGATTAATACATAAAATTTAGAGATAAAAAAACCACTGTTCAGGGAGACGATAGTTCATATGTATGCATGAATGTTGTTTCCATTTTCCATATGGAAAGATAAAGTATAATATAATTAATATATTTCCATTAAAGATTAATTTATATGTCATATCTATCACATATGTTCAATGAACCCATTCTTATTACCTTTCATGTAAAGCGTATATGAAGAACATATCACATCCCTTCGTGTGGCAGTATTCTACCGTACACACGAACGATGTCATTGTAATCCTACAGAATAAGATATAAGAAGTATTAGGTGATATAATTATAAAATAGAAACAATACTATCATAAATATCATATATAAATAATAAATAAATCATTATATATATCCTCGAGATGTGGGCATGGAAAATGAATAACATCGGTTCATGAAGCGGTAATCCATCATACACAAGAATAATGATTTTATTTCTCATTTAATGGAACAGAAGTAGGATTTAGGTTACATATACAACCTAATAAAATTTTAGTATATAAATTATACTTATGCTATTATATAATCATGTTTTAATAATAATTGAAGGTGATATAGGAATAAAAAAATTAAAAATATTGTTTAGGGATGTTACCTCTTATTTGGAAAACTTTTTATGGTGTTCATGAAATCAATTCATAGGAAACACTATGAAAAAAATTTGCCTTCTATAATAGGGGGTTGGAAGAAATTATTTTATTTGGGTAGGGAGTGGCTGAGACAATGGGTTTCTCAAAATTTAATTGGAGAAAAATAGGGTTCGTGATTTATAAATTTGGAGAGGGGCACAATTTTAATTGTTTGAAAATAATAATGTATAGCCATGTTTTTCACATTGAAAAGGCTCCTAAATTTATAATTATCAATCCTAGATGACATAAGTTCGATATATGTCATGAGAATTGGTGTTTTATTTGTTCTGGGTCATTTTAACCCTTGTCTTTTTTTTAACATCCAGGTAAACTCAATTTTACCTTAACTGTTGTATATACTATTTTTACTTTTTTACTATTATTTGTTGTACAAAATTATGTTTAAAGTATTATATTGTTTTCTCATATTCTAATTATTTATTCAATTTTCCTAAATTTAATTCATATTATTGGAAAGATTAATTTAATATTAAACTTACTTGCACGATGAGAAATCGGTTTTTGGGAAAACAAATTTCCAAATTATTAAATATTTTACACAAAATCTCAATATTAAAATGTTTACAATAAGATAAATTTTATTAATTGATATATAATTGAAGTAATATTAATTTTAAATAATTTTTATAAATTTAATAATAGAAATTATTTAACTTAAACGACATATATCAATAAAAGCTAGTATTTTTCAATATTCAAAAAAATTTAAACATTCCATAAAAATAAAAATTTTACCCCAAGGATAATTATGAAAATGGGAATTAAAAATTAAATATAATTTTATAAATTTAATTTTATAAAGGTGAAAAAATTATATTAAAAATAAGTGTGTAAAAACATATATTCTACTTTTAATGAAAATGCATTTTAAGCATCATGTTATTTTTCATCATCACTCCTATATTAAAAAAATTAAAATAATGTTAAATTTTTTATTTAATATATATAATATAAAAATTTAATTCATAACATTAAAAAAATTTATATTTTATTAAGGTAATGTGCTTTTCGGTGTATAGAAATATTTTTTTTAGAAAAACATTTCCGTTATTTTCTAATTGTTTTTATTTTCATTTCTAAATAATTGTCCGCTATAGTATTAATTATATATATATATGTGTTAACCATTTATTTAAAAATTTTATTAAATCTTATTAATACCTTCCATTCTAACAACTAGGAGAAAAATATCATATTAAATAAGAATATTTTAATAGTGTCATATGTTTCATTTAAATTCTGTGTTACTTATAATGAAGAATATTAAAAATATTCAATTGATTTGATGAAAATATTCCACAAAATCTTAAAGCGTTACCTTATACACCCCTTAAATAAAATTATTCCTCTTTATTTGGACATGTTCTTGGGATGAAAGGGTCTAAAAATTGATAATCCCACTCTAAGAAACCAACATGGAAAAATAGTTAATCACACATCATCTGAAAAAGAGTGGAAAATATGTGTGAAGGTCACTTTAATAACAAATATTAGGTTTTCAAATAAGATAACAAAGGTGTGAAATAAAAAAATTGTTATGGAAGAGAAAAATAACACATAGATACTGATGGATAGTGATAGAGAACATAGTCAAGATAATGTTAACAACCACAAATCTATAAAGAAAATAGGGGTGAAAATTCATTTATATCATAAAAATGATGATAATTGGACAAAATTTTATTTCAATATTTTCTCCCTAATGTTGGTGAATTTTTATGAGAAGATATGCTTACCTCATTTCATTCCATTTTATATGCACAATAAAAAATGTTGGTTTTTTCCTTAATTAATTTTCAGTTCATATCTTACTATAGGAGATGATTTTTTCATGTCTAAAGCACTATATAAGATTCATAAAAGAGTGATAAGACATTCATTCATTCCTTAATAAATTTAAAAAACAAAATCTTTAGCATAATTTATTCATAAATCTTCATATCATTAAATAATACATTAATCTCTAAGCCCTCATAAAAAAATCAAATTAAACCATTCCATAAATGGATAACCCTATAACCCTTAAAAACTAAATATTTATAAATAATTTCACTAAATTTCTCCAAATCCACTTAACATTAATCCCCCACCTATCATAATCTATCATTTTATTTTCACATACCAAATATCTGAATACCATAGTCAAATATTTTCTTCACAATGGTAATATCCTGAATTACCATAACATCATAATGAAAACAAACATACTTCCTTATTCATATAATAAAACTACATATTAATAGATATATTTCATAAATCCAATAATTTTTTCCCTCATCAATAATAACACCAAATTATTAGTCCATAAATCATAAATAATTTCAAAGATCATCAATACTATCAAATTTATTTAATTCATATCAATCAACATTTTATCCCAACTCAACACTGTTTTTTCAACATGAGGGACATATTAAGAGTTATATTAAATTAACAAAAGTACCAAATTTCCATTAAATCATTATTCTAGGTCATCAAAACCATTCAATATATTTTTTAAAATCCATACTGAAAAACAAATACCAAAAAAACATTATATATTATATGATTCATATAACATAATTATTAAATACTAATATATAAAATGTTTAATAATCAAACATCCTTATCAAGAAATTAACTAGGATTCATTATCATATTATTTATTAACTCATCCTATAATATTAAATATGAATCAAGAATTAACATTCATAAAACTCAATTTTACCATGATTATCACGTTTAACATATTCTATGCTATTTGAATAGACTATACCATTAATCTATCATTTTTATTCTACTCATCATTAGAAGTATTGTAATTACTCATACAAATTTTCTCATTATATTCATTTTCATTTCCCTTAGGAAAAATATTTTTATAATCCCCATACCTTTTACATTTGAAACATTCAATTGTCGATGATATAATAGAAAAACCATTATTCTCATCTATTTTTTTAACCTAAGCATTAATTTTCACTATACAATGTCTTTATTTCTATCCTTATTTTAAACACTAAAAACATATTACTTCTACTATAAGACATCCACATGGGTTATTCTACTAACATTAATAACATCTAGGAAACTAAATCATCTTTCCTCTACGGTATGCACCACCTGAACCCTAAACAAACTCTATCCTTTACTTCCTCGATGAGTTTGAGAGTTAGTTAAGGAGAATTTTATTAATAATATATTGTGAAAAATGAATAGGAATAATGATTGTATACTCTTATCTGGTCATCAACCAATTTGTTTTCTCATCAAATCATCGTTTATCACATTCAACGTTGATCTAGTTTCATCTTGTTCCCACCTTTGTCTAGAACCAAAATGCCTAGTGTGAGTAAAAATAATTATATTGAGTGACCACATAATCAATAAAAATATCTTATAAGATATATAAATCATTAAAATATATTCTAAATATATGACACCTTATGATTGTCCTTGTCCATTCATGGTCATTAATTAAATCATTCCTAATGGTTTATAAAGAGATTGTGAATTTGAAAATAATATACCCCAGGGAATGTCAAACCAAATGTGTTGTAAGGTCCATTGTCATGCACCATGTGATGATCGAGTCCATATAAATGCACCCATTTTTGATGTAATACCCCAAGGTACCTTGTGATAGAGACATATCCCCTTGTAGTGTCCAGTAATGGATGTAATTCTTGAAATTATTCTCTCCATTCTTTAAGAAAATTATAGTATATTTTTTATACATTGAACCATCCAAGGTATTTTCCTTGTAAATCTATATAGAATTATCCTTAGAAATATCCCTATGGGTCTAAATAATGTTTCATAATCCTATTATCCAAATGATAACTAAAAAATCCCTATGATAAAACTATTGCATTCTAATCATATGATATATAGATATTACAAAAATTTAGATGAATATATATTACATTACACATTCATATAGCTTAGAATCCTAAATTAATATTGTATATGGTGATGGGGTAAAAAAAATTTATTTGGTGAAATATAATCAACTTCTCCATAAATATCTTCCCATTGATTACTATTCACAAACATACCCTACTTGAAACCATTTTTCATAACCCAAGGAAAGGAAATATAACAAAGGTTGAGAAATGATTTTCATTTAGGTTATAATAGTGATAAATCAAATATGACATATGCATTATATAATCACATGGGTATGACAACATGAGAATAAAACATTAAAATATAAACATGTGTCACATCCATGATTTTTTTGAGGTATCATTTTGTTTATTTTTGGAATTAAATTTACCCTTGGATTACCCCATATGTTTTTGGTGAAAAGATGGATATTTTGGTTTTGAAAGCTAGTGGTTCATAGTTTGTGCATGACTAGTGGAAACCGTAAGCCCTCTCTCATGAAATTGTCTGTCTAATTTTCATTCTGGATAATGGTGACCGCATTATTGGAACATGGTTTGGATAACCGTGTAGGATAACTATATGGATGATTACACTTGGCTAGTGGGATATTTACAATTTCTGCATGATTTGGAAAATCATGTGGGTTAACCATACGACCAATCCAGATCAGTAAAAACATAAAATTTCTCTCATACTATTTATGGTTTTATCCCTAAATCACACCCCTTCCTCCCCAAAAGAGATTTTCATCCATTATATCCACATCCAAGCCTTCTTATATACTATTAGAATCAATCATTAGGTATTTTTATTGTGGATTTTTCATGGAATCATTGTGTAAGTCAATTAACAATTGGTGACTCCCCCTTTATTGGGTTCTTCTTCCCTCCTTCTTGAGTACGTCTTTTCCAGCAGGTTGATTGACATAATAATTGTCCAATATTGAGATGTGAGGAGAAATCATGATGGTTGTTGTTCTCTATTTCCTTTATAGGGTCTTGTTGAGGTGTAGTGGTCATTTCACAATGGTTTCTAGAAGTTTCTAATCTTGAAGTATGTTGTTCCGTGCATTCACATTATTATATGATTTTTTCTTGCTTTCAGGATTGTTTAAATGTGTTATATGGATTATTTGTGAGGTGGAAAACATCATTTTGAAATTTTTTTAAATGAAAGTGTGATTTAAATGGGTTTTAAAAAGAAAATTGGTCCTACTTCATGTGTTCTATGTTGTGGGGTTTCGTGGATATGTTTTATGACTTGTGTGAAAGGTGAAAAAAAGGTTTCAAAAAATATTTAAAGGTGAAAATCTAATGAAAGAATATTTTACAAGATAAATGGAATTTATTCCATGTTGGATTCATTCTTGTTTAAAATAAACGTGTCTTTGAATTGGGAATGTGATGTAATGATTGTTATAAAATGGTTTTTATGGTTTTATGAATTTGAACAGAAATTTCCTATGGAAATCATTGGATTTCATATATTGTCTTCCTATTTTTTCCTAAATGGGTTTCATGAATTATTAATTTGGTGATAAATGTATTTCCCAAAGGTTTTTTATGAGGGTAAAATAGAAAGTGGTTTTATTTATGGAATATAGTGGTTTCCATGTTGAATTTCTTTATTATATTAATGTGAAAATTTAAAGGTGGATATTTCCTTGTGTTATTATGATGGTTTTAATGTTTGTTTAAATGTAAGGATTTATGTGATATGTGAAGTGGAATTTTAGAACAAATAGAATCTTGGGTATTTAGGTGCTCAGACTAGAACCTGTATGATAGTTGATTAAGAATTGGTTGAGGCCTAATTTCTTCTAGAATGATTTATGATCAAACGATAACTAAACATATAACATGATTAGAGACCACTAAAACATTAGACTGACTCATCTTTAGTGGATCATTCATTGGAAAACTATTGGTTTTGGATTATGATATGGAGACCAATAGCACATTATATTTAATCCTATAGAGTTTCTCATGTATAATAATGATATTGAAAGTTTAGTTGGAGGATTTTGATCACCAAAGAACAAGGTTCATAGGCTCCCACTTTTTCTAGTTACCTATATGCATTTTTCGATGATGCTTAATTGTTGATAGGATTCTTATGTTATGGGGGTGATAATCTTCAGTATACGGTAGACCTTGTGTATATTTATATTTCAAAACAAGAATATTTGAGAAAAATGTTTTTCTTAAAAACATTTTCATGAGAAATATTTACATAAAATGTTTTCACTGAAATTATTCAAATATTCTTTTGGAATCTTGAAAGTTGTTTTTTTAATGTTATAGCATGTATTATTTCTTTTTGCAGGAATCCTAGTAGGCTTGGATAACACCCTACATACACCTTGGGGTGTATGTAGAATTTGTTATATATGACCCTAGAAAAGGAAAAATGTTTCCTGGTGGTGATGGTGGATCTGGTTGATAGTGATACACTTCTCATAGGTTTTGGTTGTGGTGGATTGATGGTGATGACCCTCTTGTCCCATGGATGTTTTTGGGATGGATTTTTATACCCATTATGTTGTAGTAATTTTTGTTTTGTTTAAAGTTGTTAAATGTTAATTTGAAAATTTCTGTACCACCTTTAGTTATGATTATCAGTTATGTGGTTCTTACTATTAATTGATGTTTGTGGTTATATACATGGGTGAAATCATTCCCAAATTGAATTTTTTATTACCAACACCATGTTTCAAGCCCATGGTGATTGAGAACACCCTTAGGGCCATGTATGAAGCCGGGTTAGGTGTTATGGTGGTTGGATTCCCAGATTGATTTGGGAAAAATGGTATTAGAGTAGGTTTGACACTTTTTTTATTCCATTAGGATGAGTATGTGTAGATTAGAGCTATGACTTTTGGGGCATGTGTTTCTAGTTGTGGTTGGGGTGTCTAGCCAATAAACCTTATGATAGGACCCAAATTACCAGGGGATATTGGGAAATTTGGTTTGACTTATCTATTAGGAGTGAAATACCGGTTGTAGATAGTATATTGACACTGGGTGGGGTGGGGTGGTTTGGTTGGTTGTGTTATTATGATGGATTTGGATATTTTTTTGATTCATGGGAGATTTTTAGGTTATTTTTGCTATAAATTTTTAGAATGGTGTATTATGGGATTTTTCTTTGTGGTTATTGCTTACTTTATAAATATAGCTCCTTGGAAAATTCGGGTGAAACCATGAGAATAGGAAAGAGGTTGTTATCCCTCAACAATCAATCAATGATTAGTGAAAATAGTGGATCAGGATGTCCAAGATTTGGGTCAAGGAGTGGGATCTGGTCATTCTCATGTTGGAGATTCTAAACTAAGTCCTAGAAAAGAAAAATATCAAGAGTTCCTCACGAATAAGACACCTTCATTCCAGGGAATCATTAAACCATATGAATTGTTGGAGTGGATTGGAAAGATGGATATGATGATCGAGATTATTGATACTCCTGATGTATTCAAGGTAAAATATTATTTGTTCATATTGGAAGGTTTGAGTCGAAATTAGTGGGACTCGATTTTGAAAGATGGGAATAATTAGAAGTTGAGTTAAAATAAATTTAAGGTCGTTTTAAATGAGTAATTGTTTCATGAGATGTTAGACTTCACCAGATCCGAAGAGTTTTTATTTCATTTTAAGGTATACTGGACCCTAATGGATTATGATAACTGCATTTCATTGTTAGTTTAGTGTGAAACCATTATCATTTTAAATGAGTAGATTAAGCCTCAAAAGATAGAGATTATAAAGCATCTATAGATCCAATACCAAGTCTTATTATTCAAGATGATATTATATACTAAGGTGGTCTATCTGTACATGATGGTGGAAATGGATTGTAAGATAATGTATGGTTTCTCTGGTGCAATGTAAATAGTGGTATGTGGCGGTTCATTTGAGAAGAACTAGAAGACAGAAGATTAGTGGAATAAGGGAACTGGCAGTTTAGGCCATCCTACCAAACTATCTTCATTTAAGAATTTTGATGGTGGGCCAGTCATGTTCCATCATTGTGGGAAGGTAGGGAACATATGGCATACATGTTCATCTCTACTCAAACCATTCCATCATTATATAACCCTGGGACACCTGAAGCAATTTTATAGTATCACATGCCCATATTAGAGTGGGGCTGGGTCATTAGCTTCTAAAGGGATGTCAACTATATCAAAACCCTCAAGGTCATCGATTTATCGGTTCAATGGTCTTTGGGGTAGGACTGAATCATTTTATGGGCTTAGTTAGTTTTTGATAAAGCTATAAGGATGTTTTCATTCTCAGGACTAGGCTGAGATGAGGCAACTTAATGTTGTGGATCAAGAACAAATGGAATCTGATGTAGAACCTGTAACATTTTGTGGTAGTATTTTTATTTCACCATCTTTATTTTTTTACTTGTTTGATGTTGGTGCCTCTATTTCTTTCATTTATTCTAGTATTTGGGATTTGTTGAATTGATGTACCATGATTTTTCCATAAGCAGTGTATTTGGCGGTACTGCTTAGAAAGAAGACAGAGTGGGGTTTGATGTGTCTGTCATGTGCTCTCACTATGTTATGGGTCAAACTAGATTGGGATTTTCTAGTTCTAGAGATTGACATCTTTGATGTGATCCTTGATATATATTGGATGGTTCATTTTTAGGCATACATCGATCTGTATAGTCATTGAGTGAGTTTTGTGGACCATGGTCGGCATACCCATGTTTTTCAACGTGAATGGGATCCACGACAATGATTTGATGGACCTATAATTACAATATAACAAAAACATGTTTATTAGATCTCATTACTCATGTTATAGAATGACGATTGGGGATCCAATAGGACATTACCTCTGGTGGTGGACGAGTTCCAAAAGATATTCATGGGTGATTTTTTAGGTTTTCCTCCAGAGAGGTATGTGGAGTTCGCAATCGACTTGGTGCCAGGATCCCATATTATTTCTCTTATATTATACAATATGCCCCACATTGATTTAGAGGAATTAATGTTATATATGGATGATTTGGAATACAAGTAATTCATTCACCTGAGAATTTCCTGTTGGCCTGCTCTAGTTCTTTTTTCGAAAATGGCTGATGGATCTCTCTGTATATTTATTGATTTCCTGAAGTGAAATATGGAAATGATCAAGAACAAGTACTATTTTCCCCATATTGATTACCTTTTCAATTAGCTTAATGGGTGTAGGTGGTTTTACATGATTGATTTAGATTCTGGGTATCACCATGATATGGTTAGGGATGAGGATATTCCAAAAATAGCCTTCCTAAGTATGTATGTCCATTTTCAGTATTTTACCATGCCTTTTAGATTGAAAAAAATGATCCAATGGTATTCCTGGAACTAATGAATAGGGTATTCCAAGAGTGTCCTGATTACTTTCTTCAGGTATTCATGGAAGACATCCTTGTCTATTCTGTGACAATGGATGATCAGTAGAGGCATTTGAAAATTACACTAGTTACCCTTCGAGATCATTGTCTCTATGAGATATTTTCTAAGTGCACCTTCTATATTAGGGATCTAATGTTTCTGGGTCATGTGATCTCGAAATTAGAGGTCTTTATGGACCCTAAAATGATTATTGTAGTAATGTAATTGGAACAGTTGAATAACTTTTTTTTGAGATCATGAGCTTTTTGGGCATGGTAGGGTATTAGAGTCAGTTTGTCCAAGATTTCTACATGATTACATAATCCATGAGAATTCTTACCCAACATGTGGTAAATCATGTATAGATCCCTGAGTGCCAGAAGTCCTTTGAATGGATAATAGAAATCTGAACAAAACCCCTATTTTGATCTTTATAGGGTCTGAAAAATGATATGTGTCATATTTTGATGCCTGAGTTATGGGTCTTGGGTATGTGATGATGCAGAATGATCTTGTGGTGGCGCATTGTTCTCACCAAATATAGAACCATGGAAGGAATTACCCAAAAAATGAAATGGAATTAATAATTGTGATTCATGCCTTGGAGATGTAGAGCCATTATTTTTGTAGGGATATGTTTTTATTCTACTGAGGTTGTAAGTGTTTAGCATTCATTTTCTCCCATATAGATTAGAATTTAAGGCAATATTGTTGGGTCAAGCACCTTTAGGGTTACAATTTTGATATATTATATACCCTAGGCAATGGTAATGTGGTTATAGATGATTTGAGTAGGAAATGATTAGTGTAGGAATTGAAATATTCAAGTTATGAGTGGACTTCGATGGGAATTTTTTCTCATATGAACTTGATACAAAGGATCATATTGGAGGTGTGTCCATGGAAAGTGTTCGACTAGAACCCTCTTTTCTAGGGTTGATTCGACCAGAGCATTCATGTGATGAGTTTTTCCAGCACTCTATGAAATTCATCAATGTTGGGGAGGTCCCTTATAAATGGTTATTGTCTCATGAAGGATCTTTTTTTGTATAGAGTCTTATTTATGGTTCTGTTCATATTGAGGAAGGTGGTGATATAGGATAACCTCCATTCCTAGTGGTCCATTCACCCTTGTAACACCAAGAAGTTCTATGATGTGCAATTATAGTTCTAGTGGATATGTATGAGGTGAAACATAGCTAACTTCAGATCATGGTGTTATACATAACATTTGGTTTATATAAAACATAAAAACCCCTCTAGTTTTTTTATTCACTACCTATTCCTACCTGGATGTGGGATGAGTTCACTATGAACATTATCATTGGATTACCTTGTATACCCCTAGGGTGGAAATCCATTTGGTTAGTGATTGAACATCTGACCATATCGTCCCATTTTATTCTAATCAAGGGTTCATCCATAGAGGATGAGTTGGGTTGGTTATTTTTTAGGAGGTTGTGAGACTTCATGGTGTGTCGTCAACACTTTTTTCAAATAGGGGCCATGTTTTTCCTCATAGTTTTGGTAAGTCATTCAGACGGTGATGGTGTAACACCACATAATTTCATAGAACATTATTTCATCATTGTAATTCAATAACATTCACTACACGCAACACTGAGTTCTAGCACACCATGACTTACCAAACTATCCATTCAAGAGTAGTTATGAATAGTATTAACTAAAATTTTTGTTTTTATATTATTATTATAATTTTAGAATCCATATTATGAGTTTCTTAGACATAATATAAGAAAGAATTGATTTTTTTAGATAAAAGAAGTATTTTTTTAAAATATAATTTTACCGCCTATTAATTGAGAACCCTTGTTAAATCCAATATATGAAACTTTTATTTATAAAATTTGACAAAATAAAATTTTTCTTTATAATCAAGACAGAAAAATTTTAGTTTTGATAAAATTTTGGTGTTTTTATGATAACTTTCATATTTAGGTGAATAGTGAAACATACTAAATTTTAACTGAAAACAAATTTTTAAATAAAAAATATTTATAGAGTTAAACTATACATATGATTGGTCTTGAATTATAATTAGATTATATATTTACCATTTAATCCAATTTTTTTCATTGGAAGAAATTTTCTTTCGAAATTGTACATAAACAAGTGTCAATATTTTGGTAGTTATTATATCCTAAAAATGCTTTTTAGTTTTGAAAACGTGAATTAATTTTAAATTAATAAATTTAATTTATATGTTTTTAATTTGGTAAAATAGACTTCATTATTGAATTAGGAATAGCCAAATTAGCTTAGGGTGAATTTTTGGTATGTTACTGAAAATGTTCAATTTTTAATGAATAGTGAAGAACATTGCGTTATTGGTTAAAACTGACTTTTTCCTTTAAATAATTATTTATTTTATTTAAATTTATTTTAGGTCAAAATAGAGACATAATACCTATATATGTTCAATTTAATTCATTGGATTCATTTTTTAATAATATTAGATATATAAAAATTTATTAAACTTTTAACCGTCTTTTACCCTCCTCCTAGGAGCATTTGCATATTTACATAAAACATAATTTTATCGCTTCTGTGAATTGATTTTCAAAAATCCGAGAGACATGGTTGATATTAGTTTGTAAAATTTGGTTCAATAAGATAAAAATAATTTTTAGTGAATAGTGTCTTTTGATTTTTATTTACCAAAGTTAAAAGTAAATAGTGTAATTAAAGGTAAAAATGATATTATTATTACCCTAAAATAAGTCTTCATTCTATTGGATAAGTGTAATTTGACCAAAAACAATTTTAGGAATAAAATATGATCTTTATTTTCACTTGAATTAGATTAGGACATTTATTATTATTTAATTCAAAGAAAAGTTAAAAGTGTTAAATTTAAAGTTTAATAACCAAAACTTTTTTAATATAGGGTTACACATTAGATAAATTCAACTGAAAATATTAATTAGAAATATTAATATATTTCCTACATAATGGTATTTTATTTATAATTTTTTGACATTAAATTATTTAAATTATTTATGACACAATAATGATGCACTAATTACATTTTTAATGAAATATTAAAATAATTGATTTTATAAATACCCAAATAAATATAATTTGAGACATTTCATGAATTAAACTAATTTTATAGGTTAATATGACATATTAGGGTTGATTAAATTAATTTTTTTGAGGTAATAATGCTGTTATGAATTTAGCAAAAAAAAAATAACAAATAGTGTGTATATTGACATAAAAGAGTTTGTAAAACAAATAATATATTATTAATTGTTATTATATTATTAAAAATATAAGTATCGGAAAAAGGGATTAAATACTATTATATATGTCATTAATGAACCACTTGGGGTTCGCTTGGATGTTTAAAGTAATCTTATTAACCAGACAATATAAAAATACAAAGAGACATGGTAATGTAAAACTATATAACTAAGAGTTATTTCTGAATGATAAGGTTAATATAGTGACACAAAATTGTATAAAACCTATTGGTTGAGTGGTTTTCCACCCATCCCTACCTTAGTCTTTAAATAATTCATTTTCTATCCATTAGGAACCAAAAATTATTTTATTATAAAATAATATTTTAATTTTTCTATGGTGCCTCTCACCCCTCTTATAAAAGGGCACTTCCCCTTCTCTCAAATTTACACCTCAAAAGCCATTTGGCTCGGCCAAACCCATCCCATATATCCTCCCAATTATCGTTCATTAATCCTAGAGGCATTAAAATAGTCAGAAAGCCATCCAATGGAGCCCTTTTGATCAAATCAAAAGGAAGAACCTGAAGAAGAGGTAATGATTTCCCCACCCTCGTTCATGTTCTTTTCATCTTTCACTTACTCTTTCTTTGTTATTACCATAAAAAAAATTATAACTCTAGTACCTTATATATACTGTGATGTTATTATAAATATGTCACAACCATATTCATTATTCTATCCATCCTATGAATTATAATGTCACCATGCGTGTGTACGTAGGGCATACAATCTCCATGCCATGGTGTAGTTTATTATTCAAAACTATGTTATTTGGATAGATATAATGATGAGTAATTTGTTTATAAATAGTGAAAATAACATGATAATGTCTCTGTAAAATTAATATTCCATCCAATTCCACAACTTTAAGGAAATGATATTATCGCTCGTGCATACGTACATATTACCATCTCCACAACGCAATGCGATTCATTTCCACATTCACCATTCATAGATGATTATAAAAATATATATTACTAATAAGAATGTAATATATGACATAATAATGATAATGAAGATATATATATATATATATTTATATATGTTTCTGTTTATGTACTTACATATATCTTATTCACTTATATCCGTTTAATATGATATAAAAAAACAACGTTTATGCGTACGTACAGCCTACTGTCTCCATAAATGGTATTTTCCATTTCATATATCTTTATATTATAAAAATTTATATTCTAAATATATATGATATATAAATCAAGATTTATATTCTGGATGTATTTAAATCATGATCTCAATGATACGATCAAGATTAACATGTTAAAATATGTATGATAAAGAAAGTTATTATTACCCGAAATGTTAATTTAACATGATATCATTATTAAATGGGTAGTAAAAAGTCATAAATGAATCATTTATGATATAAAAAATAGGAATATGGTTCTGGTATAATGTAATAACATACAATGGTCATTATACAAGAGGTTAAACGTACCCTCGACCAAAGGAATGTGCAAGGTAAGGGGTTTCTTATCTAATGTTTAATTCCATGATATTTCAATTATTTGCCACTTATTTCATGTGAGGTATTGTGTACTACCATGTAACAACTAGGCCTCACCCAGCAATTTCCCCACAGACACGTGGTCCCCACTATGGGGTCTACCCACGTGTATGAACGAGTCATCTGACTAATGATAGTTCTCACATGCCAACACTTGTCCTTTCCAGTGTGCTTTGTCCTCACTCACACACACCCTAGGAAACTTTCTAGAAGGTCACCCATCTTGATCACTACTCCAGGCCAAGAACGCTTAACTGTGGAGTTCTAATCAGACAGACTCCCACAATAGAATGTGCACCTTGTTGACATGAGTCATATCATTTAGTCATTTAACACTTTATCATTTGGGGGGGGGGGGTTACAATCACCCACCTTTGAGGCAAAAAGTCCTTGTTGTGGGCCCTACATCTAAACTCAGGTAGTGCACCACACATAAGGCTAGGAACCTACCTTTCATACCAATTGTATCAACTCAACTTCACCCTTCTTCGCCAACGTTCTACAAGAGACGCTATGATTTCTCCTTTACCGAAAGGGAAATCCGGTCTCATCCCCTAGATTTACCACGTTCTTTTCCTAATACAGTCAATCCGGACATGAACAGTACAATACATGTAATGGATGATGTCGTAAGGCCTCGATGCTACTACCAAGAGATCCAACTATTACTCTCGCCTCCAAGGGCCGAGTCACACTGTCGGCATCAGTGCGTGGTCACTGGGTCTCCTCCAATAGGAATCTCAAGAGTGAGGGTCAAGTAAACAGTTTAAATCGGAAGCTCTTAGTACACAAAAAGGAAGGAAAGCAAACATCACAAGGACAAGTGTCTTTAATTAATACAACTCAAAGTAAAAAAGGCATAAAGCAACCACAAACAACGACATTTAATAAGCTAGAAACATCATGAACAAAGGCCTCTATGCCTGGAACTAGTCTCGCTCTTGTCTACCTGCTTCCGGAGCTCCATGGTCATATGCTTCAGCTTCCTGAAGTTGTGCTCTCCCCTATCCACCCATTCCCTGCAGTCGGGGTGGACCTCCTAGCGGTGGTGGTGGAAACACCTCGAAGCGTCGTCGACCGCCAGATGAACGACCAACTCCCTTTCCACGTCCGCCTTCGCCCTGCAGACCGTCTTGATCTAACCTCTACCTCTTCCTGGGAGGTCCTTCATCTATATGCTGATCATTTGAACGGCGGGTCGGATAGTCACGTGCCACGTGACCAAGCCTGCCACAGGAGTAACACTGCCCGTTCCTAGTATGCATGGCTCTGTCTCCACCCTGGGTGCCCCGCGCTACCGATCCTAAGTCGTGCAGCCAACCACCTGTAGGTTTGTTCCTCTTGGACCTCTGTGTACACTATCTACTGCCAGCTACAAGAGATTCCACTGCATGTCGACTAGTGGTGGGTCCCGCTACTGGAGACTGCTCAGCAAGGAAACTCTCCACTAGGAGGGCTCGCTCCAACACCCCTTTCTGCATCGGGATGCTATGAGAAACAACTGAGGTTCTAATCTATCGCTTGAGCCCCTGCTCGAAATTCCGGGCCCTGAAAAACGGGTCCCATACCATATCTGTAGAGTAGCATGAGAGGTCTGTGAACTGATGTGTTCTGCGCCACCATTATGCTACCATGTTGAAGATGCACTAGCTCCTGTATCCGCACCACTCGAATGGTGGCTGGTATAACCTCCTCCCGGAACAGGCTCTCGAAGTCTTCCCATAGAAGTGTCGCCTCATCGTGCATCTGGAGCATCAGGCTCCACCATCTGGCTGCTACTGCCTAAAGGAGGCTTGCAACAAGGATCACCATGAAGTCTTATGGCATCCCTACTAGCCTGAAGACTCTCACCATAGCCTTCGGCCAGTACTCAAACGCCTATGGGTCTGTCTCTCCTCGAAACCTGGGTGGGCTCTAGTGCAGGAACTCGTGCAGCGCACTCAAGCGGCATGCATCGCTTGCTGCTGGGGATGGTGGAATCAGTGGCCCAATGGGTGGAAGTACTGCTGGTGCCTCCATTGAGAGAGGTCCCCTGTATTGAGACCTCGTCGCTCGGCGAGCTGTCAGTACGTACAACTCTCGGGGCTCTAGCTGTTCGACCGTGGGGAGGCATCCTGAAAAGAACAGATGCGACACGGTCAAAGTCTATACATGGTGAGATGACCTAGTTTGAGATGATTTAATATAAACTTTTGAAAACACACACGCAATCATTCTTTCCATGCACTGAGTCGGAAATCAGAAGTCAAGGTCCGGATGTATGGATACGTCAGCCGCCCACACCAACATTGGACTCCCTGAACTGAAGATCACCCTTAGTACCCTTAATAATATTGCTTCACAGAAAGAAAATATCAGAGTCATATGTTCTGTGGTAGAACCGACGTCCTCTAGTACTAATTGTAACAACTGGGCCCCGCCCACCATTTGCCCCGCAGACACGTGGTCCCTACCATGGGGCCCACCCACGTGTCCGAACGAGTCATCTGACTAAGGATAGTCCCCACAGTCCAACAATTGTCATTTCTAGTTTGCTTTGTCCTCACTCACACACACCCTATGAAACTTCCCAGAAGGTCACTTATCATAATCACTACTCTAGGCCAAGCACGTTTAACTGTGGAGTTCTTGTAATGGCCCGGACCTCTTCGGTCCATTACATTGTGAAATGTTGGTGTTGGAGGTGTTCTGGGGGGTCAAGGGGACTTATCCCCAACACATTGCCAATTTTCCAGTTCTGTGAACAGTGTTTCCAGTTTTATGAACAGTAACAGATCGGTCGCACAGATCGGTCTGACAGATCGGTCTCACAGATCAGTTTCACAGATCGGTGTGACAGATCGGTTTCACAGATCGGTCTGACAGATCGGATTCACAGATCGGTCTGACAGATCGGTTTCACAGATCGGTCTGACAGATCGGTTTCACAGATCGGTCTGACAGATCGGTTTCACAGATCGGTGTGACAGATCGGTTTCACAGATCGGTCTGACAGATCGGTTTCACAGATCGGTGTGACAGATCCGTTTCACAGATCGGTGGGACAGATCGGTTTCACAGATCGGTGCGACAGATCCGTTTCACAGATCGGTGCGACAGATCGGTTTCAGAGATCGGTGCGACAGATCGGATTCACAGATCGGTGTGACAGATCTGTTTCACAGATCGGTCTGACAGATCGGTTTCAGAGATCGGTGTGACAGATCGGTTTCACAGATCGGTCTGACAGATCGGTTTCACAGATCGGTGTGACAGATCCGTTTCATAGATCGGTGTGACAGATCGGTTTCACAGATCGGTCTGACAGATCCGTTTCACAGATCGGTTTCATGTACAGTAACCGTGGGTGAACAGTGTTTCCAGACTCCTACAGTTTTTCCCCTTTTGACGTTTCCTTTGACGTAAAATACATCTAAAGCGTTATTTTAAGGGCTCTTAAGGCCGTTTAAAATGCCCTAAATCCTATATTAATTATTCCTAAGGCTTGGAATGTTTTACTTGGTCAAACCGCGTGGGTTAAATGCGATCCGTTTTTAATATAGAATTAACCAGATCATAAACCATCGCCCCATTAAATCTTAAAAAGGGACGAGATATCATTCTCCCTTGTTCGTTCTATTTGTTCTCAGCTAAGAGACACTAGAACCTTTAAATCCTTTCCATAGGAGTTGCACAATCAATCTTTACCCCTAGGATTGGTTCTGTTCTGTTTTGGATGCAACTGAGCCATGTCGATCAATCTTCGATATATGGTATGTTGTATCGTCGTTCTTTGGGGTGCATCTTCTCCTATCCTCCTTTCCATAATTATACCATGTAATTTCAAAGATTCTAATGGGTTTTCTTGGGGTTGGTTGGTACTGTCGTACCACAGCATCCTCCGGTGGATGCAGTTGTCGCGAGGGGAAGATTGTGACCTGTTGTGTGGATAAAGAACGTGAGGAACTGTTTGAGGTAGGGGATTCATGGCTTCTCTAATTGTATATGTGCAATCGTAGAATTATCATGATTTATACCTTTGGATCAAAATTAAATTGACCTAATTAAATATCTAAACCGGATTAAAAGAATTGGTTGATCGCATGTTGTTTCTTTATACCGTGATAACGGTTTGCCTCATGTTTTCCTAGATATAGTGATATCTATATTTTCTTTGATTTTTTTTTCGTTCATGATAGAAATTGATAATGAACTTAAAGCCGGAATTACTTGTTAATTAATTGGCTAAAGATAAAGAGGCATGTAAATTAATCTGGTTATTGTCGTTGTTGTAGTTGTTCTAATTTGAGGATAATCAAATTAGGGAAGTAAGAATGGTTATTTAATTATGATAGATTTCTGATTAGGTTTCCATGATTGGAACCTACGAATAACAAATCTGCCAATTCAATATGGATTAGAGAAGAGATTATGTGGGAATTTCTAAAAGGGTTCTGAGTTACCCTCTTGTTTGTTAAAGGGTCAAGAGCCCATGATGTGATGTTTGTTTTCCTGCTGCTTGTGCTGTGATGTGAGCCTGGATGGTTGTTGTGATATGTGGAGGCATGGAGTCCTTGTGGTTATGGAAGCAGATGACGCCTAGAGTGGCGAGATGCATCTGTTTATGCATGTGGGTGTCGGGGAGGACACCAGGGGTGATGGAATGGGATGGATGTGGTTGCTGGTTGCTTGCGGTTTTCTTGAATGTTAATCTGCTTTGCTTTTCCCCACTGCTCAAGGCAGCTGGTCTTGCTACCCTTCTTCCGAAGGAGGCGAAGACGGGCGGGGTATGCCACGTGCTTTCCGTGTTTAGCATCTTGAGGGAGAATGGGTATATGCTCTTTCTATAGGCGGCAAAGACTCGACGGGTAGTATATCTATTCACCGTGTTGAGCCTCCTTTGTGTTTTGAAGCATAGGATGTTTTTCTAGAATGCCTGAGAATGTGGAAATGTAATTCTGTAATGAATGTTTGATTAAATGGTGAAAACCCACGAGGATGGAGATGCTGGAATGTAAAGGTGATGTGAATCGTAAAAAGGAGCAGTTGTTTTTGAATGTGATGCCAATTCAGTTTAATGTGGAATTGTTCATTTTTAATTAATGTTTAAAGAATTAATTAACGTACAGTGGATCTGATAAAATGAGAATGAAGTGATCTAATAAATCTCTTCAAATGTTTGTGTTCTTATAGGATACCTATTCTTAGAAGTAGCAGCCTGGAGTCTGAGAGACGTTAGCTACAGTTGTATCTAAGACTAGGTAATTCCTATAGTGTGGATGTGAATTACTTATATATTCTGTACTTTTTGTGTTTCTATACGCTACTCCACCCTGTCGGTAAGGGCAACTAACACCCCGAGGATTCTGAGCCCTGGGGGGGTGTTTTCCCCAACGTTCTGATGGGAGGTTGAATGGCCAACTACCCCCTTTGGCTCCGCTCTCTTCTCTTGGAAGATACTTGTTCCATGAGGCACAGAGGTTAGTTACCCCATATATGTGTGTAGAGGGCTGTAATGGCTTGTGGTTATTCACACACATATATTCTGGATATAGTATCCTACGGACTACAATAGGTGTAACGTGTATAGGCTATGATGGCTTGAGGATCCTTACTCGGCATATGGGCTGTAATGTCTTGAGGTATTATACCTGACGTATGATACACGTTATGCGAGCTGTGGTGGCTCCCGGAAATTTCCTGGTTACTTTTGGTTGTGAGGACGGTGTGGTGCTTCGCCCAGGTGTCTGCGGGCAAGCCTTTGTGGTGCACAAGGTGCAGATTGTGGATCTTAGCCCAGGTGTCTCTGACAAGCCTTTGGAGAGAGATGCACAGGACGTATGTCGTTGGGGAAAAGCGGAAAACTAGTGGGGAAGTAGTAGCGGGGTACCCTTGATATTCATTACTATATGATATTTTCTTGTATGCGTTACTTGGTGAGAGTATACATGGTGAGGTTGGGAACATAGTATACCTGTTTAGGTGACGAGTTAGTTTCACTTGTTGTTCACTGGGCTTTAGCATGCTTTCTTTACTTTTGCACGAGAGGCTTGGGGAGGATCCTACTGAGTATACTGTTATACTCACCCTATGTATATATAAACTGTTTTTCAGGGAACTTGGAGCAGGTTGGAGGTCACGCTGGTTACTTCTAGCATGTGGTTGGAGGAGGAGCTGTTCGAGCTTGTGGTCGCTGTCGTTTTACTTTCTTTTGGGTACTTTTAGTTTCCCCTTTCAGTTGTAGTACTTTTTCATGACATTTCATATATGTACTTGGTTTCCGTTTATATCTCAGTTTTATGTTGGATTTGATTGGAGTCTATTCTATCTCTCTCTTCTGCATGTGTTCTCTTAGAGGGTAATGCCTCCCATTTGTATGTTATTATACCCTCGGTGCTAGTCTCCAACCCGGGGCCTACTAGAGGCGGGACTCGGGGGGTCATTATCTCCCTTCTCACATTGCCGGACCAGGAGGGGTACACCTTGTGGGGAGGGGGTCGTGACAGAGTGGTATCAGAGGTCTGGTTGAGGGATAGGATGGAGTTTGGAGTTAGGCACAGGTGAGGATGCATGGGATGGTAGGGCAACAGTGTCATTCATGTATAGCAAGTAGGGTAAAAACTGGAGACCGGCAGAGACATAGGCATTCAGGGCCCCCTATGATCTGTTGCATGAACCTTTAAGTTTACGATGGCTACTAAACAAAGTGATACTGGTTGCAGGGTAGAGACCTAGGAAAGGATCATGCATCATTATTCTTTGCGCCTGTGTTTGAATGGGTAGACCTTGGGATTGGTAACCTAAAAATTAATAAAACAAAATAATTAATTAATTAATGTTGAGTCTTCCATATTCCAGGATTAGGAGCTGTAAAGGTTGTTATTTTACAGGTATGGCTCCAGGTCGACGTCCCCATCAGGTCTGCGCAGAAGGTGCCCAGCAGGCTGTTCCAGAAGATCGCCGCCGGGTAGAGGTTGACGACGATGACACATGGAGGAAGATACTCCGAGAGTTTCAATGCCAGAGTCTACAGAAGTACGAGGGCTCCGTTTCAGATAAAATCACAAAAGACTGGTTGGAGGAGGTCGAGATAGGCTTCAGTTCGATTCGTGCTCGGAAGGAACACTGGGTGTCCTTGGTTGTGACGATGCTGCCTGGAGCAGCGAGGCAGTGGTGGTTCTTGTTCCTCGAGGATCGTGAGGAGTCAGCGATCTCATGGGAGGAGTTTCGTGACAGGTTTAGAGTCGAGTTTCTTTCTTCGACTGCGAAGGCGTCCAGTCGCCAGGAGCTTCTTACCCTTCAACAGGGGAGCTCCAGTGTTCGAGAGTTTGGAATTCATTTCAGGAACCTTCTACAATATGCTTCAGACCTGTTACCAGATGAGGAGGACAGGGAGAGGCATTTCGAGGAGGCTTTGCATCCAGAGATCCAGCGCCAGGTCACCCCATTTATGCTGAAGACATATCTTGAGGTGCTGGCGAGGGCAGAGGTTGTTGAGAGGACTTTGGCTAGGACCGGATCGTCACGAGAGTGGAATAGTCATGATTCCTCACGAAGTAGAGCTGTGGTCCGGGGTTCCCAGTTTTCAGGACAGAAGAGTTTCCGTTCACCTGGGGGTAGGTCCCAGCCCTTCCAATCTCGTTTCTGCGGAGGAAGCAACTCTCAGGCCTATGCCAAGGGATCAGGCGCTTGTTTTTCTTGTGGTGGTCGTGGTCATCAGCAGAGGGAGTGCCCGGCTTTTCAGAGCAGTCATCGTGCACCAGGCGCTCTACTCCAGGTTCCTCCGTTGAGGCAGTTCCAGCCAAGGCAGCAGCAGCAGGTTGCACCAGCTTTAGATCACCAGAGGGTAGATGGAGCCGGCAGAGGATATCCCCATGACGCTCGCCGTCCTCGGAGAGCAGAGCGCGTCCATGTTGGTGGTCATCATCAGGGTCAGAGAGGCCGTGGAGGTGGTCGTGGTCAGCTTCATGCTCTAGTGTTTCCAGCTCCAGGCAAGCCAGACGTCGTCCGAGGTACCCTTTGCTTGTTTTCTACCATGGTGTATGCCTTGTTTGATTCAGGAGCAACACACTCCTTTATATCCCCTACCCTTGTCCATGCTTTGGGACTTGAGGTAGAGAGGCTTCCAGTGCCCTTGGCGTTGACTACGCCAGTTAGAGGTCGAGCTGACTTGTTTGAAGTATGTAGAGACTGTGAGCTAGTGTTGGGGAAACACCGCTCTTGGGGAGATTTCCTATGTTTACGAATACAACCATATGATGTCACAATCGGCATGGATTGGTTGTATTCGGTGTAGGCTATTGTGGATTTCTACAGGAAGAAGGCCATTTTCTTTGATGAAGATGGAGAGGAAGTGGTGTTTATTGGTGAGAGAGATCCTCGAATGAGTCATAGACGAGTTCCTTCCTTATCATCCATGATGGATGGGATGATGCTGAGTTCTTCAGAGGTTCAACAGTTGGCATTTCCTAGGGTCGTAGAGGAGTACCCTGACGTCTTTCCAGGAGAGGTTGTATCCTTACCCCCTCGACGAGAGATTGAGTTTGGGATCGAGCTACAGCCAGGATCGTCTCCTATCTCTATGTCTCCGTATAGGATGGCCCCTTCTGAGTTACGAGAGCTACGTACACATCTTGATGGTCTGTTGCAGTGTGGTTTTGTTCGGCCAAGTGTGTCACCGTGGCGTGCACCATTTTTTTTTGTGAAAAAGGCTAACGACAGTTTGCGGTTGTGCGTTGATTATCGTCGATTATTCAATGTGAAAATAAAGAACCGTTATCCTCTTCCACGGATTGATGACCTATTCGATCAACTGAAGGTTGCAAGTTGGTTCTCAAAGATCGACTTGCGGTCAGGATATCATCAGATGCGTGTAAAGGATGAGAATATCCCGAAAACTGCTTTCTGTTGTCGTCATGGGCATTATGAGTTTTTTGTAATGCCATTCGGCATGACGAATGCTCTAGTTGTTTTCATGGGGTTGATGAATGCTATGTTCCGTGAATTCCAGGACAAGTTTGTTGTGGTTTTCATCGACGACATCCTTGTGTACTCCACATCTGAAGTGGAGCATGCAGAACATCTACGAGCCATTTTGGGAATTCTTCGCCAACATCAGTTGTTTGGTATGTTGTCCAAGTGTGAGTTTTGGGCTCAAGAAGTTTGTTTCTTGGGGCATGTTGTGTCCCAACAGGGAGTAGTTGTGGATCCATCGACGATAGAAGCAGTGGTTTCATGGGCAGCCCCCAAGACTGTGTCAGAGGTGAAAAGTTTCCTTGGTCTCACAGGCTATTATAGGAGGTTTGTAGCCAATTTCTCTCGAGTTGCGACTCCTCTGATAGCTTTGACCAAGAAGGATCAAGCGTTCATGTGGACTGATCAGTGTCAGGCAGCATTCGAGTATCTAAAGGAGAAGTTGGTAAGTGCTCCAGTCCTTTGTCTTCCAGTGGAGGGAGTCTAGTTTGATGTTTTCTGTGATGCTTCACATCTGGGGCTAGGCTGTGTTCTCATGTATCAAAGGTCAGTTGTTTCTTATGGGTCCCGACAATTGCATCCCCATGAATGCAACTACGCCACCCATGATCTTGATTTGGTAGTCGTGGTGTTTGCTCTAAAGTTGTGGAGACATTACCTCATTGGTGAGCACTTTGTGGTTTTCACCGATCATAAGAGTTTGAGGTATGTTTTCTCCCAACGTGACTTGAACTTGAGGAAGCAACGGTGGATGGAGTTCTTGTAGGAATACGACTTTGAAATATCGTATACACCTGGAAAAGGGAATGTTGTAGCTGATGCACTGAGCCGAAAGTCACATAATGATGTTGTGCGTGAATCTGGTGATTCCTGGAGAGTGATGGAAGAGCTAGCAGCTTTGCATCTTGATATGGGAGAAGTTGGGGGGTAGAGGTTGTCTTTTCCAGATGACAGTGAAGTCATCCCTGATGCAGAAGGTGGAAGAGTCTCAGTTGGGTGATCTAGAGGTGGATGTTTGGAGAGACAAAGTTGTGTGTGGTGAGGCCCCTGATGGTTGGTCGGAGGAAGAACAACATCGAGTGTTGTATCATGGAAGGATTTTTGTTCCCTTGGCGATGCGCGAGACGGTTCTCAGAGAGTTCCATAGTTCACCCTTGGCAGTACATCCTGGTGTGACGAAGATGTACCGATCCTTAAGGAGTCGGTTCTGGTGGCCTGGGCTGAAATGTATGGTTGCAGAGTGTGTGTCTCGATGTTTAGTCTGCCAGACGGTGAAAACCAAACACCGTGTTCCTGGTGGTCTTCTCCATAAATTAGAGATTCCTCAGTGGACGTGGGAGGACATCTCAATGGACTTTGTTACAGTTTACCTCAAACTCCGGGAGGACACGATGCTATATGGGTGGTAGCGGATCGTTTAACTAAACCGATCCACTTCATAGGAATCAAGGAGTCGAGATCAGTGGAGGTTTTGTCGAGGCAGTATCTGGAGGAGGTGGTGAGGCTTCACGAAGTTCCTAGGACGATCATTTCTGATCGAGATCCTCGTTTTACCTCTAGGGTGTGGAGAGGTCTCCAGCATGATTTTGGCTCTCAACTGTGCCTTAGCACTACTTTTCATCCTCAAACGAATGGTCAGACAGAGCGAACCATCCAGACTCTTGAAGACATGTTGCGCTCTTGTGTTCTTGATTTTGGAGGTTCATGGAAAAAGCACTTACTCTTGGTATAGTTTTCTTACAATAATAGTTTTCACTCTACCATTGGTATGGCGCCATTTGAAGACCTGTATGGCTGGCCTTTCCGTTCTCCGTTGTGCTGTACTGGGGTCAAAGAGTCAGCAATTCTTGGACCAGAACTAGTGGAGAATACAACAGAGATGGTACAGGTGATTCGTGAGAGGTTGAAGACAGCACATGATCGTCAGAAATAATATTCTTATCAAAGAAGGAGACCGTTAGAGTTTAATGTTGGGGATCATGTGTTTCTTAAGGTGACTCCCCATCGTGGGCAGTGAAGGTTTGGTCATGGAAGTAAGCTTTCTCCCCGGTTTGTTGGGCCTTTCGAGGTGTTAGCTCGTGTTGGAGCTATGGCATATCGAGTAGAACTTCCCCCTCAGATGAGTCGGATACATGATGTTTTCCATGTATCACAGCTTCGTCTCTATCTTCATGATGAATCTCATGTTATCGATTGGGGAGAGATCGATATTGATGATGATGCAACCTTTGAGGTGCGACCTATGGAGATCCAAGACCACAAGGAGAAGGTGTTGCGTGGGCGTTCTATCCCCTTTGTTCATGTCTTGTGGCGACATGGTGGCATGGAGGAGAGTACCTGGGAGCGTGAGTCACAGATACGTGCTCAGTAGCTAGAGTTGTTTAATGTTTAACTCCTTTTATTTAATGATGTTTCCTCTCTGGTTGGACCTTTCATGTTTTATTTATGTACCTTTGATGTGATGTTGTGAATGAATTGTTTGGGTATGGATTGTTTGTTCCTGGATGTCGTAGTTTTGTTCCAGATTTCGAACAACTCATGGTGGTTTTCCCCTGAGAGGTATCTTATGGGGTGGTTGTTCGGACCCCTCTTTTCTTCTGGGTTGGTTTTTAATTCTTGAGGACGAGAATGTTTTGAGAGGTATCTAATGTAATGGATCGGACCTCTGCGGTCCATTACTTTGTGAAATGTTGGTGTTGGAGGTGTTCTGGGGGGTCAAGGGGACTTATCCCCAACACTTTGCCAATTTTCCAGTTCTGTGAACAGTGTTTCCAGTTTTATGAACAGTAACAGATCGGTCTCACCGATCGGTCTGACAGATCGGTCTCACAGATCAGTTTCACAGATTGGTGTGACAGATCGGTTTCACATAACGGTCTAACAGATCGGTTTCACAGATCGGTCTAACAGATCGGTTTCACAGATCGGTCTGACAGATCGGTTTCACAGATCGGTCTGACAGATCGGTTTCACAGATCGGTGTGACAGATTGGTTTCACAGATCGGTCTGACAGATCGGTTCACAGATCAGTGTGACAGATCAGTATCACAGATCGGTGTGATAGATCGGTTTCACAGATCGGTCTGACAGATCAGTTTCACAGATCGGTGGGACAGATCGGTTTCACAGATCGGTGTGACAGATCGGTTTCACTGATCGGTGTGATAGATCGGTTTCATAGATCGGTGTGACAGATCCGTTTCACAGATCGGTCTGACAGACCAGTTTCACATATCAGTGTGACAGATCGGTTTCACAGATCGGTTTCACATTTCAGTGTGACAGATCAGTTTCACAGATCAGTGTGACAGATCGGTTTCACGGATCGGTCTGACAGATCAGTTTCACAGATCGGTGTGACAAATCGGTTTCACAGATCGGTTTCATGTACAGTAACAGTGGGTGAACAATGTTTCCAGACTCCGACAGTTTTTCCCCTTTTGACATTTCCTTTGACGTAAAATACATTTAAAGCCTTATTTTAAGGGATCTTAAGGCCATTTAAAATGCCATAAATCCTATATTAATTATTCCAAATGCTTGTAATGTTTTACTTGGTCAAACCGCATGGGTTAAATGCAATCCGTTTTTAATGGAGAATTAACCGGATCTTAAACCGTCACCCCATTAAATCATAAAAAGGGACGAGATATCATTCTCCCTTGTTCTTTCCATTTTTTCTCAACTAAGAGATTCTACAACCTTTCAATCCTTTCCGTAGGAGTTGCATAATCAATCTATACCCCTAGGATTGGTTTTGTTCTGTTTTGGATGCAACTGAGCCGTGTCGATCAATCTTCGATATAAGGTATGTTGTATCGTCGTTCTTTGGGGTTCATCTTCTCCTATCCTCCTTTCCTTAATTATACCATGTAATTTCCAAGATTCTAATGGGTTTTCTTGGGGTTGGTTGGTACTGTCGTACCACAGCATCCTCTGGTGGATGCAGTTGTCGTGAGGGGAGGATCGTGACATGTTGTGTGGATAAAGAACGTGAGGAACTGTTTGAGGTAGGGGATTCAAGGCTTCTCAAATTGTATATGTGCAATCATAGAATTATCATGATTTATCCCTTTGGATCACAATGATATTGAACTAATTAAATAATTGAACCGGATTAAAAGAATTGGTTGATCGCATGTTGTTGCTTTATACCATGATAATGGTTTGCCTCATGTTTTCCTAGATATAGTGATATCTATGTTTTCTTTGATTTGTTGTTCGTTCATGATAGAAATTTATAATGAACTTGAAGCCGGAATTAGTTGTTAATTAATTGGCTAAAGATAAAGAGGCATGTAAATTAATCTGGTTATTGTCGTTGTTGTAGTTGTTCTAATTTGAGGATAATCAAATTAGGGAAGTAAGCATGGTTATTTAATTGTGATAGCTTGCTGATTAGGTATCCATGATTGGAACCTACGAATAACAAATCTGCCAATTCAATATGGATTAGAGAACCGATTATGTGGGAATTTCTAAAAGGGTTCTGAGTTACCCTCTTATTTGTTAAAGGGTCATGAGCCCATGATGTGATGTTTGTTTTCTTGCTGCTTGTGCTGTGATGTGAGCCTGGATGGTTTTTTTGATATGTGGAGGCATGGAGGCCTTGTGGTTATGGAAGAAGATGACGCCTAGAGTGGCGAGATGCATCAGTTTATGCATGTGGGTGTCGGGGAGGACACCAGGGGTGATGGAATGGGATGGATGTGGTTGCTGGTTTCTTCCGGTTATCTTGAATGTTAATATACTTTGATATTCCCCACTTCTCAAGGCAGTTGGTCTTCCTACCCTTCTTCCGAAGGAGGCGAAGACGCGCGGGGTATGCCACGTGCTTTCCGTGTTTAGCCTCTTGAGGTAGAATGGTTATATTCTCTTTCTATAGACGGAAAAGACTCGACGGGTAGTATATCTATTCACCGTGTTGAGCCTCCTTTGTGTTTAGATGCATAGGATGTGTTTCTAGAATTCCTGGGAATGTGGAAAAGTAATTCTGTAATAAATGTTTGATTAAATGGTGAAAACCCACGGGGATGGAGATGCTGGAATTTAAAGGTGATGTGAATCTTAAAAAGGAGTAGTTGTTTTTGAATGTGATGACAATTCAGTTTAATGTGGAATTGTTCATTCTTAATTAATGTGTAAATAATTAATTAACGTACAGTGGAACTGATAAAATGAGAATGGAGTAATCTAATAAATCTCTTCAAATGTTTGTGTGCTTATAGGATACCTAGTCTTAGAAGTAGCAGCCTTGAGTCTGAGTGACTTTAGCTGCAGTTGTATCTAAGACTAGGTAATGCCCATAGTGTGGATGTGAGTTACTTATGTAATCTGTACTTTTTGTGTTTCTATATGCTACTCCACCCTTTCGGTAAGGACAACTGACACCCTGGGGATTCTGAGCCCTAGGGGGGTGTTTTCCCCAACATTCTGATGGGAGGTTGAATGGCTGACTACCCCCTTTGGATCCTCTCTCTTCTCTTGGTAGATACTTGTGCCATGAGGCACAGTGGTTAGTTACCCCATATATGTGTGTAGAGGGCTGTAATGGCTTGTGGTTATTCACACACATATATTCTGGATATAGTATCCTACGGACTACTATAGGTGTAACGTGTATAGGCTATGATGGCTTGAGGATCCTTAATCGGCATATGGGCTGTAATGGCTTGAGGTATTATAACCGATGTATGATACACGTTATGCGAGCTGTGGTGGCTCCCGAAAATTACCTGGTTACTTTTTGTTGTGAGGACGGTGTGGTGCTTCGCCCAGGTGTCTGCGGGTATGCCATTGTGGTGCACGAGGTGCAGATTGTGGAGCTTAGCCCAGGTGTCTGTGGGCAAGCCTTTGGAGAGAGATGCACAGGACGTATGTCGTTGGGGAAAAGCGGCAAACCAGTGGGGAAGTAGTAGCGGGGTACCCTTGATATTCTTTGCTATATGCTATTTTCTTGTATGCGTTACTTAGTGAGAGTAGAAATGGGTAGGTTGGTAACATAGTATACCTGTTTAGGTGACGAGTTAGTTTCACTTGTTGTTCACTGGGCTTTAGCATGATTTCTTTACTTTTGCATGAGAGTCTTGGGGAGGATCCTACTGAGTATACTGTTATACTCACCCAATGTATATATAAACTGTTTTTCAGGGCACTTGGAGCAGGTTGGAGGTCACGCTGGTTACTTCTAGCTTGTGGTTGGAGGAGGAGCTGTCCGGGCTTGTGGTCGCTGTCGTTTTACTTTCTTTTGGGTACTTTTAGTTTCCCCTTTTAGTTGTAGTACATTTTCATGACATTTCATATATGTACGTGGATTCCTTTTATATCTCAGTTTTAATTTGGAGTTGATTGGAGTCTATTCTATCTCTCTCTTCTGCATGTGTTCTCTTAGAGGGTAATGCCTCTCATTTGTATGTTATTATACCCTCGGTGCTAGTCACTAACCTGAGGCCTACTGGAGGCGGGACTCGGGGGTCATTATCTCCCTTCTCACATTGCCGGCCCAGGAGGGGTACACCTTGTGGGGAGGGGTTCGTGACAGTTCTAATCAGACAGGCTCCCAAAAAGAATGGTGCACCTTGTTAACATGAGTCATATCATATAGTCATTTAACTCTTTATCATTTGGGGGTGTTAAATTCCATTTGATATATATAACCATGATTCTCCTTATATACATGTTATTTTATGAATGATTCGGTGGTTATTATATTTTGGTCATACGACTCGATTGATTACAAAATGGTAAGGGGATATCATCTCACTTCTTATTCTCGTGAGATTCATGTTGCATTGCCACTATTTCCTTTTTTTTGGTGTATGTACTAGCCACGATTGTATTCCTTGTGTAATATAATTTAATCTATGGGTATTTACAACTTAATTTAATAATCATTCCTTCATAGGGTGTATGTTTTGTGAGTTACCAAATTGGTAAGGGTTAATTTTACAATCTCATTATTATTCGAGGTAGTTTTTACGTAAGTATATACGTGGGAAATATTTATTATCCATGTATATGTTTCATAAAAGAGTTTTCAAAGGAATTATTTTTAAAGGAAACATTTACTAAAACATCATTTTAAATGTTTTAAATATTTATTCTTCAAATCCTTTCTCATTAATGTCCATGTTTTCAAAATGGTATTATGGATTTATTTATATGTACATGAATTTTATTAAAATGTTAGTTCCTTTCAAAAGTCTAAAAGTTTTATAGGACACATTGATTCAAAAATTTCATTAAATGTCTTCCAATATAAATTGTGTGACTTTTAAATGTTTTTATGAAAAAAGGATATTTCTCACTATGATTTTTACAAATCATTTACATTTATATCAAAATCCTTTGATGAATTTTAAACTTGTTTGATATTTATATATTATGATACAAATCTTCCATATTTTATTGAAGGTTTTTTGATATGTTTGACTGTGTATGAGTTATTTTTTTTCCATTAATGGTTTATGGTTAAAGTATTGATATTTCATATGCTATTTTTAAAACGATTTATTATGTTATATTTCAACCTCTTCTTAAGATGAATATGTTGGACTAATTTTTTCTGGGTTGGGGACTGGTAAAAGTAACCCCTCTGGGTTGGGGTCCAGTTATAGCAGACCCTCCGGGTTGGAGTCCGGTTACAGAGGCTCTCCGGGTTGGAGTCCGGTTAAAGAGGCTCTGCGGGTTGGAGTCCGATTACAGAGGCTCTCTGGGATGGAGTCTGGTTACAGAGGCTCTACGGGTTGGGGTCTGATTAGAGATAGACCCTAGGTCTTGGAATGAGGCCTTGACACATGAAATTAATCTCTGGTACTATACATTCACTCATTACGAAATTAGTCATTACACGTGATTATTTGACTAGTAGAATATCCATGTGCATGTTTATATGGTAATTTTTTATTTATTTTTCCCATATTATGTTCATGTTTGTGTTTAAAAGGATCTTGTTTTTATTACACATGTTACATTAAATTCTTATAGCTTCCATCAAATTATTTACCCTTACTGAGCATCTGAACTCACTTATTTCTTATGATTTAATTTCCCAGGATCCGAAGAAGTGTTTTATGTTTGAGATGCAGGGTTAAGCTAATGGAACAATGGCATTAAGAACGTATTTTTTGTGTTGTATGCTATAAAATGTAATGTAACGTTCATGTATGTAATCTATTTTCCAAGAATGCTAAACTGATCAGTCTTTCAGGACTTCATTCCTTGTAATCATGCCAATGTATTAAAATAATACACCAAATCTTGGAATCTAGGGTCGAGGCATTACAGTTGGTATCAGAGGAAATTTAGTACAAACCTTAGAATCTAGATTTAGATATACTTTGATTAGAGAACATTAACCTACGATAGACATTAAATATTAACAGAGAAAAAAACTATCTAGAATTTTTTTAATGTAGAGATGTTGGGTATTTTTCAAGGAATACATCCATGTCTGGATACGAGCAGGTAGAGGAGGATTTGGCACAGATGTACCTCAGAGTTAAAACTCCAACAAGGAGTTTCGAGCATGACACAGGGTATCCTGGTACACGACTATGGGCCTTGATGCACTCTTGGTTACGACACTCCTGGGGGGATATTCTTAGGGTAAATCACAATTTCTTTACAAACCATTATGAAGGATTTAGTATTAAATACTTCCTCAATGAAAACATTTATATGATTATAGATTATATCCATAAACTGTTCAATTTACATTAGGTGTTTTACATGTTTGGAATTATGAATTGTGATTCATAAATAGACCTAGTGTATTCCATTGTTTAGAAATGGCACCCGGTTGAAGGAATGATAACTCCAACGATACGTATGATCCAGAGAGTCGGAAGAATCATATCGTTCATAGCAATTAGCCAACATTTAAAAGTGAAATATTATCCCATTTATTCTCAATATATGAAGAAATAATATCATGTGTTAATATGATAAGTAAAAAATTCTCTAATTCCTATGGCTTTGAAGGTAAGCAAGAGAAGAATAGGATGGTAGAAAGAATGATGGATAAAGGGAAGAAGGGAATGAAGGGTTTTCCCACATGTGACCAATGTGGAAAGAATCACCTTGGTAAATTCTTGATGGGAATGAGATTTTTTTATGAGTGTAGAGAAAAAGGACACCATGTATGTGATTGCAAGGATAAGAAGAAGGTTTCATGTGTATATTGATTCATCTGAAAAGATTTGGGTCATTACGTGAATCAATGTCCCAGTAATCATAGTACACCTCAAATGATGCTATTTGATAATAATAAAATTATGATACTACCATAAATGAAGAGGAATGATTAGGGTTCTTATGTTATAAATAATTAATTATGTCATTTTAGTGTTGAATCGATGATATACCAGTTATATGAATTATGGAAATAAATAAGGATTGTACTGCAGTGCTATTTCATTGAGGATTTGAGATTATATGGTTTTATGAAAAGTGACTCAACAACAAGTTAACCTTTATGGAAAATATATTTTTGGAGGAAATATAAATCTTAATATGGTCTTGATAATGAGGTAGTAATTTTGGAATAAGAGATGGTTGATTTGGATAAATTATATGGTATATTCTTGACTACCTTGGAACTGATTAATGGTTTGTTTATTTCATTATTGTTGGAGTATTAATTTTTTTTTGGATATATGAAATATATCTAGTATTCTATAAGGAATAAGGGAGCATGAATTTAATCAATAAGGTTTTATATTGATTCAGGGTGTTACCGAGTTTTAAAAGAATACATTATGAAGGTATTCAAATGTTATTACATGGCCAAAAAAATCTTCATTGTGTTTACCGTCCGTACAAATCTTAGACTGTGAATTTGGAAAGAAGTATTTTGGACAGGTCTAAAGGATATAATCAATTATTTTTTGCATTGGATACTATTTTCAAGGTTAAATCATTTCTTGAGATTATTTATGGATATTCATAAAAATGAAAACATAGAGGTCGGGTGACAGCCCGTCGTGTCTGGCAAGGCCGCGAGACTTGAACCCATAACTGAAGGGCGACAAGGGTGCATCACGTACCACTAGCCTCCGTGATGTCCTGGACTGTATAGTGTAGTTTTTTTAATGGTATGATAGACAGATTATAAATTCATTTTTTGGAACCATATACGATTAGGATAAATATAGTATTTTTATTATCATTTTATAGTAAAATATGAGTTTGTGGAAGAAATTAGTTAAAGGATGGAACTCTACATGTAATGTATATATTTTTTATCTTATAATATGATGAAGTTAATTTTTAAATTTTAGTTAAGGGATCTTAAAACAAAAAATTTGTAATCCTAATACCTTATATTTTGTTGAACCGATGATATTCTAAATCCTCATAGATTGATGGGTTCGAGGCCCTCAGTTTTACACTTGTTTCTAATTTATGACCTCAATCACTCCCAATAAATATTTTCATTTTCCACCAATTATGTGTCTCTATTTTCCACAAATATTCTCTTAATATAGATCATAATTTGTTGGTGACAATTTCATTTCCCTTTCCCTCTTATTAAGACTAAATTTTTTTAACCCAATTTCTGATGTGGGTTCTCAAAAAAGGTATTTTCATATTTTTAACCTTTTATTTTTGACGAACAATTTCAAACTGCGAGGACACAATTATTGAAGGAGAGGATAATTTAACACCCCATGATTTCATATTACATTATTTCTTCAATGTAATTCAATAAATTTCACTACACGTAACACTGAGTTCAAGAAGACCACGACTCACCAAACTAGCCGTTCAAAAGCGGTTATGAATAGTATTAACTAAATTTGGAATTTTATATTATCTTTATAATTTTAGAATCCATATTATGATTTTCATAGACATAATATAATAACAAATTAATTTTTTCAAATAAAAGAAGTATTTTTTAAAGGCAATTTTATCGCCTTTTAACGGAGAAGCCTTTTAAATTCCAATATTTGAAACATTAATATATTTAATTTGACACATTAAACTTATTCTATATAATAGGGACATAAAAATTTAGTATTGATAAATTTTTGCTATCTTTATGATAACTTTATTATTTAGGTGAATAGAGAAAAATACTAAATTTTAATTAAAAATAAATTTTTTAATCAAAATAGTTTATAGTGTTAAACTATAAATTTGAATGGGTTGGAAGTATAATTAGATTATATTTTTACCATTTAATCCATTTTTGGTCATTGAAAGTCATTTTATTTTGAAAATTGACATAAACAAGTGTCAATATTTTTGTAGTTATTATTTCATAAAATACGCTTTTTGGTTTTGACAATGGGAATTAATTTTAAATTAATAAATGCAATTTCTATGTTTTGAATTAGGTAAAATAGACTTCATTTTCGAATTAAAAATATTATAATTATCTTAGGATGAATTTATGGTATGTTTCTGAAAATGTTCATTTTTTTATGAATAGTGAAAAACACTGTGTTATTGGATAAAACTGACTTTTCATTTAAATAATTACATATTTCATTTAAATTTATTTTAGGTCAAAATTTATTCATAATATATATATATATATGTGTTAAATGTAATTAATTTGAGTCATTTTGTAACAATATTAGAAATATAAAATTTTATTGAACTTTTCACCGTCTTTTACCAACCTTTATGGAGCATTTGAAAATTTTCATAAAACATAATTTTACCACTTTTTTGAATTGAATTGTAAAAATCCAAGATACGTGGTTCATATCAGTAAGTAATATTTGGTTCTATAAGATAAATATATTTTTTTGTGAAGAGTATATTTTGAATTTTTTTACCACAGTTAAAAGTAAATATGGTAATTAAAGGTAAAAATTATATTATTATTACCCTAACAGAAGTACTAATTATATTGGATAAGTTTAATTAGACCAAAAAAACATAAGGAATAAAATATGATCATTTAGGTAAACCTGGATTAGATTAGAAAATTTATTATTATTTAATTCAAAGAAGAGTTAAAAGTGTAAAATTCACAGTTTAATAACTAAAATATTTTTAATATATGGTTACACATATGATAAACTCAATTATAAAAATTATTTAGAAAGATAAAATTATTTTAAATATAATGGAATTTTTGTTATAATTTTTAGACATTAAATAATTTAATTTATTTATGACACAATGATAATGAAGTAATTACCTTATTAATGAAATATTAAAATAATTGATATTATAAATACCCAAATAAATGTAATCTGAGACTTTTTATAAATTAAAATAATTTTATAGGTCAATATGACATATTTGGGTTGATTAAATGATTTTATTCGAAGTAATAAGGCTGTTATGAATATAGAAAAAACAAAATACCTAATAGTGTCTAAGTAGACATAAAAGCGTTTTTAAAACCAATATTAAATTATTAATAGGTATTCTATTCCAAATATGTAAGGTTCAGCCAAAGGGCTTAAATACTATTATATATGTCATTAATGAACCGTTTGGGGTTCTCATTGAAGATTATAGTATTTTTATTAACCATTTAATATAAAAATACAATGAGACATCGTAAATGTCAAACTATTTAACTAAGAGTTAAATCTAAAAGATAAGGTAAATATAGTGACCAAAAACTATCTAAAACCTATTAGTTGAGTGGGTTTAGACCCATAACCACAATATACTTTGATAAATTCATTTTTTATCCATTAGAAACCGTAAATGATTTTATTATAAAATAATATTTTAAGTTTTTCCTAAGGTGCCCCTCACCCCTCTTATAAAAGGGAAGTTCACCTTATCTCAAATTGACACCTCAAAAGACATTTGGCTTGGCCAACCCTAGACAAAATATCCTCCCCACTATCATATATTTATCTTAGATTCCTTACTCTGGTAAGAAAGCCAACCTATGGATCTCTTTGGATCAAATCAAAAAGAAGAACCCGGAGAAGATGTAATGATTTCACCACCCTCTTTCAAGTTCTTTTCTTATTCCACTTACTATTTATTTGTTATTACCATACCTAAATAATAACAGCAGTAACTTATACATACTGTGATGTTATTATAAATATTTCACAACCATATTCATTATTTTATCCATCTTATGAATGATAATGTCACCATTCATGCGTACGTACGACTTACCGTCTCCACACCGTGGTGTAATTTGTTTTTAAACACTATGATATTTGGATGGATATAATGATGAGTAATATGTATATAAATAATGATAATAACATTATATTTTATATATAAAATTAATATACCAACCAATTACACACCTTTATGGAAATTATATTGTTTCTCGTTCGTACGTACGAATTACCGTCTCCACGACGCGATGAGATTCATTTCCACATTCACCATTCATCAAAAATTATAAAAATATATATTACTAATAAGTAAGTAATATATGAAATAATAATGATACTATAGATATATATTTATATATATATATGTTTATGTACTTATATATATCTTATTCACTTACTACCGTTCAATATGATATGAAAACAGAAACCGCGTTTATGCGTTCATACGGCATACCGTCTCCATAAATGGTGTTTTACATTTCATATATCTATATACTATAAATATTTATATTATAAATATATATCATATATAATTCATGTTTTATATTCTTGATGTATTTAAATCATGATCTAAATGATACGATCAAGAATAACAAGTTCTAATACGTTCGGTAACAAAAGTGATTAATACCCAAAATGTGAATTTAACATGAAATAATTATTAAATAGGTAGTATAAAGTACTAAATGAATCATGTATGATATAAATAGATATTAATATGGTCATGGTATAATCTAATATCATACAATGGTCATTCTACAGGATGTTAAACATACCCTCAACTAAAGGAAAGTGCAAGGTAAATGGTTTCTTATCTGACTTTTAAATCTGTGAGATTTACATTGTTCGCCACTCAATGGATTTGGTGTATTGTGTAATTACATTTGATATATATCATCATTATTATCTTTATGTTCATGGTATTCTATGAATTATTCAGTGGTTTTTAACTTTTGGTCATACTACTCGATTGATTACAATGTGGTATGGGGATTTCATCTCACTTCTTATTCTCGTGAGAATCATGTTGTATTAACACTATATCCATTTGTGTGGTGTATATACTAACCATGATTGTATTCCATGTGTAATATAATTTAATCTTTAGGTGTTTAAAACTTCATTGAAACATCTTTCTTTCTTGGGGTGTATGTTTCGTGAGTGACCAAATCGGTAAGGGATAATTTCAAAATCTCTTTATTATTCGAGGCTGTTTTTATGTAAGTATATACTAGTCCATATTTATTATCCATGTATATGTTTCATAAAATAGTTTTCAAAGGTATTATTTTTAAGGGACTCTTTTACTAAAACATCATTTTAAATGTTTTAAATATTTATTCTTTAAAACCTTTCTCATTAATTTTCGTGTTTTCAAAATGGTTTTATGGATTTCTTTATATGGACATGAATGTTTTTAAAATGTTAATTACTTTCAAAAGTTGTAATGTGTCATGGGACACTTTGATTCAAAAATATCTTTAAATGTATTCATTTCTAAATTTTTAGACTTTTAAATGTTTTTATGAAAAATGATATTTCTCACAAAGAGTTTTACAAATCATTTTCATCTATATCAACAACTTTTGATGAATTTTAAACATGTTTTAAATAGACTTATTATGATACAAATATTCTATATTGTATTGAAGGTTATGTGATATGCTTGACTATGGATAAATTATTTATATTCTATTCATTGTTTATGGTTAAATTATTGACATTTCGTATGGGAGTTTTAATATAAAAGTTAATGTTATATTTCAACCTCTTCATAAGATGAATGTTTTGGACTAGTATGTTTCAGGTTGGGCACCTATAAAAGTAAGCCCTCCGGGTTGGGGTCTGGTTACCCCAGGCCCTCCAGGTAGGTGTTCGGTTACAGATGCTCTATGGGTTGGAGTCCGGTTATAGAGGCTCTCCAGGTTGGAGTCCGGTAAAAGAGGCTCTTCGGGATGGAGTCCGGTTATAAATTCTCTCCAGGTTGGGATCCGATTACAGTTAGCCCCTAGGTCCTGGCATGAGGCCTTGATATAAAACTTAATGTCTGGTACAATAAATTCACTCAGTATGAAATTAGTTATTACATGTGATTATTAGACTAGTATAATATCCATGTGCATGTTTATATAGTAATGTTTTATTTATTTTTTCCATATTATGTTCATGTTTATGTTTAAAAGGATATTGTTTTTATTACTCATCTTGCCGTAAAAGTTTATAGATTTTGTTAAATTATTTACCCTTACTGGGCATCTGAGCTCCCCCCATTCTTATGGTTTAATTTCATAGGATCCTAAGTAGTGTTTTATGTTTGAGATGAAGGGTTAATCTAAGGGAACAACGACGTTCACAAAAGATTATTTTTTTCATTGTATGTTATAAAGTGTAATGTAACGTTCATGTATGTAATCTATTTTCCAAGACTTCTGAACTGATCGGTCTTTCATGACTTGATTCCTTGTAATCAATTCAATGTATTAAAATAATGTACTGACTCTGGGAATCTACGGCCGGGGAATTACAGATGGAGTCTCAGGTAATGTTGAGAAGGACATACCATCCTCAAAAAGATGGTCAGAACGAGTTGGTGAATCATATTTTGGATGGAATTATATTTACATGTGCGTTTAATTATAGAGCTTTGTGGGATTTACATTTGGGATTGGATATGATTTAATATAAAAATAGTTACCAATACATGATTCAAATGGATTTTTTTGAGGTGGTTTATGGTTGGCCATGTCGATCACTATTTTTTAGGGTAGAGGTGGGTGATACCATGTTATTGGGGCCAAGACTTATGAAATAATCAACTGATAATTTTATGTCAATCAGGATACATTTTATTAGGGATTTTTTTTCATAAGTCTTGTTCTGATCAGAGGTATCAATATTTATATTATTTTGTGGGTGGTAGGGTTTTCTTAAAAGTAGCACCTCGCATGGGTAACCATCATTTGGATAATCATGGGAAGCTAACACCAAGGTAATTTAGACATTTTGTGATTACTGAAAGGGTTGGTAAGGTGTGATATATTTTAGATTTTCCTTCTTAATTGTCATCAATTCATGACGTGGTCAGTGTATCTCAATTGAAAAAGTATAACTTTTATATTTCTCATGGGTTGAAATGGGAGGAGTTAGAGTTAGATTATGATTTTTCTACGTTTTAATGGGTGATAATGATTTTAAATTTTTTGGAGAAATTAATTTTGGGGAATTCATTGCATTGTTAAGAGTTCATTGGTATTTTGGTATCGGTGAAAAAGAGTCATGGGAGTAGAAGTATTTGGTTGAGGAGGAGTATAAGTTTTTTTTTCTAATCATGCTTTAGAGTGATTTTCTGAGGGTGGAAAGTCTTCATGATGGGGATGATTTTTACATTTTTTATTTTGTTCTGAGGTATTTTTTTTATTTATTTTCTTCCATTTTCCCCTGGGTTTCCGCTTCACTATTTAGTGAAAAATGTATATTTTGGTCTTGAAAGAAGGTGACCCATGATTAGCGCATGGTTTGGGGAAAACAAGCACCCTATCCCAGGAAACCATGTAACAAATGTTCATTTCTTAAACTCGTGATGGCACATATGGTGAATGGTTTGGACAATGGTGTGGGCTGGCCGGGTGACTTTTCCCTCTTATCCAGTGGGGGACGTATGGTTTCTGCATAGTTTGGAAAACCATGTGGGATAACAATGCATCATCTAAATTTCATTAAAGAGTGAAAATTTACCCATATACCCTCTTTTATTTTTACCCTAAATCATATCACATCTACACCATATGGTATATTCAACTATGGGATCATCCTACAAGACATCTTGAAGTCTTTGACCATTAATAAATGGGTGGTTTGGTGTGGATTCATCAAGAAATCATCATATCTGTCATTTCATCCTTGGTTTCACTCCCTTTCTAGGGTTCTTCTTCACTCCATGATTTCTTCTTTTCTATTGAGTTATTTTCCAAAATGAGGGTTCAATCATGAAATTTGGGATGAAATCATGATGGTAGTTTTTTGATCATTCCTTTATAGGGTCTTTTATGGTGCATTTTTGGCTTCGAAATTATTTACATATGTTTTTATTTTTTAGGTAGGTGGTTCCATGATTTTAAATTATCTGATGTGTGTTTCCTTATTTATTTATTTTTTAAATGTGTTAAATGGATTATTTATATGGTGAGAAACATGTATTTTAAAATATTTGAGAAGAAAATATAAAGAAAACCATTTTTCTAAAGGACATTGGTCATGTTTAATGTGTTCTTTATTGTGGTGGTTCATGAATTCGTTTTATTCTTTATGTGAAATGCGTGAAATGTGTTTTACAAAATAGTTCAAGGTGAAAATGAAATGAAAGTGTATTTCCCAAGAGAAATGGGTTTTTTTTCAATTTTTATTCTTTTTTGAGCACCAAAAATGTTTATTTAAATAAAATAATATCCATGATGGTGTGAAATTATTTTAATTTCGTACATTTTAAAACATAAATTTCTTTTACATATTCAAAAAAAGTGAATGGAAAATTGTTTTTAAAATTAAAATAATATTCCCTTCATTTTTTTGTAAAATGAAAAACATGGTTAAAATTTTATGTAATAAAACGTTTTAATAATGTTAAAAAAATAATAAACTTTTTCAGAGCACGGTTTTGAAAAAAAAGTGTTTAACTGAAGAAAAAAATAATGAATATTTTTCATAAAAAATTTTATTTGACATGTTTTGTACATAAATAGAGAAAAATAAAGGGAAAATGTATTATCATGATATATCCAGAGGACAATAAAACCCATGAGTATTTTAAGATATGAATAATTTGATTTTATCATTTGAATCATAAGCATAAAAATTCATAATAAGTGATGAGATTATCACAAAAAATATTCACCACTTTAATAACATTGAATTGTATGCCCCAAGATAGAATAAAATTAAATGTAACATAAACTATAATGAGGATAAATATATTAAATATGATACATGTCAATGGGGATGTATATGCACATCATAAAATAAGCTAGCTTCATAATATAACATATGTCTCAAGGAAGTCTAATTGAGAAAAATACTCCTTACCTCTCTGGTAACTTTTAAACCAACAACCCCTTGAAATAGACATCATAAAATTTATAAATAATGCCTAATAATTTCTTTATAATAATGATAAAATGAATTAATTAGAATTTAATACACAAAATAAGATATTTATATGCGTAATATGACATGTATCTCTCAAAAGTAAAATATGAGATAAAAATCCCTAACTATAATTATCGACATCATTCATACAATTTAAAACTTATATTATAATAAATATATTTTTCTTACTCATCTATTAATGAACCATAATTATATATATAATTAAAATATTATTAACATAAGACATTTTTTTATCATTTTGATAACAATTCGTTATTAAAATAACAATAAGAGTAATAGTAGCTTTGTTATTCATGAATGTTTTGAATTTTTATTTCGGGTAAAATTAAATTTATCATGGTTAAATCACTATATAATAATTTAATATATATAAATATCATATAATTTCATTATATATTATTTAGTTTAATCAATTAAATTTATAGAATGAAAATAAAATATATCACCCATGGAGATGATAAGTTGTACATATGAAATATGTTGTTTCTATTATACCGAATGAAAGAATGATGGTAAGGTAAATAATATATTACCATTATAGAAACATTAATTTATCATATAAATCACATATTTTAATTAAATCCATCTTTATTATGTTACATTTAACCAAAATGTGGTGAATGAATCACATTGCTTTGGGATTTTATAGTCCATCACACACACGAAATACGTTATGTTATTAAAATAGAATGGAAAGATAGAAGGAATATGTGAAATAAATATTCTAAAAGAAGAAAATATTTTTAATTATAATATCTAGAAAATAAATCCATCATTATATCCAGTTGTTAGAGGTGGTTGTGCAAAATGAATAACATTGGTTTGTGAGGCGTTAGACTGCCACACACATGAATGATGATTTTGAATGGCATTTGATAGAATAATTAAATGATTTATGTTATTAAATTTACGTAATAAAATATAATTAATATTAATAAACTATTTTTTATAATATAATCGCACAATAATAATATTTTTTGCAGGTGAACGAAGAAATAAAAAAATCTCAGTTCGAGATGATGCCTCTTCTTCAGAAAACGTCTTTTGGATTGCACCATGTAGTACCCCTAGTTTCTGGTATGTAACCCTTACATAATTTTTTAATGGTTATAAAGGTTAAGGGTGATTAATGGGAGAGTTGGGAGAACATTGAATGATGTTTTGAGTCAAAAAGGAAGTCACACGGATGGTGCACGGTTTGTCTAAACCGTGCAGCAAAACCATTTGTAGTTGGCCTTGGAGGCAGTAGCTTCCACATAGGTAGCACACAATTTGTCTAACTGTGCGGACAAACCTTGTGTGTAGGGTCTTCCGAGACAGTGACTAACACACGATAGCGCACTATTTTTCTAACCGTGATAGAAAACCATGCAGGCACTTAAATGAGATCCTTAAAAAGTGAATGTCACTCGTTTTTGACTCTATGTGTCTAATTTTTCTTCTTAAGTGGCCATAACTTGGGATTTTTCTTCTCTTAATGTCAAAAAGGGTTCTCACATCATTCTAAAGGTGATCTAAAGGCTTCTCATGGCGAATCAAAGCCGAATTCTTGAGGCATGTAGACATTCTTCATTGTTTATATTTGGTTTCTTAGATATAATTAGATCTACTTCTCCTCTTCCATCAGCTTCCTACATCTATGCCCATTATAGGTAGATCTAGGTGTGTGGATGAAAAATATGATGAGATTTGGTATTGGTCTTGCTAGGATAAGAGAACTATGATGTGTTTTTGGAGAATCGACTCGGTTTTCTTGAATGTTCTTTGCTCGTTGTGGTTTTTATCAAAACAATTGAGGTAGGGGGCTTCACTCTCCACTCCTCCTATTATAATTGACTGGCCTAGATTCAAATTGGTTTATTGGAATAGAATTGATTTTGAAAAGAATGCAATAAATCTACTTTAGTGATGATTTATGGTTTTAATTAAATTGTGAAATCTTGGTGATTTGTTGTCCAACATGATTTAGCTTCTTGAATTTCAAATGATGATTTTCAATTTCTGATTTTCTATAATTATAAATGGTTTGATGAAAAATAGGTTTTCAGTAAAAGTGATTTTTATTGAAACTATTTTGTATTGAAATGACTGAGATGAAATTGGTTTTTAATAAAAAAATAGAGTTTTATTGAAGTGGTTTGGAATGTAAATGGTTTGTAATTTAAATGGTTTTGATGGAAATGGTTTTCAATAAAAAAGTGTTTTATTGAAGGGTTGTTTTGGAATGGGTTTTGGGAATATGTGGTGTGTGTTCATGTTTCATGTATGAGGTTTAGTGGAAATATGACCTTGTGCTTGGTGCCAAACGTTTAATGGAACATGGTAACTATATGTATGAGTCTTGGTTGAAATATGACCATGTGCTCGGTGCCAAAGGTGTAATGGATCATGGGAAAAAATTACCTTGTGATGACTTGGTAGATAGATGAGAAACCACTAATGATTATAGAACTATCATAATGTAGCATGCATGGATGGTTGCATGGGTTTGTGAAATGGTTGGCTATGCTAAAAAGGGGATATTGTGAAATGCTTCTAATGCTTGTTTAGTTATTTTTCTAGAATGATAACTTATTGAAAATGTTGGTTTCAATGGAACTTGTAGTATTTTGGTATAAATGGTTTGGCAACATATTTATATTTAGTTGTAAACTGTTTTTGAGAAATTGTTTTATATAAACTATTTTATTTTATTATGGCTAACTTTTCTATCCCAGTGGCATGAGGAGAGATGTCATTGGGGAAAACCTATTGAGTTTTATACACATCCCTGCTTTTTTACTTTGGTGCTTCTGCAAATGATGTTTTCCAGGAGAAGGGGAAAGGTAAATTTTCCCATGTTTTTAGTGCTACCTCATTATGATTAGGTATGGTCGGTGATTGTGGAGATTGGAGCTTATGGATTATGGAGTCTTGGTGTATTTTGAGAGTCGTGAGTTTTTTATCCTTTGTGTACTTTGATATTTGGTTTGGTCTTCCATTGTTGTGAACTTTGATATGGTTTGATAGAAATGAAGTTGTTTAGCTGTCTTTCGTTGTTAATGCATCATATAGTGAATGTTGGTTGGTTGGATTATTGGTTTATTTCCTAAATAGTAAATCATCTCTCACTAGTATTTGAAACCCTTCGGTATTTATCTCCATCCTTTGGCATCTTGGGGAGGTCACATAAGGCCTAGTAATGACTCTTTGTACTCTCAAGCCATTAAGAATTGGTGGGTCATTACAAATGGTATCAGTATGGTCCTTCCTTGGTGGTTCAAATCATTACTAGTGTTATTGGTCTTGGAGTTGAAATTCCTTCTCCTCTATTCCTTGGGTCGAAATCCTAAACATGAGTAGATTTTTTTTAACTTGAAATTTATAGCATAAAAGGATGAAGCTAACCCATTTATGCGGATCTTCATATTACCAGGGTGTTGGGTACATAAGTGTTTTGGACAAACTTCAAAAATGTTGGAAATCCCAATGTCAAGGGCTCATCCAATGAGATGAGCATGACATGCATTATAGAGAAAGGACATCCCACTAGGATTTCATATCTCATTTTCAGGAATGACTTATTATTTTTTTCAAGGTGACAATTTTTTAAAAAAAATACAGTAATTGTTTTAAAGTGAATGATTTTGAAAACAGGATATTGGGTGTATTTTTAAAATGATTTTATTTTCAAAAAGCTTGTTGAATGTTTTCAGAAATGGTTAAATATGGAACAAGGATGTTTTGAAAAAACATGTTGTGATAGTTGATGTGATAGAATTTGAAATACTAAGCCATCAGTCGCTAGAGAGTGAGATTGACAGAGTTTTTTGGTCGTTTAGAAAATGGAACCCGGTATGCGTCGTTGAAACCAACCTGAAGAAGATGTGGAGAATGTGGTTTTACCTGAACCAAGGGTGAACCAAGAGCTGGATTAGATTATTTTCCAGGCATTTCATGAGGTGGATATGGGGAACTGGTGGAATTAAACAAGGCATGTGGATAATATCATCCATTTCATCAAGCAGAATCCACCAAAAATTCGGGGTGATGCTGAACCCGAATAGGTGGAGGTGCGGCTAAGTAGGACGAATCGTATCTTCAATTTCACCAGCACACCATCAGAGCTCATGGACAAGCTGGAGACGTATATGTTCGAGGATCTTGAATGCCAGTAGTGGGATTGAGTGGTGTATTCTAAATTAGATGAAGGCCTTACATAGGAGGATTTTGATGAATTGTTCAACAAATAATTTTACCCCCACACGTTCAATATCTAGAAAACGACAGACTTATTTAGCCTGAAACCGGAGATCCTCTCTGTCACAGAGTATGCAGAAAAGTTCATTAATTTAGTCTGTTTTTTTCCCAGAGGTTGCTGAAAGTGCATCCTTAAAGGTAGATATCTTCAAATCAGGGATAAGGTAGGAGATTCGATTGAATATTGTGGAACTCTGTATTACAGGCTATACTAATATGGTAAACAGAGCAATTGTGGATGAACATGATATCTCGGGATCCATTGGTGGAGGAATGATGATAGCTACAGGAAATGGTGGAAACTCAGCTGCTGGGAACAAGAGGAAAAGGTACACCTATTTCCATAGAGAAGTGGAAATCAGAACCAGATTGTAGTATCAGTAATCCTTCCTCCATGACCCCGATCAAAGAAGGTAGTTTTGTATGTGGTTCGCAAGACCACATAATGCAGGATTGTCTGGCACAACCTCGAGCATGTTACAATTGCACGAAAATTGGGCACCTACAGCTCTATTTAAGGAATGCTCTGAGGTCGGGTGTGCGTGATACTTCCCAGGCCTTGTAAGAATCATATGCTTCGATAGGACAATTACAACAGAGTCAGTCTCGTCAGCATAATAGATCTTGTCTTCGTGATTCTCGAAATACCATGACTCCTCAACCAAGAAAATCTCAGCATGGCAACAAGGAGAATAGTGCAGCGATGTAGTAATTGTATGGAGCTGAACATACGAGGGTCGATGATTAAGCTGGACCATCAAGGGTGATAGGTATGATTCTTTTGAATTCTATCCTTGTGCAAGTGCTCTTCAATACTGGAGAATCACATTCTTTCATTGCTTCTCGTGTTGTTGATTTGTGATGCTTAAAACTGGAAGTGATGTTTTCTATCGTGAAATTGAAAACTCCTCTTGGTGAAAGAGAATGTCAAGCCTTTGTGTGTAGGGAATCTGATATAACTATTGATGGAGATGAGTTAAATTGGGGCATTTTGATGTTGGATATGGATGTATATGATGTAATCATGGGTATAGATTGGGTGAAAATTTTCAACCCTCAAATTCAATGTTATAGGAGAATAGTGAGTTTCATGATGGAGGATGGCATCGAGAATCTCTTTAGAGGAGAAATGATTGTAATAAACAATGCAAAGAGCATGTTGGAAACAATGGTCAGAACTATATCTAACCAATTGGAAACATTGAATTTTGAATCAATGGAAGAAATCGAGGAACATAGTTTTCCAACTATTGTGGATCGATTTCCTGATGTCTTTCCCAAGAACATCTCAGGGTTACCACCTCTAAGGGAAGTGGAGTATACGATTGGTCTCTTTATGGGGACTAGTCGTATTTCCATTTCTTCTTATAGGATGGCACCAACAGAGTTGAGGGAATTGAATGTCTAGATAGAGGAGCTGGAAAGAAAAATATTTATTCGGCCAAGTATATCTCTGTGGGCAGCACCAGTTTTATTTGTAAAGAAGGTAGATGGAACTCTTCGGCTGTGTGTTTATTGTCATAAACTTAACCATGTTATGATAAAGAATATATATCCACTTCCACGCATTGATGATCTATTTGATCAATTAAGGGGATCTCAGTGGTTCTCCAAGATGAACTTGCAATCAAGATATCACCAATTGAGAGTTCAGAAGGATGATATTCCAAAGACATATTTTATAAGTAGATATGGACACTATGAATATGAATTCATGCCTTTTGGTCTAACAAAGGCAATAACTATCTTCATGGAATAGATGAATCAGATATTTCAACAATATCTGGACTCTTTTGTTGTGGTGGTTGTGGATGACATTTTGGTCTCTTCAAAGGCAAGGGATGATCATGAGGTTCACATAGAAAGACTGTTACAAATCCTGAGAGATCATCACTTGTATACCAAATTATAAAAGTGTGATTTTTGGATACACTAAGTACATTTCCTGGGCCATGTCGTTTCTAAAAAAGGTATTTATGTTGATCCTGAAAAGATAGAAGCTGTTATCTCATGGAAACCACCGAAGAATGTGTTCGAGATACGAATTTTCCTTAGTATAGCTAGTTATTATCGATGCTTTGTGTCATATTTCTCACAACTATCATCACCCATGACAACTCTGAAAAAGAAGAATGCTCTATTTCTATGGATAGAAGAATGTAAGAAGTCTTTCCAGGAACTGATTGTTCGGCTTACATCTATACATATCTTGATTTTACCAGAATCGTGATAGGGGTATGTGGTGTATTTTGATGCTTCAGCATCATGGTCGGGCTGTGTTCACATGCTAGGAGACCATGTGGATTCTTATGGTTCAAGGAAGTTGAGGGTACATGAGAATAATTACCCAACACATGATTTAGAGTTAGATGCAGTCATCCATGCTTTGAAAACATAGAGATATTATCTCTTTGTTGAGAAATTTACTATGATTACAGATCACAAAAGCTTAAAACACATTTTCTCATAGTCAGATTTAAATCTGAGGCAATGTAAATGGATAGAGTATCTCCAAATGTTTGACTTTAACTTTATGTACACACCAAGAAAAAAAAAAGATTGTGGCAGATTCTTTATGTAGAAAGTCATATGCTCAGTTAGTGAAAGAAGCTTCAGATGAATGGCAGTTGATGTCGGTCTTAGCTGACATGCATGTTGAATGTGAAGACCAAGGTTATGTTTTAGTTTTATTTTCATCTACACTTGTTCCTAATTTAGTAAAAATAATCAAATATGCAAAAACATCTAATGCATCATGTCTGGTTTTATGTTCAAAACCCAATGGTGAGGAGACCATTGAGGGTCAGACGCTTGATGGGGGTTCAGTTTTGTGTTTTAGAGTTCGGATGGTTGTACCTATAGTTTTTCAATAATAAATCCTTCATGCTTACCACCATTCAAGATTGGTTGTACATCTGGGTACACAGAAGATGTATAATGCATTGAAGGTGCAGTTTTGGTGGAGCGACATGAAAATGAAGGTGGCTGAGTTTGTCACACAATGGTTAACGTGCAGCAGGTTAAAACAAAGCATCAGAGACTAGATGTTATGTTACAATCCTTGCCCATCCGAGTGTGGTAATGGGATCAGATAGTAATGGATCCTGTTACATGTCTTCCATGAATAGTCTGGAAACACGATACCATTTGGGTGATAGTGAATCGTCTAACCAAGTCATCCAATTTCATCCATATTCGTGAAACACATATAGTAGAGGATCCTTCAAAAATATATATCTGAGTAGCGGTAAAAAGCCATGGTGTACCTATGTCTATAGTCTCAAATTGAGATCTAAGGTTCATATCTTGTTTCTAGAAATAATTATAATAAGCCCATGGAACTCATTTGACTAAGAGCATGTCTTATCATCCTCAAACATATAGGCAATCTGAGAAGATGATAAAAACATTGGAAGACATGTTTCAGGCTTGTGTAATGGATTTTGGTTGCTCATGGGAAGATCATATACCCTTAGTGGAGTTATCATACCATAACAGCTATCAAGCCTCGATACACATGGCTCTATTTGAAGCATTGTATGGGCGTCCGTGTCGTTCACCACTACGTCAGGTGGAAACAGCTGAAAATTCACTAGTCAGGCCAAGATTTTTTCAAGAAACAACAATGAAGATCTAGTTGATTAGAAAGAGGATGGAGACAGCTCAGAGTCATCAGAGTTCTTATGCAGATCACGGTCGAAGACCGTTTTCATTCATTGTGGGTGATCATGTCTTCTTGAGGATCTCTTCAAGGCTTGGGCATCATTGTTTAAGGAAGTAGGGAAAGTTATCTCCTAGATACATTGGCCCTTTTTAGATACTAGAACAGGTTGGAGAGGTGTCATATCGGTTGGCATTACCACAACAGTTCAGTTTGGTGCATAATGTGGTCCACGTAGCTTAGTTGAAAAAGTATCCGCATAATCTTGACCATGTGATGATATGGGAACATGTTGACCTAGAGCCAGATGCATCATTGATACGTATCCCGGTACGGATTTTATATAGGAATGATAATGTCATGTGTGGAAAAATCATCGGTCTAGTGTTGTTTTTATGGATGCATGGTCAGATTCAGGAAGAGACATGGGAACGTGAAAAGGAAATGAAAGAGTAGTGGCCGGAACTCTTTCAATTGGGTGAAGGTTTTCTACTTTCCATGGACAGAAAGTCCAATGGTGGGGAGAATTTAGTACCCCCGGTTTCTGGTATTTAACACATACATAATTATTTTAATGGTTATAAAGGTTAATGGTGATGAATGGGATAGTCGGGAGAACCTTGAATTATGTTTTGAGGCAAAAAGGAAGACACGCGGATGGCGCACAGTTTGTCTAAACTGTGCGAAAAAACCATGCATATCTGGCCTCGAAGGCAGTAGATTCAACATGGGTGGTTCATGGTTTGTCTAACCATATCTCCAAACCGTTTGTGGAGGGTCTGCGTGCTGGTGGATAATGCACGGTTAGCACACGGTTCTTCAAACCGTGCGAGCAAACCATGCGAGCACCTAAATGAGATCCATAAAAAGTGGATCTCACACATTTTTTCCTTTAAGTGTCTTTTTTTTTCTCCAATGATTCCATAACTAGGGATTTTCCTTCTCCTAAGGTCAAAGAGGGTTCTCCCATCGTTCTGGAGGCGATCTGAAGGCTTCTCTTATCGAATCGAATCCAGATTCTTGAGGTATATAGACGTTCTTCATTGTTCTTGTTTGGTTTCATAGATCTACTTAGATCTACTTCTCTTACTCCCAATGTTCGTTAGATCTAGGACCGTTATGGGTAGATCAAGGTGTGTGGATTCCAAATATGATAAAATTTGGTCTTGTTATTTGTAGGAGAAGTTATCTAATGTGGGTTTTTGGAGATCTACCCTGTTTTCTTGAATGTTCTTCGCTCGTTGTGGTTTTCATCAAACCTGTTGAGGTAGGGGTCTTCACTCTCAACTCATCCTGTTAAAATTGATTGTATTAGATTCAAATTTGTTTATTTGAATTGAATTGATTGTGAAAAGAGAGGAATAAATATTCATTAGGGATGATTTAGGGTTTTAATGAAATTGTAAAATCATTTTGATTTGTTGTTCAAAGTGATTTGGCTTCTTCAATTTGAAATGATGATTTTAAATTTCTGATTTTATAGAATTGTAAATGGTTTGATGAAAAATAGGTTTTTAATAAAAGTGGTGTTTTATTAAAATAGTTTGGAATTGAAATGACTTTGATGGAATTGGTTTTCAATAAATAAAATGGAGTTTTATTAATGTGGTTTGGAATGGAAATGGTTTGGCATTCAAATGGTTTTGACAAAAATGGTTTTCAATATAAAGGTGTTTTATTGAAAGGGTTGTTTTGGCATGAGTTTTGGGAATATGTGGTGTGTTTCCATGTTTCATATATGAGTCTTGGTTGAAAAATGACCTTGTTTTTTGTGCCAAACGTTTAATGGAACATGGTAACTATATGTACGAGGCTTGGTTGAAATATAACCTTGTGCCCAGTTCCAAAAGAGTAATGGTACATGGGAAAAAATTAACTTGTGACAACTTGGTAGATCAAAGAGAAACCACTCATGAGTATGGAACTGTCATAACGTAGTATACATAGTTGGTTTCATGGGTTTGTGAAATGGTTGGGTATGCCAAAAAGTGGATATTGTGAAATGGTTCTAAAGCTTGTTTAGTTATTTTTCCAAAAAGGTAACTTGTTGGAAAAATTGGTTTCAATTGCACTTGTATGCTTTCAGTATAAATGGTTTGGCAACATGTATATATTTAGTTAAAAACTATTTTTGAGAAATTTTTTTATGTAAGATGTTTTTATAATTGTGGATAACTTTTCTATCCGAGTAGTGTGAGTAAGGATGTCATCAAGGAAAACGTACTGAGTTTTATACTCACCCCTGCTTTGGCACTTTGGTACTTTTGCAGATGCTGTTTTCTATGACTGGGGAAAAGGTAACGTTTACCATGTTTTTAGTACTACCTTGTGATGATTGGGGTTGTTCAGTGATTGTAGATCTTGGAGGTTGTGGAGCATGGAGACTTGGTGTCTTTTGAGAGTCTTGAGTTGTTTATCCATTGTGTACTTTGATATTTGGTTTGGTCTTTCGTTTTTTTTTCACTTTGATGAGGTTTGACCTAAATTAAGTTGTTTAGCTGTCTTTATTTTTTCTTGTATCATATAGTAAATGTAGGTTTTTTGGTTTATTTATTTATTTCTTAAAGGTTAAAAAGTCCCCCACTAGTATTTGAAAACCTTTTTCATTTATTTCCATCCTTTGGCATCATGGGTATGTCACTTAAGGCCTAGTAATGACCCTTTGTACTCTCAAGACAATGAGAATTGGCGTGTCAATACACACCAAAAGGCTATTTAAGATGTATTTCAAAAATCAAAAAAAATTATATGATGGGATATGGTATTTCTTTGAGATATTTGCGTTGGTATTTTCTGATATATATTTTTTGTATGTGTAGAGTGGAGAGAAGAAGGAGTGTACTTTTAAATGTTAAGTTATTTGCACAATTATAATTTTTTTGAAAAGAAAAAAGTGTACCCATGTTTCCCAAATTTCCCTGGAATAAAAAATATACCATTAAAAATATCAGAATATATATTTCTAGAATATTTCTAACAATTGGGTTTTGGATAGGTCTTATATCATTTTTAACCATTATCATTTCAGTTCCACACCCCCGGTGAACGCATTTTTACCTTATCCTCGGTAAGTAATTTATACTATTTTTATTATTAATTATGTTCAAAAACTAAGTTGATCATATTATAATAAATAAATAATTATGATTTAAAATATAGATTCTGTTTATCAAAATTATTTTCATAGAAGTAGAAAATTTAAATTTAATATTAAGCCAGTAGATGTGATGATAAAGTGGTTTTTTGAAGAGAAAATGATCATATTTATAAAATGATTTTATATGAAAAATGAATATGAAAATGATTAAAATATACTAATTTGGATTATTTTATATATAGATATAAAAATTTAGCTTTTAATTTTTTTGGGGACATAAGGTATCATTGTAAATATTTTAAGCGAAAAGGCGGTTTTCAATAAAATCAAATATTTTTTACTATTCGTGTAAAAATTAATCTTAGAAAAATATAAAAAACTCTCCCAAAGATAATATTTTAGTTATTATTTCAAAAATGTGGTTTATTATATCTATTTAATTATAAAAAAACAAAATATTAATTAAAAAATGTGTGAAAAAGGTGAAAAAAGTTATGTATAAAAAAATACATTCTTAATCATAAAAGTGTTTTTATTCTTATATCTTATCTAGAAAACACATAACATTAATGTTAAACGTTTAATTATATATTTAATGTATAAAATAAACGAAAATAAATAACCAAAATTATTATTTTTTATTTCATTATGGTAAAATTCGACATGTGCGTTAAAATAGTTTTTTAGAAAAAAAATTCTCTATTTTAATATAGTATATATTATCATTTCTAATTAATTGGTCACAAAAAATTAATTTAATATAAATTTATAAAAAACATATTTTATTAATTTATTCAATTTTATTCATACCAAACCTTCCAATTTATAGGTGATAACAATCATATTAAATAATAAAATTTTATTATTATGGAATGTTTTACTTAATGTCGGTTTTTTGTATAAAAAGAAACTATAAAGATAAAATTCATTTGAAAAAAATATTTCAAAAAATATTGTGATGTGATAGTTATGATTTAATAACAAAATTTAAATATATATATATATATATATCGAATAATTCAATCCTTTTTATATTTAACATTACATGAAATATTGATCTTAGTATGCATTGCTTGAAACACCATGTTTATTGTACGTTACATGCGACATAGAGTGTTAAACAATTATGATATATTATTAATATTATTTAATTAAAACCATTATAACCTAGATACTAAAAATAGTTGTATGAATAGTAATAAATCATTTTTAAATATTACGTATAATTTTTTTTATCAAGAAAATTGTTTGAAAAATATGTTCTTAATATTTAGAAAGGCCATTATATTTTGCAAATAAGAATTTCTAAATTTTTTCCATTTAGTGAAAAAATAATAAAAGTAATATTTATGAATTATTTAAATATTTTTGATATTATGAGCTTGGTTTATTAAATCTTAATTTCAAAATTATCTTATTGCTATTTTTTGTGAATACTCAAAAAAATAGTGAATAGTAAAATATTTTTTTATTAAGATATTTCTTTTCATTTAAGACTTTTAAAAGAATTAAAATTTTAATAATATGGTTGTAATGGAATTTTTTTTCAATTATATTTTTATGATTATGACTTAGTACAATATAAATATTTTCATAATGATTTTTTCTATAACATATTTTTATACATTTGAAAATTTTCTCTTTGGTAACACGCTTTCTCGTCATGTCAGCATGATTAAATTTAATTTAAAATTTTCCACATAGGGGATGGGTATTTTTTAAAATGGATTCCATATTTTGAATATTGATAATTTATTTTATCAAATATTTTAAATTTTATTTTTCAAAATGAATAGAAAAAATAGTAAAACTTATTTACTACAGTTAAGAGAAAAATTGGTTTACCTATGGTTAAACTAAAAATATAAGGCATAAAAATGAGTATACTCATGTAAAAAATTAAATGGATAGAAATATGTAGAAATTATATGTTCTATTATTCATATTATCCGATTTCTATTCCTTGTGTAATGTGAATAATGTCGGTAATCCTTTTTTTATTCAAAAAGTGAATATGTGTAAGTCACCTCACTTATAAAATCCCACCCCTATCCTATCTTCTTAACACTTCCAAAACCCAATGGTTCTGGAAAAAACAACAAAAATAACATTATTAAACCCATTTCCTCATCCAAGAATCCTTATTTTTCTTCTAAATCTATCATAGAAAATATTTTGATGCAAACTAAACAATGTGGACTAAAGAAGAGGTAATATCTGTTACCGAGCATTTTATTTTTTTCTTCAACCACCTCCATCAATTACTATTAAACCATGGTGTTATAAGAAACTATGAATTTTCAATAAATTGTAAATTTTCCATTTTAATTTAATTTCATAAACCATATCCTTTCCCAAAAATGGGATATGAAATCATCATTATTGTGTATGGTAGCCTACCACGTCATGAGATGATGTTATTAATTTTCCATCACCACCACTCACATCTGGATATAATGATGGATTAATTTTTTATATATTATATTTTTGATATTATAATTCTTATTATATAATTATATCACATATTCCATCTTATATTATATTCATTGGGAATATAATAATGTTGTTCGTTCGTACGCTGAACTACGGCCTCCCTAACTGATGTGTTTCGTTCTTCAAATACAAAATATATGGAAGGTAATAAGTACATGTTTATATAATTTTTTTAATATAAATTATATAAAAAATATTTTATAATGGAAATATATTATTTACCTCTCATTTATTTTATCCAATTAAAAATGGTATGATTGTTCATGTGTAGGTACGATATACCATCTCCATAAACAATATATTTTTTTCTCCATCTCAATTTTTTTTGAATAGTATAATCATATATATAATAAATATATATGATATTTATATCATTATTAATATTATGGATATAATGTAACCATGATAAAAAATGTGGAAAAAAAAATATACACGAAATATGGTGTAGTCATTACACACAACATGATTTTAAAAATGAATTATTAATAAATATGGAATATATTATAATAAGTAAATACTATATTATATTATACATATATGTATGGTTTTTTAATATACATATAAAAAATATATTTATTATTCTATAGTTTTTAATGTGTACGACAAATGTCAAGACCTAAGGTAAATGATTTCCGTCTCACTTTATAACATCTATGAGTGACATTCCATATTCACCACCAATTATTTTTATGTGGTTTATATAGTTCTAATTAGTGTATATTATTTTTATTAACTATAATATTATTGTGATTATATATAAATTTTATGACCCCTCATTCATGGGGTTTATGGATAGAATGTTACAAAAGGGCTATGCGACTTTGTCTCAATTTGCCTTCTTTGAGACAAATGTTATGTTATGCACCTATCTTATTTTATATATTGTATATAAGAACCATTAAATTTAATATTATGAATTTTTTTATTATCATATTATTATCATGGTATAAAAATTTTCATTAAGTACTATTCCTTTATGTTGATTACATATTAATTATAAAAAACTGGTAAGGGTTTAATGGTATAATATATTCATTTATATATATTGTTTTTGATTGTGTTTTTGATAATGAAATATTATGATAAAAAAAATCAAGAAACTAATGATTTTTATTCTCCTATATTTATTTTATTAAAATAACTATTTTTCTGATATAGAAACTATTTTTCCTGTGTATTAATTTGAAATATATCAATGAATATTTTTGGAGTGAAGTGCTGAGATTACAAGATATTGTGAGATCTAATGTCAATGTATTTATTTTATAAAAATAAAAAATAAATTTTACATTATGTGAACCCAGATTTCATGAAAAATATGATATATATTAAATAGATTCTCATATCTATAATCATTTACCACTTTTGAATATGAAACATGGGGTTTAAGTTAGGAGCGAACTACTATTTTTCAACCTGAGACTTATGAAAATAGTGATCATTTGAGGGAGTGTTTAAATTAAAAATATAGGTTAATTTAATTATTTAAATTAAATGATCTAAATATAATACATTCTATAAATAATATGTTATAGAAAACACTATGTTTAACAACATGAACATAGGATCCCTGATGGGAGAACTACACATTCTTCATTGATAGATTGGTATCAGAGTTGGATCATTCATTGGGATGGTGTATGGTGTTTTCCACTAATAAAAATTTAGTTGGGTTATAGTGGAATTTATTCAACGTTTCTAATTTGTAGATTTCAATATAGGGAAACCTATGTTGGTGCTTCTACTGACATATCCATTCACCATAAATTTTAATACATTATTGTTGACATTGTATACAATCTAATTCATTGTAGGGATCAATGGTCCATGAATCATATATAGTTGAGATTTGGAATTCCCTTCTTGATTCAGATCCCTATATATATATATATATTATTATATGAAGATGATACATATTGGTTAAATTTTCATGATACCTCTATGAAGGCATATATCCATGTTACCGATTTTGGATCATGATGAGGATCTGATGTGTGACAAGGAATCAGTTTTGGGGACATCACACAATATTTTTCCTCGAGATGGACATGTAGTATCACCCCCAACCTATTGAATAGTAGATAGTACTAATATAGTAGGTTATGTATGAATTCATTCATAGAACAGTCTTTGAGTAACAATGAAAGAGGCTGTTGGGGTTTTGTTGTGAGATATATTCCAAGGTGAGAGAGGATGACAAGAGTCAATGATCTAGGTTTTCTGGATTATTCAGACACTGGATTATTAGGCGGTTTCACTATCATCTAACCTCTTATCCAGAAAAAATGGGTGCTAGTGAATTTTAGTAATGTAGATTTGTTATGAGTTGAGACTCTCATTGGATGACTTCCAATAACTGGTTCGTGAGAAATATTTCCCCTCAGGATTGTCCTTAGTTAAGCTTCAAGAGCTTCAACAGCTACAGAAGGGATTATTGATAGTTTCTAAGTATGTTGATAGGTTCACATACCATATGTGGTGATCCATTGACATGTTTCTAGATGACAACTTTCGGTCCTAGATGGATGAGCAAGGTCTCCACAGAGACATATGTTAATGTGTGACAACACTATGTATTCCTACTTATTCTAGTGTTTTGGAGAGGGTAATGGTGATGGGTAGATTTATATTATAGGGATTCCAAATATAAGGATCATGAATTTGGTGTTACATGGATATGTGGGTTGAAGTATCTAGAAAGAACCAGTCGATAATATCTCGGTGGGGGAGATATTCTCACAATCAGATTTGAGAATACGGTCATAAAACATAGGGATGACACTAAGGACCAGGGACTTTGGAGAGGTGTGGAGCTGTGAATGTGATGGGTGAGATCACATGTAATGTTATATTCCTACCCTAAAGGCTAATAAGAGTAGGTAGATATTATAGGGACCACCACGGTAGATTTAGTGTCATCATGGATCTCCCAAGCAAGGGAAATGTGGCCCAATGGAAGGAGAAGATATAAGAGGAGCAGTTAGGGGAACTTTGAGAAGGATATTCTTTAGTGAGAGACATTATCATGCCATTCAATGACCACTACATCCACCAGGGTACTCAAGTGAGGCTCAGTGATCTGGAGATCTGGTCCATGTGAATCTTCATGCAATGAATGCGTATGAACCACAACACACAATATAATTAGATTCCATATTTTTAGTTATTATACTTCTAAATTAGTAATTTTAGACACAGTTTCAAGTCATTTCATCATATCTTTACTGATGGTGTTAGATATCGAGATAAAATTTGAGGCTTTATAATGAAATCTTTGTGCTGAAGTTCCTATAAGAAACACTTCTTCAATTTCTTTTATCATTCGGTAGTGCAAGCTATCTCTTTGTACAGAGTGTTTCTCATGTGAACGTTGAGTTTTCTTAATGAGACCTTGTGAATTCATCCTGGGTATGGATTCTTTATATATGGTTCGATCCTAGGTTGAATTTCACTCTAAATGAGTTAGATAAATTTACACTAATTATATGATATTCTCATTTGTGGGATAGATATATCTCTAGACATGATGAGTGGGTTTCATAAGAAGATGGATAAAACCTATCACCCATCAGTTGGTGTGTTTATCGCTTGAATAATTAGGATCTTCATTCATCTATATTTTATTATCCTATGAGTGTTTATGGACTTCCATCCAATGGACGTTCAGGGACTACCACCAATGTGAGTGATGTTTATTTTCATCGACTTACACCTCTGAATTGCATTAATATCTTTTACAGCATATCAGATGGCCCCTAATGAGATATTGGGGTTGCGGTTATAGTTGAAGGTCCTTTGAGAGAAGATATATTTTATACACAGTGGGTCCACCTATGAATCTCCAGTGTTGTTAATGAAAATGGTGGGTAGGAGCTTGTGGGTTTGTATAGTTTTTCATGGCCAAAACCACACCATGATAAAGAATGTGTGAATCTTTTCATGGATTCATGTTCTCTTATAATTGTTTTGTGGCTCAATATTTGTCTCTAACATTGATATTATGTACAATTACAACTATTTAAGAGTTCAGAAGGATTATATTATAATGATGGAATTTTGATGTCACTATGAACACTATTGGTTCCTAGTGAATTCTTTTAGTGTGTCGAATTACCCTATAATTTTTTACATGTTTTATGAACAAGATATTTATTCTTCATAGTGAAATAGAACTCTTCACAAATGATCAATATAAATTGATGTAGGAATCAAAATATGTGTATTTATACCCTTATTATTAAACAATTGAGTACGAACAATTTATCTTCTTTGATCAACATTCATTTTAAGCCGTTTCATGCACCCACATATTATATTTATTTATTTATTCTATCAAGAACCATTGTTCAATTTTCTCACCCTAGATATCCATGGGTTTTATTCATAGAAAAAAACAATGTACAATGATTATTTCACCTTATTTATTGAACCATTCCCCCATCATTAGTCAATTTATTCATCATTTTACCATGGGGAGAATGACTTGATATTTCTGGGAGAGATCAATCATGAATGGGCCCCAGGGTAGACATATTTTTTGTTTTTAGTGAACAAATCAGTGAATAGAGAATAAATCAATATGAATTGTTAATTGCGAGTGATTCCACATTGGATTTGGAGAAATTTCGAGGTGACACGAGGCAACAAAGGAGATAGTAGTGTGCATGATATTTGTGCGAGAAATACAAATATGATTTTCGACCACCAAAGGCCTGGAAAAGATGTTAATAGGTGATTAATACCTATTTTAGGTAGCATAAATGTGTGACTAATTGTGAAAAATTTAGATCTATAATGCATGAATTAGATATATCTTTATTTGAAAAAACTGAAAACATTTTGGGATGTCTAAAAAACACATGGAGTGTAGTTCCAGAGATTAAATAGTTAGGTTTCCTGAGTGAGTTTAATATCACACACCATGTTGGACCCCCACATTCCATGTGACCGAAAGCCATAGACCTGACATGTACTATAGAAGTACACAAACATATGCCTAACTAGGAACATAGCCAATGAAAAAGGACATGACCACTATACTCATACACAAGCATGAGAAAATGAGTATGAATGGGGTGTATGAGACATGCTATGTAGTCCCATAATAATATATGTAGCGATACAAGGATAGTGAGCCATTTACAGGTGAATGGAAAAACCATATAGCAGAAAAGGACCACATATCATGTCACACCCATGAGATTTTTTTAAATTCATTATTCATTTAATTTCCATTCCTGATTTGTTTTGGGGTTTACTACTCATTTTGGTGAAAATGGTGGGTTTTGAAAATTTGGGCCAAACCGTGAGCCCAATTCGAGATTTAAAAACAAATTTTGTTTCCTCTATAACTACTCAATTTTTACTATTTTATACCCATTACACTTCCCAATTGGCATACCTTGACATATTAAAATCACCATATCCTTTTGTACCACATTGACATCCAAAATCATGACAGATTTTGGTTTTTGATTAAGGTAATGGGCCTGCCCGTAAGCCCATTTCCTACTTTAAATGATTTATTTTTAAATATCAATATCTCATTCGTTTTATACTATTTTTCGGTGATTCTACCACCCAATCGAACCCAAAAACCTCAGTATCACTCCATTTATCTCGTTTTCCACTTTAGAGCTCATATACCCCACCAATTAGGGCGATCTTTCTCAATCGTTCTCAAATCGAACTGATTTGATGAGGTAAAATGATTCTTTCATAACTCCATAAATTTTCTGTATTTTTTCCCAAATTATGTCCCCACATGACCTAATATAAATCCTTCACTCCTCCATATAGGTTTTGGGTACATGAAGATTCAAATATTGGTCGATTGGGGCCAATTTCCTCAAGATTTTTCAAGTAGGAGAATTCTTTCTTGGTTCCTTCCATCCACTTTTAGTTTTATTTCCTATTTCATGAAGTTCCTCATATCTAGAAGCAGGAGATCGATCCAACGGTCTGATTTGGTGTTTTTTGGGTCAATTATTGTAGTTTAGGTCTGGATTTATATTCTTTGTGGTGCAGCAGTGGTGCGATTAAGGTTTCACACCAAGTTTTGAGTGTTTCGACTCAAAAAGGTAGGTGATTCCATGTGTAACAATTTTATGATTAGTTAGCTTTCTCAGTTTATTAATTTAGTAAGTTTATAATCTGTTTTGTGTGGTGTGAAAACTTTTTTTCATGGATTTGGTTAAACATTTAATTTTTATTTGTATTTTATGTTGAAATTGGGTACTTTTCATGTGTAACTCTTGGGGTAATGTTTGGATTTAGTTTATAACATATGAGAGTGATTTATTAGTCATTAAAGGGGCTGAAAATTCTGGTTTCATAATTACTTATTGTCATGTGGGGCTTTAACAGAGGTTTTTGAATGATTTGAAGGTGTAAAACCATATTGTACTTCTTGAAGGTGATTTATGAAAACGTTTGTTTTTCATAAGTTTCATTGTGGTATTATTTGATGTATTTTTATAAAACTTGGGGGTGGTTTAATAATTGTTTTAGGGCTGAAAATTATGTTTTGGATTGGTATTGGAATGATTTAGGTTTTTTATGAGGGTTCTGAAATGGGTTTAGTGTGCAAACAATGGTTATACCTCTTGGGTTCGTTTTATAAAAATTGAAAATGATTGATTTGGTTAAACCAAGTTGGGAATGGGTGTATATGTACTGTTTGGGTGAGTGGGTTCACCTAATGTGGGGTTTTTAATGGTAAAGTGGTGATTTGAGATGTCAAAAAAATATAGAATGTGTTATAAATTGATGAAATGTTTTACTAAATTGTGTTTTGTGTGCGAAATACGGGTGTGGGATGTTTCATGTGAGTATATTGATAAAATGAATTTTTAAGTTGAGAAGGGTATTATGTGACATGTGTGTGGGATGTTATGTGAGTTGAATATATTTTAGTGGTTTTATAAAATTGTTTAAAGTATTTGTGGAATTGTTAATGAAATGTGAAAAGTGTTGTAGGCAATTTTTGTGTGAGTTTTATTTCAAAATGCATTTGAATGAAAAGTGTTATTTGTGACTTGTGTGATGTAAATGGGGATGTTTGGTTAATGTGTGATGTGGAAGTGATATTTTCATGTGAAAACTATATTTCTTGGATTGTTAAACTTGTTTGAGCACAAAGGGAAAACCAGGGTATCTAGGTGAGTGGACGTGTACTAGTATACTAGTGAATCTGTGTGGTTTGGCCTCAGTTTCACTTAGCAAGATTGACACATATAACTCTAACTAAACTATGATGATTATGATTGGGGACCACTAGGTTATTGGTATGATGCCAACTAGTGGCTCGTGCACGAGAATAGATATTTTTTGTGATTACTCTCACCGAGATACGAGGTACCTGGGACCCACATCTAGCTAGTGCATAGGGGTTATTTCCTATTACTTGTGCTCATTAGATCCTTTTTACTTACTGTCGGTATAAGGTATTGATGGATGGAAAATTTAGTAGCTTCTTTATTTATTTTAAAATTGATGGTCCTTTAAAATTATCCCAAATGAAAACTGTTTTCATTTATTATTGCATCCTTTAGAAAATTGTAACAAGAATTTCTTATTTACAAAAATTGCAATGATTTTTGTCATGAAATTATTATCACATGGAATCTCTTATCAGTGGTATCATACCGGGCTTTCTCTCACACCCTACTTACACCTTTGGGTGTAATTAGACTTTCTTATTTTATGTAACATGTTTGGGTACTTGTTTTATGCCATTGGTTCGGGTTTTTAGCTATCCATCGTGATGCAGTGTTGTGGATATGGATTGAGGGTGGTGCCTCTTTACATGTGGAGGTTCTTGGGATGTCTTTTCGTGGGTTTGTACATTTGTAATGGTCTTCAATTTTTTTTTAAAATTGTGTAATTCAGTTCTGAATTTTAGTAAAAGATGTTTTGGTTCGAAAAATCCAGATTTGATTTCTTGGATTCATTTGTTGTTTTTAGTATACGAACTTGGGTAAATCATTCCAAATTTTCAGTTTTTGATACCTAGGAACTTGTGACATCCCGTGGGGATCCGGAACGCCCTTCAGGCCTTGTCACGGGCCAGGTTTGGTGCCGGTTTTTGTGGCGATTAGATTCTGTTCATGACAAAATTGTATCAGAGAAGGTTCACTATATTTGAGTCATGTTATTTGGGAAATAGTCAGGATAGTTTGAACTTAATATTGTCAGGAAATTAAATTTTGATTATGGGTAGAGTGATTGATCACCACACCTCATATTGGGATTCAAGTCGCTAGGGGAAGTCCGGATTTATCTATGTCTTTAGGTTTTCTTGGTCTGATTATGATTAGAGGAAATGAAAAGAGAGTTGGGTTAATGGTCTCAGTGAGCTCACAGGGTCTGGCAAGCTATGTGAAGCCAGGGATATTCCCTAGAACACTCTATGTGATGGTGAAGTGAATGGAATATGGCTTCCAACCATATGTCCAAGTCACCCACTGAAACTTGTTTCCTCTCGCATTGTTTTGTCCTTTAGTTTTGAAATCATGGAACATTGGTTTTAAAGTGACTTGGTTTTACGAACCATAATGTTTTTGTGAACTCATTTTCAAATAAAGAGGAAATTATTTGATTTATGAAATGGTGGAACTAAATTTTCATAATTTTTTTGAAATGGAAAATAGTGTGCTTACCCATCTTTTGAAATCAAGAACCATATTGAAGATGGTTTTCAAAAGTTTTTCAAATATAGTTTTCTAAACAATTAAAGGGTGTTTTAATGGGATGAGATGTTTTCAAATTGATTTGAATAACTTGAAAGTGAGTTATTTTTTAAATGGTTGTGTCCTTATGAAATGTTTTGTAAGATTTGGATTGGGATTTTGATCTCATTTTTAGCAGTTTTGAGAAAAAGGATGGGTTGGTTGACCATTTTGTTCTTGAAAAGTGGAAAATATTTTCATTTTTACCTTTGGTATTTCCATGAGAGACCACATGTAATGGGTTATATGGGATGATGGATGGTTGATGGCATGACTGGATGAGTTTCAGGATGAATATGAGGAGGGTGCCTGGTGTGGCACAGAAACATGCATATCTGAGGCCCATGGGGTACCATTGGTGGATACACTAACTACTGAACCGTTGGTTTTCAAATAATTTTTTTAAATAAATACATAATGTCTTGATAATTTGTTTGGGATGTTGTATATGATGTGTTTTTTAAAATGTTGATGTTGTGGGATGTTTTGAGTCCAAGAACCCCTCCTGTTCAAACTGTGTTTTGGGTTTGTGTTTGGTCAGTAAGCTAGGTAGAAGGTCCAGTTAGTACTCTACTATGATATATGTTTTGGGACACCTTTAAGGTGGTTCCATTAATGCGTTTGGATATATTTTGTGGCATGTTTTTACCAATGTACCAGATTTATTGGATCCTTGGGTTCTCTCGTAGGATAAGGTATGCCTCCATTAAGGTTTAGTGCACAACTGAAGTGCAACCTGGATTGTTGCACTGTTGGAAAATCCTCCAGTTGATCAAGGTAAGGAATATTTTATTTAGCTTTGTAGAAGGAGTCTAAACCATTAACTCTTTTGGTTTTTTTTCGGGTCCTCTTGTTGCGGAAGAGTGCTCGTGGATGGTTGATAGAGACCTTAGTTTCTAAAGCTACCTGATTCATCAAAGGTTAATGTTTTTTGGGGTTGTCAGTGTGGATAGTGTCTAAGAGCGCCTCTAAGTCCTTCATAGACTCATAGAAGAAGGGGTTTATGTTAAACCACCAGTGTGGGAAATCTGGCCACGAGAGGCTGTTATGACCACTTTCTAGAATTTTGTGATGTTTGGGGGTGTTGTGTAAGGCCCCTTCCTTGTATTATTTCTATCAGTCACTTTGGTCATGTTCGGTGATGAAATGTGATGTCGCATGCTCATTTGTTTGTAAAGGTTATGTTGTACAATATTTTGTGAGTATATTTTTTCATAATTGTTTCTCCTTTTGGGAGATCTCGACATCCTCTATTTTAGAGGAAGGTGTTTATATGTGTCCTTTATTTCTGTCGTTTCTCACCCAATGAAAGAAGGTGTGATGTGAGTGCATCCTCTAAACCCTTATTTCAGTGAAATTCTATGTCAGGGTAAAGTGAGTTATGGAGTGTGTTATGTCTTGGTGAACCCATCTCGGATAGTGTGTAGTTTTCTGTAGCATCGGAAGAAGAAATTCTATTCGGGGGTTTCCAAATCTTAACTATGCGGCCGAAGATGCTTCAATCATTCCATCTCCAGCCATAGGACCTGGAGAGAAGCCGGTACATAGTCAAAGGAAATACTTGTGTAGTTTTTAACCTTATTCAATGAACTATTCTCAGTATGAGATATGGAAATAGTTTAAACATTTGGTGTTGTCATCTTCATTCTTTTGTTTCCGTTCAATGGAAAGAGGTGGATGGCCTCATCCCCATGTCATCTCCCAATGACATTCTTTTCCCCTTTTGTTTCCTTTGGGTATGGGGGAAAGGTTTAAGATTTGTCTAGACATGTTGAGTGCACATTTAGTAGTAACCATTCCCCAGAAAACCATGTAGGTATAATGATCCATATAGTTAGCGCACAGTTTCCCAAACTATGTGGGCTAACTGTGCGGCCATCCCAAATCTTTATGTTTTGGGGTCTTTCTGTACCGGCCCGTATTGGTAAGTTAATATGGTTGGTTCTTCTGGTGGGGAGACCCACTGTGAGTCTCATGTATTTTATTTTGAATATTTCTAATGGGATTCTCCCTCTTGTACTGGGAAGTTTGTTTGGGGCTCCCCTTTTGGTGTCTTGATTCTATCTCAGAAAAATTTAAGTTGTCTCTTATGGTGGAGAGCCCATTTATGTATCCTTGTACCAGTAACTAACTTTTTTCCATGGTCTTGGCATGGAAGTGGGTATTCTATTTTAGAGATATATAACCACCTACATATTCCGTGGGTAAACGTTGGGTTTGGAGAGTGCCCAGTGGTTTAGTTATATCAAGGTAAGTGTAACCTTGTTTGATGTTCTTGTCTGTTTGGGTAAATTTTTTAAGCCTTGTTCATATAGTGTTTGAGGTGTTTTCTTTTAGGATAAATCTTGAATGTGATTGATCATTTCAGTAAAGAGTTTTATGTTTCGGTTGTGAAATTTTATTTCCTAATTGATAATTGGAGGTGTTTTGGCCTTTGGGGGCAATGCTTAGCAAAGAAGCCCATTTCTGCCTTTCAGTTGGGTTTGGTTTTTTACTTTGTCCGTGATGTGGCTTTTGAGGGTGGAATGTTTTATGGTGGGGAGAATTTTCACCCCCATGACCTTTTTATAAATTCATTATTCATTTAATTTCCATTCCTGATTTGTTTTCGGGGTTTACCACTCATTTTTGTGAAAATGGTGGGTTTTGAAAATTTGGGCCAAACCGTGAGCCCAATTCCAGATTTAAAAACAAATTTCGTTTCTTCTATAAAACCTTCAATTTTTACTATTTTATACCCATTCCACTTCCCAATTTTCATACCATGACATATTAAAATCACCATATCCCTTTGGACCACATAGAAATCCAAACTCATGATGGATTTGGGTTTTTCATTAAGGTAATGGGCCTGCTCGTAAGTCCATTTCCTGAATTAAATTATTTTTTTAAATTTCAATATCTCATTCGTTTTTTACTTTTTTTCAGTGATTCGACCACCCACTCAAAGAAAAACACCTCAGGCTCACTCTCTTTATCGCGTTTTCCTCTTTGGAGATCATATACCCCGCGGATTAGGTAGATCTTTCTCAATCATTGTCAAATCTACCAGATTTGATGAGGTAAAATGATTCTTTGATAACTCCAGATATTTTCAGTATTATTCCCCAAATTAAGTCCCCACATGACCTAATATAAATATTTCACTCCAAAATACCATTTTTGGGTACTTTAAGATTCAAATATTGGTAAATTGATGCCAATTTCCTCAAGATTTTTCAAGTAAGAGAATTCCTTATTGGTTCCTTCAATCCTCTTTTTGTTTTATTTCCTCTTTCTTGAAGATCCTCATATACAGAAGATGGGGTTTGATCCTAAGGTCTTATTTGGTTTTTTTTGGGGGTCAATTATTGTGGTTTAGGTCTAGATTTATATTCCTTGTGGTGAAGCGGTGGTGCGCTTATGGTTTCGCACCAAGTTTTGAGGGTTTCGACTCAAAAGGCAGGTGATTCCATGTGTAACCATTTTCTGATTAGTTACCGTGCTTGGTTTATAAATTTAATATGTTTATAATCGGTTTTTTGTGGTGTAAAAACTATTTTTTATGGATTTGGTTAAACATTTAATTTTTAGTTGTATTTTAGCTTGAAATTGGGTATTTTTCATGTGCGACTCTTGGGGTAATGTTTGGGATTAGTTTATAACATATGAAAGTGATTTATTAGTCTTGAAAGGGGCTTCCAATTCTGGATAGTTAATTATTTATTGTCATGTGGGCCTTGAAAAGTTGTTTTTGAATGAGTTTAAGGTGTAAACCGTGCTGTACTTCTTGAAGGTGATTTATGAAAATGTGTGTTTTTCATGTGTATCTTTGTGGTATTATTTGATGTATTTTTATAACACTTGGGGGTGGTTTTATAAATGTTTTATTGCTGAAAATTCTGTTTTTGAATGGTATTGGAATGATTTTGGTTTTGAATGAGGGTTTTGAAATGGGTTTAGTGTGCAAACAGTGGTTATACCTCTTGGGTTTGTTTTATAAAAATTGAGAATGTTTTATTTGGCTAAACAATGTTGGGAAAGAGTGTATATGTACAGTTTGGGTGAGTGGGTTCCCCTAATGGGGGGTTTTTAATGGTAATGTGGTGATTTGAGATGTAAAACATTTCTAGAATGTGTTATAAATTGCCGAAATGTTTTACTAAATTGTGTTTTGAGTGCAAAACACGGGTGTGGGATGTTTCGTGTGAGTTTGTTGATAAATTGAATTGTGAAGGTGAGAAGGGTATTATGTGACATGTGTGTGGGCTGTTATGTGAGTCGAATATCTTTTAATGGTTTTATAAAATTGTTTAAAGGATTTGTGGAAGTGTTACAGAAATGTGAAAAGTGTTGTAGGCAATTTTGGCGTGAGTTTTATTTCAAAATGCATTTGAATGAAAAGTGGAATTTGTGACTTGTGTGATGTACATGGGGATGTTTGGTTAATGTGTGATGTGGAAGTGATATTTTCATGTGAAAAAAATATTTCTTGGATTGTTAAACTTGTTTGAGCACAAAGGGAAATCCCAGGTATCTAGGTTGGTGGACGTGTACTAGTATTCTAGTGAATCTGTGGGGTTTGGCCTCAGTTTCACATAGCAAGATTGATGTATACAACTCTAACTAAAATATGATGATTATGATTGGGGACCACTATGTTATGGGTATGATCCCTACTAGTGGCTTGTGCATGAGAATAGATATTTTTTGTGGTTACTCTCACCGAGATACGAGGTACCTGGCACCCACAGGTAGCTAGTGCCTAGGGGTTATTTCCTATTACTTGTGCTCATTAAATCATTTGTACTTACTGTAGGTATACGGTATTGTTGAATGGAAAATTAAGTATATTTTTTATTTATTTTTAAATTGTTGGTCCTTTAAAATTATCCCACATGAAAACTTTTTTCTTTTATTATTGCATCCATTAGAAAATTATAACAATCATTTCTTATTTACAAAACTTGAAATGATTTTTGTCATGAAATTTTTATCACATGGAATCTCTTAGCTGTGGTATTATACTGGGCTTTCTCTCACACCCTACTTACACCTTTGGGTGTAAGTAGACTTTCATATTTTATGTCATATGTTTGGGTACATGTTATATGCAATTGGTTCGGGTTTTTAGTGGTCCATCGTGATACAGTGTCATGGAGATGGCATGAGGGAGGTGCCTCTTTCCATGTGGAGGTTCTTGGGATGTCTTTTCTTGGGTTTTTACATTTTTAATTGTCTTCAATCATTATTTAAAATTGTGTTATTCAGTTCTGATTTTTAGTAAAAGATGTTTTGGTTTGGAAAATCAAGATTTGGTTTCTTGGATTCATTTGTTGTTCTAAGTATACAAACTGGGGTAAATCATTCCCAATTTTCAGTTATTGATACCCATGCACTTGTGCAAGCCCATGGGGATCGGGAACACCCTTCTGGATTTGTCACAGGCTGGGTTTGGTGTCGGGTTTGGTGGTGATCAGATTCGGTTCGTGACACATCATGTGGGTACCCTTACATTCCATGTACCAAATTTTTAGTGGAAACTAATACCTCTCATATCTCTTCTGATTGAACTTGGATTTTGGAATGTCAATAGCATATCATGATTGTTCTTCCATGTAAAATGTGGTGGTGTCCATAATTGTGGATTTTTTGACAAGATGTGAGATTTTCTAAGTGTGAAGCATCTTTTAAGTGATGCTTGATGACGACATTAATCATGTATGATCGTCAAAGAGAATAGAAAGTCTCCCTCATGTAAAGTCAGGGCATGATCCCTTGACCATTAGAATGTAACCCTCATACATAGAAAAATATGGGGCCCTCTATCAACCATTATAGTTTCACCCTCTTACTAGGACATGGAACATGTCATCTATCTACTACAGAGTCGAAACCTCTTACTAGGATTGGTCATTGGTCCTCTATCAACTATTTGATTGGAACAATCCTACTAGGATTGGGCATGGGACCTTTATGAAGTATAATTGTGGAACCCCCCTATGATGGGAAAGCATGGGTCCTTAACCACTACAGTATAACCCCCCCCCCCCGCAGTTTCAGGGCATGGCCCTAAACAATTAGAGTTAAGCCCTCCGAGAGAGTCATTGAATGGATCATATATCACCAATACCAACCTTCTAAGACAAAGGCTGAATCCCCTATATAGTATTAGAGTGGAACCCACCTATTTTACTAGGGTATGGGTCTTTTAACTAGATGTTTTGGGCTCTCGACTATGAGGAACAGTGGAAACTGGTGTCTTGAAATTGATGTATCTTCATTCAGACACACAAGATGATAGGATGCATTGATGGGCATATGAAACATATATAAGACTCTTTTCCTAAGATACCCTGTGATATACAGATTCCCTTTATCCCTCATTTTGGAATCATTTTTTGAGAATATATATATGTATATATCAATGTTGTTAGATTTTGTTAATCAATTTCTATGGGTTGAGAAGTATATTTCTATCATTTCTTTTAATTCTTCCCCATTAGTTTCTATGGTGTCCTACATGGAATATATATACTCAACCTGGCATGGTATTTTCCTACATATTTCATGTCTTATGTAGATTATTGAAAGATCATTTGTGAGTATAGAGGAGTATAGGGATACCTTGGTGCATTTGACTGTGTATGGCAGTCATATCATGGAGATTCAAAGATGGGATCTCTCAATATTTACATTCCAGGTGTAGGGAATATTTGAATAGACATTTAGTGGTAGTTTTAGTGAGATGTCATGAGGTTTAGTATGAATGAGTTTGTCTCTCTATTCCTCAGTTGTCTGTATATTAAGGTTGAGTAGAATGTTCTGACGGGTTTGTGTATCCTCTTGATATCTCAGAGTTGAAATGGGATATCATTTCAATGGTTATTGTGACAATGATTCAATGGAAATTGAGAGTCCATTATGCCTTCTGGGTGATATTTGAACTACTTATGATGTTTTCACACTTTATTTCTATAATGTAGAAGAGTTTTATGGAGAGTTTGGGGATGTTGTAATTACGATACATCATATGACTTTATGGTTTCCCTCACCTATTGTCTCTAGCCACGATGCATGGTTTGTGTCCTGATTTTGGGGAGCCCTATAAGAGGAATTCGAGGCCCATTTGTGGATTAGTACAACATTTTACCCCGAAATAGATGGAAAGACCGAACACACTATCCAGGTGATGGAGGATATGATGAGGGACTATGTGTTATATTTCAGATAGAGTTGGGGGGAACACATGATATTATTAATGTTTTCATATGATAATAATTTCCACTATAATATTAGTATTTAACCTTTTGGGGACCTACACAAGAGGCCCAATAAGTTATCCTTATATTGGACAAATATTGGTGAAGCGTCTTAGGTTAGTCCATGGATGGTGCATACATTGTTGGAGAAGTTCTTGGTTATCCGTGAGCGGATGAGGACAACCCTCACAATACAGAAATCATAAGAATATTTGCATTATAGGACTTTGGTGTTCAAATAGAGAGACACTATTTTCTGTAGAGTCTCCCAACAATGAGAATTAAGTAGATCTTTCCAAGGACGTAAGCTATCCCAAAGGACCATCGTGATGTTTGAGATCATAGATAGGGTTGGCTAGATTTAGAACCACCTATCACTACACCCATTGTTAGTGTAGGTGTAATATGTCTTTTATATGATACAACAAAGTAGATACATGCATAAACCCATGATCATTATTGAATATGGAGAACTAGACATTGAGGATGGAGCCACATTTTCAGAGCATCTGGTGGTGATCTAGGAACACTAGGAGAGAAATTGGTATGGATAAACTATTCCCTTGGTTAATGTTCTGTAACAATATTGGAACATATTATAGAGATCCTATGAGTGGGGAAAAATTAAAATTTCAATATCCCAAACATTTTGTTTAGTTTTCATTTTTATAGAAGAAAAGAATGATGGAATGAATATTATATGAACCCTTTTTTCTTTTTAAAACATTTTTATATATCTTGTAATATTTTCATTCAAATTCATTAATATGAAGAGCGATTCAAGGCTTGGTGTGCTTGAAATTAAATTTGAAAAAATATAAAATATATTTTTAAATATGAGCGAATAAATTTCAGAAAAAATGGGATGACTTTTAAATGGATTCCTAGATCAAAAAATCATGACCACATTTTATTCTAAAATGCACTGTTTACCATAGGAATGGCCAAAATATGGACATAGTGAGAATTTATGGTATAGAAACCTTTGATGTGTGCGTTCAAATGAAATTAGTTGATTAATTTTATTATTTAATTTAAATGATCAAAACATAATTTCTTCTTTAAATATGTTTTTATAGAAAATTTCTAGGGTTAACGACATAAAATAGGGATAAATGAGAGGGGAGTCCCACATTTTTTATTGATATATTGGTATCAGATGTGGTTCATTTTTGTGATGATTTTTTGTGTAGTAACATTATGAGGATTTGGTCGGGATTTTGGGAAACAGTGTCAAAGTATATTGAGTGAGGATTTTGTCAAAGGAACCTAATGTTGGTTTGTGCATGTGGCGTATCCATTAACTAGGACATTAAATACCTACTTATCCACTCATAATACCAAAACATTTTTTTCATAATTAAATGGTAAAAAATTATATAGGATAGTGTATTTGAATCTACTTTTTGTGTTATCACTCTGTATATATATTCTCATATGATAGTGGTACATCTTGATTAAATTTCCAGGATTTATCTGTGAAGACATATAGATAGGTTACCGATTCTAGATCATGATGAAGATCCAATGAGTGATGATGTCTCACTTTTGGGGCCATAATTTGAAATCTATCATCTAGGTAGGTAGGTAGCATCACCACACCTATTGGAAAACAGATAGTACCAGTAGAGAAGGATGAGTATGTACATAGTCTTAGCGGACTCCCCGAGTTCTAAAACTAGAGGCCACTGAGGTTCTATGTTAAGATAGATCCCCAAGTGGAAAATTATTCTCTAGAGTCAGTGATCTGAATTTTCAGGCTTATGTGAACACCGATTGATTAGGTGGTTTCACTGCAAACCATCGTTTTATGTTGAGTAGTTTGGTGATGGTATAGTAGTTGGGTGCTGGTAAAGTCTAGTCATGTATATGCAAGATAATTTGACACTCTCATGTACAAACCTTCTTTTTTAAAATTAGTTTGGATTTAGGATATTATGGTGAATCAATAAGAATGGATTAGAGTTGTTGAGTATTTTGTGATATTAATAGACCTTATTAGAAAATACACATATATGATTCAAGGGGGATATTTTTTGGTACCTAAGTTTGATAAGGGTCTCCATGGATACATATATGAAATTGTGGAACCCTGATGAATTAATACTTATACTAGAGTATTGGAGTGGGAACTAGTGATGGATAGGTTCCTATAAATGGCATTACAACAATATAGGGTTGAAAATGGGTGTTATAGGTCTCATTCATATCCAGTATCTTACATGCGCCAGCTGGAAGGATCATAGAATATAAGATCATCTTAGGAGAAGACTCGGGCATGTGTTCATGTAGAAAAGGGACCACACATGGGACTATGGAATATCAAAGAGGGGATGTATTATTCATGTGATGGGAGAGGTCATATGGAATGTGATATTCCAACCCAAAATGATGAGGAGGGAAATAAAATAGCCTATGGGGTTTTATGACTGAGGTAGTGTTGTGGCGAATCACCCGGATTAGGATTTATTGGATCCCAGTGATATGAAGTTGTAAGGTGATTTGGTGGGGATCCTGGATGTGGAGATATTTTTGGTGGATGACATTATGATCTCCTTCCCCCACCAACATTCGGAGGCCCATGTCAGGCTCAAGGAGATGGAATTTGGGGACACATGTAGCTTCAGGGTATGGAAGTGTATAACCTAGTAGCTCCAGATATGATTAGAGGTATGATATGTGTTAATTTTACACTATCATCAGTACTAGTATATATAGCTATGAGTAATTCCTTCAAATCATTACTCTTCGTGGGAGATGTGGAGCTTCCAATTGAGGTTTCAGCCCAGTAGAATTGTCTAGACATTCTTATGGGGAATAATTCATCTATATATATTTTAATTTCAAGTAGTAAGATATACTGTTTAGTGAAGATAGGTTCTCATGGGACCTTTTGGTCAATATAATGAGACAATATAGTGTCATTTTGTGTATGGATTGGTTTTCCATGGTCTAATACCAAATTTACTCTAACCACAGATAGGTCAGATGCATTCTCCCTGAAGAAACAATGTTCTATTTTGTGGTGAGAGAGATATCATAGTAGGATGATTGTGTTTCAAAAGTAGTTGGCAAAAAACCATCACCCATAAGTTGGAAACTATAGCCCTTTGTGTTGTAGGGTCATCAAGATTTGAAACCTCTCAGTTGTTGAGGTTTTTTTAGACATATTTCCTATTGATATTTTGAGACTACCTCTGAGGATGTAGATGGTTTTTTTCATCGACATACACCCAATGAAATCTATGATATCATCTAGAGCATATTGTATAACCCCTACAAATATCTGGAAGCTTCGGTTTTTGTTTTAGTACCTTCGAGAGAATAGAATAATTAGACCCAGTGATTCCCCATGAAATTCTTCAATGTTTTTCAAGAAAAATGTGGAAAATAGTATGGGTATTTTCTTAGATTATCACCTCTTAAACCAAGATAGGATAAAAACAATTACCCCTTTCCAAGGATTGATGACCTCCTTGATCAGTTTTGAGGTGCAATATAGTTATTGAAAATCGATATTAGGTCTGGATACAACCTGTTGAGACTTCGTGAGGCTGGTATTCAGAATATAGAATTTCGATGTTTCTATAGACACTATGAGTTCCTGGTAATTCCATTTGATTTGACAAATTTCATGACTATGTTAATAGATTTGATGAACTAGATCTTTCTTCATTGTGGTGCAGTGGTGTTATTCACCAATGATTGATCTTAATCGATGTATGGAACATTCATATGTGTATTTTTTACCTTTTGATTAAATGATTAGACATAATCAATTATTCTTCATTGAGAAGTGTTCCTTTTGAACCTTTTTACATGAGAATCAATTAGATTTATTTATTTATTCGATTAATATCCTTTTTTCCATGTTTAACACCCAAGATATTCCTAGTTTGTTTTCATTATCCAAGAACACTTGTACAACTATTTTTGAAACTTTTTTTTGGTTCTTTACCTCTCATTCTTCATATTCATTATCTTTTTCTTAAGTGGCTCAGAGTTCGACTTTACCAAGGGGGATCAAGAATTATCAGACCCCAATATAAATTATATATTTGCGGGTGGTGAACATATTGATGAATATATATTGGATCAAGATGATTTGATAATTAGAGGAGATTTCACCATGGATTTGGAGATCTGATGATGAAATAAGACGTTCCCCTGGAAACAACTATACCTGTGGGATTTGAGAAATATATAAAAATAATATTTTCATCCATTAAAGGGTTGGAAATAACCGATGAAGGTGATTACAACAAATATTAGGTAGCCTAAAGGTGTAATTTTAGGTGGAGAAGGATGATTTTGAACACACAAAGAATATATAACTATTTGTGAAAAGAACCCAACTACACACAATGCTATATTATGAAAACACATCTTGTAGGCCCTTGGATACATTGGCTAGTTTTACTAGGTGATTTAAATATAATACACCAGGTGGGACCTCCACATGCTGTGTAACCTAGTACTAGTGACCCAATGTGTACTCTGGGAGTACATGGACACGGGAATGAATAGGTACATTACCAAGGTATAAAGACATGACAACATTACAAATACATAACTATGAGAAAATATATTATCCTCATGTGGCTAATACATGCTGTGTATTCCCCATACACAATATATATGACTACAATAGTAGTTTATCATAAAATGTATAAGGACGTGATCATTCAGAGTAGCGGGAAACCCCGTCCTGTGGGTCACCCTTAATGGTGTTTACCCACTTTTTCTGGAAACTTATACCTCCCACATATCATTAATTTGTATTTGGATCTTGGCTGAAGAGAATCCTATCCAGATTTTTTTCCTTGAAGAACATGATGGTGGCCATCATAGTGTCTTTTTAGATATGTGGTAAGATGTTCTGGGTTTGATGCTTGTTTTGTAGATTCTTGAAAATTGTACTAATTGGGATGAACCCTAAGAGACACCATAACAATACTTCCCTCAGGAGTCTTGTCCTGAGTGCACAATGATTAGAGAGGAACCCTCCAAATGGGATAGAGAATAGGTCTTATATAGATCTTTAGAGTAGTACTCTCCTCTTGGTACACAGAATGTGTCCTCTATCTACTACTAGAGTGGTACCCTCCAATTGGTACATGACATGAGTCTTCTATCAGCTATTTGAGTGGAAACCAACTTATAAGACATGGAATGGGTCCACTATTATCTATCATAATAGTAACCTCTTATAGAGTCAGTGAATATGTATATTAACCACTATAGTGGAAACCTCATGTGGTGTAAGGTCATGGTTCCTTAACCATTATAGTGGCATCCCGCTATGGAGTAAGGGAATGGGTCCTCTATCTACCCATAGAGTGGAACCCAACTACTAGTACAAGGCATGTGTAATATATTTATAATAATAGTGGCACCAACCATTTATACTGGTTCATGGGTCTTGTACATAAATATTACATCCCCTTGATTGTGAGACATAGTAATTAGGTGTGTATTTATATGGATGTGTCATCAGATAGATGCGTGAGATATTGGGCATCATTGATGGACCTCTATAACTTATGGAAGACTACATTCCTAGGATAGGCCATGAGATTGAGATCCCCTTCCTATCTAATTTTGGATTATTATACTGAATATATATATATATATCCATGTTGATGGATTTTGTTACTCTCTTTCAATAGGTTGAGTTGCATATTTGTATCATGTCTCTTACTTCTCCTCTCTTTCATTTAGGTAATCTTATATGGTATGTATATAATCACCCATATATCACCTTTTCCTCTAATGTAGTTTCTTAGGTAGATGATAAACATGTCAAAGGAATTTATAGTGGAGCACAAGGATACCCAGGTGCATTTGACTATAAAAAATGGTCAGATCATGGATATTCAGAATGGGGATATCTTAGTATTTACTTTCCTTTTATTATCAAATTATGAAAAATTTTATTTGGGTTTGTATTTTTCACCTTTTAGTTTATTTGGTTTCAGTTATTTATTACGTAGTGGTTTTATATGATTTTATTATAATCTAGATGTTTCATATTTTGTTATAATTACCATGAACTTATTAATCGGGATGGTTGGGTGTGTGAGAATAGGTAAATTAGAAAAAATGCACCCATATTACTTATGTCTTTTTATTATTGTAACGATCCCCTGGTCTATGCAGGTAGGTTTTTGGTAGTTGTGATTGGTGCCTCATTGAGTCAGGTCATGGAAGTTTCCCTTTAGTTTCCTCTCTTTTTGGACTCATGATTTCAAAATATTTTTTTAAAGACAATGGAATATATTTCTCTCTTTCCTAAAAAACCTTTTTCATCTATATTAATTTTTTCAAAAAATGTTTCCGAAAATATTGTATCATTATCCAATGTATTTTTTAAATAACATTTTTCCTATTACTAATTTTATTAAATGAATCATCATATTGTTTTCAAAATAATAAATATTTGGATTTTATAAATAATTTTAAAGGATTATTTTTTTAAACATGTATGAAATTTCCCACCATCATGACCACTCAATGATTAAGTGGTTCTATTGAATTTTTCCAAGTTTTTATTCAATGACAATGATTTTGGAAACATGTAATGAATTTTTATTTTTTATAAATGGTTTTAATGTGTAATGAAATTTTTTCTCAAAAAATATACCACGTGATTTGAATTTCGAAATCATTTTCCATCTATGATTAAATATTTCTATGTTACCTACAATTCACTGAAGTTATAATCCAACGACACCATATTTATTCAACCACTATATGTTTTATTCTTATAATGTATAGATTATTATGAAACCTATGCCTCTTCCTCGGGTTCTACCATGATATTATTGAAATTAGAAAAACTTATTTTCAAATGGATTGTGATGAAATGATGTAATTATTATGAAACCTATTTCTTTTCCCAGGTTATGCTATGATGAAATTTTTAAGTAACCCATTTATTTTCATGGGTTATGATATGATGATATTTTTATGATCCTTTATAACATGTTTGTTTTATTTTAATTATGTGAAATTTGGAATGTATATCTCTCTTTAATTAATTAGATGAAGATTGATATATTGTTATATAAATAGTGAGATATTGTGGAGTGAAACTAGTTGAGTAATAGACACATTTACCTATGGTAATCTTGTGTGTTAACCTTGAAACTATGATGGTTTGGGGATTGAACACTTTCCATTATAACAGTCTTTGCAACGAGCCTTTAACTTCTAAGTAAATGATTTTCTATGCCTATGTGTATTTGGTAAATTTACATCTTATTCCCATATTGTGATCACATTTATTATTTTCTTTGATTATTTTATGATCCAAGTGTTATTAACAACAATTTGTTTCCATGAATTATGTTTACGATCAATGATACAAATTTCCGGGTTTGAGAATGTTATTCTCAGGCATTCATACCCTTATACTCAAGATATATTGATATCTCCATTGTTCACCCATACTAAATATTCGAGATCACCCTTTATAATGTAAACATTCCCCATGTTATGATTAATGTTATTATGTTAGATATTTCTCGTAAGGATTCTAGTTCGGAAGAACATATTTGGGGATGATGTAGCTCACTTAAATACAAGTTATTTATGTGACCACGTTTCTAACGGGACTAATCCATTACAATCCCTAGGATAGTTTTTTTGTAATGTATTAAATAATCATTTAAAAATAAGTAATATAATTATATGAAAAATTTGGGATGTCATAGTGATATTGAAATCTCGCATTTATATTTGACCATTCAAAAAATTCAAGTTAATGAACGATAATATCATAGATTGTTTTGCTCTCCACCAAACATCCCAACATGTTCTTTTACACACATTATTACGTCCAAATTCTAGATCCTCATTATCCTTTTGGTGTGAATTAAATCCCTCAATGAAAATGGTGTCTGGAAAAACTTGTTCACTTCCCATCATGTGCACACGCCTCAAAGGATCTTTGGTGGAAGATGATATATTACTTGTTTTAAACATGGTCAACTGTAAGTACCCCTTCACCATTAACCAAGATATAATTGTCACATTGTTACAATGACATTATATACATGTGATCATATCCCAAAAAATGTAATAGTATAGTATTCATGAAAATCATTATAGAAAAATGATTCCATTATTTTATTGGATATAGAAAATGCATTGAATAAACGAATTATTTCATAATAAATTTAATTTTAAATAACATTCTTCATATTATACGGGAAATGAATGATGTAAAAGGGTGAACTAAGATAACCAGTAATGGTATGCATGTAGTGGAATCTAATAGGTAATTAATAATGTGGCATGAATAAATTATGGTCAATATAATTTCAAATAAGTAATAAAATGAACTAGAAATACATATAGGGATATCATAACATACCATATAGTCATAAATAATATATTTTAATAAAGAAATTCAATATTCTAAACAATTGGTACTTACCATCAAGGCCTTTAGCAAGTCATCTGAAAACATCATTAAGGTCATGTGCCAATAAATCTAAAAAACAATGGGTAAGGCCTTAGTGAAAACAAATCTAGATTGTCCAATCTGATAATTAAAAATTAATAAAGGTACTATATTTGGACACACCAATCACATACTATTTATAATACATTACTCATATAGATAAAAAATATAACTTAATCAACAAGTCTAAACAATCATTAAATGTCCATATTAGAAGAACAAATCATATAGTATGTCAATTATTTCCAAAGTAAAATTGATCGTAAATCAACCAAATAAATATGGTTAATGGTATATTTTGATTAATTGGTCAATATAAAATTCACAAAAGAATGTTTATATTGATGAAAATAATTTAAAGATATTTCTGAATTATTTCTTGAAAAAAATACCCTTTTAAGAAGAAAATCATTTTTTAATCTAAAAACACAAAAAATATTAAATAAAAAATTTATTTTTAAATAATCATGTAAAAATATAATATAATATTAATATCCTTAATCATTCATTATGATAGTAAATTCTTCTCATGTTTTATAAGTTAAAAAAACATTCCAGGTATGCTTTCAATAAACTTTAAAATGTACCTCGTTCAGAAAACGACATGAAGATTCCTTTAAAAATAATTTATAAAAAGTAAAAATTATATATAAATGACTTTAATAAATCATTTGAGTATAGTAAAAATATTCATATGTTTTTTATAAAATATGGAAATGGAATAAGAATCTCCTACAGTAGAAACAATCCTGAATAGTGATGAGATTGGGAAATAAACCATTACGTAATCTTCATCTTTCTTTGTATGATTTATAACCACAAATATAATAAATATTGTTTTTATAAATATATTATACAACAATATTCAATATATTAAACCATATATAACTTACTTATCACCTTTTATCATCGATTTTATAATTAATTTTTAAAATAAATGTTCTGTGTGATAACTACTTCATTTTTCATATATGATATGATTTGATATTTTGGGTCCTTATTTTATAATGGTTATATCATATCCAGAGACTCATTAATTATATAATTAAAATTTATATTAAAAATATTCATATTAATGTTTATACATAATATCTATAGATACAAACATGAATCACACATTTTATGGAGACAATATGTTATACGTATGAATGTACATTAGTTTCATTTTTTGACAGATAGAATGAAATGAAGGAAAATTATAAGTTTCATTTATAGAATAATTATTATATTAAATAAATCATATTTATTATTAAAATATATCCTTATCACCATCCATTTAAATTGTAAATGAATAGAGATCAAATTGCTTCATTAAACTGGTAGTCTGTATGTATGCATGAGTGACATTATAGTATTCCAAGGAATTTGAAGGTATAACTTTAGATGTTATATTATAGTTAAAGGAATATAATTATTTCATATGTATCATATATAAACATTAAACCGATGATAATAACCATCCATGATATGTGGTGTTGGAAAAATAATTGTATAGAAACATGGAGACAGTAAGTCAAACGTAAAAACAACCAATAAATTCACATCCAATTTGATGGGGAAAGAGAGAGGATAGTTGTGATTCAAAAATAATAATAATAACATTTCTGTATATTTAGGTTAAAAAATTATTATTCTAGGATAAATACCATTGATTTATATGAGGTAAAGAAGATGTAAAAAAGAAAGTAATCGCTTAAGGCGAATACATCTCCTTTGAAAGGACTCTTTAAATCATCATTAAAAGGATATATGGTTCATATTTTGGGAAGAAAAGAAACTATAGAATTTTTATAAGGAAGTTGTGAAGTTATTTTAGCATATTATGATCTTTTTATAAAGTTCAATGTGTTGTAAATTAGCGAGGGAATATTTTTCATTTTATAATTGATGTGAGAAGAACATTTCAAAACTCTAAAAATAATAAATTATAATAAAGTATTTATAAATAAAATTTCTTCAAAATGGATAATTATTTGAACATAGGTTATTATATTTTTGATATTTTCTCATCCACTGAAATTATAATAGGATAATATTGTATTTTATATATTATATTTGATTTAACCCCTTAATTATCCAGTTCTTACAATAACCGCGGTAACATATATTTTACTCTAAAAGGGTTATAATTTTATATATAAGGTAACTATTTACACATAAATGTAAAATGTATGAAATTATAGGATATATTTTATCCCATTTACCAATTACCTAATTTTAATAATTTTGAAACAGTATAATAAATTATTATTTTGATAAATATTCATTAATTTAATTTTTGGAACTATTAATTTAATTTGATTTGGAATATAAGAAGACAAAGTTTTATTCATAATATAAATACATTATACAAAAAAAACATGTCATATTAATCTAATTAATTCTTGGAACCAAATAAATAATTAATATTATATTACTTTTAATATCTTTATTATCACTTATTTTATTTTTCTATTAATTGAATAAATAATGTTTTACTCTTCCACAAGAATTTAACATAATTATATAATCCCAAAAAATAAAAAAAAAATTATCATAATGAATATAATTTCATTACTCAAATTTATTAATCTCAATATAATCATAACATTATTTTACCTTATTTGGAGACATAATAGTTATTTAAAACTAAGATTGTGGCATTTCGTAACAATAATTGGTTTAAAAATTATATTTTCCATTTTCATGGTAATATGACCATTAAAAATATAATTTCAGATAATAAAGTGAAATTAGTCTAATTATATTAACCTAATAAAGATTTTGATGAACAATTTTGAAAGTATAACCTATTTTTAACCTAGATTAACTAGATTTACCCTTAAACGATGTGACAAATTTTACCTGGGTTTCAATTCATATTAACCAAAATTAAAATGTTAATATTTAAAAAAATTGAGACAAATAATTCATAATCTCTAATACATATCACCAAATAAAATTTTATAAATTTAATATATTAATTTTAAATAAAATTTGAAAGACGTGACACATTCTTTTAAGAAAAATGCCTTTTATGTATAAAATTGTTTGTATACAAAAATCAATAGTTAAATATTTTGAAATTTTTTTTACAATATGAATAATATAATAGAAGTATTTTTTTTTAAATAATTTAAAAAAATGGGTTTATTTAAAAAAATTTAAAAAGAAAATCAATATCTCAATAAAAATCAAGAATTTCCACTATTTATTGAGAAATAAATCATTTCAGATAAATATGATAATTTCAACAAAAAAATAATTTTGATATAATGATTTTGAAAATTATATATTTTTTTATAAAAGAAAATTTATATAATTTCCATAAAATATTAAAATATTTTCCCCATAAAGAAAAAAACCATTTATTATGAAAACACGTGTTTTAATAACAAATAAACATTTCTCAAAATTGAGTAATTACATCATAAGAATTAATCAGTGAATTTATATTGATTAGGTTGTTTAATTATATTACATAATATTTTTAATAATATTCATACTCATTAATTTAATGGCTAGTATTTAATGAGAATATTTTCATATTATTATTTCATGATTCATTTAATCTCTCTGTGGCTTGTCTTATATGAAATCATCTATAATTATATTATATTAAATTATCTACATGTAACATTCCCTAGTTAATAAAATATTTACCTGAAATTATAAATTATAGTCATTTATCAATGGGTTTACTTAGAAAATTCTTTTTTAAAAACACACACTGTAAAAAGTTTAAATAAAAAAACCTCTAGAATAGAGGGATAGATAAATATGACATCCATTTTGATTTAACACATAATGAGGATTGTAAATATGTAAAAGTTTGTGCGGAGTGAATAAGTTTACATTGGAGATATATCTTTCACCTAAGAACTGATAGAGAGTGATAAAAGACACGTTCATCATAATGTTCACGTTCACAAGACCATAAATCTTTGATAGGTTAAAAAAGAAACTATTTATCGATAAGAAATGTAAATGGATAACATTTTTATTTGAAAGTAAATTTCTAATAGTTGAGATATTATTTTACCATCCATATAAACCACTCTATAAAATAATCATTCTTGATTTATTTCCATGTTATAAGGCCTATATTATTCATTGGTTATGCATTGATCAATTTCCAATTAAAATCATACGTTAATAAATGGATATAAGAGATGAATTATTTTGTACATGAAGAATAAAAATAATAATTTAAAAATTCAAAAGAACCATAAGTAATTACATTGGCCTTTGAACATTAAAAAAACTAAAATCATTATAAAGTTTTATAAAATAATATAATTCCTATTTTAATGACCAAAAATAATATACAATGTTCAAATAAATCTTTTCCATAAGTAGATATCTTTATGTATCTTCCAAAATATGTCTGAAAAATGTGAAAAAATTTTTAGGAATAAGTTCACTTAATTTTGATAATCCACTTCTCATTAATACTTTATAAAGTGACTTCTAATGTCACCTGTACATACATTGATCTAATAATAATAATAATTTTATTTATCATAAAACCATAATAAAAATATGCATGATTTCATGTATTAACTCTTTTGTATTATCCAATATAAATCCAAAGTTGTTGTCAACAACATTATGAATTGTTTTTTCATATAATCTGTAACCATATTCATGGTCACAAATATTATTATATTTTCTTCCTCAATTATAATAATAATAAACAATGTTAACTCAACATCATGATAATATTAATGTTTATCCTTTCCTTATTCCTGTACTCTCCAAAAATATCACCTTACTACTAAATAACATGTCTTGGATATTGGTTTCATTCAACATATTCGTCTAGGTAATTATAGAAAACCAACTGCATTGTAACCCATATAAAATCCATGATTCTTATAATTATAATATCTTTTATGAAATACTTCTATAGTATAATTATTTAATACAAATAAAAAATATTTTTAATAATTATGCTCCTACTGTAATAATAGAATATTCATGAACTTGATCCATTTTCATATTCTCAGCTATGTTACCTTGATTGTTGGGGAATTGGTTTGCGTAGTGTCCAATATTCTTATAGTTAATTCATTACACATTGACTAATTCTTTCTTTCACTTTCAATCATGATACTAGTGGCCAATATCTCCACATTTGTATGAAAATATAATTCCATTCAATAATTTACAAAGGTGTTTGTTTCCATAATTATCACTTTTGGGAAAATAATTCCTTCCATTCACCCCCTTAACATTTTTTTCTCTGTCTTCTACTTCTTTTATTGTCTTATTTCAAACCTCAATGCCTTGGAGAATTATTTCTCCAAATTATTTTAACATGATACTATGTCCACGTATGATTATAATTTTTGGGAGAATACTTCCATATGAAGGATTGGTATTAACCCATCAATGAAATAGTCATTCAATATTTTTGGATTATATAGATATTCTATAGAATTAAATTCTTTAAATGAAAAGTAAGCTTCATTCAAATAAATATTTTAATCTTCCTTTTTTCACATCCTCATGAGTTTCATTTTAAATCTTCTCATTGGTAATGAAGAAAATATTATTTCCAAATAAGATCCTTAAAATCCTTCTACTATATGATTTCAATTTCCTCCTCATAATTAGTGTTCTGAATCAATGATGACCATTGATCCACTTCTACAAGGAGATGATAAAATTTCATGAAAACTTTATCCCTTTAATTACATACCAAAGTGAGGATATTTTCAATATGGAACATATACATTTATCAACTAGAAAAGTGATTTTAGTCTCATTTAATGATGGAGGTTTCTGACCTATTAAGTATTCTAACAATGATACACTATATTATAGAAATTGAATTTGATCTATATTATATAGGTTATTTTTTATAACCTAATTAACATCCAACATATAGTTATAATTATTTCAGCTCCAGTTCCAACACCAAATATATATTCCTTATCTTTCTATGGAGGTAATACCTATATAGATTACATGAATTGATACATTTTCCATTTCATCCCCTAGGTATTCTTTATAACTAATGGTAGTCACTAATTAATATCATAAAATTATGAAAGATAATGTATAATCCAAATTTTGGTGAAACACTTAACTAAAAATTAATATTTTATGTATATCTAATATTTAAATAAAAATGTGTTTTTTGGGATTGTTGTAAATGATTTTCATAGTGTTATGTTCCCTAAACTAATTATACCTAAATTTAGTTCTCGATATTTTTGCTAAAATTTCTATGATACTGATTATAAATACATCGGCCTCAATAGCCATGTTCCAGTGGTAACTTTATTACATTGGAAGTAGATACATGAAATTTCATTTCAAAGGACTGAATTATTTAGTATTATTAAAAACTAAGAAAGAAAAATGATTCCAATTTTTATGGGAAATATAAAAAAATATCATAGAATAATTATTTAATCCTATATTTTATTAATAATAAACTTATTAATATCCAAGGGAAATTTAAATAAAATAATTTTTCGGATCATATTTTCAGTAAGGGTATGCATACAATGGAATATAATAAGGCATCAATAATCTAAATAAATAAATAAATGCCAAAATAAATCCTTATAAATAATCCCATGAACAAGAAAATAATAAATTGAGATAATTAAAAATAAAATAATCTATAATAACAGATTTCATAATTAGAGAATTCATACTTTTAGACATCTAAAACATATCATTGAGGCCTTGTCCATGACATCTGACAATATCATTGAGGACTTCTACCATGAATATGGATAAAATGGGTAAGGACCAACCCAAAAACCCATATAGGTTCTCCCATGATTCCTAAAAAGGAATAAAAGGGATATAGTAGGCCCCATGTATCACTTACTAAGTCTAATACATTTCTCATATGAAAAAAATACAACTTAATCTACTTGAAAAAAAAATTAATAACTACCAGTATTAGAAGAACTGAAAAATCATAATATCAATAATTACATTAGTTGAACTGATCAAAAAACATCCAAAGAAAAATTTTGAATTGTATAATAATATTAAATATTCCTCATAATATTCAAAAAAGTATATTTACATAGATGGTAATAGAGTGAATATATTAATAGAATATTTCTAGTGGAAATTAATTTTTTTTTTCATAATAATTTTTAATCTAAATAAGAACAAAATTAAATAAAGCATTTTAATTGATAAAAATGTAAACATATAAATCATTTAAAATAATAATTTAGTGATCATTACCTTGGGAAATTATGATCATGTTGTATAAGTAAAATAATAAATCAATTTTACTATATTGTTGAAAGTAAAAAGTACCTCATTAGGAAAACAAAAAGAGGATTATAGTCAAAAACTATTTTTTAAAATGTAAAAAAGGTAAAAATATCATTAATAAATAATTTTAGTCTTATAAAAAATTTCTTTGAAACATTTTTTTAATATAGAAATATGGATGAAAATACTCTCCATGGAGAAATAGTCCCATTTAATGACAAAATTTGCAATTAAACACTTGTAGTAGGATTGGATTCCTTTGAATGTATTATATCATCCAATATAATAAATATGGAAATATTATAAATATATTACAAAACCATAATCATATATATCATAGCATATATTATTTAATTATAATATTTTATCACCCATTTAATAAATCATTATTAAAATCACTATTCGATACGATTACTGCTTTATTTTTCAGGTTTGATGTAGTTTTATTATTGCGGTCCTTATAATTTTATTAGGGTGATAACATATCCAAAATATTAATCAATATTTAATTATCCTATATATTCAGTATATACATATTTTTAGTAATCATTAAAAGTTATATATTGAAAATTGAATTACATTATTCATGGAGATGTTAGGTCATGCATACGCTTGAATCCCATTTTAAATATTTCATAGTTTGAATAAAAGAAAAGAAAATTATTATTATTATTTTTTAAATCATTATTATATCATATAAATATATAAATTGGTTAAATCAATCCTTATTACCATCCCAGTAAAACATAAACGAAGAGAAATCACATCACATAATGGATGTGGTAATCCATATATACGCACAAGCAATGTTATTTTATTCAAATTATTTTAAAGGCTATATGGTATGTGACACCATTATATTTTTAAACAACACTATTCTTGATAGCTTATTCCACATGAAACACTTAGTTCAAACGAACCATAACAAATTATTAAAATATTATTATTTAAATATGGTCATTTAAATTTATCTATTAAATTTTATGATATAAATTGGATGGACTACATTATATAAATTTATATAATATTTCAGCCTAATATTAATTTATTTAATAATAATAATTAACTAGTCATATAATTTTATTCAATGTCATATTATTAATAGAAAATAAATTTTCTTTAAAAATTTATTTCTTATTACTTTATGTGAGAAAAATCATATAATTAAACTATGTCTGCTAGTAGAATATTTATTTTATAAAATGGAATTCATTTTTCAAATAATAATATCAATATTAACATAGTGTAAAATTTTGGTATTTCTCAAAAAAAAAATACTTTTTGAGGGATTAGTAAAAAATATGAATTTTCATAAAACTATAATTTTTTTTATATATTATGTAATTTAAAAATACGACTATTAATTTAATTGGAAATAAAAATACAAAATTTATTATTTATTTATATTAATTAAAATTAATTAAATTTAAATAATGGTTATTCTAGGTTTTAGTATAATTTTATTATTATGCTGAAAACATTTTATACTAAAAACTTTTTTAATGTGCATAGTGATATTCCTTTTTAATTAATTAATATAACCCATAATGATGATTTATTTAAATGATATTTTCAGATTATTTATCTATAAATATAAATTTAAATTCATTTATTGGTAATTTAACTTCATATAGTTATTATAATACTATCTTATGCTCGAAAAGATAAATTTTTTAAAAACCGTTTCTTCGACATATCTGTGGGTTTAATTTTATATTAAATGCAACCTCTTCTACAAGTTGAATTTGGAATTTTTATCCATATTTAGAAACATAATATGTTATATTTTCTAACAAGGTTTAATAAAGATTTCGACTATAATAAATAGTGATATTGGTAAAAATTAATTATCATGATTATGTTTGAAATGATATTATAGAGGAGTTAAACTAAAATGATAAGGGTTAAAAGTGACCAAATAATTATCTAATTCTTATTTTATAGTCACATTTATAACATATATCTAATATGTTTTGAAACATTTACATTATTCTCCCATGTTACATTTGAAAATATTGTGTTTAATTTTATCATTCGAAAAGATTAAAATGTTTCCTCTCCCCCACATATGAAAGACATCCCCCTCTCATCTCCATTAAACACTATAAAAAACAATTGTTTCAAAAAATACCAAAAATAATAAATTCTTAAATTACCTCCATACAAAATATATCAATTTTTATCATAATTAAATTATGGATGGGAATTTTGTGTGAAAATAATGTATTTTTCGGAGAAGATGTGTCATTCTTAACCGAACATTTTGGTTTATTTCTTCTTCCACATATTTAAAAAATTATTAAAACATACTGATATAATAACCACAAAATATTCAATATACTAATATGTTTAAATGTTAAGGACACAACCAACATTCATCTCATCCTCCCTAAAATTTAGAATGAAATCGTCGATCATCTGTATGGAAAACTACCACTTCCTGATCCAGTGTTATTCGATTTTTGTCACCATTTATCATGGATGGTGGTAATTATATATATAAATATATTATAGTGTTTTTATAATAATTAATTTTTAATTATAATATCACATTTTCATTCTTACATTCCATTCTGTAGAGAATATGATAACGCCATTAAAGTGTTTGGAGAAATACCACCAAGTGAAGCGATGCTATTCGTTATTCAAAAACACTATCAATGGGATATAATAAGTATTAATTTAACGTTTTTTAATATTAATTTAATATTAATAAATATTCAAATTAAATATTTCATATACTATCTTAACTTACCAACCATTAAAAAAATATTAACTTTGTTTTTGTATACAATAGACTACGCTCTATCGAAGCGACTCGTTTTATATTTATTACGTATCACATTTATCATATATGTTAGATTATTTGAATAAATAATATTATATTTATGATAAAATGATAATTCTATAGAGGTAAAATAACACATACCTTCTTTCCATCATGACCATCAAAAAATTTAAATGTTACTCACATATACGTATGGTCTATCATCTCTATGATTATAATGTTGTTAATTTTTCAATACCATATTGAATTATTTTTCATTTAATTATAATATAATTATAAAAATTATAATTATTTCATTATTAAAATTAAATATATGATTAAATAATAATTTATTTTACCTTAGTGCACCCACCAATGTGATTTTGGACATATCGGTTGTATATCGTTAAAACAGCTTCTGTGAAATTAATTTGGTATGTAATTAAATACGACATGGTAGAAAATAAATTAAAATGAATGATAGATTTAAAAAGGGTTCCTTATAATTTAATGAATCAACATAAGTTCATTATTTTAGAAGATGTGTAACACATGTGATGATTCCGATTGGTGTTAAGGGTTTCATATCAAAAAATAAATCATTAAGACACATGTTATTTTATCTCATAAGTTAATTATATATAGAGTATATAATAAAACATTGCATATTATATTACTAATTCTTAACACATTATGTAATTTTATATTACAATTATTTTCCTTCATTCATCAGGTTATAGATCAAAAATTACCACAGTGGTAAGCATTTCTGTTTCATTCTCATTTTAATTATAACTATTTATGATTTAGTTAAAAATATTGGAAATTTTTTGATCATTACCTAATAAAACATTTAAAATTTCTTCAAATAAGGTAATTATTGAACTTTTCATTTAATAGTACAATTTTTAAGAGTTCAATACATAAAAATATTGATAATTTTTTAAGAAAAATAGATAGTATTTCTCTCATCAATAGAAATCCCTTTTACTTCCATATCTATGTTTTCTTCAAAGTGTTTAAAAACTTTTATTGATATAATTATATATTTTTTTAATTTCCCTTTTAAAATTGTTAAATTTTTATAAAATGGTTTAAAAATAATCTTCATTTCATTTACTGAATGAGTTACTTCTTGAATATAAACCAAAAATGTGAAATGAATATTTTTTTTAACATGTACGACTTAAATGATATTTTCCTTCATCGAGTCCATTATTTTAACCGAATCATCATTTATATGTTTCCAAGGTAATTTTAAAAGAAATTGATTTTCATAATATTTTATGAATTTTATTTTTTTTCAATAGAGATTCATAAATTTTAATGGTTATTTCTCCCAAGAATGTTTTAAATCATTATAAATGTTTTTTTATTCCTCGACCACAACAAACATATTATTATGGAATGATTAAAGATTATGTATATATGTCTATAACAAAAAAACATAGCTTATTATCCCTTATCTTTATGGGGTAATACATTCCTTATGATCAATTATACAATTCTATTATTATAAAATTTCCTTGGTTTATGATATGAAGCAAGAATATACAGACCATTTTGATTCCATTGGTAATTCTTTTTTTATTCCTTATGTTGATTTTTTTTATGTGGAACACAATGATCATGAGCATTTTATGATGGTTGATCCATGATAAAACACTATTTAATTGAGTAAGTCATTATTCTCATGACACACTTATATGAGATTAGAGAGTAACCCTAGTCCATTATGGGATATATAACACCATGTGATATTGTATCGGTAGTAATCCTTGACACTTATTTGTTTATTATTTTATTTTTATTCCATATTTACTATGATTCTAATAACTTATGATAACATTTTATTTAAATTATGGTTCCATGTGATTACTCATGTTCCTTCTCTTTTATGATATCCTATTATACCATTGATGATCATATTATAATTTCTTTTTTTTTTTGTTTCCATGTTAAAATTTTTAGCTCATATATCTTTCCAATGAATTCCCTAATTAATCCGATAATATTTTAGGACCTAAATAGGATTTAAGTGATCATTATGGAGAATAAAATAAATATTCATCATTTTACGCCCATCTTTCTATATTAGGAACCTAGTCTTGGAACGAAAATAGCCCTAATAAAAATTGGGTTTTTATTAATTGATGTTTATTTTATGAAACATGTAATAATATGTTTTATTGTAACGGGAAACTAAATTTAGTATCAGATCTAGGGTTTAGTTAACCATTGGAAACTAGTAAAAAGATACATTGGGGATAACACAAGGGATTAGAAAAAATATACCACTATGTATACCAAAATACCCTAGAATCTTGGGAATGTTTATAATGAGTGTTTTTCAAGAAATTTCATCCCAATTTAGATAATAAATGTTGAAATAGTTATTTTAAATGTGTACATAGGGATGTTAACTCTAAAAAAGGAACATAGCGATTGACTTCAGTGTTAACTGGTATATGAAAATGAGCCTTATTGAATTCCTGGATTGAAAATCATAGGGGAAAATATTTGGATATTCAAAAACTATTTAAAAACCAATAAAAAGGGATAAAATGAAGTGTTGGATTAGAAATAATAAAATATTATTACCATGGATAACATATATTAAATCTGTGAGGCCCATAACAAAGGACATAAATATATTTATAATTTATTGATTAAAATATTATATTTCTTCCTTTGGAATGTTAATATATTTCCAACTATTTTCTTTTTATATTTCTAGTTAATGTCTAGAAATAGGAGAAAGATTTACAATAACCAATGTGATGGAAAATTTAATGATTTCCATAATGTGATGCGTAACATAATGCGAATAGAAGATAGATATCTTATGTTAATGAAAATGATATCTCTCAAATTATGATCAAAATATGGAAAATAGTTTAATTAGAACCACGTAAAAAAGATATGGATGTCATATCTTTAATGTTAAAGTGATACATATGATAAGTAAATAAATATTCAATTTTATATATGCATAAAATGTGGGATGATGTACTATGTAAAATGACTTAATGAAACTATATGAGGCTTTTTTTGTTGATAGATAGGGAACTAATTAAAATATTTATGAAGAAAACTAAGGGGTCTAGTTAACATGAAATTGGGAAATAATGTCCATGCTAAAGAACCAATAATAGTTTGATGTCATAAATACTCGGAACTTGGTCATAATCCATTTTAATTCCATAATACAAAAATTAATTCATAAGGCCCCATGTTATGAAAATTGTTTTATAGTAGTGATTGAATTTTTTAATTTTTGGAAGGAATTTTGTTTTTTAAGTATTATGATCAATGGAATTACAGTTACATGAATAATAAATAAAAATTAGTAGATCTTTAGGAAAGTAATGAGTTTGATAGAAAACCATTGAGGAAAAAAATGTGATTCTATTAATCATGTTATTTTAAAATATTTTCATCATATTATCAATAACATTATATGATTAAGTAGAAATATGAATTTTATTGTCAATTTTTTTAACATACATTTATAAAAAGTAAAACCCATAATCTAGTTGAGAAACCATCCCATCTGCAAAAACTATGAGGCTATAACCCACATCTGATGGGAGATATTGGTTGAGACTCTACCATTATCACATGTGATGTTAAGTTTATTATTAAATTTATTTTTCATAAATTTTGTGGTTGAAAAATATTATGTGTATTTTGAGAAACATATTTAGGGATGAAATTTTTTTACGATTTACGAGTTTCAATTGATTAATGATATTCTTGGAAATTTTTTATTTGTTTAATATATATAAATATATATAACCAGAGATTTTAACACAAAGGATTATTTAGGATGAAAGATATTATATTTTTTGGAGATTTATGTTGAAGGATATAAGATAACCTTTTATTTTAAAGCCTTATTTGAGGCTAACATAATTTAGGTTATTTGGGATACAAGGTTACTTATATAACGATTGAAATATGTTAGAAAATTCGTTTTATTGAATAATTTTATAGATTAATATATTCATATTAATATTACATATTATATTATATTTTTTGGCCAATTTTTTGTTTTGGTTAATGAATAATGATAATAGGAATACCATGATTATTTATGGATTTATGTGATCCAGAAGATGTTAATTTTTGTTCATCAAGCATTAGAACTGTAACACACCAAGGATTTTTAAAAAGAAATTTTAATGCATAATTTTTTGTCTTATGTAGATAATTATAACTATACTTGAAACATAGTTTTACTACTTTTATGTTTTTAATTTCAAAAAATAATCATCAACAATTGTGATCAGTATAATATTTAGAGTCTAATAGAACCAAATGTTTTGGGTGAATAGTAACATACCCTAATGAATAGTAATATGAATTGAAATATGACCCTAATGAATAGTAAATTGTATTATTATTTTATTTTCTTAAGGATTTATGATAATGAAATATTGGTTAATTTTTTAATGTGATATAAATGTAGTTATAGAAATAAATTTTTTTATTTTTGAATTATGTATGATTTTATTTATAAATTTAATTAATAATATTTAGAAAATTATTTTTAAAAAATGGAATTCAGTTTTTAAATCTATATGTCAAAAAATGTTAGGGGTAAATTTTTGGTATTTTTTCGAAACAATGGATTTTTCGGTTAATAGTAAAAAAAAATAACGTTTTGAATTTCTGTGTGTTAATGGCATAATTAATTATGTAATAATGATATAATAAAACTAGTCAACTTGTGTACAGTAAAATAAGTTCTGAGGTGTCCTATATAGAATATACCATCATCAAATACCATGGGAAAGCCGATGGTTTTCCAAATACCGCTAATGAGGGGTCCCTTGGAAATTATTAAAATATTCCCTCACGATTTTTCTAAATACCAACCCATTACTTCATTAAATTCATTACCAATTATTCCTCAACAATGATCTGTACACCTTACCTCTCTAGTAGTCCTCCCATGGTTTCCTCAAGCCCCCAAGGTCCCAACCATCATGTTCTAGGAGTTACTCTACAACGTAAGAAAATTCTCAACTTCTATCTTTTTCCATTCAAGTTGACTTTTATGTGGTGTAAAATTCAGAAATCCAAAACATGTTCTTCTTGTCATCTAATTTTTTATCTGTTATGTGTTATGATTCATTTATGTATGGGGGACCCTTGTCCTCTCTATTTTTAATGTTTTCTAAAACCATGTTGCGTAGCTATTAGGCTGCCAAATTTTTGTAAGGGATTTCTCAATTTTTCATTTATTTTGAGTTTATTTATTTCATTCCACAACTCCTATTAACCAAGCGGAATGAAAGATCCAAAAATCATGTTAATTCAGTATTTTATCAGGTTCTTGGAAAATTCATCGTCATTCCTCTTCCCCCTCTCCCACTAATTCAAGGAATAAAAAAATAGTTCGTGATGTGTCGAATTACAGACATCATGGATGATGTGATTTCAATCATGTTTAACTTCTTCAAGGCAAGTCATGAAACAATTTTTATGGTTGAACCGAGATATATTATATGTATTATGTCTCTTTTATGGTTCTGGATTTTTTTCACATGGTTTTAATTTATTAAAAAAAATGAGGTCGTTATTATCAAAGAACCACTAAAATGATCTAAACGAATATCATTTGTAATGCCCCGACCCTAGTTACCCAGAGTCGGTGCATTATTACATTACATTGGCATGATCACAAGAAGGATCAAATCTTGAAAGACTGATTGGTTTAGTATCATTGGAAACAATAGATATATTCATAAAGTTTTACATTACATCACAAAGTGAAAAACTACTACAACAACATAGTCTCCATATTCCACACTCATATCTCCACATACTATCCCTGCAGGTCATTCATAACTTACTTCTTCACATCCTGGGAAAAATAAAACATAGAAAAGGGTTGAGCTCAAATGCCCAGTAAGGATAACAATATATCAGAAACTTTCAAAAATAAGCATAAAAATTTAAGACAATGTATAACTAAAACAAAATCCTTTTAAACTTGAACTTCAACATAGTATGGAAAAATAAAAATGAAATAATTCCATTTACTTATTCAAATGGATATTCTACTAATCGAATAATCACATGTAATATCAATAACCACTTTCATAATGATGGAATGCATAATGCCAGACTATCATAACCACATAGCCAAGGCCTCGTGCCAAGACTACAAATAAGATTTTGTCAAGACCTTGTGCCAAGACACTAGTTTGTCTCATGAGACCTACCGATGCATCTATGAGCTATAGCGGGCTCCACCCGTCACATATTAAGTCCAATGCATTCCAATATGAAAAGGTTTAAACATAACATAAACGTTCGTATTAAAACTAGCATACGAAATGTCAATACTTTCATCATAAACTATGAATGGTATAAAAATAGCTCATCCACAGTCAAACATATCACAAAACCTTCAATACAATATAGAAGTTTTGTATCTTAATAAATCTACTACAAATAAGCATAAAATCCATCAAAGGATGTTGACATAGATGAAATCAAAACTCCTTTTAGAGAAATATCTCTTTCTATTTTTGAAATCATTTGAGAGTCATATATTTATAAAATAAAGCATTTTCTTTGAAAATATATTTATAAGATTTTAAGGGAAGCTTTGATGATTTTATAATGGTGGAAAATAGCAGCACCCGCCGTATAAGTTAAGAAAACATTCTTACCTTAATTTTGTCGAAAAGGTTAAAAAGAACCTTGTTTGGAAAACGACGGAAAGATTCATTTATAAACCTCCTATAAAATGTCAAACAAGGTTATAAATGACTTTAACTCATATTCTTGTAAATAGTAAAAAAAAAATTGAAATAAATTTTTAAGAAACATGGATGTGGATGATAAAGAGATCCCCGAAGATTATTACGTATAAACAACCTCGGATAATGAAGAGATTGTGAAATAACCCTTACCTTGTACATTTCCTTGGTTGGGGTAGGTTAACCTTATGTATAATGGTGAAATAATTGTTATTAAATTATAAAAGAATCATATATATTAATATGATATCATATATGATCTTTTAACATTGATTTGTTAATAATATCTTTGAATTATTGTCGTTTCGGGTGTTAACTTACTCATTTTCTTTTATATGTTTTGTTACATAAGCCATGTTTTTCATGGATAGGTTGTTTATTTTTCATATACAGAATTATATCAAGTCCTTAAACATCATTTTTAAATCATCAAATCATAATTATACTTTAATGGATATGATGGAGAATGAATCTCATCGCGTTCGTGGAGACGGTAGTCCGTACGTACGCACGAGCGAAAATATCATTCTTTTGATATTAAAATAATATATAAATGGATTTTATATCATATATACAGAATCATTAACATGTTATATTTATTATTTACATGAGTTACGCATCATTATTATACCCATCCAAATAATAATATATTGAATAACAATTACACCACAACGTGGAGACGGTAAGCCGTACGTACGCACATATGGTGACATGTTATTCAAAGGGTGGATAGAATACTGAATATGGTTATACCATATTTATAATAACATCACAGCATATTTAAGATACTGGAGTTACTATTTTATAATGGTAATAACAAATAAAGAAGAAGTGGAAGAAGAAAGAAACTTGAAAAGGGGTGGTGAAAACATTACCTCTTCTTCGGGTTCTTCCTTTTGATTTGATCAAAAGGGCTCCTTATGTTGGCTTTATGATCAAACTAAGCCCTCTAGGTTATAGTGAGGGATGTTGGGAGAGTATTTGGGAAGATTTTGGCCGAACAAAAATGCTTTGAAGGTGTGAAGAAATGAGAAGGAGGAGTGCCCTTTTATAAGAGGGGTGAGGGGCACCTTTGGAAAAGATAGAAATATTAATTTATAATAAATTAAAATTCGGTTTCTAATGGCTCCAAAGTTTATTATTAAAATGTTAAGGTGGGGATAGGTCGAAAAACATTCAACCAATAGAATTTAGACAGGTTTGGGTTACTATATTAACCTTATCTTTTAGTTTTAACTCGTAGTTAATTAGTTTGACATTTACCATGTCACTTTGTATTTTTATAATATATAGTTAATAAACCTACTATATACATCCAAGAGACCCCCCAAGTGGTCCATTAATGATTATACTGTCATTATATAAGTCTCTTGGACGAACCTTATATTTTTAGGAATTTAATATAAATTAATAATATAATATTTGTTTTAAAAAATCTTTTATGTCAATTTTGACACTATTCAATAATTGATTTTTGTAAAAATCAGAACAGAATTGTTACTTCGAAAAAAGTTAATTGAATCAATCCTAACATGTCATATTAACCTAGAAAGTTTTTTTAATTCCTAAAAAGTCTCAGATTATATTTATTTGGAAATTTATAATATCAATTATTTTAATTTTTCACAATTATGGTAATTACTGGATCATCATTGTGTCCTAAATAAATTAAATTATTTAAAGTCTAAAAATTATAAATAAAATATAATTATGTATTAAATCTTTCTAGTTTTTTAATGAATATTTATAATCTAAACTCAAACATATATAACCCTATGTAAAATTTTTTTTTCTAAAATATATATGCTTGTGTCATTTTTGTATTCATTTTAACTTAATTAAAATAATGTGTCCCTATCACCTACAAGTGGCACCATGGGGTCCCCAAATCTACCCAAAGATGCCTATGGTCGAACATGTATCAACCAATAAGTCTAGAACACGGTTTAGGGTAATTTATTATTATAATAATATTATTTTGTTAACCCTTATTTACCGGATTTACCCTTAACCCTAGTAAATAAAATATTTACCGCAGTAATTATTCAAAATGTCTAAAAATAAAAGTAACATATTTACACAATTTGAACATCCTGATTCCAAATATGGAATCCATTTTTCTAAATTCAAAACACAGAAGTGGCAGAAATTAATTTAAAATTAATTCCCACTTTCAAAACAAAAAGCGTGTTTTTAAGAGATAATAACTATCAAAAGATTGACACTTGTTTATGTTCGCTTTAATTGTAAAATTATGACCAATGACCATCATTATATTAAATGGTAAAAATATATTCTAAATATACTTTAAAACCACTCAAATTCATAATTTATCACTATTAATTATTTTGATTAAAAAAGTTGTTTTTAATTAAAATTTAGTAATTTTTTACTATTCATCAAAATATGAAAGTTATCCGAAAAGTACCAAAATTTCACCTTAGGCTAAATTCGATATTCCGAATCCAGAAATGAAGTCCATTTTGAAATATAAAATATATATAATTTCAAAAAGTTGGTATTACTATTCATAACGACTAGTTTGATTGGTTATGGTGTGTTAGAACTCGGTCTTGCGTACAACACATGCTATCACATTATTCAAAGAGAAGCATACCGTAGAAGCTTCGGGTGTTACATTCTACCATCCTTCAAATAATTTCTTCCTTGAAATTTCTAGAATACATATCACATGAAAAGACTCGGGTGGTTCTTCATCATAAGTTTCTCAGGTTCCCACGTTGCATCTTCTATCTTATGGTTTCTCCAAAAAACATTTACTAGACGCGTCGTCCGGTTTCTCAGTACTTGTTCTCTCGTATCAAGAATCCTGATGGGCTCTTTGCAATAAGACAGATTAGGTTCCAGTTCTAATTCTTCATAGGTGAGTACATGCGTTGGGTCAGGAATGTATTTCCTCAACAGAGATACATGGAACACATCGTGAACTTTGGAGAGACTTGGCGGCATTGCCAATCGGTAAGCTACAACCCCAATTCGTTATAGAATTTAGAAGGGTCCGATTTACCTGGGACACAATTTACCTTTCTTACCAAAATGTATGACTCCCTTCCATGGAGATACCTTCAGGAAAACATGATCACTGACTTGAAATTCTATATCCTTCCTTCGATTATCGGCATAGCTCTTCTGCCTACTTTGAACTGCTTTGATGTGATTTTGGATTACCTTCACCTTTTTTATTGTTTCCTTCACCAGTTCTGGGCCTACATGTTTTCTTTCACCAACGTCACCCCAACAGGTTGGTGTACGACATCTCTTCCCATATAATGCTTCATATGGTGCCATATGAATACTCGAATGGAAGCTATTGTTATAGGAAAATTCTACCAGAGGTAAATATTGATCTCACATACCCTGAAAGTCAAGTGAGCAAGATCTCAACATGTATTCTAAGGTTTGAATAGTCCGTTCTGATTGTCCGTCTGTCTGAGGGTGGTAAGCAGTGCTCAAATGAAGTTCAGTATTCAGGGATTTATGAAGACTTTTCCAGAATCGTGAAGTAAAACTGGGATCACTATCAGAAACAATTGATAGGGGTACTCCATGAAGTCTCACAACTTCATTAATATATAGTCTTGCTAGACGTTCCAGGGGTAGATCTTGTCTTATAGCAAGAAAACGTGCCAACTTGGTAAGACGATCAACAATAACCCATATTTCATTGTTCCTTCTAGGAGTCTTTGGTAGCCCCATGACAAAGACCATTATAATATTGTCCCATTTCCACTCCTGTATAGGAAGAGGTTGCATGACTCCTCCAGGCTGTTGCCTTCCGGCATTCACTTGTTGACAAACCATACATCTTGACAAAAAATTAGCAATCTCCCTCTTCATGTTGTCCCACCAAAAATGTTCCTTCAAATCTCTATACATTTTGGTGCTCCCAAGGTGTATAGAGAAATTGTAACTATGAGCATCATCCAGCAATTCTCTTTTTAGATCAGGTATATCGGAAACACAAAGTCTCTTCACAAATTTCAAAATTCCATCTTCATACACAAAGTCTCTCAGTCTCCCATCATTCACAACTTTAATCTTCTTTTGAAATTCTTCATCATCGGTCTGAGAACTCTTAATCCTTTGTAGTAAAGATGGTTTCTAAACCATTTGAAAAAGCATTGATGTTTCACCTTCCATGGTTATTCCCATGCCCATCTTCACTAGATCCATCAAAATTGGATCCCTTTAAATTCTCATCACGTTCAAAACTCCATGGTCTTTTCTGCTCAAAGCATCATCAACCTTTTTTTCTTTCCCTGGGTGGTAGTGTATCGTACAATCATAATCCTTGAGTAATTCAAGCCATCTCCTTTTCCTCATGTTGAGTTCTTTTTGTGAGAAAATATACTTCAAACTCCTGTGATCAGTATAAATCTCACAGTTTTCACCATAGAGGTAGTGCCTCCATATCATCAAAGCAAAGATCACAACTGCTAACTCGAGATCATGAGTAGGATAGTTTTGTTCATTAATTTTCAACTGTTGTGATGCATAGGCAATAACCCTATCATTCTGCATAAGGACACAACCAAGTCCTTTCTTCGATGCATCACTATAAATAACGAACCCATCATTCCCCGATGATAGAGTCAATATAGAAGAATTGACTAATATTCTCTTCAGTTCTTCGAAACATTCTTCACACTCTTTTTTCCAAACAAATTTAACCCCTTTACGTTTGAGCTTCGTTAATGGGTTTGCCAATTGGGCAAAATTCTGGACGAATCGTCGATAATAACCTGCCAAACCAATAAAACTATGTACCTCAGTTATACTCATAGGTTCTAGCCATTATTGGATCGCCTTGGTCTTAGAATGATCAAAAGAGATTCCATATTTAGAGGCAATATGGCCAAGAAAATAAATCTAATGAAGCCAGAATTCACATTTGCTAAACTTCCCATATAATTCATATCTTCTCAGAGTCTTCAAGATAATGCGCAAGTGATTTTCATGATCTTAGTAGCTTTTAGATTATAATAAGATATCATCAATAAATACCACCACAAACCCATCGAGATACTCCTTGAAAATCTATTCATCAGATCCATGAATATAGATGGTGCATTAGTCAATCCAAAAGGCATTACAGTAAACACGTAATGCCCGTACGTGGTTCGAAATGTTGTCTTCGGAATGTCTTCCTTCCTCACACACAACTGATGGTATCCAGATCGAAGGTCAATCTTTGAAAAGTATTGAGCACCATGCATTTGGTCAAATAAATCATCAATGCGTGGTATGGGATACATGTTCGATATTGTTATAGCATTGATCTCCTTGTAGTCGATACATAACCTCATAGATCCGTCTTTCTTTTTAACAAAAATAACAGGGGCTCCCCATGGAGAAACACTAGGGAGAATAAATCCCTTATTAGCCAATTCCTCTAGTTGTTTCTTTAGTTCAACTAATTCTAAAGTGGCCATTCTATAAGGGGTCTTTGATATAGGCCTTGATCCAGGAATTAAATCATTGGAAAACTCAACTTCTCATTCTGGAGGATGTCCAGGTAAATCTTCCAGAAATACATCTACAAATTCTTTCAAAACAGGTACATTCTCTATTTGAACATTCCTTTCCTCACCCATAGTCATTTCATTCTCTTCCTCCCCAATAATTGAGTTTAGTTGAGCTACTGGGGATGGATCTAAATAAGATTTAGGTGGTGACGATTCAGCTCTAAAGATAAGGTATTCCTTATCATTATCATCAAGAATCGTAACCTCTTTATTCTTACAATAAATCTTCGCATCATAGTCTGATAGCCAGTCCATAACGAGGATTATAACAAACTCAATAATAGGTATGACGATGAGATCAGCAGATAAAGAACATTTATGTACTCTAATGGGGACTGATTCACAAAACAATGTTGCAATGATACTTCCCTTAGGAGTTTTAACTGGCAACTCCCTTGTTAAATCAAATTAGAAATATATAATTTTTTTAGCAAACTGGGAAGATATGAAACAATGCGATGATCCAGAATCAAATAATGCATTTTATAAACTTTAGGAAACCATTAAATTACCTGACACCACGTCTTTCGGAGCTTCTACCTTAGCAGTAGTGATAGCATAAGCCCGGCCTTGATCCCTTGGCCTTTTCTGAGGTAAGTTCTCCTGACGCTTAGGACCTTCATTTGCATAATGCCCCATCTCTCTGCAATTGTAGCACTGAACATTGGTAGCTTCCTTCTTCCCTTTGCAATCATGATCATGGTGGCCTTTTCACCACATTTGTAACAGACACCCATTCCCTTCAAGCAAGTACCGGGGTGTTTCTTCCCACATTTACCACAGGATGGATATTCAACCTTTCCTTTATTCCCCTTATTTCCATTCCCAGATTGATCAGCAGGACTCTTCTTATCTTGCTTTGCTTTAAAGTCATAAGACTTAGAGAATTCCTTTTCGTTCTTGATAGCACATGAGACAATGTCTTCGTATGACGAGAAGGATTGTGAGACTAATGCTCGACGGAGAAATGGTTTTAACCCATCAAAGAAACGATAAATATTACTTCATTGCTTACGTATATAATCACCAGCATACCTTTATAACCTTGTAAAGTTAGCCTCATACTTTGTGACATTCTCATCCTCCTTCTGTCTCAGACTAAGAAATTGCCTTTCCATATCAGCTCGATGGTCGCGAGGAAAGTATTTTTCTAAAAACAGATCTTTGAACTCCCTCCATTCCATATTTGATACTTCATCACCATCCTTCGTATTTTGAATCAATGAAAACCATTGATCAGCATCACCAGTGAGGCGGTAAACTGCCATGATAACTTTTTCCCTTTCACTACTCCCCAAAGCCTGAAATATTTTCTCTAGGGAAAATATCCATTGCTCAGCTACTAAGGGATTTGTACTCCCATTGAACGTTGGTGTTTGTTGCCTCATGAATCGATCTAACATTGATCCTCCACAATGCGAATCAGGGTGCTTCATACGGGTAAGGTATTATTCATAACCTGAGTGAGTTGTCCCAGTATGGCGATTAGCTGATCAGAACCAGTTGCATCACCAGCACCATTATAATTATCTTAAACAGGAGGAAAATCCCTACATGGAGTTCGTGCATTGATACGGTTTCCATTTCTTCCACTAGGCGCCATTTATAAACAATGGCATAAACTAGATCAGTTTGTGAATCAAAATACATAATCCCATACTTGGAAAACACATAACATAAATTGAACTATTTATGGATATAATCCATAATCATAAGAATGTTTTCTTTGAGGAAGTATATACTCATAAAACCTTCATAATGATTTTGTAAAGAAAATGAGAGTTATCCTAAGCATATCCCCCGGGAGTGTCGTATCCAAGAGTGCAACAAGGCCCGTTGTCGTGCACCAGTTCCCGTTCGAGTCTAGCTCAAAGCGGTGTTTTCGGGTTTTACCCCTAGGTACATCTGTGCCAGAGCTGCCTCTACCTGCTCGTATCCAGACAGGTATGTATTGCTCGGAAAACTCACAAAATCTCTACAATACCAAAATTCTAGGATGTTCTTCTATACCAATCCTCAAAGTTCATCTTAGGTCTACGTGCTCTAATCAGAGTTTATCTAAATCTAGGTTCCAAGGCTTTCACTAAATGTCCTCTGATACCAACTGTAACGCCCCGACCCTAGTTACCCAGAGTCGGTGCATTATTAAATTACATTGTCATGATCACAAGAAAGATCAAATCTCGAAAGACCGATTGGTTTAGTAGCCTAGGAAACACTAGATATATTCATAAAGTTTTACATTACATCACAAAGTGAAAAACTACTACAACAACTAAGTATCCATTTTCCACACTCATATCCCCACATATTACCCCTGCAGGTCATTCATAACTTACTTCTTCACATCCTGGGAAAAATAAAACATTGAAAATGGGTGAGCTCAAATGCCCAGTAAGGATAACAATATAGTGGAAACTTTCAAAAATAAGAATAAACATTTAAGGAAATGTATAACTAAAACAAAATCCTTTTAAAATTGAACTTCAACATACTATAGCAAAAGAAAAATGAAATAATTCCATTTACTTATTTACATGGATATTCTACTAATCGAATAATCACATGCAATATCAATAACCACTTTCATAATGATGGAATGCATAATGCCAGACTATCATAACCACATAGCCAAGGCCTCGTGCCAAGACTACAAATAAAATTTTGTCAAAGCCTTGTGCCAAGAAACTAGTTTGTCTCATGAGACCTACCGATGCATCGAGGAGCTATAGCGGGCTCCACCCGTCACATATTAAGTCCAATTCATTCCCATATGAAATGGTTTAAACATAACATAAACATTTATATTAAAACTAGCATACGAAATGTCAATACTTTCATCATAAACTATGAATGGTATAAAAATAGCACATCCAAAGTCAAACATATCACAAAAACTTTAATACAATATAGAAGTTTTGTATCTTAATAAATCAACTACAAATAAGCATAAAATCCATCAAAGGATGTTGACATAGATGAAATCAAAACTCTGTTTAGAGAAATATCTCTTTCTATTTTTGAAATAATTTAAGAGTCATATATTTATAAAATAAAACATTTTCTTTGAAAATATTCTTATAAGTTTGTAAGGGAAGCTTTGATGATTTTATAACGGCGGAAAATAGCCGCACCCGCCATATAGGTTAAAAAAAACATTCTTACCTTAATTTTGTCGAAAAGGTTAAAAAGCACCTTGTTTGGAAAATGACGGAAAGATTCATTTATAAACCTCTTATAAAAAGTCAAACAAGGGTATAAATGACTTTAACTCATATTCTTGTAAATAGTAAAAATGTTTTGAAATACATTTTTAAGAATCATGGATGTGGATGATAAAGAGATCCCAGTAGATTATTACGTATAAACAACCTCGGATAATGGAGAGATTGTGAAATAACCCTTACCTTGTACTTTTCCTTGGTTGGAGTAGGTTAAACTCCTGTATAATGGTGAAATAATTTTTATTAAATTATACACGAATAATATATATTCATATGATATCATATATGATCTTTTAACGTTGATTTGTTACTAATATCTTTGAATTATCGTCGTTTCGGTTGTTAACTTACTCGTTTTCTTTTATATGTTTTGTTACATAAGCCATGTTTTTCATGGATAGGTTGTATATTTTTCATATAAAGAATGATATCAAGTCCTTAAACATAATTTTTAAATCATCAAATGATAATTATACTTTAATGGATACGATGGAGAATGAATCTCATCGCATTCGTGGAGACGGTAGTCCGTACGTACGCACGAGCGACAATATCATTATTTTGATATTAAAATAATATATAAATGGAAGGTATATAATATATACAGAATACATAACATGTTATATTTATTATTTACATGAGTTACACATCATTATTATACCCATCCAAATAATAATATATTGAATAACAATTACACCACGACGTGGAGACGGTAAGCCGTACGTACGCACATATGGTGACATGTTATTCAAAGGGTGGATAGAATACTGAATATGGTTGTACCATATTTATAATAACATCACAGTATATATAAGGTAATGGAGTTATTATTTTAGAATGGTAATAACAAATAAAGAATAAGTGGAAGAAGAAAGGAACATGAAAAGGGGTGGTGAAAACATTACATCTTCTTCGGGTTCTTCCTTTTGATTTGATCAAAAGGGCTCCATAGGTTGGCTTTCTGATCAAACTAAGGCCTCTATGTTGTAGTGAGGTAAGTTGGGAGAGTATTTGGGCAGAGTATGGCCGAACCAAAAGGCTTTGAAGGTGTGAAAAAATGAGAAGTAGGAGTTCCCTTTTATAAGAGGGGTGAGGGGTACCTTTGGAAAAGCTAGAAATATTAATTTATAATAAATTAATATTCGGTTTCTAATGGATACAAAGTTTATTATTCAAAGGTTAAGGTGGGGATTGGGCGAAAACCATTCAACCAATATAATTTTGATAGTTTTGGGTTACAATATTAACCTTATCTTCTAGTTTTAACTCTTAGATAATTAGTTTGACATTTACCATGTCACTTTGTATTTTTATAATATATAGTTAATAAACGTACTATATACATCCAAGAGACCCCCAAGTGGTCCATTAATGATGATCCTATCATGATATAAGTCTCTTGGCCGAACCTTAGATTTTTAGGAATTTAATATCAATTAATAATATAATATTTCTTTTAAAAACTCTTTTATGTCAATTTTGACACTATTCAATAATTGATTTTTGTAAAAAACATAACAGAATTATTACCTCGAAAAAAGTTAATTGAATCCATAATAACATGTCATATTAACCTATAAAATTAGTTTAATTCCTAAAAAGTCTCATATTATATTTATTTGGTAATTTATAATATTAATTATTTTAATTTTTCACAAATATGGTAATTACTGCATCATCATTGTGTCATAAATAAATTAAATTATTTAAAGTCTAAAAATTATAAATAAAATATCATTATGTAAGAAATCTTTTTATCCTTCTAATTAATATTTATAATCTAAAATCCATCAAATATAACCCTATGTAAAAATTGTTTTGCTAAACGATATATGCTTGTGTAATTTTTGTATTCATTTTAACTTAATTAAAATAAATTGTCTCTATCACCTACAAGTGGCACCATGGGGTCCCCAAATCGACCCAATTATGCCTATGGTCGAATATGTATCAAAAAATAAGGCTAGGACACGTTTTAGGGTAATTTAGTATTATTATAATATTATTTTTTAACCCTTAATTACCGGATTTACCCTGCACCATGGTAAATAAAATATTTACCGCAGTAATTATTCAAAATGTCTAAAAATAAAAGTTACATATTTACACAATTTGAACACCCTGATTCCAAATATGGAATCCATTTTTCTATATTCAAAACACAAAAGTGGTAGAAATTAATTTAAAATTAATTCCCGCTGTCAAAACAAAAAACGTGTCTTTAAGAGATAATAACTATCAAAAGATTGACACTTTTTTATGTTCGGTTTAATTGTAAAATTATGTCCAACGACCAAAATTATATTAAATGGTAAATTTTTTTTCTAAATATACTTTAAAACCACTCAAATTCATAATTTATCGCAATTAATTTATTTGATTAAAAAAGTTGTTTTTAATTAAAATTTAGTAATTTTTTACTATTCATCATAATATGAAAGTTATCCGAAAAGTACCAAAATTTCACCTTAGGCTAAATTCGATATTCAGAATCCAGAAATGAAGTCCATTTTGAAATATAAAATATATATAATTTCAGAAATTAGTTATTACTATTCATAACGGCTAGTTTGATTGGTTATGGTGTGTTAGAACTCGGTGTTGCGTACAACACACGCTATCACATTATTCAAAGAGAAGTGTACCGTAGAAGCTTGGGGTGTTACATCATTAATGTTTTAACATATCTATCATCCTCATGAAAGGATTAAAAATGATAAATTTTATAATTTATGGTTATTAAAATATGTAAATACTACTCTATTACAATTCTAGAGTTTCACTTCCAATCTATAAGAAAAACCCATTATGAGTCGATCAGGAAAATCATGTAATGAAAAATCCGTAAATAATGAATGGAAAAAATTACTAACAATTAATGGGCGAAATGAGGTTATGAAATGATAATAAAATATGTTATAAACTTGAAAATGTTTTTGTAAAATACTAATAACTCTTTTTTAACGATTATACATGTGGTTTTAACAAAATTTAAGAAAGAAAACCCCATGGTAAGGGAATTCATAACCCGATTTCCATCCTTTGGGTTAACCTTATACTACCTTATTTATGTGGCATTTTAATTTTTTTGTGATGAATTTTGATTATATTATGTTTAATTATATTTATTTCTAGATTATAGACAAATTTAATCCACTCTATTTAGTCACAAATCAATTATGTGATATTTATAAGGGAATTTTCTATTTAAAATCATCATTTATGATTTTTTACAAAATTCCGAAGAAATTCTTCTATGTTATTTTTCAGGTTGTATTATAATGTTATGGATCATGGGCATTGTTTATGATGAATTTTGTGACATATATTTCCTTCCAATGCATTGGTTATGTGTGTGTTGGAGTTCGGCCATATTGTTACTCTATGTGTAACTGCGATGGTTACACAAATATTAAGGTAGCCATGAGGGCCACAAATTATAAGGTAGCTAAGAGGGTTAGAATATTTTGTAGGTAATTCCCCAATGATTTAATACGTTACAAGTATTCATTGAATTATTTTTTCTTTCATTATTTTTATATCCCTTACTGAGATTTTGTGCTCATCCAATGTTTTTAAAAGTTTTTAACGGGTTATAGGGATGTGTAGGACAATGAAGGAATCCATGTTAAATTTTTGTTGAATTTTCAAATAATTCATTGTTTAATCTTTAATGTTTTTATTTTAAAAAATATGGAAATAGTTTTTATAGTATACAATATATAACAATGCGTATGGTTATGAATCTATTATGTCCTAATTTTCTAAAGATCTAAACTTGAAAAGATCTTAAATCTAAAAGGATGTGTTTTCTTGACAAAATTCAAGATTATGTAATTAAATAATGTCAGGTCTTTATAGAAGGTATCAGAGGATGGTTTAGATAACATTTGCGTTTAGGATGATGTTAAAATAATACCATAAATGATTTTTACTATTTTATTAATTTGAAATTTTATAGCATTTAAAGATTACCATGTTTCTTCATCAAAGATATTTTTGTTTAAAATGGTTATCTACAAAAGAAATAGAGAATCTGTAGAGGAGAGGCACCGACAGAAAAACATCCTATGACATCTACAGCCCAAAATGGTATGGATTGGAACTGAGCCATTTTTTACTGTAATGGCTCAGCTAACGCAACCAATAAATGGTGGTGGCATCCATGAAAGAGAACAACCAGAGGCACCACAATAGAACATGACAATTGTAGATAATTTTAAGATACAACACCCTCATGCATTTAATGGATCTTTTGACCTAGTAGCGATTGAAGGATGGATTAAAGACCTTGAAAAGATATTTCTTGAAATGGGTTGTTCAAATAATCAAAAGGAATGTCTTGATATTTATCATTTTGAAGGTGAAGCTGATCAGTCGTGGTCAATGTTAAGGAATTTCAATGACAGTGAGGATATTTATTCCTTTGAGTGGGATGAATTTAAAAGACATTTCCTTGAAAAATATTTTCTTAAGGTGGTGAGACTTAGGATGGAGATCCAATTCCTTGAATGGATGCAAAAATAGGAAGATTTAGTGGTTGTGTATGAAGCGAGCTTCACTATAATCGCAAGGTACGCTCCAAATATTATTCTGTAACTTGATAAGAAAATAAATTACTTTTACTCTGGACTCAAGCCAAGGTATCAAAGGGAATTGGCCTCCCATGATTTCAAATGTTATGAGAAACTTTTCTGATGTGATGAGAAGGTAGAGATGGAGTTTGATGATGATCACATGAATTTTGGAAACAAGTAGAATAAGAGGTCCAAATGGAAAGAGATGTGTAAGAATCAAACAATGAAATCGGATGGTATGAAAATTCAGTTTCCATTTTGTTCAAAGTGTGGTAAGAGGAACCCTGGGGAATGTCTTAGTAAAATTGGGAAGTGTTTTAAATATAGTAAGTTTTAACATATAGATCAATATTGTAATGAAAATGATCCAAAGACTAATCTTGATAAGAAAACTGTAAATTGTTTTAAATATGGCGATATGGGTCAGTATGAAAATGACTTCATAAAGGGAGATCCAAATGATGCAAATAAGCCATACTATAAGCAGAAATATGTACTGAGATCCTTTGGGAATACGTCAATAGATAAAGGGCCATCCAATGAATTTTTATCAGGTACTTGTCTTGTTAACTCATATTTTTTAAAATTTTTGTTTGATATGGGCTCTACAAATTCCTTCATATCTGGAAAATTATTGGGTAAATTGGAAATATCACATCAATATCTGAGAAAATAATTTTTTTTAAAACACCAACAGGAAATATTATATCATTGAAGAATTATAATAATTTTTCTATAGTGGTCGGTGTTGAGATTTTACTTGAAAACCTTATTTATTCACCCTTAGTCGATTTTGATGTTATTTTGGTAATGGATTGGATTTCTTTTTATCATGAGAAGATTTATTGTAGATCTAAAAAGTTATTTTTCAGAAAGTATTTTAGTTTTTATACAAGAAAGAACCCATACAATTGATAACATATCAGGAATTTGAGAAACTATTGAAAGATTGAAATGAATGTTATGTTGCTCATATTTTTGAAAAGAGGGGAACTTTTTAGATTAATTATGTTCCAGTGGTAAATGATTAATTTGATGTTTTTACTGATGAGTTACCCAGTGCGATGCCTAATCGAGAAGTAGAATTCACAATTGACTTAGCTCCTCATGCTAAGCCAATTTCAAAACCCCCATATCGTATGGATCAGATAGAATATAATGAATTGAAAAACCAGTTGCGGGATTTTCTTGATAAAGTCCTCATTTGTCCAAGAACATCACATGGGGGTGCTCTGTTTTTTTCGTTAAAAAAATAGATGGTTTCATTAGACTTTCCATTGAATATAGATCTTTTAATAACATCACTATTAAAAACAAGTATTCTATGCCTCACATCGATGACTTGTTTGATCATCTCCAGGGAGCTCAGTACTTTTCCAATATTTATGTGAGATCTGGATTCCATCAGAAGAAGGTGAAGGATGATGACATACGGAAAATATCCTTTCATACTAGATATTGAATTCATGAATTTTGTGTAATTCCATTTGGTTTAACTAATGCACCTTATATATTCATGAATCTTATCAATATAATATTTCTTGAGTTCATAGATAAGTTTGTGGTTTGTGTTTATTGATGAAATTATTGTATTTCAAAAAAAGGAGCATTAAATTCATCTAAGGGTTGTTCTACAAACCTTGAAAGAAAAAAAAATTCGGAAAGTTTTATTTTTCGTTAAAACAGATTTCCTTTCTTGGGAATATCGTAAATAAGGATGGAATAATAGTTGATCCTGCCAAAACAAGAGTGGTTGATGAATGGAAAATACCAACAAATGTTATAGAGATTCATTGTTTTCATGGGATAATAGGGTATTAGAGACGGTTTGTTAAGAAATTTACACGGTTATCTAGCCCAATAACTAAGTTAACATGAAAAGGGGTTAAATTTAATTGGATAGTAGAATGTGATGTTTGTTTTCAGGAACTGAATAAGAGATTGGTGAATGCTCTATTTTTAGCCATACCTTCCTGAAATGGTGAGTTTTTCATCTATAGTGATGCTTCTTTGAAGGTACTTGGTTTTGTTTTGATGTAGAATGATCAGGTAATTGCTTATGATTCTAGACAACTTAAACCTCATTAGTTTAATTATCCCAGACATTATTTTGAATTGGAACTATGGTTTTTCTTTCAAAATTTGGAGGCATCATTTATACAGAGCCAAATGTCAAAAATATTCTTGACTATAAATGTATGATGTATATAATCACTCAGAATGAATAAAACATGACGTAGAGAAGATGGACATATCTAATAAAGGGCTATCATTGCACAATAAATTACCATCATGGAAACGAAAAAATCTGGAAGATTGTTTGAGTTGAAAATATCATGCATCATTATCCATGTTATGTTTGGACCACGATCACTTGATTAATGATTTGATGAATTTTTTCTAAGAAGTTTTTCGTGTAGGGAATATATCACTTTTGTCTTAGGATTTAGTGTAGTCATCATTATTAGACAGAATTAAGCAAGCACATAAGGAAGGCCGTGAGCTATAGAAAATGTTATAATTGGTTAAAATGGGTATGTTTCTGGAATTTAATATTTATAATGATTGTGTTTTATGATTTGGAAAAAGTTTGTGTGTCCCTTGTGATTTATAGTTGAAGATAAAGTTATTGTGTGCAGATCATAGTTCTCCATTCTCAGTTAATCCTGGCAGTACTTAGATGTACAGAGACATTCTGGAGTATTATTTGTGGGACAGAATGAAAAAATATATTTATAATTTCACTATGAAATTTTTGAGATGTCAATAGGTTAAAGAAGAGTGGAAGTTACAGAAGGGGATGCTTCAGCCTTTACCAGTACCAGAGTAGAAATGGGAGAATCTATACATGGACATTGTGGTGAGACTACCAAACACTTCTCAATGTAACAATGTGATTTCAGTTATTGTTGATTAGTTGACAAAATCTACACATTTTCTTTCTATTCGAGATATAATTTCATTAGATCAGATTTATCTACTGTAATTCAAGGATATTATTAGGTTACATGGATTTTCTCTTTCCATTGTATCTGACCGGGATCCCAAGTTCACTTGTAACATTTTTAAGGGACATCAAAATTCATTGGGCATATAGTTGAATTTTTGTACAGCTTTTCATCCTCAATCAGATGGGCAGTCAGAATGAACGATTCAGACTTTGGAGGATATTCTTAGAGCTTATTAAATGTACTACCATGGAAGTTGTAATCATCATCATTATTTAATGTAGTTTTCTTATAATAATAGTTTAATTCCAGTATACAGATGGCACCTTTCGAGGAACTATATGGGAATTAGTGACGAACTTTTGAGTTTTGGGTTAATGTCAGAGAAATAAAGTTGATGGTGCCAGAAATAGTAGAATAAGTGGTTGTGAAAATGAAGAAGATCCAGTAGCACAGGATGACAACTCAGAGTAGGCAGAAAAGAATTTTAGATAACAAAATGGAACACTTCTCTTTCGAGGTAGGTGACCATGATTTCCTTAAAATCTATCTTTAGTAAAGTGTGATGAATTTTGGTAAAAATGGGAAGCTATGTCCGCAGTTCATCCGTCCTTTTAAAATTTTAGAGAATGTTGGAACCAGTTCATATTATTTATTTAAGGGAACATGTTTTGTGTAATTAGGTAATCCACCAAGTAAAGGGTTTTTTGGAGAAACCGCATGGTAGGAAAAGAAACATGGAAGTCTAAGAATACTATGAGATAAAGGTGCCCTCACTTTTTTAATAAGTAAATAAAATTGTGAGGATGCGATTTCCAGATTTTGGGGAGAATGTAACACCCCATGTTGTTCTAAAAATAAATTGAAATGCATGAAACTTTTTTTATGAAGATAATCATAACAAGAATTTATACATAATTTTACTATTTCTATGTTTTGAATTTCAAAACACTGTCCTCTATAATTATGTTATGTATGTTATTTGGACTCTAATGGAACCAAATTTTTGTTGGTAAATATTAACATACACATATGAATTGTAATACGAATAGTAATACGACCCTAATGAATAGTAAAATGTATTATTATTTTATTTTCTTATGGATATACGATAATGACATATTTTTTAGTTTTCCAATGTGATATAAAATCATTTATAGAATAAAAATTGTTAATTTTAGAATTTAGTCAGATTTTATTCAAAAATTAAATAAATAATATTTAGAAATATATTTTTGAAAAATGGTGTTCATTTTTGAATTATATATTTCAAAAAATGGTAAGGTTAAATTTTGGGGAATTTTCTGAAATAGTAGATTATTTTGTGAATAGAAAAAAAAATACAGTTCTGAGTTCCGATGTGTTAATGACATCATTAACGATGTAATAATGATGTAATAAATATGTCTGACTCATGTACAGTAAAATAAGTTATAAGGTGTCCTACGTGGCTTATACCATGAGAAAATACCATGGAAAATCCCATGGTTTTGCAAATACCACTAATGAGGTGTCCATTGGAAATTATTAAAATATTCCCTCACTTTTTCTATAAATACCAACCCATTACTTCATTAACATCATTCAAAATTCTTCCTAAATGAATATATGGACTTTTTAACTCCCTAGTAGTCCTACTATGGTTTCCTCAACCCCCCAAGGTCCCAACCTTCACGTTCTAGGAGTTACTCTACAAGAAATGAAAATTCTCAACTTCTTTCGTTTTCCATTCAAGTTCTCTTTTATTTGGTATAGAATTCAAGAATCCATAACATGTTCTTATTTTAATCATATTCATGATCTATTATGTTTTATTATTAGTTAATGTATAGGTGGCCCATTTACCCTATCTTTTTAATGTTATATAAAACCATGTGGTATAGTCGTTAGGCTGCCGAATTTTTGTAAGGGATTTCTCAACTATTCTTATATTTTGAGTTCATTTCATTTATTTCCAAAACTACTCTTAACCAAGAGGAATTAAATATCCATAAATCATGTATATTATGTATTTTCTCATATTCATGGAGAATTCGTCATCATTCTCCTCCCCCTCTCCCACTTATTCAAGGAATAAAAACATTGTTTGTGTTGTGTTGAATTACCGACATCGTTGAGGGTGTGATTTAAATATCCATTAATTCCATCAAGGATGGTCATGAAACCACTTTTATGGTTTAACCAGGTTATAATATATGCATTTTTTCTTTTTCATGGTTCTGGATTTATTTTGTACACAAGTTTTTAATTTATTAAACAAAATCAGGTCGTTATTATCAAGGAACCACTAAAATGATCTAAATGAACATCATTAATGGTTTTACTTATAAATTATCCTCATGAAAGGATTAAAAATGATAAACTGTATAATTTATGGTTCTGAAAATATTTAAATACCGATCCATTCTAATTCTTGTGTTTCACTTCCAATCGATAAGAACAAACCATCATGAACCGATCATGAAAATCATGTAAAGAACAATCACTAAACACTACATGGAACAAAATACTAAAACTTAAAGGTTGAAATGAGGTTATTAAATGATAATACTAGATGTTATAAACATGAAAAAGTTTCTGTTAAATTCTATTAACACTCTTTTAACCATTATACAAGTGTTTTAAACAAGTTTTAAGTAAAACAAGCCCAAGGTAAGGGAATTATTAACCCGATTACCATCCATTGGGTTAACCTTATAATACATTATTTATGTAGAATTTAAATTGTTTGTGTGATGAATTATGATTAAATTATGTTTAATTATGTTTATATATAGATTATATACATATTTCATCAACTCTATTAAGTAACACATTAATTATGTGAAATTCATAAGGGACTTTTCTTTTAAAATCTTCTTTTAAAATTCTGTTTTATAAAATTAAAAAGCAATGTTTCTATGCTATTATTAATGTTTTATAATTATATTCCAGATCATGGGAATTTTTTATGATGAAGTTTGGGACCAATATTTCTACCCAATGTATTGGTTATGTGTAGGTTGGTGGTCGGCTGTATGGTTACTCCAAATGTAACAGTGATGGTTACCATGATTGTAAGGTAGTCGTGAGGGTTACAAATTATAAGGTAGCTGAGAGGGTTAAAATATTATGTAATTAATTCCCCAAGATACCTTTAGGTTTATAATTATGTTCTTATGTATTGTTTAAATCTTAGGTTCTACAAAGTATATATATATATATATACATGTGATTAGTAAGTCTTTTGAAAATGATTTCATAAGTTACAAGTATTCATGGACTAATGTGTTCTTTCATTATTTTTATATCCCTTACTGATCATTTGTGCTCATCCCAAGTTTTTAAATGATTTTTACAGGTTACAAGAATGTGTAAGAAAATTAATGATTCCATGATAATTTTTTATGAATTTTCAATGAAATATAATTTTAAGCTTTAATGTTTTCTATTTTGAAAAAAATGGAAACTGTTTATATGGTATCCACTCTCTAACAATGTGTAAGGTTATGATTGTAGTATGTCCCAATTCTCTAATTCTATCAACTTGAAAATAGCCTCAATGTAAAAGGAAGTGTTTTCTTAACTAAATTCAAGATTATCTAATGTAATATGGTAAATTATTTATAAAAACAATTTAACTATTATACTCAAGGTTTAGAAAAAAATGGGATTTTGGTAATCAAATTAATAAAGGATGAGATTATCCTCATCAAGTATGTACATATCCTTATGTCATTAATGGTGATGGAAAATGTCCCTCAACTTTATGAAAATAATCGTGAAATAAAATAATTAATCATTCTCAATATAGTGATGGTTTTATGTCTCTTAAAAAAATATAATGTTGTATCCCAAATAGATCTTGTTTCCAAAACCATATTATTATTTCCCACAAATGTTTTCATATCTGGAAGCCCAGTTATATGATGAAATCTATAATTCCTATTCCATATTTTAAGATAATTATATATTTACCCAATTATGATGTGGGTTTTACAAAAAGGAATATTAAAATGTAATCCCCTTAACTACTAATAACAAGTTTAAATTGGTATGATAAATTTTATTTGTTGTTGTATAATGTAGAATCTTGATATTATAATAGAATAATATTCTAGATTTTGTATTTAACATGACTCAATTAGTTTTAAAAAAACAAACATATAATAAAAATATTATAATTTAAATATGATCATTCTAACTTAATAGTTAAATTAGAATGTATGAATAGTATTATCCACATTATGAAATTTATATAAAGGACATACTCAATAAAAAATTTCTAAAAACACCAAATTAATGCTTCTAGAATCAGTGATAAAAATAATTTGTATATTTTAATATAAAAAGAAACTGAACAATATATAGTAGTTTATACATTCCATGAACTTTAAATGTCTATTTTCAGGAGAATTAGACATCACCACACTATTTTATAAGAGGTGTTTAAAAAAATAAAATAAAATAAATTTATTTGATCACATACTCTAACTCCAAATGATAATTCATCCATCTTAGAACCTCTAATGTACCTATGAAAATATAGCTGAAACATGGAATGTACATTAAATTTCATTAAAATTAGTTTTAAAACAATTTAAAAATAACTATTCAAAAATTAATTTCAATTTTTTTTCTAAAATACATTATATAAAATCTAATTATTGGATATATAAATTAGATTTCAAAAATAATTATTTTGAAACTAAATTTAAAAAATACTTCTTTAAAAACACATAGAATTATACTTTGAAATAATTTTGATATTAAAACATTATTAATGAATTATTTTGATACTTGGAAGGCCATATGAAAATCATATGGCCACAATTAATATTACCACTAGGATAGTGTCCTGTGGGGTTGTGGGTTCACTACCCATTCCTCATTATCTATCCTGATACCTAAGATCTAAATTTTATTTTAAGAATTTTTTTTACTAAAGGACTGTTATTCTCAATCACATCCCATTAAAAACATTAAAAACATTTCATAAATTATTTTCAAAAGTTAAAAAAATATTAATACTTTAAGATTTATATAATAATTTTTCATTAGTTAATTAGGATAAATCCGTATTTATATAATAAATAATTTATTTTAAAGAAAAACATAAGTGCATTAATATTAAAACAATTATTTAAATAAATATGCCTGAAATTTCATGAATTATAGATGGCCATAATATTTAACAACATGAATGGAATTTTCAACAATTAAAAATATTTTCAAGAAAATGATATTATTATATATTTCAACATGGATTTTATTAAATTCAAGTTTTATGAATGAATTATTGGCATTAAAATTATACAATAAAAATTTATTATTGATTAATATTCTAAAACAATGAAATTCAATAAAAAAGAATTGATTTTAATAAATTACATTATTAATTTAAAAATAAAACATTATAATTATAGAACACATATATAATCTATAATGAATCTAAACATATGTTTTATAAATAAATCCATTATGATTATAAAATATTAAATAAATGAATCTTTTAAAATGAATATTCATCGTACTAAATTGAATTTTTCATATATAAACATAATATTACTATTTTATAAGTATTTTCTCAAAAACATAAATCATATTAAAAAATTTATAATTACTTGATATAATATAATTTGAACAGATAATTTCCAATTAATTATTTCCTACACTATAATAATAAGTAAATAATTAATTTAAAAATAATTATTTTCAAATATTATAAAAAAATAGAGTAATATTCAAAAAAATAAGAGATCCCAAATTTGTTTTCACAAGAATGTTATTGTTTTTGTTGGTAAACGACTCATTCTCACTATTACTCGTTATCTTAGGATACTAACATTAAAAAATTAGGAAGTATGGTTATGACCTTTCCAGCCACTTCTCAGCCACTACACATACTGTAATTTGTACACTCATAATAAAGGTTGTGGACATAAGTTCATTAGGATGTCAAACTAGATTGTCTGTTTAATTATTATATAGATAATATAAATATTCCTTATGGTGCAACTTAAATCTGAAACAATGAGAAACATAATGATCACTCTTTATTAAAATCATACATAAAGAAAATAAAAAATACATATGATAATGAATATATATATATATATATATCATTTCTATATAAGATTCATCTATAAAAGATTGTGAAAAAAATTAGAATAAACCAGTTAGTTTAGTTTAATCATAGTTTTAATTTTTTTTTAAAATAATATATATAAATCAATAATGAAAAATATTAAACTAAAATTTTTGACAAAAATATTAAAATTTAATAAAAACATTAAATTGAATCTATTAACAAGAAGTGTTTCATTTCAATGTGTAGGAAAATGAACTTGGAGGAAAAATTTGACACATCATTGGTCAATATGATGGCTCCCTTTTTACATGGATATCTCTCGAGTGTTATCTTCTCTGTGATAGGGTTCCAAACTATTCCTACATCACATTACTATCTTGAATTTTAGTTATTGTCTCGCTCGCATCTGGTGTTTTTGATCCCCATGTTTCTTATTATCTTCTTCGTTTTAGTGTTTGTTTGATCAGAGGTCGCAGAAGTCTTCGTGTTCCTATTCTTCATGTTGTTCCTCTACTCCATGTTCTGTGGTTTCATCCCAGTAGTTCATTCAGGCCACAGTGGTGGTCCTTCTAGCCCAAAGTGGCATTGGACTATCAACCTTGACCCGACGATTAACAAGAGCTTCAGTGAGCTAAGACATCTACTAAGTGAAGTGGGGATCAGTTTTTATAGATTGATTTCCTTCAGTAGTTTCAGTGTCCTTCGGGTTTGGTTTGTTTCTTTAGATATGCTCTCCTCTAATGGATTCAGGTTTATTCCTTCAACCTACGCTCCTCTTTGTCGGTTTGGGTTGGTGGTCCTGGAGCAGATGTATCTATAGTACAACCATTTCCATTTCAAATGCTGCTCTAGCTTCGTGATCCATTCACAGCTCTCCCAGTCGGTCCGCTATGGTGGTATCAATAAGGCTCTGGGATGTTATGTTTGTTCATTCAATGGTGTTCCTAGATTCTCATAAGGGTCCAATCCGTGTTGTGGTGGTCCTCTTTTGTAGATAGAAATTTTAATGTTTGTAGATTTTTGGTTGTTTGTTTCTTATTTTTCTTGTTGCTGGTTCTTTTTGTGGTCATTTGATTATTTCATAGACATTGATTCCGTCATGATGCTCTATAGGGGATTTTGAGGTACCCATGATGGTATTCTTGTGATGGCAGCTCATGTTGTTTATATCTTCCCACGATGTTTTTGTGTTACTAGCATGGTGCGACGAATCTATCGATGATACTATCAATGTTGATGAGCAGCAGTGATGATGATGAATTTGGTGTCGTAAAACCTTGATTTGGGTAAGGTGCAAGACTAGAGGAGTACTTCTAGAGTTCAAAATTTGAAATTTGAATGTGGAATTTTGGATGTCTTGAATTTTGAATGTGGAATTTTGTAATGTTCACACTTGACCAAAGTGGTTATTTTTAAAAATAAAAAAGAAATTAGAGGAAGAATTATACACCATAGTTTAATATACAGAAACCTAGAATAGGTCAAAAAATTGAAAAGGGAGGAGGTACATGATTCATTTTTAAAACACTCATCGACCTCATATATATCCTTTAAATGCCCACTTATGTTCATCATTGACTCAAACCACAATGTTTAGACTCCTCATTCTATAATTGAATCCTTAGAGGTCGAACCACACTCATTTATTCCACTTTCAGTTGTCGATCTATTTGGATCTCCCTTACCTTTGGCTCCAATACTCTGTTTCCATGAGTGCACTCTCTGTAATTGGACTTCTCCTTAAAAGAACGAGACATGATCCCCTCTCCTTGTATGGCTAAAACCCTTTTTCTCAAGTTGATCTGTCTCTCAACTTCTACAAAAAAGAAACGAGGCACTCATTTTATCGAAGAGTCTTCATCCGAACAACTTTTTTGAATGTTTAATATTATTATTATTAATATTATTATTTATTTATATAATTTTATTTTTTAATAAAATTGTTTTCATATATAATAATTAACATAATTGATATATATATACAACATAATAATTTTAATTCAAATTTTTTATTGTAAATTATATTATATAAATATTATGTTTTTTATTTTTTAAAGAAATTTGTTTCTTTTAAAATAATATATATTTTATAATATATTTACATAAATATTTAAAATTTTCAAATCTGAATTTTTTATTTTTTAATATTTTCATAATTTCAGAAATTTCAAAATTTTATTATTTTAGTAATTTAATTTAATAATATGTCTTTTTATTATGAAATATTATTATTAATTTAATAAATTTTTCTATTAATAAAAACATAATTTATATAAATTTCATTAAAATGACATTTTATAATTATTTTTTTATAAATTTAATTATTTATAAATCAATTTTAAGTGATAAATTATTATTATGATAATTAAATAAAAATATTATTTCAAAATTTTATAAAATCTAAAAAATAATCAAAATTTATGTTATACAAAAATAATCATTTATATGATAAAATTAGAAAATTTATTATTCAAATTATAAAAAATAAGTAATTTTTCATTTATGAGTTTTTATTAATATCATTATTAATCATCCTGAATCAATGTTTAATTATATTTAATATGAAATAAATATTGTATTAAAACACATCTTATATGTTTTATAATTATAAATTAATCAATTTATTAAAATAATTTTTAAAAGGAAAATATGATTATAATTTCTTTGATGTTAAATTATACCCTTTAAAAGAATTACACCCTCAAATTTTTTCTTCAGACTTCAGATATTTCTGAATTTTCATCTTTATAGATATTAATGACTATATCTTTTAAAGGTATTTATTTACATTGAAGGTCAAAAAAAATTCAATCGCTTTGATTTTGATTTCATCAAAAGGAAATGTATAATATCCAAGTTTGTTTACCATTTCTCTGATAGCAACTATAAAACCCCAATCCTACTCTTTTGGATTTGGTGCTAAAAATACTGTATATATTATTTGTATAAAAAAATAAACAAAAACAAATGCTTTATATATTCATTCAACTTTTCTGCTTAAGGTTTTATAGAATTAGAAAATACCTTACAAATTGATCATAGTTGTTGACAAATTAAAATGAAATAACAATTTTTCTTTTCTTGTACTAACTCCATAAGGAAAATAATCCATCGTAGAACTTTAAAGATACCCGTGAAATTATTTTTAATACATGAGATGAACATTAAATTGCCCAATAATGGGTTTTAAAACTAGTGAAAAAATTATTATAAAGAACTATTTTTAATTTTTTCAATATTTTATATCAATGATAAATATTCAATATATATAATAACATTCCAAAATACTAATTTTGAAAACTCATTTCCAAAATAATTCATTCAAGACAATTGGAATTCTCCTCTCAATTTTTTAGAAAAAATACTTTCTCTATGAATTATTTTGAAACATGAAAGATCTTATAAAAACTATATGGCCACAAGAAATATTTCTAGTAGGAAAAAATCCTATGAGATCATGGGTTCCCTCCCCATTCCTCATTCTACTACCTAATACGCATGTACCAGATATAATTTTATGATTTTTTTACTTAAGGTGTGGTTTTCTCAATTAAAACCCATTAAAAACTTTCAATACATTTCTTAAATTATTTTCATTAGTTAAAATAATATTCAAACATTGTGCTTTATATAACCACATATCATAAGACAATTAGGAAACATCCATATTTCTATAATAAATACACCATATAAAACGAAAATATAAGTTCTTTAAAATTAAAATAATCACATTAAAAAATTTTCACAAAATGTCATGAATTATATATGATGTCCATATCAAGAAACACACATGCCATTTGAAGCAACAGAAAATCATATTAATAAAATAATATCATTATATATATTGGTAGAGACTTTATTAAATTAAAATTTCATAATGGAATCATTGTGTTCACAAATTAGGAAATAAAAATTAGTTATTGTTTAAAATTATAAAACATTGAAATTTAATAAAAATATAATAATTTCTTTTAATAAATTACCTTATTAATTTAAAAAATCAAAATTTTAATGGTAGAACATATATATATATAGTTTTTAATAAATATAAACACAACTATTTAAAATAAATCCCTTTTGATTTCAAATATTTAATGAAATTAATATTTGAAAATAAATTATAACCATTCAGAATTAAATTTATTCAAATAAAAACATAATGTTATAATTGTATAATCATTTTCGTAGAACATGAATCATATTTTAATATAGATAATAAATTTATATAAAATAATTTTAAGGAATAATTTACAATTAATAATTTCCTTAATTATAATCAAATGTAAGAAATTGATTGAAAAATAAATATTTTATCTTATGATTAAAAAGGAAAACAATATTTGAAAAAAATAAAAACCTTACACCTTATTTGAAGAAGTCCCATTTTTCTGTTGTTGGTAGAAGACTCATTTTCACTATCACTTATTTAGATTAGAATGTAACACACCAAACAAAATAGAGAAAGCATGGTTAAAGCATTTTCAGCCTCTTCCCAGCCGCTCCACAAACTTTTATTTACACAATCATAATGATAGATGGTGTTGATATAAATTTTTATGGAAACCAAAGTATATAGGTGGTTTAACTGAGATAAAACATATACAAATATTCTATATAATTCAACATAAATCTAATGAAATTAGAAACCAAAATTATTAGTGTTTAATGACACCATAGTATAGGAGATAACAATATTGATAATGATGAATATATTTATTTATTTCTCCATTGTAGCAGATTCATCCAAAAATGATGATGAAAAAAATTAATAATCAGTCAAATTGTTTTATTTTATGAAAAGGATGAATTTGTTGAAAGAATGTATACAAATCAAGCATTAAAAATATAAAACTACAATCAATGAAAAAATATTCTAATTTAAGACACAAATTAAATTAGATCAACTAACCATAAGGGTTCATTTCAAACTGGTTGGATAATGATAATGAAGGAAGAATCAGACACCACGTATTAAAATAAAAAAACCTGGAATAGATATAAAAATTTAAAATTGGTGGAGTAAGTTAATTCGCATTCAATGCTATCGTCTACCTTATATTTTTCCTTTGAATGGATATCGACATTCAACACTGACTCAAAATGCATTTTTTTGACTTCTTGGTCTATAATCGAAGTCCTAGAGGATGAATTACACTCAGAACTCCCCCTTCCAGTAGTAAACTAGTTTGCATCTCCATCACCTTTGGCTCCATTACTCATTTTCTACGAGAAAACTCTCGACATGCAGCCTTCCCCATAGAAGAGTGAGACTTGATCCCCTCTTCCAGTTGGGTTGAAACCTTTCTTCTCAAGATGACCTCTCTCTGAACATCTATCAAAAAGAAATGAGGAACTTAATTTATCCACGTGTCTTCATCCAGCCCCATTTTTTAAACATTTATTATTACTATTACTATTATTATTTATTTATATATTTAATTTAATATCATTAATAAAATTTATTCATATAATAAATATTAACCTAATTTGTATATATAAACATTATAATACTTTTAAATCACATTTGTAATTGTAAATTTATTAATAGGATTTATAAGTTATTTTTTAAATGAAATTTTCTTCTCTAAAAATATTATATATTCTATAATATATTTACATAAATAATCAAAATTTTATTTTATTTATTAATGTTTTAATAATTTCATAAATATCTTATTTTCAATAATTTTATAATTTCTTTTAACAATAAGATTACCGTTCTATTATATTAATATTAATATTACAATGTTTTAGCTTTAATAAAGATATAATTAATATATTTTTAAAAAAATAAGTTTTTTAATTAAAATATATAAATTATAATATTTATAAATAAATATTAAGTGTAAAATTATAATTACAATAATTAAATATAAAAATTATTTTATAATTATTTTACTTTTAAAAAATCATATAAATAAATGTTATAAAAAATCATTTTTATGGTTAAATTTGAACATTTATGATTCAAATTATAAAAATAAGAAATAAATTTTTATTTATGATCTTTCATTAATATAATTATAACTGATCTTGAATTAATGATTAATTCATGTTAATAAGAAATAATCTTGTATTAAAGAACGTGTTATTGTTATTTTTAATTATAAATTAATCAATTTAACCAAATAATTATGAGAAGAAAAATAACTGTACAATTTTTGAGATGTTGAAAATTTAGTTAGAAATTCTAATTAACTCATAACTCAATTTCATGCAAATTCATTTTATTCCTCGAAAATATTTTTTCTTCAAAAAATTATTTTTTACATCGTTCTTTGAGAATGTAATATAATGATTTCATTACAGTTTTAGAAAATGTACTTGAAAAAATGTTAATAATTTTTGAAATCAGCATATTGGTATATACTTATGGTTAATTTTTTGGTTTTTTTCTGGAAAATTTACTTTTTCAATGAATAGTCAACAATACTGATTTTTATAAAAGGTTCATTTATTTTTAATAAATAATGTAATTTAAATAACATTTTTTTATTCAATTTGAATTCATCTTAATAGAATAATTATTTAGTTATAATAAATTTAATTAATTTCATTTAAATCATTTTTATAATAGATTTTAGTATAAGATCATTATTAGTAAAACATTCATTTTTGTTTTTAGATTTTTTTAAAAAGAATAATATTTCTCATTTTTAATTATTTAAAATAAATTATAATGAAATAATATTTCAATGAAATTTATAGATTATATCCATATAAATATTAATTTAAACTCATTTAATATTGATTACATCTCAAATAGTTATTATAAGATCATCATATGCTTGAAAAAAATGCATTTCCAGAGAAACCATTTTTTTGAAAATTTTGCATGTTTAAATTTAAATTAAATACATAAACTACTATGAGATGATTTTATTAAAAATAGGTTTAATATTTTTAATCATTGAATTTTTTATTACCTAACAATTCTAGATTAAAATTTCAATGATAATTAATAGTGAAAGCGATGAAAATTAGTTTTCATGTGTAAGGTAAAAGACGTGTTTACTGAGGGTTAACCTAAATATATTAGCAATGAAATGACCCAATACTTTTCTAATTTAAATTTTTCATATCATACTTATACCATATATGTTCTATAAATGGAAAATGCCCCATTTTTCAGTAGTTTGGCTTGGAAAAATATGGGATTAACTCATTATTTGGGAAAAATCTAAATATGTCCTCTCCCTTGATTATTAAATGCTTCCCCACTCCTCTCTTTTCAACACATACAAAACCAATTATATATGAAATTACCTTACTGAATTCCTTCCATTTTTCCCTCCCAATGTCCTAGAGTTAATATTTTTATTATAATGACTTCCAATGAAGGGTTTTGGTGAAATCCTATTGATGTTTTCTAATGAAGAGGTATCATTCTTAACCAGGAATTTTGTTTTATGTATAATTACAAATTTTTATAGTACTATTAAACCATTATAATATAATATGTATATTCCATATACTGAAATTTGTTATATTAATTTAATTAAATGCATCTATCTCATACAACATATAACATGAAACGATATTGTTGATCGTGTTTACGGAGAACTACCTCCTCGCAAACTGGAGTAATTTGATTATAAACACCAATTATTATGGATTGATATAATGAAATGTATTAAATTTATATTATCTATTTATGATATATTTTTTAAATTATTATTATATTCTATATAACTTTTTACTTTCAATTCTATAGTGAATATGATAACATAACTATTTTTTTGTCACTCTTCCACCTCACAAAGAGATGTGTTTCAATTTTATCTTACCAATTACATGTAAGGGAATATGAATTTATTTAATGTTTATATATTATATTAATATCATATTAATAATTTTTTAAATTATATATATCTGCTATTTTCTTACCTAACCCCCAATTGAATAAATTATAATGTCATTTGCCTAAATGCCAGACAACTGTCTCATGAAGTGATGCGACTCATTTTTATTACCACATCACATGGATGGTATATATAAGGGTATTTAATAAACTTGTAATATATTTATGATATAATGATTACTCTAGATATATAAGGTTATAAAAACCATATTTCCATCAAAATCATTAATAAATAGAAACATTTCTCATATGTACATATGACATATAATCTTCATGATTGTAACATATTCCATTTTCCTGACCATATTTAATAGTTAGTTATAAAACTATAATATATGTATATAAATTATATTTATTTAATTACTAATAATCTATATATTATTAAACAATATATTTTATTACCATGATCAACATAGCATTGTAATTTTGGACTTATGGTTCATTTATCATGAAAACATCTGATGTGAAACTAATTCCTTAATAAATTGAATATAAAATGATTAAATAAATAAAATAAAATAAAATATAAGACTTGAAAAATATTCTTAAATATTTAAATAATTAACATAATTTTATTATTTTGGAATATATGGATCGAACATGTCAATTAGGTCCTGAGTAAAGGGTTTTATCTCATAACATCATTCATTAACATTTTTGTTCGTTTACACACCATGTTCCTTTTATATTGTTTATATATTTTACCCATAAATATTATATAATGAATCCTTATGAATTTTTTGTCTTTTATGTAACATTTTTTCCCTTTATTCAAGGGGTAGCTGATTCATAAATTATGAATGTGAAAATGATTATGATACAATATCATTTTAATTGTTATTATTTATGATTAAATACAAATGATTGGAAATTATTTGATAGTTTCTAAATTAAATATATCCATTCTATTCTACTCTTTTTATAAATAAAATTTTCAAATAATAGTACAATTTTCATCACATTGGTAATTGTAAATATTTAGAATATATTTTTATTTAAAATCTACTTTAGTTATCTCTTCAGTTTAAAACCGTTAGTCTTCCATATGAATGTTTTAATTAAATTTTTAAAAAATAACTCAAAACAACATTTCTGATATTATTCTATGATTTTTTAAATTCCTTTTTACCATTTACTTCCCCTTTTAAATTGATTAAAATGAACCATCATTTCATTTTCTAAATGAGGAACTTCTTGAAATTTTATTTAAAATATTAAAGGAACATTTATTTTAACATATATAGGAAGAATGATATTTTATTAAATCATTAAAATTATTTTTTCGTTGAATATCCCTTTATAGTTTCCCATGTTTATTTATAGAGAAAAGGACTTCTACAATGTTTTTTTTTTGTTTTTCAAAATTAATTTAAATATTGAAATTTTTTACCTCCTCATGAATTTTTATAATATTTCTAAAAGTATTTCAATTCATTAATGATACTAATCATTACTGTTATAGAATTATTAGAAATTCTGTATATTTTTTTGTCACATATAATAATAGTCAATTCTCCATTCATTTGATGTCATAATAAATACCTTATGATTATTTCTCAAATTAGATCATTATGAAATTTTCTTTTATTATGATATGAAGAAATATAATGCAACTTATTGTGTTTCAATGTGAATTTATTAGGTTATACCTTATGATTTATTTCCATTATGGGTCACACATAGATCATGAACATGAAATGATGAGTGATCCATAATATCTATCCAATTAATTGGGTAAATATATTCCCTCATGAGGAAACATGTTTGGGATTAGGTAGTAAACCTAATCCATTATGGGACTTTTTCCACCAAGTGATATTGTCAAGGCAGTTATCCTAAACTCATGTTTAGGTCAGTTTTATAATTTCTACCAAATTTAATTTTCATCCATTATATTTTGATAACAAGTACATTACATAATTTATACATGTGATTACTTATGTTCCCTCTTTTTTATGATGTCATATTATACACTTAACTCATATGTTATGCTTCATTATAATGTTTGTTTACTTTCTATGATTTTTAGCTCACCCCTTTTGTCTATGTACTATCTATGTTATACCATGCAGTTTTAGGATCATGATAGGATTCATGTATCTCTTTATACAGAATAAAATAATTTTTTTTTCTCTGTATCCCTCACATTAATGTATTATACGATTATTCTTCTAATTATAATAGACCTCACAATAATTGGGTTGTAATGAAATGATATTTTTTTGAAACATCTTATAATAATATATCTTAATGGAATGGTCACTTTAGTTTGTATCAAAGAAATCATTTAGGTAATCATTGTAATCATTGATTAGAAAACATTAATTAGAACCGAGGGGATAATACTAAGGGTAATTCAATGTATATAAAAATATTTTGGAACCATGGGATGTATAAGGTGAGTGATGTCTATGAAATTAAATCCATGTATTGATACTACAAGTGAATGTGGTTCTTTGACAGATGTAAATAGTTTTAATAACATGAAAAAGGTTCATTATACAAGAGTCGGGTTTTACCTGGTACATGAAAATTGTCCTTACTATGATCCTAGTTTAACACTTTAGTGGGATACTTTTTGGATATTATGAAACTCATTATGAACCGCTATGATGGATTGAATGGTTTGTTATGTTAGATATACTAAAAATAATCATTATAATTGATAATGTATATTGAAACCAAGATACACATAATTTAGGGTATACATGTCATTAAAATGTTATTCCTTCCAGGATTATGTGTTTCTCTTTGATATGTTAATGTATTCTTATCATGTTATTTTAATTATTTTAGTTATTTTCTGGAAAGAGGATAACAATATGTCTATACCCAATGAAATAAGAAATTTAATTATTTTCTTAATGAGATAACTAAAATAATGAGAATAGAAATAGGAAAAATGTGATCAATCCAATTTATATCACTCAAATAATGATAAAAAATAGAATAGAGTTTCATTTACAAACACCTCAATGACATAAATGTTGTCGTCTCATGGAAAGTCATGTTACAAAGATGAAACAAAAAATAATATTTAATTTTCTACATGAAAAAAATTTGGGAATATAAACCATTGAAAATTACTTAAACTAAGTAGAAGATGAATTAGGTTTGAAAAAGGACGACACAACATAGATAATTGATGTGGAAAAATAAAGAGTTTATTTAACAAGATGTTAAGAAATAAATTTCAACCTAAGTCACTACTAATTGATCAATGTCATAAATATATGGGACTTGGTAATTACCTATTTTTATTAACATATATAATGATTAATTCATAATAGCCTATGTTATTATAATCATTTAATATGACTGATTTAATTGATTAACTTTAAGAACTCATGAATCATGTTGTTGAGAATTATGATCAATGGTATTCTAATTATAATAATCTAGAATTTTTTTTTGAATACACTACAGAAGCTTTCATTATTTATTTTCAAGAATATATTATATGGTACTAAATACCTTGAATTTTTATTTAAATAAAATTTTATATTATATAAAAAACTTATTTAGGAAATGATCATACTAAATATGTTGTCAATATTTTGGTAATTATAGAAAAATAAAATTAAATGATTTTTTGGAAAAGATTGAATTAGTTCGAAAACCTTATAGGTAAAAAAGTGATTTTATTACGAAATATATTTTTTAAGATGTTCACTATATTGATGGTTATTTTTTAGTGTAATGGAATTTAAAAAATATGATTATCTCATATGTTTTTTCATAGTATAGAAAAATGAAAACCCAAAAACTAGGTGACAACCCATCACATATGGCAAGGCTGTGAGGCTTAAACAACAATCCAATGGGTGAGAAGGGTGAAGAAAATTTTACTGGACTACGTGATATAGTGGTTAGTATGAAATTTTTATTCATAAGCTATTTGGAAGATCAATGTTTAATTGATTTTTGATAAACATATTTTATGAAAAATATTCATGATGTTTTAGAATTTTTATGTGATTAATGATATCTTGGATAATGATTTTTTTAGTTATGATAAATATATATGTGTGTCTGTGTGTGTCTCTATGTGTGTGTGTGTCTAAACATTGGGTTTAACATAAATGATTAATTCATTAGAATGTTGTTATGATATTGAAGATGAAATTTGAAGGTTATGAGATAACTTTGGAGTTTAAATCCATATTTGATGAGTGTTTATAGAGGCTACTTGTGATAAAGGGTTACTTATTTTAGGATTGAACTGTGTCAATCCTTTGGTTTTATTGTTATATTTTTGAGAAAAATATATTAATATTCATTTTAGGGACTATTATACCATGTTCTAACTAATTCTAGTTTTTGATAATGTCTAAATAAAATAGGGATCTCTTGATTTATTTTTGTAGTGTTATGTGATCCATTAGAAGTCAACTTTAGTTCTTCAAATATAAAACATTTCATCAAAACACCCCACTGTTAGAGAAACAAATGATATTTCGGTGAAAAATGATTAATGGATTAAACTTTACACATTATGTAAGTATATTTCCATATGTTATTAATATACAAGAAAAAATGTTCTATCAACTTTAGGAAAATGATCATAAAATAAAATTTATCATTATTTTGACTATATTTATAGTCACCTCTCATTTCAATAAAATAATGTTATATCCAAAATAAATATTATTTGAAATCCATGTCACAAATTTTTTCATATGTGGAAACCGAGTTTTGTGATCACCTTTATATTTCTAATTCTATATTTTTATGAGATTTTTTATTAACCCTTTGATGATGCATATTTTCTATAAAGGTATTTTCTAATGACACACTCTTGACTATTAATAACATGTTAAAATTATATTTATTAACTTTATTTATTATATTAGAATATGATATCATGAAACTTTAAAAGAACAATATTCTTGAAAGAGTATTCAACACACAACGTGGAGTTTAAACGTACAATGATATATTATTAAAATATTATTATTTAATTATGATCATCTTACCAATAATGCTAAATTGGAAGGTATATGAATAATTAATTAATGAAATTTATATAATTTTCCTACTTAATATTTTGTTTGAAATGGAAATTAACAACTAACACAATATTATTAAAAGGCATTTAATTCAAAGAATATATGTTTTCTCAACAAATTATTTTTACTACATTTTTTTAGAAAATAATATAATCATTTTAATCCAATATTAGAAAACATTTTTAAGGAAAAAAAATATAATTTTTTAAATCATAACATGTATATTAACATGGGATAATATTTTAATATTTTGTTGGAAAATATAATATTTTCAGTGAATACTGAAAAATATCGTTTTTCATAAAATTTCCATTGCATTACAATTTATACAGAAATTTATAAGTCAAACTATTAATTTAGTTTTATTAAAACGTTACATAAAAATTATATATTTATTTTAAATCAATTTAATAACATTTAAATCATATTTTTAAAATATTTTATTATAAGTTTATTATTTGGATTAAAACGGGGTTTTATGAAGAAAAAAAATTAAAGTGCATAATGATTTTCCATTTCAAATAATTAAAATGAACCCAAATAATGAATTATTTAAATAATAATTATATATTAGATATATATAAATATTAATTTCAATTAATATGGTTATTATTACTTGCAATACAATTATTATTAGATCATCTAAAGCTAGAAAAATGCATTTCCAAAAAAACTCTTTTTTTAACATGTATGTGCTTTTGCCTGAATATCCCGAAGGCCTTCAATTTTATTGATTTTTTAATAACCCCCCTTTCATGGGATGAGGGGGAACCCTTACATGGCACATAGGCTTAGATATTACATGGCCCGTAGGCTTAGGAGATTATATGACCCGAAGGTCTTAGGGAATTCAACCAGACTATCTACAAGGAACTGCCCCTCCCCAGTATCTACATCCTGATAGTAGCTCTCCACCTTTGCATTACCGTCTGTCTAGGCTTCCCATGCAAGCACAGGCTGGTACCGATGGCTTAGCCATACCCTCTCATTTTGACAATCCATTTGGCTTTTCTCTGGTGAGTGCACCTGCTCTGAATCCTCTTCTGGGGCTGCTCCTTTTTTGTAGTATGTATGGGGCCTTCATTCAAGTGGACTGAAGGCCTTGGGGTGGCCCTATAGCCTTAATTTGGCCCAAAGGCCTTGAGAATCAACTGGCTCGAATTCCTTGGGTGGCCTCAAAGCCTTAAAGGACCCAAGGACCAAACCAGTGGCCCGTAGGCCCAGATGGATGAATAGTTCTGGCTGCTACAGTACCGAATAGTACCTGCTATAGTACTACTATAGTAACCCGGAAATATACCTCCATGAATATTTGATCTCGGGTCTCTTGGATGCACCAAGTGAGTCCTCACCAACTATGCTGAGGCTCATGTGCATGTATGTGGTTTTAGGAATAATGAAAATTATAGAAAATCATTGAGTTGAATTTGGAATATTTTATTTGATATTTTCAGATATTTTTATTTATATTATCTAATATGGTAAAATTAATTTTTTCACCATAATGATTAGTGAAAACCAAAAAAATTAATTACCACTGTTAAGGTTAAAATGAGTTTACCTAGGGTTAAACTAAAATCTATAAGCATTAAAAATGACCAAATTCATGAGTAATTTATATTTTATGGTTAAATTTCAACCTTATATCGTTTAAGGATCTAAAATAGGTGACATGTATCATAATTTATTTTAAAAAATGGCTGTTATTCTTTCTTCTCAAAAAAATATAAATGTGTCCTCTCCCCTATTTATAAAAGGACACCTACTATCCTCTACCATCCACACATCCAAAATAATTTTTTTAGAAAATAACTCCCCAAATACCTTCCATACATCCCACCCAACATTTGATAGGAATTTTTTTGTTCATAAATCCAACTTATGATGGATTTTGGTGGAAACCTAATGAAGTTGCCTGAAAAAGACGAATAGTTCTTATCAAAAAATTTCTTTATTTCTTCTTCCACCGAATTAAAATATTAATAAAACATTATTATATAGTAAATTAATTATATTCCATATACTGAGATGTTTTTATCATCGTATCATTGTACTACATGTGTTTTTAAGTTTTTCTTTCTTCCGTTTTGGGTCGGGTTCTTGGTTGTTTTCTCAGGTACCAGCTATTACAGGTTTGAACTTTAGTGGAATTTTTCCCCTTTTATTCCTTTAAAATCTTTTCACCCTATGTTCTTCCTATGTACACCAAATTTTTTTAATAATAAAAACATTTTTTTGGTGGTGAGAATTGGGGTCACAGTTAGGATGCATAGTTTTCTAAACCATACAACCAAACCGTGCATAGGATTCCAGGTTATAAAAAATATTTTTTATATCAAATTTTTACATTATTATATTAACCAATTTGTGCCAATTTATTTCTGAATTCATTCTTTACAGCCATTTAAGTCTCCCAATCTCTCTCAGGCCTCCTTGATACGAAATTTTGAAGGGTTTTTTTCTAGTGGAACTTCAATATTTTTCAAGTATGTGATTCCCTATCTTAATTATTTTATTATACTTAGGGTTTCTTCACCCTATCACGATGTTACACTTATCCAATGTCTAGGGATTCATACCCTGTGTTTTATTTTGGGTTTCATGGTCCAATATTCTGGATTTTGTTTTGTTTTTACTCACTTGTGGTACGACGATGATGCTGTTATATTTTCACACAAGGATTTTGGGTTTTTGAAAAATGAGTCAAGTGTTTCCATGGATAAAAAGTCTTGGATGAATTTATATTTCTGATTTAACATATTTAAAATGTTATCCATCCTTTTAGTTTTCTTCAAAAACCATCTTTGGTATCATTGATTAAGTGTTTAATTTAAAAGTGGCTTTTTGGCATGAAATTGGGTGCTTTTCATGTGTTTTCTATGTTGTATCATTTGGGTTTGTTTTATAATACATGAAATTATATTATTAAATATTTTATGGGATTTAAAATCAATTTAGGTATGGTATTGATATGCATTTGGCCTTAAAAGAGGGGTTTTATGAAATTTTGTTGTGTAAAACATTGATTTACTACATACAATCATTTTATAAATGTTTTGAATGGTTTATTGAGTTACACAAGTGGTGAAAAAGTATATTAGGTACTTTTTGGTGTTATAATGTTTCAAAGGTGATGTTTTTATATCCAAATTTTATTTTTCACATGTGTAAATTGATTGAGAAAACGTAGGTAAAACCTGGGTATATTGTTGGGTAGAGTAGGACTAGTATTCTAGTGACCCAGAGTGGCATCATCCCTGTTTCACTTAGAATGTTAAATGATGATGACACAAACATATCATTGATGATTATGGGGACCACTAGGACATTAGGGTTTCTCCTCTGAGTGGATCGTGTATGAGAAGAATATAGATTATGTTTTTTTACACTAAGATACAATGTACCTAGGACCCACTTCAAGCTAGTGCATAGGGGTGTTCCCGTGATTAGTGCTAATAAAATATATTGTAATTACCATCATCATATGGTGTTATTGGTGTGAAATTTCAGTAGTAGAGAAATTTTCTTTAAAATCATTCATTTCATAAAGTTGATTCCTTTAAAACTGTTTTCATTTGAAGATGCACCATTTTAAATTTATTACACACATTTATTGTTTATAAGACTTGGATGATTTATTTTCCTTAAAACTTTATTACATGAGTTTTTTGGTGGTATCATATTAGGATTAGACTCACACCCTAATTACACCTTTGTGTGTATGTATACATGGTTATGTTTGACACAGGTAAGGGATAAGTCCTTGGAGATATTGGTTTGGGTTGTTAGCTTCTATCCTTGACGGACTGTTGTGAAAATGTGTTGGGGATGATGTCCCCTTACCATTTGGTGGAACTAGTGTTGTATTTATTTCTAATTTTGAGTTTTGACCCTCTTAGGATTTTTTTGAAACACTTTCTTTCAGTTTGGAATTTTATTACAGTCCTGTTTGGAATAAATATTCAAATTCAGTTTAATTATTGTTTTTGTTAGTATAATTATTCTAAATGTGGGTAAATCATTCCCAAACCATTACTCATGATACCCCCGAACTTTTTCCAAACCATGGGGATAGAGAATTCCCTTTTTTCTTTGCCATGGACTTGTTCGGGTTTCAGTGTTGATGTTGAAAAGATCTAGTTCATTACAAAATAGTATTAGAGCAGGTTTCCACTTTTTGGGTCTTATTCAATTGGGGAAAGAGTCTGGGTAGACTAGAGCTATGATTATTGGGATGTAAAATTCAAATTATGATTAGGGTTCCTATCCATCTCACCTCATGATGGGATTCATGTTTTAAGGGGAATATGGATTTTATCTGACTTCTTGGGTTAGTGTTGTTCATTGATTCTTGAGGGAAATGAAAAGAGAGTTGGGTTAATGGTCTCAGTGAGACCGTAGGGCCTGGCAAACCATGTATAGCTGAGAATACTTCCATAGAACACTCTCCATGATGTTTAAGTGATTGGCGTATGGAATCCAATCATATGTCTGAGCCACCAAATAACACTAATTTCCTCCCGCGTCATCTTGTGGCTTTTTGTTTTCGGATCACGGAAAATACATTTTAATGTAAAAATAACATGATTTTATGAAATGTGATTTTTGTGAAATGATATTATAGTAATGTAGAAATGTTTTTATTTATGAAATTTTCAAAATGAAGATTCAATTTTTTTTAAATGGTAAATGGTGTTGTTGTACCTCTTTTGAATGTATAAATTATGTTAAAATGGGTATTAAAATTCTGTTTCGAATAGAATTTTCTAAACTATTGAAACATGTTTTTGATGGGAAAATTGTTTTGGATGATATGTGGGCTACCTTGAAATGGATTTTTATTTGGTAACTAGTGATAAATTGAAAAGTTTTATTAGTTTTTTGAACCTTGTTTTAAAAGTATATGAGATGTGTTTCAACTAAATGGGTGTTTAAAAAATCGATTTTGTTATAAAACCATACGTGCTTCGAAATTGGGTGAAATGTTTTGAAATTTATTTGTAAGGCATGATTGTGTGTTTTATATGAAATATGGGTGATTTTATGAAAATTATTTCAGGATTTTTATGGGGTCATAATTTTGTGGTTAATTGTTTTGAGAAAGAGAAAGTGTTGGTTGAATGATTTAATATTAAAAATAGGAATGATACGTTTCTAGTACCTTTTATCATCACAAGTGACCAAATGCATTGGATTACATGAGAAATGGATGGTTAAGGGAATGTATTGATGAGAGCTGGTTTGGATATCAGTAGGGCACTCAGTGTAGCATATTAACATGAATGTGTGAGTCCTATGAGGTATTATTGATGAATGTGTGACCCTCAAACCCTATTTTGGTTTCAAAAATAATTTTGAAGGAAACATTTGTGTGGTTATAACATATAATTGTTTGGTATATCCTTTTTTATATTTGGGAATTTTTTGGGGGATGTATTTTTTTAAAACCTCTTTGGTTTGAGAAATGTTTTGGGTTGTTATTTGTTTAGTAATATGGTTTCAAGTGTTGGTTAGTGGTATTTTATGATAAATATTTCTGGAAGCCTTTTATGTGGTTTCCATCAAGTGGTCAGTTATATTTTGTGGTACGTTTTAAAAAATTGACTAGATTGGTTAGGTCCTTGGGTTTTCTGGATGCCTAAGGTACACCATCTTAAACAGTTAATACATAATTTAAGTGTATCCATGAGTGATTCACTGTTGGTAACTCCTCCAATTGATAAAAGTATGAACTTTATTCTTGGATTTCTGGGATGATTTTATCTCTCTTATTTTTTTGGTTTAGAAGACACTCTCATTTTGGAAGAGTGGATGTAGAAGGAGTTTAAAGGAGTCATCGTTTCTTGAGCTTCTTAATTCATAATGGTTATGTTTTACATTGTTGTGTTTATTGGTATTAATTGGAAGTGGTGAAGATGAATTATGATGTGTAAGGTTGATGTTGCGAAACCTTTTTAGGGATTCTGGTTAAATGAAAGCGTGTTTCTCTTCTATGAATTTCTGAATTACATGATTTAAGTGAAGGTGTCTTATTTGTGTTTATTTTCTACTATTTCTTATTTTGGGTGAAATAGCTGATGCATGTACATATCTTGAGTCCCTATATTGTTGAAGGTTTCATAATATGTTAAGAGGTTGGTGGGATGTGTTGTGTTCTATTTAGGTTTTTGATCATGGTGTAATCACTTGGGACACTAGATAAAGAAGTTCAGTTTGGGGGTTGTTAGTGCCTAACTGTGAGCCAGGAGATGCTTCAATCATCCATGATCTAGCCATAGTTCCCAGAGTGATGCTAGCATGTAGAAAGGAAGACCTAAGGCTATAAGGAACCTTTGTTTAACTCCTATCTTTGGTGTGAGATGTGAATATTGTTTGAGTTTTTGATGTGATGGTCTCATTTCACGTGGTCCAGTGTGGTGAAAAGGGACGTGTGGACCCTATCCCTTATGGTTGTAGTATGTGTCAGTGAAAAATAACATACTTGGATATAAATATTTTGTTTTTCAGAATAACATTTCTTGAACCCTGGTGGATGAAACTCTTAGTATGTATGTTCGTGTATGAATAACCTGGTAGGATTTTTTTGATATCTATCATGGATGGGATCATTCATTACTGATAATCCCTATGAGAGTGGTGAACTGCGTAGTGTATCTTCTAGATTGGAGTTTGGTTGATCGGCCCCCATTATAGTGAGGATTGGGTCTTATAGAGTCATTTCATGTCATCCCGTGATAGTTGGTTAAGACAGTTGGTTCTTATGGTGGAGATTCCATTCATACCACCCATTGTTGTTGTCCCAATTCAATCTTGAGTTATTTTTTTGTCCATGATGGTGGGGATTCCATCTGAACCTTCCCCATTTTTTTGTTTGTTTATAGTATTTGGTGATGGTCTTGCTTTTCCCCTCACGTTCCCTTGGACATTTTGCGGAAAAATGTTGCTTTTTAGGAAGGTAGGCCCCTGCATACGGTTTGAGAATAATTAGTTGTAACCATGATCCAACCAAGGGAACCATGAGGCAAGAGACTAAACGTACCACATGACTTCCACATGGTTGTTCTCCCTGACCAAATTAACCATGTGAGTTTTTACCTTTAGATAGAATGGTCTGCACGTTTACCACACAGTGTGGGAAACTGTGTAGACTAACCGTATAGATTTTCCAACACATTAAAATGGTTATTCTTGGAAATCTATTATTGGTAGGTAGTATTAATTGGATCCATCATTCACTAACTTATTTGTTGGGTAAATTTTGTTATTGGATCATTCCCAATATCTTTTTTGATGTAAGGTCGTGGTAAACCTGTTAACATTAATTGGTCGTTTTAGGTAAATTACTTGACCTTTGTAAGGTAATGTTAAAGGTGTTTGTATTCAGATGTGGTTTAATTATGTTTTCTCATTTCAAGAAAGTTGTGATTTTTTTGATTGGTGTGAGTATCGTTTCCTTTTATTTATCAAATGGAGTTGTTTTGGATTTTTGGGGTGGGTGACCCTAAACAGGGGAGTCCATATTGGCCTCTTCAATTAATGCATAGCCCTCATTTTCTACTGGTAGTGTCCTTGATTTCATTTAATTGTAAACCCTACATTTTAACCTATAATATTATTGGGTTTTGATTTTTCATCTGTATTTATTATGGCTTTCCGAAGGCGTAAATCATTATGATGGGGAGAATTATTACAACCAAGATTATTAGTTTTACTTCAGACCATTTCGTGTCGGGTTCTTCATTGTTTTCCCGATAGTCGGGTGTGACAGGTATGAAATTATATGTAATTAAACAAATTTTATTCTTGCATTATTATTCCCCCTAGGTTCCCCTATCCCCCCTTGAATTTCAAAGAAAATGGATCATTTTTTGGTGCACAGAATTGGGTGCCCGGTTTGGCCGCATGGTTTACCAAACCATGCACATGTTTCCAAGTCATAAAAATGTTTTTTAATCAGTTTTCACTTCTAGGATTAACCATAGTTCACCCATTTCTTATCGCATACTTTCATTACAGAAATTGAAAGTTCCCAAGACCCCACAATCCTCCTTGGATCGCAAATTTGAAGGGGTTTTGGTGGTGGAACTTCATGATTCATAATATAAGTGATTCCCTCTCTTGTTTCATTTATTACCCTCAGGGTTTCCTCCCTAGTTCATGATTTTCCACTTCTATAGAATATATTTCTTCATATATAGGGTTTTTTTATGATTTATTGGTCCAATATGGTGTATTTGGGTTCATTATCACTCCCATGTGGTGCAGCGGTGTCGCGGTTGATGTTTCTCACTTAGATTTGGGGTTTTTGACATATAAGGTAGTGGTTTCTGTGGATAAGAATTCTTGGACGATATTAACATTTATGTTTAACTTTTTTAGAATATTTTCCATACTTTTATTGTATTTAAAAAATCATCTTGGGAGTCATTGATTAAGTGTTTAATTTTAAAGTTTAATTTTCACATGAAATTCGGTTTTTTCATGAGTTTCTTATGTTGTATCATTTGGGGCTATTTTATGATCCATGAAAAGATTTTATTAAATTTTTTTAGGGCTTAAAATATTAGTGGGTATGGTATTGATGTGAATTTATCATTTAAATAGGGGATTTGAAGGGATTTTGGTGTGAAAACCTTGTTTTACTACATGGAATTGTTTTATAAAAGTATTGAATCGTTTATTGAGTAAAATAAGAGGTGAAACAGAATGTTATGTAATTTTTAGTATGTGGATGTTTTTGAAGTGGTTTCCTTATGTGTAAATATTATTTTTAACATGTGGATCTTGATTTATAATAAAGAGGGAAACCTGAGTATCTAGGTGGCCGGACTAGGACTAGTATGCTAGTGATCCAGAGTGGTATCATCCCTGTTTCACTTAGAAAGTTTGATGATGTCAACACTAACTAAACATTTATGATTTTGGAAACTATTAGGCCATTATATTTTCCCCTCATAGTGGCTCGTGCATGAGAAGGATATTGATTCTGGTTACATTTTCACCATGATATGATGTACCTAGGGACCACATCTTGCTAGTTCTATGGGTATTCCTGTGATTAGATCTCATCGAATATTTTGTACTTACCATCAGAATATAGTGTGATTGGTGGGAAATTCCAGTATCAAGGATGTTTTCTTAAAAAGTGTTCAATTTTTATAGAATGTTCCATAAATACTATTTTTATTTGAAGTTACATCCTTTTAAAATTATTACTTGAATTTGTTATTTATTAGACTTTCCAAAATTATTTACCATAAAATGTTTATCTCATAGAATATTTTTGGGTTCCATCCTATTGGGATTAAGGTCAAACCCTACTTACATCATTGGGTCTAAAAATACATTGTTATTTTTGACATAGGTAAGGGAGATGTCCTTGGAGATGGCGGTTCAGGTTGTTAGCTTTCATCCTTGATGTGGTGTTTTAGAGAAGGCTTGGGGATGATGGCCCCTTGACACATGGTGGTTATAGTGTTATAGTTGCTTCTACTTATGATTTTTGGTTCTCTTGGGATTTATCTAAAACCATGTATTTCTATTCTATGTTTTTATTAATGGCTTTTTTGAAGTAAATTTTCCGATACAATTTATTTATTGTTTTTGGTTGTTTATTTCTTCTAAACTCATGTAAATCATTCCTAAATCATTATTCATGATACCCGAGCACATGTTACAGCCCATGAGGATGGGTAAAACCCTTCAAGACATTCCATGGACTGTTTTGGGTGTCAGTTTTGATGGTGAACTATAATGCCCCGACCCTAGTTACCTAGAGTCGGTGCCTTATTACAAAACATTGGCATGATCACAAAAGATCAAGTCTCGAAAGACTGATTAGTTTAGTATCCTTATAAATACTAGATACATTCATAAGTTTTACATTACATTATATAATGAAAAATACAACAACATTGTCTCCATAGGACACACTCATATCCCTTAGATTATCCATGCAGGTCAGTGATAATATACTTCTTCGCATCCGAGGAAAAATAATACATAGAAAGGGGTGATCTGAGATGCTCAGTTTGGATAACAATATAGCAGAAACATTGATAAATAAGCATAAACATTTATGGAACTGTTTAAGACTAAAACAAAATCCTTTCAAACTTGAACTTCAACATAAATTGGAAAATATAGAATTAAATAATTCCATTTATTTATTCACATGGATATTCTACTAGTCTAATAATCAGATGCAATAACAATAGTCACATTCATAATGCTGGAATTCATAATGGCAGACTTTAATTCCTATGTTAAGGCCTCTTTCTAGGACCCAGGGGCTAACTGTAACCGGACCACAACCCGAAGATCCATTGTAACTGGACTCCAACCCGGAGAGCCTCTATAACCGGACTCCAACCCGGAGAGCCTCTGTAGCCGGACTCCAACCCAGAGAGCCTTTTTAACTGGACTCCAACCCAGAGAGCCACTTCAACTAGACTCCAACCCAGAGAGGCTCTGTAACCGGACTACACACTAGAGAGCCTATGTAACGAAACTCCAACCTGGAGAGCCTTTGTAACCGGACTCCAACCCAGAGAACCTTTGTAACCGGACTCTAACCCAGAGGGCTTACTTTTACCTGCCCCCATCCCAAAACATACTAGTCCAACACATTCTTCTTAAGAAGATGTTGAAATATAACATAAACATTCGTATTAAAAATAGAATACGAAATGTCAATACATTAACCAAAAAACATGGATTGAATTGAAATAACACATCCAAAATAAAACATAATACAGTATGGAAGATTTGTATCATAATAGATAAACTTCAAACTAGTTTAAAATCTATCAATGGATACTAACATAGATTAAAAGAAAATTATATAATAGGAATATATCTTTCTCTTTTGAAATCATTTAAAAGTCATGTAATTATAATAGAAAAAATTTATTTTGAAAGTATTATGATAATCATGTAAGGGAAGCTTTGACGATGTTATAACGGCAGAGAATAACCGCACCCTCCATATATGTTAAAAAAGACATTCTCACATTAATTTCGTCAAAAATGTCATAAAGTACATTATTTGGAAAATGATGGAAGGATTCCTTTAAAACCATTATTTAAAAAGTCAAACAAGGGTATAAATGACATTAACCCATATTCAAGTAAATAATAAAAATGTTTTAGAACACATTTTTAAGAAATGTGTATGTGGATGATAAAGATTTCCCAGCAGATACTTATGTAAAAACAACCTCAGATAATAAAGAGATGTAGAATTAACCCTTAACACATTGTAATCAATCGAGTCATATAACAAAAATTTAATAACCACCAAATAATTCATAGAATATCATGAATATAAAAATAATCATGATAATATATATATCAAATGGATGTACACAATACACTACATGCAATAAGTGGAGAACAGTGGAAATCTCCCAGAATTAAAAGTGAGATTAGAAACCCCTTACCTCAAGTCTGACATGTCTTGTATGTTAACTTGTTCTTCCAGAATAATAATATAATGTTAATTTATAATTTATTAATAACATTTTTATATTTTATTATTCCTTTTATATCACTTATTAACTTTATATAACAATTAGTAAATTATTTGAGTTCATATTGGATATTTTATAGATGTTCGGAACTTGAGACTAAAATAAAGTTGTTCTAATTACGATTTTTCCATGTGGTAAAAATTTTATTATCTACAGAAAGAATTAAATGATTTAGATATCATATATATATTATATATCCAATATATATATGTATTTATAATAATACATAACTTTTGGAGGTAAGAAATGAAATGCACCGTTCATGGAGATGGTAAGTCATACGTACACATGAACACTAATTTCATTTCTATTTTGTATTTGAATGGAATTAAAACATAATGATACAAATTTATATTATAATTACAGTATAATATCAAATATAATAACATAAACCCAATTTTTCATACATACCACATAAGGAATTAATTAGTCATATCCCTTTGAGGGGGCGGTAGTCCACACATCCTCAAATGAAATTATCGCATTTTACCCATAATGGAAAACAAAATGGAATGATATAAATGGAAAATACCGGAGGATAAATAAAACATTAAAATAATATATATCATATATAAATACATTTCCATCTGAATGGACACCATGAGAGGCAGTAGGATATAATTGAACAATCATTTTTTTGTGAGGCGTTAGTTTGACATCCACAGAAACAATATGTTCTTTACACATTAGATGGAAGTGTGTGTAAGTGTTGTTAAAATACTTCTCATAACAACATAATTGTATATTGAGTGTACTGGTTTTGTTATAAAATAAAGAAATAAAAAGGAGTTTATGGGTAGGAAAAGAAAAATAAAAGAAAATAAGTTAAGAGAAAACATTACCTTTAATTTGTGTAATTCCCTTTGCTTTGAACCAAACAGACTTATTGAAGTGACTTCTACCTAAGGTAATGATTCTTAGTGGAGGAGAGGGATATTGAGGGATTATTTGGGTAGGGGTTTCATGATCCAAGGTGCTTTATAGGTGTAAAGAATGAGTTATAAGTGTTTTCCTTTTATAAGAGAGAGGAGAATCTCTTTTGGAAATTTTGAAAATGTTATTTTATTATATACTTATATTTGGTTTCAATAGGTCCAAAACTCATTAAATTAAATGGTAAGATGAGTCATGTTTGAAAAAAAATCATCCAATAATAATTGTATATGTTTGGGATATTGTTTTAATATTAATAATCTTATTTATTTAAATCATTATTAATGAGGTGAATACTGCATCAGTATTGTGTCATAAATAATTTAATTTGTATGAGGTAAAAAAATTATAAAAAAATACCATAATTTAGGAAATATCAATATATTAAGAATGAATAATTATAGTTTAAAATATGACTTATATAACTCCATGTAAAAAATCATATAATAAAAGATATTTGTTAATGTCATTTTTGTCTTTACATTAAGTTAATTAAAATAAAGTGTCATTATCACACTTAAGTGGCTCCATGGGGTCCCAAAATGGACCCAAGGATTCCTCTGGTAGTACATGACTCATAAAATAAGGTTAAGATAAGTTTTATGGTAATTTTGTGTTATTATAACATTCTTTTTACCATAAATTACCCTATTTACCTTTAACCATGGTAAATAAATTTCAAAAGATACTATTCCCCAAAATTATTTTTATCTTATTGAACCAAATTATACATACTAATAACAACCATGTTTGTTGGATTTTCAAAATTCAATTCATAGAAGTGGTAAAATTTCATTTAAATGAAAAAGGAAGTTTTTTAACTACTACTAAGTGGTTTTACTATTCATTAAAAATAAATGTTTTTCAGAAAAATACCAAATATTTAGCCTAATATATACTTGATATTATAAAATAAAAAATTATCCCTTTTTTACCAAATTCAAAACATAGAATTTATATTAATTAATTCTTGCGGTCAAGACAAATATCGTGTTTTTAAAAAACAATAACTTTCAGAAGATTGACACTTGTTTATGTTTAATTTCAAAGTAAAATTAATTCCAATGACAAAAGTTGGATAAAATGGTAAAAATATGATCTAATTCTACATAAAAACATTTATAATTTATAATTTAACACTAGAAATTATTCTGATTAAAAAGTTGTTTTCAATAAAACATAGTATTTTTCACTATTCATCAAAATATGAAAGGTTTCAGAAAAGTACCCAAAATTTATCCAAACTACATTTTTATGTCCTACTTCTAAATAAGAATTTAATTTCATTAAATTTAATATAAAAATGTGTTAAATGTTGGTTTTAAAAATGGTTCTCGATTAAAAGGCAATAAAATTGCATTTTTTGAAAAATAATTCTTTTATCTGAAAAAATAAATTTGGTCTTATACTATGTGTAAGAAACAAATAATATGAATGTTAAAATTATATAGAGTATATAAGATTCAAAATTCGGTTAATACTATTCATAACCACCTTTTGAATAGTTAGTGTGGTAAGTAGTAGTGCGCTCAAACTCGGTGGTGTCTGTAGCGCAAACTATATAATTATTTTAATGAAACAACATACTATGAAATATTGGGGTGTTACAATCTCCCCCAATTCAAAAAATTGTTTCCTAGAAATTTGGAATAGTTCTTCAAAAATAAATTGGTTAAAATAGAATATTATCTTTGTAGAAAACCCACATCGAAAATTGGGTAAATAAAATTTAATCCTAATAAGAGGGAAAAGGAATGAAAAAGTTACCACCAAATTATTATCTCAATTAAAAGAAAATGGGTGTAAATTAGAGACACATAATTGGTGAAAAAATGTAAATATTTATAGGGAGTTATTGTGGTCATTAATCACAAACAAGTGTAAAATTTAGGGCCTCAAAGCGATCAATCTATGATGATTTAAAATATCATCAGTTCAACAAAACATAAGGTATTAGGATAACAAATTTTTGTTTTAATATCCCCTCCCTAAAGTTTAATAATTAATTTATTCATATAATAATAGAAAGAGATATATATATATACTTGAAAAATATTGTTTCATCCTTCAACTAATTTTTTCCACAAACTCATCTTTCAGTCCAAAAGATAATATAACTCAAAAATATTTTATTTATCCTAATCTTAAAAGGTTCCAAATATTAACATATACCATTTAAATAAAGAAAACTATTTTGTAAAAACCAGGGACTTCTTGTAGGCTAGTTTTAGGTAATAAATCTTTGCCACACTTTGGTTATGGGTTCGATTCATGTAGATGTTTTCGACGTGATGGGTTATCACCCAAACTGCTCGTTGTCTTTATCCTAAAACAATGGTATTATAATATTTTAAAAATAATATTACGAAATTTTTTAACCATAAATAATACTATCTAAATTCAACATATTTCATTCCAACCTTTACAGTTATCCAAAATACCTATGTCCATAATCTCTCTAAAATGTTTCTAAATTCCAAAATCCATTGTAACATCAGATTCCCTAAACAAAGTAAAGATTCTATTATTATCACATACAAGAAATACGATTACCTTCATCACATTAAAAAATTAATGAAAACAACAAGTACTGTAGTACAATACTTATATATATCATACTATTCTTATAACCAGAATATAATTATTGAGTCCAAAAACAAAAATACATTAATTATTCCACTTCAACTGTAGTAAGAGAATAAGCATGGCCTTTCTCCCATGGCCTTTTCTGAGGTATGTTTCCTTGGTGCTTAAGACATTCATTTTCATAATGCCCCATCTCTCTACAAATGTAGTAGTCGATATTGGCGACAACTTTATTTCCCTTGCAATCAAGATCTTGGTGGCCTTTTTCACCACATTTATAACAGACTCCCATTCATTTTAGGAAAATACAAGGGTGTTTATTCCCAAAATTATCACCTAATGGAAAATCTTTTTTTCCCATTTTCCCTTTATCGATCTCTTGATTTGTCGTTCTCTTATTCTCTAGCATTACTTTATTATCATAATATTTAAAGATTTTGTTTTCTGTCTTGATAGGAAATGAGATAATATCTTCATATGATAAGTAGTATTGTGAGATTAATTCTCGCCAGAGAAATTGTTTTAAACCATCAAGGAATCTATCAATCTTTCTTCTTGGGTTAGGAATATAAACTGCTACATGCCTTGCTATCCTTGTAATGTTAGCCTCATTCTTTTTCACATTCCCATCCTCTTTTTACCTCAGACTCAAAAGTTTTCTTTCCATATCTTCTCTATGGTCACAAGGAAAGTATTTTTCTATGAAAATCACTTTAAACTCTTTACATTCCATACATGATACTTCTTAATCTTCCATTGTGTTTTGAATCAATGACCATCATTGATCAGCATTTCTAGTGAAAAAATAAACTGTAGGACGATTTTTTCTCTTCTGCTACTCCCCAAAGCATGAAATATTTTCTCTAAGAAAAATATCCATTTTTCAGCTACCAATGGATTTGTACTACCATTGATTGTTGGTGGTTGTTGCCTCATGAAGCGGTCTAACGTTGATCCTCAGCATTGTGGATCAGGGTGCTCTATATAGGTAAGGTTATTATTCATAACCTGAGTGAGTTGTCCCAGTATGGTGATAAGATGATCAGCACCGGTTTTATCATCAGCAACACTATAATTATCTTGATCAGGATGGAAATCCCTACATGGATTATGTGAATTGATACGGTTTCCAATCCTTCCACTAGGAACCATATATAAACAATATAATATGCTAGATTAGTTTATGAATCCAAATACATAATTCCAAACTTTTAAATCACTTATCATAAATAGAGTAGTTTATGGATATAATCCATAATCATTAAAATTATTTCTTTGAAAAAATATATACTCATAAATCCTTCATAATGGTTTGTATGGAAAGTGATAATTATCCTATGCATATCCCCCAGGAGTGTCATAACAAAGAGTGCAGTAAGGCCCGTTGTCGTGCACCAGTTCCCATTCGAGTCTAGCTCAAAGCGGTGTCTTCAGGTTTTACCCCTAGGTACATCTGTGATAGAGCTGCCTCTACCTGCTTGTATCTAGACATGGATTTATTCCTTGAAATAATTATAAATCTCAACAATACAAAAATTCTGAGATGTTCTTCTATACAAATCCTCAATGTTTATCTTAGTGTAATGTGCTCTAATCGGAGTTTATTTAAATCTAGTTTCCAAGGTTTGTACTAAAATTTCTTTGATACCAACTGTAAGGCCCTAACCCATGTTACCCAGTGTAGGTTCATTATTATATAACATTTTCATGATAAAAAAAGATCATGTTTTGAAAGACCGATTAGTTCAGTATACTTGTAAATAATATATACATTCATAAGGTTTAAATTAAATTATAAAATGAAAAACTACAACAACATTGTCTTCATATCCCACACTCATATCCCTTAGACTATCCCTATAGGTTAGTCATAATATATTTATTCACATCATGGGAGAAATAAATCATATAAATGGGTGAGCTCATATGCTTAGTAAGGATAAAATTATAGTGGAAACTTTCATAAATAAGAATAAACATTTAGGTAAATGTTTAAGACTAAAACATAATCCTTTTAAAAGTGAAATTGAGCATAACATGGAAAAGATAAAATAAAATAATGCCATTTACTTATTCAAATGGATATTCTACTATTCTAATAATCACATTCAATATCCGGAGACACATTCATAATGATTGAATGCATAATGTCAGTCTTTAAATCCAGTGTTAAGTCCTCGTGCTAGGACCTAGGGGCTAAATGTAACCAGACACCAACCTAGAGAGCCTCTGTAACTAGACTCCAACCTAGAGAGCCTCAGTAATCAGAATATGAATTAGAGAGCCCCTGCAACCGGACTCCAACCCAGAGAGCCTCTATAACCGGACTCCAACCCGGGGATCCTCTGCAACCGGACTCCAACCCAGAGAGCCTCTGTAATCGATCCCCAACCTTGAGAGCCTCTATAACCAGACTCCAACCCATAGAGCCTCTGTAACCTGACTCCAACTTGGAGTGTTTACTTTTATTGGTCCCTAACTCGGATAATACTAGTCGAACAAATTAATCTTAAGAATTTGTGGAAATATAACATAACCATTTGTATTAAAACTATCATGTAAAATGCCAATACATTAACCATAAACCATGAATTGTATAAAAATAACAAATCCACAGTCAAACATAATACAATATAGATGATTTTATTCATAATAGATCTACTTCAAACAAGTTTGAAATCAATCAAAGGATGTGGACATATATTAAAGGAAAATTATTTAATAGGTATTTATATTTCTATTTCGAAATCAATTAAATGTCATGTAATTATAAAAGATAACATTTTTTGTTTGAAAATACTCTTATAAGCTTTTAAGGGAAGATTTGACGAATTTATAATGGCATAGAATAACCGCACCCATCGTATAAGTTAAAAAATACATTCATACCTTAATTTTGTCGAAAAAGACGTAATGTACCTTGTTTGGAAAATAATGGAAAGATTTATTTCAAAACATTTTATAAAAAGTAAAACAATGGTATAAATCAATTTAACCCATAGTCTAGTAAATAGTAAATAAATTTGGAATAAATTTTTAGGAAACATGGATGTGGATGATAAAGAGGTCCCAAGAGATACTTTCTTAAAAACAACCTCAGATAATAAAGAGATTGTAGAATTAAACCTTACTACATTGTAATCAATTGAGTCGTATGAGCATAAGTTAATAACCTCCAAATCATTCTCAGAATACAATGAATATAAATAGAATCATGATAATATATATATATATATTTATATATATCAAATGGATGTAAAAAATACACCAAATGAAATAAGTGGAGAACAATGGAAATCTCATGGAATTAAAAGTGAGATAAGAAACCCCTTACCTCTAGTCTGACTTGTCTTGTATGTTCCTTATTATTACTGAATAATAAAATAAAGTTAATTTATACTTTATTAAGAATATTATTATAGTTTATTTTTCCTTTTATATCACTTATTACCTTTTTATAACACTTAGTTAATTATTTGAGTTCATATTGAATATTTTATTGATGTTCGGAACTTGACTCAAAAATGAACTTGTTATAATTACAATTTTTCCATGTGGTCATAAGTAATTTATCTCCAGAATAATATAAATGATTTATATATCATATATATATTATATATTCAGTATATATATATATTTATTTATAACAATACATAACATTTGAAGATAAGAAATGAAATGCACCATTCCTGGAGACGGTAATCCGTACGTATGCATGAACGCTAGTTCATTTCTATTTTGTATTTTAATGGAATTAAAACATAATGATACATATGAATATTATAATTCTAGTATAATATCATATATAATATCATTAACTCCATTCTTTATAAGTCCCACAAAATGCATTAACGAGTCATATCACTTTGAGTGGGCGGTAGTCCACACTTCTCAAATGAAATTATCGCATTTTACCCATAATGGAAACCATAAAAGAATGATATAAATGGAAAATATAGAAGCATAAATAAAATATAAACATAATATATATCATATATAAATACATTTCCATCTTAATGTCCACCATGAATGGTTTTAGGATATAATTGAACAATCATTGTTTCGTGAGGTGTTAGTTTTCCATGCTTAGAGACAATATGTTATTTACGCATTAGATGGAGGTGTGTGTATGTGTTGTTAAAATAATTCTCATAATAAAGTCCTAGTATATTTATGATAGTTTTTTTGTTATAAAATAAAATAATGAAAATATTTTAGGTTCAGTATAATTAAAATAAACGAAAAGATGTTAAGAGAAACCATTACCATTAATTTGGGCAATTTTTTTTTGTTTGAACCAAACAGACTTCTTGAAGAGACTTCTACCTGAAGTAAGGCTTATAAGTGGAAGATAAGGATATTTAGAGCATATTTGTTAAGGTTTTTTATGATCCATGGGGCTTGAGATGTGTGTGGAATTAGTTAGAAGCATTGTCCTTTTATAAGGGAGAGGAGGGGATCTTTTGGAATGTCTGAAAATGTTATTTTTTTAAACTCATCTTCAGTTTAAAAAGGTCCCAAACTCATTAAATTAAAATATAAAATGAATCATGTTCCAAATAAAATTATAAAATAATAATTGGACAGGTTTTGGATGTTTTTTAAATATTAATAGTCTTATTTATTTAAATTATTTATTAATGAGGTGAATATTACATCATTATTCTGTCATAAATAAATTAATTTATTTCATGTCTAAAAATTGTAAAAAATACAATAATGTAGGAAACATTTTTATCATTCCAATAAATATTTATAATCTAAAAATGAATTATATAACACCATGTAATAATTGATATACTAAAAGATATTTTTTAATGTCATTTTTGTCCTTACTTTATGTTAATTAAAATTAAGTGTCATTATCACTCTTAAGTGGCTCAATGGGGTACTAAAATTGACACAAGGATGCCCATGGTCGGAAATGACTCATCCAACAAGGTTAGGACAAGTTTTATGGTAATTGTGTCTTATTATAATATTCTATTTACCTTAAATTACCATATTTACCTTTAACCGTGGTAAATAAAAGTCAAAAGTTACAATTCACCAAAAATTAATTTTATCATATTGAACCACATTTTACTTACTAATAACAAACTTGTATGTAGGATTTTCATAATTCAATTCACAGAAGTCCTAAAATTTCATTTAAATGAATCATTTAGTTTTTTAACTAATACTAAGTGGTTTTACTATTCAACAAAAATTGACATTTTTCAGAAAAAGACCAAAAATTCAGCCTAAACAATATTTGATATTCTGAACTCAAAAATGATATCTATTTTACCAAATTCAGAACATAGAATTTTTATTAATTAATTTAACATTAATTCTCGTTGTCAAAACAAAAAATGTGTTTTTAATAAAATAACTAACAAAATAATAACACTTGTTTATGTATAATTTCAATGTGAAATTAATTCCCATGACCAACACTAGATTAGATGGTAAAAATATAATCTAACTATACTTCCAAAAAATTCATAATTATAATTGAACACTATAAATTATTCTGATCAAAAAATTTGTTTTCAATTAAAACATTGTATTTTTTACTATTCATCCAATTATAAAAGTTATCTGTAAAGTACCAAAAATGTATCCAAACTAAATTTTTAAATCCTGATTCTAAAGAAGAATTTAATTTCATTAAATTGAATATATAGAAGTGTCATATTTTGGTTTTAAAAAAGGATCTCCATTAAAAGGCGACAAAATTTCATTTTTTGAAAAATGCTTCTTTTTTGTAAAAAAAGGAATTTGTTCATATACTATGTTTAAAAAACACATAATAAGAATGGTAAAATTATATAGAGTATATAATATTCCAAATTCAGTTAATACTGTCCATAACAGCTTTTTGATGGTTAGTGTGGTATGTTGTGGTGCCCTCGATCTCGATGTTTTGTGTAGCACAATCTATTGAATTACATTAATGAGATAACGTACTATGAAATCTTGGGGTGTTACATGAACAGATCTAGTTTATAAAAATCATGACCTACATTCATCTCTTCCTCTCAAAAATGGGAAATAAAACTAGTGATCGTGTGTATGGAGGACTATAACCACATGAACTGAGTTATGTTTTTTTACAGAACTACTTATCATAGATGGATAAAATGGAATATCTTATATTTATATATGATATTTCTTATATAATTAAACTTTTAAAATTATAATATCACATAAACCATCTAACATTCCATTCTATTGAGACTATGAGAATGTCGCTCATTATTATAGAGGGATAATTCTTCGTGATGTGATGTTACTCATTTTACATAAAATTTACATGGAAAGTAATAGATATTAATTTTATATTTATATATTATATATACGACATGTTAATTTTCTGGATATGAAATATATAATATTATTTATTACCTTAGTATCAATTGAATAAAGCATAACATCATTCATGTGTATGAAAGACTACAACCACACGAAGTAATGTGATTTGTTTTAGTTACCAAATCACAAAGATATAATTTTTAAAGAGATTTAAATAAATATTATGATATTTATGATACACTTATAATTATATAGCGATAAAATAAAACATTCCTTTTTTCCATTATAATTGAGAAAAAATGGAAATGTTTCTCTTCTAAACGTATGACTTTCTATATCCATGGTTGTAACATAGTTCATTTTTCATAATCATATTTCATGGATGATTTTAAAATTAAACATTAATTATCAAAATTATAATAATTTCAATATTATTATACTTGATATGATTTAATAATAATATTTTGATGTTTCCAACATACCAATGTAATTTTGGATATATTATCCATTTATTGATAACCACCATAAATTAAATGAGTTTATTAAGTAATTGAATATGAAATAGAAAAAATAAAATAAAATGAATAATAATTTTAAATATTATCTTATTAAATTTCTCAATGAAATTAATTTTATTATTTTTTAATATAATTAATGAATCTGATGAATTGGGCTTTAGGTAAGGTTTTCTTCTCAAAACATCCTTTTTTGACACGCAATATATTTTACCCAAAGTGTTCCTTTTATATGTTATATATACTGTCACATTACATATAATATAATTAATACTTCGTAATTTAGGGTATTTTATGGTAAATTTATTTCCATCATTCATGGGGCTAATAATTTAAAAATTAACCAAATGGCTTGAGTTTACGTTTCATTCTCTTTTAAATTATGATTATTTATGCTTGACATTAAATTATTGGATGTGTTTGATCATTTTTGAATAAAATCCATTTTTTATTCTCCCATAGTTATTTAATGATATTTCATTTAATAATACCATTTTATCTCTTAGTTAGTTAATAATATTTAGGAATTATTTTTAGGAAAATAGACTTTAGTTCTCTCCTTATCCAGAAAACATTTCTCTCAAATGTCTATGTTTTCATTATAATTTTTAAAAAATTAGAAATTAATCTATTATTTTCAAATTCATTTTTACATTTTATTAATTTTTTTAAAATTGATTAAAATTAAATTTATATTTATTTTTGAAATAATGTACTTCTTGATATTTAATGAAAAATGTGAAAAAGAATATTTTTAAAAAATAATGGATTGAATCATATTTTTCTTCATCATGTCAACTATTTCCCTCAAATATTACATTGTAAGCTTCTATGTTTATTTTCAATGAAATGTATTTCCACAATATTTTATTAATGATAGTTTTTCAAAAGTTATTTTCAATTTTGGATGGACATTTTCAATATGAATATTTCTAATATTTTTAAAATTATTTCTATAAATCAATAGAAAATTACATAATGACATGAAATGATTATAAATTTTTTATTTTTTCTCTCATATATATACATTGATTATTCATCCATAATTTTATGGTCCAATACATTCTTTATGATCATTTCACATTTTAAATCATTATGAAATTTCCTTTTGATTACGATATGATGCATGATTATGCAACTGATTTTGTTTCAATGGATAATTATTATGTTACGCCATGTGATAAATTTCGATTATGTTTCACAGATATATCATAAATTTGTTATTATGGGTGAACACAAATACTGCTAAAATGGATTTATTAAATCTTTACTCTCATGAGGAATCATGTATCAGATAATGGAGTAAACATAATATATTTTGGGACTTCTTCCACCATGTATTATTTTCAAGTAAGTTTGAATTGTCTTATGTTTCAGAAAAGTTTTTATTTCTACCAAATACCCTATGTTGACATGATATTATGATCCCATTTTTTTAAGATATTTTTCAATGTGATTAATCATGTGAATTCTTTTTTAATATATCATATTATTCTTCAGACAATCATATTATTCTTCCATGTCATGTTTATTTCCTTACTATGCCTTTTAGATCACCCATTTTCATTTGTATTCCTTTGTTATCCCATTAAATTTTAAAAACCAATAAAGTATTTTTGGATTTTATTATGGTTAATAAATTCGATTCATTTTATTTTAACCTCACATTTTTGTACTATGACCATAGTCTTCAATGAAACTCGACCTTGTGATCTTTGGGTTGTAATAAATTGATATTTATATTAAAAATCAAGTAAAAATATGTGTAAAATTACTGTGTCACAATAAGGTAGATGTGATATTATAATTAATAGGTTATAATTATTTAATAAGTATTATATATAAATATTTTCCCCTAAAATAACCATCCATGAAAAATGGTTGTCGAAAACTAATTGCATTGCTACATGGAGACGGTAAGGTGTAAATACAGATGAAAAAAATTTCACAAAATTTTTTTTGGGAAAGAGGGTCGATACTGGTGATTTTAGAATCATAATAAAATTTTAGTATATTTAGGATATTGTAGTTTTTATTTATGATATGTAATATATATTTATATGATGTTATAAAGGGGATAAAATGTAAGTGATCGGTCAATGTTATTACCTATCATTTAATATAAATCATTTAAATAACAAATTAAATGTCAAAGGGTTGGACTTCTTGGATGAACATCACCTATATAATGTATATAATGAAGTTATGAAACAATTTGAGTGAATTTTGGTCTAGATAGAAGATCAATGTGGTCTAAAAAAGTGAGAGAGGAGGTGTCATTTTATAAAATTTAATAGGTGTACATCGGGAATTTCATAAAATATTAAATTATAATTAATTAATTATCATGAAAAATTCACCCAACAGGTCAGATATTGAATCTTTTGTAATTATATGGTTGAAATATCATTAACTAATAAAATTTGGTCAGGTTAATGTGTGGTTCTAATTCTTATGTTTTGGTTAAACCCCTATCTCAGCCAATTTAAACATTAACAATAATAACAAATTTTTTTACTTTTAATGTTTTATAATTATACATATATTATAATTATTGAATAATAATTAGAAATGTGATGAAATTATAGACCATATATACCCTTATGAGGAAGATTATATTTCCCCTAGAGAAAATCCAATGCGATTAAAGGGACACATCACCATTTTTTGTTTCCTACACCGAGTATGGGTCATATGGGTTTAGGATATATTTGATAGATTTCATATTCCTAATCTAGATGTTCCAAAAACCCATTTGTCCCATGAATAATTACAGTAAACAAATTGTTACTCATTTTTAATATATTCGTGTTATATAAGGTCTCATTATTTGTCAATTCATGTTTGGTTTGGACTCTCCCATGTCGTGCGAACTCTTATAGAGAAAATCCCATTTTTGTTTAAAATACAATACCCTAAACTTATAGTGACCCATTTAAGTACAATCACCACAATTATATACTCTATGACTATTGTTTATAGTGTGTTTCATGTGGTCCAAGTCCTTTTTTCCTTTTCATCACATTGAGTTTCTACTCTTTCATATTGCATGAATATCCTTCAGATAGACACACCCCCTTTTGATCTAGCATTATATACATAAATTTTTTAAAGTATTTAGTATTTTCTATAGGATGGTAACTTTATATTATGAATCTCCCATTATTTTCATTTAAATTATATAATTATATTATCTTTATCACATTACACAGTAGCCCCCACCCCCACATTTGATATTTTTATCCAGTAATGCATCTGTCTGAAATAGTGTGTGTCTTGATTCATAATTAAGTGGTAAATTTAGAGACACATAAACCCCTTGTCTCTAGTAAATCTGTATGTTATTCCCCCATTTGATACTATCGTCTCATGTATTTGACCCTTAAGACCTATATTCTTGTCAGGTTCATTATTTCCTACTATAAAAACCATCTCACCCTCAGTTTTGTTCTATATATCATGACTATATATTATGTGAAACTCATTCAAAATATTTTAGTATGTAATGTAACCTCTTTTTCCATTCCTCCAAATTGAGTGAAACTCTCATCGAATCCACAAGAACCATTCCATAATTACCCTTCATTGGTAGAAGGATCAGTACCATAAACAAGAATACAAGAACCATGTATCATGACCTTAAATATTGTCCATATAGAACCCCCTATCACTCAATACGAATTTATTTTGTGTCAACTCTAGTGTTTATTATATTAATGATCCCCTTTTTTGCTATCCTCAATTTATATGAATACCCCTATTTGGTGTTTTCCACCTGCCTCACCACATTTCATAATGACCTGTCATCTATTTCTATGTTTTCTGGGATATATATGGATGACTTTATCTCCTATTTCACCAAAAAAATACTCCCATCTCCCATTACATATTATTATAAATCATTGGTTGACATTGAATAAAGTTCCACCCTTTCACAGTAATGTGTTGTAGCACTCATATGGGAATGATTAAATCATTATAACTATAATTTATATGTGAAATTGTGTTATATTTGGCTTGTATGACCCCTCCCAATTCACATTAATTATATGGTACCTTCATTATGAAAAATTATTTTAATTTAATTTTCATGTTCTACAACCATAAAATATCATCCTTGGATTAAGAACCATTCACTTAATATGTGTAAAATCATCTATAAATATGAACTAAATGTTTTTTCTTCAAATCTGACTAGAAATACCATAAAAAACTAATTTCCAGGGGAATAAATTCATATATTGTTAAAAACTGATAAAGGGTAATATTATAAAAAGTCATGATTCTTCTAAAAAAGTCACCCATACACCTTTTGAAATTTTAAGGTCATAAATATAAAATGTACAAGGCCTAAAAGACTCACCTATAGCCACTGGAAAAAATCTAGCCATGCTCACTAGACCGACTGGTTCTGGAAAAAGTGTGATCCATTGTTTCAAAACCATATTCCACTTTTAATAGGACATTAATGAGGTACACCCCTCTATGTTAACCTATTGTGCATCCAAACACATCGAAAGGCATGTTTTTACACATGTCAATTCACACATCATGGTCACATGTTGTCAAACTATATGATGCATCATCCATACCATATGATGTTAGACCATGTTTTCAATATCCTGGAAACAAAATGTTAAACTGAAAACTACCATTATTATTTCTTGATGTAAAACTATAAAATGTCTTGTTCCTTACCCCTTCAGTGTCGTTAACCTACCACACAACTCATATTCATATACTGTGACATGAAAACCATGATGACACTTCAGTTTGGATGAAATTTTATCTTTTTATTATTATAAAACACACACTCAATGTGTTTATTTCCATGGTGGCATAATTCCATGAATTTTAAACTCCATCAAAACATTTCCACCATTCTCCAACATTATTTTCATATCCCTTTACTTGGATGCCCACTATCTTCCATCGATGAACTGGATTCCCTAATGGTGGTTGTTCCTAGACTAACCAGATCACATCCCATCATGTGAACATGTCTCACTGTACACTTAAAAAAATTATTGACTCATGTGTTTTGAACATAATTATTGGGAGAACTTTATTTTTTTGTCCCCAAACATTATAATGTGATCATGTAACCTATATTTTACTGATGTTCGTCACTCATCCTAGTTTATCCTATAAATCCCCCTTATATTACATATTCTGACCATCTTGATTGATATCCTCCATGTCCCACTTTTTTTGGGTAAAATCTTGCATCCACAACATCATTAAGCGTGTGCACTCTCATGTGTAACAAATGAAATTTGTCAATGCAGAGTCCCTCCCTCCACCAACATTTCTCTCATAGGGAAACTCTCAATGGTTTATGAATCATTCAAACCATAAATATTCCATTATTTTTTATATATCTTAATAAAATAACTGATCTTCTATTTTTCTATTGATTCACACATTGAGAATGACTCACATTGACTAAGAAGCATATGGTTTGTTTACATTGTAATATGATTGAGGAACATTAGAAGGAATATACATGAACATGATGAAATTTATCAATATTAATGAGAATCAAGAAGGTCATCCAATATCTTGATCCTCTTCAATTATTACATGAAAAATAAAATAAAATATATTCCCACCCATGGAGCAATATTTTAATGTTCTAGAATTCAAATTCATCTATTATCTTTAATATTGACTCCCTTTTTAATGGGTGAATTTTTTGATTCTACGTATCAAATGTTACAGGAGTGCTGAGGAGAGAATGGAAAAATTTATATTAATATGGTTTAAAACAAGATCAAAACCCCCTGATGGAAAATAATCAAAAAAACTGGATCCCTCATAGAAGAAATGGGACTCATAAAATAAATTTGAGCACAATGAAACTCAATCTTATGATCAGTTAGTTATAATTAACATAATGTATGTCTCCACCACCGTGGAACCTATAAATAATTAGTTCACCCAAAATTTATGTGGACTGGGAGCATTTCTATTCCAGATAAATATCTGAATTCCAGAAACAATTTTTTGTGGGATAATAGTTAATTATATTCCAACAGGTATCCATCTTTCATGAGTGTCCTCCCATGAGTTCCATAAAACATAATACCACGTTAAAGTAAACCATTGAAATGTATCAATACGAATATTCTATAAAAATTTATTTTATCCCCTAGAGGATCTGTGAGACCTCAATCCTTTGCGCAACAAACATCATAAGAACCCAAAAATCACCCCTATGTAGGGAGACAATGAATCTCAAACGAATTAGCATCATGATCCCCACCTTCAAGAACCACCAATCATTCTTGAAACACACATAAAATACCCCTACATGATGACTCCTTTCAATAGATATATATTCATATATTTTGAGTGTTTATAGACAATGTACAAATCCAAATAGTGTTTATTCATTAGAAAATCATCCATGGGATCAATATCATCAACCTTCATGCCTAGAACCATTTCTCCATGAATGAACTAGAAAATATTCTGACCTTTTCTCAAATCATAGTACCCCTAATCTAGAGACCCTCAAATGACTCCCCAATGTCATGGTAATCCTCATGTGAATCTACATTCCATTCCCAATGAGAGAATATGGCATCCAAGTAAATGCTTCATGGGAATAAAATAAAAATGAGTGCATTTATAAAACATTTCTAAGAAGTATGAAATTAATCTACATAGATTCCATGTCTTATTTAAATAATGTTAAATTCCATGACAATGTCTTATTATGAAGACCATAAAATAAATGGTAATTTCTTAGTCGCATGATGTTAGACTGCATGGAAACATCCTTAATGTGTTATGTTAAACTATATCCTTACCAGTTATGTCAAGCATTGGATTCTACATGGGATAATCATTAGATGATGCCCATTCATCTGAGAAGCTCATACACATAATACCCACAACATAAAGTTTCTATCTCATTTCATGGAACATTCCTCGTTATTGAATGATGTAAAAATTCATGAACTAGTGTTTCTAAAAAACCATAAATAGTGCCCTTGATCTATAGAGATTTTTTTCATTATCTCTTAACAGGGTTCCTAAGACAACTACATGAGGTTCAATCCAACCACCATCAAAAATATATTAGTCTCTCAAATTGGGATAAGATAACTATAAGTTGTGATCATTCCCCCCGGGGACTAACATGAAGACTCACATTCCATTATAATATTTTTCACTACACCTCGGGGCCATCATATTCCTCTAGTCTATGATTAGACTTGTGTTTTTTTACCTTACATAATAAATTTCCCCAAAAGAAAATAAAACATTGAACATACCCTTAAATACTTTGATAATTTTGAAATTTTCCCATTAGGCTATAAATAAATAACCATGAACTCATAAGATAATACTATTATAACCATTTCCCGACAAGACATTAAACCTGCGACCATTTCCAAATATGATAGTAAACCTAAAACAGATCCTAATGCATCAAAATATATATGTCATGTGATAATTATAGGATTACAGATGGAATGATCCATGGATTCCATATGATTATGGTGAAAGATACCCTATTTCAGATGTAAGACACCTTGGGTTTTATAGATTATATAATTTTTATAAGATATTTTATTAACTATGAATGTCAAAAACATATATTGGTTACCCACACACCCAACATCCATAGTTTAATAGAAATTTACAACATTTCAATCATATACAACCATAGGTAGATGCTTTGTTTCAACAAAATATAGGGTAATTAACCAGTACCAACATCATGATAGTGTTGTGAAAATAGTTAAAAAATATTTATCAAATCAATGAGGGAAACATAGATTTCGAAAAAAAACTCTGAGGAAGAATCCATGGAGGTAGAAATTGACATCCCATCATATCATTCCACTCATAAAGCCAAAATCAACATATTTTTATTTAAAGGTTGCCAATATTTGGAAATAAGGAATGTGGGGAAACCACTCTGTATGGTTTGTGACTAATCAAAGGATGTATTAAACTATAAGAGAGTAAAGAAAATAGAATCACCTAATGTGAACCATAGAGAAAGCATTTTAATCCTGGGTTTTATGTGTTGTTTTAATTCCTAAAAACCTCAATAGTAAAAATTTAAAATTTACCTCCCTTAGGTGCGGGCGGCTTGCGATCCATGGAAGGACATAGGGGCATGGTATTATTTATTACTATGATTTTCATTCAATATCACATTTTCCTTAACAATTCATAAATGGAATAGTATACTTCCGTCATGTAAAAAACCTTTGATTAAAAATTTTCCAATGTTTTTAATGAAGGAGTTTTTTACTATAAGGGAGGATAATGAATTTACTCTATGAGGGTGAAGTAGAGTACATTTTATTATATAAAAATCATTCCTTATTCCCCATAATTACTCTATCCTAATATTTTGTAACTATATATATATATATATACTTTTCCCTTATTCTGCAGCATCCCCATAATTTTTAATTTATTATGATTGATGAATTTAATTATCAACAATACTATAATGGGGATAAATTTTTTAATATATCTATGAAATTAACTAAATAAGTGTTGATTTTAATCCAATCAATATTAATTTCCTCTTTAGTTTCAAGAAAAAATATTTATAAGAAAATTTATCAAAAAAATATATTATGGAACAATATTGTTGAATGAAATATACAAACACCAAATTTGTTAACGACACCTTAGATATAATATTTTCCATTCCAAGATGTATTGAAGGGTCAATTAAAAAAAATAAAAAGCAAATATTTAATAGGGATTAATTTTTATTTCATTTAATCTTTGTTAGAAATTGATTTTTAATATGAGATCTCAATTTGTTATAGGTTACCTCTTTTTATATATCCATATAAAAATTATCATGGGTGGTGGATTCCTAAAAATCCTTAGTGTAGAGACACATTAGTATATTTTAATTGATTTCTACAAAATATAAATTGTTCAATTTAGTGATCTTATATATTTGTATTTTGGAACTCCAATGAGGAATCATTAAATTCCACTTCATGTACCAGAATAATATTTTCTAAATGTATCTTTTGGAATGATAACCTTGTTGGAAATTTTAATCCAATAGTTTAAATTTTTATGGTATTGAAAAATATTACAACCATTATCATCCAAAAAACGTATGACTTTATAAATAAAATTATGTTTTTTCAATGAATATATAATAGTGAAGTAATTTTTATTTATATAGTTCACAATACATGGAATATTCTTCAATGGTGGTATGGTTTGGTGGTACTTCAATGTATGTATATCTGTTTTATGAGGGTTAGATTGTTTTTAGGGTTTCAACACAATGATATTCCTCTAAGGTATATTGAATGCGATTAACCTCTTTTGTAGACATTTGATTTTGGTATGAATGTTTTTAGAAAATATTTTTTTGTATGGGGTAAATTTCAGGCCATTGTCAGAAAAATTAAATATATTATAAGGGTTTGTTACCAAATAAAAGAAATTTTAATTCTAGATAATATACATTAAAAATTATAATGGTTTTAGTTTTATATGAATTATACAATGAAAGTAAATTGAAGGTAAATTTTTTTTACCATGGTTTGTTTTGTGATTTATATTTAAGGAGGAGTCTAGCATGTAAATTTTTTTTATATTTTTTAAAAATCTAACATTGATATATATTTGATTTTTTATTGCTATTTTAAGACAAAAATTTAGATATTATAAATTGTTTATTTGGACCATATTTTAGGATTTATGGATATGGTGGTTTAGGGAAACCACAATATGAATGCTTGTTACATTTGATATCATGGATATAATCCATTTTTAGATATTCTGCTAACATAAATTGCATTTCATGGAGAAAATTAATGTATTTATGGATTAAATATTGGGGTTTATAGGTACTAAATAAAATTTATTGTTTTTCATATATAAATTTTTGATATAATTTATTTTGAAGACGTTTTGGTTATAGAATAATAGATTCCAGATTCTTTGTATTGGAATTTTTGGAACATAATTGATGAAAGAGATTGGGTAGTTAAATTATGGTATATTTATTGGTAAAAGAAAAATATGTTGTAATCAACATGAAATAAGTAGAAGTGTCAACAAATGAATAAATATCAATGTGGTATATATTTTTATTTTTAGTAAAATAATGTACAAAACAACTTGGGTCACTATCTTATTTTTGAGGTTTCCTTGTTATTGTTTTTGTATGGTCTAGAAATGGGTTTGGTAAAACATTTTTTATTGGATTGGTTGGAATAGATTGATTGATAAATCCTTTCATAAATATAGAAGTGTGTAAAAAATATAGTGGATGGTTGGTATGATATTTTAAATATTATGAAAATGGATTTGGATTAGGGTTGTGTCATGGTTATGAAATATTTAATGACTTTGATCTTGTGGTGAAACCATGGAGATGGTGGATGGCCCCCAAACCATGGTATTTTTTTCTCTATAAAAAGTATATCCATCTTTTTCATATCGAACTCCCATCTACAAAAAATGATTTCAACATTATTGTTCCTTAAATTATAATTTATTAATAAGGTTAATTGCATTTAATGTTTTTCCCATAAATTCTATAGTATATAATCACTAAATTGTGATAGGAAATATAAAATCCTAATTATGACTCTAGATATTGATGTTTTTAGTTTTATGTAGAATTGTAATATTTTATCTTACTAAAAAATTTATTAAATGTTTTGATATATAAATTCCATTATTTATGTAATCAAAATTAAGCGAATAAGAATGTCCCTCTTGATTATTATTTAAAGTGAGTTTAATACATTATCTATTCAACTTGATGAATTCTTCATGGCCTCTTTAGGTCACAAATGTTTTTTAGGGTTGGATCATACCATTATAATTTGTCCAAACAAATGTTACTTTAGTTTTAAGTTATATAATATGAATCATGAGTTAGAAATATGTATAATTTCTCCTATGTTGAAATTATATCTATCCATTTTTAATTGATTCCACTTTCTTCTTCTCCAATTATAGATCAATGAATTTTAGTACATAGATCTCTCGACTTCCTTGATATTATTTATAAAAAAAATACTTCCTCAAAAATTTAGATATATCCATGCTATCAATGTTTATAAACCAATACAATTTTAGATCTATGTAAACTTGTTGTTCTTATATTTTCCCTTAATCCAACCGAAAAAAAATTTCATATACGAATTATATATATATCTATGTATTCTGAATGTTCAGCATCAAGATTTATTAATAAATACATTTACTGTCTGCATATTATATTTTATGTAATTAGATTTATTTCTCTATTTGACAACTCCAATTACCTTATACATTATGGTTGATATGAGGTTCATATAATTTATGTCACATCATATATCTTTAGAAATAAAATTATTTTTTAATTGTTAAACTTTGTTTATAGTTTATTAATTTGAAAAAAAGTATTTTTCATGAAATAAAATACATTATTCATGAGGTATTTTATGCCTACTGTACCTATATATGATTATATTACCTTAAATTTTATATTTATGGATGAATTATCAATACATGTAGGTATTTATGTGATATTTAGAAATTTTAAATGTGTCTCTCATATGTAATTCCAAAAACATCCAACACATCATCCTCAATTATTATTTATTAAAAATATCATTTATTTTAACAATTCATCCATCCATTTGGAAAATATCACATACTTATTTGTAATATAAATTATCATAGTGGAGGGTTGTTTGAAAACATAATCTTTATAGGATATTATTAACTATTAAATGTAGATCATGTTGTCTTATGTATATTTTAATTCAAAAATTTCACAATTTTTTTCTATATGAAATTCAATCAAATACCATAAAATAACTCCTTATATTTACTATATGAATGAAAATAATAATCCCAAATGTATCATGTTTTATTATACAATATTTTATTCATTTGTTTTCATGTGATTTGAGGTTACTTTTTTACAAGTTTTTACCCTATCAATGAACCATGTTAAATCCGAGAGACAAATTTAAAATACTTTTTGAGGTGAGAATTCATTATAATTTTCTAAATTTATCAAAATATCTATATTACTTATCTTTGGTCTCAATCATTTATTGAGTATAAACATTTCAAAGTCCTTCATATACTTTATCATATAGTTAAACTCTTGTAATACAAAACATCATTGAATCTTTTTTTCATCCAATCCCTCTTTTTAAATATTTATTAAAGGTTTTCATGAAAAATTTACAATACCACTTTGGGGATAATCATATAGGTGGTAAATGTTTTATATTAACTGACCATTGATAATATCTCCCCTTGCATAATGATTTAATTTACATGAGAGTGCATAAATTTTTAGCTGTCATAGTTTATAGGATGGAATATGTGATCAAACCATTATCTTATAGTTCCATATATTGTATAATATATAGAATCATGTAGATACCCTAACCCCAGTATCATGAAACCAGTTTCTCACATCATTACATCGATATAAGTTACTAGGAATCACATCCATAAGTATAAATCAGTTTAGTAGTCTTAATAAACTGTACAAAAACATAAGTCTTACATTACATTTTGATAAAAAAATTACAACATAATTTTTTTATAGAATAATATTATTAACTCTATAATATTATTTCACATATTTAATAGTAATATTTATTGTATCCCTAGGAAAGGAAACAAAATAAAGATAATCTTGAATGACCAGTTAGCGTTAAGTATAGTTAAATTTATCAAGATTCAATAAGATTAATCAATATAGAAAGGTAAATAACTGAAAACACATTAAACATAAATTACCATAACATAATGAAAATAGAGAATAATTAATATGAAATGGTAAATAACTGAGAACCCTTTCCATATAATCAACAATTAGAGAATGAAATGCATCCATAGATAATATGATTGTTAAAATGTCCTATAAAATAATAATAATTAAAGAAAAAAAATGATAAATTATTGGACATTGTGTATTCATAGGTATATTATAAATTTACAGTCAATACCTTTCACAATATAGTTTTGCATACTACTGTCAATAATGTTTAGAAGATAGTTTAGAAAATACTGCTTACAAATGATAGGGTTTGTTGAACTAATATTTTCCCATTAAATTATTGATGTATCAAGGTGATTATAATAACTAGTTCATAACACATGATATAAAATTCTAAATAATTCATCATATATCAAATAAAAAATTATTTAATCAAAAATGTTCCTTACCATCAGGTATCCATCTAGACTGAATGATATAGATTTATCAATATTTCCATGGCTAATTAAATAACTGTTAGAGAAAAAGCACAAGTAAAAATTGAATACGGTTAGGGAAAAAAGTATCCATGATGAATAATTTTTAAATATAGGGTAAATTTATTTTCCATAGGAAATTAAATAATTCAATGGAAATTTGATGACTAAATAAATGAATCAAGGAGATTAATTTCAATACTTTCCTTAGTAAAAGTGATCATAAACCATCTAGATGATTATTAATGATGATATTGATAAATATATAACAATTTATATAATAATAAAGGTATTTTTCCTTAATTAATATAAATACAATAAAAATATCTACAAAAATGTCTTGTAAAAAATACCCTTTTCATTTTAAAAAACATTTTGAAAATAAATTTCTTTAAAAATCACTTATAAAAATATTATCTTTCAAAAAAATATATTAAATATCAAATGGAAGAATAAATTAAATTAAGGTCATAAAAGTGGGTAATTCTATACATTACATTAAATATAAAATAACATTTATTTTTTTCACTATAAATTTTTTTTGGAAAGTTCCTCTTTAAGAAAGAAACCAAAATATAAATTTCACATTTTCTGTAATAACCAATTATTCAATATTTTGAAAAAAACATATTAGTACACTAAAAACATTATTAACGATTAAAAATGGGTGAAAATTACTTTAATAATCCTTTTTAAAATGATTAAATTGTTTTTTTAATTTTTTTTAGAAAATATGGTTTTCGAAGATAACAGATTTTCGACGGAAGAATGAAATAATGTCAAATACTATTTAAAAAACATTCACAAACATTTTAAGTACCGTAGAGTTAGAAAATTGTACTATTACATGAAAATATCCTGAATAACTCTAGGATAAGAAAATAAAATGTATTTATTATGAAATGTTAAATTAATTTTCTTCAACTAATACTCATGAATAAACCATCTCGATTATAATGAGATTTTTAAATAAACCATTAAAATTATTATAACATTGATATGAGAATTAATAAATGGATAGATAATGAGATTAACTGAAAATAAAAATATAAAAGTATATATTAAACATAAGATAATAAAAATTCATAAAAACATATTATTACCATTACATAATCAATGATGTAGATGTTTAACCCATTGATTGGAAATTCTATTAAGAATTCTCATACCTTACACTTCATTTTGGATGAACGTTTTTTAACCTAATGTATATTGGTTTTAAGAATGTTATGAAAATATAAAATATCGTTACTAATATTCATCATATCATATATTATCCTCTTATGACATATTATCACCCATTAGTTAATAACCGTTCACTAGTTTCATTATTTCGGAAGTTAATTTCCCTGTCTCCCCAATCGTTATTTATCATGATTTCTTTGGTTCTTACACACATTATACAGTTGTATAAACTACATAATAATAATAATGAATTAATTATCATATTAATTCTTTAATTATACATATTTATCATCCTTTATTTTTGGTGATGAAAAGAAAGTCACATCATTTCGTGGTGACATTAGTCCAAAGGTACAACAATGATGTTACCATCGTTATATGAGTGAAAAGGAAAGAATTAAAATGATATATATATATATATATATATACTATTTATAAAAATGTAATTATTTCAATAATATAATTAATTTTTAATTTATATCACATATAATCATTAACATTATATTTATTACCTTCCATGATAAGAATTAGTGAAAGGCGAATCAAATCGTTTAGCGAGGCGGTGGTCCACCGTACACATGTGTGATGTTATCTTATCTCATATGGAATTACAGGTGAATATATATATATTATAGTGTTTATATAGGTATTTATATTTTATAAATATCATATATATAATTTATATCAATCACCCTACTCAACCATGAGAGTTGGTAATGAAAAAAATGAACAATAGTGGTTCTCAAATCCATAGTCTGCTGTAAAGCCAAATGATGACTTCACCACCCATTTGGTTTAAGTGTTTGAGTTCTTAGGCCATAAAATTAATATATAAACCTTTTAGTATATGTAATAAAATAATTTTATTGCATCAAAATGTTTTGGATATATTTTATTGAGGCAGAGAAGGATATAAATAAAAAATGCATGTAAAATAACATTACCTATCATTTAGGGATCCTCCTCATGTTTGCATTAAATAATTAAAATGTATGATTTTTTCCAAAAATATGGCTTCTATGATAATTGTATTAATTTTTTTTGATATGATTTTTTAAGGTATTGGTCAAAACAAAGTGGCTTGAAATTGTGGTTAATGGGAGAGAGTGAGTGTCCTTTTATCACTGAGGAGGGGTAGAACTATTATAAATACACATAAAGATTCACTTTTGGGATATCTACCATCACTCGTGAGGCTTAAAAATAGATAAATAATGTATGGTAGGGTTTATGTGGTCGATAAAAACTTCTAAAAAACATAAATAAATATATTTTTATTATTTATTTCTTAGTCATTATGTTTAATAAATTTTTCCCTTTTAGTTTCTTACAATGGAAACTTGTATCATTTTATTTAAATGGGTAATTTATCCATTAAGAATGGAATAAAATTGATATTTATTAGATAATTTATAACTAATGTCTTTAAATATTATGTACAAATAAAAATAAAATTTGTGAGAAAAATTAATTTTAATACAAATACATAAAATGTTCAGAACACCGTTTTGTATTAATTTTGCTAATATAGTTTTTTTCTATTTAGGGGTCAATATAATTATTATATAAAAAATACTCCATTCATTTAAAATAGTTTAATTTTTTTGAAATTTATAAATAAATTTCTAAAATCTATAATTTTTATAATTTTCATAATGATTTTATTGAATATCCCTTTTTATATAATAATATTAATGTCAATTTTTTACTTCATTTATTTAATTTGAATAAAAAAAATCAATAAACTGATGGATTTTAAATATATTATTTCCACACAAGTGTATCATGATATATTCAAAAAAATAATTGAACTTTATATTTCATTTTATTTACCTCACATTTAATATGTTTATTATCATTTAATCTATTTAATTATTATCTAATTAATTCAGGTTTTGGTGTTTCATAAGAATTTAAATTGAATACTTTCCCTCTAAAAATTTAAAAAAAATTACCATGATTAAATAAACTAGTTTATAATTCAAAATAATATCTATAACCGAACTTATGTTTCTTTTCCCTATCTTAAATCCTTATTGATATTAAAGTCAAGGGAGGTTCCTTTTTGTCTTTTTTATTACCCAATTTATTACATTGGTCAAATTCTTGAAATAATATACAAATAAAACATATAATTAAATCATATGGTGATAAGGGTATAACGAATTCCAAAAAATAGTATTTATACATTTTGGTTGGTCATTTTACTGCTTATCTAAATGGATTAATCCTCTAATAAACAGATTTTTACCTTAATTACAATAAATAATTTTTAATGTTTTCACTAATCATTATAGTAAAAAATTATGTTAACCTTATGAGATAATAAATCATAATCTGAATCCCATTTATGGAATCCATTTTTTCAAATTAAAATCACATAAAGTGAAAAATATAATTTAAAATTAACCTCAAAGACGAGATCAAAAAGTGGGGTTTTAAAGTGTAAATTTTCAAAAGATTAAAATGTTTTTATATAAAATTAAATTGGAATATAAATAAAATGACATTTATTGGTATAAAATATATTATATTAAAATAATTCTACCTAAATACCAATTGAATATATAATTTAATATTATAAATTATTTAACGGAAATTTCCATTTTCAAGTAAAACATTTCATTTTTCACTATTTATCAGAAAATGAAACATTTTAGAAAATTACCAAAAATCAACCCTAAGATAATTTTGATATTACCATATCAAAATTGAATTTTTTTTATAAATTTTATAGACATAGGAAAAAATAATTTTAAATTATTTGTGTAAAACATGATTTAATCATCTTTTAGGAAAATAAACTTTATAAGAATATTTTTATTTTTATTTTAAATTATGTTTATTTATTACCAAAATATAACTAATAAAAATGTGTGTACTATATATAATCCCAATTTTGTAAATACTAATCATAACCATCAATTTAATGGTTAGATTATAACTATTATATTAAATTATAATATTTTATAATATATAATTGTTTGGTAAAATAGGGTGTTATGTGTAACGCAATATAAAATGATTATTGAATGTAATACAATCTAGGATCAATATTTCATGCCACTTATAATTTCAAATAAAATGTTATTACATTATAATAGTTTTGGTTTTACATTCTTCCCTCCCTAAATATGTTGTGTCCTCGCAATATAAACTTGATCTTGATAATCGAGGCCTTTTTATCAGGATATACCATTTTTGAAAAACCCAAATTATAAAAGTGTTAATAAAATATCCTCTTAATAATATACAATGAAATGTGTAATGTTCATCAGTCATAACATATAAATAGGTTTATTAGTAAGATAACATCAGTAGAAATTGATGAAATGGATATAGAGTAAAAGCATAAATAATTATAGAGAGTGATTGAGGTCATATATTACTAAAAATTGGACGATCAATTTATTGTTACGGGGAAAAAAACTATAAAAATGGGATGATTTGAAAGGCCATATGATTAATCCAATATTAATGTAATACGGTAACATTTTTTATTATCCTTTGTCCTAATGTTGATGAATTCTTTTTCTGTGTAAGAGTATAAGTAAACAAACTGTTCTGATATGTTTTTATTTTGTAAGAAATATTTCAAAAAAAATTAATCTTTGATAAAATTTTAATTAAATTTTTATTCCATGAAATAAATTTACAAGAATTATTTTTATGCCTGAATCACTAAATCTTACTTTTAACATATCATAAGATCTATAAAATAGTCAAAAGACTTTCCACCAATCTATAACTATTTTATAATCCCGACATGGTTATCACAATTTATCTATTATAATAAATTAATCTTTAACCTAAAAAATGTAACACTACTGGTTTATAATTAATATATTTTTTAAATAGTTTACCTAAAAATAATGACATATTTACGTGGACATCATGATGGAAAGTGGAAGGCACAAACAACTAATAATTATTTCGTCATGTGTTAATGTCCCACAACCTTTCTGGAAGAAAAATTATCTCAACCTAATTGTAAGCTATGATTTTTTTAAAACCATATTAATTTAATATCTATAATTCTTCTATATAAATAATATATACATCATAGAAAAAATATTAACCATTAAATAACATTTTTATAAGGGTTTTCAATACAAACGTTTCTTAAAAATTATAATAATCATATTTGACTTTTATTATAATTTAATTAATGATCACATTAACCATAAAAGATATAAATACCTTTAAAATTATGTCTATTAAATGTAACATAATTAATCATCAAATAATGTTTTCACTAAAACACATACTTTCTATAAAAGTCTCCAATTTTTTTTCAATCATGGTAGACTCAAATCACATAAGACCTAATAATAGGTGTTTAACACATCAAAAATATTATTAATATTAAAATAATTTTTTGATGATTGTATCCATAAATCATAATTTAATTAAGACATATATGATTCTAACACAATACAAATATGTTTCATGTTTCATATAAAAAAAGTACCATTGGTAAAATAACTTTTACAATTTAATTATTATACCCCAATTTCAAGATACATCAATTTTTTTATTTCCACATAGTTCCTTACATTGTATAGTGTTTAACCAAGGTCGTTAAGTCTCATCATCTCTTTAATTTCCTTATAATTTTTTTTAAATAAAATTTAAATTATCCTATGAATATCCCATGGGAGTGTCAAAATAAGTTCACAGAAAGGACTATTTTCGCGTACGAAGTCTCACTTGTGTCAATACCAGTGTTCTCTTTTACGATTAATTACCCATAGGTACATATATTCCAATATCATATCTAGTTTTAGTATCCGGAAATTGAAGAATTTCAAGGAAATTCCACATAATCTCCACCTTACAAAAATTATAGGATGTTCTTCTATACATATCATCAATGTCTATCATAGGTTTATATTCCATTATATATGTTTTCCAAAATATATTTCCCATGGATTATAATAATTTTAAATTAATACCAACTATACTGAACCCAACCCCAGTAGCCCAAAGATAGTGTCATACTTTATTACATTTTCATAAGATACATATAATCACTTACCAATGGACTGATCAGTTTAGTACTATTGGTAACCTAGTTACATACATGTGTTTCACATAACATTTGAATACAGAAATTACAACAAAATAATTTTTTAAATAAAATGGTTCCCAATATCATATTATTTTATATAAATCATAATAAATGTCATCAAATCTTGGGTAATGAAAAACTATATGGGTGACCTCATATTCATAGTAAGGGTTAAGTAGAAAAAAATCATTCATGAATCAATAAGAATAATCAATATGTAAATCCTAATAATTGAACAAAATTATATTTAAAACATGTGGAAATCATGATAAGGTAAAATATAATCAATATGGAAAGGTAAATAATTTAACACACATTAAATACAGTCATAAATCAATGAATGAAATGAATCCTAATATCATATCATTTCAAAAATTTACTTGATAATAATAATAACTGAAATAAAGGAAATTATTATTTATTGGACACCATGGATACTGTGTACATGATACATTTACCATCAAGACCATTCCTATGATGGTTTAGTAGACTACTAACAAGGTTGTTAATATGATAGTTTAAAACATATTAGCTAAAAAACATAAGATTTTTCTAACTAATTTTGTCTCATGATACTGCAGATGAATCAAAGGACTTATATTAACTAGTCCCCAACCCATTTCATACATATCCACATAATTTCTCATTAATCAATTATAAATTTTATTCATAAACAATGTTCATAATCATCATTAATTCTTATTGGGTAAATAATACATATTTCTCAATAAATGATTACTTAATCAAATGACAGTAAAATTAAACACCATAACTTATAATAGTATATTTTCCATGAAATAAACACATCCATGATAAATAATATTGACATATTGTGGGAATTTAATGTCCATGAGAAAGTGAATAATTCAAGGAAAAGTCATTAACTACAAAAATGAATCATGGATGTTAATATGGATACTTTGTTTTCTCAAAGTGATCATAAAGAATCCTGAGAATGATTAAGTATGGTATCAATAAAAAATATACCAATTGGATTAATTATAATGTTTTTTTCAATGATGAATAAAAGTACCATAAAAATGTATTTAAAAATATTATTGTTGAAAATATACTTTTAATTTTTATTTATTTTCGAAAATCTATTTCTTTGATAATAAATTTAAAAATAGTTAAAAATCATATAAACATTAAATGTAAAATGAAATGAAATGATAGTCATGGAATCTAGTTATTTCATAAATTCTATAAATTCGAAAACAAATTTATCTTCACTATAAAATGGTTTGGAAGGTGCCTTGTTAATAAAATGATAATAATATTCCATTCACATTTTCAATAAAATAGAACTGGGAATTATTTTGAAAACAACATAAGATTATTTTAAAAAAATTTTGTAAAGAGAAAAAATTAGTGAAATTTATATTAAAAGATAATTTTTAAAATGTTAAAATAATTTATGAAAATAATTTTAGAAAATTTTATTTTTGAAGTAAATATATTTCTATCCTAAGAGGGAAATGAGGTAGTACTTTTTATTATGAAAATTTTAAAAACATGTTAATTACCATAGAGTAAAAAAATGTGAATTTTAATTTAAAAATCATGAAAACCCCAAGGAAAATAAGTTGAAATATGTTTATTAAGAAACTATAAATACATTTCCATCAACTAATATTTAGAAATAAACAATATAAGTTTGATTGAGATTGGGAAATAAATACATAAATTATGATATTATCAATGTTAGAATAAATAAATATATACATAATGTGTGTAAAATATAAATACACATAAAAAATTCAAAATGTTAAATAATATAATAAATAGTCATTACACACATAGTCTTATCAAGACATATTTAATGAAGTAAAATATTGACCCAATGAGTAGAAATTGAGTTAAACGATCCCTTGCCATATGATTCCTTTTGGTTGAAAATTCACTAACATAATTTATAGTGGTTTTATACATGTTATTAACTACTACAAAAACTAGAATCATATTTATCATATCATATATGGACCTATTATAACATTTTAACACTTATTTGTAAATAATCATTCATTATATTCATTGTTTTGGGTGTTAGTTCTATTGTTCTTTCATTCTATCATTGTCATGGATTATGATGGTTCTTATGCATATTATATTGTTCTATCTAATGAAACAATTCAAAGATTAAATTGGGAAACTAAAAATGCATGAATACATCTATCCAAAAACCAAGATCAATAGAAATGATGAAAATAAAAAAGTAAGAAAATTAAATGCCCACAAAAAAACTGTAATAGCATAAAAACTACGTACAAGTAGGGGGTCTCTATCAAATGAAACATCCAGAAGGATCCTCAACCAAGATCGATTAAAAACCTCAGTCCATCTAGATCACTAAGGCATGCCTACCTCGATTCATCCTAAGACTATGTCGAAAGGCCTATAGTCTAAAAATGAAATAACATTTGAAGGAAAAACCCATATAGGGGAGAGAATAAATTCTAATTTGATGCCCCAAATCCCAAAATATTATATATCAACTAAAAGGAAATAGTTCGCTCAACACAACAAGTGGGGATCCAATTGAGATAGAATCTCCATTTATATCATCCTTGCCTATACATGACTAGTTAGCTCATCCCACACTGTGTATCAACCATGACAAGTGAAATCACCTCTAGGAATCCTAGGATCTCCCATATATACTCATCTCAAGATACTAAGTCTCATGTGGTTTCAACCTCATAGAAAGCTACACGATTCTACTTGAGTCTCAAATAGTTACATGTGACCAAGATAAAACACAACAATATCTCAACCATGATATATAGATCTCATTTGAAAGACACACTCAATCCGGATCAGCTCTGTCTGTATAACTCTTGTTCCTACCACCATAGGTCTTATAAATGCCGTCTAAAGCCTTGAACGGGCGCATAAGAACCCAAGTGGAGAGGCCCTTCCCTCAACACTACACACAGTTAAGGGAGAACTACTATAGATGATGAATCACAACCATCTTATCTCAAGATACGAAGAGAAGGGGCCCGCTCGCAGCAACTTCCCCATTTCCAAATGATTATTAGATCATAACCCACACTGAAACCCTCTATCTCACTCATATGGAGAGTCTCACCCCTCATTACATCGAGGAAGAACTAACTCATATCTTGGTGACATATACAACAAATGTAGGGGCCCGATTCTTGTAAATATGCTCCTCAGACGAGGGAGATCCTACTCCAGCGGAGGACACATACATCGAAATGATAGGGGAGTACCGACCCTGATCTAGAGGTCTCTCATCCTAATATAAAAAGGGAGTACCAACACTACTAGAACATCAGGTATATAAGAGATACACCCTAGAATGATAGGGGAGTTAAGACTCCAAGGATAGAGGCCCCACATCCTTTCATGACAGCAGAGTACCCACTTTATCTATACATATCATATAGAGGACCTGAGCCCTGCTGTGACTGGGGAGTACCAACTCCACAGATAGATGACTCTCACCCTGGTATGACAGGTGAGTAGTACTATATTTTTCCAACAGGTATAGAGGGAATGTACTATATAATAGTAAATTTCTATCTCGAAATGCATGAATGATATATGAAACCGTAACCCTGACCCTATATAGGATTTCCATCTCTATATATCCTAGAGGTAAGGGAGACCCGTGACCTAATTTGAAAGGGGAGTACCAGTCACAACGTATCTCTAGTAAATGCAACTGATCACTTATATCAGTTAGGCACATCTAATAGGAGTGACAAAATCGTTATGCCTCATGCCATAACACAACCATAGGTAGGGGACCCATTGCTATTTATGATAGCGGAGAACAAATCTACCATTCTAAAGAGACTAGGGGCCCAAAACATAAGTTTATAGGGAAGGGTATCGACCCCGAAATCAACCCAGTGATCCACCATGATCACTACCTAATGTATAGAACTACTAAAAAAACATCATTCTTGAATAATTCCACATCATATCTCTCGAGCCACCATAGAGGATATAATCATGTTATAAGAAGAAAACTAAGTAGGATAGGATACTCAATGGATGGAATTTTATCCTCATTGATAGAGATACAGTAGGAGAAAGATATTCCAAAAGGAAATACACAGTGTGTATGGTGTTACAAAAGACCTCATAAACTACTAAAACAATTTGCCTTGTAATTTTATATACGGCTTGGATATCCATGTAATCATACATGGTGTGTACATGATCTATACTATGTTTTTTACATCACCTGGGCCCCCAGCCATGTCTTCGGTCACATGGCACGTCTAGCTGTGTCTCACACATTGAGTGTACCCCCTCGTACATGGTGTTTCTCATGTAACAGTGCCCTTGGCGATGTATCATTCTCATTCCCATGTCTGATACTCCATTCCCATGCACTCTAGTCATGTACATTAACATGGTAATGTCTCATGACATGGCTTCCCTATCAATGTCCCACTACCACCCGACGTAGGTTCAATACAATATGTGTACCCCCATCACACATCATGTAGTACCCAAAAGTAATATTACCTCAATAAGAAGTATAAATGTTGTGTTCCACTAAACTAAACAACCTTTGATTATGAATTATTATGGGAATTTCTCTGTGAGCCGCCTGATCACCAATTTTCCCCCAAAACCTATATACTGACCCACATGGGGTCTCTATAAGTCATAATTGTGATATAAAACATTAAAAAAGTATAATAAAGGTTATTTGGACTCAAAAATAAAATCCACCTGACTTTTGGATGAACGATAAAGATTTGGGGTCTAGTACATTCTCTGAAGCCACTCAAACACGATTCAGGAGTGATCACCATAATGATCGTCGATTGGAAACACCTCCCCTTGTCTTAGTTTTCCTTGGTTATTCCATTGATCCGAATGAGGGTGGGGGTGTGGTTTCTCAATGCGGTCAATAATGGTCATGGGTAGGGTTTAATTTATTGAATTTTTCATTAGACCAATTATAGTCATTTTTAAATCCATACAAATAAACTCCCTCAACTGAAATCTTGATGCTGACAGATTTTATGTCCAGCTCATATAAAAAAAAGTTATGAACTTAACTACAATTTCGTAATTATAATTTGACATTCCACTCAGGATTTATTCAATGTTTCCCCTGAAATCGTTTGTGTGTGATAAAATATTTTTAATATTTTTAAAATCACCACATTGATGCTCTTTGGGCCCTTGAATCCCTTGCCCACTTAGTGACTAACTTCTGAAATATTCATAGAAATATTCCAATGTTTTACTAGTCAAAACTAAGTCATTACATGTTATTATTAGCATATATTTTTGTATGATTACCAAAAACTAATGGGTTATTTAATTAGTTACACAATAATGTATTGGTAAAACATTAATTTGTTTGATGGGATATGGATTTCTGAACTTAATCATTACATCCATTCATGCACAATGGAATATAATATGAGAAGGTTAAAATTTTGAAATCAAAAAATAGATATAAACTTAATATGAATATTATGGGAATTATATTGGTTATAAATTGAAAATAAAATCACCTAGATACTAAGTGTAAGATACCCTCATATTTAATCTCATTTTTTGATCATGATCACTTAGTTGGTATGGTTTTACCAAAGGTGCATATTGTTGAATTATCTTATTTTAGGAATGGTATAAATAAATTACCCAAAACGTTATTTAACTAAATATCATTATAGAATTGGTTACAGTTACCTGGGAAACACTAGGGTTTGTGATACTATAGTAAAAGAGTTGAGTTTATTCAATTATGGAATCAAGAAAAATTATCTTCTACTCAGCTATCCATGAATAATAATTGTTATTCATAGGATGATTCCATACACAATAATAATTTTGTGAGAGGAACTCAAAACCAAAATCCTTTCAATGATAAATATGGATCATGGATTTCATAATTTATATAATTTATGTGGATATTTACTTAAGTGGAAATAAATTAATTGAATATCCTTCATGAAAATATATAAAACATGATACCCACCAATAAACATATATTTGTTATAGATTTTAGATCATATCATTTTACTCATTTTGAAATATCATATATGTTCCTCCTATAATTTTTTTTAAATTGATATCTACGAGAAACATGTTTTATTAATGAAAATCATTTTGGTAATCGTATTATGAATGTTATGATTTTCAATTTTTTAAAATATGACATAATGGATTTGGATAACAAGTCTGCATCACACATTTTTATTGATTAACACATTATTATAGATAAGATTGAAATAAGAATTGGTAAATTATATCACCATTTCGATAATGAAACATGAGTATCTATATTATAAGTTGAAAATTTTGATTTATAATTATAATGTAAATTATAATTATAAATAATGATAAATTATTTTGGGCACTCTGAAAATAATAATTTGATTTATGTACCTCATTCAGAAAATATTGTATTTTCCATCAATATTTTGAAAAATAGTTGTTCTATATATACAATTGAATTTTTTAAGGAATATGAAATATTATAAATTGGTGATGCATTTCTTATATGGATAATTGTCTCTTAAATATTCCGAATAAGAATTTCATTGTTCATTTTAATCCCACCATCTATTTGCATTATCTCATTGGTCATATAAATGAAGGAAACGATAAATGATTCAATAAAAATATTTTTTTGACTCACTCAATTATGAATAACTTAAAATTTCTTATTCTTTTTGTTAAATAAAATATAAAAATAACATATTAGTTGAAAATGTGGATGGGGATTATATTGATTGATCTCATACATAGTGATTTGTGTGGACGAATGCTTCCTCAAGAACGTGGTACATAATTACTTTTAGATTTTAATTTATTTATCATGGTAGTGTGTTTTTGTTGACATTGAATTATAAAACACTGGAATAGTTTAGTGATATTAGAAATAATGTATAAAAATATTTGTAAAAAATGATTATGATTCTATCCCCAGATCTGGGTGGTGAATACAGATTTTGGAATAAACTGATCATTTAAGGTATTATGGAATAATTCTGACAATCATTCTTCTTAGAAAACCATAGTTTAATATTCTATTTATTACGAGTATAAATTCACATTTGAACATTATTTGATCAATGATGAGTCAATACGACCTTTTTATTTCATTATAGGGTTATGCACTCGAGATTTTTCCATTCTTACTAAACAACATTGAATCTAATGAAGTAATGAAGTCTCTATTTTATAGAGTGATTAAAAAAAATACAATGTATTGTTTATAAACATTTGGGGTTGTTATATAAATGTATGATGTCCGTATTCTGAAAGAAAATGAAAATTTGTTTCATAATTTCACATTATTTTTTATTATAAAAAAACCTTGCGATATTATATATATTATCATTATATTAAAAAGGAATTTTTGTTATGATTTTTCAAAATAATTATGAAAGTGTTTTTCAGCTTATATGTAAGTTGGTGGGATATAAAGCGTTATGGTGTTGAAGAACAACATACAAGATGTTCTCCCAATATGGAAGTAAGCCATATCCAATAAATAGTTTATGGAAGGGAATATAATCATATTGTATAAGAATATCGAAGGATTGGTATTATTTAATATGGATTTGAGTGGTGTGCATTTCTAATAGAAAATAATAATAAAGTAATATTAATAGGACATGAATGTACTACCTATCTAATGCCTAATGAGTGTTCTGATTTCAAGAAATGGTCAAAATCCATGGAATCTAAAATTGACACCATGTAAACTAGGCAGGTTTGGACCATAGTGGATTCACTAGAAGAGGCTGAACCCCAGGGTGTCAGTAGGTTTTATACATAAAAAATCACATAGATGGTACTGTGTATACCAATAAATAATTCCTTGTTGTAAAGGGTTATAAAAGGATTCATGGTATTAACTATTAATACACATTTACACATATTTTAATTATATTTTCTAGTAAGATATTACATTCCATTATAGCTCATTTGATTATGAGTTATAAAAAATGGTTCTAAAATGATATTTTGTAAAAAAAATTAAATGAGGTGTTTATGATATAGTTTAAATGATATTATGTACCAAATTATTTTATTAACATGTTCATTATTGAATGATCAATTTATGGATTGATGAAATATTTTTGGAGTTTTAATGTCTTTTTTAAGGATATGATCAAATGTTATGGTTTTATATAAAAACAATTTGATTCATGTGTATATTATGAAATTAAGAGGTGTTTTTAGTTTTTCTGAAGTGAATGGGTGACGCAAAATAAATATTTGGTATTATGATCTAAAGAGATAGATATAAGAGTCTTCTTGGACTGGGTCAAGAATAAAACAATCATATTTTGATAAAGCGACTTAGCATAGAGAACTAGAATTTTTTTCTATAATAATATTTCATTGATCAAATATTTTGAAGACTATGAAAACATTTATGGATTTTAAAAGGACGGATAAAATTCCAAATTCCTCCACCATTGGTTTTATATTTTGCTCAATATTTTTGACATGGACTGATGTGACTTATTATCTTTGAATAGAATGTATATTCCAAACTAATCCTTGTGAGATTCAATGGATTGTTGTTAATAACACATTATGGTACTCAGAGAGAACTATTTATATGTTATTTGACGTTGTATAATATGATGAGATATCTATAAAGATATTTACTAATGTAACATAATAATGAAATATTTATGATATTTGATATTAATATTTTTTTTCTGAATATTGGATCTATTGCTTAGAGGAGTTATAAAAAATTGCAGAGAACTCGAAATAGAGGTGGAGTGAATCCTATTATCAATATATATAAATGAGTATGATTGGATCTGGTAGTTTATTTTGTGTAATGATTTTGTTTCTAGTATTTAGTATATATATATATATATAAGACGAAAATAGTTATGGCATTTATCATTCGATGTAACCTATGTTTTAATAGTGGACTGAAAACATTCATCGCATATATCATATAAGGGATAATTGAGAGGGATGATGTTAGGATATTATGATTCATTATAGACAATAATGTATCATATTAATTAATGAAATATTTATTATATAATAATTATTAAGGACATATTAAATCACATGGTGTATTATACATAATATATTGAGGAAATGGTTAAATACTATATTATAGTTTTATACTAAAATATTATAATTAATTCAGCTGTGTTGTAGTATATATTTTATAAATAGTTAAATTTAATAAACTTCACGAAGTGTAAATTTTTAGTTAACCCTAATTTATGATCATTCTTTTAATTTATGTGTATTCATAATATGTTATGTTAAACATGATAATTTTAATCATGAAATAATAAGATGAGTCATATTATTTTGGACTATCCTAGAGAATTATATCCCATTATATTTCATATATCCATTGATAATATTAGGGTGGTTTAAATATTATCAATCCTTTTACCTATCATTGTTGAGATAACTTCTCTGAGAACCTTAATAAATTGGTAACATTATTATACAATATTTAAATAATAGAAAATCAGGGGATGGAAGGGTTTTTTGCAGGTCATGTCATCAGTTTTAGCTTTAATATAGATATATTTTTTCACTGAAATGTCTACAAAATATATCTTTTTGTTTATTAAATTATATATAGAAAATTAATTGGCAATATGTTTTAGTGACATATGATGTGTCCAGCTATATGGATGAGGGATAGGTGATGTTAAAATTTGTTACATGAATTAAATGTGAATTTTTCATCAAAAAACTTATTATTTTTTAGTGAAAAAACAATTTTTGAGTTTTATTATATGATATTAAAATTATTTTATGACTATTGGTCACACAATATTATGGAAATTGTATTATATTGGTATAAAAACTATATTTATGATTAATATTGTGGGAAATTTTTATATATTAAAATATGAGTATATATGATAGTGTTTATAGCAAAACCCATAGTTTCTTGAGTAGCACTGATGATTTTATAGAGGTCACACATTACATATATTTTTTAAATCATTATTTTATATTATTTATCAATGTTATTAAGGCTCACATTGTAACAAAGTTTGGGCATTGAAATATGATTATGATTTAGATAGAAAAAAATTACTATATTGAATATTGATTGATAATACATACCCAAAATACTTTTATATGGTTTCATAATAGACATTTTGTATTTTTATAAATTTATTTTTGGATATTAGTTCATTTATAAAACAATTTAGATTGAACTATATTTAATGGTTAAAATATTTTACAATATCCCTTGAGTAATAGAACATGATATGCAACAATGCAATATCATAGATTATATTTGTCTTATATACTAATGTGTTATTAGACTCCATATTCTATCTCTATCTTATCAGATGAGTGGAATATTATATAGTTTTAATGGAATTTTAATTAATGTTTTACTTCCATGTTATCCCACACTTATTATTTTGTTATGACTCAATAGGATTGATTAATTCAGGGATTTTCTCACAAAATACATGTAATGAAATGTTTAGTGAATTGATTACATATTCAGATTTAATTCTTATCTATCATGACATTGTAGATAAATCTATAACACAATCCATTTACGGATAATTTTCTATAAAAAAGGATTTCAACTATCCAGTATATGATACTCATTATGTCAAGAACTACATTGTGGCATTTTGAGAAAATCATTTGAAATTTGAATCTATCTCTCAATTTGATTCATAGGGGAAATTTTTAAATTATTTTTTCATGATATCACTTAATTTTAGTTACCACTATATTATCTCACGAATAGGGTATTTACTATAGGGTTGGAGTATGGTGGAATTCCAATACATAACAATTATCTTTTAATATTTAATATTTAATTACTTAATTATTATTTATTTGTGTATGTTCATTTAGTGATATATTATTTTGGTAGATTCAGATGGATATTATGACTTGACAGTTGTGTTTTTTGTTGGGTGTGGGGGGTGTGGGAGGTGGGGTTATTAGGTAATTCATTAACACATATTGGGAACCATGATGGGGGGTCGAACCCTATTTTATTTTTTCCTTTCTTTTTACCTATTTTTTTTATGTATTTTAATTTCATTTATCTCCTCTCCCCCATTATTTTTTCTTCACACCAATTAAATGGGGTTTCCATTTTTTAGAGGAAAGATAGAAGGAGAGTGAAATGGGAGAATGAGGGGGACATACTGTTTGGGAGTTCAGGTCACACCAGATCATCATATGGATTCTTCAGAACATGTATCAAATTAATGATTTGGTATTTTCCGCTCAATTATAGGATATTTATATTGTACTCTTTGAAATTCCATGTACTGTACAATTTTTTTAATCATTATTTTTAAGGAAACCTAAGGGTTGATATTAAGAGTTTGTGGGGGGGGGGGGAAATCATGAATTATGGGGGATCCATAGGATTTTCTATATAGGAAAAACTGATCACATATAATATATTTCTTTGAAAACAATTTTTTTGTCTCCCTTTTAGAAAAGGGGGGAAGAAGAGGTTACATGTTTTGTATGTTTGGGAAAATACATGTGCTGGAAACTCAAAGTGTGGGTGGGGTTCTAGATAGAAATCCAATATCAGGGCACATGGTCATGTAGGGTAGACAACTAGAGATCATGTGAAGTACACCACAAGTAGTCGTGTTGGGTTCTGGGCCATACCTCGTCTAGTGTGCATGCCTAGGTAACTGATGTGGGACACCTGCCATGTCTATTCAGTATATCGTGTGTTGTAGTGCGTTTTACCCACTGATTTGGGATGAGGTACATGTTGTGGTAACCCACGTATGTTATATTCCATGTTTATGGAAGGCACATCATGTAATTTTGAAAATACATTCCATATTAGTCAAGGATACATAGATATAGAGGATATTTTGTGGTATAGGTTGTGTACCAGAGGTACACTTCATGTACTTTTCCTTAGTTTGTTATTTATATTTTCACCATGGATTAAAAACTATAAACAAAAGGAGTTTATTCTATGTATTATTCCCCATATATTAGAATTTAGGAATCTTTTTATCATTTATATGTTGTTTAGATGGTGTTTTGGACTACAATATTTTAGAGAGAAGATTCATTGGAGGTTGTTCTTATAGAATCCCCTTGGGGGTCAGGATGTGAGTTTTGAGGCCAAAGAAAGGGCCGTGCACCTATTGAGCACCATGATCAAGGATTATAAGTGTGTTTGTTTGAGGATGTTTGGATGGATCGAGGTAGGAAGGATCTCATGTTTTTATATGATTTTTATGAGTTAGTGTCTTGAGGTTTAGATTTTATCACTTGAGGTATAGATAAGGATGTGACTTTAGTTTAGGAAAACAATATGGGGTTTTTGGTGTAGATTAAGGCCATTTTGAAAGATTGAGATATGTTTTCAGACCATCTTGCAATTTTCCTTCTTAGAGTGGTTCCACATGAGGATACCCTTATGGGTAGCTTATCTCTAGGTTGTGATATGAGAGGCTATCTTTGGTTCCATCTGGTGGTCTCAGATTGAGTTTTGGTTTTGTAAAATTATCCCCTTGTGTGTTGTACTTCTTGATATGTGGTTTTAGGGATTATGGGAGGGTTCAACATGGATTTTAAAAAATAAAATGTCAGGAGATACTTGTAATGGTTTTCGTTTTTGGGTTTAATTGTTACTCAAACATAGTTCAATAGATTTAGGTATTGAAGATTAATTTTATTCTTGTTTAGGGATTGATAAGATAGGAAATCATGGGGATATTTCATTATTATATATTGGTCAATATATTTAATTTGTTTTTATACTCAATTAGATAGTATTTTCTAGGTTGGTCTTGGGAGATAATGGAAAATATAGATAAGTTAATCCGTGATTGTCTATCTAATTTACCTAGTTAGTTAAAGTGGATCATATAGTTTTGTTTGATATTAGGTTCAAATTTATTAGTTTGTTCCTATTTAGGTTGTGATGTGATGATAAATCAGTTCGCCTAGTTAGTTCAGCAAGTCATCTATGACATGTGTAGGATTTTCCAATTGTAGATAGGAGTTCCCACTACATGTTCATATCACACCATTGGAGTTTGAGATATTGTTATATTAAAACCATTTTATTATATTTCAATGATTTAATCTTATTGTCTATAATCCATTCATGTGATCATGTTTTACTTTTTGAGATCCTTAAAGAGAATAATAAAATTCTTGATGTTGTGGATTCAGTAGACACATTCTATAATTCCTCTGAATAAGGTAAAATCTTGGCTAGACATAACTCAGGTGTTAGGATAGAACATGAGGTTCACATATTTCCTTTGGTATAACAATTTCTGTTTTATTTTATATCTTTATTAATTTTTATTCTAGTTTTTTTTGTTCTAAGTGGATTGGTATATCATGTCTTTTATAAGCAGGTAATGATGGCTTATGTAAGGACAACCTTTGGGTTGGTATTTTGAGACTTATTTCTCACCCCTCTACATGCACCTCAATGTGAATTAAGACCTAATGTCTACATTTAGGGTTAGAATCAGATTGTTTATCATGTAGAGGCCATGTGTTTCTTGATCGACCAGAGCCACTCATGTTGAGTCTCTGGATAAATCTGGGATAGTTAAACAAACAGGGAGACATGTCACATGTTTTTTCATAGAGTAGCACTAGAGCCTTTCCAATATGATTACATTTTATTTTTATCTGTTATGTGGGGTTCTTTCCTCTGGTTACTAGTGTGTGTTTTTTTATCTTTGAGTCTAGATACTATATTCCTTTTATTATAGTTAGCTAAAATAAATTTCGTTATTTATGGGTACTCTAAGGTTTATACAAGTTTGGGATTCTAATTTTTTCCTATTTTTATTTCCCTTTGAGATAATTTAATATTATACCCATTGTAACTCATTAATCACTCGCCACAAGTCAGAAACCTCTAGCGTATGGGGAGGCATGCCTGATGCCTTATTCCAGGAAGGATGGGCAGATGATTTGGGTCAAATAATGACTTTTCATGACATAATGATATCATTTTATTCCTTTCTTTTATTTTTATTTCATGAGTTGATAAATATGTGATTTAGGAATGTTTCAAATCTTGTTATTAGTTTTTTTTATAATTTCCTCATGGCTGAAGTCCTACATTTATACATTTTGATAGGATTGTAGGATTCTCCCTAAATTTTCTATATTATCTCTACTTTTATGATAATGGGGGTCTCTATGTTCAAAATCATAGAAACCTATATGGTATTATCCCATAATGATCCTTGGTGACATTCTAATAAACATGACCATGTTTATTTTCTATATGATGATAGCCCATTTGGATATCCTAGTGTGGTGTTTTTTAGGGATAGAGATGTTTTCCCTTCATCGATTGATGCATGAACACATTTTTGGGTTCGTTGGGATTTGGGATTCCCTATGGGTTTGGTTGGATCAATGAAGGAAATAATGTATGGTGTATTTTTTGTTGGCATTTATTTTCCATGTGGGTTTAATTAGATTAGTATGTTCTAAAATAATGATATGGCATCCCCTGGATTCTGATGTGAAGTGTGTGGAGTCCTCTTAGATTCATGGTTAGAGTGGTAGGGATGATTATATTTGATTCATGCCCCTATTTATTTTGGTTTTTTCTTTGGGATATTTGGTGAGAGTATGAATATACCCTCATGGATTTGGATCTCTAGCCTTGTGGAGGGTGGTCGTGTTATGGATCATGGCATTTGAGAGATTCCTTTTTTGATGAGGGCTGTCGAAGGTGCTCTATTGTATAGAAATTTTCCATTGAAATGATCTTTTTCATGGTCATAATAATGCTATCCTAGGACAATTATATTCTGGGATGTTTGAGCATTATAATATGTGATAGGTTATTAAATAATCTCCCTTTCATGTGAAAGAGGGTGGTTGTTTTTGTGTATTTTTTGTTGATGCCTTAATATGCGAGGGAATCCTTATGGTTGGAATTTTACTATATATGATGAGAGGCCATGGTCATTTTAATTTTGATAAATGACTAGGGTGATGTTTTTATTGGTGTTCTTGGAATGGGTGGTGGTCGGTGGTTGTTGTTGTCACTCTATATTGAGCGGTTTGTACATGTCCAACCATTGTGTTCAAAAGTAGAGAATGTGTGGGCCATTGAGTTTGATTTTTTGTAGGGGGTGCAATGAAATGATAATCTTTTAGAGGTGAGAATAATATTATTGGTGCATGTATGCCCCTTATGTTGGGAGAGTTTTGGGAACTCTGATACTGGTCAGTCAATGGTCATGGAAGCATTTGAAGCAATAGTCTACAGGGTTTGGCTTGGTAGATAGTTGACTAATGATTCTCCTCAAGGGGGACAAGACATTATGGTGTGGGTGTCTGTCAAGAACCACTTCATGATTTTTTGAGAAAATCATGGTATATTTGAATTATTTATCATTCGGTTTTCAAGGGGAAAACTGTTAATTTATAATATCAATACATCTCATATAATTATTTTACCACCCGATTGGTCCTAGAATGGGGTGGTTATCCTATTAAAGGATTTTGGTGTAATTTGAATCCATTTGATTTTTTAAGAATATTAAATATTTAATAACATGAATATTATTTATCTTCTCATATTATTTCATTGATATATTCTATTTGATGCTTCATATTAATATTACGAATTATAGGTTATGTTAGGAATATTGTGTTTTTCTAAGGTGAGGCATAACCTTGATATGGGAATCAGGTCGGGTAGAGGCCCCATTTTTTATCTATTTTTTCAGTTCCTTTTTTCTCTTATTTTTTCATTTTATTATTGTGTATGACCTTCCCTTTGAGGCATCCCTGGGTCATTACCAACATAGAGGGAGAGGGATAGGGAAAAGGAGTTAGAGGTGGAGTGTAGGTGTAACCGTAGAGCGCAAGTCATGTATGATCATTGTGTAGAAACTATAGAAAAAGAATCATATTGAATGTTTGGATGGTTTCTACCATATGTTGGGCCCTAATATTTTTTTTAAAACTCCAAATACATTATTTTTTTGAGTATTAATCTTATTTTCGGATTATTGTTGAATCCTCGAGGGATGATCCAATGGGATTTTCTACAAAATTGAATGTTGAAGCAGATCATGAAGTATTATTATTTCATAAAACATGATTAAATTACATTTAGTTCTTTTAGAACAAGTTGGAGCACTCCTATCGTAGGTTATGTAAAAAAAGAAAATCTATTTTTCTAATGTAGCATTGAGTTTAAATAATATTTTCCCACTTATTGATCATTCTCAGTTGTTCACCTAGGTACACTAATTCAGGTAAACTACATATTGTTGGATGTTTTGATTAATTTTATGGATGGAGTGTAATTTTTTTAATGTGAATTCAATTATAAAATTGAAACAAACATAAAACAACATAATTTGATTAGTAATAAATTTAGATTGCCTTTATTGTATGGTTTATGGGTTTGATCATTATCATTTTCATGATTAAATTTACTTTTACAGTTTAGTCTTGAAATCTAACATTTAAACTTCAATTACTTTTTTAGTGTTGAGGTATATTTACTGCATTTAAAAATAAAAATTTCACACCCTCTTATAATCATGGCTAACGGAAGACCTCGATAAAGAGTGTGACATCATCTAGACCTATTTCCATTCAATTTCATTTCATCCACTGAGTGGATAATCTCGATTTTATGAAGATCTTGTATCTAATATAACGGAGGGAACTGATTTAAAAAAATAGAAATGTGTTTGAGTTAGTGTTGTGGTGGAAAATCACCACACCCATGTACCTCACTCTTACTCAAAAAAAATCTTAATTAAAAATATTAATTTAAGTGAAAAATGAAATGGAAACACCACTTACATCCTCTGGTAATGCCCATATTTTATAGGGTGTGAGGTCATTATAGATAGAAAATAATGAGAAGAAAAAGAAGAAAAATAAAAAAATATATAGGAGATATAAAGTTATAGAGATAAAATAAAATAACAATATAATGAGGATGAGAGAAATAAATTTCAAACATAAAAAATATGAAATTAAAAAGAAGAAGAATAAATAGATAAAAATGGATGGTGTAAAAAACACATTAAATAAAAAATCATGCATATATTATATCGAAATTAAATGAAAACGAAATTTAATTACATATACAATTAAAATAAAAATAAAAATTAAAAGAATAAAATTATAAGAATATTCTTCCTCTAATAGTTGTCTCCTCCCCTCATGGTTGTGTCGAAGTACATGAGGTTCTGTGATATGTACCTTCTATAGGAAGAAAGGGTGTGGGTCTTGTTCTCATCCTCCATTAAAGCTTCTCTGAGATTCATGATCCTTCAAAGATACACCTGTATCTCATTTAATCCACTATGAGACCCATGTTGATGATGTTTCAAAACACTTGAGGATCTTATGTCTTTATATTTTGATGTTAATGAATTTCACACCGAAGTGGATGTGGGGAGGTCCATCAGGGTAGAACATAATTAAAAGAATCATGTTTTCATGCAGTTGGTTCTTGGTAGATGTCGTAGGTATGGTAGTGAGAGGTGATACTATTCTTGGCATCTTAAAAAAATTACATTATCTATTCATATTGGATAGATATATTTCCATGATGATCACCCATAGTGCAATTAAAGATTAGTGGTGTTACAAAAACTCAACATTTAATGATGAATCAAGTTCATGGATTCTAGAGGGTATCAGTGGTGTTTAGTGATTGTAGTAGTGGTGATGTCTTAACATCGGTCTATGGAGAGAACAAGACCTATGTGTTCGAGTGTGGGGTGTGAAAAGCTCAATATATATTAAATCACTTCTGTATTTAAGTGAATTACCTATGTGAAAGTCCATCCATCATAGAAACATCAATCGCATGTAGCATTATTTTATAACAAAACTCCCCTAATGCACGGTGTAGAAGCCTACTATAGGGTGGGATCTTTAAAAAAACTCACACAATCTCATTATAGCCACACACATGCAACTCGTGTGGGCCTTTAGACCAACTATGCTTCCCCATATTCGACTTGTAAATGGTATTTACCCCTTTTCCCTGCCATTCTAGTGTCGTATCTCCCAAAGCCCTACATGCCCGACCGACCCATAGTGACTAGTTGTGTGTATTTCAGTGGATGTGGTTGAGGGTTGGCTATGGTTGGTGATTATTTTTAGTTGACACCCAAGAAAATAAAAATAAAATAGAAAATATTCCAATTTTATATATAAATAAATTCCATGTTTGAAACTCCAAAACAATTTATTCATTTTAGACTATTTTAATTTCATTTTAAAACTTTCCCATCATTAATTAAAACATTTACAATCATGGATATTAAGGTAAAAAATCCATTTTAAACCATTGAAATATTTTTAAAAATAGGGCTAAAATATGTGTTTTGAAAAACCCCCAAATATAATCCACACATTATCTCAAGCATAAAATATAAAAGATTAATTTGGAGGGAACCAAAGTTACCAATATTCAAATGTTAAATTATTAAAATAAAATAATTATCAATTTAAAATCAATGATTTCAGAAATAAAACTAAAATATATTTTCAATTTCTAAAATTTCATTGAACAATAAAATCATGTATTTTACATTTCCCCATTTGGAGATGATGGAACATCTATTTTCACTCATTCATTTTCCAATAGTCATTATTATTATTCATTCCATTTCATGATTATCCTCACTTTGGATCTTTTCAGTCATTACTCATGATAAAATACTTGTAGATTTATGATCGTAACATTAATACATGATCATTTATGATAATATTGTAAAGGAAATACTTTCCCCACTTCGAAAATAAAAATAGAAATAAAATCACAAGGGCTTCACAATTATGGTTCTAATAAATTAATGGCTTAAGGTAGGTTGAAATTTCAACTTAAAAAATGAGGATCACTGAGGAGGTTTCTCTGTTAATGTATAAATCGTTATATAAAAAGTGAATGTGTAATTAAATTACTACTTCAAAGTACCAACTCACACTATCCCCAAACTCAGTTCCTGTTCATGATAAAAAAAAGAATAATGAAATCTTTGTGAACCCTCTTGAATATTTTTTATTCCACTTAATTTTTTGAATTTTATTATTGAAATAAGACTCACATTTATCTCCTAACCACATAATATAAGAATCGTTAGTCTAGTAATTGTGATTTTTGGTTTTCCAGAATCTCAAGAATTTTTTTTATTCTTTTTGTCATAATATCTTTTTTATCACGTGGGTAAAACAATATGTAAAATGAATAAATAAAAAACCAGTCATTATCTCTGTAATTAACACCCCCAAAATAGTACATTAAAATTTATTTCATCCCTTCATTATTCACTCCCTTTACACATACACTTCAACATTTAAATATCATGAAAATATTAAGTTAATGGTAGGAATACATAAAAACGGCATGAAAAATGGATCATTCCTAACAAATTAGTTTGTTGTTTTAATGGGATAAATAATAATTAGTGTCAATGTTGTATTCAAGGAAAATATATTTTCCAAATATTCATAAATCATTTTAATTATTTTTTCTATAGAGTCATATCTTTGAATATATCAAATGCATGTTTTTGTTGGAGACATGTCCCAAGATCACTCGTGAAATATGGTCAAGAAAAAAAAGATTTACATGGTCATGAAAAAATATTAGCAACTGAAATATGATATTGGAAAATCACTCAAATTATGATTCATAATTAAAAACCAATTTACAAGAATCTTGTAAATTCAACTTGAAAAAATCATTTGTAAATTTAATTTACCTGAATAAATTAATACCATCATATCGTGATTCCTCTTTTCTATATCCATGATTTACATTAATCATTCAATTATCCATTTTACTAATTCAATATCATTTAACATTGAAATATTAAACATGTAATCACATGATTCCAAAGAAACTAATTTCTTCTTGAAAAGTCAATAAAATCATAACTCTAGCATGGACATGAAATTTCAATTTAAAGCATAAAATAGCTTTCTGGAAAAAATACTATATAGTTTAAAATTTTAAACACAAAGTGAATGCCATTTCCCATAAATCCCATTCTTCAATCCACCACTATTTTGGAATTCCTTCTATCATCTTCAACCTATAAATGAAAGTTACTCAATTAATAAAAAGGATTCCCTCTTTTAAAATTAAACTGATAATAGAGGGTGGGATGCATGATTGATAAACCAAATTGAAATCCTAGAAAACAAGTAAAGATATATCTTTGTATGATCCCCCAAGAGGGCCTTACATTTTTATTTCTTCTATAGGGTCTTACAAGATATTAATAATAATCTAATAGTTGGTGGACCTTATTAGTCATGAATAAAAACATGTGACTTTTCCTAGTCTATTTTTTCCTTATTAAAGAGGAAGGATCCACCGATAGAGTATACCATATCCATCCCCTTCACAATTCTGTATAGCTTTCATGGAAGTGGTAGGATAAAGTATGAATAAGATTCCTCCTTGGTTTCTACTTTTGAAACCTTCTTCTTCTTTTATAGTTTTGGCAAAATAAGGGTTCCATGAATTATAATTTAAAAAGTATGTTTTGAAAGTATTTTTAATTTGATATAATTTAAACCTTAAAAATGTAAATCATAATTTCCCTTCTCGGTGTGAGAATAATCTATATTGTTATCATCTGGCTCAACTACTTGGACTAATTCATGGGATTTCAAAAATTCATGTTCAAAAAAGATATAGATCTCCATGTGTTACTAATAGGTGCATATACTATTTATCAATATTCCTTTAAGGAAAAGTAAGGATTGACAATATATGGAAATGTGAAACCATAGTTATTGATACTGAAATTAACTTATATAAAATCATAAAATACATAATTCAAAATAAGATCACCCCTTGAGATTTTTTCTTCTTCAATCACATCCTCTATGGTATGAGCCACTTGAATGTGAATCTATGTGGATAAAGGTCGGTAATTAGGCTACTCTATATTCTCTTAAACATCTATCACTTTTGTGGATTCCTTATCATCCATGTCCCGAGTGACACACAATGGTACTGTCTCTTTTACATTTTAGGGATTATGGATCTCATGTAATACCTCATACTCATTAAAGAAGTCATCCTGATCTTTTTGATCTCCCATACTTATCTCATCACGAAATTCTTCAATAACATTAATCTACTCTAGTTCATAATGGTCATTTGGATATTATCATTCATATGGTTGGGATATATATTCTCATTGAGTTTGGCCCCAACCAATTTGATGTCTTAAGTATAATTGGACCAATCCAGTGGAAACTCTTCCTTGCCCTTCAGCATTTTAGTGTCAGCCTTGAATAGATTGATCATGATATACAGTTCATGAAGTGAGATTCCCATTTTTATTTCCATTTATAATATATTTTATTAGATCAATTATTTACTTAATCATTATATATAAGATACTTTTTCATCATTTTGAAGCACTGATTGTTGCACATGAGAGTATTTGTTCCATCTATTGACAAATTTTTCATATGAAAAATAGAGGGAGAATTATTTTTTATATTTATAATTTTTTAATCCATATAAACTATTTACAAGGTGAATAAATATAAATTAAGAAAACACTGATTTTCTCCCTAGAAATGGGGATGATTTATCCACAAGCCTTCTGTTGGGTGTGGAAAAAATGTATATTTCTAATGCAGCATATAGGCTGACTAGGGTCATCTCACTTGAGGAGATTTCACAATTTCTCGCTTACATAATACAATTCACCTAAACTACTTCATTTATGGTTTTTTGATTAATTTTATAAAAACATATGGAATTTTTATAAATTAAATAAATGATTAAAATTTTACTAACATGAAATTATATAATGTGATTAGTAAATAATGTACCTAGCCTTTTTGGTTTGGTTTATGGGTTCCATAATTCTCATTTTTGGGTTTTAATTATAATTTTTTTGTTAAATAATAACATATCACCATTAAACTACTATTGTTTTTTAGGGGTGTGAAATCTTGAATTCCATTAACAATATCAAGTCCACATCCTCTTATAATCATTGTTCATAGAAAAAAACCTAATTAAGAGTGTGAAATATTCCCGGACCCAAATCCATCATATGTTGTTCTATCCACTGAATAGAAAAACTACATAATATGAATAACTTGTAACTAGTAGAATAAGGGAATGTATTTAAATAATGAATATAAATGAGTTTCAGTTTAGTATCATTGTAGAAAATCACCACACCTATTCAGATCTGTCATGAACCGCCTTCTTCATGATGAGTTAAGGGATTGAATGATTCTTAAACCTTCATTCCTCAATATAAAGGATATACAATGACTCCCAGAGTCCCACCTCCAATAGGCCCTATGATGGAGACCATCACCAAGGGTATATAAATCTCATAAAAATGGGAGCCATTTCCCATTTTATAGTAACCAAGATTGTGATATAAGATGTATCAAACTCAAAAAAATCCAAGACACACACACACATAATATATATATATATATATATATATAAACCAAAATCAAACTCACATGTATGATTAATGTAAAAGTTCTATAAATAAAATATAAAACTCCAAGGTATGTAACAAAATAAAACTAAACAACGACACAGAAAACTTCCCCAAAATCCAAGCTTGTGAGGTCCATCACGGTCTGCGTAATATCCTTATATATCATAAAACAGTATTATATACGTAGGGTGGGTATAAAAGTATACTCAGTTGAAAAAAACCAATGTCACCCATGCATAAGTTAGAGAAGCATACTAATTCCCTTGTGAGAAAACATCAGAAACATAAAAAACACCTAACAAGGTGTACTATCAACCCCAACCTCTCCAAGTCACGCTCACCAAATAATGAAATTAAAGTAACATAAAGCAGTAAGCCCATAGATATTTGGGTTCCTCACACCACTTACCATTGGTTAATTTCTCATCCTGAATGGTGAACGTCCTGACGCTACCACACTCTTCTACAAGCCCCACTATCACAACCTTCCAGCACGCACCTTGTATACATACCACATCAAATCTCACCCATAAAAAACTAGGCCAAAATCCACAACCCCACACCAAATACACCTAGTAATCTCCAAACAACTCATCCCAAAGACACCTTGGAAGCAAACCTCTCTCACAAACATCTGGGCCTCACAACCACACTACAACTAGGCCAAAGAATCTTGGGATACCCTTGTATATAGGAGGGAGCAGAGAAGATCCAATAACCATCCAACCATTCTCCCACCAAGATGTTCGTAAATGACACCCTCCCTCCATAACAGTGGGGGTGTTCGGCATGAAGTTCTCAACATGGTTTATGTGTGTATAGAAATCACAATGAACTACAAGTAAATATTTTTATATAAAGAAAATAAAATAACTATGGGTTTTCAAAACCAACTACCAGTGCACACAAAATACCCTTGATTCTACCTCTACATTCTTTTATCAAAATGAATGACCATCACTTCCCAATTTGATAAATAAACACCACTTCACTACAATATGTGACTCAAAACAGACACCCATCCAATTCATTTAACTATTTTCACCATTCATTATCAATTAATTCATTTATTTATTCCATACCTATCAAGGAAACTATGAAACTCTACAAAAATTATAAGGAAAATAATCAATACCATCCATTGTCAAGACAAATAGGGAAAGAATGAACAAGGTAAAAGAATCCATTCTATCACCCATTCTACCACTACCACCATCGGTCTTAAAATTAATGCCTCCCTTCCCTTCCTCTCAAATAGTAAACCCCCAAAGTCACCTCATCACAAACCCACTTGGTATCCCTTATTCAAAATAACACCACACCCAGAACACCCATAAACATGAACATGACACAACCTAGTCTGGCTGCTCTGCTGCCCAACCACTGCCCAGATGCAGTCTCGTAGCACAAAAATTTTATCCATTCCAAAATCAATCAATATCTTAGCCTAAGGTTCCATTACACCACCTGTACCACCCTATATTCAAAACCACACTCCTAGGAACAACACCACCTGAGCATTATAGAAACAAGGCCCGACAGAACCACCCAAAGCACACAGCCACACCAACATGGAAAGGTTTTTTCAGATTTAGCAGCACTCGTACTATAATTCCACTTGATAAAATATGGGTTGTCACTGGAAAAGATATATCATGGGGAATCCATTTATTAAACCGAATATAAATTATTAACCAAATTAGAATTCATACAGTACTAATTCACAATGTATACATGTGAAAAATAGAGGCAACCAACTAATATGATTTTCAGAAGAAAACAACCCATAAATTCATACCATTGATCAAGGATACCATATTAAAAAAATCTATCAATTTCATTATACTCACAGTCCCTCTTCTATAAATTCTTATTATCTTCGTTAAATTTGTGTCAACTGCCACCACAAGAGGTCATTAGTACACCCACCCTACATAATGCAAAAAATTATGAGAGATTAAAAAATACTTTCCTAGAAATATATAGGATCCACAATTACTCATTGCAACAAAATAGAGGATCTCACTATCAGTAGGAAAGACTCAACTTTTCTGGAAAACAAAATAGTCTGGTACACTACATGCATAAGACTCCTCGAGGAAGAAAGGTTCTCTACAAACCAAGAGAATGTGAATGGTTTCAAATGAAGAGATGATTTTTTGTTTATAAAGGAAATATCCTAAATTTATAGGGAAAATGTTTCAAAGTACCCTAAAGATGGATCATGATCAAGACCATGTAGTTTACCTGTCAAATATATCATTAGGTTTTAGGAGATAAATCACATTTGAAAAGGAACAATAACTCATTATATAGGACATTTAACTCATTTATGGTCAAAGGAAATGTCAAAGGGGAAAACTGGAAAAACTAGGACAAATTAGAATTGACTCACCATGGTGTGGGTCATCAATGTGAGTCATCAATGCATGACTCACTGACAGATGATCCACCGATGTGTAACCAACAACACAACTTGCTGACAGTGAGTCACTATTGTGACTCACTGACGCCTAACCTACATATGTGTCGAACCACTGAAGCCTCAACCTACCAACACCCAACTCACCGAAACCTTGACCTAATGACACCCATATCACTGATGCCTAAAAATATCGACGCATGTCCTCCTCGGCATCTCGACCTAACGATTCCCAACCAACGGACTCCTCGATCTACCGACACCCGGACTCACTGATGCCCTGAATCATTGAATCCTTGAATCACTAATTCCATGAAACACTAACGCCCTGACTTAGGGACACCCCAACCTACCGACACAGACCTACTAACGTTTATCTACTAACAAAAAGATAATGATGCTGAGTCACTAAATGAAAAAACAGGAAACATGGAAATTTCTTGAAATGACTATCGTTGCCTCTTAGAAAACCCCTAAAACTGTGTTTTTAAAAAGTAATGGACTAAGGAGACGGGATACATTACATAAGATACATCTAAAACTCATCTCAACCATGATAAATCAAAACCAAACTCATAAGAAAGTGATATTAGAATAACCACACTATAAGATACCTCTAACGGATATACCACCCCATGTTGTTCAAAAGATATAGTAATGCCTCAATCATCCAAGAAAACCTCCTCCCACAAATGATAACCCAGAAACCCACAAGATATCCATCAAAAGCACCATCTATAGAGACACATGAATCAGGTAAATTCTTCTTCCATGTCATGATACTATCTTCTCTGGGCGGCACTGACTTGCCCACATGTGTTTAATCAAATCTCAATTAATAGGTCATGATTAGGAAAATGGTCTCCCCCTTTTTCACATGTTATTACATTATTATACATTATATTACAATGAATCAACTCATCTCATAACAAACAAGGTTCAAGAACTACATCAAAAATCAAAAAAATAAAGAAAAAATCAAAACAACTTTGGGTACTGGGCACACTTCTACCTCTCACATTCCCATGTATTATCCTCAAGGCCACAATTCCCCAACATCAGACGAACATAGTGAATGTTCTATCAACATTGAAGCTTATCCTGCTGGTCTTAGATCCCACTGGCTGCTCGACAAACTTTGTGTCATGCTTGATATACAACTCCCCCTAGTTAATGACATGTGAGTCATCATTAAGATACTAATGAAACTAGGAGACATGAAATACATCATGGATCATCCTCAACTATGGTTGAAATACCAACTGGTATGCCACATAAAAAATCACCCGGACACCTCAAAGGGTTCGATGAATCAAAGATAAATCTTACACTCTCGGCCGAACCTCCACATCCTACGTTGAGGGTAAACCTTCAAGAACACATGGTCCCCAACTTCAAAATACAAGGGCCTTCTCCTACGATTGGAATATTATTTATTTTGATCTTATGATGACTATTTACTCTCCTGCGCCAGTTTCACCTTCTACACTGTACTCTGTACCATGTTTATACCAAGAAGACCTACCTTTACAACTTCCATCCAGCACAAAAGATAATGACATGTATTCCATACAAGGTTTCAAACTGAGAAATACCAATAGAAGAGTGATAGATATTGTTGTCAGAAAACTATACCAAGGTCAAATGTCACACCCAAGTCCCACTAACGTCAAGATAAAATTCCCACAAGATGTCCTACAGTTCCTGTATAGTCCTGTTAGTTTTCCCATCTATATGAGGGTGGAAGGTAGTGGTGGGGCCTAACTAAGTGACAAAGGCATACTACAATCCCCTCAAGACTCGTGACATAAAATGTTTATCCCGATCAAAGTTGATGGATCTTGGAACTCCATGCATCCATACCACCTCATCCACATACCTCTATGCTACGGCACCTACTTTTCTCGACTCTGTGATCACTAAGATGTGAGCCTATTTTGTCAACAGATTCAATAATACCAAGATTTCATCCCATCCTCCATGATCCCTGTGTAATGTTGTGAAAAAATCCATTGAGATGTCAACTTAAATCCACATGGGGCCCTATAAAAGAATAAATAAATCATTGGTAACATAGTTCATAACCTTCACTTGATAGCACGCCAAGAACATTTATACAAACTCCTCCACTGACGGATCTACCCTGGGCTACATGAACAATTTGCTCAGTCCACAGTACATCTTTGAAAATCCTAAGTGTTACACTAGGGGTGAGCTATGAAGGTCATAGTTAACTACCTCGCGCATCTCCCTAGGAAAAAATATATTCCCAAGGAACAACATCTGATTCTGACCGTCCCTCAGGAGCATCACCTTTGTCAAAGTGATTAGATATTACCTAGGCCTCTGAGTCTCCCCACTGAGACTCCTCCACCTACTTCCATAGATATTACTACATCATCCTCTAAAATTGATAGCCTCTTCCACCATCCATCCTGTATCTAGGTGTATGTAATCCAAATCCTCTATTTCTCTCCAGTCATCTGAAAAATCCCAAACCACTTCCTCCAACAACATCCTTCTCAAAGAATCATCCACAACATTCCCCTTTCTAGAGTTATATGACATCTCAAAATCATAATAATGGAGAAACACCATCCCCCACCACTACCACAAGTTTTGATCTCTTGGGGAAAAGATTTTCTTTAATCTCATATTGTCCATGAAGACTAAAAAGCACTCCCTAGTGAGGTAATTCCGCCAAAACATTAGAAAAAAATGGTCGCGGATAGCTCTATATCATTGGTGTCATAGTTACGTTCATGGGGACAAAACTATCTAGACCCAAAAGAAATAACTCCTCATTGCGGCATTGACAGACACCCTTGGCCTAGATCGGAAGCATAGGAAAACACTTCAGACATCACCCCTTCACCAGGAATCCTAAGCACAAGAGTGCTGATCAAAATCTATTTCAAAAGCCAAATACTTCTTGAAACATCTCTACACACACAAAGTCTTAGAATTTTTTGGTTATAGATATAAAAGCACTACTACTTGAGAGAAATCAGGTACTAATATCTTGTAAAATCCTAAAAAATCTGGAAAACTACGATCCTCTAACACATTCTTAGGTTCTTACAATGAAACAACTACATAGACCTTCTATGGATCGACTGCTACAAGCTGTTGAGAAACCACATGTCCATGGATGTGGACCTCCCGTGTCATAAATATGCACATGGATAGTTTCCCATAGATATGGTGCTGCTGAAAGAACTCAAGGATAGTCCTAGGATCCTCAGCATTCTCCTCCTCTAATTTCAATTAGATCAATATTTCATTGATGAATACAACTATGAACCGGTCCTAGAACTCATGAAATATTATGTTCATAAGCCCATTGAACACAACTGGTGCATTCGTAACACTGAATGACATGAACAAAAACTCAAAGTTCCCATACATGAACCTAAACGTAGTCTTTGGGATGTCACCCTTTTTCTCCCTCAAATGGTAATACACATACAGTAGATAAAACTAATAAACCAATCTTGTTGTCCTCAGCTAGTTGAAAAGACCATGTATCCTTGGTAGAGGGTTACAATTCTTTATTCTTACCTAATATTACTTCCAGTAGTATATATAGAAGCTCAAACAACCATCTTCCTTCTTCACAAACAATACAGGAGAACCCTACAATGACACACTAGGTCAGATAAAGCACTTCTTCATTAGATATTCAATCTAGATATTCAAATCTAGTATCATAGAAGTCTCCATCCAATAAAGAAGCATTGAAGTAAAACTAGCATCGGGTTTTAAGTCTATCTCCAAATAAACATCACGTAGAGGGGGTATAGTCCCGAGATCATCATGGAAAACCTCGATGAATTCCCAGAAAACATCTAAAACCTCCACCATCTCAACATCAATATATTCCCCTAACAGGTCGGCCAATAACGAAAAAATGATCCACATGACAACTAGAAATGAGACAACTCAGGTTTCCAAATATTGTTACACGCTAGACACCCACATCTGAAAACATGACTCTTCCCCAGAAGAAGAAGATAAAAAAATCATAGAGTACAAATATATGATTCCATTTACTACACCATATGGCTGAATATATAGAAGAATTAGATTCCTGCTAGACTGATGCAACCCCAACATCAGTCTACATCCCCGAAAAACATCAAAGAATCAGGTCAGACCTCTATCTGGGTTACTTAACACAAGTTTTATTGAATTTATCTATATTTATAGTTCCCTATTAATGGATATACTCTGTGAAACAAAGACATGTGATTCTCTTGAATCAAACAAGGAACAAACAAGAGTAATGAAAAAATTTATCCTAACTCGAATGATCTTTGGAACTCTGGGAAATAGTTCCTTTATGGTGTGCAACTAACCACACCCAGCTCCCCTTCCCCTCTGCTATCAGCCACCTCCTTGGACATACCCAGGTCGAGATCATTGTGGAACTGCATGAGGTTAACCTCTTCCTGCTCCATATCCCCTGGGAGGTGTAGGGGAATGTTGTCCTTACTGCTGAAAGGAAATGGCTAACAACTACTGATGTGGTCGATGCTGTAAATTCCCACAAATATCGTACTATTCTCGAATTGACATTGAATCAGAAGATTCCCACAACCACCACAAGTGAATCACCTCATTCTCAAGCCAATGGAAAAAGACGAAGACTAGAAGGTTGGAACTAAAACTTCTAGGGTCACCTCCCTATAGGCTGAAACCTAGAAGGTCTTGATGCTAGAAACTTGATTCTAATAACCATCCTCTTTGAAGTAATAATCTCACTCACCTATCATGGTAGACCTCATCATGAGTGCATCTTTTCCACTACCTTATACTTTTTTTGAATGTATATGTTTGTTGGTAGGGTGATGTGAGTAACTTCATACTAGAGGGAATGAAGGAGTGCCTCCTCTAAATGCCTCTTCCAAGACTCCTCATCCCAAAAGTTATCCAGATCAAAGTGAAGGATATCCTTGAACATGATCCCCAACTCTTGTACCGACATACTCCCATGTTGGAGGGAGAGTATCTCTTTTTCATCTTCAATTTCGTGGTTGATGAAAGGAATTCTTCCCGTAACACATTCTCAATGTCAAAACACAAAACATTGGTCTTCTTCCTCTCCCCGAGTTAAATTTTCCACCACTGAAGAGGTTCTCCCCTAATATGGATAAATTATAGGGGAATCGAATACATCCTTGGAGAACAGATCAAGATTAATGTGATCACCAAATCCTCAAGCCAACTCTCCATCCTTATATATGAAAAGAATCCTTCGTACATTCACAATGACTATTGTTGGAAAGAATGAAGGGTCTTATTTCACTGATCATCCTCCCCCAATGGTTCAACCCTCCATCAGTCAACTTGGTCATCCTACTAAGCCTCCACTGCTCGAGCCACTCATGTAAGATGACCATTTTCCATAGTGGAAAGGTAAAGAAGGAATTCCAAAGCCTGAGTTGTAAAGAATTTACTTATGATTCATTTTTAACTCATTGTTTATTTTAATTTTATAAAAAATCACAAAAAACAAAGAAACGAGTTATCAAGATGCATGTACCATTCCTAGGGTCTCTACCCCAAAAATGGTGTATCCTAACATAGTTGTTCGATATGCACAGAGTCCATGAATCGGAGCACAGATAGGCCTAAAATACCATGTCCTATCGGGTTTTCCCGGGCCTATGGAATGTACCAAGATCACCTAAAACTATTTCCCCACCATCCCATGTAAAACTCCCTATTCCTAACTTTAAAAAACATCATATCTCTCAACCATCTGCTATGATACCATTATGTCAGGACATTCCTTCTTCAAGATGAGGGATGTGATAGAATGGTGATGATACCTTCCTTCTTCAAGTTGAAATAGAGATAATGGCCCCCTTTTCCTTCCTCCAACATTCCCCAAGGTGGTGACCAACACCATTGGTATATAAATATCACAAAAAAGGAGGCATAAATATTTTTATAGTAACCTTGAGCAGATGATAAGTTGTATTAACTTCAAAATACTCCAAGACACACACATATATAGAATCCAAAATCCATCCCCCATACATGTTTAAGGTAAAACTACTAGAAATAGAAATTAAACTCCAAATTAAGTATAAAAATTAATCTAAGTAGAGACACAACGACCATCCATAACATCTGTGATAGTGAGGTCCATCTCAGTCTTTATAATCACCATCAATACCTAAAAGTAGTTATATATGTGTAGTGTGAGCATATGAGTATACCCAGTAGGGAAAAACTAATGTATCCCGTGAAAAAGTGGGAGAAGAATATAAATGAATCTCTGAGAAAACAACAGAAACTCAAAAAACCCTTAAAAGGTATAGTATCCACCCCAACATCACCAATCCAAGCTCACCAAATGACACATGTCAATTATTGTAATGTAGTAAGCATATCGATATTTGGGTACCCCACACCACTTCCTACTGGATAACATCTCATCCACAGAGGCAAATGTCCTGACGCTACAACCTTCTTCCACAAGACCCAATATCATAACATACCCACACACACCTAGGATACATACCACATCACATATCACCCACAAACACTTAGGCCACAAACCACAACCCCATATTGAAGACACATGGGAATCACCACACTACTCTTGAAGGAACCTAGGAAGCACACCTCTCCCACCAACACATGGGCCTCATAGCCACACCACAACCTGCCCGAACTATATTGGGATATTAATTCCAAGATGCGGGAGTAGAGAAGATCCAATAACCAGCAATACATCCTCCCACCAGGATGTTGGGAGAGGTTACCCTCCCCCATAACAGTGGTAGAGTTTGGCACCTAGTCCTCGAAAAGGGTGGGATGCATATAGAAACCAAATGTAACTACAAGTATATATAGGTAATAAACACTCAAACCATCCTATGGTTTTCCAAAATAATCTACCATCCCAAATAAACTTCCCTTCCTACCACCTCTAAATGCACGTATGAAAATGAATGACTGTCACTTCCCAATTTGATAAATGAACACCGCTTCACTTCAAGACACGATTAGAAACATACCACAATCCAATTCATTTATCCAGTTGTAATATAGTATTATCATCCAATTGATTTATTTATTCCATCCCTACATGGGAACTACAAAAAACTACATTGGTTATAAGGTGAAGCAACCAAACCAACTACATCCAATGAAAACAATGAAATATGTTCCAATGTAAAATAATCCATTCTAACACCCATTTGACCACTTCCACCATAATTATTATAATTCACGTCATCATGTCCTTACTCTCAACAAGTAACCCCCCCCCCCCTCGATACACCTCATCACATCCCCACTCGATAGCCTCAGTGCATAACAACACCACACCCATCACACCCATAAATATAAACATGACACAACCATGTTCTGTAGCCCCACTACCCAACCACTAGCTAGATGTAGTCCCACTGCATAACAAGATCATCCATTCCACAATAAATCAATCACATAGGTTGTGGTTCCATTACACTACCCATACCACCCCATACTCACAAAAACACACCCAGCCACAACACCACATTTACAATAGAGATACACAGCCGAACAGAACCACACACAACACACAACCACACCAAAAAGGAAAGGTTTATTAAGATTTAGACGCACTTTTTCATTTATTCCACTTAATATAATTGGGGCTATCACAGGAAAAATTTGAGTCATGGGGCATCAATTTATTTAACCCAATATATGTGATTAACTAAATTCTACTTCTTAGAGTATTGATTCACAAATCATATAGGTTCCCAATTAAATACCACCAACATCCATGATTTTCAGAAGAAAACAACCCATGAAATTCATAATATGGATAAAGGATAACATATTAAAAAAAATGATCATCATTATCATAATTTAATTACCTCATTTATTACATTTTATTATCTTAATTAAATTGGTTTCAATCGTAACCAATAGAGGTAATAAGTACACCCACCCAACAACATGCATAAAAAAATATATATGATGTAATCTCTACCTATAACAACAGACGATCAACAAATCCACATTTCACTAAAACAGGGGGTCACACGAGAAAAAGGAATGAATCGACTCCATGAGAGAGCCAAATCGAATACTACACCACATGTGTGTGACTCATCATGTAATAAAGGTTATTGACACACCAAGATAATGCCAAAGGATTTAAAGGAAGAGTTGATTTTGACTTTAGAAATGCTGGATCCTAAATCTATAGGGAAATGGTTTCAAAGGCCATTAAAGAAACTTCGTGATCAATACCACACATTTTATTATTCAAAGGAACAATCATGTTTTTATTAGATAAATACCATTTGAAACAGCCCAAATAATCCTTAAATAGGGAATTAAACTCATTTAACTTCAATGGAATTGTCAAAGGGGAAAAACTGGAAATATCTTAAATTACTCACCAATGGGTGAGTCACTAACGTGAGTCAACGAAACATTAATCACTGATAGATGAGCCACTGATGCTATGCTACCAACATGACTCACCAATAATGATTCACTGATGCTACTCACCAACGCCTGTCCTACTGATTCCCCAACTCGCTAATACCTTAACCTACCAATGCTCGATGCATCGACCTACCGATGCCCGACGCATTGATTCCTCAACCTACCAAGACCCGACCTGCTAACGTCTCGACCTATTGATGCCTAACATACTGACCCCTCAGACTAAAAATTCTCAAACTCACCAATGCCCTGACTCACTGACGCACTGAATCACAGACACCCTAACTCACCGACACCCTGAATCACAGATGTCCTGACTCACGAACACCCTAACTCACCAATTCTCTGACTCACTAATTCCATGACTCACTGACACACTAAAATACTGATGTCAAGCCACTGATTCTGAGCTATCGACGCTAATGTACTGATGATGATTCAATGATGAAAAAAATTGTAAATTTTGAAAACTCTCAAAATGAGCTACAATTGCCAACCAGAACTCCCCAAACACTACATTTTGACAAAGTAGTGGACTAGGGAGGTCTGATCCATTACAACATCGCTTTTTCACAACAACAAATAATAAAAATTATGAATTTATGTGAATAGTGAAATATAACCACCACTTACCACCCCAAGGCCAAGCCTCAGGTTAGACCATAAATTTTTAGGCTAAGAGGCCACTATGGATAGAAAAGAAATAAGAATAAATGGAAAGAAATAAAAATAATTGAAAATATGTAGAGAGAAAATGGAAAATAAAATTAATTGAAAATGTGGATGAGAGAAATAAAAGTTGAACATATAAAATAATTAAATAAAAATAAAAGAAGAATAATAAGAATAGAAAAATAGATGCTGGAATAAAAAAAGTTAATGAAAAAATAATGAATGTATTATTCTAAAACTAAAAGAAATAAATTTTTAATTTCATTATGAATTAAACTTATAAAAATAGTAATGAGAAGAAAAACACAAGTAGCTTCAGCCTCCAGCAGTTTCCTTCTCCACTCCTTGGTGTGTCGAACTCCTGGAGGTAGTGGTGATATCTTCATTTTATAGGTATGAATGGTGCGGTCATTGGCATCCTTCAATTAATATCTTCCCTAAGATAAGAGATCCTTCAAAGACACACCCATATCTCATTTAAAACACCGTGATACCTGCATTGATGATGTTTCAAATGAACTAATCATATTTTTTTTGGAATGGAATAATTCCATAGAACAGTGGATGTGGATGGGTATAGTGGGGTAGTACGGAATTATGTAATTTTTTTTATTATGGTGTCTCTTATTGTATGGGGTAGGCATGGACGTGGAAGGTGAGATTCTTCTAGGTGGATTCATGAATTTACATTTGGATATCATGGTGTTCAGATGGATCTCCATGGAAATATCTAGAGATACAGGTGGTGATCATTGGTAATTAAAATCCTCAATAGTGAAGAATGGGTTGAGGTCATGGTTTCTAAGGGCGGTGATGGAGTTTCTCATTTGGAGAAGTGGCATGATGCCAGTTTTTAGAAGTGATGTGTGGTGGAGCAAAACTATGCTGGGTGTATAAACATAGAGTGGGTGGAGTTAGGTAGTTATAATGGTGTTAATGTTTTTATGAATAGTTCCCAAGTGAATGGATGTCCCACATCAAAACATCACCTACAATTGGAATTCGTTTGTAATGATAATACCATTGTGCTCAGCTCAGAAGCTTGCACCAGGGTGGGCTCTAAGAAAACCCTCGTACAAAATCATGCATTCAACACACATGTGGTCCGTGTGGGTATTTGTTCCCACTATGCTTCCTTAAAATCTTGACTCCCCATGGGATCATATGCACTTGATTGAACCTAATTTTATCTTGGCCATGTTCTATCTCTCTTTTTGCCCAACTTGGCTTTTTGGCCGGTAGGGGCCTGGTTGGTGGCCTATAGTGGTTTCAGTTGGGGGACGACCATGGATATCCCTTATTTTTTAGTTAACTCTAGAAAAAAAATTAAAAAATATTTTAAAAGAATGTAGAAAAAAATTCTTAATTTAAAACTCCTTAACAATTTTTTCTTTTTAGACCATTTTAATTCCACATTAAAAATTTCACAACATTTATTTAAAACATTGAAAATTATGGGTATTAAGATTAAAAATCCATTTAAAACCATTCAAATATTTTTAGAAATGTGCATTAAATATTATGCTATAATATTCCCAATTATATTACATTCGGGTGAGGTGAGGAAGAAAGGGTTACAAAACGTGTATGTCCAGGACATGCTGTGTAAGGGACATTAGAGGCCAAACACCCCGTTTTAGGGGACTTGGAACTATGGGGATAAATCCTAGAGATCAAGTTTAGTACATGTATAATATCAATGAAGGGTAATTAACTAGACCCAATGTTTGGAATATGTTCATCTACCCCATCTGGGTGTCATGTCATGTGTGTTTAGTGGATGTCAAGTGCTCGAGAATTCAACACACCAACTTTGGTTGAGGTACACATACAGGTACCAAATGTTGGGTATATTCCACATACAGTGTTGGAAAATCATTTACTTTTTAAATTACATAACATGATAGGATTAGATATATGGTTAGGGTGGGCCTTTGGCGGTACACACCGGGTACCTATGGTGCATGTCATATTCTTTTCCATATTTGGTTTGTTTTTCCTACATGTCACCCTAGATTAATAATTGTACATGAGTGGACTCCATTTTTATAGTTTTCCCATTAATATCATGATGGTGGAAATTATTTATCATTTAGAGTCCATATAGATGGTTTTTTGTAATAAAATATATTAGTAATATAATTCCATTAAGATTGTTGTCCTAGAATCATCTCATGGTGGGGTTGTGAGATGTGAGGCTTGGGCATGGGTTGGGATCTTATTTACCTCCTTGGTTAAGGATTATAATAGAAATAATATAAGGCTTCTCATATAGATATTGAGATGGATAATATTATCTTTATTGGATGAGATTCATTGGTTGGTTTCTTGAGGTTTATATCTATTATGTCGAGGACTAGATTGGTAGGTTCATTCATGATAGGATGAAATAATTGGATTTCATGTAAGGTTAGGTTTTATTGTGATAGTTTGAGACAGTTCTGAGGGACCCTAATTAGGTTACCCTTCTAACTATGGTACTTCTGGTGTTTTCCATTCCAGGCAGGTGATCTCTATGTTGCAGGTTGGGAGGTTGATTGTTGTTCCTTTTAGTAGGATGTTCCAAAGGTATTGGTTTTATTTTAGGATCCCATTGTATTATTGTCTTCTATATTTTATGTTTTGGGGACTATAAAGGGTTAACTATACCTTTTTTGTTATTATATAGTTGGTGTTGGTTTCTATGGTTTTGGTTGGAGGGTTTTATGGTTTTTGTAACCTGGTTCTTGAGATTTTTTCATAGAGGATAGAGACTATTCATGATAGGAACAAGATTATAGAGGATAACATTGGAATATTACATGATCATGAATTTTCTTTAAGATTGATTTAGTTCTGTCTTATGATGGATGGTTGTTGTTAAACAGGTCTAGAGAGCTAATATGTGATCAAGATGAGATAGAGAACCATATTTTAGCATATCACTGAGGCCTTGGGTAGTTGAAATTAGAATATATTTCTATATTATTGTTCAATTTATCAATTTAGGGACTAATAAAGCTATAATTGAGATAAATTTCTGATTTCTATTTAGTGTAATAGGACTCTGAGATATGGTTTGGATTCTCCCAGGGTCAATTAGAGTTTTTACCTCTACTTCAAATTTTACCATTAGAGTCCTAGAGCATGATTGATTCCCTTCAGTGAAATAGATTCCTAGTATGTTATCCTTTGTTTGGACATTAATTCATCTCCATTCATTATATTTTTGGATCTTCTTTTTGATCAGGTGGAAGAAAATAATGTTGTCAGAAAATAAAATAAACTCTAAAATTCCTCTTCCATAGGTTATAGCAGGTGTGGATTTACCTAATGTGTTAGGATATAACCTGAGGTTCACTATTTTAATTTTAATAACTCTTTTAGAAATATTTTATCTATTTTCTTTATTTTTATGATAGAATATTTTTTTTGTTAGGATGATCAAATGATGTGTTGAATGTACATTTTTTGACCATATATGTTAGGACAATAACTAGTGTTTTCCTACATAGATTTATTTTTCACATCCTACATATGCACCTTCGTGTGCATGAGAACCTCATGTATACTTTTAGGTTGATCAAATGATAGTCTATTGTAAGAATTACAATTGTTTAATGATATATTAGAGTTTCTTGTGTGCAGTATTTTGATTGAGATGGAGTTTTTTGGATGTCTTGGAGACTGGGCACATGGTTTGGATCTGATTCTCCATAGAGAATTGGGGATTTAATTTAAATTATTTATTATTCTATATCTGTTTTTGTCTGTATGGATAATTGGGGATTTCTTGTTTTTATTATTGAGTAAATATTTTATTCATTCCATTTATTACAACCTACTTTTATTCATTCAATTATTTTTTCATACGCTTTTGTTTATGGGTGTGCATGTTATTGGGTTATTTTTTATATTGTTTTTTAGTATGATATGATCACATTTCCACCCCATTTTATCTCATTATACTCGAAAATCTAATCGAAAACCTATTCCATTTGAGGTTATATTCTTTATGAGATATTGTGAGTCATATTTAGTGACAGATCTGGTAAACCTGGTCTGGCTTGTGAGATGTTTATTACTACAAAATGTTAATTAGATCTTACACTAATTCTTCAGTCATTTTCATTAATTTTAGTTATATATCCCCTTTAATGGATTGATATCCTTCCTTTTCAAATCAGAATTAACTAGTTGGTGTATATCCTCTTGAGTAATTAATAATTTGGATTATATATTATTGATATCCATTAATCATTCATCGACATGAAATATTGGAGGATACGATATTATATGTATTCCTATTTTCATTCTTCATATTCCACATATTTCTTCAGTTGAAGATTCATTACTGTTTCTTTGGGATTATTTCACATTATTGATCATTATTTGATCTCCTTGAACCCATCATTATCTTATTAGAATATGTTATCCCAAGGTGAATGAGTTATCAATTAAATATAATCAATGGAGAATAAGGTATATTGATGAAACACATATAACCTATATAAAATAATGTGGAATATATATCATATATAATAAACCATTTTAATGATACATCAACAACATTGAAAGAGATATCACTATTTCCCTATAGGTATATGAGGATTCAAAAATTTCAAAAAAACTATGAAAGGCATCACAATAGATCAATTGGTGAATAATGATTCATTATAATTATCAACTTAATTCATTTAGATATCACATTTTAAGAGAAACACATAGATCAAGACATTTAGAATGCCATAAATACAATAAATAATAGATCAACACCCAATTCACTATTAGAGAATGAAAACTCACAATTAACATAATAATTGGTGAATCATTTATCACTATTTATACCTTTAGTCCATAATCAATCAAATGTAATAAATCCGGTGTGAGATATATCAGTTTTTGTGATTGATATATCACAAATAAGGAAAAAAGGTGAAATATATCGCACATTTAAAAAACACAACTTTTATCTTTTTGTTCATTACCTATTATAATCCATTAAAATTGTCAAAATAGAGGCTTAATTCAAAGCGTGTAACTTATATCGTTCAAAAATATAGTTGACTTAGAATCCATACAACCCTTGATCCAATCATCATATTAAATCAATATAAAAGAAAGGAAAAATACAACTGTAAATCTGGTTATCACCTTGATAGTTTCAAGTCCCAAAACTATAAAATAAGCACCTTGTCCTCATTTCACCATAAGAGAGAATAATTTTGACATTAAGATAAAATGTATAGTAATATCATTTGCATCACCAAAATTTATATGCTCAGTAGGGTAGGTCAACCAATACTGAAACCTTCTCTCTAAAGACTCACATCTATGGCGATGTAAGCCATTAAACTCTAATTCGTAACCCCAACATTTCAATTGTAACAAAATTTATATTCCATATTTAGGACAAGTGTTACCTTAATCTCTTTGGTGTCCATATCTCAATAATTTGGAAGATTGAAATTTATATTAGACATTAGTTTAATATCTCATCATTAATCACCCCTCATGGATGACACATACCTCATATCACCCACATAGTTCCTCCCACATCCCATCATCATGATCAACCATATCCCTAAAGTATAAGTATATATAACACAACTATTTAATAAGAAGGTTCTATGATACTATGTCAATTAATTAAGGATAGACACCCTATATCGTTCCAATCTCATTCCATCACACACTCTCACATAAGAAATATAAACATCTGTATCCTTGTGAATTTTTTTAATACTATGAATAATAGTCAAGATCTTAGATATTTCTTTAGAGTAACCCAAAATAAGGTTAGTGACCTATGGTTCCATCTCTGGTTGCTAACAGTAGCCTACCAACACACATCAATTAAAAATTGTATATAAATTGGTAATTCTAGGAACTTAATTACTTGATATAAATTTTAACCCCAAATATATGTTCACTCCATACATGACTAGTGCATCATAGATCAAACTCCTAGATTAAAGGATTCAGAATCATCCAAGGACTAATATTAACTACTTAAAACACATTTAAATTTTATTTCCATAATAATTAAATAACTAATTCACACCAATTTCTCATTCTATATCATTATCCAATTTCATCCTAAATCAATGAAGCATGGGGAACAAATAGGGTAGTGACATAACTCAAACAAAATGGAGTGAACCCTCATGAGTTCATCATAAGAAAAAAAAATGGTAACTTGAAATAAAATATCTATCATTTCAACCTAATTATACCATGATGAGGTATAATAAACAGTAAATACATGACTATTTTTTTATAAAATTAAATAAATGTGTTGAAAGAAGGAATAAAAATTATGGAGGAGAAAAACCAACCTCTAGTATGGAAGGAAACATTCCAAGAAACTATGAACCATAGGTGGAAGAAGATATGAAAATTGAGTAAGGGGTATATCTCTATATACATTGACATTATTATAAAAAATCATATATTTATGGGAACTTAATTTAAAATATTAAAATCAAATGTCTCCCATTTCTGTGAAATGAATTATTTATCCTACCATATATATCTTATACTCTCATTGGGAACTCAGTGACCACCCATAGACTACATAACTAATAGATGCACCACCTAAAATATTTTATCCTTCCACCATGTATATTAATGTATTTTTAGCTTTTTACAGATCCACCATAATCACAATAAGAAATCATTATAACCTTACCCAAAACCTGATGGTATCAACATACCTTATAAACTATTCCACCTCAATAATTCAACTTCCAAACTATTAGATTACATTATAACCTCACATAAAATAAGAATAAATCATTATTTGGTGATTACATTCCAAAAATGAAATATTGATGTAAATATTTAACTACACCTTAGATCATGTTACACTAATATATACTTCAAATCCAAATGTTCCAACCACCTATGATGTGGGATGTTATAAAATACCCAATATACCACTTCACATCAATAGGAAACCACCTCATAAACATAAATGAAATCACATTGGTCTTAATGATTATATACAAGATACTGATCCAAAACACATTACATATTTTTGAATGTCCAATGTAAAAAATAATAATGCTATAAAACCCAAATTGTCTCATGTTCTGATCCACCATTCACTATAGTAAACCCTAAAATATGATTGGTTTGATCCATATTTTAGAAAATTCACTTGATTACATATGAATTCAAAAATCAGTACCCCAATAAATTGATGGATTCCCTAAAAATATAATTTAGTGTACTATTATGCTACGTAGATTCACAATTTTTTTAATGTCCCAATATAGATATAATTAATGAAATTATCCATTATAGACAATATTTTATATTGGTAGACATAACATGTAAATATTATATTGTAGTTATATATTTGTTTTTCATAGAAATACACTTATTTCATATGTCTAAAATATATAGTTACACACTCAAGACTACTTTATTATACGAAGCCACAATTCGTTGATCAGGTCAACATACCCCACATTGAGTAATGATATTTCTGAAACAAAATCAGCGATCTAGTCTGCTTACTGAATGAAACATAAATTCCATGGGTTGTGACAAAAACAATTATTTCATATGTTAAAATGAATTATAGTGGTCTAGATATGGTGTCTGCAGAGAGGAGCACACAACAATCAAGCTAGCAGCTTCAAAATTGAGAAATAAGTGGAGGTAGTTTTTTAATTATTTTGATTTTAAAAAGGAAATAAAGTATGATTAATAATAGAAATATATTAAGAAAAATATTTAATGAATATTTTAAAAGAAGGTGATTGAGAAAAGTTATATAAATTAGGTGGTTTGGTCAGGATTATTTTTTCAACTATAATGATATCATAGATTCAATTTATCCAATCCTCTTATATTAATTAAATTAAAGTGATATTACATGATCATTTCCTCTCACACCATTTGTTAATGGTGATGGTGAGTGGAAAACATACCAATATCCCATATTGGTAAACTTTCATTCCTATTTGAGAAAGAGTTGTAGAAAATACCCTCAATTTTCTTAGGAAATTCTCGATCAGGTATTGTTTATCCCAAACTATCATGAAATCTACTACCCCTACCACACATACTAACGATCACCAAGTACATCACCACTAAGATATGATATATTCCATAATATAATGACCATAACATAGTATATGGATAAAATTATCATTGACCAAGGAACAAATACCTAATCTAAAACCAAATATATCCGTACATGATAATAAAAACTGTTTTTAGAAATTGAAACCAACTTTGGAAAAGAGAGGAAATATTTTATAACATTATGTTCATGAACTCAAGAATTAAAAAAAGAAAAAAATCTTATTCCCCAATAACACAGAGGATAACCCCCTATGTGAATGGTATCCATGAAGAAATGGGAATAATAATACATTACAAAACTAAAAATAAATAAAAGGGGGAAAGGGAAGAACAAAAAAATTATCCTCCATAATCCAACCTCTAAAAGTTCATTTATTTTCTACCCCCACCTCTGAAACTCACCAAGATATATTCATCAATGTTGTTAAAAATTAGGTCTGCTATAAAATCTAAATTGGTAATTGTATTTAGACACATTTAGTGGGAGTTATGACTGAATTACTGAAGTAAACTTTGTATTCTAGAGGAGACTCTTAAACTCCCACCACTTTAGAGCATCAAAATTCATCCTTAGTGAGTGTATTTTTAAATTAAATTTAATGGGTTCATGTGAAATTCGGTAATATTTACCCTACAACTAGAATAACATCATTTGGACCAATCTAGTCCCTGATATTTCTCCGTAACTATTGTGGGGTCCATTCAATCTTCCAAAAAACATTATCAACATGATTTATTTTTCAAGGAAATTTTGTTTTGATCTGTGTCTGAGTCTAGAAGAAAATGTTGAATCCACCAAAAAAATGAAACCTAAAAAGGAATTACTCAAATTGGATCAATATTTTAAATGATATGCATGAATAATTATTGCACTGGAAGACCTATAAATTTCCAAAATTAACCAATTTTTTAAATAGAGCCTAAAATTCACCAGAATTAATAAAATGATGGAAATAATATCAAATTTAATAATTATAAGAGATTAAATAATTTAAAATTATATTTCGAATTATTTAAATATAAACTATATCAATTCCTCCAAACATTGAACTTAGACTCCTAGAAATGTCTGCTTCAAAATCGAATCAATGGAAATTGAAAAAACATGCTCATGAGATCCACCAATTCCATACCAAGAAACAAAAGATATCATGCCTCATGAAAAACCATTATTATGTGTTCTCCATCTATATAATTCAATATTTTTACGCACCATTTCTCCCCTCATGCACACAAGACACCTACCTCACATGAATTTTCCCCTTTGTCACAAATTCCTATTTTTACCATAAATTTTCTCATCCAAACCAATGTAAGAGTCTCCACTAGCATTATAAATTACTACATATACACTCGATGTGGGATAATGAAACATGTTTATCATGGGGACTTTTCAATTTTTTTATATTTATTTCATTTGGTAGGATTTATATGTAAAAAATTCTAAGGACGAATGAGGAGGTCGTGGCTCATTTTGAATAAAAATTGCAAGATTCTAATTTTCACTCAATTATGGTAACCTCCTGACCTCTATTAGTATAAAATCATACCCCTAATAATTAAAACTCAATGAATGTGCACACCATTCATACTTTTTGAAGAAAATTTTTAATATTATCAAACATGTTTTATCTTGAATGATCCAGAAAAAGAAAAGTCTTATCCCACTATTAAAAGCTATAGAAAAGGTACATCATTCAAAGGAATGTTATTTTCATGAACAAAGACATATCTTAATAATTTTTTTCCACTATAAGAATTAACAAATGATGTAGAACAACACAAGACATATTCCCCACACACAGAAGATTAACTAGATAATGAAATTTTGACTACTACAAAATCAGCCTTTAATGTCAATAGAATAGTCATTTATCAGTACTAAATAGAATTTATAATCAATGTAAAATTAAAATCCTAAATTATTTATCAGAGCTAAAAATATGTTGTTAAAGGCCACCTTTAATAGTGCTAGAAAAGCACGGTTAAATGGGTTATTTAACATCACTTTTTTAGAGCTGTTAGAGGTCCTGCTCATAAAGGGTGTAGTATTATTTTGTTCACACCCCTAATTTATCTGAGCTTTCCACTCCTACCCATTTATCAGTGCTTCCCCCATGTTCCCATGTGGGACCCTACCACATGAATGTTTCAAACCATAGACCTCAATCATATATACGAAATCTTTTTCCACTCCCGTATACTAGTTTGTTTCACATCGAATGATTTAAATATATATTTATATATATTTCATTACATTTTTATCCATATATTTATATATATGTTTATAAATTAAAAATTATATTATATATATAAATTTTTATAATTATTTATTTATAAAATTAAAATTTATATGTGAGTAAATAAAAAATATTAATATAGTGTTATATAATTGATTTTAACTACATTTATGTTGTGAAAGACACTGAAATTTTAAATCCATAATATCAGTATGATTGTAAGACCAAGGAATAATTTAAGTCTCTACTTAAAAGGAAAAATTACCCCCATAAACAAGGCATAAAATCCATCAAATGTTAAAATATTGAGGTACCCCGACAAAAAACACAGTTTTGGAGGCCTTCTAGGACCTTTTTTGCATCAAAAAAATGCAACCGTGGTTTACCTATGTCATGGAGGGTGCTGAACTCATTGCAGGCTTTGATTTGATATGTGATAGATCCCAAACAGACACCAGGATCAATATTTAAAGTTTTTTTAATGTTTGAGTTATTTTTTCAACATTTATTTGAGATTTTATTGATTGATTGTTTTTTATCTTTCGAAAAATATGAAATGACTATTAGTTTATAAAAATTAGAAAATTATAGATTAAAAAAAAATTAATATTTTATAAGCCATTTTTACAAAATATATTTCATATTAAGTGTAAATGCCTATTTACCATATCTAAAAAATATTTAATATATATATTATTTTTATATCAATATAGATATGTTTAAATATTAATATATTATTTTCAATTTTTTTTTGAAATATACAATTTATTAGAACAACTAAAAAAGCACTAATAATGGGAGGACTTTATTAGTACCTCTAGAAAAGAGATGTTAAAACCCCCCTTTTAAACACTTTTTTACAAGTTTTGATAAAAGATCTCATTTATCAACACTTGTAAAAATTCACAATTAAAGGGCCCCTTTAATAAAATTTTGTTATATCTATTAAAGTCTCCATTCAATAGTGCTAAAAAGTATTCTATTAGAGACCCCCTTTAAAAACATTTTTTTGCGCTAACAATGGGTTCCGTTAACAATGATTTTAGCTGGCATTGCTAAAGCCCTAGCACTGGAGAAACCTAGTTTTATCATAGTTTTAACTTTATAAAAAGGTTGGATGGAGAAAAATTTCTTGTAATATGGCTAATCAAATAGGTTTTTAGTGGATTCTAAGTGCTACAACAATTAAATGTACAATAATTGAAAGAATGAAACTGATTCTCTTGACAATGTGGCTTTAAAAGAATTAAAATTCATCAATCATTTAAAACAAAATCACCTCAAAACTTCATGTTTTAAAATGGAATAAATCAAATTATGGTTAAAGAAATCATGGTTTGGATCTCTAGATAAGTGAGGTTAAGGAAATTAATATGACAAAAATGGTTCATAAGAATCATGGGAAAGTGATTTACAAGATAACAATAGTAAGATGTGGCATGTGATTCCAAAATCAGAGTAATTTTCTTAAAATTCCCAATGATTTGGACTTGAAACAATGAGATGTTCATCATTCATTTATGTCCAGTTTCATGGAATAAATTGGATTACTCGTTGACATGGGTTTCAAAAATTGAATGGAAAATCATATCAGCTCAAATGTTTCAAAAAAAACACAAAAAATAAAAAATAAACTGAAAAACATTTGAATAATAGTGAAATTTTTTATTAAGAAAAACCAAAAGAAATCCTAAAATACAATGGATCCCTCCCCACTCATAAACAATGTTGTGTCGTTAAATAATTCATAATTTTTGTAATTTATGTATATTTCTGACTGAATCACAACAATAAAGGAAGTGTAAAGTATATGTACCACCTGACGTATTGTTAGTGCAATGTTGAGTTATGCTCCTATGTGATGCACACTAAAAACCAACAACCAAAAAAAATAAATCATTTGAAATTTATTTTATAAAAAAATATGATGATAAAAGAAGGATATATCATTGTTTAATCCCCCAAGTAGTCCCTGGTGTTTTACTGCCTATATATGGGATATTGTAGTTGGTTTTCCCCAATCTGATGGTGCAAGGAGTTTTTTTGAGATTAATCAACAAATATTCTTATTTATATATTTAACTTCTTACTTTTTTGATGATGACTCCATGGGTAGAGTACAAAAAATGAAACCCTAGTAAAATAAGATAAAACTTTCTTAGTGGGGTGGTAAAAATAATGATTCCTCCTCTTTCTTGGTTTCAACTTGAACAACATGTTCTTAATTTTCTAGTTATTATAGAAGGTATGTTGCATCAAGGTAAAATTTAATGAGAAACTTAGTATTTTATTCTATCTAAAAAAATTAATTCATGATGTTTCAATGTCAAATTCTTTCCATTTAATGTATACACCTTGGGTATCTGTTTCCTCAAAAAATTACTCTTTAGTCTCATCTTCAACTCCCTCCAATAAATTATCAATATGTTCGGGGAGCTCCATATGTTCTTCTTCAGGTGCATCTTCATCTTCATCTTTTTCATCATAAAAGTAAATATAAATTTTCAAATCTAAAAATTTCAAGAAAGGAAATATCATACTGAATTAAGATTCAATATAATTAGAAGGTATAGAGTTCATGAAAATATCGTCTACCTATGTTTTCTCGGCTTCAATTGCTTCTTTAGTGGAAAGTGCCTCTTGGAGTTGAAATTCTCTAGGAAGAGGTAGGTAGTCAGGATCCTCTATTTGAATGATGAGTGGATAATTCACTTTAACCAATGATTCTTATTGATTTTTAAGATAATTTAATTTATCTAATGTAACTTTCTCCTTGAACATAAATATTTGATAATTGGTTATGTCATGATTAACCATTTCTATCGGTTCACGAAGCGAGATAACTATGACATAGCTAGTCATTATTTTCGTAGCCAAAATAGATAGTTCATCAAGCCATTGAAATAGTTTCATCTCATAATTTTATACTATTTCTCCATGTATCTATGAATTAAAAATCTATGAATAATAATTGAAGTTGGCATATATCATGATTTCATTAGATTTTTTTAAATTTAATGAAAAGAATCTATATTAAAAATGTTATAATTAGATTATTCGCAAAGCCACCCTGAAAATGGTGCCATGTTTTTACATGTGCCTATAATGGTGTGTGAAAAAATAATAATTATTTCATAAGTTAAAATGAATTATAGTGGTCAACCAAGGATGTCTCAAGAGAGCATTGCTCAACAATCTTGTTATCAGCTTAAAAATTGAGAAATAAGTGGAAGTAGTTTTTGAAATTATTTTATTTTGAAATGAAACTAATGTATCAAAATAGAAGAAATAAATTAAGAAAAATATTGAAATAAAATTGAAAAATAATCTTATTGAAAACAATGATATCAATTGAGTGATGAGGTATAGATCAAGTCAAGATCAATTTTCCAATTGCAATGCAATCATAGATCAAATTTATCCAATCCTCTTCTATTAAGTTGATTAATGTGAGATACCATTATTTCTTCCTATCATTCCCTTTGTCAATGGTAATGTTGAGATTAAACCTTACCAAGATCTCATCCTAGTATAATCTCTTTTCTATGTGTGAATGAGTTGAATCGTATACCATAAATTGACTTAGGACATTCCCAATTGGGGTCTTCTTTATCCCAAAAAATCAAGAATATCCACGACCACTCTTACATGTACTAACAATCTCCATATACATTACTACTAAGACATTATATATTCCATAGAATATAAACCGTAACATATTAGAGGGATAAAATGATCATTTAGAACAGAAAAAACAATAATAGAATATTAAACCAAATACAATCGTACATGATATTAAAAACAAAATTATAAACTGAGACCAACTTTGAAAATGATTGAAAATATTTTATACTAGTAACTGCATGAACTCAAGAATTACAGAAAGGAAAACCTCTCCTTCCCCATCACTCAAAGGATAAACCCGATATTTGAAAACTATACATGAATAATGGTGAATAATAAGATAGTACAAGACTAAAAAGAAATAAAATAGGGAAAATGAAGAATAGAAAAATTACCTTTCATATTTTATCTTTCAGTAGTTTGATTCTATTCAACCCATGACCTCTAAATCTCTCCAATGTCTCTTTTAAAATTTTGTTCAAAATTCAGTATTCCATCTACTCCCAAATTTTAATTATATTTGACACATTTAGTTGGAGTTATTTCCGAATTATTGACGTAAAATTTGTATACCCAATGAGACACTTCAAGTACCTATAATTTTGTGCATGAAGAATATACCTTAATGAGAGAATTCATCCGTTAAATGTAATGCGCACATCAAACCTTCATTACAATTTCTCCTACAACTGAAATCAATTAATTTGGACATATCTAGTCCAAGACATGACTCATTTACTATGGAGGGGTCCATCCTGTCAGCCAAAAAAATTTCATCACTTAACTGATTATTCAATGCCATCGGGTTTCAACATAGGTCTGGGACAAGGTGATAAATATGTATCACACAACAAAAGTAATCATAAATAGTGGAAGTTTTTAATTTGGGTTAAAATTGCAAATGATATAAGCCTGAAAAATAGAATCTCTAGAAAAATGCTAAATTTCAATAATTAACCAATTTTCAATATTATACCCAAAATTACATAAATATTATAAAATTATTCAAATCAGATAAAATTAACTAACTGGATGAGTTATATCTTTGAAAATAATATTATGAATTATGAAAACATTTTCTCTATCACCGAAATTCAAACTCGATCAATTACATATCATACTGATCTCACCAGATAACTATATATGAATACACACAAGCAGGTACTTCTATTATGTCAACTATATCCAAAACGCATTCATGTAAATTTTAATGAAAAATTACAATGAACATATTTAAGAATCACTAAGTACACCATCACTAGCAAAATCATAAACCACCTAATAAGGGTTATATGAATAGTCATAGGGTTGGTGCTCCTACCTATAGGATATCTTTTATCATTGACTATATGAACCCACATATAGGCTGCCATCAAAAGAATTCATACACTCCTGGTCCCTAATCATTATATCCCAATACACACCTCCATATAGCCTCTTTATAGATTCTATTCCATCATTGTGTTAACATTAAACTATATTCTACTTTTATACAAGATATTTAACCCCAATACCCAATCTTGATGCATACTGTTATGATAATATACATAAATATATTAGATTTTCCATTTGCGAAATTTATGTTTGAATAATTCTCAATAATGTAATTAAAAAATTGGGATCTTGGTTGAACTTAATTGAGAAATGTTCAATATGGTAATCATATTACACTTATGTATGGAGTTCTCTCACAATAATTATTATATCATATGTATAAGTTGATATAATCTCTTGGTATTGGATTAACAACATCATTTATTTTCCTTATAAATACTAATTCATGAGTTCAGGATGGTTTCTTGTTTAATTTGTTATCAACATACACATAGAAAAGTTGGAATCACTTTTCAATTGAGTAGAGATTCAATGAAATAAAAGAAATGATTTTATATGAAAAATTCCAAAACCATGGGGTGAAATGTTGTGATAAAGTCATAATATCAATGATTTAACATCATATAAGAAGGAAATTATATTTTGATAGAAGTAATTATCTATGTGTTATTATAATATCACAATGAGTTTGTCTAATTAAATATTAATCATTCCATTATATATTAATCTCTATCATGAAGATTTATTTTATAAAAATATTTAGTGTAATGTTTGAGTATTATGAATTGGATTTAATATAATGTTGTGGGGTTATATCAGAAAAGAAGCTAATCCCATAATCTGTGCAATGTTTGTTAATTAATTAATTATTTTTGGAATACTGAATATGTTATTTGGGTCATGAAGGCAGCCATGGATGAATTCGGTCCAAAACTTATTAAGGAAGTTGTGTGGCCACATATAATTAATAATGGTTGAAGCTAAGTTTAATTGATTCTCATTAATGATAATAATAAAAAATATTTTCATATCTCACTATAATGAGTTTTTAAATGAAGGGAATGAATTTTTTAAGGATGTTTCACAATCTATGATGAACTGAGGGGATCATGTTTGTGTTTAAGAAATAGAAATTATACATCCTGAGTGATAAATTTGTGATAAATTTCTACTTCTATATATTTTCGGTTTTACACTTTGTATTTCATGGTATACCCTATAATTAGTATGACTGTAGAAGATTGAAATATTATTTATTTTAAACAAATAAGTATTGCACACAGTAATAAACTAGTCATATTACAATGAAATAAATTATATTATGAGGTAATATAAAATCCTTGGGATTATTCTTACGTATCTTTTAGGTTATACAATATTGTCAGAAATAGTGCCTTCACATTACAACACATGTCATGTTTTACAAATATATAATAAACCATTTGGATAAAAGTGTGTGTGATTAAACAAATAGATATATTTTTATTCTAGGACAATTCAAAGGATAATTGTTTAGGTTTTTTGGAGGAGAACATAGCTCAAAAAATAAAAACATCTATAGGAAATTTTATATAAGAAGTTAATATTATTATAATTGGGGAAAATAATTTTTAATATTGTAATATGATGTCATGAAAATATGATTTCTACTTTAATTATTCCACTGATAAAAATTTATGTCATGGGTTTTAGGATAAAAAATCCTACATTCAAAATCTTTATTAATATATAAATATAGGTTACTCAAACGTGTAAAAACCCTTATGTCCATGTGTTTTATGTCACTCAATATCAGATGAAAACATAATCACCATCATGAAATATTAACACTAATAGATGTTGACATTCATGTATTGAAGAATAGAGTGTTTTTGTTCTCAAAAACCATTGCCCCCACAATAGTGAAATGAACTTTCATTTCACTCACAATTATGTTTAGAAAAACATTTCATGAAAAACTATATAAGCACGTTTGTTAATTAATTCCTCCCAATTGGATTTAATACATTCATAAGACGTTGTTTTAGGTATAATTCCTTTTTATCAATGTTTTATTCTGGTATCAAGAATCATAAAATGATGATATATATGAATTGTATAAATATTATCAACTATAAGGGGGTCCCCATGTTAAATATAAATAGATTACATTATTGGTGTGATATAATAGATATGTATATTCTATAAGTTGTCCTTGGAATTATTAACATCATCACTAATGGTGTTTAAATTACAAAGGATGGGATGCACGTAACCCAACATGATCATAGGAATATTTATATTATTTGAAGATCATATAAATTATAATATTTATCACTCTTAGACAAAATGTTAAAATGATTAATGGGATGATAGATAGTATACTGAATTTTGAGAACACTCTATCATATCTATGAAGGAGAGAAGAAAGTTGATGAGTATCCTTTATAAACATTCAAGAATACATTTCAAAATATAAAATTAGGAGATAATGAATTTTTATATTGAATATTCATTCAAGAATAAAAATCTATATTAAAAATTTTCATAAGAAAATAATTTATTAATGATTCAATCATTGTAATGATGACGATGAGAATCCACCTCATAATTTTATGTGAATGTTTTAGCCATTGGGGATCAATACATTAATGAGTGATCAAATAATATACCCAGCTATATTATCATCATAGATGAGAGGGGAAGAGAAAAATGTATAATTGGGAAAAAATAGAGATATGGAATGTATTCAGTGGATAAAATGTCTGAATCATGTTGATTCATAAAAATACAATGAGGAATAAATTGATTTCAATTATGATTCCTTGTATTTTGATGAATTTATCTCATTATTATTATATTTCATGCAGTGTGTAAATGGTAAATATAGTGTAAATTTACTATTTATTTGATTCAATTTTGGAAATATTAATAATTATTTTGTCAGATCCCTTAAAAGAAGAAAGAGGAAGTATGTTGAATCCAAATGATCATCAAATAAAACCAATATTATTTATATTATTAAAGGAGTATGAATGATTCATGGAAAAGTGAATTATAATAAAACAAAGAAGAAAAATAACATCCCACAAAATTATTTCACATATCATGATGTGGAATGTGAAAGAGAATATGGAATCTCAGAAAATGAATAGAAAATAAAACATATTAAAAAAATGGGGCAAAAAAAGATTTATTTAGTGGATAATAAGAATAAGAGAGTACTAAAGGATTATGTATTATTAGAAAAAAATAACAGTTAAAATATATATTGGATGTCATGGTGTTATTGAAATAACATAGAACACATGATAGAGAATAGAAGGTATTGATTATTGAGAATGACTCATTAAATAAATGCATTGTAAATTAAAAAGAATTATGAATTACAATAATAGATGATGATTTTAAATGAAATATTAATAATCTCAATAATGTTATTTAAGGATGAGAACAAATTATTGATATTTTAAATTTAAATGTAATTTTCAATAGTTGGGATGTGATGTATCCTTTAGTGGTGATTATTGAATCATAATTTTCCTTAATAAAATTCAATATTGTTTTAACTAACTAAACATTTATAAATGAAATAACATTTTTGAATGAATAAGGTGAAAATTTTTAAATTTAGTTATAAAATACACAAGAACTACATCAGATATTTTAGACTACTATAAATTTATTATTGTCGGATATGAATGACTTTTATGAACATTAACATTGAAAATATAGTTGTTTTAGAGTTAGAATTTACATTAGTATGTAAAAAAGGCCTTTGATAAACTCATATTGACACATATGGAAGAAGCAATGTACTTGAATATTACGATTTTTCCATATTAATTCCATATATTGGATCTTTCGTGGGAGATGAAATCACTGGGATTCTCTCATTAGGATGCCAATGCCCCGATTTAAAAACTCAAATATCAATAAAACCACATATAAATGAAGATCAAGATTATAAAGATTATAGACCCGACCACGTTCAATGTACTGCCCAAGTAATGTAACTCCCCAATATTTTATAGGACGAACATTATTTTTGATAGAATATATGAAATGAAATACAGAGCATAAATGAACTAAGAAGTATTATTATTCAAATTTTACCATTATAAAAATATTTTTTAATTGGTCGACAAGAATATGAATAAAACATTATAAAATATATATTAAATACTTAGTCAATATAAATTTATAAATTAACTATTAATAAAAGATCAATCAGTTTTTAGTAATGTCATTTAATGGTTTAAAAAATCTCTTTACTTCAAAAATGTTTTTTATTTATTTTGGTTAGAAAATAGTATATTTTATCCATATTAAAAAAATTATATGATAAAATAATGTTAATTTTAAAAAAACATATCAATATTATCTTAGGATGATATGTTGGGATTTTTTTGCAAAACGTGATTTTTCAATGAATACTGAAAAATGAATATTTTTCTAATACTATAATTTCATTTCATTAAATAAAGTAAGATAAAATTATAATTATATTTTTTATTTTAACACGAATTATAATATTAATAATTTAATTTATAAAAGACTAATTAATTAAATTTTAATCATCAATATTAATTATTTCTATATAAGTTAATTTTGATTCATTAAATGCATTATTTTTTGTAAATTTTTTTTTCATTTTGTTTTTTGAATTTATATTTAAAAGGATCTATTTAGCTTCTACATAATGAGTTGTGAAATATAGAGACCATATTTGGAATTAGAATAATAATATTTGATAAATAATCCCCTATTAATTTTTGATCGTTATGAATTGTTACCATAGTAAATATTTATTCCCTTAGTATGTTTAAAATGGGTAAAATAGGGTTACAAGCAATAGATATGGTCATAAAATTATGTAAACACATGAATGTATCCTATTGAAAGGGTGTATTATGAAAATTTTCATATAATTATAAAATATATGGACTATTAGATTCATTTTTTATAATGAACATTATATTAATTTTATCATTGGAATAAAATAAAAATGATACACAATTAGCTTTAATATCTGAAAAAATATTACATAATTATAAAAAATAAATATTATTGAGTCAAAAATTATATTTCATACTTTCCCATCCCACTTGTTTTTGAAATCACAAACACCTTCCTAAAAATTTTCACTAACTTTTTATGTCCCAAGATTTTATTTTTTTATAGAAAACATATTCTTTTACCATATTTTGAATAAGTTCTAATGAATCGTGAAAATAAACAATACATTCTTATTTTTGACCATCATAATGAGTATGTGTCTAATTAATTAGACTCACCATCCTGAGTACTAGAAGATAGAATTTATGTTATGAATACCATAATGATAAGTCTTAACAATTAGACTTCTACGAGTACCGATAACATCCTACTCAAAATCATAAGGATTATCATATTTACACTGTTAAGGAATTCCATCAGGCTAACCTACGTTTATAATCATATTTAAAATATTTATTCTAATTTAAGGAACATATTTTAAACACTAATGGTGTAAACTAATATAATTTTGATCAATTAGTTATACCAGATCATTATGAGTTGTCATGTGCTAGGTTTCCCAGACGTTGTGACAAACTCAGAGAAATATGAAATTTGGTAGATGAAGATGATAATTTGGGGGATTTCTATAAATACCATGCATTTGAAGAGTTTGTAGTGGATTTAAAAAAATATCTAGCTTATTTATTCATTTCCATTTTTTCATTTTGTGAGAGGTATGAAAATTAGTTACAATGAACATATTATTCCTTGTATTTGTAATTGACTAGAGTTTTTAAGTTATAAGAAATCCTCATAAGGGTTATATCATTAAGAACATTTTTTATTGTAATCTATGTCTGATTAATGTAATGACTAGGGGATTATGGTGATAGGAAGATAGAGAATTTGATCCATCAGAATGAGTGCCTACGAGGATAGTAAGATGGGGACGTAATCCCATTGAGTTCTTCTATGGATAGGATGATAGATCCATTTTGATCATCCTATAAAGGTATTTCATTATTTAAGAAATAAATACATTGTTTTATGTTTAAAAAAGCAGATACCATTAGTCTAGGTTATAGAAAACCTTACAATTAAGGTTAAAAGGGGTTTCATTTAAATTACATATAAGTCGTTATTACATTTTTTTAGCTATTGTATTGCTTATTGTTTAAATTTGTTTTTATATTATGATGCATATATAATAGACTTTGATTCATCATACTCATATTTTTGTTCTAATTTTTTTATTTTTACTATTCTGGTTATGATAAATAAATATTAATTAATTTTATCCATAACGAATCCAATATTTTACACTTTGATTTAATCATATTGATTCTAATTATGATGTTGTGAATTGGACTGATGGTCGATTCTAAAAATACATCATAGATTTTTTTTTGCGTTTGTTTAGTTAAATTAATTTAAATTAATATTTAAAAATAAAATCCACCCCAACTTTGTAAGTTATCCATAAAGAACATATTATTATGATCCTAATAAATATTATTGATATAATGATCCAAAAATTGGTGTTAGAGTAGGATTACAAATCTCAAATTTTTACTCATTTTTCACATAATTTTCTATTCCATGTTTTTTAATGTTTTGATACATACTTTTTGTTTATAAATTTTTGACACACTATCATGATTCTTTATAAAGGAATATTTGTAATTTTTTTAGATTGTAGGAATGAATATTGGTTTAATAACAAATCATAATCCAAATAGAATTTAAATTTTTTATGGTGCTGAATATCATTACTAGAGAGATCGGTTGAAGATGTTTCTTATCAACACCGGGGTTGATAAAATTTTCATGTTGACTGGAGATTATAAAATTATTAATAAGGAAGTTAGATCTATTACTAATCGTGAAAAATAGGAATATCATTTAAACTACACAGTATGAAATACATTGTTATGTTCTACGAAATGAAGCATATATATTAAAATATCATCTTGTGAAGATGCTAAAAATATGTTTAAAATGATTTATGTCGCACATTTTTGGACCACAATGGTTATTGAGGCCATGAGAGTTATATTAATATATTATTATCAAGAATTTTATTTTCATAATGGAGAATTTGTTTCAAAGTGAAACTTGAGGTTTATAACCATAATTATGAGTTTACAAATCTATTGGATATAAGGTTTGTGATGATGAAATTCTTAGTGAGAAGATTATTGATATTATGTCGAATTAATGGTAATGTAACATCCCAGATAAATAAAGAATAAGACATACTTCATATTTATTTATATTTTTGAATTAAATATTAATTTTACTTTAAAAGTGTTGTTATAGCATACCTGATACCTAACAACGGGTTTCATTGAAATCTTACATTGCACACTAATAATATAATATTATTATTTTAAACGGTAGTCTACTCCTTGCCATTGTATTGGCAGGAATGAACAAAACTAAATACAATATGATTATACATGTTTGTTAAATGTATTTACATTTTTCCAATAAATGTTAGAGGCTTAAAATGTGAATAAATCTAATTTTAATCATAATTTACATTAAAAGGCCGATTTATCACCTTTTAATGGAGAAACCTTTTTAAATATAGATCCGGTCACATTAATACATTCTATATGGCCAAATAAAATCCTTTTTTAGAATGGGGACATCAAAATTTAATTTCTGTAAATTTTTGGAATTTTTCAGAAAACGTTCATTTTTAAATGAATAGTGAAATATATTGTATTTTAATTCAAAAGTGCCTTTTAATATAATTTATTTATATGTTTATATTATCTTATTAATTGTTTTTACAGTGAAATTAAAATATATTTTTACCATTTAATCCAATGTCGGTCATTTTAAGCAATTTCACTATGAAATTGGACTTAATCAACTGTCCATCTTTTGATAGTTATTGTATCCTAAAAACACGCTATTTGTTTTAACTATGAGAATTAATTTTTTAATTAATTAATTCCACTTTTATGTTTTGAATTTATAAAAATTGAAATCATTTTTGAATTCGGAATATCAAATATAGCTTAGGGTGAATTTTTGGTATTTTTCTGAAAAACTTCAATTTTTGATGAATAGTGAAACCACTTAGTGGTAGTTAAAAAAACTGAAATTTTCATTAAAATGAAATTTTACCACTTTTGTGAATTTAATTTCAAAAATCCTACATAATTGGTTGTTATTAAGAAGTAAAATTTTGTTCAATAAGATGAAAATAATTTTTGATGAATAGTAACTTTTGACTTTTATTTACCGCAGTTAAAGGTAAATAGGGTAATTCAAGGTTAAAAGAATATTATAATAATTAAAAATTACCTTAACACTTGTCCAAACCTTATTGGTTGAGTCATTGAAGACCATGGGCATCTTTGGGTCGATTTTGAGACCCCATTGATCCACTCTTGAGTGAAAATGACCATTTAGATTAATTAATTTAATGTAAAGACAAAATTGACATTAACAAAACTATTTTAGTAATTATTTATTCTATGGTGTTATATAAGTCATATTTTGGACTATAAATATTCACTGGAAAGGTAAAAAACTTTCCTAAAATATATTAGTTTTTTATAATTTTTAAAAATCTAATAACTTAATTTATTTTTGACACAATAATGATGCAATATTTAGCTCATCAATTAATGATTAAAATAAATAGGATTATAATGATTACAATATTATCCAAAACATTTCCAATTCTGATTGGATGATTTTATTTATATTATGAGTAATCTTATATTTGACCTTAATTATTTTTGGACCATTATAAATAGAATATCATTATATAATAAAATAATGTTTTCACACATTCCTAAAGAGCCCCGACTCTCTGTTATAAAAGGAGACTATTTCTATAAAATTTATCACACCTCTCTAGACATTTGGCTCGTCAAAAATCTGCCCAATTAATCTCCCTACATCCCTATCCTCTTCCTAGAAGCCTTAACCTAGGAAGAAGTCATTTTTATAAGTCCTTTGGTCCAAACCAAAGAACGATACCCAAATTAAAGATAACGGTTTTTCTTAAATTTGTTCTTTTATTTTACATCTCCAACCCCTAAAATATTTTTATTTGCTTTATTTTTTAAGAACAATAGTATCCTAAATATACTAGGATGTTTTTATGAGATGTATTCGAACTACACTTACACACACCACCATCTAATGGATGAAGAACATAATGTTTCTATGGTTGGAAAACTAACGCCTCACGAAACAATGATTGTCCAATTACATCTTACCGCCTCTCATGGTGTCCATTATGATGGAAATATATTTATATTTGATATATATTACGTTTATTATTTCTTTATTCTTCTGTACTTCCAAATTATATCAAACCTCTATGGTTCCTGTAGTTGGTAAATACGATAATCTCATTTGAGGAAGTGCGGACTACCGCCCCCTCAAAGTGGTGTGACTCGTTAATGCCTTATGTGGAATGTATAAAGGGTATAGTTAATGATATTATATATTATATTATACTGTAATTATAATATACCTATGTATCATTATGTTTTTATTCCATTAAAATAAAAAAAAGAAATGATAGTAGTGCTCATGCGTACGTACGGCTTACCGTCTCCATGAACGGTGCATTTCATTTCTTACATGTAAATGTAATGTACTATTTTAGAAACATGTATATACTGGATAAATAAAATATATATGATATACAAATCATGAATATAATTCTGGATATAATGAAATATTGACCACATAGACAACTTGTAAATATAAGGTGTTCATTTTGACTCAAGTACCAAATATCGAAAAAATGAACATTATTAACTTAAATGATTACATAATGTTTATAACATGGTAATAAATGATATAAAAGAAATAATAAACATTAAAAAGGTTCTAAAGAATGTAGAAATTAACTTTAGTTTATTATTCAGGAAATTGAATAATGATCGAGTAAAGTCGGACACGAGGTAAGGGATCCGACCTATCTCTTTCTTTTCAAGTACTCTCTTTTATGTCATTTCATTTAAGATACATGTTCTTATGTTGGAGAATGTTATTTTATATTCACCATACCATAATTTGTATTTTAATATGATTAGATACCCCCTCTTACTCTCATCAATTCATTTTATTAATTTTTAAGTGGCGTCGTTAGGCTGCCGAGTTTTTGTAAGGGATTTTATTATCTCACTTTTAGCTCCGTGAGATTTCCATTGTTCGCCACTTATTTATTAGATGTGGTGTAATCTGTACTACCATTGATATAGATTACCATGATTAGCTTTCTATTCCTGTTTTTCTGTGATTCATTTTTTGGTTATTAACTTTTGGTCATACAATTCAATTTGAATACAATGAAGTAAGGGTTTTTCATCTCACTTTTTATTCTCGTGAGATTCATGCTATATTGGCCACTATTTACTTTTGTGTGTAATATGTACTCCCCATGATTGTACTATTTGTGTAATATACTCTCAATTATTATTATTTACATCTTCATTGGATGATCCTTCTTTCATGTGGCATGTGTTTTGTATGTTACCAAATCGGTAAGGGAACTCCTTAACCCAATTCCCATTCATTCGGTTGATATTCCCATTTTTATTTATTTCATCAGATGAATATGTGTGAATGACCTCTGATTTTTTTACACTTAATATCCACTTATATTGGGTGTATTTATATTTTTCACACATAATTATGAGATTGATTTATCCTTAATTTAAAGATACCATCTTTATAAGGTATTTTATCTCAATTTACATTTCCATTGAGACTTCATTGTTGTTATGCACCAATTCACTCTTATATGGTGTATATACTATCCTTTGAAATATAATACCATGAATCCATTTATTCTCATGATATTATAATTTTCGGATTAAAATTTATTCTTCAATTATTTGTATTTAAGCGTCCCTCTTTTTGTTAAAAACTCTTTAAATAATATATAGTTTTAAATGTTTTAAGGATTTATTCTTCTAAATATTTCTAATTAATGTCCATGTTTTCAATATGGGTTTTAGGATTTATTTATATGGACATTAATGTTTTCAAATTATAATTCATTTAAAAGCTTCAATGTGGTATGGGACACTTTGATTCAAAAGTCTCTTTTTAAAAGGTTTTGAAAATGATTTGATTAAACATTGTTTATTTGAATATATTGATTTGATATATTGGAATGTGGAAATGTTATCTTTCCTTTATACATGTGTTATATTTTATGATTATGTTATGGTTATTTGGCATTGTTTATGTATATGGGTGGTTCCGTGATAAACCTAGGGCGGGTGAGCTCAAGATAGCTCTCTAATGCATTGGGTAACGTGAAGGAGGTAAATGCGATGTTTCTCCTAAGAGATATAGGGAATATACTATGATGGGTATTCCAAGTGTAACTCCCTACGTAGCATTGATAACTACAATGTATGTTTGATATCGATGCCATAAGTAACCTTTATGATTTTTGACTTATGTGTGTTATTCATAAATCCAATGATTTCATAAGGTATGTTATGATTGAAAAGTATGGTTTCATTGACTTGTATTTATTAATGGTCTAATGTTTTCCTTGATTATTTTATAACCCTTACTTAGGTTTTTATGCTCATACCATGTTTTTGAAATGTTTTCCACATGACTTACAGATGAATAGGGTCAAGGATGGGATCAAGGAAAATTAAAGCTATCTAAATCATGGAGCTAAACATGTTTCTTTTTAAGAGTTTTTATTTTATGAAAAATTGGATACTGAGTAGTAGTGTCTACTTGTAATATTCATGTTTAAATGTAACAGTTATGGCCTAAATCTCTAAAACTCTAAACCTAAAAGGATCCTCAATTGTAATTATTCATTTAATTCAATATTATGTAATGATTAAGTCTGGGTCCTTATAGTTGGTATCAGAGGTCAGTTTAGATAACTTTAGAGGTTAGGGAATTCTTTATGAATATGTGACATTACCATAATGGTTAGGATTTCATAAAGATTCATATTTTTCTTTTATATAATTTTAATGATACTAATATTACATGGATAAGTATATATTAGTGTTTACCCTCCTCAATAGATATTATATGATGATTTTAGTAATATACTCACACATACCTTTTTGGTTTTAGTCAATGGATGGATCTAGCAGGAATCAATGTAACAATGGATTTTAAGAAAACTATGACGATTTTAGGAATGAGAAATTGAATGAAATGGGAGCTACAATGAGAAATATTGTTGTTTTTATCAACCAACTATTTGGAGTTATAATTGACAACCTTAACCTTGGTGATTTTTATAAGGCATCGTATATGCAAGAAACAAATCCCTACAGAAGTTCAGGTAATAATAATATGGTTAAGTATGTTCAAAAACAGATTTGTCAAGGATGTGGAAATAAACACCTAGGAAAATGATTCAAAGGGATGAGAAGATTCTATAGATTTGGAAATGAAGGTCATAATGCAAGAACCTGTCATGGAAAACGGAAGAATACAGTTGACTCAAAGGAAGTGAAAGATGTTCTTTCTGAGGGATCAATTGAATGTTTTAAATGTGGCATGCATGGTCATTATAAAAACACATGTCCTACAAAGAAGTTTCAGGAATGGGATCACCAGGATCATACAAATATATTTTTACCAATACCTAATGCCATTCTGATTGAGGATGAAGAAACTAACAATGACCAATGAAAGGTATAGATTATTTCTTAACATATGTTTTGACATTATTGAGTCTTAGGATATTATTCATGATTTTGTTTGTAGGTAAGATGTATTTCAAAATATTTTGAAAAGGAATTGTTAATGGATTATGAATACTGTTTAATGTGTAAGAATTCAACATATATGAGATTCAAGAGTTGTGGTAGATTTTAGGATGGTGAAATACTTAAAAGTATTAAGGATCTTTTGATGATGGGATTACTTTAGAAGACTTTTTATAGTATGTGTAACCCTAATGTTTGATATATGAAAATTTTATTCAAGGAATAATTGTATTTTCTTTTGTGGATATAGTAATAAAGAACCATTTTGGTTTATATGTTCCTTGAATTTGAGGCAATTACTGGTTAATACATTTTGGGATGCAAAAAGAATGTTATTAGATATCCTTTGTGGTTAAAAGATGTTATGGTTATTTTTTATGAATTTATATCTTTTTTTGAATGTTATAAAATTATGTAGTTTTTGAAAAGTGACAACACGAAAACCGTGTGACAACCCGTCGCGTCAGACGAAGCTGCCGGAATCGAACCCACAACCAAAGTGCGACTGGTATTTATCGCCTACCACTGGACTATATGAAGACCCTGGTTAGTATGAATAGTTATTTTTAGTTATATGATCTTATTAATCAAAAATAAGTTTATTTTGGGTTATCTATGGAAATGATTAGCATATCATGGAGGATATGTGATTAGGTTAACTACATTTCAGTATGATACTTATAGAGTAACTGATGTTATTTGGAGATAAATGTTAAGATTTACCTTGGAAGACTATGTGGTTAAATCCTTCAGATATTTGCATTTCAATCTTAGTTTGGATTACTTTGGAGAATTTTATGGATAGTAGTTTATTTAATGGTGTTTTGGAACCTTGGGTTCTTTTTATTGAATTTTGGGTATTAAGAGTAATATTTATTTTTATAAAGGATTATCCTTTTGGGGATTATCTGATCTTGTACTAGAAATTTTGGTTTTGGTTAATGTCTAAATGCAAGGAAAATTTATAGTTCATCTTTTGTGGATTATTTAATTCTCTAGACATTTATTATAGTGATTTTAATGTGAACAATTCAACTTTAATATTCATCGATTGGAGAAAAGATGAGTTTGTGGAATAATTTTATTAAAGGATGAAACTATACAGGACAAGTAAGTATATTTCCTTAAAATCTTAGTCTAGTTATTAATAAAATTCTTCAACTCTATGAAAAGGATCTTAAAGAAAAAAAATGTTATAACCTCTCTTTTATTAATAGATTTTTACGCAACCAAAAATTCATGGTATTGTGGCTGTTAACTTTCTGAGATCAATTTCTCTATCACTCTCTATTAATCTATGAGAGTTAGTTTTTCTTCCATATTAATGTTTTCCTACATGGAATCCTAGTATGATTTGTCTCGAGTGACCTTTATATATATCATTATTTATTTTAAAGTGATAATTTTATTGACTTTTTTCCGATGTGGGACTTTTAATGAAGTTTCCAAGCCCAGTTTTAAAATTGAGAGGATGCAATTCCTAAAAGGGGGAAGGATGTAACATCCCAGATAAATGAAGAATAAGAAATATTTTATATTTATTAATATTTTTGAATTAAATATTAATTTTACTTTAAAAGGGTTTCTATAGCGTTCCTGATACGCAACAACGGGTTTCTTTGAATCTTACGTTGCACACTAATAATATAATGTTATTATTTTAAACGGTAGTCAACTCCTAGCCATTTTATTGGCAGGAATAAACAAAACTAAATACAATATGATTATACATTTTTGTTAAATGTATTTACATTTATCAAATAAAAATATGGAGGACTAAAATGTGAAGAAATCTAATTTTAAGCGTAATCACATTAAAAGGCCGATTTATCATCTTTTAATGGAAAAACCTCTTTAAATCAAGTTTTGGTCACTTTAATACATTATATATGACCAAATAAAATCCTTACTAATAATGGGGACATTAAAATTTACATTGTGTAAATTTTTGGAATTTTTCCGACAAAGTTAATTTTTAAATGAATAGTGAAAAATATTGTATTTTAATTCAAAAGTGCCTTTTAATCTAATTTATTTATATGGTTAGATTATCTTATTAATTTGTTTTAAGGAGAAATTAAAATATATTTTTACCATTTAATCCAATGTTTGTTATTGGAAACAATTTCACTTTGAAATAGGACTTAATCAACTGTCCATCTTTTGATAGTTATTGTATCTTAAAAACACGCTATTTGTTTTAACAATGGGAATTAATTTTTAAATTATTTAATTCCACTTTTATGTTTTGAACTTGGAAAAATTGAAATCATTTTTTAATTTGGAATATCAAATAATGCTTAGGCCGAATTTTTTGTATTTTTCAGAAAACATCAACTTTTTTGGTGAATAGTGAAACCACTTAGTGGTAGTTAAAAAAACTGACTTTTTCATTTAAATGAAATTTTACCACTTATGCGAATTGAATTTCGAAAATCCAACATACATGGTTTTCATTAAGAAGTAAAATTTGGTTCAATAAGATGAAAATAATTTTTTTTGAATAGTAACTTTTGACTTTTATTTACGACGGTTAAAGGTAAATAGGGTAATTCAAATTTAAAAGAATATTATAATAATTCCAAATTACCTTAAAACTTGTCCAAACATTATTGTTTAATTCATTAACGACCATGGGAATATTTGGGTCGACTTTGGGACCCCATTGATCCACTTGGGAGGGAAAATGACCATTAAGATTAATCAATTTAATGTAAAGACAAAATTAACATTGACAAAACTCTTTTAGTAATAATATTTTATATGGTGTTATATAAGTCCTATTTTTGACTATAAATATTCATTGTAAAGCTAAAAATCTTTACTAAAATTAATTATTTTTTTTAATTTTTAGGGATAGAATAAATTAATTTATTTATGACACAATAATGATGGAGTATTTACCTCATTAATAAATGATTAAAATAAATAAGATTATAATGATTACAATATTATCCAAAACATGTCCAATTCTGATTGGATGATTTTATTTAGATTATGAGTCATATTATATTTGACCTTAATGATTTTTGGACCATTAGAAACTGAATATCATTATATAATAAAATAATTTTTTCACACTTTCCTAGAGAGCCCGTCCTATCCCTTATAAAAGGAGACCATTTCAATCCAATTCCTCACACCTCGCAAGCTATTTGGCTCGTCGAAACTCTGCCAAATTAACTCCCTATATCCCTATCCTCCTATTATAATACTTAACTTAGTCATAAGTTATTTTGATAAGTCCTTTGGTTCAAACCAAAGAGAGTTACCCAAAGTAAAGGTAACAGTTTCTCTTAAATTGTTTTCTTTTATTTTACATCTCCAACAACTAAAATCTTTTTATTTACATTATTTAGTAACAACAACATTATCCTTAATATACTAGGATGTTTTTATGAGAATTATTCGAACTACAATTACACACACCTCTATCTAATGGATGAATAACAAAACGTTTCTGTGCATGGAAAACTAACACCTCACAAAACGATGATTGTTCAATTACATCTTACCGCCTCTCATGGAGGCCATTACGATGGAACTCTATTTATATATGATATATATTAAATTTATGATTTCTTTATTCTTCTGTAATTCCCAATTATATCAAACCATTATGGTTTCCATTGTGGGTAAATACGATAATCTCATTTGAGGAATTGCGGACTACCGCCCCCTCAAAGTGATGTGACTCGTTAATGTCTTATGTGGGATGTATAAAGGATGGATTTAATGATACTATATATTATAGTATACTGGAATTATAATATACCTATGTATAATTATGTTTTAATTCCATTAAAATAAGAAATAGAAATGAATCTAGCGTTCATGCGTATGTACGACTTACCGTCTCCACGAACGGTGTATTTCATTTCTTACCTCTAAATGTTATGTAATATTATAAAAACATGTATATACTGGATATATATAATATATATGATATCCAAATATGAATATAATTCTGGAGATAATGAGATATTTACCACATTGACAACTTGTAAATATAAGGTGTTCATTTTGACTCAAGTACTAAATATCGACAAAATGAACACTATGAACTTAAATGATTACATAATGATTATAACATGGTAATAAGTGATATAAAAGGAATAATAAACATAAAAAAGGTTATTAAGCACGTATAAATAAACTTTATTTTATTATTCAGGAAGTTAATGAACGATCGAGTCATGTCGGACATGAGGTAAGGGATCCGACCTCTCTCTTTCTTTTTAAGTACTCTCTTTTATGTCATTTCATTTATGCTCCATGTTCTTATGTTCAAGGATATTCTTTTGTATTCACCATAATTTAATTTGTATTTTCATATTATGAGAAACCCCCTCTTACTCTTATCAATTCATTTTATGAATTTTTTAGTGGCGCCGTTAGGCTGCCGAATTTTTGTAAGGGATTTTCTTATCTAACTTTTAATTCCATGAGATTTCCATTGTTCGCCACTTATTTATTACATGTGGTGTAATGTGTACTTACATTGATATATATTACCATTATTAGCTTTATATTCATGGTATTATGTGATTCATTTTGTGTTTATTAACTTTTGGTCATACGATTCAATTTGAATACATTGATGTAAGGGTTTTTCAACTCACTTTTTATTCCCTTGAGATTCATGCTATATTGGACACTATTTTCTTTTTTGTGGAATATGTAAAACCCATGATTGTAAACTTTTTGTTATATACTCTCATTTATGAGTATTTACATATTCATTGGATGATCCTTCTTTCACGTGGCATATGTTTTTTATGTTACCAAATCGGTAAGGGAACTCCATAACTCAATTCCCATTATTTGGGTTGATATTATCTTTTTTTATTTGTTTCATCCTATGAATATGTGTCAATGACCTCTGATTGTTTTACACATAATATCCACTTATATTGGGTGTATTTATATTTTTCACACATAATTATGAGATTTATTTATCCTTAATTTAAAGATACCATCTTTATAAGGTATTTTATATCAATTTACATTTCCATTAAGACTTCATTGTTATTATGAACCAATTTACTCTTATAGGGTGTATATACTGTCCTTTAAAATATTATATCTTGAGTCCCTTTATTCTCATGATATTATAAGGTTATGATTATGTTTTATTCTTCAATTATTTGTATTGAAGCGTCCCTCTATTTATTAAAAACTCATTAACTAAAATATCGTTTTATATGTTTTAATGATTTATTCTTCTAAATATTTATAATTAATGTCCATGTTTTAAAAATGGGTTTTAGGATTTATTTATTTGGAAATTAATGTGTTCAAATGATAATTCATTTAACTGCTTCAAAGTGGTATTGGACACTTTGATTCAAAAATCTCTTTTTAAAATATTTTGAAAATGATTTGATTAAAAATAGTTTATTTCAATATCTTGATTTGATATATTAGAATGTGGAAATGTTATCTTTCCATTATACATGTGTTATATTTTATGAATACGTTATTGTTACTGATAATTGTTTATGTATACGGGTTGTTTCGTGAAAAACCTAGGGCGGGTGAGCCCGAGATAGCTCTCCAATATATTGGGTAACGTGAAGGAGGTAAACATGATTTTTCTCCTAAAAGATTTGGGGAATATACTGTGATGGGTATTCCAAGTGTAACTCCCTACGTAGCTATGATAGCTACTATGTATGTTTGATATGGATGCCATAAGTAACCTTTATGATTTATGATTTTTGTGTGTTATTCATAAATCTCATGATTTCACAATGTATGTTATGATTGAGAAGTATGGTTTCATTGATTTGTATTTATTAATGGGATAATGTTTTCCTTCCATATTTTATAACACTTACTAAGCCTTTTATGCTCATCCCATATTTTTGAAATGTTTTTTATAGGACTTAAAGAAGAATAGTGTCAAGGATGGGATCAAGGAAAAGTCAAGCTATCTAAAACATGGAACTAGACATGTTTCTTTTTAAGAGTTTTTATGTTATGAAAATAATGGATACTAATTAGTAGTGTCTACTTGTAATATTCATATTGAAATGTAATAGTTATGGCCTAAATCTCTAAAACTCTAAACCTAAAATGATCATCAATGTGAATTATTCATTCAATTCAATATTATGTAATGATTAAGGCTGGGTCTTTATAGGTAATATAAGAGAAATATTGTTGATGATACAAGAATGTTAGACTATTATACATTGGATGATCTTATTGGAACAATTATATAATATAAAGGAAGATTAAAAAGAGTGGATTAGAAAATGAATAATAAAAAATGTTGTTATATATTTTCAACCACTACCATACCTCATTATGCTCAAATCCATTATAATGTTCTAAAACCATAAACGAAGAACGATGATATTGTTTAATTTGATTATAGTACATATTAACATTTATATTGTGAATTAGAAAACTTTCCCAGAAGAATTATTGATATTTTTTCAATGAATGATTTCCAATACATATATAAAAGAGGTCGCAAGGACATAAGTGATAATAAATAAGAAGTTACTTATTTTGAATGTATGAGAGAAATATTGTTCTGGCCAGATTGTCTGAAGATGAAGAGGAAATAAAAGAAACAAAATTAATTCAACAAGGAATTCAAAAATGTATTAAGAATCCAAATGAACGAAATTACTGAAAGTTGGAAAAAAATTATGTTATATTATTTCGGATTCCTCTAAAAATACATCTAATAATGAATTTTAAGGACAGAGAAACATTGGTATTTTTACAAATATATCTACTAAAATAATTGTTTCATAGAAGAGGTATGAATATATGAGAACATTACCAATATTTCCTTAAATGGAATTTATCCTGATTTGAAAAATTCCACATTTTCAGATGAATAATCATACTCATGAAGTGATAATACGTACATTCATAAGAGGAATTTTCCTATTTTTATAAATTTTTCGAAAATAAGAATTTTAAAATATTTAAAAACCAATATAATGCTAAGGTGATACCAACTTTGGATGATTCCAGAATAAATGTTTTAATATATGAAATATCACATTTTTTTAAATATCATGATATGAATTTTTTTGAAAAAGACAATATATATAAATATATAGAGAAATTAATTTCTAATAATGATAGTTTAAAAACATGTTATCAAAAACGTATTTCTAAAAATAATACTAATGATGATATAAAAATATATGTAAAAATAAAATTTAAAATATCATATTTGAAGATACAATTATAATGCATTTCATCTAGTAAAGAAAATTTACATTAAATTTATTAATAAATCCATCCTAATGGTAGTAGTTTAGGAAAGGGGTTCTCAAATAAAAAACCTTTTTTTAGTAATAATTTATTTGCTAAAAAAAGTGAACCCTTTTCACCAAATTTTAGAGTGTTGGGAATTATAAAATGGATTGTTCATCAAATAAATTTTAATTCTTAGATTTCCCAAAATCCTATTTTTATAAACAAATGTTCATTCCAGATGTTTTCTTTTATGAAATTACCATACCCAAGAAAGTTTGGGTGTCGAAATTCTAATGGTTTTGTTTTGAGGATAACAATGAAAGTACCATGAATAATTATATATGGTACATGGAGAGTGGATTTTCTAGACATATGACTACTAACAAATACTTTTTTGATAAAATTATCATGATTAAAGGTGGAAAAAGTTCTTTCAGGTATAATGATAAAGGATGGATTATTAGAATAGGTAATATTGTTTTTCTTGTTAATTCATATATTTCAAATGTTTTTTATAATGGTATTAAGAGAATGTTTGTAATAGTAATTAAATTATGCGATGAAGTTTACCATGTAAACTTTAGAAATGATAAAAAAAATTATATAGTACCAAGGCTGAATTTATTATCTCAGCTCACCGACATGATAATGTCTACAAACATAACATAGATGTCCTTAGGATAAAGGACATACCTTCCCTTAGTACAATTTAAGATCACGATTGGTTATAAAATGGAAGGTTGAGACATTGTAATGTTAAAAAAATATCTAAAACGGATAAGAAAGAAATTATTACAAATCTCCCAGAACCTATGTTTGACACATCAATAGTCTTCGACCCTTGTCAACATGGTATGAAACATAAATCAAATTTTAAATCTGATTGTGAAGTCTCAACTTCTGAAGCTATATAGTTATTACATGTGGAATAAATTTTTACTACAAAAACCAGAATTATTGGAGGAAAATATTATGTAAATATCTTAGTTGATTATTACATTAGACATACATGAGTTTAATTTATCACAATGAAAATCAATGCTTTTAGTTATTTTGAAACTTTTATAGCATGGATTAAAAATGAGAAAAATGTCACCTGGAAAACTATTCATATCGATCAAAATGGAGAATATAAAAATTATTATTTTGGAAATCTTTGTAGTGAGAATGGTATTTTACAAGACTTCTTAACTCCTAAAACCCTTATCTAAATGGTTTAGTTAGAAGAATAAATAGATTTATTCAATAAATAACTACAACTATGTTGAGTGGATAATCAATTGATAAAAATTATTTAGATAAATAGGTTAGTACTTTCTAATAAACTATAAAATGAGTTTTGATTAGAAATTTTCTTTATAAAACTATTTATGAGTTGTGGATTGTTATAAAACCAAACGTTTCTTTCTTTAGAATTTTTGGTTGCAAATAATTCATACTTAATACTAAAGATAACCTATATAAATTTTCCCCCAAATAAAATGATGGATTTTTTTTAGGTTATTCCACTACTTCAAAGGAATATTGATTTTTAATAAAAATTCTTATACAATTGAGTAAATAGTACATGTTATGTTTGATGAAAAAGAAATTTTTTTTTTTAAACAACACCATAAAAAATCATCAAATTTTATTTCTAATAAAAATTTCAACATTTTTAGAAAATTCATCTCATAAGGTTGTATCTCAAAAAATTGATCTTTATTTATTCCATAGGATGATTGTTTCCGACGATTTCCCCAGGGCGCACGTGTCCATCTCGCTCGGAGATGAGAGACACAGTTTTTTTGCCCCACATTCCCACATTCCAAAGGCGAGTGGAATCCGCTCCTTATTCAGTGACATCTGCTCCTTGATCGAAATGGGATGATGTGATTTCGGTTCTTCCTTCTGTGGATTCCTCCTCAGAACATGTCACCTAGTCGAGGCCTCCCTCATAGTCTTAAGATGTTGTTCGTGAAACTCTTCCTGGTGCCATATCTTCATGAACACTAGTTAATTACACTACTTATGTAAAGAAATTATAAGGGGTCTGGTAAGGGCAGGAACCTTCGGATAAGGGAGTAGTCATGTGGGGCATCACTGGCATGTCTGGACGCTGGGGGATGGGTGTTTCTATCTTCTGTCCCTTATTATAGGGCTTCTCGGTGGTGTGGAAACCCGAGGTATCCCACATCCAACGCGGGGAATCATATTACATGGGCAAATATATGATGTTTTCCTCATATTTACATGTTTAACACAGGGTATGCAGCAAGTTTAACGTCTAGCAGAGACAGATCGGGTTGATCAGAACACTGACTAGAGTGGATCAGATAGAAGAACCCCCTTGGGGGAACGCCGATATTGGTGCCAACATGTGGGTGAATTCCCGAATTCTATTTGTGGGGATAGGGAAATGGAGTGTAATGATCCCATTTAACAACCTAAAATTTTGAATAAATTTTTTTCCCAAACATTGTGTGTTATATTATTTTATACTCAACAGAACAATTTCATTTAATAAAATAATTATAATTAAAATGAGACCATTGGGTTTCGACTGGTATATGATCGTTGGTCAATATAACTGTTAAAAACTAAATATTGTGATTATTGTCTATAAATACAAGTAAGCTTGATTAATTAATATGGAAAGAATATTCATTGGCCCCATCCAGTAGTCTCGGGCCGATCGAAGCCCATCTGACGGATCTCGGGAAAGAGGTTGCAAATTTGGGCTTTACTCTAGACCAATCCCAAGACGAACTTCATCATGTGAAGCTGGAACGGAATCACCTTCGTGAGAAGTTCATGTTAATAGAAATTAGTACTCGGGAAATTTGGGCAGAGCCGCCCCAAGATTCTATCACCCTAGCACACCTTACTCTTAAGTCATATACTGGTGTTATAATGGGTTATTTAACGAGACCATAACTCCCTTGTGTAATCTTTTGATTTAAACATAAATTGTGATGTCTTCATATGGTGATGTTTGTGAATTTTCAAATGTCCAGAAAAATATAATATGCATATTATTAATGGATTTTAGAAAAAGGATATTTTAAAAATATTTATGTAAACCTTAAATAATTAATAATGTGTAACAATTTAAAAAATGGTCTTTTATAGTTATTCCCAGTAATAAATATAGAGTCTAATAAGATCAACTTATATTTTGATGAATAGTAAATTGTGAATAGTGATTTTACGCTTATGATTAGCAATGTGATCAAATGGATTATGTAACCTCACTTATGAAAGTATTAATATAATCTAGGAACCTTGATTAAGAAATGTGATTCAACAAAATAGGTAAATAAATATTCCAAAAAGTACTTGTTAAGTATTAGTTTTTTTGGTGAATAGTGTTTTTTATTTTAAAAATTAAATTGAAAATATATTGAAAATTATTTTCATAAAATGGAGTTCATTTTTTGAAATCAGAGCATCGATATTTGGTTAAGATGAATTTTTGGGATTTTTCTGAAATAGTTGAATTCATAGTGAATAGTGTTTTTATTTAAATATAAAATTAAAATTATTTACAAAATTATTTACATAAAATGGAGGTCATTTTTTAATTCCAAGAATCTATATTTGGCTAAGGTTAATGTTTGGGATTCTTCTGAGAAAGTTGAATTTTCAGTGAATAGTGAAAATAGAGTTTTTGAGTTTCGGGTGTTTAATGAAATCATTAAGGATGTAATATTTATGAAATAATTCTGTTCGACTTATTAATAGAAAGATAAGGTATGAGGTGTCCCAATTGGTCAATACCATGGGAAAATACCATGGGCATGCCCATGGTTTTTCCAATACCAATGATGAGGTGTCCCTTGGCATTTAAGGCTATGTCCCCTCACTTCTCCAATAAAAACAAAGTATTTCCCTCATTCATTTCACTTCCAAATCCTCCCCAACGAAGTTCTGGTCTCTTTACCTCCCAAGTAGTCCTCCCAAGGTTTCCTCAAGCATCCCAAAGTCCCGACCATCAATCTTTCGAAGTTACTCTTCAAGATAAGGGATCTTTTCACCCTCCTCTTTTAAGTCATTAATTCTGTTATGTTGTGTCTTATAATTTCAATCACTTAATGTTGAGGATATGTTATTATATGTACTAATTTATTTCCATTTCGGGTATAATTATTGAGAGACCTTCTCTGTTCTCATCAATTTTTTTTTCTGAATTTTTAAGTGACGTCGTTAGGCTGCGAATGTTTCGTAAAACAAATGACATCATATCTTTTCATTCTTGTTTCCTTTTCCATGTGGTATGTTATTCAAACATCCATACCATGATCTTATTGAGTAACCATAATTTATTATGAGTTATTAATTAGTGGGTTTCCCTTGTCCCCTCTCTTTTCAATGTTTTATAAAACCATGTTATATAGCCGTTATACTGCAGAAATTTCATCTCAAAATTTATCTCTTTATCTCAAGAAATTATGTTGTTTATTTATGTGAATACACAGACTTATTTCGTTTCCATGGGTGTTCATAAATATATAATGATGAAATATTTTATTCTGGAATTGACACACATATAACGCTCACTCACTTTCCATGGGTTATAAATGACATAATTATCTTATTTTTACGCTCCTTTTAAATTTCACGATTTTGACATGAAACCCATTTCATTGATTCCATTTGGGTTATTTATGAAATATTTGATTATGATCTATGTGGCTCACATGTAAGAAAATACTTATTAAGGGTCCTCCCTAATAGCGCTCCAATGCATTCGGTAAAGAATTAATCTCTAGAGATGAAAAGTTTTACGATACCTTGGTGAAGAACCTTGGTAATTTTTATGACTCCTTGGGGATGGACGTTGTTGATATGAACATTAATGCCTAAATGAAATATTGTAGCCACAAATTAAATTTATGATTCATGTTCTTTTCATTATTATATTCATATTCATTCATTGCTCATGTATTTATGTTTTTATTCACGTACTTATTGATATCACAAGTACATTGATTCCCTTTTTTACCCTTACTGGGCCTTCTACTCACCCTTTCCTTTGATGTCTATCTCCAATAATGAGATGCAGTAGATGTACATAAGATAAACCTTTTATAAATCCATACAAGTGGTTTAGAATAATTTGTATTTTGTTTTCATGTATTATGATCCTGATTTCCAAGACACTAGACTTTAAATATCCTCTATTTGTAAAATGTAATGAAACGTTATTTATTACAAAGGCTATATGCCAGAGTTGTTATTAAAATATAGGTTAGTTATTAATGTAAATCAGGATATGAAAACATTAGGAAGAACCCTATAATTTTTTTTAAATATATGAAATCTTCCTAGTATTTTTCTGAGTATTGAGTAAGTGGTTTATCAAGAAAATACATCCCTGTTTGGATACAATCATGTAGAGGTGGATTTGGAACAGATGTACATAGGGGTAAAAATCAAAAACACTGCTTTGATCTAGACTCTAACAGAAACAGGTACATGACAATGGGCCTTGCTTCACTCTTGGTTACGACACTCCTGAGGGATATGCTTGGTTAATCACAAGCTTTTTATTAATCATTATGAATGAATTATAGAAAAATGTAATTGTCTAAGCATGACGTTTTAAGACATAAAATCCTATTTAGTTAAAATATTCATAAATGAAATAAGTTTCTCATGAAGGATTTATTCTTTTATAAAATTTCCCTATAATCTATGAATACATTGACATGTTTTCATAGGAGTTACCTAGACCTCCTCTAGAAAGAGAGGTAGATTTCTCCATTGAACTCGTACCTAGATCTCATCCGATGTCGAATACCCTATATAGGATGGAAAATGTGGAGCTTGTGGATTTAATGAAACAACTCCAAGATCTTTTGGAGAGTGGGTTTATCTGACCAAGTGTGTCTCCTTGGGGAGAACCAGTTCTCTTTGGGAATAAGAAGAATGGATCGATGTAGATATGCATTGATTAGAGAGAACAGAATGGGATGACATTGAAGAACAAACACTCTCTTCCAAGAATTGATGACTTATTTTACCAACATTGTGGGACTCAATTATTCTATAAGATTGATTTCTGTTCTGGTTATCATAAATTGATGGTGAAGAATGATGATGTTCCAAAAACTACCTTCTAATCAAGATATGAGCATTATGAGTTTGTTGTTATTCCCTTCAGACTGACAAATGCACCTGCTATTTTTATAGATCATGAATAAGATGATTTTGGAAACTTATGTTTTATCAAATGGGAATCATTTTAATAGGAAAATGATTTGGTGATTAAATGATAAAGGTTATTTTGGACGATGTTTTATCTTTTGGAGTACAATATGCCTAAGCGAAATAAAATACTGCTGGATTTAAATTGAGAAGGAATGGTTTATTTTTTTGTAAGATTTTTATTTATTTCGGACATATGGTGATTTGGGTTATTTCTTGGAAAATGATGATCCTATCATAGAGAATACATGAATAGGTTAATTACACTTTAGTATGAGACTTTAATTGTAGTCTATGTAATTTGGAGATAAATGTAAGATTTATTGGGGAAGATTATGTGATTAAATCCTTCTACATTTTGGGTTCCAATCTTAGTTTGGAGTATTCTGAAAATTTTTAATTATGCTTATATATTGAATGGTCTTTCTGGAACATTGGGTACTTTTGTGGAATTTTGGAGATTAATAGTCATATTTTTTTATAAAGGTTTATCTATTTTGGAGATTATATGATCTCGTACTAACCATTTTAGTTTTAGTTGATGACTAAATACAAGGGAAAAATAGTTACTCTTTTGTGGATTATGTGTTTCCCTAGAAGATGATTCTTGTGATTTTGACGGGACCAAGTCCTTTTGAATTATCATCATTTTTAGAAAGGATTAGTCTTGGTGGATTCTTATTAAGGGGTGAAACTCTACTTGAAGGTATGTATGTTTCCTTATGTTTTTATTCTATGTAGTAAATGAATTCCTCAATATTATGAAAAGGAACTTAAATTTTTTTTTTGGTTTACGTTTCCTACTGGGTAATCAAATACCATTTAAAACATCTTATGTATGTGATCTTCTTGTGGTTAATTTTTTTCCTAATCATGTGTTATTTCACTCTCCATCAGAACTTGACCCTTTTTTCTCTTCCATATCCATGTTTTCCTACATGGAATCCTAGAATGGGTTAACTCGAGTGGCCTTTTTTACTTCCCTTTATTTGTTTTAAAGTAATAGTTTTACTAACTCTTTTTCTGATGTGAGACTTTCAATAAAATTTCCATGGACAATTTTAAAATTGTGAGGATGCAATTTTTTAAGGGGGAAGATTTTTACGACCAAAAAATTTTGAATAAATATTGTTTCCTAACTTTCTGTATTATTTTATCTTATACTCAACAAAACTATTTAATTTAATAAAATGAGTATAATTAAATTTAGACAGTTGGGTTCTGACTATTATATGATTATTGGTCAATATGATAGTTGGAAAGTAAATGTTGTGATTATTATCTATAAATACAAGTGATCTTGGCTAATTAATATAGAAAGAATATTCGATGGCCCCATCCATTAGTCTCTGTCCAATAAAATCCCATCTGAAGGAACTCGGGAAGGAGGTAACACCTTTAGGATTTGCTCAGGACCCATGCCGAACATCATCATGTAAAGATGGAATGGAATCGACTTCACAAGAAGTTCAAGCTGATAGAAATCAATACTCAGAAAATGTTAGCCAAGCCGCCCCAAGATACTATCACCCTAGCACACCTTACTCTTAGGTCTTATGTTGGCGTTATAAGGGGTTATACAGCAAGACTATAACTGCCTTGTGTAATCCTTTGATTTAAATAAAAATTTTAAAGTCTTCCTATGATGATGTTTGTGAATTATAAAATGTTTAGATAAATATAGTCTGCATATTATTGATGAATTTTAGAAAAATGAAATTATAAAAATATTTATGTAAACCATAAATAATTAATAATGTGTAATGATTTTCAAAAAATGGTCTTCTACAGTTATGTTCAGTAAGAAATTTAGAGTCTAATAAGATGAAGATAATTTTTGATTAATAGTAAATTTAGAATACTGATTTTACAGTTATTATTAGTAATGTGATCAAATGGATTAATTAACCTCAATTAAGAAAGTATTAATATAATCTAGGCACCTATATTAAGTAATGTAATTTAATAAAATAGATAAATAACTGTTCAAGAATGTTCTAGTTAAGTATTATTTTATCAGGTGAATAGTGTTTTTTATTTTAAAAATTAAATTAAAAATATTTATAAGAATATTTTCATAAAATGGAGTTAATTTTTTGAAATCAGAGGATCGATATTTCATTAAGCTGAATTTATGGGATTTTTCAGAAACAGTTGAATTTTCAATGAATAGTGTTTTTACTTAAAAAATAAATAAAAAATATTTAGAAAATTGTTTTCACAAAATGGAGTTTGTTTTCTAATTCAGAGCATCGATATTTGGTTAAGGTGAAGTTTTGGGATTTTTCTGAGAAAGTTAAATTTTTATTGAACAGTGAAAATACAGTTTTTGAGTTTCTGGTGTTTAATGAAATCATTAAGGATGTAATAATTTTTCAATAAATCCGGTCGACTTATTAAATGTAAGATAAGGTTTTAGGTGTCCCATTTGTCCAATACCATGGGAAAATACCATGGTAATGCTCATGGTTTTTCCAATACCACCGATGAGGTGTCCCTTCACAATTATTGATTTGTCCCCTCACTTCTCCTATAAATACCAAGCCATTCCCTCATTAATTTCATTTCAAAATCCTCCCCAATGAAGTTATGGCCTCTTTAACTCCCAAGGAGTCCTCCCAAGGTGCCCTCAAGCCTCCCAAGGTCCCAACATACAAACATTCGATGTTACTCTTCAAGGTAAGGGATCCTTTCGCCCTTCTCTTTTAAGTCATGACTTCGAGTATGTTGTGCCTTATAATTTCCATCTCATTATGTTGAGGGTATTTTCTTATATGTTCTCATTTATGTCTATTTTATGTGTAATTATAGGTAGACCTTCTCCTCTCTCATCAATTTGTTTTCTGAAATTTTAAGTGACGACATTAGGCTGCCAAATGTTTCGTAAAAGAAATTGCTTGTTCTCTTTTCTTTTATGTTTCTTTTTTCACGTGTTATGTCATTAAAATATAAATACCATGATCTTATTCAGTACCCATACTGTATTATGAGTTATTTATTAGTGGGTGACCCTTTTCCCCTCTCTTTTCAACATTTTCTAAAACCATGTTATAAAGATGATATGCTGCAAATATTTCGTCTCAAAATTTCTAACTCTTTCTCTCAAGAAATTCTATTCTTTATTTATGTGAATACCCAGACATATTTCATTTCCATTGGTGTTCATAAATATATAAAGATGATATATTTGATTATGGAATTGACCCACATATAACCCTCACTCCCTTTCCATGGGTTATAAATGACATAATGATGTTATTATTAAGCTGTTTTTTAATGTCACGATTTTGAAATGAAACCATTTATTTGATTCCATTTGGGTTATTTATGAAATTTTTTATTATGATCTATGTAGCTCACATGAAAGTAAATACATATTAAGGGTGCTCCCTGATAGCACATCAATGCATTAGGTAAAGAATTAATCTCTAGAGATGACAAGTTTTATGATACCTTATTGAATAACATTGTTAATTTTTATGACACTTTGGGGATGGACCTTGGTGATATGTTCATTAATGTCTAAATGAAATTTTGTAGCCACATTTTCAGGTTATTATTGATGTTATATTCATTACGACATTCAAATTCATTAATTGATCATGTATTTATGTTTTTATTCATGATCTTATTGATTTCACAAGTACATTGATTCCCTTGTTTACCCTTACTAGGACTTCTGCTCAACCGTTCCTTTGATGTCTATCTCCAGGATATGAGATGCAGTAGATATACATAGGATTAACCTTTTATGAATCCTTAAAAGTTGTTTAGAAGAATTTTTATTTTGTTTTCATGTACTATGATACTAATTTCCAAGACAGTAGACATTAAAGATCGTCTGTTTGTAAAATGTATTGAGAAGTTATGTATTAAAAAGGAGGGATTCCACATCCCACCAGGATGTGGAGGCCCGGTTAAGAACTAAGATGGATGATGGGAGGTTCTATGATTTGGATAGTGAATGGGATGGACCCATCATGGGGTGACGATGGCTTTGGGCTTGTGTCTCAAAGAGACTTCCTATGTTTCCCCTTAGCAGGAAATCAAAGTCCTCATAGTTCATATGATGGTGGGTTACCACCAATTGGGGATTTCAATGGCATACTACTGATTGGGATTACAACGGCTCACCACGGTAATGATAACAACTTACCACTGAAAGACGTCCTCAGTTTGAAATCTTGTGGGATAGGGGTAAACCAATGTGAATTAGGGCTTGCGGTCCAGGTGGATGATGGGATTGAATCACAGGGAGGCTTCCTACGTACCCTGACTTGGAACGGATCGAATACCACATAGTTCCAGATGGTAAAGGGGGGCTATTGGACCGACACGAAGCGGTGTCGGTACAACTGTATGTTGGGCTTGAACCTCCAGGAAGCTTCCTACATAACATTCCTTGACAAGGATCAAATTCCTCATAGATCGGAAAGGTGTTTGGGTATTACACTCTAGGTTTCCCAAGGTGTTGCTGAACTGATGTGAAAGAGGTCAGGACGACCAACGGATGGTGGTATTGAACATCAGGGAGGCTTCCTACGTACCTTACCTTGGCAAGGATCAAAGACCATGTAGTTCAAGAAGGTCGATGAACCGACGTGAAGGAGGACCTGGGGTCCTATGGGTGGTGGGATTGAACCTTAGGGAGGCTTCCTACGTACCTTGACTTGGCAAGGATCAAAGGCCACATAGTTCAGGAAGGTCGATGAACCAACGTGAAGGAGGACCTGGGGTCCCATGGGTGGTGGGATTGGTCCTCAGAGAGGCTTCCTACATACCCTTTCATGGAAGAGATCAATGTCCTAGTAGTTCGGGATATGTATATGGATTGCACTCTAGGCTTCCCAAGGTGTTGGCGTCATGGTCGATGCTCACTCTAAGTGCATGTGAGTCATGCTCTGTTTGAGAAATGAGTGATAGGAGAGACCCGACGATCACGTTGCGAATGTTGTGTCTGTGGGAAGTGAAGTGGGGCTTACATGTTGAGATACCCAAAGAGGTAACAGGGCTTATGCGTGGTTATCAGCCCAAAGGGGATGGGACTTACTCCAGGATGGAGGCCAGAGGTGACAAAGCGTAGCAGGAGAGGGACTTGGGGCCGAAGAATGGAGGGGGCCCGGTTTCCATCCCGCCCTTTCTGGTACTTGGGACTAAATATTAGAGGCGGAGTAGGGATGTTTGTAACAGCCCGAAATTTTATGAAAAATATTCTTTTTTTTTCACCAATGTCTTGTGTTGAACGCTATACCAAAAGGAGCTTGCACAACACGCATCCTTGACTTGCCTTGCATTACATGCAATCGCGACCTTCCTCGATAGCGTGTGTAGTACGCAATACCGAGTTTCACTAAACAACGATATACTATTAAAATATTATTATAACTAGCCGTTATGAATAGTAATAACCACATTTTAAAATTTTCGAAATTTTATCTCTCAAAATGGACTTCATTTTTGAATTCGGAGTATCAAATTTAGCCTAAGGTGAAATTTTGGTACTTTTCGGATAACTTTCATATTCTGATGAATAGTTAAATTTACTAAATTATAATTAAAAACAACTTTTTTATTCAAAATAATTAATAGTGATAAATTATTAATTTGAGTTGTTTTAAAGTATATTTAGAATATATTTTTACAATTTAATACAATGTTGGTCATTGGATGTAGTTTCACATTTAAACCAGACATAAACAAGTGTCAATCTTTTGATAGATATTGTTTCGTAAAAACACGCTATTTGTTTTAACAGCAGGATTTAATTATAAAATTAATTAATGCAACTTCTATGTTATGAATTTGGTAAAATAGACTTCATTTTTTTTAATTCGGAATATGAAATATAGCTTAGGATGAAATTTTGGTATTTTTATGAAAACTTTCAATTTTTGATGAATAATGAAACCACTAAGTGGTAGGTTAAAAACTCAATTTTGCATAAAACTTAATTTTACCGTTTCTGTGAATGGAATTTCGGAAATCCGACAGACACGGTTAATATCAAGGACTAAAATTTGCTTCAATGAGATGAAAATAATTTTTTGTGAATAGTAACTTTTTACTTTTTTTTTACCACGGTTAATAGTAAATAGGGTAACTAAGGGTAAATATGATATTACTATTACCCTAACACTTGTCCTAATTCTATTGGATAAGTGTAATTCGACCAAAAACAACCTTATGAATATAATATGACCATTTAGGTCCACTTCGATTAGATTATGACATTTAATATTATTTTATTTAATGAATAGTTAAAATAGTTAAAATCAAAGTTTAATAACTAAAACATTTTTAATATGTGGTTATAAATAAGATAAATTCGACTATAAATATTCATTAGAAAGCTAAATATATTTCCTACATAATAATATTTTATTTATAATTTTTAGACTTTAAATAAATTAATTTATTTATGACACAACGATGATGCAGTAATTACCCTTTTAAGGAAATATTAACATAATTGATGTTATAAATGCTCAAATGAATGTAATTTGGGACTTTTTATGAATTCCACTAATTTTCTAGGTTACTATGATATATTAGGGTTGATTTAATCAACTTGGTTTGAACATGTAATTCTGTCATGACTTTCACAAAAATCATATATCAAATAGTGTCAAAATTGACACAAAATAGTTTTTAAATAAAATATTATATTATTAATTGTTATTTTATTCTTAAAAATCTAAGGTTCGACAACATGACATAGATAAGGATATATATATTAATAATAAACAATTTGGAGTTCGTTTGGCATGTTATAGTAAGTGTATTAACCATATAGTGAAAGAAAACAAAAAGACACGGTAAAAGTTAAATTGTTTAACTTAGAGTTAAATCTAATTGATAAGGTTAACATAATACCCTAAACTTGTATAAATTCTATTGGTGGATAGTATTTCGACCCATCCCCACTTTAGCTTCGAAATAAGACCCTTTGGAACCATTATAAAACGATTTTGACATTAATATAAAATAATATTTTGAGGTATTCCAAAGGTGCCCCTCTCCTCCCTTATAAAAGGACACCTCCTCCCCCTCCTCCTCACACCAATTTGAGCACTCAAGATTGGCCAACCCCTGCCAAAATCTCTTCTCCACTTCCCTAGAAACATTATAGAGGTTTTGGTCTTCCTCAAAGACCAATTTTAGTGCCCTAAGAGGAGGTCTCAAAGAGGCGCTTCAAAGAAGAGATAATTACCGTTACCAATTCTTTCATCTTTATTTCTTCTTCCACTTCTTCTTCTTAAGTTGTTTCATTATGAAGTAATAACATAAGTATAACTGATATAATGATATGTTATTATAAGTATTATACAACCCTATTTCACCATCTATCCATCCTACGGAAAAAGAAATCACCGCGCGTGCGTACGTACGGAATACCGTCTCCACGCCGTGGTGTAATCTATTTTCCACCATCACCTTACAAGGATGAGTATAATGGTGTAATGAGTAACTATATATGATTATTATAGAGTGATATTGATACTGAAATAGTATACATACACTTCAACACAATTTCACGACCATGGGAACGATATTATCACTCGTGCGTACGTACGGACTACCGTCTCCACGACGCGATGAGATTCATTCTCAATGATTAACCATTCATGAATGATTATAAAGTATATATAATATGTACTAATGAAATATATGACATAATAATGATACTGGATTTATTTATATATTTATATGTATGTCATCAACTTAATTCCATTGAATTCAATAAGGAAACGAAAACAGCGTTCATGCGTACGTACGGACTACCGTCTCAATGAACGGTGTATTTCTTTCCCTTAAATGATTTATTATATATATGTATATCCTGAATATATATATATATATATATAAATCATGTTTTATGTTCTGGAATTAAGTAATCATGATCTAAGTAATCATATGAATAATTACAAGTCAAAACACGGACGACAAATGAAACAATTTTACCCAAAACGCTCATTAACATGGAATTTACAAAAGAACGGGTAATATAAAGTCATAAGTGAACCATATATGATATCATAACAATGAATATGATTCTGTAATAAGTCAATAACATTATTTAAACCATTATACAGGAGCTTCGGACGCGTACAAAGAAAATCGGACCTAAGGTAAGGGAAATATCACAATCTCATTTTTATCCGAGATTGTTTATTCGTAAGTATTTACTGGGGTGTATTTTATCATCCACATCCATGTTCCATTAGTATGTAATATTGTTTCCATCGACTTACAATAGTTTAAATCCAATTTTACCCTTCGGTGAGTTTTTAGTAAAGAATATGAAAGGAATATTTTGTCGTTTTTTTCGTACGAGGTACTTTTTGACTTTTCCGACAAAAGTACGAAGAATGTTTTTTTAACTTATACGACATGAATGGATTCTTAAAACATTATTTCCAAGAAGATTCCTTTACAAGTTTTCAGGTTTATTTTTAATCAACTTCTTTTATTTTAATGTCGTATGACATGTTATGAAAGGAAAAATGTTTTTGAAGTAGAAAGGATATTTTCCTCAAGAATGGAGTTTAAGTACTTTATCAAAATTATTTTCCATATAAGATAATAAAAGGGTTCTGTTTTTATCCATATTATTACATGGATTTGATTATGTTGTGATGGAAATATTTTTATAAATTCCTTTATCTTATATGGATTGTTTTATGATGTCATGTTGTTTAAGAATCCCATTTTTATTACATGGGTTATGCGATGATGTATAATTTATGATTATGTGGCACACATAAGAAAGGATTCATTATAAGATGGGTGGGACCTATATCTCCCTCCAATGCATTGGGTAAAGATTTTATATCTCATGAGATAGACAGGGCTGGAACGGTAGGTTATACCGGTTTAGTGAAACAGGACTGAAACGAGGGTTACTCGATTCAGAAAGGGACTTTGTCCACTAAGATAGTCTTGTCAATGAGTCTTGACTAACAGGAAATGATTCTCTATGATTATGTGTGAATGCCACAAAGTTTCATTTTTAAGTTATGATTATTGTGATTACAATTCACTGCCATGATTTACCCCATGTTCTGAAATTATGATCTCTTTTTTAGGTTAAGATTTCCAAAAGTTATGTGCTTATGTATATGATGTGATTGATATTTCTTTTGTTTACACTTACTGAGCATTTGAGCTCACCCTTTTATGTTTTCTTTTCCCCAGGATATAAAGAAAGTTTTTAGGTAAAAAAAAGGAATATATTTAAGGGATATTTTGAAGATCTTTCACCACGATTAGAAGATTATATTCCAAGTTTCCAAAGACACTAATCTATTACGATCCTTGTGTGTGTGTTTTATGTTATGTACTAAGTATTCTTCAAATGTAATGTAATGTCCATGTACGTTAAGCTTTGGGTCTCTACAGTTGGTATCAGAGGAAAGGTTTAGTCCACCTTTAAAAACTAGGATGCGAAAACGTTAATGAGATCCCTAGAGTTATTTCTAAGGTATGTCTAGGGATGCCCCTAAGGATAAGTATACATATAGGATATAGTCCTGGAACTATGGTAACGATATTAGATTAAACAAAAGATGTTAGATATTTAAGTTACTCCCCCTTTATTATGATTTTTGCCTCTCACACTATTCTTTTTGGGTTTTAGACGATGGTTGGAACCCGAAGGAACCGTGTTGATCAATGCAATGGACAATGCAATGATTGTCCTCCTGAACAAACAAATGTTATGGGAGATGGAGTGCAAAATCTTATTGATATACTTACACAAGCTATGAATCATTCTGGACTTCCAAATGAGCAGAGAAGGGAACAATATTCTATTGAGTCCTTCATGAGGCAACGCCCACCTTCTTTTAGTGGGTCTTCTGATCCACTTGTTGCTGAACAATGGATCAGTACCACTGAAAAGATATTTTCAGTTCTTCAATGTTCTGAACATGATAAAGTCATCTTAGCAGTATATCGTTTGGAAGGTGAAGCTGATCAATGGTGGAATATTATCAAGAATACAAGGCAAAGAGATGAAATTGAGTCTATGGAATGGGACGAGTTCAAGAACTTATTTTTCAATAAGTACTTCCCTCGTATTCTTCGAACAAATATGGAGAAGGAGTTTCTTGAACTAAAGAAAATGGATGATGAATCTGTTGGTATATACGAAGCGAATTTTACAAGACTTGCAAGGTATGCATCTGGCATTATCATCCAACCTGAAAGTAAAGTTGATCAATTTTTCAGTGTCTTAAAACCAAGTCTTCGAAGGGCATTAGCTATAAGATACATCAGTAGCTATGAAGAAATTGTGCGTTGTGCTATCAAGGTAGAAATGGAAGTTGGTGTTACATATCCATCTCATGGTTTTGACAAGAAACGAAAGATGGAGTTCAAGGAGAAATCTCATAATAATGGTGAAAAGAAGATGAATGTTTCCTTATGCACAAAGTTTGGAAATAAGCATGGTGGAGATTGTATTAAAGGGACTAGAAAATGTTTTAAGTGTGGAAAAGAAGGTCATTGAGCAGCTGAGTGTCGAAGTAATAGAAAAAGGGTTTCTAATGATGTGAATAAATCAAACACTGCAGAGAACGCACCACCGACACTTCAATGCTTCAAGTGCAAGGAAATGGGGCATTATGCTAATAAATGCCCTAATCCAAGGGTTAGTGATGATCAACATGAGCAACCACTGAAGGCAAAGGACAAAGGGAAGTCACATGCGATCACTATTGGCAATGTTGAATATGACAACGATGTGGTGGAATGATTAAGTGTTTATGTAATGGGATTACAAAATAATGTTGTATCATTGAGTATTGCAATATTTATTGATGTGGTATTCAAAGTGATTGAGATATTTTTTGGAAATAAGATGATATGCGCATAATGAAGGGAAAACGAGAAAATGAAATGTTTAATAGTATTCATGAGCTCATGATTGATATAAGGAATAAGTGATATCATGGTTTGAGTATATAGAATTTTGAGGATTTTGGTATGTGGAAAGTGTTAACTTTAAACTGAATTCATGTTTTCACTAAGGTATTCAAGAGAATACGTGATTAAGGACTTTGAATGTTTGGAATGTGACCAACAAAACATATCTTATGATATATGGGGATCAACGATGGTATTAAATCTCTGGTAATCGTTTTCACTATGTTATGAGAGTGGACTGCAATATTATGGATAAGCCTAAAGATTGAAATGGATTATGTTGGACATAAGTGAGTATTTTTTAAGGATAGAAGTTTTTTTTCGATATTATTAATGGGATGTTATAGTAATGTAGTTTTAGAAAAAGGACAACCTACAGGACGGGCGACAGCCCATCGCTTTGGACAAGGCTGTGGGAATCGAACCCACAACCGAAGTGCGACTGGCCTTTATTGCCTACCACTGGCCTACAGGAAGTCCCTGTTTAGTAGAAACTAGTTTTATTATATTAAGCACTATGATATATTAAGTATAAGTCCATTTTAGGAACCATATGTGATTAATCTCACTATAGATCGACTTATGTATATAATTTTTGCTAACCTTTTGTTTGAGACAGATGGAATGACATGTCATTCTATCACATTATCTGCTAACACTTCACGAATAACAAATTCAACTTCACTTATTTAAGAGATGAAGTGGAAATTGTTCAAGGCATGAACAACAGTGAGATTGTACCAAAATAAAGAAAGTATTTATCCTAATTCAAATTTTCAACTTTAGGGAAATGATCTTGAAAACCAAAAATGTTGTCCTAGTGATCTTATACCTGATGAATCAGATGGTACCTTAGATCGTCACAAATTTATGGATTTGTGATTACTGGATTTTCCATAGCCATGTTCTCTACCACTCTCCATCAGAACATGATGGTTAGATTTCTCTTCCATATCCATATTTTTACCTATGTGGAAACCCAGTGATTAGTTTATTTGGGTAATCGTTACATTTCATACTTTAGTTTTTAAAGCCATGTTTTGGTATTCCTTTTTACGATGTGGGTTTCTATTAAAGAAACTTTCAAATAGTAAACCATTTATAACCCTGACGAATTTCGAGGGCGAAATTCATTTTAAGGGGGGTAGAATGTTACAGCCCGAGATTTTATGAAAAATATTCTTTTTTATTTCACTAATGTCTTGTGTTGTACGCTACACCAAAAGGATCTTGCACAACATGCATCCTTGACTTGCCTTGCATTACACGCAATCGCGACCGTCCTCGATAGCGTGTGTAGTACGCAATACCGAGTTTCACTAAACAATGATATACTATTAAAATATTATTATAACTAGCCGTTATGAATAGTAATAACCACCTTTTAAAATTTTAGAAATTTTAGCTCTCAAAATGGACTTCATTTTTGGATTCGGAGTATCGAATTTAGCCTAAGGTGAAAGTTTGGTACTTTTCGGATAACTTTCATATTCTGATGAATAGTGAAAATTACTAAATTATAATTAAAAACAACTTTTTTAATCAAAATAATTAATAGTGATAAATTATTAATTTGAGTTGTTTTAAAGTATATTTAGAATATATTTTTACAATTTAATACAATGTTGGTCATTGGATGTAATTTCACATTTAAACCAGACATAAACAAGTGTCAATCTTTTGATAGATATTGTTTCTTAAAAACACGCTATTTGTTTTAACAGCAGGATTTAATTATAAAATTAATTAATGCAACTTCTATGTTATGAATTTGGTAAAATATACTTCATTTTTTTGAATTCGGAATATGAAATATAGCTTAGGATGAAATTTTGGTATTTTTCTGAAAACTTTCAATTTTTGATGAATAGTGAAACCATTAAGTGGTAGGTTAAAAACTGAATTTTGCATAAAACTTAATTTTACCGCTTCTGTGAATGGAATTTCAAAAATCCGACATACACGGTTAATATCAAGGACTAAAATGTGGTTCAATGAGATGAAAATAATTTTTGGTGAATAGTAACTTTTTACTTTTTTTACCACGGTTTATAGTAAATAGGGTAACTAAGGGTAAATATGATATTACTATTACCCTAACACTTGTACTAATTCTATTGGATACGTGTAATTCGACCAAAAACAACCTTATGAATATAATATGACTATTTAGGTCCACTTGGATTAGATTATGACATTTAATATTATTTTATTTAATGAATAGTTAAAATAGTTAAAATCAAAGTTTAATAACTAAAACATTTTTAATATGGGTTTATACATAATATAAATTCGACTATAAATATTTATTAGAAAGCTAAAGAGATTTCCTACATAATGATATTTTATTTATAATTTTTGGACTTTAAATAAATTAATTTATTTATGACACAACGATGATGCAGTAATTACCCTTTTAAAGAAATATTAACATAATTGATGTTATAAATGATCAAATGAATGTAATTTGGGACTTTTTATGAATTCCACTAATTCTCTAGGTTACTATGATATATTAGTGTTTATTTAATCAACTTTTTTCGAACATATAATTCTGTTATGACTTTCACAAAAATCATATATCAAATAGTGTCAAAATTGACACAAAATAGTTTTTAAATCAAATATTATATTATTAATTGTTATTTTATTTATAAAAAGCTAAGGTTCGACAAAATGACTTAGATAAGGATATATATATTAATAATAAACAATTTGGGGTTCGTTTGGCATGTTATAGTAAGTGTATTAACCATATAGTGAAAGAAAACAAAAAGACACGGTAAAAGTTAAATTATTTATCTTAGAGTTAAATCTAATTGATAAGGTTAAAATAATACCCTAAACTTGTCTAAATACTATTGGTTGATAGGATTTCGACCCATCCCCACTTTATCTTCGAAATAAGACCCTTTGGAACCATTATAAACCGATTTTGACATTAATATAAAATAATATTTTGAGGTATTCCTAAGGTGCCCCTCTCCTCCCTTATAGAAGGACACCTCCTCCCCCTCCTCCTCACACCAATTTGAGCACTCACGCTCGGCCAAACCCTGCCAAAATCTCTTCTCCACTTCCCTAGATACATTATAGAGGTTTTGGTGTTCCTCAAAGACCAATTTTAGTGCCCTAAGAGGAGGTCTCAATGAGGCGCTTCAAAGAAGAGGTAATTACCGTTACCAATTCTTTCATCTTTATTTCTTCTTCCACTTATTCTTCTTAAGTTGTTTCATTATGAAGTAATAACATAAGTATCACTCATATACTGATATTTTATTATAAGTATGAAGCAACCCTATTTCACCATCTATCCATCCTACGGAAAAACAAATCACCGCGCGTGCGCACGTACGGAATACCGTCTCCACGCCGTGGTGTAATCTATTTTCCACCATCACCTTACAAGGATGAGTATAATGGTGTAATGAGTAAATATATATGATTATTATAGTGTGATATTGATACTGAAATAGTATACATACACTTCAACACAATTTCACGACCATGGGAACGATATCATCGCTCGTGCGTACGTACGGACTACCGTCTCCACGACGCGATGAGATTCATTCTCAATGATTAACCATTCATGAATGATTATAAAGTATATATAATATGTAATAATGAAATATATGACATAATAATGATACTGTACTTATTTATATATTTATATGTATGTCATCTACTTAATTCCATTCAATTCAATAAGGAAACGAAAACAGTGTTCATGCGTACGTACGGACTACCGTCTCCATGAACGGTGTATTTCATTCCCTCTAATGATTTATTATATATATGTATATCCTGAATATATATATATATATATATATCATGTTTTATGTTTTGGAATTAAGTAATCATGATCTAAGTAATCATATGAATAATTACAAGTCAAAACACGGACGACAAATGAAACAATTTTACCCAAAATGCTCTTTAACATGGAATTTACAAAAGAACGGGTAATATAAAGTCATAAGTGAACCATATATGATATCATAACAATGAATATGATTCTGTAATAAGTCAATAACATTATTTAAAACATTATACAGGAGCTTCGGACACGTACAAAGCAAATCGGACCTAAGGTAAGGGAAATATCACAATCTCATTTTTATCCGAGATTGTTTATTCGTAAGTATTTACTGGGGTGTATTTTATCATCCACATCCATGTTCCCTCAATATTTAATATTGTTTCCATCGACTTACAATAGTTTAAATCCAATTTTACCCTTCGGTGAGTTTTTAGTAAAGAATATGAAAGGAATCTTTTGTCGTTTTTTTCGTACGAGGTACTTTTTGACTTTTCCGACAAAAGTACGAAGTATGTTTTTTTAACTTATACGGCATGAATGGATTCTTAAAACATTATTTCCAAGAAGCTTCCTTTACAAGTTTTCAAGTTTATTTTTAATCAACTTCTTTTATTTTAATGTCGTATGACATGTTATGAAAGGAAAAATGTTTTCGAAGTAGAAAGGATATTTTCCTCAAGAATGGAGTTCAAGTATTTTATCAAAATTATTTTCCAACTAAGATAATAAAAGGGTTCTGTTTTTATCCCTATTATTACATGGATTTGATTATGCTGTGATGGAAATATTTTTATGAATTCCTTTATCGTATATGGATTGTTTTATGATGTCATGTTGTTTAAGAATCCCATTTTTATTACATGGGTTATGCAATGATGTATGATTTATGATTATGTGGCACACATAAGAAAGGATTCATTATAAGATGGGTGGTACCTATATCTCCCTCCAATGAATTGGGTAAAGATTTTATATCTCATGAGATAGACAGGGCTGGAACGGTAGGTTATACCGGTTCAGTGAAACAGGACTGAAACGAGGGTTACTCGATTCAGAAAGGGACTTTGTCCACTAAGATAGTCTTGGAAATGAGTCTTGACTAACAAGAAATTATTCTCTATGATTATGTGTGAATGCCACAAAGTTTCATGTTTTATGTTATGATTATTGTGATTACATTTCACTACCATGATTTACCCCATGTTATGAAATTATGATCTCTTTTGCAGGTTAAGATTTCCAAAAGTTATGTGCTTATGTATATGATGTGATTGATATTTCTTTTGTTTACCCTTACTGAGCATTTGAGCTCACCCTTTTATGTTTTCCTTTCCCCAGGATATAAAGAAAGGTTTTAGGTGAAAAAATGGAAGATCTTTATGGGAGATTTTGAAGATCTTTCACCACGATTAGAAGATTATATTCCGAGTTTCCAAAGACACTAAACTATTACGATCCTTGTGTGTGTGTTTTTTGTTATGTACTAAGTATTCCACAAATGTAATGTAATGTCCATGTATGTTAAGCTTCAGGTCTCTACAATGTTGCCTCTGGTAATAATAGCTAGGGGAATACATCCGGATGGTTTCCCTTCCCTCGGGGATAGATGCCACTCCGATAAGGGGGATAACATCCCCTGTAGAGACTAATGGGCATGGAGAATGTCCATGGTGGGGGTACCCCGTGTGCGAGGTAGGGGGAGAGGTCACATTTTAACGTCATGTGCTGAGGATGCGGGTTCTTGGCAGTTTCATGTCTGGCAGCTCATGAGACGTGGGTTTTCTCCACACCCTGTAGGACTTAAATAACATGTACCCTCTGCTCCTTGGTTCTGAGAGGGTACAGGAAAAGCTGTGGTGAGGGGGTGTTGTGGAGCGAACCATCGAGTGGTCCATGTTAGTGTGGCTCTGTGAAGAAGAAATAGCCATTAGAAAGCCTATGGGAAGAAGCAGGAGGTGAAACAATGAAATGGGTAGTATCATCCAAGGGACATTGAAATCAAATCGTGAAAACCTGAAGGGTTACCCAAGAAATGGAGTTTCCAAGCAGAGGGGTTCATAGGTAGGGGCCTTGTGATGCTCTTTTGTTCCGTGTGGCGAATGGAACTTGCGAAGGGGTGTGCTTCACGATGTGGGGTGCCTTAGCCTATGCATAGGGAAAAGGTGAATATGGGAGGTTCTTCGCAAAGTGGAAATTAATTCAAGGGGCACTGCCTCATGGAGAAATGGTGCCTCGCGAAGCGAGTTGTCGTGAAGAAATGTTCTTCGTGAAGTATAGTCACCCGGCTTTAGCATGTGGGTCATGTGTTCATGAAGGGTGTTGTGTGATGAATACATGATATGTGATGACTCAAGTCCCCTTGGGGATCCCCTTCCTTCACGAAGGCCCTTAGGCTTTGTGAAAGGCATCCCTCTCTGGAGTGGGTATCAAAAAGTGATAAAGGGGTGGTAATTCATGGAGTAGAAGTACCTCACACAACTCATGGTTCACAGAGCAGAAGGATGCTTCGTGATTCTGGAGCTGTAAAGTCGAAAGGTCAGATTTTCGGTCTCTTGGGCTCAGGGGGAGTCCGATATTTATAGGCAAGAGGCACCGTGAAGCAGAGCTTATGCGGCGCGAAGAGATACAAGGTTGCTTCACAGAGGGCTCACGAACATCAAATGCGATTGTGGAGCATCCCACCTCCTTGATTCGTGGCAGGCACGCAAATGTCAAATGCGTTCTTGGAGCATCCTACCTCCTTGCTTTGGGGCGGCCGCAGTGCAGAGGGGACTCCACGAAATGGCTTTTTGAGGTAGTCAATGATGCCTTCTTTTTGGATTCTTCTCTGTCCCGAATTTTGGGGCCAACAAATACCCCCCCTCATACATGGAGCTGCTGAGAGATCAAGGGTTGAAGTATGAGGGTAATCGCCAAAATCCTCTGATGTTTGCGATGCTGGCTCATGGAGAGGGCTTGTGAGGTGGATAGAGGATGCACCGGCCTAGCGTGTCGCGATTATCTAAACGAAATGGACGCTCCGCGAAGCTCTGAAGGGCGTCACCTATAAATATGGGGGATTCCATATCTTTTTTCCTTTCCCTTCTCTGTGACTTTTTCTTTTTTCACTCTCGATTCACGAATCTCCGCATACTCCACGAATGTTCTCTGCGAATCGAGTATTCACGGTACACCGTGAGTCCTCGACTCCGCGTCGGCGCTCCGTGATCCGGTGCCTGAACGTCTAGGTATAGATCTGTGAAAAGTCTTCGTGAAGAGTATTTGTGAATGCACTCTGTGAACAAGCATCGCAAAATAACCTGAAAATCATCCATTTTCTAGGACTAAATGCCCTACCATGAAGATGCCCATGGGGTACTTGCGGATGCCACCCGGAGGGATGAGATGGTGAACTGTCCGGGGTGAGGAGAGTTGGTCTGTAGCCACTCGGACCATAGTTCATTGGTGGAGATTCTATTGATGATCCAGAAGAACAACCCATTGTGTAGGAGATTGCCCTCGTATGGCTTTGGGATGATGGATGACGTCTTTATCCCAGAAGGAAGTCGGGATGAACCAACTTACCGGTTCAAGAGCACACTGTGTCAGCACCATTGGATTAGGGTGGCTGATGGCCATGTCTGGGAGGACTTCATGCCCATCATTGCCGACTGGATATACAACCATCTTACAAACATAGATGGGAAGACATTATAGCCGGAGAAGTCCCGTCCTCTATACCGAACTATCCTCAAGGGGGTGATGGGGAACCTGAAGAAGGGGTGGTATGAGGAATGGGACCTATGAAAGGGCGGAAACTTCACATATGATTGGGCTTGGCCCTACTAGGTAGGTACCTCGTGATAGGAGTTTGGAGCGGAGCTAAAGAGATTGGGCCTGTATGAGGCAGCATGGGCTTCCCAGTTTCACATCTACCAGTGGTAGTCGCTAATTCCAGAGTTGTTGAGCCGGTGGTCATCAAGGACCAATACCTTCCACCTACATCACGAGGAGGTTGGAATCAGCTTATGGTACATGCATCAGATCTCGAGGGTCCCAATACTAGGGGTGATGTACGAAGAATTCCTCCCTGATATGGGTGTGTGGGATGATCCGGAGAATATTCCACAATTGGCGTTGGAACTTATGGATCTTGTGTTTGGGGAGGACAAGGAGTCAGAAAGGGATGTCCACTTCAGGCGGTGGATCAAGCGATTCATAAACTTCACGGAAAATAGGCAATTTCTAGCGAGGCCTCGAACTTGCCCAAAGGGGGCCTGGAGTAAATAACACCCGTACTGTTGGTTGTTGGAAGATAGCCAGGGGAAGACATGGGGATTCGGTGTCATCACGGAGCAATAAATAATAGTTAGGCTGGAGGCATTCATTTCATCCCTTATCTGTTGTTGGATCCTATCGGTGAGGGATACCATAATGGGAGTACGACCAAGAACATTCCTCATGGCATCCACATTGGCAACAATAGGTCATATAATCCTAGGGATACCGATGATTTCCATGTTTTCTAAGATTTTGTGGCACATCAACGAGGGGAAGAGACCATAGAGGATATTTGGGTCATTCCACCTCCTGTACAGATGGATAGAAGTGCACATCTAAGTGATCTATGAATATATGAACCCCATATCGCCTCTAGGGTCGAACTTCCTCCCATCGATCCTAAATGCTATGGGGAGCTTTCTGGCCAAGATGACCGCACAGTCGGTTCTGAACCGGGTGTCGAAGGTGGATGATTTCAACTTTTATTGGTTCCCGTTGCCGACAAGGGCCTTCACTGATGACGGTCGTAGAGCGGAAGAGCACCTGGCCTACCTCCTAGAATTTTAAGGTGGAGTCTTGGTGGCCAAGGTAGACCGCGAGCATCTCTTCCAGCCATACACACCTCACTGGTTTGCAAGGAAATTTAAGTTCCAGCAACGAATGACACCACAGGTCTTCTTGGAGGTGCATCATGAGGAGCACCCTTGCGTGATGAGGTAGATGTGGCTCATGTTCACACGAGAAGACATGATGATGTAGAATGAACTACCTCCACTGACTGTCGTCCTTGGGCTGGTAAAGGACTATTCCTAGAGTTGGGAGGCGGCCTACCAGGGGGAGACACTGATGCGGCCTACCATTTTAGTCAACGATGGTGAGCCTTCCAGACCTCAGGGTCAAGGATGGAAGGCGATAAGGGCATCCCGCAGTGGTGGGGCTACTGTAGTGGAGACGCCCACACCAGTTGAGGGGGAATCAGTGGTAGTGGATCCGGCAGCAGCAGTAGACCCGGTGGTCCCAAGAGAATAGAGTCATCCAAAGGGTCGGCCACCGATATGATTCCACAGGATTTCTACTGAGGCCCCAGTGAAACGGATGTTCCATATTGGCATGCTAGAGAATGCAGTCTTCCCAGAGGCCTGGAACATCTGGGAAGTCCACCAGCAATTCCTTGTCCCATATGAGTTATGGAAGCGCCTGAACCGCCTTGGGATGGACTTTTTGGGTATTGGCCCCATCAGAGCCGATTTTTCAGTGTCCCAGGCAGAGGTGGAGTAATATATGGCCGAAATGGAAGACTTTATCCACTCCTAGGGTGCCCTGTGCCCAACGACAGGTAGGGTCAGAGTGCTGTTGGATCACACGGTCCCTCTACAACCATCAGCTGCTGACCTGATAGATTACTACCCTCTACTAGAAGAATTGGACGAGTCCTCTTGGGGAGATGAGGCTGGTAGAGGGCGTTCGTTGGAGGATGGTGAAGTCGGCGATCAGTCCTAGGATATTGAAGATTTTGTGGAGGCCCTCAAGGTAAAATCCCATGTTCTTTCCTCATGGTCTACTCATAGGTTACTCAATATTTTTAATCAACATCTTATTTGTGAAGGAAGACCTTGTGCATAGACCTTGTTCTCACCCCTCAGTGGGTGTTGACGCGGGACCTTCGGGATCCACACCTATGGCTGCATCATCTACCCTGTCTAGCGGGGCTAGGACACTTGAGGCAACTCTTTCGGAGTCTCCAGACCTTCCAACCATATACGGGGGGCCACGTCTCAGGGTCCCGACGACATCATCCCAATAGAGAGACCATGTATTTGATCTCTATAAGTTTCCTCTACCAAATTTACGACTGCCATCCACTGACCATGTTAATTGACATTCACGTCCCCCATTTTTTGGGCATGTATAGTCCTTCCAAGGGTTTGGGCCGCTGCGGAAAAGTTGGTTGGGTCATCTGGTAGCGGCCTTCTCCAAGGCATTCCAATGGTTTTGGTGGTGGACATCCAACTTTACTGAACAACACCACTCCCGATCACTGGAGGGGATTCCATGGGGATTAAGCCTAAGGTTATTGAGGTGGGATCTGATGATGAGGATCAACCAAACAGTGCAGGCCCCGCCATGCCTGATCCAACTCCAGGCGTTGATCCAGCTGAGGAGTTCAAGGTGGCCTTCCCTGTATACTAGCCTATTAACCATGCTGGCTAGGATAAGATGGCCTCTTATGTGGAGGACAACAAAATAGTCTTTCACTGATCATGTAATTTGATCACACGCTTCATCAGTGACACCCCCAAGCACTATGATTGGATGAGATGGATAGACTTTGCTTGTGACTTCATGAACTGTGCGCTGGGGGAGTGGATGCCCAGTACACTCACATACCCATCCAAGATCTTATGGTAGAAAATATTCCAGAGTATGACCATGTCCTCGGTGTGGGATACAGCAGAGGAATTTGGTAAACATCAAGAGGCTCTGGGAGGCTGAAGATGAGGTCGAGATGCTGTTGAATCGGGTGGATGAGCACTCGACCTCCATTAATGTGAAATCAGAGCTAATATTTCGATTGAAGGCCCATCTTTCAGAATCCCAAGAGGGTATGAAGCGGTCCTATGAGGAGATGGACACCATTTGGGCTGACATGGAGCGGGCCTAGATTGCGGCCAATAAATTGTGCCTCCTCATTGCTTAGGAGGAGTGGGAGCTGAGCATGTGGCAGCAACTGTTGGACGCCATCAATCATAGGGTGGAAGAACTGCAATGTTCATTTTACATTGTCAATCCGTCCATGGGGGGAGTCAAACCTCCGGTACTGTAATGATAACAAACCCTCAAGCGTACGTTCATGCATTGTTTTTTTGATGTTATAGAATACACGAGTTCCATTGATACATGGGTTTATTGCATCCTTGTGATGTTCATGGAGCATCCAACGATCATTCCTTAAGAACATGCGGGTCGGGCCTGATTTGAGAAATAAGGCATAACCACCTTATCACCCCATAAAAATTTAGGAGTGCAAACCAAGATTTGGGAATTCGAGGTTTGAACAACCGATCTGGATTTCAAGGAAAAAATGGTAGAGACCTGGCTGGAGAATGAAGTTTCAGAACAACAGAATTACTATTTTCCTAGTGCGTTCTTGTGCACAAATGGAGTAATGCTAGGGGAGTTGGAATGAATCCGAACAGGGGAATGGAAGGTGTGAATCATGATAACTAGGACTCGGAACATTTTAGCGGTGGCATGAAAATAAAGAAAAACTCTTGAACACATTCAAAACACAGTATCCTAATTATTTTAGCCTGGAATGGGAATAGAAAATGGGGGCTGACCGCTGACCTTGTACAAAACACGGGGCCTAATTAAAAATTTCATCCATTAGTATTTTCGAATGTTGTCCCAGGACAATAGGCAGTCCATAGGCCAATCATCAATATTGTTAGGCGGTTCCCTTAGACATTAAAGAGGACATGGGTCTGAATAAGGGGCACACAAAGCGTGGAATGTGGAGTGATGGTTTGTTCAAACATAACCCAGCACTCTCAAAATTATGCCACCGTGGTGTAATCACATTACATGGACGCATCGGTCTGATCAGCGATCACTAGTTCTTTTAGAAAGGACCTCTCTTGCGAGGGATCCATCGCTTCCCAATGTCATCTTGGTGCATCCCGAACTTGATCAGGTCAAAGTATCAATTACATGGTTCCCTACAAGGGGTCATGCCAGGGGCCGGAAATGAGGAGGAACAAGATTTATGATTCCCACGGATGGACCTGAGGTGAAATGCTTGGGTGTCTCTACGTATCCCATGAGGATGGGAATAAAGCCATACTTAGTTCTGTAATCACAGTTTAACATCATGTGGGACAATGAAATGTCTGGCTCTGCCAGTACACAACCTATGAAAAAAACTAAGCCCACATGAGTCATGCTCGATGTAGGAAACAAGAAGCAGCGGTGGGACATTCCCGACATAGGAAAGAACATGTTAGGGTGAAGGGTATCTCGGTGAATGTCAGCCCAATTATGCTGACCCATCCATGTAGCAACGCTATATTCGCGAAGAAGTAAAGACGAGTATGTCGGAATTCCACTTGAACTTGATGATTTGGAAATGTGAGAATCACGATGCTCAAAATCTGGATCACAATGACGGTGGTGTGACGATGGGGGATAACTGTTGACCATGTTCAAAACACAGCATCCATATCTCGTTATCCTGGAATGGGGACAGAAAAATGAGGATTGATGGCTCACCATGTTTGAAATACGAGACCTGTTGCAAATGTCGTCCCAGATCTTTTAGGGACATTGGCCAAAAACTGTAGGTGAGCCGAGGCAGCATGAGACCAGACCATGATGGGGGTCCATTCAGATGTGGAAGATGATGATGATTCAAATAGCGAGCTCACGAATATTGGACATGGGAAGAGGTAAATTTCCCATGAAAATTACACAATTCGGGATCATTCTCAAAACACATATGAATACTACAATAAGACATATTATATAGAGGGAGTCGAATCCCTTCCTATAGGGGGATCCTAGTTTAGGGTCATAGAATTCAGACCATGGATGGTAGGAAACGTGGGAGACACATGGTGGGGTATTTATAAAACCCAACATGAATGAGAACTTGTGGATCCAATCAACATGTGTTCTTTGAAAAGTTTTTTGGTTGATGGACCGTAAATAAGAGTTAATGTGGGCCTGAGGTAGGGTTCACGGACGTTCTTACGCACCCCATGAGGATGGGGATCAAGCTTAATGTAGTTCTAAGATGCGGAATTATAAGGTTCCAGTGCAAGGGATAAAAGGGGCATGCGGGTGTGGCCCTCGCACCAAAAGATGTGGTATTTTATGAATCTTATTTGTCCATTAAGGTGAATGGTTTTTTTGTTGTGAAGCAACATGCCTAGGATATCAAGTCTCGATATCGCCACAAGAATCACGCCGTGTATAATCATTGACAAATGGTATGGCATGTGACCAATACCCAACATGGTGTCCCATTGAGTGAGGACATCACGATGCAATGTCGTTTTTTTTCATCCGGCCAGGATGATATTGTCACAGTTTAGGTTCATGTGATGGGACCAGGCGTGCATTTTAACATTGTGCGGCACATATGTAGTAGAGATGTGGATAAAGGGTGAATTCACAAAGTGTAATAAAACATACCCGATGTTAATGAGGACATAATCCCATATCACACCGTAGGAAATTTTGTGAAAGAAACCTCGGGCCAAGGGGGAAAAATAGAGGTAAGAGGGAAAGGGGCAAGAGAAACTAGCTCCCAATTGAGCAGGACTTCAAAACAAGACGTCCAGGTGGTCCTACGTATCCCATGAGGATGGGAATCAGGCTATACGTAGTTCTCACGAATGGGAAGTATAAAAATATCTTAGTTTATGGTCTTAGAACTTGGACCATAGACATGTAGGACTATCCCAAGTAAAGGTGGACCTTAATCCAATCCCTAATCCTACGTGAGTTGAACTTGTTCTAGGAATCATTGGTAGATAAGGAATTTTCATTACATGAGATACATGCAATGGAGTAAATTGGTGGAACCCAGAATGTTTGCCTCATAACGTGCAGACACACATGTGCAGATGCACACTGAGGAATAGTACCAAGAGTTTCAAAGTTGTACTTGGACATGATGAGGTGGAGAAGGATGTGAATCATGTACCTGGCGTTTTGGGATTAATGGGGATGGTGTGACGATGGGGGATGACAATTGATCATGTTCTAAACACATCATCAATATCTCATTTGCCTATAATGGGGTCAAACAAATGTGTGTCAACTTCTGACCATATTGGCGATGTGGGATTTATATCGATTTTTTGTACGCGACCCTCGAGGAAATTGGCCCATATTGGTAGGAGATACCTTAGGCCTATCATCCATTCCATTTGGGGGTTCCTTTGGGTGTGAAAGGTGATGGAAATCATAATGAGGGAGAACATGATGCCTGAAAAATGGGTGGGAGCATGTCCGAGTAGTGTCAGAAATTCTAAGCATCAAACAATATTTCCCTTAGGCACATTGGCAAATTGCTGAATAGGACCTAGGGGCTCATCTTGAGAGCGGCTAATTTGAAATGACGAGAATAGAACAAGGGGATGGAAAACTCCTAGGAGGAAGAGGTACATGGCGTGGTTGTTAAAAACTCAACATGAATGGGTATATAATCTCGTACCACACCATATATCTCTTTCATGGGAGAATGCAAGCCAAGGGGACATGATGGGGCTGGAGTCGAAGATGAGAAGCTTGGGAGGTCCTATTTATCCCATGAGGATGGGAATCAAGCCATACGTAGTTCTAAAATTGCACATTGGGGTAGGATACCCTAATGAGGGCGGTGTATGGCATGTCGAGTAACCCGACGTAAATGGGGACATAATCCCATACCACACCATACAACCCTAAATATGAATTTGGGCCAAGGGCCTAAAAAGGCCAAGGGGGCTGAGGCTGGGCCTTAGATGGGAAGGCCCGACTATTATGCGGTTTTACGTCTTGCAGTGAGGACGAAGAGAAGAGTAAGATACCCTGAACTAGGGAGGTGTACGAAACGGAGAATAACCCGACATTAACGAGGACATAATCCCATGTCGCACCATACAATCCCGAGTGAGAACTTGGGGCGAGGCTCGAGAAGGACAAGGGGCCTGAGGCTGGGCCTCGGATGGGAAGGCCAAACACCCCTTGTATGGTTACCGCCTCATCACAGTTCCTAAGACCACGTGATCAGTTCTCGGTTGAGAAATAAGGATTTGGTATCGGATCTCCCCGTCATGTGAGTGACTAAAACTTGGATTTTCCCGAAGAGAGTTCATCTCATGGAGATACAACGAGGTAGAATTAACCACTACACTCAATGTTTGGGACATCTTGGGGGGGGGGTTCCAATGATGCAGGATAATTGTTGAACATGTTCAAAACACAGTGTCCCTATAGTGAAATGAAATGGTAACAGCAAATGAGTGTCGACCGCTGACCATATTCTCAACGCGGTACTGGTATCAGCTTGATTCTCAACATCCTTGAGAGAGTTGGCCTGTATTGGTAAGAGAGACCTTAGGCCAAGCATCCATAAAATTCGGGGGGCCTTCTAGATGAGAAGGATGATAGATTACAAATCAAAGGAGTAGGTGAAGCATAGCTATACCCATCTATGAAAGAGTCGAATGTCTCCAGGGAGTGAGGCATATGGCCGGATCGAGGTTAACTCTACGTGAATTGGGGTAAAAGTCTATATCCCACCACATGTCTTGACCCGATGGGAAGACCTTGGTGTTTGGGCTTGTCCAACAGAAGAAATGCCCTGGCGTTCCTATATATCCCATAAGTATGGGAATCAAGCCATACGTAGTTCTTGAACACAACTGGAAAATAATCCTATACCCATGGTTTTGAGAAAACCCGTGGGTATAGGTGTGCCCTATTTCCATAGTTTAGGAATACTCTGGGTATATGTATAGTGTGGGAACCTATACCCACAGTTGTCCAAAACTGTGGGTATAGGTGTTTAATTCATGTCATATCCCCACGGTTTTAAAAAAACTATGGGGATAGACTATTTTTTGAAAGCCAATACTCACGATTTTATAAAACCGTATGTATAGGTGTTTATTTCAAGGTCTTTCCCCAGGGTTTTGGAAAAACCATGGGGAGAAATATTTTTTTTCGAAGGTATATACCCACGGTTTTTTAAAACCATGGGGATAGCTTTCCCAGTGGCCAAAAAATGTGTGGGAAACAAAAACAATTTGGCAGGAAAACATATACCCACTTTTTTCAATCCTATACCCACAGTTTGAAATTATATATATAGTTTGATAGAAATTTATAAACAAATTTGTTCTGCCGCTTGGTTGTTGAGGCGTTGCATATCTTTTGCAGCCGTTGAGGTATCGAATACCACTGATTTCTTTTTTTAAATATAGAGATAAGGATTAATATATCCTTATAAATGGAGATATATATTGGTGTAGACGATGAAACATGGTTGGTTATGCGATTGATGATCGCCGAGTGAGACACGGTTTCAAATCCCGCCAGCTTATTTTTTTGAATACAGAGACAAGGATTAATATATTATTACAAATGCAGATATATATGGGTGTAGTCGATGCAGCTTGGTTGGTTCGGCGTGGGCTGTTCGGCAAGTCGCTGGTTCGAGACTCTGCATTTAGAATTTTCGAATTCAGTCAAAAAAATTAATATATTAATTAAAATGTTCATATATATACATGTATAAGCAGTAGCGTGAGTGGTCGGGTAGGTTAGATATATTTAACAGGGCCTGGGTTCGAAACCCAGGTGCTATTTTATTGTTTTATTAAATACCCATTGTTTTCAAACCGTGGGTATTAGCCATTGACAAGGTGGATATACTTATTACACAGTGTCACTATATCTATACCCACAGTTCTACAAAACCATGTGTATATGTTGAGACACATATTGGGATGACTTTCTAGCCCACGGTTCCCAAAAAAGTGGGTTTAGCCTATACCCATGTTTTTGGGGGTTATACCCATGGTTTTGAACAGTGGTTAGAGGTCGATATTTAAGTAGTGGAAGGCCATACAGTTTAACATCGTGTTGTGAGGATGTGGTTGATTAGAAAAATGGGGAACAGGCACATGGTGCGACTGTTATAATCATGGCATGAGTAGGGATCATGAATCCTACACCATATCATGCAAAGATCCTCCATGAGAACTATACCCAAGGGGAACAGTCAGAGAGAAGAGTTGGGCTGGACTCAAGACGAGGCGTCTGAGCATTTCTACGCATCCCATAATGACGAGAATCGAGCCATAAATAGTTCTCATAATGCAGTTTAATGTCATTCAGGATGATGTGCAGTTTGATGTCATGTGGGACTGAACAGATTAAAGTCATGCCGGATCAGACAGTTTTGGGTCATGTCGGACCTTCGTGCAGTTTAGGGTCATGCAGGACCATCCAGTTTAAGCTCGTGCGGAACCATTATGCTCAAGCAATGTTTTGATTGAGGATCTTGGTATTGGTGGGAGGAGTTATATGCTCACCATCCATGGTCACCAAGGATTATACTTCATTAGGGTAAACCATGTGCACTATGTAAGTTCTATCCCATTTGGGCTTCAACTTGGGTGGTTTCCTGCCAGGGATCATTAGTTCCTGGAGGGCCAATACTAATTCACCTTGCAGGAAAGAGTAGAGGAAAACCTTCTTGTTGAAGGCTCTAGCTATCTTATTTTGATTCCTTTCCAGATTGTGTAGGGCACAAAGCCTATTCTCATCATGTTCTTCCAATTCACCCAGAAATCTTTTGGCTACCTTATCGAGAACCTACAGGTCATAGACCGTTGTCTATAATGTGGAAAGCTGGATCTCGATGGGCAGGACGACCTCAGCTCTGTACACCAGGGTATATGGGGTCACTTGGGTGGAATTATGAGTTATTTTCTAATAGGCCCAGAGGGGGTTGGGGATTAATTCCATCCAACTCTTCTTATTCTGACCAACCATTTTCTGTAGAATGTTAGAGATGGGTTTGTTGAACACCTTGATCTTCCATTCACCTGTGCATGATAGTGGGAGCTATGGTTTCAACTGATGTTGTATTTGGAGTACAATTTATTCAGCTCGCCTGCTAATATGTTGGTGTCATTATCAGTGAGGATGGTGTGAGGGACCCCAAATCGGTAGATAATGTTGGAGCTCAAGAAGACAATGATAGTACATGACTTGACCCCCTTGATCAGAACTGCTTCTGCCCACTTGGAAAAGAAATCATTTGCGGTATGGATGAACCTACACCGGTGAGCTGTCGCCGGTGGGTATGGTCCCCTGACATCACATCCCCATACTGCGAACATCCAAGAGTAATTTGTAGAGTGGAGAGGTTCTAGTGGCCGATGCATGAAGAGAGCATGGATTTGGAACGTGTGACATCTCTTGGTGAACTCATTGAAATCATGGATCATGGAGGGCAAGAAGTACCCCATTCCCTAGATCTGATGGGATAGCTTCAGCCCAACCTGATGGGCACTGCATGAACCAGTGTGAACCTCCTGCATGTTCTGAAAAATCCCAACTCTATGGATGAAACGGAGGAGAACACCATCAAACACGCGCTTGTAGAGGATCTATTTAATACTAGGACCACTCTAGAGGGTAAACTGCAGTGCACAACATCAGATTCGCTCGTTCTTGGCCAGATCAGCTGGGAGGAAACCATTTTAGTGATAATCGACAAAAGGGGCTCTCCATTCGGGAGTCACTCTAACTACTGTATCCAAAGAACATGGGGGTCCCGACGTGGAGGATTCGGCGGTAAGATAGCTCAATCGTAGTCCATCGTCATCCTCTAGGGTGATGGGGGAAATGACTCTTCAGTGTGCCATGTGTAGAATCAGATCATCCTCTTTGGGTTCTTCATGTGATGCAGCCAGTCCGTCCAGGGCATCAGCTCAACCATTCTGAGATCGAGGGACTTGAGTGACTTTCGTCTGAGATGGAAACTGGGAAATTAGTTGGAGGGTGCGCTCAAACAATTGTATGAGCTCTATATTTCTGACGACTTTGTCACCATTGAATTTTTTGATGACTAGTTCGGAATCCCCTTTCACATGTAGGTCGGGTACATCTATCTTGGGGGCTAGTGATGAGATCATGGAACTCTACCTCGTTGTTGGTTCAGCCTTCCGACAACAAGAATGAATATGGCAGAATGACTTGCACTGGGGTAATAAAGACAATACCCAAGCCCACTCGGTTGAGTCTTAGATCATTGAGTCTCTTACCGGTGGGGCTCTAAGAGGTACCATCAACGTGCATCTTCCAACACAGGGTGGAATGATCAACCAAGAGGATTTTCTCGTCTTTAAAATTCATGCCTAGAGACTAGTCTGTGGAGGTTGGATGTGCACCTAGAAAGTCATCCAATTCCAGTCCCTTGATAGCCTTCTGAGGGAAAAACATGATGTCAGAAAGCTAGAGGATTACGGCCCACCGTGCTAGACGGATGGTCAACATGGGGCAGTTTAAGATGTACTTCAGTGGGTCTACTCGAGAGACCAGATATTCATCATGGTGTTGTAGGTAATGATTCAAATTCTACATAGAAAATAACAGTGCAAGGCAGCTCCTCTCGATAGGGAGTATCAGGTCTCCGTATCGTGGAGCATGCAGTTGAGGTAGTAGAGACTGGTTTGTGTCCCGTCATTATTCTTCAAGGTGAGAAGGGCATCGAGAGATCATTCCAGGGCAGTCACATAAAGGATCAGAGGTTTTCCGAAGAGGAGTGGCATCACAACCAGAAGTAGGAGCAGATACTGCTTGATTTACTCGAAAGCGGTCTGGCACTCTTCATCGCACTCATAAGTGCTTCCCTTATTCATGAGCCTGGAAAAGGGCTTACACTTGTCGGCTAGATTCAAAATTAATTGGTGTATGTAGGTTAAGTTTCCTTGGAAACCCCGAAGCTCCTGAATATTGCTCGGGGAGGGCATCTGGTTGATTTCCTTGATCATCTTTGGCTCGATCTCGATGCCCCGGTACCTGACAACAATGCCAAGAAACTTCCCATAGGTGACCGTGAAGGAACATTTCAGCGGGTTCATCTTCAATTGGCGACAATGAAGGAAGCATAACAGTTTCTCAAGGCCCTTTAGATGGTCCTGACACTGGAAGGATTTTACCACCAGATCATCCACATAGCATTCCACCAATGTACCAAGGATTGGCTTGAATATGTGAAGCATGGCCTGCTGAAAGGTGGCACCTGAATTTTATATGCCGAAGGGCCTAACCTGGTAAGAGAAAGTATCTTGGGGCACCCTAAAAGTTGTGGACTCTTCATCCTCAGGGGCCATATAGATCTGATTATATCTAGAGTAACCATCTAGGAATGGGAGGGCTTGGAACCTTGTCGTAGCGTCGATCAACAATTCTGTCACCAGAAGGGGAATATCATCCTTCAGACAGTGATAGTTGAGATCTCAGAAGTCAATGCAGACTATGATCTGTCCGTTATTCTTCCTGATTCGCACAACTTTGGCTAGCCACATGGGGTACTGGACCTCCTTGACAAAGATGGCTTTGATGAGCTTGTCAACATCGGCCTCAACGATGACACTGTGAGAAGGGTGCATCTTTCTGGGAGGCTGCTTGAACCCATGATGATGTGTCAGGAGACCGAGGCGGTGGATAGTTACCTGAGGATCTAGTCATTGAATCTTTTTATAACTCTAGGCGAGCACATCATGGTCATACTTAAGGAAGTCTATGTATCGTTGCTGCTCCTTGAGGGGCATGGCGGCATTGATCAATGTGGGTCTTGGATCTGCATCTCTACCAAGGATCACCTGTACCAATTCATTGACAGTGGCAGAAACATATTCTTCAAAGGTGGGTGGAGCATCCTTTAGATATTCTTCATCTCTTGCAAGATTCCCAGTAGGTGATGCTTTTTCTAGTTCGGAAGAACCTGACGGGAGGCAGGTACCAGCCTGGACAACATTGGACAGTATACCTGGGGATTCACGCACCGCTAAAACCACATCGATGAAGGCAGTCGATCCAATCCAAGGTGGTCTAAAGCCCAAGGGGACATTCTTGATGATATCAAAGAACTAGTGGCGTGTTGGCTTGTTCCGGTTAATCCCAACTTGGTGAAACAGACACGTATGATGTACTGTCATTGCCAGGGGGCAGACATCCTGATATCGTACGGGGGAAGGAGGCTCCAGGATCACCTGGGCCTAGTTTGTGTGGGAGTACGAGGTGATTTTCCAACGTCGCTTGGACTTGGGAATATTCCTTCCTCTTGTACCAGTGGCAACAAATGAATTTTCCCATGCTGGGGGTCATGGCCTCCAATCGATGGATCAGGAAGATGTAGGCGTCATCCAGACCTGACCAGGGTTAAGTTGTGACCGTGGTGAGATCAACCTCACTTGCCAAAATCAACCTATCCTTGCTCTTGTAATAGTCAGAGTCTAGATAATGGGCTTCCGAAGAGTTAAAAGGAGATGTATCTCCTTGGAGTATGCTTACTCGACCATTTATGGAGTTCTTGAGTCACTGGTGACACGACGAAGGGACCACCGCATACAGGTGGTGCCATGGTTTGCCCATCAATGCGTTGTACGCAGTGTCTTGGGAGAAAACCATATACTCAGTACTAGAAACTAGGACACTGAACTAGGTATCCAAATAGGTCATTACAACTAGGGTTTTATCTATCCTGTCGTATACCTAGATTCTTAAATTTGAGGGATTCAGGTCATCTTCGGATAACCCTAGCTTCCATAGTGTCCGCTTTGGGATAAGGTTGATCCCGGAGCCGATGTCAACAAGAAAGAGGCGAACCTACACATCAATAAATTGGTCGGTTATGTACAGCAGGTGGATATTGCCTTTTATGGTAAAGCCTTCATCTTCTACAGAAAACGAAATGACGGCCTAGCATTCGGCATTCTCAAGTACTTCAGGATGAAAGGCTTCTGCAGCTGCTACCTCCGTCTCAAACTGGAGAGGGCTTCATAAAGCCTTAGTGAGGGCGTCATGCATATCTGGCAATAGGAGGAGGGATACAAGGATGGAAATCCTATCTCGGATTCTAGTTAGGTGCTTGAGGACAACATACTTTCAAGCCAGGTGCAAACCTCTGATTACATGAGGCCGCTCTGCAATTGGATGCAGGGCGGGCCCTCCCAGCTGGACCAGTGGTTGGCTGGTGCTAGGTATGTCTCGTTTCTCATTTGTCGAAGCCCGAAGAGTAGCCACTAGATGAGGACCGGATGACTGAGATCGACCTGTAGCCGGTAATGGCTGGTCGTGGCATGGTCGAGGTATCTATACCTGATCCAGTAGCACAAACAATGGTGGAGGCATTCCCGACGACCCTGAATAAAGAGGCAGCCCTTGCGGAGTTTTTAATTGGGCCAGGAGTCTGGTCTTAGTGGTATTCATGTCCTGGCTGGAGGTGCCAGATGATGCACCCTGATGAACCATATGAACATGGATTTACCAATGTTGGCATCAACTAGGGTTTTCAGGGAAGTCCTCCTGGTGCGCCCCCTCATCCGGAGTCATATAGGGGTTTACCAACTCCATGGTATTAACCGAAGCGTATCCTTGACTATCACTTGAAGACTCATCTAGTGCTGGGAGGATCTGGGAGGGATCCCTATTTCAAGGGGTATGAAGTCACCAAGAGTTCGGGACGACGATGGCATTGGCGGGGCGCATTTCTTTTTCTTTTGCTGCTGATGCTCTCTCATCTGGGAAGAGGCCAGCTGAGATGATGATGTGGAAGTGGTGGCTAAAACTTATGAAGACTCCGGCTGATTTAGTCATGCTAGAATGATGCCATGGGTGTGAGAAGCCATCTTGAGAGCCATCCAATCATCATACTTCTGGGACCCGCGGTTGGAAACCTACTGCCACTCGCCTTCACTGTCGCTAATGCAATCTGGACTTACAAAGGCACCCGCCACTTGTGCCAAGGCTAGACCGAGCCTGACTATATTGTTATCGACCTGGTATTGAAGCCAGTCCTAGATCACATACCACTATTTGAGTGTGTGCCTTAGAATCTGATGATAGGGGCTGTAGTTGGGGAAATTAGTGAGATTCGCCTCTTCTGGCCTCCTGCACTCAGGAAAGCATACAATCCCTTTCTCTAAAGTGCTACAGAATTAACTGGGGGTGTGATTCTCGCTGAACGAGTATTTATGACCCCTTCTTTCCAAAAAGTGGACCCTCAGAGCCCGGCCCTAATGAAGTGTTGGAGGGGCTTACCAAAGAGTTAGACCCTCATTGTCCCACCTGGGTGGTTGCAGTGCATTACACGGAGGAGCTTGCAGATTCTGAGGATGCTGCTGAGCTGGTGGTTGTGCCTAAGGAGGAGGACCTCTGTGAGGCTGTGGGGATGGTTCCATTGGTAGAAATTCTAGTTTCCTTGGGGCTTCTATTTGGTCCACCGTGGGGGCTCGACTCTGGCATCTCTCCTTTCTAGAATTACAGGGCGCACCAGATGTGCCTGACTGGCATGTTGTAGGGCTTCCTCCAGCCACTGTGTCTTATTGTAGAAGTCTCAAAATTCTACAGGGTAGTTCTGGGTGATCAGATAAGGAATCAGTTCCTCCTTGACATTCCCTATTCACATCATTAGTAGTTTCTCCTGAGTGAGTTGCATGTGAAGGGAGTATGTGAGCCCCATCCACCGGGTGACAAAGTCCATGACTCGCTCATCAGTCCTTTTCATGCACTTGAAGAGGTTTGCGATGATATTTTTCTGGGTGGTAGAGATGAACTGGTAGAGGAATTTCCTATGAAGGTCCTCCCAGCTGGTCACGGATCTAATGGGGAGCTGGCTATACCAGACGAATGATGTCACCTCCTACGTCTGAACAAAACAGCGAAACTTGGCACCCTCCTGTTGTGATGGAGTGCCTAACATGGGCCCACACCTTGAGTTGAAGTGGTCCAGCTGCTACGGCGGGCCCCCTGTCTAGTTATAGGGGGAGAAGGTGGGATTAACAAAACCTATTGGCATTGGTATATCATTCACCTATGCCGGGTATGGCTTACCATCTGGTGATATTGCCTCCTGTCACATTTCCAATGCCTCAAGTCGGGCTATGAGCACTACCATTGGATCATCTGGGTTGGGGTCCCTATCTTGATGGGGAACCCTAACCACGAGCGTGTTTTCGGGTTCTTCAACATAGTAGATAGGCTCAGCGACTTGTAGAGCTGCCAGTGGAGAGACCCAAGGGGAAGTTAGGGGGACCCCATCAGGATTCCTTGGATTTTCGCACCGTTCAGGAGGGTTTGGAGAGACATACCACACCCTCTTGTCATGAGCTCCAACTTCAACCCTATCTGCAGGAGCGGTATGATCAGGGTTGCTTGGGGGAATCTCATCGACGGGTAGTTGTTCTTTCCCCTGCTACCCCGACCTAGGATCAACGTAGTTGGGTCGCCGCTTCGCTGCATGTTCAGCCAGGAGTTTGTCGACTAGGCTCTTTTGATCAGAATGTTTTTGGTGCAACATAGACTTCTCGGGGTCCTCCTCCGTCTTCTGCACTGAGGCGGATGGGTCGGAGTGCTTGAAAGCTCCGACGTGCTATTTGGCATTACTGGTATTCCAGCTAAGTACCAATGCGTCGGTGGGCGCAAGGAGACCTAGGATGTTCCTCTACTGATGAGTATTCCTCCCTGATGGGTCCAACAGTGGTGGCACACCATCAAGGGGTTAGTCTTCATCGAGAAGCTACAGATCGCCCCCCTCGTCCACTATGTCAGCCATGTTGACCGCAACCCTTCCTGGGTGTACGTCTTTGATGTCACCCAGAAAGTCGGGCTGCCACCAGATTGGACTTTAGAGGAGGGAAACATACTGCCCCTAACCATGGATTTTTATATGGGGGAGAATCCCTGATAATTTTGCATAGTAGCATGATACATTGAATGCATTGCTACTGGAGAGCCTCACGAAGACCTGGTATCTCAGGGCGTTGTGCCATAGGAAGTACGACCAGATCGACTAGAAGACATAAGTCAGTGATGTCTTAAAAATGAATTTGGCTCCATGGATAAACCAGGCGCTGATGATGAAGGATGAAATGTGTCTCCCATAGGGTATAGAGAAAAAACTCAACTTACTTTGGTGTGAGGGATTCCGGTATGCAGAAATTCAGTGCTGCCATGGGTCATAACTTCTTGGGGAAGTGGTCTGCTGATAGGATGCTCCAGAAGCTCCTCAGATCAGATTCAGGGTCTTGGCATTGATATTCCAACTCGTCAACTAGGGGTACCTGAGGAACTGGCAACGATAAAGAGGCGGACCGCTTGGATGGAAGGCTGGCCGGTGGAGAGTACGGTGAGCGGGCTGACATGCCACCGATTCTCGGGTTGTTCTCCGATTAGCGTAGCAACCAGGAAACTACATCGCGATAAGAGGGGATAACGGCCATCATTCCTGGATCGGGGTCTAGGGATGCTGGTGATAGGCCATGATGCTGCTCGCTTGCTATTGGTCCCCAGAATAGCTGTCTGTGATCCCTTGTGTGGGTAGAGATTGCTTCCAGTGATGATGGTGGTTATTCGAGACCCTGACCATTAGGGTCGCTAATATTTCATCTGCATGTATATACCTACTGAGGTAGGTGGAAATCGTGCGAACCTCTCATTCTAAGAGCACCTGGATGATTCGCCTGGTCCTTGCCCCGACCCTTGACTTGTATGAGTGAGGGGAGGGTTATCAAGCTAAGATGTACTCTGCATAAGAGTCTTAGAAAGTGACCGGTTTGATCTTTGTCTTGGCCTTCTAAGAATTCTTCTTGTGTCAGTGACGTCCTACCTTCCTGTCCCTGGATGGATCCTCCTGACAGGGCTGATTTCATACATAGGGTTCTTTCGGCCGCACTGGCACTGGGGAATAGAGGGTTCCCACCCAAGAAGGATGGGGTGCGAGAAGCACTAGGACTAATTTTGAAGGGTACATGGGTAGGACCTCCATGGATAACACTAGAGTGGGAAAATCCACCGTTGGGACTGGCAGGAGCATGGGGAGGACCTCCATGCTTAGTACGGGTGGAGAAATGCTGACCATCACCCCTTTGATTTTCGGGGCAAGGAGGACCTTCACTAGCTTCTGAGAGGACATAGGGAGGATCCCCACATTGGAGAGAGACCAAATGGGTGATTTCCCCACATCGGTGGTCAGGGAAGGAGGAAGGACTCGATACCCAGTGTAATGGGCATGGGAGAGTTACCTGTGCCGAGCATCACTTCCATGGGGTAGAACTTCATTTCGATTGGGGGTGGCATGAGAAATAACTCAATGCCGAGTCTCAAAGCGAGGAAGGCCCGCACTTTCAGTGGTAATCGTATGGGGAAGACCTCTGTACAGGGTGGAGTCGCCGCGGGTTGGTTCACGGCGACCACTGCTCGGACCTATAGCCAAGAGAGTCGACCCAGCCTGCCCATGGGGAAGTTGGGGCCTTGATCCCAGTTGGGAATATAAGCGCCCCAACTTAGGTTATGCAGGGACCTAATGATATGCGTCAGTGGTGGCTCGGACCATAGTAGTTGTCGACGTTGAAGCCCCTTGGTGGGCGTATTCCTCAGCTCGTGCCCGACGCTGGTGTCAGGTCAGACGGTCCAGGGCCGGTGGTGCAGGTGCATAGATTACATGGTTTCATCCTGAAAAACTAGGTGACGCGCTGACCCAGCCAGGTGGTAGCCATCGTTTGGTGCCCCTGGATTGGGACTCTGACCGGGCTGGGTCGGACATCACCTACCTCATCAGCGTAAGGCAGGGAGTCGTCAAGACGCTCCATGTAAAGGCTCCCAAAGAAGTTGTATGTTGGGGTGGAGAGAAATGGCTCCTTGCGCGGTCTTCAGGGGTGGCAGTGATGGTGAGGCATGGACGCCTCTAGATCTACGGGGGGCCATATCCCAGGTTGGGATTATACCCTCCTCCTCGTACCGGTGTACAAGTCCATTGATCACCCTTCGTTGGATGACCTTAGATGGGGAGAGGGGGAATTGATTCCCCAAATCGATGAGTGTAGAGGCCATAACAGAAGGGGTGGAGCCACGCAGAGTAGCTGGGCTGGTGTTTCCCATTCCCCTGTGTAGACGGGCGGGTAGTGATCGCGTTACTGAGGCAGCAATCTAATTCCTGAGAAGTAGGGAGGTTAACTCATTGGCAATGAAAGGAAAAGAAGTTGACGACCATGCCCCAGTGCCACCCCATCTTCCATGGTTGGTAAGAGGGATCCACATTGACAATGTCGCAGAACGGGATGTCCAACGTTCTACTAACTCAACATCTGGTGAGTTTCACGCCAGGCCTGCTATTTTCTTAGCTGGACCCGATGCCGGATAGCAGGATCCGGTGACACGCAAATCTATTGATTGACCAAGCACTACTAATATCCATATTTGAGGAGAAGACCCTCACGGGGGGTTCAACATTTCGGTTTCCGACACTTTCACCAAGGCGCGCGTGTTCGTCTCGCTCAGGGACAAGAGACACAGTTTTTGTTGCCCCGTATTATTACTTTCCTAAGGCGAGAAGCATCCACTCTTTATTTATGAATGTTTGTTCCTTGAAAGAAATGGGATGTAGGTTCTTCCTTCCATGGATTCCTCCTCGGAAATCGTCACCTAGTCTGGGTATCCCTCATCGACTTAATACATTGTTCGTGAAACTCTTCCTTGTGCCATATCTTCATGGACACCAGTTAATTATGCTACCTCTATTATGAAATTTCAAGGGGTCTTATTAGGGAAGCAACCTTCTGTTAGGGGAGTAGTCACGTGGGGAATCAGGGGAATGTCTGGGCGCTAGGGGATTGGCATTTCTGTCTTCTGTCCAATATTATAGGGCTTCTCGAGGGCGTGGAAGCCCGAGGCATCCTGCATCGAATGCGGGGAATCACATGCCATGTTCATGTATCTGAGGTTTTCCTCAACATTCCATGTATAACACAGGGTATGCCGTAAGTTTAACATCCAGCAGAGATGGATCAGGATGATCAGAGAACTTACTATATCGAATCAAATGGAGGAACCCCCTGGGGGGACGCCTATATTGGGGTCAACACATGGGTAGCATCCCAAATGCTATTTTTGGGGACATGGGAAGTGAGTGGCATGATCCCACTGGGATGTGACGGGTCAGTTTAGAATCAGGATGGATGATGGGAGGTTCTATGAATTGGATGGTGAATGGGATGGAATCGTCATGTGGGTGATGATGGTTTTGGGATTGAGTCTCGAAGAGACTTCCTATGTATCCATGTGGCAGGGAATCAATTTCCACTTAGTTTATATGATGATGGATTACCACCGATTGGGGTTTTCAATGGCTTACCGCTGATTGAGGTAACAATGGCTCACCACTGTAGTGACAACAACTGACCGCTAATAAAGGTCCACAGTTTGAAGTCGTGTGGGTCAGGGATGAACCGATGTTAATAAGGACCAGGGGACTAGGTGGATGGTGGGATTGATCCTCAGGGAGGCTTCTTACGTACCCTACCTTGGAAAGGATCTAAGACGACGTTGTTGAGGACGTTAATGGGGGGGGGGGGGGTTTGGGCTGACACGAAGGGGTGTTGGTACAACTGGATGTTGGGCTTGAACCTTAGGGGGGTTTCCTATGTACCTTGCCTTGACAAGGATCGAAGTACTCATAGTTTAGAAAGGTGTGTGGGGCGTACAATCTAGGCTACCCATGGTGTTGGTGAACTGACAAGAAGGAGGTCAGGATGACCAATGGATGGTGGGCTTGAACCTCATGTAGGTTTCCTACATACCTTGCCTTGGTAGGGATCAAAGACCATGTAGTTGAGAAAGGTCGGTGAACCGACGTGAAGGGGGACCTGGGGTCCCATGGGCGGTGGTCTTGAACCTCAAGGAGGATTCCTATGTACCTTTCCTTGGAATAGATCAAAGAACATGTAGTTCAGGAAGGTCGGTGAACAGACATGATGGAGGACCTGGGGTCCCATGGGTGGTGGGCTTGAACCTCAGGGAGGCTTCCTACGTACCCTGCCTTGTCAGATATCAAAGTCCTTTTATTTTGGGATAGGTGTGGGGCTTACACTCTAAGCTACCCAAGGTGTTGTCATCATAGTCAGTACTCACTCAAATCCCTGTTAAGTCATGATCGGGGTGAGAAACAAGAGATAGCAGAGACCCCACGATCGCGTCGTGAAAGGTGCGTCCATGGGATGTGAAGTGGGACTTACGCGTGGAGTGGCCCAAAAAGGTAATAGGTGATTATGCGTGGTTATCTGACCGAAGGTGTCGGGAATTACTCCAGGATGAAGGCCTGAGGCTACAAAGTGCAGCAGGAGAGGGTCTTGGGACCAAAGAAAGGAGGGGGCCCGGTGTTCATCCCGCCCTTTGCTAGCCCTGGGGACCGAAGATGAGAGGAGGAGCTGGGATGTTGCCTCTGGCAAGAAAATCTAGAGGCTTACACGGAGATGGTTTCCCTTCCCCTACAAAAAAACACCACTTCGATAAGGTGGATATCATCTCATGTGGAGACTAATGGGAGTGGTAAATATCCAAGGTGGGGGTACCTCATGTGCGAGGCATGGGGCGAGGTCACAGTTTAACGCCATGTGCTGAAGATGAGGTTGCTTGGCAGTTTAACTTCCTACAGCTCGGATGATGTGGGTTTTATCCACAGCCCTAGTACATACATAACTGGTACCCTCTACTCCTTGGTGCAGATAGAGTATAGGAAAATTCGTGGTTAAGGGGTGTTGTGGAGCGAACCATCGAGGGGTCCATGTTAGTGTGGAAATGCGAAAAAGAAATAGCCATTAGCGTGCCTATGAAATGAAGAATGATGTGAAAAAACGCAACGGGAAGTATCGTCCAAGGGACTTTAAAATCACATCTCGCAAACCTGGAGGGTCACATAAGAAAAAGAATTTCCAAGAAGATGGGTATATAGGCATGGGTCTTGTGAAGATCTGTTGTTCTGCGTGGCATTGGGCACTTGCGAAGGGGTGTGATTCGCGAAGTGGGGTTCCATAGCCTAAGAATAGGGAATAGAGACATATTGGAGGTGCTTCATGAAGTGGAAAGGCATTCACAGGGAACTACCTTGTGGTGAAAAGTTACTTCATGAAGGAAGGTGTCGTGAAGAAATGTGATTCGTTAAGTATAGTCACCCTATCTTAGCATGTGAGTCATGTGTACATGAAGGTTTCTTCGCAATGCATAAATGCTCTGCAACGACCCGGGTCCCCTTGGGGATAAACTTCTTTCGTGAAGGCCCTCAGGTTTTGCGAATGGAATCCCTCTCAGAAAAGGGGATCAAACGAGATAAAGGGGTGGTACTTCGTGGAGAAAAAGTACATCACACAACTCATAGTTCACAGAGCAGAAAGATGCTTCATGATTCGGGAGTTGGGACGTCGAAAGGTCAGATTGTCCATCTCTTAGGCTCAGTGGGAGTCTGTTATTTTTAGGCAAGAGGCTCCATGAAGTGGAGCTTATGCGGCATGAAGAGGGACTTTGTTGTTTCACAGCAAGCTCATGAACGTCAAATGCGGTCGCGGAGCATCCCGCCTTCTTGCATCGCGGTAGGATTGCGAACGTAAAATGTGGTCATGGATTATCCCCCCTCTTTACTTCACAGAGGGATCATGAACGTCAAATGTGTGCAAGGAGCATCCCGCCTCCTAGCTTCGCGGTGGCTGCGGTGCAGAGGGGACTCCACGAAATGGCTTCATGAGGTAGTCAACGGTGCCTTCTTTTTTTCTTCTTCTTCTGTTTCCTGAATTTTGGCACCAACAATGATTTTCTACCATATGTTGATGAATAGAATTTTTAAAATCAAAAAAATTAGTTGGTTTTTAGGAATCATCCTAGCGAGATTATCATTGGAAACTTTTATCAATCAATCCACACTAGAAGTTCATTAAGGAATAAAATTGAGTATCTAGATTTATTATCCCAATTTGAACCTAGGAATATTGATGATGATTTAGGTTATAAGGACTGGATTAAGGCTATGAAAGATTACCATAATAAATTTGAAATTAACAATGTATATACTCTAGTTTTATAACATAAAGAAACATCAATAATTTGTGGAAAATGGGTTATGAGAAAAAAATTGATGATAATGGAATAATTATTTGAAATAAAGATAAAAATGATGTGAAGTGTTATAATAAACTAAGAGGAATATATTATGAAGTAAAATGTGCACCAGTACTTAGATGTTATTCTATTCATCTTATATTATCCTTTAAAGCATTATTTGACTTCAAAATTTTTCAAAGGGTTGTTAAGTCTTGTTTTCTTAAGAGATATGTTTAAGAGGATGTTTATTTTAAACAACCACGTAGTTTGGAAAATAAGAAACATCCTGAATAAATTTTTAAACATACCAAATCTTTGTATAGACATAAACAATCCCATAGAAATTGTTATGATATATTACATGAATTTTGTTAGAAAACAATATTGTTAAAGGAGCTACTGATCCAACTTCTTTAAAAATGATATTAAAAATAAATTATTATCGTACAAATTTATACTGATGAAATTAAATTCTAATCAACTCAATAATATTAAACATATCCCTTTACAGATATTATGAAATCTTTTTTTCAACTGGGTATGTTGGCAGAGTAATGATATTTTCACAGGTTTCAAATATCACAGAAACCCAAAGTTTCTTTTATATCTCCACATAATTTTATAAAATATATTCTTAACAAATTTGGATATAAAAAAACTAAAATTATTAGTACTCATATTTGTACCTATAATACCATTGATCTTGATAAATATAGGAAACTAGTTGATCAAAAAAAATTAGAGGTATGATGGGAATTTTACATTATGTAACTACTAGTCATTTAGATTTAATGTTTTTAATATACTTTTGTGAAAAATATAATGAAAATACAAAGAAATAATAAGATAATGATTTAAAATTAATTTTTCAATATATTAATCGATCTATGGACTTAGGGATTTTCAATTATTATATAAATTCTTTTAAACTAAAACGTTTTTTGAATTTTGACTCTGGTGGTTGTAGAATATATATGAAAAGAACATCTAGAACTTTTAAAATATTAAGAGATTCCTTAGATTCTTGGTCATGTATGAAACACCACTCAGTATCAATTTCCACTAATTAATCCAAATATATGGTAGCATGAAGTTAGTGTGCTAAAGTGTTGTGGATTCTACACAATCTTGGTGACTATGGCTTGTGTTTTACTATAAATAAAATATGTTGCGATAATACAAATGTCATTACTTTAAGTTAAAATCAAGAACAAAACTCACATTCTATAAAAATAGATATAATATACCATTTCATTTGGTATCACAAACATAAAATTGATATCATTTTACAATTTATCGGAACACTAGATCATGTTTAATAGTTTTTTACAAAATATATTCCATCTGATAGTTTTGAATATATTAAATAGAATCTAGGAATGATCATCATAAACTAATCATTCATATATAATTCTTGTTTACCCATTTCATTATATTAAGTAACTTATTTTCATAGGAGGATAAAATATGATTTTTTTCTTGAATTTTTTTTATTTTTCTAAATTTTGTGTTTTTCGTAAAATTTTAATCATAATGTATTTCTTGTACTCATATTTTTTTGAAACATTTCTGGAGTCAGAAACATCAAAGGAATTTATGAACTCGTAAATTATTATAAAATTTCTGTACTCAAATTTTATAATAAATTTTTCATATTTAAAAAATATATTATTTATTTTACTTTAAAAACAATTGTAAATTTTTTTTACAAACATTGGTATTACCTAATCAAGACTATAATATTCAAGGATATCATAATATACTTAGTTTACAAACAAAAGAAGAAGGTGTTATTCATGCTAGTTGATTTATTGACTCCGAAAGGTACTTCTATATTCATTTAATGTTTTAACACTATGTTATTATGATTAAATAATAATTTTTTATGTTACTCTTTCCTTGAGATTGTTTTTTTCATAAAAATCAGTTATTGGTTTTGTGAGAACTGAACAATCCAGAAAAAATAAAAGCAAAAGAAGGTCTGGATAAGTGTGTAACATCCCAGGTAAATAAAGAATATGAAATTTTCATATATATTAATATTTTTAAATAAATTATTAATCTTAAATTAAAGGGGATTCTATGTTCGATGGATTACCCAATACAGAACAACAGTTTTCTTTTAAATCTTACATTGCACACAATGTTGAGATATACGAAAAAAATAATATAATATTATTTTAAAAGGTAGTTAACACCAAACTGTTGTATCAGTGGAATGAATAGAACTAACTAAAATATTACTATACATGTTTTTTAATGTTTTTACATTCATCCAATAAAATTTAGCGTCTTAAAATGGGAATGAATCTAATTCTAATCATAATTAACATTAAATAGTCGATTTACTTCCTTTTGATGGAGAACACTATTTAAATCTAGTTTTCATCACTTCTATATGTTCTATTTCAAAAGATAAAATTCTTTTTTTGAATCCGGGCATAAAAATTTACTTTGGGTATATATTTGGTATTTTACTGATAAAATTAATTTTTTAATGCATAGTGAAAAATACTGTATTTTAATACGAAGATGACTTTTAATGTAATTTATTTATATGGTTAGATTATCTTTTTAATTGGTTTTAAAGTGTAATTAGATTATATTTTTACCATTCAATCTATTTTTTTCATTTTAATTTATTTTACTTTGAAATTAAACATAGATAAGTGTCAATATTTTGATAGTTAATATTTCATAAAAACACGCTATTAGTTTTGACAATGGGAATTAATTTTAAATCAATTAATCCGTATTCTATTTTTTTAATTTGGTAAAATAGATATCATTTTTGAATTCAAAATATAAAATATAGCCTAGGATGATTTTTGGGTATTTTTCTGAAAAACATCAATTTTTGATGAATAGTGAAACCACTAAGTAATAGTTAAAAATCCGACTTCTTCTTTTAAATGAAATTTTACCTCTTATATGAATTGAATTTCGAAAATCCAATATACATGGTAATTATTAGTATTTAAAATGTTTCTTATTAAGATAAAAATAATTTTAGGGGAATAGTGATTGTTGTCTTTAATTTACTGTGATTAAAGGTAATTAGGGAAATTCAAGGTAAAAAGAATATTATAATCATAAAAAATTACCATAACCCTCATATTAACATTATTTTATAAGCCATGGCCGACCATGGTAATCCTTAGGTTAATTTTGTGACCCCATGGAGAAACTTAAGAGTGATAATGAAACTTTATTTTAATTAACATAAAGTAAAGGAAAAATGACATAAACAAATATATTTTAGTAAATTAATTTTTACATGGGGTTTTATAAGTTATCCCTTAAACTATAAATATTATTTTAAAATTTAAAAATATTTCCTACATAATGATATTTGTTTTATAATTTTTAGAAATCAAATAAATAACAATATTTATGACATAATAATGATGTTGTGTTTTCCTCCTTAATGAATGATTTAAATAAATATGAATTTGACATTTAAAATAACATCCAAAACCCGTCCAATTATTATTGGATGATTTTATTTTTACTTTGAGTCAATGTATCTTATAATTTAATTTGATTTGGACCTTTAGAAACTGAAAATAATTATATAAGAAAATAATATTTTTACACTTTCCTAAAGGGACCCTCCTCCTCCTTATAAAAAGCACTCACTTATATCCAATCCCTCACACATATCAAGACCCATGGATCATAAGAACCCTACCCAAATAATCTCTTAATATCTCTCTCTTTCTTCTAGAATCTTTACCATAGTAATGAGGCACATCAAGTAAACTTTTTGGTTCAAACCAAAGGGAGATAACAAATATAAAGGTAACATCTTCTCTTATGTCTTTTTGTTATATTTTACATCTAAAACCCACAAAAATATTTTTATTAAATTCTTTTAAAAAAACCAGTATCGTCATTATACTAGGTTATTTTTAAGAGAAGGATGAGAACTAAACTTACACCCACCTCCATCTAATTGGTAAAGAACATACTGTTTATGTGGACGACGAACTACTGCCTCACGAAACGATGATTGTTCCAATGCCTCCTACATCCTATCATGGTGGCCATTATGATGGAAATATATTTATATATGATATATATTATTTTTATGATTTCATTATTCTTCTGTATTTTTCATTTATATCATACCTTTATGGTTTCCATCATGTGTAAACGCAATAATTTCATTTGAGGAAATGTGGACTACCGGCCCCTCAAAGTGATATGACTCATTAATGGCATACATGGGAGGTATAAAGGATGTTGTTAATGAACATGTAAGTGATATTATACTGTAATTATAATATACCTATGTATCATTATGTATTCAATCCATTAAATACAAAATAGAAATGAAAGTTGTGTTCATGCGTACGTATGACTTACTGTCTCCAAGAACAATGCATTTCATTTCTTATCTCTATATGTTATGTACTGTTATAAATACATATATATACTAGATATATATTATATATATAATATCTAAATCGTGAATAAAATTATGTATATAATGGACTTATCACCACGTTGACAAATTGTAATTATAACAAGTTCATTTTTTACTCAAGTTCCGAACATCGATAAAATATCCAATGTAAACTCAAATAATTAACTAATTGTCATATAGAGGTAATAAGTGATATAAAAGGAATAATAATCTTCTAAAAAGTTTTTAATAAATTAGAAATTAACTTACGTTTAATATTATAGAAGATCAAAGAACAAACAAGTCAAGTTGGACATGGGGTAAGGGGTTTCTTATCTAACTTCCAACTCTGTGAGATTTCCTTTGTTCGCCACTTATTTATTGCATGTGGTGTATTGTGTACTGAAATTTGTTATATATTATCATTATTATCTTTATATACATTATATTATGTGATTAATTTTGTGGTTATTAACTTTTGTTCATACGACTCAATTGATTACAACGTTGTACGGGGTTTTCATCTCACTTTTTATTCCTGTGAGATTAATGCTATATTTGCCACTATTTCTTTTTGTGTCATGTATTAACTACCCATTATTGTATTATTTGTAGTATATAATATAATTTATGGGTATTTTCATCTTCATTTTATTATCCTTCTTTCATGTGGTGTGTGTTTTGTAAGTTACCAAATCGGCAAGGGAACCTTTTAATCCAATTTCCATTCCTTGGGTTAATCTTATAATTCATAATTATGTCATGATATGATTATGTGTGGAATCACTATTAATTTATTTATATTGTAATTTACACTCCCCTTTGTGTGGATAAACATTTTATACACATAATCACTCCATTGATAAATTCTCAAGTCATCGATAAGAACTTGAGAAGAGTAATTTTAACTCAATTTCCATTCATTGAGTTAATCATTTAATCATTGGAGATGTTTTTACAAAAAAAATATGTGTGAATGTTCACTGATCGATTTACACTGAATATCCCATCATATTTAGTGTATTTATATTCATCACACAAAATTATGTCTTTGATTTATCCTTAATGTAAGGATACCGTCTTTATTAGGGATTTCGTCTCAATTTACAGTCCATTGAGACATCATTATTGTTATGCCCCAAGTCACTATTATATGGTTTATATATTTTCCTTTGGAATATTATATAATGAATTCCTTTTTTCTCATTATATTACAATTTTTTTATTAAATTTTATTCTTTATTTATTTGTATTCAAGTGTCTCTCATTTTTTTAAAAACAATTTAACTAAAATATTGTTCTAAATGTTTTAAAGATTTATTATTGTAAATATATCTCATTAATGCCCATGTTTTAAAAATGGTTTTTAGGATTTATTTATATGGACAATAATGTTTTAAAAATTTAATTCCTTTAAATGATTTAAAGTGTTCTGGGACATTTTGAATCAAAAATATCTATATTAAATGTTTAAAATGGTTTTGAAAATGGTTTGATAATGCATTGATTAATTGAATATCATGAAATGATATATTTTGATTGCAATGTGGAAATATTATATTTCCATTATTGTTTTCCTATGTTTTATGGATATTTTATGGTTATTGGGCATTGTTTATGTATATAGGTGGTTATGTGATAAACCAAATGTGGGTGAGCATGAGATAGCTCTCCAATGCATTGGGTAACATGATGAAGGTAAATTTTAATGTTTCTCCTAAGATATTTAGATAATATATTTTGATGTTTATTCCAATGTAACTCCCTACGTAGATTTGATAGCTACAATGTAATTATCTTATGTATGCCATAAGTTACATTTTTTATATATGATTTTTGTGTGGTATTCATAAATCATATGATTTCATAAGGTATGGTATGATTGAAATGTATGGTTTTATAGTTTGGTATTTATTGATGGGATAAATTTTTCATTCCTTATTTTATATCCCTTACTGAGATTTTTATGCTCATCCCAAGTTTTGGAAATTTTTTCCGTAGGACTTATAGATGAATAAGCATCCTGGATGAGATCAATGAAAATTCATGCTATCTAAAGCATGGAACTATACATGTTTCATTTTTATTATATGAAAAAAATGGATAATGATTAGTAGTGTCTACATGTAATATTCAAGTTTCTATATAATAGTTTTGTCCTAATTCTATAAAAATCTAAACCCGAAAATATCCTCAATATGAAGTATTGATTTAACTCAAGATTTAGCAATGAATAAGGTTGGATCCTTATAAAGATTCTAGTCATAGAGAAGAGATTCTCTAAAACAAGCAAAAATGGGATGTCCATTGAATCCTACAAAATGACATACCCACCCAAAAAAAGGCAACCACATGGGAACCACTAAACTGATGCCTCCCCACACATTCCTGCATCACCCAACAACAAGTAAAATGATCCAACAGATCACCTCGAAACCAACAACCTCAATCGGAACCCCTATCAGACCAACACCACCACCGAGGACACATAGAATAGCGTCACCAGCCTCCAAATCCCACAAAACCCTTGATATATTGGAAGTGGCCACTAACGTGAACCAACAACAAGATAAATCCCACTACCAAACCACCAACACCATCAATAAAACACAAACATAAAAAACTAATGTAGATCCATGATTGAGGTTCACTGGTGGGGAGATCTTAAACAAAGGCACTCCAGAACTATAGGTCCGCTGAGATAGGATGCAATGAGACAATAATGAAATAAAGGAATAAAAGGAACAAAAGGAGGACTAGTAAGAGGACACCATTGACACTATGATTTTTGGAGCCCACCTCATGCGATCATTTATTAACCTAGAAAGAATATAGATTTCCATCCATGTACGACACAAATGTAACTAGTTACCTATAAAGAGGATTGATAATATATATAAAAAATAGATGCATTGTCAGAGAAACACTGGCAAGGAAATCATGGGAGTGGGAGAAAATGCATTCATACCAGATTCATCAAAGGAGGATGGATGACAGTGAATGTTAATAGAGCTCTAGAGGACATGTTAGCCCAAGAACCACGGGGTTTTCACAACAATTTTTTTAGAATTTTCCAAATCTTACTCATTCTTAATATGAAAAAATTCTAAAAACCCCAAAAGTTCAAAATATTATAAAACATTCATCGGAATATTATCAACTATCAGTACAGAATGGGATAAATATCAACCATTAATTTTCTTTGTGGAAGATTAAATGAAACCCGATGATTATATAACAAGGGATACCCCTCATGTCCCACATTTATTTTTTCTATGTTTTTTCTCCTCAGTTTCAATGGATTTCATATAGCTAAGTCAAAAAACATTCCTCTCATTTTGACATACAATTTGTAGTTTTAGTTCGATGATATCTGCTAAATATTACATGAAGTGGTTTGTATTCAGGGAGAGGATAGTCAATAGTTATTTTTATGAATATTATGACTCTACATTAAATAAGTTAATATTATTTCATGTTTTGGAATTAGTGTGTGTGTAAAAAACTGGATAACAAATTTGAACATGCATATCCTAATGTGGTATATGAATTTTATACATCGTTTAATATTTTCAATGAAGAAGTGAAATAATAACCATATGTTACAATTTATGAAAAGAGTTATATATTTTATTCAATTAAAATTTTGGATTTGGTGGAAATATCATCAGAAGAATACATTTTATTCCTTTCATACAAGTTTCTTATTGATCTCATAATTTTGAATAGGATAAAGGAAGAAGATTCATCATTTGATCATTGTGAAATATTCAGGAAGGTTTCACACACGACTCCATATAATTAGGTTGTTTCATTATGGATTTACGTATTACTCATTATATGTAATGGTGACCGATATAAACTAAAAGTTTCAAATGTATTTATTTCAGATTATCTAGAAAATTCGAGAAAGATAGATATTTTTTGTTTGTCCTTCTCACAGTTGCAAATTTCAAAAACCGAATAATCAAATCCATGATCAGCATGTTTCCTGATTTTATATGAAATATTTTTTTAGAATGTATGAATTTCATCATTGTGTAAAAAATTAACCCTTTGTAGAGAAACAATTTCCTTCATAAGTTATGATACAATAAATAATATGAGAATTGTTTTTGATTTAAAGATGGAAAATTATTTTTTGATAAAGATTGTGGTGCCTCTTAAAAAGCATCACCATCAATGAATATTGAAATAGTTGAGAGGAAAAATAAAATAAAATAATATAATTTCCCACTAAAATAGAAAAACAAGAAAATGAATGTACCTAAAGAAGTTGTTGACGAGTGGATGAAAAATTAAGAAGAAAAGAAACCTAGTGACCCCCAAATATAAATTGATCCAGTGGAAGCCAAGGATTTGAGAATTCATACATCTACTATAATAGAATAATAATAGAATAATAAAATGTATAAAATTATATTGGAGCTCTACTATGTGAAAATACAATTAAAGGTGTCGATAGAGATTAATGAAATTTTATGACACCAACTTCACAGAACAATTTGGTGAATCCATAAGCCATATTATCTTATCATTAAATAGTGTCGAACATGCAAATGATCATTTTATCAATGATAAATGAATGAGTAATGTTAACTAAGAATAATCAGTCATGGCCACTCCTATAAATCATTTGGAAATAGAACTAGCTGACAAAGCAAATTTATCATATATGAGGAAGTTAGAAAAAGGCCATTAAGAGGATCTCAAATATCCATTTCAATAAGAAAATATCAATCCTAAATAAGTAAAAGAATAATATGTAGATTAAAAGATGAAGAAGAAGAAGAAGACCAATACTAAAAAATTGGATTATAGGTAGAATAAGAGAAACAAGAGCGTTATGATAATGAAGAGTCATAAAATAAAGAAAAAAATCAATCTGATAAAATGTTTTTAGAATCTTACTCATCATCCTCATAGGAAATTATATCAAAGAACAACCAAAAAGATAAATCTAGAATTTTTTAGGAGGAAGAAGTCAAATATTCATCTAAGAAACATGAAGAAGATCAAAAAATTAAAACAAAACATGATGATCAACCCATGATTTTCACAAATTTAGAAATTATAGAATTATCAGATGTCAATGAATTTGATATAATTTATTTAAAAAAAAATTAAAACGATTGATATAAGATAATGAAAATATGAAACTCGAAGAATCCGAATTAAACCTCATATGTTTGAATAAGATCATTTAAATTCATCCCGAACCATATCTTTTGAAGGAGTTGACTATATTGTTCATCTTTGAAATTGTTGGAAGAGACTCCCCCTTATTTCACAAACAATAAATATCGATGAAAACCTATTAAAGTATGTCATAATGTGAAGTCGGAATAAATAAATGTTTTAACAGAAAAAATTATTCAACATGAAGCTCAGTAAATGGTTTTTCATGAATGTTCAAAAACACATAAGAGATATTATAATAAAATAGTGTAGTATTATCACCAATATGATGCTAATTTTAAATTTCATGATGATATTTTTAATGATGTAAATATTCTCAATAATGAGCGATCTTATTCCTTTAGTCTATGATCTAATTATTTTGAAGATATGGTAATGTTTTTGAATATTTTTATAGATACTAAAGATGAATGAAATGACGAAGTTGATTCTCTAGAAAGGAATATTAAAGATATAGAGCTATAGTTGATAGGGGTGAGGTTGGTTGAAGATGAATTTATCATGCTCAAATACTAGAATAAATATTTAACTGAGAAACTTTGGACTTGAAAATAATGGCTACTGAAGCTAGATCATGACCAAAAACAGTTCATGAAGATGAAGAATTTTGAAAAAACTGTCGTGAGGAAACATTGAGTTTTTTAGAACAATTGTTTTAATTTATATTTTGTAAAACATTTTAATTGTTTCGTTATTAATTAATTAATTCTTCTACAAACAACTATTTTTCTAAATGTTTTCTAATTAAGAATACTTGAATGTTGTTTCATATTTCTTTTGTGGTTGATAATATATTTTATTAGATCTTTTTGTACGTTTTTTCTATGACATTAAAAGAATATATAGTCTATATGCCCATTCCTTTTTGAAAATATCCAAGGGGGGAATTTTATACAAAAGGGGGGATTTTGTTAAATGGGGATAAGATTATTGGAATAGAATATTTTATAAAAGGGGAATAAAATTAATTAGGGGTGGGAATATGATCCTTACATGTAGATATATTCCATATGGGGAGATGAATTCTAATCAAAACAAATTATAATAATTATCACATTCAAAATGAAAATCAGAAGAATTATAAACATAGAGGGGATATAAATTAATGATTAACTATAAATATAAATTAATTAAAATAATATTTTCTTTATGTTTTTCAATGTTATTTTTCATTTATTTTTTTATTTTGTGCCTTACAAGGGGGAGATTGTTGAGTCAGAATTTTTTTCTTACATTTCCATTACTCTAGTTTTAGAAATCAAAACACCTTCTTAAAACCTGTTTATTAACTTGTTATGTCCCAAGTGTTTTATAATGTCTTTTTAGAAAACATAAGATTTTAACATACCTAATATAAGTTATAAGGAATTACAAAATAAAATTTACATTCTTAATTATGATAATCATAATGAGTATGTGTCTGATTAACCAGAGTCACATTTATTAGTACAATAAGTAAGATTTTATATCATAACTGTAATGAGGAAAAAGTCTAAATAATCATATGGATACTAGTACTGAGAACATCAGGCTCAAACACATAAGTATTATCATATTGACACTTTTATGAAAGTCCATCAGACTATTTTAACTTTATAATTGTATTCAGAAGACTTATTTCTAATTTAAGGGATATATATTAAAATAAAATGGTGTAAACCAATATGATGTCAGAAAATTACTTATGTGGAATCATTATAAGCTTTCACGCACCAGGTGTCCAAGTTGTTTTGAAAAACACCATGATCAAGATAACCATTCATGGGAATCCAATAAAAACCTCATCATTCGATGTGTTTAGAGCAGATTGCGAGGATATTTAGTACTTATTGATTAATTTTAATTTTATCATTTTGTATGATCTCTAAATTTTGACATCTTGTTCATATTATTTGTAATTGTTTAGAGTTTTATAGATCCATGAAATTCACATATGGGTTATTTCCGTTAGAATCCATTTCATTGTAATATGTGTTTGATCATAACAGCGATCGAGGGATTCTAGGCATATGATTATAGAGAATTTGATCCATCAGATTAGGGGATTACAGGGATAGTGAAATGGAGATTATCATCATATATAGGGCATCTAGTTATATGATGAAAAATCCATTCTAATCATAGTATATATGGATATCCTGATTAATGAATGATGAATATTTCTATATGTATAAAACAATGTATACTTTTAGTCTGGGTTATTTACTACCCTTCTCTTAAGGATAAAAGAGTTATCTTTTTAATAGCTCACAATATATTCATAAATTTTTTAAATATTGTATTACTTGTTATTTAGAACAGTTTTATATTCCCCTATATATATATTTGAAAGTGATTCATCATATTCATCATTATATTCTGTTTTTTTATTTATAGTATTCTAATTATAATAATTAAATTTTGATTAATTGGATCCATAGTGATTCCGATCATTTACAATTTGATGTAATCATATTGATTCTAATTATAATTTCTTGAATCAAACTAATGGTCGAATCCCATAATACATCATAAAGTGTATTTGGGTTTGTCTCAAATAGTTATTATAAACTATGTTTTAAAAATACAATTTACATACCCCTCTTCTAGGATAGCCATAAAAACATATTCTTACGATCATAATCATTGTTATTTATATAATAACCCAATAGATATGTCAATTTTAAATTATTAAATGAAATATAACATATTATTACTCATATAATTTAATTTATAATATTTAGTGACTCAATAATTACCTTAAACAATAATGAAATACCCATATATTATTTATTGAAATAAATTAAAATTAAGAAAAAGGAATTCAAAAATATAAAATGTATTACATTTTTGTTGAATTATTGTGTATCAAAAATTATTTAGAATAATTTTTTGTATTATGGATGACTAAATGATTTGTATTTGTCTTTCATTACTGTAATGATGGTTACAAAGACAGACAATGAGAATAGTTCTTAAAATTAAATTAAAAATATTTGATTATAAAAAAATTATTAAATTATAAAATAATACAAAAAAAATTAATGGTGAATTATTATTTAACTTTCTAAATCCATCCAATTAAAACTAAAATCAACATCCCTGAAATCATATTTACTACTATCTCCATGAATATTTTAATTAGATTTTATATCACTAACTCTTATATATGATTATAAATATGTAACTAATTGAAATATGTGACATTTAGATCAAAAATAAAATTATGAATATGATGAAATCATTATCAATGTAGAAGGAATGGAACTACCAAATAGAAATTTTCATTAAAATCAAAATAGTTAACACCCAAAGATGATGATATTAATAAGGAATTATTAATAAATGGTTTTAGAAGTTTTATTTGTGTATCATATATTATATTATGAGTATGTACATGAATATTTTATATAATAATAAATTTAAATTTATTATAATGTATTTTAAAGCAATTTCTATGAAATTCAAACTTGATGTATTGGATTTTTTGTCTCACTCTTTTTGGGGAAGGTATATGTCATATTCAACACATGTTTCCTTTATATTGTTTATATAATACCAATGAATGTATTATTATTATTATTTCCTTTTAAAATATATATATTTAAAAAAATAAATATGATTCCCTCCTTCATGAGGTTTTTATTCAGAAAGTACTAAATATGTAAGGGTTCTTCTTCTCAATATTTTTTTGTTTAGACACATTTACTGATTTTCACGTATTCATGATTATGTGGTGTATATACTTCCCATTTGAAAAATCCTATCAGGATCTTTCATTTTTCATGATATTTAATTCCTTATTTTAACGTATATATCCATGGTTCTTGTTATTCGAAATTTATCAATGTGGTAAAGGATTTATATTTCAGACTAATTTAAATATGGAAATTTTAGGATTAAATTTAAATTCTAAAAAATTATATGATAATTTTATAATAAATACGATTCATTTTATTCACATCTAGATATTTCATAATAAAATTTTTTCCATTAATTTTAAACATTTTTATTTACTTAATAATTCGATGGAATATTTATAAGAAAGAATGACTTTATTTCTATATTCAGTCAAAAATACTTTTTTCATCAATATGCATGTTTTCTAAAAATGTTTTCAATATGATTTTATAATAATAAATTATTCATAAAATAAATTTCCAAAATTTTTCTTTTTTAAAAATTGTTTAAAATGAATATTATTCTAATATTTAGAATGATATAAATTTGACTTATTACAAAAAATGTCATATAAATATTTATTTTAACATACACAATATGAACATAAATTTCTAGATATCACAAATGATCAATGATTTGAATATTTCATTTCCTGTTTCTGAGGATTTTTTTAAAGATAATTTTTTCCTTATTATTTGGAATTTTTTTATAATTTAATATATGATTTAAAAATGGAATGGTTATCTTCCTTAATAATCATTCTTGTGATATTTTAACTGTATTTTTCATCTATTATAACATCCTTTCATGATACATAGGTTTTACTGGGGTTATTATGCAATGATAACAAATTAATTTTTTCTCCATATGGATTACAGTTATAGTGATAAAATTTTGATGAAGCATGATTTTTTTAATGTGTTATGTTATGAATAATATTTTCAAGATCTTATAGAATAAATTAGAATGGATTTGTAATTATATGATCTGTCTCCCGGAAATTATAAATTTCTCCAACTCATTTTTTAAAAATTACAGTTCAATGTGATCTAAGGGTTCTTAGGAAGTTATGTTATGCCAGAAATAATTGTGTAGTTGGGAGGTTATCCAAGCCTGGAAGAGGGTACCTGGGAGGATATTCAAAGAACAATGTAAGTATGTGGGTGATTATCCCAAGCCTAACATGTTTTTAATGTATGAGTGACTATCCATGAACTAATATTTCATTGAATACCAAAATTTAACACATATTTCTACTCATTTATGACATTATCTTATACCAATGTTATGTTGACCTGGATAATGTTATTTTATATCATTATGATTCAAATTTTATCAATGTACAAGAATTAAAACAGGAAAAAAACTGTAACCTATGAATTTATAAGTATTGTTTTCAAAATATAATCTCATCTTATTATATTCTTCCTGCGATTGTTATGTTTAAATGGCCATTGATATCTACCATATTTAACATTACTAAGAATATGAGAACACCGATTATTATTTTTACTTTTACCTCAGATATTAAGAATTGTTTTATGTATGATGGGTCAAATGGGGGTTCTAGTTATGATTTATTAAGTGGGATATGGTGAGTATGTAATTTTATATGTTTCTATGATTGGAAATACACTAAACCATTACAGTTTAGGAATGGATTGTAATGCTCTTTATTTAACATTCATCTATTATGATGTGATATTTATTTAGGAAAAATATGTGTCTCAGTTGTTGCTATTAGATAAGTATCTAGTCAATAATTTGATATTAGGATTATAGAGAATTATCTAAAACCCTTTGAGTAATTCAATGGATTTGATAACCCCCTAAATTATTATTAATTTAGAAATTATATGGTTTTCCAAACCCAAAATTTGTCATTAATTGGACTAATGTTTTTTAAAATATATAACTAGGGGTAATGGCCATTTAAATAGTTTTTCATGTATATATCATCCATCATTCTCATACATGGTAAGTCATCCCTTAGAGTGCTCATGGTTTGACACTCTTGGGGGAGATATTCTTGTGTTAATTTACATTTTTCTTGTTAATAATTATTAAAAACTTTAAATGGTTATAATCATGTATGACCTAGGATTACTATAATGTTTCTGAGAATGAAAACAATGTTTCATGATTTAAACATATTATAAATGATTTTTCATGGTTATGTGGTTACCCACTATTATAAATGTTTCTCACATAATTCTTTTTGTTTTTGTAAATTTATTGAATCATGAGGATTATAGTAAACATATAATGTGATGAGATATAGAATTATTGAACAAATTATATTTTAAAAGTATAGAATTTTGATTTGATATAATCGAATTTAGTTTTGGTATTATCATTTCAAATTTATCTCAAGTTGAATTTCTGGTATATTTATATGAATGTGTATTATTTACTAAATATCTAACAAAATAAAATTTTTATGAATGTAATATATTTTATGAAATTATAATGATATAAAATATAGATTAAATGTTTATGAAACTTATATAATGTTTCTTAAATTATTATGTGCCAAAAATATCATATAAATATTATTTAATTAACATAATTTTTTTTTTCAAAAAAAGATAAATTTTAATATATTTATTAGTGGTAATGAGGTGTTTTAAAATCATTGAAAAAGTAAAAAAATTGTATCATTATGGTAGTTTTTGTAACACTCAGAGATATAATGAATACATTTCTCTTTAAATATTTATATCTCTTTTATAGCTTACATTACATAAAACATCTAGTTTAATGAACTATTAGATACTATAGTTATTTTTTATCCATTAGATTATAGGGTATGAATATGACAGACTAAATTAAGAAAATTAAATGGTTACATATATATAAATTAATTTTATGGGTATAAATTAATTATAAATAAAAATAAATATAATTTTATTTAAAAAGAATTATTTTTTGAAAAAATGTACTTTTGTTCACAATGTATTTTTATGTTTAAAAATAATATTATTCATTATTGGTGAATTATTTTAGAAATATATATATATAGTATGGTTAATAAATTTTTTATCATCCATTTAATATTTTTCATGCCATTATATAAAAATAAACCATCTATTCTGCTTAAAATGTATTTTTTCAAAAAAGAGGGTTTCGTAGTATATTTGAACTCTTATTTTAATATTAATTTCCCCTATTTTTAGAAATTTAATTCGATAAAATAGATTCCATATTTTGAATGAAGAAGTTAAAATTTGGTAAATAGCTCTTTTTTTACTCAATATGAATAGTAATCGTTTTAGAAATTTCCTTCTCAGTAAGGAGTAGATTATGATATTCAAGGTGAAAATTACTGATAAGGAAAGTAATTTCATCAAAATTGTTATTTTGATGAATATAAATCAACCATTTTCACCTTATTCATGAAATTTATTTTTATAATGGAAATATATTGATGAAAATTAACTATATATTTTATAATAGAATAAATGTTATAAAATTTCACTCTCGAGTTTTAAATATTTTTTATCATTCCCTATAAGAACATAAAAAATGTATGAATGAATATAAATATTTATTTTGAGATTAATTAATTTTTTGTCATTGTGTAAGTTTATTTTTAATTTTTAGAAATTATATAGTTACTATAAATTATTATGAAACATTGATGCATTATTTATTCATTTATTAGAAAATTAAAATAAATGATATTAAAAATATGAGAATAAATATAATTTTATAAGTTTTAAGGGTAGAAAAATTGATGAATAATTATAATTATTATATTTTTTTCAATGATTATATTTTAATTTTGAATTTGTTTTCATGTATTTTAAGTCAAATTAAATAAATAGTATCAAAATTGACATTAATAACATTTTATAAAAATCAAATTTTTATTAAATTGTTTACAAATTTATAAAAAAACTACAAGAGGAAAATTATCAAAATATATGGTAGAAATTTCCACAATTGTTTTCATTTGTGATTCAATATTTACCTTATAAGTAAAATTATAACCCTTTGGGTATGAAAAATAATTTTGTGTGCTTATTGTTAAAATGAGTTAACGATGGGGTCAAAAACGATAATGTCTAAAACACCACATAAAGGTGCCCAATAAATTTTTATGGGATATAAATCCCATAATATCAAATATTCAAATCCCAATCCCTTTGTAATCATTTGGTCTATATAATGACATTATAAAATTTTAATCTTTTATGAAATTCCAAAAGGGGGACTCACCTAAATTATAATAGGGAACCACTCAATTCTCTTCTTCACACAACATTGAGTCCTATAACTCAACCAAAACTTCCAAAATCTAATATAAACATAATTATCCACATTATAGAGCTATTTTAATTACAAAAATACCAACCCAATGGTCCTCAAGAAGACATATTAAAGAGTTTTTGCAAGGAAGAAGTAATCACATTAACTAATCACTACCATTTGAATTATTTTTTGCATCCTCTAAATATTTAATATTATATATTTAATAATTATATAAATATTATAATTATAGTAAAATAATATTATGATTTTGAAACCACCATTATCCACTATCTTCATTATGAAAAGGGATGTAAACTTTTCTCTTATGCGTACACACAACATACCATCTCCACGTAGCGACAAAATTAGTTTTTCATCTCCATATTTAATGGATGGATATTATTATGGATTTAATATTAATATATGAAAATTATGAAATAATTATTCCTATAAAATCATAATATCATATCTGCCTTTTTACAATTCTAATCATTGTAAAAATATTATGTCGATCATGCATAAGTGTGGACTACCACCTTCACAAAGCGATGTGTTTTTTTCATTTCTATTTTACATGTATTGTAATATGGATATATTTAATAAATATATATGATATATTTGATGTAATAATTGTCACATAAATGACTTATTTTAAAGGAAAATTTCATTTAATTTCAATTCATGCTTCGTTTGGAGGGGTTCCCAGGCTTTTATGGAGGAATGGGAGAGTTTTCATGAATTGGTTCAAACTGTGAGACCAATTCTAGATTTAAAAAAAATATTATTCATTTATAACTCCTTAATTTTTCAACATTTTCCAACCATTACAATTTCTACATGGCATATCTTGACCTATTAACACCTCCATATTAATTTGGACCATTTAGAAATCCATAATGATGGTGGATATGGTTTTTTATTTCAGGGATTGGGCCTGCCCGAAAGCCCTTTTCCTACATTAAAAATATTTTTAATTCTTTAATATCATATTCAATATTTATGTTTTTCAGTGATTCCTTCTCTCACCCAAGCTAACATACCCAAGGCACACCTCCATGATCTCTTACCCCTCATTGGAGCTCAGTTTCGTCGTGAATTGGGATGAAGCTTTTCATAATTTCTCAAACCTCCCAGATTAGAATAGCTAAATTGATTATTTCATAACTCCTTAATTTCTCACTCCTCTTATCCCATTAAATTTATTAAATGATCGATTCATCCTATTTCAAACCTCCCATGAATGTTTGGAAATTTGAAAATTCAGATACTGGTGTATTGGGGGTGATTTCAACAATATTTATCAAGGAAAGTGATTTCTTTCTGGGTTTCTTCCTTTTCACCTAAGGTATCCTCCCTCTTTCATTATGTTATAAAATGTCCAAAAGTTAGGGTTAGAACATATGGTTTTATTTGGTGCCTTTTTGGTCAAATATTGTGGTCTAGGGCTGGATTTATCTTTATTGTGGTGTGACGGTGGTGTGGTTGATGTTTCGTGCCATGTTCTGAGGGATTCGAAACATGAAGTAGGTGATTCCATGGTTAACCATTTTTTGATGAGTATGTATGATTGTTTTAACAGTTTTTCATGTTCCTCATTTTCTGTGTGTGGTGTGAAAACCATTTTTTAGGGATTTGGTTAAGCATTTAATTTTATAATTTCATTTTTGATGAAGTTGTGAACTTTTCAAATTTGACACATGTGGTATCGTTTGTGGTAGTTTTATAAAATATGAAATAGATTTATTAGTTGTTGAAAGAGGATGAAAATTATGTTTTGTTAATGACTTAGTGTAATGTGGGCCTTTTAAGGTGGTTTTTGGAATTTGTTTGGTGCGTAAAACTTTGTTATAATTCTTGAGATAGTTTTATGAAAATGGGTGTTTTAATTTGTATCATTCATGGTATTTTTCAATGTGATTTTTTGAAACATCAAAAGTGATTTGATAAATACCTCTAAAGCTTCCAATTATACTTTGGTTGTGTTTTGGTGTGTTTTTGTCTTTGAAATATGGTTTTTAAATGGGATTTATGATCAAATTTTGGTTATACTCTTTGGAATTGTTTTATGAAAGATTTGAATGATTTCAAATTTTATCTAAGAGGTGAAATATTTTTGGAAAACTATTTTGGAGTGTGTATATACTGAAATGGTATATTTTAAATGTGAGAGGGGATGTTTTGTGTTGTTTTCCATCATCAAAATTATTTAGACAAATGTTTGAAGGATTTACTAAAGTGTGTAACAGATGTGAAAGTGATGTGCGATGTTTTGTGTTAGTGTGATGTGAAAAAGGGATTTTTCTTATGAATAGGGTATTATATAACATGTGAGTGGGTTGTTATCTGAGATTAAATATATTGGAATGGTTTTATAAAAAATTTTAATGGATCTTTTGAAGTGTTAATGAAATGTGAAAAGTGTTGTCGGCTATTTTGGTGTCAGTCGGATTCCAAAATCAAATTGAATGAAAAGAGGACTTTGGTGACTTCTGTGGTATACATGTTGGATTTTTGGAAAAATTTCGATGTGGAAATGCAATTTTCATGGGAAAAGTATATTTATTAACTCATTGAACTTGTTTGAGCACAAAGGGAAACCAATGTATCAAGGTGGGTGTCCGTGTACTAGAATACTAGTGAATCCTTGGGGTTTGGCCTCAGTTTCACTATGAAAGATTGACACTTACCACTCTAACTAAACTATGATGATCATGAAATGGGAACACTAGGTTATGGATATTTTTCCCACTAGTGGCTCAATCACGAGAATAGATATTTGTGATGGTTACTCGCACCAAGATACGAGGTACGTGGGACCCACAATGAGCTAGTTACTAGGGGTTATTTCTTATTCTTTTTTCTCATTAGTTACTTCGTTATTACCGTCGGCATATGGTATGGTTGGCTGGAAATTCAGTAACATTTACAATATTTTTTAAAGTGTTTAATCTTAATGATAGACTACTTGAAAACAGTTTTAATTTTTATGTGGAATCTTTTAGAAATATCATCGATCATTTCATGTTTATGATAACATTCAAGATTTTCATCATTGAGAGATTATCACATGAAATCTCTTAGTGGTGGTATACTACTGGGAATTGGCTCACACCCTACTCACAACTATTGGGGTAAGTATACTTGGTTATTTTTTGTTGTCACAGGTTGGGTATAGTTTTTAGTGCCAGTGGTTCCGGTTTCTAGTATGTCCTTGTGGGTGATGTCTTGTGGAGATGGTTTGAGGGTAGTTTCCTTTTCCATGAGTGTTCATGGGCTCTTTCCTTTTGGTTCTGTACCTTCATTATAGTCTTGGTGAGTTGTTTTAAACTATGTAATTCAGTTCTAGATTTTTGTAAAATATTGTTTGGTTTGAAAAATCCATATTCATTTTATTGGATTCATTTTTTGTTTTAAGTTTATATACTCAGGAAAATATGTCCCAATTTTTATTTTATGATACCTGGGAACTTGTGATAGCCTGTGGGGATCGGGAATTCCCTTCGTTCTTCACCACAAAACTAGGGCGGGTGCCAGTTTTTAAGGAGACTGTATTCAGTTTGTTTAAAAATGCTATCATCTAAAGATTAAGTTAACTCTTTTGGTCATGTTATTTTGGGAGCAGTCGGGAAAGTCTAGAGTTAGGATTTTAGGGAATTGGAATTCCAGTTATGGTTATTGTGCCTGATCAGCACACCTCATGATGGGATTTATGTAACTGAGGGAAGTTGGGACTTATCCACTTCCTTTGGTTTTTTTGGTTTGATTATGATTAGGGTAAATGAAAAGAGAGTTAGGTAATGGTCTCAGTGAGCTCGCGGGGCCTGGAAAGCCATGTGGAGATGTGGATATTGCCCTAGACCACTCTCTATGATAGTGAATTTATTGTATTATGGTCTCCAACCATAATTCCATGTCACCCACCGAAGCTAGTTCCCCCACACATTGTCTTGTGTCCTTCAATTTTGAAATCCTGGAAGTTCAATTTTAAAGTAAAAATGACATGGTTTTAAGAAGCATATGGTTTTTGTGAAATTATTTTCAAATAAAAAGATAATGTTTCTATTTTTGAAATGGTGGAACTAAAATTTCAGATTTTTATTTTGAATTTGGAAAATAGTGTGTTTACTTCTCTTTTGAAACCAAGAAGTATGTTAATGCTGGTTTTGAAAAAGTGTTTCCAATAGAGTTTTCTAAACTTTTGTAAGGTTTTTTAATGGGATGATATGTTTGGAAATTAATGTGTATGACTGGAAAGTGATTTTTCATTTTAATTATTGTTCTTTTCTTAAAAGTTTTGTAAGAGGTAATTTTTGTTTGATTTTGTGGTTAGTGGTACTGAGAAAAAGGTAATATTGGTTGATTGTTTTGGTTTTGAAAAGTGGAAAGAGTTTTAGTTTTATCCTTATATATTTTCTAGAGAGACAACATGAATGGGGTTATATGGGATGATGGATGGATAATGGCATGAATGGATGAGTTCCGGGATGGATATGAGGAGGGTGCCCAGTGTGGCACAGAAACAAGCATGTGTGGGTCCCATGGGGTACCATTTGTGGATATGCTAACCGTTGAATCGTTTGTTATAAAATAAAAATTTTATAAAAGGAAAATTTTATGTCTTGATGAGTGTTTTGTGATGGTTTTTATTCCATGTTTTTGTAAATATTGATGTTGTGGAATGTTTTGAGTCCAAGAACCCCTCTTGTTTGAACGGTGTGTTGGTTTTGTGTTTGGTCGGTATGTTAGGATGAAGGGCTGGTTAGTGGTCTCTTTTTAGAAAACATTAGGAATCCTGTATGGTGGTTCCCCTCCTCTGTTTGGATCTTGTTGTGGTATTTCATAACCAATGGGAAAGGTTGGTTGGGTCCTTGGGTTCTTTCATTAGATAAGGTACGCCCCCATTAAGAGTTAGTGTATAACTAAAGTGAAACCCGAATTGTTTTACCGTTAGAAAATCCTCAAGTTGGTTGATTTAAGGAAACTTTTTCATGAGATTTTTTGATTGAGTCTACACCCTTTCCTTTCATGGTTTTGTGTATCCTCTTGTAGTGGGAGAGTTATCATGTAAAGTTGAAAGAGACCATAGCTTATTAAGTATCCTAATTTTCCGAACGTGGAAGTGGTATGGGGTTTTAATCATGGATTAGTATCTGGATGGTGTCTAAGAGGTCCTCTCCATCCTTCGTAGTCTATTTGAAGAAGGATCTCACGTTAAACAACCCGTGTGGGAAATCTGGTCATGAGTGGATATTGTGGCCACTTTGCAGAATTGTGTGTAGTTTGGGGATGTTGTATAATGTCCCTCACCATGCATTGTTTATATCAGTTGCAATGGTCATGTTCGGTGATACCTTATGATGTCATGTGCTCAATTGACCGTAAAGGTGAAACTCATGCAATTCTCTAACAGTCTCTATTATATTGGGATAATGTATCCCATAGAAAAAGTTAAAAATCATAAATTTTAGTGGATGTTGAGTATAAGTGTTCTTTACTTTTATTGTTTCTCACCAGAAGTAACAAGGTGTAATGTGTGTGCATATTCTAAGACCTTGTTTTAGATAAATATCGGGGTCGGGTAAAGAGAGTTTGGAATGTTTAATTTCTTGGAAATCTTATCGATGATTACATTGTAGTTTCTGGTGGAAGCGAATGAAGAAATCTCATCCAGGGGGATTCCAATGCTGAACTATGAGGCCAAAGATGCTTCAATCATTTGAGCTCCACCCATAGGTCCCGAAGAGAAGATGGTTCTTAGTTAGGGAAAATCACAAGGTGGTTTAAACCCCTGTATAATTTTCAATCCTTAGTATGAAATATCGAAAGAGTTTAAAACTCTGGTGTCATAATATTTCTTCTGTTGTTCTCGTTCGGTGCAAATATGTTGAGGTCCTTGTACCCATGTCATCGCGTAATGTTACTCCCTCCCCCTTTGGTTTCCATTAAGCCATTAATGAATGGATGAAAATTTTTCTAGATAGGCTGAGCACACAGTTTGTGCACATTTAGTAGTTACCATGTCCCAGGAAGCCATGTGGAAAGAATGATCTACACAGTCAGTGCTTGGTTTCCCAAACCGTGCGGACTAACCGTGCACCCTACCCAAATCGTTAAATGTTTTGGGGTCTTTCTATGTCGGCCCATGCTGGTCGGTTAAGATAGTTGGTTCTTATGGTTGGGAGACCCACTATGATTCTCATGTATGTTCCTTCATAAATTTTTACTGGAATTCCACCCTTTGAACTAGGGATTCCATTTAGGCCTCCCCCTGTTAGTGTTCTGGTTCTGTATCGGAAAAATATAGGTTGTCTCTTATAGTGGGGAGCCTATTTGTGCCCCCCATACCAATAACTCAGATTTATCCATGGTCATGGATTGGAGGTATTTAGTCTTATTCTGAACTATCTAGCTACCAACATCTCCCTTTAGTAAATTTTGGGATTGGAGAGCACCCATTAATTTTGTTAAAGTAAGGTAAGTGTAACCTTGTTTGTAGTTGTTGTTCGTTTGGGTGAATATCTTGAGTTTTGTATAATAGTGATTGAGGTGATTTTTTGGATAATGTATGAATGTGACTGATCAATTCAGGATTGTAGTGTATGTTTGGGTAGTGAGATTAACCCTTCATTAATTGATCACTGGGGGTGTTTTGGCCTTTGGGGTCAAAGCATGGCATAGAAGTACAACTTGGTTTATCAGTTGGGTATGGTTTTTGTATTTTTACTTACAGTTGATTTAAGGGGATGGAATGTTTTCATCGTGTGGTGAATTGTAACATACATGACTTATTTTAAAGGCATATTTCATTTAATTTCCAGTCATGCTTCGTTTTGGAGGGTTCCCAAGCTTTTATGGAGGAATGTGTGAGTTTTCATGAATTGAGACAAACCGTGAGCGAAATTCCAGATTTAAAAATAAATTTTTACTCCTTTATAACTCCTTCAATTTTCAACATTTTACATCCATTACAATTTTTACTCGGCATCCCCTGACCTATTAACGCCACCGTAATAATTTGTACCATTTAGGAATCTTTAATCATGGTGGATTTGGGTTTTTAATTAAGGGATTGGGCCTTCCCAAAAACCCATTTCTTACATTAAAAATATTTTTTTATTCTTCAATATATCCTTCAATTTTTACATTTTTTCAGTCATTCCAACTCTCACCCGAGCCCACATACCAAAGGTGTGCCTCCATACTCCCCCCTCTTTGGATCTTTGTTTCATCGAAGATATGGATGGAGCTTCTTTTAATTTCTCAAATCGACCATATTAGAAGAGGTAAATTGATTATTTCTTAAATCCTTCATTTCTCACTCATTTCCCCCATTCAAGTTCCTATATGATCTATTTATCCTTGTTAAAACCTCCATTGTATGTTTGGTAGTTTTAAAATTCTAATACTGGTGTATTTGTGGTGATTTCAGCAATATTTTTCAATGAAAGTGATTCTTCATGGTTTCGTCCTTTTCCCTTATGGTTTCCTCCCTCTTTGATTAAGTTCTAAAATGTTCAGTAGTTAGGGTTTTAACCTATGGATTGATTTTTTACCTTTTTGGTAAAATATTTGTGCATGGGGATTGATTTATCTTCCTTATGGAGCGGTGGTGGTGCGGTTGATGTTTTTCACCATGTTCTGTGGGATTCGACACTTTTGGTAGGTGATTCCATGGTTAACCAATCCATGATGAGCTATTATGCTTGTTTTACTGGTTTTTCATGTTCCCCATTTGCCTTGTGTGGTGCAAAAACCATTTTTTAGGGATTTGGTTAAGAATTTAATTTAATAATATTATTTTTGTTGAAGTTTTGAACTTCTAAAATGTGACACTTGTGGTATCTTTTGTTGTAGTTTTATAAAATATGAAATTGATTTATTAGTTGTTGAATGAGGATAAAAATTATGTCTTATAATGAATTAGTGTCATGTTGTACTTGGAAGGGTTTTTTAGGAATAGGTTATGTGTGTAAAAAATTGTTATATTTTTAAGAGGATTTAATGAAAATGGGTGTTTTCATTTTTATCTTTTGTGGTATCATTCAAGGTGATTTTATAACACTTGAATGTGATTTTATAAATTTCTCTAAGGATTCCAATTCTACATTGGTAGTGTTTTTCTGTGGTTTTTTCCTTGAAATATGGTTTTGAAATGGGTTTTATGATCAAAGTTTGGGTATACACTTTGTGATTGTTTTAAGAAAATTCGAATGATTTAATGATTTATGAAAGAGGTGAAACCATTTTGGAAAATTGTTTCGGAGTGTGAATATTATGAAATAGTACATTTAAAATGTGAAAGGGTATGTTTTGTGATGTGTTACATCTTGAAATGTTTTACAAAAATGTTTGAAGGATTTACTAAGGTGTTAATGAGATTTGATAGTGATGTCGGATTTTTTGTGTGTGAGCGTGATGTGAAAAATGGATTTTTCTTATGAAAAGGGTATTATGTAACATGTGAGTGCGTTGTTATGTTAGTTGTAATATATTGGAATGGTTTTATAAAAATTTTTAATGGATTTGTGAAAGTGTAAAAGATATGTGAAAAGTGTTGTGGGCTATTTTGGTTTCAGTCAGATTTCAAAATCAATTTGAACTAAAAGTGGAATTTTCTTACTTGTGTGGTATACATGAGGGATTTTTGGTAAATTTTTTATATGGAAATGATATATTCATTTGAATTGTATATTTATGGACATTTTGAACTTTTTTGAGTTCAAAGGGAAAACTCTGGTATCTAGGTGGATGGACGTGTACTAGTATGCTAGTGAATCTGTGGGGTTTGTGCTCAGTTTCAACTAGCAAGATTGAAACATACAACTGTAACTAATCTATGATGATGATGATTCGGGGCCAATAGGTTATGGGAATGTTCCCTACTAGTGTCTCATGCAGGAGAACAACTATTTGTGATGGTTACACTAACTGAGATACGAGGTACCTAGGTCGCACAACGAGCTAGTTCTTAGGGGTTATTTCCTATTGACTGTGATCATTAGTTAATTTGTTCTTACCATAGACATAATTTATGGTTGTATGGAGAATTAATTAGTGTTGGAATTATTTTTTAAATTGTTTATTCTTAATGACATCCCACTTGAAAACTATATTAATTTTTAAGTTCCCTATTTTAGAAATTGTAACTAGCATTTCATGTTTATGAAAACATGCAAGATTTTAGTGATTGAATGTTTATCAGATGGAATCTATTAGTGGTGGTAAACTATTGGAAATTGGATCACACCCTACTTACACCCTTAGGGTTATGTAGACTTGGTTATTTTTTGTTGTCGTAGGTTGGGTACAGTTTTTAGTTCTAGTGGTCCGAGTTTCTAGTAGGTCCTTAGTGGTGAAGTCTTGTGGAGATGGCTTGGGGGTTGTGTACCTTGACATGAATCTTCATGGGATTTTACATTTTGGTTTTGTACCATTATTATAGTCATGGTGAGTTGTTTTAAACTATTTAATCTAGTTATGAATTTTTGTAAAATATTGTTTGGTTTGAAATAACTAGATTTTTTTTATTGGATTCATTTTTTGTTCTATTTTTATAAACTCCGGTAAATAATTTCCAATTTGTAGTTTATGATACTCAGGTACTTGTGCTAGCCCGTGGGGATCAGGAATTCCCTTCAATCCTTTCCACGAACTGGGTCGGGTGCCGGTTTTGAAGGAGAACGGATTTGGTTTGTGAAAATAATGATTATGTAAAATTGTGTTATTATTTACCATTAATTTATTCATTCATAAAAAAAATGAGAACAGTAATCATGCATACGTACATCTTACCATCTCTATTAATAGTGAAATTAATTTTTCAATTGTTACTTTTATGAATGGATTAAAAAAATTATATAATATTTAAATCCCAATTAAAATTCTATATATAATGGATCCTTGACAATGTATATGGACCAAAAATATTGAACCAAAACAAATATGAAAAAGAAGAAGATATCACGTATAATAGTAAATTTTAATAAAGAATTCTTACCAAACAGATGATAGAATTATATAAGTAAAAAATATATTGTTTTTTAGAAGATTTATAATGAATCTATAATTATTATTCATGATGTCCTGATGCTAATAAATGAAATCATAACAAATGTAAGAGATTTTTGTCTAACTTTTATTTCAATGGGAAACCTGGAATATTCACCAAATGTTTCTTTTTCATATTTTATAACATTTCAATGAATTTATTTTATAATTATAATTATAAAATATATTCATGTATAAATATTTTTCTAATGTTCACTATTTCTGGGGTCTTAATATTCTAATGTTACCAATGTTGTTAGTTTTTTATGTTACAATATAATTGTTTATCAAAAATTTTTATGATTAAGTTTGGTTTATGAAATTTTTATATATAACATTTCAAGAAATCATGAATTTACTTCTCCTATGATAATTTCTATAAAATGAATTTTTCATTTATTTTTCCTATCTTTAGGTAATATAGATACCAAAATGATGTTTTTAATTAAAATTGACTTTAATTCTATCTTTGGTGAAATACAATTTTTCTTCTATATCCACGTTTTTCTATAATGGTTTATAAAATGTTTCAAAAATTAACTAATAATTTTTTGGATGTAATTTTAATAATCAGTTGAAATTTTGAAAAATATTACAAAAAAGATTCTTTTTTCGAAAAGAGGCACTTTTTGATTTTTTTTAAATATATGAATGTAATACATTCATTTAACATATATGGAATGAACATAATTTACATATATCATGACCACTATGGTTTTTAAAGATTCATTTAAAATTGTTCAAATTTACCTTAAAATAAAAACAATTCCTTAATATTTGGGAAAATATAATATTTTGAAAAGGTTATTTTAGAGTGAAAATGATGTTTTTATAATGAAATTCTCTAGAGGTACTTAAAATAATTTTTAAACTGTGATAACATAATTGAATGGTACATATTATTTATAGGGGATATGGTTTAATGGTAGAATCGTTGAATAGTTTATGTCTTTGATGAAAAAATGTGTATGAAATCTATTGTTTTTACCTGGATAATTCTAGGATGAAATGATGATAATTTTTATGAAACCAAATCATTTTCTATTAGTTATGCAATAAAAAAATATTATGAAACCTATTCCTTTTCTGGTGTTCTCAAATGATCAAAGTTTTATGATCTTTTGGAATGCATATGTATGATTTTTATTATGTGACTCATAGGACCAATATCTCCCTCCAATTAATTGAGTAAATATATATATTTCTTCTGATAAATATGACATTAATGAGGATGGAACCTAGTTTAGTATGAGACTCTATCAACAATGATGATCTTGGGCGTGAACCATGACTACAATGCAACCTTGGATATTGAAACCAATAAACTGTGACAGTAATGGTAGCAATCACTATATAATTTAATGTTTTGGGATTTAAATCATTCCCACTATGATAGTCCACAAAAAAAATCCTTGACTAATATGGAAATAAATTTCTATTCTTATGTATATTCTATAATTACATATCTTAAGACAATGTTATGCTCTCATGGATTGCATTATTTGCTTCATTTATGATTCATGTATTATGAAATACCATGAATTATATTATGACTCGATATTAGGATCTATTACATGTAGGTTATGAATTTCATAAGTTAAGTTCATGTTTTAATACTATTTTTCTCATGTTATGGTTATATGTTCTTTGATGACTCCCTTGTTTACCCTTAATGAGCATATGATATATCCCTTTTTTATGATTCTTTTCATCAGGTTATGAATAATGGTATTGGTAATGAAAAGTCTAATAGGGGTTGTAGTTATAAATAACATAATGAGATACTCTTATTAACTTGTTATTTATGTGACCATGTTTCCAATGATTCTATACCTATAAAATTTTGTAATTGATCATTATGATATATAATGAATTTTCATCTAATAAGATGTAATACACATATATATATAACATGTCGGTTGTTATAGTATGTAATATAGGAAGGTTTAGTTTTCCATTCAAAACAGGGATTAGATATGTTTAGTGGGAACACTAGAAATAAGTCTATGAATATGATAAAGTCCTAATGATTTACTAATGATCATGAATAACTTATCAAAAACCTAAGGTTTTAATGAATAAGACCTCTTTATATATAAATTATATAAATGATTTTTCGTAATTAGGTTTTCTCCAATATGATGATTATTTCTCAAACGATGTTTTTTTAATATTATAAATAAATGAACTATAATGAATAATGTTAATGTTGATTGTGATGGGTAATGCAATGATTGTCAACCTAACATACTGTATTTTTTATGAGTTTTACTGAATAATATTATTGCAATTCTCACAAAGCATTCTTGAGAAATGATTCATGCTGATCTTACAAAAGTGAATAGGAGGGACGAAATTTATGTTAATCAACTCATAACTAAATATCCACCTTATTTTAGTGGTTATAATAATTAACATGTTAATGAGAAATGGATCAATACCATTGAAAAGGTATTTTCTATTCAATATTGATCATAACATGAGAATGTTATTATATTTTTTCATTATTTTGAAATAAAAGTAGATTTATAGAACAATTTTATCATGAACATGAAGTAGTATGTATAAATTGGAACTATGGAGTGGGATGTTTTTTAGATCAAATATTTCAATAATTACTCTACTCATATTCTTCATATGAAAATAGATAACGAATTCCATGAGCTGAAATAGAAAGAGGATAAATATATTAGAACTTATGTACAAAATTTTACACAACATGGGAGGTACACATACAGTATTATCATTCATATAGAAATTAAGGTTTATCAATTCGTTAGTGTCATAAAACCAAAAATATAAATGGTGTTTTCAATAATGAACAATAAAAAAATATGAGTAAATATTTTGATTTTCCATAAATTTGGATATGGAGATTGGATTTACGCTTAAATATAATAGAATTCACAATAAAATAAAGATAAAATCAATAGACATTATAAGAACAAAGAAGATAAGAATATATTACATTATTTATGCACAAATTTGGGATGTATACATTGTGGAATTTGTCTTTCAGAGACTTTTAAATGTTTCGTATGTGGAAATGATGTATATCGGGAAATTAAATTCTGAAGTGATGGGAAGTAGTTACCTAATGTTGAAAATATAGAAATGAACCATCAAATTCATCACCCACAATCTAGTATTTTGAAGGTATGGTTAGAGAGAATTATGAAAACCAGTCCCCAAATCCATTAATCAATGATGCTGATCGATTTCAACAACCCGTTAATTCCAAATACGAAGGGAAATCTCATTCGATAACTATTGGTGATGCAGAGTACGATAATGACACATTGAAAGGTACAATTACCATCCTTTCCAGAATAACTAATTCCATATTTGGTTATGGGTCAATCCATATTTTATATTAGAATACTTTTCTAAGGTATCAAGGTACTTACCTAGAGATTATATGTTGAGTTATAAATAAAATCCATAATATTAATATGATTTCATCTCAATCCGATTATTCTTCTATGGTTTATGTTTTCAGGAATTTTCATCCTCTAAATCATATTATTCTCAATCTATATGAATTTGATGTTATCTTATCCATGGATTGGATTTCATTATATAATGACCAGATAAATTTTAGAGGAATGGAATTCAGAAATGATATTCCAAATGAACATTTGATCAATTATTAGTGAAGCAATTAATATGAACAATTAATATTTATTAAATACATTTTACGGATCTTTATTCATATTTTAATGGGGTGATCATCTCATATGGTTGTGTAAAAATTCAAAATCGAATATATTCATATTATGTGGGATTTTGTTAATGAATTTCAGAAAAATTCATTGGTCCCCCATTGTTTCATGATGTCGAGATCTCAAGTGAAAAAAAGCCTAGTTCTACACCTATTTCAATGACTACATATTGAATATACAAAATTGACTTATAGGAATTCAAGATGAATCTTCAAGAGAACCGTTAAAATGGATTCATTCATTTATGTGAATCATCATAGTGTTCACCAACCTTTTTATTAATAGAAAACATCAATCAATGTTACTCAACGTTGATTATCAGTTACTTAACCATATTAAAATAAAGAACATGTATCATATACTCTGTATTGAGGAATGGATTGATTAACAACACATAGTAAAATACATTTCCAAGATTCATGTTCACTATTGATATCATCAATATATGGATAAGAAGAAGGATATAATAAAGAAATAAATGTGTACAAGTTATTGAAATAATGAATTTATTGTGATGAAATTTGTTATTACCAATTCCACCCCTATCATTACGGATGATATGAATAATTTCATTAGATATCATGTCTATATGTTTTTGGATGTATTTATAGTTTATATTTTAATATATTTAAATAGAAATTAATATCATTAAAATCATTTGATAATTATTATAAATACCCTAAGGAAGGTTAGGCACTGTGAAAAAATTACTAAGTGTGGATATTTGATTTATAAATATTCATTTATGTTTCATATAAAATTATGTGAGGCTGTATTAGTAGATCCTTCAATGATATAAGTTATTGAATGTTATCCCATACCAAATATTGTGATTTTGGTCTATATTTTTCTTGTTTTTGCTGGAGAGTATCATCACTTTGTGGAGAATTTATCATGAATATCTAATCATCTTACCTGGTTAAAATGGAATTGAGAGATGTTTCATTGGATTGATGAATGTGAATAAAATTACAAGGAAATGAAGAGATGTTTATTTATTACACCTAAACATACCTTACCCTAAAATAGAGAAGATCATGTAATCTAACTGATTCCTTGATAAAAGGAATATAATTTATTATCATGATAATCGATGTGGTTATAGATTATTCCTCATCCCAATTGATGGTTCATGAGAAAAATTTCTTAAATAATGAATTGGAGGTAGATATTGTAATTTTTTAATCAAATATATGAATTAATTTTCTTAAAAAAGGTGTGATATATATACTCATGATAAATGTTTAATTTATTTTACCACAAAAATATATTAGAATATTCAATAGAGAAGAGAGTTTCATATAATTAAAAATTAGGCCTTCTTAATGCATTACAAACCTTGGAAAGTGAACAAGGAGGGAGGTTTTTGGAGTTTAATTGGTCATTTTATATTAAATTTTATGATTGTAAAAACATATCCTATATTTATAGAAATATAAAGGATAGATCTTGAAATTTGGAATAAATGTGGGAAATATTTCCTTTCTGAAATTAGTGTTCAACCATATATCAATTTTATGATTAAATAACTAAATATAGAATATATAGATCAATGGAAGAGGGTGAGGATTTTTCATGAATTTTACAATGATTATGATGGAATGGTAATGTTTTAAAACGGTGTAGATTTTTTTTCCATATAGAATTTGAATAATTACTTATTGGATGAGGCTTAAGGATCACCATTCTCTATTCATCATAGAAGTACAAAGATGTATTGAGATATAAAAGGGTATTTTTTGTAGGACAACATGATGTGAGATTTTAAAGAATATATATCATGGTTCATGGTATGCAATCTAGTATTGAATGAGAAAGAGACACTATAATTTTATTATAACCATTACCCATAAAAAATAGAAATTGGAAAACATCACCCTATATTTTGTCATTAGAATCCCCTAAACATCTAAAAAAAATTATTGATGGGTTTTGTTCGATCACCCTATGAATTCAGTACACTTAATTACCATTAATAAATATTTACCTTTAGATAATATATATCTAATTTATATTAAGAAACTTTTATGATTTCATGGTGTCCCACATTATATTTTACGTGACCGATATCTGAGGTTTACCTTTATGTTGTAGTGAAATATTCATCAACATCTAGATTCAGAGTTGTGTTTTAGTATTACTTGCCATACTTAGATATATGTTAATTCTAAGTGATCAAATAAAACTCTAGTGGATATTTGAATTTTTTATTTTATGTATTTTAAAGGTGTTTGGGATCAACACCTTCCTCTTATTGAGTTTTATTATAGAAACTACTTTCACTCAAGAATTCAGATAGATCCTTATGAATTCTAGATGGAAAAAATTGTATAAATTAAATTTTTTTGGATGATATTAAAAAATAAATATATTTTATCCAATTTTAGATGATAAAATTATAGAAAAAGTCATAACCATTTAGCATAACATTGAGGCAGCTCGGAGTTAATAGATAGTTATGTTATCTATCATCGGTGTGACAAGGAATTTAATGTTGCTGAGAAGGTTATTCTGCAAATTTCTTAGTGGAATAGGGAAAAATTATCTGGAAAGAACGGAAATATGACCCCTAGTAATATTCTTTCTATTGATATTTTTATCGAGTAGGGATCGTGGCATTTCGCTTAGTGATTCCACCAAACCTCTCTTAATTTCATGACACATTCCATATATCTCTCGTAAGAAAGTATATGCCTGATCCATCACATGTTCTAAACTCACAGGTTATAACACTATAACATGATAATTATTATAAATAATGTTAGTAGAGATATTGGATTGTAGAGATAAAGTGTTACATAATAATACTACTTACATGGCGAATGTTCTCTGGAGGAATCATTCAATTTAATAAGTGACTTGGGATCTGGAGGATGCAATGATACTAATATATCCCAATTTTTATATTAAAATGGATACATTTGAGGGTGACATTATTTATATAGGGGTTATAATGTTTCAAAAAGTTATTTTAGGAATATATTTATCTTTAAATAATTTTATTTCTTAGATATCTTGTATTACATGCAACACTAAATTTGAACGAACCGTGATATACTATATTTATCACTTAGTAATAGGATTGGAGATTTTTAATATGACTTACTAAATTATAAAAACAGTATGGTTATATATGTACACATTAATTTGTTGGGTATCAATTAATTTGATATTAAACTAAAATCATTTGAAATTAAAAATATATATATTTTTGAAATTTTTTTATGTGAAAAGATTATTTTTTGATTCATAAATAATGTAATAGACTAAATTTAAATTAGTCTAATGAAATATATATTTATTTATATCATATATTTCATCAAATGTTTTATAATTTATTTAATATTTTTCTATGCGTGGGGTAATAAAAAACAATTTTTTATGCGTAAAATGCATTTTTTTCATTGAAAAAGTGGTTTTCATCACTTGCTTCATACTTATTTTAATATTAATTTCAACCACTTTAAGAGATTTATTTTTGATAATATTAATTTCATATTTACAATCGAGTGGTTTAAATTTGTTAAATAGTTCCCTTTTATTTTGGATAATATGAATCGTAATAGTGGTAGAATTTATAAGCACGTTAAGGGGTAAACCATGATAATTTGGGATAAAACAATTTTATCAAGGACATAAAATTTAATTATTATTTTTATTGGATGATGTGTGTTTGACCATTTAAACCCATGGTTCCATATGTATTTTTTAATGGTTATTTTTCAATTAAAATGACCTATAAAATATTAAAAGCAATGAAAATTAAAAAAATTCACTCCTATAGTTTTACATATTTTTTATGTGTCCACATGGTGACAAAAGAATGTTATAAATCAATATAAATATGTAAATTGAACTTAATGAAATTATTTTCATATTGGAAATTTATTTTTAATTTTTATAAATTATATTTTTACCATAAATTCAAATGAAATATCAATACTATATTTTATCAATTATTCCATAGAAATAATTTTTAATGTTCCCTAAACCACTTTATGGTTAATTTAGAACCCAAATTGGTCACTATTATGTTAGTGTAAATTCATTAACCTAAATATATAAAAAAATCATCATCATACATTACATTAGAAAACTTCCATCTCCCTCTCAGAATCAAAATCTGAATTATCGTGCACGAAATCGGAATGATGGATAACAAAATGAGTATGCCTCCATCCCATTTCCATTAAATCCAATTTTACATAGAGAATAAGGATAATTAAAATTCTATATAATTCTTGAATATTAACTCTCAATTTGGGGTTCCTTTTTCTAGATCATCACCCCTAAGGATTCTATATTGATTATGAGTGACTAATGCACCATCCAGTTGCTACTGGAAAACCGTGTCCCGGATCTGCCTAAAATTTGTATTATATTTGGTCTGAAATACCTCAAAATGGTGGCATTTCATTGGGAACCATTCTTTTAAGGGGCCCCCATATACTTTAGCTGCCAAAAAAAAGCACAATGATGGAATTTAATTGTGAGATTGATGCTATCAAAGTGTAAGAGCCTACACTCACATCATTCACAGAAGTACATATGCCCATTCCCTCCCAATCACAACCAATCTCTATGAAAATAAAGGTAGAAAGTGTAGATGATATATGAAATTTAGATTAATTAAATTTATGTAAAATTAAATGAAATGTGTCAAAAAGTAAATTAATGAAATTTTATCAACATAATATTTTAATAAATTATATAAACATAATATAAATTTTAAATGAGGATAATAAGTACAAAATATTGTCTAAATTTTATCTTTTTCATCATATATGATTAAATAGTAACATTATAATTAATATTATAATGCTTTAAGAGTTGAAAACAGATTGACAAGATTAACGATTAAATGTTTAAACTAAGGTGTTAAACTAAAAGATAAGATTTAAAAAACTTATCAAAACTATTTAAATTTTATAGAATTGTTTTATTTAAACCAAATATTATCTTATAATATAATACATATCCTTTTTGATTCATTTGGGTTATTGAATTACTTTATTAAATTTTAATTTTTAAAGAGATTGACAAAGTACCACTCACCTCAATTATAAAGGGCTACCTCCCCTTTCTCTTATTCACAACATAATATGACACATATCTCATCCAAACCATACAAAAATACCATATAAAATTAATTATCTAAATATTACAGTTCTTATCATCCTAATAAGTAAACCCAAGGGTTCTAAAGAGTATATCTAAAGGTGTTGTTTCAAAGATGATGTAATCACCTTAACAGGTCACTTCATTTTAAATTATTTCATTACAATAAATAAATCATATATATTATTAATTAAATAATATATTAATTATTATTAATATATATAAATGTTATTATGACTATAAAACTACAATTATTATCCTTAATTATCATCAAATGGGAAGTTAATGTATTACTCGTGTATACGTACGAAGAACCATCTTCACAAAGTGATACAATTCATTTTTCATCACCATAGTTCCGGGATAGTTATTATAATGAATTTAATTTTTTTAAAATGATAATAATTAAATAATTATTCCTTTGTAAAGAAAATATAATATCTATATTCTTACCTCCCAAACTGTTGGTAAATGACAATGTAGCTCGGTCGTACGTGTGGACTACCACCTCAATGAAGTGATGTGATCCACGATTCTTTTCTATTTTACTTATATGGTAATAAATAAATTTTTAATGAAAATATAGTATATATATGATATAATAATTATTCCAAAATTTAAATTTATTATTTACCATTATTTTATTTAATTCATAAAAAATGTGATCAATTTATAAGCATCTTTAATGTGTACTATTTTGGTGAATAATGTAATTCATATTTCTATCTCTACTTTTGACGAATTTCCAAAAAATGTATATAATAAAAATATATGATATTTATATCATGTTTATAATTCCAAGGTTGTTGGTTCTAGGATTAATGTATAAGGGCCAAAAATACCAAAAAAAAACATACTTGAAAACAAAGCAGATATCACAAAGAACTGTGATTTTTATAATGAATTGTTATCAAACTGATGATAGAAGGTTATAAGTAAATAATATATGGCCTATTAGTAAATTTCTAATAAATTATATATATTATACATAGGTTTAAAATGGGAATGAAGGAATTCATACCTAAGGTAGAATATTTTATTCTCACTTTTATTTCCTTACGACACATCTGATATTCACCACTTTTTTCTTTTGTGTGGTGTATAAACATATAACAAATGTATTTTTCGATAATCATTATGATATTTATGTGGATATAAATATCTATATATGGTTTTTTATTTCTTTAATCTTATCGTTCAATTAATACTAATGAAATGAGGGGGTTTATGAGATAATATATTTATTTATCGATATTGTTTATAATTAAGTTACAATGGTGAGATATTATGATATAAATTTCAAGAGTGTCATGAATTTTCTTCTACTATGTATATTTATATTGAATACATGTTTCTATTCACATTTCTACCTTTAATTACTCAATAGAATGAATGAATATTGTTTTAATAAAACTGACACTATTTATTTCTTCGCTCAAAAAACAATTTTCTTCCATATTCATGTTTTTCATTAAATGAGTTTAAATTTTTTTTTAATATTCATAAATTATTATTCAAATTTATTTTTACCCTCATTTAACTTTTTCAAAAAAAATTAAAAGTAATATAATTGTTTTATTCCAAAATTGTTACTTTTTTATTGATCAAAAATCTGAATGGAATATTTAATTTTGACTTGTATGATATGAATAGCATTCCCCACCATCATTAGGACTCAGGGATTTGATGATTACATAATAATTTCGAAGGTTATTTTCAAATAAAATGTTTTCAATAATATTTGGGAAATTTAAATATTTTGAAATGATTATTCCCAAGTGAAATGATATTTTCCTCAATAAATTTTCTTGTGGTCCTAAGAGAATATTTTTGTATATGATAACATCCTTTGATGATACTTATTATATAATGGGGATATGATCCCATGATACAAATATTATAATTTCTATATATTTGTTATTCTTATGATGAAAAATATGTATGATATCTATTTCTTTTTCAATGGTAAATTTATGATAAAATGATTAAATGTTTTTAAACCCCATTTCTTCTTTACAAGTTATGATATAATAAAATGTTTATGAAACCCATTTCATTTCATAGGATCCAATTTAAATAATGTTTCGATATATTTTAGTACAAAAATTCAGTATTTTAATTATCTTATGGGTGGGACCTATATCTCCATCCAATGAATTTAATAAAGATATATATATATCTGATGAGTTAAAAATCATTCGAATGTATAGTGAAACAAATTTACTATGGGACTTTATCTACTATGATAGTTTTGGGAGTGAAATATGACTACCATGGATGTTTGAGGAATAAAACCAATCTTGTATGACAATATTGGGAGTAAACCTTGAATATTATGTTGGTTTGGGGATTTCAAATTATCCACTATGATGGTTATAAAAAATTTTCCTTGACTAATAAGGAAATGGTTTTTATGCTTATGTTTATTCCACAATTCCCTATCGTTCACCAATGGTATTCTCTCATAAATCATCTTATTTTTAATAATTATGTTTCATGTCTTATGAAAAACAAATATTTATTCCACGATCCATGATTATGAAATATGATATGTAGGGTATTAATTTTAAAATATATGAACATGTTCTCATACCCTTATAAACAAGTTATGATTATATGATAGTTGATGACTCTCTATATTATCATTAAAGAGCATATTTCCTCACCCTTAATTATTATTAATTTCCCCATGTTACAAAGATTGTTTTTAGGACTGATATATATAAAAGGGTTCTATTTATGAATAAATTAATTTGACACACTTATGAATTATTTTCTTATGTGTGCATTTCTCCAAATATATTAAACTATACAATTCTATCACAGAACGTTATTATATGTAATGAATATTTATATAATAATTTGTAATATTCATGCATGAAATGAATGGGTCACTATATTATTACAAATAAAAAATTACTTTCTCGAAATAAAGGATACAAATGATGAATAATAAATTATTTTTGTTCTCATTTATAAATTTTTTAATTATATCATCAAATAATTATCCAAATGTGTACTTGATAATGGGAAATGGTAAGAAAAATAAAAATTTACAACATAAAAAAATTAGAATGATATAAATTTAATAAATATTGTTTTTTATTGTTTAATATGATTATAATTGTTAAAAATAAAATATATTTATTTTCCTAAATTATTATAATATTAAATAATATGATAATTCTGAAAAAGACTTAAACAGTGATGATGTGATGCTTTTGTAGGCTTAAGAAAAGTAAAAATAAATGTTACTAAAAATATTTAAAAATATAATATTATGAAGAATTATGGTTTTTGAAAAAAATTAAAATTATAAGTAAAATACTTATTTAAATATTTAAATTCATATTATATATTTATCTAGATGTTTTTAAAGTCTAATTGTGAGAATAACCCTTAAAATGGCATAAAATCATATTTATTGTAAAAACTGTTTTACAAATTGATACCAAAATACAGTATTTTCGTGGGACAAATGGGATTGAAAATAGTTGATGACATAATATATTTTATATTTATTAACTTATTTATAACTTATAATTATATTCTTAGTTGTTGATGATTGAATATATGTCAAAATGCCATCAATATTTTCTTATAAAAGGGAATCATTTTAAAATTTCAAAAACAAGTCTAATTATTTTATTTCTATATATATTTATCCCAAATAATACTATAAACATCCATTTAAATTTTTATAATCCTTTATCTAATATATATAATTTTTCCATTGGATTTAAAATCAATATGATAAACGATATTCAAGTAGCAATGTAATGGTTTTAAATCCTATATATGCTTTATTATTTATGATTTTAAATCCAAAACAAATTAAAAAATATATTATTTTTCTTTTATGGTTATATTTTCATGGTATTGGTATCCTTTATATTCATAAATGTTGAGTGAATATCCATTATCTCTCATGTAACTCATTTCATAAGTTGTTACTATGACAATGTACTAGATTTCCAAAAATAAGGTTTTTCACTTTTACTATCCCTTTACTCTTGGAATAAAATTTTTAATTTTTAAAATTAAACCTAAAATTGTATTTATTTATATGCTATTCTTTATATAAATGAAATATTTTTATATTTTTCTTCTTTCCAACACCTTAAAAAACTATCTCTTATCATTGTAGTGTTAACCCACATAAATAAACACCGATGATTTCAAAAATATACCTATTTGATTGAAATTATTAAAAATTTATTTCATTGTGTAATGTAAAATTATATTTCAAAAAATTAATTATTCATGATTATATAATATTAAAATATCTATCCTAAAAATTATATTAACTAAAAACCATAGAAGTTATTTTAAATATTCTAAACCAAACCTATCATGTAATAATATATTAATATTAACTATTTTATAACTTATTAAACATTCATGATTCCATAATTATATTTTACTATACAAATAAACTTCAAGAGATTATGAATCCATTGGAAAATGAACTTTTATCCATATAAATATACCATGTTTGTTATTGATATTTTGAAATTAATGACTTCAAAATGACTAACATGAACTATAACAATTTGGTAAATTAATGAATCATTATATCAATTGAAATAAATTGAATAATAATATTTAAATTAAAATTAACTAGGTTCATAAAAAGGTAAATTATTTATATAATAATATTATTCAACAGGATAGATTATGTATAATGTATGTCGAGACTCGAGGTAATGGGATTCTGAAGTCAATTTCATTTTATAGAGTTGTATTCTTTCTTGATTGACTATGTTGTTCTATGATTATATTAACAATAATCTCTAATTTTAGTATGTTATATTCATACTTTTTTATGTGGATTTTAATTTCTATCACTTAATATTTTCATTGATAGTATCTTACTTGACATTTTATGTTCTTCTAAAGGATATCTTTTCCAATGTCATTTTTAATTAAGGTCTTATATATCTAAATTTGTTTTTTTGGTATACTGTATGTTCTATAAAACTAAAAACCATCTATTTTATTCTCATTCATGTGAAAATTAATTAGTTTTTTGTTAATCTCTATAATTCTATTATTTATAAAGGCCATTTTTTAATGTCATCATATTTATTTACAAAAGCGTTAAAGGAATCAAATTTCTATCATTTTCTTAAAGATCACATTTACACATCATCTTCATTGGTTTTTTGTACATATATTAATTTACAAGTTTTTGTGATTTTACAAAGAAAATAATGATAATATTTATTTATACATTATTTAATTTCAAATAATTGTTATCAAAAATTAAATTGTTCTGTTTTCCTATATTTATTTATATTTTTAGTTTTAATTTTGTCTGTTAATTTAATTGTAAGTATGTTCCATGAATTTCTATTCTAAATGATCTTAATTGATTTTTCATGATTTATTTTTAAGTCATCAAAACATAAGGGTTTAGTTAAATTATTTTTATTAAGGTATATATTATGATTTTATAATTTTTTTATAAAAATTGAAATATTGGAAATGTATTTTTTAAATAATGGTACTTTGGAATTATAGATTAAATATTGGTGAGCTGAGGATATAAAACTCTCATGAATTTGTTAATATGTTTTTTTTTCAGATGATAATATTTTATAAGTAACTGAATATTATATTCCATTTAATAGGTTATTTTAAATTTTGGTTTTATTGGGTGATAATGATTATTATGTCCGAAGATAAATTCATATAATTTCAGTGATTACTTTTGTAACACCCCAAGCTTCTACGGTACGTTTCCCTTCGAATAATGCGATAGCGTGTGTTGTACGCAACCTCGAGTTCTAACACACACCACAACTAATTAAACTAGCCGTTGTGAATAGTAATACCTACTTTTTGAAATCATATATATTCTATATTTCAAAATGGACTTCATTTTTGGATTCGGAATATCAAAATTAGCCTAGGGTGAAATTTTGGTACATTTCGGATAACTTTCATATTTTGATGAATAGTGAAAATTTCTAAATTTTAATTAAAAACAACTTTTTTAATCAAAATAATTAATAGTGATAAATTATGAATTTGAGTGGTTTTAAAGTATATTTAGAATATATTTTTACCATTCAATTTAATTTTTATCATTGGACATAAGTTTACAATTAAACCGAACATAAACAAGTGTCAATCTTTTGATAGTTATTATCTCTTAAAAACACGCTTTTTGTTTTGACAGCGGGAATTAATTTTAAATTAATTTCTGCCACTTCTGTGTTTTGAATTTAGGAAAATGGATTCCATATTTGGAATCAGGATGTTCAAATTGTGTAAATAGGTAACTTTTATTTTTAGACATTTTGAATAGTTACTGTGGTAAATATTTTATTTACCATGGTTAAAAGGTAAATCCGGTAAATAAGGGTTAAAAAAATAATATTATAATAATAACAAATTACCCTAAAACGTGTCCTAACCTTATTGGTGGACACATACCCGACCATGGGCATCCTTTGGTCAATTTGGGGACCCCTTGGAGCCACTTGTATGTGGTAGGGACACTTTATATTAATAAAGTTAAAATAAAAATAAAAATGGCATAAGCTTACATCGTTTAGAAGAACAATTTTTACATAGGGTTATACATGTTGGATTTTCGATTATAAATATTCATTAGAAAGCTAAAACGATTTCCTACATAATGATATTTTATTTATAATTTTTAGACATTATATAATTTATTTTATTTATGACACAATGATGATGCAGTAATTACTAAAATAGTGAAAAATAAAAATAATTGATCTTATAAATACCCAAATAATTATAATATGAAACTTTTAATGAATTAAACTAATTTTCTATGATAATATGATATATTAGGATTGATTTAATTGACTTTTATCGAAGTAATCAATCTGTTAGGAGTTTCACAAAAATCAACTATTGAATAGTGTCAAAATTGACATAAAAGAGTTCTTAAAACAAAAATTATATTATTAATTGATATTAAATTCCTAAAAATCTAAGGTTCGGCCAAGAGACTTATATTATGATAGGTTCCTCATTAATGGACCACTTGGGGGTCGCTTGGATGTATATAGTAAGTTTATTAACCATAGTATATAAAAATACAAAGAGACATTGTAAAGGTGAAACTAATTAACTTAGAGTTAATACTTAAAGATAAGGTTAATATAAGTACCCAAACCTGTCTAAATTCTATTGGATGAGTTGTTTTCGACCTATCCCCACCTAATCCTTTGAATAGTCAACTTTGGAGCCTTTAGAAACCGAATATGAATTTATTATAAATTAATATTTCTAACTTTTCCAAAGGTGCCTCTCACCCCTCTTATAAAAGGGCACTCCTCCTTCTCATTTCTTCACACCTTCAAATCCTTTTGGTTCGGCCAAACTCTGCCCAAATACTCTCCCAACATCCCTCACTACAACCTAGAGGCCTTAGTTTGATCAGAAAGCCAACCTAAGGAGCCCTTTTGATCAAATCAAAAGGAAGAACCCGAAGAAGAGGTAATGATTTCACCACCCTTTTCTAAGTTCATTTCTTCTTCCACTTCTTCTTCCTTTGTTCTTACCATTCTGAAATAATAACTCCAGTATCTCACATATACTGTGATGTTATTATAAATATGGTACAATCATATTCAGTATTCTATCCACCCTTTTAATAACATGTCACCATACGTGCGTACGTACGGCTTACCGTCTCCACGTCGTGGTGTAATTGTTATTCAATATAATATTATTTGGATGGGTATAATAATGATGTGTAACTCATGTAAATAATAAATATAACATGTTAATGATTCTGTATATATGATATACCATCCACTTATATATTATTTTAATATCAAAAGAATGATATTGTCGCTCGTGCGTACGTACGGACTACCGTCTCCACGAACGCGATGAGATTCATTCTCCATCGTAACCATTAAAGCGTAATTATCATTTTATGATTTAAAAATGATTTTTAAGGACTTGATATCATTCTGGATATGAATAATATACAACCTATCCTTTACAAACATGTCTTACGTAACAAAACATATGAAAGAAAACAAGTAAGTTAACACCCGAAACAACGATAATACTAAGATATTATTATCAAATCAATATTAAAAGATCATATATGATATCATATTAATGTATATGATTCTTGTATAATTTAATAACAATTATTTCACCATTATACAGGAGGTTAACCTACCACAACCAAGGAAAAGTACAAGGTAAGGGTTATTTCACAATCTCTTCATTATCCGAGGTTGTTTATACGTAATAATCTACTGGGATATCTTTATCATCCACATCCATGTTTCTTAAAAATGTATTTCAAAATATTTTTTATGGGTTAAAGTCATTTATACCCTTGTTTGACTTTTTATAAGAGGTTTATAAAGGAATATTTCCGTCGTTTTCAAAACAAGGTCCTTTTTAACCTTTTCGACTGAATTGAGGTAAGAATGTTCTTTTTAACTTATACGGCGGGTGCGGTTATTTTCCGCCGTTATAAAATCTTCGAAGCTTTCCATACAAGCTTATAAGAATATTTTCAAAGAAAATGTTTTATTTTATATGGATCTTAAATGATTTCAAAATAAAAGGAGATACTTCTTTAAAAAGAATTTTGATTTCATCTATGTCAACATCCTTTGATGGATTTTAAGATTATTTGAAGTTGATTTATTATAATACAAAACTTCTATATTGTATTGAAGTTTTTGTGATATGTTTGACTGTGGATGTGCTATTTTTATACCATTCATAGTTTATGGTGAAATTATTGACATTTCGTATGCTAGTTTTAATACGAATGTTTATGTTATGTTTAAACCTTTTCATATGGGAATGCATTGGACTTAATAAGTGACGGGTGGAGCCCGCTATAGCTCCTCGATGCATCGGTAGGTCTCATGAGACAAACTAGTGTCTTGGCACAAGGCCTTGACAAAATCTTATTTGTAGTCTTGGCACGAGGCCTTGGCTATGTGGTTATGATAGTCTGGCATTATGCATTTCCAACATTATGAAAGTGGTTATTGATATTGCATGTGATTATTCGATTAGTAGAATATCCATGTGAATAAGTAAATGGCATTATTTCATTTTTATTTTTGCCATACTATGTTGAAGTTCAATTTTAAAAGGCTTTTGTTTTAGTAATTCATTGCCTTAAATGTTTATGCTTATTATGAATGTTCCGCTATATTGTTATCCTTACTGGGCATTTGAGCTCACCCCTTTTCTATGTTTTATTTTTCCCAGGTAGTGAAGAAGTAAATTATGAATGACTTGCAGGGATATTATGAGGGGTTAATAGTGTGGATATGAAGACTTTGTTGTTGTAGTAGTTTTTCACTTTAAAATGTAATGTAAAACTTTATGATTATATCTAGTGTTTCCAAGGCTACTAAACCAATCAGTCTTTCGGGATTTGATCTTTCTTGTGATCATGCCAATGTTATGTAATAATGCACCGACTCTGGGCAACTGGGGTCGGGGCGTTACAGTTGGTATCAAAGGGAGGTTTAGTACAAACCTTGGAAGCTAGATTTAGATAAACTCTGATTAGAGCACGTAGACCTAAGATGAACTTTGAGGATTAGTATAGAAGAACTTCCTAGAATTTTGGTATTGTAGAGATTTTGTGAGTTTTCCAAGCAATACATCCCTGTCTGGATACGAGCAGGTAGAGGCGGCTCTGGCACAGATGTACCTAGGGGTAAAACCCGAAAACACCGCTTTGAGCTAGACTCGAACGGGAACTGGTGCACGACAACGGGCCTTGCTGCACTCTTGGTTACGACACTCCCGGGGGATATGCTTAGGATAACTCTCACTATATTTACAAATCATTATGAAGGGTTTATGAGTATATACTTCCTCAAAGAAAACATTATTATGATTATGGATTATATCCATAAATAGATCAATTTATGTTAAGTGTTTTATAAGTATGGGATTATGTATTTTGATTCATAAACTGATCTAGTTTATGCCATTGTTTAGAAATGGCGCCTAGTGGAAGAAATGGAAACTGTATCAATGCGCGCACTCCATGTAGGGATTGCCCTCCTGCTCAAGATAATTATAGTGGGGCTGGTGATGCAACTGGTGCTGATCAGCTAATCACCGTACTGGGACAACTTACTCAGGTTATGAATAATAACCTTACCCGTATGGAGCACCCTGATCCGCAGCGTGGAGGATCAATGTTAGATCGATTCATGAGGCAACAACCACCAACGTTCAATGGAAGTACAAATCCCTTAGTAGCTGAGCAATGGATATTTTCCCTAGAGAAAATATTTCAGGCTTTGGGGAGTAGTGAAAGGGAAAAAGTTACCATGGCAGTTTACCGCCTCACTGGAGATGCTGATCAATGGTGGTCATTGATTCAAAACATGAAGGAAGATGATGAAGTATCAAACATGGAATGGAGGGAGTTCAAAGATCTGTTTTTAGAAAAATACTTCCCTCGCGACCATCGAGCGGATATGGAAAGACAATTTCTGAGTCTGAGACAAAAGGAGGATGAGAATGTCACAAAGTATGAGGCTAACTTTACAAGGTTAGCGAGGTATGCTGGAGATTATATTCGCAACCCAAGAAGTAAGATTGATCGTTTCTTTGATGGGTTAAAACCATTTCTCCGTCGAGCATTAGTCTCACAATCCTTTTCATCGTACGAAGACATTGTCTCATGTGCTATAAAGACCGAAAAGGAATTCTCTAAGTCTTATGACTTTAAAGCAAAGCAAGAGAATAAGAGACCTGCTGATCAATCGGGGAATGGAAATAAGGGGAAGAAGGGAAAGGTTGAATATCCATCTTGTGGTAAATGCGGGAAGAAACATCCTGGTACTTGCTTGAAGGGAATGGGAGTCTGTTACAAGTGTGGTGAAAAAGGCCACCAAGCTCATGATTGCAAGGGGAAGAAGGAAGCTACCAACGTTCAGTGCTACAATTGCAGGGAGATGGGGCATTATGCAAATGCATGTCCTAAGCGTCAGGAGAACTTACCTCAGAAAAGGACAAGGGATCAAGGCCAGGCTTATGCTATCACTACTGCTGAGGTAGAAGCTCCGAAAGACGTGGTGGCAGGTAATTTAATGGTTTCCTCAAGTTTAGCAAATGCATTATTTGATTCTGGATCATCGCATTGTTTCATATCTTCCCAGTTTGCTAAGAAAATTAGATATTTCCAATTTGATTTAATAAGGGAGTTGTCAGTTAAAACTCCTAAGGGAAGTATCGTTGCAACAAAGTTTTGTGAATCAGTCCCCATTAGAGCACATAAATTTTATTTATCTGCTGATTTCATCGTCATACCTATGATTGAGTTTGATATAATCCTCGGTATGGACTGGCTTTCGGACTATGATGCGAAGATTTATTGTAAGAAGAAAGAGGTTACGATTCTTGATGATAATGATAAGGAACACCTTATTTTTAGAGCAGAATCGTCACCACCTAATTCTTATTTAGACCCACCCCCAGTAGCTCAACTTAATTCAATTATTGGGGAGGAAGAGAATGAAATAACTGTCGGTGAGGAAAGGAATGTTCAAATAGAGGATGTACCTGTTGTGAAAGAATTTGTAGATGTATTTCCGGAAGATTTACCTGGACATCCTCCAGAACGAGAAGTTGAGTTTTCTATTGATTTGATTCCTGGATCAAGGCCTATATCGAAGACCCCTTATAGAATGGCCACTGTAGAGTTAGTCGAACTAAAGAAACAACTAGAGGAATTGAGTAATAAGAGATTTATTCGCCCTAGTGTTTCTCCATGGGGAGCCCCTGTTCTTTTTGTTAAAAAGAAAGATGGATCTATGAGGTTATGTATCGACTACAGGGAGATCAATGCTATAACGATAAAGAACAAGTATCCCCTACCTCGTATTGATGATTTATTTGACCAACTGCATGGAGCTCAATACTTTTCAAAGATTGACCTTCGATCTGGATACCATCAGTTGTGTGTAAAGAAGGAAGACATTCCGAAGACAGCATTTCGAACCAGGTACGGGCATTACGAGTTTACTGTAATGCCATTTGGATTGACTAATGCACCCTCTGTATTCATGGATCTAATGAATAGAGTTTTCAAGGAGTATCTCGATGAATTTGTGGTAGTATTTATTGATGATATATTGGTATACTCCAAAACCTATGAAGATCATGAAAATCACTTGCGCATTATCTTGAAGACTCTGAGGAGGCATGAATTATATGGAAAGTTTAGCAAGTGTGAATTCTGGCTTCAGGAGATTTCTTTTCTTGGACATATTGTCTCTAAAGATGGAATCTCTGTTGATCCTTCTAAGACCAAGGCAATCCAAGAATGGCCAGCACCTACGAGTATAACTGAGGTACGTAGTTTTATTGGTTTGGCAGGTTATTATCGACGTTTCGTCCAGAATTTTGCCCGATTGGCAAACCCATTAACGAAGCTCACACGTAAAGGGGTTAAATTTGTTTGGACAAAAGAGTGTGAAGAATGTTTCGAAGAACTGAAGAGAAGATTAGTCAATGCTCCAATATTGACTCTACCATCGGGGAATGATGGGTTCGTTATTTATAGTGATGCATCAAAGAAAGGACTTGGCTGTGTCCTTATGCAGAATGATAGAGTTATTGCCTATGCATCACGACAGTTGAAAATTCATGAACAAAACTATCCTACTCATGATCTTGAGTTAGCAGCTGTGATCTTTACTTTGAAGATATGGAGGCACTACCTCTATGGTGAAAAATGTGAGATTTATACTGATCACAAGAGTTTGAAGTATATTTTCCCACAAAAAGAACTCAACATGAGGCAAAGGAGATGGCTTGAATTACTCAAGGATTATGATTGTACGATACACTACCACCCGGGGAAGGCAAACAAGGTGGCAGATGCTTTGAGCAGAAAAGACCATGGAGTTTTGAACATGATGAGAATTGAAAGGGATCCAATTATCATGGATCTAGTGAAGATGGACATGGGAGTAACCAGGGAAGGTGAAACATCAATGCTTTTTCAAATGGTTTCCAAACCATCTTTACTAGAAAGGATTAAGAGTTCTCAGACCGATGATGAAGAATTTCAGAAGAAGATTAAAGCTGTGAATGATGGGAGATTGAGAGACTTTGTGTATGAAGATGGAACTTTGAAATTTGGAAAGAGACTTTGTGTTCCCAATATACCTGATCTAAAAAGGGAATTGCTGGATGACGCTCATAGTTCCAATTTCTCTATACACCCTGGGAGCACCAAAATGTATAGAGATTTGAAGGAACATTTTTGGTGGGACAACATGAAGAGGGAGATTGCTGATTTTGTGTCAAGATGTATGATTTGTCAACAAGTCAAAGCTGGAAGGCAACAGCCTGGAGGAGTCATGCAACCTCTTCCCATACCGGAGTGGAAATGGGACAATATTACAATGGACTTTGTCATGGGGCTACCAAAGACTCCTAGAAGGAACGATGCAATATGGGTTATTGTTGATCGTCTTACCAAGTCAGCACATTTTCTTGCTATAAGAGAAGATCTACCCCTGGAACGTCTAGCAAGACTATACATTAATGAAGTTGTGAGACTTCATGGAGTACCCCTATCGATTGTTTCTGATCGTGATCCCCGTTTTACTTCAAGATTTTGGAAAAGTCTTCAGAAATCCCTGGATACTGAACTTCATTTGAGCACTGCTTACCACCCTCAGACAGACGGACAATCAGAACGGACTATTCAGACCTTAGAAGACATGTTGAGATCTTGCTCACTTGATTTTCAGGGTATGTGGGATCAATATTTACCTCTGGTAGAATTTTCCTATAACAATAGCTTCCATTCGAGTATACAAATGGCACCATATGAAGCGTTATACGGAAAGAGATGTCGTACACCAACCTGTTGGGATGACGTTGGTGAAAGAAAACTTGTAGGCCCAGAACTGGTGGAGGAAACGGTGGAAAAGGTGAAGGTAATCCAAAATCACATCAAAGCAGCTCAAAGTAGGCAGAAGAGCTATGCCGATAATCGAAGGAAGGATTTGGAATTTCAAGTCGGTGATCATGTTTTCCTAAAGGTATCTCCGTGGAAGGGAGTCATACGTTTTGGTAAGAAAGGTAAATTGAGTCCCAGGTACATCGGACCTTTCGAAATTCTAGAACGAATTGGGGCTGTAGCTTACCGATTGGCAATGCCGCCAAGTCTCTCCAAAGTTCACGATGTGTTCCACGTATCTCTGTTGAGAAAATACATGCCTGACCCAACGCATGTACTCACCTATGAGGAATTAGAACTGGAACCCGATCTGTCTTATTGCGAAGAGCCCGTCAGGATTCTTGATACAAGAGAACAAGTACTGAGAAACCGGACGACGCGTCTGGTAAAAGTTTTGTGGAGAAATCATAAAATGGAAGAGGCAACGTGGGAACCCGAGGAACTTATGATGAAGAACCACCCGAGTCTTTTTATGCAGTAATACCCTAGAAATTGCGAGGACGCAATTATTTGAAGGAGGGGAGAATGTAACACCCCAAGCTTCTACGGTACGTTTCCCTTCGAATAATGCGATAGCGTGTGTTGTACGCAACCTCGAGTTCTAACACACACCACAACTAATTAAACTAGCCGTTGTGAATAGTAATACCTACTTTTTGAAATCATATATATTCTATATTTCAAAATGGACTTCATTTTTGGATTCGGAATATCAAAATTAGCCTAGGGGGAAATTTTGGTACATTTCGGATAACTTTCATATTTTGATGAATAGTGAAAATTTCTAAATTTTAATTAAAAACAACTTTTTTAATCAAAATAATTAATAGTGATAAATTATGAATTTGAGTGGTTTTAAAGTATATTTAGAATATATTTTTACCATTCAATTTAATGTTTATCATTGGACATAAGTTTACAATTAAACCGAACATAAACAAGTGTCAATCTTTTGATAGTTATTATCTCTTAAAAACACGCTTTTTGTTTTGACAGCGGGAATTAATTTTAAATTAATTTCTGCCACTTCTGTGTTTTGAATTTAGGAAAATGGATTCCATATTTGGAATCAGGATGTTCAAATTGTGTAAATAGGTAACTTTTATTTTTAGACATTTTGAATAGTTACTGTGGTAAATATTTTATTTACCATGGTTAAAAGGTAAATCCGGTAAATAAGGGTTAAAAAAATAATATTATAATAATAACAAATTACCCTAAAACGTGTCCTAACCTTATTGGTGGACACATACCCGACCATGGGCATCCTTTGGTCAATTTGGGGACCCCTTGGAGCCACTTGTATGTGGTAGGGACACTTTATATTAATAAAGTTAAAATAAAAATAAAAATGGCATAAGCTTACATCGTTTAGAAGAACAATTTTTACATAGGGTTATACATGTTGGATTTTCGATTATAAATATTCATTAGAAATCTAAAAAGATTTCCTACATAATGATATTTTATTTATAATTTTTAGACATTATATAATTTATTTTATTTATGACACAATGATGATGCAGTAATTACTAAAATAGTGAAAAATAAAAATAATTGATCTTATAAATACCCAAATAATTATAATATGAAACTTTTAATGAATTAAACTAATTTTCTATGATAATATGATATATTAGGATTGATTTAATTGACTTTGTTCGAAGTAATCAATCTGTTAGGAGTTTCACAAAAATCAACTATTGAATAGTGTCAAAATTGACATAAAAGAGTTCTTAAAACAAATATTATATTATTAATTGATATTAAATTCCTAAAAATCTAAGGTTCGGCCAAGAGACTTATATTATGATAGGTTCCTCATTAATGGACCACTTGGGGGTCTCTTGGATGTATATAGTAAGTTTAAAACCATAGTATATAAAAATACAAAGAGACATTGTAAAGGTGAAACTAATTAACTTAGAGTTAATACTTAAAGATAAGGTTAATATAAGTACCCAAACCTGTCTAAATTCTATTGGATGAGTTTTTTTCGACCTATCCCCACCTAATCCTTTGAATAGTCAACTTTGGAGCCTTTAGAAACCGAATATGAATTTATTATAAATTAATATTTCTAACTTTTCCAAAGGTGCCTCTCACCCCTCTTATAAAAGGGCACTCCTCCTTCTCATTTCTTCACACCTTCAAAGCCTTTTGGTTCGGCCAAACACTGCCCAAATACTCTCCCAACATCCCTCACTACAACCTAGAGGCCTTAGTTTGATCAGAAAGCCAACCTAAGGAGCCCTTTTGATCAAATCAAAAGGAAGAACCCGAAGAAGAGGTAATGATTTCACCACCCTTTTCTAAGTTCATTTCTTCTTCCACTTCTTCTTCCTTTGTTCTTACCATTCTGAAATAATAACTCCAGTATCTCACATATACTGTGATGTTATTATAAATATGGTACAATCATATTCAGTATTCTATCCACTCTTTGAATAACATGTCACCATACGTGCGTACGTACGGCTTACCGTCTCCACGTCGTGGTGTAATTGTTATTCAATATAATATTATTTGGATGGGTATAATAATGATGTGTAACTCATGTAAATAATATATATAACATGTTAATGATTCTGTATATATGATATACCATCCACTTATATATTATTTTAATATCAAAAGAATGATATTGTCGCTCGTGCGTACGTACGGACTACCGTCTCCACGAACGCGATGAGATTCATTCTCCATCGTAACCATTAAAGCGTAATTATCATTTTATGATTTAAAAATGATGTTTAAGGACTTGATATCATTCTGGATATGAATAATATACAACCTATCCTTTACAAACATGTCTTACGTAACAAAACATATGAAAGAAAACAAGTAAGTTAACACCCGAAACAACGATAATACTAAGATATTATTATCAAATCAATATTAAAAGATCATATATGATATCATATTAATGTATATGATTCTTGTATAATTTAATAACAATTATTTCACCATTATACAGGAGGTTAACCTACCACAACCAAGGAAAAGTACAAGGTAAGGGTTATTTCACAATCTCTTCATTATCCGAGGTTGTTTATACGTAATAATCTACTGGGATATCTTTATCATCCACATCCATGTTTCTTAAAAATGTATTTCAAAACATTTTTTATGGGTTAAAGTCATTTATACCCTTGTTTGACTTTTTATAAGAGGTTTATAAAGGAATATTTCCATCGTTTTCAAAACAAGGTCCTTTTTAACCTTTTCGACTGAATTGAGGTAAGAATGTTCTTTTTAACTTATACGGCGGGTGCGGTTATTTTCCGCCGTTATAAAATCTTCGAAGCTTTCCATACAAGCTTATAAGAATATTTTAAAAGAAAATGTTTTATTTTATATGGATCTTAAATGATTTCAAAATAAAAGGAGATACTTCTTTAAAAAGAATTTTGATTTCATCTATGTCAACATCCTTTGATGGATTTTAAGATTATTTGAAGTTGATTTATTATAATACAAAACTTCTATATTGTATTGAAGTTTTTGTGATATGTTTGACTGTGGATGTTCTATTTTTATACCATTCATAGTTTATGGTGAAATTATTGACAATTCGTATGCTAGTTTTAATACGAATGTTTATGTTATGTTTAAACCTTTTCATATGGGAATGCATTGGACTTAATAAGTGACGGGTGGAGCTCGCTATAGCTCCTCGATGCATCGGTAGGTCTCATGAGACAAACTAGTGTCTTGGCACAAGGCCTTGACAAAATCTTATTTGTAGTCTTGGCACGAGGCCTTGGCTATGTGGTTATGATAGTCTGGCATTATGCATTTCCAACATTATGAAAGTGGTTATTGATATTGCATGTGATTATTCGATTAGTAGAATATCCATGTGAATAAGTAAATGGCATTATTTAATTTTTATTTTTGCCATACTATGTTGAAGTTCAATTTTAAAAGGCTTTTGTTTTAGTAATTCATTGCCTTAAATGTTTATGCTTATTATGAATGTTCCGCTATATTGTTATCCTTACTGGGCATTTGAGCTCACCCCTTTTCTATGTTTTATTTTTCCCAGGTAGTGAAGAAGTAAATTATGAATGACTTGCAGGGATATTATGAGGGGTTAATAGTGTGGATATGAAGACTTTGTTGTTGTAGTAGTTTTTCACTTTAAAATGTAATGTAAAACTTTATGATTATATCTAGTGTTTCCAAGGCTACTAAACCAATCGGTCTTTCGGGATTTGATCTTTCTTGTGATCATGCCAATGTTATGTAATAATGCACCGACTCTGGGCAACTGGGGTCGGGGCGTTACAACTTTTCTATTTTAAATTATAGCCATTGGATTTATGAAATAATAATTTCTTTATGAGTAATGGTAATCTGTGATATTTCTGACATAAAGGCTTGTATTTAAAGGTATGATTATTATCTTTTAAAGACATACTACATTAATATGTTTTTACACATTCTCAAAGAACTATTATAATAAATTAAGTACCTTACTATTGATTATGAGTTGTCTTTATGTAAAACTTTTTTGCAAAAAATATTATGATAATTTTGAATGTCTGTTTTATATGATCACCATGTTCTATGTATAAAATGAAAGTTTTTTCAAATAGTTTATTTTATTTCAATGGTATAATGCGGTTTGTCTTTCTTTTATTACCCTTAAATTTTTATGTGTTCATGCCACTTTTTAACATATTTTTACAGGGCTTAAGGATAAGTAAGAATGAAAATGAACTCACTTTATGATTATGATTATTTATCGTAGAGTGAAGAATATGTTTTATTTAATGTTATTTCTAGAGTGGAGAATATTTTTTAGAGGATAGGGTAATATGTGTTTTGTTATATAATGTATTTTTTGATTATCTAAACCCCTAAATAGCAATTTTCATGGGTGTGTCTATGATGGAATATTTTTATGTATTGTGTAATTTTGGGATGGCTATGGTTGGGAATTATAGAAAATATTTATCTGGATTCTTCAAGATCTATTTATTCAATTCAATCTTCTCATTTTGGAAAATTATTTAAGGAGTACTTGATATTTGTATAACACAAGGTATGAGTTCTATTTAAAATATGGCCACATGAACTAGGAGGGATAATTGGGAACTCTGTTGGAAATATATTCAAATTTTCCAACACAAATAAGAATATTTTTAATGTTGATTTTAACCCATGTCATTTTAAATAAAAACCATCATTATTGGTATTAATATCCATATAATGTAATTAATTCCCACTACGATAAGATAATCATAATTCCACCAATATATGATCATAGATTGATTTGGAATATGAAATGTGACTTTTATGTCCTAGAAATTAATATGGGATATATTTAAAGATATCCAAACCATTCCCAAAATCCCAAAAAATTGAATAATTGGTTAATAATAAGAATTATTAAAAGTTAATTCTCATAAAATATTATCGTACGTGAGTTCTATATTTGGGATGAAATCATTAAAACACACTTATTTTTTACTAGTAATTAAAGATAAAATCATTGGTGTGTTTATCTTATTCCATTGGAAAACATTTTATACTACTAAAGAGTCAGTATAATCAAAATCAATTAATAAAGTTTTAGTTATTGATTAGATGATGAGTTTATATTGCATTTCTTATTTTTTATGACAAACTTCAAAAAACTGAATTATATATGATTTCACATTTACCCTTGTATGAATAGTTTTTTAGAATTTATTATCACCATTAAACCTATTATTGGATTATTGGTGGGTGAATTTTTCATTCTCATTACAATTTTAGAACTGGAGTATAGGGGGTGTTTTAAGTTGCACTTTATTTTCATCTATTTCATTAAATAACCTCTTCATAACTATTCAGTAATAATGTTTAGGATGGCCTACTCTACCACACATGAATAATTTTCTTATAACATTAAATCTATTTCCTCCATGATTCTTCCAACATTTATGACATGTATAAAGGTGAATTTTCATTCGACCATGGGTTTTAGCATAAGATTTTCCATAAATTTTTTTTATACCCATTATTAGAACCATGATAATAGTTTCTTCCAAAACCCCCTAAATATAATTTTACCCCTCATATGTTGAAAATTAAGAAGGGGAGATAATGAACCCCCCCCCCCCGAGTACTACCATTGGTGGGCCTCGGGTAGGAGACTGGAAATATGTGAGTTGAAACTCATAAAATAGAGGAATTATCCTTTATAGTAATTTGTTCTTGAGATATGATAAATAAACCAAAATAGAATCCACTACATAATATAAAAAAGAAACCAAAACCATCCTATAATGCATGAATTAGTAAAACTAATAGTGATAAAAGTCTCTAAACAAAGACCCAAAAAATAGTTATGGAATGAACATAGTAAATGTCGAACAATTTAAACTAGTATTGTCTAAAATGATCCATGTATTCCACCTGAGTACCTAAAAATAATATATATATATATATATGGAGAGCATATATGTATACTTATTATGGTAACACAAGTATCTCATACACAAGTGAAATTATCACACTAAAACACATATAAGATAATAATAGAACCAAAATAATTAATATAGGTCCACTAACTAGGCTTATTCTCTATATTAATTTCTCACTAAATAATACAACCAATTACAATAACATAATAAGAATCATATCAATAAACGATAAACTACAATGTTTTCATATTAATTTGACACTCTCACACCCCAATGTTGTACATCATGAAACTCTCATCTCTTTTATATGATATCCCATCTCACCTCTTTCATTGACAATTAGTCCATCAAATCTCATTACATCACACATTTATATAAGACACTTGTTCTATCACCTCAAATCACATCATAACTCTACTAAAGACATCTAATCTACTACATCATCTCTGTAACCACATAAAATGAGTGGTAGGATATCATGAACATAAATAACATAAACCTCATGACCTTCTCCTTCCATAAATGACCCCCACCATATTATATCACATCAACTCATAAAACATAACTATATTTCTCTATTGTCTTATTTCCATCACAATATGTGCATGTAATCATCTCATTGAAGAGAGTGTTGGATAGGGAATGTATCCAACCATTAATCCTCATCACTAAGACGTTGGAAAAAACACATCCAAATATATGGGTGTCAGCACATTGTGCTTGATGTGAGTGCGGGAATATAGAATCTCAATTGGATTATAAATCATATATATTTATATAAATTCTCAAAAGAACATACTATTTTTTCAAAAAAGTACTAATTATCTCACAATATTATACCCATCCTCAAAAACATCTACTCTCTCTAATGCCGCTAAATTTACAAAACCAGCCAACAAACCACAAGCCAAATTTCACATTCCAGTTTTTTCTCAAAATAATCCATTTTCCAGATTCCACATTACCGACCAATACCATTATCCATCAAATTATTTTGATTATTGATCCCATTAAATTAAAATTAAAAAATATCCATTTATCAAATACATCCCCCAAAATTTATTCATTAGACATTCCAACCACTAAAGATATCATCTCATTTCATTTCAATCCATAATTTACCAGTTACATTACTACATAGAAATATAGTATATTACCACATCACAAAAAACCACATCCTATCATTGTCATCAAGTCATCCACCCCCAAATTACCTCCATTATCATTCACATCCATCTTCTCTTTACCACAGCCACAACACATCCACTTTTACACCAAAACCAACTTATGTATGGTCACATAACTCATCAAATAATATTCCAAAAACCCAATTGAAAATCATAAAACCACAACACCGCCACGCCACAATATATCTACCCTAAAATAGAACCACACATAACATCATTTTCCATAACATAACACATAAAAATATTCATTGTAGAAAGGGTAGTTTTATCCATTCCACTTCATTATTTTAGGGTCACTCTAACACATCTATGAATTTCCTTGAGAAACCATTTCATTATCCATTTTTATGTGACTAAAAATATATTTAATGTGGTATATATAACTATTCCATGAAATGTTTCAAATCAAATGTCAAATCAGCACAAAAATATTCCTTCATTAATAATAATATTTAGTGGGGCATTTATCCTGTGCAATCATAATATCAATAATAATATCAAATATGTAAAAACAATCTATTCAATCGCCATCCCATTTCATTTTAATTACAAATTTAATTATCTATATTAGTAAGTTGAAAAAAATATTACCATATAAAATATGAGTAAAGCCCCATCTTTCTAATAAAATATATGTGAAATGAATGATATAATAAATCAAACCGATAATTCCAATCCCTTGTGAAAATTTTGAACAAGTGAAAGGCCAACAACAAAAACCTGAAGGAAAAAACCCTACCATAATACAACACAAAAACCACAAAAGCATCATTCTATAATGATAAAATCAAAACAAATAACTCCCCTAGTAGAAATATCTACCAAATAAAGAAATGGGGAAAAACAATTAGAAAACCAAATAGTCAACTTACCAAAACCGTCACAGATCGATCCTCAATGTGAATTCAGAAAAAAAAAATTAAAGGTACAGAAATGGACCACTTCAGATAAACATAGGATTTCATTGAAATAGAAGGAGTACTAAAATAATGGTTGGGTTCATGGGACTCTAGAAATATTTACCTATCCTGAAAAAGATAGGACCACAATATAGCCAACCAGAGCACACCAAATCAATTTTAAAAATCGAAGGTACTATGGTGAAGGACCCCTCACAATGATGAAACAATTATTATTATATAGTCTCTAAAATTAATTTAAATATTCATGAACAAGATCCCACAAAAGTGGAGGAATAACATGACACATCCATAGAAAATTATTTGTAGATCCTGGATAACTGAAGTTGGGGCTACAATACAGACCCTCTCTACAGAGCAATGATGGCGATTTTGACATAAATAAAAAAATATCCACCCTTGTTCAGTATGTTGTTGTTAGGGTCTCTGTAATAATCATAATCTTTTTTTAGATATGTATATTATTTTCTGGTATTTTTTTTCTCGAAAAGATGAGTTTTTGAAAATTTGATGAGTGCACATCATGTACTTTAGAGTACACAGCATGTATACAATTGTCGCGGGTGACCGTGTACTGTCCATGTAACAGCCGAGTACATTGATATGTCAGGTAACCTGAAGGCTACCAAAAAGATAGGCTGGTTAAGGTAAATACACTCCATGTAATTTTAAAGAAGTCTCCATTTTATTTTTTTATTATTACATCGGACCAGGGTCATATCTCGTTCACTAAAACCCCTCCTTCTCAGCCTGTCTCATCTAGGAGCGATTCAGGCCAACAAATATTTTTTGAACCCCCGACCAAACATCTGTTCTCCAAATTGAACTCCATCAATTGCATTGGAATCAGATCGGTGAGTTATTATTTTTTCTAGAGCCTCATCTCATGATTTCTCATCTCTCGTGAGATATATTTGGTTGAATTTTTTGGATGTTTTTATAGATCTACCACGTACTAGGTCAATTAAATGGATAACAACAGAGTATATCGATCTTACAATGTCTAGGTAGGTGTTTTGTTCCTTTATATAGTTATCCTTTTAATATTACATGAAAAAGTTCCATATAGCCTAGAAGGGGGTATTGCATGTTTAGGGATTTTAGCCCTCTTAATACCTGATATGCTTCATGTGCCAAAGTAGAGGTTTTTTATTGTGTATACGGTTATTTACAAAACTATGGTGTTGTTTCTCATGTATGATCTGGTACTGACCATTTGGTATAGCATTGTTTGGTAGGATGCTTTCTTACTATGCCTTGTGTTTTTAGGATGGAGTGATTTTATCTTCTGTTGTGATATGCTTTGTAAAAGTTTATCCAACTAGTTATTGAGGTTTACATTGGCTGGTGAACATCTTTTGTGAACAATTAACATACCTAGGGTTGTGGTAACCAGGTGTAGTAGACCATAAGAAGAATGGATGCTGAGGGCTTCCCTAGAGTTTATGTTTAATTTTAAATTATGATACCACACATGGGATGAACATGAGTGCTCGCTTAGAGTGTCTGTTGTTCCTTCTTGCGAGACCACAATGGGAATTGGATGTTGAGTGCTTCCTCATAGTGTCTTTAGAATAATAATGAAAGAGCATAGGGTGAATTTATAGTGATTTCTTCTACAGAGAGTCTTTATTTCTTGATACTAAAGGGGTTAGACCATGTGAGCTACCCAATAGGTCATTATATCCTTGTATAAGTTGAACCAGATGGGTTTGGCAGTGAGAAATTACCCAGAGGGATCCATGAGATTGTTTGTTTGAACTAGAGGGGATAGGCTATGAGCACTTCCCAGAGGGTTACTTTTTTCAGACTAGCTTCTTACATGATATATGAAAATGAATTCAATTGAAAATGAAGGATTTTTTACTATTGAGTACTTCCATGTTTACTATTTCATTTTGCCTATTTCCAGCCATACATATTCATTGACTAATAAGCACATATATTTGGGTTGTTGTCTATTGGGATTCATCTCACACCCTATTTGGGTCATTATTTTGGGCCCAAACAGATTAAATTTTTGTAGGTATAGATAAGGTCACGAAGCCTTTTATGTCAGGTACTTAACATTTGTGGAGTTTGAGAACATCGGACCAAGCAGAGGCTTGCGATGCTGTTGGAGTTTTTTTTATTTTTTACTTTGGTTTAGTACTGTATTCCATCATTTTGACTTGTTTGGATGCTTTCCTATACATATGTATCATGCATCACTTATATATGTGCTTCCGTTTATTTTTTATATCTTCCATTTTTTACTTAACGTATATTATTACTGCATCTTCTCTTGTATATCTGTTTATTTCCGATGCACTACTTTGGCAATGAGGTCATAGTTTCCCCACTATCACATCCAATTCCCTCTATGCTAGTTGGTATCCTCTTGCATTTGGGGAAATGTGATTGAGGCCATGTGATCAACTATGAACTGAGCATCTCTAGGTGGCACCCGGAACCGGGACGTTACAGTCTTCACATCTCAACCACCATCCACTTATAATGGATACTCTATATCTAAAGTTACATGATATATCCTCTCACAAAATATAAGTAGGACAAAAAATAACCCTAATTATCTCGGACAATGCATCCAACAATCCTATATTTTAGAGTCCAAGTTTCAACAAAAATACATGATCTATGATATAGGTATCCTTATCCTACAATATCTATAAAGTCATAACTTATCCAACTCTATAAAACTCCCCCAAAAATCTACACCACTACATTCTAATAATGTAAGGGGATTGAGGGTCTGAGACGTTACATCATATACCACTCAAACTATTTTATCCCTTGAGAATAAAGAACATCCTATAATGAAAATGAATGGTATTTCCCAACAACCATATCACATTATACATCTCAAAGATCTCCTTGTAAATGAACAATACCACAATCCAAATAGCCCAATTATAAAAGATGGCTACCAGATGTCCAACAACATCACTAATACACTTTAATATCATCTCCCCCATGAATAACAAAAAAATATTTCATACTAGCCAAAAACCTCCTCCCACCACCATGTTAACCTCCTCACATCCAAAGAAAACAAATACCAAAAACACTACATAAGAGTTCCCCATGCACACATATATATGAGTTCCATTTTCCATATCAAGATATAATCCACTGTGGTAGAAACTGAATCACCGACAAGGTTTTAATCATGTCAAATTATAATTACTCTCAATTAGGGATTAGGACATCCCCTCTTTATATTCTCTAATCATTAATATACACATCACATCAACAAGGAATGATCACATATCATAAACTATAATGATTCAAATATCAAATCATCATGAAAAATCAAATAAATAAAAATTAATAAAAGATCAAAAAACAATAGGCATGTGGTTGATATTTGTTTCCCAGCCCTCCCCTAGGCCCCCATTCATATATAGTGCACGAAACCATGAAATAGTACATCAATAAACAACCTTCTCTTGAAAATCCTTGATCTTCACTAGGTTCCCCAAGAATGTAACATCATCCTTGATCTCCAAATCTTCCTAATCAAGGACCAGAGAGTCATCCTAATGATACAGAAGGATTTTAGTGTCTTTTATGACATTTTGAATCTAATTTATTTTTGGTGTGTATTGAAACTGATATGAAAATTCTCTATTAATACACAATATATCAAAAGATTCCATGATATATTGAAAGAGACAACTCCCCCATACAAAACTCAACATCCCATGTCAAGGAAAAACCATCACGAACATGTGATCATAATCCTAAAAATACATGGGTCTCCTCCTTAGATTGGAATATGAATTATGTATATCACTTTATGTGTTCTTCATATCCAAAAAACACAAACTATATATATCATTTACTACACTACATTTAGACCAATAATAGTTAACTTTCTAACCTCTCTCCAACTAATCAATGAACTAAATTTCCACCCACACAATTCCTCACACCAATCCATGATGATGGCTTAGTGAAATATATTATTATAATAAAATAGATTTAAATAAATGTGAATTTATTAAAATTCATAGAAGTCTAATATGGACACCTGTAATATATCCTCATGTGTCTCAATAGTTCACTTTGAATTCCCATTGATATGTGGGTAGAAATTAGTGTTGAGTCATAATTAAGTTATGACTGTACGATCTAATCCCCTCCAAACTCATGAGATAAAATGTGAATCATGATCAAATAATATAGAAATCAGAACTTTGTGCATTCATACCACATCATCCATATAGATCCTCGCTAAAACATCCATGATGCCCGGCTCATTGATTTCTAGGGTGTGGGATTATTTCATCATCTGGTCCATGATTACTCAAATATCATTACATTTTACGTAATCTTTGTGTATCCCTATGATGAATTCCATCTACATACCATATAATTTCTATCCAATAATATCTGAGGGATGTAACAAAAATATTGGAATATGATTCTCAACCATTACCTAATTGAAAACTAGACCTCGATCAAAAAAATCATCCACCAATCATTTTATCATTGTCCACTAAACCAATTTCCTTATTCCACAATATATCTTTGACATTATTTGATTTACCACCAAAGTTACGCAATGAAATTCATGATGTCATAGCCCATGAAACTATATTCGTAAAAATAACCTTTCCTGTAATAACACATGTTTTTGACCATCCTTATACAATCCCTTACAAGTGTCCCCATGGATCACATTATCATGAATCTCCTCTGCCTCTACATCTCTACACTGAGACTCCACCACCTGATATATTAGTTAAGACTACATCATCATATTAAATAAGTAACCTACACCATCAACCACCCTTCCATATAAATTTAGGTTTTATAAATTCCTCCATCTCCCTAAGCATATTTGGACTCTAAAAAAACATCCTTCGTTGAATTAATACTCAAAGAATTGACCGTGAAATTTCTCTTTCATAAAGGCATGGAGATATTAATGTCATATTCCTAGAGAAACATCATCTACCTACACTACCACATATTTAGGTCCCACTGTGATAATATATTCCTAAAAATCTTTTCATTGTTGAATCCTAAAAATATTTCTCAAATGGGGAAATTTCACGAAAAAATAGTAAAAACCCAATTTCTGTTATTTCTATATCGTTGGTATCCATGTTAACTTCATAGAGGCATAAAATCACTGCTAAATAATAGATCACTAATTTTTTATTCTTGAATAAACATCCCAATCCAAGATGGGATGCATGAAAAAACACCAAAAATCTCACCCATCCTCTAGAAACTAATGAACTAGAGTGTAACCAATTTCCCTTGAGGTAGTCAAATTCAAACCAACACTAATTAGTTCAGATAAAATCCTAGTTATTCTATGTCAGAAATATTATGGGGGCTATAATCCTTCAGAATTAGGTCACAATCCTTTTATAATATCTTGCACAATCAAATAAACTGTGAAACATTACCATATTATTTGTTACTACCCAAGAAGTGACTGCCTTCAACATTGATATGTCCATAGAAACACTTTTTTGAGACACCACATATCCATGGAAAAGCACATCTCATTTCCAATACAAAAACATGAAAATATTTCTAAGAGATGGTGGTGTCTAAGATCATTCATGATTTCTCTATGTGATTTACATGACCCTCCCCATGAATTTTTGGGGATCAATATGTCATTAAAGAACATGTCTAAAAACTGGTCTAGGAAATCAAAAATCACAGTTATAATGAGCCACATGAAAACAACTAGAGAATTTATGAAATTGAATATAATGAAAATGAACTCAAAGTATCTTTACTTACATATGATGATAGTCATTGGGGAATTATCCTTCTTCACCCTCTACTGGTGATACCCAGACCACATATCAAACTTATAAATATAACTAGATCCTATAAAATTGTGGAAGTGATCATAAATCATTATAATAGGGTAAATATTATTGATCATTTCTTGGTTTAACATTTGAAAGTCTATACAAAACCTCAGATTACCATCTACCTTCTTGGAGACAAACACAATGAAACCCCATAGTTACACACTAGTCTAGATGAAACAATTCATCATCTGATTATCTATAATAATCTTTAACTCATAAGGAATAGAAGGTGATATTTGTTAAGGATCCATAAAAATTAGATAATAAGAATTTTGTAAGTCTGTCCTAAGATTAACATCATGTTACGGGGTAGTGTCACAACCTCTTTAGAAAAATCATCCGGAATACCCATTAAAAACATGGGAGACTATTTCATCCATGTGTCCAATGATTCCATATGAAACTCAGAAATCAAAAAAAAGAAGGTTCTTTATTTGTTTATTTCTCACAAGAAAAATATATTATCCAATTAAAACCACCCATTGATCATCCACATAAGAGAACATGAATCTCCACCCAAACCAGATGATACAGAAATCAGAGAAAATACAACCATTTCTTACTAAGGATGGAATCAAAAAACCTTTATCTAAAGAAATAATACATTCTCACCAACTAAAGTTTCCTAATCATTATTCTATACCCCCATCACACATTAAATAATCTAGTATTTTATCCAATTGATATTGTAAACACCAGAGGCATGGGAAGAAACTCTACGTCCAATCACAAAAAATAGACTAGATTAGGTGAAACAAAAGTGGGAGAAGCTCTTGAATCAAAAAATATCAAAAATAAAATGTTCAAAATCATGATGACTGTACCACAAAATACTTATGGCCACTATGCTACTATAGTATCAATGACATGAAACCAACCACACCCAATTCATATGCCTCTTTGCTAATGACCACCTCTATAGGGACACTTAGGTGAATCTCTTTTATAATGATGAAAATCTTGAGGAAAGCCTCTTCCCACACCAACTCATTTCTATGGACAATAATCCTACTACCCCAACTATTGAAACGACATCACTAGAAGATTCTACTGAGGATGAAATTGTAATTATCCACCTACACGAAATATAGAATAATGAAATAATAATAATTACTTTTAATAATGTCCATGAACCTTACATAAAATAAACAAAAATCTATATTCCCTGAGAAATCCATGAAAATTACTTGACCCAAAAGTCTAGAAAGGATGCTACTAAGGTCGACTCCCCACTAGTCAAAACCTTAATGTTCTTGGTGCCTATAATCTACCACTAACAACTCTGATCCTTGAGGAACCATGTTGGTTCCCCTCTCATTATAATCCTCATCTTGAGTGAATCTATTTGATCACAACCACCTTATTTTGAACTTCCATATATTTCAACAGCATAAATGGGGTAGCTACATACTGGGTAGAAGAATTTGATGAATCTTCATGACACCATGGTCAATAATCCTCATCTAAAAAATAGTCTCGGTGAAAATGAAAGCGATCCTTTCACATGATATGAAGCTCATGTATAAAAAAACTACCTTTTTAAAGAAAATTTTTCTCACAGTTATTCAATACCTTCTTATTAAATGAGAGGAACTCCACTCAAAAAAACTTTTGAAATAAAAACCACAAAACAACATCCTTCATCAGATCAATAAGTTATATCATCCACCACTAAAGTGAAGGTCCTTTCATCTAATTCAGTCTCACTAGGAACCAATATTCCACATGGAACCCAATTTTACTAAAGAAGATATCAATATTCTCCAACCATATATCTTTCATTGGATCAAAAATGACCCCATCATACTTCCCCAATGTATTCCTCTAATTATAATACAAAAGTGTCCACCATTGATCAGACATGACAACCAGATCAACCCTTCGGTAACAAACTATATTTGTTTGATTAATCTCCATTGCCTAAACCATAAGTTGATTACAATGGCGATCCATAAATAAAAGGGGAATAGCAATTTTCTAAAGATGGTAGTATAGAATTTTTTTATGATTCATTATGATTATTTTAACATCCCTGAACCAGAACCACACATTTCATATAAGATCAAAAGTAAATTAATACGCATGTTCCTCCCAAAGGACTCTACAGTACAAGAAACATAACTTCACCTGGTCAATTAGTTGTCTTAGACACATTTCATCACCTCAAGAACGACCAGAAAATCCTATTATAAAATCGGTCTTCCATGCTAATGTAACTCACCAAGATCAACTATTATTGTTTCTTTACCAACCAATGCAATCTTCATAGTTCCTAACTCCATCCTCCATCCTATCTACAAAATCTTAGAATGTATACCACACTATCATGAACCCCATGGTCCAATGGTACCCCTCATGGAATGGAAATAAAGGTATAGAGATAATGACCCCCTGAGTCCTGCATCCAGTAAGCACTACATTGGTAACTTGATCAAATGGTATGAAATCTCAAAAGGGGGATGACTACCATAAATAATAATTAGATCATGATATGGAATAAATCAAACTCAATAAATAGTATGAAATAATATGAAAATGAATCCAATACCATCTCATAATTCATGTATAATTAAAACGGATACCGATAAATGTCACCAAATAAATACCCAAAATAAAAGATAAGGTGGAAACATTGAAAACATCCAAATATCGTATCTAGTAATTTCCTACATGATATATGTAGTTCTCTTGAAAACATGAAAATGTTTATTTATACATAGGGTGACCATATTAACATAATTAGTAGGGTAACCCAAGTCTCTTTTGAATATGTAAAAAGATCATGGTAATGTTGTTTTTTGAAAACAACTGAACTAATGAACCCTACATATGTCCACTATCCCAGACCATCATCACCATGGAATGATCACCAAATCACTCATCCAATGATAATTACATAATAATATGGATATAGATAAAGGGTACCCCACACGACATTCTGAATGATATTCATCCCCCTGACCCAAACATCGTACATCTTGATGATCCCATATTTTCATTATAAAATAATTCCACATGTCACTCACAAACACCGATAAAATTACATTATATCACATCATTCCTTTCCCACAAACACTCGGTCCATAAAATTATATCACATCAAACCTCACCCACATAAACTTAGGCAATCAAAACACATCCACATTCACACTACCGGAGTAGTATGGTATCATGAACACGAAGGAAATCATCATATTTCCCCCCACAAAAAATTAATGACCCCAACCATAATCCATCTCATCAAATCATCATAAATCACTATAGTGAAATTTTGTGTTCTGATCATTACATACAATGCATTTACTAATAGCATAGAGAAGATAATAGAAATGAGTGGGGAATAATCCATCCATCCTCACCATTGAGATGTTGGGAAAAACCCCTTCTAAATATATGGGTTTTAGTATATAGTGTTCAACATAGGTGGAGTGGATATATGAAATCACAAGGAACATACATTTAATATATGTATATAACCACACACAATCCAAATATATGAGTTCAAAACAAAGCACTAAACATTTCTCAACACCACCACCCAACCTTACAATACATCCAATTTTGTTCCCACCACTAAAAGCATGAAATTACATGGTAATACCCATGCCTCATTTCATATTACATTTTCTTCCACAACATAATCCATATTAAATATTCTACTTTACCTATCAATCAATTTATCCAGTCAAATCATTTCATTATGAAGACCACTAAATAGACATTATGTAACAACCATATAATCCATACGTACCATATTAATTTATTAATTATACATTCATCCCATTTACAAAAATATCTATATCTATTTAAAATCATTATTAACCAGTTCAATTACTAAAGTGGAAACTATCCCCTAATAACACTAAAAAAACAACCCATATTAATTGTCAAGAATACTGGCCCCACAACACCACCATTCATAGCCACATCCTATTTCACTTTACCAAATACTCATCACAACCACTATTCCTCCACAATATTACCATATAAATGTCACAAAATTTATCACATTACTTCCACAAAATAATAATTACACATCACCGACCAACATCATGGAAAAACCACAACACAAAAACACAGAATTAAAACTACCCATTACATCTCACAACTCAACATAGAACATTTTTTAGATTATCAACCATATTTTTATCCATTCCGATTATTTATTTTTGGGGAATTCTAAAACAACAATGAATATCTTGGGTAAAGTATTTCAATTACCCGATACAAGTGATTATTCAATTACATATACAGTTTTTTAAACAAATAAAAAAAGTTTCCCTACACATGAAAAATCTATAAAAACAAATCCCCCCAAAAAAAAAAATTTTCTTGGGGAATTTATACTATTCTATCACAATATTAATAATAATATTAAATATGTAAACAATTGGGATTAAAACAATTACCCTTTAATTCAAATTAACCATTTTATCATATTTAATATTCCAATGGAATCCATATTCGCATAGATAAAGGATTGTAACATTCCACTTACAAGATACACTAGAAGAAAAATGAAGGATACCCTACCTAGAATAGAGATTTACAATATAATGCACAAATTTGGAACAAGATAACTAAAATTATGGTGAATCATAAGAAAAAAGAATGCTCTAACATCCTAGAACATAATTTCCACAAAAATAATCTTAGAAAAACATCAAACCAAAGATTTGACTAAAAAAAACTCTCCTAGATGAAAAAACATTGATAATGTAGAATAAAAAATGATGGGAACCTACCAAAAACCACCATGAAATAGTCCTAAAGTTCTAAATAAAAATACAATGAAGGGGTGATAAAATAACCACTTCTTATGAACTAGGGGTTTTCACAAAATGAGAGAAATTCTAGATGAATGGTTTGGTTTTGGGGCTCTGGGAAATTTTACCCAACCAAAAAAAACATAAGACCATGGAACAGTAACTAGGACTACACCAAATCATATTTCAAACTAAAGGGACTAAGTAACATGTCCTCTAATCACACCGCATACAAGTTGGTAAAACCGTAGCTAATATCCATGACTATACCCACCCTGAATATCCTATATATTGGGAGGAAGACCAAAATATAGCCAAATTCTCTTGGATATATACCATCAATAATTGAATAAGGTATATGATGTAACCCGACTCCACGGTGCAGTGGACATTATCTTCAACGAACGACTAAAATATCCCCATATCCACAACTTCATAGTGGGGGTCTCCACATTACATCCATCATCATCAAAGAAGAATACATAACATCCATGGTTCCATGGTGCAACCCCACCCCCGCAAATGGAACTAGATTGGAAAATCCTCTTTAACTTATTTTATATAATAATAATATATCCTATAATGAAACATCCAACATTGCTCCAAAGACACATGATCCGCACAATGTGGCTCCTTTACTAAGACTCTCCAGCAAGCTCCTCTCTCTTAAACACCCCAGGACACCACCATACACCTCCACCACAAAATTATCATAATGTAATCGGCTGAGATCTCCACGGCATAACAATTAGATTCTCCAATTTCTATTCCCTCATTGATTTCATAACAAAAATGTTTATGAATGATACCAAATGCACTTATATATATAACATTTCATATACTTTATTATAATCTACTATTGAAATGATCATTTAATATTTCATTATTAAATATATATCCCAAATCATACCTTGAATGTGTTGTGTATTTTTTTGATATGTTCTACTGGATTCATCCTCCTTCTACTAGAACTCATGGAATTATCTATATGATTTTTGAATTATGTTTTTTAGAATATATTTGTATAATATTATATTATAATTCTAATCCAATTACATGGATTCCATTTTTTTTTCTACCTCATATTTTTAATGAGATTCCATTATGGATCTAAATCACCGTTAGGATATATTTTCTGTTGAAATAATCCATTTCACAAAAAATAGTGGATTTGTAGGGAAAAAAATATGTGTGGTCAATATTATCTAAAATTCATAATGGACCGTTGTTACTCACATACAATTTTTTGATATTAATCAGAATCCATGTAATTTTTTACATCTCATGAAATTTTGGTGTGAATTTCCCTGTGATTTTTCACTTATACTCCCATCTAATTTGTTTACTAATTATGATATTCATTACTATATCCATCATATTCTTTATCATCTCAGTTCCTCCTTGATGAATCCATTTTGTTAAACTAATAATGATAGTTTAAGTATCATGAAATAATATTTAATAATGTAATCATATGATAGTGTTGAAATAAATGGAAGTGAATTGTATTCATTGTAAATAAATGGTAAATATGAATTAGATATTATAATAGGATAATAAGGGAAGAATCATGGATTATTACTATTCTCTATATCATTTTGGATGAATATATATCTATTTTAAATGTGATTAAGGAGTTTTTCTGATTAAGATGATGATGAAACGTTTTTTAAAACATGTTGAAGAATAAATTATTATTGAAGATGATTATATTTACAAATATTTGACGCGATGAGGAATAATTATTTTCATAAGAATATTTTAGGAGTGATCAACTAATTAATATTTAGATGAATTAATTTGAATTCCACCCAAAATTGTATTTTTTTCATGATGAATTTGTGAGAATATTTAAGAACATATATATATAAAAACTACAATTAGTAATTTTATTTTAATTTTACTAAAATTATGGTTTCTATTGACTAGATAAGAGGATAACTCAATCGCTTAAGTATGTGGATATTCATTATGTCAATTCATATGTGAGAAACCATGCTTTATGTCTTGTGTGGCTGCTTGTGAAAGTTCATTGATGTTCATGAAGAAACATAGGCATGCACATATGATTTCAGGGGAATGGTAGTTAGACTCAGTAGTGTGGGGGTGGATGTGGAGATTGAAAGGGAATACCATACCCTAATTGTCTAACTATGGTGGTCTTAAATAATGAGACAAGATTTTATTTTGATTATAGACATTTATGTAGTTTATGTGGGATAAAGATGCATAGGGTATAGCTACTCCATGAAGTTATAATATGAATATAACACATAAATTTGGATCACCACTATTTTAATGATCCACAAAACTCTATATCTTTATATTCAACCTCTACTCATCTGCTACACTGACATGATCCCCAATAATGTTGGTTCAATGTTGTGAGATACACTTGTTGTTTGGAAATCCACTAATAGTCATTCCAGCTCTAAATAGAGAATTTAAATTATTATTGTGTATCCCATATTTATGCATTTTCACTTGGAGGTAAACGCATGTATTGAGATAAATAACACAAGATTACAAAGGAATTGAAAATGATGAAGATGAATATTTAGGCATATTTTTGTTTCGTACAAAAATGAAATCATTATCACATGCATATTACAAGTTCATAATGTAAAAAGAAAATAATTACCTAAAGAATAGAAACATAGTCTCCATGTATAATTTGAATCTTGAGAATATATTTGGATCTCTAAATTTATAAATAATTAAGAAAAACAACATAAATTTTGGGACATAAATCATCTGAGTACTCAAAGGATATGAGGTGGAACGCACATATAAAAGGATATCATCAAAGATTATGGAATATTTTTCCATTCATGTAATGAGATATCATGTTTATCAAATTAAAAATATCAAAAATTTACTTCTTCACTTGCATGAATGAATTTTACATGACCCTATAAGGTTACATAAGGATGTGGGATGATCCATTACACTATTTTTATCATTCATGATGGATATAATATTTAATATACCCTCTGTGAAAAATAATGGATAGATTTTTCTTATACTCATGATTTTCAATGAATACCCAATGGCTATATGAATATGATTGGTCATGTGAAGGTCATTACACTACATGATCCATATTTTGTGAAGGATTATAGCCTTGTGATGGACATATTTTTTTTTCAATGTCACTAAGAGACATTAGTTTCATGCATAAAATCTATATGCATGCACAGAGTAAAATCAAGATTATTATGTGAACCGTTAGTTATATTTATATCAAAACATGTTTAAATAAAACCATGACCAAGAATTGAGGAAGACAAAAAATATTCCCATAAAATGATTCTAATATTTAATGATATTGTTAAAAATTAATATACATTGATGTACACTTGTGATAAACTTTTTAAGAAGAAATATTTTATTTAGTGAAATATTTTTCAATAATTTTTTATGATGTTTTTAGTGAATTTTTTTTGAATCACATATTATAATACTCCTCCAACTATATGGTTTGGATTTCATAATGTAACCCCATATTTTTATTGAGAGTAAACTGTTGATATGGATCACCTTCAAAAATATGAGAATCATAAAAAACATTTTCATGTTCCAAGAATGGAATATATATTTAATTGAATTGATCCATTCCTAAAAAATTAGTCGATAAAAATACCAACTAAACGTTCATGGTAATTATCATATAAAATACCTAATGGACAGTTTTTTCTTTATAAGAACATTTGGATGTTCAGTAATATTCTTTTATAGATCACATATTGAGAATGTTTGGTGATAATTTCTTTGATATGATTCACACATTCTACAATATAATTTTTATTCTCATTAATCATGTCTTTTCAATATCCACTTCAAACTTTATGAACTCCATTACCCCATCATCAATCCAAATATTAAAACCAATAATCATATTGTATGTACCGAGAAATAATAATAAATGTAGTAAATCATAAAATATGTATAATTAATCATAATATTTCATAAATTAAGACTCATTTATTTTATCATATTCTATTTTGGATCATCATACATATAATTCTGATCATAATATGTAATTTTAGGATTCATACTCATATTCTTGATAACCTAGTCATAAAAATAACTAAACATAACTCCAATACCAACTCAAATTACCAAACTATAGTATTTATATTTATTATATCATTTTATATGAACACGTATTACATATAAAAATAAATCATGCCCCAAAAACATTGTCTTTACTGTCATTGGTGACTAGATTCATAACAAACATATTTCACAGACATTATTAAATATATCCCAAAAATATTCTTTACACTTGATACCCTTATAGAAATATCATATAGAATACTCTTCTTCATAATGTGGTCACTGAAAAAATAATAATGGAAAATATTATATTCATAGCAGTGTGTAAGTATAAGAAGTAAACATCATGGATTATAATGGAGAAACAAATGAGTATATGTATATGAGAACATAATAAAGGTGTATGAATATAACATAACAGAATCATACCGAATAAAAAGTATATCATAAATCATGAGTCATGGAATAATTATTTTTTGTATCATAAGACAAGACTAATGTTAATTTACAAATAGGAGTCAATAACATCGATTTAGGAAAACAAAGAATATGTATCTTTTATATTATATTGACATAACATAATAATGTTGAATATACATATGAAAATAAAATAATTTCCAGTATATTGGATCATTACCAAGAACATCATCCTATAGTGAATAGGGCCCCTTTGTTGATTGGTTTTAATCCCATGTACCTAAAATATTAGTTCATGAGTTATATGGCTTATCCTAATGCATTGAGTGGATATACAATTCCAGGATCACCCATCTTATGATTTAAAAAGTCCCTCAGGGGTTTTCTTAATATACATTACATATAAACTCATGTGATATAAATCTTTACCCAATTCATTAAAGGGATATATACTACCAGTCTCATAAATAAAATAATGAAAAACATTAAATATGTGTAAATATTGAACCAAAAAATCATAATTTTATCATGGTATTATTAATCCGTGAGCATAAAATTTTATTTTTATGAATCGCCATAAGGAATAAAAATAGAACATCCTAAGAAGGAAATGTATTTCATGAAAAGTTTCAGAAGACAAGATCATAATCTATTTAGAGAAATAATGTGGATGGTTTCATTATAAAATTTCTACAATAAATCATAAGAAATATTAAATAATATTTTCATAGATGGAAAACAATTTTTAAGATCATTATAATATTACTTTTAGAAGTATATAGAAAAAACCTTATTTTTTTAATAAATTTTAATTCTAAATAAAATAAATTATAAAACTACTTGAATAAAAACTACATTATAAAAACATGAAAAAATATATACAAATATTTTTTGAGAAAACTGAATAATATGGTAGGGAAATTAGATCATATAAAAAATGTAAAAAATATATTATATTTCCAAATTTTTAAATAAATCTATAACACAATGAAAAAGACAGAAGCAAAAAAATTAAAATTACATTCTATTCATTATTTATTAATGAAAAGATAATCCCAAATAAATTAATATAAGAAATAATATATTTATAGATAATGGAAATTATAGAAATATAAAATGAACATGAACAAGAAGGTGAAATTTTCCTGACTGAAATATGAGATAACATACGCTTCCCATAGAAGCCATATTTTTGTTGATTTAAGAGAGAAAGAGATGAGAAATGGTATGAAGACTTATAAAACCTAGAAATAACTAAAGGAAAATAAAATATAAGGTATTTTATAAAGAAATATCATATAATTTCCCATAATGTAATCTTAAAAATATTTAATCATGATTTTCAAAGTGTGATCTGAACAAAAACCCATAGCTCAAAATCCCATTTAGTTGGTCTCAATATAAAATTACATATAACCAATTTAAGATTACTACTTATCTTGATCTGCACTGTATATATATATATATTTTATATCATTAAATTATAATTTCTGATTACCCATTTGTTTAAAATTATTATCTAAACATAATATTTTTCAATAAATTGTCACAATTTTTCTACTATAGAATTGGTATGTGTGTTATAGTAATTACATCGTTCTCATGTTTTAAAAACCACAAGTGTTACCATAGATTTCACATAGGTGTGTTTTATATAATTCTGGTGTCCCATGCACATTTCCTTTTTCTTATGGTGATTGTATTCATAGAATTCTTAAATGTATTCTTTTTTTATTTCGTTTCAATAATAATTATGGATTTTATTAATTAATATATATTTTTATATATTTCAATTTAAAAACTATAAAATACAATTTACTAATTATTCTTACAATTTATAATTATTTTCATGTTATCTTATTCATTCGGGATGTAAATGTTGTAGAATTGTTCACATAGGTGGTAAGACCATGAAAAATAAAAAACATGATATAAAGATTAAATGAGTAAGAAAAATTAATTTAATAATAGTAATGTCACATTTAAAATAAATTATTTATTTATAAAAATAATTATTAATTTGGTAAACCATATTTAATTTGTGGGGGATAAAATAATATAAAGAAAAATGATTAAGGGGAGGATAACACTTATGTTGAAGACATAAATATCCTCTTAGAGATCCTCTTAGAAATGAGTGATTTGGGACTTATTCATATGACTAGATATTCTAATAAGTATAAGAAATTTTTAAGAAATTTTATTTTTGTATGTATTCATAAAAAATGAAGTAAATTTGTTGGGTAGTATGTGTAGAGGAGGGGTCCTTTGATAAGTTTGTTTCGAGTGAAATTTTCACAAATACCCATTATGTAATATATGTGGTTTTATATTTAATATATAAAGTGAAAAGAAGTGAAAATTCTGAAAAGGTAAGAGGGGATGTTTATAATTAGCTAATATAAACATTTAACGAAAAGGTTTAATGAAATTTTAGGTCATTATCCCCTAGATTTAATACTTTTAAAACTTTTTGACCATTACCGCGGTGACAAAAATTTACCATGATAATTTTTTTTTATTAGAAAATAAAATATAACTTATTACCTAATTTTGAAAAAATTATTCCAAAAATTAAATTCCATTTATTGAGTGGAATTTATCACATTAGTAAATACTAATTTCAAATATTCATCATATGACACGTAAAAATTGTGGATAGAAAAAATAAATTTTTATTCCAAAAATAGATATATTTTTATTCTTTACCAAATAATCATAATTTTTTGTGTGATAATAGATTTTATTATATATATAATAAAATTTATTAAAATAGTTCTTCATTGGGGATCATATTAAGATATAACTATGAAAGGACTCCGCAAATTGGAAAAACTATTCTTTTTAAAAAATAGATCTTTTAAACCTTAATTAATTTTATCATTATTAAGAAATAATTATTAATCAATTTAATAATCATTATTAAATTTTTTATATATGTAACAATCATTATTTAAATATCAAAATTTTAATATGATACATTTATATTCCAAATTAAAATATTCAACGTATACTAAAATATGTTTTTTATAATTTTTTTGTAGTATGTAGCTTAGAATTTCTTATACTTACATGTATATTTCATTGTTCTTATAATTATTTTAATAATAAATAATTTAATTGTATCAATATGGTTTATTAATACCATTCATTAAAAGTTATAATTTTTTAAAAAAAACTGTATTTCAAAACATAATTGTTTCATTAAAACCAATGATATTTATTCAAGCGAATAAGTATCATTTAATTCAATTCCTATCTAATTATTTTATTTAAATTATATTAATTACAAAAAATGTATTTTATTTTAAAATTCAAATATTATTTTTGTATATAAACTAAATATGTATAATTCAATATTGTTCACATTTTTACTTGCATAATATCGAAAGACTGTGTAGCATTTAATATGAATCGTATAATGACAACATTAGTCCCATTACATCCTATATATTAATTTCATTATGACATCAGAAATCAAAATTTTCCTTCACATAGCTCTCATTTTATATTTTAAACATGAATTCTCATTTATTTAGGTTTTTTCTAAATATATAAATTATTCTATGAGTTGTAAATCAAATTGGGTGTTGATGATCCAGTGGAATTAATTATTGTAAAAATATTATTATTTTCTATCTATTATCACATTCCAATTTTTTCACTATTTTACGTAATCATATATGGAATCCGATTCATGGATTCAAGTAATTTCATTGTAATGATCTATTATATGGAAATAAAATGGTCTTTATTTGGTTCATTTATTTTATAAATTGTTTATTACTTTGTTTTAAGTTCATTATAAAGAATTATACAAGTAACTTAGGGAAATAAAATATTCACTTCATTCATGGATGTTACAAATACACTATGTGTGTCAGGATAATAATCTATAGGGGTTTCGATCTCCCTCGATCAATATCAATATTCCAAAATGAGTCATGGTCCCCCTAATTGAAGTAAAGTAGATAAGATTAGAAATTATATGTATTAGGCACTTATGTTTTCATTTCTCAAAATTCATCAGCTTCCATATGTTAATTGAATCATAGAGAGATAATTTGTGTGGTTGAAAATATAGTTAACTATGGTTATATATTTTCCATAAATCATATCTAGATACATTATATTACATTTAATTTTTTTTAATAATTTCATATTATTTTTTCTTGGTGTTCTATTTTTAATATATATACACACCTCTGTCTAGGTTACATGGACATACATATTGTGTCTTTTCGTGGGATGTTTACATTTTATTTGAAATTGGAGTTTTTGGTGGATTAGTTGGAATTGGTATTTAAGGGAGAATGGTGGTTATCATTGTTGGTGATTCATGTTTCTAGAGGTTTTTATTTCATGTTCTAGATTTCCCCTATTCCCATAACAAAATACTTATCTTTAACAAAGATATTGATATTTCTTCGTTTATTTGTTGATTTTGGGGATTATTTAATTAATTTATGTTATTTATAGTCACATGGGTGATTTAATTTAATCTATGGCTTTTATATATATTCATGTATTATTATACATATTTTATTGTGAGTATTTTGGGATTTTATAGTTTTAGAGGATGAGGCATCTCATATGTGCGTTATGACATATTGGTTCTTGTCACAAGCCCTATGCCTATTGGAGGTGTTATTGGGGTGGGACATTCAGTCTACTACATGCTCAGGTGGTGTCTTGGTGGGTTTTATCATTCTATTCCAACATAGTTTAACATAATACTATGTAGTTTAATTCAATTTGGTTAGTAACCATGAAATGGAATCAAAACTATTGTGATGATTTTAAGTTACTAAAATGTTCATTTAATGCAAATGTATTTTTCTATGTCTCTCCTTGATTACATCATAGATGAATGATAAAGAAGGAGAATCATTCCCCATGTTTTATTAAAAATAATGATATATCATACCACATCAATGAGTTCGTGTATTCATTTTATTTATCTCATTGATACAATGTAATTACAGATTTCATCAATTTATTATAGCTTGGTATGTATGCAATTATTCCTACTCACACGATCTATAATGATAATTTAAATTTTGAGACAAATAACACCATTATGGAATAACAAATTATTATTGAGAAATAAATAAAAAATTACTTCTAAAAAATGTTCATTCCATTATCTCAAGTACGATGGAATCATGGTTATATTTTATTTTAGGCATAGAAGAAAAATAGTGATGGTTAATATCATTGGAATGGATTTTTCTCTTTTGGAAAATTGTTAATTGTTTTCAAGGATGATAATCCTAATGGAGGGGATCCTTTAATTACAATCCTCACTCATGTGAGTTCATATATATTTTTTACATCATTTGAATGATTAAATAATGTTTTTTATGGTCATAGGGGAATTATATGGAGGGTAAAGGAAATTAGGAAAGGCAATTTAAAGAAGGTAAATTGGGGGTGGTGAAATAGACAAACTAGATCTCTTGTTTCTCACCACTGAATGTCTTGTGTCCATTTTTGTGACACCAAAAGAAAAATAGAATCCCACAGTTATTTTAGGGATAATATGATACCTTTTTAAAATAACTAATAAATAACAAGTTTGGTTTAAAAATTTAAACTGTTAAATATCCCTAGTTAGGATTTATCCCCTTATTTAATCTTATAACTAACCATATGAGCTAATATATTATATCTATTTGAAGAACCCATTAAGTGGGTGAAAATTTAATAATCCTCATAAATTTGGGCTGAAATTGTTCTAGACAATCTTTTTTGAGATTATCCCAGTCGATACATGGTCAATATGGAATTGGTATTACATTAGTAGAGGAAGTTATCTCACAATCACCATTATTTTATTTGGTTAATTTTTTAGATAAGCATGATATTGGAGTCATGTTATGACTTGTTTCTTGGTCCAAATTATTTATGATTATTTTTTTTTTGTATTTTATTTATTCCAAACATGATAATGGATTTTTATAAGAACTATGGAGTAGTGAAGAATGAATTGAATGGATTAAAACTATTGATTTTAGAAACACAACATCATGGTTTTTAAATACATCACAATATAATTATAGTATTGAATGAATCATATATGAGAGGGAAGTATATTATGTTAATCTTCCAAATATAGGATTTAATATCGTGTGGTAGTAATCATGGAATAGTTAATTAATTTGATTATTGATAATACTAGAAAAACAATTATTTTATACAAAATAATTGATTGAACCATATATTTAATCTGATGTGAGGAAGAAATTAATGTGATACAAGACACCTCATTCCACATATAGATTATTATACCACATAGGGTCATCTATGTACATTTGTAGAGATAAAAACAATGTAAATATACCATCATTTAATTTTAGGCCTCCTATATACTAAAATTTATTAGTTTATTACATCCTGAAACACTACTCCACACAGTAATGCGCCATGAGGTAATGACAAAAAATTAATGAATTTAGAGAAACCATGCTTCTAAATCATGGGTGACAATGAATTTTTAAAATTATGGTTCAAGATATTTTAGGAATGCAACACTATAATTCAATATAACATATAACATTAAAAAATATGGATAACACACCGCACGCTCTGACCCCTTTTCTAAAAATTTTGACCATTAGGGCCCCCTCTGCCTGGCTACCACAGTTATCCTCAGCTCCTCCCTTTGATCCTGGCTCCTACGAACGTTCCTTGCTTGATCCTTCGGGCTCTTTCGCCCCCCTCGTCACCCCTACATTTGTCCATGTTTCTTGGACCTCCATTCGCAAGGCTCTCTATGGAACCTCTCCTTCCGCGGGCCTCCCTTGTTTCCTGACGATATCCATGGGGGTTCCCCAGTCCTCACATGATGGTTCTTAGGTCTACCTAGATATCCCTACTTTTGAATTTCTGGATGCTTCGCCTAGTTTTCATCTCACTATTATATTTTGTTTTGGTGCCGTTAAACCCTCTATTACGGGATTTCAGTGATTCATTAACTCATGCGGTCTCCGCCTTCCAGTGCGGATCCCAGCTCTTCATCACCCCTCCTTCTGCATCATGCTCTCATATCAGGAGTATTTCCTTTAGGTGTGGTGCAAGGTGTTTCTCTCCCAGGGTCTCTGGTTCTTCAACCCCTTGAAATGGTCAATTGATGCCCACAATGGGAATGAGAGTCCCCTAGAGGTAGTGTGGATCAATCCTCCAGACCTTCTGCTCCACTTCCATAGTGAAAGGGTTCCTCTCCACCATTGAAGACTCACTGGGTGGCTTCCTCTACTCAGATCTCTGGACAAACATCTATGCAAAGGCTTCTGTGGCTTCAGTTTTTGTGAAATTGGATCTTTCTCTCCTAGGGAGAGATAAAATTGATATCTAGATGCAGGACTCCTTTTGTTGGGTTTAAGATATCTTATATCATGTGTTCTTGGGATTCTTCCCTCACTTACTTCTTCAACGGAGCTCCTTGCAGGTGTGCCACTAGAGTCATCAGGGTGGTCAAAATCTATGGAGCCCCCTGTAATGCATCGAGGTGATCATCCATATATGTTTAAAGGCGACCTCCTAGGGATGATATTCGAGGTGGAACATACCCCTGATAATTTTTTGGAGACTCCCTGGTGGAATTGTCTCCCAGGCATGTCCCTTCCTTGCCAGGCATTAAAGAGGCATGTTGGGACTTAGTTCCATATGTTCCGAGATGGTTGTCTAGGGTTCAGGTTTGCACCCCACTCCTTTCTCATGTTCGTATTTTAGGTCAGAAAATCACCCCCATGTGGAGTTTTCTTAGGTTCATAGTGGTCAATGTGTAGATGTTAAGTCCTTATAAATAGTGATGATGAGTTACTCCTTCAATGGATTTAAGCCTTCCACTGATGCGGTCTCTTACCTGGTGCATGCAACTGAATGCCCACTAAACAAGGCCCCTAGTTTTAAGAGGGATCCCAAGTCCCCTACAGATAGCAAGGGGAGTTCATGAGGGCCTCTCCAAGGTCTTAGATCCACTTTGAATGGCACCATATGTAATGGTATTAGCATGCACACACGATCTCAGTCTAAGAAACTCACAAGATAGGTGTCCTCCCACATTGAGAAGGCCATTCAATCTGGGTCCAGTCCCATATCCTTGTTTACCCAATGACTCCACTAATCATCTAGAATTCTTGAGGTATTGGAGAACATGTCAAAACATATTTCTTACCTTCCGAGGTTCCAAAACATAAGGCCTAATTGGAGTTCATCCTTGAGAACATGCAGCAATCTATAAATATTCTCGAGTTCTCCAGGAGGCTCAAATTGCATGGATACATGCATGCTGAACCGACTAATAAGAACATTTGGATTTTCTGGCATCATCTTGTTTCAGTGGTTCTATCCCATGGGGGGGTGGGAAAGTTCATCACTATTAGTGTTTCCCATGGATTACAATGTTTCTTCATCTACTTCATTAATGGATGTTGTGATCACCAACAACAGGAATCCCACTGGAATGCTCAAAGTGGCTTTGACCCTGGAAATATCACATGGTTCATCACAGGGACTTCATTGTCATTGTGGATCTGAAGGACTGAAGGGGAAGAAGCAATTCAATAGAAATGGAAGTCTGGATTTCTCTCAATTTATGGCTGGAAATGGTCTCAAGAACCTAGGATTCGTAGGAGATAGTTTTACTTGGTGCAATAACCGGTGGGTTCTCAGAGGTCATGGAGCCATCTGGATAGATGTTTGGCCAACTTGAATGTTATCTCGATCTATGGAAACACCGCGGTGACCCACATAGAACGCTTCTTATCATACCACTCCCCTCGTTTTCCCACTCTAGCCTCTGTATATGTTCATAATGCCCATTTACATTTCTATCACCACTAGGTAAGTATCCCATGCTATAGAAATATGGTTAGGGACTCCTGGGTTGTTCCCACGTAGGTCCATTCATGGACATCCTTTCACAATAAATTAATAGGGCTGAAGAAGAGGCACCAATAGTGGACGAAATATTCCCAGCTTTCCATCACGGACCTGGATGATTCTATGCAGGAGGTTGATCATCTCGAGTGGTGTCTCGAAAAAGACAGGTCTTATTGGTCCTTTGAGGTTCTTGATAGCTAGAGGGATCTTCTGTCAGATTTAATATTGAGGAAAGAGAGGTAGGGTAGGGAGGATTCTAGATTTCAATGTCTTTAAGAGGGTGATAAGAACACTTCTTTTTTTCTATTATTTCATTAAGGAAAATAAATGATCCAGAAAACAAAACATAGACATGCAGGATGGTTCTTTCTATGAAGAACGAGAGGTGGTTGGGGAGCTAGTTAACTATCACGTTCATGCCTTGATAACTGGTCCCATCCAGAACATTCCCAATGGGTACATAGGGATGAACATGGGGATCATTGAAAGAATTCAACCCACCTTCTCTGCTTGTGATAACGAATCTCTGGGCACCATTCCGCTAGAGGATGAAATTCGCGATTCCAAGATGAAACTAACATATAACAGTGCGGCGGGTCCAGATGGATTTCTTGGTACAATTTATAGTTCTATGTGGGACATCGTGAAGATGGTTTTAATCGCATCCACTCTCTATTTAATCAGGGGTGGTCCTCTACCCCGTGTTTTATGTGCTACTACAGTTGTCCTCATTCACAAATCCAAATCACCAACCTCCATTGAGCACTTTCGTCCGATCAGTATGTGTAATATGGAATGAAATATTCTAGCCAGCATCATCAATGCTATGATATCCACATACCTCCCCACTTTCATATCCAAGGAACATCATGGATTTGTTGGAGGGTGCTCTATCCGGGGAGTGATCAAATTGGCCCAGGAAATGATCATGGATATAAACTTGAAAACTCGTGGCTCAAACATGGCGATTAAACATGATATGATCAATGCATATGACTGGGTGGAGTGGAGCTCCATCAACATGGTTTTTGTAGGTATGGGCCTCTCCCCCTAAAACACTAATATCATCTTCCGTTGTTTTAGGTCATCCTTGTCAGCTATCTCCCTCATGAGAAAAACATTTGGTTTCTAAAAATAATCTTGCAGCCTTTGGCAAGGTGACCCACTCTCCATGATTATTTTCATCATTATCTAGGACTTCCTCAGGTCCCTCATTATGCACAACATCTGCAGTAGTGAGATTCCTCCCTTCTGTAGATGGTTGAGGTAACCCTCTGTTTCTAACCCAATGTTTGCAGATGACACTGTTCTATTCACCAATGCATCTAGTAATTTAGAGTGAGGAATTAACATATATTTGTAGGTTGAAAATTTTTGGAGTGGAAAAAGCATAAACAGGAAAAGGATCACTTTATTTATCTCTCATAATTGCTTAAATATATGATCTTTTCTTTGGGTGTGTAAAAAGGTATCCTCCCAATGCAATACCTGGGATCCCCCATAACCTTGAAGCCTCTACACATCCACAATTTTGATCACATTGAATGTAGAATCACCGAAAGGGGTAATAACTAGAATAACTGCTCAATATCACTTTGTGGTAGAATAGCTTTGGTTAATAGTGTTCTCCTAGATACATTGATCCACGAGCACTCTATCCTCATGTAACCCAAAGTGGTTATATGAAATATCAACAAAATATTTCCATGTTTCATATGGGACCCAATGTCTGGGGGAATGAGGAACTGGGACTCTTGGCATAATATGTCACGTCCAACTTGTGAAAGGGCTATCATCGTCCGCATACTTGAAGACACCCTCTCCTACATGCATGTGAAAATGGAATGGGAGGTAGTGGAAAATCAATATTGTGGGGGCCAACCAAGAATTCCAGCTACGTCGGGGATGGGGTTTCAGGGGTTGGACACCCCTTTTGGAGGGAGATTGGTCCCCTCAGAGATTTTATCATTCCGCACACCTACAGGATCATCAGAATAGGGGAGGTTTCATTTTGGCATGATAACTGGTGTGGGGAGATCATCAGGTATCTGATCATCCATGTCAATAATATATATTTAATGGAGTCTAGTAACTACCATTATTTAATTAATTATATCTTTACTAAGGATTAGATGAATGTGTTTCAACTCATTTACATATCCTAGAATCCGGACCGGTGTCTGTTCACCCCATCCTCCTCAAGCTCTATCAATTCTAAGGATTTTATTCGGGTCTAGGACATGAAAGCTGGTGCAGATGAATTGAGTGAAGATCTCTCGGATAAGTCCATTCCTAAAAAATTTAATTTCCTCTCTTGGAGGATCCACAACAGAGTAATGCCCACCAAGGATAACATCAAACATTGCGGCGTGAGCATGGCATCCCGCTATGTTTGTTGCAAGATGAATATGGAGGAAAGAACAATCCGCCAATTTTTTGAGAGCGATTCAGTGAGAGGGGTTTGGGAGTTCTTTGGTGCCTCCACCTATTTTTATGTCTCATATATGGAGGATAAACCCTTTCTTCATCGTTGGTCTCATGGCTCTGGTGGTCCATGCCTAGAGACAAGAGCTTGTTCCCTTGTTTTTCACGCAAGCTACTAGAGCATGTGTCAAGCACCTAATATATATCTTCATGGGGCGGTCTTCATCTGTGCATGTGATCATTGTTCGCACAAAAAATATCATCATTCATATGGTTAGGTTGTTCAATTCCTGGATGGAGGCTCTTACTCTATAGTGTATTATTCCCTCCCACCTCAATCACCCTTCAGTAAATAACCCCCACTCTAGAAAGTGGGTTAGATGGAATCCACTAGCGAGGGGCTTAAAACATAATACTGATTGGTCCTGTCTCTCAGGCATTATGCACGGAGGGGACTATTCATGACTCATCTGGCTCGGCCATCATGGCCTTCTCATTTTGGTAGGGCCGTGGCACTTCACTTTTAACTAAGGCTAAGGCCATGCTAGTGGATCATACTTTGAGTCGGAAAAGGAGGTTGATCCCTACAGAATATGGGACATATTCCATTCTTGTTTTGAATTCTTTCCCATGTCTCAGTGTTGTTCCATGGTAAATTGAATACGTAATTCGTAAATTCCCCAGTCTTCTTGGAAATGGCACTCAGGTTTTCCATACCTGGCGTGAGGGTAATAAGGAAACAGACTACCAAGCAGCATATGATTTTCATGACTTGGAGCACTTATTTCATCATGAATTTCACAGTCTACCTCTGGCTGATAAGATTATTTTTAAGGAAGACACCATTCATCTTCAACATTTTAGACCCACGTAGTCCTGTTCAGCTCGACCTTCTCCCTTCAGAGTTTGTGTGTATTTTGTTTTTTGTTTGAATAAAATTTTCATGATGATGATGTGGAATTTAACACTATTTAAAAGGGTAATTTATAGAGAATGAAAATTTATATTATTAAGGAAAAAAAATTCACTCGGTTTTGTGAATTCATATAAGGATTGGATATTATGAATAGTAAACTGTAGATATCATGTTTCGAATTAATTTACAATTCATTCATTATCATGTGGGGGATAATATATCTGATTATTATTATAGTAAAATAAATAACAATGGATACCAAAATAAGACAATTTAATACTATAAAATATTTTATTTCATGAAGATCGGTTAGTGGAAGAACAAAATCACAATGATAACAACCTTGATTTATGGGTATTTATTTAATTTTTAATAATTATTATAATAAAAAATTGTTTCCCCATTATCATGTATTTATTACCTAAAAAAAATTCATATAGTGAAAATTGAGTGAGTTGTCCAAGGATCTACAATGTTCCCTACCTAAACTCTTTATAACACATAGAATGAGTAGTGTGACATCTTGGAAAATAAACACAACATTCGACATTACTCATTGAAATATCCCTACTCCAGGAACTATATAATAGATTAATTTCACTAAATTTACATATGGTATCTAACTATGGAATGTGTTCTGGAGGGTCAATCAGTTCTGGTAGTTCATTCTGACAAGAGAAAAAATCTATTGGGTGATAAGAAGAAGTAGGTGCTCTAATTTATAGCCACTTTGGTTGTATTAGGTGTGTGGTTAAGATATGTGGAATCAAATATGGGTTACAGGTCATGAATCTACTATCTAAAGTATATTACTATGGATAACAAAGTGAATGAAATGTGAGTTCCCATATTTAGTAGTTGAATTCACATAGTAAAAAAACTATAATGAGATCACATTTACACTTTCCAATCCATTATTTTTTCCTAGTTGTTGTACGGGGGATACATATTAGTGACATTTCATAATTTTTTTAGACTAAATAAAATAAAATGTTTGTCGATAATGTTCTCAATTCTAAAAATACATTATTTGGATCTTTTTCAAACAACATTTACATAAATAGGATGTACTCCACAAGTGAAAAGGTAATGTGGGATAAGATGGCAAATATATAAGAGGGTGACATTAGAGTGAATGTGGATAATATTCAGGTGTTAAATAATATTTTTTATTATTTAAAAATGAACCTAAATAAAAATATTAATTATATATTCAATCGAATCATTGATGTTTTTTGATAAATTATGGTATTTTGTGAAACAATAAATGATCGTGACATTATGATGAATATTTAGTGAATACTAACACCTATTTTCAATCCAAATGTATCATCTTTTAAATAGAGTAATATGGAAGAGTTTCCATGTAATTATTTGATATTAATTTTGATTTCCTATAAATGTGTTTTACATAGAAGGAAAATTAATTCATAAAAATAAAAATATTATTGTTATATCAATAGATAACATTGGAATTTCAGTAGGAAAATATAATAATTATGTTATATGTGTTTAATTTGTTTATCTTATTATAGGAAAATGAAATAGGAAATGTGTAGGTTTGAATGAAAGATACAATTTTCATGTTTTTAGTATTGAAATTTTTAGCACATTATAGTGAGGTGTACAATGATATTTGAATTTTACAGAATTGAATTAGAATTCATGAAGGTGATTACCTATTAAAATATATTCCATAACAACTAATTCAACCAAAAATATGTTTTATTAGAAGTTACTAGTGAGAATAAAAGAAGGCAATGGTGATGATTATTTAGTGGAAGTTGAAACAAAATTTACGTTAGATATAGACAATTCTATGATGGATACATTAAAAAGAATATAATCTAATATGTATTAAGAAAATGAAAATAATTTCATTCTTTATCTCAGGGTATAAAATTGGTGGGATCATTATGAAATAGAAAAATATAAGTGATACATGTATTAAATAAAAAATTATAAAAATATGTGGTTTCACTTATTATTGAGATTGAACATATAAAAACCACAATATGATCAATGAGAAAATTAAGAAAATTCATAGAATTATAATATTTAAAGATAATGATTAAAGAATAATCAAATGTGATTTATGACCATAATTTTTTATTAAAGGAGAGAAAAAGGAAATATTAATCCATTGAAGAGGATGTGGTGACTTTGAGAAATAATATTTATTCAAAAGTGATATAATGTTATATGAAAAATAAGATATGGTTTTTGAATTTATTAGGTGATGAACTATTAGAAGGATCCACAAAAGGCTTAATTATAATTTTAAAAGTTATTAATGATCAATAAAACAAGTGAATAGATAAAACAAGGCTGTATTAAAATCCACAAAATTAAAGGAAGGAGTATTGATTTACCTAAACAAAGGTAATAATAATATTGAATATATTTTCATTCATGCTAATACATAAAAATAGAAACAATGATATATCAGAATAATGTTAAGTGATGGGTTTAAGATATTCCCTAGTCTTCTAGGGTTAATCATTAAATGGGGAGTGTATCAAAATACTGAGTCATGGGGGGGGGGGGGTTGACGGTGAGAAGATATATCCCCTGATAAAATACTATATTTTTGGTAAACATGGTTCCACCATGTACTATTGCAAATAGGTAGAGAGTTAGTTGAATAGAGAAACACCTATGTTATATAAAATAAGTATAATACCACATCCTTTGTCTTAAATAAAAAATTAATTTTTCTTTAAATTAATTTTTTATTATAATTTATTTTATAGATCATTTAATGTATAGAAAATAAAAAATGGAAACTACTAAACTGGAATTACAAAGAGTATAAATAAAAGAAAAAATTATAGGATTCCTTGGACATATTGGTTTTCCAATTTAGAAGAAAACAAATGGGACTAAACTAATAATAGATTAAGAAATTTGGGGATGTTATCTTATGAGTAAAATTTATTATGCATCTCTAGGAGGAAAAATAAGAAAAATTGAGAAGGATAACATGGCTGAAATTTCTCTCAAAGCTACTTTGAATAGTAACAACAAGATTAATGATAGTGAATTTTCTTCCCATATGACTATAATTATGAACCACTTGAGAAATTATGGAGGGAAATGTTGATTTAATGGTTTATTTTGGAATTATATAAATTCAAATGTCAATGTATGTTGTTAGAACCAATTATCCAGAGACAAGATAAATGAGATGGAGATCCATTACATGGATATTATATAACACAATATTTTAGTGTGATAAACATTATGACTCTATACATGAGGCTATATTTAAATATAAGTTATTTTTTATCAATGATTGTTTCAAGAACACCCTCAATAATGTTATGGTGAAAATGGTAAATTATAATTGTTGAAAAGTAATTGAAATTCATGTCTTATTATAGTGGAAATGAAAATAGATTATCACATGATTATTTCTGTCACATTAAATAAAAAATAATGGAGAAATTATCTAAGATAAGTGGGGTTGTGGATATTAAAATTCTTTTGTATGACTATGAAAACAAAAGAGATGAATTAGTGTGAGGGAAAACGTTATGAACCCCCTATTAGTAAAATATGTTAATGGAAACTAATCTGCTATGTTTTTTTCTAAAATTATATATGTGGTCCAATGAATCACCTTATCTCATGTGGGTAAAGGTGTTTGATTATTTTTTTAATTATTATTGAATATTGGTCATTATCATGTTAATGTATCGGGAAACATAATCCCTGGATTCTAATAAGGGGTTGTGAAGATTAGTCAAAAATGTGATTAGATACTCAATAAAAAATCCTTTACCAAATAATGGAATGAAGCTCACATCATCCTCTATTAGAAAATAACTCATGAAATATGGAATTTATCATGTGTTTTCTTAAGTGAGTACTACTTATAAAAATTTAGTATAGAAAAATTAAATAAAATAGTAAAAAATATGACCATGATATTTCTAAAAAATATTGGCATATATCACAAATATTAGATAATGGTAGCCTAAACATTGTTATACATTCAAAACCCAAAATTTTTAATACCCAAATAGGATATGACACCCTGTGAAATGTGGTATAGTGGTAATCCTTCACTAATAGATTTGTTTCTTTATATATATATTCTATATCATGAATACAGAGGGAAATCAATAAATGTATGTAGATTAATTAGATGAAGGAGTTTTTTGGGGATACTAAAAAAAATTGTCCTATAAATTCTACGAAAAGAGGCTGAATAATATTGAGTAGATAAATTATGTTTGTGATATTAAATACAATAACTAAAAAATATTTTGAAGATAAATATTAGATTAATTCTTTCAGAGGGATGATTAATTATATACAAATTATGAAGTTAAAAAGTCTCAAAGAGGGATGGAGTTTATATGTATGAATTAGATATGAAAAACTTCCTAAATAAAATTTTTCTATGTATTATAAGAACAATCAATGAATTTAATTCGATCCATAAAAAATAATCTGAGATATAACTAAACCAAATAAAAGACATATGATTATGATAGAAGAGAACGCTACTATGTTATTAATGGTGTAAGTAATATCATTTGAAATATTTGATTAAGTATAAGTCATGGGTTTGATCCACTAATTATGAATTTTATATACTAGAAAAAAATGAAACCTATTAGTTTTGGTAGAGGATTGAACTTCATAAATCTATCCTAAAAAAGTGATTCATTAAGAATAAATTCAATAAGAATATAAATGTGGTCTGAAATAAGGACTGATTGGTATGTATAGGCTATAAAAAATAAAATTTTTGATGTTGAAGGGACTATTGAATCAATAGATCAACTTGATTCAATAAAAATTTTCTTAATGGAGGTTATTCAAATAAAGTTCATTATTTTTCAAAATGTTATATAAATGGTATTCCTAAATGGGATACTTAAAGAGGTGTTTTATAACGAATTTTCAACATCCATCATAATTATTAGTGATGAAATGAATATTTTTTAGTTAAAAAGTACATGTACAACATAAAAAAACCATTAGTATGGTATTCTTATCTAAACCATTATTTAATGAATCTATAATTAAAAATGGTAGGGGTTGATCAGAACCTATATATGAATACATCCATGGAATAATAATTCATAGGGTCATTTTTCCAGTTCATTACATATTTTTATGAATCAGACTGACATCTGTGAATGATTTTTATATTCTCATGAGGTTGTAATTTTAATTTTACATGACTGGTGAAATAAAAATTTATTTGATAAATCATGTGGTTTATAAAGAGAGATAATCCTTTCTCACATTTAATTTGTATACAAGGTGTCTACTGAAGTAGTTTGATATTCATGAATAAAAACTACTTTTGACTCCAATTATAGTTGGTTCTATTATTTATAAGCATGCGTATATGATATATGTTGATCCTACCATGTATTAAAATATTATTATGAACTTTATATATCTAATAGTAACTCATTCAGTTATATTTTATGTAACATGTCTGGTCACCCACTTCTTAATTTATCTAAACGAGGAAAATATGACAATAATAAAATGGATTGTCAGATACACCTGATGTACTATATTTTTTCTTGTTCTTTGGTTGGGGAAAGGATCGTGATTTATTATTTTTTTCATATGAGTATAAGGATGTAGATCACGTGGATTGAAATTCAATAAGTATGGTATATTCCATATTTTCAATAAAAGTGTTTTTTCAATTATTTAATAATAGGAAATAATATTACCTAGTATGATTGTAGATGAATATATCACAGTAAATATAGAAATTATTATAATTATATGGATAAAGTAAAAGTTGGATGATATTTTTGATGAAGTAATGAAACCTATAGTGGTATTTATTGATAACAAGGGTGAAATTGAAGTCATAAAAAATCTAGTAAAAACCTATCATACCAAAAAAAATTGATATCATATATCACTTTATCAAAGTGAAAGGGAATCATAGTGTGTCAAAATAGAGCATTTTGGAATTACTCAGCAAGTGGCTAACAACATGACTATTCCTTTTTTCACTCAAGAATTTGAGAAATAACTTTATAACAATGGTGTTTTTCAACCTTTTATCTTCCTAAGGGTGATTATAATTTCTTATCTCCCTTTCATAAATAATTCCTTACAAGGTTGGTTGGTTTTCACATTTAAGGTGATCATATTTTGATGAGTTAAATAAAATAGGTGGGAACACTATCCATAGGGAATATTGAGAAAACAATATCTTAATTAAATATACGTAAACTAGTGTATAAATTTATATATATGATTGTTTCTAAAATAGATCTTTGTCCAATTTTTTCTTATAGTATGTATTCATAACACTCTAATATGTATAGAAGTAAGTTGAAGTATAACTATAAAAACACAATGAATTTTATTTCCATACTGGTTCACATGGAGTATTTCTTCGCTTATTTCATGGTGGATTATTTAATGGAAGTAAACTAGTGACATCTAATAAGAAATATAGGAACATATGATGGATTGATAAAAAATACATATATGGGGAATTTTATAACCACATTTTGTAAAGATTTGTTTTTTTTTCAATTTTAAAAATGGAATTTAGAATCTAGAAATTAAAATATTTAAAAAAATCATAAATAACAATTGTAACTATAAATAAAAATTTTTTGGAGATATTCTATTAATTATAGTAGTCTAGAAGATGAACCAAAAATTTTGAAGAGTAATATCAAGATAGTCTTAAAATTATTTGATTAGGGTTACTAGTGTTCTATAAATTAGAGGTTTCAAATTCATTATTGAAATGTTGGAATACATTTAATTGTTTTTTGAGTTTTTTAAATGATTCAAACAAATTGAAAAAGTGTTAACCCTCCATAAATATTCAAGATCCTATAATATTATACATAATATCTTATATTCTATTTTTTAATATATAATGAAGGGTGGAAATAATTTCAAATTAATGGTAAGATATTCTTGGATATTTTTCATGATATATATTTTTTTCATACTTTATAAAATCATAGAGGGTTCACTATATTTGTAAAATTTATATATGATGTTTTCTATTTATCTATGGAACTAAAATATGGAAAAGGGAAAAAATCTCTTGGATTACTAATTTATTTTATAAATTATTTAGGATATGTTTATTAAAGTTAAAATAAATTTAAAAATAGAAAAACATATTCCCTCTATGATTTGTATGATTTTTCTAAGGAAATGTATTCTTTTTCAATACATTTTTCTGATGTGTATGATTTTTTAGATTGGAAAAATTAGTATACTAACATGGAATAGGATCACATAATGTATTATTATATTAATGATCAATTATATATTGTGATTCATAATAAATATAGATTCAATTTAAAATAATAATGTTCTATAATTTAATATAATAGATAATATGGTTAGAAATGTCTAGCGATACATGATTATTTTTTAAAGTACTGATAATCATGATATATTTGAGAGACTATGAGGATGTAAAGGTTGAAATTTATTGGAAGTTATTGAAAACAAATGATTTCATGGTTCATAAAATAATGACTCATAAGATATAGTTTAGAAGATAATGTAGATAAAATTATGGTATCTTTAATTATTTGAAAAATATTCCGATATTTTTTTGAATTCAAAAAATAATGGTGGTTTTCAATAGTCAAGTGAATATATTAAGACAATGAGTGATTGGATAAAATTGAATATTTTTACTGGTTTTATAAGACCTTATATGATGTTTTTTTGTGCGACCAATTAATTTCCTCTAGATTGCAATGTTTTTCTAGGGAAGAACGCTCAATGGGTGTTAATGTAAATGTGATGGATGCGTTTCCTTTTTTCAATACATAAATATTGTTTAAAATATTATAATCTTTTTTGATTCATTCAAGGTGATGTTAATTCCAATACATAAAAATATTTAGTGATTGTTAGAATCAATTTTGGAAAAGTTTGAAATTAATCTAGAAGTAAATGACTATGTATTTGGAGATTTGTAACAATAATTCTCATTTTGTGCAACAATTATTCGTTATATAAGTAACTATCATCCCTTTAATACATAACCAAAATTTTGTGTCTATAAATATATTACATTATGACTATATAAGTAATATTCACTACTATTTAATAATAATTTTTCCCTTATGAAAAGATCACCTATTATTTCTATGTTCTTCCTTCCCAACTAGGTTAAAAAATGAAATTTTATTGTCTATATATGAGACATTAAAGAAATTTTTTGACCATCATCTATGTATACATTATTCTTTGTAACAATAATTTTCTCTCTCTATATATCATTAATTTGTAAAAAACAAAATATACTGAAGAATAAAATATTTCGTTCCAAGATGTTAATATCATTATGGGTGTTATTAAATATCATGTTGGAAAATAATCTGATTAGCAAGTAATTTTATAGCAAGATATGGGTTATCATGAATTTATTATTGTTCGAAAAAAAGGAAATATTCATGGGGAATTACATTCCATGAATAAGGTACCACTATTTGGATTAACAGATTACCATGTGTATATATATAGTTTAAATACATGTGGTTACCTTACATTTTAAAAGGAATAAAAGAAACATTTGGGAATAAAGAAGCCCATGATATTTCCCTTTTGTTGGTTTTTTGGTTGTGAATAAAGAAAACATGACTATAATCTAATAGGTGGATTTTTTATTTTTATAGGAACATAAAAAACATATATCATCGATTCACCCCCCCTCCTTGCCATCCCTTTTGTAGTGATCTTCCATAGATCCTCATGGTGGCTCTATAATTGATATAAAATTGTGTTTCCCTTCATTTGTGATTATAAATTTGATGTTTGGAGTATTAATTGACTATAATGGATAAATAAATTTCATTTATATTGATTAATTATAACGGTTAATTAAAATTTAGATAATATTAAGTGTATTATAAAATATTATGAAAAATGTTATCACATATGGAAGGATATTACAATAAAATACGATCTTTTTATGAGAAATGATTTATTATAATCCAAAACTAATTGATTTTCCCCAAATTATTATGGTACATCTAAAAATGTAAAAATCAATAGAAATATGTCGAATTATGGAAATCCTAGAAAGTATATTTTTTCTTTACTTTAATTGCATGATTTTTTGAAATATAAATAAGTCAAAATAGTAAATGGAATCTGGGAAAAATATAGAATATCTATAATGAAAATACCAAGGTTAAGTGATAAATGACACAAGTTTGGATAATTATGTATTATAATATTCATATTTGTGATGATGGGACTATTTAAATTTTATCTACAATGATAAATGATATTTTATATAAAATCATATGTTTTTTTGATAAATTAAATGATTCATCACTGGTTGAAAATATATTAAGTATATTACATGATATTTTTTTATGATAAAGACCCAACTTTGGAAGATAAAAAACTATTTGATATTAACCGTGATGAAATAAAATGTATTCTAATATCATATTACATGTTAAAGATACTTTTGTCAGGATAATGAGAAATTATATAAACAGAATATATTTTAATGTCTTAAAACCTGTGATGTCTCAAAATATAGTTGTAGATGAGGAAGAAAAAAAATCATATTTTAAAGATTATTTGAATGAGTGTTTTGATGAAATTTTCCCCCTTTTTTCCAAATAAATGATAATATAATAGGATGATAGAATATTACTCTTTTTTTAATGTGTTTTAGGTGTGGAGCGCTTGGGTATTTCATAAAAAACTACTAAATATAAAAATATAAACAAGGAATTGATGATTAAAAAGAATAAAATCCTAAAATATTATCTAATAATAAAGAAATACTATCATTTATTTCATCATAATAGAATTTAAAGGAGTTAATAAGATTCCAAATTAGAGACTTCTTCTGTAATGAAAATGAACTCAACTAAAATAAAGATGATATTTTTTCATGTTACGATATTGATGGTAGAAGAAATCCAAATTGAAAAATAAAAGAAAAAATAAAATAAATAACATAGTTATGAAATTTATTAAGAGGATAGAAAAATATATTTCATTATGAATCGGTAATTTGAAGAATTAATCTCAAATATCTCAAAACTAGAGAGTGGTAACAATTTTTAAGAATAAAATTTATTCCTCAAACTTTAAATCATCTATCTTTATAGATGAATGATTTATGTTTCCAAATTAGTTCAATGAATTGAAGATTTTTATAGAGGATGTGAATAGTTTTAACATCTAAATAGAATATTTTTTTTATTTATATGGAAAATTATTTTGAGCACATTAAAAAAATTGGTTAAAATGGCGGAATAATTGAACAAGTGTAGATCCATCTTTCAAAATTATTTTTCTGCTGTGAACTAATTTTAATGAAAATTGAGTCTCAATGGTAAAAAATTACAAACTATATAGAAACAAGTTTAAATTATTTTTGAAGATTCAAATAATAATAATCAATTTATGAAGTCCATATCATTATCAAAAAAAAATTATAGTATTAAAATGAGAAATATTAAAACACCAACTTGATGCAAAAAACTACTTCAAATAGTTAATCTAAAGAGATTGAGAAGAAGCATAATATAAAGTAGAATATTTTAAGACTACCCAATAAATATAGTTATAAAAAGAGATTAATGATTGATAAATCAAATTGAGAATAATTAAAGGTACCATATTTGGGAGAATTTATTTATTCAATAGAATAATAGGTATTCTATGGATTGTTTTGTACCGTCGAGACATTGTGAATAAAAATAAGATGCATTGTTTAAATTTCCAATCACTTAACATTACATGGAATATTGGGTGGAATTATTTAAGGATGATTCAGTTAATTAAAATTATTAAATAACATAAATAGTTTTGAAATTATATGTACATTTCTCAGAATAACATTAATGCTCCGGAAGAAGTTTGTAGAAGATTTGACCAGCCTAGTCACCATGAAAACAAAACCAAAATAATTCTACCATCCTATAAAAAATTTATTTTTTAACATCAAATCATATACAGAAGGATTTTAAAGGGAAATAAAAGATATTATTTGAGGATCCATCACTAAAATTATCTAAAGTTTAGTGTCAGTAGACCTTGGATAGTTTCTAATCCTCTCAAAGGACTAGAAACATAAAAAATATTAATGAACTAAAAAAAATTAAATGTAGTATTAGGTAAATTTAGAAATTATTGATAACTAAATGGTAAATGTGTTGGTTTGACTATAATTGAAAATGAAAAAAAAATCAAAAAACACTTTTTTGTGGATATAAAGAGATTATATTAAGTGTTTCTAAAAATTATGATGAAAAAAATGAATTAATTTTAAAAAAATATTCATAGTAATGATCTTTGAAGAATTATGGGTTTTGAAAAAAAATAAAATATACTATATTAAATTAAATTTAAGTGGGTGATTCTGAAAATTCAAGTTATCTATGCATGAAATTAAACAATGACTTATGAAACAGAAGTATTACTTATCTTAATGAGAATAAAATAAACATGATCACCCGAAAATATAATTTTTCTTATGTTACCTAGATTAAATGTGATATATAATAGATTTAATCCTCTTTCTAAATGGGAATATTGTTAATTATATACAATAGAAGGTTTAGGTCTATCTACTAAAACATTAGAGAAAATTCATCGGGATGTGTGCATCCACATGAAGAAGAAATAAATCATTGTATAAAATTACAATTTCAATTTTATTTATGACATCACTAAAAATACTTTTTTTATGATTATGAATCAAAAGATAATGGACTTAAAACGATAGACATTTTTTTAAAAAAATGATGAAAAATAGTGTGGTCAGTCTCTAATGAAAATAAATATAGACTATAGAAAAATGCATCAAAATTGGATGTACTAAAATTATCTAAAAAACATAACATATGAAATAAAATTAGGATTTAATATACACTATGAAAATTTAGTTTGGTTTTATAGAAGAATTTTTTTATTGATGACTCGGACAATCAATGTTAAATAAGACGTATTTTTATATTTTTAAATGCGAGCTATTGGTTCAAATATTAATGTAATTTTTTAAATATGAATACAAATATTTCATCTTATGAGATGTATTAACATATTTACATGATCATAATGTATCACTTTGTGTTTTCAAGACATAGGTTTAACAATTTAAAATATTCTTTTTTAGAGAAGTTTGACAATTGTGGAGTTGATGGGATATTCCAACGATATCCTCCAAATAGAAGTAGTTTTCACCATAATAACCTATAATGTGGAAGGATAATTTATACCATTGATATAAATATCCTATATCATTAAAAGACATGTTTTTTATATAATGAACCATGTTCAAAAAGTGATGGTGAGGTTTTTTAAATATCTTGTTGAGATTTAAGGAAAAGGTTGAACTATTATAGAAGAACTTATTTAAAAGGATTATTCAATTTAATGTAATAAATAACAAGAACATACATCTCATAAAATGATAGGAATTAAAGAAAATTTCTATATTATTATTGGAGATCAAATATAGCCTGTATCAAAATAGGGGATCATTGAGTCCATCCATTCAATCATCATTGTTCTCTCATATTTATCCAAAAGATAATGAATAATAATTGAATCATCAAGAATTATTGGATGATAATAATGAATAATTTGAATATATGGATAGTAATAAAACTTGGGATTTGGTACCCAAGCCTAGATGGAATAATATCATTGAAACAAAGTTTTTTTTTCAAAATCAAATTGAATGAAAGTGGTTAAGTACTAAGAAATAATGAAATATTACTATGAAAATTTTATTCAGAAGGTAAAATTATTAAATTTAGAATGTAAATTCACACCTAATTCATGGATTTAAATAATTATAATAATTTTTTTATTTTACAATGAAATAAATACAAGATATTTCAAATCAATGTTATATATTCCTTCCAAAATAGTGACTTAGAATAGGATGTATATAGTAGGAAACAATGTTGTTTCTTTCTTAAGTAATATGATGATTATTATTTATAGGTTAAATAAGGATATATATGGGCTAAAATAATCCCTAGGTTCCTAATAATCTAATATGGTAACCCTCTTGATGTTTATGAATTTTTGAAAGTGAAGAGTTAACAAAAACATCTATATTTTTTGTGATAAAGAGGTATCTCTCTTAGTTATTTTTTTATTGTTTATTTAAATTATCTAGAAATTATAAATACACTTATGATAATTTTTTTATTGATATGAAGAATCTATTTTAATTTTACATTCTTGGAGGGATGAGATACTATTTTAGCCTAAACATTTATCAAGATTATGATTGAAATTTACTTTCGTAAGAAAATTATGATAACTAACATTTAAAAGGTTTATACATAGAAGATTGTAGTTCAATTTCAATGATAATTTTAGTGGGGAAAAATATATATAATGATAAGAAAATAAAAATATTTCATCTAATATATTTTAAAAATACTATTACAAATCTTCTGTACATAATAACATCAAGTATAGATTTAGTATATGCTATTATTATTTGTCCGATGAATCATTTTAGATCAAAAAACATTTCTTTTAAATTTTTGGAAGGGTATTAATAGATTCATCAATGATATATAAGTATTTTTAATGATATATTATAGCAAACACAAGCTTGATCTATTTAGCTGCATAGATATGGACCAAGTTGGTAGTTATTATGATAGAAAGTCCTCATATGGAGGAGTTTCCATGCATTAAGAGAGGTTTATCATAGGTACAATAAGAAGTATAATTCTATGAATTTATAAACTATTATAGTTGGGTATCTAATAACAATACATTACATAACTCAATTAATGTGTATGTGAACCCAAAGAAAAGATCATAAATTTAATGTCAAATTTCCACTTCCCTTGTGGTCTAATAATAAATGTGATATAATTTTTCAATGATTATTTTTTATCATTGAATAAGAAATAAATATAATATTATGTATCAATTCATAAAGGAACATAGGGAAGGAAAACAATTTATGTTCTAATTCTTTCCTTCTAAGGTGAAAATCGCTGATGTAATCACCAAAAAATTACCTAATAAATAAATTAATATTTTGATATTTTTTTGAGTTCAATATTCCACATATCAAGGCTTATCTGTAATTTCTTTTTCCCTACACTAATATTGTCTTTGGATAATGATTTTATTGTGGGCAAATAAATGAAAACATAAATTACCTTAAGGTTTATGTATATTTATTCGTATCAAAAGGGAGAGAATATAATATATGGTCTATATACAATGATATATATTACCTATAAGGGAGTATATATCTAAAGAGATGTTTTAAAATGGACACACTATTAATTAAACATATTTAATGTGATAACTATTTTAACATATTTTATAATGTTCATGGAGGAATTTATTTATTACCATGATTATTTTAAAAACCTTGCAAGCTGTGGATAGATTATATTTGATTTTGATGTGTTGATTAATGCAACATTAACTCATGTATTTATTATTAATATGTATCATTTAATATATTATAATGAAGAGAATTGTGTTTCAAAAGAATTGACATTTATGATTATTTCTAGAGAAAACATGATTTTTTATTCGATATACTTTTTCCTACACTGAGATATCTCATGTAAATAATAATTATTGGATGATAACTCATTTATATGATTTTTTGTTTCTGAGAGTAATTTAATCTCCTTGGATTCAAAAAAGATGGAGATTATTGAGCCTAATTTATGTTTGGATGTTTTTTAATTTTTTTGAGTTTTAACAGAACTCGATATGACGTTGTTGTGTTGTGATATTAATGAAGTTATTCATTAATGCGTTGTATTTATATGTAATAATGTATGGGGGAATTTAAGTGAATTTTATGGTTGTTTTGTATTTTTCTCAAAACATAAGTCATGTTTAAACTCAAATAATTTTTTTTTATTAATTTGAGGTAATTCTCATTCTAACATTTCATTCTGTATGGTGATGGTTTGAATCTGTTTTGGAAGAGTTTAAAATTAAATCTGAATATAAATGATTAATTCTTGGGATATTTTTAGCTGTTATTCATTTTCTATATAACCAACATTCCTTATCCTTGTAACATTTATCCATTATATACACAATATTCATTCTTTATCTCCACATCCAAAATATCTTTACAATGTAACCATTATCTAATGCTATATAACCATAATTCTACTACTTTGAAAACATCATATAGTGTACACAATTATTGTAATTTCCAAATGAGTCAAAAATAGAAAATGTATTTAATATGAAAGAATCATTTCAGGTACAATGAAACCATTATATATATACACATCATTACACATAAAAATCATTTTTCATTCATAAATATCATCCCGTAGTGAAAATATGAATACTATACAATATGTAAATATTGTTTTGAATTATTGAAAATTTTAATGGTCAAAAGTAAATCATAAAATTATATTTATATAGATATTCAATGAAATAAATATAAATATTTGGTTTTTTATTATTCTAACATCTTTTAATGAAAAATAATATTTCATGGGTAATTTTATGCCATCAAGTTGTTGCAATTATCTCACCTAAAAAATTTATTATATATATATATATATGATTTTTAAATAAATACTTTTATTATGGATTGAAATTGATAAAATTCTATGATTTTTTAAAACAAGACAATGGCCATTAACATTGTCATCTAATAGTTATGATAGGTTATAAATAGATGCGTATTTGGATTCATTTGAATTATTAGAATTCTAGGTTATAATGTAAAATTATTTATAACTTTTTTATTATAAGTGTAACACTAAAAAATAAAGAGAAATAGTGGAAAAATTGTTCACATGGTTCTGTAAAAATATATTCTAATAAGAAAAAGAAAAAAATATGATATAATGAACTTGTGAATTAAATCTATATAATATTTTCAATAATTTTTTGATAATCATTACGTTAGTTGGTAATGAAGTTCGTATAAGGAAAAAAGATAAGTATATATACACACACACATACACAGGTGAATGATGTATCTAGACTCTTGATCAATGAGAAGTGTGGTATTCCCTAGTGTGTAAGATACACTGAAGCATAGTCGGGAGATATATAAACAAATGTTTTAAGAATATACCCTTATATCTTGTACCTATAGAATTATTATAGTGGGTAGTGTGATATATGATAAATCAATATCACACTAATGATTATCCTTACTATATTGATAGGTGAACCATGTAAATCTTTTTTATTCCCTTGTATTTGTGTGTTTTTTGGTGTGATGAATAAAAATATCATTATACTCTAATAGGTTGTGAAGGTTCCTTTTAGGGGAACTAAAAATATATAAATCAAGGATTCAATAACCCCTAATCACATTACATATATCCTACACTTGGTTTCAAAAATGATATATTATTTATGGATTTTGAAGAGTTTTTCTATATTTATGGATAGATAATTTATCATGTGATTGTTCGTGGAATTTAAAAAATAGAGGATACCTATAAAAGAGAATATACAACTTTAAAATATTCTAATTTTCAATGATAAGTAACTATAGGATGAACATAATAATAATAATTATAATACATGTTTTGGTCTGGTATTTCATTCATTTGTATGAATTCTTATATGAAATCATTATTTAACACTTATCTTGTATTCCTTACCTCCAAACAGTTTACAAATATACAAGATGATTGATTGATACTATCATCACTAGTGTTTCCTTCTAGGATTCATTTTAACACATATATTGAGTTATGTAACTTCATGTTGCATGGAATCATTACCTGTGTATTCTCCTTGGATTGGAACATTGTGGTGAACTAGGTAAAAACAACATGTCCCTATATTTACTCTTCGTATTTATTTTTTGTATGTGTTCATGAAGTTTAGAAAGATTTAATTTTTCTTATTAACCCAAGGATAAGACAAAGTGGTAAATTATTAGAACTATACACCCTAATTCACCTATTGACTATTAGGGTGTATTCTGTGTGTATTTGAAACACATATATTTCAATTATAAGGATCACCCCAAAACTAGATGTGTCAATATTTAATGTTTTATATATCTATAAAATAATAGGTGACCAACCTAAATAAATGTGTGTTTTTAAACATATAATGAATCAAATGTTTTTGTCACATTACATAAATGATTTCACATAATTTTTTGTAATTGAATATGGGTACATACTAATTAAAAATTTAAGAGGAAATTGACGTAAATTATGAGAAGATCATTTGAATTATTTTTTCCTATAGATATCCTTGAAATTAGATTCCAATTAAATCTTATTTATCATTTCCATATTCCATTGATTATAAATTGTAACTATATGTATCAGAATAAAAACTACAATACACCCCAGACTAGACACCTAATTATAATGTGGAGTGAACCTTATAAAAACCATTGTGTCTTTTTGTGTTACCTCTTATTAATTTACTCATAATCACATAATAATCATAAAGATTTATTTATCATGGACCAATGATGGGAGTCAAAATTATTATAAGTTACATTTGTTTTTTTGGATACAATTGATTCACTCCCCCTCTTAGTGGAGATATACTCCTATTGGATTGAAAAACATCAACACTTTTCAGTATAGGCTCAATTAATTGACTAGATTAAGAGATAAGGGGTCAAGAGTGTCAGTTTTTGTAATAATAGGAAGGTATACCCCTATACCAGTATTTTCTTCTTTTTTATAGTTATTCCATGTTGTTTTCGAATTTTTCATTATACAGGTGGTAGAAGAACATTCTAATAAACGAGGGTTATGAGATAAATCTGTGGTGTTAGAGATATAATTATTTTTATTATCCTAAAAATATAATGAAAAAATTAGAAATTGAAGACTCTTTAGGGGGACCTTTTTGAAATTCTTATTGTTATGAGAAAATTTAAAGTATTGGTGTTTAAAAATTTAGTTGGAAAGGTCAGTGATATATCCAAACTAGTAGAGAAGTTTTCTAATATAAATAGATATCCTAGTGAATTTTCCATGCTCCCAAGAATAAATTTTATGGTAACCAAGGCTTCTAGTTACATTAGTGATAACAAAAAAATGGATACAAAAAGTTTATTAAATCACAAAAAAAGGAGAGAAGATGTACTTCTATGATGGATTATTGTACTAAAAATTACAAATGCGAAGGTTATGGAAAAAACATTAATTTTTATTCCAGGCCTATATGAAATGTAAAGGTAAGGGAGAAGGATTATTTGGTTGAAAATTTATAAAAATTACAAAAAAATTAAAAAAAATTGAACTAGAATGAGAATATTTTGATTATTAAATTTTCTATCAATGGATATTTAACATTAATATATGAAGTTACTTTTCCATAATATATGTGGTCAAGAAAATATGTGTAATGGTATAATATATCACTCCCATAATTAATGTTGGGAACTATATAAATTAAAAGGGTGTAAATACAAAATACTAAGTTAATAGCTAATAGAAAAATCAGAAAGGGAAGGAATGATTATAAAATTGAATTTATTATCAAGATAAGCCTTGTGGGATGGTTGATCAAACCAGAAAAACTATTGAAAAGATTCTTAATATGAACTATAGAAGATAATAACGAATGATATAATTAAAATTCACTTAAGAAGTGGAGTAATAAAGTGTATTAAATAGGGTTTGAGGTTGATTATAAGGTAGATAAATTAAATAATAAATAAATACTTAATATTGGTTAATCATTGCACATTATAAAAACAATTTCATGGAATATATCTACTAATATGATAAAGTAACATTCACCTTAAATAATTATGTATTAATAAATGTAAAAGTATATGGATACACCATTATTTTTAAAAATAATTTTAATGATTTTTTTCTATATTTATGGGATAAGTAATAATATTCTTATTGTTTCTTATCAATATGATAATGGGAATAAAGTGATACTTGAAAATAATAAATGTGAAAACATTACTAAAAGATAAAAGGATAGTATTGATGAGATTGTGAATAAATTATTACTTTTTATAGATTTATAAATTTAAAAATTCATATTTCAGGAGATTAGTGAATGAAAAATAGTTATATAATTGGATATTTGGACATTAGAAGAAAAAGAATTAGGAAACTCCTTTCATAAATGATGATGTACCTACTAATTCTTCAATCTGAAGTACTAAACACTTGTAGAAAATTACATAATATAAATAATGGAGATTTATATTCAAAACATAAATAAATTGAAACCAATATGCCTCTTAAGTTAGTGCCATGTGATACATGTAAACTAATGATATTGAAATCACCCATTTAAGTGGAGTATGTCATGACTTTTGTTGATTATATTATTCATAAGAATTATGCCAATTATTAGTAAATATATTGATCCTCTATTATTTAACAAAATTAAATTTAATTACAAGAATTTTTATGGGATTTTTTTATTAAATAAATTATATTTTTATTTAAGTCTTTTTTTGAGCTAATTCAAAAATTCAATTCACATGGCATCGACTTGGCATATGTTACACGCAATGCTATGTTTCTATGAAACAACATTTTATTGTTATTTAAATGGTATAATTATAACCTAGACATTAAACATAGTAATATGAATTATAATAACTAAAACCAAATATTTTTTGTTGGTCTCACCTAAACTCACCCATGCATTTAGGGATAAGTGGACTCTTGTAGTGTAAAATGGGTTGTTGAATCATTAGAGATATAATAAGAAACCTGTAGACATTTAAATTCTATGGATTATTTCCAAATATTAAGTTCCCAACTATAGTATTAATATATATGGGTTTAAAATATCACTAATTATTCCATGTGAATTCAGTTTATGAGAAATGGTTGATCCTAGGTTATTACAGGGGAAGGATTAGATGAAATTCCTTTTTTAAAATTTCATTTTATTATATTTGATATGGGTTCATTCAGGAGGATAAAAAAACTTCATCAATTACTTTTTTAACACCAACAGAACACAAAACAAATCACCTATATAGTTGTAGTATCATATTTTTGAGCACAACAAGGTAAAGGTTCATATTAGCACTTCAACTATAAATCCTTAAAATTCTAAAACAATGAAGAAGTTTTAAATTTTTCAAATAAAAATCCCAATTAAATTAAGTGATTACATAATAATTGAGTGAAAAATAACATATAATACAGCCCCTTTCTACTCCCACGGATAAGAACTTAAAAGGGTTTGCCCACTATTGATTCCATTCAATCAATTTAAATGGGAAGCAGACTCATGAGGGAGTAATTGAAGAGGGGAAAAATAACAAAAAAACATTCACTACGCCATTGTGTGAATAATTTCATAAGGATTAGTGTGAATAAATTCATACATTGAGGAAACGATTGCGTCGTGACTTGATGAAAAATAGAATAATATTGGAAGAAGAACTTTTACTAGGGAACTAATATGAATTGAACAACTTACACTAAGATGAAATGCAATTGCATACATAATGTGGAACCATAAAAAATCAATTAAACCAAGAACTAAAGATGATAAAATCATCCACTACCACTACCATAAATACTAATTTTGGAAGCCTTCTGTTGATCCTCCATATGAAAAAGTCTCAATAATTAATGGTGGTAGGCCAAGGTGGTTAGAAAGTTAATGCAGAGGAGATTTTTCCACCCTTGACACGAAATGGCATCTAGCTTGCATCAACAAAGAAAAGGTGCCAAGATTACCTTCTATATCGACAAATTTGAGTGATCCATAGAAAAAGAAAATGGATATCCTGATTTCTCCTAACATCTTGTAAATAGTCATTCCCAAATATTTTTTGGTTTTCTAGATATTACTAAATTAGTGGGATATTGTTCTAGACCTAAGAATCGGGTCTAGAATTTTATCTTCAACTTGGGCCATTTAAAAATTCATTAAAAAATATGAATTATCTCATAGAATTGTCGGATGAAATGTTCACCGTGATATCCTATATATTCATATCAATTTTCATAATTATTTTGTATGTATCTTAGATACTACTATTTCATTTTTAGGCAGCTTTTGAGTTTACTTTTTTGATAACGTTGTTCATTCAAATCCCACATTGGTGGTCTTACAATGTGAATCGTAATGTTCTGAAAAATAAATAATTATTTTTTATAGCATGAGAGAACTAAAAATATAATATTCTAATAAAATCATGAACATTTTTTGTTTTAGTAGGGGTTAAAATATGTATTGAGTAATGGTGGACATTTACAAAAAATTTCATTCATAATGTGATATAAATAAAAATTGTAAAATGCACTAAAAATGGTGTTTAATAATAATTAAGTGCATGAATATTATAATATAAACAATGAATATCACACAAAATTGAGTTTTTCTAGTCCTGATAAATTTATATCACAAAAGTATGAAGGTCTAATTTTATTTTCCAAAAACATTTTAATAAACATTTCTCACCCAAAGACCTCATACACAAAAATTATAAAACTCATAAAATCTATTTAAAAAATCTAGGTTGATAGGCATATCCCAAGCCCAAGCCCATAACTTCATTCAACATTATCCCCAAATTTCATCAAATTTCAATTAAGCATAATGATTTACTGTGCGTTATAATAAATATGGGGGATCATCGTTATTCATGTGACAAAAGATAAAAGTGCCAGGTGGAATCACATTTTAATATTAAGATGTATATATATTTTTTCTATTTGTATGTTTTTTGGGTTTTTTTGATTTAGTTTTTCCATGGTAATTGAAATTGAACTCAATCAAGTCCACCCATGTAGCAGGACTTTGAAGATGACTCCCATGCTCAAAGACTGTATGGAACCATGTGAATATCACATACATGAGCATAATATCGAGTTTACTCTATTAGAAACAATTTCAAATTACCACAAATAGGGATAAAATTCCCTTCTCTTGGCCAGAAAGCTGTGGATTCATAACCCTCAAGTGTGGAAATCAACCCATCAGGTCAATCTATTTCTCTAGATGCAATTGAATTTTGTCGATGATTTATTCTTTGATTTTTTTGAATACTCATGTTAAAACCAAAATGATCAGCATACCTATGCCATTAATTATGTGACCCCAAGAAATCAAACTAATACCTCCCAATATAGTAGATGTGAATTGTGTTTTATTATTATTAAATGTATGAAAATATGAATAGTGAAAAATCACATTGAACCACTGAACATTCAAAAATATATGCACATGATCCAAAAATTACATTAAAATAAAAATCAAGGCATGAAAAATTATTTTATATTTAATTTCTTAGTGTGAAATGTGTATTATCATGATCAGTGTTATTGAAAGTTTTCCTTCTATGCATTTTTTTATTCCACAAAAAATAATTTTTTTTCATCCGCCCCATCATAAAATTACACTATCCCCATTATTAAAATAAATGAACATTCATAAGGTTGATAGATGTGTATAATAGAAGTTCAAAATGGAATTTTAAAATAAGAATGAGGGAATTAAGTCACCTAGCGGTTGAATTTTTTGTTTGGGTTACTCCCACTTAATCCCTTGATCTGCATGTCACTCAGAGGAGCCTTGTAGTAGTTTGTGTTTGTAAACCTATGATTTTCCTAAAAACACATCAAATTAAGTAGCCCCTGAATCTAAAACACCAATATAATTAGAAAATAATGGAAACCCCTTGAGGTTCCATAAACTAAAAATAAAAAAATACAAGGAAAATAGGATAAAAGTACTTGTTTAAGTTGAAACTCACAAACATGAGTAAATGTATAGGTAAAGGATGGGTTTCCACCCAAATAGTGCTTTGTTTACTGTCATTAGCCCGACATGGACCCTAAATCTGTTAATTTTTTCCTGGTTCATAGGTGGTCTTAGTTAACTCATCCTCAATTTCCTATTTATTAAATTATTCAATTAATGGTTTTAACTTATGACCAATGCCTTTGAAATTGTGACCACTTATGGGATCCTTATATTTTACTTCCCCACTAGGGTACATATGATGTACTATGAATGGACCTGACCATCTAGACCTGAACCTTCATGGGTGTAGATAATTTTTTGAATTATACAAGCGCACAAATTTTCCCAGTTCAAAGTGTTTAATTATGATATTCATAGATTGGTAGGTTTAAATATATCTTTATTTATCCTTGAATTTTCTTAAGCCTCCATCCTATGTTCCTCATGTTCATTAAGATCTAATTTCCTTTTTTCTTTAGGCAATGAAATGTCATTCTTCATTTTTTTGATTTCTCAAAACACCTTGTGCTAAATTTTGATAGGTAAATTTCATGCTATGTCATAAACCAAAAAATGTAGTGACATTCCTAGGATGGTTTTGAATGTTGTAAGATATTCCCAAAGAGCATCAATGAGTTTCTCAGACCAATCACTCCTTGAGGGATTGCTAGCTTTCTCAAGAATTTCATTAATATCTATATTTTCCAACCCAGCTTGACCATTTTTCGAGGATGGTAGGTAATGAAGAATTTATGTGGAATCCCATAATTAAACATGGCTGAAGATAATGGAAAATTGTATAAATGTTTTCCACGATCACTGATTATAATCATATGAATTCCTAGTCTAGAAAATTTGTACTCTTTCAAAAATCAGATCACAACATGATTGTTGTTGGACTATATGGGAATGGACTCAACACATTTTTAGAAATAATAAATTGATAAAAGTATTTAGAGGGATCCTCTAATGTTTGGGAAGGGTCCCATGAAATAAATTCCCCAATAATCAAATATTTGGATGACCAGAATAGAATTGTGGTGAATTTGATTCCTTTTGTTAATGGATCCTATTTGTTGAAATTGAGGATAACTTTTGCAGAATTGGTTAGAATAATTTGTGAGGTTAGTCCAATAGAAACCACATTTTATGAATTTTTGTGGTTTTTTTGGAAAACTAGCCTCCACATGTCTCTCCATGACATAATTTTAGAATGGACTCTTGATCATACTTAGGAAGACATCTCCTAATGATTTGATTAGGGCATAAATTTAAGAGGTATGGATCCTTAAACACATAGTGTTTGACATCCAAATAGAATTTCTTCTTATACTGGGTAACTAGGAATTTTGGAATTTCACCCATCACAAAACGGTTTGTCAGGTCAATATACCATATTAAATCTCTCATAGAATAGAGGTCCTCATCGGGAAATAAATCATACACATAAAGGTGATATGAGTTGACATTGAATTCAATCATTGAGAAATAATTAGATTCACAATTTTGAACACCATTTTTATCTTTAATGGTTAAATCAAATTCTTGAAGAAGAAGTAGTGACCTAAGCAATCTAGACATGGAGTTTTGTTTTTGGAAAATGCATTTCTGGACTAAATGATCAGTGAAGTCAATGACGGGTGACCCTATGAGACAGGACTTGAATTTACCTAGTGCAAAGAAAAAAAAGATACACTTTATCAGTGGAGGTGTAGTTTATTTTTGAATCATTTAATTATTTTCAAGAATAAACAATGAAACATTGAGTTTTCTCACACCAATTTCCTATGAATGCACCTATAGCGAAGTCACTCACATCAAACATGATCTTGAAAAAATGTTTCTACTTGGGATATTACATTATAGGTGGAATTATAAGAGTTTACTTGAATGTATATTATTATTCATCACCAATTTATGTCCATAAAAATGTATAATATTTCAACAATAGAGCACAAAGTGGTCACGAAATAGTGATGAAATTCCCAATGAACCTTTTATAGAAACAAGCATTCCTATGAATGACCGCACTTCCTTGACTATATTAGGGGAGGTAAATTGAATAATTATATCAACCATAGATTTATCAACTTTAATACCTTATATTGAGACCAAATTTCCAAGAACAATTCCTTCTTTTACCATTAAATTACATTTTTCCTAGTTTAGAATGTGATTCTTATCCTGACATCTTAACAAAACACTTTCAACATTTATAATTCATCCATGAAATGTGTCCACAATAATTGAGAAGTCATCCATGAAGAACTATAAATAACCCACCACTATGTTTGAGATGATTCCTATCATACAATACTGAAAGGTACAAGTGGAATTACATAACCCAATGGGTATGTGCTTGAAGGAAAAAGTTCCAAATGGATAAGTGAAGGTTTTTTTTCTGGATCCTTTAGGAAGACATTGATTTGATTTTATTCAAAGAATCCATCAAAAAAGAAATATCATTGACAACCTACCACTCACTTTGGGACTTGGTCAATGAAAGGAAAAGGGAAATGGTCTTTCTTGGTACATGTGTTGAGATTCCTATAGTCAATGAAGACTCTCCATCCACTAATAACCCTTATAGGGAGAAGGTCACCATCCTCATTGGTGATCATAATGATTCTAGCTATCTTTTGGACAACATGAACTAGTCTTACCCATTCACTCTCAGCAATTGGGTAGATGATAATCTCATTCAACAACATAATATTGTTTATTACTTACCATATCTATTAGATGGGTATTGAGTCTCCGTTGAGGTTGAAGACTTGGTTTCGATTCAAATTCAAGAACAATACTATGAGTTCCAATGAGTGGAAGAATCCCATGAATATAAAAAAGGTTCCATCAAATTGACTTATTTTGATTTTATAGGACATACAGAAAAAAAATCTCTTTATTAGCTTCAAGAGATGAATAAATTAAAACAAAAAAAGGATTTATTGTTCCTTAAGAATGCATAGTTGAGTGACTAAAATAACACTTGCAATTCAAGGTCATATTTTTCAATACATTCAAATGAAGGATGGGACCGTGTGTCAGTCTCAGTCTCCTTTTTAAAATTTATTGAAAGAATTGGTTCCTTTTGAATAAAATTTTCCACTACAACATTCGCTAGATCAGTGCTATAATTGGTATGGACCCAATGTTATTGATTTAACCAATTTTATAATTTATTTGAGATTTGATAAAAAAATTAATAGAGCTATATGAAATAGTTTTAAGACAATCAGAAAAATTTAACTCATGTGAACAAAGGAAATAATTATCTTCTTGACTTAAACATCCTTCAATAATTCCATACATTTCCTCTAGTTCTCTATCAATAATACCAATCAAATTGACTTAATATATCTCTTCATAATACCCAATTTTAGAGTTTTTATTGTATATGTTCATATCGAGACTCATGTTTCCAAAGGTTATTGTTATGTTACCATTTCTAACATGAATGACTGAGGTGATTATAGATAAGATGGGATAACCAAGGATGATGGATTTTTTCTCCGAAGGACCAAATCATGGATGAATGTAAGTGAAAATGAAGTTATCTAGGTAAATGAAAATTTCCAAATTCACCAAAACATCCATTAATATCCCTTTAGAATCTCAAACACTATGATCAGTAAGTTGAAGAGTGAAAGATATGGGTTGGAGTTCTTTGATCACTAAATAATAATACATAGAATATGGAATGATGTTCACAATAGCTCTTAGACCACAAAGGGCTTTGAGAGCATTGATCTCTCCTATCTCAAAATTTATATATATACATTTGTGATCTTTCAACATTGGAAGCATGGTACCATGAAATGTGGTACTCACATTAGCAGCCAAAATGACAAGGTTTTTATGTTGAAATTTCATTTCAAAAGTGAACAAGTAATTAAGGTACATTGATTAGGTATGAATGGTTTGGATTGAATCTGGAAGGGGAATGCTCAACATAACTTGAGAGAATATTTCCCTCATTGTTTCATTTAGTTATGATTTAGATTTTCCTCTCATGCAATCAGGGAAGGGAACAGGTTGTTTGATTTTTTAGTGTGATTGTGGTTCCTTTTCATTCTCATTGGGTTTTTTCATAATCTATGGGTAGTTCATCATCATTTTCCGTTCTTTTTTAATCTTTTAGGGCATTTATAATGTTTTTTAGGTTTCTCAATAGATTTCCCTATTCATAAAATATTCATTTCTTTTAGTTGTTTATGAGATGGTTTTGTGTAAATGGATTATCCACATAAGATTTGGGATGATACCTCCTATGTAGGCATGAGTGCCTTCCTAGTTTTGATTGTATACAGTTCATGTTTAAGGGATGAGACTTCTGAGTTCATTTTCTCCATTTTTTTACACAATAGTTCAAGGATTAGTAGGGGACATATTGGGAAGAGTTTTTTGTTTATTAGTTTATCCTAGGAGGATACATTGGTTGTTGGATTGGTTGTTGAATGGTTTTTATTTATTAGAATAAAGGTTCTTGGTAATTTATTCATTGTGTTTGTAAGTAGTTATGGTTTTGATATTTTTTTACAGGGTAGGGGTTTTTTCCTTATGGATGACTAGGATAAAATATGGATTTCTATTTTTCTTTCCAATGGAATCATGGATGGTCATTGTTCCTTAGAGTGAATATTTTTTGTATTGTGGCATTTGAATGTTTTGATTATTTACCTATGTTAGTGGTATTCCTTAGAGTGAATATTTTTTTGTATTGTGGCTTTTAATTTCATGGACCTTCCTAAGATCGATCTCCTCATCCTTCAAACTGAATGTAGTACGTTTTTCTCTAAGGAGTTAATCCTCCCGAGGTGTGTGAATTCCCATAGATTTGGGGGCTTCTCATAGTTACTTGGTGTTCCCTATATTTGTTTTTGTTTAGCCAATCCTTCTAGATCCTCAGAAGCATTATTTGGGGCTTTGTTTTTTAATGATCCCTTACACATCATGTCAATGAATTGTTTTTTTCCATTACCCAACCCTTCATATAAATTTGAACATGTTTTGGGGTTAAAAATACATGTTGATTCACAATGTTGAGTGTATCTTGGAACCTTTCCCATGTTTCATAAAATGATTCCCCTTTTTCGAAAATATTTTGGAAGATCTTTTTGAGTATAATTGTTTTGTTATAGGGGAATTATATTTGGTATAACTCTATTTGAAATTGGTCCTAAAAGTGTATTTATGTAGGTATCAAATTTTTAACCAATTGTTTGCTCGATTAATTTTTGAGAAATGATAGAGCCTCATCTTAGCTTACACAAGTTGATGTGGTGGGCACATGGTTTGAAAAAATGACTTTTATCTCTTTGACATGAAGGTATTGAATTTATGACTCCATCCCATAAAAGTTGGAAGGTGGTTTAAGATATGTGGTTTGAAAACATATTTGAACTATACTAGGGTATCATGCCTAATTCAAGAGGGTAAATTGTTCTAGGAAGGTGTGAGGTAGTCATTCATGGATTGATCAACTGCATTTCCCATGTTTTGGGATGCCTCGTTTGGATTGCCATTTTGGTTCCCTCATGAGTTTATAAGTTGTTTTATTTGAAGAACCTCCATTGTAATGGGAAAATTTATTGAATTTTGAGTGTTATGAGTATTAGCATATAATGTTCAATGTTCCCTTGGTGTACATGACCCCCAAACCTAGGACTATAAACCCTACCTAGAAGGTTTAAATGGTTGTGGGTGTAGGCGGATATGTGCCATGAAAAGTTAAAAAGAAAAGAAAGTGGAAAAGATAAGATAATTTGAATTGATAAAATAGAAATGGGTGTGAATAGAATGGTTGTTGATATTACTTACATGGGTCCCCATAAATGGTGAAAATTATTTATATTTATCGAATTTACACATGATTTTAGGGTTAAGCGGTCACTTGTAGTGAAACTTGGGTTAATGAATCCTCAGATACCTAATAATAAACATACAGACACACACATTATATTGATTTTTTTGGATATGATGTTTCAAAATTTTGGTTTATTTTATATTGGTTTAGAATATCACTAAGAGCTCAATGTGAATTAAATTTATGAGAAAGAATTTATCCTAGGTAATTACAATGTATGGACTGGATGAAATTCCGTTTTAAAGACTTCATTTTCATATATTTGTGATGGGTTCATTGAAGAAGATCAAAAAACTTCATCACATAATAGTTTGATACCAAAAAACTTTAATAATAATCACTTATAAACATATTGGATCATATTTATGAGAGATCCAAGGTAATTGTTCATATTAGCACTTGATGTGTGGGGCCTTAAAATTCAACAAGGGTGAATATTTTTTAAAATAATCAAATAAAAATCATAATTAAAATAAGTGATTAAATATTAATTATGTGATAAATAATATCCGATATATCCCCTTTAGACTCTATTAGATGGACCATTAAAAAGGTTATCCCTATATTTATTCTATTAAATCAATGGAAGTAGGAAGAAGGCTCATGCGGGAAGAATAGAAGAAGAGAAAACAATAAAAAAACAATCACTCCTCCATTTTGTGAATAATTTTACATGGTTTGGTGTGAATAAATTAAAACATTGAGTAAAAAATATCACCAAAATATGAATAATAATAGATTATGTGGATATTAAGAACATTTATATTGAAACTAAGATGATTTGAACAACTTTCATGAGAAATAAATGCAATTACAAACAAAATGCGGCATCATAACAATACAATTCAACCAAGCAAAAAATGTGATCAAATACTCTACAATCAGTACCTAAAATATAAATTTTGGATTTATTGGTTTGAGACCCAATATGTCAATGTCCCTTAAATTAATGGTGGTAGGACTGTGTGGGTGTAATGTTAATAGAGATGAGACTTTCCACCCTTGACTCGAAATGGAAACCAACTTTCATCAAACGAATAGAGGCACCAAAATGGCCCTCTATATTGTTTAATTTGATTGATACATAAAAGAATAAAATGTATCTCATGATTTTTCATAACATACTATAAAATTTCATCCAAAAAGAGTTTTTGGATTGCACGATGTGACCTAATTGGTGGAGTGTTGTTCTAGGCCGCAGAATATGGTCTAGAATATTATATTCAAAATTCCCCCTAAAAATCCATTAAAACATCCAAATTAACACTTTTCACTATTTAATTAAATGTAATCCTTTATATATTATATCTTAAGTTCAATTTTCAGAATTATTGGGCTCATGTTATGGCTAATATAGTCTTTTATTTGGGTTTCTTTCCAGTTTACATTGACACGAATGTTGTTGGTGCAAGGCCCACTTTGATACTCTTCTAATGTGAATCGTCAAGTGAAAAAAATCATGAATTGTTCATCAAAGTGATGGAGACATGAAAATAAAATATTAATATAATATCAAAACCATTTTTTGTCTAATGGGGTGTTCAAATATGTTCCATGTAATACTGTACTTTGGTAAAGAAATACAGTCATAATATGAAATAATAATCAAACTCTAAAATGCACTAAAATGGTGTTTATGAACAATTAAGAACATGAATATTATAGTAGAAACATTTAATATTATCCACTTTTAGGGGATAATCATTTAAAATTGTTATATATAAATTAAACATCTTGATATTGAAAAAAAGATATAATTTTTTTTAAATTCCTTCTATGATTAGAAAAACATATCTTATCAAATGAACTTCATTTCATGCACTTATATAAACAATAATAAATTTAGTTTTAGAATAATTTAAAAATAAAATTTTATAAAAAAATGATTTTTTAATTTGTAATTTCAACGTTATCTTAGGGTAGTTTTTTAATTTTTCCGAGAAACTTCATTTTTCAATGAATAATAGAAAATAATTAATTTTAATTCAGAACTTCAATTTCATATAATTTATTTATAATTATAAAATATATTTTAAAGTGGTTTTGAGTTTTTATTAGATATTTTTTAAGAATTTATTCTAATTTTGGCCATTGAAATAATGTTCACTTTTAAATTGACTACAAAAACAATGCAAACTTTTGATCTTTTTTACATTAAAAACATGCATTGTTTCCCTTCTACGAGAATAAATTTAAATTAATTTCAACAAATTATGTTACATAATTTCTAAAAATGGATTCCATATTATTATTCATTATAATATATAATTTATAATAAGGCCCACTTAGTTTTTGAACAATAATATTAGTGAAAGTAATTTAAATTAATTATAATGTTTATAATGAAATTAAACCTAAAAAGGGAATCAAAATTATAATTAAGAGCCCAAATGTTCTAGAACTTTTTCAAAAACCATTAGATTGATATATTTAGGCCCTAAACCCTATATTATTGAGTTATTTTTTCTCATATGTCTTTTTTTAATTAAAAACGTGGGTACACCTAACTTGTTTAAAAAAATGCCAAATGTGTCATCTCCCTTCACGATAAAATGCCACCACCTATCCCCATTATTCACACCTATTAAAATAGATAGGTTCATATAATTTCAGACCAATACAGTTTATAACACCCCTATATTCTTCCGTTCATCCTCCCTTTTGGATGAAATGCAATAATGGGAGCCCTTTGGTGTAAATAAAAAGTTGTTTCCCAAAGAAGATATAACATCTTTCCTCAAGCTTCCTTATTTTTTTCTTTCTCCACCAACAAATATCTTTTTATTACATGATTATATAATAAAACCAGTATCTTAAATATAATTAAATTTAATTTTAGTTATTTTTTTTTACCTACACCCACACAAAATTCCATCTAATGGGTAATATACTATTTATGTATACGGTGAACTACCGCCTCACTAAATGATGAGTGTTAATTTTTCATTTACCCTTATAATGGATGGGAGTTATGATGTACATGATGTTTATATATGATATATATTATATTTATGTTAAATTATATCATCTTTTATTCAATTATTATGTATACCTTTACTCCTTCCATCTTCTGTAAATATGATAACATCATTTGTGGACGTGTGGACGACCACCTTGTCAAAGTGATGTGATTTGTTCACTATTTAAAAATAAAGTGTTAAGTATGGGTCTGTTGAAAATATATTATATATATCACACAATAATTTTACATTAATTATATTATATACATATATACATATATTTCATTTACATAATTTCTTCCAATACGACAATAAAATGGAAACATCGTTCATGCATACGTGCGACCTACCCTCACCATTTACTAGTGTTTTACATTTTTAAAAATAATATATTATATGAATTATTATACAAATATACTGTATATAATTGATATTTGTATAATTATTTAAATTCTTTCCATCATTATATAATTATAAAGACCAAATATATAACAAATTAATACACATGTGATGAACAAAGCAGATATTACCCGAATTAAAACCTTGACATCAAATTGTTAACAAAATGGTAATATAAAGTCATAATTAAACAATATAAGGTATTAGATATAATAATATTGTTCTTTGATATATGTATAATAAATTTATATTTATTATAAAGGAAATTTTTACAAGTAAAAAGAGACTTGAGACATAAAGTAAGATAATTTCATCTCACTTTGTATTTCCATGAGATACATGCCTTATTATCCACTCATTTATTTTGTGTAGTGTATATACTATCCATGAATTTATTATATGATTATTATACATCTATAAATATGAGTATTTAAATATCCATTTTATCATCTTCATTTCTTGGGTTTTATGGTTTAAATGTTAGAAAATTGGTAAATGGATTTTTTCTCTATTTTCCTTCATTGAAACACATGTTTTGTAATGCACCTAAATTATTTATTGAGGTGTATATAATTGTAATTGACATGTTATATAATCATTATACTTATAGAATAATATTTTAAGCTTCATGAAATTTAATTTTATTATATGGAGTGTATGATTTCAAGTTATCAAGATGTAAGATTTTATTGAAAAATACTCATCATTATTCAGATTGTTGAGGATTATGCCTCTATTGATGAAATATTATGATTAGTATCTCAATAACACTCATTAGTTTTATCATCCTTTGTTTATTAAATATAAATAAATGTATTAGTACCTTTTTAAAACTTTTATTAAATAAATATGTTTAGTAAAATAATTTTATGAAATATATTAATGTATTTCTCACTTCGTACGGAAATTGATTTTATTTTAGAAAGCATATTTTAAAAAATGATTTCAAAATAATTATTTAAGGGAAAAGTATTATTTTTTTCAAAGATTCTATTAAATATGTTCAATTTGTTTTCATAAAAAACTATATTCAAAAAGGTATTTTTTTAAAAAAATTCATTGCATCAAGGATATTTTCCTCAAAAAATTATTTTAAATGATATTTCAAATTTATTTGCCATATAAGATTACATTAATTTGTGTTACCCATTCCATTCTATATAAATTATTCAATTTTACCATTTATATTTTTTACCATAATGTATTATGTTTTGATGACGTCATTTTTATGAAACTCATTTCTCATTAATGGGTAACCTGATTTTGAAACCTGCTTATTTTCATAGGTTATATTTGTAAAGAAATTTTTATGAAACCTATATCTGTTTCCTCAGGTCATGATATGGTTACATATTTATGATACCCGTCTTATTTTAGGGTTTATGATAAGAATGTTTATGATTTTTTGGAACATGTATGTATGATTTCATTATGATATGGATGTGAACTATATCTATATCAAATGAATTGGGTAATGACTTATATCTCATTAGATAAAAAAAGATAGTATTTGGAGTAATCCATGACTACTATAATAGTCATGGAAGAGAGCCATGACTACCAAAATTGTATGAGGAGTGAACATGTACTATCAATATAGCCCTGAGAGTGAACAATGACTACCATGAAGGTATGTTAATTGAACCCATACTACTGGGATGGCCTTGTAAGAAATTCCTTGATTACTAAGAAATTCATTTTATAGGATTATATGTCTTCCACAATTCAATTTCTTCTTCCTATTACATTCATTCATGGATTATGTTCCTTATTTCGTTATTATTTATGTCTTGTGAACTATTAATATTTATTCAATTAATCTTATTTATGATCTTTTGATATATAGGGTATGATCTCATAATGCTACGATCATGTTTTCATACCCTTATGTTCATATTATGCGTATGTGTTTCCGTTATTTTCCCTTACTGAGTATCTGAGATCACACCATTTTAGGTATTATTCCCCAAGTTAGGAAGATATGTATTGTGTTTGATGTATCTATGTAGGGTTCTAGTCATGAAGAACCTAGTGCGATAAATTTTTGTTCACTTATGTAACTGTGTCTATGTTTCCATGTTTCCAAAGGCACTAGACTAATACATTCTTTAGGAATATGTGTTTATAATTTTTTAAGTATTTCGAAAAACATATGTAATTCATATGTATGAAAATTAAGGGTGTCTATAGTTGGTATCATAGAAAATTTTTAGTTAACCATTGGAAACATGGATTAGAAAACCATAGTGCAAACCCTAAGGAAATGTCTAATGACATGTCTATGGATAAGGAAAAGTATAGGAAAATATACTAGAATTTTGGTAATGGATACAGTAATTAGTTTCTTATCAAAACATGCTTATATATATACTATAAGAGGATGTGTCTCTAGAACAGATATACCTAGGACTAATAACTCGGAAATGGTTTATCGGGCATGACTCGACATAACCTGGTACATAACAACGGGCCATCCTACACACATGGTTTGACCCTATCAGGGGATATGCCTTGGAAATTAAAAAAATCATCACATACCATTAACAAAGATTTAAATAGGAGTTGGTTGTGAATAATATAGGAAAAACCTATAGTGTCATTTATTAAAAAAGTCGACATAACATAGACATATAATAAGTGTATATTCATGATTATGTGGTTCATAATTATGAAAACTATTTATTACTCTATGTTTTTGTTTTATTTAGTGGTCGAACCCCAAAGAAACCACTCTAATGGAGATTGCAACAGAAAATGGAATGATTTTCTTCTTAAGTAATGAAATTTAATGGGATTTGGAATGAAAAATCACCTTTTTAAGCTCACCCAAATCTCTCAATATATGAATCATAGTGGACTTAAAAATGAACAACGGATATAACAACATTCTATAGAGTCCTTCATGAAGAAAACCCCATTATTATTTAGTGGGTCTTTTGATCCACTTTTTCCTAAACAATTGATCATTAATACTAACAATATATCCACCTATCTCTAGTGTTTGGAGCATGAGAAAGTCATTTTGAATGTTTAACTTTTATAAGGCATAATAGATTAATGGTGTAATCTAATTACCAATAAGAGGAAACAAGATGAAATTGAATTCATATATTGGGATGAGTTCAAGAACATATTTTTCAATAAATAATTTGTATGAATATTTCATACCATAATGGTGATAGAGTTCATTGTGATGAAGAAAAGGGATTATTAATCAATTGGTACCAATGAGGCTAATTTCACAACACATTCATTGTACACTTTAGAAATTATAATCCAAACTTAAGGTAATGTTGATAGGTTATTTAGTGTCTTAAATCCAAGTATCATAATTGAGTTCTCCATAAAAAAAATTTATCTATGAAAATATTTTTTATTGTGCAATCAAGGATGAATTGCAAGATAGAATCGCATATAAATCTCATGGTTTTGTCATGAAAAGGAATATATAGTTTAAAAGAACATCTACTAACCATGAAGAGAAGAAGGTTAAATTTCTATTATACTTTAAGTGTAGGAAAACACACTAAGTAAATTGTTTTAAGGGGTTTTCACAATATTTTATTTGTGTAAGGGAACGGTATCATACATTTTATTACTGAATTGATGGGAATAAGTTAGATAACAGTACAAATATAAAAAAAGAGGAAAAAAATTCACCTCCCATGCATCAGTGCTACATGTGTTAGGTGAATGGAAATTATGATAACTAGTGCCCAAACCCTAGAGCTGGTTATGATGAATTACGTCAATAACCACTTAATTTATGGGACATGGGGAAGTATCCTCCAATCACTATTTCAGAAGAGTGGTGTGATAAACAAATGGTGAAAGGTACACTTACCATCCACTCTATAACTAATAATGCCTTATTTTACTGGGGATCTACTCACTCTTTCATATATAATTAAATTGAAAAGGTTGTTATGAATTCACCAAAATTATTAGATGTGCAATTAATAGAACAAATCATTAAATGTATGATGATTTCATACCAATTCTATAATTTATCACTAGTTTATTATTGTGGGAATGTGCTTCTTGAAAATCTTGTAATTCTTCATTTGTTTGAATTTAATGTCATATTAGGCATGAATAGGATTTCTCTCTATAAATTTCATGTCAATTTTTATAGAAGAGAAAATAGGTTTGATATTTCCAAACCCATTATGATTATCCAGAAAGGTAATGATAATTATGGACTTCCAATGGATATTATATCTAGTGTATGGGTTTTAAATCCCATTAAAAATGGTTTTTTACCTCTAATGGTTGGGGATAAAATAAACATTGATGATATTTAGGTTATTATAACATTCGAGGATGTTATTCCAAAATAGTTTTCTTGCCTTCCACCAAAACATGATTTTATATTATCAGAATAACTCATACCTAGTTCCACACCAATTTTTAAAACAATCTTAAGAATGGCCAAGTTTGAGTTATATGAAATGATGAAGAAACTCCAAGAAACCCCTGTTAAGGGATTCATTCAGTCAAATGTGTCACATAGGGGTTGAAAAGTTTTTTTGATGAAAAAGAAAGATGGATCTATGTGACTCTGCATTGATTATCCGGATTTGAACAAAATCATGATAACTAACATATATCCTCTCCCCAATATTGACGATTTTTTTGATCAACTATGTGAAAATCATTACTTTTCCAAGACTTACCTTTCTTATGTATATCATTAACATTTGGTCAAGAATAAGGATATTCCCAAGATGTAATTCCATACAAGGTATGGAAACTATGAATATGTACTGATTCCTTTTGGTATTACTAATGTCATTTCTATTTTCATGGATTTAATTTATAATGTTTGTATAGATTTCATCGATATTTTTGTGGTGGTATTTATAGATGATATTCTTATCTATTTGATGTGAAATTATGAGTATAAAAACTACTTGAAAATTGAACTAAATACCATAAGGATGGATATACTTTATTCAAAATTTATAAATTGTTAATTTTATCTACCAAGGTTTTAATTTATGGGTTAAATAATATCAATAGATGATATATTAGTAGATCCATATAATAAATAGGATATTGATTGATGGCTAGACCATCCACAGTCACTGATATACATATATTTCTTGGTTTAGACATATATTATTTATTTTTTTGCGGATAAATTTTCATGATGATCTAATCCACTAACAATGTTATCTCTGAAGGGTGTCAATTTCCGTTGGATAGATGAATGTGAGGAAAATTGTAAGGGTTTAAAGAGAAGGATAGAAAGTTAACCTGTGCTTACATTACCCTTTAATTGTTAAGGTTTTTTATCTCTAGTTATGCATCCAAAATTGGATTTGGATGTGTTATTATGCATAATAAAATGGTTATTGCTTATTCCTCATGGCAGTTTAGGATTCATGAAAAAAATTACCCAACTCATTATTTGGAGTTAGCAGTGATAATTTTGGAATATAATTTTTAGAGGTATTATGTTTATAAATAAAAGTGAAATATATATACCCATCATAAGAGTTTGAAATATATATTCACATAGAAGGAGTTGAACATGTGCCTAAAAATATGGATAGAGTTTATATATAATTGCAACTACTCTATACATAACCGTTATGGGAAAGAGAACAAGTTGACTAATACTCTAATTGAAATAGATCATTATAGATTATCCATGATGATGATCACAAAAGAGCCAGTATTTTTAGATTTTCAATAGATGGAGTTAGAAATCCTGAAGGAAGGGTAAAATCATATCTCTCTCAAATAAATTTTCAACCTCATATCAATGTAAAGATTAAGGAGGAATGGATGGAAGATAAAGAGAATATAAATAAATTTAGAAATTTTATTGAGTTTAATCATGGTCAGGATGGTAGGGAAAGGTTAAGGATCCATGTATGTCTTCCATACATATAATATTTAAAGAATGAGTTATTAAGAATGCTCATAGTTCTTCATTCTCTATTTATCCTAGAAGTACAATGATATATTAGGAGTTGAAGGAATACTTCACATGGGATGGAATGAAGAGAGATATCTCATGTTTGAATCTCGGTGCTTTGTATTCCCAAAATTTAAGGCTAAATGAAAACAGTCAAAGAGGATATTGCATCTATTTCCCATACTATAATGGAAATGGGAAAAGGTCACTATGTATTTTTTCATGGGACTACCTAAAACTGTTAAAGAGTTTAATGTTATATGTGTAGTAGTTTATTAACATACAAAGTCATCACAATTCATCACTACAAGGGAAAACATAAATCTGAATTAGCATTCCATGATATTCATTAAGTACATAGTATGGTGTCATGCAGTACCATATTCTATTTTATCAAATTGGGATTTGAGGATTACCTCAAAATTCAAGTGAATTCTTTAGTAAGATATTGATATACAATTGAGTTTCATCACTTCTTATCATCCTCAGAATGATGGTAATCCTAAAAGAAGAATTTAAAACCTATAGTATATATTGAGATCTTATTCTCAGTATTTTAAAGGTGGTTGTGATCAATATATTCCTCCAGTTGATTTTTTTGTACAATACTAGATTTCACTCAAGCATCTAGATGGAACCTTATGAGTCCCTCTATAGGAATAAATGTAGAGCTCAAGTGTGATGGGATGTGGTTGGAGAATGAAATTTATTGGGACCTGAGACCAATAAATAAATGAATGATAAGGTTAGATGCATTCAACAAAATATCATGGAAGATCAATGTCAGCAAAAAGGTTATTCTAATAACCGAAGGTTTGATATGGAATTTGGAGTTAGAGAGAAGTAATTTCAAAGAATATCTAACTTCAAGAAGGTTATGAGGTTATGAAAGAAAGGGAAATTATGCCCTTGGTATATCTGTCCCTTTGATATTCCTGATCATATCGAGATGGTAGCATATCGCTTGGAACTTCCTCCAAATCTATCTCATTTCCTAGATGTGTTCAATGTATTTATCCCAAAAAAGTACATACCCAACCCTTCACATTTATTGAACTCAGTGGTCATACCACTGGAGTATGATAATTCTTATGAGGAATAACCAGTTGAAATTATGGATTATATCAAGAACGTTCTATTAAAAAAGTTCACTCAGCATGTTAATGTTTTATGGATAAATCACGAGTTAGAGTAAGAAACAGGGGAACATGAGGATATGATGAAGCAGAAATATCCTCATTTAGTTTTACTCAATTGACATATTTTGAACGAGAAATTTATTTTAAGGGTAGTGGAATGTAAGGACATGAGTTTTTATGGACCATAGTTTTCTTTCAGAAATAAATTAAATTTTATTATATGTCTTACATTATACTAATTTAAACATTACTTTCACACAGCACAACCTTGGCATTTATTACACACAACATTAAGATTCTACAAAATATCTTTTGATTGTTATTTAAACGAGATAATTACAACATATCCATTAAATGTAGTAATATGAATTTTCATTATTAAATTAAAAAAATTTATAATGGTTTTATTATAATTAAACTTATGGATATTGAAAACACGATATATTTTTTTGGTAAATTTCTAATCTGTTTAAAAATATTATTTTCTCAAATAAACTGTTGTTCATGTCCTTTTGTGGAAAATAATGAAAATAATTTTAGAAAATTTGAATAATTTAATTTGATAAAATTAACATCTTTTTTTAATTTATAATGTCTAAAATATCTTTGAGTGATTTTTTTTGGATTTTTATGAGAAACATAATTTTTTAACGAATAGTGAAAATCAATGAATTTTAATTGAAAAACATATATTTCATATAAATTATTTACATTGTTAAATTAATTGTGAAAATTTTTAATGTTTAATTATATAATATTTTAATCTATTTTTCCAATTTATGTCATTTTAATCAATTTAAATTTGAATTTGACTACAAAAATGTTGCCAACTTTTGAAGATTTTTACTTCAAAAACTCATATATTTGTCCCTTATACAAGATTAAATTTAAATTAATTTCTACATATTCTGTGTTTCGAATTTAAAAAAATGTATTAGTTATTTTGAATTATAATATATTATAATTTCTAATAATCTCATATTAGTTTTTGACTAAAAACATTAGTAAAAGTAATTAAAATTAATTACAATGATTAAAGTGATGTTATTCTTAACAAAGAAAATAAACCAAAAACATAATGGTCCAAATGACCAATAAATATTTCTAAAACCCATTTTATTGACATATTTAGGCCATTTTGATTCCATTATTGAGTTTGGTTGGTTTTATTATGACTTTTGATTAGGTAAAAATGTGGGTACACCGAACTTGTTTTCCAAAAATAAAAATTGTGTTCTCTCCATTCCCTATAAAAGGCCACCACAACTCCTCATTCATCACATCTCTCAAAAAACATAGGTTCATCCATTATATTCCCAATAAACTTCCTAAAATTCCTCAATTTCTCCTAAAAAACTCTCTTTGTGAAGAAATCCAAAAAGGAATCCCTTTGGTGCAAACCAAAAGGAGTAACCCAATGAAGAGGTAACATCCTTACTTAGGATCCCTTATTTTATTTTCTTTATACACCCCATAAAATCTCTTGATTCCATGATTATATTATAAATTTTGTATCATAAATATACATATATGTTATTTTTATAAGGTTTTGACACAATATCACACACACTTCTATTTAATGGGTAAAGAATATATTGTTTCTGTGTACGACAGACTACTATCTCATGAAATGATGATTGTTCATTTTTCATTGACCACATTCATGGTTGTAAATTATGATGGAAATTTTATGTATAATATATATATATATATATATATATTATTTTTTATGTTCTTATTCATCTTAAATTATTTTCTAACACATACCTTTACACTATCCATCTTGTGTTATTACAATAACGTCGTTCGTGGACATGTGGACTACCACTTCCTCAAAGCGATATGATTTTTCCACAAATTATATGGAATGTGGTAAGGATGGATTAAAAGAAAATATAATATATATATATAACATAATAATTATAAATTAATTATATATATATATATATAATTTCATTTCATTCAATATGACAATAAAATATAAATAGTGTTCATACGTATGTATGACCTACCATATCCATTAATGTTGTATTACATTTCACACTTATATATTATATAGATTATTATAATACATATATAGTGAATATATTTGATATCTATATCATGTTATACATTCTTTAAAAAATTATATTATTATAAGGAATAAATATATAACAGTTTAAGACACATGCAAAAAACAAAGCGGATATTACCTGATTTGAAATCCTAACAAGTAATTGAAAACCTGAGGGTAGTATAAAGTATTAATTAAAAACATATGGTATTAGATATAATAATATGGTTATTTGATATATTTATAATAAATTTATATTTATAATACATGAGGTTTTTATGAGTATGAATAGATTCAATACATAAGGTAAGAGAATTTCGTCTCACTTTTTATTTCTATGAGATATATTCTTTATTCAACAATTATTTACTTTTTGTGGTTTATATTCTAACCATTCATGAATATTATTATTATTATATATTAATTTACAGTTATTTAAATATCTATTTATTGATGTTTCTATCATAGGGTTTATGGGTTAAAATATACAAAATCTTTAATGAAATTATGTCTCAATTTTCCTACTTTGAGAGACATATTTTTTATGCAACTAAATTTTTTTAGAGGAGTATATTATTCCATTTGAAATTTTATATCATGAATATACTTATTCATGAGATATTTTAAGCTTCATTTAATTTTATTTCTTACATGTAGTGTATGATTCCATGTTACTATGTGGTAAGCGTTTATTAAATCAATCTCATCATTTATCGGGATTGTTTGTGATTATGCTTCCATTGATGAAATATAATTATCCATATATCAGGAAAAATCATGATTTTCCATATCTTTTTGTTATTAGATATATATCCATGTATTTGTACTATTTCCCAGTCTGTGGTATTTAATTTGAATAAAAAATTATTTTTATGAAAAATATGACCCTATTTTTCACTTCAGTTGGATATCAATTTATTTCAAAGACAATTTTCTCATTAATGTTTTGAAATAAATTTTTCAAGGGAAACTATTTTAAAATTTTTATGGTTTTCAATGATTCTTTTATAATATTTAAATGCTTTCTTATAAGAAAAATATATTCCGGAAATAATTTTGTTTTAAAAATTATTTTTCCAAAATGAAAGGTCATTTTCATCAAGAAATGTTTTTAAAATTTATTTAAAATTTTAATTCTAATATAGGATGACAACTGTTGGTGTCAAATATTACATTATGGGGAAAATATTCAATGATTCCTTTCTTATTTTTTCATAATGGGTTAACTTTTGATGGTACGATGTTTATGAAAATCGTTTCTCATTCATGAGTTATATACTTTTGCAACCCTCTTTTGTTCCTAAGCTATGTTTATGATGAAATTGTTATTAAACATGTATCTTTTTTTTTATTTTATGATATGGTTACATATTTATGATTCCAATTTCATTTCATGGGTATGGTATGATTATTTATGATTTGGTTTCACATGTTAGTAATATTTCATTATCAGAGGGGTGGACCTAAATCTCTCTCTAATGCATTGGGTAATGATTTATATCCCATGAGATAGAATGATATTGTCTTTGGAGAGAACCTTGACTATTATATTGTACATGTGAGTGATCCATGACTACTAATCTGTTATGAGGAGTGACATCGTACTACTAATATAGCTATAGGAGTGAATAATAATTACCATGATGGTATGAGAGGTGAACCCATACTACCATAATGGCCTTGGAATCAAAGCCTTGACTACAAAGGAAATCATTTTATATTCTTATGTATCTTCTACAACTCCACATATTATTCTTATGATATTCATTAATGACTTATGTTATTTATTTCTGTATGAATCATATATTATTGAATACTATGATTTTTTATAGGATTCATGTTTCTTATATTTGATATGAAAGATATGGTCTCTAAATGATACAATCATGTTCGCATAACCATATGTCCATTCTATGGTTACACATTTCCTTTTTAACCTTAATGAGCATTTTAGATCACTCATTTCTTATTTTTACTTTTCCATAGGTTATGATGAATGGTTTAATGTAAAATTACTAAGGGGGAAGATCATTGTGAGAAGATTTGAAGATTATTCACTATGTTGGGAGATATATTTTTCTAATTTTCCAAAGGCACATAGCTAATACGGTTTTGGGAGCCTGTTTGTATAATGTTTTATGTATTTTGTAGAAATTATGTAACTCATATGTACATTAACACTGGTTTGTTACATTCAAATTATTTTTATAAAAAATAGGGTATGTTATCAAAATATTTATATTTTTTATATATCTAAATATAAGAATGATTATTTTGAGTCATATCTTAAGAAACATGGTATAAGAGATGAATATTAAACTCCATACAAACCCCATAAAAATGTGTTTTTTAGAGGAACAGTCAATGCTTTCTTGATGTGTCAAGAAAAATAATTCTAGAGAAAGATACATCCAAATTATTTTAGAGACATGCCACAATGGGTTATTTATATATTTTAAATTAGATCACAGTCTAACCAAATTGAGTAAAACCCCCATATGAGTAATGGATTGAATATAATCAATGTGTAATGAGAATTAATGAATTCGACATCCAATATTTTATCAAAATTAACGAAATGAATTGGGAACATTTAATGAGAGGAAAGTAGATGGATTTTTCTGGGTATACACATGTTATAAGAAGTTTTCACTTGAATTTTTTTGATAATAATTTTTTTTATATTTTGTCTAATTATATTAATAAATAGTAAATCCTCAAAAAATCAATTTTTTGATGAAAACGTTGAATAATCCATTCAAAAGAGAACCTGACAACATGCTGAGATTTCGGATATTGGATAAGATTTTCATAATTCAAAATATGAGTCTGAAATATTTATGACATTATATTGACCAGAGTAAAGTGATTCTATGATAAAAATAAATAGAAATTTTCTTTCAGCCTAATAACATTTTTGGAGGTAGATATAATGAGATATGAACCCAAATATATTGAAGTATTTCTAATAACACCATCATTATTTCATAGGATTAACCAAAGTGTGAATATGAGGGATTAAAACAAAGGTATTAATTTTCATGAATAGTATATGATATTTAACAAATAGAGAGTAAATAATAATTGGAATTGGTATCACGCCACAAAAAAATGTTATCAGGACAACATGGGGGTTTCAGAATAATTTTAATGAGAAAAGTGAAGTGGTATGGAAAAATGATCATTCTTTTGTCTAATCATATAAAAACAATTGGGAGTCTATTTTGATGAAAAAATTCAATATTTTCAAGGATAATTTTTTTTAATAATTATTGTGATTTAATCTCAAAATAAATAAAAGGTTTTCTATATGAGTGTCAAGGTATTGATTGATAATGGAAAACTTGAGGTAAAAGGACACAACAAACAATTAGAAGGTTAATCCTTGATGTTTACTATTACGAAGTGATGAAAAAAATAAGGAAATATTTAATCTTAAAATGTTACGTGATCATTGTATTAAAAACTATATAGTATCTTAAAGGGAATGAAATTAGTGAAAGGCATGGTGGACTTAATTATAAATTATTGGGGTGATGAAACAATCATTCTCATTTTGAAAGGGTATGTAGGAAACATTATTATTTTTGAAAAAAAAATAAAAAATCATGTGAGTAAATTACTAACCAATTCAGATGATTCTTTGACATTATAAACATTGATGAGATGAAATAATTTTTTTTATTATAAGTTACAAATCTAGTAAAATATATATTTCTTATACATGAATTGTATGCTCATTGTCAACTAAATAAGTTTATAATAGATGATAATAGATAGGTTTCAACTCCAATAGTACCTTAGAATAAGATATCCTTTTATAGATATGGAAGGAGTGTGGACGAAAAAGAGTTCTAAAGGCTTATTAACGGCCTATAAAGTTTTATGTTGTCATGAAAATAACTTTTTCATGAAATTACACTCTGTTTATGATTCCACAACAAAAAAATGATTCTATTCATATGGAAATAATATTTATTTTTAATAAGAATTAAGAAAATCCTGATTTTTTATTGTGTCATGTCAAAAATTCATTACTAAAAAATTATAGTTATCCTAATTGATATTAGGTAAAAGATGTTGAAGAATAAAAGTTTAATTTCTTAAGGCCATTCATTATCAATGAAGTATTTCAGGCATGAAACTAAATGAGGTAGAATATATTCGCCCTTATGTTTATGGATGTTGACTATGTTAAGGGCTCAAAAATCCAAAACTCAAATGACATGGATGAAGTTTCAAAATGAAGACATGATTGTTGATTTTTTGTACCCATTAGTGATCAGCACCGAAAAACAATGTGAAATGACCTAATTATTAAATTTATTGCTTCAGTCACCATAAAATAATATTGATATTAGGTACCTCATTATTAAGAAAATGATAGAATGTATGATCCTAGTTCTTCTATCAGATATCGACCTATTTAAATTTTAATTTATCTATTGTTTTAACACTCCTTTTTTCATATATCAGGAATCCTTACCCTTAGGCTGATTAGTATGATGTGGGACGGAGGAATTAGGGGCATGATGAATGACTATACACCATGTACATGAAGTGTATTCAAAATACACATCATGTTTTAAATACATGATATGTAATGGCCAGGTAAGGCAGATTCATGAACAATAATGAAAATTCCCCAAAAGGCCAAGGATGAACATTATATGAAGTGTAAAACATTGAAACATCATGTAAATTTCATGAAATTTTTTTATAGATCCGAAAATTTTTTATTTTACCACAGCTCCCAATTTTTCTCCTTCTCCATTTCATAAGTTGTCCTCCCATTTGAGCCCCTTTAGTGCCTAAGCTACACTTTGGTGTTCTCTCATGATAGGGACTCTGATTCTTCCACCATTGGTCATGCTGGATGTGAGATGGAAATTTATCCACATTATATGAACCTTTTTTCAATATTCATCCTATTAGAATTTCTATTTTGGTATAGGGTATTATTACATAATTCTAGGTCCTTCATCTTATTTTTTGGGTTTTTTCGGGTCTAGACCAAACAAAAGGTTGATATATTAAATGTGCCTCTATACATGCATAAGGTAGATGGTATGGTAATAAAACCTCTAATTTTAGATTTTTTATAATATTAATTATGTTCATCATTCTTGTTTAACTATACATTTCCCATAAAATGAATATTTATTAATTTGGATGCATAGTTTTGGAACCTATTGGCCTTATTAGATCCCAAAAAACATTTGAGGATGTAAACCTAAAAGTGTTCCACCCCTTTCATTTCACCCTTTAATTGATTAATTGACCTTCATGGTTATGTAGAAAACACCCATTGGAATCAACGTATTTACTTCTAAATGGTGATATAATAATTGATAGTGATGGAAATCAGTGGTGTAGCATGGATAACACACATACCGTGATTTTTTGAATTAAATGGAAGTGAGTGGTATGACCATATCACTTAGATAAACAGTAGAATGGCTACACCATTGTCTAAAGAAAAATTCTACTTAATTATGAACTATATAATTGGATCCTCATAAACTCTTGACTAATTATTATATCATATAATGTATGGGAATGCTGATCCTTATTAATCATGATAAATTGGTATAGAGACCCTTAGTAATTAGGATATCTGAATGGAATCCCTTATACTAAAGTTTATATAAGGTCATGGAATATCATCATTTTGATTTCAAAATTGAGTCTTTATCTTGTGATATTGGCATGTGGTGCCTATATATTGAAGCAGGGCATGTAAACCCCTAATGGTATTATTTAGGCATGGGGACCCTTATTGTTATATATTGGCATGGTGACCCTATTGTAATTATACTGGGAATTGTGATCCCTATATAATTATAATGATCTTGGAGACCACTGATGACACGAGTTGGTCATGTCGGTCCTTACTATTATATAAGGGCATGGAACCCTATTGTTATGATACTGGCCATGGTGACCCCACTTGTTATGATATGATCATAGATACCCTATTGATGTGATACTAGGTATGGAGACCCAAGTTATTATATATGGGCACGATGACCATAATACAATGATATTGGGAATGGAGTCCCATACTCTTGTGATACTACCCATTTCATCCCTTGATACTTGTGAGAATCATGCTATTACTTATAGATGTATGAGTTACACCTCCAGTCCAGCATAGCGGTAGTCTCTATATATATGGTTGTAGATGTCACTACGTAAAAATTTCATATATTTTTACAAGAATGGATACATATTATGAGATTATTCATATTAGGAAAAAGCTGGCATTATCAACCTACTGTCCTTCTGGAATTAAACCCATCACTATTATAGCTTTTGTTAATTCTTTTCAATATTATCTACCCACTTTCAGATTATATGTAGTGACTGGATATTTATAGACACCATTAGTGGTGGCCTATAGGATTTATATCACACACTATCTGGGCCACCGATGGTACCTGGGAATATTATGCAGATAAAGGTAGGGATACAGGAAAGAAACCATTTTTTGAGTCCTGATTAGGATATAACATATGAATGAGGATGCAACAGATAGAACTACGGCCGGTGCTGCTGTTTGAGTTATAATATTGTGTCTATTTCCCCATTTTATTCATGTTTTGTATAACATTCTAGTTTGATTCTATTTACAGTGGAAATAACATATCATCATTTCGTATATGATACTAGATATTATTGTTATTAGTTTTTTATTCTATTTCAATTATTTAAATTCCACTACCTATTATAAGTTATTTATTATGATTCCACTACATATATACTATTTCCATCATTGGGCTTCTTTAATAGAGAGGGTATATTCTCCCCACTATACAACTGTGGAACTATTTTGTTATTCAGAAGCCTCTGGAATTTGGGGAGGTGCGCTTGAGGACGTGTTCCCCACAAACACTGTAAACTATTTAAGTTAAATTTGGGATTGGAGGTCACAAAGTGGTAGTATAGAATCATTCTTTTCTAATGTATTATTTTTAATGAATATTAGAGTGGATATTTGAAATGTATCAAGATTTGGCAATGTTTTTTTATTCGTATTTTCTAACCCATGGACATAGAATGGAAAAATTATCTAGGATGTGACTTGTTGTTCTTTATTTTTCTTATTATAGTTTATTTTATTCCACTATTAGGTGACACACATGATTTGTGATATTTATTATTATGATCAGGAAAAATATTTTATCTATGGCCCGATTTGGGAAGCACGAAATGATAATGCATCATTTTAGGCTCTTTATATGATAGTTATTTTAGGTATTTAGTTGTTCCACGTTTTCATTAATTTATGAATTACTTGTATCATAATTTGGTGACAATTTTTATATCCATGTATTGTTCAAAAAAATAATGTAGGTACCAGATAACTGAATGGTTACAATTTAACATACACCACACATCGATTTTTAAGGTGTATTTCCCCCTATAAATTACATGCGATGATCCATATAGTATACCATTTTCAATAAAAACAAAAAAAATGAGAAATAAATAAAATGAAATTGAAATCTGAAATGAAACATTCATTGTTAATAAGGATGTACATTTCCATTTAAAAGGTGTTTTCCCCTAAAAATCCCAATTATCACTTTATATAGAAAGAACTATATTGTAAAACAAAGAAAATTATTAGAACCAACCATTATAGTAGGGAGTAGGTAGTGTCTCTTGTTTTCTGTATAAATTTTCCTATCACCCATACATGGATTTATGAGTTGAAAGAGGGGTGTGACTATTACATAGGATGTTTTATCCCTATATTTTTCACATAGTTATGAATTTATTTATATTATCACTTTTTTGATGCAGGTGTTTTTAATTTGTAGAGATAATCCACCATGACGTCCACTAATTGTGTACCTAGCGAGTGTTGGCGACCATGCTCTAGAGGTGGGGGACCTGTGGTACTAGTGGCACATAAAATTATTCCACATGTATAACCTTATATAATACAAGATGGGAGATATAATAACCATATTTTGGGTTGTTTTTGTAACTTATTTCAACTATATAGGGAGCTCGGTGACATTCCCTTTCAATGGGAGAGCATAAGTGTGTGTTCTAGCAGCATCATTCGACTAATTTTTCATGGGATATTGGTCCCTCAGATGTAGAGCTATGGTTGATAATAGTAATATCTATCTCATAGAATCCAAATACTCCTCTGGATTGGAGATAGAAACATTATACCTCTTTCATTTTGGATCTACTAAATGTTGGTGGGATATTCTAAACCAAGGATGTCAATATTAGGATGTTATTGGGATGGATTTCCAATTTATATTTTCTGATTATTTTGTTATTAAGACTATGAGGATAGACTGTGTGAGTTTTTTTATGAAACTAATGTAGGTTTACAAGTCACTTATGGATAATTCATCTCATTTGATAAATATTCATCCCAATACACAAATCTATATTAGGGATGAGCTCGAAAAAATGAGATGGTTTGAGGATGTGATTACGAATCAAACCCATTGTTAGGGGAATTTCTTCTTATTGACTACCATGTAAGATATATAGAACCAGTGTCTCATTACCCAATAAAATAAGAGATAGGATGAGAGTGTGATCGATGATAGTTAAGAAATATAGTGGGTTAATGTTTCAACTAGCGATCAGAAGTGACTCATTGTGATTCCATGTAAGAGAAACGATAGACAGGTGACACCCTTTATAGCTATCTAGGTTTACACTAGTGTGGGAACCATGGTAATATTAAACCCTAGTATCCTAGAGACCCCATTGGGTGGTGAGGCTAAAGAAAATTGGGTCATCTTCTGTGTTTCTATATGACCTTCTGATCTGCATAGTGTGATAGATGATCTATATCATCACTACCTTCAAAAGAAATATTTATAGTACATCACCAGGATGGTAGTGAGAGTACAACCATCCATATAGGGAAAAAAGAGGTCATGGTCAAAGTAGTCAGGATTTAGATACATAGTTCTATTTTAGTGAACCATCATCGGATGTTCAGGTTATAGTACAAGGTATCGCATTAGGATAGATTTATTATATGCATTCCATACGACAGGAGAAGAGATCTGTTCCATCTTTTATTTTATTTACAATTCTTGTATCCTATACTATTGCATATTCTTTTTTCAATAACGGTTAATCAAACTCATTTATCTATATAGAAATTTTGGGGATCCATGTACATCCTATTGAGTAATTCTATTGCATGATATTTATTAATAGTAATTTGTGTATACATTTATAGTGTATACAAATGTTAAAGAAACCCCCCTTGAGATAGAAAAACATCATATCTTTTGGGACCTCTTCAACCTTAATAAAAAAGGTTTTTATGTCATTATTATGATGGATTCGTTGGTCCCCTATCATGAATATATGTATTTGTATCACTGGAGGGTGTTGTTTACATCACTATAGGGAGGTATGCATATTCAAAAGGGTTAGTGGGATGCCCAGGAAAGTAGAGCTAGACCAAATAATCTTTGTCTCAATGGAGTGGCCACATAGATATCTAGACGTGACATGGATAACCAAGGATTACATCAGACTGAATTTCCTCGTATTTTATATTGATTCAGGGATTCTTTCCCCATTGAATTTTCTGAAAAAACTCTTGAGATAGAGGTAGATTTTACTATTAAGATAGTTTCTAGAGCTACAGAAATATCCATTAATCCATAGAGGATGGCTACTACAATGTTTTAGGATCTTAATAGGCAGCTGTTGTATTTATATTTAAATGGTTTTATATGGACCGGTATTCCTCCCTAGAGTTCTCTAGTAATTTATACCAATAAGGTGGAAGAAACCCTTAGGATTTGCGTGGATTATCGAAAGGTAAATCACCTTACAGTGAAGAACCAGTATTATATACCTCGCATAGTTGATCTCTTTTAAAATATCGGAGGACTGAATGTTTTCATGAATATTTAACTAAGATCGAGATATCATCAGGTTTGATATATCCTTCAGATATTCAACATATAGAGTTCTACAGTCATTACAAATTATAGAGTATTTTTTTCCTTACATATCACAAATGAGCCAACAATTTTTATGGATTTGATTAATAGATTTTTCCATCTCTATCTTTATTCCCCTGATGTGGTCTCCATGGATGACATCTTGGTGTATTCACATACATAGAGAGACCATGAAAATTAGCTTAATATCATGTTGAATACACTATGAGATAACCAAATGTATGATATTATCTATAAATGTAAATTTTGGATTGACTAGGTTCACTTCTTGGGTCATATTAACTCAGAGGTAGGAGTTTCAGTTGACCTAGAGAAGGTGAGAACATTAGTTACCCAAGAAAATCCCAATAATGTCTTTGAAATATGGGGTTTCATGGGGAAATCTAGTTACTATATGTTATTTATATAGGACTTATCATTATTCACAACACATATTATAGGTTTGACTAAGAAGTCTTTGAAATGTATATGGACAGAACCCTATGAGACGGTCTCTTAAGATATGAAAGGGGGACTATATTAAATAGTAATCTTAATTCTATTAGATCTATGTGGAAGCTATATAGTATATTTTGTAGCATCAAGTATTGGTCTAGTAAAAAGTTTTATGTTGGAAGATCGAGTCATCATGTATGGGTCTTGAGACATAAGGCCTCATGAGTGGAATTACCCAATGAATGATCTTGGGTTAGTAGTTGTTGGTCAGACCTTTCATTTTCTGATGAATTTCCTACTAAGAGATCATTTTTTGGTGTTTATAGGCCACTATTGCCTCAAGTATATTTTTACTTTGCAGGACTTGAAAATTATGTAGATAATAGCGGTTGATTACTTATATTATTTTGACTTCTATGTAGTCTATATTCCTATGAAAGGAAATGATTTTTCCAATACTCTAAGTTGGAGGACTCTAACCTAGGAAGCTCAAGTGGCCAATAGTGAGTGGTATCATCTAACCTTATTTTTTGAGTGCACATAGAGGCTTAGGATGTTTAGGGAGAATATGTACTTGAATCACTTCTAGTATCCTCTTCTCATATGGAGAGAGTGAAGATGAGTCGGTTTTAAGATCATGAATGATTGATCATATAAGAGAGTATTTCTAATGATTACTCTATTATAGATTGGTTTATTGATTTATATGACATCAAATAGAGACATGGGCTCATCTAGGTCCCTAAAAACATGATCAAGGATATGATGAGGAAGTCACATGCTTCTGTGTGGCTATTTCCCTTGCGTATCTCTAAGATGTGTGGTGATATGCCCCATCAGTATAGGTTTACATGGATGAAAAATCTTATATAATGTTTTATCACTAGGTTTTCTGAAAATAATTAGGTGAAGGTGGAGAACCACTACCTTTCTATATGTTTCCAGCTGTTACTAGTCCTAGAATGGAAAATGGAAGATGTTTTGATGTATTTTTCAGTCGGGTAATCGACATCACCTCAAGGTAGTGACATGGTTTGGGTAGCGGTGGATCGATTTCTTATTGTGTCCCACTTCCATCATATATAAGAGAAAATTTATATTCAGGTGAGGAAAATATGGTATTTTCATGATATTATATTGCTACACGGGGTCCCTTGTACTATAGAATCATTTAGAGATGCTTGTTCTACCTTCAGTTTTTTTTGGGGTAACAGGGAGTTATGGGTACAGAAGTTCTTCTTAGAACAAAATCCCCTATTCTAATGATATTTTTCATTGTGTCCCCTTATTATTGTGAGGCTCATATTATAGGTTATGGAAGTCTAATGAACACCCTAGGTCCAGGATAATCTTAGTATCCATATCTATGGTTGTAAAAATACCTATGTATACAGTCCATATATGTGTATAAAAATAGTTACTTATTTAGACATTATATAGCTAGGCCGAAGAATGCAATTTTAGCTTTTTTTTTCATTGCAACCAGAGCCAACACTTATATAGATTTTATTACTGCTTCCCCTTATTATTTTTACACAACCTTATTATATTCACTAACTAGATATTTAAATACACCATTGGGGGTGGCATATTGATTTTATATCACACCCTATCTGAGCCACCAATGGTACCTAGACAGATTATGTGGATATAGGTATGGATAGTGGCATGCACCCATGTTTTGACTCTTTACATAGTTATAATATTTTAGAAGGGTAGAAAAGGACTAAGATATGTCTTCTAATGCTTTTGGATATACACTTTTGAGAAATTTTTTTAATTTCATTTCTACATATCTATTATGTTTAACGTTGTTCTACTGTAGTCATGAGGGTATTGTCTCCCCACTATACCACCACGGACCCTCACTACATGTCATTAGACTTTTTCTTATGGGGGAGGTTCACTTGAGGCCATCTACCCACTAGCACAAGGAACCATTTGAGTCACATCTGGGTTGGGATGTGACATGGAACATGGTGAGGTTTTATTGGAATATATTTTAACAAAGAAAATTGTAAAAATATAATCACAAAACCACTAACTAGGTATTTCATTCAAAATTTTCGAGTGTTTTTCTCAGTGTATTCTTACCAACAATTATTATCATTTAGTAGAGTATCACTAGTGGATATACTCACCACCTAGAGGGGGTGAATCGGTGTTGGATACTTTTTAACCAATTATAACATCTATTAATTTTACCACATATAAATGTTTGTATCATTATTTTATTATTCTTTTTTCCTAATAATTTGAAATGATAGGAAATAAGGTGAATGAAAGAATGTGATTTTACTAATAGGATCACTACTCAATTACAGTTTATAGAACCTTATTCAAATAGTGATGACCATGTAATGGATTCACCACTATAATAAAATACCAAAAATAGTTTTCTGGATAGAAAAAAATCGTTATCCAATATGTGAGTCCCTATCCTTAGGAATGGGATATTAACAACATTGAATCCCTACACTGGTGATGACCTCATCTAACTTGTAGCTCATCACTAGTTCATTATTCTACCTTTATACATAATTTACAATATCTTAATGAGATAATTTGTTACACCGCCAAATAATTCCACTAGATGATACTTATGTTATATGTCATAGTGTTGTATTTTACTTGTCCACAATAAACATCATTTTGTTAGTATCATAGTCATATGTAAGAAACTATATTATTCTTACTAGAAGAAAAATGACTATTTTTCACTAATTAATCACCGTATTTGATTAATAAGAAATGACATTGGGGTCTCTGTTTGTTATATATTCAAACCTGTTTTGTTCTTTATCATCCAGTGCTTCATTATCCAGTGTTATTTCTCTATCCAATTTCTTCTTTTTAGTTCATCTTCATTGTTTCTAATCAATTTCTTTATTCATCATCTATATTCCTCAACTTGTTATAAATAAAATATCACACTGAACTCATTTAGAACATGTTCTATATTTTAATAATATTACATCAATCATCAAAATGTATTTTTATACTTTAGTTCATTGATAATCAATATTAAATTTTAAATTTCAGTTCCAGATTCATTAGACTCTTTGCAATAGTGTTTTTATGAAGATGAAATACTATTTTTGGATTAAATTTTTTTGTAACACCTAGCATATAATTTTTTTATAATTATTCTTTTATGTGAAATTTTAGGTTTCGTATCATGAGTTTTCTCACAATCCAACTTCATGATTCCTTTTTTGATAGGTTTTTTCATAGAAATTTTCAAATTTACTCAATGTAGGGGAAGTGATTGATGATCATATGTATGTATATCTTCAAGCTATAATAGTCATGAAGGACTTCAATTTCATGAATGGCCTTAGTTCATTCTCAAAAGACTCGTCCATTTGGAATAATTGTAACAAATGGTCAGAATCGTGATCATAGAATGCTAGACTCAGAACCTCGAGTAAAACCCTGTCAGTATATTAATGAAAATGAGCAGATTTTATTGGATAACATAGATAAAATGGTGTGTATAGTCAAGTTATTTTCTGAATCTTTCAATGTTGGTGAAATGTAGGTAGTGTGTAATTGTCCCACACTAGATTTCCATTCAGTTGTGAATAGATATATAATTTATTTTCCCCACATTCCCCTCGAGTGAAAACATATTTTTCACTCATAAAACTACACACACACCCTCACCAGGCCATGACACATTAACATGGTCACCGAAGAACTCTATGGGTAATACGAGCATACTGACAATCCTCATTTTTTCTATTTGAAAAAATCATGAATTCTCTATGTGTGTTATATTCATTCCCACACTACACTGACTTTATGACTTACCATGCCGGGTTTTTTTCCTTGTGGTTAATCCATACTTCCATATGTAGTTTGTGTTTTCCATTAATGCATGGCTATGATTGGAAATTGTTTTATAATGTCTGACCAAAAAACTATATATATAATTATTATATCTATATAATTTTATATAAATCTAGTCCAACAACTTATTTTTAAATATGTTGTTGGTATAAAAATAAATATCCATGTAATAATATTTATATTTCCTTTATTAATTCATCTTCTTCTCAAATATTATTCAAAATTTGTTGAAATTGTGTCACCTATAGACTAATTGAGACATGTCATTAACACTAGGACAAGTTAAAAAATCTTATTCTTATAAACTCAATTAAATCAAAAGAAATTACTTATGATAATATTACATGAGTACATTCTTCTCCCTATATTCTTTTAAGATATATTCACTTTATTATCAAGCACGGTTGTTAGGGATACTTCAGCAGACCATCTCAGAAATTATTTCTTTTCAAATTCTTCAATATATTTGACATCAATAAAATATTTATATTTCATTGAACACCATTGAAAACCAATAACATCTATTGAAAACAAATACATGTAATATACATATTGGGATCCTCAATCCCCTCCTTCGAATTTATTGGAAATACCTTCTATTATTTTTCCATATGAATATGTCAATATTAAAATCTCTACCCATTAATATTCTAAACATTAATTTCAATATATTTAAACCAAAAATAAATGAAATAAAATATTTATGGGAAAATAGTATGAGTTCATACATAAGTGTTGCACCATCCATTATTAAACACTATGTCTACATGGGCTATGTTTGGTGTAGAAAATAAGAGTATTTGATTTAGCCAACAAAGTTGTCCATTACCAACTTATATTGACACCTCATGAAATGAGAAGTCATATACTTTTCATAAAGTGTTGTCCAATTTTATTTCAAGATGAAGATTCAAAATTTGATATTAAAATTTTATAATAATAAGAACACTAAACACCAGCACTCACTTCAATAAAAAGATAAAATAATATTCAAGTGAAACATGTAGGATAAGTAACCATGGGACACTTTCATACAAACACTTTTCTTATGTCGTCGATTAATTTAGTCTGTCCACATTTTTAATAAATTAATTATTTTTATAATAATAAAATACTGATTATAAAAACCTTTCTTTTTCATTGAAATTATCTTCAAGAAATATCCAGAATAATCTGATTTCTATGAAATAGTATTTTTGATAATATAATTCATTTTTCGTCACTTGACTAACAATCAAGGGTAAAACTCCTCATAATTTTAATGAATTTTAATCTATTAAAGAATGGATTTAATGATGTTAAAATATTTAAAATACACCTAATTACGTATTTAACTTTTGAATTTCTAGATTATATATCTTGAATACCTTCAACATGGACGATACTCATTAGTACGTATTCTTCAGGATTCTAAATATAATATTTAACCAATAAGGTATTTGCATCGTATCTTTTGTCCATTATATAAAATCACATTATTAAACATCATCAATTATTATCCTCTATCATAATTTTATTTGAATAATTATTGAGGAATCATTCATGATGACGTATTTATCATGCATACTATGAATTAGAAGCAATCAAATCATCTCAGGTTCTACCCTTGTTATCATTCATCCCATTATATTAAATAAATTTTAATAATAAATTCAATCACAAATATGAATGGAACAAGGTTGATCATTCCTTGATTGTTAATGTGAATAACAAATTTGATATAGTTTTCTCAACCTAATTTCTCTATTTTGACCTATATTCATGATTTCACTTATGAACTACTCTTTTAATATATATTATGGAAGCATTGATCTCATTAAATTTTCATTCACTTTGTGTATATAATTTTTCTTCTTAATATCCTTATTGGATGTTTCATTATTAACCATATTAATGATTCATTATTATTATGGTAGAATTGTTAAACATCCTTTTTCAATATAGTTAGCTATATTACATCCTTAACAAATTTCTTTTTTAACACAAGAGTTGTCTCTTATTAACAACCACTAATTTAAATTTTCATCATCATGTAAAATATTTACATTAATTCTTCATTATCATTCTCTTATGATTCATCTATTCTCTGTATTATCTCCAAATTCTCTATTCATATTTCATACATATCATTAACAAAACTCAATTTATGTTTGGATATTTCCACATGATCTATTCTGAATGAAGTATTTTTTATAGTTCTTTTGGATGATAAAATTTTATTCTCATTCTTGGAATCCGAATCCAAGTTATTCTCACCTTATCTAATTGAAATATTCTTAGTATAATATTTGTTTACAAAATTAATGTTCTTTCTTGTAACGTCTCGAATTTTCTGCTTATTATTTTAAATATTATATGGAAATATTTTGAGACCTGGCGTGAATACGACACATCATTACGAGGTCCAGTGAGCCCGGAATGGTGGTTTGAACTTTTTTTATATTAAGTGAGTCGGTGCATGTGCGCGGTTGTGGAAGTCTCCAAACGGATGCCTAGATTAAAAATTTGAGTGCACAATTGCGTCCGGGACGATGACTTTGCCTAAGAAAAAGACTATCCTCGACCAACACGGGTCGAGGGAAAAAGTTAATTTTCGGACGTTTTGAGTAATGTAAAAATAAAACAAATTCTTAATTGTTTATTTTATTTTATGGAAACATCTGCTACAACACAGTGACAGGACATCTGTTTCCTAAATTAATGACGTGTCATAATGACTCAAAAAAATGGCAAGTTGGCATCATTAATACTGCGGCGTAATTCAATGCCATCATGTTTCCCTTTTTATTGGGAGAATCAAGTGATGATCATTGGCAATGTTTGAGAGGAACCTCTACAGAATCCAAGAGGCGTTGGAGATAATTCTCGGAAATTAACGATGACGGATCGAAATCAATAATCGATGCACTGACGTTGAAGGATCTCGACAACAACGGCATCGCGGCAACTTCATCAACGATCGATACTTTCGAAAGGTAGGGGTTTGTTATTTCAATTTATTTTACCCGTTTTTGAGTTTAAATGATGAACACTGGTGAACCGCGATGAATTTGATCCACGGATTCGTACATTCTTGCGGGAGGGTTTTCTTTGGTATGATGTTGGGGAAATAATCCATGATTTTATTTATGTTGATCTCTTCTCCATTTAAACCTATTAACGGGTGCGGATCAACGCCATGACGAATGGCGGTGAAGGTTCGTTCCTAAATTTTTTTTTATTGTATTTATTCCCCTATTATTTTCTTCCTGTTCTTTGCGGGGCGACGAAAAACGGATCCTTATGCATCCTTTCCATGATGCAACGATCCCAAATCAAAGGTTCGACACCTCAATGAACTTGTGGAGGGGCGGCGACGATGGCAGACGGTGAATCGGACCGGATCGGGAAAGGGCGCTCTTCGAGCGTTCTTCGTGCGGGAAGATAAAAACACATTTTTGGAGCCGCTCGAAGGTCCAAAAACACCAGAAGCATCTTCTTGGTGATGGGGTGACCAAAACCTATAAGTTCGGTGGCGATCGGACGGTCGGATTGATGATTGGAGCACCACGGGAGGCGCATCGGCGAAGGGGGTCGTTTTTTGAAATTTCCAGAACACACGGCGTGTAATTATAAAGAACACGTACTGTAGTGCTGGAGGAGGTGGATAGGGTTTCAAGGTTAGAGAGGAATTACACTGCGTGTGACCCCGGTCACACGACATGTTGGACTTTCCCCGATGCTTGGTGTGTACTTTGGGTAGTACACGCACACGGGACGATCAACACGGCTTCAGGCGGCACAGCGTGTACAGCGTGACTGAAGCAGCTATGTGGGACTCGGCGTGTATCCTAGGGATTCACGAACATGGGATGGAGTAAGCGACCATGTACTCCATCTCACAGCCAGGCGAGGCCAGTGGCGCGGGTTACCCCGTGTGGCAGTTACACGGGTTGGTGTACACGGGTTGATGACCTTGTACTACCACATGGCCAGAGTGCACAGAGTCAATCCCAGTTACCCAGACATGGTGTGTATACCATACTACAAGTTGTGTAATAAGTTTTCCTACATAACCATCCTAAGACATGGGCCATTTTACATGGGAAGTACCCGAGGTCATACAACACGACGTGTATATTTTCTACATGTCATGTACTTTTTGGAAGACAGCATGGTCCTCTTGTTCACCGTATCCTGGATATCTTTCATTTGGGTTAGTGCCCCTTCTTCTCATTTTCCTAAAGTTCAAGTATCATTTTTTCTATAGGAGTATGATCCCTTCATCTGGACTTTCTGTGATAGAGTCGGTATCCCTCTGAGAGGCCCGAAGCAAGATCTTATATCCAATCCTAACCCTAGGTAGTGTCAGGTATCGACGTGACCAACTCTATAGTGCGTTGATCCTCTACCTAGATGGTGTATCACCTAACTGGTGAATCCGAATGAGTCACAGTATCTTCCATGGACCTTTCAGTGATCCTCATATGTGTATCGTGATATTTCCTGATCAAGATTGTGTCTCCCGTAATGAGTGCTTTTATCTACCATAACCATCACACTAAAAAGTCATTCTCCCGTAATGAGTGCAACTCCCTCTCGTGATAGTTCCTGATGAACAACACTTCTCGTACGGATTTCATCAGAGGTATAAGACTCATGTAGTGTGTTCTCCCAGAACGAGTGCATCACGGAATCTTCGAACAGAATCCCTAACAAGGGTATACGGTTGTGTGACTTGTATCATGATTACAGGGCTGGGTTTCAGTATATCTTGTTTGTTCTATATGTTTTGTAGACATATATTGTTCATAGCTAAGTATACCTTTACATTGTTTATTTCTTTGTGGTTTTCGAGGTCCTCTACTGAGTATTGTTATACTCACCCCTGCACGGGCTTTTCCTGCACGTCTGGTGTCTTGTGCAGACGAGCATCCTTTTGATAGAGTCCAGGGTAGGCCAGGACGAGACCGAGCTTTCTGAGTTCCCTACAAGCCGGGGTGTTCCTACGTCCACAATCAATAGTCCTAGTACCTTTTGTGTTTATAGGATGGACGAAGCAGTTTCCAGACTCTTGTTTGTCTGTTTTTGGTGGGAATGTATTTTGGCCCAGTTTACATTCAATGTACTCTAACTTTTGTCATACTCTGTTGGTTGGGGTTTAGTTTTATGCATTCATTTTGTTCCTTAGTTTTTTACATTTCAGAATTTGTGGGATTGGAGATGTGTGCGTGTGTACATGTACTTAGGTAATGCCTCCAATGTTAGTAATATTCCTATTCGGTGCTAGTCACCAGCCCCTGGCTTATTTGAGGTGGGCTTGGGGAGTCATGGCGCGGGACCCACTGGGACGGGTCATGACAGATTTGTATCAGAGGAGGTCAATTCTACCTAGGAACAAGAGTCTGTGAGTTTTGTTTGGGGAAACCGTGTTATGCATTTCGAGTTCGGCTTTCAGGCCAGAGACTGCAGTGTTGGTGCAGCGGCCAACGTATCCATACACCAGGGAACTAAATAACCTACTTTCCGAATCGGTACACGGAAACACTGGTTTCATGGAAATAAAAAGGTACATGAATCTTATAAGGATGGTTTGTGGTTTCCATGTCCTTTCTATCAGCTATCCAAATATACTCTTTGACCATGGTATGTCTTGTTTCCTTACTAGATTCCTCCATGATGCATACCCGCTAGGATTTAGAAGCATGATCACGAGGATGACCCTCTTAGTGTTGAGGCTTCGATACAGGGACCGGTTCCCCAGGCGTTTCCACTGGGTGGTGAAACTGCTATGCCACCACCAGTGGAGCTGCCAGTAGTACCTGAAGTACCGACCGAAAAGGAGTGCAAGATTAGCACATTCCATGAGTTCCAGAGATAGAGACCCCTCAGGTTCCGAGGTGAGCCCGACCCTCAGGCGGCTGAGGACTGGCTTGAGGCAGGGACCAGAGTTTTCCGTCTTGTGAGGACACCAGCAGACCAGATGGTGATCCTATGAGCAAGCCTTCTTCAGGGTTCAGTGGGATGATGGGCGACTCTGACCACACAGACTCATGACGAGGATACCCTTTCATGGACAGAGGTTGATAGAATCTTCAGGGAGGAGTTCTCTCCGGTTACGCTAAGATATGTATGCATCCAGGAGCTTCTCCAGCTCTAGCAGGGCATTATGATAGTAGCTGACTATTAATCGAGGTTCACCAACCTCTCCATATACTAGATGGATATGGTCAAGGATAAGTACTTCAGATCTCAGACATTTGAGAGAGGTTTACGACGATATATCTGAGCTAGTTTCTTTCCTATATGCATATCGACTTATGCTAGAGTGCTTGAGCGAGATTTGGTGGTCAAGAGCTTCTTGGTGGAGCAGAGAATACCGCCGGCAGTTAGCAGTAGGCAGACAGGTGCGGAGACCTCGACGGTAGGGAGATGGCGTCATACGCATTGATCATGATGTGAGAGACGTCGGAAGAGGACCCAGGATAGGGGATCAACGTTCCATGGCTCTCAGGCTGGATCCAGTTAGCCTAGGGAGAAGGGATGCTATGCATGCGACGGTAGGGGACATCTCTCTAGGGATTGCCCGACTCGTCGAGCTGCTGATAGGGAAGTGGTGGATGTACCACCAAGGCAGAGGCAGAGAACAGAGCAGGCAGACCTGCCAGGTGGTGGACGGGGCAGAGGAGCAGGGAGAGCTGCGGGTGGTGGAAGATTCTATGACTTAATTCCACCACCACCCCCAGGAGGTATGCACCAGGCTCAGGGATCTGGGGGACAGGGACGGGCACAGCTGCATGCAGTTGAGGAATATGACCCAAGGGTTGTAGGGATGATTCAAGGTACAATATATGTCTTTTCTACCATAATTGTCGTTCTCATAGACACAGGTTCCTGTCATTCCCTTATAGCCACATGTCTTGTACAAAACCTCGAGATTCCGGTAGAACCATTCACTCGATCCTTATGCTTGGAGACACCTACAAGACGAGACTCGATGATCACACACCTTTGCAGACAGTGTGATCTTACCCTTGGAGGTGAGAGTTTCATTTGGATCCTCTTGGTGGAAGCGTCGAGGCCTTAAAATGTAATTTTCGGTATGGATTGGTTATCTTCGATCCATGCCCAGATTGACTGTTTTAGGCAAAGAGTGTGGTGTGTCCGCCGTGATGGAAGAAGGTTTTCCTTTTTCGGAGAAAAAAAACTCAGGAAGCACAAAATGGGCTCATGCATAGGAGGGTGAAACCGATTACTCATGAATTGGCTAGCCTTACCCTCGAAGTAGTAGATGTTGTGAGCTCTGAGTTCCCAGCGATGGTGGCAGAGTATGAGGACGTCTTTCCAAAAGATGTTCCAGGATTACCTCCCTGCCAGAAAATTGACTTCTGCATCGACTTACAGCCTAGGACGACATCGATTTCCTCATCGGCATATCAGATGGCTCCCAGAGAGCTTCACGAGCTGAGGGTGCAGTTGGAGGATTAGCAGAGAAAGGGTTTCGTGAGACCCAGCATTTCACCCTGGGCGGCCCCAGTCTTGTTTTCCAATAAGGCAGATGGAAGTCTGAGGTTGTGCGTGGATTACCGGTGCCCGAACCAGGTGATGGTGAAGAACAAGCATCCACTGCCAATAATTGATTACCTCGTCGATTATCTAAGAGGGGATAGTGGTTCTCGATGGTTGACCTTTGATCAGGCTATCACCAGCTACGAGTGTGGGATGAGGATATACCGAAGACAATTTTCATATGCCTCTACAGTCACTATGAGTACTTGGTGATACCTTTTAGCATGACGAACGCCCCCGTAGTGTTCATGGGGCTGATAAACTAGATCTTCCAGCAATACTTGGACTGGTTCGTGGTGGTTTTCATCGACGACATCCTCGTGTACTCAGCGTCAGAGGAGGAGCACGCGAGTCACCTGCGGTTGGTTCTGGACATACTCCGGGAGCACCAGCTTTATGGGAAGCTCTCGATGTGCCAGTTCAGGATTCCGGAGGTCCACTTTCTAGGACATGTCATATCAGAATATGTAGTAGCTGTAGATCTAGCCATGGTGGATGCTGTGTTAGCATGGGAGCCACCTCGAAGCGTGATGGAGGTGCAGAGATTCCTTGGGTTGGTAAGATATTAACGGAGATTCATTACTGATTTTTCCCAGATAACAGCACTGATAAAAGCCTTGACCAAGAAGGGGAATCCCTTCATGTGGACAGAGATGTGCCAGCAGGCTTTTGGGCAGTTGAGGCAGAGTTTGACGAGCGCCCCAGTCTTGAGATTACCGGAGGAGGGTCTCGAGTACGTATTTTTCTGCGACGCATTAGGGACCGGGCTCGAATATGTCCTGATGCATCGACATGCATTGATTTCTTATGGTTTGTGTCATCTTAGGCCATATGAGCAGAACTATGTGACCTATGATCTCGAGTTGGCAGTGGTAGTCTTCGCATTGAAGATGTGTCGACACTACTTCATGCGTGAGCGATTTATTGTCTTCTCTGACCACAAGATCCTCAAGTACAACTTCACACAGAAGGATCTGAATCTAAGGTAGAGACGTTGGATATATTTCCTACAGGAATACGATTTCGAGGTCATCTGTACTCCTAGAAAGGGGAACAAGGTGGCAGATTCCCTTAACAGGAAGTCTATCTCACAGTTGTTGAGTGAGGCGACACATCAGTTAGCCACGTTAAAATTATCCTTTGTGGATAGAGAGGATACAAATTACCTACAGTCGATGTTTGTCACCCCTCCACTCTTTCAGAGAGTTAAGGATGCACATCTTCCGGATGTCCACTATGTGGATTTACGTGCTCAGTTATCCACAGGACATGCTTATGATGGATATTCATAAGGTGGGGAGCATGTACTTCTTTTAAGAGGACGCACTATTGTACCGGTTGCATTCCAGGAGGAGGACCTGAGAGAGTTTCATACATCCCTTTTGGTGGTACATCCCGAAGTGGAAAAGATGTACCAGGATCTCTGAAGACAGTCCTGGTGGTCAGGCATGAAGAAGGCAGTAGCAGAGTTCGTTTCTCGATGCCTCACATGCCAGCTGGTGAAGGCTGAGCACCAGGTTATAGCGGGCGTAGCTCACCCCTGGAAGTTCCAGAGTGGAAGTGGGATGGAATATCAATGGACTTCGTTACAGGATTACCACAAACATCCAAGGGGAATGATTCCATCTGGGTGGTCATTGACTGACTCACCAAGTCAGCCAACTTCTTAACTATCAGGGAGCAGAGTTCCGTAGAGATCTTGGGGCACCTCTATGGGCTGGAGAGAGTTCGGCTTCATGGCGTCCCCTTGACTATAGTCTCAGATAGAGATTCCTTCTTCACATCCCAGTTGTGAAAGGGATTACAGGAGGCTTTTGGGACTCAGCTACGCTTGAGCACAGCGTTTCATCCCCAGACTGATGGTCAGACTGAGAGGACCATTCAGGTTCTGGAGGATATGTGGAATGCTTTTATCTTGGAAATTGGTCGTAGCTGTGAGGAAAAACTACCACTGGTGAAGTTTGCATACAACAACAGCTACCACTCCACCATTGGTATGGAACCATTCGAGGCCTTTTACGAGAGACCCTGCCGGTCAGCGCTTTGCTGGACCGACCCCAGAGAGTCAGCACAAATGGGTCCAGAGTTAGTGCGAGACACCACAGAGAAGGTGAAGATCATCTAGGAATGGATGAAGACTGTACAGAGCCGATATTAGTTTTATGCTTACAGACGACGGAGAACTCTGGAGTTCGAAGAGGGAGACCACATCTTTCTTCGGGTCTCATCTCGACGAGGGTTACAGAGATATGGCCGAGGTGGAAAGCTATCATTGAGGTTCATCGGTCATTTCAAGATTATGTGCAGAGTTAGCAAGGTGGCGTACCACCTAGCTCTACCGCCACAGTTGGATCAGGTACGTGATGTCTTCCACGTGTCGCAGGTGAGGAGTTACGTGCACGATCCATCGCATGTCATCGACTGGGGTGAGTTGGACATTGAGGATGTAGTGATCATTGCTGAGTACCCAGTGGAGATCAAGGATCGCTAAGAGAGGATCCTTTATGTGCAATTGATTCCCTTGGTGCGTGTCTGGGGGCATCATGGGAATCTTCACGAGAGCACGCGGGAGCGGGAGGCTCATATCCGTGCCCAGTACCCTCATTTTTTTGTATAGCCGTTTTTTTGGCATTTCAGTGACGCAAGGCCCTACGGTGGGGAGAATGTAACTTCTTGGATTTTCTGTTTATTATTTTAAATATTATATGGAATTATTTCGAGATTGGGCGCGAAGACGACACATCATTTCGAGGTCCAGTGAGCATGGAATTGTGGTTTGAACTTTTTTTATGTTAAGTGAGTTGGTGCTTGAGCGCGGTTGTGGTAGTTTCCAAATGGATGCCCAGATTAAAAAACTTGAGAACACTGTTTTGTCCAGGACAACGACTTAGCCTAAGAACGAGCATAACCCCGACCAATGTGGGTTGAGGAAAAAAGTTATTTTTTGGACGTTTTTAGTAAAGTAAAAATAAAATAAATTGCTAAATGTTTATTTTATTTTATGGAAACGTCCACTGCAGTACAGGGACGAGACATCTGTTTCCTAAATTAAGGACGTGTTATAATTACTCAAAAAAATGGTAAGTTTCCATCATTAACACTACCATATAATTCAATGCATCACGTTTCCCTTTTTATTGGGATAATCAATTGATGATCATTAGCAACGTTTGAGAGGAACCTCTGCAGAATCCGCGAGGCGTTGGGGATAATTCTCAGCGACAAACGACGATGGATTGAAGTCAAGAATAATTGTGTCGATGTTGAAGGATTTCAATGATAACGGCAGCGCAACTATTTAATCAACGATCAATCCTTTCTAAAGGATGTTGTTTGTTATTTCAATTTATTTACCCCATTTTTGAGTTTAAATGATGAACACGGATCAATGACTAACATGTTGATCCGCAGATTCATACATTCTTGCGGGAGGGTTTTCTTTGGGGTGATTTTGGGGAATTAATCCAAGATTTTATTTTTGTTGATCACTGCTCTGTTTAAACCTATTAACAGGAGCGGATCAACGATGTGACGAACAACGACGTAGGTTCGTTCTTAAATTTTATTTATTGGATTTCCTCTCGTATTATTTTCTTCTTGTTCTTTGCGGGGCGATGAACAACAGATTTTTGAGCATCCATTCCACAATGAAAAAATCCCAAATCGAAGGTTCGACACCATAACGACCTTGTGGAGGGGTAGCGATGATGTAGGACAACGAATCAGACCAGATCGGGAAAGGGTGCTCTTCGAGCGTTCTTCGTGAGGGAAGATCAAAACACATTTTCAGAGCCGATCAGAGGTCCAAAAACACCGGAAGCGGCATCGTGGTGACGGGGCGACCAAAACCTAGGAGTTCTGCGGCTATCGGACGGTCGGATAGATAATTGGAGAACCATGGGAGACACGTTGGAAAAGGGCTTCATTTCGGGAAATTTCTAGAACACACGACGTGTACATCTGAAGAACACGTCATGTAGTTCTGGCGGTGGTGGATATGGTTGTGGGATCAGAGAGGAAAAACACGGAGTGTGACCATGGTCACATGACGTGTTGGACTTTCCCCAAAGCTCGGCGTGTACTTTGGGTAGTACATAGACATGAGATGATCAACACGGCTTCAGGCGGCACGGCGTGTACAGCGTGACAGAAGCGGCTACACGGGACTCGGCGTGTATCCCGGGGATACGCGAACATGGGATGGAGTACACGACCGTGTACTCCATCAGATGGATAGACGAGTCCAGTGACATGGGTCACCCTATGTGTCAGTTACATGGGATGGTGTACATGGGTTGATGACCGTGTACGGGCACGTGGCCAGAGTGCACGGAGCCAACCCCAGTTACCCAGACATGGCTTGTATACTGTACAACACGCAGTGTACTATGTTTTCCAACATGACCAGCCTAAGACACTGTCCCTTTTACACGAGCAATACCCGGGGTCAGACAACACGACATGTATATTTTCTACACAATGTGTACATTTCGGAAAACAACGTGGTCCTCTTGTTCACCGTATCCTGAACATCTTTTATTTGGGTTAGTGCCCCTTCTTCTCGTTTCCCTGAAGGCCATGCATCATTTCTTTCTACTTGAGTATGATCCCTTCAGCCGGACATTCTATGATAGAGTTGCCATCCCTCCGAGAGGCCCGAAGTGAGATCCTCTATCCATTCCTGAATCTAGGTTGAGTCAGGCATCGACATGACCAACTCTACCGGGCGTTGATCCTCAACCTAGCTGGTGTATCACCTAACTAGTGAATCTAGATGAGTCACAGTATCCGCCATGGCCTTGGGAATGATCCTCATCTGTGTATCATGATATTTTCCACTCAGGATTGTGTCTATCGTAATGAGTGCTTCTATATACCGTAACCTTCCCACTCAAGACTAAGTCTCCTGTAATGAGTGAAGATACCTCTCATGACGGTTCCTAACAAACAAAACTTCTTGGACAGACGTCATCAGAGCTATATGTCTCGTGGAGTGTGTTCTCCTGGAACGAGTGCATCAAGGAATCTTCGAACAGAATCCCTAATGGGGGTATGCGGTTGTGTGACTTGTCCCTTGACTACGAGGCCGATTTTGAGTATATCTGGTTAGTACTATATATTCTGTAGACATATACTATGTATAACTGACTGTACCTTTACTTTGTTTACTACTTTGTGGTTTTTGGGGTCCTCTACTGAGTATTGTTATGCTCACCCCTACACGGGCTTTTCCCGCACGTCTGGTGTCTTGTGCAGATGAGCAGCCTTTTGATAGATTCCAGGGCGGACCTGGTCATGACCGAGCTTTCTGAGTTCCCTACTGGTCGAGGTGTTCCTACGTCTATGAGAAGCAGTCCCAGTACCTTTTTTGTTTACAGGTTGGAGTTTGCAGTTTCCAGACTCTTGTTTGTCTATTTTTGGTGGGATTTTATTTTGTCCTAGTTTACTTTAATAGTACTCTACCTTTCATCGTACTCTGTTGGTTGGGGCTTAGTTGTATGCATGCATTTTGTTCCTTAGTGTTTTACACTTCAGCATTTGTGGGATTGGAGATCTTTGCATGTGTACAGGTACTTAGGAAATGCCTCCAATGTTAGTAACATGCCTATTCGGTTGTAGTCACTAGCCTCTGGCCTATTGGAGGCGGGCTTGGGGGGTCACGACGCGGGCCCCACTGGGACGGGTCATGACATTTCTTCCCAAGGATTATTCTTCCTTCATCACCAACTATTGTAGTCTTCTTTTCATAGAACCTTTAGATATATTTCCAGATGAGCATGCACCAATCTTATGACTACAATATTTCCCCAAAAAAATAGGTATTATCAAACATTCTAAAATTGTTTGAAGGTATCATATTTTTCATACATTTTAATTGTTGTTTCGTTATCTCTATCTTCCTTCCCAAAAATATGGGACCTATTTATGATTTTGATTTTAGATGATTCTACTGATAATTTAATGTAAAAATCTAAAAATATGCTAACTCCAACATTGAACCACAAACCATGATCTTATTATTTCTTATATAGACTATTTTTGGTTTTTCTTCACAACTTTTTGGGCTCATAATGGGGAACCATATCCCACAGTCCTTTTCCTACAACAATATTTATTTTAGTAAGCTTATCATATTATTTATTTATACATAAATGGATAGATTTTTCTATATCATCGCTATTTTTGATAAAAGATTTCGAAAAGTTATTTCATGATTGTCTGGATTGTACTTCTTTATAATCAAATTTTTTAGATTAATCATTTAATGGATTTTTGATATTCTTATCAACTAAAATGATATAACTCACACTTTGTATTGAATCATCTTAAGGATACATTTAACAAGAACTAACATCAACCACTAGATCACATAAATCTATTTATCAATTTGAGATAGATAGACTTACGACCTCTTTGGTAGAAAATTGAGCCACATGCACATAACCTTTCATGCACGATCTGTCTTGTTTTTTAATATTTCAGGGAGAAACATATACTTCCTTTTCTTTAGGAATGATGTATAACTTCATTGGTATTCAATTTCCCTTTCATTATTTTATTCATCATGGTCATGGTGGATAAAGACTTCTTCTTAGAGATAAATAAATATTCCCCAAAACTACACTTAATTGGTAACATATGAAAGGAGAAAAAATCGTCAAAATAGAATAACTATAATGTAGTGAATATAATATTGGTAAAATATCCAATTGATACCAATTGAGATAAAAATTTTATAATATACTATATAATAATAGTTGTGCCGGTGAATTATTTTGGGGAACATTTTAACCAATTTTGTTTTTATCCCCTCTACGTCTTATACATGCAAGGATATTTATCCTTTTATTGCATAGTCCTTATAATATTAAAGTAAGTGAAAGAAGGTAAAAACCATTTGATATTTTTAAATGGATAACTTCTTAATAAGAGTAGTGATTCCATTCCACATAATTTGATATCTTGTACACATATTCATAACAATAATGAGATATAAAATATAGTAGTGTGGCTATAAAATAATTCTTATACAATTTGTGATTCCCAAAACATGGGAGGGAGGATAATTGAAATATTGAATCCAATTATTGGTGATTTTATTTTCCAATGCGTGTCTCCTCATTGGTTCATTATACTTCCTATATATATAGTTTCCAACATCTTGATGATATTGTTTATAACCCCAAGATAATTTTCCACTTGATTAGACATATATTAGATGTCACATTACATATTTTTTTTATTTTGTTACATCATATTCACATGATTAATTCCATAGTAGTGATTAATAAACTCTCTTCTTATTTTTATCTACAATCTAAAATCTTTATTTCGTATTTACCCTATTGATCTGATTGAAATGATAAAAGATTCTCTTTTAAGTATATTTTAAAACCTTTCTTATTTTTTATCATTCTTTTATTATTGATCTAATATTAATAATTTGTTCAATGGATTCTTTTCAATATATTAATTGTATGTCAAATGATTCTACATATTATTCTTCCTTGTTTCTCAATGTGTTCTGAACATAGTTCTCACACCAAAATAAATTAGCATATGTTCTAAATAATAATAACAGAACACCCATCATAACAATTTCTTTCAAAAAAAATTTTAAATGTTCAATGTTAATTTCATATTAATCATGCTCTTCCCAACATTATTATCATGAATGTTTAAATTTATTGGTGGACAACTAAATTTCATAACCCTTACCACATAAAAATTTATTTTCCTTGTTATATTTTTTTTTGGGTTTTTACCATGAGTTTTTTCACTATCAAAATTCATACTGTCTTATATTCTTCATTTTATTTACCTAAATGGAATGGTTACCTAAATATAGAGCAAAAATTTTGTGATCACATGTATCAACATCGTCAGGCAGTTTTGTGCACATTGTCTGCACTATCTATATAGTTCCTTGTTTTGTATACAAGAACACCCAATGTCTCTTCCTACTCCATTCTCACATACACCAGAACTGGTACTTGTAACTACTTATTCCCATAAAAATAAATGGTTTCAAGATACTTCATCCTCTTCTATGAATAATAAAGTATATAAAAATATAAAAAAAATAATTGTCGAAGATTTTAACAATTCTTAGAAATAATCACAGTTCCATCAGATAACCCCATGGGAGGATACTACTCAAGAACTTGCTCAGGGAACTATTAATCATAGTATAATTAACGATAATTTTTTATAGTAAATTGTACATGGATAATCTTCATGAAGTATATGTTTTGTTCTATCACTATATGTAGATCACTATATAGAACTCCCCTTTCTCCTATAGTAGACAGTCTAGTGGAGCACTCGTCTTGTTCGCATAATTGAAATTTTATATGTACTATGTTTTTAGAAAAAAGGAGTTCATGGATAATTTTCATGAGGTAGAAACTATTTTCAGAAACGATTATCTCTTATTGTAGGTGAAGATCATTTCATTTTAAAAACATTAGAATCCCATGAATAATACCGTGTCTATAACTGATCTTGAATACGAATAGATCTTGACATTTATATATTCATATAATGTGGGTTTTCTTATCATGAGACGCCAATAATGGTGGAATATTCATAATAAATGTTTTTCCTTCATGGTGTGTATCTCATGTGCATGTGATATTTAACATTTTCTCAACTATTTTTATCATGAACTCATGCATTGCAACCCAACCTCTGAAATATTGTATGTACTCAGCTAAGGTATTTTTTATGAGTTGTCACATGAACGATAGATGTCAATTAAATGAATGGAATCATGTTAATTGTGAGATGCCCATCCCTTCAGCAACATCATGGAATATCTATAGAATCGTGAACCTAAAATTCTATAGTTGGATGGAACAATAAAACAATGTCAAGAGGTTAGATATGATGAAACTATTTGATCGAAAGTTTCTGATTAAATAGATCTGACACTAAATGATATATGTGTATCATTTAATGGGGATTAAAAGTACATCGTACATATTTTTCTCACATTATAAATCCATATAGTATAGAATTATTATATAATTAAATAGGATCTATTTTCACATAAAGATGATAATGGGGTTTGTCAACTGATATATTGCACATATTCTTTCACCGAGCCACACTAAACCTACGCGGTCCACTTGGCCACCCTATATGTAGAATGCACATACTGATACATCCCTTGTGCACCTTATGTGAATACAGTATGCACCCATTTTTTATAGTGAAATCCCAATCTTCTCTGCCTTCATGACTATCCATGAATGGGGTGGATCCCACATGGTTAATCTTATCTACGATGTGTTGTACGAGATCAACCACTTTTTATGTCCATGGTTGGACCATTTTTTATAAAGGAAACCAAAAATAATAATTATAATTATTTTACATATAGAATGTAATATTAAGACCCATAATATATTCTTTATAAATTATTCCTTGTCCTTCAAATAACTCGTAATCGAAAATATTTATTGGTATTTCTTAAATTATTATTCTTCTCAAATATTTTTTAAGAATTGGAAAATAATCTGTCACCTATAGAATAATTGAGACATGTGTCTTACATATAGACCAATTCAACTATATCTAGACTTATAAAATCATTTTTTAAAATATCATCCTTAAAATAATAAGACATGAGACTGTATTCTTCATCTATAAATCCAAGCTACCATCACACTGTTATCAAGCAAGGATATATGTGGTACATCAGTAGAGATTTTGGAAATGTATTTCATTCTACCTTCTTAAAAAATTTTACATCAATAAAATATTTCTATTTCATTGTAAGCATTTGAATACAAATAACAACCATTAAAAAATATACAACTCACACATAATGTGTGATCTTCAATTCATTCATATTTTTTTCTTCATTCACTACTTTTCACTTTTATGAAAATGGTAGATAATATAATGTAGATCTAACATAATATAATAATAACGAAGATAAATATTATAGAATTTTAGAGGAATATTCAATACACATAACAATTATATAAACCGTAGAACCATTGATGTATAGTGTATTTGGGGACTAGATACAATGTCATCTTATATCACGAATGATATTTAGTGTCCCCTAAATATTTATTCTCACATAGTATAATTCTTACACATTACCTACATAAAAACTTTTTTCATAACCTTGGGAATTTAAATGTAATAAATGGTGAGCTATGATTCTTATTAAGGGTAAACATACTAGATGATAATCAATGATTATAGGTGAGAATAAGATACACATATGTGTATGGGAAAATCATTATAACATATAGAAAACATAACAAATCAATTAAAGATCATTACTCATAAAGCATGGTATTATAATTTTTTTAAAATACATTTGTCATATGTGTAGAGAATCATCATTTATCAACCATGATCCATGAGAACATATCATAAGAATAAACATAAGATATTTTAATCAATTATCATAAGTTATAATTAGATAATAATAAGATTATATAAGAATTATTATAACTTATTAAAATCATACCCAATCCTTCGAAAATCATAAATGATAAATCCGGGATTTATAATTAAAAAAAGACATAAGTCCTATGATTACATAATCAACAATAATCAACAATGATCCATAAGAAAATATAAAAAGTACAAGATACAAGTTTTTAGTATACACATTAGCATAGAAAACCATTTCCATAGTCAAGGATCGCTACCAAGACTATTATAGTGGATTGGTTTCACTCCTAATTCCATCATTTACATAGTCAAGGATCACACTAAGGACTATATTATTAGATAGAGTACCCTAAAACATGGTTAAATACCTATTATAATCATTATTATATAATTATATATCCATATTTACTCAATTAATTTTAGGAATATATAATTCTAAGACCACCCATCACATAATAAAAACCAAACAATAGTGTGCCACAAGATCATACAACATCCATAATATCATCATATCATAACACATGCAAAGGAAACATGTTTCATAATCATTATCTTATTTAACCAATTTTTGACCTATGAAGAAGAAATAGGTTTCATAAATGTTAAATCATATCATAATTATACTAAGAAAAAAATATTATCATAGAATAATAAAGAAATAATCATAATAATATGCCATATAATGAAATAAATCAGATTGTATCATAAGATCATATCCCTATTGAATAATAAAAATAATTAAATGATGTTAAAAAATTTTAAAGTACATTTAAAATTTCATTTGATCCTTTCCTTGAAAACATTCGAAAAATATCATTTACAATTGATAATTTTTTACTATAAAATCATTTAAAATCGAGAAAAAAAATTTCATTGAAAATAACCATAGAAATATGTAATGAAATAATCCAAGAAAATAGTGATCAGGAAGATGATAAAATATATTTATATTGTATACTTCAAAATAGAACATTCTTTTCAATTTTTTTAAAAAATAAAAAACGACCTCTTCAGAAAGTGTTACATTAAAATGATTCATTTTTAAACATTGTAAATAAAGAAATAGATAAAAAAATAAACATTTTAAAACATTTCATGTGTGGTTCCTGGACCAAAGATACAAATAAAATGGTACCCCTGGCCAATTGGCCACTATGACTCAGGTGTGCATACTCATACACTAGAAGAAACTAACTAGATGAGAGGGTCTAAAGTTGAAATACAAGGTAAAGTTATAACTTCTATATTACTATTAAATATAGAGGAATACTAGAAAAATAAATAGTTGTGTAATGTTAAAATTATTACCATTTAACAATAACAAAAAATGAAAATCTGTGAAACATGTTACAATTTACATCAATAGATATACACCGCGAGATATATACGTAAAATCAGGGAATAAACAATAAATGACTCATCAATTATCATCAATATCATCACAATGACTGGATAATACCCTTACTACCATACTTTATCATAGCCTAGAATAATAAAATAGGAAATCAAAATCCAAGAACATGATTTTTTTATCACGGGGTCTGTTCGGGTATCCGAGTGAAATTGAGTCCAAAAAAAAGTTTGAGATATTCTAATTCAAACAACACCAATGGTGTCTTAAGAATAATATATTAACTAAATATTAAATAATTAACTATGTAGGTATAGTTATTAAGTAAAGAAATACAATTTTACATGTTTGGATCATGTTTCTCAAGGAGACCTGGCCAAACATACCTGTGTTGGCCTAAGAAAGAGCATCTCCAAAATAATTTCAACATATAGATTTATAATATGTGTGAATAAATATGCCTAAATTTTATCAGATATATTAGAATATTTACATGAACAAGTAGGTACCCAAGGAATTCACATTTTAGTATAATTAATAACAATTACAATAATAAAAATATCCCAGAACCCATGTATATAATCCCTTGTGTCCACAATAGATTAAACTAATAATAAAAAATGTGGCACCATTATCTATATTTAATGATGAAAATCAAACTATAAAACACTATATGATGAGGATATCATAGGAATTCTATGATGAGGAACCCAAGTATCACCCAATGACTAATGTGATTCCATTTATTTGATGAGACATCATTGGAGTTCCTTAATATGGAAACCTAAGTGTTGTTCATGACTTCCAATTTCCCTATGATCCCTTCCATGGAATTTTTTTAAATGGAATCCCATGTATCTATCAAAGCATGATGAATTTCATCTATACTATGAGATTGTGCATGATATTACATAATTAGGAAACCCATGTATCGTGAAGTAATTATATAATGAATGTAACCTATGATTCCAACCATGTAATTCTATAAAAATGAATCCCATGTATCGGTCATGGTAAATATAGTATCCAACAACATATTGTCCCGTATAAATAATTCCATAACGAGGAACATATGTATTTCTCAAGGAAAATATGTAATCTAAAATAGCATCTGATCCCATTCCATGAATTCCATAAATTGGAACCCAAGTATCTATCATGGAATACATAATTAGTTTAACAATATAATATCAACTAAGAATTATGGTCATGTCGATAAAATAATTCGAGTCCATAAAGGTACATTATATGACAATAACAATTCAACAAAAATTTAGGAAATCACATTTAATAATACAAATATTAATGGGAGGAACCCATTCCTTATCTCAAAACATCATAACAAAATTTCATTAATCATTTACTTTATGATTTAGAAATATTTCGCAATGAAGGTGGGATTATATGAAAAATTATTGTGGATCAATAAACCATTTCATTTAATTTAATTATTTTAATTATTTCATGAGTATTAAATGAACACACCTAAAAAGGTACACTAGAGTAAATAATGTTCATCGATCAATAGTTTTTAAAAGAACACATTATGGGTGTCTTCGACATAAATATGAAAGGATCCATATGAAAAATTAATTGATATTTCTCTTAATTAGTGTTTCATGTTGAGGTATTTTGTTTTTACCATATCATCGGCTAATGTAACACTAAGGTCATGGTCTATAGATTTTATAGGAGTTTTTTGGCGTATCATGGCATGTCGTGCAATGGAAATATTATATACAATGTAAATTTAAAGGACAAGAGTATAAAACACCTAACTCATACTTAGCATGTCCCACTCCACTGCCATATGTCATTTATTTGAGTTGGATTGATAATGAAAAATTGAAAAAACTCCCTAAAAATAGGGTGAATTATCTCACATGAAATTAAAAAAATGTGAGTTGTGAAACCAGAATAAGATGCATGATGATTCAAACACTTACTAGTGGATAAAAAACATGAAAAATACTCAAAACGAAGAATGATTAAAGGAGGTACACCCATAGAAGAGAGAGGAATGATGGTTAAAGTATGGGAAACCCCTGGATGAAATAGGACTGAAATGGGAAAAATCCATTTAATTTAGGAGGGTTAAATGGTAATTCTATCCCTTTTAATGAGTTGAATAGTTAGGCTACTTAACTAGGATAAATGTGCACCAACCATTCAGATTTAACAACCCAAGAACCACATACCTCACGATTTGGCCGCATTTTTTATACTCTTTTTCAAATAACCATGTAGTTCTAATAGTTATGGATCCCTAATAATTCTGTCATGTTATATGATTTTGAAAACAATTCCTGGCCTATGCATTAACATCTATAATTTACTAAAAACCGCTATCAGGGAAATGAACCGCCTCTCAGATGGTTAATCCAAAACATGCAACACCCTATACACTACAAGACCAAGCCACAATATTTTTTATACGGGATTCATGGTTTTAAAATGCCATGTTCCTTTATAAAAATATGCTGCACTATTTCTCTTAGAATTCTTTATAGTTTAATCTTATTTTTCTCCTCTTTATGTTATTCTTGAAACTAATTTTTCAAATCCCAATGCTCACAAAGCTCACCCACACTTTTGAGTAACATATCACGCCTTAAAAATGTCTAGAAAATAAATTTTTAGTGATTAAAAATTCATATTTACATTAAATGGATCTGTTTATGATTTTTCCCAACCATCAAATAGAAAGTTCAAATTCCCATGGAATTTTCAACCCAATCCAAAAAAATAAGACGTTACAAATTCCCAACCTCAGGACATATCTAACCCATTAATTCTTGGGGAACAATGAAAACAATACTCAACCTAATTAGTTCTATAATTTTCATTCAATTGACAACACATTGAATATGAATGACCAAAAGTCTTTCAAAATATATTTTATGTGAACTTTACCTAATCCATGAAAACATGAGAATGTGCTTTTAACCAAATTTACTTCTTCAAGACGAAGCTTACCCAATATAATATTTCTCAAGACATGATAAAAAATCTTCTATTTCTTCAGCTGTCCTATGGTACTCCCCACTATAGATCATAAGTTTTGAATAGATAATATAAGGCCAGGACACCCAAACAATAATAATTGCCTAATAAATCTCACTAGTAGCATTCTAATGATTCTCTGAACATTTTTCTCAAATGATAAACCCGATTACGACAAAGAATGCAGTTCATAGATCCTATTATGATTTCAATGGTAAAATCTATTTGATATATAAGAACTAGATACCCTCAAGTTCATTGAAGGGCTCAGAATAGCCTTACACGGCTCCCATATCAACCCATGGCATTCATAAAGTGGTTTCACAATGACCATATATCAAATTTTTAGATATATAGTCAAACCATCAATGGATAACAGTTCTAAAAAATATCAGCATAGATAGATGATTCCTTTCAAAAATAAGATCCAAATTCCATTAATTAGAGGCATATCCTGATCACATTGATCAAATTCAACAAATCCCATAACTTTCTTCAATTAATGTATCCTAATCAAACCATTCATGTTTTTTATCAAATGGAATAAGAGTATAAAAACAACCATATAATGACCAGTCCCAAATTGTCATGACCCTTCACTTAAGAGGTTCATCTCCCAAAATTATATTGTGAAATCCACTCCATAAGGCAAACTTTGAACCACTCATTGAGAGAACTACCAAGGATTCCATCCAGAAGAAAGGACATTTGATTTGTTTTATCTCCGATTATAATAGACATTTTCTCAATGTACGTAGGAGGACATCAATACATGGGTCATGATCATTAATAAACCATGATTATACTAAAATTTTATTAAAATGAATGAATTTATCCTTATAAGACATTTTCACATTTAAAACTAGAAATAACAGCATCTTCCAACACAAGAAACAACATATATTGACCCTGAGTGTCTAGGTCAACCACATGTCAAATTTCATACAGTGACCAATTTAATTTCTAGATATCCATACTTGATACTATTTTTTATTTACACAAGATCCAAGTCACAATTCCCAATGGCATAAAATATAAAACATCTACCCTTGTCTCACACTCGTCCACTCCCTAATAGATTTTCAAAATAGTACCCCACACATCAAGCATGTATATCTTCCAAAATTCAAAGTCTATTCACCCCGGAAACACCCGGTTCTAGACATGAATTAAGCTCTCATGTGTATTTCTTCATTTAAACCATGCTGACCGTGGTACATGGAACATAAGCCTCATTAAATAAATATCATCCTTGAACTAAACTTGAAAAAGAGCATAAAAATTTTCCATTTACTATCTAAACAATTTCTATCCATTTTCTATTAGTCATTTATGATCACCATCCTTATACAAGAAAGAACATGTTTCCCCTGAGTTATGTCCACAAGAATTATCAACATATGAAATAAACACCAAAAAAACATGGATCAGTTGTGAAATGACACCTGATACTTTTAAAAATGTTATCCTAAATACTGGGGACAACTCAACTTCAATCAACCAGCTCAAGATACAATGATCACAACAATCTCTCAATGCCCAGGTTACTATACTCAAGAAATTACCCATTAATGAATTATTTGGGTGCTCACAAACATTTCATTGAAATTTTGAGGCCCCACAAATTAAAACAATAAAAAAATATTCTCTCAAACTGCACACATTTCAACATAAAAATATTGAAATGGTAGGAAACACATGAATCATTGTGTTCTTTTATTATATTAAAACAATGTAACTGGTGTTACTTATTCATGGCTTGTGATATCCCATAATAAATAATGAAGGCCAAATAACCAACGATGTGGCTGATCATGCCTAAGGATTGTCTAACTTTCAGAAATAAATCATTACCTGATGCGCACACCTTTAACATGGAAGAACCAGTCAAACTATCATCCATTTTTTAGGATGTATATTTTATCATAAGGAGTCCTAATTGGTAAAACAAAACCAAAACAGTTCCACCCATTAGAAAACTCATAACTAGATTTTAGCAATTTATACATGTTTTGACGGTTCTACTGCTACAAGGATAGTATATTGAAACAAGATTTTCATACCTTGATATTGAATCATTTAAATATAATTATTCAATACATTAAATAAACACATTATTTAGGACCGTATTATTTTTGTGACTTTCTATAATAGGTACACAATATTCTAATTTTGAGAAATACCTTCAACATCTCACTCAATTATATTCTCACAAAGTACTCCTCTTAGGAATTCCCAACCTAAACCTTTTCTCATAACCTTGGGAAGATATAATTAGAGAGAGTGGGATCATATGCTCAGTTACGGTAAACATAAGATATATCAATATATGATCATATGAAAGATTATGATAAGAATAAGTGTATATGATCATGAATTCAACATGTGACACTCATACCCTACCTACCATAGATAATAACCATGATTCATGCAATAAAACATTAACCTTTCCTAATACATGGACCATAATGTGGATAAATCATAATAAATAAATTATTAGCTCTAATCTCATGTCATAAATGTGTGTCACCACAATAGATTGTGAAAACCAACTCATATTTCATAGTTATCTTCCACAAATACTAACATAGTGGATTGGGACTCATCGCCTATTTCCCATTGCGGGTCAGGACACACCTATTTCCCATAGTATATTTGGACATGCATGATTCCCTTAGTGGATCAAGACACACATGTTTTCATTAGTTTTTCATTAGTTCTTATTTATTTCACAATATTCTTTCTTGAGATAAAACATTTTACCCAATTCATTAGAGAGAGATATAAGTCCTCCCAATCACATAAATAAATCCATAGTCATGTGTCCCACAATATAATTAAGCATTCAACAAGTTATCACATCATTACCGATGTATATAAAATTAGTTTCAAAAACATTTCATTAACATAAAAAAATAACCCTACAGAGAAATAATATGGTTGATATCATTAAATATTAGCCCCAATAAAGAATAAGTGTCATCATAATAAATCATCTAAGATGGTAAATTGTTTTGAATGATCACTTGGAACATTTATTTCAGAAGGTATATTTTTTTAATAATCACTTTATAAAAATAAAAAATCAAATAATATTTTTCAAATAACATTCATGGTAAATAACCTTAATATATTATAATAGAAGTTTTAAAAATATTCTAAATCATACCTTGAAGAAAAATATCCATTCTTATTTTAAAAAACATTTTAAAACATAAAAAATTTTGAAACTAATATTATTTTAAAATAAAATGAAAAAAATATAAAGTAATCTTCAATGAATATAATTATTATAATGATAGGACATTTCATTCATACCGTTCATGTTAAAACAATTATTCATTTCAGAATTTCAGTTAAAGAGAAATGGGAATTATTGGTAAAAGGCATTAAGATTCCATTAAAAACATTTTTAAAAATTTAAAACATGGTTAAAATATTATTTAATAAATCAGTTGAGAACTATTTAACCCATTTTGGAAAACATCGTTAGAAGAAATTAGTTTAGATGAAAAATGTATTTTGGAACGAAAATATGATTTTTCATAAAAACATTCTTTTTGAACTATTGAGTAGATGATTATTGGAAAAATAATGAAGAATATTTATTCTTATAACATAACTATAGTATAACAAAGTCGATTAGTTTTTTTATAGATGGATCGTAATATTCTATTATAAAAAAATGATCATAATCAATCAAGATAAATGAGGAGTTTGTAACATAAAATATTTACCACTTTAGTAACATTAAAATACATTACCAATGAAGGAATAACATTAAATGAAACATAAAATTTTATAAGGATAAGTAAATTCATTACATTAAATTTCATTGTGTTCCTATATACACATCGTACAATAACATGGGTTTGTAAAACAATCATATGTCTCAATGAAGGAAAACTGAGATGAAAATCCAATACTGATATGGTAACTATTTAATTAAGAGACCCATGAAAGATATATCCTAAAATTGAAATTTAATTACAACTAATTTGATGTACATAAATATTATGAAAAAATCCTAGGATGTATATACCCCATATAAATGAAATAGGTGGTGTATATGGCATTTGTCTTATATATGTTAAAAAGTGAGATAGAACTCCATTACTGTGACTATCTACTTCTTTATCAATAATTTGAACCTACGTTATAATAAATATAATATTATTATACATATATTACATATCCATGTCTTTATATTATTCTATATATTATTTATATGATTCCTTTAATTACATATTTACTAACAATTCCATGTTAAACTCTCATTTCGGGTACTAACCACATTGTTTTTTTCATATGGATTGATTTTTAATTTTTTGTAATATTAAGGTTATCATGGTTAAATAATATTTAGAATAAATAACATGATTTAATTATCATATTTTTAAATTAATTAAACTTTAAATTCTAATTAATGAATATGGTTTTGAGAAATGAAGTACGCCACAATCATGGAGACGGTGTGCCCTAAATACACAAGAGTACCATTTCCATATTTCATTTATCATTATTAAAAGAGGCTATGTAATAAATTATCATTACAGAAGGATCATAATATAATAAATACCATATTATTTTATTATATATACATATAAACAACATCCATGTTGTGTGGTTTTAAAAAGAGAGTCATATCACTATATAAAGGCAGTAGTATGCATGTACATGAAGGATGTTTTCATTTTTCAGTGATTGAAAAAGTAAAAATTAATGTTATATGTTAACATTTAAAAATGATAAATATGTCATTTATATCATTAAAATATCACGTATTTAACATATATTAATCCATATTATCTACTCTGTAAATCATTATCGGAAAACAAATGTCATTCCTTCACGTGGTGGTAGTTTGTCATACACACGAGTCATGTTATCATATCCCATGTGGATTGGAAGGTAAAAAGATATATATATTATATAATGACTCTATAAATATAATAATGTTAAAAAAATTATATATATATATATATTATGTATCCATCATCATACCCAACTATAAGAGAATGAAATGGAAAAATGAATTATATCGGTCCGTAGGGCGGTATCCAATGTTAAACATGAATGACGATTTCATAAACCATTTCATGAAATATGAATTTTTTTGTAAGTAAATTAACATAAAAAATATAATTATATTTAATATATCGACAATATTATATCATCATTTATTTATAATAATTTAAGGAGGTGGAGGAACAAATAAAATAAAATTTATCGATGAAGAACAATACATGTTCCTCAGGTATCCTCCTTAGATTTTCACCAAAAGACTTATAAGGTAAATAAGTCTTCTAGGATGACATTATTAATCGTTGGATGTCATTTGAGTAAGATTTGATTTAGATAAGTGGATTTATTTTGGTAAATATTCTAGGGGAGTGAGTTCTGTTTTATAATTGCAGAGGAGTGGAAATTTTTAAAATACCTATAAAGTATTTGTAGCATCCCAACACAGATGCCACTAACTAGTGGCCAAATCTGGTGGTTCACCTGGCCTCAATAGAAACTCCCAAGATTATATAGTCTGTAGATCATCAGTAAGATCCTATGATGTTTTTATGGGGATATGGTACCCTCATACCAGAGTGTAACAATGTGGAATAATAACAATAGTATATCACATTTTTAAATAAATAACCTAATAGAAGATAAAAATCCAAGAAAAGAATATATAACAATTCCAAAAGTAATTTAATATAAAATTATGTCTAATTCTATGTCTTTAAAAATCATTCCAAATAGGTATACATGCATTTGTAAGTACATGTATAAAAATACCAATAATACTTAAAATGAACTATTTAAGATAGCATCACGAGCTTCAATATTGTTCTGTGCTCCCCAGCTCCGATGTATAACACAAATTAAGGCATAAAATTTTTGGTGCCTTCCATAATCCCTATATACATCCATATAGTTTTTTGGGGTACCCAATGGAATCCTAAATTGGATGTGGTATAATAATTAGTCGGTCACCACAAACAATGTCAATGACAAATACAGGCTGTCCAATACAAACTAAATAAGTTTTTAGTTTATATCATTGGTATACCAAGACTAAACATAATGTGAAACATATCACATGATATTATCATCCAACAAGGATCCCTGAAAAACATGGGTAAAGCTCCCATTATTAGGGCAGTGGTAAAATATCCCAAAAACCAACAGGTATTATCATATAACCTAGTTCAAACCACTACAATGGGCTTTCCATATAATCCTATATATAAATGATTCACCAAGGACTTGTAATATAACATGTCATCCACAATGGTTGCACCATATAATCAAAATTATCAGTCTCGGCAGGGCTGGATCCAATGTATATAAGTCCAAGGAATCCATGTGAGTTTAAGGATCATCTAGATGGAAAATCAGTCAGACATGGGTTGCGTCAAAGGAGCATGTCAAAAGCCAATGTCTAATGTGATCCCATGAAAACTAGATCCAAGGTGTATAAAGGCCTAAGGCATCCTACGAAATCAATACCCAAGGATCAATCTCATCCAATCCCTCCACTACCATGATAAAGATCCATGGAGAAATATCCATGGCATCATATAGAATCACGATCCTAGAAATATAAAAAATTTAATCAACTACATTACAATTCATCACCCAATTTTATTTAAAAATTCCCAATAATTCACAAACCATGAGTTTAACCAATAATTTAATCAACTGATGAAATATATAATACATAATTAAATAAAACTATATCATGTTATCACATGGAATAGAAGGAAAAACTTCTAATAAAATATCTTTCAATTTATTTTAATTCATAAGGGGTTCCTCTATCTAAGAATGAAGATAATCAACCCACATATCGTATAAAAATTGGAAAATGTAGAGGAACACAACATAGGTATCCTAGTTTGGGGAAACAACATACAAAATGCTTAAAAACTAATGGGCATCCCTAACATGTTCCAATTCATCCAGTTAAATTATTTAATTAATTTTAGAGGTACCTCCAAAAAGTATGGCATGTAGAACAAATGAAACAAGGCATATAAAACACCAAACTGTGAGGAAGAAAGTATGTAACTCTACTGTTGGTCTGTAGTAAAGAATTAATCCATTGCAAACTTATAATTTGATTCATAAAAAATAAAAAGTGAAGAGTATATGACGAACAAAAAATAAGGAATATTATCTTGCAACTAAATAACTATATCAATATAAACTCAAATGAAGAATAAAATAAATATACTCAATGTTCATACCGATGTGAACCTACATAGATGATTAACGTTAGATTATGAGTTTGGATAGAGAATCTATAGTAAATCATGTGATTTTTTCTTTCAAAGGTGCTACCAACGGTGTGGTTCTTTTAATGGAGGAAACAAAAATGTAATTTTATGTTTAAAACATATTATGGGTGGAATGGTCATTAAGAATAAAAATACTATGCCACCACATTTTCAAGCATGTTTGGAATATCAATTCAAAAACTGTGTGCCCTTAACTTCATTTAGGATCACATAACACGTTTCTCATAACCATACTCAAACAGGACCTCAGACTCTATAAAAAAAATAGTCAATCGCCTTGCAAGGGAGAGGGTCCTCTTCTGCACCATTTCTTTAAAAATCCAACCTACTAGAGGATGTAATGTCCATGGAATTCTAGGTAATTTTTTATATGGAATAATTTTGAGACCATATTCTTTGATAACACCTCATTTCTAGGCCATTTGAGCCCAGAGTTGAATTTCCGCCTTTTTTATGTTTGTTTAAATAAAATTGCTAGCGGTATTTTATAAAATTTAAATTGGGGCTTGGAGAAAAAAATTTGATGACACTATTGAAATGAGAACATTCAGATTCACCTAGAGAGGATTTAACATTGACTGATGAGGGTAGACAGGTAAAGAATGTTTTTAGACATTTTGGAACAAAAATAAAATTATGTAAAAATATATTTTATTTTTTTTTCACCGTTGAACTGTGGCACATGCGCACTACGCTACGGCGACGAGGCAAAGAAAAATCCTGTTAATTAGGCTAAAAAATGAACAATATAATGACTCATTTACTTGATACATAAGAAAAATTATGTTTCATAAATAAAATAGAGTAACGAAATGACGACGTAGTGTAAAAAAACACTACACCATGTTTCTCTATTAATGGAATATCGGGTTGGAGAAATAGGGGGAAATTATAGAATTCCCCTAGAGAATCGATGATGAGGAACAGTTTCCAATGACGAATGCTGGTGAATCATTATCAACAATTAAACCCTCTAAGAACAGTTTTGGGATCGAAGAGCAATAGAAAACAAGCCTTGCAGATAGATCCCCATCGGCAATGAGCTTCCCTCTAATCGAACAATCTCTAAATAGGTGTTACATTTTGTTTTGATTTATCATTTTTTTTCTAAAAATAATGAACATAGACCAACCTAGGAATACTTTGATCCACTTTTCGTTAATCTTGCAGGAGGATTTCTTGTATCAGGGTTTTCCTTGGGGTTGTTTTTTTATTGAAACTAAATATAACCGTATCTTGTTTCAAAACATCAACCACAAATGAACTTGATCAACATGAATAAAGGCCTGATTCTTCTATCCTGGGGTGTTTTTGTGGTGTTCATGACTAAATTTATGATTTGATGTCAAGGCCGAACAGAGTCCATAGTATGAAAGATTATTCCCTATGGAACTCGAGGGCTCAGACGGTTTGGTGAATGGACTAACACAGCATACTTGGTGGTCCATGGTAGGCACCCCTGATGACTGATGGTGGTGGCCAATGGTTGCTTCCTAGGGCCAGTGCCAGTGCACCGAGGAAGCTGTTGCAGCTATTTTGGGCCATGGTGGTGTGCCCATAGCCACTTGTACGAGCCGTAGTGGTGCAGTAGAAGCCACTGGCAGCAGGTCGGCAGCTGGCAGACAAAGTTGTGGCCACCTTGTCACGCTGGTGCGCGACCCATGCCATACTGGCGGTGGCAACCCACTAGAACATGGTCCAGTCGGGACCGCTTGCTGGAACACAGTGTATTCGGATTAGCCAGCCTCAGGGCACTGAACCGGACACCAGGTGGCATCCGAGCTAGAGAAGACGGGCCAGCCGGTTGTGGGTCTGGCTGGTGGGGTATGAACCAGGCCATTGAGCAGCTCAGGCTTGATTATTCTGTCATGATTTTATGGGAGAAGTTAGTGGGAAAAAACCAGGGTGTTGGGTGGGCCAGGTTGAAATAGAACTGGCATGAATGTTGTGGGCCAAACCAGATGGAACTGGATCACTGGGCGACTAAGTGGGCTTGACCCACAGCCGAACCAGTACGGGTCCAGCAAGGCCCAATGGGCATGGATCACTATCCATGCCAGACAGGGCTAGCCACGACCCGAACTAGGATGGGTCGGGTCGGTCAAACCAGGAAAGGGCATATAGGTCCCCAAGGATGGTTTGCTCAAATTGGTCTGACCGGGTCGGACTGGGCTTGGACACAACCGGCCCCTTTTTTCAAAAACACCAATATCTATCAGACTGATAATCCAATTGACAATCCCTTTTTTGATTTGGAACCCCTGCAACAAGCTGGTTCTTTTGGAATTATCTAAGGAGGATTTCATGAATGTTGAAATATTACGAAAGTCATGAGGATTGGATTTCCCCAAAATCAAGTGCTCAATGTGCAGGTATCCTACTACTAAATTTCCCCGGAAGACTAATAACAAGAGACCATCTGTGGATAATCTATGATAGACTATAATGGAAGCTACTCTATGTGACCCGGCAGGCCCACAATGTGGAATGACTATGTGTGAACCAGCAGACCCACGATACTCATCAGGGATGAGTACCTCAGTATGATGGCCTATCACTACAACAAATCAAAGGTGTAATGGCGGTTTTTTTCATGTAGCGGCGGTTTAAACCGCCTCTATATTATTTGGCGGCGGTTCTAGGAAACCGTTGCTAAATTGCTTGTCGGGAAACTATTAGAGACAGTTATATCCATATCATGGAGGTTTAAATTAACCTTTGTAGATGCCTCATTTTGCATTGGTTTAGGTTTTTTAGCGGCGGTTTTACTGCTGGGGGATATCTTTTATCCGTGGTGGTGATAACTGCCACAGATACAAAACACCCCTCCTCACCAGAAAAATGCCTCTAAAATAATCAAAACCACCGCGGAATATACACAGATGGTGGGACACTGTAGCGGTGGTGAAACCCGCCACTAAAATTTTACCAGTTTCATTTAGCCGCGGTTAAAACCACCGCTAAAAGATGATCCGGAAAAAAATGGCAATTGTGCATCCCCTACACGAGTGCCCTGAAAAACAAACCATTCCTAGTTAATAACAATAATCACAACAACAATACATGAGCTATAAATATTTATATTGATCTCCCAATACATCATGAAAACCTATAAAATTTATATATTTATATAGGGCTGATCATACATACACAATTATTGGGATCCTCATTAAGGCCTCTCATGAAAATGTTGATGAAGTATACTAGTAATTCAATGAATAAACAAAATAACCAACAAGAACGTACTCAGTAGAGTATAACCCAACCTCACCGTGTCTCACTCAACCAATATTTCATCTATGTTTAATACATAAAAACAATATAATACATCAAAAGGAACCCCACAACCAATTCTCCACTAATTTGTCACTCTCACACCCAAATATAAAAAATCATGGGGATCTCAATCCCATCTTTGGTCATTTCACAACACATCATATCTCATATCACAACCTGGACACATATAACAACACATCTTCATTATAAAAAACACACCTCCATCACCATAAACATATCAACATATTCATTATAGTAGGGAATCATGAACATGATGGACATCAACTACATACCCTCCTCCTACTATACATGACCCCCACCATACATTATCATCTCAACCACATATTCAAGTAAACCAAAACATCACAACTATACATAAATCCATTATATACCATATTCTTATAAATAAATTGAGTCATCATACTAGTGAAACATATAGAAGGGATATTTTGGAAGAGTAAGTAGTCATCCATCTATTAACTCATCAACCGAGATGTTTCATAAAACACTATAAACCCAAAACATTTGTGTGTCGGTAAGATTATCCCACTATAGTGGGGTGCCTACTAAATCAAAATAAAATAAAAGTAAAATAAATCCATCCACAATACCATCCTAACGGGTCCAAAAAATAGGACTTCTAAACCCATCACAAGAACTAAATCATCACTTACACATGCTTCCATTGCTACCTATTATTATATTATAACCATCACCACTTTCTACAAAAAATAGCCATAACAATCATTCAAAATGTATAATTTTTTAGAACAATAAACCTTTTATAGATTTATCATTTACCAGTCATCTTACATTCATAATTCCATTTGATTTTATATTTAATGAAAACTAGTTATTTATACATTACTCACTTTTAATCGAGTTGTTACCCTTCTATTTCATTTAAAAATGTTCCATTCCCATTAAATAGTTCATTAGATTATATACTACACCCATTACATTGTTCGTTATTTCCAATCATATTCTATTTCTACCTAGATACTACAAAGCATCCCCACAATAAATAAAGAACAAAAAACAAAATATTTTTCATAATAAAAATAAAAATTAAATAGAATAAGGGAGAGAAGAAAGAATATAGAACTTAGTTTAACCCCAAAGGGGGTGATGTATTTTATATTGTCCAAAGTTGGATAGTTTTATAATTTTATCCTAAATCTAATAGTTTGTGTGGTTTATTATTAATACAATACCAAAACATATTCACTCCAACTCAATTTATCTCAAAAAAGTCATAGAAGAATCCCTGGAGAGAGTACTAAAGATCCATTCCTTTAGAAATTATATACATATTTGATGGTGGGAGGGGACAATGAATGGGTCATCTTCTTTTTCATAAACTATTTATATAGAGTATTCCTTAACTTAATATAGGGGTAAATCCATTAGTGTTTTTTACAAAATTTTAATAATGGATAAAAAATATAAAATATAAATTTGAATAGAATTAAAATAATATTAATTGATATAAAAATATTCCCATTCAAGTGGGATTTCTTGTCAATTGGATTTTCTAGGAATGAACGCTAGAAATTAATTTTTAGTAGGTAAATGTTCTTATTAATTAACATCATATAAGCACACCCATGTGTTTCATAAGCCTAAATATTCAATGTGATTGGATTTAATACTTAATTCATTGCAGACACTCATTCACAGTATACTATAGGAAAATGTCTACAAAAATCTAGTAGATGGATCATCCTATTGCAATCTCGACACTCAACTTGATTAATATCACACAGTCTACTAATGTATCCCTACCTCCCAACCCAATGATAGAAAATATAATTAGAAACAACAATTCTCAATAAATTATTCCCATAATGATAGGTCACAAAGTGTCACTTCCTTCCACCATACACATTTCCATTAGGTCAACAAACGAAACTACCCTACTTTGTGCCCAAAACCTAAATGCTCATAAAGTGATTTATACACTCCATAAAAACAAAAAACCGTACATATACAAACCAAATATTCCCATATTTTTCCAACACATCAACAATACAAATACTCATGGTCTGATGATGAACATGTATCGTCACCCTCTCCACCTCCATCTCCACTTTCTACAATCACTTGTAAGAACATTATATTGAATATTAAATACTATTGCATATTTATATTAAAACATAATACCAATGAAAGTGTGAAAACTAAATGATTTTGATTTTTTGTGATTTACCTTCTTACCAACAGTCGATGCACTACCACCGTGGGCATATCTTCTCATATACTGATGTATAAAAGTCATTGCTTTTTGAAAAGCAGATATCTAAGCCCCCATGGTCTTTAACTGTTCTTCATAGAGAAGCAATATCTATATGAGCATGTTAGGGTATGGACGGAATATAACCATGAGTATATGTAGCTGGAATCCCTGGTGGCATGCCAAAGACCTTAGATGGAATGGGTCTGAAACCCATCCTACGCACTCTACCAGGATGCTCCTTCCCAAGGACATTAGCAACCGGGTCATCCTGGGATACTGAGTAGGACTTCCCAGGATTGGTATCAAATAGTTCATTAATTTTTAACAATAAATAAAATATCAATATTCAATAACACATTAAAAACTGATAATATGTTATTATAATAAAAAATTGATGTAATGGACCAACTTATTTTGGAGTCTCTTTAACAAAACATCCATATGATTTTTTGAAAAAATTCAACCACACTTCCGTTCAGGATGCTTCGTTCCAAAAACTCTTCGAATACATTAAGCAAAGATAAATAAAAAATTTAATATATTAATCAGATAATATTTTCTTATAAATATTTATGCTAATGAGAAGATTACCAGTGTCGTTTGACTTCTAGAATTTTTTTTGACCGCGTAGTGTGAGGGATGACTTGCTTAGCCCGGTTTGATGCATTCTGTCTTGAGAGATCCTGAAATAAATAAAATAATATTTAATAGTAATGTATTCAATGTAATCTCTCCATATACATGTATAAATGTAAAATTAGGATAATATAATAATATATATTTCAATAACATTCACTTCTCATCACGATGTCTATCAACAAAAATGTTCCATTGTTCTTTCAGTACCCTACTGGGAAGCTTGTCATACATTTGTGGCACGGTCAACGAAGTATCGTTGGCATAGAACCACAATCTCTATTTTATGTTTTTCAATTTTTTACCTAGATTTTTAAACATCCACTTTCATGCTACCATATCAGAAATTGTAAAGTGGAAGAATATCTATATACAGAAATTAATATTGAACATATTAGTAACATGACATTCAGTAAAACTATAATGTATTAAAATTACCTTTATTTGGGAATAAAAAACTTCATTTTTCCATCTTGGAGGCATATTTCTCCAATAATCTTAGGAAATAGGTAGAGAAATGGGCTTCGCTGCCAGTTGGCCTAGAATCTGGCCAAGTAACCCCGCGTCATCATCCGTAGGGACCCCTAATGAATCAAATGGCACGACTATCTTCTTGCTATTCATATTCTAAACATCTGAACTTTTTATGTTTTTCTCCAAGGTTGAATTTTTTTAATCTTCAATGAGAAATCAATTATTATAAAAAATGAAATAAATTTATTTACATTAAAATTTGTACCTATGACAGTGACCCCCCAATATGCTCGTGATGAACATGATGTAGCGTGCTGCCGCCCCACTACTAAGGATCTTGAAGGGAGAGTCAACAAATCAGCCCCTAATGGGACACCCACAGAGGGTATGAGAGATGGTGCAATGGGAGAAGGTGTAAGGGTGTAGGCCACTAGTGGCTTAGATGTTGTTGGGAGGGAGACAGATGGATTGTCTTCTATCGTAGTAGTAGATGAAATAGTGTACAACTTCTTCCATGGAATTCCTGTCATTTAATCAAATAAAATTAAGTTTAGACTATATATTTCAAAAAAATTGTTCAGAAAAAAATTAAAAATGATAATAGATGCCCAATACTAACAAACATAATATATATAAAAATGATAATGAATTACTGAACAAATGAAATAATTGGTTGCTGAATGAATAAATAATTGTATATATAAACATTTTCCCCTTCAATCATATCGGTTTCCTGCTCCATAACATCATTTAATTCATTCATCATTGCTAGACTAATATTTTCAATATCATGATGGAAAAATAATTCTTCTTGTTATTGTTGATGAGATTCAATTTTATAGGTCAAATCTTCCAGTTCATCAACCATATCATACAAATCTCTTTGTATTACGTGAGAAACTACACTCCACCCTTCATCCACAACTTCATTCACATAATATACCATTTTTTGTGATGATAAGATATATGGATCATGCAGTTCATGATCACCAACATCCATCATGCAGGATAAGTTCACAAAAGTAAATATAAAGGAACCTCTTTTAACACCCCTGATAATATCGACCCAATTCCATTTGAATAAAACAACAGAAAATTGTCTGTGGCTGTTTAATTCAATAATATCAGGTATCATTCCATAGTATCCCACTTAAGAAATTGAAAATATACCACTATTCTATATTTTCAAACCCACTTCTCGATTGACTATACGAAATCTAAAGTTATTCACATTGTAAGCGTCGAACATTCGAACTTGTTTTATAGGACCTCTTGAAAGAAACCTCAAATATTCTTACAACACTGCTCGTGTATCGGTATTCGAGATCTAAAAAATAAAATATAATTTATTATATTTACAAAATATATGTGTCAAACTAATATTCATATTTATTTCAATATTTATGAACTTACACATTGTTCAAACCATTCTACAAGCCCTTTATTCACATCTTTCATTATATATTTCTCATTTCATGTTCGACTTCTCATTCGACTCTTTGTTTGTATCCTCAACACCTCAATAAATGGATCTACAATTTCGCTATTCGGCAACACATATCTATGTACTAGTAATAATTTCAATTCTGTCAGTGTCACATTTGAGGTCCTCCCAACTGATCAGCCAATATCAGGAAATATTTTTGATTTCTGGTGTACTTGAGATTGAGTCGATGTGTCTTCAACATGTCCAACTCAATGAAATCTTTTCCCAATATCATCCAAGTGTATGGAACAAAAGTAAAGACACTCCTAAGCTAAATAGACTCCACCGATAGAGCTTTCTGGTTGAGATTTATTTCTCACGTATGCTTTCATATTCCAAATATATCTTTGAAATAAAATAATCATAATTATTCATATATTAAAATGCCAACAATTGTTTACATAACATAAAAACATATAAATAAAATCCCTCTCAATTAGATACATCCATCGGTAATGAACGGGGCCTTCTAATTTAGCTTCCCCAACCAAATGCACATTTAAATGCATCATGAAAGTAAAAAACTGATAGTGGAAAGATCATCTCCATTGCACAAAGGGTCAATAAAAAACACACCTGGATGTTGTCAAAATGAAATGGATGCAGACATTTCTCAAATAATTTCCTGAAAAATGTGTAGAATTGGAGTAAAACAGGAGTAACTTTTTCAGGTAATAATGTACGCAATTATAATGGTAGTGACTGATGTAACAAAATATGTGAATCCTTACTTTTCAATCCATGTAACTTACGGTTCTTCAAGTAAACACACGATAAAATGTTACTCAAATCCCCATCAGATACCTTCTCATTATTTAATATTCAATGGAATATATCTTTATCCCTATTTTTCATTGCAAAAATTATCAGAGCATACTTTTCATTCTCATCTGGCCAAAGATCACGTTTTATTTTCATTACTTGTAAGTCTTTGCGAACATTGAGATTATCCTTTGACTTTCCATTCTCATTAAGTAATGTGAAAATAAAATTGTCACAAACATTATTCAAAATATGAATCTAATCAAGATTATTCCACAATAAATTAAATTCCCAATATGGATGTTTGAATAATATACATTTTTTCTTCCATTGTTGCATTCTGATTTCACTTAACGATGTACATCGGACCCATTTCCCACTATAATTAAAATAATGAAGCATCTAAAATTTTGTTTCAACATTTTGAAGTTGTGTAAATATTTTTGAACAAATTAACAACTTTGGAGGTGGTCTATGATCAATGAAACCATTAAATTTTGATTTCTTCTTCCGAAATCTATGAGACGCCTCAATAAATCTTCGATGACACAAAAGAACCATTTTCTACTATGAGGTAGTCATTTGGGCTCAAATTCAAAGTTACAAATAAGACAAGCCAAACCCGTGTAAGTGTTCCAACAAGATATGTTCGCAAGCCCAGGTAAGTCACTAATGGTCCACATTAATGTATCATTCTTTTGGAACAATGTTTTAGAAGAAGCATCAAATGTGTCCATACCATTGCTCAATAAATCATGCAATTCATCAATCAATGGCTGAAAGTATACATCAATATCATTTCTACAAATTAGTTTTCCAGTAATAATCATCGAAATGATAAAAGATGTTTGTTGCATACACATCCACAGAGGCAGATTGTATGGGATCAAAACAACTGGCCAAATGCTATAACTGGTACTCAAAGTCCGAAATGGGTTGAATCCATCAACAACCAATCCTAATCGAACATTCTTAGGATCAGCTGAGAAATCTGGTCATGAATCAAATTTCTTCCATAATTGTGAATCTTGTGGTTGTCTCATTAAACCATAATTATTATAATCTATTGAATTCCACTTCTTGTGTTCAACAGTTTTTGAGGACATGAATAATATTTTCAATCGATGATTCAATGGAAAGTAGTGAAAAACCTTTTCAGAAGTGTTCCTTTTTTTCATGTCAATGAAATTATGTTGATTCAGACTTCTAACATCACCCTTTTACTAACATCTAGAAAAAGAACAGTTTTTTCAATTCTTTCTACTTGAATCCTCTCCCCATAAAGCATACCATCATTGGGACACACATGTATTTTTGTATATTTTAGACAAAGCCTGTTAACAACCTTTTTCATATCATAAAAAGACTCGTGGATTTTTTCTTTTGGAAATGCATCAAAAATCAATTCCAATATCATGGACATTGCCTTATTTGTAATTCCACATAGACATTTGATATGGTACATCTTCAGCTTAAATTAAAGATTTGAATATTTCAAACACCCATAATACAACTATTGATTTCCATCATCAACTAAATAATTAAACGCATTTTCCTCATTGAAGTTTTCTCTTACAATTGGCTACACAGAATAAAAAGGAGAATCCAATGATATGTTACAATCTTGATCTGACTGTGTAACAGTCTCAAAAACATCACTTGTCTCATTGCTATTTTTAGCACCCGCATTTGGTTGTTCTGATATGTTTTGATATTGATGGTGGTCTCTTGCAGTGCCGAATGCTTCATTTATAAGGTTATGAATTCCATTTTCCAGTGTCGATGAAGTTGGTAGTTCATTCTGTGGATTAACATCAGTTCTCAACCTTTCTGTAACGTTCAATTCTCCATGCCAAATCCAACGCCAATATTGATCAGGGGTTGCTTCACTATTAAATCTTCATAAACATCATCTCTCTTCAAAAATCATCAAAATTTACATTTACGACATGGATATCTTAATATCCCTTAAATGGGTCGATTTGAAATTGAAGACTCTGAAAACTCATTCAAACCCTTAATATACTAAGGTGTGTTCCATGGTAATGTGATCCAGCTTTTATCCATGTATATCACAATGTTCCTACACAATATGAAAAAAATAAAATACATAACTATTTCTAAATAGGGAAAGAGATTCATATATACTAGTTGAAAAAATATATAAAAATTCTACATATGTTTTTCATATATCAATACATTTGGTAAATAACCCACTAGTGGTGTTAGCTAAAGTAGTACCACCATAAAGGATTAGAATTATATTGGGAGATTAGGGTGAGTGAAAAAAGTCCAACATCATTACTCAACTTAAGAAAGATGGAGGTTCCCCTCTCCCATTAAATTAAATAATTATAAAAATTGTTTGATGTGGCCCAATATTTAGGGGGAGATATGACCCATGGGGTGGATGTGCCAATAAAGTACATGTTATTCTGCTAGAGAGACATCTTATTAAATCCAAAAAATTCATGAAATAAGTGATGTAATAATTATTTCAATTCTCATTTGATATAATATATGATCAAAACGTGTCATGGATGATCATGACTCAACATGTGGTGTTAAGAATCCACTTTTGTTTCTTCGAAACTTGATCTAGAAGTTTCATTCTGAATTAAAGTCACTTTTTGAAACTAGAATTACATAAAGAAATGGATTATTCTAGAAAAAAATGAGGTTTCGAAGCCATAACTAAGAAAATCAATGACGTCATATTTATTAAGGTTGATAAAAAAGGATATCAAGCAATGAATTTAGTAAAATTAGACCACTAATAAGGAAGATGTACCATATATACCATCTCATAATAATGTTTATGAATATTTTTTTATAAAGGGAGTGGGTTGGAAAAAAATTTGTACAAGCATGGATGTTGAAATGTTTAATGGAATATTCCACCTTAGATAAGGTGGATATGAAAATTGAAGAATTTAGTTTCCCTTAAATATCTAAAAAAATTATAAAGACCTAATGTCATTATTCAAATGAAATATGATGATCATGGGTTGTGGATCAATGTTGGCGTTGAAACAAATTCATTTATTGTGAATTAGATTATTGGTATAGACTGTCAAGCAATACATGCATTATGGTTAAATCAATACTAATAGTACCTCACACTATTAAGGGAACCAATTATTAATTTATATAGATTTATTATCCCTAAATATTTATCATTCATCCCCCCTTGATAATTTCAGTACCCATGCTGAGATAGGGCTTACTGGGATGTTGGGGTTGTTCTTGGAATCACAATAAATAAATAAATTTTGTGGATGAAAAATAATCGGATGATATCATCCTAGTTCATCCTGAGAGGATTGAGTTAAATTAATACCATTTCCCCATTTTGAAATCAGAGGATAAGTATAGAAACATTTGAGATGTCATATTTGGCCATAGTTGTGAAATTCTCAATAATGACTATCATACATTCCCATTTTAAGTGATCCAAAGAGACATATTGGAATTGACCCAACTAATTTTTTTGAAGTGGATAAAAGTAAACTGATCTTGTGGATTGGTTATCTGGTGCTTTTCTACCATAGGGATAATATTTCCTTCTGTATTTATTTCCACTACCATAGTTTCCACCTATGCTCATGTAGAAAAAGGTGTTCACTCAACTAATATTCCCAATAATGTACACCTTTTCTACCATCATGTTATTCTCAATATCAATGAAATTATTAATAAAAACCCTAAAAACCTTAGAGTGATTATTAATTCACAGAACCAACTCAAAAAAAAATGATTTGAAAGATTTACTAGATACCATTTCTAGTAAAAAGTGAGGAAGGTACGTAAATTGGCCTCTATATTACATATCTGAGATATCTCTATGATTAATATAAGAAAATATATTTTTATTAAAACTTGAAAGGTATGTAGGTAGAATTCTTTGTTTAAAAAATCCACAAATCCATCTGAGGTAAGGTAATGATCAACGTTATCATAGATGAATCAGTCTCACCATTTTCATGATAGTCCTTTGAGTATGCACACTACTATATTTAATTTAGTCCAATCTAAAGTTACAAGAAAATCTAAGATCCTATTTATCCAACATTTATATGACTTTGAATCTTCAGGTCCAAAGTCACCCTATAATATTGGCAGGATCTTCCTTTCAACACAAAAACCAGAAATTTTATTAAAGAAATGAGAACAATAAAGGAACAAAGGAGACTGACATGGGTGGGATGAAAATAATGATGTCAATGGCATCAACAAAATCAATACTCACAGAATACGAGGGAATGGATCCCAAGCTGGAGAAGGAGTCAAAATCAGTATCGTGAGGAAAACTGGACGCAAGGAAGTCGACCACTTTGTTGCCCTCACTCCAAGTATGATATAACCTAGTACTACTATCCATGTGAAGCTTGTAGTATCGGATATGGTATAAGATTCTCCATGGATTTGTGTTGTAATCCGTCAGTGCATCATAGAGTATTTTAGAGTCAGTTTCGATCTTTGAGAGAAGTAGGTGATTAGACATACTGAACTGAATTTCTTTCAGAAGTGATCAATCCTTGGCTTGTAGGGAGTCTCCACTACCGAAGCAGGAAGTGTATGCTGCTACCATACTACCCCTTGAGTTATGGATCACACCACCACCCCTCATAATTCCTATAGCACAGGACCCTTCAGAATTGAGCTTCATCCCATCAGATGGTGCTCTCTAGAAAATCCATCGACCCCCCGAGACACTGTTGAGGGTAACCTACACCTTATACTGAACTAAATTCCTCAGTGAAGGATCATCCTCCCAATTTTTCTAGAGGTCCCCCAGGTCTAATATCATCCATTTGGATCTAGTAATCAATCTTGACTTCAAATACCCAAATCCTTCAAAATGTGATTTGTTCTCCACCTACCAGATACACCAACAGCCGACTAAAAAAATAATTGCCCTCTCTTGCTTCTCTGTGTTATTAGAGATTACTCCATGGAACCACCACTACCGGAAGGATTTTACTGAACCGAATGAAGAAGATAGGTTGCAGAACTCCCTGACTGCTTCCCAGACAACGTTGGCCCATTCACTCTCAAAGAATAGATTAGAGGTGGTCACGACACAGGGGGTCTGACAGCAATAACATTTGGAAATAATTGAAACCCTTTTCTGACGAATCTCCTCATCTATAGATATTGCGTTGTGTCGAAGCCTCCAAGTGAGGAAATTATATTTTTGAGCAACAATTTTTCACTAGAGGAGAAGGCCCCATGGATCCTATGCTTGGGAGTCCTGAAGGATCGACCTGTAGGATTTAACAGAAATGGATCCTGAAGAGGTAACCTTGAAAACACACCTAATGGTTCGTCTGAGAGTTTGATGAGATTGAAAATTCTGGACTGATGTTTATTTAGGACTGCTTGGATGAAGGCAGGATAATTACTCACTTTCTTGAAAGTGATGTCAGTGATTGGACAACCTGGAATGCCGAGAATATCCACTAACCAGTTGTCATGCCAAAACCTGATGACTCTGCGGCCGATGATCCAACTATATTGGCTATGAAGGCGAGGTATATGCCCCTTAATAGTGCTCCAAATGTGGGATGATTTTCCCATTTTTCTAGTTAGTTCCCCTACTTATACTTTATAACTTGTTCCCATAGAGTACTCCCCTCCACTACCTCCCATGACATCCTTAAATGCAGGCGATGCTTTATTTTAGAAACACTTCTCACACCTATTCCACCTTCATCCATGGGAAGGGCCATATTAGACCAGGATGCCCAATAGAACCGACACTCTGAATGGGAATCCCAGATGAATGATGTCATAATCCTCACAATATTCTTAAGAATAGCCTTGGGGACCTTATGAAATGAGAGTACATGCATGAGGATTGATTTAAGCATGCTATTAACTAGAGTGATCCCTCCAAAGGAAAGGAAACGATTTTTCCAATTGCTGATGTGAGAAGTGATTTTCCTCACCACTTTATCCAGATGTTTGATACGGAGCCTACCCGATGTGATTGGGGCGCATAGGTAATCCACATGAAGACTCCTAGTATCACACTCTTACTAATTTATAGGTCTTATAACCAGTGGTATTTTTTTATAACCATAGTCGATGTTATTTAAATCATTAATTAGTCACCACCTAGCACTTTAGTTAAATGTTTTACAGTGTGAAATAATACAAAAGCAAGATCAACATGGAAAATTTTCAAAGTAACAACACCTAAAATATCATTTGAATGATAAATTTATGGTGGTAAGTCTCTTTAATAATGTTGATACACAACTCGAATTGGATAAACCCTTGATGATGAAGAGAAAACACTCCTAGAAGTGTTTTCAAACACTTTTAATACTCATACCACCTAGGTATCTTGAATATTATTTTAAAGATGTTATATATAACTTTTTATACCCTATATTTCATGTCCTAATACATCCTATATACGTACCTAACTTCCTAACTAATATATCATACCAAACTGATATCTTTTGTAATATCACATCCCCAACCGATCACCTTAGATAATATTGGAATGCCACTAACCTTAGGTCCATCACACAAACACTAAAGGTTGGACATAAACACCTAGGGTTAAGAATATTAATAGGGGATGATTACCCTTAAAATACAGAACCTTCAGTGAAATAACTCTAATGGTAAAATATAAATATGATGCATGAGAAAGGACAACCAAACTATAATAATATAAAATAATAATAACAATCAGAGATACAATAAAAAAATATCATCAAATTAGTCTATAAGAGAAAAGACTTATAAAGGTAGAATAGGGAGCCAAAAAATGGCACAACACCAAGCTACAAACCACTAATATCTCTAATATCCTACATCTATCACCCATACCCACAAAATCAAGGATCTCAACTACTTAATTTATAGGTCTTCCCTTTATCTATACCATGTCAAACTTCATATTCACCAAGATGCATATGTGGGGTGTGAGTATGTACACCCAATAGACAGTCATCCAAAGACATCCTAGACATGATACTATAATAAAAAATCTATCTAACATTTTATATAAAATAAAAGTAAAGATACAAACTAGTGAATCAGATACATATAACTAGTTAAAAAAACTCACACTATAGCACATATCAAGATCATGAAATCACACAAACATGAAATACACTAAAACATCCCCTCTGGGAGCTATTTAACTAACCTAGTGTATCCCGAATCTAAATAAGTCCAAATTAATAACCCAAAATCATGATTAGAAACCCATACAATTGACCCAAGTCATCACTTGGTGGTACAATCTATGTTCCTAATTAAACAGAATTGGTATCCAAATCCAAACCAACAAGGGTGAATATATATGAATCCTGAATGAACACTTACCTCTTCAAAGACATGTTTATACACACAAATGGGTTGCATATTTCTAAAACCCTCTGCACTTAATTCTCAAAAAAAATATTAAAAACAATACCTACAACTATGGAAACCACCGGCGGTAGGGCAGGGGATCCGACCTAGGGTAGGATCTCGATAGGGTCAGGGGAAAAGGCGGCGTTGCGGGTGTCATGTGGAGAAGGGGGTTAGTAGCGACAGGCAACGAGGTCACCAGCGGCACTAGAGGGGAGTAGAGCTGGGGTTGGGGCTCGTCGGGGGAGAAGGGTCACGGGTGTCCGGGAAGGGGGTCAGCTCTCCTGGCGGGGGGAACATCGCCACTGTAAAAAATGAAAAAGTTTTCACGGCAGTTTTTTATAAACCACCACTAAACAATTTTATGGAAAGGTTTAGCGGTGGTTTTTTAATCTGCCAATAAAAACCCACCGCTAAAGGTGGTTTATGTTGTAGTATACGAGGGAAGCAGCTCTGTGTGACTCGACATTCCAACTATAGTGAACCACTTGGTGTTCCAATGCATACCCATGGTACTCATTAGGGATAGGTACCTCAATAGTCCATGGTGTTTAGTGTTATGATTGATAGTATTTATTTATATACATTAGATTATACCTGTGTAAGCTAACAATACCTTATGTATACATTCCATTGTGATTTATCTCCTTTTTATTGGATCCCAACTAAGTATTTTGTTACTCACCCCTACACAAGCATCACATGCACATGTTATTCCTTTTGTAGATGACAGGCGCTTTGATAGAGACCTCGGTGGCTCGAAACTGGGAGTTTCCCAATGAGAAATGACAGACATGATGTACTTCCACAGCTTCCAATAGCCACTCCTTTCATAACCATCAGGTGGGGTCTTCTACCGATCTCTTAAAAATATTATTTTTAATTTTTTTATCTGTTTTTCTTTTTTTATCCCATTTGACTTATATCTTGTACCTTTTATCAGTGGTTGTTAAGTTGCATGAATATTTTCTTTTCAAGATATTTGGGACAAGGTTGTGTCTATGTGTGTACAGGTACTCATGAAAATGTCTCCCACTCATGGGATAATTTATTTTGTTCTTGTCACCTGCCCCTAGCCTTTGGGAGGTGGGCTCGGGGTAGTCACTACATGGGACATGGGGGGAAAGTCAATAAAAAGTGGTATCAAAAGAGGTTGGTTCTACTAGAAGAACTAAGAGTATATAAAAAATTTTATGGAGAAAAAGTGTTAAGTGTTTTGAGTATGGATTTGAGGCATGATAATCCAGTGTTGGTGCAACTGTAGAAATATCCATACACTAGGAATATGACCACCATCTTTCTGACTCGGTACATGGAAACATTGGTTGTGGGAAATAATGGTTACATGCATCATATGGTAATTGAATGTTACCATACATTATTCTTGAATCAAAGTCAGCTCACCCAGGTATAATCTACATAATTTGTACATATTTATCTATTTTATGATGCTTTCATTCAGACATCCAGCTACGATTTTGATACTTGACTATGAGGACACCTCTCCTAGCAATGAGGTGTTGGTTTAGGGACACATGATAGAGATGATCCTACTATGTGGTGCTCCATTGTTACCACCACCCATTGATCATCAGTTATTTTCGATGCGAGAGGTTGAGGACGCATGTAGACTTAGTGCCTTTCAAGAGTTTCAGAGGTAGAGACACCCCAGGTTCAGGGATGAGACTGACCCCCACGTGACTGATAATTGGCTTGATTCAATTTCATGAGTCATCTATTTTGTGAGGATGCCTCTCAACCAAATGTTGATCTTATCCAGGACACTTCTCCAGGGCTTGGAAAGGATTTGGTGGATATTTAGGATTTAAACACATAATGATGTGACCGTCACCTGGAAAAATATTGAAAACCTCTATAGGGTGGATTTGTTCTCAAAATCATTGCACTCATTGATCATACATGAGATAATACACCTATAGCTGGGTAGCATGATAGTAGAAGATTACTCAGTGAGGTTCACTGATCTCTCTCGCTTCTCGAAAAACATGTAGCGACACCAGTTTATTAGGGAACAAGCCTTTGAGACGGGACTGTGCAGGGAGATCAGGGCATCTATGGTGTCTCTCAGCACCCCTACTCAGGTTGGGGTACTAGAGTGTTCCCAACATGTAGATTTCTTCCTCACAGAGTAGTCTTCGAAGGCTGGAGCCACCAGTACATAGCAAGAGGAAATTCCATTAGTGGTGGAAAGTAGGCAGTAGACGTAGGGACATAATAGGTTTAGACATATATGAGGATAACCCCAGGACATTGGGTCAGTAGTGTGGGGCACCCAGAGTAGAGATAGTTAGTAGGGTCAAGTTTGTGCATCTCATATAAAGAGCAGGGGCACATAGCTCATGACTTCCAAAACTGTCTCACAGACAATCAACAGATGGTCTAGAGACATCCAAGGTAGAGATAGAGGTTCATTCAAGGAGGTCCGCAGGGTGGTGGATGTTGAAGAGGACATGTCTGAGCAATAGGTGGTGGGTGACAGTTTGATGTACTATGGCCATAAACCCCAGGTGTTCCACCCTGACCATAGGAAGTAGCAGGATACAAGCGGGCCCAACATGAGGCAGTGAAGGCTTATGGACACAGTGCTTCAGAGATGATTAAGAGTATGATCTATGTCTTCCCCCATTATTTGTAGTTCTTATAGGCATAGGTTCCAGTCACTCATTCCCTTCCAGGAACCATGTTTGAGTTCCAAAGATTATGGTGGTCCCATTGGCTCGATCATTATGATTAAGGACTCTTACAGGATGAGGATCGATGATTACACACTGGTTTCGGTCGTGTGCGCATACACTTGGAGGTGAGATATTAGGTTGGGATCTCTTAGTAGCGGTGTCGAGGACTTATGATGTCATCTTAGGCATGGAATTTTTTTCCATAGTTCATGCTCAGATCAACTATTATTGGGGTAGAGTGCATTGCTTTTGTAAGGATGTGATCATGATTTTCTTCACCTATGATAATGGAACTCTGGAAGTACATGAAAGAATATCTTGAAAGAGGGTGCAACTGGTCACTCACTAGATGGCTAGCCGCACCCTATGTGATGTGGAAGAGTGGAGTCCAAGCATTCCTTTAGTGACAGGTGATTGTGAAGACATATTTTCAATGGATATTCCATGACCAATTCCTCCCAGGTATATTGTAACACCCCAAGCTTCTACGGTACGTTTCCCTTCGAATAATGTGATAGCGTGTGTTGTACGCAACCTCGAGTTCTAACACACACCACAACTAATTAAACTAGCCGTTGTGAATAGTAATACCTACTTTTTGAAATCATATATATTCTAAATTTCAAAATGGACTTCATTTTTGGATTCGGAATATCAAAATTAGCCTAGGGTGAAATTTTGGTACATTTCGGATAACTTTCATATTTTGATGAATAGTGAAAATTTCTAAATTTTAATTAAAAACAACTTTTTTAATCAAAATAATTAATAGTGATAAATTATGAATTTGAGTGGTTTTAAAGTATATTTAGAATATATTTTTACCATTCAATTTAATGTTTATCATTGGACATAAGTTTACAATTAAACCGAACATAAACAAGTGTCAATCTTTTGATAGTTATTATCTCTTAAAAACACGCTTTTTGTTTTGACAGCGGGAATTAATTTTAAATTAACTTCTGCCACTTCTGTGTTTTGAATTTAGGAAAATGGATTCCATATTTGGAATCAGGATGTTCAAATTGTGTAAATAGGTAACTTTTATTTTTAGACATTTTGAATAGTTACTGTGGTAAATATTTTATTTACCATGGTTAAAAGGTAAATCCGGTAAATAAGGGTTAAAAAAATAATATTATAATAATAACAAATTACCCTAAAACGTGTCCTAACCTTATTGGTGGACACATACCCGACCATGGGCATCCTTTGGTCAATTTGGGGACCCCTTGGAGCCACTTGTATGTGGTAGGGACACTTTATATTAATAAAGTTAAAATAAAAAATAAAAATGGCATAAGCTTACATCGTTTAGAAGAACAATTTTTACATAGGGTTATACATGTTGGATTTTGATTATAAATATTCATTAGAAATCTAAAAAGATTTCCTACATAATGATATTTTATTTATAATTTTTAGACATTATATAATTTATTTTATTTATGACACAATGATGATGCAGTAATTACTAAAATAGTGAAAAATAAAAATAATTGATCTTATAAATACCCAAATAATTATAATATGACACTTTTAATGAATTAAACTAATTTTCTATGATAATATGATATATTAGGATTGATTTAATTGACTTTGTTCGAAGTAATCAATCTGTTAGGAGTTTCACAAAAATCAACTATTGAATAGTGTCAAAATTGACATAAAAGAGTTCTTAAAACAAATATTATATTATTAATTGATATTAAATTCCTAAAAATCTAAGGTTCGGCCAAGAGACTTATATTATGATAGGTTCCTCATTAATGGACCACTTGGGGGTCGCTTGGATGTATATAGTATGTTTATTAACCATAGTATATAAAAATACAAAGAGACATTGTAAAGGTGAAACTAATTAACTTAGAGTTAATACTTAAAGATAAGGTTAATATAAGTACCCAAACCTGTCTAAATTCTATTGGATGAGTTGTTTTCGACCTATCCCCACCTAATCCTTTTAATAGTCAACTTTGGAGCCTTTAGAAACCGAATATGAATTTATTATAAATTAATATTTCTAACTTTTCCAAAGGTGCCTCTCACCCCTCTTATAAAAGGGCACTCCTCCTTCTCATTTCTTCACACCTTCAAAGCCTTTTGGTTCGGCCAAACTCTGCCCAAATACTCTCCCAACATCCCTCACTACAACCTAGAGGCCTTAGTTTGATCAGAAAGCCAACCTAAGGAGCCCTTTTGATCAAATCAAAAGGAAGAACCCGAAGAAGAGGTAATGATTTCACCACCCTTTTCTAAGTTCATTTCTTCTTCCACTTCTTCTTCCTTTGTTCTTACCATTCTGAAATAATAACTCCAGTATCTCACATATACTGTGATGTTATTATAAATATGGTACAATCATATTCAGTATTCTATCCACCCTTTGAATAACATGTCACCATACGTGCGTACGTACGGCTTACCGTCTCCACGTCGTGGTGTAATTGTTATTCAATATAATATTATTTGGATGGGTATAATAATGATGTGTAACTCATGTAAATAATAAATATAACATGTTAATGATTCTGTATATATGATATACCATCCACTTATATATTATTTTAATATCAAAAGAATGATATTGTCGCTCGTGCGTACGTACAGACTACCGTCTCCACGAACGCGATGAGATTCATTCTCCATCGTAACCATTAAAGCGTAATTATCATTTTATGATTTAAAAATGATGTTTAAGGACTTGATATCATTCTGGATATGAATAATATACAACCTATCCTTTACAAACATGTCTTACGTAACAAAACATATGAAAGAAAACAAGTAAGTTAACACCCGAAACAACGATAATACTAAGATATTATTATCAAATCAATATTAAAAGATCATATATGATATCATATTAATGTATATGATTCTTGTATAATTTAATAACAATTATTTCACCATTATACAGGAGGTTAACCTACCACAACCAAGGAAAAGTACAAGGTAAGGGTTATTTCACAATCTCTTCATTATCCGAGGTTGTTTATACGTAATAATCTACTGGGATATCTTTATCATCCACATCCATGTTTCTTAAAAATGTATTTCAAAACATTTTTTATGGGTTAAAGTCATTTATACCCTTGTTTGACTTTTTATAAGAGGTTTATAAAGGAATATTTCCGTCGTTTTCAAAACAAGGTCCTTTTTAACCTTTTCGACTGAATTGAGGTAAGAATGTTCTTTTTAACTTATACGGCGGGTGCGGTTATTTTCCGCCGTTATAAAATCTTCGAAGCTTTCCATACAAGCTTATAAGAATATTTTCAAAGAAAATGTTTTATTTTATATGGATCTTAAATGATTTCAAAATAAAAGGAGATACTTCTTTAAAAAGAATTTTGATTTCATCTATGTCAACATCCTTTGATGGATTTTACGATTATTTGAAGTTGATTTATTATAATACAAAACTTCTATATTGTATTGAAGTTTTTGTGATATGTTTGACTGTGGATGTGCTATTTTTATACCATTCATAGTTTATGGTGAAATTATTGACATTTCGTATGCTAGTTTTAATACGAATGTTTATGTTATGTTTAAACCTTTTCATATGGGAATGCATTGGACTTAATAAGTGACGGGTGGAGCCCGCTATATCTCCTCGATGCATCGGTAGGTCTCATGAGACAAACTAGTGTCTTGGCACAAGGCCTTGACAAAATCTTATTTGTAGTCTTGGCACGAGGCCTTGGCTATGTGGTTATGATAGTCTGGCATTATGCATTTCCAACATTATGAAAGTGGTTATTGATATTGCATGTGATTATTCGATTAGTAGAATATCCATGTGAATAAGTAAATGGCATTATTTCATTTTTATTTTTGCCATACTATGTTGAAGTTCAATTTTAAAAGGCTTTTGTTTTAGTAATTCATTGCCTTAAATGTTTATGCTTATTATGAATGTTCCGCTATATTGTTATCCTTACTGGGAATTTGAGCTCACCCCTTTTCTATGTATTATTTTTCCCAGGTAGTGAAGAAGTAAATTATGAATGACTTGCAGGGATATTATGAGGGGTTAATAGTGTGGATATGAAGACTTTGTTGTTGTAGTAGTTTTTCACTTTAAAATGTAATGTAAAACTTTATGATTATATCTAGTGTTTCCAAGGCTACTAAACCAATCGGTCTTTCGGGATTTGATCTTTCTTGTGATCATGCCAATGTTATGTAATAATGCACCGACTCTGGGAAACTGGGGTCGGGGCGTTACAGTTGGTATCAGAGGAGGTTTAGTACAAACCTTGGAAGCTAGATTTAGATAAACTCTGATTAGAGCACGTAGACCTAAGATGAACTTTGAGGATTAGTATAGAAGAACTTCCTAGAATTTTGGTATTGTAGAGATTTTGTGAGTTTTCCAAGCAATACATCCCTGTCTGGATACGAGCAGGTAGAGGCGGCTCTGGCACAGATGTACCTAGGGGTAAAACCCGAAAACACCGCTTTGAGCTAGACTCGAACGGGAACTGGTGCACGACAACGGGCCTTGCTGCACTCTTGGTTACGACACTCCCGGGGGATATGCTTAGGATAACTCTCACTATATTTACAAATCATTATGAAGGGTTTATGAGTATATACTTCCTCAAAGAAAACATTATTATGATTATGGATTATATCCATAAATAGATCAATTTATGTTAAGTGTTTTATAAGTATGGGATTATGTATTTTGATTCATAAACTGATCTAGTTTATGCCATTGTTTAGAAATGGCGCCTAGTGGAAGAAATGGAAACCGTATCAATGCGCGCACTCCATGTAGGGATTGCCCTCCTGCTCAAGATAATTATAGTGGGGCTGGTGATGCAACTGGTGCTGATCAGCTAATCACCGTACTGGGACAACTTACTCAGGTTATGAATAATAACCTTACCCGTATGGAGCACCCTAATCCGCAGCGTGGAGGATCAATGTTAGATCGATTCATGAGGCAACAACCACCAACGTTCAATGGAAGTACAAATCCCTTAGTAGCTGAGCAATGGATATTTTCCCTAGAGAAAATATTTCAGGCTTTGGGGAGTAGTGAAAGGGAAAAAGTTACCATGGCAGTTTACCGCCTCACTGGAGATGCTGATCAACGGTGGTCATTGATTCAAAACATGAAGGAAGATGATGAAGTATCAAACATGGAATGGAGGGAGTTCAAAGATCTGTTTTTAGAAAAATACTTCCCTCGCGACCATCGAGCGGATATGGAAAGACAATTTCTGAGTCTGAGACAAAAGGAGGATGAGAATGTCACAAAGTATGAGGCTAACTTTACAAGGTTAGCGAGGTATGCTGGAGATTATATTCACAACCCAAGAAGTAAGATTGATCGTTTCTTTGATGGGTTAAAACCATTTCTCCGTCGAGCATTAGTCTCACAATCCTTTTCATCGTACGAAGACATTGTCTCATGTGCTATAAAGACCGAAAAGGAATTCTCTAAGTCTTATGACTTTAAAGCAAAGCAAGAGAAGAAGAGACCTGCTGATCAATCGGGGAATGGAAATAAGGGGAAGAAGGGAAAGGTTGAATATCCATCTTGTGGTAAATGCGGGAAGAAACATCCTGGTACTTGCTTGAAGGGAATGGGAGTCTGTTACAAGTGTGGTGAAAAAGGCCACCAAGCTCATGATTGCAAGGGGAAGAAGGAAGCTACCAACGTTCAGTGCTATAATTGCAGGGAGATGGGGCATTATGCAAATGCATGTCCTAAGCGTCAGGAGAACTTACCTCAGAAAAGGCCAAGGGATCAAGGCCAGGCTTATGCTATCACTACTGCTGAGGTAGAAGCTCCGAAAGACGTGGTGGCAGGTAATTTAATGGTTTCCTCAAGTTTAGCAAATGCATTATTTGATTCTGGATCATCGCATTGTTTCATATCTTCCCAGTTTGCTAAGAAAATTAGATATTTCCAATTTGATTTAATAAGGGAGTTGTCAGTTAAAACTCCTAAGGGAAGTATCGTTGCAACAAAGTTTTGTGAATCAGTCCCCATTAGAGCACATAAATTTTCTTTATCTGCTGATTTCATCGTCATACCTATGATTGAGTTTGATATAATCCTCGGTATGGACTGGCTTTCGGACTATGATGCGAAGATTTATTGTAAGAAGAAAGAGGTTACGATTCTTGATGATAATGATAAGGAACACCTTATTTTTAGAGCAGAATCGTCACCACCTAATTCTTATTTAGACCCACCCCCAGTAGCTCAACTTAATTCAATTATTGGGGAGGAAGAGAATGAAATAACTGTCGGTGAGGAAAGGAATGTTCAAATAGAGGATGTACCTGTTGTGAAAGAATTTGTAGATGTATTTCCGGAAGATTTACCTGGACATCCTCCAGAACGAGAAGTTGAGTTTTCTATTGATTTGATTCCTGGATCAAGGCCTATATCGAAGACCCCTTATAGAATGGCCACTGTAGAGTTAGTCGAACTAAAGAAACAACTAGAGGAATTGAGTAATAAGAGATTTATTCGCCCTAGTGTTTCTCCATGGGGAGCCCCTGTTCTTTTTGTTAAAAAGAAAGATGGATCTATGAGGTTATGTATCGACTACAGGGAGATCAATGCTATAACGATAAAGAACAAGTATCCCCTACCTCGTATTGATGATTTATTTGACCAACTGCATGGAGCTCAATACTTTTCAAAGATTGACCTTCGATCTGGATACCATCAGTTGTGTGTAAAGAAGGAAGACATTCCGAAGACAGCATTTCGAACCAGGTACGGGCATTACGAGTTTACTGTAATGCCATTTGGATTGACTAATGCACCCTCTGTATTCATGGATCTAATGAATAGAGTTTTCAAGGAGTATCTCGATGAATTTGTGGAAGTATTTATTGATGATATATTGGTATACTCCAAAACCTATGAAGATCATGAAAATCACTTGCGCATTATCTTGAAGACTCTGAGGAGGCATGAATTATATGGAAAGTTTAGCAAGTGTGAATTCTGGCTTCAGGAGATTTCTTTTCTTGGACATATTGTCTCTAAAGATGGAATCTCTGTTGATCCTTCTAAGACCAAGGCAATCCAAGAATGGCCAGCACCTACGAGTATAACTGAGGTACGTAGTTTTATTGGTTTGGCAGGTTATTATCGACGTTTCGTCCAGAATTTTGCCCGATTGGCAAACCCATTAACGAAGATCACACGTAAAGGGGTTAAATTTGTTTGGACAAAAGAGTGTGAAGAATGTTTCGAAGAACTGAAGAGAAGATTAGTCAATGCTCCAATATTGACTCTACCATCGGGGAATGATGGGTTCGTTATTTATAGTGATGCATCAAAGAAAGGACTTGGCTGTGTCCTTATGCAGAATGATAGAGTTATTGCCTATGCATCACGACAGTTGAAAATTCATGAACAAAACTATCCTACTCATGATCTTGAGTTAGCAGCTGTGATCTTTGCTTTGAAGATATGGAGGCACTACCTCTATGGTGAAAAATGTGAGATTTATACTGATCACAAGAGTTTGAAGTATATTTTCTCACAAAAAGAACTCAACATGAGGCAAAGGAGATGGCTTGAATTACTCAAGGATTATGATTGTACGATACACTACCACCCGGGGAAGGCAAACAAGGTGGCAGATGCTTTGAGCAGAAAAGACCATGGAGTTTTGAACATGATGAGAATTGAAAGGGATCCAATTTTCATGGATCTAGTGAAGATGGACATGGGAATAACCAGGGAAGGTGAAACATCAATGCTTTTTCAAATGGTTGCCAAACCATCTTTACTAGAAAGGATTAAGAGTTCTCAGACCGATGATGAAGAATTTCAGAAGAAGATTAAAGCTGTGAATGATGGGAGATTGAGAGACTTTGTGTATGAAGATGGAACTTTGAAATTTGGAAAGAGACTTTGTGTTCCCAATATACCTGATCTAAAAAGGGAATTGCTGGATGACGCTCATAGTTCCAATTTCTCTATACACCCTGGGAGCACCAAAATGTATAGAGATTTGAAGGAACATTTTTGGTGGGACAACATGAAGAGGGAGATTGCTGATTTTGTGTCAAGATGTATGATTTGTCAACAAGTCAAAGCTGGAAGGCAACAGCCTGGAGGAGTCATGCAACCTCTTCCCATACCGGAGTGGAAATGGGACAATATTACAATGGACTTTGTCATGGGGCTACCAAAGACTCCTAGAAGGAACGATGAAATATGGGTTATTGTTGATCGTCTTACCAAGTCAGCACATTTTCTTGCTATAAGAGAAGATCTACCCCTGGAACGTCTAGCAAGACTATACATTAATGAAGTTGTGAGACTTCATGGAGTACCCCTATCGATTGTTTCTGATCGTGATCCCCGTTTTACTTCAAGATTTTGGAAAAGTCTTCAGAAATCCCTGGATACTAAACTTCATTTGAGCACTGCTTACCACCCTCAGACAGACGGACAATCAGAACGGACTATTCAGACCGTAGAAGACATGTTGAGATCTTGCTCACTTGATTTTCAGGGTATGTGGGATCAATATTTACCTCTGGTAGAATTTTCCTATAACAATAGCTTCCATTCGAGTATACAAATGGCACCATATGAAGCGTTATACGGAAAGAGATGTCGTACACCAACCTGTTGGGATGACGTTGGTGAAAGAAAACTTGTAGGCCCAGAACTGGTGGAGGAAACGGTGGAAAAGGTGAAGGTAATCCAAAATCACATCAAAGCAGCTCAAAGTAGGCAGGAGAGCTATGCCGATAATCGAAGGAAGGATTTGGAATTTCAAGTCGGTGATCATGTTTTCCTAAAGGTATCTCCGTGGAAGGGAGTCATACGTTTTGGTAAGAAAGGTAAATTGAGTCCCAGGTACATCGGACCTTTCGAAATTCTAGAACGAATTGGGGCTGTAGCTTACCGATTGGCAATGCCGCCAAGTCTCTCCAAAGTTCACGATGTGTTCCACGTATCTCTGTTGAGAAAATACATGCCTGACCCAACGCATGTACTCACCTATGAGAAATTAGAATTGGAACCCGATCTGTCTTATTGCGAAGAGCCCGTCAGGATTCTTGATACAAGAGAACAAGTACTGAGAAACCGGACGACGCGTCTGGTAAAAGTTTTGTGGAGAAATCATAAAATGGAAGAGGCAACGTGGGAACCCGAGGAACTTATGATGAAGAACCACCCGAGTCTTTTTATGCAGTAATACCCTAGAAATTGCGAGGACGCAATTATTTGAAGGAGGGGAGAATGTAACACCCCAAGCTTCTACGGTACGTTTCCCTTCGAATAATGCGATAGCGTGTGTTGTACGCAACCTCGAGTTCTAACACACACCACAACTAATTAAACTAGCCGTTGTGAATAGTAATACCTACTTTTTGAAATCATATATATTCTATATTTCAAAATGGACTTCATTTTTGGATTCGGAATATCAAAATTATCCTAGGGTGAAATTTTGGTACATTTCGGATAACTTTCATATTTTGATGAATAGTGAAAATTTCTAAATTTTAATTAAAAACAACTTTTTTAATCAAAATAATTAATAGTGATAAATTATGAATTTGAGTGGTTTTAAAGTATATTTAGAATATATTTTTACCATTCAATTTAATGTTTATCATTGGACATAAGTTTACAATTAAACCAAACATAAACAAGTGTCAATCTTTTGATAGTTATTATCTCTTAAAAACACGCTTTTTGTTTTGACAGCGGGAATTAATTTTAAATTAATTTCTGCCACTTCTGTGTTTTGAATTTAGGAAAATGGATTCCATATTTGGAATCAGGATGTTCAAATTGTGTAAATAGGTAACTTTTATTTTTAGACATTTTGAATAGTTACTGTGGTAAATATTTTATTTACCATGGTTAAAAGGTAAATCCGGTAAATAAGGGTTAAAAAAATAATATTATAATAATAACAAATTACCCTAAAACGTGTCCTAACCTTATTGGTGGACACATACCCGACCATGGGCATCCTTTGGTCAATTTGGGGACCCCTTGGAGCCACTTGTATGTGGTAGGGACACTTTATATTAATAAAGTTAAAATAAAAATAAAAATGGCATAAGCTTACATCGTTTAGAAGAACAATTGTTACATAGGGTTATACATGTTGGATTTTCGATTATAAATATTCATTAGAAAGCTAAAAATAATTCCTACATAATGATATTTTATTTATAATTTTTAGACATTATATAATTTATTTTATTTATGACACAATGATGATGCAGTAATTACTAAAATAGTGAAAAATAAAAATAATTGATCTTATAAATACCCAAATAATTATAATATGAAACTTTTAATGAATTAAACTAATTTTCTATGATAATATGATATATTAGGATTGATTTAATTGACTTTGTTCGAAGTAATCAATCTGTTAGGAGTTTCACAAAAATCAACTATTGAATAGTGTCAAAATTGACATAAAAGAGTTCTTAAAACAAATATTATATTATTAATTGATATTAAATTCCTAAAAATCTAAGGTTCGGCCAAGAGACTTATATTATGATAGGTTCCTCATTAATGGACCACTTGGGGGTCGCTTGGATGTATATAGTAAGTTTATTAACCATAGTATATAAAAATACAAAGAGACATTGTAAAGGTGAAACTAATTAACTTAGAGTTAATACTTAAAGATAAGGTTAATATAAGTACCCAAACCTGTCTAAATTCTATTGGATGAGTTGTTTTCGACCTATCCCCACCTAATCCTTTGAATAGTCAACTTTGGAGCCTTTAGAAACCGAATATGAATTTATTATAAATTAATATTTCTAACTTTTCCAAAGGTGCCTCTCACCCCTTTTATAAAAGGGCACTCCTCCTTCTCATTTCTTCACACCTTCAAAGCCTTTTGGTTCGGCCAAACTCTGCCCAAATACTCTCCCAACATCCCTCACTACAACCTAGAGGCCTTAGTTTGATCAGAAAGCCAACCTACGGAGCCCTTTTGATCAAATCAAAAGGAAGAACCCGAAGAAGAGGTAATGATTTCACCACCCTTTTCTAAGTTCATTTCTTCTTCCACTTCTTCTTCCTTTGTTCTTACCATTCTGAAATAATAACTCCAGTATCTCACATATACTGTGATGTTATTATAAATATGGTACAATCATATTCAGTATTCTATCCACCCTTTGAATAACATGTCACCATACGTGCGTACGTACGGCTTACCGTCTCCACGTCGTGGTGTAATTGTTATTCAATATAATATTATTTGGATGGGTATAATAATGATGTGTAACCTATGTAAATAATAAATATAACATGTTAATGATTCTGTATATATGATATACCATCCACTTATATATTATTTTAATATCAAAAGAATGATATTGTCGCTCGTGCGTACGTACGGACTACCGTCTCCACGAACGCGATGAGATTCATTCTCCATCGTAACCATTAAAGCGTAATTATCATTTTATGATTTAAAAATGATGTTTAAGGACTTGATATCATTCTGGATATGAATAATATACAACCTATCCTTTACAAACATGTCTTACGTAACAAAACATATGAAAGAAAACAAGTAAGTTAACACCCGAAACAACGATAATACTAAGATATTATTATCAAATCAATATTAAAAGATCATATATGATATCATATTAATGTATATGATTCTTGTATAATTTAATAACAATTATTTCACCATTATACAGGAGGTTAACCTACCACAACCAAGGAAAAGTACAAGGTAAGGGTTATTTCACAATCTCTTCATTATCCGAGGTTGTTTATACGTAATAATCTACTGGGATATCTTTATCATCCACATCCATGTTTCTTAAAAATGTATTTCAAAACATTTTTTATGGGTTAAAGTCATTTATACCCTTGTTTGACTTTTTATAAGAGGTTTATAAAGGAATATTTCCGTCGTTTTCAAAACAAGGTCCTTTTTAACCTTTTCGACTGAATTGAGGTAAGAATGTTCTTTTTAACTTATACGGCGGGTGCGGTTATTTTCCGCCGTTATAAAATCTTCGAAGCTTTCCATACAAGCTTATAAGAATATTTTCAAAGAAAATGTTTTATTTTATATGGATCTTAAATGATTTCAAAATAAAAGGTGATACTTCTTTAAAAAGAATTTTGATTTCATCTATGTCAACATCCTTTGATGGATTTTAAGATTATTTGAAGTTGATTTATTATAATACAAAACTTCTATATTGTATTGAAGTTTTTGTGATATGTTTGACTGTGGATGTGCTATTTTTATACCATTCATAGTTTATGGTGAAATTATTGACATTTCGTATGCTAGTTTTAATACGAATGTTTATGTTATGTTTAAACCTTTTCATATGGGAATGCATTGGACTTAATAAGTGACGGGTGGAGCCCGCTATAGCTCCTCGATGCATCGGTAGGTCTCATGAGACAAACTAGTGTCTTGGCACAAGGCCTTGACAAAATCTTATTTGTAGTCTTGGCACGAGGCCTTGGCTATGTGGTTATGATAGTCTGGCATTATGCATTTCCAACATTATGAAAGTGGTTATTGATATTGCATGTGATTATTCGATTAGTAGAATATCCATGTGAATAAGTAAATGGCATTATTTCATTTTTATTTTTGCCATACTATGTTGAAGTTCAATTTTAAAAGGCTTTTGTTTTAGTAATTCATTGCCTTAAATGTTTATGCTTATTATGAATGTTCCGCTATATTGTTATCCTTACTGGGCATTTGAGCTCACCCCTTTTCTATGTTTTATTTTTCCCAGGTAGTGAAGAAGTAAATTATGAATGACTTGCAGGGATATTATGAGGGGTTAATAGTGTGGATATGAAGACTTTGTTGTTGTAGTAGTTTTTCACTTTAAAATGTAATGTAAAACTTTATGATTATATCTAGTGTTTCCAAGGCTACTAAACCAATCGGTCTTTCGGGATTTGATCTTTCTTGTGATCATGCCAATGTTATGTAATAATGCACCGACTCTGGGCAACTGGGGTCGGGGCGTTACATATATAGATTTATGCGTCGAACTATACCCTGAGATGACACTAATATCTACACCGTCATATCAGAAAGCTCCTGAGGATCTTTGTGGGTTAAGGGTACAGCTGGAGGACTTGCATCAGAAGAGATTTGTGAGGACCAATGGTTCACCAAGAGCATCAATAGTGTTGTTTACCACGAAGCCAGATGGTATCTTGATGCTATGTGTTGACATCCAGAGCCTAAACCAGGCGACCTTGAACATAAAATATTCACTTCCATGAATTGATGGACACTTTGAACACCTTAATGGAGTGAGGTGGTTTTAGAATATATATCTCATGTTTGGATATCAATAGCTTTGGGTACAGGATGAGGATGAACCGATGATAGCCTTCAGATAACAATGTGGCCACTATGTGTTCTTGGTGATGCCCTTTGGAGTGACCAATTCCCCAATAGTTTTCATGCGACTCATTAATATGATATTCCTTCCTTACCTCGATTTTTTCATGGTTGTATTTATTGATGATTTCTTGGCATACTCAGTGTTAAAGGAGAAGCATGATATACACCTATGGGTCATCTTGGATAAAATCCATGAGCACCATCATTATATGAATCTATTGAATTAATGGTTCTGGATTCTAGAGGTCCATATACTAGGACAGATCATCTTATAGGATGGTGTTGCAGATGATCTGGAGAGGATAGAGGCAGCTCTATCTTGGGATCCACCCACAAGCATGACTGAGGTGTAGAGTTTATTAGGGCTCAATGGATACTATTAGAGGTTCATGTAGAACTTTTCTAGATTAGTATAACCCTTATCATCTTTTATATGGTTTGTATAACCCCTCGGGTGGATGGAGAATTGCCATCATAGTGTCCAGGAGCTGATTAGAACACTGAAGTGTTCCCCCTTCATGAGACTACTAGAAGAGAGAATTGCGTATGTAGTTTTCTGTGATGCATTGAGGACTGAAATGGGTTGTGTTATGATGCATTAACGAGAAATTATTAGTTATGGTTTACAAAAGTTGAGGCCACATGAGTGGAACTATGAGACCTATGGCCAGTAGTTAATAGTACTGGTGTTTTCTTTGAAGATGTGGCGGCCATACTCGATTTCTGAACAGTTTACCATATACTACGACCACAAGATTCTAAGGTATTTCTTCCACCATAAAGAAATGAAATTTAGGAAGTGATGATGGATGTAGTTCTTATAAGACTATGTCTTTGAGATAGTTTATAATTCTGGGAAGCGGAACGTGGTTGGAGATGCACTCCGTAGAAGATACATTTTGCAGCTGTTGAGTGAGTTTATGAAGCATCTAGACGCGATGCATATAACATTTTTAGATGATGATGGGGAAGAATATCTTCAGTAGATGTCTCTCAATCCCCTGCTCTTACGGCATGTTAGTGATGCATAGCGGGTGGATGTGGACTGCAAGGCCCAACGTGCTCATTTATCCTTAGGATCAGATCCTGATGGACTTCTTATAGGTGGGGAGCATGTCACACTTATCAGAGGATTCAAAATAGTACCAATGGTATTGCGAGAGAATATTTTAATGGATTAAACTACCTCCCCTTTATGAGTACATCATAGAGTGGCGATGATGTACATGAATCTCTGACATCATTTTTGGTGTCCAGGGATGAAGAATTCGGTGGCCGAGTACATTTCACGGTGCCTCACATGTCAGCAAGTGATAGTTGAGAATTAGGTCCAGGTAGGCTTGGCCCAGCCACATGAGGTACCATAGTGGAAGTAGGGTGGTATCTCTATAAACTTCGTGAAAGGATTACCATGCATGTCCAAGGGCCACGATTCTATCTAGGATATCATTGACCAAATCACCAATTCGGATCACTTCCAACCCATCTAGGAGAAGTGATCGGAAGACTGATTGGGATGCCTTTATGTTCAAGAGATAGTGTGGCTACACATGGTGCCATCAATGATCGTCTCAGACCGTGATTCTTGTTTCACATACCATCCGTGGAAGGGACTACATGAGCTGTTAATAACTAAACTATGCTTGATCATATCCTTTCACCCACAAATTTATTGTCATACAGAGTAGACCATACATATCCTGGAGGAAATGCTTCATGCTTGCGATCTTGATTCTGGTCATAGTTGTGAGGACCACCTTCCATTGGAAGAGTATTCATACAAAAACAGTTATCACTAGACCATTATCATGGAACCATTTGAGGTTTTGTACGGGCGGTCTTGTAGATCACCTCTATGATAGACAGACCAAGGGGAGTTAGAACTCCTTGGTCACGATTTGGTATGAGCTACCACTAAGAAGGTACATATTATCTAGGAGCGGATGAGGATTGAATAGAGAAGGAGGAAAACTAATGATGAAATGAGATGAAGGCCCTTATATTTCGATAAGAGAGACCATGTTTTCTTTCAGGTCTCACCCTGATAGGGATTTAATAAGTTTGTATGGGTCAAAAAGTTATCTCTGATGGTCATCGGCCCTTTCCCGATTCTGAGCAGAGTTAGTGAGGTGTCGTAATGCCTAGATCTTCCCCCACAGATGCATCTCATGCCCTATTTTTTCATGTATCTCAACTGAGGAGGTACATGCATGATCGATCGCATGTCATCGACTAGGCCAAGCTGGACTTTGATGATGTGGAGACCTTTTCGGAGTTCTTTGTGGAGATAGAGGATTGACAGGAGTGGTACCATATTGGACGGTTGATTCCTCTAGTTCATGTTTGTTGTCAGCACATGAATCTCTGGTTGAACACATGGGATAGAAGGCTCAGATTCGTGCTCAATACATTAATTTATTTGTCTAGTCTTGTTTTGGCTTACAAGGACGTGGATCTATAAAGGTAGGTGTAATGTAATGTACTATAATTTATATTTAAATTAATTTTTAATGAATCATTTTAAGACAATACTCTTTTACAACACCTTCTTATGAGGCCTGGTGAGTCCAGAATAAAATTTCTAACTCTTTTATGTTCATTTAAATAAACGTGTGAGAAGGTATTTTCAAAATTTTAATCTCGTGCTTGAATATAAAATATATGGGCACCATTGATCTTAGAACATTTGGATTTTCCATGAAAGGACCCAACATCGATCGGTGAGGGTCGACTAGAAAATATAGTTTTCAGACTTTTGGGAATAAAAAAAATAAAATAAAATTTTATTTCATTTGTTTTTCTTCACCATTGAGAGGTGGCATGTAAGAACTGTGGTTGGACGATGAGGCAATGATGAATCCCATTAAAAAGTCTCGTAAATGTTCATTGTAACATATCATTATTTTTTACCATAACATAAATGATATTTTAGAAATGAAACAATGTAAAAATATGAAAATGCAGTGAAACAAAAACGATGTGACACATTTTTCTTTTAATAGAATAAATGGTTAGATAAATAGGTGAAATATTAGAATTCATCTGACTAATCGATGATGAGGAATCCTTTCCAATGAAAAAAACTAGTGAATAGCTATCGAAAATGACGCCCTCTATAAAGCATAAAAATGGTATATAGTTATAAGTATAATAAATGTATCAAAATAAAAAAAGACCAAAAAGAAACTATCCCATCTAAAATCTTTATCATCAACTCAGTATTATACTTCAATAATCCTATGAATAGAAAAAAATTCATGAATTGAACATTGGGTACTTTCCCCCATCCCTATATGAATCCATATAGTCTGTCCAGATACCAAAACTAGGCCTAAATTGGGTGTGATATAACATTCAGTATGTCACTAACAATTATGTCTAAAATAGATCCAGGTTGTTTAATAAAATCTAAAGCATTTATACATGTATATCATAGGTATAATTAGACTAAAGATAAGTTGAAGCATGAAAAGTTTTTTTTATAGAAATTAAGGCTCTGTAAAAAACAAGGGTTATGCTCCTATAGAAAGGAAACTAGTAAAGCATTCCAAAAACCACCATGGTCTCACCGTATAACCACGAGTAACCCACTACCATGGCCATTTTATATAATCTTATATATATTATTCATTGTGTCCTTGTCATATAAAAATTCATCCACAACGAGCTCTCCATTTATTTAGATGTGTCAAAACCCATAGGGCCATATCCAATTTATATAAGAAAAATTCATCCTCATCAAGTCTATGGAACATCTTAATGGATACTTGGTTAGACATGGGTGGGATCATTGGATATTTTATCAAAACCATTTCTAATGTGATCCCGAGATATCTACATCCAATGGGTAGAAATGCCCATGTAATCTTATGGAATCTAGATGGAAAGACTAATTTCATCCAAGGAATGCACTATAGAACTAATGATCCATGGATAAATTTCCATATCATCTATTAGAATTAATATCCATGGTAAACCATCCAAGGCATCCAATAAAATTATAAATAATCACATAATTTTATTAAATAATTTACAATAACTCACATATCACAAGTTCAACCACACATTTCCACAATTCCACTATGTAACGCCCCGACCCCAGTTGCCCAGAGTCGGTGCATTATTACATAACATTGGCATGATCACAAGAAAGATCAAATCCCGAAAGACCGATTGGTTTAGTAGCCTTGGAAACACTAGATATAATCATAAAGTTTTACATTACATTTTAAAGTGAAAAACTACTACAACAACAAAGTCTTCATATCCACACTATTAACCCCTCATAATATCCCTGCAAGTCATTCATAATTTACTTCTTCACTACCTGGGAAAAATAAAACATAGAAAAGGGGTGAGCTCAAATGCCCAGTAAGGATAACAATATAGCGGAACATTCATAATAAGCATAAACATTTAAGGCAATGAATTACTAAAACAAAAGCCTTTTAAAATTGAACTTCAACATAGTATGGCAAAAATAAAAATGAAATAATGCCATTTACTTATTCACATGGATATTCTACTAATCGAATAATCACATGCAATATCAATAACCACTTTCATAATGTTGGAAATGCATAATGCCAGACTATCATAACCACATAGCCAAGGCCTCGTGCCAAGACTACAAATAAGATTTTGTCAAGGCCTTGTTCCAAGACACTAGTTTGTCTCATGAGACCTACCGATGCATCGAGGAGCTATATCGGGCTCCACCCGTCACTTATTAAGTCCAATGCATTCCCATATGAAAAGGTTTAAACATAACATAAACATTCGTATTAAAACTAGCATACGAAATGTCAATAATTTCACCATAAACTATGAATGGTATAAAAATAGCACATCCACAGTCAAACATATCACAAAAACTTCAATACAATATATAAGTTTTGTATTATAATAAATCAACTTCAAATAATCTTAAAATCCATCAAAGGATGTTGACATAGATGAAATCAAAATTCTTTTTAAAGAAGTATCTCCTTTTATTTTGAAATCATTTAAGATCCATATAAAATAAAACATTTTCTTTGAAAATATTCTTATAAGCTTGTATGGAAAGCTTCGAAGATTTTATAACGGCGGAAAATAACCGCACCCGCCGTATAAGTTAAAAAGAACATTCTTACCTCAATTCAGTCGAAAAGGTTAAAAAGGACCTTGTTTTGAAAACGACGGAAATATTCCTTTATAAACCTCTTATAAAAAGTCAAACAAGGGTATAAATGACTTTAACCCATAAAAAATGTTTTGAAATACATTTTTAAGAAACATGGATGTGGATGATAAAGATATCCCAGTAGATTATTACGTATAAACAACCTCGGATAATGAAGAGATTGTGAAATAACCCTTACCTTGTACTTTTCCTTGGTTGTGGTAGGTTAACCTCCTGTATAATGGTGAAATAATTGTTATTAAATTATACAAGAATCATATACATTAATATGATATCATATATGATCTTTTAATATTGATTTGATAATAATATCTTAGTATTATCGTTGTTTCGGGTGTTAACTTACTTGTTTTCTTTCATATGTTTTGTTACGTAAGACATGTTTGTAAAGGATAGGTTGTATATTATTCATATCCAGAATGATATCAAGTCCTTAAACATCATTTTTAAATCATAAAATGATAATTACGCTTTAATGGTTACGATGGAGAATGAATCTCATCGCGTTCGTGGAGACGGTAGTCCGTACGTACACACGAGCGACAATATCATTCTTTTGATATTAAAATAATATATAAGTGGATGGTATATCATATATACAGAATCATTAACATGTTATATTTATTATTTACATGAGTTACACATCATTATTATACCCATCCAAATAATATTATATTGAATAACAATTACACCACGACGTGGAGACGGTAAGCCGTACGTACGCACGTATGGTGACATGTTATTCAAAGGGTGGATAGAATACTGAATATGATTGTACCATATTTATAATAACATCACAGTATATGTGAGATACTGGAGTTATTATTTCAGAATGGTAAGAACAAAGGAAGAAGAAGTGGAAGAAGAAATGAACTTAGAAAAGGGTGGTGAAATCATTACCTCTTCTTCGGGTTCTTCCTTTTGATTTGATCAAAAGGGCTCCTTAGGTTGGCTTTCTGATCAAACTAAGGCCTCTAGGTTGTAGTGAGGGATGTTGGGAGAGTATTTGGGCAGAGTTTGGCCGAACCAAAAGGCTTTGAAGGTGTGAAGAAATGAGAAGGAGGAGTGCCCTTTTATAAGAGGGGTGAGAGGCACCTTTGGAAAAGTTAGAAATATTAATTTATAATAAATTCATATTCGGTTTCTAAAGGCTCCAAAGTTGACTATTCAAAGGATTAGGTGGGGATAGGTCGAAAACAACTCATCCAATAGAATTTAGACAGGTTTGGGTACTTATATTAACCTTATCTTTAAGTATTAACTCTAAGTTAATTAGTTTCACCTTTACAATGTCTCTTTGTATTTTTATATACTATGGTTAATAAACTTACTATATACATCCAAGCGACCCCCAAGTGGTCCATTAATGAGGAACCTATCATAATATAAGTCTCTTGGCCGAACCTTAGATTTTTAGGAATTTAATATCAATTAATAATATAATATTTGTTTTAAGAACTCTTTTATGTCAATTTTGACACTATTCAATAGTTGATTTTTGTGAAACTCCTAACAGATTGATTACTTCGAACAAAGTCAATTAAATCAATCCTAATATATCATATTATCATAGAAAATTAGTTTAATTCATTAAAAGTTTCATATTATAATTATTTGGGTATTTATAAGATCAATTATTTTTATTTTTCACTATTTTAGTAATTACTGCATCATCATTGTGTCATAAATAAAATAAATTATATAATGTCTAAAAATTATAAATAAAATATCATTATGTAGGAAATCTTTTTAGATTTCTAATGAATATTTATAATCGAAAATCCAACATGTATAACCCTATGTAAAAATTGTTCTTCTAAACGATGTAAGCTTATGCCATTTTTATTTTTATTTTAACTTTATTAATATAAAGTGTCCCTACCACATACAAGTGGCTCCAAGGGGTCCCCAAATTGACCAAAGGATGCCCATGGTCGGGTATGTGTCCACCAATAAGGTTAGGACACGTTTTAGGGTAATTTGTTATTATTATAATATTATTTTTTTAACCCTTATTTACCGGATTTACCTTTTAACCATGGTAAATAAAATATTTACCACAGTAACTATTCAAAATGTCTAAAAATAAAAGTTACCTATTTACACAATTTGAACATCCTGATTCCAAATATGGAATCCATTTTCCTAAATTCAAAACACAGAAGTGGCAGAAATTAATTTAAAATTAATTCCCGCTGTCAAAACAAAAAGCGTGTTTTTAAGAGATAATAACTATCAAAAGATTGACACTTGTTTATGTTCGGTTTAATTGTAAACTTATGTCCAATGATAAACATTAAATTGAATGGTAAAAATATATTCTAAATATACTTTAAAACCACTAAAATTCATAATTTATCACTATTAATTATTTTGATTAAAAAAGTTGTTTTTAATTAAAATTTAGAAATTTTCACTATTCATCAAAATATGAAAGTTATCCGAAATGTACCAAAATTTCACCCTAGGCTAATTTTGATATTCCGAATCCAAAAATGAAGTCCATTTTGAAATATAGAATATATATGATTTCAAAAAGTAGGTATTACTATTCACAACGGCTAGTTTAATTAGTTGTGGTGTGTGTTAGAACTCGAGGTTGCGTACAACACACGCTATCGCATTATTCGAAGGGAAACGTACCGTAGAATCTTGGGGTGTTACATTCTCCCCTCCTTCAAATAATTGCGTCCTCGCAATTTCTAGGGTATTACTGCATAAAAAGACTCGGGTGGTTCTTCATCATAAGTTCCTCGGGTTCCCACGTTGCCTCTTCCATTTTATGATTTCTCCACAAAACTTTTACCAGACGCGTCGTCCGGTTTCTCAGTACTTGTTCTCTTGTATCAAGAATCCTGACGGGCTCTTCGCAATAAGACAGATCGGGTTCCAGTTCTAATTCCTCATAGGTGAGTACATGCGTTGGGTCAGGCATGTATTTTCTCAACAGAGATACGTGGAACACATCGTGAACTTTGGAGAGACTTGGCGGCATTGCCAATCGGTAAGCTACATCCCCAATTCGTTCTAGAATTTCGAAAGGTCCGATGTACCTGGGACTCAATTTACCTTTCTTACCAAAACGTATGACTCCCTTCCACGGAGATACCTTTAGGAAAACATGATCACCGACTTGAAATTCCAAATCCTTCCTTCGATTATCGGCATAGCTCTTCTGCCTACTTTGAGATGCTTTGATGTGATTTTGGATTACCTTCACCTTTTCCACCGTTTCCTCCACCAGTTCTGGGCCTACAAGTTTTCTTTCACCAATGTCATCCCAACAGGTTGGTGTACGACATCTCTTTCCGTATAACGCTTCATATGGTGCCATTTGTATACTCGAATGGAAGCTATTGTTATAGGAAAATTCTACCAGAGGTAAATATTGATCCCACATACCCTGAAAATCAAGTGAGCAAGATATCAACATGTCTTATAAGGTCTGAATAGTCCATTCTGATTGTCCGTCTGTCTGAGGGTGGTAAGCAGTGCTCAAATGAAGTTCAGTATCCTGGGATTTCTGAAGACTTTTCCAAAATCTTGAAGTAAAACGGGGATCACGATCAGAAACAATCGATAGGGGTACTCCATGAAGTCTCACAACTTCATTAATGTATAGTCTTGCTAGACGTTCCAGGGGTAGATCTTCTCTTATAGAAAGAAAATGTGCTGACTTGGTAAGACGATCAACAATAACCCATATTGCATCGTTCCTTCTAGGAGTCTTTGGTAGCCCCATGACAAAGTCCATTGTAATATTGTCCCATTTCCACTCCGGTATGGGAAGAGGTTGCATGACTCCTCCAGGCTGTTGCCTTCCAGCTTTGACTTGTTGACAAATCATACATCTTGACACAAAATCAGCAATCTCCCTCTTCATGTTGTCCCACCAAAAATGTTCCTTCAAATCTCTATACATTTTGGTGCTCCCAGGGTGTATAGAGAAATTGGAACTATGAGCGTCATCCAGCAATTCCCTTTTTAGATCAGGTATATTGGGAACACAAAGTCTCTTTCCAAATTTCAAAGTTCCATCTTCATACACAAAGTCTCTCAATCTCCCATCATTCACAGCTTTAATCTTCTTCTGAAATTCTTCATCATCGGTCTGAGAGCTCTTAATCCTTTCTAGTAAAGATGGTTTGGAAACCATTTGAAAAAGCATTGATGTTTCACCTTCCCTGGTTATTCCCATGTCCATCTTCACTAGATCCATGAAAATTGGATCCCTTTCAATTCTCATCATGTTCAAAACTCCATGGTCTTTTCTGCTCAAAGCATCTGCCACCTTGTTTGCCTTCCCCGGGTGGTAGTGTATCGTACAATCATAATCCTTGAGTAATTCAAGCCATCTCCTTTGCCTCATGTTGAGTTCTTTTTTTGAGAAAATATACTTCAAACTCTTGTGATCAGTATAAATCTCACATTTTTCACCATAGAGGTAGTGCCTCCATATCTTCAAAGCAAAGATCACAGCTGCTAACTCAAGATCATGAGTAGGATAGTTTTGTTCATGAATTTTCAACTGTCGTGATGCATAGGCAATAACTCTATCATTCTGCATAAGGACACAGCCAAGTCCTTTCTTTGATGCATCACTATAAATAACGAACCCATCATCCCCCGATGGTAGAGTCAATATTGGAGCATTGACTAATCTTCTCTTCAGTTCTTCGAAACATTCTTCACACTCTTTTGTCCAAACAAATTTAACCCCTTTATGTGTGAGCTTCGTTAATGGGTTTGCCAATCGGGCAAAATTCTGGACGAAACGTCGATAATAACCTGCCAAACCAATAAAACTACGTACCTCAGTTATACTCGTAGGTGCTGGCCATTCTTGGATTGCCTTGGTCTTAGAAGGATCAACAGAGATTCCATCTTTAGAGACAATATGTCCAAGAAAAGAAATCTCCTGAAGCCAGAATTCACACTTGCTAAACTTTCCATATAATTCATGCCTCCTCAGAGTCTTCAAGATAATGCGCAAGTGATTTTCATGATCTTCATAGGTTTTGGAGTATACCAATATATCATCAATAAATACTACCACAAATTCATCGAGATACTCCTTGAAAACTCTATTCATTAGATCCATGAATACAGAGGGTGCATTAGTCAATCCAAATGGCATTACAGTAAACTCGTAATGCCCGTACCTGGTTCGAAATGCTGTCTTCGGAATGTCTTCCTTCTTTACACACAACTGATGGTATCCAGATCGAAGGTCAATCTTTGAAAAGTATTGAGCTCCATGCAGTTGGTCAAATAAATCATCAATACGAGGTAGGGGATACTTGTTCTTTATCGTTATAGCATTTATCTCCCTGTAGTCGATACATAACCTCATAGATCCATCTTTCTTTTTAACAAAAAGAACAGGGGCTCCCCATGGAGAAACACTAGGGCGAATAAATCTCTTATTACTCAATTCCTCTAGTTGTTTCTTTAGTTCGACTAACTCTACAGTGGCCATTCTATAAGGGGTCTTCGATATAGGCCATGATCCAGGAATCAAATCAATAGAAAACTCAACTTCTCGTTCTGGAGGATGTCCAGGTAAATCTTCCGGAAATACATCTACAAATTCTTTCACAACAGGTACATCCTCTATTTGAACATTCCTTTCCTCACCGACAGTTATTTCATTCTCTTCCTCCCCAATAATTGAATTAAGTTGAGCTACTGGGGGTGGGTCTAAATAAGAATTAGGTGGTGACGATTCTGCTCTAAAAATAAGGTGTTCCTTATCATTATCATCAAGAATCGTAACCTCTTTCTTCTTACAATAAATCTTCGCATCATAGTCCGAAAGCCATTCCATACCGAGGATTATATCAAACTCAATCATAGGTATGACGATGAAATCAGCAGATAAAGAAAATTTATGTGCTCTAATGGGGACTGATTCACAAAACTTTGTTGCAACGATACTTCCCTTAGGAGTTTTAACTGACAACTCCCTTATTAAATCAAATTGGAAATATCTAATTTTCTTAGCAAACTGGGAAGATATGAAACAATGCGATGATCCAGAATCAAATAATGCATTTGCTAAACTTGAGGAAACCATTAAATTACCTGCCACCACGTCTTTCGGAGCTTCTACCTCAGCAGTAGTGATAGCATAAGCCTGGCCTTGATCCCTTGGCCTTTTCTGAGGTAAGTTCTCCTGACGCTTAGGACATGCATTTGCATAATGCCCCATCTCCCTGCAATTGTAGCACTGAACGTTGGTAGCTTCCTTCTTCCCCTTGCAATCATGAGCTTGGTGGCCTTTTTCACCACACTTGTAACAGACTCCCATTCCCTTCAAGCAAGTACCAGGATGTTTCTTCCCGCATTTACCACAAGATGGATATTCAACCTTTCCCTTCTTCGCCTTATTTCCATTCCCCGATTGATCAGCAGGTCTCTTCTTCTCTTGCTTTGCTTTAAAGTCATAAGACTTAGAGAATTCCTTTTCGGTCTTTATAGCACATGAGACAATGTCTTCGTACGATGAAAAGGATTGTGAGACTAATGCTCGACGGAGAAATGGTTTTAACCCATCAAAGAAACGATCAATCTTACTTCTTGGGTTGCGAATATAATCTCCAGCATACCTCGCTAACCTTGTAAAGTTAGCCTCATACTTTGTGACATTCTCATCCTCCTTTTGTCTCAGACTCAGAAATTGTCTTTCCATATCCGCTCGATGGTCGCGAGGGAAGTATTTTTCTAAAAACAGATCTTTGAACTCCCTCCATTCCATGTTTGATACTTCATCATCTTCCTTCATGTTTTGAATCAATGACCACCATTGATCAGCATCTCCAGTGAGGCGGTAAACTGCCATGGTAACTTTTTCCCTTTCACTACTCCCCAAAGCCTGAAATATTTTCTCTAGGGAAAATATCCATTGCTCAGCTACTAAGGGATTTGTACTTCCATTGAACGTTGGTGGTTGTTGCCTCATGAATCGATCTAACATTGATCCTCCACGCTACGGATCAGGGTGCTCCATACGGGTAAGGTTATTATTCATAACCTGAGTAAGTTGTCCCAGTACGGTGATTAGCTGATCAGCACCAGTTGCATCACCAGCCCCACTATAATTATCTTGAGTAGGAGGGCAATCCCTACATGGAGTGCGCGCATTGATACGGTTTCCATTTCTTCCACTAGGCGCCATTTCTAAACAATGGCATAAACTAGATCAGTTTATGAATCAAAATACATAATCCCATACTTATAAAACACTTAACATAAATTGATCTATTTATGGATATAATCCATAATCATAATAATGTTTTCTTTAAGGAAGTATATACTCATAAACCCTTCATAATGATTTGTAAATATAGTGAGAGTTATCCTAAGCATATCCCCCGGGAGTGTCGTAACCAAGAGTGCAGCAAGGCCCGTTGTCGTGCACCAGTTCCCGTTCGAGTCTAGCTCAAAGCGGTGTTTTCGGGTTTTACCCCTAGGTACATCTGTGCCAGAGCCGCCTCTACCTGCTCGTATCCAGACAGGGATGTATTGCTTGGAAAACTCACAAAATCTCTACAATACCAAAATTCTAGGAAGTTCTTCTATACTAATCCTCAAAGTTCATCTTAGGTCTACGTGCTCTAATCAGAGTTTATCTAAATCTAGCTTCCAAGGTTTGTACTAAACCTCCTCTGATACCAACTGTAACGCCCCGACCCCAGTTGCCCAGAGTCGGTGCATTATTACATAACATTGGCATGATCACAAGAAAGATCAAATCCCGAAAGACCGATTGGTTTAGTAGCCTTGGAAACACTAGATATAATCATAAAGTTTTACATTACATTTTAAAGTGAAAAACTACTACAACAACAAAGTCTTCATATCCACACTATTAACCCCTCATAATATCCCTGCAAGTCATTCATAATTTACTTCTTCACTACCTGGGAAAAATAAAACATAGAAAAGGGGTGAGCTCAAATGCCCAGTAAGGATAACAATATAGCGGAACATTCATAATAAGCATAAACATTTAAGGCAGTGAATTACTAAAACAAAAGCCTTTTAAAATTGAACTTCAACATAGTATGGCAAAAATAAAAATGAAATAATGCCATTTACTTATTCACATGGATATTCTACTAATCGAATAATCACATGCAATATCAATAACCACTTTCATAATGTTGGAAATGCATAATGCCAGACTATCATAACCACATAGCCAAGGCCTCGTGCCAAGACTACAAATAAGATTTTGTCAAGGCCTTGTGCCAAGACACTAGTTTGTCTCATGAGACCTACCGATGCATCGAGGAGCTATAGCGGGCTCCACCCGTCACTTATTAAGTCCAATGCATTCCCATATGAAAAGGTTTAAACATAACATAAACATTCGTATTAAAACTAGCATACGAAATGTCAATAATTTCACCATAAACTATGAATGGTATAAAAATAGCACATCCACAGTCAAACATATCACAAAAACTTCAATACAATATATAAGTTTTGTATTATAATAAATCAACTTCAAATAATCTTAAAATCCATCAAAGGATGTTGACATAGATGAAATCAAAATTCTTTTTAAAGAAGTATCTCCTTTTATTTTGAAATCATTTAAGATCCATATAAAATAAAACATTTTCTTTGAAAATATTCTTATAAGCTTGTATGGAAAGCTTCGAAGATTTTATAACGGCGGAAAATAACCGCACCCGCCGTATAAGTTAAAAAGAACATTCTTACCTCAATTCAGTCGAAAAGGTTAAAAAGGACCTTGTTTTGAAAACGACGGAAATATTCCTTTATAAACCTCTTATAAAAAGTCAAACAAGGGTATAAATGACTTTAACCCATAAAAAATGTTTTGAAATACATTTTTAAGAAACATGGATGTGGATGATAAAGATATCCCAGTAGATTATTACGTATAAACAACCTCGGATAATGAAGAGATTGTGAAATAACCCTTACCTTGTACTTTTCCTTGGTTGTGGTAGGTTAACCTCCTGTATAATGGTGAAATAATTGTTATTAAATTATACAAGAATCATATACATTAATATGATATCATATATGATCTTTTAATATTGATTTGATAATAATATCTTAGTATTATCGTTGTTTCGGGTGTTAACTTACTTGTTTTCTTTCATATGTTTTGTTACGTAAGACATGTTTGTAAAGGATAGGTTGTATATTATTCATATCCAGAATGATATCAAGTCCTTAAACATCATTTTTAAATCATAAAATGATAATTACGCTTTAATGGTTACGATGGAGAATGAATCTCATCGCGTTCGTGGAGACGGTAGTCCGTACGTACGCACGAGCGACAATATCATTCTTTTGATATTAAAATAATATATAAGTGGATGGTATATCATATATACAGAATCATTAACATGTTATATTTATTATTTACATGAGTTACACATCATTATTATACCCATCCAAATAATATTATATTGAATAACAATTACACCACGACGTGGAGACGGTAAGCCGTACGTACGCACGTATGGTGACATGTTATTCAAAGGGTGGATAGAATACTGAATATGATTGTACCATATTTATAATAACATCACAGTATATGTGAGATACTGGAGTTATTATTTCAGAATGGTAAGAACAAAGGAAGAAGAAGTGGAAGAAGAAATGAACTTAGAAAAGGGTGGTGAAATCATTACCTCTTCTTCGGGTTCTTCCTTTTGATTTGATCAAAAGGGCTCCTTAGGTTGGCTTTCTGATCAAACTAAGGCCTCTAGGTTGTAGTGAGGGATGTTGGGAGAGTATTTGGGCAGAGTTTGGCCGAACCAAAAGGCTTTGAAGGTGTGAAGAAATGAGAAGGAGGAGTTCCCTTTTATAAGAGGGGTGAGAGGCACCTTTGGAAAAGTTAGAAATATTAATTTATAATAAATTCATATTCGGTTTCTAAAGGCTCCAAAGTTGACTATTCAAAGGATTAGGTGGGGATAGGTCGAAAACAACTCATCCAATATAATTTAGACAGGTTTGGGTACTTATATTAACCTTATCTTTAAGTATTAACTCTAAGTTAATTAGTTTCACCTTTACAATGTCTCTTTGTATTTTTATATACTATGGTTAATAAACTTACTATATACATCCAAGCGACCCCCAAGTGGTCCATTAATGAGGAACCTATCATAATATAAGTCTCTTGGCCGAACCTTAGATTTTTAGGAATTTAATATCAATTAATAATATAATATTTGTTTTAAGAACTCTTTTATGTCAATTTTGACACTATTCAATAGTTGATTTTTGTGAAACTCCTAACAGATTGATTACTTCGAACAAAGTCAATTAAATCAATCCTAATATATCATATTATCATAGAAAATTAGTTTAATTCATTAAAAGTTTCATATTATAATTATTTGGGTATTTATAAGATCAATTATTTTTATTTTTCACTATTTTAGTAATTACTGCATCATCATTGTGTCATAAATAAAATAAATTATATAATGTCTAAAAATTATATATAAAATATCATTATGTAGGAAATCTTTTTAGCTTTCTAATGAATATTTATAATCGAAAATCCAACATGTATAACCCTATGTAAAAATTGTTCTTCTAAACGATGTAAGCTTATGCCATTTTTATTTTTATTTTAACTTTATTAATATAAAGTGTCCCTACCACATACAAGTGGCTCCAAGGGGTCCCCAAATTGACCAAAGGATGCCCATGGTCGGGTATGTGTCCACCAATAAGGTTAGGACACGTTTTAGGGTAATTTGTTATTATTATAATATTATTTTTTTAACCCTTATTTACCGGATTTACCTTTTAACCATGGTAAATAAAATATTTACCACAGTAACTATTCAAAATGTCTAAAAATAAAAGTTACCTATTTACACAATTTGAACATCCTGATTCCAAATATGGAATCCATTTTCCTAAATTCAAAACACATAAGTGGCAGAAATTAATTTAAAATTAATTCCCGCTGTCAAAACAAAAAGCGTGTTTTTAAGAGATAATAACTATCAAAAGATTGACACTTGTTTATGTTCGGTTTAATTGTAAACTTATGTCCAATGATAAACATTAAATTGAATGGTAAAAATATATTCTAAATATACTTTAAAACCACTCAAATTCATAATTTATCACTATTAATTATTTTGATTAAAAAAGTTGTTTTTAATTAAAATTTAGAAATTTTCACTATTCATCAAAATATGAAAGTTATCCGAAATGTACCAAAATTTCACCCTAGGCTAATTTTGATATTCCGAATCCAAAAATGAAGTCCATTTTGAAATATAGAATATATATGATTTCAAAAAGTAGGTATTACTATTCACAACGGCTAGTTTAATTAGTTGTGGTGTGTGTTAGAACTCGAGGTTGCGTACAACACACGCTATCGCATTATTCGAAGGGAAACGTACCGTAGAAGCTTGGGGTGTTACACACTAAAATCCTTTCACCAAATAAATCAAACAACATCATGTTGTCAGATGAAAAATGTGGAAAACCTCATATTAATATCCCTTTTAATTTAATTCAATTCATAATTGGAATCCTATTAATATGTAGACATAAAAGAAATCTATGGGTTTTATTATAATAGGAAAGGGTGGAGGAACATCACATGGGTGTCCTAGGTTGAGACAACAACCTCACAAAAACTCAAATAACTTTTGGGAAACCCTAGTTGGTTCCAAGTCATCCAATTTTGTTATTAAATTCATTTAAGGGGAACCATCAGATTTTTAGGCATGAAGAACAACTGAAATATTCATATAAAACACCAAACCATGAAGGAAAGTTATAGAAACCCTATTATAGGTCCGTAGTAGATCACTCCTTGAGTATAAATTTATTATTTGATCCAGATTAAAAAATAAGGAATAATGAATGAACTATCCAAAAATAGGTCACATTATATTTCCCATAAATAAATCCATCAATATCAGTTTAAATTAAGAAATGAATAATATGATTGAAGAACATACTGGTGTAAATACAATGAGATGATATGAATTCTGTTTTCATCTTGAACTGTGAATCTAAACCAAAGCCTACCATTTTTTATTTCAATGGATATATCATGTGTGTGGATCTGTCCAATGGCGGAAACGAGATAGAAATTTTAGGTTTTAAACATGTTAAGGGATAAATGTTTATATAGACTCATAATAATGATCCTCATGGATTTTCCTCATGTTTGGAAAACTCGTTCACCAATCGTGCACCCTTCACCATGTTAAGGGTCAACTCACATGGTTAGTTTACAAGGTTATCTTAACTATATGCATATAATGCCTTAGGATCTGTAAAAAACTACAGAGCCCATCGCACGAGTGGTTGTTCCCTTCCAAATAGTTTCATTAAATATTGAACCTCTTTATAGAGGCCTAGAACACCCCACAAGGGTAGGTGCTTGAGGTTTCTTGGTTTCATCATTCCATGTGACCTTCTGCAACCCACTACTCGGACCTGAATAGTTAAGGGTAACCGTGAAACATGCACCACACAATTTCTTCTAACCATGATTCTTAATTAATGGGAGGTCACTCTCAGCTCATATGCCTAAAAAATTTATAAATATTGTAAGGGTGGGGTGATATGATCAATCAAAACATCTTTAAAAAAATTTCACTCCTAATTCATTAATATTTACTCACTTTTTCCATTTTAAATTTCGTCATGGTAACTTATTGTTTTAACCTTGGTAATTTATCCTTTAAGACTAATATAAAATGTTCCCAATGAGATAATTTATACCAATAGATTTTAAATTTGAAGTGAAAATTATTATAGAAATATTATCTTTTTATGGAAAGATAATTTTAAAATAAAACCATATAACCGGAAAAAACTATGTTTTAACCTTAAATAATGATAATTTTTTGTAAATATTCCTAAAGAAATTATGGACACAAATAAATTTGAATATATAAGATAATATAAATTATTATTATTCCAAATAATAAATCCATTTTTCAAAAATCCATTCACATATGTTTAATTTTTAATTTAAAAATAATCCCACACAGAAGATGAGATATTAGGGTTTTAATGGGAAAATGTACAAAATCCTATAATGTTTTTCTATAAAAATAAAGTTTTAAATTGACTAAAATGTCAAAATTTGGATTATTACATTTATGATATTACTAATTATGCATTTAAACCAGTTTAAAATATAAATTAGCTTTTTAAATAATTAAGAATAAAAGTCATTTTTCAATTAATGTTTAGTATTTTTTACTGTTTGTCAGAAAATTAATCTTTTCACAAAAATCTAAAAAGAATCACCAAAAGCTATTTTATGAATGATTATTTAAAAATAATAATTTTTGAAATAATGTTATTATTTTTTTAAAACATAATTCTTAAATATGTTCCCAAAACCAGACAAAATTGTTTTCTAGAACGATATACGTTTTGAGCACAAAAATGGATTTATTGTGTTCTTTTTTTCTAGAAAACACATAACATGAATGTTAATTAATTAATAGAATATATAGTATATAACTTCCAATAAAATAATTCACCAAATGTGGGTTTTTTCTTTATTTAGGTAAAATAAGTATTTTTAAGAATAGTTTTTTAGAAAAATATTTCTTTTATATTCAAAATAGTTTCAATATATATTTTTATTTAATTGGTAAACAATGAATCAATTTTATTCAAATGTGTAAATCATATATTTTTTAAATTTAGTTATTTCTATTTTTACCATCCATCTTGATGGATAGGTGATAAATTTCATATAATATTATTTAAATATTATAACATGTTTCGTTGAAGATCGACATTGTAGGTAACACAACCTACAAACAATGAGGCATGTAACTAAGGATAAACTCAATGTTTCATGTCAAAAAAGATAAAATCTGTGTTGTTTGAGATTATAAATATCAAAAGTAGCACATTTATTATAGAATCAATATTTCAAAAAATCAGAGTGTGTTACATTTTACGCCCTTTAAAATTAATTTCTCTTCCAAAATTCTTCAGATGATCAATGTTTCAACATTTGAAAATTTATTTATTGCAACTCACATAAAAAAGGGTTAGTAAACATTCCTATTGAAAAGGAGAGAGGAATGTTTGAAATTAATCTAAAAATAATAATACTAGGTTTCCAAAAATAAGAACATTAGTGGGATGTTAAAATATGGTTATAAAAGAAAACTAACACACACAAAATGATGGATAGTGATAAATAACATGTAATACCCCATGATTTTAAAAGATAAATCTATGTTCAAAAGTTTATGTGATATGCTAAATCAAACCCAAATAGAGAATGATTATTTAAAAATGATAATGTAAACCTTTCCATTATATTGGTGGACATTATTAGTATTATCTAATTTATTAATGATATATATATATATATATATTATATATATTGATAAATACTTATTAAATACTCTATCAATTTTTAGTATTGTCATTTTGTTCATCAAAAAATGTTTTCTTCCACAATGATATTTTTACTTCATTTTAGGAAATATTATTATTATTTTCTTTAAAATTATTAAAATTCATTTGATTAGAAAATTTACATTTTTTATCATCATATCATGAATAAAATATTTTTAGATTTTAAGTTTTTTCAAAAATATAAATTTTTCATTGAATAGTGAAAAATAACGTTTTTAAGTAAAATTTTCATTTGTTTTGATAAATTATGTTACATAAATTTAAGAATATTAATTTAATATTATATAAATGTAAGATAAGTATTATCTAGTTTTATTTATTTTAATTATATACACATTAGTCTCCATTATAACAGATTTTAGTATAAGTAAATTTTTAGTATTAAAAACAAATTTTATTAAAAATTGTTTTAATTTTCACAATGTTTCTATATTTTTATTAATTAAAATTACCCCTAATTCGAATTTATCTATATTATAGTTTTAGAATATATATATATAAATTAATATTAATATTATTAATATTAATAGTTATAGATTTAATGTAAAACTGCTTTTTCCTACAAAAATATATTTTTCCAGAAAATAGGTTTCCATCATGCTTGTGGGTAATATATTAAATTAAATTATTCCACCTACATAAATTGATATTGATAAATCTGATTCCATATTTTTAATAATAATAAATAATATTAGTTAATGAGGAAAACATAACTGTGGTAAATATTAATTTCCACGACAAAACAAAAATAAGATAATTAAGGGTAAAAATTACTTAACAAAAACTAAAAAAAATTAACCCTATTAGTAAGAATATTTTTATAATATTTTAAATTAAAATTTTATTGTTTTCACTTTATAAATTATTTTGTAATCATTTGGATAATAATTATATTTTGATAACATAAAACTTGAATTTTATTTTTATGTAGTATACATTTTATTTAAGTCATGTATTTTAATGAATTAATGTATTTTATAAATAAAAAGATAATGTTATTTTTTAATTTATTTTGTTAAATATAAATTATCATAAAATTTATATGACATCAATTGCAATTTTTATAAGGGTTGAAAAACTGTAATCATAAAAAAACATATCATTTCTCAATAAATTTTGTTGTTATTTTATAAGTGAAATTTTACATATTATTAAAATTAATTTTCTAAAATGAATATTATTTTTGGAATAATAAAATTTTATTTATCCAAAAGTGAAATTTTATCAATTTTCTAACAGAGTTGAATTTTACGGAAAAAATTAAATGTCATATAAATATACGTTGTGTATTATGCCATCATACTGACCCAAAAGAGATGTAATAAATACTATAAAGGGTATCAATGACCAAATATATGTTTTCTCTTTAATATAATGTGATTTTATATTTATTTGATTAAATTTATAAATTCATTATGAATCTGCCATAACCATTAATATATTTAATGGTTTTAAAATCATTTCATTAAGGGCATAACTCACTTCCACATTAGAAACGGTATTATTTTATTAATTTATACACAGGGCCATATAAAGTAATTAATACCACTCCCCTTTGGTAGAAACCATGGAAAAATTCAAGGGAAGGTTTGTGGTTTTTTTTATATTATCATATAGGGTCCAAAACCTATTTTTAATAAATAATAAATATTTCGCCACTCATTTCCTGTAGGAACACAACCAATATCCCATTTATCATCACCCAAAATATATTGAACACCTTTATAATTTTTCATCCCCAATATAGAGTTGTCCTAAAGATCCCCTATGCTCGAAAAGAAGTTCCTCCCAATCATTTTATCTCACACTCACAACGTAAGTGACCTTCCTCTCGTACATTCAATTCAAGCACCTTATTTAACAATAGACTTATTAATCTCCATTGATTATATTTTAATTAATTTAAAAATATTAAATTACTATATAATTGATTTTATTTGAATGATAATTTATTTATCCTCTCTTAATTTTACCTTTACCTTAGACATTTCTATTCCTAAATTCTGTGATGGAATTATCACTTCATATCTCCATTCTAGAACCTATTTTATGATATTATTTTTATTTTAGTTTATTGTTATTTTGTTATGTATTCTTATAACCCATTAAAATCCATTTTATTTAAAAATTATTTTATACCCCTTTAATTATCATTATTTCCTCTCATGAGCATTTATGTACACCTGTTACGATGCCAAATTTTAGTACGGGGACATCACATTCTGTTATTTACCCAAGTTTCATTATTATATTATTCATTATATATTTAATTTATTATGTGGGGATATTTAGTTACATTCCCCAATTAATTTTCATTTTATGATAAAATTATTAGATTCCCATTTCACTCTCACCATCCCTTTTTATTAATTTTTATGTGATGTTGTCATGAAACCGAAATTTCAACATGATTTTCCATTTCGAAAAAATGGTTTAGTGAAACATTACCCATTTCATATCAAGGGTGTTCAACTTTATAAATGTTTTCATCATTGACGTTGGACTTACATGTATATATTCCACACTCATTTATCATGGAATAAAATATAATTATGAATAAAACTAGGTTTTCTGATCTATGTGTCACACTTAAGCATGAGAATAAAATGAATGTGAGGGTTGTGCATTGAATTATATAGAACTCCAATGAATTGGTTAATGTTTAGTTTCAGGAAAATTCATGTTGGGATAGGGAGTGAACCTAAATAATTTATGAGACTCTTTATTTTATGATTTCTCGGGTGTTAACCTTGACATATGTTTACGATGAAGTGTTTTATGTTGTTCATACATTTCCCATGCTTCATTTATGATTATCATTCTTTATTAGGTCTCGTTGTTCATGTTTATGATTACTGATATTTTATACCCCATTTATATTCCTATTTTCTAAAATTAATTATTCTCTTCATGTAATTACATGTTAATTCCCTTAAAAGGATTTATATAACCCCTTTCTTATATATATCCTCATGTAATCCCATAATGTTTTAACCGTGAACATGTTAATGAGGTTTTAAATAGAGATGATGTATTCATTGTTTTAAGTTGTTATGTTATATACCTATTTCCCAAAAACATTATACACTTTGTCATTTGGAATTTTCGGTGTAATCTAATGTAATTAGCCAAGAATTAATGTTTAATAAAAATCCTAGGATTTATAGTTCGCATCGAAGTATTGTTTAGTTGTTTTCTGGAATATGATTAGAAAAAATTATTGAAAACCAAACGGATATGAATATGTATAATAAAACATCCATAAATTATGGAAATTATATGTAAGTGATTTATCAAGAAAAAAACCATTATTTGGAAAAATAAATGGATGTATATATAGAACATATGTACCTAGGGGTAAAACTTGAGGATAATGCATTGAGCTAGAATTGAATGGGAACTGGAGCATGAAAATGGGTCTTGTTACACACCTGATTTGACACCCCTAGTGGATATGCATTACTAAATTCAAAATATCATTATGAATCATTATTAAGGGAAAAAATATCAGAAGTTTTTACATTAGAAACAAGTTCCTGGATAACATAGATTGAATCATAGAAATTTATATGATAAGGAATAAATTCCATTTATAAATTATTTCTTTATGTTTCTTGGGTTTTCCATTTATGTTTTTAATTGTTTAAAATTACGCATCCCAAACATTCCCTTTACTGTAGCCAATGGGAAAAAATATGATAAACCGAGTAAACAACCAATGTGAAAGGTTGTGTTATGTCTACCCATATGAGATGCCTAATATAATGGGCCATCAAGTAGAAAATTATGTTATTATTGCAAACCAGCTATCGAAAATAAAAAATAAAATAATGATACTTGTTTAATGCAAAAATACATCAATGAAGAGGAATATAAAATCTCAATGAAGTTCATCTGATAAAGGCAATAAGGGAAATAAGACCCAATTTAAATTTTGCACAATGTTTGGAAAGTGGAACTAAGGTAAATGCCACAAAATAAACCAGTTGATTTTTTATGTTTGGAAAGATAGGGAATAAGGTATCGTATTTCCATTTATAATTTTATAATGTGATGGATTGAAAAAATATTCAATTTATCGTATATTATATAGTTCTATTTTAAAAATGATGAGAATTTGGGAATTATCTAAGACAATGCTCAATTATTATGGTTGAGAAGCACAATTAACATCAGCAATCTCTCGGATTGAGGGAACAAAGAATGTCAAATATTGAGATGCATAATGATGATTGTAGTACATGTATTGTGTGTCATGTGGTAATTAAATTCAGTCACTATGATATTTCCTAAAATATTTCTAACAACATCATGTCAACAACCAAATTTTTTGATATCATAGAAACCCTTTTGATTATGAATAACATGTTTATGTTTATGAGAATGTTCTTCTTGAATATATTATCAAACATACTACTGTGTAATTTGATTTTATCATAGTTATGTAATGGTAGTCCATTTATAAACAAAATATAATTTTCTGGGAGATGGAACTCACCCTAAGTAACATGATTCACCATTTGATTATATAAAAGTAAAATTTGGAGGGTAAATCACCTTTAGTATGGATATTATTTCACAAGAAGCAAGTGAATCTATCTTAAATTCTTGGGACTAAGTAAAGACTTTTTATATGGAATTAGTTTAAGTGTAAATATTAATGTGTTTATTAATGTGTATTTGAGAGTTATGTTGTAGAAGTGGTATATCAATGAAGTTCAAGATATAGTAATCATGAAACATCTAAGGATTGTTCAATGGTAATTTATTCTATAGGGACATAAAATATAATTTTAATGGTACTAAAAAACTAAAAAAGTGATATAGTGATAAAGTGATATTATATAAAACACATGATTAAGGGATTGATAACCCTTAATAGGTTATTGATTTTTGGGAAAACCTAATGATTCATGGGATGATATGTATGAGGCTAATCTTATGTTTAAAAGCATTGATACAAAATTTATTGATTTATATGTTAGAAGTTTAGTATTATATTTTTAGAAACATATTATAATATCAATACATTTTTATTTTGAAGAGGTTAATGATAATTTGGGATATTTATTGTTTTTGTAAGGTACATATATCCATTAAGATTATCAAAGATAAATAATCTTCTGTTTTTTGTGGTCTATGATGAAGGGTATAGGAAAAAATTTAATATTAAAACACTATTTAGTTTTGAGGATATTAATGTTATATACGGGTATTTATCTAGGTAATGGTATATATTAAACCTTTTATAATATTTGTCCATTTTTGGAGATTAATATATTAAGTTATTAGTATATATTACAAAAACTGTTTATTATTTAGTAAAATACTGGAAGAATATTATTTTATTCTATGGTGTATTATGTGATCTGGTATATGTTTATTCTAGCACTTAAAACAAAAAAAAAATCATCTTTATTTTTAATAATTTAGAGAAAAAGAGGATATTACTGTGGAAATTAATTTTATATTTAATGAATTTATGTTTCATTATGATTATGGTCTAGATTATAATTTACTTCCCTAACTATTGGTAAATAATCTTGAATAAAAAAGGATTTCATATTATGATTATTTCTAATAATTTGATGGTAATTCTATATATCAAAAATTTATGGTGTTGTGGTCATTGACCATCTTCTAACCGTATTCTCTACAAGAATAAATAACTTCTTTAGTGTAATTTTTATTTTCAATTTATATGTGTTAACTTTCCACTAATGTTATCCATCATGGAAACATAGTTATGTGATATCCTTCATACTTTTGTTTCTATCTTTTCAATATGTTGTTTTATTAAACCTTTTTAGATGTGCCTTTTCAATAAATATATTATCATGCATAAAACAATTACTGATTTTAAGTTTAAATTGAGAGGATGCAATTTATTAAATTTGGGGAAAATTTAACTCTCTGTGTTTTCAAAATAGAAAACTATGATCAAGGACATATGTGATATGCAACACCAAACCCAAATAGATAATGATTTTTTAAAAATAACTTTTTAAACATTCCACTAAATTTTCAATTTTGATTACGATAATATAATTTTTGAAATGTATATATATATGTTTTTGTCTTATATTGATTTAAATATAATAAATAAATAATGAATCAATTTTTGGAAATGTCTTTTTTTTCTTTAAAATCCGTTTTAATAGAAATGCTTTGTTTATTCCTTTTATAAAAAAAATATTATAATTATTTTTTAAAAAAATTATAAAATATATTTTATAAAATTATCACCATTTTTATATTAGTATATGAAGATTAACATAGGGTTAAATTTTGGGATTTTTCCAAAAAATATATTTTTCAAAGAATAGTGGAAAATACCATTTTTAAATTAATTTTTCATTTAATATCATATATTAAATAATATAAAAGTACCAATATTATTTTAATTTTATTTCATCTTATTATCAGTAATTTTTGTAATATTTAATTCAATTAATTACATTTAATTCATCATTTTACAAAACTTTAATATAAGTTTATTTATATGATTAAAAATTCCTCTTTCTAAAAACATTTTTAATATGCATAATATTCTTCCAATTTTATTAAATGAACAAACACTAATAAAAAATTATATAAGTGAAATTTGTAGATTATATATCAATATTTATGAGTTAAATTTAATATAATTCAGATTAATAATTATAAAATTAGTGTAAAATGTTCTTTTACATAAATGTTTTTTTAGGAAAAACACTTTCCATTATGATTTCAGGTTTTGTATTAAATTAAATTCTTCATATAGGGACCCGGCCTTAAAACATTACATAATCTTGAATTAAACGAATAATTCATATTTAGGATCTTTTCATGTTTAGAGTTTTAGTGATGTAGTCCATAGATATTACATTACAACTTGAATATTACAAGAAGACACTACTACTCAGTATCCATTTTTTTTCATAAAATAAAAACTCTTAAAAAAACATGTCTAGCTCCATGTATTAGAAAGCTTGACTATTCCTTGATCCCATCCTTGACCCTATTCATCTTTAAGTCCTGTGGAAAACATTTCAAAAACATGGGATGAGCATAAAAAGCTCAGTAATGGTTATAAAATGTGTAAGGAAAACATTAGCCCATCAATAAATAAAAATCAATGAAACTATACTTTTCAATCATAACATACCTTATAAAATCATGAGATTTATGAATAACACACACATATCATAAATATGAAAGGTTACTTATGGTATCCATATCAAATTTACATTATAGCTATCATAGCTACTTAGGGAGTTACACTTGGAATACCCATCACAGTATATTCCCAAAATCTCTTAGGAGAAACATCGCGTTTACCTTCGTCACGTTACCCAATGCATTGCAGAGATATCTCGGGCTCACCGCCATAGGTTTATCACAGAAACAACCATATACGTCAACAATTTCCAATAAGCATAGCATAATTATAACATATAAAACATTTATAAAGGAAAGACGACATTTCCATATTCCAATATATCAAATCAAGATATTGAAATAAACAAATTTTTATCAAATCATTTTCAAAACCATTTAAAAATAGATTTTTGAATCAAAGTGTCCCATACCACATTGAATATTTTAAATGAATTATCATTTGAAAACATTTATGTTCATATAAATAAATCCTAAAACCCATTTTGAAAACATGGACATGAATTATAAATATTAAAAGAATAAATCTTTAAAAAATTTGAAATGATATTTAGTTAAAGGGTTTTTAACAAAAAGAGGGACACTTCAATATAAATAATGGAAGAATAAATTTTAATCAGAACATTATTATATCATGAGAATAAATGGATTCATGATATAATATTTCAATGGATAGTATATACACCATATAATATTGAATTGGTGCATAACAATAATGAAGTCTCAATGGGAATGTAAATTGATATAAAATCCCTTATAAAGATGGAATCCTTAAATTAAGGATAAATATCTCTCATAATTACATGTGACAAATATAAATACACCTAATATAATTGGATATTATGTTTAAAACAATCAGAGGTCATTCACACATATTCATAGGATGACATAAATAAAAAAAGAGAATATCAACCCAAAGAATAGGAATTGGGTTAAGGAGTTCCCTTACCGATTTGGTAACATACAAAACATATGTCACATGAAATAAGGATCATCCAATGAAGATGTAAATACTCATAAATGAGAGTATATTACATAAAGAGTACCATCATGGGCAGTACATATTCCACACGAAAGGAAATAGTTTCCAATATAACATGAATCTCATGGGAAGAAAAAGTGAGATGAAAAACCCTTACTTCATTTTATTCTAATTGAATCGTATGACCAAAAGTTAATAACCACAAAATGAATCATAGAATACCGTGAATATAAATCCAATAATGGTAATATATATCAATGGAACTACAAATTACACCATATGTAATAAATAAGTGGCGAACAATGGAAATGTCACGGAATTAAAAGTGAGATAAGAAAATCCCTTACAAAAATTCGTCACCCTAACGGTGCCACATAAAAATTATTAAAATGAATTGATGAGACTAAGAGGGGGTCTCTCATCATATGAAAATAAAAATTGTTGTATGGTTTATATAAAATAACATCATACAACATAAGAACATGGAGCATAAATGAAATAACATGAAAGAGAGTACTTGAAAAGAAAGAGTGAGGTCGGATCCATTACATCGTGTCTGACTTGGCTCGATCGTTCTTTAATTTCCTGAATAATAAAATAAATTTAATTTCTACTTTCTTAAGAACCTTTTTAAATTTTATTAGTCCTTTTATATCACTTATTACCATTTTATAAACATTATGCAATCATTTATGTTAGGAACGTTCATTTTGTCGATATTTGGTACTTGGGTCAAAATGAACACCTTTTATTTAAAAGTTGTACATGTGGTAAATAGTTCATTATATCCAGAATTATATTCATTATTTTTATATCGTATATATTATATATATCCAGTATATACATGTTTTTATAATAGTACATAACATTTAGAGGTAAGAAATGAAATGCACCGTTCATTGAGACGGTAAGCCGTACGTACGCATTAATGCTACATTCATTTCTATATCTTATTTTAATGGAATTAAAACAAAATTATACATAGGTATATTATAATTCCAGTATAATATAATATATAATATCATTAACTCCATCTTTTATACATCCCACAGAAGGCATTAACGAGTCACATCACTTTGAGGGGGCGGTAGTCCGCACTTTCTCAAATGATATTATCGTATTTACCCACTACGGAAACCATAAAAGCATAATATAAATGAGAATTACAGAAACATAAGGAAATAATAAACATAATATATATCATATATAAAGATATTTCCATCATAATGGCCACCATGAGAGGCGGTAAGATTTAATTGAACAATCATTATTTCGTGAGGCGTTTGTTTTCCATCCACAAAAACATTATATTCTTCATCCATTATGTGGAGGTGTGTGTAAGTGTAGTTAAAATCCTTCTCATAAAAACATCCTAGTATATTGAGGATACTGGTTTTGTTACAAAATAAAGGAAATAAATAGATTTTATGGGTTGGAGAAGTAAAATAAAAGAAAACAAATTAAAAGAAACTTTTAACTTTAATTTGGGTAACTTTCTTTGGATTGAACTAAAGGACTTATTGAAATGACTTATACATAAGTTAAGGCTTATAGAAGGAGGATAGAAATGTTGAGAGATTAATTGGGCAAGGTTTGGACGAGCCATATGGCTTGAGAGGTGTGAGAAATTGGTTATAAGTGGTCTTCTTTTATAAGGGGGAGGAGGGGCTCTTTAGGAAAGTTTGAAACTATTATTTTATTATATAATGATATTCGGTTGATAATGGTCCAAAAATCATTAAGGTAGAAGATAAGATGAGTCATGGTGGAAATAAAATCATCCAATCAGAATTGGAAATGTTTTGGATAATATTTTAATCATTATAATCTTATTTATTTTAATAATTTATTAATGAGGTAAATACTGCATCATTATTGTGTCATAAATAAATTAATTTATTCGATGTCTAAAAATTATAAAAAAAAATTATCTTGTAAGAAATAATATTAGATTTCCAATGAATATTTATAGTCCAAAATATGACTTATATAACACCATATAAAAATTAATTACTAAAACATTTTTGTTAATGTAAATTTTGTCTTTACATTAAATTAATTATTCTAAATTGTCATTTTCACTCCCAAGTGGATCAATGGGGTACCCAAATCGACCCAATGATTCCCATGGTTGTTAATGACTCAACCGATAATGTTTGGACAAGTTTTATGGTAATTTTGAATTATTATATTATTCTTTTAACCTTGAATTACCCTATTTACCTTTAACTGCGATAAATAAAAGTCAAAAGTTACTATTCATCAAAAATTATTTTCATCTTAATTAAACACATTTTACTTCTTGATAACAACAATTTATGTCAGATTTCTTAAATTCAATTCACAGAAGTGGTAAAATTTCATTTAAATGAAAAAGTCAGTTTTTGAACTACCACTAAGTGGTTTCACTATTCATCAAAAATTGATGTTTTTCAGAAAAATACCAAAAATTCACCTAAGCATTATTTGATATTCTGAATTCAAAATTGATTTCTATTTTTCCAAATTCAAAACATTGAAGTGTCATTAATTAATTTAAAAATTAATTCCCGCTGTTTAAACAAATAGTGTGTTTTTATGAAACAATAACTAACAAAAGATTATACTTGTTTATGTCCAATTTTAAAGTAAAATTAATTCCAATGAACAACATTGGATTAAATGGTAAAAATATATTTTAATTTCACTTCAAAACTAATTCCAAAGATAAACTACCCATAAAAAGAAATTTTATTAAAAGGAACTTTTGAATTAAAATACAATATTTTCCACTATTCATTAAAAATGAACATTATCGGAAAGATTCCAAAAATTTGCACAAAGTAAATTTTGATGTCCCCATTCTAATGAAGGATTTTATTTGGTCATATAAAATTTATTAAATTGACTAAAACTATATTTAAAAAGGGTTTTCCATTAAAAGGCGATAAATCAGCCTTTTACTAAAAATTATGCTTAAAATTAGATTCGTTCACTTTTTAAGCCTCTAACTTTTATTTGATAAATGTAAATATATTTAACAAATATGTATTATCATATTTTAGTTAGTTTTTTTCATTCCCACCAACACAACTACTAGGAGTTAACTACCGTTTAAAATAATAATATTATATTATTAGTGTGCAACGTAAGATTTCAAAGAAACCCATTGTTGCGTATTGGGTATGCTATCGAACATAGCAACCCCTTTAAAGTAAAATTAATCTTTAATTAAAAAATATTAATAAGTATGAAAATATCTTATTCTTTATTTACCTGGGATGTTACATCCTTCCACCCTTTTGGGAATTACGTCCTCGCAATTTTAAAACTGGGCTTGGAAACTTCATTAAAAGCCCCACATCGGAAAGAGAGTCAATAAAACTATCACATTAAAATAAAGGAAGAGAAGTACAAAGGTTACCTGAGACAAAAGATACTAGGATTCCATGAAAACATGGGTATGTAAAAGAAAACAAATCATCATTTTCTGACGGAGAGTGATAGAAAACATGTTTAGGAGAAAGTTAACCACCAGAAAATCACAAACATGTGATGGGTTAAACAGTCTTTGATTTCCCACTATGAAACATTAACAGACAAGTTTTTTGTTTTAAGTTACATTTCATTGAGGAATTTATTTTTTCACTTAACTAAAAACATAAGGAAACACAATTAATTTTCATTTAGTCTTTTATCCTTCACTACATTTCTAACAAAAACACATATTTCCTACATACGATGAGTATTCAAGATGACTTGTTTACATTAAAAGTGCTATAATAAACTTCAAGAGAATCAAATAATCCAAAAAAGATGAACTATATATTTCCCTTGTCTTTAGATATTAACTAAAACCAAAATGTTTAGTACAAGATCAGATAATCCCAAAAAAGTATAAATTTTTACATAAAGAGAAACTACTCTTAATCTCCAAAATTTGTCTTAACGAAACCCTAAGTTCAACAAAGACCATTCAATAAAAAATTGTCCCTAAAATTCTTCAAAATTAATCCAAACGTTGATTGTTACCCATATCACATAAAGATTTAATTACATAGACTTCCAATATACATCTTAACATTTATCTCCAAGTAACACCAGTTTCTCATAAAGTCTCATATTGAAAAGTAATTAACCTAATTACATATTATCCATGATAAGTTAATCGTTTTCATAAATAAATAAAATCATCATGTGTCCATAATAAAAATATAGATTCATCCAATCTAAAATTTCAACCATTATTCCACAATTGAAATCCCATAGTATTCTATCTTCCTTAGGCATATAGTGTTTCCTCAAAAGAGATAATGTCTTCCACAACAACCTTTTATCACATAATCACTAAATCATTTTTCAATAATAAGTATATCTATTTGATAAAACATAAGTTAAAAAAATAAACTTATTATTATTCCATAAAAACATTTTACTAAAAAAATAAGTCATACTAAAAAGGGACTTCAAGTAGGCTAGTGGTAGGCGATGCGCCCTAGTCACCCTTCGGTTGTCGGTTTGATTCTACAGCCTTGCCGGATGCGATGAGTTTTCACCCATCCTAGGGTTTGTCATTTTTATAAAACTCAAAAATAAACCTAACATGTTTTAACCTCAATGGTTTCATTATACCTCTCATTTTCATCCGAATTCATTGTGATCTCAACATCATAATTCTTGAAGTCTTATTTCACCACAAAATTATAAAATAAAAAAAATCCACAAAATGAAGATCATCTTACCTTGATCATGGTGTCCATTTGGTTTCATCGTCATCTTGTTCACGTAGGTAGAAGGTCCATGCATTACAAAAATGATTTTGAGATCCTTAAAAATCATTTTCTTCCTCCATCCAAATACACCTTGTACAACATGGGTCATAGGGGTGTTCACAGAAAAACAGTTTTGGAAAATAATCATGTATGACATATAATTTCAAAACATATGATTAAACTTGATTACAATAAAATAGTCGAACCGAATTTGAGTTGACACATTCAATTAACGGCCCTTTTAAAATACCATAAGTATGTACTGAGAGAATATATTTTAAAATAAAATATAAATAGGTTGTGTAAGGGTCTCCGTCTTCATCACCTTTTTTAAAATCATAATATGCTTCAAAATCTTTTGATAAGGTAAAATATTTGAAAATGCCTTGATAATATTTACCTTTCTTGAAAATATGAGAATATTTTGAAAATAGGATTTTTCTAAATACAACCCATGATCCACAATGATAACGATGTATATTTGAGGTGTTTGATATCTCAAACAACTTCTTTCAAGTGAGTTTTATGCTAGAAAAAGTTTCACAATCATCTGAACATGACTTTGCAATAATTATTGCAAGCTTTTCATCAGGAAGAGATAGAAATGTCATTTGAGATTCTCCTCCTTCCATTTTTAACTGACTTTCCTTGATATAAAAAAGTTATAAAACAGGGATTTAACTGAAATAATATATAAAGGAACTAACCATGTGTCTGAAAAAAACTCATAATCCTTAAAGTTGTCTAAACTGACCTTTGATACCATATATAAGGACATGTCCATAAAACATTACATAATATTGAATTAAACGAATAATTCACATTGAGGATATTTTCAGGTTTAGAGTTTTCGAGATTTATGCCATAACTATTACATTAAAACATGAATATTACAAGAAGACACTACTACTCAGTATCCATTTTTTCATAAAATAAAAACTCTTAAAAATAAACATGTCTAGTTCCATGTTTTAGATAGGTTGACTTTTACTTGATCCCATCCTTGACCCTATTCATTTTTATGTCCTATGGAAAACATTTCAAAAACTTGGGATGAGCCTAAAAAGCTTAGTAAGGGTTATAAAATGAGGAAGGAAAACATTAGCCCCTCAATAAATACAAATCAATGAAACCATACATTTCAATCATAACATACCTTATGAAATCATGAGATATATGAATAACACACACAAATAATAAATCATAAAGGTTACTTATGTTATCCATATCAAACATACATTATAGCTATTATAGCTATATAGAGAGTTACACTTGGAAAACCCATCACAGTATATTCCCTAAATCTCTTAGGAGAAACATCGCATTTACCTCCGTCACGTTACCCACTGCATTGGGGAGCTATCTTAGGGTCACCCGCCCTAGGTGTATCACGTAACCAACTGTATACATAAACAATGCCCAATAACCATAACATAATTATAACATATAACACATGTATAAAAGAAATATAACATTTCCACATTCCAATATATCAAATCAAGATATTGAAATAAACAATGTTTTATCAAATCATTTTCAAAACCATTTAAAAAGAGATTTTTGAATCAAATAGTCCCATACCACTTTGAAGATTTTAAATGAATTATCATTTGAAAACATTAATTTCCATATAAATAAATCCTAAAACCCATTTTGAAAACATGGAAATTAATTAGAAATATTTATAGGAACAAATATTTAAAACATTTAAAATGATATTTAGTTAAAGAGTTTTTAACAAAAAGAGGGATGCTTTAATACAAATAATTGAAGAATAAATTTTAATCCGAATATTATAATATCGTGAGAATAAAGGGATTCATGATATAATATTTCAATGGATAGTATATACACCATATAATATTGAATTGGTGCATAATAATAATGCAATCTCAATGGAAATGTAAATTGAGATAAAATCCCTTATAAAGATGGTATCCTTAAATCAAGGATAAATAAATCTCATAATTATATGTGAAAAATATAAATACACCAAATATAGGTGGATATTATGTGTAAAACAATCAGAGTTCATTCACATATATTCATAGGATTACATAAATAAAAAAAGAGAATATCAACCCAAATAATGGGAATTGGGTTAAGGAGTTCCCTTACTGATTTGGTAACATACAAAACATATGTCACACGAAATAAAGATCATCCAATAAAGATGTAAATACTCATAAATGAAAATATATTATACAAAGAGTAAAATCATGTGTAGTACATATGCCACACAAATGGAAATAGTGGCCAATATAGCATGAATCTTTCGGGAGTAAAACTTGAGATGAAAAACCCTTACTTCATTGTATTCAAATTGAATCGTATGACCAAAAGTTAATAACCACAAAATTAATCACATAATACCATGAATATAAAGATAATAATGGTAATATATTTCAATTTCAGTAAAATTACACCACATGTAATAAATAAGTGGTGAACAATGGAAATCTCACGGAATTAAAAGTGAGATAAGAAAATCCCTTTCAAAAATTTGACAGCCAAACGGTGCCACATACAAATTCATAAAATGAATTGATTAGAGGAAGATGGGGTCTCTCATCATATGAAAATACAAATTACAGTATGGTGAATACAAAATAACATCATCCAACATAATAACATGGAGCATAAATGAAAGAGTGAGGTCGGATCCCATACCTCGTGTCTGACTTGACTCGATCGTTCATTAATTTCTTGAATAATAAACTAAAGTTAATATATAAATGATTAATAAACTTTTTAAAGTTTATTATTACTTTTATATCACTTATTACCATGTTATAAACATTATGTAATCATTTAAGTTAATAACGTTCATTTTGTCGATATTTGGTACTTGAGTCAAAATGAACACTTTATATATAAAAGTTGTCCATGTGGTCAATAGTTCATTATGTACAGAATGATATTCATGATTTGGATATCATATATATTATATATATCCAGTATATACATGTTTTAATAATATTACATAACATTTAGAGGTAAGAAATGAAATGCACCATTCATGGAGACGGTAAGCCATACGTACGCATGAATGCTACTTTCATTTCTATTTCTTATTTTAATGGAATTAAAAAAATATATACATAGGAATATTATAATTCCAGTATAATATAATATATAATATCATTAACTCTATCCTTTATGAATCCCACATAAGGCATTAATGAGTCACATCACTTTGAGGGGGCGGTAGTCCGCACTTTCTCAAATTAAATTATCGTATTTACCCACTATGGAAACAATTAAGGAATAATATAAATGGGAATTACAGAAGCAAAAGGAAATCATAAACATAATATATATCATATATAAAGAACGTTCCATCATAATGGACACCATGAGTTGCGGTATGATGTAATTGAACAATCATCGTTTCTTGAGGCGTTAGTTTTCCATCCACAGAAACAGTATGTTCTTCATCCATTATATGGATGTGTCTGTAAGTGTAGTTCGATTCCTTCTAATAACAACATCCTAGTATATTGAAGATATTGTTTTTGTTACAAATGAAATTAAATAAACTAAAGTTAATATATACATGATTAGGAAACTTTTTAAAGTTTAGTATTACTTTTATATCACTTATTACCATGTTATAAACATTATGTAATCATTTAAGTTAATAACGTTCATTTTGTCGATATTTGGTGCTTGAGTCAAAATGAAAACTTTATATATAAAATTAGTCCATGTGGTAAATAGTTCATTATGTCCAGAATGATATTCATGATTTCGATATCATACATATTATATATATCCAGTATATACATGTTTTTATAATTGTACAAAACATTTAGAGGTAAGAAATGAAATGAACCATTCACGGAGACGGTAAGTCGTACGTACGCATGAATGCTACTTTCATTTCTATTTCTTATTTTAATGTAATTAAAAAAATATATACATAGGTATATTATAATTCAAGTATAATATAATATATAATATCATTAACTCTATCCTTTATGCATCCCACATAAGGCATTAACAAGTCAAATCACTTTGAGGGGGCGGTAGTCCGCACTTTCTCAAATGAGATTATCGTATTTACCCACTATGGAAACAATTAAGGCATAATATAAATGGGAATTACAGAAGCATAAGGAAATCATAAACATAATATATATCATATATAAAGGCAGTTCCATCACAATGGCCACCATGAGAGGCGGTAAGATGTAATTGAACAATCATCGTTTCTTGAGGCATTAGTTTTCCATCCACAGAAACAGTATGTTCTTCATCCATTATATCGATGTTTGTGTTAGTGTAGTTCGATTCCATCTCATAACAACATCCTATTATATTGAAGATACTGTTTTTGTTACAAAAGAAATTAAATGAAATGATTTTAGGGGTTGGGGAAGTAAAATAAAAGAAAACAATTTAACAGAAACCGTTACATTTAATTTGTGTATCTCTCTTAGGTTTGAACTAAAGGACTTCTTGAAATGACTTCTTCCTATGTTAAGGATTCTAGGAGGAGTCGAGGGATATTGAGAGCTTAATTGGGTAGAGTTTTGACGATCCAAATGGCTTGAGAGGTGTGAGGAATTGGTTAGAAGTGGTCTCCTTTTATAAGGCGGAGGAGGGGCTCTTTAGGAAAGTGTGAAACTATTATTTTATTATATAATGACATTCGGTTTCTAATGGTCCAAAAAACGTTAAGGTCAAATATAAGATGAGTAATGGTCAAAATAAATTATCCGATCACAATTGGACATGTTTGGCATAATATTTTAATCATTATAATCTTATTTATTTTAATCATTTATTAATGAGGTAAATACTGCATCATTATTGTGTTATAAATAAATTAATTTATTCGATGTCTAAAAATTATAAAAAAATACTATCATTTAGGAAATAAATTTATTTTTCCAATTAATATTTATATTTGAAAATAGGACTTTTATAACACCATATAAAAATTAATTACTAAAAGAGTTTTGTTAATGTCAATTTTCTCTTTACATTAAATTAATTATTATAAATTTTCATTTTCTCTCCCAAGTGGATCAATGGGGTCCTAAAATCAAACCAAAGATTCCCATGGTCGCTAATGACTCAACAAATAAGGTTTGGACAAGTGTTAAGGTAATTTGGAATTATGATAATATTCTTTTAACCTTGAATTACCCAATTTACCTTTAACCGCGGTAAATAAAAGTCAAAAGTTACTATTCACCAAAAATTATTTTCATCTTAATGAACCGCATTTTACTTCTTGATAACAACAATGTATGTCAAATTTTCAGAATTCAATTCACAGAAGTGGTAAAATTTCATTTAAATGAAAAACTCAGTTTTTTAACTACAACTAAGTGGTTTCACTATTAATCAAAAATTGATGTTTTTCAGAAAAATACCAAAAAATCAGCCTAAGCATTATTTGATATTCTGAAATCAAAATTTATGTCTATTTTTCCAAATTCAAAAAATAGAAGTGGCATTAATTAATTTAAAAATTAATTCCTGTTGTTAAAACAAATAGGGTGATTTTATGAAAAAATAACTATCAAAAGATTGATACTTGTTTATGTCCAATTTCAAAGTGAAATTAATCCCAATGAACAACATTGGAATAAATGGTAAAAATATATTTTAATTTCACTTTAAAACCATGTAAAAATATAATCTAACCATATAAATAAATTATATTAAAAGGCACTTTTGAATTAAAATACAATATTTTCCTCTTTTCATTAAAAAATGAACATTATCGGAAAAATTACAAAAAAGTGCACAAAGTAAATTTTGATTTCCAAATTCTAATGAATGATTTTATTTGTTTATATAAAATCTATTAAAGTGACTAAATGTACATTTAAAAAGGGTTCTCCATTAAAAGGCGATAAATCGGCCTTTTAATGAAAATTATGCTTAAAATTAGATTCATTCACTTTTTAAGCCTCTAACTTTTATTTGATAAATGTAAATATATTTAACAAATATGTATAATTATATTGTAGTTAGTTTTGTTCATTCCTGCCAATAAAACATCTAGGAGTTAACTACCATTTAAACTAATAATATTATATTATCAGTGTGCAACGTAAGATTTCAAAGAAACCCGTTGTTGTGTATTGGGTACGCTATCGAACATAGCAACCCCCTTAAAGTAAAATTAATATTTAATTCAAAAATATTAATAAGTATGAAAATATATAAATCTTGATTTACCTGGGATGTTACATCCTTCCCCCCTTTTGGAAATTTCATCCTCACAATTTTAAAACTGGGCTTGGAACGTTAATTAAAAGCCCCACATTAGAAAGAGAGTCAATAAAAAAATCACTTTAAAATAACGGAAGAGAAGTACAAAGGTTAAACGAGACAACAGATACTAGGATTCCATGAAAACATGGATATGGAGGAGAAAACCAATCTTCATGTTCTGATGGAGAGTGATAGAAAACATTTTTAGGAGAAAGTTAACCACTATAAAATCAGAAACATGTGATGGGTTATACAGTCTTTGATTTCCCACTAGGAAACATTAACAGATAATGTTTTTGTTTTACGTTAATTTTCATTGAGGAATTTGTTTTTGCGCTTAACTAAAATCATAAGGAAACACAATTACGTTTCATTTAGACTTATATCCTTCACTATATTTTTAACACAAACTCATATCTCCTCTATATGATGAGTATTCAAGATGACTTTTTTACATTAAAGGTTCTATAATCATCTTCAAGAGAATCAAATAATCCAAAAATGATGAACTATATATTTCCCTTGTCTTTAGATATTAACTAAAACCAAAACTTTTAGTACAAGATCAGATAATCCCCAAAAGGACAACCTTTTACATAAATAGAAACTACTCTTAATCTCAAAAATTTGTCTTAACGAAACCCAAAGATCAACAAAGACCATTCAATAAACAATTGTCCCTAAAATTCTTCAAAAGTAATCCAAATGTTTATTGTTACCCAAATCGCATAAGGATTTAATTACATAGACTTCCAAGATGCATCTTAACAGTTATCTCCAAGTAACACGAGTTTCTCATAAAGTCTCATATTGAAAAGTAATTAACCTAATAACATTTTCTCCATGATAGGTTAACCATTTTCATAAATAAATCAAATCATCATTTGTCCATAATAAAAACATAGATTCTTCCAAACTAAAATTTCAACCATTATTCCACAATTGAAATCCCATAGTATTCTATCTTCCTTAGGCATATAGTGTTTCCTCAAAAGAGATAATGTCTTCCACAACAACATTTTATCACTTAAACACTAAATCATTTATCAATACTAAGTATATCGATTTGATAAAACTTAAGTTACAAAAATCAACTTCTTCGTATTCCATAAAAACATTTTACTAAAAATAATAAGTCATACTAACCAGGGACTTCAAGAAGGCTAGTGGTAGGTGATGCGCCCTTGTCGCCCTTCGGTTGTGTGTTCGATTCCTGCAGCCTTGCTGGATGCGACGGGTTGTCACCCATCCTACGGGTTTTCGTTTTTATAAAACTCAAAGATAATCCTAACTTGTTTTAACCTCAATGGTTTCCTTATACCTCTCATTTTAATCCAAATTCATTGTGATATCAACATCTTAATTCTTTAAGACTTATTTCACCACCAAATGATAAAATAAAACAATCCCCAAAATGAAGAACCTCATACCTTGATCATGGTGTCCATTTGGTTTCATCGTCATATTTTTCACATAGGTAGAAGGTCCATGAATTGCAAAAATAATTTAGATATCCATCAAAATAATTTGCTTCCTCCATCCAAATACACCTTGTACAACATGGGTCATAGGGGTGTTCATAGAAAAAAGGTTTTGGAAAATAATCATGTATGACATATAATTTCAAAACATCTGATAAAACATGATTTCTATAAAATACTCGAACCAAATTTGAGTAGAAACATTCAATTAACGGTCCTTTTAAAATACCATAAGTATGTGCTGAGAGACTATATTTTATAATCAAATATAAATAGGTTGTGCAAGGGTCTCCTTCTTCAACACCTTTTTTAAAATCATAATACGCTTCAAAATCTTGTGATAATGTAAAATATTTGAAAATGCCTTGATAATATTCACCTTTCATATAAATATGAGAATATTGTGAAAATAGGATTTCTCTAAATACAACCCATAATCCACAATGATAAAAAGGTATAGTGGAGGTGTTTGATATCTCAAACAACTGCTTTCAAGTGAGTTGTATGCTAGAAAAAGTTTCACAATCATCTGAACATGACTCTGCAATAATTATTGCAGGCATGTCATCAGGAAGAGATAGAAATGACATTTGAGATCCTCCTCCTTCCATTTGTAACTGAATTTCCTTTATCTAAAAAATTTATAAAACAAGGATTTAACTTAATTAATAGACAAAGGAACTAACCATGTGTCTAAAAAAACTCATAATCACTAAAGTTGTCTAAACTGACCTTTGATACCAACTATAAGGACCCAGCCATAAAACATTACATAATCTTGAATTAAACGAATAATTCACATTGAGGATCTTTTCAGTATTAGATTTTTAGAGATTCAGGCTATAACTATTACATTACAACATGAATATTACAAGAAGACACTACTACCCAGTATCAATTTTTTTTCATAAAATAAAAACACTTAAAAAGAAACATGTGTAGTTCCATGTTTTAGATGGCTTTACTTTTCCTTAATCCCATCCCTGACCCTATTCATCTTTAATTCATGTGGAAAACATTTAAAAAACATGGGATGAGTATGAAAATCATAGTAAGGGTTATAAAATGAGTAAGGAAAACATTATCCCATAAATAAATACAAATAAATGAAACCATACATTTCAATCATAACATACCTTATGAAATCATGAGATTTATGAATAACACACAGAAATCATAAATCATAAAGGTTACTTATGGTATCCATAACAAACATACATTATAGCTATCATAGATACGTAGGGAGTTACACTTGGTATTCCCATCAGAGTATATTCCCTAAATCTCTTAGGAGAAGCATCGCGTTTACCTCCGTCACGTTACCCAATGCATTGGAGAGCTATCTCGGGCTCACCCGCCCTAGGTTTATCACGGAACCAACTGTATATGTAAAAAATTCCCAATAACCATAAGATAATTATAACATATAACACATGTATAAAGGAAATATAACATTTTCACATTCCAATATATCAAATCAAGATATTGAAATAAACAAAGGTTTATCAAATCATTTTCAAAACCATTTAAAAAGAGATTTTTGAATCAAAGTGTCCCATATCACATTGAAGATTTTAAATGAATTATCATTTGAAAACATTAATGTCCATATAAATAAATACTAAAACACATTTTTAAAACATGGACATTAATTAGAAATATTTATAAGAATTAATATCTAAAACATTTAAAATGATATTTAGTTAAAATGTTCTTAACAAATATAGGGATGATTCAATACATATAATTGAAGAATAAATTTTAATCAGAACATTATAATATCATTATAATAAAGGGATTCATGATATAATATTTCAATGGATAGTGTAAACACCATATAAGATTGAATTGGTGCATAACAATAATGAAGTCTCAATGGAAATGTAAATTTAGATAAAATCCCTTATAAAGATTGTATCTGTAAATTAAGGACAAATAAATCTCATAATTATGTTTTAAAAATATAAATACACCCAATATAAGTGTATATTAAGTGTAAAAAAATCAGTGGTCATTCACATATATTCATAGGATGACATAAATAAAAAAAGAGAATATCAGCCCAAAGAATGGGAATTGGGTAAAGGAGTTCCCTTACCGATTTGGTAACATAAAAAACATATGTCACATGAAAGAAGGATCATCCAATGAAGATTTAAATACTCATAAATGAGAATATATTAATCATATAGTACAATCATGGGTAGTACATAATCCACACGAAAGGAAATAGTGGCCAATATAGCATGAATCTCACTAGAATAAAAAGTGAGATGAAAAACCCTTACTTCATTGTATTCAAATTGAATCGTATGACCAAAAGTTAATAACCGCAAAATGAATCACATAATACCATGAATGTAAATCAAATAATGGTAAAATATATCAATGAAAGTACACATTACACCACATGTAATAAATAAGTTGCGAACAATGGAAATCTCACGGAATTAAAAGTGAGATAAAGAAATCCCTTACAAAAATTCAGCAACCTAACGGTGCCACTTAAAAATACATAAAATGAATTGATGAGAGTAATAGGGGGTCTCTAATCATATGAAAATATAAATTACAGTATGGTGAATATAAAAGAACATCCTCCAACATAAGAACATGTAGCATAAATGAAATTACATAAAAGAGAGTATTTGAAAAGAAAGAGTGATGTTGGATCCCTTACCTCATGTCTGACTTGAATCGATCGTTCTTTAATTTCATTAATAATATACTAAATATAATATATACTTTCTTAAAAAAAAGTAAAATTTATTTTTACTTTTATATCACTTATTACCATGTTATAAACATTATGTAATCATTAAAGTTAATAACGTTCTTTTTGTCGATATTTGGTACTTGAGTCAAAATGAACACCTTATATATAAAATTTGTCCATGTGGTCAATATTTCATTATATACAGAATGATATTCATGATTTCGATATCATATATATTATATATATATATCCATTATATACATTTTTTTATAATAGTACATAACATTTAGAGGTATGAAATGAAATGCACCGTTCATGGAGACGGTAAGCCGTACGTACGCATGAACGCTACTTTCATTATTATTTCTCATTTTAATGTAATTAAAACAAAATTATACATAGGTATATTATAATTCCAGTATAATATAATATATAATATCATTAAATACATCCTTTATACATCCCACATAAGGCATTAATGATCCACGTCACTTTGAGGGGGCGATAGTCCGCACTTCCTCAAATTAGATTATCGTATTTATCCACTATGAAAACCATAAAGGCATTATATAAAAGGGAATTACATAAGCATAATGAAATAATAAACATAATATATATCATATATAATGAAATTTCCATCATAATGGCCACCATGAGAGGCGGTAAGATGTAATTGAACAATCATCGTTTCGTGAGGCGTTAGTTTTCCATCCACAGAAACATTATGTTCTACATCCATTATATGGAGGTGTGTGTAAGTGTGGTTAAAATACTTCTCATAAAAACATCCTAGTATATTAAGAATACTGGTGTTGTTACAAAATAAAGGAAATAATAATATTTTAGGGGTTGGAGATGTAAAATAAAATAAAACAATTTAAGAAAAATTGTTACCTTTATTTTGTGTAACTCTCTTTGGTTTCAACTAATGGACTTCTTGAAATGATTTCTGCCTATGTTAAGGATTATAGGATGAGGATAGAGATGTTGAGAGCTTAATTGGTCATATATTGGACGATCCAAATGGATTGAGAGGTGTGAGTAATTGGTTAGAAGTGGTCTCCTTTTATAAGGGGGAGGAGGGGCTCTTTAGGAAAGTGTGAAACTATTATTTTATTACACAAAGATACTTGGATTCTAATGGTCAAAAAATCATTAAGGTCAAATATAAGATGATTCATGGTCGAAATAAAATCATCCAATCAGAATTTGACATGTTTTGGATAAAATTTTAATCATTATAATCTTATTTATTTTAATCATTTATTAATGAGGTAAATACTGTATCATTATTGTGTTATAAATGAATTAATTTATTCGATGTCTAAAAATTATAAAAAAAATACTAACTTGTAGGAAATAAATTTCTATTCTCAATTAATATTTATATTCTAAAATAGTACTTATATAACACTATATAAAAATTAATTACTAAAAGAGTTTTTTAATGTCAATTTTGTCTTTACATTAAATTAATTATTCTAAATTGTCATTTTCACTCCCATGTGGATCAATGGTGTCCCAAAATAGACCCAAAGATGACCATGGTCGTTAATGACTCAACCAATAAGGTTTGGACAAGTTTTAAGTTAATTTAGAATTATTATAATATTCTTCTAACCTTGAATTACCCTATTTACCTTTAACCGCGTTAAATAAAAGTCAAAATTTACTATTCACAAAAAATTATTTTCATATTAATGAACCACATTTTACTTATTGATAACAACCATGTATGTTGGGTTTTTGAAATTCAATTCATAGAAGTGGTAAAATTTCATTAAAATGAAAAGGTCAGTTTTTTAACTACCACTAAGTTGTTTCACTATTCATCAAAAATTGAAGTTTTCCAGAAAAATACAAAAAATTCAGCCCAAGAATTATTTGGTATTCCGAATTCAAAATTGATGTCTATTTTTTCAAATTCAAAACATAGAAGTGGCATTAATTAATTTAAAAATTAATTCCCGCTGTTAAAACAAATAGCGTGTTTTTAGGAAACAATAACTATCAAAAGATTGATACTTGTTTATGTCCAATTTCAAAGTTGAATTAATTCCAATGACCAAAATTGGATTAAATGGTAAAAATAAATTTTAATTTCACTTTAAAACCAATTAAAAAGATAATCTAACCATATAAATAAATTACATTAAAAGGCACTTTTGTATTAAAATACAATATTTTGCACTATTCATTAATAACGAACTTTATCAGAAAAATTCTAAAAAATTGCAAAAGTAAATTTTGATGTCCCCATTCTAATTAAGGATTAAATTTTGTCATATAGAATGTATTAAAGTGAATAAAACTATATTTAAAAAGGGTTCACCATTAAAGGGTGATAAATCGGCCTTTTAATGAAAATTATGCTTAAAATTAGATTCATTCACTTTTTAAGCCTCTAACTTTTATTTGATAAATGTAAATATATTTATCAAATATGTATAATCATATTTTAGTTAGTTTTGTTCATTCCTACCAATAAAACAGCTAGATTTAACTACCGTTTAAAATAATAATATTATATTATTAGTGTGCAATGTAAGATTCCAAAGAAACTCGGTGTTCCGTATTGGGTATGCTATCGAACATATCAACCCCTTTAAAGTAAAATTAATATTTAATTCAAAAATATTAATATGTATGAAAATATCTTATTCTTTATTTACCTGGGATGTTACATCCTTCCCCCCTTTTGGGAATTGTGTCCTCACAATTTTAAAACTGATATTGGAAACTTCATTAAAAGCCCCACGTCGGAAAGAGAGTGAATAAAACTATCACTTTAAAATAAAGGAAGATAATTAAAAAGGTTACCCAAGATAACAGATACAAGGATTCCATGAAAACATGGATATGGAGGAGAAAACAAATCATCATGTTCTGATGGAGAGTGATAGAAAACATGTTTAGGAGAATGTTAACCCCCATAAAATCACAAACATGTGAAGCGTTAAATAGTCTTGGATTTTCCACTAGGAAACATTAATAGACATGGTTTTTGTTTTAAGTTACTTTTCATTGAGGAATTTATTTTTGCGCTTAACTAAAAACATAAGGAAACACAATTAATTTTCATTTAGACTTTTATCCTTCACTATATTTTTAACACAAACTCATATTTCCTCCATACGATGAGTATTCAAGATGACTTGTTTACATTAAAAGAGCTATAATCAACTTCAAGAGAATCAAATAATCCAATAAATATGAACTATATATTTCCCTAGTCTTTATATATTAACTAAAACCAAAACGTATAGTACAAGATCAGATAATCCACAAAAAGGATAAAATTTTACATAAAGAGAAACTACTCTTAATCTCCAAAATTTTCCTTAACGAAACCCAAAGTTCAACAAAGTCCATTCAATAAATAATTGTCCCTAAAATTATTCAAAATTAATCCTAACATTTATTGTTACCCAAATCGCATAAGGATTCAATTACATATACATGCAAGATACATCTTAACATTTATCTCCAAGTAACACGAGTTTCTAATAAATTCTCATATTGAAAATTAATTAACCAAATAACATATTATCCATGATAGGATAATCATTTTCATAAATAAATAAAATCATCATGTGTCTATAATAAAAACATATATTCTTGCAAACTAAAATTTCAACCATTATTCGACAATTGATATCCCATAGTATTCTATCTTCCTTTGGCATATTGTGTTTCCTCAAAAGTGAGAATGTCTTCCACATCAACCTTTTATCACATAATCACTAAATCATTTTTCAATACTAAGTATATCCATTTGATAAAACATAAGATACAAAAAATCAACTTATTCTTATTCTATAAAAAAAATTTAGTAAAAATAATAAGTCATACTAACCAGGGAATTCAAGTAGGCTAGTGGTAGGCGATGCGCCCTTGTCTCCCTTTGGATGTGGGTTCGATTCCTACAGCCTTTCCTGATGCGACGGGTTGTCACCCATCCTACGTGTTTTCGTTTTTAAAAAACTCAAAAATATCCTTAACATGTTTTAACCTCAATGGTTTCCTTATACCTCTCATTTTCATCCAAATTCATTGAGATCTCAACTTCTTAATTCTTGATGTATTATTTCACCACCAAATGATAATATAAATCAATCCCCAAAATTGAATAACATCATACCTTGATCATGGTGTCCATTTGGTTTCATAGTCATCTTGTTCACGTAGGTAGAAGGTCCATGCATTGCAATAATTATTTGGAGATCCTTAAAAATTATTTTCCTCCTCCATCCAAATACACCTTGTACAACATGGGTCATATGGGTGTTCACAGAAAAACAGTTTTGGAAAATAATCATGTATGACATATAATTTCATGACATTTGATAAAACATGATTTCTATAAAATAGTCGAACCAAATTTGAGTTGAAACTTTCAATTAACGATCCTTTTAAAATACCATAAGTACGTGATGGGAGAATATATTTTAAAATCAAATATAAATAGGTTGCACAAGGGTCTCCTTATTCAACACCTTTTTTAAAATCATAATATGCTTCAAATCTTGTGATAAGGTAAAATATTTAAAAATGTCGTGATAATATTTACCTTTATTGAAAAAATGAGAATATTGTGAAAATTTGATTTTTTTTAAATACATCCCACGATCCACAATGATAACGAGATATAGTGGAGGTGTTTGATATCTCAAACAACTGCTTGCAAGTGAGTTGTATGCTAGAAAAAGTTTCACAATCATCTGAACATGACTTTGCAATAATTATTGCAAGCATGTCATCAGGAAGAGATAGAAATGTCATTTGAGATCCTCTGACTTCCATTTGTAATGGACTTTACATGATCTAAAAAAGTTATAAAACAAGTATTTAACTGAAATAATAGACAAGGAACTAACCAAGTGTCTAATAAAAACTCCTAATCCCTAAAGTTGTCTAAACCAACCTTTTATACCAACTATAAGGACCCGGCCATAAAACATTACATAATCCTGAATTAAACAGATAATTCACATTGAGGATGTTTTCAGGTTTAGAGTTTTGGAGATATAGTCCATAACTATTACATTACAACATGAATATTATAAGAAGACACTACTACTCAGTAACAATTTTTTTCATAAAATAAAATATCTTAAAAAGAAACATGTCGAGTTCCACGTTTTAAATAGCTTGACTTTTACTTGATCCCATCCATGACCCTATTAATATTTAAGTCCTATGGAAGACATTTCAAAAACGTGTGATGGGCATAAAAAGATATAAAAGGGTTATAAGATGTGGAAGGAAAATATTAGCCCATAAATAAATACAAATCAATGAAACCATGCATTTCAATTAGGACATACCTTATGAAATCATGAGATTTATGAATAACACACACAAATCATAAATAATAAAGGTTACTTATGGTATCCATATCAAACATACATTACAGCTATCATAGCTACATAGGGAGTTACACTTGGAATACCCATCACAGTATATTCCCTAAATCTCTTAGGAGAAACATCATGTTTACCTCTGTCACGTTACCAAATGCATTGGAGAGCTATCTCAGGCTCACCCTCCCTAGGTTTATCATTGAACCAACCATATACGTAAACAATGCCCAATAACCATAACATAATTATAACATATAACACATGTATAAAGGAGAGATAACATTTCCACATTCCAATATATCAAATCAAGATATTGAAATAATCAATGTTTTATCAAATCATTTTCAATACCGTTTAAAAAGAGATTTTTGAATCAAAGTGTCCCATACAACTTTGAAGCTTTTAAATGAATTATCATTTGAAAACATTAATGTCCATATAAATAAATCCTAAAACCCATTTTGAAAACATGGTTATTAATTATAAATATTTAGAATAATAAATCTTTAGAACATTTCAAAAGATATTTAGTTAAAGAGTTTTTAACAAAAAAGGGATGCTTCAATACAAATAATTGAACAATAAATTTTAATCAGAACATTATAATATAACGAAAATAAATGGAATCATGATATAATATTTGAATGGACAGTATATACACCATATAATATTGAATTGGTTCATAACAATAATGATGTCCCAATGGAAATGTAAATTGAGATAAAATCCCTTATAAAGACGGTATCCTTAAATTAAGTATAAATAAATCTCATAATTATGTGTGAAAAATATAAATACACCAAATATAAGTGGATATTAAGTGTAAAAAAATCATAGGTCATGCACATATATTCATAGGAAGACATAAATAAAAAAAGAGAATATCAACCCAAAGAATGGGAATTGGGTTAAAGAGTTCCCTTATCGATTTGGTAACATACAAAACATATGTCACATGAGTGAAGGATCATCCAATGAAGATGTAAATACTCATAAATGAGATTATATTAAAAAAATATTACAATCATGGGCAGTAAAAATTCCTCATGAAAGGAATTAGTGTCCAATATAGCATGAATCTCATGGGAATAAAAAGTGAGATGAAAAACCCTTACTTCATTGTATTCAAATTGAATCGTATGACCAAAAGTTAATAACCACAAAATGAATCACAGAATAACATGAATATAAAGCTAATAATGGTAATATATTTCAATGTAATTACACATTAAAACACATTTAATAAATAAGTGGTGAATAATGGGAATCTCACGGAATTAAAAGTGAGATAAGAAAATCCCTTACAAAAAGTTGGCAGCCTAATGGTGCCACTTAAAAATTCGTAAAATGAATTGATGAGAGTAAGAGGGGGTCTATCATCATATGAAAATTCAAATTACAGTATGATTAATATAAAATAACATCATTCAACAGAAGAACATGGAGCATAAATGAAATGACATAAAAGAGAGTACTTGAAAAGAAAGAGTGAGGTCGGATCCCTTACCTCGTGTCTGACTTGACTCGATCGTTCTTTAATTTCCTAAATAAGAAAATAAAGTTAATTTCTACTTTCTTAAGAAACTTTTTAAAGTTTATTTTTCCTTTTATATCACTTATTAACAAGTTATAAACATTATGTAATCATTTAAGTTAATAACGTTCATTTTGTCGATATTTGGTACTTGAGTCAAAATGAACACCTTATATATAAATGTTGTCCATGTGGTCAATAGTTCATTATATCCAGAATTATATTCATGATTTGGATATAATATATATTATATATATATATATATATATTATATACATGTTTTTATTGTAGTACGTAACATTTAGATTTAAGAAATTAAATGCACCGTTCATGAAGACGGAAACTCGTACGTACGCATGAATGCTACTTTCATTTCTATTTCTTATTTTAATGGAATTAATAAAAATGATAGATAGATATATTATAAATATAGTATAATATAATAAATAAATTCATTAACTCCATCCTTTATACATCCCACATAAGGAATTAAACAGTCACATCACTTTTAGGGGGCGGTAGTCCGCACTTCCTCAAATGAGATTATCGTATTTACCCACTATAGAAACCATAAAGGAATAATATAAATCGGAATTACAGATGCATAATGAAATCACAAACATAATATATATCATATATAAATACAGTTCCATAATAATGGACACAATGATAGGCGGTAATATGTAATTGAACAATCATCGTTTCATGAGGCGTTAGTTTTCCATCCACAGAAACATTAAGTTATTCATCCATTATATGGAGGTGTGTGTAAGTGTAGTTATAATACTTATCTTAACAATATCTTAGTAAATTTAGGATAATGGTGTTGTTACAAAATAATGGAAATAAAAAGATTTTATGGGTTGGAGAAGTAAAATAAAACAAAACAATTTAAGAGAAACAGTTACCTTTAATTTCTGTAACTCTATTTGATTTGAACTAACAGATTTCATGAAATGACTTCTTCCTAAGTTAAGGCTTCTAGGAGAGGGAGAGGGATGTTGATAGCTTAATTGGTCAGAGGTTGGACGAGCCAAATGGCTTGAGAGGTGTGAGGAATTGGTTAGAAGTGGTCTCCCTTTATAAGGGGGAGGAGGGGCTCTTTAGGAAACTATGAAACTATTATTTTATAATATAATGATATTCGGTTTCTAATGGTCCAAAAATAATTAAGGTCAAATATAAGATGAGTGATGGCCAAAATAAAATCATCCAATCATAATTAGACATTTTTTGGATAATATTGTGATCATTATAATATTATTATTTTAATCATTTATTAATGAGGTAAATACAGCATCATTATTGTGTTATAAATAAATTAATTTATTCGATGTATAAAAATTATTACAAATAATATATTGTAGAAAATAAATTTATATTTCCAATGAATATTTATAGTCAAAAATAGGACTTATATAACACCATATAAAAATTAATTTCTAAAAGAGTTTTGTTAATGTAAATTTTGTCTTTACATTAAATTAATTATTCTAAATTTTCATTTTCACTCCCAAGTCGATCAATGGGGTCCCAAAATCGACCCAAAGATGCCCATGGTCGTTAATGACTCAACCAATAAGGTTTGTACAAGTGTTAAGGTAATTTTAAATTATTATAATATTCTTTTAACCTTGAATTACCTTATTTACCTTTAACTGCGGTAAACAAAAGTCAAAAGTTACTATTCACAAAAAAATTATTTTCATCTTAATGAACCACATTTTACTTCTTGATAACAACCATGTATGTCAGATTTTTGAAATTCAATTCACAGAATTGGTAAAATGTCATTTAAATGAAAAAGTCAGTTTTTTAACTACCACTAAGTGGTTTCACTATTCGTCAAAAATTGATGTTTTTCAGAAAAATACCAAAAATTCATCCTAAGAATTATTTGATATTCCGAATTCAAAATTTATGTCTATTTTTTCAAATTAAAAACATATAAGTGTAATTAATTAATTTAAAAATTAATTCCCGCTGTTAAAACAAATTGCATGTTTTTAGGAAACAATAACTATCAAAAGATAGATACTTGTTTATGTCTAATTTCAAAGTGATATTAATTCCAATGACCAACATTGGATTAAATGGTAAAAATATATTTTAATTTCACTTTAAAATAAATTAAAAAGATAATCTAACCATATAGATAAATAAGATTAAAATGAACTTTTGAATTAAAATACAATATTTTCCACTATTCATTAAAAAATGAACTTTATCGGAAAAATCCCAAAAAATTGCACAAATTAAATTTTTATGTCCCCATTCTAATGAAGGATTTTATTTGGTCATATAGAATGTATTAAAGTGACTAAATATATATTTAAAAAGGTTTATCCATTAAAAGGTGATAAATCAGCCTTTTAATGAAAATGATGCTTAAAATTAGATTAATTCACTTTATTAGACTCTAACTTTTATTTGATAAATGTAAATATATTAGAAAAAATTGTATAATCATATTGTAGTTAGTTTTGTTCATTCTTTCCAATAAAATGGCTAGGAGTTATCTACCTTTTAAAATAATAATATTATATTATTATTGTGCAACGTAAGATTTCAAAGAAACTCGTTGTTTCGTATTGGGTACGCTATCGAACATAGAAACCCCTTTAAAGTAAAATTAATATTTAATTCAAAAATATTAATAAGTATGAAAATATCTTATTCTTTATTTACCTGGGATGTTACAGCCTTCCCCCCTTTTGGGAATTGCGTCCTCACAATTTTAAAACTGTACTTGGAAACTTCATTAAAAGCCCCACATCGGAAAGCGAGTCGATAAAACTATCACTTTAAAATAAAGGAAGAGAAGTAAAAAGGTTACCTGAGACAACCAATACAAGGATTTCATGAAAACATGGATATGGAGGAGAAAACAAATCATCATTTCCTGATTGAGAGTGATAGAAAACATGTTTGGGAGAATGTTAACCACCAGAAAATCACAAACATGTGATGGGTTAAACCGTGTTTGATTTCCCACTAGGAATCATTAACAGACAAGTTTTTTGTTTTAAGTTACTTTTCATTGAGGAATTTATTTTTGTGCTTAACTAAAAACATAATGAAACATAATTACTTTTCATTTTGACTTTTATCCTTCACTAGATTTCTAACACAAACACATATTTCCTCTATACGATGAGTATTCAAGATGACTTGTTTACATTAAAAGTGCTATAATCTACTTCAAGAGAATAAAATAATCTGAAAAAGATGAACTATTTATTTCCCTTGTCTTTAGATATTAACTAAAACCAAAACGTTTAGTACAAGATCATATAATCCCCCAAAAGGATAAACTTTTACATAAAGAGAAACTACTCTTAATCTCCGAAATTTGTCTTAACGAAACCCAAAGTTCAACAAAGACCATTCAATAAAAAATTGTACCTAAAATTCTTCAAAAGTAATAAAAATTTTGATTGTTACCCAAATCGCATAAGGATTTAATTACATAGACTTCCAAGAAACATCATAACATTTATCTCCATGTAACACCCATTTCTCATAAAGTCTCATATTGAAAAGTAATTAACCTAATAACATATTCTCCATGATAGGTTAATCATTTTCATAAATAAATCAAATCATCATGTGTCCATAATAAAAACATAGATTCTTCCAAAGAAAAATTTCAACCATTATTCCACAATTGAAATCCCATAGTATTCTATCTTCCTTAGGAATATAGTGTTTTCTCAAAAGAGAGAATTTCTTCCACAACAACCTTTTATCAATTAATCACTAAATAATTTTTCAATACTAAGTATATACATTTGATAAAACACAAGTTACAAAAATCAACTTATTCTTATTCCATAAAAACATTTTATTATAAATAATAAGTCATACTATCCAGGGATTTCAAGTAGGTTAATGGTAGGCTATGCGCCCTTATCGCCCTTCGGTTGTGGTTTCGATTCCTACAGCCTTGCCGGATGCGACGGGTTGTCACCCAACCTATGGTTTGTCATTTTTATAAAACTCAATGATAAACCTAACATGTTTTAACCTCAATTGTTTCCTTATACCTCTCATTTTCATCCAAATTCATTGTTATCTCAACGTCTTAATTCTTGAAGTCTTATTTCACCACCAAATGATAAAATAAGACAATCGTCAAATTGAAGAACATCACACCTTGATCATGGTGTCCATTTAGTTTCATCGTCATCTTGTTCACGTAGGTAAGAGGTCCATGCATTACAACAATGATTTAGAGATCCCTCAAAATAATATGATTCCTCCATCCAAATACACCTTGTACAACATGGGTCATTGGGGTGTTCATAGAAAAACAGTTTTGTAAAATAATCATGTATGACATATAATTTCAAAACATCTGATAAAACATGATTTCTATAAAATAGTCGAACTGAATTTTAGTTGAAACTTTAAATTAACGGTCCTTTTAAAATACCATAATTATGTCCTGAGAGACTATATTTTAAAATCAAATATAAATAAGTTGTGCAAGGTTCTCCTTCTTCAGCACCTTTTTTAAAATCATAATATGCTTCAAAATCATATGATAAGGTAAAATATTTGAAAATTCCTTGATAATATTTACCTTTCTTGAAAATATGAGAATATTGTGAAAATAAGATTTTTCTAAATACAACCCATGATCCACAATGATAACGAAGTATAGTGGAGGTGTTTGATATCTCAAACAACTTCTTGCAAGTGAGTTTTATGCTAGAAAATGTTTCATAATCATCTGAACATGACTTTGCAATAATTATTTCAATCATGTCATCAGGAAGAGATAGAAATGTCATTTGAGATCCTCCTTCTTCCATTTGTAACTGAATTTCCTTGATCTAAAAAAGTTATAAAACAAGGATTTAACTGAAATAATAGACAAAGGAACTTAACATGTGTTTAATAGAAACTCTTAATCCATAAAGTTGTCTAAAATGACCTTTGATACCAACTATAAGGACCTGGACATAAAACATTACATAATCATTAATTAAACGAGTAATTCACATTGAGGGTATTTTCAGATTTAGTGTTTTAGAGATTTAGGCGAAAAATATTACATTACAACATGATTATTACAAGAAGACACTAATACTCAGTATCCATTTTTTTCATAAAATAAAAACTCTTAAAAAGAAACATGTCTAGTTCCATGTTTTAGATAGCTTGACTTTTCCTTGATCTCATCCTTGACCCTATTCATATTTAAGTCCTGTGTAGAACATTTAAAAAACTTGGGGTGAGCATACAAAGCATAGCAAGGGTTATAAAATGAGGAAGGAAAAAATTATCCCATAAATAAATACAAATCAATGAAACCATACTTTTCAATCATAACATACCTTATGAAATCATGAGATTTATGAATAACACACAAAAATCATAAATCATAAAGGTTACTTATGGTATCTATATCAAACATACATTATAGATATCATAGATATGTAGGTAGTTACTCTTGTAATAACCATCAAAATATATTCCCTAAATCTCTTAGGAGAAACATCACGTTTACATCCGTCACGTTACCCAATGCATTGGAGTGCTATCTCAGGCTCAACCGGCCTAGGTTTATCACGGAACAAACTATATATGTAAAAAATTCCCAATAACCATAACATAATTATAACTTATACCAAATTTATAAATTTGATATAACATTTCCACATTCCAATATATCAAATCCAGATATTGAAATAAACAATGTTTTATCAAATCATTTTCAAAACCATTTAAACAGATATTTTTGAATCAAATTGTCACATACCACTTTGATGATTTTAGATGAATTATCATTTGAAAATATTAATGTCCATATAAATAAATCCTAAAACCCATTATGAAAACATGGACATTAATTAGAAATATTTAGAAGAATACATCTTTAAAACATTTAAAATGATATTTAGTTAAAGAGTTTTTAACAAAAAGAGCGATGCTTCAATACAAATAATTGAAGAATAAATCTTAATCCAAACATTAAAATATCATGAGAATAAAGGGGTTCATGATATAATATTTCAATGGACAGTATATAAACCATATATTATTGAATTTGTGCATAACAATAGTGAAGCCTCAATGGAAATGTAAATTGAGATAAAAACCCTTATAAAGATGGTATTCTTTAAATTAAGGATAAATAAATCTCATAATTATGTGTGAAAAATTTAAATACACCCAATATAAGTGGTTATTAAGTGTAAAAAAATCAGAGGTCATTCACATATATTCATAGGATGACATAAATAAAAAATGAGAATATCAACCCAAAGAATGGGAATTGGGTTAAGGAGTTCCCTTACCGATTTGGTAACATACAAAACATATGTCACATGAAAGAAGGATCATACAATGAAGATATAAATACTCATAAATGAAAATATATTACACAAAGAGTACAATCATGGGTAGTACATATGCCACATGAAATAAAATAGTGGCCAATATAGCATGAATCTCACGGGAATAAAAAGTGAGATGAGAAACCCTTACTTCATTGTATTCAAACTGAATCGTATGACCAAAAGTTAAAAACTAAAAAATCAATCACAGAATACAATGAGTATAAAGCTAATAAATGTAATATATTTCAATGGCAGTACACATTACACCACATGTAATAAATAAGTGGCGAACAATGGAAATCTCACGGAATTAAAAGTGAGATAAGAAAATCCCTTACAAAAATTCGGCAGCCTAACGGTGCCACATAAAAAATTTTAAAATGAATTTATGAGAGTAAGATGGGGTCTCTCATCATATGAAAATAAAAATTATAGTATGGTGAGTATAATAGAACATCATCCAACATAAGAACATGAAGCATAAATGAGAGGACATAAAAGAGAGTACTTGAAAAGAATGAGTGAGGTCGAATCCCTTACCTCGTGTCTGACTTGACTCGATCATTCTTTAATTTACAAAATAATAAACTAAGGTTAATTTCTACATGCTTAAGAACCTTTTTAATGTTTATTATTCCTTTTATAACACTTATTACCATGTTATCAACATTATGCAATCATTTAAGTTAATAACCTGCATTTTTTTGATATTTGGTACTTGAGTCAAAATGAACGCCTTATATATAAAAGTTTTCCATGGGGTTAATAGTTAATTATATCCAGAATGATATTCATGATTTGGATATCATATATATTATATATATCCAGTATATAAATGTTTTTATAATAGTACGTAACATTTAGAGTTAAGAAATGAAATGCACCATTCATGGAGACGGTAAGATGTACGTACGCATGAACTCTACTTCCATTTATATTTTTGATTATAATGGAATTAAAAAAAATTATACATAGTTATATTATAATTCCAGTATAATATAATATATAATATCTTTAACTCCATCCTTTATACATCCCACATAAGGCATTAATGAGTCACATCACTGTCTGGGGGCGGTAGTCCGCACTTCCTCAAATGAGATTATCGTATTTACCCACTATGGAAACCAAAAAGGCATAATATAAATGGTAATTACTGAAGAATAAGGAAATAGTAAACATAATATATATCATATATAAAGACAGTTCCATCATAATGGCCACCATGACAGGCGATAAGATTTAATTGAACAATCATCATTTCGTGAGGCGTTAGTTTGACATCCACAGAAACATTATGTTCTTCATCCATTATATGGAGGTGTGTGTTATTGCAGTTCGAATACTTCAAATTAAAATATCCTAGTAAATTGAGGATACTGTTGTTTTTACAAATGAAAGGAAAGAAAAAGATTTTATGGGTTGGAGAAGTAAAATAAAAGAAAACAATTTAAGAGAAACGGTTACCTATAATTTGTGTAACTCTTTTTGGTTTGAACTAAAGGACTTCTTGAAATGACTTCTGCCTAAGTTAAGGATTCTAGGAGGAGGATAGGGATGTTGAGAGCTTAATTGGGCATAGATTGGATGTGCCAAATCACTTGAGAGGTGTGAGGAATTGGTTAGAAGTGGTATCCTTTTATAAGGGGGAGGAGGGGCTCTTTAAGAAAGTGTGAAACTATTATTTTATTATACAATGATATTCGGTTTCTAATGGTCCAAAAATCATTAAGGTCGAAGATAAGATGAGTCATGGTCGAAATAAAATCATTCAATCAGTCTTTGACATGTTTTGGATAATATTTTAATCATTATAATCTTATTTATTTTAATCATTTATTAATGAGGTAAATATTGCATCATTGTTGTATTATAAATAAATTAATTTATTCGATGTATAAAAATTATAAAAAAATAAGATCCTGTAGGAAATCAATTTATATTTCCAATTAATATTTATAGTTGAAAATAGGACTTATATAACACGATATAAATATTAATTACTAAAATAGTTTTGTTAATGTCAATTTTGTCTTTACATTAAATTAATTATTCTAAATTGTCATTTTCACTCCCATGTGGAACAATGGGGGTCCTAAAATCGACCCAAAGATGGAAATTGTCGTTAATGACTCAACCAATAAGGTTTGGACAAGTGTTATGGTAATTTTGAATTATTATAATATTCTTTTAACCCTGAATTACCCTATTCACCTTTAATTGTGGTAAATAATAGTCAAAAGTTACTATTCACCAAAAATTATTTTAATCTTAATGAACCACATTTTACTTATTGATAACAACCATGTATGTTATATTTTTGAAATTCAATTCACCGAAGTGGTAAAATTTCATTTAAATGAAAAAGTCAGTTTTTTAACTACCACTAAGTGGTTTCACTATTCATAAAAAGTTGAAGATTTTCAGAAAAATACCAAAAATTCAGCCTAAGAATTATTTTATTTTCTGAATTCAAAATTGATGTCTATTTTTCCAAATTCAAAACATAGAATTGACATTGATTAATTTAAAAATTAATTCTCGCTGTTAAAACAAATAGCGTGTTTTTAGGAAACAATAACTATCCAAAGATTGATACTTGTTTATGTCCAATTACAAAGTGAAATTAATTCCAATGACCAAAATTGGATTAAATGGTAAAAATATATTTTAATTTTACTTTAAAACCAATTAAAAAGATAATCTAGTGATATAAATAAATTAGATTAAAAGGCACTTTTGAATTAAAATACAATATTTTCCACTATTCATTAAAAATTGAACTTTATCGGAAACATTACATGAAATTGCACAAAGTAAATTTTGATGTCCCCATTCTAATGAAGGATTTTGTTTGGTCATATAGAATTTATTAATGTTCCCAGACTAGATTTAAAAATGGTTCGCTATTAAAAGGCGATTAATAGGCCTTTTAATGAAAATTATGCTTAAAATTAGATTCATTCACTTTTAAGCCTCTAACTTTTATTTGATAAATGTAAATATATTTAACAAATATGTATAATCATATTTTAGTTAGTTTTTTTCATTCCCACCAATACAATGGCTAAGAGTTAACTACCGTTTAAAATAATAATATTATATTATTAGTGTACAACGTAAGATTCCAAAGATACCCATTGTTGCGTATTGGGTACGCTATCGAACATAGCAACCCCTTTAAAGTAAAATTAATATTTAATTAAAAAAATTTAATAAGTATGAAAATATCTTATTCTTCATTTACCTGGGATGATACACTTCAAACTTCATAAATTTATTTTGATAAAATAAATTCCCTATTTGGAATCATCATAATTAATATTAGGTAATATGGTTTACATAATGGTATTAACAATTAAATACTAGTGTAAAAATAAAAAAGTTTAATTAAGGGTAAACATAATTTAACAATGACTAGATAAAAATTAACCCTAAAAGTATGAATATTCATATATTATTTTCATATAAATTTTAATGTTATTATTTTATAAATGATTTTTTTGTCATTATGATAAGAATTATATTTTGATAATGTTTGTTTAAAATACCTCAAGTTGTATTCTTATTGTTTTTGGAGTGGTTTTGTTTTTTGAAAAATCTAAAATGACCACTAATCAGTATGGTTGGTGTTGACAGAGAGGATGTGTATGTTGGCATAGTTTTCCAGTGTTGGCCAAATTTTTGGTCCTCGAAATCAGGATTCTGTTTCATAGAAATGGAATTATTTCTACCAAGGAGGCTGCATACCTCAATTTGTGTATAGCGAAGCACAGTTCACAGACTGTAGGAAGTTCACAGTCCATGAGGGGATTTTAGTTCATGGGAGGCTCTTAGTTAGTGGGTAAGAGGCAGTGATTATTTCTTCTATAATGGGTTTTCATTTTTGGATGACATCGGCCGCTATAAAGAATAAAGATGTTATGCGTACCACACAACAATTCACAGTGAAGGTTGTACCACATCCTATGTTTGGGTAGTGAGGATTAGCAGGATTTAAGGATCTATTTTCTTATATAAATATTGATAATTAAAACATTATGTATAGAAAATTTCATTAGAAGATAATCCATTCAAGAAGATTTCATAGATGTCTAAAGTAGTCCGCGAGGGACAATTCCATGAAAGTGAACTATATGAAAGGGAGGATTCTATGAAGGAGGAAATAGTTTGTGAGATTAGTTCACAAAAGGTGGTTTGTGGGGCTCTTTATCTGGTAATGTAATAGGTACCACATAACATAGGTTGTTTGTGAGGCATCATATATCTGCAGATAAGGGATATTTTATGTAATAAAAAACATTTATGAAGAACTCATGACATGCAATGCAATGTAATACATGGAAGATTCATGGGAGTATGTAGAGGATGTCAGATAGTTTGTGGAGGGATTAAATAGTTCATGAAATACATTTTTGAAATCCAACGGTATGAGGAAAAGTGGTACATCAATGGAGAATCTATCAACAGTTGAGGACTCATTCATTAGTTATTATGAAGGGAGGTACAGGTCAATAAAATATAACATCCATTATTGATAAATGGTTAAATTACTAAATGATTTGACTCATGTCAAAAATTCAGACCTTTCTTTTCAGAAGCCTTCCTAATTAGAACTCTATAGTTAAGCATGATTTTCCTAGAGTACTGATTCGGATGGGTGGACTTCTAGGAATTTTCCATGTGTTTGTGCAAGTTAGGATGCATCATATTGGAAAGAACATATGGTAGTATGGGGGGAAGGAAATATTCAAATGACTCATTTGGGCACATGGGTGGGCCCGAAGGTGTGGACCTCATGTCTTTGGGGAAATTAGTGCTACCTGGATGGACTGGACTTAATGGTCATGATAAGGGTGGGTATATATTCTCTCAGAAGGGTCCAGTTCATACATTTGGTATCAGAGTTGGAACCCAACCTTTAGGGCGGTGGTAGTGCCCGGTTTTAGATTTAGGTTCCATAATAAGGACGTTCTCATCCATGGGGGGGGGGGTTAATAAAAAAACCCAAAAATTAAAAAGGGTTAAATGAGTAAAGGATATGACTCCTGTCAACAATATGCAACATTATTTTTACTAGTCTACATGATTTGAACTCTATAGTGAGCATGTATGATGTTTCCTAGTGTGTGTGAATTTGATGACATAAAACACTTAAAATATCATGACTTGTCCTATAAGGATAGTCATTAGTAAGATGACCCATTCAGGAACATGGGTGGGCCTTGGGTAGAGACCACGTGTTTGTGGGGAAACTTGTGGTAATAGGTGCGTGAGGGCCTGACAACCATGATAAATTTGGGGCATATATGTTGGTTTTGTAACCCAATAGTTACATAAACAGTGTGATAATCATTCATAGAGTAGTGAGAAAAGGAATAAGAAAAAGGCAATCCTCTCCACTGGAAGTGATTTAGAGAGAGACTTAGGGAGTGACCCTTGGGAATGTGGTGAGCTAAAACAAAATATTGTAAATGGAGCTAGCATCAATATAGAATTGATCTAACATATCCTTTTAATTTGGCAGTAAGGATTATTGGATTTGGTAGATCAGTACATTGCCGTTGTATACTCCTTTGACGTAACCTGGTGAAGGTGAATGAAGTAAAATTTGTATATCTATGTATGATTTAACTTCTGTTCATACACTAATACAGAAAAAGGAGAAAAGAGTGTTTTTTTCAACTAAATAATATTCAAATGGGTAGTATGATTTATATATCATTCCCTGATTCACCCCCATCATGGTATTTAAGATATTTTATCTAAGAGATGTCATAAAACAAAAAAAGTGTTTTAATGAAATACGAATTTTAATTAAAAAATTTTCATTTATAAATTAATGTATTCCTTAAATAAATAATAAAATATTATTTTTAATATTTTTTATTAAATATAAAAGATCATGTAATTTTTATGAATTGAAATGCAATTTTTATAAGGGTTCGAAAACTATTATTATCAAAACCACATCATTTCTCAATAAATGTAGATCTTATTTTAAAAGATAAAATTCATGTATTTATAAATTTATTTTGATTAAATTAATATTATTTTTAGAATAACAATGTTTATATTTTACAATGGTTAAGATTTCATAATTTTTTGAGATAGTGGAATTTTCACGTAAAAATTAAATATCATATAATTATACTATTTGTATTATGAAAACATAATGATGAAAAAGTTATTTAATAAGTAGTATAAATGTTATAAAATAATAAATTTATTTTATCCTTTTAAAATAATGTGATTTAAATTATATTTGATTAATATTATAAATCCTGTATGAATCCTTAAAAACAATTAATATATTTTAAGGTTTTGCAATCATTTATTTAAGAGTATGAATCACTTCAATATAAGAAAGGGTATTATTTTATTATGTTCGGACCTTTCCAATGTAAAATAATAAAACCACTCCCCTTTGGTAGAAACCATGGGAAAACCCATGATAAGATTTTCGGTTTGGGTTATAATTTTATAAATAGTCCAAAACATTAGTTTGAGAAATAATTATGAATTCCCCACTCATTTTCTATATAAACCCACCCAATACCCCATTTCACTTCACAAAAAAATCCTTTTAGAACATCCATATTAATCTTTCCCCAACTTATAGTCGTCTCATGTTTCCCCCATTAACTTAAGAAGATCCTCTCAAAATTTTAAATTACACTCTCAAGGTAAGAGACCTTCCTCTCCTCCATTTAATTCATGCACCTTCATTGAAATTATTATTTTCTAATATCATTTTTTATTTTTTAATTAAATTATAAAAATTACCATAATGTCTAATTTATTTTATTTTAATTATATATCATATATCCTTTCTCATTTTTAACTTCACCTAAACTATTACTGTGCCAAAATCACATAAGGAATTTCCCTCTTCTCAATTCTATTCAATCGCGTCTTTTTGTTATGCTTCTTAGTTTAATTTTTTGGTTTTTTGGTATATTGAAATACAACCCCCTTACTAAACTCTCTAATTATTAATAATGAGATACACCTTTTACTCTCATTAAGGACACCCATGTAGAATTATGTACACTCATTACCAAGCCGGATTTTAGTAAGGGGCCATCACCTTCTCTTTATTATTCGTGTTTCTTAATTTTCTAATGATTTATATTTTTAGTTCCTAATTTTGTATATTCCATTCCATGTACAAATTACTTCTTATTTGATATTAAAATGATGAGTGATCATTTTCACTCTAATCAACCCATTTTATTAATTTCTCTGTGATGTTTTTATGCTACCAAATTTCACTGTAATTTTCTATTTCAAAACAATTGGGTAGTTAGTACCATAAAAATTTCTTATCATGGGACTTCACCTTTATACAATTATTATTATTTGAATTTGGACTTTTATTTATTTATTCCAAAATCCTTTATCTTTTTATAAAATATGATTATCAATGAATCCATGGTGTATGATCTATGTGGGAGACTTATGAATGAGAATGAAATGAATGTGACAGGTCTACCCAAAATTATATAACACTTCAATACATTAGGTAATATTTAGTATCATGTGACGTCATGGTGGGGATTGGAGTGAAAATTATTCTCATATGGGACATTCTCTATCATGACTTCATGGAAGTTTTCCACTACGTATATTTATGAACCAATGTTTTAAGTTGTTTCCAAATTTCATAATCATCCATTATGAATATCATTCAATGTCAAATATCATTTTTCATTTTTATGATTCATACTCTTTTTCCCATTGATATGATTATTTTATAACATGAATTATTCTATTAATGATATGCAGTGTTTATTACTTTTACCAGGATTTATATCTCAACCCTTTCTTATATATGTCCTCAGGTTGACTCATCTAATTTTAATCGAGAACATGTTAAGGAGGTTTTTAGTAAAGATGTAGTATTCCTTTTTTATGTTGTTATGTGATGTACCTCATTCACAAAGACACTAGAATTTTAGATCATCTTGGTTTTTTATGTGCTATATTATGTAATAAATCATTTTCAAATATGTAATAAAGACAAGTATTTTTATTAAAAACGGTCAATAGAATGTTAACGAATAAAATTCCATAAACCAAATAAGTGTGAAAACATATTTTGATATAAAAAACAATTTAAACAAGAGAAAATTTATTTCAATATCATTTTCCTAATGTTGATGAATTTTCATGATGAGATATATTTATGTGATTTCATTCCATTTAATAATAATCTCATGCTTTGGTTGTTCTTTGATCAATATCCACTTCATATCTTAATCCATGAAATAAAAGTGAATTTAATATGCCTGAATTAGAAATTGATCCTAAAATTCATAAATGTAATGATAATTCATTCGGTCTATCTTTAGCTATCATCACAAAAAAATGGTTATTATAGATTATACAATATTCATAAATATTCATATGGTGATGTTATACGTTAATCTTTACAACCTCATACAAAGTTCAACATAAACCATTCCATATATTCTTTACCTTATAAACCATACAAATTTCAAATTTATGTAAGGGTTCAATAAATTTCATAAAATATGATTAAAATTAATCCCCCAAATAACAAAATTTATCTCTTTATTGTCACATAAAAATCATGTGAAAACCTTCACTATGTATTCTCTTGAAACATGGAAATAATTTTAATTACTATAAAATCAATTTGAAGATATAAATTATTCCTCATTTCTTATATAATCCATATATTTTTATATATATTTCATAAATCCAAAATACTATAGACCCCATTAATGATAGCATAAACAAATTTATAATAAAAACATTATGTTAATAAGAACTATCAAATTTACCTATTCATATCCAATATCCCAAAATCAATATCTCATCATCCATAACATATTAATGGTTATCTTCCCTTAATCAATACATGAATATGCCATTAAACCACTTTTCTTATTCATCAACATAATTAAACATGTTCTTTAAAATCAATGATGAAAACATATACTAAATTATCTGTATATACATCATAATTCTTGAATTTCAATACATAAACACTTTTATTAAAAAATTAAGTAGGCTTCATTATCCAGTTCCATTATACATACCCTATTTCATATTTCATTCATATACTCTTCATCATTAGTACTAATAACCATTATATGTACCTCATTGATGATTATTTTAATGATATTTACCTTTAAGACATAAATTTTCATAGATCACATACATTCCATAGTTTAAACATTAATCCATTGATAGTAGTGTAGGGAACCAAATATTCCCATCCATTACCACTAATGAAATTTAATTTATTAAATGTAAAAAGGATGACAAGCCTACAAGGAAACAATTAAGGGGGTCTAAAATAATGGAGCCCAAAAGAATCATCCTGAAAAAAGTATGTACCCTTGGGTGGAAGGACCATGAACTAGAAAGGATAAGTAGTTAGTCATTATAGGATGCCTTAGTAGCTAGAATGTCTTCCATTGCATTTGCCTCACCCCAAGTATGAAAAATGTTCATGTGATTGTCGAAAAATAGGTTAGATATTTTTATGGTATATTCAATGGTCCTGGGAGTATGAATTTTAGCTGATATTGATTTTTATATTACAAATGAATCAATCCCAAAAATTCCCCATAGAAATATTCCTCTAGTTAGAAATATGTATCCCTGTAAGCATGGAATGGGCTTCTGCATGAAGGGAATCACCACTCAAAAAGGAGGTAGTGAAATAAAAAATTGGACCCTATGGGGTCTCTGATAACTTCTTCACCACACACATACCCCATTAAAAAAGATCCATTTTCATTCAAATTTTTTCCCAGAGGGGAGGCCTCCATCTGATCTATTTTCATTGTGTAGTACTTTTGTTATTGGTGGAGTTCAAGGGAACTTGAGGCAAGATTTAATGCACATTCACTGATTTATTTTACAAACCAGATAAATCCATAATCATGTTCTTAATTTTGAGGATGGTATATGTGATGGATTTTGGAGAAGTTTGATTCATCTTTTCATTTCAGGACTGCCAAAGAAACCAGCAACCTACTGTTAGGAATGAAGCCCCTAACATTACCTCAACAATGTGTATGTCAGCAACATGAAACCAATGTTGAAGAAAAGTATTGGATGATTAAATCTATTCAGACCATCTGGTGAACTATCCAAATGAACTCCAAATAGCCTTTATCCATTCTTCGTGGATAAAAAATTTGTTTGTAGACTCATCTGATGGATCATTGAAGAAAAAAAATCTCAAAAAAAGATTAATACCTCCCCCTGAATATTATCATAAAAAGTAACGGCATTGTTTCATACATACCAATCCACAAAAATAAATTTCAATTGAATATCTATACTTAATACGGTTTTACCCCAATGATCTTGAGAAGAAAAAACATATTGAATTTTTATAAAGTCTCTAATGAAAAAATTACCAGCTATGGAACCAGAGAGGACACACATATTCAATTAACATAACATCTCGATCCTACCAAAGAGACTCCTCTGATCATCATACAATGTGGCACAAAATACATTAGGATGATCACTATCCTCCTTAAAGCTGATATCCATAGAAGGGAACCTAAGGAATCCAACGATATCCCCAAACAAGTTGTGATTCTAATAACTGATATATCACTTTCCAATTAACCAACGAGTATCCTGCTGAAGTAAATGATTAATTGGATGAATCTTCTTATAAATTTTGGGGGGTTTCAATCTGTATGGTCACCCTTCATAACCATAAGTACATTTCATGTGTTTTACCAAAAACATCCCCCTCAAGTCACTCCCAATGAATTTTGGCATGAAAACAATACATAGTACCATAAACACCTCTTAATTTAAGTCCCCCTCATTAATGGGTTCAACGATCATATCCAAATAATCCTAATGTGACTAAAATTCAAGGTGGTCTTCCAATAAATTGATATTATAGTGCACTCAATGTTGGAAATGACATTATTTGGAACCATCATGGGGGTTAGGATATGCATGGGTATGGAGGATATTATTGTGTTGATCAAATAAATTCTCTCTCCAAAAATAAGAACCTATTTTTTCAACGAAAAATGTGAACCATAATTCTATCGACAACTATATAAAACTGTTTAATGAGATGGGTGTTAGGGGAAATCAGGGGTTCCCAATTAGTTCACAAGAAAAGTCTCTTTTATCAAATCCAAATTGGTTTTCAATGTCTGTATCATCCTCTTCATGCATTTTCTAGGAACAAATAATTTAATCCTCTCATTGTTGACAACATTCTCTATCCAATAACTATAAACCTCCAAATCATCATTAACCCTTGAATGGATATTCTACTACCATTAGAAAATAAAATTTTGTCATCTACAAACATGAGATAAGAGAAACCCACAATCAAATTGTTTTTTCATTATGGTGTACCATATCCCACTTCTATACAATGGTTAATGTAATGACTAAGAACATTTAGTGAAATTATTGAATGGGAGGGGGAAGTGGATATCCATGCATCAATCCTATGACTTCATTGAAAACCCAAAAAAAATATTCCAATAAATTTTGCAGCCATTCATGGGGAGATAAATTAGAAAATGAGAATATCAGTAAACAACATTGAGAATTTTATACTTGCAAGGACCTTATTGAAACTGCTCCACTAAACTCTATCATAGTCTTTGTTCGTATCCAATTTTATGGCGTCATTTCTACCAAAGGAAATTAGTTTGATGTAATTTATAACTTCATCGTCCAACGCAATATCCCCTTGGATTGACATACCTTTCACAAATCCATGGTACTCTTTAAGTACCCATCTCAAAATAAAGAGATCCATGTTTCTTGTGAATTATAGTAACAAATTTATAGGGTAAATTTCGATATATAACAGCGAAATCAAGATTCAATGATAGGGGATCTTTGACCTTGGGAACTTGAACAAGATTTGTAGCACAAGAAAATAAAATAAGATTTTCACCATGAAAAAAGTCATGAACAACACTGAACAGGATGCACTTCATATTGTCCGCATATATCCAGTAAAAAAAAGCTAGGAAAGCATAAGGGTGAGGTTTTTTGATATTGTTAATTGTCTGAATTGGCTCATGGCTTTTTTCCTCATTAGAGAGAAATTTCAACCTTTCATTTACTTCAACAATCACATAATAAGTAATATGATCAAATAGAAGAGATGAGCCTCACAGATAACCACACACCATTCATGGGATTGGAGATGATAGAATAGTCTTTATGTAGAAAGACTCTATACTCCAAAAAAATCATTGTAATTAGATTAAGACCTATACTCTAGCTACTAGTTAGGATATATGTTTCTGTGTTTTTTTAAAAGAATCATAGAAATATCCCGAGTTTCTATCACTTTACAAATCCATTTAACTTGATACTTTTCTCCAGAAACATGTTCCGACTTCAACAAAATTATTTCATAAAGTATCTTTTTTTAATCTAAAATCAATAAAATATCATCTAACCAAATATTCTCCAGATTCAAATCCATCCATTGAATGTATCTTTTCAATTACTTCATATTGTGGTAAATATAGTGAAGGATCATGAAACATGATCATTTATGTCCATTGTGATTCCTTAGACTATTATGAAGAGAGATCCAGGGGTTACCTCTAGAAGTTTTGTCCAAGGAATCCCTCATAGTGCCATAAAATTTTGGGTTATCAACCCATCAAGTGGAAAAATGAATGAAATCCCCAGAATCACATCTGTCCTACAGAAAAATTCCTAGAGGATATTAGTCTAAATTTTCATAAACCAGGTGCCATACATTGATGGAAAGAAAGGAAAGAAAATCTACTTTATTGAGAAGACATCGATCAATAGGGATCCAAGAGTACTAATTCCCAAATTGATTTTTACCCCAAGTAAATGGATCCCCTGAGAAACTAGCATATATGAGCCCATTGTATTCCATGATTGACACAAATGTCTGGCTTTCTCTTCTAAGAAATGGGAAACATCATTTTTGTCCTCAGGTTTGGTCATGAAGTTTTAGTCCCCTTCTACTAGCAATAGTGAATCCCTGAGGTTTAGAGATCACTAATCAACCCAAAGAGACTCTCTATCATGAAAATTACGTTTATCATAATCAATTGAAAAGATTATCAATTCAACCACCATTAATAGTTTGATAATGATAAATTGATCTGATGAAGTCCTCGAGTCAACTAAAATGATAGCTTTCCAAAATATCCATATATAAGTGTTCATGGATAAAATGTTATGGAAACCATGAGATCTCAAGTGATGGGAAAATTCCGGGAATTTTGATAGCTTCTCTTTAGATTTAGAAACTGAAACTAGAGAAATAGGGTGAAAAGAACTCATTAGAGATGAATTCTAAATTAACCGGAGATCTCATTCCATGTGAATTCTTGATGAAGAGATTAATCAAAAATGAAATTGGCATTTGGAATTAGGCCAAGAATTATGGTCCTAACATTTCTTTTAGTATTTGTATTTAGAATTGGACATTGACTATGTTCTATTTTGGAACTTGATTGGTAATTTTTGGGGATGAGATGTAGGATAATGGATTTTGTGCATCGAAACCCTTGGTGTAGAAGGTCGGATATCTATGATTGGGGGGTCTGAGGATATAACAACAATATTCGTGGAATGAGAATTATAAAATGTATAAGATACCAACATTTGATTATTACAACAATACTCTAGAGCCATCTTTCTAATGATGATGTTTGTCTAGAAGGAGGATGGATGAGATAAAACCAAACCTTGTGTCCTTATTCTCCACACATAATACATATTCTCAAAATGCTGAGACATTCTATGGAGATATTCTTTCCATATTCATGTTATAAAATAAAATGAATCTTTTTTCCTCTAAGGCCTCTATTACCTAAAATCTCAATGAAAATTATCCTTCTCTTATTTGTTCAGTTCAATAGTTTGTTATGGTTCATGTTGTTAATAATGTAATGTGATAATTGATTTGGCATAGTTACAACATCCTTTACTGTAAACAACATGCCATTTGGATAGAAATAAAAAATATTTTTTGTCACATTCAATGTTAACCTTGTTCTTTTAGGTTCATTCCAATCAATAGAACCAATATGTATAGTGTCAGAAACAATATTTATAGTCGAAAAAAAAGAATCAAGAAAAATTAATTATATTATTTATAAATCATGGAAACTTATTTTAAATCTATGACACTATTGGTTTATCCTATGTTTTTCAGAATTATCATCTATTAAAATAATTTATGACGGTTCATAATGAGTTTGTGAATTTCCATAGTATGTCCCCCATGGAGTGTCAAACCTGGTATACATTAAGGCATATTTGCATGCACCAGGAGAAAATTGAGTCCATATTGATTCACCCTTTTTGTAGCAGTTACACCATGGTTCCTTTGATTTAGAGAGAAATCCACTTATAGTATCAAGAAAGGGATTTATTTTAATTAATTGGAATTGGGGTATGAATTCCCATAGGCCGGTTATTGAATTTTTCACAGGCGTCGTCTCCTCGTCTCGGATGACCTAGGTGATGGCTTCATCGCCCGCCCCCCTCCTCGGCCCTCTCCGGCCGTGTGGGGTGGGGGAGGTGAGTTCCCCCCCCCCCCCCCCTCTCCCATTGACTACTCGCCCTTCTCCCTTTTCTCCTTTTACCGATCCTTCTTCTCTCCCTAGCTTCCCCTACATTGAGGTTTTCCCTAATGTTCAATCATGCGTGGATGGGGTTCCTACGGATCTTATTTCAACCCTAGAGTTCACGAAGGCCTCTGCGATGGAGGGTCTTTTGCTGGTCACTCTATTCTTCAAGAGACGAACCTCATTTGATGTCTTCAACAGATTCATAGCTAATAGGTAGAAGTTTAAAGAGCGCGTGATAGTAGGGATCTTGGATTCCAAACATTTCTTGGTTCGCTTCTCATCAGAAGCTGATCTAATTTCATCCTAGGCGAATGCTCCGCACGTTATCACGTGTTTTCGGTTTTATCTCTTTCGGTGGTCTTTTATTTTTCACTTGAAGCGCGATCCACCTACCACATCAATTTGGATCTCTCTTCCTTGTCTTCCCCTACCGTTTTGGAACCCGAAAATCCTTCATCTGGTTGGTAATCTGTTGGGGCCATTTCTCTGCTCGGACCAGTGCACTAGAGCCTTCTGCCACCCAGTTTCCCCCAGGATTTGTATCGAAGTTGTCATTTTCAAGCAACCAAAGAGAACAATTGGAATTGAGATTGAAGGTGAGCTGCGGTGGTATGAACCGGTTTACTATGAATCATGGGCTCACTTTTGTTTATCATGCCAACGTCTTGGGCACAAATCCATCAGTTGTCGACAATGATTGTTAGGCTTCTCGTAGGAGGACCTTCCCTCGAACATCTCGGGTGAAGGAATCCCTCTACAGGTCAGGTTGGATAGTGGAAAAGTAGTTTCGGCTTCCCCTAACACAACGACGGTGGATTCGGGATGCAATGAGGTTAGGATTTCTCCTGCCATCCGAAGGGAGGATAGGGACATGCTTTCGGAACTAAAGGTTTCTGATGTTTTCATGTTTCTGAGACATGACTTGGGAGTTAATTCAGTGGTAAAGGAGGGTTCCGAGCGACCTTTGTGGAGGAATTCGTCCCCCCCTTTCATACGCAGCGGCTGTGATTTCTAATGGTGGTGGAGCTATGGTCCAAGAGGTTCATGGGGTTGCTGCAACTATGTGAAATCAGAGGTCTGCTCAGCCTTCTGTAATGTGCCCAAGTAATGGTGATGGAATATCTATGGATGGTCTGGAGGGGGAGGTGGCTATGCTTGGTTCAAGAAGGCTATTAAGTCCCAACCAGGGTTCTAATATGAGGAAACCTTTGGCATGTTCAATTCAAACAACCCTTTGTGGTTTTGAGTTCCGATAGAGGGGATGAATGCGTCTCCTTTTTCCCCTCGGAATCAGAGTCTGAAGGATAAGGGAAAATATCAGCCGATAATGGTACAAGAGGGATCAAAAAAGGCCAGTACAACCTTAGTAGAAAAAAGGGATGTAAAGAAAATAGGGACCCGAGGTGCTGCATAGTTTCTAAGAAACAGAAACCAAAGGGTCGCAAAGACTACTCATATCTCCCTTGGACAATGGAGACTCGGTATACCAAAAAAGGTGGTAGACCCAAAGAAATCGAGGTTCAGACAGTGGTAGGATAGGAGGCCCAACAAGTCGGAGACTCTAGGTCTCCAGAGCATGGAAATGAGTTTTCTAAGGTAGAGAATAGCTCGAATGTTTTGGTGAATCCTCTAGGGGAGGTAGCCGAGAGGTTGGAGGTTCAGTTAGGGGAGACCCCACTGCATATCGAAGTTATGGTGTTGGGGAAGGAGGCTGAATTTCCTCTTGAACATTTGGGGTAAGGGAAGATATTGGAGATTATCATACATTCCGAGGAAGAGATGTTGGAGAAAGCAATTCCGTTCAATGCCTTGAAGGAGGATGGTGAAAATATGTCCGAGAGAGCACTTAGGGTGGCTACTAGTGAGGTGCAGATGGAGTGGATCGATAAACAAGACCGTATTCTGGTTCGAGGACCTCATCAAAGACGATCCATATTTAGAGGTAAAGGGAATTTTTTGGAACCTACTTTGGAGTAATACGTCTAAAAGTCTCAATCATTATTTCAACGGTTCATTTATCTCATTTTTGGTCTGATTCTGTGTGTTTGTACTGACTTGGGTTCTCAATTCCCCTCAAATGTGTTTGAAAATAATAAAGTAATTTTCAGGTCAGGATGTATTTTAATTGAATACACTTTCTCTACCATTTACCAAAATTCAATGACATTTTCTTATACTTTTACCCACCATTTGAATTATCCTTAGTGAAAGCCCTATACATATCCTTGAAACTATTCCAAGAGTCTCACTAATGTTTTCTCATCCCAGTTTCCAATGGTTTACTAATCATTTCCTCTGATACCAACAAGAGGGTCTAGAATTATTTCTGTTGGTTTATAATTGATACCTATCAGGACACTTCATGGGTGGTACATCTCTTGTAAAGGACACATCACCATCCCCAATGGTAGAAAATTCCTCATGAATCCCTTGGGTGGAGAGCCACGCTTCATCCAACGCTCACACATGGGAGTACCCAAGGTCATGAATTCATCATTTTCCACTGATACCAACTATATTGACCCATTATTTTTATACATGTATGTTATATCTTTTAAATGATTATTCAATACATTACATAATCAAATTTCTGAGGATTGTGATAGTTTAGTGTCTTTGGAAACTGGGTACACAATCTTTTAATTTGGTGAAAGATCTTCAAAATCTCCTACAAATATCTCTCACATATTACTCAACATTAGAATACCCTACCTATGTTATTTCAAATAACCTAGGGAAGAATGCATAATAAACCTTGAGATATGATTCTTTGAAAGGGAAAACATAAGATATATCAATCTATGATCATATGAAAGCATGGGATAATAATAATGGTATGTGATCATGATCATAACATAAAATTTTCATACGAAACCTATCATAGATCATAAATGTGAGTCAAAATATAAAACATTTGTATTTATAAAAACATATCCCACAAGGTTAATAAGTCGTCATAAAAAAATCATGAACCATAATGAAATGTCATAAAACTGTGGTACCATCATAAATATTGAAAACCATATCATATGTCATGGTTAACTACAAAGTCCATCAAAATAGTGGATCATGAAACAACATGTGTTTCCAATAGTGGATCGAGACCCACCTATTTACCATAGTGGATCAGAACATTCATGTTTACCATAGTGGAGTAGGACACACATGAATCTCATAGTGTACCAATAACGTCAACTTGTTTAACATTTTTATCTCATGATATATAAATTACTACCCAATGAATTGGAGAGAGATACAGGTCACATCCATCAAATAATTAAAACCATACTTATGTGTGAAATAATTTCATAAACAAATCATTAGGTTATCACATAATTACACATGTAATGAAAACAATGTTCAAAAACATTTAATTAACATAATCACTTACCATCTAGATAAACAATTAGGGTGGTATCATTAAATTTTTACCCAGTAAATCATAAATTATATAAAAGGATGTAATAATATATTGAAAATGATTTATGAAATATCTATTGGATCATTTTTGGAGTGATAGAAAATTTCATTAAGAATATAATTTTAAAAATAAAAATTCATAAAATATTTTGGAAATATTTTTCATTGCAAATAACATGTAAAATTTATAATAGAATCTATAAAGATCATTTAAGACAATTATTGAAGAAAACATCCATTCCAATTTGAAAAAAAATAATCCTGAAAGATATTTAAAAATAAATATATTTTAAAATATAATAGAAAATTTATGAAGTAATCTTGAATGAAAATAATGGACATAAGGATGAGAATTTTTTATCCTTTCATACACATTAAAATAAGTATTAAATTCACATTTTCAGTAAAATCCAAATTAAAATTATTTGAAACATTACATGATGATGCCATTATAAATATTATTTATAATCTATAAAATGGGAAGAAATTTTATTAATAAATCCCTTCAAAAAATGATAAAAATATGTTTGTAAAAAATATCAGAAAACATTATTTAGAAGAAAATGATTTTTTGACCAGAAGATATTTTTTCTAAAAAAAATTATTTTTGAACTATTGATTACATGACTAGAGTAAAATAAATGTAGGGAATTAATACTCATTAAAAAACTATAGTAGAATAAATTGAATGAGATTATTTAGATATGGGTCAAATGACTATATCATTGAAACATGAGAATTAACAATACTGATAAATAATGAGATTGTAAAATAAAATAAATAAAACCTTGGTGAATTTGAAACATAATAAACAAGAACGAATGTCCTTAAATGAATTTGATAATTTCATGCGGATAAATTAATTACTGTAATTACATTTTATTGGGCCTACATATACAATTTTTAAAATAAGATTGATGTATAACAGAATCATATGTCTAATCGTTGTAAATCATAGATAAAAAAACCTTAGTGATTTAGTAACTTTGTAACACTAAACCTAATGAAAGAGAGATCATGAAATGGATATATAAATACCAATAATTTCAATTATAATAATAATTAGATAAATTTATTAGATTATATACACCATATAAAATAAATTAGCGGTGAATATTTCATGTATCTCGCCGAAGTAAATAGTGATACATAAATCCATTACTGTAATTCATGACATCCTTCACACTAAATAAAACCCACATTATAATAAATGTACTCCTATTATTCATATATTAATGAACTATATATATATATATAATAACATATGTTATTTATTTATCTACTTTTCTTACCTATTTCATAACAATTCCACGTCAACGTCTCCTTTCGGGAAATAACCGCTTTGTTTTTCATATATGATTTTATTTACAAATTTTTTCATACGATGATCGTGATTTAATTATATAAATAATAATATTAATCAAATTATTATAATATTTTTACATGAATTAAAATTTTAATACCAATAATTAAATATGGCTTTTAGAAATGATATTGGTTATAATTAGGGGGACAACAGGTCCAGAGTACGCAGAAGTATCATTTCCATTTTATTAACGATCATTATGGAAATGAGGTAAGTAATATATTATAATTATATAATAATAATAATATTTTAAATATAATATCATTAATTTAAATATAATTATAAATATCATCAATGTGTTGTGGTAATGGAAAGAGAGCCACATCGCTTTGTGAATGTGGTAATACACACGTACATGAAAGATGTTATAATCATTCAATGAGTTTAAAGGTAAGAAAGAACATGATATATAATATTTTTTATTTATAAATATGTAATTAATATCATTATTATTTCATTTAGAAAACATATATTTATCATTAGTATCTTCCATGTAAAGAGGCATTGAAAATTGATTCATATCGCTTCGCAATGTTGTAGTCTGTCGTCCACACGAGTGACATTATCATATCGCATACGGAATAGAATGTAAATAATATATAAATTATATAATAAACCCATTAGTATAATAACATTATATAAATAATTTATATACTTTATATCCATCATCACACAGAACTGTGATAAGTGGTTATGGAAAAAGGAATAACCTGAGTTCATGAGGTGGTAGTACGTTGTACACACAAACTATAATTTCTTAACCCATTTAATTGAAGGGTATATTGTTTTAGGTCATTAACATAAAATTAAAAAATATTAGTATATATAACATACATATTATTGTATCTTTGTGTTTTAATATCAATTGAATGATGTGGAGGAAGAAATAAATAAAATGCTCGATGAAGAACGTTACATCTTCATTATGTAACGTCCAAAAGATTGAACCATGATACTTTTAATGATGGATTAAATAAAAAATTAAGGATTATATAATTAGAAGAAGGAAATTTGGACATTTTTATTTGAGGTTTTGGTTAAGATAATTTTCATTAGTAGTGTGAATAAGTTAGGGGTGTGACTGCCCATTTATAATATAGGGGGAGTGGGTTTTCTGTCAAATACCCAAAAGTAATCAATAATGGGTGCCCATATCATCTCCTGTTCCTAAAAAATTGATACATAATGTAGGTTATGGATTCTATAGTATATCAAAACCTACACCATATAAAAATAACAGTTTCAAACATGTCATTCTTTAGCCATTTTGTTTTACTCACTTTTACCATATTTTCATTCACCGGGGTAACTAGTTTTTTAACATAGGTATGTTATCATTTAATAATAGAATAAAAATATCTATCATAGATAATTTATATGTAATTATTATAAATATTAAAATAAATTTGACATATACATATCCAATGTTATTAGATAGTTAATTTTATCATAAAATCATATAAAGAGAAAAACAACCCTTTAACTTTCAACATGGTAATAAAATTTTTACTTTTTCACCAATAATTATGGTTAATAATTAATTTTACCATATAATATTAATTAAATTATTGTGATTCAAAATATGAAATTAATTTTTCCAAATTCAATTCACATAAGTGAAGAAAAAATTAAATTATTCTTGATGATGTGGTGAAAGAGCTTGTGTTTATTGAGAAAGAGTTCAAATGCTTTCAAATTTTTTATATCTAAAATTAAATATGAAATTGATTCCAATGAACTGAATTGTATTAATTGACGTCTTAATAAATAAATTATAAATTTAAATTTAAAAAATATAATTTATCTTTATAAAAATTTTAAATAGTAAAGATGATCTTAAATAAAATTCAGTTTTTTACTGTTCATCAAAAAAGACTTTTCTAAAAATTAATAAAAAAAATAACCATAATATAATTTTAAAATTATGTTTTCAACTAAAAAAATTAATTTCCCAAAAAAATTCCTAAATATAACTAAAATTATTACTAAAATATGGTTTATAAAATGTGAAAAAACTGTTTTTAGAAAAATATAGTTTTTAAGAGAAAAATAAGATTTATTATTACATATTTTTTAGATAACATATTAATTGAACGATAATAAATTTATTGAATAGATAAAATGTAAATTTAATTAAAATAATTCTTTAAAATTAATTTATTTAATTTATTGAGGTAAAACATGTATGATTGTATAAAAGTAGTTTATCAAAAAAAAGTATTCCATTATTTCCAAATAGTTTTGATTTTAATTATTAATTAATTAGTAAAAAAAGAGTTACTTATACTTATGTATAAACTATATGTTTTCCAACTTTATTTAATCATATTCATACCCTCCATGTTAACAACTAGGTGATATCTATTTTATATTAATATTTTAATAGAACCATAGGTTTCTTTTAAACTCGGTGTTGTGAGAAATTCAAGCTACATTGAGTGTTTCATTTAATGTAAAATAAAATCAGTGTCATGTGGGATGAAAGATACACATAGTGTATCATGTAATAAAATAAATTTCATAGAATAAAGTTATTTAAAAAAAATATCTATTTCACAAAATCTTAGGGAGTAACATCTAGCCGTGAATTAAAGTCAATAGGAATTACCACCTATCCTCTAGGTCCAATGAAACCTTAGAAAACTGAAACTGGGACCCAAAAGCATTGTACACATTCCCATCAAATGAACTCACCATGGAAAACGTTATGATAACCCTTAAAAAAATTTTGAATCTACATAAACCTATAAATTGATTCATGATAAATCATTAAATCAATGCTGATTTATCACAACATTTTATGTTATTTATCGAAAATAATAATTGTTCCCCATTTTAAGGGAATATGCATGTATCCTCTTACCTTATTGATGAGATAATGTGTCATGATCACTATCTCATAATTCATTAAGTATTGAAGAATTTTACCATAGGTAATCACATTTACATTGGTTATGAAAAATATTAGCTACTAAGATATTGAGGAAGACATCCTTTAGAGAGTAACTGAAATTTTAATTAACCTAATCCTGATATCAAATAGTTTAAATCAAACTACAATGGTATTTAATCATTTAATGTTGGGTCAGATATGTAAGGATTCACCATATATTTATTTTAAACCATATTAGTGTCTCCATACACTTTAAATAACCTTACCATTAGCATGTAAACACCCCCATGTGGTTATGTTATAGGGAATAATAATGAATAAGGAAACCAAAAATGGACCTAGTTACTAATTCAAGTATTTAAAGGCACCCATAATGGGTTCAGTGCATAATCATATGATATCATGACCAACATACTATGGATGATTATAAATATCTCATAAGTAAAATTTTCCAACTGAGCTACTTGGGTCCAATTGGGTATTTAATGATTTAGACATATAGGTAATCATGCACAAAGGATAATGGTACTAACCATTAAAAATGAAAAAATATATAGTATTATTTATAATTTAACATACATATATAAGAGTCATTATTTATTCAGATAAATCACCATTACTAAGTTATAATGGTATTTTTCATCATAAGTCACAACTGATATTCGAGTGATTTCATCCTATTATACATAATGGTTTGATCATATGGATTTCTATTAATAATTTATAAAGTTCCCATATTCATGATAAGATGAAAAATTGGCATCCATTTAATTATAAGAACTCATGATTCAGTCAATGCATCCAATGGTCCAAGACTCAAACATGTAATAATTGATTAGTTAAGATATCTACATCAATATATATTAGATAAAAAAATTTATGTCCATGGAAACACTTTAAATGAAATTATTTATTTTAATAATAATAAGGAATACTATCACTAACAACTCATTCTAGTGAACATTGATATAATCATGGCACACTACTATGGATCATGGAATATAATGACCCTACCTTCAACATTACATAATCTAGTAAATTCCACTAGAATTCAATTTGTACATTCCTAATGATCCTTTGGGTTTGTAGTTTTAAATAATTAATTAATAGTTCATACATGGAAACCCATAGGAATAAAAAGATGATTCTACTGAAATATTTTCTATAATAAAAATGTTTTTATTAATCCATGAATTATTTTCATGAAAATTCTTCACAACATTCATCTTATATTCTTCATTTATCATACCAATCCTTAAACCCTTTGAAAAAAAATTTAAACCTGGTATGATCATGAAAATATCAGAAAGGATTAGGAAATGAAGGATGAAAAACATTATTCCATGAATAATTATAAACACATGAAATCATTTTCACAAGATAAAACTCTCAACATTGAATTATCATAGACTTACTTTATGAAAATGAAATATTTTGATAAAAAATGAAAACAAAAAAACAATAATGAAAAATATATAATTTCTGATATAATAATCTAACCCTCATGGATAACATATGATTTATAACCCACACAACTACATTACACTATAACCCTTATGGATATATTATGATGTTACCATCATAGTTACACTTGGAATAACCATTACAGTCAACTTCAAACATAAAAATACCGAATAAATTGGATAGAGAAATAGGTACCACCCATAATCATAAAAAATTCACAACAACTAGATAATAATATTTAAACAACAATACTTTATTTATAAAATCATTTATTTTTAATATTTTTAAAAATAGAAAATTAAAAGGTGATTTATAAAAAAATTCTCTTACCACATCTTCATATTTATTTAAATGTACTAAATCCTCATGTATAACTATTTAAATAGTGTTATTAATATATTATTGAACTATATTCATAACTATAATACCCTATATGGTATTTTAATAAAAAAATTCTACCCATTTATTCATAATATTTTCTTATATCCGTTGTTTCGAGTATTTTTTTCCTTGTTTCCATGCTTGGTTCATTTAGGATTTTCGTTTGCAGTGTAATCAAGACTCCAGAATTGGAATAAAATGGTATTAAAATATTTTATATATTATTAATTATACCATAAATAATTTTTTATGTTTTGATGATTATTTATTAGATAAAATATTAATGAAAATTAATTAATTTATCTTTGTGGTTTTTAATATCATCACAAACGTATATCATCTCATTTAATATAATTTTTATATATTAGGTCCATATCACTATATAACTTATAATATGAATAACAAAATATTATTTAACCAAAATAATGGTTTTATGGCCATCCTTTAAGGAGGTAGATGAAAATGGAAACACATCGTCCACGATGATGGTCCATCAACACATTATGAATGATGTTTTAATTTTTATAGAAGAATAAGATAAGAGTAAAGTTATGATAATGATATTCCACATACAAAATATAATTCTAGTATATATAAGTTAATGGGGTTATCATGTCACTTGGATAATTATCAAAGATTAGATAATAATAAAAGAAAAGAAATTAAATGGAAAATGAATGATGAATTTTCCACTTTAATTCTCCTCCTTGAGAACCTTTTTAAGGCACTTGGTTTTAGCATTTTGGTGTAAACAAAAGCACTTGAACGTGGGGATGATGATTGGGAATCAAATATGGTAAAAATGGGATTCTTAAACATCATGACATCATAAAACAATTCATATAAGATAAAGGAATTCCTAAATAAAATTCCATCACAACATAATCGAATCAATGTAATAATAGGGATGAAACAGAACCATTTAGATGGAAAATAATTTTGATAAAACACTTGAACTCCATTCTTGTGGAAAATATCCTTTATACTTCAAAAACATTTTCCTTTATTAACATTACATACAATTTTAAACTAAAAGAAGTTGATTAAAATAAAACATGAAAACTTGTAATGTAATATTCTTGGAAATAATGTTTTAAAAATCCATTCATGCTGTATAAGTTAAAAAAACATTCTTCGTACTTTTTTCGGAAAAGTCAAAAAAGTACCTCGTACGAAAAACGATAAAAGATTCCTTTCATATCTTTTACTAAATACTCACAGAAGGGTAAAATTGGATATAAACTATTGTAGAAGGATATAAATATTACATATTGAGGAAACATGGATTTGGATGATAAAATACACCCCAGTAAATACCAAAGTATAAACAATCTCGGATAAAATGAGATTGTGATATATTCCCTTACCTTAGGTCCAATTTGCTTCGTAAGTGTCCGAACCTCCTGTATAATGATTTAAATAATTTCATTGACTTATTATAGAATCATATTCATTGTTATTATATCATATATGGTTCACTTATGACTTTATACTACCCGTTCTTTTGTAAATTCATGTTAAAGTAGCGTTTTGGGTAAAATTGTCTGATTTTTCGTTCGTGTTTTAACTTTTAATTATTCATATGATTACTTAGATCATTATTACTTAATTATAGAATATAAAACATGATTTATATATAATATATATTCATAATATACATATATATAATGGATTGATAAATGGAAATAAATACACCGTTCATGGAGATGGTAGGCCGTACATACCCTTGAACGCTGTTTTTGTTTCCTTATTGAATTTAGTGGAATTAAGTAGATGACATACATATATATACACATAAATCCAGTAGCTTTATAATTTCATATATTTCATTATTATTTCTAATATATACTTTATAATCATTCTTAAATGGTTAACACGGAGAATGAATCTCATCGTGTCGTGGAGACGGTAGTCTGTACGTACGCACGAGCGATGATATCATTTCCATAATTATTGAATTGAATTGGAGTGGATGATAAAATATATCAGAATCATTATGATTTTATAATAACTATTTATAGTTATTCTTTACACCATAATACCAGTCCATGTAATGTGTTGGTGGAAAAACAGATTACACCACGGCGTGGAGACGGTATTCCGTACGTACGCACGCGCGGTGATATTGTTTTCCGTAGGATGGATAGATGGTGAAATATGGTTGTTTAATACTTATAATAACATATAATTATATGAGTGATACTGATGTTATTACTTCATAATGAAACAACCTAAGAATAAGAAGTGGAAGAAGAAATAAAGTTGAAAGAATCGGTAACGGAAATTACCTCTTCTTTGAAGCACCTCTTTGAGACTTCCTCTTAGGGCACTAAATTTGGTCTTTGAGGAAGACCAGAACCTCTAGGATGTTTCTAGGGAAGTGTAGAGGAGAATTTGGCAGGGGTTGGCCGAGCTTGAAGGCTCAATGTTGTGTGAGGAAGAGAGGGAGGAGGTGCCCTTTTATAAGGGAGGAGAGGGGCACCTTTGGAATTCTTAAAAATATTAATTTATAATAAATCTAACCCCACTTAAAAACCTCCAAAAATTACTCATATTCGAATATTAGATGATATAGGGTTGTAATATCATCAACCAATCAAATTGATACATGTTTGGATCTTATTTTAAACCTTATCATTTTGGTTTATCCTTATTTATTCTATTTAAGTTTATTTGTGGTAATAAAATTCTAAATTCTAAATTATAACAAATAATTACTTATTTGTGGTTAATTTTCCATAATTGTTTAATTTATAACATTATAGACCATATAAATTTAAATTTATAATTTTGAAAAATTTTTGGGATTTTTAAACAATTTTATAATATGTTATTTTTATAAAATAACAATAGTGTCAATTTTGACACTATTCATTTTTTTGAATTTAAATAAAATATATACAGAAGATATGTTCAAACTCAAAGCTTTAATATATTAATAAAAAGTCATATTTATCTATAAAATTAGTGTATCACATTAAATAGTTGATATAATATTTATTTAATTATTTTTAAAACCATTTATTTGGTTTATCTCTTAATAAAATAATTACTACATCATTGTTGTGTAATTATTTAATACACTTATTTTTTGCATAAAAATTTAAAATAAAACTCTATAATGAAGATAAATATATTAACTTTCATAATAATACTTTTACTACAATTTATCATCTTAAAATCACAATATTTAAATTGTTATATTTATTAAATTCTGAAGGTGACAACTTTGGAATCATTTAAAATAAAATAATATAAGTGTCATCATTGCTTGTATAAGACTCAAAATGGTCAAATATTCGACCATTGGATGATTATAGTTTAAATTTACATGAAAAATAAGTTTTGGTCAGGGTTTTGTGCCTTTTATGGTCACTATTAGTTTAATAAAAACTATATTCTTAATTTTTCACTAGATAAATAATTTCTGCATCACTATTGTGTCACAATTAATGATAATTATTTAATCCCAAAAAATTCTAGATAAATTTTCATGATGTATATAATTTTGTTAGATTTCTGGAGACTATTCATGTTCGATGTTGTATGATGTTTATCACTAAGTTAAAATTAATATACTTATAATATTTAAGAAAGTGACATGTTGTCACTTTCTTTGGTTTTAATAATAATTAAATTATTTTCATGGTACAAAGTCTATAAAATGAATCTAATCCGACCCTTAGGTGATATGGGTCGACTTTTAGTCATCCAATAGGATTTGGACATGTGTTAGCATAATTTTATAATATTATATTTACCCTTAATTACCCGATTTACCTTTAACTATAGTAAATAAAATTTACCGTAGTTACTATTCATAATTCCCAAAAATAAAATTTAGCTTATTAACATAATTTGGATCCACTGATTCCAAATATGGAATCCATTTTTCCAAATTCAATACAAAAAAGTTGCAGAAATTAAATTAAAATTAATCCCGTTGTCGAAAGAAAACGGGGTTTCTTTAAAACATTGCAAAAGATTGAGTTGATTTAACCTACGAATTCAAGGTAAAATCAATGCTAATATCATAAATTATATTAAATGGTAAAAATATATTCTATTTATACTTTAAAACCATTCAATATTATAATTTAACCACATAAGATATTACGATGAAAACTGTTGTTTTTAATTAAAATATATCGTGTTTTTACTATTCATTAAAATATGAAAGTTATCGGAAAAATATCAAAACTTTATCTAATGTAAATTTTTATATCCTGATTCAAAAGAATAATTAAATTTTTTTCAAATTGAACTTATAAAAATGTGAAAAACTAGATTTAAAGTGGGTGCGTTATCAAAAGGCGGCAAAACTGCATTTTTTTAAAAATACTTATTTTACCCGAAAAATTTATTTTGTTCTTATACCATGTTCTAGAAATGTGTAAGATGAATAATAATGTTCTAAAATTCAAATTTTAGTTAACACTATTCATAACGGCTAGTTCATGACAATATTATAATAATATATTGTTGTTTATTAAAACCCAGTATTGCGTACAACACACGCTATCGAGGAAGGTTGCGATTGCCTGTAATGCAAGCCAAGTCAGGGTTGCGTGTTGTGAAAGAATCCTTCGGTGTTTCGTATAACAGAATCCAACCATGTTTCATTTATACATTGAATATATATATATATATATATATACTCAATGTTGCGTAGAATAACTATTATCAAAATTGTGTGTAACACGATCCAAGAATAGTGTTGCGTATACTGCAAGCTAATACGGTGTTGCGTATAGCGCAAGGTAATCTTGGTGTAGAATACAACACAAGACATTAATGAAATTAAAAGAATATTTTTCATAAAATCTCGGGGTGTTACATTCTACCCCCCTTAAAATGAATTTTGCCCTCGAAATTCGTTGGGGTTATAAATGGTTTACTATTTGAAAGTTTCTTTAATGGAAACCCACATCGTAAAAAGGAATACCAAAACCAATCTTTAAAAACAATAGTATGAAATGTAACAGTTACCAAAATAAAGTAATCACTGGGTTTCCACATAGGTTAAAATATGGATATGGAAGAGAAATCTAACCATCATGTTCTGATGGAGAGTGGTAGAGAACATGGCTATGAAAAAGACAACAATCACAAAGCTATTGATTTGTGATGATCTAAGGTACCATCTGATTAATCAGATATAAGATCACTAGGACAACATTTTTGTTTTTCAAGATCATTTCACTAAAGTTGATGAATTAAAAGAAATACTTGCATGATTTTGGTACAATCTCACTGTTGTTCGTGAATTGAACAATTTACACTTCATTTCTTAAAGAAATGAAGTTGGATTTGTTATTCATGATGTGTTAGCAGATCATGTGATAGAATGATGGGTCATTCCATCTTTTTCAAACAAAAGGTTAGCAAAAGTTATAAGTCCATCTTATGGTTAATCATATATGGTTCCAAAAATGAACTTATACTTCATATATCATATCGCTTAATAAAATAAAACTAGTTTATACTAACCAGGGACTTCCTGTAGGCCAGTGGTAGGCGATAAAGGCCAGTCGCACTTCAGTTGTGGGTTCGATTCCCACAGCCTTGTCCGACGCGATGGGCTGTCTCCCATCCTGCAGGTTGTCCTTTTTCTAAAACTATATTACTATAACATCTCATCAATAATATCAAAAAAATGTTTTATCCTTAAACAATACTAACTTATGTCCAACATAATCCATTCCAATCTTTAGGCTTATCCATAATACTTCATTCCACTCTCATAATATAGTGAAAACAATTACCATAGATTTAATACCATCGTCGATCCCCATATGTCATAAAATATGTCTTGTTGGTCACATTCCAAACATTCAAAGGCCTTAATCATGTACTCTCTTGAATACCCATTGAACCTTAGTAAAAACATGAATTCAGTAAAAAGTTAACACTTTCCACATACCAAAATCCTCAAAATTCTATATACTCAAACCATGATATCACTTAGTCCTTATATCAATCATGAGCTCATGAATACTGTTAAATATTTCATTTTCTCGTTTTCCTTCATTATGCGCATATCATCTTATTTCCAAAAATATCTCAACCACTTTGAATACCACATTAGACCAATACATAAATATTCCAATACACCAAAGAAGTACCTCAACAACATTATTCTTGAATACCAATACATAAACACTTCAGTCCATCCACTTCAATGAATGTCCTGGAATAAGTCCTTCCTTGATTTAGAAGTAACTTTTTAGGTCAGGGCATTGAGTTGGGTAATGCCCATGTTCTCCAAAAATAAGTCATTGAACTCCATAACAGTATGTCACTCTATGACCCTTTTCTCCACACAGATAACATCGGTCCCTCCATTTGAGGTATTCCATAAGGTTCTTCTTCCCTTCTTTAGAAATCTCAATCTTCCTTTCTTTATGCTCATCAACATGCGAACATGCATAATAGTTTATCTTCATCTTCTTTGATTAATTAGGCATACCACTAAATTTCACCTTGTTAATCATATATCGCAATGACTGATTCGGCATAATCACAATATCTTTCTCTCTAGGAATTACACAATTTTGTTGCTCATAGTCACCAATTTGTTCATTGGATTCAATGTTAACCGAATTCCTTCTGGTTCCCTCCATTTACTAAAACACAAAAAAGAATTCCGTGAGAGGCAAAAATCATGATAGAGAAAACAACATAGTCAAGAGGGAGTACCCTCAATATCTAACATCTTAGGTTAACTTCTAAGATCATTAGCGCAATTCTAGGACTATAACCTATACGTATACTTAACCTTAGAGACATCCCTAGACATACCATAGAAATATCTCTAGGAATCTCACTAAAATTCTCACATCCTAGTTTCCAAAGGTTGACTAAACCTTTCCTCTGATACCAACTGTAGAGACCCGAATCCTGATGTACATGGACATTACATTACTTTTGCGGAATACTTAGTACATAACAAAAACACACACATAAGGATCGTAATAGTTTAGTGTCTTTGGAAACTCAGAATACAATCTTCTAATCGTGGTGAAAGATCTTCAACATCCCCCATAAAGATCACCCCTTTTTTTACCTAAAACCTTTCTTTATATCCTGAGTAAAAGAAAACATAAAAGGGTGAGATCAAATGCTCAGTAAGGGTAAACAAAAGAAATATCAATCACATCATATACATAAGCACATAACTTTTGGAAATCATAACCTGCAAAAGAGATCATAATTTCATAACATGGGATAAATCATGGCAGTGAAATGTAATCACAATAATCATAACATAAATCATGAAACTTTTTGTCATACACACATAATCATAGGGAATAATTTCTTGTTAGTCAAGACTCATTGCCAAGACTATCTTAGTGGACAAAGTCCCTTTCTGAACCGAGTCACCCTCATTTCAGTCCTGTTTCACTGAACCGGTATAACCTACCATTCCAGCCATGTCTATCTCATGAGATATAAAATCTTTACCCAATGCATTGGAGGGAGATATAGGTCCCACCCATCTCATAATGATACCATTCTTTTGTTTTCCACAAAATCATAAATCATACATCATTTCATAACCCATGTAATAAAAATGGGATTCTTAAACATCATGACATCATAAAACAATTCATATAAGATAAAGGAATTCCTAAATAAAATTCCATCACAACATAATCGAATCAATGTAATAATAGGGATGAAACAGAACTCTTTATATGGAAAATAATTTTGAGAAAACACTTGAACTCCATTCTTGAGGAAAATATCCTTTCTACTAAAAAAACATTTTCCTTTCTTATCATGCCATACAATTTTAAGCTAAATGATGTTGATTAAAAATAAACATGAAAACTTGTAATGGAAGATTCTTGGAAATAATGTTTTAAAAATCCATTCATGTCGTATAAGTTAAAAAAAACATTCTTCGTACTTTTGTCGGAAAAGTCAAAAAAGTACCTCGTACAAAAAACGACAAAAGATTCCTTTCATATCTTTTACTAAAAACTCACCGAAGGGTAAAATTGGATATAAACTATTGTATAAGGATATAAATATTACTTATTGAGGAAACATGGATGTGGATGATAAAATACACCCCAGTAAATACCAAAGTATAAACAATCTCGGATAAAATGAGATTGTGATATATTCCCTTACCTTAGTTCCAATTTTCTTCGTAAGTGTCCGAACCTCCTGTATAATGATTTAAATAATTTCATTGAATTATTACAGAATCATATTCATTGTTATTATATCATATATGGTACACTTATGACTTTATACTACCCGTTCTTTTGTAAATTAATGTTAAAGTAGCGTTTTGGGTAAAATCGTCTAATTTTTCATTCGTGTTTTAACTTGTAATTATTCATATGATTACTTAGATCATTATTACTTAATTATAGAATATAAACCATGATTTATATATAATATATATTCAGAATATACATATATATAATGGATTGATAAATGGAATGAAATACACCGTTCATGGAGACGGCAGGTCGTACGTACGCATGAACGCTGTTTTCGTTTCCTTATTGAATTGAGTGGAATTAAGTAGATGACATACATATATATACACATAAACCCAGTAGCTTTATAATTTCATATATTTCATTATTATTGCTTATATATAATTTATAATCATTCTTAAATGGTTAACATGGAGAATGAATCTCATCGCGTCGTGGAGACGGTAGTCCGTACGTACGCACGAACGATGATATCATTTCCATAATTATTGAATTGAATTGGAGTGGATGATACAATATATCAGAATCATTATGATGTTATAATAAATATGTATATTTATTCTTTACGCCATAATACCCATCCATGTAAGGTGTTGGTGGAAAAACAGATTACACCACAGCGTGGAGACGGTATTTCGTACGTACGCACGCGCGGGGATTTTGTTTTCCGTAGAATGGATAGATGGTGAAATAGGGTTGTTTAATACTTATAATAAAATATCAGTATATGAGTGATACTGATGTTATTACTTCATAATGAAACAACCTAAGAAGAAGAAGTTGAAGACGAAATAAAGTTGAAAGAATCGGTAACGGAAATTACCTCTTCTTTGAAGAACCTCTTTGAGACCTCCTCTTAGGGAACTAAAATTGGTCTTTGAGGAAGACCAGAACCTCTAGGATGTTTCTAGGGAAGTTTAGAGGAGAATTTTTCAGGGATTGGCCGAGATTCAAGGCTCAATGTTGTGTGAGGAAGAGAGGGAGGAGGTGCCCTTTTATAAGGGAGGAGAGGGGCACCTTTGGAATTCTTAAAAATATTAATTTATAATAAATCTAACCCCACTTAAAAACCTACAAAAATTACTCATATTCGAATATTAGATGAGATAGGGTTGTAATCGCATCAACCAATCAAATTTAGACATGTTTGGATCTTATTTTAAACCTTATCATTTTGATTTATCCTTATTTAATCTATTTAAATTTATTTGTGGTAATAAAATTCTAAATTTTAAATTATAACAAATAATTACTTATTTGTTGTGAATTTTCCATAATTGTTTAATTTATAAAATTATAGACCATATAAATTTAAATTTATAATTTTTAAATTTTTTTGTGATTTTTAATCAATTTTATAATATGTTATTTTTATAAAATAACAATAGTGTCAATTTTGACACTATTCATTTATTTGAATTTAAATAAAATATATACAGAAGATATGTTCGAAATCAAAGATTTAATATATTAATAAAAGGTCATATGTGTCTATGAAATTAGTGTATCACATTAAATAGTTCATATAATATTTATTTTATTATTTTTAAAACCATTTATTTGGTTTATCTCTTAATAAAATAATTACTACATAATTTTTGTGTAATTATTTAATATACTTATTTGTTGCATAAAAATTTAAAATAAAATCCTATGATGAAGAAAAATATATTACCTTTCACAATAATACTTTTAATCGAATTTATCATCTTAAAATCACAATATTTAAATTGTTATATTTATTAAATTATGAAGGTGACAACTTTGGAATCATTTAAAATAAAATAATATAAGTGTCATCATTACATGTATAAGACTCCAAATTGTCAAATATTCGACCATTGGATTATTATAGTTTAAATTTACATTACAAATAAGTTTTGGTCAGGGTTTTGTGCCTTTTATGGTCACTATTTGTTTAATAAAAACTATATTCTTAATTTTTCACCAGATAAATAATTTCTGCATCACTATTGTGTCACAATTAATGATAATTATTTAATCCCAAAAAATTCTAGATAAATTCTCATGATGTAGATAATTTTGTTATATTTTTGTAGACTCTTCATGTTTGAAGTTTTATTATGTTTATCACTAAGTTAAAATTATTATACTTATAATATTTAAGAAAGTGACATGTTGTCACTTTCTTTGGTTTTAATAATAATTAAATTATTTTTTTGGTCAAAAGTCCATAAAATGAATCTAATCTGACCCTTAGGTGATATGGGTCGACTTTTAGTCATCCAATAGTATTTTGACATGTGTTAGGGTAATTTTATAATATTATATTTACACTTAATTACCCGATTTACCTTTAACTATAGTAAATAAAATTTACCGTAGTTACTATTCATAATTCCCAAAAATAAAAATTAGCTTATTAACATAATTTGGATCCATTGATTCCAAATATGGAATCCATTTTTCCAAATTCAATACAGAAAAGTTTCAGAAATTAAATTAAAATTAATCCCGTTGTCGAAAGAAAACGGGGTTTCTTTAAAACACTACAAAAGATTCAGTTGATTTAACCTACGAATTCAAGGTAAAATCAATGCTAATGTCATACATTACATTAAATGGTAAAAATATATTCTATTTATACTTTAAAACCATTCAATATTATAATTTAACCACATAAGATATTACGATAAAAACTGTTGTTTTTAATTAAAATATAGCGTGTTTTTACTATTCATTAAAATATGAAAGTTATCGGAAAAATATCAAAACATTATCTATTGTAAATTTTTATATCCTGATTCAAAAGAAGATTTTTATTTTTTTCAAATTGAACTTATAAACATGTCAAAAACTAGATTTAAAGTTGGTGCGCCATCAAAAGGCGGCAAAACTGCATTTTTTTAAAAATACTTATTTTACCCGAAAAATTTATTTTGTTCTTATACCATGTTCATGAAATGTGTAAGATGAATAATAATGTTATAAAATTCAAATTTTAGTTAAAACTATTCATAACGTCTAGTTCATGACAATATTATAATAATATATCGTTTTTTATTAAAACCCAGTATTGCGTACAACACACACTATCGAGGAAGGTTGTGATTGCCTGTAATGCAAGCCAAGTCAGGGTTGCGTGTTGTGAAAGAATCCTTCGTTGTTTCGTATAACAGAATCCAACCATATTTCATTTATACATTGAATATATATATATATATATTCAATGTTGCGTAGAATAACTATTATCAAAATTGTGTGTAACACGATCCAAGAATAATGTTGCGTATACTGCAAGCTAATACAGTGTTGCGTATAGCGCAAGGTAATCATGGTGTAGAATAAAACACAAGAAATTAATGAAATTAAAAGAATATTTTTCATAAAATCTCAGGGTGTTACATGAAGTCATCTCCAAATGTTAGAAGTGAACCTAGGTTCACAATAAAATACAGTAGAATATATCCCTTAAGGTGAAATTGGGATTATTTTATCAGTAAATCAACAATAGTCTAAATTGAATTGTAACCCCAATATGAATTTCGTAGTCCCACCATAAATTACATGGATATATTTTCCCATTTCCACACTGGCACAGGAAATCGATAAAGAATCTTTTTCCATAGTTGTCTCTATAATTTATCCTATTGAAAAGTCAAATATTTTATGAAACAATATGACATTTCTATTTTAATTCCATCCCACCAGTAATAATAATTATTTTATCTGTACATATCAGTTCATTTAGGAACAACTAAATAATGATAACTATGAACATCACATAATAATTCTTTCTTCAGCAGGGAATTATAAGCCACAGATAATCTCTTCACAAATTTCAAATTAATGTCTTTATCAATGTCAAATTATGGTAACGTACCATTTAACTAATTATACATTTTTCTGTAACTCATGATCTTCTTTTTGAACTTTTTAGTTCTATTTGAGAGAGATTGCATCACTGCGACTATAAACAGAATAGAGTAATTTCATAAACCATCATCTTCAAAGTCCAAATTAATCAAATAATTAACCAAGGGGACATGTTTCAAACATAACATGGTTAATTTCCGATGATGTTTTCATCTCAAGTAATTTGAAGCGTTTTTGGACATTCCAGTATGGTAATTTATTATCAAATCATAATTTTTTATTAGTTTTGATCATTTTATCTTCCTCATGTTCAATCCCTTCTGAGTGAATATATACATCAAATATTTATGGTCAACATATATATTACATTCTTTTCCATATAAATGATCTATCCATATTTTTAAAGATAAATCTAAAACTACTAATTCTATTTCATGTGTGGCATAATTTAACTCAAGAAGTTTTAGTTGTCTTGAAGCATAAGAAATTACCTGATCATTCTATATTAAAATACAACCATGTCCCTTCAATTAAGTATCACTATAGAAGAAAAAATTAACATTTCTAGAAGGCATGGACAAAACCAACTAATTAACCAATATTATTTTCAATTTCTAAAACAAAACATTAATGTATTATGCCTAAATAAATTTATCCCCTTTTTATGTTAACTTAGTTATAAGGGTAGATAAATGAGTAATGTTTTAACAAATTATTGGTAATATCCTGCTAATATAATAAAAATATGAATCTATGTAACATTTTTTGGTCTTAGTTATTCATCATCCATATTTTATAGGAACAACTATTATTACATCCTTATTTACACTGTTCTCATGAAAAGAAATATATTTCAACCAAAAATAAAATTTTCCAAATTTACCGCATAACGTATTATCATTAATTGTTTACAGAAAATTCCAAATATGTTTTTAATGATCCTCATAGCTCTTTGAATACAACAAAATATCATAAATAAAAACAAGACAAAACTTATCCAAATATTCATAGAATAAAGTACTAAAAAGATTCAAAAATAATACAGGGGAATTCATCAAACCAATTGGAATATAAACAAACTCATAATGCCCATTTCTAGTTTGGACTATTTTTGGGAATTTCATCCTCCGTAACATTCTATTGATGTTACCAAGATCTCAAATCAAACTTCAAATAATACAGAGCTCTCTATATATGATCAAAACATTCATCTATATGAGGTAATAGATACTTATTCATAACATTAATGTTATTAAAATCTCAACAATCAATTCAAATCCTCATAGAACCATCTTTATTTTTAACAATCAAAATATGGGAACCTAATAGTGAAGTGAAATGAGGAATGATTCCTTTATCATGAAACATGTAAAACTTAATTTTCAATTCAATAAGTTCCCCTTGATCCATTCGATAAAGGTGTTTATAAATTGGATTATCATTATGCACTAATTCATGAAAAAATTAAAAGTCCTGATTAGGTATACCACTGAGAATATCATCCGGATAAATATCCAGGTATTCATTTACCACTTGCAGATCATTAATCTGAACAGTTCCCTTATTTTCAAAAATATGGGTACGATAATTTTCATTTCCATATTTTAATAGTTTTTCAGATTCTTGATATGTTATCAATAATATTGGTTCGTTATTTTATAAAATTGAGAAATATTTTGGAAATATAAATTCCTTATCTCTACAATAAATCTTATCATGATAAATAGAAAACCAATCCATATCCCTAATAACATAAAACTCTACTAAGGTATAAATAATTATGTTTGTAGATAATTTTCTTCCACATAAAATAATAGGAATATTCTTATAACGAATTTTGGCCTTAGTATTTCTCCATAGTGTTTTAACCATAAGTTCTCATTTCATTTCTTGAGGTGAAAAATTCCAATATAAACTTACATTTCATATAAATAAAGAAATATGTAATCCCCGTATAAAACTAGGAATTAAATAAAAAATTTAAATAAACAATATACCTAAAAAACTTCTTTGGAAGGCCCAACATATAGTAACATTATCAGAAATCATTTCACTACATTATTCCTCTTATAATATATATGCTTTCCATCATTCATATCTTTTTTGGGTAGGTATTTGCAAAATTCTCTATCTCACCACATATAAAAAAATTTATAGTTTTCATATCGGAATTAAACATACTAGCACTATGATCATTTTCATTGAAATATCAGGCCAGATTTCAAAACACACCACATCATAAACACTTCTAGGATTTATAATGTCATTACCCATGATTCTTTTTACCATATTTTCCACTAACTAGAAACTAGTATTCTATTCATTCAGAATTATTGGGTTGATTATTACTCATTTAATTCCATTTGACATTTTTTTCATGTTCTCAATGTACATGTGATCATCATAAAACTCTATTTCTACACACTCATCACATTGAAAATGTTTCTCATGAAATTTGAATTCAGGAGTAGCCAATTCCTATCTATATCTTGTCTTAAATCTAAATTAAAAATGATTTATATTACTCTCATGATATTAAATAAAATTTCGATCATACCTTCCTAATCGGGTGGATATTTCATCATACATGAACACTGAATATTCCCCCATTTGTTTTAATTCATGTAATTTATTCTCTATCCTATGTCGAAAAAGCCTAAGAAAATATTTTTAATTCATCCCATTCTAAATAATAAATCTCTGACCGATCCCTACAGTTCTTGAACATTGACCACCACTAGTCATATTCACCTTAAAAATGATGATTATAAAGATTAAACTATTGATTATTTTAACACCCCAGGACATTGAATAAATTTTAAAGGGATTTAATCCACCCTTCAGCCACAACTGGGTCAGATGATCCACTAAAAGTAGCATGGTATTACCACATAAAATGATCTTCTATCATCATATTCATTTTTGGTACCTCTAGTTGATAATTTTTTTGTATATCAATACTTATTATAGTATGTAATTCCCCTTCTTATCACTCAACTTTTCATTACATTTTACAAACAGAGGATCTTTAAAGTCTTCTTTATGGGAAAAAAGGTAAATAATACAAAAAACATAACACATTATTTTAATCCTATTGAAAGGAATATCAAAAATTTCATCCTATATACAATTACTTCATCTCATATCCTGAACACAGACATCAAAATAAATGGTGAGTAGAATGCCCAAGAAGTGTAAATATTAAAATCAGTTTACTTTATATCAATATTATCTTAATGAAATATATGAAGACATAGACAATGGAAAGAGAGTCATATCATAATAAAATAAAATGAGTCATAACATGAATATGATTTTACAAAATTTAATTTATACATTCATAATCAAATCACCAAGTTCCATTCCCAAGGAGTCATAAACATTTCCGAGGTTATTCACCAAGGTATCGTAAAACATTTCATTTTAGAAATTAATTTTTTTACCTAATTAATTTGAGAACTATTAGGAAACACCCTTAATATTTCTTTATATTCTAGTTATCCATATATATAAAAATCAAGAATTTTATAAATAACTTAACAAGAATAAAATAAATGTGTTTCATATAAAAGTCATGGCGTTTTATAAGGTTCATAAAAACATGATCATTTTATCATTTATGAACCACAGAAATGGAATGAGGGTTTTATGTACGTAAATTATAGAATAAAAAAATTATTTCTATGTACTGGTGAATACCCCTAGAAATGAAATTGGATTGGGTATTCACATAAATAAAATAAAATAATTTATCTAGAAAAATGGAGTGATTATGATAAGAACATTCTATAACGCAACTGTTGTGGAATGAGGTTTTAGAAAACAATAAAATGGGAGGAGAAAGGGGTATACCATCCGTAAATGACTCATAATACAATAGAGGGACTAAATAAAAAGGAAATAATAAAATTATATAGAAATTTTAAATACACACAACATAATATAGAACATGAATGTAAAAGAGAAGTGTATAATTCCGTTACAGAATTTCAGTTGACTAACTATGCCACAAAAGAATTCATAAAATTATTTTATTGAGACAAAATGGGTTCTATATTCCTTTTTTGAATAATATTGATTGTCACAACCCGTCCTCCGGGGCCCGTGTCGTAACTACCCCAAGCCCGCCTTCCAAAGGCCAGGGTCTGGCGACTAGCACCAAAGGCGTATATCCGATAACTGGGAAGGCATTGCCTTTATAAAAGTAAACAAACCCTAATTAGTTTACAAGAGGAAGAAAACACTAAGTAAAACTGAAAATCAAAGTAGTGCTTAATGTAACGGGGCCATAAATACAAGCCCAACTGAAAAGTACAAGTAAAAATACAAAACTACCGGAAGGTGACAAGCAGCTCCTGGATCACCCACCAAGGATCCTACCTGAAGGGTAGGTACAGATAGCGCAGCTCCTGGATCGTCCACCACGGATCCTACCTGAAGGGTAGGTATAGATAGCCTCCACAATGCTCTCGCCTATCAACCTCCTCCGAGTGTCCTCTCGTCATGAAGTTCACCACCATATGTTGTCTCGTAGTGAGGTCCACCTCCGAGTATGGTCCAGTCCTCGAACACTCGGCCTCTGTCTGCGCTGCCCATCATCTGCAACCAACACAACGAGGTGCGTGCATAGCCCGTGCAGGGGTGATTATAATGATACTCAGTAGGGACCACAAGACCCTCAAGGTCTCACTAAATCCAACAAGGATAACCACAAAGAATATTTCAACAGATAACCTCTACCTAGGTATATTCCCATACATATACCCAAGTTATCAAGTAACCCATCTCAATCATGAGGAAACACAAATATTATGAAATCAAAGGATAACCACAATCCATTTATATGCCCATACATATACCTAAGTTATCAAGTGACCCATCTCAATCATGAGGTAAACATAAAGGTCATAGACTCAGCTCAAACCAGGATTTTCATTATCGAAACCATAACTGCTGAAGAACCCCGTCTCTGGAGTGTACAGTGGTCCTATCACGACTCCGAGGTACTGCTCACTAACCTAAGACTGCTGAGGTACTCATCCTGTCGAGTAATGTGGGCCTGCTGCTACAACCAAGCGCTTCCCACCATGGGTCTTCCGCTACAACCAGACACTCCCCCTCATTGCATCCAAAGGTACTCCTTCTGTTGTGTACCGCGGGTCTGCCGCTACAACCAAGCGCTCCTTCGTCGTGGGTCTTCCACTACAACCAAGCGCTCCCCCTCATAGCCTTTAGAGGTACTCCTTCTGTTGAGTACCGCGGGTCTGCCGCTACAACCAGGCGCTCATCCGCTGTGGGTCTGCCGCTACAACCAAGCGCTCCCCACTGGGCTATCCGAAACACACCGAGTCGATCGGTCAAGCAATCGTCAGGTCTCAGCCGGCTACACGGTCTCCGTACTCCACACGCTCGACTCCAGGAGGGTCCGTTCCATGAGCTACTGGTCGATACTTCAAGTATCACAAAGTCCCACAAAGATGTATCTCAATGAACTGCCTCGTCATAGGGGTCTCATCGCAACAGACGGCGCGTCAATCGGACGCCCGGTTTGTGAGTTACTAGCCTTTTCGTCCCCGGGGCCCAGTTGGTTTTATGTGCGAACCAACATGGCGTATCTCAACTGTACCCTAAACTCTCATATGGTATACTCACAGGGACCGTTTCTCAACGTGAACACCAACGCCGCTGACGGTTCGTCAAACAGACGTCCGGTCTGAAAGATATCAGCTTTTCCGTTCTAACGGCCTGGTTGGATTTCAGGTGCAATCCAACCCGGCCACTATCCAACTGCATCCAAAACTCAATAAAATTAAGACAAAAGTTCCGTCTCATCAAGAGGAAATCAATGAGACAGACGGCGCGTCAATCGGACGCTCGGTCTGTGAGTTATTGGCTTTTTCGTTCCAGGGGCCCTGTTGGTTTCGTGAGCGAACCAACACGACCGCACTCCGACGACATCCAATCCTCGAGCGGAGTAAGCCAAAAGTTCAGTCTCATCAAGAGTAATCCAAAAATGTCTACGACACGTCAATCGGACGTCCGGAGTTCAAGATATAGGCGTTTCCGCTCTGAGGCCCTGGTTGGTTTCGTATCCGAACCAACCCGGCCGAACACAATGTTCTCTAAAACGTTGAGTGTAATATACCAAAACGACCGTCTCGATACAAAGATCGCTACGCAACTGACGGTGAGTTGATCGGAGATCCGTACCCCAGGTTATGGGTAAAAGACCGAAGAGGTCCGAAAACGGGGGGTCTGGGCCCGAACCGACCCTGCCCAACCCCCCCACCCCCGGCTCGCTGGCTCGACCAGCGAGCCGATGCTCTGCAGACACGGCGCGTGCCGCGTCCCCCCTGGATCTCGTGTGGCCACGACCGTTTCTCCAGGCGGTGCGCCGGGGCGCCGCCGCCTCCGGGCGGCCCGCTAGTGTCGGTCGCCACCTCCGGCCGCCGCCTCGGACCGCCGGCGCCGCCGTGCCGCCGGTGGTGTCTGCGGGCCATCAGAGTTGCTCTGGTGGTCCTTTTTCATTTCCGACTACGCTGATGCTCATCCCGGGTCCGGTTCTTCACTGCAGAAACATCAAAATGTCTCTGCGGCCCGTTCCATCAATGCCTGTCGATCCGCACGTCAAAAGAACAAACTGCGGATTCTTTCGTTCGCCTTCGTGCTTCCAATTACGACCACGCTTTCATTCAGCCTTGACGGCATGGCGCGACGTCGCCACACATCCTTACTGCATCCCTCTAGGTTCTCGCGCGGTGTCGTTGCACCATGCCGCCATCTTCCGAACCGCAACAATGCAGCAACAAAGGGGGAGGAGGGTCGGCCGGAGTTCGTGCGGTCTGACCTCCTTCCGTTAATATGATAATAAGCGGCCCAAAGAAATATAATACAAGGAACGACATGGATGTTTCACAAACAAGAAGCAATAAACCCCTACAACTTCCCGCAACAAATTATTCCCAAATTAATTCCCTACCTCGAGAAAGATCTGCGGTAGCCGAGCATCGTGGACAACATTGTCGCGAAAGGGCCGACGTCGGCTCGTTGATTTCATCGAAAGGAAAGAGATGAAGGTGACGACGGCCGTTGGCGTTTGTCGCTTCCGTAAAGTGCCTTGATCCCAGCTCGAGCGTCGTTCGTTGGATCCGACGCAGGGAAGATGTCGAATTCAACATAGATCGTTGTGTCCGCACCATGCCACTGATCCCTCATCATTCATCAGTGTCTCGTCGGAGAAGATGGAACCTCGGTGGTGGTGCAACAATGGAGGAAGGAGAGGAAGTTCTCCAATGGACCCCCCCTCTCATTAAAAGGCTCCTCCCTTAATAAAATATTAGACTTGACTAATATTTTCATTAACTCATCCATTTCAAATTCATACACCACCCTCATTAAATTGGAGGATTCAATTATTAATTAAGGTGGTGTCATGAATTAATGGTAGAGAAGAATGTGAAGAGGTCCCATAAATGAGGTGAGTTATCAAAATTTAACAAGGGGTTTTGAAAAAGGTGTTTAAGGGAGTTAAGGGATGATGAAAAGGTGGGGGTTCGTGTGGGCCCCAACTCATCTTAAATCCTTTCAAGGGAAGTTAGAACATCATTGGGTCCCAACCGAACTCCCTCACACAGGCTAAACCACTTAGAAGAGGGAAATTAAGTTGAGACACAACTTAATTTTCACTTAAACCGCATAGTGAAGAAATAAAAATATAAAACAATTATATTTTTATTCCCCATCAGCACCCAAGCAAACACAACTCCGGAATAGGTGTTCCTAAGAAAATACTAGCACTGCGGTTTCATCGGTGCCCTCAGATTTTGATTCCAAGAACCGGTTCAAAAGTTAGAAAAACCAGCTCGTTCGTTCACTGAACGTACCCGAGCGAAACTTCGGAAAATTGATTCCGGGCACACCGGGTATCGGAATCAGGCGCCATCAGAAACTACGTTCTCATAAAATTCCAAATAAAATTAAGAAAAAAAATTCCCTCAGATTTTATGGGTCTTTACATTACTCCCACCACAGGGCTTTACGTCCTCGTAAAACTTTAACACAAACTTGGGAAACAAAAGTGGTACGGAGCACGCACCTGAGCCTTCCGCCCCCATGTGGTCACCTGGAGGTTCCCCTACTTCTAGTGAAAGCACACCAAAGGAAATGACCGTCCTCATAGGACCCGGTCCTGTCGATCCTCAACCACTGCTAGAACCCCGTAAAGTCACCCCATCACCAAAGTCCAGATCCCCATGGACGATGATATGCATCGGGTCAAGCACGTATCTCCCCAGTTGAGATACGTGGAAGTCGTCGTGCACTCGGTGCAACTGAGGTGGATGGGTCAAACTGTAAGCCAATTCGCTTACTCTACTGAGGACCTGAAAATCTCCATTGAACCTCAGAGATATCTCGCCGACTCGGCTACCTCTCTGTAAACCTCGTCGAGGTGAGACCCGTATAAGAACGTGGTTGCCATTCTCGAACTCTATAGGTCTCCCTTTCCTGATTAGAACTGAAACTCAAAACTCCTACTACCACGAGGTTATGGTTGGCTGACCAAAGAATGATTAGGTACACCCTCCCATGCACAAGTTTAACCTATGCTTCATGGGGTTTCCTTTTCGCCGACCAAGGAAAACCCATACTGATGTTTGCCTAATACCATTAATTTGAGTATGAATAGTGATTTCTCAATCCATACTCAAACTAACTTCGTAAGGCCTCGAAGCTTCCACCAAGAGGTCCCATCCGAGACTCTCTCCTCAAGGGTCAGATCACACCGTCGGCGTAAGTGTGACTATTGAGTCTTCTCCCAAAGGTATCTCTAGACGTGAGGGTCAAGTCAACAGCTTAACTAGAAACTCTAGGTCTGGGACTAGATTCATGGAAGGAAGGGATGATTTGTATCGATGTGTGTGGCTACGACAGCTAGTTGAAGACAAATTCCGCACATCAAATCATCCTTAGAGCCCTTTCGGTCGCACTCCTTGACCGCATGTAGCTTCTCTTTTCCACTGCCCTCCAGCTCCCTGAGCCTGGAGGGGACAACAAAGGCAGGTGGTTGTAACATGTTGAAATGTACACCACCACATGCTGCTCTCCTAGATCTGCTTCCACATCTGCTGCTCTGCAGATTCATCATTCCTTGAAACTTCTTCTTCTTGAAACATTTTACACATCCAAGTCTCTGAGACTGACGCCAGTTCGCATCTTCCCAATGTTAACATTCACTGGCTAAAACCGATCATCCAAAGAACATTCAACCACAAAGGTTCATTCTAGCACACTAATATAAGTAGGAATGCATAGAGAAAAGAGTTCTTACTCGGATATCCTTTAAACACACCTCTATCTGAGGTCCGAGCTCTAAGAACTGATCATATCGTAGTCATCAAGTATGAAAAACGATCAGTACGCCTTGATGATTACTTAGATACTGAAATGTCGTCGTGCCGAAGCTGTATAAGCTCTGGAAAAACTCTCAGCCACCTCCTCAGGCCAGTTCTCAGCTACCTGTGCATCTGGCTCGCCTCAGAACTTGAGGGTATCTGATGTTAGAACACGTATAACGCAGTAAGCCTACATGTTTCACCTACCGATACCGCCGGTTGTAACTGCTGACCAACAGGTAGTGATGTATTGCTGACACACTACCCGAAAGCACTATCTCAGGCATCGGTCCACGTACCGAAGCCTCATCACTATGAGGACCATCCTTATGGTCATTCACTAGAAAAAACTATTGGACAAGTCCACCATCCACTCTACTGATGTCTCAGCTAGGTAGAAAACTCTAGCAATCACCTCCAGCCAGTGCTCTGCTGTCTGGGAATCTGTCTCGCCTCGTAACCTCGGAGGCCTGTACTGCTGGAAGTCGTGCAACGTGCTCTGCCAGCGTGCACAGTTTGCTAGTATAGCTATTGTCATCTGCTGCCCAATAGGTGGTGGTGCTGCTGGCACACCACCTGAGGGTGAAAACATATTAAAAAGGGCCATGCACCAGAGCATCGTCGCTCGGTGATCCATCATCGAGTACTCTCTCAGAAATCCAACTGATTGTCTGTGTGGAGAAATCCTGAACAGATGCAACATGGTCAACGATTTATACCTGGTAAGCTGACCTGGTTTGATCTGACTTTAAAACTTTTGGAAACAGACACACAATCAGTGTTTTCGTGCACAAAGTCAGAAATCAGTAGTCAGGGCCCTGGTGTACGGATACGTCGGCCGCCGCACCAACAATGGACTCCCTGAACTGAAGACCACACTCGGTACCCTTAAAACTATTGCTTCACATAGAAAAATATCAGAGTCCTGAGTTCTACAGTAGAACCGAACTCCTCTGATACCAATTTGTCACGACCCGTCCTCTGGGGCCCGTGTCGTAACTACCCCAAGCCCGCCTTCCAAAGGCGAGGGGCTGGAGACTAGCACCAAAGGCGTATATCTGATAACTAGGAAGGAATTTCCCTTATAAAAGTAAAAAAACACTAATCAGTGTACAAGCGGAAGCAAACACTAAGTAAAACTGAAAAAGAAAGTAGTGCTGAAAGTAAAGGGGCCGGAAATACAAGCCCAACTGTAAAGTACAAGGAAAAAGACAAAATAGCCGGAAGGTGACAAGCAGCTCCTGTATCGCCCACCAAGGATCCTACCTGATGGGTAGGTACAGATAGCGCAGCTCCTGGATCTTCCACCATGGATCCAACCTGAAGGGTAGGTACAGATAACCTCTACAACGCTCTCGCCCGTCAACCTACTCAGAGTGTCGTCTCGTCATGAATTTCACCACCAGATGTTGTCTCGTCGTGAGGTCCACCTCTAGGTACTGTCCTGTCCTCGAACACTCGCCCTCTGTCTGCGCTGCCCGTCGTCTGCAACCAACACAACGAGGTGCGGGAATATCTCGTGCAGGGGTGAGTATAACGATACTCAGTAGGGACCCCGTGACCCTCAAGGTCTCACTAAATTCAATAAGGATAACCACAAATAATATTTCAACATATAACCTCTACCAAGGTATATGCCCATACATATACCAGAGTTATCAAGTAACCCATCTCAATCATTAGGAAACACAATGATTATGAAATCAACGGATAACCACTATCCAGGTATATACCCATACATATACCTAAGTTATCAAGTGACCCATCTCAATCATGAGGTAAACATAAAAGTCATAGACTCAGCTCAAACTAGGATTTTCATTATCGAAACCGTAACTGCTAAAGAGCCCCGTCTATAGAGTGTACAGTGGTCCTGTCACGACTCTGAGGTACTGTTCACTAACCTAAGACTACTGAGGTACTCTTCCTGTCAAGTACTGTGGGCCTACTGCTACAACCAAGCGCTTCCCACCATGGGTCTACCGCTACAACCATGTGCTCCCCCTAATAGCCTCCAGAGGTACTCCTTCTGTTGAGTACCGCGGGTCTACCGCTACAACCAAGTGCTCCTCCGCCGTGGGTCTGCCGCTACAACCAAGCGCTCCCCCTCATAGCCTCAAGAGTTACTTCTTCTGTTGAGTACCGTGGGTCTTCCGCTACAACCAAGAGCTAATCCGACATGGGTCTACCACTATAACCAAGCGCTCCCCACTGGGCTATCCGAAACACACCGAGTTGATCGGTCAAGCAGTCGTCAGGTCTCAGCCGGCTACACGGTCTCCGTACTCCGTACGCTCGTCTCAAGGAAGGTCCGCTCCCACGAGCTACTAGTTGATACTCCAAGTATCACAAAGTCACATGAAGATGTATCTCAAAGAACCGCCTTGTCATAGGGGTATCAATGCAACAGAAGGTTCGTCAATCAGACGCCCGATCTGTGAGTTACTAGCCTTTTCATCCCCGGGGCCGGTTTGGTTTTGTGTGAAATTCCACACGGCCGTATCTCAACTGTACCCTGAATGCTCATAGGGTATACTCATAGGGACCAGTTCTCAACGTGAAGACCAACGCCGCAGACGGTTCGTCAAACGGACCTCCGGTCTGAAAGATATCAGATTGTCCGTTCTAGGGGCCCAGTTGGATTTTGGGTGCAATCCAACCCAACCACTATCCAACTACATCCAAAACTCAAGAGAAGTAAGCCAAAAGTTCTGTATCATCAAGATGAAATCAACGAGACAGACGACGTGTCAATCAGACACCCGATCTGTGAGTTATTGGCTTTTTCGTTCCAGTGGCCCGGTTGGTTTCGTGAGCGAACCAACCTGAACGCACTCCGAAGTCATCCAAACCTTGGGCAGAGTATGCCAAAAGTTCATTCTCATCAATAGGAATCCATCAAAGTTGACGGAACGTCAATCGGACGTCCGGAGTTCAAGATATAAGCGTTTTCGCTCTAAGGGCCCGGTTGGTTTCGTATCCGAACCAACCCTGCTGAACCCAAAGTTCTCCGAAACCATGAGTGTAATATACCAAAATTACCGTCTCGATCCAAGGATCGCTGCGCAACTGACGGTAATTTGATCGGAGGTCTGTACGCCATGTTATGGGCAGAAGACCAAAGAGGTCCGAAAACGGGGGTTCTGGGCCCGGACCTACCCGATTCCGGGTCCAACCCGGCTGGGCGTGGCCCGGCCCGGTCCGCCCAAGCCGGCCCGGCTCAGACGGGCAGCTCGCTGGCTCGGCCAGCGAGCCGAGACTCTACGAACACGGCGTGCACCGCGTCCCCCCTGGATCCCGCGCGGCCCTGGGATCCACCAGCTCGCCGCCGGGGCTTCAGCCGCGGCGGTTTCTCCAGGCGGCGCGCCGGGGCGTCACCGCCTCGGGGCGGCCCGCCGATGCCGACCACCTCCGGGCGGCTTGCCGGTTCCGACCGCCACCTCCGGCCGCCGACGCCGCTGGTGGTTTCCGTGGGCCACCGGAGTTTCTCCGGTGGTCCGTTTTCAATTCTGACTGCACCAATGCTCATCCCGGGTCCCGTTCGTCACTGTGGAAACATCAAAAGGTCTCTGCGGCCCGTTCCGTCAATTCCTGTCGATCCGAATGTCAAAAGAACAAACTTCTAAGTCTTCCGTTTTCCATCGCGGTCCCAATTACGACCACACTTTCATTCGGCCTTGACGGCGTGGCGCGACTGCGTCGTGCATCCTTGCCGCATCCCTCTAGGTTCTCGCGTTGTGTCGTTGCACAAGGACGCCATCTTCCGAACCGCAAAAACGCAAAAACAAAGGGGGAGGATGGTCAGCCAGAGTTTGTGTGGTACGACCTCCTTCTGTTATGATGATAAAAAGCAGCCCAAAAAAATATTAGACGAGGAACGACAAGGATGTTTCACGAACAAGAAGCAATAAACCCCTACATCTACCCGCAACAATTTATTCCCAAATTAATTCCCTACATCGAGAAAGAACCGCTGTAGCCGAGAACCATGGACGATGGTGTCGTGAATGGGCGGACGTCAGCTCGTTGAAATCGTCATAAGGAAAGAGATGAAGGTGATGTTGGCCGTTGGCGTTCGTCACTTCCGTAAAGTGCCTTGATCCCGGCTTGAGCGTCATTCGTTGGATCCGACGTAGGGAAGACGTCAAAGTCAACATAGATCGTTGTGTCCGCACCACGACAGTGATCCCTCCTCATTCATCGGTGTCTCATCAGATAAGATGGAACCTCAGTGATGGTGCAATAATGGAGGAAGGAGAAGAAGTTCTCCAATGGACCCCCACTCATTAAAAAGCTCCTCCATTAATAAAATATTAGACTTGACTAATATTTTCATTAACTCATCCATTTCAAATTCATACACCACCCTCATTAAATTGGGGGATTCAATTATTAATTAAGGTTGTGTCATGAATTAATGGAAGAGAATAATGTGAAGAGGTCCCATAAATGAGGTGAGTTATCAAAATTTAACAAGGGGTTTTGAAAAAGTGGTTTAAGAGAGTTAAGGGAATATGAAAAGGTGGGGGCTCGTGTGGGCCCCAACTCATCTTAAATCCTCTCAAGGGAAGTTAGAACATCATTGGGTCCCACCCAAACTCCCTCACATGGGATAAACCACTTAGAAGAGAGAAATTAAGTTGAGACACAACTTAATTTTCACTTAAACCGCGTAGTGAAGAAATAAAAATGTAAAACAACTATATTTTTATTCCCCCTCAACACCCAAGAAAACACAACTCCGGAATAGGCATTCCTAAGAAAATACTGGCACTGTGGTTTCATTGGTGCCCTCAGATTTCGAATCCGAGCACCGGTTCAAAAGTTAAAAAAACTCGCTCGTTCGTTCACTGAACGTACCTGAGCGAAACTTCAGAAAATTAATTCCGGGCACACCGGGCCTCGGAATCAGGTGCTGTCAAAAACTGTGTTCTCGTAAAATTCCATAGAAAATTAACAAAAAAATTTCCTTGGATTTTACCGGTATTTACATTGATATTATTGGGATATCAAATGAAATATCACAACATAATAAAATAGAAATGAAGAGGGCATAACATTAAAGAGGTACTTGAAAAGAGAAGGGTGTTAGATTCCCTTATGAATACTCTACAGCCTAACAGCGTCACATAATAATTTATAAAATTTGTAAATTATAAGAATAGGGGCTCCCATAATTTGGACATAAAATGGAACAAAATAAATATAAATAATAACATACCCCAACATAACAAAATGGAAATTAAAATACTTAACATAAGATATGTTTTTGACTAAAAGAGCTGGGTGAAAGGTTCCCTTATCATGAAGAGTAACGTCAAAAACACGATGGATCAGACCTTGGGGAATTGAGGGAACCTTAAGAGGAATCCTTGTAAGCTAAAAAGACTATATCTTCCTTGAAGAGGTATTTGGAATGAAATAAATGAAGTAATGTGTTCGTATTTATATCATAAGTGGGGGAATATTTTATTTATTTCCAAGGGACACCTCATTAGTGGTGTTTGAAAACTCATGGGAATTCCCATTGAATTTTCCCATGGTTTTATCCTCCTAGTTCACCTCATAATATATTTTAATTCAAATGAGTTGAGACAAATTTTTAGTTACATATTACATCATTTTGATGTCATAAAACACCCCAAAAACTCAAAAACTGTATTTTTACTATTGACCAAAAAACAATAAATTTTATAAAAATATCATAAATTCACCATAACCTAATATAAATGATCTAAATTCAAAAATGAAATCAATTTTATGAAGACAATTTTTTTAAATAAGGGAAATTTATCTTTTATTTGAAATCACTATTTACTAGAAAAAAATTATAACTTAACTAATAATTTCTAAAATGGTTGTTTACATATACTATTATACCACTTTACTATTCAAGATGCCTAAATTATATTTATACTTACTTAAGTGAGGTTACTATTCTATTGGTCATTTTACTATTCATAAGAGTAATATTACTGTTTAGTATACTATTCACCAAAAAATTATGTTTATCTTATTAGACTATACATTTCTTTCTGATCACAACTGTAAATGTCTATTTTTGGAAATTAATTTCACATTAATGAATTTTTTAAGTATAAAAAATATTTTAAAATACTCTTTCTTAATTATTAATCAACAATGTGATACTTCTAAAAAATTCATCTAATATTTATTTAATCATTTGAAAATTAAAAAAAAATATGATAAGAAATAACAATTCTATTTATACAGAAGGATTAAAACAAGTATCTAAGGACACATTACATAGTCCCATAAAACACATGCTTATGACCTAAGAGTAAGACATTCTATAGTGATATAATCTTGGGGTGGTTTGGAAAACACTTCCCGAGTGGTGATTTCTATCATCTTGAACTTCTCTCGAATGAGACTATGTTCAAGCATAACATTTTGATACTTGGCATGAGCTTGGTTTAGAAAAAGGCCCAATGATGCTACATCTTTTCCAAGATCCAAAAGATGGGCTTCGTACGGCCTGAGTCTACTAGATGAGGCCATCAACTCTTATTTCTTCGTTAATTATCCATTATTATTACTATTTTAAAAAATATTATAACATTAAACGTTATTGTTGTTCCCAACTGTCATAATGAACAATGGTCGTATTGAGATTAAATCCTAAAAATCACATTCAAATTACACTCACTTCATAAATAAAAGGATATAGTTTTCTTGATTACAAAATAATATAACACACAAATTCAGAAAACAAAATATTATTCAAAATTTCAGGCTGTTACATATAGCTTGTGTCAATTGATATATTACTATCAGAAACTTATCAGATCTAGTTCCCATCATTCTAGGTAGTTTATTTGGAAAGATCTCATCCTCTTGGGGCCTTTATACATCATATCCATGTTTCATCTATAAAACACATTTTGAACAGTCATATATTAGATGAAGCAACATGGTAATCTTTAAATTAAATATCATTTCAAAATAAAAATAAGGTAAAAATAATTTATGGTATTAAATTTATAACATCCTAACCCTTAAAGTTATATAAACCATTCTCTAATGCCCACTATAAGGACATGTCCATAAAAATTACAAAATATAGTAAATTTACCTAGAATAAACTTATTAAATTACCAGTGATATTTTTGATTTATATTTTTAGAGATATATGTCTAAATTCATACATGAAAACCCTCAAGAATAAAAAATGGATAATACTAAAATTTTTTGAAAAATACAAATTTATTTAATAAGACATGAATTATTTTCATGAATATTCATCAAAAAATTAATATTGGCTTATTCTATTCACATAAAACCCATAAATCCCATGAAATGAATTTTAAAATAAGGTATGAGATCAAAAATATCATTAAAGAACATTAAAAAATAAGGAAATAATGTTTTATCCCATGAATACTTATAAACATTTGAAATAATATTCATAATATAAACCTCTCACCCTTAAAGTATTATATTCCCTGTTTTTAAAAACATGAGATTTCCATAAAACATAGAAAACATAAATGATTCCATAAAGGATACATAGGGAATTAATTACATAATATAGTAAAACCCATATTTACCATATGATTTTTAACACTCATGATCACCTAACAATTGTACCATTATTGATACCTTATGATATAACCATCGTAGTTACACAGAGAATAATGATTATTGTCAACGTAAAAAATAATCATACCCAATTAATAAAATAGATATTTAGGTCCCACCATCATAATAAATTCCTATTATCTATAATATAATCACAAAACAATAATACTTGCATCATAAAAATATTCATTTTCAATTTTGTAAAAATATAAATATAAAAGTTATTTTTTTAATAAAATTCCCTTACATCAGGTTCATCTTTCTTAATAAATGTTCAAAAATCTTGTATAATAGTATAATAGTTGTTATTAAAATATTAAAGGACTATATTCAAATCTATAATACCTTATATTTTCTTTTAATAACAAATTTCAACCCATTTAATATAATATTTTCTTATTTCCATTGTCTAGTGTGAGTTCTTTTCATGGTTTCCTTGGTTGGTTCATTTAGGATATTCTTGTAAAATAGAAGAGAGACACCATATGTGGAATAAATTGGTATAAAAATATTTATAGAATCCTAAATGATACCATAAATATATTTTTTTCTTATATGGGGATGATTCATTAGATAAGAAACTACTGAAAATGTTTTAATTTATTTTGACTCTTTTTAAGATCATTATGAACTTATATCTTCTCGTTTAATATCAACATTAAATATTGGATCCAAAAAATTATATAACATATAATATGTATGATACGATATTATTTTACAATGATATTGTATTTGTTACCATCCTTGATAGAGGAAAAGTAATATAAAAACACATCATCCAAAATGATGGTAAATCGACACATCACGAACAATGTTTTCAATTTTTTAGAATAAGAGGAGAATAAGAGAGGTGTGATGATGATATTACATTAACACAATATCATTATAGTATATGTAGGATACTAGAATTATCATTTAACTTGGATTATGGTATATGATGTGATAATTATATAATAAAATAAATTGAAAATAAAATAAATGAATATGAAAAAGGATTTTATCCCTTGAATTCTCCTCATTTAGAACCTCCCTGAGGAAAATGGTATACTATTTTTGGTGAGACTAGAAGGTATTGTTTGTGGGGAAGTGGATTTTTATATTAATTAGGTAGAAATTAAACAATCTACAAGTCTTTTATGTATGATTAGAAGAGGTTGTGAGGGGTGGTATTTATAGTGGTGGAGAGGGTGTTTTCTCATTATTTTTTCATTAGTTTGTTATTTGGGGTGAATGAATATAAATTGTTTTAAAATTATCACTAAATAATTTAAAATAATGAAGGGGATTTCTATACTATGTTTATTACATCCTAAATGACTCAATGAATACTGCATCTAACTTATAAGGTATATATTTCGTAAATTATTGTATTTTACTATACAATAAAAATTCAATAATAACTAAAAAATAACAAAACACCACTATAACCATTTTTCAACATGTTTAATTGAAAAAATAACTATATTTTATGAATGTAATTTTTTAAATAAGAGAAAATTATTTTTTAACTAAAATTAGTATTTATTCAAAAAATGTCGATTTCAAAATGACAAATGATTTTATGACACCTTGAAAATTTAATTTAGGTCTAGAAAAATTATAATCTAATCATTATACAACAAAATAAAAATTTTGGAATATATTTTATTAAAATTTATTTTCATTATATCACTATATTCATAATAAAATTATAAATAAATATTTACAACTTACAAAAAATAACTACACGTAATTTATTATTTTCAAAACATTTATTAACTTATACGATGATATAAATATATATCATATTTTTATCCATAAGATACTAAAATTTTATTTATAATTTCCTATGTGATGTTTATGATATATTACTATAGATTCATTAATTTCTATAAATACAACTTATTTAATTACACATTAATAAACACTTTGACTATTTTATTCTGAAATGAAAATAAATTATTTTATTACCACATGTGTTGTTACAAGGAAAAACCTAAGCATGGTATAAAATAATGAATGCTGAAAAATCACCCATATAGGTTCATAGGAAAGCATCTTAAATAACATGCCTACAAATTTATAAAGCTAGTAAAGTTACTAAAATACCTAACATGGTAGGTATCCAATCTTGATAATAAACACACAATCATAACATATATCTGAGAATATAAGAAACTACATAAATATGATATACTGATAAGAAAGATAAATTATTTGATAAGGCACATATAACACCATTATCTAGAAGTATATAAATTCAACCTACATAGAATGAAATATGTATGGAATGTGAAAATCTATGTTCATATAATGACTTATGAAACAAAAACTTCTTGCAATGTTATTCCATGGGTAGAATTCATAAATAAGTAACCAACAGAAGTACATCACATCTCAAGGTAAAATTTCAATGAATGGTAACAATAGAAAAATCAGAAATCCCATCCCTTTAACGTGATCATTCTATCTGGAATTGGTTTTCTAAACCTAAAAATGTTCAATTTATCATGTTCTTAGACCTTACTAGTCTTTTTTCTAATAATTCCAAAATCGTAAAATGATGGAAAATAAACCCTCTGATACCACTAGTAGTATCCTGACCCGAGAGACACATAAAATAGTTTCATGATCTGGTTTGCCACAAATCCTCAATAGTTCCTCCCCATAATCTAGAGTCTATATACCAATATCGAGGGTCTGAATACGTGGATGCTTTAAATTTAAAAATATACCTGAAAACTATGAGGACAAATTGTTTTTTGAAAATGATTTTTACACCCCAAAATAATCTTATAAAAAATTCATGTATAATACTAATTACTATGCATTTAATTGATATTTTCTTATTAAATAATTATTATTTTAATTCTTGGTCAAATTAAATACATAATGAGACTTTTATATTTCTTGATTTAAGGAAAAAAATGACATTTTTTAAAAAATAGGTATTTTCACTATTCTTTCAAAAATAATTCTTTTCCAGAAAATCCCTAAAATAAAATTTAATATAAAATTGTTGTTATGAATTAAAAAATAATATCAACTTCCTCAAACTAAAATTTCTATTAGTGGTATAAATTTATTATAATTAATGAGTACATAATACATTAAACCCATTTTGAACAAAATATATTTTTGAAGAATAAAATGAATTTAATATATATTGAGAAAATATTTATTATTCATTGAACACTATAAATATTTCACATAATATAGATATTTTATTTATACATTACATTATATAGAATAGGTCTTAATAGTATACAATATTGTGAAACATTTAGACTCTATGTTCTGTGTAAAACAATCTATCAAAAAGATGATGTTTTTTTAATGGAATAATGTATATGTAAAATAATATGGTGTAATATTATACAACCATTAAAATTATTTCCCCCTTAATATTATCTAACATCTATACAAACGACTATGGATACCTCTTCCTCCTCGCATCTTCAAGTTCCCACATAGCTTCCCCAAATGTATGGCTTCTCCATAAAACATTGACAAATTGAGTGGTATTTTCTAACAATGATTTCTATATTTAATCCAAAATTTATACTAGTTCGTTCTTATAATAGAGAAAAAATATCAATTGTATTTCCTAACAGTTTAGTACATTTTATGAATTAGGCATTTTATTCCTTAGTAGAGATACATGGAACACGACATGAACTACACAGTTATTTTTTTGAAGTTATATGTCATAAGAAACCATCCCAATACAATCATGAATTTCACATAGGACAATATATATAAAGATAATCTCCTCCTTATCTCCAAATATCAAAAGCATCTTCAGGGAAATGTTCATAAGAATACCTTTTCACCAAAACCAAACATTGTGTTTTGCAGATAATATTATGTATAACTTTTCTATTGACTCTATGCTTTTATAATGTGTTTTTGAATGGATATAACCTTCTCTTTAATTTCCACATATATATTATATCCCTTTATCATTAATTATATAAATTCATCCTAGAAGATTATATTTCTCTACACCTACCACATTGGGATTTATAAGAAGCCATCTGAATTGTCATGTGAATGATATTGTTGTATGAAATCTCAACTAGAGAAAGGTTTTGATCCCATCGACCTCAAAAATATATATAACCAGTTAACTACATATTCTATAAGTTTTTAACAGTGCTATAATAATAACCATCATTCTAATGATGATATATAGTTTTTAAGTTTTACTCAGAGTTAAATGATTCTAGAAGAATTATCATGAATTTCAATGTAATCCTCATATGTCGATCAGATATAATAGAATGTAATACTACAATAATCCTTCACAATTACATTACCTATATCCTAGGACGATTATATATGGTGAAATATTATATAATAGAAATTAAATATGCTAATTTCTTAAGGAGACCTACCAAAAACCAAATAATGTTACTCTATTGTGATGTTATGGGGAGTCTGATGATGAAATCAATGATGATGTTTTTCGTTTTCCATTCTGGTTTTATAAATAGTTGTAACGTTCCCTTAGATTTCTCTCTCACAAACAGAGCATATTGACATTCCCAGAATCAAGATACAAACTCTGTAATATCTATTTTCATGTTATCCCACAAAAAATAATCTTTTTCATTGTTATACATCTTCATACATCAAAGAGTAATCGAGAATCATGAAATATGAGCTTCATAAAATAACTTCATTTTTGGATCTTGAATTGGTGGGAGACATAAATTGTTCTCTAACCTTACCATTCCATCATAATAATTTTTTAACACGTAAACAGTTTTTTCCTTCTTCTATAATTTGATATCTTCTTTTTTGTTCCATTGTATTCCTCACATAGATGGATAATTTAACATTAATATAATAAATATAAGATCTTTATACCATAATTATGATTTTATGGTTCATACATTGAAAATCCATATGTATTGGATCTCTTTCAGTACTCATCGTGGAAAAACTATCACGTTATTTCTGAATCTGAGCAACAACCACCTTGTTCTCCATTTTTTGTGTGTAATGTGTTAAGTGTTCATAATGATTAATCAATTCCGACCATATAATTGAATTCACAATTGAGTATTTATTTTTGAATATATACTTTAATATTATAGAATTTTTATATTTATCACACCTTTCACGATAATGATAGTATCACTATGTTTTCAATTAAAAAATTACAACTGTTATTTCATAATAATGATTTGGTTACTCTTTCTCATGAATTTAAATTTAAATTTATGAATAAGATATCAGTATATAGTTCTTCCTAAGGATACATCCCATCCCTTTAGTCGATCTAAAAATACATATTACATACCCTTCTCCTCTGTAGGTTAGTGTAAGAAATACTGTGTTGAATGACCTTATATTTCGTTATAGGATATTTTCCACACATTAATCTGTAAAAATGAACTTCATTCCCTATTGTGTCAACATGGTTATTGGATTAAATATCCATGGAAAATACATCAAAAACATATAGTATTATATAGAAAATCAAAATAAAAACTGCATATCTCAGTTACCATGTTTAGTCTGGGATATTTCTTTATAACATTCTTCTTGGAAGGATCTATTGATATACCATCACTTCAGACTATATGACCCATGATTGAATATTTCTTTTATGAAAAACTACTACTAGTTGAATATTTCATATATCTTATCTTTCATTAGTGTCATTAACAGAATCCTCATTGCTCATTAAATATATAATAATATTATATATATATATATATATATATTACCACAAACTGATCACAGTATTATCTAGAGACAATATTCATTTAATACATAAAAATATTGGAGAATTGGTATGACCAAATGGAATCAATACAAATTAATAATGACCATACCATTTATTTAATTATTTTTTGGGAACATTTTCATTCATGACCCTCAATTAGTGAATTATAGAATGATGTCCAATCTCAGGAAAGTATTAAGCTGCCTGAATTTGATAAAAAAGTTCATCAATATCAGATGAATTATATTTTAAGATGACAGTTATATTTTTATGTTATTGGTAATTAATTTAATGATCAATTAAACCATATTTATTATTAATAAAATAATTGTCTCACCTACAGGGTGAATCATTAATGGGTATAAATCACATACCAAGAATCTCCTGGACTAGCTTCATCAATTCCTATAACTCTATTGGGGCCATTCTATACGAAGTTGTTGAAATAGGTGTAGTAATAGGTATTTGTTCTATTGATAACTAAACATCACAATTTTTTTTGGAAGTTTATGAAATTATTTTGTAAAAACATTAGCATAATCTTGAAAATAGGCATATCTCTGATGTTGCGTTTCTCTCTAAAAATTTGGGATAAATATCCCATATTAACAGATAGGAATCCCCATAAAAAAGTAACATCTATTAGATGTTAAAATTTATTCTCACACAAAAATATGATCACAAGTTGATTCATAATATCACACGAGGCATCCCATACCTGGACATTGATACCTACTCTATATATAGAGAGCCAATAAATTCCCAAAAATAACATAAAATTTAACTAGATAGATAATCACATGTTCTATATGAAGAACATTCTCAAACAAATCAATTATATGGGAGTTATATACTTTATATGTGATCATATTACAATTTTTCTATTATATTTCCGACTCAACATCTAACCATTGAGGATATGAATGAATATCCATGTATAATTTTAAAGAGACAAAGTAAATACTCAATCTATGATCAAATAATGAACATTAATATTTTAAAATTCCTTCCACATCTTAAACATCATCATTATATATTGATTCACATACTTAAGCCGATGTGGTCAGAGTGATTTTCAAAAGTTAACAATTGTAGTAAAAATTTATATGAGTATGAAAATAACTCTTAGGATTTAATGAAATATGAGCCCATATTTTTCGTATAGGATTTTTTAGTTTTTACCAAAGTCATTCATGTCCATTATCTATTAAAATATATCATAATGGTTCATAATGGAAATGTTAATTAACCCAATAATATCAATTCAGTATTTATATCCTTCTGTGGAGTATCAGGCCCACTCATCATGCACTAGTGAAAATCTCATTAGTACCCAATCCACCCTTTCATTTATTTTATACCTCTGTGAAACTGTCTAAAAGACACGTTCACATTACAGTATCTATATAGGGATTTGTTATAGTAAAACCCATGAAATATCTATTTTAACAATAAATTTTGGATTTGATCTTTATCTTAGATATAACCATAAGGTTTTCATTAAATTCTTTTAACCCTAATCCCAAAAATTCAAAACATTTATATAATAAAAACTTATTGAACCCAATAATAATAGGACTAAATATTATATTATTTTAGATTAATATTCAATAAATATAAAAATTTTACATTCGACAGAACCAAGAAGATTTACTTTTATTAGAGACAATATAATTGATCATCTTACATCATGAAATATCTTTAATATATACCAAAAAAACTATTCTCCGATAGTGCACCTATTAGAAATTCCCTACAAAAAATCATTCTTCATAATAAGGTGAAAGGATACATTAAAAAGGATTATCTCAGAATCTCAGTAAGAATAAACATAATATATTTCATTCAATGATCAAAAGTGAGAAAATATAATCATAATAATATAAGAACATGATTATAACATACAAAAATCTTTCTCAATCAGTTATATATCATTAATCATAATTTTTATAATATTGACATTTATGATAAAAGACATAACTCATAAGTGTGATAAATAATCATCAATAAACCATAAAGAATGAGAACATATCATAACCATAACACATAATTTTGTATAATAATCATTAAAATATAAAATATTATCCTTATTCAAGGATAAATTCCAATAATATCAATGTTTATTGGGTTCAATATATATTCCATCATTTCTTTAGTTACTGTTAACTCCAAATACTAAATTTTTGGACAGATTCCCTCACTAAACAATGTAAAATCCAAATTCCATTAATTATTATATAATGAAATATATATCATCACCTAATTAACTGGAGAAAGATATAATTATTTTCCCACCCAACAGATAATGAAAACCATATATATATGTTCCAAAATATCATAAAACATTCATCATATATAATCAAATCATAACATATTTAATGGAAATTGATTCCATAGTAATTTCCTCATTTCATCATAGAATAGCCCATATATAAGAAATGGGTACCATAAATGTTTAATCATACATTAATTAATCCATGGGAACAAACATGCTTCAAATAATATTCCTTAAATCATCATTATCCTAATCCATCGAGATAATGAAAGTAGATTTTATCAAAATATCATCTTCGTAGTGAAGAATAACAATTTTTAAAGGATATTGAGATAGATGAAAATAATTTTAAAAAATAATTCAAACCATTCCTTGAATATATGATTAAAACATACTTTTCTATAGATAAAATTTTAACTGTAAAGTTTTATATTGTTGGTAAAATAATTTTCTTTGAAAATAATCATGTAAACTGTAAAGTATTACTCAAATAAATTAATAATCACGACTAAGCGAAAATCCCATCATACTATATACATTAAAAGATAAAATTATTTCACACATTTATTTAATTTTATAAACATATGAAGAAAAAATTTCAGGGAAATTGTTTTTTAAATTTTTGTAAATAAAGTAAAAGGTTATGATAATAAATTTTCTCGAACAGTTAATGTATTCATAAAAAAATCCATAATACAATTTTCAAGATCATGAGAATCGAAGAAATTTTTTAAACAAACAAAGAAATACAGTTTACTTTTACCTAAAGAATATTGACTGTTTTTTGTATCAATGTGTGGAAAGTGGTTCTGACATATAAAAATTATAGGAATAATCATAGGATAATAAAATAGATTGGACTTCATGGATAAGATCAAGATAATTTTACAAAATATTAATTTAGAATAGATAATCATGATATTAAATGATATTGTAACATAAACCCATACCATAAGTCCCTTATTTCTTTAGACATATTCAAATACCATATATAATAATTTATATTTATAATAAATTTTCTAAAACAAATATTAATAATTTATTATGTATAATCCATTTATAATTTCTAATGATCCTTTTTTTAATATTATATTCATTAATTTAATATTAGGGTGAAAACATATCATTCTCCATGTATTATTCAGTTCATTGGTTCTGGTACATGATTCTTTTTAATGGTTTCATAATCATGAGAATATTATTAATGACATATTTATCATATTTATTATTAATATACAATTTTATTATTATTTTCCTATTGATGTATAATTATGAAGTTTGATAAGTTATTATAACAATAGAAGTTTTAGTATTTCAAAAATATCTTCTATAAAAATTAATTCAATCATAATAACCAACTAAGAAAGATGGTGGTGAAAAAATAATCATATCTCCATGTGGTGGTGGCAGTCTACAGGTACACACGAGAGTTACTTTTCAAATCCCATTTTATGGAGGCATAAGAATGTATGTAATATATTTTCATTCTAAAAGAAAAACTATGATCAAAATATCATATATATACATTATAATAAAAATATTAACTATAAAAGAATTATGGTGATGAAAGATGATATGAAATACATTTTGAGGAATTATTCCAAACACTACCACTAATGATGATTTTTTGTATCATTTAATGGAGAAATAGATGAATAAAGAGTGTTCCATCGAAATAAAAACATGTCAATGAATTAGATATAATTATATTATTATATCATCTTGGTTATAAAATAATTAAAGGTGGTATAATTAAAGATATAATGAATAAACTCACATTACAATTGTACCTCTTCTTTGGTTAATCCCATTCATCTTACTCCTTAATCTTTTTATGGCCTATATTTTGGTCATACCAAGACCTATAGATAAAGGGGAGGGAATTTAGGAATTTTTTTGGTAGGTATTTCATATTAAGAAGGCTCAATAAGTGTTAAGAAATTAGGGTAGGTATTTTCCTTTTATATTAATGGGAGAGGACACACTTAGAATTTATCTAAAGATTAAAATATATTACTGACATACTCAGTTTATGTGGATCCAAATTAGACTATTTATTAAAAGAGGATACCTTATGATCTAAATATAGGAATATAATAGTATTTTTATATTTATTTTATTTTATGTTAACCCTTATTTTCTCTTTTTAAACCCCTTGTTAATCTATTTTAACATTTAGCATAATAATGAATTTTTACCTTCGGTATTATTGATATTGAAAAAAGATGAGAGTGTATTTTGAAAAATTATGGAATTTATGATCTGCATTTTGGATTCAATTATAGAAAATTAAATTTCTATATATAGTCAATTTTAATTTTAAAACAAACCAAAAAATATAATGAATATAGTTTTTATAAAAATTTGTTTTAAAAAAATGATCATATACCAAAATCATGTATAATGATGATACCTATGAAATTAATTATATACATTCTAATTAAATGAATGTTCTGTTACTTTCTAATAGAGTTAAATACAAAATCAATATCCAAATTACATGATTTAATAAAAAAATGAAATTATTACATAGAATGATATCTTACACAATTCATTTAAAATTAAATCCTTTTAGACAAATAAAAACAATACTATGATAATATTGAAATAATGATATACAAAATTTATATTAATTTCATGAAATAAAATTTCTAAAAATGGATGATATTAATTATATTTCCTCTTAACAAAATGAAATAAAATCTATTTCTTGAATCATAAAATTACATTACTAAATATTGGGGACTTATTTATTATAATTCAAATTTAATAAATATTTTTCATAATATTGTTAATCATATTCATACCAACCATTATAATGAGTAGTTTTGAATAATATAGTATATTTCAGTGCTTTTAGTCTTGGGGTTCTATGAAAAATATGTTCTCAAATACATAAGGATTATTTAAAAAGAATATAACTATATATATAATCATAGGGTATTACACATAATTTTTAGAAATTTATATAAACTATACTTTATTATTATTGTTTATAAAAAGGGATATGAGATGTGGACCTATGGCTTCTGTAGCTGATTTTTTTTATAAGAGGTCATGATTTTATTCACATGTTTCCAACAAATAAAAATGATATATTAAAGAGATCATTGATAGGATAAGGATTGAATGATCCTTGTGTATTTTAACATATAAAGGGGGATCTAATATCAACAGAGTTAATGAAAATTAGTACATGCTCAATAATGAATTGATATTAAACTATGGAATGAAGTTCTCTCTCAACCATCTTTTTATCATATGGTGTGGAGTTTAGATAATATTTATATTTTATGTATTTTATGAAATGTTTCTTGAGAAAAATTTATTCTTGAGTTCTTGTTAATTTTGTGTTTTATTTATTGGTAGCTTGATCATGGATGAGTTTTCTGTTTAATGGAGTTAGTGGAATAAAAGGAATGATGTTTTTCATTATAAATTAGTACCATGATATGATGTTACGGATCACACTACAACATGACCAAGTAAATATAATGTGAGGACCGATTGAATCTAACATGATAGGGTAACATCTTGTGTAAATATTCCAAATGACTGATTTATCCTCAAGTGAGAGGAATCATGTTGCAAATTCCTATGAAATGATGTGATGATTCCATATGAATAATGAGCTTACCCAATTTAAGATATTTAGATGAAGAGTTAATTTGAAATGATAATGGAATGGATCTAACAAAATATGTATTCTAAAATAGATGAGAATATTTTCCCACAAAGGGACATCTGATGATGTTTATAGTGATGAATACACCATGAATATAGCCCAAAAAAATTTCCACACTGGTTTGGGATTCGAGTAGTTATTCACCAGAAGACACTGCATCCCAATGTAATTTCTCCTTGAGAAAATAGGAACATGAAAAAGTATGACAAACCAATCCTCTCCCTCCATGGATACCAAGTAATGATAATATTTTTGTGTGGAGATTTTAAGAATTAAAACTGTATTAAATTCCCTACTCCATAATGAGACTAGAATAATAGATAAGTGATTTATTGGATCTTGAAAATTTGAAGTCAACATAGTGTAAATTGTCAGACATGATGAAATTTATGTCAAAAATATATCAGAATACTATAATATCCTATTGATTTATTATTCTATATCATTAAAATAAAATAATTATGTTTCATTTATAGTTTTCACAACAAAATACATGTTATATTGGTACATTAATATGAAAACTACATAGAAAAATTATGTGCGGAAAAAAGTGAGATTTTCCTATTCAAGGAGAATTCTAATGAAGATGTGATAGGATTTTCAGTAGGATAAAAATAGTGTATGAAAGGTCCAAATTTTACATTAACATAATGTATAAGATCTGTATATCTTTCAACTTTTTAGTACTTATCTTGCATCATTTTATTATATTTTACGATTTGTTTAATATTATAATTATTTTGACTATAAAATGAAATTATGTGAAATTTTATCATAATAACTACACACTATGGATTATACAACAGATAATAAGGATATGTGAACTTGTAAAAACAATTGTATATATGTGTATTCTATCTAGATCATCATTACATCATCAGATTAACACCATTGTGATATAATTTTAGCTAAACTGGGATAGAAGTCACATTTTTCCTAAGTGAGATTTTTTTGGCTGGCATTGATTGACCCCCCCCCCCCCCACTCCATCACTCTCAGTGGTGGTACACTCTCAGTAGGGACTATTAAATGTAATTACATTATTGGTTAATTGGTTCTAATTAATATTAAAAAATATTTTAGTTTTCAATAAATTTTGTATAACATTGTTTAATAATATCCATGAAGTCCCTGAATATGGTAAACAACACGAGAGTTCCTATGTTTCATTTGAATGGTTCAATATATGGAAAGTGATTGTGGTTACTTATCTAGTATCAGAAAACATAGATGTTCATGATACATTGAAAATGGTGTTGATCTTCCCAAATCCTAAATTTCATCTCCACTAAGAAAGAATAATATTGAAGCTAATGGGAAAGTGATTAATGTTTTACTCTCATCACTATTATGAAACATTATTGACAAAAATTGTGTAAAAGAAAAATAAATCGTAATATAGAGTAAAATCTATGATATCCATATTGGAGGAAAGAAGGAATGTGATTCTTAGTTACAAACATTTCAGGATCATTTTGAAAAAATTTAAATGGGTTAAAATGAATCATCGAATGAATTCTTCATTCATATAAAAAATATTATATTCTCGATTCAATGTTCTGGTGAAAAACATGAATTTTTTATCATTATTGAGATGTTATTAAGAATCATTATGGGTAAATTTGATGTGATTAAATCATCCCATAAAGATATATAAATTGATAATTGGACCATCAAAAAACTCCAAAATGTTTTAATTTTCAGTCATACAAGAAGAGGGCCAACCATATGGATAAAATGAAAAAAATGGTTACCACATTCAATTAACTAAAAATATCAAATCATATTTATTAAAACAAGATTCATGTAATTTAAATATATTTTGAATATTTTTTCTTGGGTTTTTAAGATCACGTCACTTTATTCTCAAAAGGCATGCAGTGTGGAAAAGGGAAAATACAATATAAATATTCAATTTAAATGTTTAAATTACAGAATTATTGTAAATATTTAGCAGTTTTAGTTATGAAAGAAACATGAATAGGCGAAGGATAATCATTTAAAAGTCATTCCATATATGTTTGGGTATGAAACTATAAGAGTGTCGGTGAAATATAGGTGAAAAATAAAACTATAACTATTTTGACCACCAAATGTGAATAAAAATTGTAAGATATAATCTTCTAATTAATACATAAAACTCGGAGAAATACAAGTCTTCATATATAATAAATTAAACTTTGTAAACCTAGGTAATTTTCCGAAAAATAATTATAATAGTGAAATTAAAAATAAGCGATGAACTGGTAAGCATAGAGGAATCAAAAAATAAGTATTTATGATTACCAAATAAATCATTCCTTAAAGGATTTTATTAAAAAAAACATCTATCCAAAACATTAGAATAATATGTATACCTAATTATTTTTTTCATAGAAATTAACTTATAAAAACTCTATCATCCTATCATTTGTAATCACTTGACTACAATCCTATTTGAAGGGGTAACAATGTCTTAGCCAAAGTTACATTTTCATCCACATCAAAATCCCTCGATAAACCCAGTCAAAAATACACCTTATTACATAAATATAATTATTTTTTATATAATGGGAAGATATTTTAACCATGGTTTGAATTATAATAATTAAAAAATATACTATGTGATTTATAATGAAATCTTCATAGTGGTATCTCATAGTGAAAAAACTCCGAAGGAAAATATAAATAGAATAACCTTCATGAAAAAACCTATAATAGAATTCAAGTGATTGAAATCCCTCAATAGGTATTAATTATCCTTTCTTTATAAAATTTATTTTTTTATTTTGGTCCTCAAAATTGTGTTTCAATTTATAAGTAGTTCGTCTATTGATGGAATATGAATTCTTTGGGACCGGTTGTAACTACATCAGAATCAATTGAATAATCATCCCATGGACTGAGAATAACTCCATATAATGCAATGAAGTGAACTCCATATTATAGTAATTCTCATACATCTAGTGATATGGGTAATATCTCAATATTATTGAAGAAATATTTTGTTCGATAGTGTATAATATACACAAAACTGAGCATAAATGAATCATGACGTATTATTATTTTAAAATAGTTGTTATAACCTTGTCATTAAATTATAAGAAATAAATAAGATAACCAAATCATGGAAAATATATAAATGAGCTTCTAAATAAAAATTTATTAATAAATTATTTGAAAATGAGTACTCAATTTTTAGTAATGTCAATGTTATTCATAAAAAATATTTTTTTAACATAACGTGTTTTAATTCATTTCATGAGAAACTATTATATTCAATTTTTTAAAATTTTATAAATTTTATATGATAAAATGGATATAGTTTTCGATATCATTATATCAAACTTACTATAGTGTTAATTTTTGGATTTTTCTAAAAATACTGATATTCTAGTGAATAGTGAACAATAATAGTTTTATTGAAATTTGTATTTTTTTCATAAATTAAAAATGATGAATTTTATTTTAAGTATTTGGATGTAAAATGAGTTCTATAATTTTATGAATAACCTAATTATGTTCATTTAAATCGATTTTAGGGAAAAATTTGGTATAAAATCATTTTTAGACTTAAAAATGAATTTTCTGTGAAAAATTGTTTTTCGTTATGCTTTGTGTTTTTATAACTAATTAGTTTTTCCAATAATATAAATTTGATTTTGAAAAATGGATCCCAATTTTTAAATTATTAGGCATATTTCCAGAAAATAGGCTCCTTTTATCTTTGGATAATATGAATTGTAATTGAAGTAAATATTTCTTACAATGGTAAATATGAAATTAGATTTTATGGTTAATACTAATCTAATAAGGCATTAAAATCATTAATAAACTTTAGTTAACTTCATTTTATTAGTATATATTATCCATAATCATCCAAAATTAAAAATATGACCATTTTCCTTTTAAAATTTATTTTTAACTTTATTATATTTAAGTAAATGATAAAGTCATAAAATGTCACTTTTTCAGTTTTATTAAATATTATTTTTGCAATAGAAAAAAAAAATTATCATGTTTAAATGTTTATTAATTATATTTTTTATATTTTTGATTATGCTAAATTTTTATTGAAAATTTTAGTGATGAAATAATTAGTTAAAATGCTTACGCAATGCTGACACAGTTCTTGTACATGTAGTTGAAAAATTAAATAAATGCTTTTGAAAAACTATAAAAGTAATATATTATAGTATATTTATAGTTTCACATGAATTTATAAGATAAATATATCATATTAGATATTTTTGAAATATTTATACATTTTTTATTTTCTTTGAGGTTTTTTCAAATTCAAATTATGTGAATAGTTCCTATAACGTCATTATTTTTATTTTATGTTTAATATATTTTAATAAATTATTTTATTAATATAAAACACATTAAATAATATAATTATGATTATAAAGGTTTTATAATATCAAACCATTGAAAATTATGTGACATTTTTTCCTTATATGAAAAAGTATTACACATTAATATCAAAAATATCATTACAATGATTAAGGATAAAATTGGGGAAGGGTTGAGCCAAAAGATAATTTTTATTATGATATATGAACATATTGTTATTTGATTTCTTGGTTATATTAAGACAATATCTTCCATGTACTATAATACATATCATTTTGGAACACTTTTACATGAGTTAGACAGATATTAAATTATAATATGTTTTTTATTTCTAAAACTGAAATTGATGATATTTTATAATATTTTTTTATAAATGAATAAAATTAATATAAATATATATTAAATAAATTTATGGTTTAATGCTTTCATATATCATCCCTTTACTATTTATGGGTTACATATCATTTTATTGTAACTTTATTGACTCCAAAAGAGTAAAAACATTGATATCACGATAATTGTTAAAATGGTTGATAGAGGGTTAAAACAAAGAGATAAGTGTCAAAAAATAACAAAAACCTGTATAGATTTAAATTTATGGGATTATATTACTCATAATAAAATAATATTAATTTTAAATCAATTTGGACCCATTTTTTCAGGAAAAATGACTTCTATTAATTTAATACTATAAGTAATTCCAAGAATGTTTCTCTTATCACATATAAAAGGGAACCTCCTCTCCTCTCATCCCCACACATTTTTATCATTATATCTAATCCAATTAATTTAATTATACCTACATATAATCATTTCTAACATTCCATATAATATTTTATTTCTAAAAAACCAACCTTTCAAGACGTATGGTGCAAGCCCAAAGTGGTTTATCGATGAAGAGGTATAACCCTTATATGAGTATTTTTAATTGTATTTTTTCTTATACCTCATCTAAATAAATCATATTCTTTAAAAAATAAATAATTTATTATCTTATATGAAATAAAATTTTAATATGATGATGTATCAACCATTATCCATCTTCTTACCATCCATTAGAAAATGATAATGACACTCTAGGGTACTTGTGACCTGCCACCTCCACAAAGTGATGCGATTCATTTTTTGATTTTCTTTTAAATGGATTTTAATAAGTATAAATTCAATGAATATACTTGATATATATGATTCCGTAACTATTACATATATTTTAATCTTTATTTACCTTTATTTTTTCATTTTCTTGAAATGTTAAAACATTATTTATTTTGACATACGGACTATCATCTCCATTAATAGTGTCATTCATTGCCTAGAATAATCATTATAGAAGAATTTAAATATATATTTATATAAATAATTAATATTTTTTATATTTATTTCATGACTAAAAATATTTATATAATGGAACTATGACCATTGAATAAAAAACCAAACTACTAAATCGAATTATGCATGAAAAATAAACAAGTTGTCACATTGAATAGTGACTTCAATAATGATTTTTTAATACACATGTGATAAAATATTATGAGTATATAATATAAGTAATAATATATATATATATATATGGTTTTTGAATATATTTATAATAAATTTAGATTTATTATATAGGAGGTTCAAACAAGTACGAAGTGAGACGTGGCTTGAGGTAAGGGGTTTTCATCAAACAATTATTTTTTCAAGACACATTTTATATTCAAAAATTTATTTTTATGGGGTTTATATAAGAAAATTAAATATATTTTAAAATTATTATCATGAAAAAAATTTATATTCATATTTATCTAAGTTTCTATCCTTCCTAGTTTTTCATTTGAATGATACTAAAGTAGTGTTCGATTTACGACTCAATCCACTTTTACATGGGATTATTTATGCTTAATTTTTTATTATGTAAATTATATGATCCTTAATTGATATATCCCTTAATATAATCTATTTATTTATTTTGAATACATTTTTTCCTTATATTTTCCTTAGAATACATACTAAATAGATTGAAATAACATTTTTATTGAATACAGACTATTTTTTAGTTTTCGGTTGGGAATACTTTTATTCACAAAAAATTTCTCATTAAAATATCTTAATAATTTTTTTGACTGTTTGAAAAATATTTTTTAAATTCATCTTACCATTTATACTATTTTAATACCAAAAATTTAAAAGGAATATTCCAATAATTTTTTAGCAAGGTCCATTTTTTCATAGTGATAATGGAATCCTTATTTTAATGTACATAGTATGATGATAATTTTACATTGTAGTAACCGAAAAATACTTAATGCTTCCTTAAAAATATTACTATATAAGTTTCAATTCAAACATTTTACAGAAAAATTTAAGAAATTTTTTATTTTAAATAAGTGATTTCAAAATGGTAATTGTGATTTCCTCAATAAATCTTTAATTAATCATTTAAATTAATTTCTATCTATGACAATATAATTTATTTTTAGTTTTTTTATTATATAACTGATCTAATGATATCTCCTTATTATTAAAATAATTGGTTTATGATTATAATGATTAGGATTTAACAAAAATTGGTCTATTCTTATGGGTTATGCTATGATGAAATTATTAAATATTTATAAAAGACAATTCATTTCTAAGGGTTACTCATTAAGGAAATGATAAATGTTCCATGACCTTGTGGAACACATATGTATGGTTTTAATTATGTGGTATGTGTACCTGTAATTAAAATTTTCTCTAATTCATTTTGTAATGATTTATTTATGATTAGATAATTATGGGATGTAATTTTATGTGACTCATACACTATGGGAAATTGTTAGTGATACCTCATCTAATTTGGGAAATTGTTGATGATAAATGATCTATAATGATATGGGAAAGAAGTATTGATGTATTGTCCACTATTATTAGATGGTCTTAATTTTCAATCATGTAATATCAAATTATTTCTATACATATGATGGTACTATATTTTAATGATTTTTAGTTGGGAGATTACCCGAGTGTTAATGGCCCCCCGTAAACTCATATCAGACCCAGATTCAAATCTTGGTGGAAGCAGATTTTTATGAGAAGGCGGTGACATAGGCGTTATGCATGACACGGGAAGGTGGTGATGTAGGCATAACGCAGGCTTGGTGACGCAGGCAGTATGATGCAAGTAAGTTGCACTTGGCCTTTGCTCTATTTTTTGTTCTTTTTGTCCATATAATGGGGTTCATGATCACTAGGCCTTTGGGCCATGTATTTAATTAATATGGCTTGATGGGTGGGTTATCCCTTAGAGAGGCTATGGCATACCTTTTCGGCCTACGTCTGTGGTCTGTGTGTGTTTAAGGTAATTTTACCCCCAAGAACCTAATATGTATAATTTAATTATATTTTCTATACATGTTATTTTAAATCACCATTTTGATTGATTAGTGATTATTTATTACACTTATTATTCATGTTCTAAAGTGGTAATGTTTTATTCTATTACTCATGACATTGTTCCATCATAAATTTAGTAGTAACGTTAAATTTTATGTTCACAATCATGTACACATATTTTTATCTTATACATGTATATGATCATTAATTAATATCTCCCTTGTTAACCATTATTGAGAATATAATATCACCCATTTATTTTAGTTCATATACCAAAGTGATAATTAAATGTTTCAAGTTGGTTGGGTCTAATAATATTACGATGTATGAAGATCTTTTTGGGATATGTTGAGGGTACATCAAGAAAAATTAAGATTTTGTATCTATTATTTAAGGAATATAAACCATTAGAGTTTAAGTGCGGATCATAATTCTATACATATAAAAAATGACATGTATATATGTGAAAATATTGGGTCATCATATTTGGCAACAAATGAAAATTTAGTTAAACATTTCATATTATTATGAGAACACATTAGTGAGAAAATTAGGGATAAGTCCATGTGGTGGATAACATCATTATATTTTTATAATCTAGAAATTATATTTTTTCATATGAATACAAAATTGTCCCAATTATACAAGTTTGCGTGGATTTGGAACATATGAATCTTCTGGAAAACCATCAAAAGATTTGGTCGAGTATATCAGCTCCATCATTCTAGTGCAGATTGAATGTTTCCGTATTATTTACGTTGTTTGAAAATATTGGGTGTTATTCTTGTAAAAATTCATGTTTTATTTATGAACCATTTTAACATATTTAAATAGATAATATAATTGTATAACCTATGTTAAACCAAATGTGTCCTATATTAGAAATAATGTTTTAGGATCCAATAATACTATGAATTATTTTTCCATGTTATATAATTTCTCTCCCCCATTATAATAACATAATTCTTAATCATTTCTTTATGGTTTTAGTTAATGGATGGGACTAAAAATCATTTTTGTAATAATGAATATGATGTAAAATGCAATGAAAACCCATGTGAACATCAAAATTATGTGGGATATGGAATTAAATACTTTATTTACTATGCCTAATTGGGAATATTTTTGTATGATTAACATCCTCAACCTGGGTGTGTTTCTACGAACACATAATTAGATATTGATGGATTTTAATGAATACAATGGAGGAATAAAGAATAAGCTTATTAAATTTCAATAATTTGGGAATAAGTATTCAGGGTAATGTCACAAATAAACAATTTTATTATTTATATGTGGAAACAACGGGAATTGAACAAGTAATTGCTAAGTAAAATGAATATTTAGATTGTGTTAAATGATGTTCGTCCAATTTTACCATTTATAGTTCATTGTTTTCTGTGTGGGGAATATGGAAATTATCCATGAAAATTACCAAATCCAAGGGTTAACTTCTAGACCATGGATATACATATCCCTTTCCAATGATTAAAGTTAAAGGGTTTAAGTGTTTACTTTTTGAAATTACAAAATTATGTTATTTTGGATATAATAATACTGCAACAATTAAGGATTATTCTATTGTATAATTTCTTAGGATTTCAAAAAATATTTCGGTTTGGTACTAATAACCATGAAATGTGATTTATTTTTAATGTAATACTACATTTTTGGGATAAATAAGTGATTGAAATTGATGACGTAAATGGGATAGTGTTGGTGACTAAAATTCCTTGACCCCAGAATCCCAGAGTCGATTCCTTACTTTATTACATTGTAATTATTATAAGGAATAAAATTACAAAGGACTGATCAATTTATAAGTTCTTTAAAACTTGATACATACATGGGACCTAATTTACATTAGAAATAAGAAACAATATAATACATAAAAAAATAGAATTATTTTCATCCTTGAAATTCATTCCATGAAATTATCATTTTACCATGGGGAAATGAACAAAAATAAGGGTGATATCAAATTATTCTAATAGGTAATCTACAATATATGTAATAACTAATAAATGATCACAATCTATATGGAACATTAAAATAAACTAAACAAAAATTCTATTTAATAAATAAACTGTGAATGAAATTCATTCATAGATTTTGTTATAGTGAAAATCCTTTAGATATTATTAACTAATATGAAGAAAATTATTAATTTCTAGACATAATGTTTACCATATACATGGAACCTTTAAATAAAATACCTTTCACACGAAATTTTAATACATAATTGTTACAAACAATTTCTTCTTGGTGAACCTTAACTCTATTATTAAGACACTTCACCAGATAGTTTCAATCTTTTTGGACACAAAAACGAAGGGTTTATCACAAATATATCCATAACTTTGACTACTTATGTATCTAAGGGATTTCATTAACTGGTCCTCAAACCATCTCTTTCATGTTCAAATCATTCCTTATATATCCAATTATTGATTTAAATTTATAAACTAATTTTCTTATAATATATGTATTTAGAAGATACAGATTTATCATTATTTCCCAAAATAATTAAATAACATTAAAATTAAACACCATTTGTAAAAACATAGTATATTGTCAAGAAAATAATCATATCCATGATAAATGATATGGATATTTAGGTGAAATATAATGTTCAATTATCACATGAGTATGAATGTTCAATGGTAGTACAAAAAATGAATCATGGAAGTGACTATCCATATTATGCTTGAAAAAATAAAACGTAATCTATATAGAGAATTAATAAGTATGGTGTAAATATGAAATATTAAAATTGTATTAATACTAAGTGTTGTTCCCATTTTTTATATAAAGGATGATATTTTAAAAAAAATTTGAGGAAAATATAATTTTTGTTTTGAAAACCCTATTGAAAAACCTTTTCTTTGAAAATAACTTTTAAAAAAATAATTTTTTTAATGGGTTAAAAGACATTGATATGTATTTTTGAAAAGTATATAAAAAATTTTGAAATAACTTTTATAAAACATGGTTTTGAGAGAAAACAGATCTCCAGCCAAAGAGAGAAATATAGTCTGGCTTCCATAAAATAAATTAAAAACATTTTAGATCCAAAGAGTCTAAAAATAGTACCATTATATGATAAAATTCATGATTAACCATTGGAGTATAAAATTAATTGGTTTAATTAATAATGTTCAACTAATTTCCTATAATGTAAATTTAATAATAGACATTCTCAAATAGAATGAGATTGTGAAATAAACCCTTAAAATGTTCATAACATTGATGTGATAATTAGTTAATGATTTGATTATGTGTATTAAATATAAATAAAAACATAATAAGATGAAATAAATCAATAGAGAGTAAAAATAATTATATTCATAATCATTTAATTTTATCAATAACGAGGAACAAATATAACCCAATGGAGAGGAATTGAGTTATAAAATTTCTTTACCACTTGGAAAGATTATGATCAAACCCCCTAATATGAAATAATTCAAATTGGAAATAAAAATGCAATGATAAAATAATTATTCCTGGTATTAAAATTACAAGGGCTAGGATATTAACCATATAAAAGAAACTAGGTGTATAACCCTATAATATGCCTCAATGAAATAAAATTCAGAAAAAATCCCTTCCATTAGCCTTTATTTTGGTTGAACACTCTTTAAAGTCCTATATAATTGTATTATAAATTATATTAACATAAAATAAAATCATATTAATATACAATATATCATATATACTTCTTTTAAAACATATTATAACCTGTTCATAAATAATATTTCACTATTTTCATTATTTCGGGAGTCAATTGTCATATTTTTTGAGTTTGTCTTGACTTGTTATTATTCATCCTATAAACTAAATAATGATCTTATAACTTCTACAATTTAAACCATGATTTAAATATTCTATATATTTAGTAAATATGTATTTATAATCATAATAAAAATCGATATTGTAAATTAAATGCACCTTTCATAGAGACGTTAGGTCGTATGCACGCATGAACACTACTTCTATTCATTTGTTATATTTTAAATGTAATTGATATATATACATATTTATATGTATAATATAATTCTATTTATCTTTTTATTTCATATATGTAACACATTTTTATTAAAAAAATCATTATTGCAATCCACGTATATCCGTAATGGATCACATCGCATTGAGGAGGAGGTAGTCCACACATCCACAAATGATGTTGTCATATTACCACAAAATAGAAGGAAATAGACTAAGTGTTATTTAAAAATTAAATAATCATAAATTAATTTCAAATATTATTTATATCATATATAAACTATAAATACATCATTATTTCAAATCTTTAAATGTGGTCATGAAAGAACAAACAACATCGGTTCACGAGGTGGTACTCCACCGTACACAATAATGATGATTGTGTATAACATTTTTTGGGATTGTGTGTGAATTTGGGACTTAAAATTGACATTATAAATATTATTATATATATTATATATATTTTTTATATAATAATTATATAAAAATATTAGAAGGTTTGGAGAAGTCTATGAAACAAAAGAGATCGTTGAATAATGTTACCTCTAATTCAGGTAACTACATTTGGTTTACACCAAAAGACATCCTTGGTTTGATTTCTCCCAAAATTGTGGAACCTATGATTATGTGGGGGGATTTAGAAGATCATTTGGGAAGTTTTTTTATGATCCATGTTTATTTACAGGTGTTAACAAGTGGGAGGTGTGAGTTCCATTTTATAGTGGTGGAGAAAGGGTTTAATTGTAAATATAAAATGGTAAACAATATTTTGAGGTCTCCCTTACATAATGTGCTTCCTATAATTAACTAAATTTGATAAAATGGTATTTATGGTATAAATATATCCATTAAAAAGGTATTGGATATGTTTCTAGGACATTTTGACCAATACCATTAATGTTTAGTTCTTAGTTAAGATAGTTTTTCTCTTCATTGTTTTAATTAATTTTAACTGTATTGCATAATATTTTAGGTAAAAAATAAATTCAACATAATATAAATTATATTTTATACTTAATAAAAATATTTAATTCATTTAAAAAAATTCAAATCACATAAGTGGAAGAAATTAATTGAAAATTAATCTCGTAGAATGGATGATAAAGCGGGTTTTTAAAGTTAAAATTTTCAAAAGTATGATTTATTTTAATTTTCCAATTCAAAAAATTGATCCCAGATAAATAAATCATATTAATGTATTTAAATTTTATCTAAAAATATTAAAATCAATTTAAAATATATTTTATCCAAATAAATTATTTAGATGAAAACAGAGATTTTATATAAAATTCAGTAATTTTTACAATTCATCAAAAAATTAAACATCAAAGAAAAATAAAAAAAAATAACCCTCATGTAAATTTGAAATTATGAATTCAAAAATGAAGATAAATTTTACATAAAAATTCTCTAAAAGTTTCATAATTCATTTTTATATTATTTTCTCAATTAAAAGGCGGCAAAACTAACTTTAACAAAATAATGATTTTTATGAGTTATATTGGGTTTGCTCATATCTTATTTCTATAAAATAAATTGGGTGATTGGAAATATATATATATATATATATATATATATGTTAATATATAGTATATATCTGAAATTAATATAATTCACTAATATTAATAAATTTATTTTTTAAATGTAAAACACCTAAGTGAGCATAAAAACATTTCCTTTATAATCAAATGGTTTATATTTTCCATTATAATTAATTTTTAATAAATGAATTCATATTATATTAGAGTAAAACATTTATTTTCATAAGTTAGTTAATTGTATTGATAATCTCTAATTTAACTGGTATGTAATATCTTATTATATTAAATAATAATATTAATTGTATTCCGTAAAACGTGGCCTTCCATGCAATACAGCAATCAAAGAAAGTCTTTGTTTCCTATGATGCAAGCTAATTCGGTATCGCATGCATTTCCAGCAATAAAATATTTTGAATTTATTTGAGAACAGTGAATATATATTAATGTATCGGGATGTTATATTCCCTTCTATACATGGTGATTCATTTCCTACCCACTATCGAATACAATGTTGCCCTTTTAGAATTTTGAGGTTCTACATTCTCCCCACATTAATTAAATTGTATCATCTCAATTTAAACTACTTATCTGTAATCTATGTTTTGATATTTGAAAATTACATCATTGAAAAAACCCACATTATAAAATAGTATTTAAATATCCTTTTAATAATAGATAATGTTAAGTAAAAAGGTGACAAGGAATTATATAAAACTAGATTTTTAAAAATGAGATCATTAGTGGAAAGTGGGAATTTGGAGTTGGATGGAAAGTGTAAATAATTATAAAGGATGATTGTGGTTAATGATAAAAAAATTTAATGATCAATGGAATGATGATATTCTCCAATCCATAAATCTGTGATGATTTAAAACACCATCGCTTCAACAAAAATTAAGGTACTATGATAACATTTTATTTCAAGGTTATTTTCCTCATGTTGAATAATTATTTTATTGTATAAGGATATAAAGAAATAAAAATAATTGATATGTTTATATGTTTTAAACAAAAATTTTCATCATGGTTATTCTTTTATCAATTTACAGTTCATCCCTTAGTTCAAGAAATGAATATCCATAAATGATGTTTTTTCCAAAGCACTAATATACACTTTTCATGTATCGGAAAGACCATAAAAGAGAGAAAAGTCTTTACATTTTATCCTTACTATTCACCATATATAATATGGTTAATACATAAATATATAAACATAAAATGAGACATTAATAGTTCATTATTAATAATTATTTATCAAACAATTTAAATAAAAAAATTAATTTTTTACCATGACTCTATATGAGCCGGTGGGAGGTGTAAAACCCTTATTATCCTTCAGTCATGGGGTCAAGCCCCACCGCCTTTTAGTATTTACTTTTTATTAAACTATATTAAAAAAATTAATATAAAATAGATTTAAATACGGGAAATTTATTCATTTAACAACATTTCCTCTATGGTTTTCAATACAACACATATTTTCAATGACTAGTAGTCTAATTGGACAATTATTACAATGTAATTAATCATTATAATAACACTAAAGTTTATAAATATCATTAATCTAAAATATCTAAAATTTAATTTCATTATTCCTAGAATGAATATTTTCTCAGACATGTACTAAAATAATGGGTGGTATTGCCCTATATTTCTTCAAAAACACCCTTATTCTAGGTAGGCTTCCATAACCTAAACCCTAACAAGAGATGTATAAAACTTGTAACATATAATAAACATTAATATCATAATTCAATGATGTTATCGCTATATCTTCTGTTAATTAAAAAAAATTTTCCCAAATAATATTCCCCAAAGACTAGCTCAGGTTTATTTCACGAATCTATGTTTTCTTAAATCTAGTTCCCAAAGTTGCTACTAGACATACTTTAACATCAAATCTTACTCCCCGACCCTAGAATCACATATCTAGTTCTTTACATTATTACAATTTCATGATTACAATGAAACAAATATCAAAGGACCAGTTAATTTATCACTTTTGTAAAACAAGATACATACATGGAACCCATTTTTCATTAGGAATTATGAAAAAAAACATAATACATAACAAAATAATATTCTATGCATCCATAAAAATCATACCAAAAAATTAACATTATACCCTATAGAAAAGAAGAAAAATAAGAGTGGGATCAAATTATCAGTAAGGATAGTGTACAATGGAAGAAAACATTAATAAATTATCACACTCAATTTTTCAAGGTAACAGAAACTGACCACATATGACATATAATCAATTAAGTGGGAATGAAATGCATCCATATATTTTTACATAAAGAAAATACTCTTGATAATAGTAACTAAAATAATGGAAATTCATAATTATTAGACACCATTTTCCCTGGTACATATAATCGTAATCAGAAATACCTTTCCCAAGATAGTTTGAAACATGCTAGTTACAAACAGTTATGGTTTGGGCAACCATTACTCCACTGTTAAGTCATTTCACAAGTCAATTTAAAACATCTTGGTAACAAATGTGAATGGTTTCTCCCCAAAATAATTCATCCCATTAGACCACTAATTAATCAAGGGTCCTAGATTGATAGGTCCCTAACCCGTGTCTTTCATATCCAAATAATTTCTAATATATTTAATAATCAATTTAAATTCATAAACAACATGCCTTATAGTTTATCTGTATTGAGTTAAGGATAATGACTTTTCAATACTTTCCTAAATAATAAAATGAATAAAAATTAATAACTATATTTAAAAATTGTATATGGTTTAGGTAGTAATCCTATAAATGATAAATGATATGAATATTTAGGGGAAATTTAATGTACTATGATCACAATGGTTTGAATATTTCAATGGGACATCAAAAACAAATCAAGGGAGTGAATATTAATATTATCCTTGGATGAATAAATCATAATCAATCTAGAGAAATAATAATTATTGTATAAATACAATATATAACCATTGTAATAATAAAAAAGTTTTTTCATTGACAAAACAATGGAATGTCACTAAAAACATAATTGGGGAATGGTAGTTGTGGGATTGGTTTAGTGGTAAGCTCCACGTAATCCTACATGAAAAATGGGGGTTAAAAACCCAATGGGCACTGGATAATATAGAAGCACTAAATTAGTAGTGGTACTGTAGCAATGATGTGCACTATATTGGTGGAATGGCACTGTAGAGGCGACAGGACACTGTAGCAGTGTTGGTACTGTGTGCGTACTATAGCAAGCAGTACTGTAGAATTACTATTCACAAAATGTTCCTTGGGTAAAATAACATGTTCCTACGTGATATGTAATGGGATATATGCCCACTAGGCCTTCAGGTTATGTGATGGGTCTCCCTATACCAATTTTAAAGAGGAAAGTTTATTTCATTAATAATAAAATGAGTCTTCAGCCCATGCCTTTTAAAAAAATCATGGGGAATATATCCTTTTTTTAAGAACCATTTGAAAATAATTTTCTCTGAAAATAACTTTTATAAACATAAATAATTTTTTATGTCTAAAAATATATTTTCTATATCATTTTAAAAATGTTAAAATCATTTTTGAAAATGTTTTTAAAAACAGGGATTTCAGATAAAACAGATCTCCGACTGACGAGATGAATGAAGTCGAGTTTTCTTGAAAACATTTTTATAATACATTTCAGTACCAAAGTGTGGGAAAATTGTATTATTACTTGAAAATGGTAATTAATAACTATATTATAGGCAAAATAATGTTTTTAATGAATAATTTTCTTATAATTTCCATTATTGGAAATTCAATAATAAACATTCTCGAGTTAATGGAGAATGTAAAATAAACCCTTAAAATGATATTAATATTGAAGTGAAAATGAATCAATAAATTGATTCTATATATCAGTTTTAAATACAAATATATGAAGTTTTATTACATCAATATATGTTATAACTCATTACACTCATAATCATATAATACTAACAACAACAAGTAAGTAATATAACCCAATGAAAATGAATTGAGTTATCAAATATCATTACCACTTAGTAACATCATGTTTAAATATCCTTAAATGATATAATTCAAATTGAAACTAAAAATAACATGATAAATGAAGTTCTCATTATATTAAATTTTTAATAGGATGTATATACACTATATAAAGGTAACTATGTGTATAACAGTATAATATGCCTCAATGAAATGAAATTGAGACAGAATCCATTACCTTACGCTTATATTTGGTAGAATGCTATTTAACCTCCTATATAATATTTTTAACCATGTTATTAACTAAAACCAAAAATATATTCATATATAATGATATAATATATTGTCCTTTTACAACATATTATAACACGTACAACTATAATCTTTTATTATTTTTCTTATTTAAGGTGTTAATTGTCTTGTGTTTTGAGTATGGATTGACTTTTTATTTTTTCCCTATTAATTAGATAATGATTTAATCATATTTATGTTTTAATCCATTTTTTTATTTCATATATACTCATTACATTAGTATTTATAATAATCCATAAAATTTGGAGATAGGTAATTAAATGCACCATTCATAGCGATGGTTGGTCGTACATATATAAGAAAGATACTTCCATTCCTTTTTTGAATATACCAATTGAGTGATATATATATATATGTATATAATAGCTGAATTATTATATTATTTCATATAAATCATATATGTTAATTGAAACCATCCTTAATACATTCCTTGTAGAGAATAAAGGAATCACATAGCTTGACGAGGTGGTTTCCCACACATCCACAAACAATGTTATCATATTCCAACAAAATGAAAAACATGTAGTTATGTGTTATATAGATATTATAGAACAAAAAGACATTATAAATATTATATATATCATATATAAACTGTAAATCCATCATTATTTACTACCTTGAAATATGGTTGTGGACGAACATATGACGTCAATATGTGAGGTGGTAGTCTTCCATACACATGAATGATGATTGTGTATACCATATGAATGAAGTGTATGTGGGTGTAGGTTATAATTTTGACATAAAAACATATCATTATAATTATTTGACTAAGTATATTATATAATATTCCTATAAAAATAATTTTATGTGTGGAGGAGTAAATGAAACAAAGTGATCATTGAAGAATGATAATTATTATTAGGGTAACACTCTTTAGTTTATACCAAAAGACATACTTGGTTTTCATTATAACCATAGAGATGCATTTACGAGGAGGGGAAATATTCTGGAATATTATTTTAGTATGTTTTGGATTATACAAATTGCTTGAGATGTGTTAACAAGTGGGAGGAGTGAGTGACTTTTTATTGTAGAGGAGGAGTGGCATTATTGTAAATATAAAAAGTTAAACACTACTAAGAGGTATCCCCTATATCACGTGTCCCCAATAATGAACCCAGTTATACCCAATTGAGTATATGGTTGATATATTTCCTTAAAATTGGTTTTATAAATATATCTAGGTGATTTTTCCACTATGTTTAAGGATTAGTCAATTGTTATGTTATTTTTCCCCTAATCACTGTAATTAAGTTTCTGTGAATTCACTTATATTTTTTAAAAAATTATGGTTGACATAATATATATTATAAATTATTTTTATTATCAATACTAAATCAATTATTTCAATTTCAATTCACAAAATTTCTAAAAATTAATTTAAAAGTAATCTCCCAAGCGGGGCAACAAAGTGGGGTTTAAATGTAAAAACCATCAAAATTATAAGATTTTTTTATATCCAAATTCAATATAAAATTGTTCCTAATGACCTAAATTAGATTAATTTATGTAAAATTTATCTATTTATTCTTTAACATGAATTAATAATATAATTACCCTAATAGCTATTTCAGATGAAAAAGTAGCATTCAATTAAAATTCAGTATTCTTAACTATTTATGAAAAACTGAAACATAAAAAAAATTCAAAAAAATTCTTAATATAACATTAATGTTTCAATTTATAAAATGAAGTTCATTATGAAATAAAAATTTGATAAAATTTTCAAAATTCTATTTTATTACAGGTGCTTCATTAAAAAGAAAAAAACTACATTTATAAAAATATAGATTTTTAGGTATAATATTTGGTTAGTTCTTATCTAAGAATTATAAAATAAATTTAAAAAATGGATGAAAGTATTTTATTGAATAAATAATATATAATTTTCATTAATATTATTCAATAATAATAGTTAATTAAATTTATTTGTAGAAACCACATTTTTGTTCATAAAAAACTTTCCTTAACATTCGATTGGTTTATATTTCCATTTCTAATTAATTTATAACCTATGAATTCTTATTATATTTATGTAAAACATATATAATCATTATATAGTAAAAAAAAATTCATACAACTAATTTAGTGGGAAATCAATATCTTATTCTATTAAATAATAAAAATATGTGTATTTGGTAAAACTCGATCGTGCATGTTACACAAACTATAGATGAAAGTATTCACTAAATGTGATGAAATATAGTTATGTATCACATGAATTTAAAGTTATAAAATATAATTAATTTTTTTAAATAGTTAAATTATATTAAAGAGTGGGGATGTTATATTACCCTCTACATTTGGTGTTACTTGTCATTCTCACAACCGAATATCATGTTACACTTTAAGAATTTTCATGGTATTATAGTGTCTTTTATATTGGTTAGTGATTTTATGAAAATTTGATTTCGAACACAATTTATGGAGATTTTTAGATTCTTATATTTATCTAATATATTCAATATTATATTATTTTATTTGATCAATAATTATTTTCATTAATTTTTTGGAGAATATATGTATTAATTGAAGTTTATGGTGACTGTGGTTATTAATATTTTTTCAAGAACATATATGATCATTGTACTCACATATTTGTTATGTGACATTATGAGATACTTAATTTTGTCTAGGGGTAAATTATGGGTGAAAATTTTTAGGTTTATCGAGAATAATGTTTTGTACACATCTATATTGGATAACTTTTTCTAACCATTTCTTTTTTATTAATGTTTAAAGACTATAGAAATATATTGTTATACTTTTGTGGATTATATGACCAATTTTCATTTGATTTTTAGTGATTTTAGAATGAATAATTCATCTTGAATACTAATCATTTAGTGAAAAAACATTTTATTGTTGATGAAATTTATTAGATGTTTAAATTTTACTTCCCAAGAAAGTATTTTTCCTTGTATGGTCAGTATAGTTGGTAAATGGATTCCTAAAATAATGAATATGGATTTTAAAAAAATTAATTTTTTCATATCATATTCATTTTCGATTAATCTATTGTCTTTTCATACATTTTTTCATTTTTTGTTTTGTAGTCATTAACTTTCACATAACGATTCACTTTCTTGTGATTAATGTTCTCTATCCCCCTCCATTATCATTTGGACATTAAATATTTCTTCCATGTATATATTTTTTGTTCTCACACATTTTATTCTATATTTAATCCATTTTATGTTTTTATTATAGATTCCCTTTATATTTCCATTTCCCTCTTTTTGAGAGGATAATTTACTAACCATTTTTATGATGTGGGTTGTAAACGAAGGAATTTTCAAATAAAAATCTTTATATTGCTGAGCTCTATTTCAAATTGTGAGGGAGAAAAATTTTTAATTTGGGGAAAATATAATATCATTTTATTTTATAAGAAATATTATTTTCGATAGAGTGCAAGATACACAACACCACTCTTAAACGAATCAAAAATATTTTTTAAAAAATACGACTATTATAGCTCGGCTAATTAATTATTGGGTATTAATATGAATAAATATATTATGAAATATATATAAATTTTGTACCCAATGCAAATGGATTGATAAAAACATAGCAACTAAGCACACAATTTTTAATAAAGTCATTTTATTCTTCAAAAATTTGTTTTCATCTATAGTGGTTTTCTTATTTTTGTGATAAAATATTATAATCAATTAATTAAATATCTAAAAATATTATTTGATATAAAGATATAATTTTCTAAAACAACTTATTATAATTTTCTTTAAGAAATGTTTTTTGAATCTTTCTATAATAGGCTGATGTTATAGTGAATAGTGAATAATATTTTTATTGAAAACGATATTTTAATTCCATAAATTTAAAAAGAACCGTTATGTATTAAAATGGGAAAAAGTAAAATTACTTCTCTTATATTATTAAAAATCCAAATATGATTATTATCAAATTTTATATTCTTAAGTTTGAAATAAAAAAAATTATACTTAACAATGTATTTTTATGAAAAACATTTTTTTGTTGTTTTTTGAAATTATATATGAAATTAATGTATTCCTCTTTAGAAAATATAATCTTAAAAATAAATTCAATATTTTGAATCATTATGTCCATATTTGGTAAATAGTCCCCTTTTATTTATTATTAATATGAATAATAATAATATTAAATATTTGTTACCACGGTAATAGTAAATTGGGTTAATTAGTATTTAAAAATATTTGATAAGGCTTAAAATTCATTGATAAAATTTAATTTAATTTATTATATAATTATATTTCTTCCATAATCCTCCAAAAAATGACCATTATTCCATTTGAAATTAATTTTTCCCTCTCATAAAATGTATGTAAAACATAAATTCAAAAATCCCACTTTATATATTTTTATATCATTGATATTATTTAAAAGGGATAAAAATAAGTTATATTTGGATAAAAATGTTTATTTTAGAGAGTAATTATTATTTTTTTACATTTTTAAATTTTAAATTTTTTTGATGAAATAATTACATTAATTTTTTATGCAATGCAGACATAATGCTTGAGAATGAATTAAAAAATTTAGTAATTGGTTATACAAAACACAATATATAATATTTTTTTTGATTTAATGCATTTGAAAAAATTTTAAGATGAAAATAATATATTATGGATGTGTAAAAGGATAATATTTTAATTCCATTACATTTATGATGACATGAAATTAAAATTACATGAATAATTATTAAGATGAATTTAACATTATTTTATTTTAAATATATTTTATTGATTTATATAAAATCAAAAAAAATTGGAAGGAGTTCAAGTATATTAATAAATGGATGAAAATTTCTTCCCTTGGAAATTTATGATCTAATTTTTCCTTATAAGTGTAATATCCCCAACCCATGTGCCACTAAATAAGTTCCCCAACCAGGGTCTTCACATGACATCAAGCGTGCCACCCCATATGCTAGAGGTTCTTGAAAAGTAATGAGTGTCTAATAGATCATGTGGGAGACTATTTCCACATTAATAGAGTAATCTACAATATAAAAAAATGAAACAGTAAAAAAAATTAGTAATAACCAATAATAATTCATAACAAACCAAATTCCAAATAGGGTAAAAGTAAACTACCAAGTAGTAAATATGTCAGGTTATGATAACTGTTCCAAAGTAAATAAAACCCCAAAAAATAAAATATTTGTATCCCCAAAATAGTCTTCAATCCAAGTCTGGAACCTCATACATGCACATCGGGAGTCCCACAAAAATCCAAATCATAGGGAATTTTCCCATTTCCTGACATGTAACCATGATATCTGGTCAGGTACCCAACGAGGGCCCGAGCAGGGTGTGAGTACAAAACTCAGTAGTCCACCACCAACAGTGTCTACAAAATACAACTCTAATAGTTAGTGCATGAATGTACATACAAAATGACATGTTAAACTAATGAACATCTCGGTTTCCATTTTTTAAATATGTGAATTATAACCATTTCAATCAGTATTACTATTTCTACTATTAATCCATCTTCTCTAGTTAATCCCTAATTTTCATTTGTTCCATGGGTTAGGCATTTATATCATCCATACATGGGTCTAATGAAATAAATCAATATAAACAAGGTAATTATTCAATACCCTATCTCACTATGGATAAACATAGTACATCTTACACATTATACTCTCCTTGAATCAATGGTGTGGGTGGAATGAAACCATTAGGGTAATAGTGCTCCACCAGTTTCCCTGACTCTTGAATCGTGGGGGGAGTTAGAGTGTTAGTTCAACTCAACCCATTGGAAGATTCTTAGACTTTTATCCCACAGCTCAATCCATGTACACATGCTTATAAGTCCATTCACCAAACATATCAGGATGGTATTAGAGCATCGGTCCCAACCCGACCCATCGGAGGAGCCTCAGTCCTTAATTCCCACCAGACACATACCATATCAAAACCAATAAATACAATGATAATAATTCTAAACCATAAAATGGGAATTAGTATTTTTCTATAATCCATTATGACATTTCTTGTTTCATTTCATAGACATTTAGGTCAAGTCCAATTTGAAATACTTTACCCATTAAGTATATTTATCAACTCCCATACATTTTCTAATATTCATCCGTTACAATTCATTAAACCATTTATCTCGTTCATCATTTGAAAATAATTTTTCAAGTTATTCTTTTCGAGTATAATTATTATTTCACATACGAGAACCACTTCATTACATTCAAACCTTTCGGTATAGACCAAAACTCACATGTATTAACCCATTTGACATATTTTCTAGTTCTCTTGTACACACCAATTTACAATCTCTTCAATTCACAAGCCTTTTTCAATTTAAAAGTATCATCATTTCATACACAAAAATATTTTCTGGAATTTCAAAATAATTTATAATCCATTAACCACTATCTCAATTAACTTATTTAACGGAATTATCAAATATAATCCTTATACAATCACCCATTTAAAATTTTTCTAACTCATTGTTCATATGACCCATTGATATTCAACCCAAATACCCATGATACCATTATTAAATATAGTAAAAACTATCATTATTCCATTTAAAATAATCCAACCATGGTTAGATGGTCAACATGGCCTCTATGTTATCACACATAAACTCTACATTTAACAATATAAAGGTCTAGGTTCTGGAAAGTCTGCACACCCCATCGGTGCCCCTACATATTTCTAATCATTGTCAATACATACCACGTGGACCTTGAGGGGTATAAATAATTATTTATCCAAATATTATACCATATATTTCATAAGGTTACAAATTCAAAATAAATGAGAAAAAATATATCAACAGACATGGTAAAATCTATAACAAAACTATGGCATATAATATGCAGAACACCTACCTAGAATTTGATGATGAAGGAACTCCTAATCAATGTATTAGATTCTGATTCAAACACTACTTCAAACTTGATCGTATATTCTAATGAAAAATAATGGGTTTATGGATTCAGGAAAAGATCACCCACGATAAAAACCCTAATATAAAAAGGAGAAGAAATAATAAGATTAGAATTAATCGGGGATTTGATATAAAACTGACGATACTACCACCATCCTAGAGTTGAGAGATAATAACCCTCATAAGTCCATGATGGTTGTTTTTTATACTTAGGGTTTAGAGGGTAAATGGAAGGAAAAATCATGTGTAACATAAAAATCCTATAATGAACATTTATTAATTTTTCCCAACATTACTCGGTCGCATGGTTTACCAACAAATTTTTCTAAACCATGTGAAAATGGTGTAGAAGACATTGTCCAAGGTAAGATAGGTCACAGAATTACCTGGACATGTCACACGGTTTTCCATACAGTGCACCATCCATGTGATATTCCACTGTCAAAGGTTGCACAGTTTTCTAGGGTAGGTTGCACGGTTTTGTTGACCGTGGGCCAACCTTACACATTTATAGTAGTGCCAGGTATTCTATTCTTTCCTATCTTTAGCACTTTGAAACACCTTTGAGGTCCCTCATAGACCTAGGAATCATTTCATTAACATAAAAAAATATACGGAAACCCAAATTTAACAAATACACACCTCCACAAAGTTAGGGATATTACAACATCCCCACCTTATAATGGGTTGTCCTTGATCCACTCTTCCCTTGAATCCCCTAGATTTCATAAGAAGAGTTCATTCCACTAGATCCACACATCCATTCGAATTTATCATTTTTTTCAATTTAAAATTATAATTCTACCGCATAATTTGAACCAATGCATAGTTTTTCCCCATAAGACATTCCCACTACCACCCATAACACGAACTAGATGCTCCTCAAATGACGCGTCAACCTTACTCATTTATCAACCATTAGAACATCATAGGGAAATCCGATTCAATAGTTCCTAATTCCCATAATAGGGAAAAATAACACATAGTTTCATACCCTCATAGGAAAACCAATATGTACCCAATTGGTCTGATCCTCTTCGTAACTCATGGCCCAAACCACATTTAGTCATTTTCCTATATTCTAAAAAATCTAACATTGACCAAACCTAATATCACACAGAGAAAAACACAGGATCCTTCCAACTACATTTCCTAACATACGTCAATCCACCACTTTTGTTCCAATGACCCCATTCCATAACTATATGCCCAAACACAACCAAACTCTCATATCACTCACCAGATTAAAATTTTTCCATCTCTCACTATCAGGGTCAACTCACCTGAATGGTGATCACTCGAGTACCTCTAACCTAAAACTCTGATCATGTTATCAACCAACCACTTTTTATTATGGTTCTCCCCACTGTTTTTTATGGGTACATCTCTCCAATATCCATGCGAGGACTATTATCAACATGAATTCACTCTATTATGATTTCATTTATAAATGGAACATGATTCTAAAATATTCAACTGGAGGTGGGTCACTCAGACCACACCCATTCCCATTTACAAAATTGTGTTGGACCACCCCGAATGTCTTATCCCTGAACACCCATCTTCCACTGATGGCAATCTTCCCCTTTTCACCTTCCAAAGTCACTTACTATCATAAACCCTATCACTATCATTCAATGTTCCAACCAAGGTCATCCCTAGCCTCTGGTAGAATTCTACAATCATAATATCACTTCTATCCAAACCATCATCAGGATCCAGTAACCCCATAAAAATTCCCCCCACAAGAACTTTTACCATTCACATAAAAACTAATGAAAAATTGGTTTTCACTCAAACCCTTTCCAAAATTTGAAACATATTACTCACACGAAAACACCCACTAAGGATGATTTGTATCTTCCACACTATTCCCACAATCCCAGATTAGTAGAGTTGTCCCTGGATGACTCCTCCTAGAATTATCAGCTTCACCATTGGAATGAAACTCTATCACATGGAGATGGTGACGTAAAACCTCGATATATTCCAATACCACCCAAAAATTCCTACCCGGGTGGACTTGAAATTTTTTTAGATTTATAGACCCCCAACATCTATTTTCACTACCATTGTCAGGTATTACTACCCCCCCCCCCCACAAATGCTCTAACAAAAGAATCTCAAATTTCATTTGGGACTACCCTGATTCCCAAGCCTCCACTTGTCTCATTCATCCACCAGAACAACAACACATCTAGCCTCCCTAAGAGACCTGTCATTCACGTCATCAGTTACACATTGATATTACAATTCCAATATATCAACTCAATGTTCTCCTCCCCACATTCTGGACTGATTTTCAGTCCCCACCATAGGAGTGTCATGAACATTTATCTCTCGGGGGAATTCCAGCCACAATGGATTACACACGATCAAAATATGAACCCTAAAACATAGACATGGTTGTCTAGTATTTTCCTGAAAAATAAAATGAATGTCCCCTACGGTATGTTCTCTGCTTCAGTGAATAGTACTCATTTCATTTGTTGACCCCTGGTCCAGCCTGAGAACATTACCTAAGACCTGTTGATGGTGCGTATATTATTATCCAACTCCACATATACATCGCTATGAACATAAACTCAATGATGACATCATAAAATCAATTTAACTTTATGTCTCTTGGTGTAAATCCATAGCTTCTAAACATACCTAGGATGATGTCAAGATTATGGGCATGATCCTCACTAACTGAGGTATGCTAGAAAGTTTTCAAAGAACACCACCAACAACTTATCCATTACTAATATAATCCCCCACTATGGGACACCATGCCATTCCAACGATTCCAAGATCTCCCACCACCCAAATATCATCACACTTAACCACCACTTATCATGTGTTATTTCTAACCAAGAGTCACCACCACACCATGAACATCCCCCAAATAGTCATAAACCAACTTTCCATTGACACTACTTCCACAACCCCACTCAAACTCTTCTGGAACAACCCTGATGAGTATTAACCAAACACAATGATCTACCACGCCTATCAAACCAATGGTCTATCACATATCCACGCTTCCTACTTTAGTTTTTAAGAGAATGAAATATACTTATCTCAATTGAAATCATACCCTACCATCGCATACCAACGTTGGGACCTCATTATAGCCCTCATGTTTTCACTTTTTTATCACCAAAATTAAACTGAATTTAATTCCCGTGATCTATACAACAACTGAGCATAGCCTAACACCCGCTTAAATATCATACAATTCATAAAAAAATACCATCAATGTGATCACCATAACTTTAGTTGTCACTTTCAAAAAAAATCATTTTACCATGCATCAGACACAGTTGTATCCCTCACCATGAACAACATAAATACCTCCATTACTCGTCACCCAAACATACTTGTCAACATCCATATGATACAACCCTTTGAAATGAACCTTATAACCTCTAACAATAACTCATAACTCATGTGAACTTATGAGAAAACCATGGCCGAACCATAATACTTATAGAAAAAATATAATACTCATTATGTATTGATTCCACCTTCAATCCATTTGTCTTGGATCATATTCAAAGGAACTCACTATACTTGGATATCCCACTATGAGGTCACCATTGAGTTTCCTGAAACATTCAAATAAAAACCACAATTCGAGTCACATTATGAACCATAAATCTTCCACATATTCCTCTAGACCAAACCAACACTAGGTAACACTCTCCATGTCCTACTAACAATTTACATGACACCAACCTATGTGAAACACAATGCAAAGCACTAGGAACCTTGTCCCACCTATGTCAAAGGTCACAATGAAGGATAAATTATTCTAACTCTCTCAAATGGAGCAACAATAAAAAAAATACCAGTACTCTTCACAAACCTTGCACATTAGTTTACGAAAAAAGAGATGTTGTGAACGACACTCTCAACCCCATTCAGATACACACTATGCCAGGAACACCAAGTGACCATTTCCTCTAGGTCACACACTCAAGGTAATCATACAAATACATCACAATTACAAGCCAAACATCCTCTTTGATATCCAAGACACAAATATCCATGGTACCTACTCTCAATGTCACCAAAACACTAGCACCATCCTTAAGGTCCATCATACACTATGTACATTCACACTCCATAAGAGTTTCCATAATCACATAACCGAAAAATGTCTCGAAACCCAATGTCCACATCCCTTCAGAGTATTCTATAAGCACATATCCTATACATTATGATAACCAAAAAGGTCTTACAACCCAAATTCAAGGGATCAAATTTTGTCACTCTCACTACTCCAAACGACCCCTACAATGGTCAAATTGACAACACAAATAACATCCACTACCTGATATGACCAAAAGTACCATAATTAAACATCCATTTATAATTTAAATCCCCATTGTTTTGAACTCAACAATTCAAATTTTATACTCCAATTCACCTAATATTCAAAATTCCCTATATTGTTCAAGACCATAGCTCTAAAATTTTTCCTCAATAGGATTTACGAAGAAAGATTGAAATGATCAACCCAATATTAGATATGATCTTACACTATCAACCATAAACATCCAACTCCACCTACACTATCCCAACAATTATCATCACACATATAACACTACCCTCTACAATACATTTTTTTGGTCATGGTCAATATGGGTTAAAATAGGTTACTTAATAAAAATTAGTTCATCAACCACTATTATAAACCGTTTACTCATTCACAACACAAATAATTTCTTTTAGAAACATTTAGAATTTAACTATTTGGTGAAATCATCATTTTAACCCATTTACACCTTTCATTAGGAAATATTCAACAACCATTCTACTGACACTGTGTAAATATTTCCCTTTTAGACACCATTCAATCTTTAAAATTCGTCACAACCTAAAATTTTACCCAAATCATAATATTTCATTACAAAAACTCTTCCTTAAATAGTAATTTACATTCCTTTCATTTACCCACATTCATTACCATTATTAGACACCATTTTCATCAAATTTATGAAAAAGTAAAATGCATTCAACTCCATATTTTCCACACACCCATCCCATGTGCTTATATCATGATGCATGCCACCTATATCCATAGGTTCATAAATGAGGCATGAATTCACAACCTCATTACATTCCAAAAATGAGAAAAATATCAAAAAATAATCACATCACATAGTATTACATCAATGAATGTTTAAATATCATTCAATTAAGAAAACTCACATCAAGAACAAAAAATCCCACCCTGGGTGACGTGGATTTTCCCACATACATGGGTACGATGCTCCCAATAATGGGATAATTTCTATGTCCTAAAACATCCTAACCTCATGTCTACCATCCCAAATAACATGAACATAGAAACAATGTTCTCTAATACCACAATGTAACATCCCCCTCCCATTATCCACTAAACTGTTTCCCCAAGCCGCGTCACCCGATGACATCAAGAATGCCTCCAATCACACCAGAGGCTACCGAAAAGTGGCGATATTATACATATAATTTGGTTTTGTGGTGGAGAATATTTCTAGTCATATGATATTCAATGTCTTTTGTGTCCGAGTGTGTTTTTTGAGTTGATTTGGTGACTGATATGTGATGATTCCCAGAATATTTTTTGAGTTTCAAAATTTGAAATGGTTATTTCGTTTCATTTGTAAATTTATACAGTTGAGGACAACAATGATTATTATATTTTGGAAGTCATATGGAATCATCGGCAACAACTTAGGTGGTGCATGATGCGGATTGTAAGTGGACCATGTTTTTCTAAGTTGTATTTCGAAATTTGAAATTGATAAATTTTGTTTGAAAAGAAAAATCATTTGGGGAGACTATACGCTCATTACTAGAGTAAGACATAGTAGAATAAAATGAAATATTGGAGTTAATATTTAATAAAAAACATAGATGCATAAAAATCCAAAAACCAAACATGATACAAGTCCACAACCACTTAGTAAATATGTCATGTTATGCTAACTGTTCCAAAGTGAATCAACCCTAAAATAAATACAGTAGATGTATCCCCAAAATTGTCTTAACTCTTAGTTTGTAAATTCATCCACGAAAATCTTGAGTCCTACTAAACTATAAATCATAGGGAATTTTCCCATTTCCTAACAAGCAACCATGAAATCTTCTCGGGTACCCAATGGTGGCCTGAGTAGGGTGTGAGTAAAAAAACGGTAGGCCACCACCAATAGTGTCTAAAAAATATCCAATCTTATATAGAGTTCATGAAAGTATGTAGTAAATGAAAATTTAATCCAATGAACAACTCAATGGAAATTAGTTTACAATGTTCATTTTAACCATTCCTATCATTATTACTATATCCACTATTTTTCCATCTTCTTTACTTAATCCATAGATTTTATGTGTTCAATGGGATAGGCATTTACATCTTCCATACGCGGGTCCATGTAAATAAATCATTATTAATAAAGGAATAAGTAATGTCACTATCCCACTACTAATAAAAAAATACAACATAAACATTATCCTCACCTCGAAGCCTCGGTCAGGGTGGACTGCAACCTTTAGGGGAATAAAGTTATGTCCCCATCCATAACATGTGCATTGTTGGTGGAGTTAGAGAGTCAATCCAATAAGAACCATGGGCGAAGCCTCATTCATTTATCTCACACCTCATGTCATGTGAATGTGATTATATATCCATTCAAAACACATATCAGGGAGTTGTTAGAGTATCGTACAAACCTGACCCACAGGAGGAGCCTCAGTCCCTAATTCCCACCACACACATACTATATCACAACCAACACATATGTTGATAATATTTCATAATAATAAACACCATAATTAATATTATTCCATAACCCCTTAACATGTTTTATATTTTCATTTCATAGCCATTTCTCCCAAGCCCCATTCCTGTGCCATAACCAATTTACTATTTTCAACAAACTTCTATATAATGCCCATATTAATCCATTACAATTCATTAACCCTTTTAGAACACTCATCATTTCACAATAATTTTACCACTTTTGTTTTGAAGTAAAATTCTTGTATCACATTGCACAACCACATTATTTCATTCAACCCTTTAGGTATACACCATAGTTCCAATGTATTAACCCATTCGACATATTTATCAGTTTCATTGTGTATGACCATTTAAATGATCTTCAATTCAAAAGACACAGTCAATTTAACATGTTAATCATTTCAAATAAATGAATCTTTTTAATAATTTCAACATTATACATAATCTATTAAACACCATCTCAGTTTACTCATTTATCTCCTTTATCATTCATAAGTCCTAGACCATCACCCATTTACCCATTTTGTATCTCATTGTTTATATAACCCATTAGTATTCAACCAAACGACCCCTTATTCCATTGCTAAATATAGTCACAAATTTAATTATTCCATTTGAATTCAATCAACCATAATTACATGTTCTTCATGGGCACTACATTATCACACATCAACTCTACTTTAAACATAAAAAATTTCAAGGTTCGGGAACATTGGTGCACCACAAGGGTGGACCTAAATCATTCTAATCGTCCCCAACACATCCCATGGATTTTTTGAGGGTTATAAATCATTATTTATCGAACCATTATACCAAATCATACTCAAGGTGACTGATTCCCTGCAAAATAGAAGCAAGATCTCAACAAACATGCATAAATCATTAACAAAAATATGGTATATAAATTGCAGACCACCTAACTCAAATTAGTTGAGGAATGCACTTCTAATCAAATACTTAGATATGGATTAAAGGTCCACCTTATGGCTTAAACTAGATTCCACCTGAAAAAAAGGGTTTTAGGGAATCCTAAGAATATTTCCCTAGGCGGAAACCCTAATTTGGAAAAGGGAATAATGGGGGAGATTAGGTTTTTCTAGGGTTTCAGTCCGCAATTGACGACACTCCAAATACCCTAGAGATGAGGGAGAATTACTCTTTAAAGACTTTTAGGGTAATTTTTAATCACTAGGTTTTAGAGGGAGATAATGTGTGGAAAATGTGGGTATAACATAAAAATAAAAATGGAAATTATTTAAATTTTCCCAATATTACTCGGTCACCATGTTTACCCACACAGTTATCCAAACTATACAGAAACCGTGTTCAAGCAACTTTTTGATGGGGTTTGGGTCACATGATTACCTGGTAATGTTGAATTGTTTTCCAAACTGTGTTCCAACCATGGGATATTCCATTGTCTAAGGTTTCACTTTTTTCATGGGTGCGTTGCACAATTTACATAAATGTGTGACAACCATTCACCTTGAATAGTGTGGCCTAGTTTTCTTTCCTTTCATGTTTCTAACCCTACAAAACACCCCTAAGGTCCCTCATACACATGGGAACAATTTAATTAACCCAAACAATTGATTTAAATAAAACTTTAACTAGGACATACCTCTATGATGTCTAATATCTTATAATAAGTAATTTTATATCTTCTTATTATTAAAAATACATTTACCATGGTTAAAGATAAAAAATTTTAATCAATGGGCGGAACAAAATATTAATGATTAATATATTATTTAATCAAGTAAAACTTTTCTTTCATGGATTCTCAAAAGACCTATTGTTCCTTATAATTTAATAAATTAATTTTGTAACAATTTTTCATGTGGTGGTCATATATTATGTTTTAATATTTCATTTTTTTCCAAAATTGAAATTAATATTATTTTAGAATAAATTTTTTTTATTAAATGATCTAAATTTCATAAAATTCCAATATGTGGCCAAGTAAAAGGTATATGGCTGTAAATATCAACCATTTTATATTTTGGGGTTACTTTCCACTTTATGTTATCTATAATGACTCCTAAAGAGTAAAGAACTTTTATTTCATGATAATTGTGAAAAGGGTTAACATAGGTTTAACACTAATATATAAGGGTAAAAAAATACCCCAAACATGAAAAAATTTATTATATAAGATTATTTATCCTCATCCTCATATTATATTATAATTTTATAAATATTAATCAAATTTTCTATAAAAATAGGATATATTAATTTAATACTTTACTTAAATCTAAGAGTCCCCCAACAATCACTTACAAATGGGAACACAATCTCGTCCTTTAGTTACATATTTTGAGACTTATATCTCAGTTAATATCGACCATAATACCATACTAGAATCATTAATCACATTATATATATTATTTTCATCCAAAAAGGGCAACATTTTAAGGCCTAAGGTGTATTCCAAAAGTGGTTTCTCAAAGAGGAACTATAACTATTTTCCGACCACCTTAAATATTATTTATTCCTATACCACCTCTAAATATATGTTATCCATTATAAAATAACTACTTCATTATTTAAAATATACTAAATTTTTATTATATTGATGGAACAACCATTATCTAATATAACCTGTGATTTTTAAACATAGATATCACAACTATTTATATGAATATTAAATACAATTCATAAACACACTTTTGATGACCTAAATAGTTTAGTGTCTTTGGAAGATAAAAAAATAAAATTTTTATATCATAAATGGTCTTAAAAATCTTCCAAAAAATTATCATATAGTAATCCTCTTAGGCATTCATTACCTAAACCTTTCTTCATCACCCAAGGATGGATAATTTAGAAATGGTGAGATCATTTGATCTATAAGGGTAAACATATGAGATATCAATATATAATCATATTAATGAAGAATATAAGAATAAGTATATGTGATCATGATCATAACATATGAAGTTCATACTAATCTTATCATAGATCCAAACACTATGTCATTGAATGAAACATTATCATTTCAGAAAACATGGAACACAAGAATAATAATTTATCATAAATCAATCATTGACTATAAGATTATTTCATAATAGTGTTTAACAATAATAAATATCGAAACACATTTAATATGTCAAGATTAACAACCGAGAAAAATAGCATTGTGGATCAGGATTTATCACATGTTTCTTATTATAGATCAAGATTCACTTATTTAAAATAGTAGATAAAGACACACCTATTTCCTATAGGTGATAAATCCCATTGACTGTATTTCCATTGTAATCTCATGAAATATAATGATTTTCCTAATTCATTGGAGGTTGAAATAGGTCCCCCATATAATAATGAAAACCATACTTATGTGTCTCATGATATCATAAAACATTCATCATATAATCACATGATACCCCATGTAAAGAAAACTATTTTAATAAACATTTCATCAATTCACCATAGTATAACTATGAAAAATTAGTGGGTTCCATAAACATTTCATCAACACAAACATTAAATATACATATAATAACAAGGTTGGTTACATTCAATATTAATTCTAGTAAAGCATGACATGTATAAAAGGATATCATCCTAGATTGAAAATTAATATGAAATATCACATGGAAATTTTATTAATGAATATAGAATTTTCACTTTGAAAAATAGTTTTTAAAACATAATACTTTTTCAAAATACCTTTTTATAAAAATAACCTTGTAAAAATATATATGATTATTAAAATATCATTTAAAACTTTTTATTGGTTTAAATATACTTTCCATTTTTAAAATCAGGTTTCAAAATTAAAAACTCCAAAAAAATTGAATTAATTTATTTTTAAAAATATAATTTGATAAATAAAATGTATGATTTAAAAATATTTTAAAAAATTTCTTGGGAAAAATATCATTTATAATTTGAAAATAAAATTTAAAATATAAAATATTTTCAAAATAATTTTATTTAGAAATAAAAATGGAATATTATAAAGGAATATTCAAATCAAAGATCGGTCATGATGGAGGAGAACTCCTATTGTGTCAAACATGTTAAAATGAATATCAGTTTCATAATTTTAATAATATCCAAATCTGAATTGATTTGAAAATGACATGAACATTTCGTAGAAAAATTATAAATTCTAAAATGAATAAATCATTATTCAATAATGTTGATTCTCATAATCACATGGAACACACTTTTCCGTGGATGGGTGCATGTCGAGGGATATCTTGTGAGGGAGAGGCATCACCACACATCTCTTTTTGGAACCTCACGATGCTAGAGTTTCATCCCACCTCATTCACTTCGGGACGATGTTGCACACCAAAGGATTAATAAGAATGCATATATTGCACCTATAGTTGATAAACTATAGTAGAAGTACCATGAGTGCATGAGACTACTCATGTTATAACTCCCTAAATACTCCCTAAAGATCAAGGATAGATTTTAGATCGAGTCAAGGAGCGGCACACCTTCTTACAACAACTAGTGTGGAAATGTGTTCCCTATATACAACCCTATTCACAATAGATATACCCATTACAATACATCCATATGATACACATATGGATTTACCACATTGGATATCATGCAGAGAAAATATGTAACTAGGTATATCATCACTTTAAGAGAAACCAAACAATGCACCAATATCAGTACCTTATATATCCCAGACTAAAAATCATGAGCCACGATGGGACTGTGAATTTATGTTTTATTAATTCAGGAAATTAATATTTTTTCACAATAAAATTTTGATTTAATATACTTTTTCTAGTTTCCATTTAGATGCTACACCTATATTGCATTTGTTATAACCTACGCTGCTATTTTATTTTCTCCTAATAAAAACGCATGCAATCCATTTTTTTTGTCTGATTAAATATGGGATGTTGATATTGTGTGTCAGTTGTTTCATGTTGTCCATCCACCTATGTTGTGATACTCATTATATTTGGATTTCTATTTCACTACTTCAGAATGTGGAAGCCCTGGATAGAGCAGGAAAATTCGGTTTTGAAGGCTCCCAGGGGGTTTTCAATTCCCCTGCCTGTATCTTCCCGAGATAGTGAATCGATTCAGTTTTTTCTTGGATCTTCGGCATGGTGATCTGGTCTTCCTCGAAGAAACCTATATATGTGGTTCTTGGTGTAAGCATCCTCATCAGAGCACAATCATGCCTTCCAAACTCCCATCAGGCTCATCGTAAGGCCTGAATGTGGTGGAGATCGACCTCCTTCCCTAAAAGAAAAAATTGTGGATTTGTGATCTACGAAACTAGGAACCCAAGAATGAGCGATGGGTGGATGAGCGAACAAATCTAGGAGGAGATGATTTCAACATTTTTTTAAAGCGACCAGAACTTACCGACTAGTTTTGGTCTGTCTTTTTGGGTATCAAAATAAAATTTCATTCTTATTTTTCATTTTTTAAATAGTTTCTTCTTGTTTTCTACTCTTCTAGTTGGTCTGATCATTGTATTGCTTCTGATTATTTCTTTAAAATAAATAAAATGCATGTGTCGGTGCAGGTGTTGTTATTTCCATGAAGAAGGTACCCAAAGGAGTTAAAGCATGTTAAATATCTTTGTCTCTTTACTATTAATCATTATATTATTGTTCTGATTGTTCTTTCATTATCGGCACACATCTCCAGCATGATCCATTCATATTTTGGTTTTATTTGTTCATTTTTCTACACAAAGAAATACCAATAGGGACTGTATATGAAACACAGTCATTGGAAGATCTACCCAACCCTGTATAATCTTCTATGCCTTTACCAGTCATGACGGGTCTATGATAATCTTTATCACTATTTTAACACCACAATTTTGCACGAAACAGGGATCCTTTGCATTTTATGTATGATCTGTGGGTATGGGATGTTCTTCATGATAAATAGTGGCTTCAAAAATACCATTCATGAAGTAGGGGAGGGTCACACCTACATGGTCATGTGCGCATGTGGTCACTGGGGACAATATCCATATATGGAAGATCCTTTGATGAGACCATTGGATCATACGTTCGGTCGATGCCCAAAATAGAGAATGTAGTAATAGAGATATGCAAGGTCACTACTATATATTGTAGTAGAATATAAGGTGATAAATAAGTGTTTCATGAATATTATATGCCTATTGAAACTCCAACGTGTATAAGAAAATCCCTAGATCAGGTTATGTGAGAATCTAGAATCTACATGTCGTTACAAAACCACGCATAAAGAATGCTATGAATTACGGTGTTTTGAAGATTTAACTTGATGCAACGTATCTTAGAAATGAGGAAATGTGGTGATTTACATGTATAATACCATATGCCATTACCAATATGTATGCATGACCATGTTTAAAGGATGTTCCACCATTCATGGACGTGTAAAGAGAGTGCGGTGATTTAAATATAAATACATACAGTGGATCTTCAGTTTGAAGAAGATGGCCCTCATGTAGGAGAGATCCCACCCTCCCTACAAAATATGGTATCACAAATCCCATAATGGTTATCTGTATAGTATAAATATTTAATGTATGTGTATAATGAGAACATGTTATATGAAATTTATGTTACATCCTACGACAATATCCATGAATCCTTTTTCATACATCCATGACTTGCAAGGACCCTTGTTCACGATATGGAATCATACATCCATGAACACCCATCATATTGAAGTTGTTAAAAGAAAATAACCCTATAAATGTTCATACGTCATCAAAATATTCATCATTGAATATGAAACGCATCATAGGATTGCAAAGAAGTTTTCATTTGGAATGTATGCACGTATTCCTGAGATCCATCAATGAAAAGACAAAGAATCAATGTCCAACAAAGAATATATCCATGAAAATTTACTCATGTTATAATGAGATCCAGCACTAATCATGTGATGTGTGGTAGGAATACATGAAAAGTGACCAAGACAAGTCATGAGCACCATCGCAAGGTCCCGTATTTATCTTGTGACAAACTCCCAGACAACCATTGTCCCTAGTGATAGCTGAATGAGTTCCCCCAAGGCCGTAGGGGTTTTTATTGGAAAGTTCTTGACAAACCACCATCAATAACTTTAAAATAGAGGGGAGAACAGAATTTAAAAGTAAAATACCCCCAGTGGTCGTAGATATTTTTTTCCAAATCACATATGGGAAAAAATATCCCCTTCATGATATTCAAGACAACTGGCAAGACCTCTATGACTTTATCACATAAAATAAAAGAGGAAAAGGGAAGGAGGTGAGAGGAATTCGTGGTCACTGAAGTACACGTGAAACACACCCCAGGAATTCCGTGAAGAACCATGAGACAACGAAAACATGTCCAGCATATCTCAAAAAATCCCTATGGATTTTAATCCACACCATACAGAAGTCCTCTGGTGTGTCCAGACAGCCCCCTCAGTGCTTCAAGGATATAGATATAGACCTTTCTACAATGTGACCCATATGGGTCATGTGAGATGCCATTGTAAAATCATGTAAAAAATCATATATTTTACTCGAGAAAACTCGCATACCTCCAAACCCTTGTGACGTGAAACAAAGGGGATTAAAAGGGAGGATGCGAGTAGTGTCTATGGTCACTGAAATACATGTGACACACACCTAGAGTGTTCTGTGAGGCTCCATTAGACCTCGTTGTTATGACTATCTTACCTCATGATGTTCTTCCATCTTTTCAGTCTCATGGTGCAAAAGTCATTATGCATGTCTAAGAAACTCTACAGTGGTCTAATAAAAAATGAATAGGTTTTACCAAGTGATGATCACACACACCATACAACTCATATATTTATGCCACATGTCTCTAAAAAATAGAGGGAATATCCTCAACACCATATGTACAATCTAACATATCTCTTGAAATTCATCTCTTAAAATTAAGTAGGTAGTAAAGTGAAAGGTTAGTAGGGTTATCGGTCGCTGAAGATCATGCTATACACCAAACACACCCTCATTGTTGTCTTACAAGACCCAAATACAAGCCATCAAAGGACTCATGAAATCCTTCTGACAGTCATTTGGATCTCGTGAAGACCCTTGGGTATATTGAAATGAATACATGAATGTCCTTAGAATTGAATGTCCTCAATAGTGAGAACTAATATAATAAAAGAATAATGGAATTGCGGCCACTGAGAATTAGGCAGAACCCATGATGTCGTCCACTATAGAGTCTCATAAAACTACATAACAACAAACCCCACACCGACTCCATCCCGGACTCATACTAGAATCCCCACACAAACTAGCGATTTTATGGATGGACATGCCTATAAATATCCTCCTCCATGATGGAAAAAGTCTTCGATTGCGTTGTTAATTAGTTGTAGAATACAACGCTAATATTTTGGACCCAAACTAATGCTACACATGTCATCAATCAAAATCTGGGCTTCTGCACACATCTGATCATGAAAACAGTCAAATTTGATGCAGTTAATACACCGGTGGACCTACAGAACAGTCATGTTCAATGAATAAAGCCCTACAAGTGATCAATAATAGATAACATGAAGAAAGTATAATGATGTATGCAAAAAAAATCGCATTTCCTCCATATCACATGTGCCCAAAAATATTGACACTTAACCGAACTACAACACTCAAAAAATAAGGGTAAGAAACAAGGATTGAAAATGAAAAACCCAAGTGGAAGACATGATCACTTACCCCCATGTGCTTCGTATGTGTCGTCCATGAATACATGATGGTACCAAGTCACACCACCCGAACCTAGAGACACCTCATCAACATTTAATCTGGGATATAAAGAACACTCTGAACATGTGAGGACAAGTCATGCAGACCCCACTTTGATCACGTGAACCCTCTAGGTTCATCACCCTGGACTGGAGATATACTCAAGATGCACCGCCTGACTTGTTTAATGGTATCCATTCATGTCAGCCGAGTCTTATCGACACATATAGGCAATCTATAGCTGGATCTCGTGGGGTTCCCTCTAGAAATGATGGCCTAATCCTATTATTTCCTCATGAGGTGTCAAACATGTCATGACACACCCTCTGGACATATCGTCATGGTCCCACGATGTCCTTCTATCATTCCAACCAAGACATGAGACACCCCTCAGATCACGCTACAATGATTCTCATGACACCCTATACATGTGTCGAACCTGGTGAGGCAATGAACACTAGGGTATGCCAACAGGATCGTGAGACACCTTCAAAATATGATGTAAAATACACTAGGGAATCCTTAATTTGTAAGCCCCATCATCTCCAAGAGATCTATGAGCAATTTTATTCCCTCCCTAACTGTGATACCTAGGATGCCTCCTTTAGGGCCTAAGCTCCATATAAAACAATCCTAATACATACCAACTAAAAAAATCCTATATCTACACTCCATGAGACTGATCATGCACTCTATCTTGTTTGTCTAAATGACCATGTATCACATGAGCTTAGGGTGAAGCAAAAAATGCCTCATTAGGCATCAAACAACGATTCACCAGAGCATGCCTTATGTGTAAGACCCAACATCGATCAAACTATGATGACTCTGATTCCTACCATAACAAAGATACATAGTACATATGTCCTGGACTCAAGCTCAAATATTTCATGTTTTGACCCCCCCCCATTTTATTTCTTTTCTACATGTTATTAAACTACAAAAATCAATATAACTATGTGTGTTTTGATAACTCTAATTACCAAGATACGTAGACAACCTCATAATGGATCAATCCCAACCTTGGAATGTCAAACGCCTCTATAAAACGAAGCATGTACCAAAGAACATGGTCATATGGTTTCAGCATATAAGTAACCGCTCAATACTAAAAAAATGATGATGTACCTTGGATACATATAGACATATTCACAAAATAGATCCCGGTAATTCGATCATAAAAGAGAGTTAACCCATAGCTATTTTTAGGGTAACTGGTCCCACATTGGGATTATGAAGAGGTTCATTAACATGTCTTGAATCTATAACAGTGTATCGGAGTTGGAAAAAATTTCCCCAAAAAAATTGTGATGATTTCATACTCCAATCTTATCAACCAATGTGAGTACCCAAGAGTTAATGGGCTAGAAAACCCAACTTTCCGCCAGCATTTGTAAAGAAGTTCCATACCCAGCTATGAATGGGGGAACCATTTTGAGTTGCTGAGAAAAGTGAAAATAGTAACATAACGAGCGAAATCCATTCCAAAACACTAAATCCCAATGAAAAAATAGTAAACCTGATGTGAGTCATTGAAATAAAATAATGATTGGGTTATAAGCCATTGGACAATTCTTTTTGTCCCCATACAGAATCAAAAATTATAAATCTGATGTGATTCCATCTAATAACATACAATTGGGACATAATCCATCAATCCATGTTACATTCTCCTTATATGAGAAAAAAATCATAATATTCAATTGAACCTCTTAGGAAATTGTAATTTGTAAAAAATATATATACAAAACAAATCAAACCATCATAATCCAAGATTTTTGTATGTCTATCCTCATGCTGACACGTGCACATGAGCAGAGTTTCCTAAAAGAGAATATAGAAAAATTCTGTTGACCATGCATATCTGATTGATAATTTTTATTCCTATGATATGGAACAGATTGGTGGCCTTGTAACTTGTTGTTTTCCTTATATCATTCTCCTAATATGAGATAATTCCTTCATCTTACATCACTCGTTCAGATATTTCATCCACCACAACGACCCTCAGGGGTCATAAAACAATCTCACCTACCAAAAGGCTCCAACAGAAGCTAGAAAACATGATCATTCAGAAGTACCACCAATATGGTATAATATCGACTATGTAAACTACTTGTGAAACTCTACAAGAACGTCATCCAGTGTGTCCATGTCACCTGATGAAGGTTGCACCAAAACTGATAGCCTCCATCTCCACAATCAATCAATTTAGCAGTATATCCCTCGAGAGTGAAAACCACAACCTTCCATACATGATGATGGTTGATTAGGGACCTATATCTGGCTTCCCCATGGTTCAGGAAGTACCATGGAGGGATCCTGATAATCATTGTCACCAACATCATCATATTGGTACCTATAAACTTCATGGTGAGGGTTCCTCCCCACAGATAGCCACCTTGTACACTCATATTCGGTCTCCACCAAGTAATTATCATCAAATAGATAAGATGTTAGATACCACAGATATGGATAATACCCCCACTCCTACAAACAGTTCCCACTATGCATGAATCCCATCAAAATATCCTGATAGAACATGGATAATATAAGTGGGTACATATCCTCTCTTCAATAGAGGATATCGAAAAATAGGTCATGTAAACAAAAAACAGGAAGGTATATTTTCCCACAATAACATTAATAAAATGCCAATACATTTTAGAAAGAGTTGAAGAACTCCACTAGGATATTACATCATAGTTTTAGATCAATGGATATGGAGCATAATCATATCTCTACAGTCAATATGACACAACACTTTGATCATCATGATCAAGTTGTTGTACCAGATTGGACATACATTATTTCTTCCCCATGTCTAGATTATCAGTATATCTTGATGAAGAGAGGGGCATAAGATTAGGCTCATAATCATGTTCCAACCATTGCCAAACAGGTGAGGGTGGAACACACCTTTGGATTAGAGAACATGCCTACTGATGTAGTCCTAAGACATATTTTGGAGGCCCAAGATCAAGTCAAAATCCCTATTCTAGAAAAAGTGAACCACGTAAGAGTGGAACAATCCTCGAGATGAGCTCATATTCCTTTCAATGAATATGCTCAGTATACTCCAGCAGATCAAATAAGTAAGGCCCATATTCCCACATCTGTAATGAATGATGGATCCAACATCATTCCAAGTAAATATATGAAGATGATTATATTTATTCTCCCACTCCAGTGGTCTGTCAGCATATTCTTGTAGGGAATGCATATTCAGACCATGTGCCTATTTCTGATACAACCAGATCCAACTAGGTGAGAGAGGCACACGCCTCTCGGAGGATGATACTCCTACCAACAATGACCAGTTCCATAACCCATAGGCTCAAGATTGGGCCCATACCCCCGTCTTGACTGAGCCTCAACAAGTAATAGTGGCATATTCATAAGGATATGCTCATATCTCTATCGAAAATTAGGAATCCTATAGACATATTTTAAAAACTCATCAGTAGTGGGATCATATCCCAACACCACCAGTCGATTGTATATAAATTACATCAACTGTTGTATAGTGGGACCATATCCCTACATAACCATGAAATTTCGGTCGACATAATACATCCATGACATAGAATGTGAATCATATTTCTAATCTTCTAAATTCCAGTTTCCATGAGGTTTTTCTAGAGACACACTCAACACCACAAGGGGTTGTCTACTCTTATATCAAAGAAGAAGTAAGAGACGTTCAATACCATGATATTCCTTATCGTGTTTATGTGGATATGGATTGTAGGGAATCGACTCCTGAAACCCACTGTGGTCAACCTCCCCCTGAAAATATCTCACATGGGAAAGGCATTCGACTTATTTTTCAGACACTTCCGTATAGGGAGGTTAACCAAACACTGGAACCTTCATATAGATAGGCTCTCTAAACATCGGGGTTGACTATATATAGTTCCCCATCAGCATCCAAAAGCACTCCAATTCCATCAGTAAGAAACAATTAGATTCAACATCTCTGGTCTGACCTAATGGAGGAATGTAAGTCTAATGAAGAAGAGGATGATAATGACATATATAGAGAGTTAGCTGAAAACAACCTCCCCATCAGGTTATGGCCCCTCTCTACATCCATCTATTAGAACCCCAATGATCTAGAAAATAAGTTCATTCCAAATATATACAATAATATGTAGGATACTCATCGGTGACTGAAGGATCAGAATCTCCCTTATCCTAGATATGAGTTTCACCGTCATACCATAAGGATACTGGGTTTCCAGCTTGACCTAGTTGTTATCTCCATCACTCGATCTCCACAACTAGAAATGAACAGAGAAAATGTGTAACATGTTTTCCATAGTTTCATCATGAAACATCAACATTTTATCTCCAAATACACATCAGGCATCTGAATACAAGGATGGTGAATGTATGGAGAATTAAACATTACCACTCCCGTGGAATAACAGATCCCATCAGACATGACACCCTTCAATGTTATAGCCTCCCATGAGGTCTGGGGACCAAGAAATTCTTGGGCATGTTGTTCACTACAAAAAGATACCCCCACTCTAACAATTCCTATAAATCACATTTGGTGAGAGAGGATTGTAAAAAAGAATTCAAATTGGTCCCTTTACGATAATAGATGGATGTTTGGAACATGGAGATCAATGTTGTGATCACCTAGAAAACTAAATGCAATGAACAATCATCTTCATTGGCAGCCATCACAGCCAATTCTAACACAAGAACAACTTCACCGCATCATAGAGACTATAGTAGAATCTTCCATAGCATCCATCCAGGATGTTACTTGACGACCAAGATGTGGAGGACGTTTTCCACTGCCTCCACCCCTTGGGTAACCAGTTCCTGAGAAAATTCAGGACGTTCTAGCAGAAGACTCACATAAAACTCAACCCATAAGGCTAGGAAATTTTATATATCAATGACCATCTCCAAATACATTATCCTTTGAAGAGGGATGAGAGACATCAGTGCCGATTCCGGATCACCTCGACATGAACAGGTTAGGAAAGAATACATCATCATGTCTAATGACAGCCCAAGATGATCCCCAAACCACAAGGCTATGGATAGATTTACTAGCATCTACACCACAGAGGGAATCAATATTCTCTAGGTTGGGAAGAAGAGATCAACGGTTGGCATACCACTAGTTCTTCTCACCGTAAGACAAACCACTGTTAATTGTCACTCAATCGGCAACCCTGATCTGAAATTCCCTCATGGTCACCATTCATAACATATGAGGAGAGAAGTGTATAGTGAAATAAATTATCCCCCACTAGGGTTGCAAGACAAAATGGCCAAATATAGCCAAGGGATTGAATAATTACCCTAACGAAAGCATTAGAGAATCAAATTTCCATGTGGAAAGCAATGGAACCATCACCATTTCTTGATATTCATTTGGGAATGTAATCACTGTCAACATTGAATAAATGCATCAAGATAGGGAATAATATAGTATCATTAGGGATGAAATACCCCATGATTAAGGTGATTTGAATGCACTAAATGAGGTCCCTCACACTCAAAACCGAAGAAGGTTTGAGAATTTGGAACCCCTAAATATAGAGTTTCCACCTTCTTGGTGGAATATCTCTAAAGATAAAGAGAAAGTAGCAATTTCACATAGATTTCCATATTTTGAAGAGATATTTTCCTAGTAAAAGAGTGAAATACATGCTCTTCGATCGCTCAATTGGGAGCTACTCTGGGGAAAAATTTATATTGCGTATTATCTCCTGTAAGAGGTGAGTATTCTCCTTCTGATGGTTGATTCAACAACCAGAGTAGTGTCTGAATATCAGAATGGATATGATTATAAAAAACACATCCACATAAATGTTGAATCTAGGAAATATTGGGACTTCTAACCACTTTGGCGAAAACTAACCCTCTCCAATGTAACTCCTCGGTCATTGGAAAAATAGAGGATCAATGGGAGATGAAAGTGGGACCACCATATCAGCCCCAACTCGCTCCCTGCAGATGAGAGGTGGATCAATCAATGGTACCTACATAATTTATCACATCCATTGAATCCCAGATTACTCTGATGGAAGTCATGGAAGGGATATGTGCACAAGTGCAGCCTGAGAAGAATCCATATCCTGAATGGGTAGATGACACCCCGTCTCCACCCAACTTCATCAATCCTACCTTTTCCATATTCAAGGTTGAAGGCGGTCTAGAGTACCGTCTCCACACTTCATGTTTCGATGAAGACCAATGATGGGACCTCAGGATCAGAATGAGGTGAGAAAAATGAGGTGTATTGTATAAAAATTGAATGGTCTAGCCTTTTCTAGTATAATAGTATGCCTACAAGATCTATAATTCCAAGGGAAGACCTTCATTGTCAATTCCTTTACCAATTAACTTCAACTCTAAAGAAGATGTCGATCATCATCCAAATGAACATAAAGATATGAGCGAATTAAAGGGGGTGGGACTTCATATCATGGTGCAAGTGTCTCACCTATTCACTCAGCATCCCTCTCTCACAGGGAAAACTGTAGGACATCTGTGCTAAAAATCTCAGTGATGAGATGAAGACACCCCTAATCCATATGAAATATCTATGTGGATTCAGATATTTTACTGATACAACAAAACTTCTGTAAGAGTCTATTCAATGAACATGATCCTAGTCTCTTCCCACTCAACCAACATAAGGAAAAAATACAGGATGAGCAGAATCTGTAGCTATCACACTCAATCCCACAATAGTCCAACCACCAAGGTATGCATCAAACCATGAAACACCTCATTTTGACTGATGTATGCCACAAAATATCCCTCATCTAGAATCATAATGAGAATAGAACTAAAATGGATTTCCGGAACTAATGGACAAGGTTTACTTCATCCGAAATGATCCAGTCCCAGGCTACTTCATGGCAGACATGGACAATAACTTGGTCATGCTTCCACAAATGAGGATTCCCGATGTAGTCAACCTCAATGATCATCTTGATTACTACCCTTTCATCATAAGGGAGGATAATAATATCCAGAACTGTTAGGTATTTTAGGACTCCTTTCAATGCATGCTTGACTCTTGATATATGAAATTAGATGGTACTCCAGAACAAGTGTCTAACATAACCATTCCCTTTCAAGATGAAGATGAAGGATGACATAAAGTTCCTACCAAGAAAGTATAGATATTTGAACGCTAGATGACTTGTAAAATAGTTGATCAAGATCATAGTTCCCTAAGGACACAATTGTGAAAACTCATAAAATCATCACCACCCAAAATGAGAAGTCTTACATACCTCACAAGGGTGGTCGTGACCACCAGAAGCAGGAATAAATAGAGGATGAAGAGTCATATTTTTCTCCAATGTAGTCTCTAACTCTTGTGTATTTCTTCCCAGCATCATATGTGCCCCGGGAACCACCCTACCAAACAGAATCCTTATCAATTGAAGAGATCATATTCGGTTTCATTAAAAATATACACATGAAAAACCCCATTCTCCAATGATGAGTATGACCCCAAATACGGTTCTCCCATATATAATAGGGAAATGGGAGGTTGTATGTGCTGAAGATGAGGATACTGAAGACAATGCTGATACAGACAGATTCTAAATCCTATCCATATCCCCATAAAAGAATTATATGTTTCTGAATCCCATGGTAAAGAACTCTAGTAGGTTCAAAGGAAGCTGGGAGGTTCTTCTAAGACCACCAGTAGTCACCCTCACCTAATTGTATTTCATTACCAATTAACAGGGTGGGGGCATTCAACTTGATCAACCCAAGCAATAGGGAAGCCTAGACCACCCTATGCCACCAGCGGCAGATACTGCCTCAACCTCATTGCTAACCCTAGGTCTATTGACCTTAGATACTCCATCATCCAAGACACACACCCTTGAACATCCCCATATTGGGAAGTGAAAAACTTTGGAAAAAAGGTATGATGTTCTAAAAAAACTATTTATGATCCCTTCCATGCACCCAAATCCTTGATGTTCTTAGTAATTAAAGAGAACAAAGAGAGGCGCTTATTGAATCCCTCTAGGAGCCCACATGAATTTGAGACAGAAGTCAATGCAGTCGAAGTCTATCGAGTAGAGACCATGTCATCAGGATGTCATATTGCTATATCATTATCTAATCAATATTAGATGGAGGTCATACAAGAACACATAAAAGTATTGTACATCTCAGGAAAAATTAAAAATGTCAATGTTCAATGGGTGGTGATCGAAAATTGATCCAGGATAAAACATGTCCTAGTTAGGAACCCATTATGAGTACGGTTTATCAAAGGTTACTAATCCACCATAAATTTGACCGTATATGGATTTGATAAGAATGAGAAAAGGCCCCTCGAGAAGATTAATCTAGATACCCAATTTGGGGAGCTCACATATGTTGTCGTGTTCATAGTTATCCAGCAAAACACCAAATATAATTTCATTACTGTAAGACTCTAGATCTACATCCACTTAGCGGTACTATCAAAATTCCATAAATATTTTATGTTCCCCATCAATGGCACGGTCGACATACTTCATGGAGAAAAATACCCCTTCAAGACATGTGGATATGTATATGCTAAATAATACTTCAACAATAAGGGAGGAAAACAGCCTTTGGTAGATGATGTTATATAATTTTCCACCCCCGATGGGTTATGGAATGCCCCTGTAAATCTCTAGAGCATGATCGATGAGGATTACATGCTCCCCCTAAACATGGTCAAAATAAAAGACCTAGTCCCTGTGGTCTAGGCCTATTCTATCCATAGAGAAAATCATCTTCAACATCTCTCTATAAAAACTCATATTAAAATAGATGACACAAAAAGGGATGGAGATGAGGATGATCTTAGAAATGACCTTCCAGCATTCGAGGAAGGTGTTTCCTCCACTATAGATGAGATCTGAAAGACAAAACCTAGAGATAGAGGAAGATCCAAGACCTACCTTGATTAGAACCACCATTCCACATGAAGAGTAGGAGATGCATATCTCATTCCTGAATCAACACTGATATGCATTTTCCCAGAAATATTACGAAATTACAGAATTAAATCCTGATGTGCCTACAAATCATCTCGAACTACCTTAAGGGAATCAAGGCTTCAAGTAGGATGCAAGGGGAATTTACATCTCTCATTCTACAAATTTTGCAGGGGAATTTCACATGTTGTTCAATGAAAACATTTTTTGAGAATTGAAATACCCAAAATAACATTCCAACATCATTCCCTTCAAGAAAAATAATGGGGAGATTAGTGTATTAAATTATTTTCAATAGCTTAATCGGTATTTCTCAAACAAATATTTCCCCTTTCCAGACACAAAACTCTTTATCATTGCAGATTCGGGCTTCCAAGACCTTTCCTTACTGGATCGGTACTCGGGAGATAATTAGATCAAAATGGACACAGATGATGAAGAAGTCACCACCTTCAGGGGGCCCCATGGAATCATTTTCTACCATGTCATTCTGTTCAGAATAAAGAATGTCGACACCACATATCAGCAATCCATCCATCACAACATTAACTTGTTCTTGGGAAGGATATCTAAGTGTTATTTCGATTACCTGGTTATCAAATCCGGAATGTGATGTGATCACTTCATAGATATTTGAGAAATATTTAACAAGTTGTGAGAGCATAGTGTAATGATGAATCCTCTAAATTGAAATTTTGTTGTAACATCAGGTAAATTCCTCAATTTTCTATATACCACTGTAGTATCAAGGCATACCCGGAGAAGACTAGGTGTATCCTAGCAATGTCCCCCTTAATAATGTGAAATATGTAAAGGGGATCTAAGGTAACCTCGCATATATTCGGTGATTCATAGAAAACCTGGATGGAAAAGCTCCCCCATTCACGATGCTAATGAAAAATGGGGTCAACTACCAATTAGATTATGAGTGTAAAAAATATTTCAAATATCTCAAGCAGTATTTTCTACAATGACCAGTTTTGATGCCTCTAGTGGAAGGGAGGCCACTCATCTTATATGTGGATGCCATAAAATTCTCACTAGGTGTTGTCCTTGTATAGAATAATGATTTAGGGAGGAAGAATAGTATTTAATACCTCATCTGAACTATATTGGGTATCGAGGAAAAAAATTAGATGTTGAAAATAACAACATTTCTATCACCTTTGTACTGAAATTGATGCACCATGAGGACTACCTAGTATTTCATATCAACCCACTCAAGTATATACATGGCCGCTCTATGATGGTCAGTTTCTTTGATCGAAGTGCATTAAACTTTCAGTAGTATGGAATCTTTTTCCTATCATAGGGGTCTGTAAAAGAAAATGCTCTAGATGACTACTTTGTGGCACATCCCACTCTAGAAGAAACATAGGAGGATATTGAACTCCCTTATAATGATATATTTTATTCCCCTGACACTCCCCGTACATGGGAGATGTATTTTTTTGGGGCCACCCAGAGTCTTATCATCGCAATAATGGAAAACATGAAGCACAATCTTCTTGGATAGGGGTTATATATGTCTCTACAAACAATAAAGTTTTGGACTACTCTTTCTCACTGTCTGAAGGCTGCATGAACAATGATGTGGAATAACATTCCCTTGTCACTTGGTTGGAATTAGCTTTAGAGATGTACATCACCTACCTGAACTTTAATGGGGATTTATAACTACTTATAAAGATGATCAGAAGTGAGTATTCCATCAAGAAGCTAGAGGTATCCCACCTCAAATGGCTATGTCAGGGGACTAATGAAATAATTCCCCTTTGATCCAACATTTAATTATATCCCTCGATCACAAAATTTTCTTTCTGACACACTGGCTAATGTATTAGTGATCTTGGTGGACCCTAATAAAGAGGATGCAGCCTTCCTTATAACACATTAATGAATTATCTCATCGATCATCGTATGTTATATGAATGAGATCAATTAGTTTAGCACCGCCCCATAGTATGATGAACCAACGAATTCCTCTTAGTTGATGGATCCCATAATTAGCTATTTTAGGATTGAACTCTCCTGAATGATCATGCTTTAATGGAACATATTTACTTCTGTGCCAAAAAATTACCTGGAAGTATTTTTCAAAGTATAATAAAATCATATTCAAGCATGGGTTCGATAGAATTCTCCTCATGTTTATTGAATAAGTAAAAATAATTCCCATCATGGAAGAGGTCCACATATGTTCCTATAGTTCCCACCAATCAAGAACTATGATCTCCCACTAAATAATAATGTTAGGATATTACAGGAAGACCATGATACATGATCACGTAGAATTCACTATAGAATGTCAAGCATGCCAGATTCATGCAAATACCAAACATCAAACCAAAAAATAAATGCATAAAACAAAATATTATTTTCCAATATTCATTGGGGCATTGATGTTTTGGGACCATTTCCCCAAGCCACCACAAAGTAGTTCAGGAACATCAATACTGCTACTCACTTCTTCTCCCAATGGGCTGAGGAAATACCCCTCAATGATGTTATAATGACGTATATCATCAACTTTATAATGTCCCATATCATCACCAGGTTCAGAGTCACTCACACGATATTGACAGAAAGCAACACCGAATTCTACTCTGTTGAGTTGAAGAAGCTATAACAAGAGTATAAAATTTAAACCAATCACTCATCTTGCTATCATGTGGTGGAAAATGGATAGAGAGAGGCCTTCAAAATGACCATATTGAAAATACTCTAGAAGAGAGCGAACAAGGATAATATATTTTATCTAGAAAAACTCCTCCATGCTTTACGGGCCTACAGTGCCAACACACGTACTGCTACAAAATTGATGAAAAATCCATTGGTGTATGAGACTGAGGAAGTTATACCAATAGTGGTCTAGCTACCCTCACTCCGAATATCCATTTTTGTGAAACTTTCAGGTGATGATAATGCATAGAAATGACTGGATGAGTTGGAGTATCTAGATGAGAAGAGGCTTTACACACTTCAAAACCTTGAGATCCAATAGAACCGAATAACAAAATCCTTCCATAAAAGAGATCACCTCTATTAGTTCATCCAAGGAGAACCGATGCTACCTCATAGAACCCCAATTATACCAAGATATTAACCCTTGAAGTTGGAACCCATGTCAGCGGGACCTTGAATCATACATAAATTCTATCATAATGGTGCATATTCACTGGCCACCATTGATGGGGAGTGTGTCACATCAACCACCAATGCGAGATTTCTACATAAATAAAATGTGTAATCGCAAACAATAGGGAATCCATAATATGGTAAGTCTCATAACTTCACTTTCTTCATGATGTTAAACTATATATAATGAATTTCACATGATAACAAACTATGCATTCCCCTACTCACCCCATGATGTTAAACTACAAGGTTATCTAGAACAATGTGCAGCTTGATTCTCATTTTTAATGAGATACATAGGGAAGCCTTGATCCTATATCTTTGCCTAGCCATAACACAACATAAAACACTCCTATCCTAACCTCAATTTCTTTTGACTAGTTTAAGGTTACATTTTTGTTCCTTGTTTCGCTCACTGAGAATAGCTCACATGGGATTATGAATTCTGATAACAATTTCCCTATGTAAAACATGGAATGAAGGCTCAATATGACCTCGAGTCCTTAATGCATGATGTTAAAATTCATGTTCAATTTCCCCAACACAATATAAAATAGTACATCCATATGGACTTCACCAGAGGGGGACACCATCGTTGATGTTAGTCTCTATCCGGACTAGCCCTTCCAGAACTACATATTCCAGGATTCCCATCCTCATGGGATGCAATGTGACGCCCAGACACATTGTTTCCAGGACCAGCCAAAGGCATTCTTTGGGAATTTATGGAACATTATGGGCCTTCAAATACCACATTCATGTTGGGTTATAGAAGGTCATGTCATACATACCCCTCTGGAGGTGCTTCCCCCTGACATCTTTACCGCAAGACATTAAACATCATGGTTATCCATCCACTATATATGTATTGATTCTTGCCATCAAAGGATAAATAGTGACACCCATAACCCAACATCTAGACCCATACATAGGATTTTATTACTTTTACATAAATTGATACAATGTCCACACCAAAAGAAACAAAACTTTATGGCCAATTTTCTTTTCTGTGTGACATAATACTGCACAGACCCATGAAATCCATCTCAACTTGCATTGGGTGACCCATTTTTATACTGAGTTATGTTAAAATTGCATAGAAATCTGCCATTGTTGCATGAAGTTAAGTTTCACCGTGATTGTTGAACTATCTGTCACTTGATTCCCCCCATTATGAGATACATATAAACACCCATGAATTTAATCCTTGGGTCCAATCCTAGGTATGAAAACCCTACCTTGTTTTCAGCCCCTAGGCCTTATCCCCTTTCAACGATGTTTGGTGTGGTGTAGATCTCTTTGTTCTTCATTCATGTTATGTTTTCTTTATCACTCTATTCACACTCCCTTTATGACCTTATTCACCCCAACTTCTTCCATGCCACATAAAATTAAACTGTACATAATGCTAAGAACTATTTTTGTCTTGATTCTCACTCTAATGAGATTCATAGTGATTCATGGATCTCCAATCCAAGGCCTATTTGATACTATCAACAAGGAATAATTCCCACCTCTATATATGGACTAGACCTACATAGAGTACCTCCATTTCAAAGAACTACATGGACTTTCTTTCCCAACCAGAGATGATATGTAAGAAACCTACTCGGGGTTAAAGCATAATGTTTCATTGACCATATCTGTTCCACCATCTTCATGTCAGTTCAAATTCATCCTCACCACATGACATTAAACTACATATAATAACTTCATCTTTATCACATGACATTAAAGAACACAGAGATCTATGAACTATGTATGGCTTGATTTCTATCATCACATGATACATAGTGATGCCCATTCCCCAAGATTTGGGACCATACATAAGATTATATTCCTTTCCTAATGGATAATCCTCCATCCATATGACACAATGTTATACTACATGGGAATACGTCTAGATAGCATGAAGTTAAACAACATAGAAAACTTAGAACTATCTAGGTCTTGATTCTCATCCTCATTAGTATGTTGTGATGCCCATACATTTTTTCATCCGGACTAGCCACATGTATAACCTTCTTTGGCCCCATTGGATTTATTTCTCTTAGACATATGTGTGGTGTGGCTGAGACCTCTTCGGTGTTAATTCAAGTCTGGTCACTTGATGGCACCAAATTTTGCATCTACATTAGGGATGCTATCTTACGATCTATATCGAACAACTCTAAACTAACAGTATATATCTATAAAATAAGACATTGAACTATGTTTCATCATCCTTATATCATGATGTTAAATTGAATTGATGTCAGTCCTTTCCACATGACAGTAAAAAATATAGTTGCTCACGATCTATTTGTGGATTGATTATCACTTCCATGAGATATGTAGTGACACACAAGTTATCTTCCTTGGCCCTAGACACAACATTACTGCCCTTCAGGTCAATTATCGTATCCTTACCACGTGACGTCTAATTTCATGAAGATGAATGAACCCATAAATTCAAGATGGGTCACCTTCGTCCTTATCGTATGACGTTAAACTGCATGAAAAAATCATCACTGTAAGATGTCAAACTTCATGGATGTTCTTCCTTACCGCATTACCATAAACATCATGGAAGTGAATCCCCACTATATGATGATAATATTTTTAGTCCATAATCTGTCACCACTCATAATAAATGGACCGCAAGAGACTTACCTTGTCCAACTTAAGAAGGATTTGCTTCCATTATCTTTTTACGCACCTAAATCCATGTTCTAAAATCCTTGTCTCACGTGTATTGGGTTGTCACAAAACGTTCAATTCCCAGAAGAATAAATAAGGTCTCTCAACGTGTCTGTGCTATTGATGTGAGGGCTCATACCCACCAACCAGATACATCATGGCCTGATGCAAAGGGCTTTCTGATTCTAGTGAGTCTGACGTCACCAAGGTGGAACCCAATAAACCATTGTGTTATAGGTCATTCCCATAATGATTGTCCCATATCAACACTCATGACATGAGAACCTTGTCCATGATTTATGACATCCCAATACCTCGCTCGGAAGGATGTTGGAGTACACTTTACCCTGGGTGTCCAAATGAGTCTCTTGTGTAACATCCCAATACTAGGTCCAAGTGGAATGACATAAAAATTCTCACACAATATTCAATGTAGTACGACCTTTTAATCTTGCACATAATGGTCCAAATCACAAGACATAAAATGGCCAATGAAAGATACACAAAACATGTGAGGTTAAAACCCCACAACATGTGGCCTTAGAAAAAATCAACTTTCTGCCTCCTAAACTCTTTACCTATTGAGTTTAGGAAAAACATAGGGCACATCAAAATTTTTAATATATCTCGTATGGTTTATTTGTGAGCCCTAATAAGATCCATGATATGATATATGGACCCCCAAGTCCGTGAATGAATTATAGCAGAGATTCATCACATCTCCTCATCACGTGAATGTGTTCGTTAGGCGGTGGATCAAAATTTAAGGTAATCAAACCCTCCTTATATTTTACACTTTCCACTAACCACACATCGTTAATTGCTGTGTCATGAATCACTATATCCTTCCATATGCCTTTGAATGGATATCCATCTTCAAGGACACATTACATGACTATGAATACATTCAAGTGTCTCCTTCATTTGCGCTTATTTCAGTCAACCAAATGTGACGCTCTAAAAAAGGACATTCTTATCCTCGTAAGCATTGTCATAATCACAGCATCCCTCATCATCTCAGTATTACTGAAACTCTCCTTTTATGACTATCCTATATCATTCTCCAGACTCAAACACCTGAGGTCTTGGTTTACAATCTTCTTGTCAGACTATCCTAGTGGATTTGATATCCTCAACATTGCACCACCATGTTTTGTACCCATTATTAATGGAATAATTTTACCCTTCATTGTTGAACCGTTTATTGGCCCACACCTCGTGGTTCGAAATCGTAAGGCATAGGGATTGAGCTATTCAATTAAAATATATGTTTCACTAGAGTTCTAGGACCCTTATTGTATAACCTTACTTCCATACACAACATCATTATCTTGATCCTTGAGCCTTCATGAATATTTAAGAGCCCTTGGATTGGAAAAGATATCTTTCTACATGGCCATGATATTGATATATGGGATTAGCCCCACCAAACAGAAACATATTGGCATGTTATAAAGTTCTTCATAATCCTTGTGAGCCTCAAAAACACCGTGGATGAACATGACACCCCATAGTGTTATGGGACATACCCGAAAAGTCAATCCCATTACATATCACCCTGATCGGACTTTTGGATTGTGCCTTACATCACCCACCTTTCAATTTTCTAGGCATACCTTGCCACACTAGTATTTCACCATCCACTAATTTCACCCATTACTCTACCATATCTCTTGGATACGAGTGGATATTAGTTTTTACTATCGATGATACCAATGTAAAATGGACATAACCCTATAGATAAAAGTATCTCCCACTTTACAAAAAATGTACTCCAATCACTGTGATCCATTTTCTGTAACATGGATGAACAAAGCACCCAAAAGTGTTTTGAGTCATTTCTGGCATTCCTACCACATATTTGATGAAGGTACAAGATAAAAGACCCTAAACTAAAGAAAAATATGGTTCAAGATAAAATACCATAAAAAACAGATGTTTCGAGCTAGAAGACCCTAAACTAAAGCTACTGATGTTATGAGCTACAAACTCTAAACTAAAGTAACAGGTTAATCCAAATATGGTCCCTAAACTAACACAACATGAGGTACGATCTAAATGACCATAAAATAGATCAATATTAGGTCTCAGATAAAATAAATTAAACTACAGAATAATAGTAGTTTAGCTTGTAAAATCATGAAAGGACCAGTATATGGCCTTATAAATAAATCTTAGATCACTCTCCCCATGAGAAAAATATTCTTCCCAACGATACTTGTATAAATTATACATTCAAACTAGCAAGATGATATGCAATAGATGTCTATCAATGGAGATTATCATAATATCGATGCAATGGATTATCATGCACATCATGAATGAAATAAATTTTTACAATGCATATAAATTTTAGTAGATCTATTCAATGATAGGGTACTAAAGGAGGAATTCATATTTAATCAGATATGTAGAAAAGTTCTTATGTTTACCATAAAACCATATTCTTTTCACGTTGAACAATTCTTATTCTAAGAAGAGAATTTTTTATGCTCATAATCGTGCACCACAACACATTTTTATGGAAGGGCGCATGTCAAGGTATATCACTTGAGGGATAGGAAGCACCACACATCTCCTTCCTTAACCTCTTGATGCTAGAGTTTAATCCCACTTGTTGCACATGGGGTTGATGTTTCACGCCAGTAGATCCATAAGCACACATCCTGTGCACCTATAGTAGATACTATATACTATTAGAAACTCAATTTCATGAGACTGATCATGATATAACTCCTTGAAGACTCCATAAAAAATAATGATGGATTTCAGATCAAGTCATTGTGCAGCACCCCTTTATACAGTAACCAGTCTGGAATGTTGGTCCCAATGTACATCCTTGTTCACAGTAGAACTCATTATGACAAGAAATCCATATAGAACAAAAATGGGTGTCCCATATCTTATATCATTCTGAGATAAGAAGGAGCTTGGTATATCATCACATTAATACAAACATAACAGTTCTCCTATATCATTGCATTAGATATTTCATGCTAAAACTCCTACTAACACACTAGGACTGTGTATGAAACACTGTCATAGAGATATCTATGCCATTTTGTACCATCACATATGACTTTACCAAACTTGAGGGGTATTTGGACATCTTCATCACCATATTCACAACACATGTGACCGACCCAAAAAATAGAGCATTTAGTAACAAATATATGCAAGGTAACCTCTACATAAGGTACCAGAAGCTATGGTGAAAATATGTGTTTAATGAATATTTTGGGAGTAATAAAGATCTATAGAGCATTACAGATACCACTAGATTATGTTATGTGATGATGTTGAATCCCCATGAAGTTACAAAACCACACTTGAAGAACACTGGTAATTATAGATTTTTTAAGATTTATCATCATGCAATGTATCTACATATCGTAGGATAAGTAAATATGCATGATGGATGGATGAGCATGTTTATAGGATGTGATGACACTCTTGGACACACAAAGATAGTTTGGAGATTTACCTATGAATACATATGGTGGACCACAAGTTTGATTTGTTTGCCTCTCCTACAGGAGAGATCTTTTTCTCCCTATAAAATAGAGTATCACAAACCCCATTAAAGTGATGAAAAGTTGTCTTCTGATGCCCATTATTTCACTCAAATTAAAAATCCACTGATGGAATTGTATAAACTAAACTACAAAACCACTTATATCTTAAGAATAAGATATTATACTTTCTAGATAAATTATAGAGTCAAGAGCCCATAAAGAGGATATGTGAAGAATATCACAAAAGACTACATTCTTATGTTCATTCGAAGAAGCTCTGAAACAACCAAATATATTACACGAAGGTATAGGCTTTGTGTCATACGTCATATGAAGGATGATGCCACTCCCGAGAGAAGATATCTCACATCCTCGCAAAGAAGAGAATTGAAAACCCCGCATGGGTTATACGAAGCAGTTCATGTGGTTGGGAATGATGGGAATGCGAAGAACACACAAACAATAGAAAATGTGAATGTACAATGGAAATAAAAATTTTCCCTCCAAATAAATAAAGTTGTGCAGTATAAGGTCCCATCCTTAAAAATTACATAATATTGAGTTAAATCAAGAATTTACATTGAGTAAATTTTCAGGTTTATAGCTTTAGAGAAATTGGACATAATAATTACATTACATCCCAAAAATTACAATGTAGACACTTCTACACAATTTCTATTTTTTCATAAAATAAAAACTCTTAAAAAGGAACATGTATTGTTCTATGTTTTAGACAACATGATTTTTCCATGATCCCAGACCTGACTTTATTCATATTTAAGTCTTGTGAAAAACAATTCAAAAGAGGGGATGCGCAAAAAAATAGTAATCTTTATAAAATAAGGAATGAAAACATTATCTCATCAATAAATATAAATCCAAAAAATCCATACTTTTCAATAATAACATACCAAGTGACATCATTAGACTTATGAGTATCACACAAAAATCATAAATCATAAATGCAGCTTATGGATAACATACATACATTGTATCACTCACATCTACATAGGGAGTTACATATGGAATAACCATCATAGTAGATTACCTAAATCTCTTAGGAGAAAAATTAACGTTAACCTCAGTCATGTTACACAATGCATTGGAGAGCCATCTCAGGCTCACTCCCCCTAGGTTTATCAAGGATCCACCTGTATACGTTAAAAATTACCAATAACAATAACATATTAACAACACATAAAACAAGAATAAATGAAAGATAACATTTACCCATTGCTTACAAAATATATCTTTTCATGATATTGAAACAGTCAATCCATTTCGAAAATCATTTAAAACATTTAATAAAAATATTTTTGAATCATAGTGTACCACAAAACATAGAATCTTTTGAACGAAATTTTATTTTGAAAACATTAATGTCCATATAAATAAATCCTTAAAATGATTTTTAAAAAACGGACAATAATGAGAATTATTTAGAAGAATAAATCATTAAAACATTTAAAATGATATTTTTGTTAAAGAGTTCCTAACCAAATGAGAGACACTTGAATACAAATAATTAATGTATAAAATTAATAAAGGGATATAATATCATGATAATAAAGATATTCCTGATATAATAAGTTAATGGAAATTATATAAACCATATGAAAGTGAATTTGTGTATAACAACAAATAAGTCTCAGTGTAATATACATTGAGACAACGTCCCTTGGAAATATCATATCAGTAGATTAGGAACAAATCAATGACATGATTATGTGTGACCAATAAGAATACACCCAATATAATAGGATATTAAGTCTAAAACAATCATATGAAATTAAAAAATATTCATATCAGGACATAATCAAGAAGTATAAGTTTATCCCAAATAATTGAAATTAGGATAAGAAGTTCTCTTAGAGAAATTAAACATCCTAATAGCGTCACTTTAATATTTATAAATTGAGTTAGTGAGATAGATAAGGGTATCTCATGAAATTTAAATAAAATTTACAGGAAAAAAATATAAATGAACATATCCCAACATTTTAGAATTTAAATTTAAAGACATAACATAAAATAAGTCTTTTACTAAAAGTATACGGTGAAAGGTTCCCTTACCGATTTGGTAACATACGAAACATACACCCATGAAGAAAGGATCATACAAATAATATGTAAATACAAATAAATTAAACTATATTACACAAATAATAAAATAATAGGCAGTACATACACCACAGAAAATGAAATAGTGGATAATATAGCATGAATCTAACGGGAATAAAAAGTGAGATGAAAACCCCTTACCTCAAGTCTGGCTGTTCTTGTATGTTTCTTGTTATTACTAAATAATAAACATAAGATAATTTATACTAGATTTAGAACCTTTTTCATCTTTATTATTCATTTTATATCCCTTATTACCTTGCTATAACAATTTGATTATTATTTTAGTTCAAATCGGACATTTTGTCGAAGTTCGAAACATGAGTTAAAAATGAACTTGTTATAATTATAAATTTTTCTTGTGGTCAAAATTCCATTATCTCTAGAAAAATATTCATGATTTATATATAATATATATCATATATATCTAGTATATATTCATTTATAATAGTCCATATCATTTGGATATATGAAAATGAAATGCACAGTTCATGGAGACGGTAAGTCGTACGTACGCATTAACGCTACATCCATTTCATTTTTTTCATTTTAAAAGGAATGAAAACCAAATGATACATAGGTATATTATTATTACAGTATAGAATAATATTTTATATATTGTACATATGTTAATTAACACCATCCTTTATATGTTCCATGTATTTTATGAGTGAGTCATATCACTTTGAGTGGGTGGTAGTCCGTATTTCCTCAAATGAAATTATCGTATTTAACCATTATGGAAACCATAAAGGTTTGAAATAAATGAAAAATAATGAATAATAGATAAAAAATTAAACATAATATATATCATATATATAAATATAGTACCATCATAATGGCCACTATGAGAGGCGATTGGAGATATTTTAACAATCATCATTTTATGAGGTAGTAGTTCTTCGTCCACAGAATCAGTGTATTCATATCAATTACATAGAGGTGTGTGGAAGTATATTTAGAATCATTGTTATTAGAACTACCTATTATATATAGGATACTGGTTTTGTTATAAAATAATGGAATAAAGAGTGGAAAGCGGGTAAGAGAAGTAAAATAAAATAAAGGAAATTAAGAGAACATGTTACCTTTAAATCGGTTAACTTTCATTGGTTTGATCTGAAATACTTCGCTGAGGTGCCTTATGCCTAAGGTATGACTTAAAATAAGAAGAGAGGGATGTAGGTAGATTAACTGGGTAGATTTTGGATGAGACAAGGTTATTGAGAGGTGAGATTAATGGGTTAGATGTGATGGATATTTATTAGGGAGAGGATGGGCTCTTTAAGAAAGAATGAAAACATTATTTTAATATAAACTGTTTTTCAGTTTCAAAAGGTCCAAAACTAATTAAATTAAAATATAAGATTATTATTGTTCAAAATAAAATCATCCAATAATAATTATACAGGTTTTGGATAGGTTTTTAGATTTTATAATATCATTTATTTAAATCATTTATTATTATGGTAATCACTTTATCATCATTGTGTCAGAAATAATTTTATTTATTTGTGGTATATAAATTATAAATATAATAATATTATGTAGGATATATTTTTATCATTCAAATTAATATTTATAGTTTAAGAGATAAGTAATATAACCCTATGTAAAATTAATTTATTAAATATTTATGTTTATGTAATTTTTATGTTTACATTAAATTAATTAATATAAATCGTCATTATCACTCTTATGTGGCTCCATGGGGTCCCAATGTCTCCAAAACGATTCCCATGGTCATAAATGTATCATCCAATATGATTAGAAAAAGGGTTTAGGTTAATTTAATATGATTATAATATTTTTTTTACCCTTATTTACCTGATTTACCTTTTAACCATGGTAAATAATATATTTACTGAAGTAAAATATTAATAATGTCTAAAAATAAAAGTTACTGACCAAATGATTCCAAATATGGAATCCAATTTTTAAAATTATAAACAAAGAAGTGGTAGAAATAAATTTTAAATTAATTCCCGTTGTCAAAACAAAAATTTTGTTTTTAAGAAATAATATCTATCAAAAGATTGACACATGTTTATGTTCAATTTATTAGTGAAATTACATAAAATGCCCAACATTGGATTAAAAGGAAACAATTAAATCCAATTACACATTAAAACCAATTGATATAATATACTAATTATATAAATTGAATAGATTAAAATCAAATTTAGAAATAAAATGCTGAATTTTTCACTATTCATTAAAAAATGAACATTTTCAAAAAGATACCAAAATTTCATCCAACATAAATTTCTATGTCCTAATTATAAGGATTAAAAATATTTGGTATAATATAACATATAAATTTCAAAAAACATGATTTAGTAAGGGTTCTCCATCAAAAGCCTGTAAATTGACTTTTTGAAAATATATTAGAGTTTTTATGTTTCAAATTGGATTCATTCAAATTTTATGATTTTAATTTTATTTGATAAATGTAAAAAATATTTAAAAAAATGGATAATAATATTGTAGTTAGTTCTTTTCATTCCCACCAATAAAATAGTTATGAGTTAACTACTATTTAATGTAATAATATTATTATACTATTTTTTGGTATAACTAAAAATTGTGTGTAACATAAGATTTCAAAGAAACACATTGTTTCGTAATAGTTGAGCCATCAAACATGGAATACCCTTTAATGTAAAATTAAGATTTAATTAAAAAATATTAATAAATATGAAAATTCCTTATTATTTATTCTCCTGGGATGTTATATCCATCACTCCTTTTGGGAATTGCATCATTGAAATTTTAAAATTATGCTCAGAAACATCATTAAAATTCCCACATCAAAAAAAAGATTCAATAAATCTATCACAATAAAATAAATAAACTGAAGTACAAAGGTCACCCAAGAGTATCCATTGTATGATTCAATGAAAATATGGATATGGTGGATTAAAAAAGTTTCAAGTTCTGATGGATAGTGATAGAAAACATGACCAGAAGAATGTTAACCACCAGAAAACCACAAACCTATGATAGGTAAAACGACCTTTGGTTTTCCAGTAGGAAAATTAAAAAGACAATTTTTTTAAAGATAAATTTTATAAATTTAGAGAATTTATTTATGATATTTACAACGTATGTAAGGAAATATACATACTTTTCAAGTAGAGTTTCATCCTTTAATATGTTTCTATGAAAAATTCATATTTTCTCCAAATGATGTGTATTCAAGATGACTTGGTCACACATAATGCACAAGATTCAACTTCAAGAGAATCACATAATCCACAAAAGATGAACTATATATTTCCCTTCATCATTAGACATTATCAAAAACCAAAATTTTTAGTATAATATCCTTTAGTCCACCAAAGAGGATAACACATTTTTAAAAGAAATACTACTCTTAATCCCCAAAATTGGATAACCAATACCCAATGTTTGTCAAAGAACATTCCATAAACAAATGCCGTCAAAATTATTCAATGTAACCCTTACTATGATTATAACCCAAAACATAGAAAGAATTTAATCACATAGTCTTCCCTAGTAAATCTTAATATTTATCTCAAAAATAACATTGACTACTCATAAAGTACCAAACTAAATTGTAATTAACCAAATCACATATTCTCTGTGATTGGTTAATCATTTCCATAAATAACCCAAATCACCATATGTCCATAATAAATATATAGATTATTCTAAAATAAAATTCGATCATTACTCCTCAATTTAAATACCCATGTATTCTATTTTCTTTCAACATATAGTTTCCCAAAAAGAGAAATGTCTTCAAAAATTTCCTTTTCACATAATCCCCAAATCATTTTCCAATAATAAAGATATCCATTTGGTGAGACATGATATCTGAAATAAACATGTTCTTGATAAATAAAATCATTTAACTAAAATGAATCGGTCATACTAATCATGGACTTCACATAGTCCAGTGGTAGGTGATAAATCTCAATCGCACTTTGCTGTGGGTTCAATTCCCACCACTTTGTCTAACGTGGCGAGTTGTCACACGATTTACGTGTGGTCCTTTTTTAAAAACTGCACAATTTTATTACATTCCAAAAATTGAGATAAACTCCCTAAAAATAACCATAACATTAATTGACCTCAATGGTTTCCTTATGCATCTCATTTTCATCCCAACTCATAATGTCATCAATATCTTAATTCACGTAGTCTTATATATATTGTCATTTTTTACCTCTATAAAATATCACTATTCATAAAGAAAGAACATAGTACCTTGATCATTTTGTTAACCTATTTTCATCTTCATCTTTTTTACGTAGATAGATACTCCTTGCATTGCAACAATGATTTATAGATCCTTCAAAATCATCTCCTTCATTTATCCAAATACACCTCGTACATCTTGTGTCATATGGGTGATCACAAAACAAATGTTTTGGAAGAAATCATGTATGACACATAATTTCAAAACATCTGATAAAATTTTCTTTCTAAAAAACATTCGGACCGAGCTTGAGTTGAAACATTCAATCAATGGTCCTTTTAAAATACCATAAGTTTGAGTTGAAATTTTATAATTTAAAAGAAAATATAAATAGGTTTCACAAAGGTATCCTTCTTTAAAACCTTTTTCAAAAATATAATACACTTCAAGATCATGTGACAAGGTAAAATATTTGAAAATGCCTTGATAATATTATCCTTTCTTTAAAATATGAGTATTTTGAGAAAATAATATTTGGTTAAATACACCCCATGATCCACGATGGTATTGAGGTATATCGGATGTGTATGATATCTCAAACAATTTCTAGCAAGTAAGTTGTACATTTGAAAATGATTCAGAGATGTCTTGACATGAATTTGAAATAAATGTTCTAATAATGTCATCAGAAAGAGATAATAATGTAATTTTAGATCCTCATCCTTCTATTTGTAACAAATGTTCCTTAATTTAAAAAAGTTTAAAAATAAAGATTTAACTTAAGGAATAGAGATAGAGACAAACCATGTGTTTAACAAAAACTATTAATCCCTAAAGTTGTCTAAACAAACCTATGATACCAAATATAAGGCCCCACCCTTAAATATTACTTAATCATAGGTTAAATCAAGAATTCACAATGAGGATATTTTCAGGTTTAGTGTGTTTGAAAAATAGGCCATAACAATTAAATTACATCTAAAAAATTAAAAAGTAGGCACTTCTACTTAGTTTTAATTTTTTATAATATAAATACTCTTAAAAAATGAAAATTAATAGTTCCATGTTTTAGATAGAATGACTTTTACGTGTTTCCACCCTTTACCCTATTCGTCTTTTAGTCATGTGAAAAACATTTCAAAACGTGGAATGAGCATAAAAAGCTCAGTAATGGTTATAAAATAAGTAATGAAAGCATTAAACAATCAAGAAATATAAATCAAGGAAACCAAAATTTTCAATAATAACATACCTTATAAAATCATAAGATTTATGAATAACACTCAGAAATCATAAATCATAAAGGTAAATAATGGAATATATAACATACATACATTGTAGCATTCATACATGAGTGGGGAGTTATGATTATAAAACCCATCATATTATATTCCCTAAATCGTTTAGTAGAAATAAAAACGTTTACCTCTGTCACATTACCCAATGCATTAGAGAGCTATCCTGGGATCACTCACCCTAAGTTTATCACAGAACTACCAGTATATGTAAACAATTTCTGATAAAGATAACATATTCATAACACATAAAACAAGAATAATGGAATGATAAAATTTCCACATTTCATACAAAATATATCACTTCTAGATATTGAAATAGTCAATCCATTTCCAAAACTGTTTACAACATTTAATAAATAGATTTTTGAATCAATTTTTCCTATACCACATTGAAACATTTGAAATAAATTTTAATTTAAAAACATTAATGTCCATATAAATAAATCCTTAAAACCACTATTAAAACATGGTCATTAATGTGAATTATTTAGAAGAATAAATCATTAAAACATTTTAAATGTTATTTTAGTCAAAGAGTTCCTAAATAATTGAGAGATGCTTGAATAAAAATAATTGAGGAACAACATTTATAGAATCTTATAATATCATGAGAATTAATATATTCATGATATAATATATAAAAGGGAAGTATATAGATCAAATAAAATTGAATTGGTCTATAACAACAAATAAGTCTCAATACAATTTACAATGAGACAACATCCCTTTCAAATATCAAATCATTAGATTAAGGATAGATAAATGACATAATTATGTGTGAATAATAATAATACACACAAAATAAGTGGATATTAAGTTTTAAACAATCATATTACATTAACACATATTCATATCACAACATAATCAATAAGTATATGTTTAACCCAAAGAATTGAAATTGGATTAGGAAGTTCTCTTACAAAAATTCGACAGCCTAACGACGTCACTTTAAAATTCAAAAAATGAGTTGATGAGAGAGAAAATGGTCCCTCATCACATGGAAACAAAATTTACAGAAATAAGGATATTGAAGAAAATATCCCAACCTTTGATAATTGAAATATAAAGACATAACATAAATGAAGTCTTTTTATAAAAGAGTATTATGAACGATTCCCTTACTGATTTGGTAAATTATGAAAAATACACCCCATGATGGAAGGATCATACAATGAAGATGTAAATACAAATAGATTAAAGTATATTACATAAATAATACTATCATGGACAGTAAATACACCGCACAAAATGAAATATTGGGAAATATAGAATGAATCTCACGGGAATAATAAGTGAGATGAAAACCCCTTACCTCATGTACAAATTGTCTTGTATGTTCCTTACATATCATGATTAATAAAATTAAGTTAATTTCAAAATTCATAAGAACCTTTTTCAATTTTAATATTCCATTTATATTGATTATTACCTTTCTATGAAAATTAGTTAATTATTTGAGTTTATATCGTACATTTTGTCGATGTTTGAAACTAGAGTTAAAAATGAACGTCTGTATAATTATAAATTGTCCACGTGGTCAAAATTAAATTATATCTAGATAAATATTCATTATTTATAAATCATATACATCATATATATCCAGTATATATATATTTATAATATTCTATATCATTTGGATATATGTAAATGAAATGCACTGTTCATAGGGAGGGTAAGTCGTACATACGCATGAACGCTAGTTCCATGTCATTTTTTCATTTTATAAAGAATTAAAACCAAATGATACATAGGTATATTATTATTTCAGAATTATATCATATTTTTTATGTTATGTATGTTCATTAACACCATACTTTATATGTTACATGTATTGTATGAAGGAGTCATATCACTTTGACGGGGCGGTAGTCCGCATTTCTTCAAATGAAATTATCATATTTACCCATTATGGAATCCATAAAAGTATGCTAGAAATGAAAAATACAGAACAATATATAAATCATCAACATAATAAATATCATATATATTTACAGTTCCACTATAATTGCCACCATGAGAGGTGGTTGCAGATATTTGAACAATAATCGTTTCATGAGGCAGTAGTTCTCCATCCACAGAAACAATATATTAGTTTCCATTATATAGAGGTATGTGGAAGTGTTTTTACAATAATTATCATAAAAAAACATAGTATATTGAGTATAATATTTTTATAAAAAATAAATTAATAAATAGATTTTAGGGGGTTGGATAAGTAAAATAAAAAAAAAGAAATTTATAGAAGACATTACCTTTAAACAGGGTAACTCCATTTGGTTTGAACCAAAAGACATCACTAAATTACCTTATTCCTAAAGTAAGTCTTGTTGGAGGAATTTTAGGAGGTAGGGAGATTAATTGGGAAGATTATGGATGAGGCAAGGTGCATGATAGGTGTGAGTAATGGGTTATAGGTGATGGATTTTTATTAATGGAAGGAGGGGCTCTTTAGGAATGTTTGAATACATTATTTTATTATAAACTGATTATCTTTTTAAAAAGGTCAAAAACCCATTAAATTTGAAGATAAGATTAATATTGTTAGAAATAAAATCATCAAATAAAAATTGTAAATTTTTTGGATAGGTTTTAAATTTTATAATATCATTTATTTAAATAATTTTTTAATAAGGTAATTATTGCATCATCATTGTGTCATAAATAACATTATTTATTTTTTCCCTAAAAATTATAAACCAACTATCATGATATAGGAATTTTCTTTAGTTTTCAAATTAATATTTATAGTTCAGGAGATAACTTAAATAACCCCATGTAAAAATTGATTTACTAAAAGATTTATGTTTATGTAATTTTTTCCTTTACTTTAAATTAATTAATATATATTATCATTATCACTCATAAGTGGCCTCATGGGGTCCCAAAATCGACACAAGGATGCCCATGGTCGGATATTTATCATCCAATCGGATTATGACATGAGTTATGGTAATTTAATATTATAAAAAATTATTTTTTACACTTATTTACCTAATTTATTTTTTAACCTTGATAAATAAAATATTTACTGAAGAAAATATTCAAACATTCTAAAAAAAGTTTACTATTCACACAATTTGATCCTCCTGATTCCAAATATGGAATCCATTTTCACAAATTCAAAATACTGATGTGGAAGAAATTAATTTTATATTATTTCATGTTGTCAAAACAAAATGTTTTTTTAAGAAATAATATCTATCAAAATATTGAAACTTATTTATGTTCTATTTAACAGTGAAATTACATAAAATGACAGAAATTGGATTATATGGTAAAAAAATAATCTAATTTCACATTAAAACCAATTAAAATAATATTCTAACTAAACAAATTGATTATATTAAAAGGTAGTTTTGAATTAAAATCCAGTATTTTTCACCATTCATTAAAAAATGAACAATATCAGAAAAATACCAAAATTTCATCTAATGTAAATTTTGATGTCCCAATTGAAATTAAGAATAAAATTTTGTAAAATATTACATATAAATGTGTCAAAATCTTGATTTAAAAATTGTTCTCCATTAAAAGGCGGTAAGTCGACCTTTTAATTAATATTAGAGTTTTTATGATTAAAATTGGCTTAATTAACATTTTTAGCTTTTATCTTTTATTGGATAAATGTAAAAACGTTTAATAAACATGTATAATCGTATTGTAGTAATTTAGGTTCATTCACACTAATACAATGACTATGCGTTAACTACAATTTAATATAATAATATTATTATATTATTTTTTGGTATAAATTATCATTGTGTGTAATGTAAGATTTCAATGAAACTCATTGTTTCTTATAGGGAAAAACATCAAACATGGAATCCCCTTTTAAGTAAAATTAATATTTAATTCAAAAATATTAATAAATATGAAAAGTAAATATTCTTTATTCACCTAGGATATTACATCCTTCCCCCCTTCTGGGAATTGTGTCCTCAAAATTTTAATATTGGGCTCGAAAACATCCATATAAGACCCACATTGGAAAAAGAGTCAATAAAACTATCAAAATAAAATAATTAAATTGAATTAAAAAGGTCACCTAGGATAACTAATTATAGGATTCAATGAATCATGGATATGGAGGATAAACTAAGTGTCATGTTCTGATGGATAGTGATAGAAAACATGATCAGTAGAATGTTAACCACCAGAAATCCACAAAATTGTGATAGGTTAAACAACCTTTGGTTTCCAAGGTGGAAAAGTAAACAGAAAAAATTTTTGTTTAAAGATTCATTTAATAATGTTAGAGAATTTTTTTATTATATTGACTATGTACATAAGGAAACATAATTAATTTTCAAGTAGAGCATCACCCTTTAATATGTTTCTACCAAAAACTCGTGTTTTCCTCAAAACGATGAGTATTTCAGATGACTTGAATACACTTAATGTGCTAGAATCAACTTCTAGAGAATCACATAATCCACAAAAGATAAAATATATATTTTTTCCTTTTCCTTAGACAATAACAAAAACCAAAATAGTTAGTACAAGATCATATAATCCTCTAAAAGGAGATTACGTTATAAAAAGAAATACTACACTAAATCCCCAATATTCTACAGACAATACCCAATTTTTGGAAAAGACCATTCAATAAACAAATGTCCTTAAAATTATTTAAAGTAACCCTAAATAATATTATAACACAAAACTCAGTACGATTTAATAACATAGTATTCCAAAGTAAATGTTAACATTTATCTCCAAATAACATCAACTACTCATAATGTCTCATACTGAAGTGTAATTTACCAAATCACAGATTCTATTTGATAGGTTAATTATTTCCATTAACAACCCAAATTTTCATGTCTCCATAATAAATGCATAGATTCTTATAAAATAAATTTCCACCATGACTCCTCAATTGAAATCCTTAATTATTCTATTTTCCTTAGTCATATAGTTTCTCAAAATGATCAATCGTCTTCCAAGATATAATTTTTCACTTATTCCCCAAATCACATTCCTATACTAAGGATATCCATTTGATAAAACATAAGATCCCAAATCATCTTATTCTTGATCAATAAAATCATTTACCTAAAAAGTATAAGTCATACTATCATAAGACTTCACATAGTCCAGTGGTAGGAAATAAATCTCAATTTCACATTGGTTGTGGGTTCAATTCCCACACCTTTTTCCGACGCGATGGGTTGTCAACCGGTCTTCGTATCGTCCATTTCAAAAAAATACACAATTTTATAACACTTTCAAAAAAATATATAAACTTCTCAAAAATAACCATAACATGATTTGACCTCAATAGTTATCTTATGCGTCTCATTTTAATCCAAACTCATAATGACCTCAATATCATAACTCATGAAGTCTTATATATATTTAAATTTTTTACCTCCATAATATAACACTATTACAAATGAATGAAAATCATACCTTGGTCATTGTGTCCACCTTGTTTTGTTGTCATCTTGTTCACATAGATATATGTTCCATGAATTACAAAAATGATTTAGATATACTTCAAAATCATTTGATTCCATTATCCAAATACACCTCATACAACATGGGTCATATTGGTGATCACAGAAAAATAGTTTTGTAAAAAATATGTATGACATATAATTTCAAAACATCTAATAAAACATTATTTTAATAAAATAGTCAGACCGATTTTGAGTTGAAACATTCAATCAATTTTCCTTTTAATAAACCATATGTATGTGTTGAAAGACTATAATTTATAATCAAATATAAATAGGTTGCACATGGGTCTCCTTCTTCATCACCTTTTTCAAAATTATAATACGCTTCAAAATATTGTGATAAGGTAAAATATTTGAAAATGCCTCCATAATATTTTCCTTTCAGGAAAATTTGAGAATATTAAAAAAATAGATTTGATTAAATACAACCCATGATTCACGATGGTATCAAGGTATATCATATGTGTTTGATATCTCAAATTATTTATTTAAAGTAAGTTGTATGTAAGAAAATGTTTCAGAATTGTCTGGGCATGTCTGTGTAATAATTATTGCAAGAAAGTCATCAGGAAGAGATAGGAATTTCTATTGGTACCCTATTCCTTCAATTTTTAACAAACATTACATGATCCGAAAAATACACAATATAAGTATTTAACTTAAATAATAGACATAGAGACTAACCATGTGTCTAACAGAAACTCATAATCCCTAAAGATGTCTAAACCGACCAGTGATACCAACTATAAGGCCTCAACCATAAACATTACTTATGCTAGTGTAAAATCAATAATTCACATTGAGGATGTTTTTAGGTTTAGATATTTTGAGAAATTGGTCATAACAATTACATTACATCTTAAAAATTACAAATTAGACACATATTTTCAGTTTCAATTTATTTAATTAATTAAAAATTCTTAAAAAAAATAACATGTCTAGTTCCATGTTTTGGACATCATTCCTTTTCCATGATCCCATCCTTGACCCTATTCATCTTTATGTCCTGTGAAAAACATTTTAAAATTTAATATGAGCATAAAAATCTCAGTAAAGGATATTAAATAAGAAATGAAAACATTAGCCCATCAATAAATATAAATCAATTAAACCATACTTTCCAATCATAAAACACTTTATGAAATAATAGGATTTATGAATAACAAACAGAAATAAAAAATCATAAATTTAAATTATGGCATAAATAACATACTTACATTATATCATTAATAGCTACATGTGGAGTTACATTTGGAATACCCACCACAGTATATTCCCAAAATCTCTTAGGATAAACATTAACGCTTACCTCTGTCACATTACCCAATACATTGGAGAGAAATCTCGGGCTCACCCGCACTAGGTTAATCACGGTACCAACCATAAATGCAACCAATTCCCAATAACAATAACATATTCATAACACATAATAAAAGAATAATAGAAGGATAACATTTCCACATTGCTTACACAATATATCTTTTCAAGATATTGAAATAGTTATTCCATTTCCAAAACCATTTAAAACATTTAATAATGATATTTTTGAATCGAAGTGTTCCATACCACTTTAATTGTTTTGAATTAAAATTTTTATTTCAAAACATTAATTTATATATAAATAAATCCATAATACCATTTTTAAAACATGGAAATTAATGAGAATTATTAATAATAATAAATCTTTAAAATATTTAAAATTATATTTTAGTTAAAGAGTTCCCAACCAAATAAGAGACGATTAAATACAAATAATTGGGGAATAACATTCATAAAAGCTTATAATATCATGGGAATAAATATATTCATGATATAATATGTCAAATGGTAGTAGATACACCATCTAAAAATGAATTTGTGTATATCCACAAATAACTCTCAATGTAATGTACATTGAGACAATGTCCCATGTAAATATCATATCATTAGATTAAGGACAAATAAATGACATAATTATGTTGGAAAAATATGAATACACTAAATATAAGTGGATATTAAGTGTAAAAAATCAGATTAAATTAACTTATATTAATATAATGATATAATCAAGAAGTATAAGTATATCCCAATGAATTGAAATTGGGTTAATAATTTCTCTTACAGAAATTCGACAGCCTAACGAAATCACATTAAAATTCAGAAAAAGAGTTTATGAGAGAGAAAATGGTCTCTCATCACATGTACATAAAATTTATAGAAATAAGGATATAGAAGAAAATATCCGAAAATTTTTGAATTGAAATTTCAACACATAACACAAAATAAGTCTTTGACTAAAAAAGTACTGTGAAATGTTCCTTTACTGATTTGGTACCTTACGAAACATACACCCCATGAATGAAGGATCATAAAATAAAGATGTAAATACCAATAAAATTATGTATATTACAAAAATAATACAATAATGGGTAATAAATACACCACACAAAAGTAAATTGTGGAAAATATAACATGAATCTCATGGTAATAATAAGCGAGATGAAAATCCTTTACCTCACGTCCAACATGTCTTGTATATTCCTTGTTCTTCATGAATAATAAGATTACGTCAATTTATACTTTCTTAATAATAATTTTAAATTTTATTATTCCTTTTATATCATATATTATCTTTATATAGAAATTATTTAATTATTTGATTTCATATTAGACATTTTTTAGATGTTCGAAACCTCTGTAAAAAATAAACATGTCATAATTATAATTTTTTCGTGTGGTTTAAATTCCATTATCTAGAGAAAGATATTCATAATTTCTATATCATTTATATAATACATATCCATTATATATTTATTTATAATATTACATATAATTTGGATATATGAAAATGAAATTCACCATTAATGGAGACGGTAAGCCGTATATACGCATGAACGCGACTTCCATTTCATTTTTTTCATTTTAAAAATAATGAAAACCAAATGATACATTAGTATAATATTATTCCAGTATAATATAATATTTTATATATTTTATGTTTATTCATTAACACAATCCTTTATATATTCCATGTATAGTATGAATGAGTCATATAACATTGAGGAGGATGTAGTTTAGATTTACTCAAATGAAGTTATCGTATATACCCATTATAGAAAAAATAAAACGTCTGCAATAAATGAAAATTATAGAAGAAGAAAGAAAAAATAAATATAACATATATCATATATAAATATAGTTCCATCATAATGGACACCATGAGAGGTCGTTGAATATATTTGAACAATCCTCGTTTCATGAGACAGTAGTTTGGTGTCCACGGAAAAAGTCTATTCGTACCCATTAGATGGAGTTGTGTGGATGTTTAGTTCGAATAATTCTCATAAAAACAACCGATTATGTTGATTATAGTATTTTTTTATAAAATAAAGTAATAAATAGAGTTTAGGGTGTTGGAGAAGAAAAATAAAAGAAAAGAACTTAAGAAAACAGGTTACCTTTAAATTAGGCAACTCCCTTTGGTTTGAACCAAAATACTTCCTTGAAGTGCTTTCTATCTAAGTCAAGGATTATAGGAGGAATAGAGGGATTTAGGGAGATTAATTAGGCATATTTCAGAAGATCCAAGGTTCTTTAGAGGTGTGAGTAATGGGTTATAGGTGATAACATTTTAGAAGGGGGAGGAGGGGCTCTTTTGGAAAGTTTGAAAAAATTATTTTATTATATACTGCTTTTTTGTTTGAAGTGGTACATAACTCAATAAATTAATAGATAAGATGGGTATTGTAAAAAATAAAAAAATACAATAAAATTGGACATGTTTTGGATTGTTTTATAAATTTTATAATCTCATTTATTTAAATCATTTATTAATAAGGTAATCACTGCATCATCATAGTGCCATAAATAATTTTATCTATTTTTTATCTAAAAATAATAAATAACATACCATGATGTAGAAAATCCTTTTAGATCTCAAATGAAAATATTTAGTCGAATAGATAACATATATAACCCCACGAAAAAAATTATTTACTTAAATATGTATGTTTATGTAATTTTTGTATTTACTTTAAATTAATTAATACAAACTGTAATTATCACTCCTAAATGGATCCATGGTGTCCCGAAATATAACCAAGCATTCCCTTGGTCAAAAATGTATCATCCAATAATTTTTTTATGTGTTAGGGTAATTTAATATTTTTATAATATTAAATTTTTACCCTTAATTACCAGATTTATCTTTTAACCATGGTATATAAAATATTTTCTGAAGTAAATATTCATAGTGTCTAGAAATAAATGTTTTATATTCACAAAATTTGAAAATCTTGATTCTGAAAATAATATCCATTTTTTGAAAATTCAAAGCACAAATGTTGTAGAAATTTATTTTAAATTAATTCTTGTTGAAAAAACAGAAAGCAGGTTTTAAGAAATAATACCTATCAAAAGATTGACAGTTGCTTATGTTCAATTTAAAATTGAAATTACATAAAATTAAAAAAATTGTATTAAATGGTAATAATATAATATAATAACACTTTTAAAAAAGATAATAATATTTTATCTATATAAATATATTAGATTAATATGCAGTTTTGAATTAAAATGCATTATTCTTCACGATTCATTAAAAATGAACATTGTTGGAAAAATATCATAATTTCATCCAATGTAAATTTTGATGTCCCGATTATAAATAAATATATTATTTTGTCATATAGAACATATAAATTTGACAAAACTAGATTTATAAAGGGTTCTCCATTAAAAGGCGGTAAATCAACCTTTTAAATAATATTAGAGCATTTCTGCTTAAAATTGGATTAATTCACAATTTAAGCTTCTAAATTATTGGATAAATGTAAAAACATTTATTAAACATGTATAATCATATTTTAGTTAGTCCTATTCATTCCAACAAATTCATCATCTATGAATTTACTACCATTTAAAATATTAATATTATTATATTATTTTTTGATATAACTTAACGTTGTGTGTAATGTAACATTTAAAAGAACCACATTGTTATGTATCGGGTACTGCATTGAACATGGCATACAATTTAAATTTAAATTAAAATTTAATTCAAAAATATTAATAAATATGAAAATTACATATTCTTTATTAACCTAGGATGTTACACACATCGACACAAATAAGTGCAGAAAATAAAGTTGATGCTTGAAATTTTTTCGTGGAAAACCCAAAAGGGAAAAACCATGGGACCTAGTCCAAAAAGTAGGATCCAGTAAAATCCAAAGGTAAAATGTAGAGACTCCCCAAAATTCGGTGGGATCTCAAAAATTTTACTTAATAATAAATGCAGTGAATCAAAGGCGGAGAGCAAGAAATGTGATCTTCAATGAAAGGTGATCACCAAATTGGATTTTCTCTTAGTGTTGTTGGTGCTGGTGTTTTGAAATTCCTTGTTGATGACTCTTTATATAGGAAAAATAATCTCTTTAAAATATTTTCTCTGTGTCATAAGCATTTCACTGCATGAATTAATTCATATGGTCTTGGCCCGTATGAAAACACCTCATTAAAAGAGAAGCCACTTGTGCTCCAATTGAGAAGGCGTTATGCGGTACGCCCACCAAGATGGCACCCAACAAACTCCCCCTCCATCTCAAGTGGGGATCACCACCATCCTTGCAATCATTCTGCAAGTCTCAAATTTTTTTGGGTAAACTCTTGGTCAACATGTCTGACCCATTGCTATCAGTGTGGATCTTCTCAAGCTCTAGCTTTCTCGAATCAAGGACGTTACATATCCAATGATACCGAACATAGATATTTTTTGACCATCCATGTAAAGTGGAATTATTTCCCAAAAAATAGAACACTAACTATAACAAAATTAAAAATTATTGTCCTTATTTAAACTGATCTCTAAAGTAAATGTTTTCATCTAAAAAATATTTTCACGCCTTGTTAGGTACAATAAACTCTCACTCTGTGGTAGATAAAGCAACACATCTCTGCAATCCAGAATGCCAAGATATATCTCTCCTTGAAAAAGTGATCATATATTATGATGTAGACTTCATTGAATCGATATATACGGCCATATAAAAAATCTGTAAATCCACAAAGAATATGTTCCCCTTCGGCAAAACGTAATCATGTATCAGAAGTACCACAATGATAATAGAAAATGTACTTCACTGCTCTCTAATGATCTCTTCCTGGATTTGATAAAAAAACGACTGACCACACCAACTGCATGATCTTTATCAGGTCTAGAACATACTATTTCATATATCAAATAGCTAATGGAAGATGAATAATGTATGTGCTGCATCTCATCTCTCTCTTCATCAGTAGAAGGTGAATTACTGGGGATGAGTCTAAAATGTAAACCAATAGGAGTACTAACCACATTATGTCTATCTATAGAAAATATATGAAGAAACTTCTCAATGTTTCTCTCTTATGATAACCCCAATTTCATGGCCTTCCTATCATGGGAGATCTTCATGCCATGAATCTCTCATGAGGGCCCCATGTCTGTCATCCCAAAATAATGACAAAGAACCTTATACAATCTATCAATTCATGAAGTATCATGGACAAAAATGAGCATATAATCAACATAAATATACAATATAATAAAATCATCATTAGTGAATCTCGGAACAAAAAAACAGTGATCAGAAGATGTTTTCCTAAAACCTTGATGAGAATTGATAGATTAAACCTTTTTATATCATTGCCTCAGAGCTTGATTTAAACGATATATATCAAATATTTCAATTATATAATCATATTTATGTCATATATATCAAATATTTTTATTAAATACATCTTTGTTAACTTCAATTTAATGCATGAACGAATCATATCACATTGTGAGGTGGTAGTCTGCCGTACACATGAACGAAGTTTTCCTATTCTAGCCAAATTGATTGTAAGAAATAAAATTTGATATAATGATTGAAAAAGAATAAAAATATCATAAATATGATATATAAAAAATAAATTCATAATTTTATCCGTTCGTGAGTGGAGGTGATGGAAAATGAAAAACAAAAGTTTATAACGTGGTAATCCATCGCAGACTCGAATGATGATTTCATAACCCATTTATTCGAAGAGGAGAATGATTTAGAAATTTACATTAATAGAATAAAATATAACTATATAGAGGGAAATTTTATTATTTTATCATCATCATTTAATTAGAATTTAATTGCATGGAGGAATAAATAAAATAAAAAAACATGGTTACAGACATTACCTCTTCTTGAAACAACTTCTCTTAGCTTACACTGTGAGACTTCATATGTTGAATTTATAAACAAAATATGGCTTACATGATGATATTAGGTAAGTAATTTATTTAATTGTGGATTTATTTTCTGAACCAAAGGGTTTTTGTTGTGTAAAGAGGAGAGGATGAGGTGTTTCCTTTTATAAGTGAGTTGAGTGGCTCAGTTGTAATTTTTAAAAATAAGATCGTGTACCTACATTTTTCACAAGTCACACGGATATAAAATAGTCCATTCTATATAAACATATATTTAAGGTCATAATATGTAAAAATAATGGTTGTTGGACATGTTTTCGGTCATTATTAATCGTTATCAATTTATTTTATCTCCTGGTAAAATCATGATCACCTTAACTGTGGTATATAATTTTTACTATTTTTACTATGCATTATGGTAAGAAATAAATATTACCTAATTATAAAATAAAAATTATCATGATTACAAATATAAAATCTATTTTCCCAAATTCCATCAAATCGAGTGGTAAAAATAAATTTAAAATTAACTTTGTAATTGTGATGAGAAAGCTGTTTGACAAAGAAAAAATGTTCCAAATAATACAAATATTTTAAATCAAATTTCACCATTAAATTTATTAAAATGGACTATATTGGATTATTAGAAATATAATTAAACTAATTATAAATTTAAAACCATCGTAACATAATGTTTAATTTTCTAAATTATTTAAAAGAAATAAAAATTCATAATAAAAAAAATACATTTTCAAAATATATTAAAAATGTTTCTACTCTGAAAATTCTCAAAAATTCACCATAACAATATTTAAGAACTATGATTTAAGAAATTTAATTTATTTCCTCAAAAACAATTCTAAAACATTAAAAAAATATTTTTAAAATATGTGCGGAAAAGGCGACAATACGTTTTTTATAAAATTGATGTTTTTAATATTAAAAATGGATTTATTCTTTTCTCTATTCTAGAAAACACAATATATAATTGTTAAAAAAATAATTTAATATATAATAAAAAAATTCATTAAAAAAAGTTACAAAAAATTGTTTGTCTAATTTATTGATGAATAATAAATTTTTGTGCATAAAAATTTTTTTCAGAAAAAGATTCCATTATTTACAATTTTTTATTAAATTTGTAATTAATTGTTCCACAAATAAATCATTTTATATAAATTAATAGGCCAAAAATTTTCAAAACAAATTTAATCATATTCATATCCACTATTCCAATGACTTGGTGATAACTATCACATCAGATAATAATATTTTTGTAGTATGTCTTGTTTTATTTAAACACGGTGTTGCTTGTATCACTAGATAAACTTAGAATTGTTTTCAAATAAAAGTTTTCAAAAATATGAAATTTATTTTAAAAAGAAAATTAAACTTGTTAGGGTGTGAAATTTATAATATTTTTCCAATCCACTTGAAATTGATTACATTGATTTTGCATACGTGTGGACTACCACCTCTACAAAGCAATGTCACTTGTTTTTCCCTTCCATTTTATATAGTTGGTAATAAAGGTAAATTTAATGAATACATGGGAAATATAAATATATATATTTATATGTTAAATAATAAATATTTTTTAAAGGTGAACTATTATTTTCATTTCATTCCTAGAAAAGTGAAAATTGTGTTCATGCATACTCTTACAATCTCAATGAACAATAAAATTCATTTTTTGTGTCTTTAGATTTAATAGATGAATATATATATATATACATATATATTTATTATATTTATATAATTATAATAATTATTGAGATAATGGGACCATAATCAATTTATAATGAATAGAACATCTGAACCAAACTATGCATGAAAAACGAAGTAGATTTCACGAGGAAAAGTTATTTTAAAACAAATTGTAAATACACTAGTGATAAAGTATTAAGTAAATAATATATGATATATATAAATATATATATGGTTATATATTATATTTATTATAATTATTTTGTTATTATACAAGAGTTCTGAGGGTGTATGAAGCGATATAAGACATGAGGTAAGAGATTTTCTTCTCACTTTTCTTTCGGCAAGACACATGCTTTATTCAACAGATTTATACATTATTCATTACATATAATTCATATGAATTAGTTTTTTGATTATTATATAGAAAATTATCTGGATATAAATATCCTTTTAAGGGTCTATCCTTTATGAGGTTTTCAGTCAAAATTTACTATAGTGGTAAGGTATTTAAGTTTTAATCCTATTTTATTCGAATTATTTATTCTTAAATTTTTGTTAAAGATAATATATGATCATTATATGATAAGTATATTTATAATGTATTGTATTATTCTAATATATATCTATCACATGTTTTCCCTCAATTTTCCTCACCTAAATTACTCAACACACCAACTGATTTATTGATGGAATACTGACAATGTTTTACTATTCAGGAAAAACTATTTTTCCTCTATGTACATGTTTTTATTAAAAGGTTTTGAATTATTATTTTTGACTATTATCAAATTATTGAGAATTTAAGATTATATGTAGATTTATTTTTTATTAAAAACACATTATAATCATCCAGTCACTTTCTGAATGTGTCACTTTTTACCAAAAGTGAGAATGGATTCATTGTTTTAACATTCATTGAATGAACTAAATTTCCTATGATCATGACTACTAAATGTTTTCACGATTTATTTCATATAATACCTAGTTGTTTTAAAATTAAATTATTTAATTAATAATTGATAAATATTTGTATTTGTAATTACTAACTTGAAAATGAAATATGTATTTTCCTCGTCAAATATTTCAAATATCTTTTAAAATAATTTTTTAGGATAACCATATTTGATATAATTTATTATTTACAGGGGATATGATCTAGTAATACCATAATTATTTTTTCTATTAATGGTTTATTATTATGGTAATGATATTTTAAAAAACTCATTCATTTCTTAAGGGCTAAAATATTATGAAATAATGAAATGTTTTTTAAACTTGTTTCTCTTCTACGGGTTATGATTTGATTAAATGATTAATGTTTTATGAGCTATAGGAAAAAATTTATGGTTTTCATTTTGTGATCGGTTGGACTAGAATTATATAGTCCTCTAATTAATTGGGTAAATTTTTATATCTCTTGATATAATTATAGGATGTGAATTTATTTTCTCAATCTACTACTAGAAACATGTGGGGAATATTGATCAACTTTGGGAAATATATGACAATGTATGATCTGTTTTGATATGTGAAAATGATTTTGATGATTGATCTACTATGATTTAATTTTATTGGTAGTTAAAAATTCCATATTAATTTTTTATGTACATATTATTTCTCCACACTTTTCATATGCGTTTATTATACTTATGATTTTTACTCATGTTTCATGATTTGTTTGGGATCATTTCCTAATTTTATGATTCATGTTTAAAAATGATACTTTTTTATACAATGAATCATGACTATTATCCAAGATAAGTTTTGTATAAACATTCAATGTTTTTATCATTATATAATACAATTATTATTATTTTATGCTTGTATATGATCATTGATTGATATCTTCCTTGTTTATCCATATTGAACATCTAATATCACATTGTTCATGTTGTTCCATGGCCTAGGTTATAAAGAAAGGTTTTAAGTATAGTATTTCTAATAATAGTGTTATGTGGGAATATCTTTGTGGGATATTTTGAAAAAAGTTAATTAAAATTTAAGATTTTGTATCCACTCTCCAAAGACACTAATAATTTGAGGTTTTGGAATGGATTATAATTTTAGTCAAAAAAATATAATGTAATATTTATGTATGAAAATAATAGGTCTTCATAATATTTATATTTAAATAGAAAAAAAATTTCTATATTCTCATCCTCCAAAAATACGTTTACATAAATTTCATCCACATGTAAAAACACTTAAAATAAAAAAATTCAAGTTAAGTTAATCGCATCATTAGTGAATTGAATTTTTAATAATTAACGAAAAATTGAGTTTATGAAACTAAAATCTCCAACATTCCCTTTATCCAAAATAGGAATAAAAAAATTAAAAAAAACATCCCTTGAAGGAAAATTTATAATATTTAATTCTTCTAAAAATAAGGAATGTCATAAATTTTTTAAAACATCCAAATAAATCAATTATTAAAAAAATAAACTTACATCTTTATTAATAATTTCATCTCCCCCTTAGTAGTAATTTTAAAAAAATTCAGAATACTACCAATTTGATATTTTTTATGATTCAATGAATTTATCCCAAATTTGTCCCCATTTATTATTATGAAAAATAATTATAATATAAGACGTTTTTTTAAAAAATGTGCACATTGAAAAGAATAATTTGTTATGATTAAATAATATTACCTTTATATAAATATAAAATCATTTTGTCACCTCTCATTATTAAAATTCAAATGTAAGGACCTCAAAATAAGAAAAAATATATTATTCTTTTTCACCTCAATCAAATTGTAAACAAAAAATATTCAAATATCATAAAATAAGAATACAGTAATGTAAAATAATTTTAACTATCATGCTCATGAATAAATATAATCCCTGTAACAGATATTGAATATAAGAAAGATATAAAAAATGATATTCCTTTTAGAATGTAATATAAATACAATAGACATTAAATGAACCATTTTTCATTATGATTATTAATGATGATTTTACAATACTATGGATTTTAAATTCACTAATTTTTATAAGATTTTTTATTTCATTCTCAATCCAATGTTACATTTCTTTATGATATATAATGAATATTGAGAAGAACTATTTTCTATGTTATTATTTTCTACCAGTTATCATAAAGAATAAATCCCTCTATTTTGATAATCAATCTTTATCTCGACTTTTTTTAATTTCTTTTCAGGATAATTATCTATATGATTAGGATGACTAGTGGAAAGGGACTATTAATAAAAAAATTCTCAAGATTAATATTTTATTCATTATATACATGATTTTATTATATTCAATTATATCACACCTGAAAAAATTATATAAATATCAAAATTTACTTTCAAAATATTCATTGAAAATTATAGAATCATATTTTAATTCTCTCTATGGGTCAATAATATGTCATAAATTCAGAAAATATGGAATTTCTATTGTAATTAAATTAATCTAATTCAATATAGAATCATGATTTTTTAGAATAAAAATAATAATTTATTAAACTGGTTGAGGTTAACTTTTCAATGCTTTTTATTCCTCCCACTTAGGTTTAAATTTTAAAAAGAACTATAATATGATTATTTTTTTCCTTTTATGAAAAACATTTTAAGTGAAAATTCTATCCCTAATTTTAAAATATCCACAACAATAATTTTTTTTCAAATGTATTCCTATCCTAAATATTTAATCTTGATAACTAAAATGATCGTATACATTATGTGGATTTTTCCATTCTATAACTATATTACTAAATTTATATGCTCTCATTACATTATTTAAGATAGTGATACCAAAAATAATTTAGAATTATTAAACAGAAAATTTGATATAATATTATGATGAAATTTATGAAACTCCCTTATTATAAAAATCATAATATTGAGAATTTTTTAGAGTAAAATTGATCCAAAAATAAATTTCTCTAGGGGTTGTGATTCCTACAGTTGTCATATGTTGAACACGGTCTTCTAAAGATGAAAAAATTATTATTGATTTTATTTTCCCATTTGAGTAGATGATGTTTTGAAATCCATTCATTCCTCAAATGGTAATTCAATAGAATATTCTTGAGCCATATACTTTTCCAACTATGCACAAATGTGTCTACCAATTATTCTTTTCCCTCTGAAAATAGAAATGATCCATAGTTCATTAAATATGAAAAATTCTATTTCGTTAAATGTATTTCTTATTTTCTCCTAAAAAAATTTATTTTGATGTATAAATTCAGATTCACTATAAAAACCAATTATTTCTATATGAACATAACTAGATTAATTCTAGTGATAATTCTCAATTTAAGTTGATTATCCTTAACGTTCATAAAGAAAAAAAGTTCACAAACTCTATCCTCTAATGAGAACTTAACAGAAAAATTTTTAAGACTTCTTTTAAATGAAAAAACACATGACTTTACCATACTAAAACATAAAAAATTAGCATAATCCCATAATAAAATAACAATATTTAATATTCACATACAATAAAGATACTCTAAGGGATGTACATCAAGACCTATAACATTAATTTTATCACCACTTCATAGAAAACAAAATCATTTAATCCCATGAAAAAGATCAGTCCATGATGAAAAAATGATTCATATAGTCAATGTTTTCCTTAACCAAAAAAATAACGTCTTCCACTTTAGATTTAACATTCAAACCTAAAGTCTTTGGACGTTTGGAAGAAATAAAAAATATAATATAAGATCATGGATCTTCATGAGGTATGTTTCAATTAGGTTTTGTTTTAGACTCTTTTATTTTGGTTAAATAAATAATCCTTATGTTAATGAGGGTCCTTGGGGGAAGTTGGGTGGATCAGGGCATGAAAGAAATTAAAATACGGCTAATCCTTATATGGTGCACGGTTATAGCACAATTTTAAAAACTGTGTGGCCTTCCCTAGAAAACCATGAAGCCATGGATAGTGTCATATAATACATTTTTATAAACCATGAAGCCTACCTAAGTAACCATGCAACCCAACTCCCCTTAGAGAGTGTCTTTCGTATGATTTGTTCATGGTTAGAAAAATCATGTGGGTAAACTGTGCAGCCTTTAAAAATATGGAAGGTACTAAATTAACCCCTCATTTTTTTGTTCTAACTTAGTATTCCCATCCATTTCCCCTCCTAAAATATTAGGGACAATCCCTAGTGTCCTTGGCTTCCAAGAGGTGTTTTTTCTTTGAATCTATGCTATTTTGAGAGCTGTTGGATGCAGATCAAAGCCATAGTTAAGTCTAATCCTCTATTTTCTTCTCTTTCCAAAATTAGATCTTGTATCTATGGTAATATTCTTCTAGCCACAGACACATATTTTTATGGTGATATCTAGGTTTATCAATCAATGTTAGTTTTAATCCTTATCTAAGGCTACTATTAAGAGTGTGTTCATCATTGGATTTGATGTTGGTGGTCTACATGTTATATCCCAAAGTTTTGATATAGATTTGTGCATGTTTGTGGAGATCATGATTCAATCGTGTTGTGAATTTTTTCCCTTGAGTATAAGCTTTTAGAATGGTAGGATAATTAAAAATTTAGACCCTCATGATCCCCCTGAGATGGATTGAGGATTATTAGAATGATTTATGGCCACCCCAGGGGGTGCACCGGCCTTCCCCAACATATAAATTAGAGTTGTTAATTATAGAGTTAGAGTGAGAAAATTTAGATCCCATATAGATCATGTTATAATAGTTATCCAAATTGAAAATGAAATATTCATAGTTGTGACTAGGTTATTATAATAGAAAAAGGGTTGTTTGTAAAGACCTGACAATTTGTTATTTGGGTTAATTGATATTGTGTCAAATGGTTTATGAGTTGTCTTGAAATTCCAAAAATGTAAGTATATATGAAATGATAAAAATGTTAAATTGAAAGTGGATTTAAATTTAAATAATATATAAATGGGGTTCCACAAGTGAATTTATGAGTTTTATTAATGGGTAAATACATGGGGAATTATAAGGTATAATTAATTGGATGATTGTAATAAAGTGGATGTGCTATGTTTGTAAGGACCCGACCCTAGTTTCCCAAAGCAAGTGCCTTATTTGATTATAATGTTATACAAAAAAGAAATTTGAATCCCGAAGGACCGAGTAGTTTAGTAATAATGGAAACAAGTTACATATATAAGTTTAACAATACAACATGAAGGGAAGAAAAACATTAATTTATTCCACAAGAAACATTACATCTCCAAGATTATGCTTTCGAGTAATTAATAAATTACTTCTTTGTGTCCTGAGGGGTGATCACAAACACTCTGTAAGAGTAAGAAATACATAAGAAGATAATAGAATCATTAGGAATGGTTAATAATTGAAAACACATGCCATTAATAATAAACATGAACACATTATGGTAGGGATATGAGCTGAGTAAATAATTCCATAATAAAACATAATCATGGGTATTGTACTATTCAAATAACCACATTAACATTCAATTACTAGATTCATAATGAGGGAAATGCATATTCCGAACATTCTGAAACCTTTTTTCATGTCCTCGTCCAAGATGTCTAATGATTAAGGCCTCGGCAAAAATCCATAGCACATTGGAAATGGCCTCATCCAATTCCACATCTAGTTGTCTCATGTGAACTACCGGTGCATCGAGGGGCTATAGAGGGCCCCACCCATAACATAATAATTACAATTAATTCCTCATATGAGCGGGGATAAACATAAACAGCATATACATTCATATTGAAACTATCATATGAAATGTAACTAACTTTTCCAAATTATTGAACATAAAATCTATCCATTCAGAATAATATGGTGAATGGTTTTAGGATAGATCATCCACAGTAAATTTAGTCATAAACCATTCAATAAAATATGGAATATGTCATCATAAATGATTAACCCCAATAATACCTAAGAATCAACAAGAGTGTTAAATCAAATGAGAATCATTTTCTAAAATCATTAAGCAATTATTGTGATAAATAATCTTTAATATGAAAAAGAAGAGTTCTTTCGGAAAAATATTGTATAAAAACAGAAGTAAAGTAAGATGTTATTTCATAATAAAATTATTGTTTTTAGAAGGATAATGGTTTCCAAAAATAGTGTATATCGTTCCCTTGAAAATAGATATGAATTTGAGAAATTCCCTTGTATTGGGCTCATGTTTTTGGAAATAGTTTTGAGAGATTCTTTTAAAACATGTAACAATCCAGAAAATAGGGAAGGATTCTGGTTGGTGTACATATATATAATAATCACACAAAATTTAGGAGGAGTACATCACAATATATAAGAATTTCATCGAATAAATTAGACAATAAATGTGACTCGAATGAAAATGGAAGTTCGGGTGGGAAACCCTTACCACTTTGTAATCAACTGATTCTTATGCCCCAGAAATTAATAATATAAAAACAACAGATGTAATACCTGGAAGATAAATATATTCATGATCTGTGAAATAAATGGTCAGTATACATACACCAGACAGATGTATTGGTTTTGAATATGGAAAATCTCACGAAAATGGATGTGAGATCAAGAAAACATTACCTTAACATTGAACGTGTTCCTATCTCAAACATAAGCTCCAAGAATATGAAATTACAATTATTAATAACTTATTTAAGAATCTATTAGATATGTATTTAGTTTATCATAATTCTGGTTAGTTTATTTATGTTCTTATTGATACGTTATTGTGTCGAATTTCGTTTCTTTGGAGTATTCATTTTCTTTATTTTCATCTTCGGTTCACTTATTTTTAAGTATGTGGAATGAATTTAAGTCTCCAGAATGGAAATTATATATTATTTATGAACATAAATCGGTGTTATTGGTCATTTATATAACTTGGATACATGGAAAGAGTTTGAGTTATCATATAGAACTTTAATGATAATTGTTTCGGTTAATTTGGGGGTTTTGATAACAACGAACTCATTTTTCATTATAACATAATACCATTTGTACATAGGGATTACAGTATCTTAAATAGGTTATATTATATATAATAATCTGGTTCAACCCTAAAAATAATGATTTCATGACCATAATTGAGAATGATAGTAGAAATCTAAAGTCCATCGTCTTTGAATGTGTAAATTTGACACATCTCAGATGGTGTTCTTGCAACTAGTATAAAAGAAGGTAAAAAGGGAGAGATGTTGATAACTTATTACAATATCATGACAAAATTTCAGTAATTATAAGGTACTAGAGTCATCACAAAATTTGGATTATGAGAGGTAATAGAAAAAAGAAAACAAGTGAACTTGAAAGGAAAGACAAAGAGTTGAAAAGGGGAATTTACCTCTTGAAAAAAACTTCCTTGAGAACCTCCTTAAGGAGAGGTTTTGGTATTTTTATGAGACCAAGGTGTTCTAGACATGGGGGGGGGTGGTTTTTAAGGTTATTTGGACAGAATTTGGAGAAGGCACAATGCTTGAGAGGATTGAATGGAAGGGGGTGAGAGGGGGTTTTATGGTGGAGGAGAGAGGGGATTTCTTAATATAAAACTCATTAATTTATTATTTATCCTCAAGAAAAAGAATAGTGAGTATTCCACGGCCAAGAATAGTACTTTTATCATGTGATCCCGAACCAAGTGGGATTACATCAGCAGAACATCACACGTGACTCTATAATTAGAGTATTTATCTTAATTTTGCAATTTATGGTATGTCACTATTCATTAAAATTTCAAGTATTTTAGAAAAATCCCAAAAATTTCCCCAACCATTTTTCGACATGTAGAATCCAAAAATGAATTCCATTTTAAAAAAATTATTTTTTAAATATTATTAATTTAATATTAATTAAATCCTAATTTATTCTAAAAACAAGAGTTTTAAAACATTTGTAGACTTATTTTAATATAAAGATATATCGTACATACACATGAATATTATTTATATACTATCATAAGTAAGGTTAATATTCATGAGGGTATATCACTATTCATAAGGTTATGTTACTATTCATAAGGGTCGGTCACTATTCACCAAAAATTCTATTTTTCTTATCAGACTATAAACAACTTACTGATCGCAACTATATATCTCAGATTTTTGAAACTCCCATCATAGAAATGAAAAACATATGTTTGAATGGCTTGGTTATAACAAAGTGATGTTTTTAGAGACGTAGTGATCTATTCATTGTATAATAAATCTATTTTAAAATTCTTGGGGTGTTACATTATTCCCACCATTAGAAATATCGTCTTCAACATTTTATTTAACTATTAAAAAGTGAGAGTACCATGATTATGGTGTCCATATGGTTTCATCATCATCTTGATCACGTAAATAGAAGGTCAATGCATTGCAACAATGATTTAGAGATCCTTAAAAATCATTTTCTTCTTTCATCTAAATACACCTTGTACAACTTGTTTCATATGGGTGTTCACAGAACAATAGTTTCGGATAAATTTTTATGTACGACGTTAAATTTCAAAACATCTAATAAAAAATGATTTTTATAAAATAGTCGGACCAAATTTGTGTTGAAACCTTCAATCAATGGTCCTTTAAAAATTTCATAATTATGTGATGAATGATTATATTTCAGAAGAAAATATAAATAAGTTTCACAAGGGTCTCCTTGTTCACCACCTTTTTCAAAATCATAACATGCTTCAAAATCTTGTGATAAGGTAAAATATTTGAAAATTTATTGACAATATTTACCTTTGATGAAAAAATGAGAATATTGAAAAAATAAGATTTGATTAAATACAATACATGATCCATGAAGGTATCGAGGTATATTGGAGGTGTTTGATATTTTAAACAATTGGTTGCAAGTGAGTTGTAAGAAAATGTTTCAGAATTTTCGGGGCAGGAATTTTCAATAATAATTGCAAGCAAGTCATCAGGAAGGGATAGAAAAGTCATTTGAGATCCTCCTCTTTCCATTTGTAATTGACTTTCCTTGATCTGAAATGTTATAAAAGAAGGTTTTAACATATTTAATAGACCTATACACTAACCATATGTTTAATAAAAACTCATATTCCCTAACGGTGACATTCCTAAATAATGGCATACACTAGATCAGGTTATTAATCTAAAACAAAAAAGCACTCAACACAAATTGAAATTATATGCATAACTAATCTTATAAACATGGTTTCTCTAAGAAATTTTTTTACATAAAACTCCTTCATAATGGATCGTAAAGAAAATGTGAATTATTGTAAGAATATCTCCCAGGAGTGTCACAACCAAGAGTGCAGCAAGGCCCATCGTTGTGCATTAGATCCCGTTCGAGTCTAGCTCAAAGTAGTGTTTTCGGGTTTTACCCCTAGATGAATCTATTTCATAGCCCCCTCTACTTTCTCGTACCTAGATAGGGATTTATTTCTTGAAATATCCACATAATATATTCCTTACCAAAATACCAGGACGTTATTGTGTGTATATCCTCAAAGACTATCATAGGGACTCTTCCCTAATTCCATGTTTTCTAAATCTATTTTCCTAGTACTCAACTAAACTTCCTCTGATACCAACTATAAGGACCTGACATCAGTTGTCCAGTGCCAGTGCCTTATTTGATTAGATTGGCATAAAAACAAGGAATACGAATCCTGAAGGACCAAGTAGTTTATTAAAATTGGAAACAAGTTAAAAACATAAGTTTAACATTACAACATGAAGGGAAGAACAACACTAATTTATTCTACTAAAAAACATCACATCTCATAGATTATGCTTGAAAGTCATTCATAAATTACTTCTCCATGTCCCTAGAAAATGAAACATAAGAAAGGGGTGAGCTCAAATGCTCAGTAATGATAAGAAATATAGTGGAAGATAATATAAACATTAGACATGGTGATTAATTGAAAACACGTGCCTTTAATAATAAACTTGAACACGTTGTGGTAGAGATATCAGTTGACTAAATAATTCCATAATAAAACATAATCATGGCTATTATACTAGTTGAATAACCACATGAACTTTCAATTACTAGATTCATAATGAGAGAAAATTATATGCCAGACATTCTGAAACATTTTCTCATGGCCTCGGCTAGGAAGACTAATGATTAAGGCCTCGACAAAAATCTATATCACATTGAGAAAGTCCTCGGCCAATTCCACATCTAGTTGTCTCATGAGACCTACCGATGCATCGAGGGGATATAGCAGGCCCCACCAGTCACATAATAAGTCTGACGCATTCCTCATAAGAGAGGTGATAACCATAAAATATATATACATTCATATTTAAACTATCATATGAAATTTAACTAACGTTCACCAATAAGTGAACATAAAAACTAACCATTCAGAATAATATGGTGAATTGTTTTAGGATAGATCATCCACAATAATTTTAGTCATAAACCATTCAATAAAATATGGTATATGACATCACAAATTATTAACCCCAATAATACATAAGAATCAACAAGAGTGTAAAATCATACGAGAATATTTTTCTAAAATCATTAAGCAATTCTTATGATAAATACTCTTTTATTTTTAAAAGAAGAGTTCTTTTGGAAAAATCATTGTATAATACCAGAAGTAAAGTAATATAGTATATCATGAAAAAATTATTGTTTTTAAAATGATAATTGTTTCCAAAAATATATTACATATTTCCCTTGAGAATTGATATGATTTTGAGAAATTCCCTTGTATCAGGCTCATATTTTTGGAAACATTTTTGAGAGCTTATTTTAAAACATGTAACTATCCAAAAAATAGGGAAGGATTCTAGTTGGTGTACATATATAGAATACTCACACAAATTTTATGAGGATCACATCACAATATATAATAATATCATCGAGAAAAGTTGACAATAAAAGTAAGCCAAATGAAAATGGAAGTTAGGGAGGAAAACCCTTACCACATTGTAATCAGACAATTCATATACCCCAAAAATTAATAATATAAAAATTATAGATTTAATATCCTGATGATAAAGATATTCATGATATGTGAAATCAATGTTCAATATACATACACCAAGAAAAAGTATTAGTAGTGAATATTTAAAATCTCACTAAAATGGTAGTGAGATGAACAAACCCTTACCTAAACTACGAACATGTTCCTATCTCGAACATAAGCTCCAGGAATATAAAATTATACTTATTAAGAAATTATTTAAGAAACTATTAGACATGTATTTAGTTTATCATAATTGTAGTTAGTTAATTTATGTTCTTATTGATGAGTTATTGTATCGAATTCCATCGCTTCAGAGTATTCATTTCCTTTTCTTATCTTCGGTTATCTAGTTTTTAAGTATGTGGAATGAATGTAAATCTCCAGAATTGAAATTATAAAAAATTTATGAACATAAATAGGTTTTATTTGACATTTATATAACTTGGTGACATAGAACGAGGATGAGTTATCATATAGAACTTTAATGATAATTGTTTTAGTTAATTTGTGGGTTTTGATTACAACAAACTCATTTTTATTTATAACTTAATACAAAATGTACAGACGGATTACATAATCATAAATAGGTTATATTATATATAGTAATCTGGTTCAACCATAACAAGAGTTGTTTCATGACCATAATTGAGAATGATTATATAAATCTAAAGTCCATCATCCTTGATTGGGTAAAATTGACACATCTCATATGGTGTTCTTGCTACTAGTATAAAAGAAGGTAAAAGGAAGAGATGTTAATAACTTATTACTCTATCATGAAAACATTCTAGTACATATAAGGTACTAGATTCATCAAAAAAATTGGATAAGGAGAGGTAATATAAAACTAAAATAGGTGAATTTGAAAGGAAAGAAAAATAATTCAAAAGAGGAATTTACCTCTTGAACAAAACATCATTGAGAACCTCCTTGTAACACCCCAAGCTTCTACGGTACGTTTCCCTTCGAATAATGCGATAGCGTGTGTTGTACGCAACCTCGAGTTCTAACACACACCACAACTAATTAAACTAGCCGTTGGGAATAGTAATACCTACTTTTTGAAATCATATATATTCTATATTTCAAAATGGACTTCATTTTTGGATTCGGAATATCAAAATTATCCTAGGGTGAAATTTTGGTACATTTCGGATAACTTTCATATTTTGATGAATAGTGAAAATTTCTAAATTTTAATTAAAAACAACTTTTTTAATCAAAATAATTAATAGTGATAAATTATGAATTTGAGTGGTTTTAAAGTATATTTAGAATATATTTTTACCATTCAATTTAATGTTAATCATTGGACATAAGTTTACAATTAAACCGAACATAAACAAGTGTCAATCTTTTGATAGTTATTATCTCTTAAAAACACGCTTTTTGTTTTGACAGCGGGAATTAATTTTAAATTAATTTCTGCCACTTCTGTGTTTTGAATTTAGGAAAATGGATTCCATATTTGGAATCAGGATGTTCAAATTGTGTAAATAGGTAACTTTTATTTTTAGACATTTTGAATAGTTACTGTGGTAAATATTTTATTTACCATGGTTAAAAGGTAAATCCGGTAAATAAGGGTTAAAAAAATAATATTATAATAATAACAAATTACTCTAAAACGTGTCCTAACCTTATTGGTGGACACATACCCGACCATGGGAATCCTTTGGTCAATTTGGGGACCCCTTGGAGCCACTTGTATGTGGTAGGGACACTTTATATTAATAAAGTTAAAATAAAAATAAAAATGGCATAAGCTTACATCGTTTAGAAGAACAATTTTTACATAGGGTTATACATGTTGGATTTTCGATTATAAATATTCATTAGAAAGCTAAAAAGATTTCCTACATAATGATATTTTATTTATAATTTTTAGACATTATATAATTTATTTTATTTATGACACAATGATGATGCAGTAATTACTAAAATAGTGAAAAATAAAAATAATTGATCTTATAAATACCCAAATAATTATAATATGAAACTTTTAATGAATTAAACTAATTTTCTATGATAATATGATATATTAGGATTGATTTAATTGACTTTGTTCGAAGTAATCAATCTGTTAGGAGTTTCACAAAAATCAACTATTGAATAGTGTCAAAATTGACATAAAAGAGTTCTTAAAACAAATATTATATTATTAATTGATATTAAATTCCTAAAAATCTAAGGTTCGGCCAAGAGACTTATATTATGATAGGTTCCTCATTAATGGACCACTTGGGGGTCGCTTGGATGTATATAGTAAGTTTATTAACCATAGTATATAAAAATACAAAGAGACATTGTAAAGGTGAAACTAATTAACTTAGAGTTAATACTTAAAGATAAGGTTAATATAAGTACCCAAACCTGTCTAAATTATATTGGATGAGTTGTTTTCGACCTATCCCCACCTAATCCTTTGAATAGTCAACTTTGGAGCCTTTAGAAACCGAATATGAATTTATTATAAATTAATATTTCTAACTTTTCCAAAGGTGCCTCTCACCCCTCTTATAAAAGGGCACTCCTCCTTCTCATTTCTTCACACCTTCAAAGCCTTTTGGTTCGGCCAAACTCTGCCCAAATACTCTCCCAACATCCCTCACTACAACCTAGAGGCCTTATTTTGATCAGAAAGCCAACCTAAGGAGCCCTTTTGATCAAATCAAAAGGAAGAACCCGAAGAAGAGGTAATGATTTCACCACCCTTTTCTAAGTTCATTTCTTCTTCCACTTCTTATTCCTTTGTTCTTACCATTCTGAAATAATAACTCCAGTATCTCACATATACTGTGATGTTATTATAAATATGGTACAATCATATTCAGTATTCTATCCACCCTTTGAATAACATGTCACCATACGTGCGTACGTACGGCTTACCGTCTCCACGTCGTGGTGTAATTGTTATTCAATATAATATTATTTGGATGGGTATAATAATGATGTGTAACTCATGTAAATAATAAATATAACATGTTAATGATTCTGTATATATGATATACCATCCACTTATATATTATTTTAATATCAAAAGAATGATATTGTCGCTCGTGCGTACGTACGGACTACCGTCTCCACGAACGCGATGAGATTCATTCTCCATCGTAACCATTAAAGCGTAATTATCATTTTATGATTTAAAAATGATGTTTAAGGACTTGATATCATTCTGGATATGAATAATATACAACCTATCCTTTACAAACATGTCTTACGTAACAAAACATATGAAAGAAAACAAGTAAGTTAACACCCGAAACAACGATAATACTAAGATATTATTATCAAATCAATATTAAAAGATCATATATGATATCATATTAATGTATATGATTCTTGTATAATTTAATAACAATTATTTCACCATTATACAGGAGGTTAACCTACCACAACCAAGGAAAAGTACAAGGTAAGGGTTATTTCACAATCTCTTCATTATCCGAGGTTGTTTATACGTAATAATCTACTGGGATATCTTTATCATCCACATCCATGTTTCTTAAAAATGTATTTCAAAACATTTTTTATGGGTTAAAGTCATTTATACCCTTGTTTGACTTTTTATAAGAGGTTTATAAAGGAATATTTCCGTCGTTTTCAAAACAAGGTCCTTTTTAACCTTTTCGACTGAATTGAGGTAAGAATGTTCTTTTTAACTTATACGGCGGGTGCGGTAATTTTCCGCCGTTATAAAATCTTCGAAGCTTTCCATACAAGCTTATAAGAATATTTTCAAAGAAAATGTTTTATTTTATATGGATCTTAAATGATTTCAAAATAAAAGGAGATACTTCTTTAAAAAGAATTTTGATTTCATCTATGTCAACATCCTTTGATGGATTTTAAGATTATTTGAAGTTGATTTATTATAATACAAAACTTCTATATTGTATTGAAGTTTTTGTGATATGTTTGACTGTGGATGTGCTATTTTTATACCATTTATAGTTTATGGTGAAATTATTGACATTTCGTATGCTAGTTTTAATACGAATGTTTATGTTATGTTTAAACCTTTTCATATGGGAATGCATTGGACTTAATAAGTGACGGGTGGAGCCCGCTATAGCTCCTCGATGCATCGGTAGGTCTCATGAGACAAACTAGTGTCTTGGCACAAGGCCTTGACAAAATCTTATTTGTAGTCTTGGCACGAGGCCTTGGCTATGTGGTTATGATAGTCTGGCATTATGCATTTCCAACATTATGAAAGTGGTTATTGATATTGCATGTGATTATTCGATTAGTAGAATATCCATGTGAATAAGTAAATGGCATTATTTCATTTTTATTTTTGCCATACTATGTTGAAGTTCAATTTTAAAAGGCTTTTGTTTTAGTAATTCATTGCCTTAAATGTTTATGCTTATTATGAATGTTCCGCTATATTGTTATCCTTACTGGGCATTTGAGCTCACCCCTTTTCTATGTTTTATTTTTCCCAGGTAGTGAAGAAGTAAATTATGAATGACTTGCAGGGATATTATGAGGGGTTAATAGTGTGGATATGAAGACTTTTTTGTTGTAGTAGTTTTTCACTTTAAAATGTAATGTAAAACTTTATGATTATATCTAGTGTTTCCAAGGCTACTAAACCAATCGGTCTTTCGGGATTTGATCTTTCTTGTGATCATGCCAATGTTATGTAATAATGCACCGACTCTGGGCAACTGGGGTCGGGGCGTTACAGTTGGTATCAGAGGAGGTTTAGTACAAACCTTGGAAGCTAGATTTAGATAAACTCTGATTAGAGCACGTAGACCTAAGATGAACTTTGAGGATTAGTATAGAAGAACTTCCTAGAATTTTGGTATTGTAGAGATTTTGTGAGTTTTCCAAGCAATACATCCCTGTCTGGATACGAGCAGGTAGAGGCGGCTCTGGCACAGATGTACCTAGGGGTAAAACCCGAAAACACCTCTTTGAGCTAGACTCGAACGGGAACTGGTGCACGACAACGGGCCTTGCTGCACTCTTGGTTACGACACTCCCGGGGGATATGCTTAGGATAACTCTCACTATATTTACAAATCATTATGAAGGGTTTATGAGTATATACTTCCTCAAAGAAAACATTATTATGATTATGGATTATATCCATAAATAGATCAATTTATGTTAAGTGTTTTATAAGTATGGGATTATGTATTTTGATTCATAAACTGATCTAATTTATGCCATTGTTTAGAAATGGCGCCTAGTGGAAGAAATGGAAACCGTATCAATGCGCGCACTCCATGTAGGGATTTCCCTCCTGCTCAAGATAATTATAGTGGGGCTGGTGATGCAACTGGTGCTGATCAGCTAATCACCGTACTGGGACAACTTACTCAGGTTATGAATAATAACCTTACCCGTATGGAGCACCCTGATCCGCAGCGTGGAGGATCAATGTTAGATCGATTCATGAGGCAACAACCACCAACGTTCAATGGAAGTACAAATCCCTTAGTAGCTGAGCAATGGATATTTTCCCTAGAGAAAATATTTCAGGCTTTGGGGAGTAGTGAAAGGGAAAAAGTTACCATGGCAGTTTACCGCCTCACTGGAGATGCTGATCAATGGTGGTCATTGATTCAAAACATGAAGGAAGATGATGAAGTATCAAACATGGAATGGAGGGAGTTCAAAGATCTGTTTTTAGAAAAATACTTCCCTCGCGACCATCGAGCGGATATGGAAAGACAATTTCTGAGTCTGAGACAAAAGGAGGATGAGAATGTCACAAAGTATGAGGCTAACTTTACAAGGTTAGCGAGGTATGCTGGAGATTATATTCGCAACCCAAGAAGTAAGATTGATCGTTTCTTTGATGGGTTAAAACCATTTCTCCGTCGAGCATTAGTCTCACAATCCTTTTCATCGTACGAAGACATTGTCTCATGTGCTATAAAGACCGAAAAGGAATTCTCTAAGTCTTATGACTTTAAAGCAAAGCAAGAGAAGAAGAGACCTGCTGATCAATCGGGGAATGGAAATAAGGGGAAGAAGGGAAAGGTTGAATATCCATCTTGTGGTAAATGCGGGAAGAAACATCCTGGTACTTGCTTGAAGGGAATGGGAGTCTGTTACAAGTGTGGTGAAAAAGGCCACCAAGCTCATGATTGCAAGGGGAAGAAGGAAGCTACCAACGTTCAGTGCTACAATTGCAGGGAGATGGGGCATTATGCAAATGCATGTCCTAAGCGTCAGGAGAACTTACCTCAGAAAAGGCCAAGGGATCAAGGCCAGGCTTATGCTATCACTACTGCTGAGGTAGAAGCTCCGAAAGACGTGGTGGCAGGTAATTTAATGGTTTCCTCAAGTTTAGCAAATGCATTATTTGATTCTGGATCATCGCATTGTTTCATATCTTCCCAGTTTGCTAAGAAAATTAGATATTTCCAATTTGATTTAATAAGGGAGTTGTCAGTTAAAACTCCTAAGGGAAGTATCGTTGCAACAAAGTTTTGTGAATCAGTCCCCATTAGAGCACATAAATTTTCTTTATCTGCTGATTTCATCGTCATACCTATGATTGAGTTTGATATAATCCTCGGTATGGACTGGCTTTCGGACTATGATGCGAAGATTTATTGTAAGAAGAAAGAGGTTACGATTCTTGATGATAATGATAAGGAACACCTTATTTTTAGAGCAGAATCGTCACCACCTAATTCTTATTTAGACCCACCCCCAGTAGCTCAACTTAATTCAATTATTGGGGAGGAAGAGAATGAAATAACTGTCGGTGAGGAAAGGAATGTTCAAATAGAGGATGTACCTGTTGTGAAAGAATTTGTAGATGTATTTCCGGAAGATTTACCTGGACATCCTCCAGAACGAGAAGTTGAGTTTTCTATTGATTTGATTCCTGGATCAAGGCCTATATCGAAGACCCCTTATAGAATGGCCACTGTAGAGTTAGTCGAACTAAAGAAACAACTAGAGGAATTGAGTAATAAGAGATTTATTCGCCCTAGTGTTTCTCCATGGGGAGCCCCTGTTCTTTTTGTTAAAAAGAAAGATGGATCTATGAGGTTATGTATCGACTACAGGGAGATCAATGCTATAACGATAAAGAACAAGTATCCCCTACCTCGTATTGATGATTTATTTGACCAACTGCATGGAGCTCAATACTTTTCAAAGATTGACCTTCGATCTGGATACCATCAGTTGTGTGTAAAGAAGGAAGACATTCCGAAGACAGCATTTCGAACCAGGTACGGGCATTACGAGTTTACTGTAATGCCATTTGGATTGACTAATGCACCCTCTGTATTCATGGATCTAATGAATAGAGTTTTCAAGGAGTATCTCGATGAATTTGTGGTAGTATTTATTGATGATATATTGGTATACTCCAAAACCTATGAAGATCATGAAAATCACTTGCGCATTATCTTGAAGACTCTGAGGAGGCATGAATTATATGGAAAGTTTAGCAAGTGTGAATTCTGGCTTCAGGAGATTTCTTTTCTTGGACATATTGTCTCTAAAGATGGAATCTCTGTTGATCCTTCTAAGACCAAGGCAATCCAAGAATGGCCAGCACCTACGAGTATAACTGAGGTACGTAGTTTTATTGGTTTGGCAGGTTATTATCGACGTTTCGTCCAGAATTTTGCCCGATTGGCAAACCCATTAACGAAGCTCACACGTAAAGGGGTTAAATTTGTTTGGACAAAAGAGTGTGAAGAATGTTTCGAAGAACTGAAGAGAATATTAGTCAATGCTCCAATATTGACTCTACCATCGGGGAATGATGGGTTCGTTATTTATAGTGATGCATCAAAGAAAGGACTTGGCTGTGTCCTTATGCAGAATGATAGAGTTATTGCCTATGCATCACGACAGTTGAAAATTCATGAACAAAACTATCCTACTCATGATCTTGAGTTAGCAGCTGTGATCTTTGCTTTGAAGATATGGAGGCACTACCTCTATGGTGAAAAATGTGAGATTTATACTGATCACAAGAGTTTGAAGTATATTTTCTCACAAAAAGAACTCAACATGAGGCAAAGGAGATGGCTTGAATTACTCAAGGATTATGATTGTACGATACACTACCACCCGGGGAAGGAAAACAAGGTGGCAGATGCTTTGAGCAGAAAAGACCATGGAGTTTTGAACATGATGAGAATTGAAAGGGAACCAATTTTCATGGATCTAGTGAAGATGGACATGGGAATAAACAGGTAAGGTGAAACATCAATGCTTTTTCAAATGGTTGCCAAACCATCTTTACTAGAAAGGATTAAGAGTTCTCAGACCGATGATGAAGAATTTCAGAAGAAGATTAAAGCTGTGAATGATGGGAGATTGAGAGACTTTGTGTATGAAGATGGAACTTTGAAATTTGGAAAGAGACTTTGTGTTCCCAATATACCTGATCTAAAAAGGGAATTGCTGGATGACGCTCATAGTTCCAATTTCTCTATACACCCTGGGAGCACCAAAATGTATAGAGATTTGAAGGAACATTTTTGGTGGGACAACATGAAGAGGGAGATTGCTGATTTTGTGTCAAGATGTATGATTTGTCAACAAGTCAAAGCTGGAAGGCAACAGCCTGGAGGAGTCATGCAACCTCTTCCCATACCGGAGTGGAAATGGGACAATATTACAATGGACTTTGTCATGGGGCTACCAAAGAATCCTAGAAGGAACGATGCAATATGGGTTATTGTTGATCGTCTTACCAAGTCAGCACATTTTCTTGCTATAAGAGAAGATCTACCCCTGGAACGTCTAGCAAGACTATACATTAATGAAGTTGTGAGACTTCATGGAGTACCCCTATCGATTGTTTCTGATCGTGATCCCCGTTTTACTTCAAGATTTTGGAAAAGTCTTCAGAAATCCCTGGATACTGAACTTCATTTGAGCACTGCTTACCACCCTCAGACAGACGGACAATCAGAACGGACTATTCAGACCTTAGAAGACATGTTGAGATCTTGCTCACTTGATTTTCAGGGTATGTGGGATCAATATTTACCTCTGGTAGAATTTTCCTATAACAATAGCTTCCATTCGAGTATACAAATGGCACCATATGAAGCGTTATACGGAAAGAGATGTCGTACACCAACCTGTTGGGATGACGTTGGTGAAAGAAAACTTGTAGGCCCAGAACTGGTGGAGGAAACGGTGGAAAAGGTGAAGGTAATCCAAAATCACATCAAAGCAGCTCAAAGTAGGCAGAAGAGCTATGCCGATAATCGAAGGAAGGATTTGGAATTTCAAGTCGGTGATCATGTTTTCCTAAAGGTATCTCCGTGGAAGGGAGTCATACGTTTTGGTAAGAAAGGTAAATTGAGTCCCAGGTACATCGGACCTTTCGAAATTCTAGAACGAATTGGGGTTGTAGCTTACCGATTGGCAATGCCGCCAAGTCTCTCCAAAGTTCACGATGTGTTCCACGTGTCTCTGTTGAGAAAATACATGCCTGACCCAACGCATGTACTCACCTATGAGGAATTAGAACTGGAACCCGATCTGTCTTATTGCGAAGAGCCCGTTAGGATTCTTGATACAAGAGAACAAGTACTGAGAAACCGGACGACGCGTCTGGTAAAAGTTTTGTGGAGAAATCATAAAATGGAAGAGGCAACGTGGGAACCCGAGGAACTTATGATGAAGAACCACCCGAGTCTTTTTATGCAGTAATACCCTAGAAATTGCGAGGACGCAATTATTTGAAGGAGGGGAGAATGTAACACCCCAAGCTTCTACGGTACGTTTCCCTTCGAATAATGCGATAGCGTGTGTTGTACGCAACCTCGAGTTCTAACACACACCACAACTAATTAAACTAGCTGTTGTGAATAGTAATACCTACTTTTTGAAATCATATATATTCTATATTTCAAAATGGACTTCATTTTTGGATTCGGAATATCAAAATTAGCCTAGGGTAAAATTTTGGTACATTTCGGATAACTTTCATATTTTGATGAATAGTGAAAATTTCTAAATTTTAATTAAAAACAACTTTTTTAATCAAAATAATTAATAGTGATAAATTATGAATTTGAGTGGTTTTAAAGTATATTTAGAATATATTTTTACCATTCAATTTAATGTTTATCATTGGACATAAGTTTACAATTAAACCGAACATAAACAAGTGTCAATCTTTTGATAGTTATTATCTCTTAAAAACACGCTTTTTGTTTTGACAGCGGGAATTAATTTTAAATTAATTTCTGCCACTTCTGTGTTTTGAATTTAGGAAAATGGATTCCATATTTGGAATCAGGATGTTCAAATTGTGTAAATAGGTAACTTTTATTTTTAGACATTTTGAATAGTTACTGTGGTAAATATTTTATTTACCATGGTTAAAAGGTAAATCCGGTAAATAAGGGTTAAAAAAATAATATTATAATAATAACAAATTACCCTAAAACGTGTCCTAACCTTATTGGTGGACACATACCCGACCATGGGCATCCTTTGGTCAATTTGGGGACCCCTTGGAGCCACTTGTATGTGGTAGGGACACTTTATATTAATAAAGTTAAAATAAAAATAAAAATGGCATAAGCTTACATCGTTTAGAAGAACAATTTTTACATAGGGTTATACATGTTGGATTTTCGATTATAAATATTCATTAGAAAGATAAAAAGATTTCCTACATAATGATATTTTATTTATAATTTTTAGACATTATATAATTTATTTTATTTATGACACAATGATGATGCAGTAATTACTAAAATAGTGAAAAATAAAAATAATTGATCTTATAAATACCCAAATAATTATAATATGAAACTTTTAATGAATTAAACTAATTTTCTATGATAATATGATATATTAGGATTGATTTAATTGACTTTGTTCGAAGTAATCAATCTGTTAGGAGTTTCACAATAATCAACTATTGAATAGTGTCAAAATTGACATAAAAGAGTTCTTAAAACAAATATTATATTATTAATTGATATTAAATTCCTAAAAATCTAAGGTTCGGCCAAGAGACTTATATTATGATAGGTTCCTCATTAATGGACCACTTGGGGGTCGCTTGGATGTATATATTAAGTTTATTAACCATAGTATATAAAAATACAAAGAGACATTGTAAAGGTGAAACTAATTAACTTAGAGTTAATACTTAAAGATAAGGTTAATATAAGTACCCAAACCTGTCTAAATTCTATTGGATGAGTTGTTTTCGACCTATCCCCACCTAATCCTTTGAATAGTCAACTTTGGAGCCTTTAGAAACCGAATATGAATTTATTATAAATTAATATTTCTAACTTTTCCAAAGGTGCCTCTCACCCCTCTTATAAAAGGGCACTCCTCCTTCTCATTTCTTCACACCTTCAAAGCCTTTTGGTTCGGCCAAACTCTGCCCAAATACTCTCCCAACATCCCTCACTACAACCTAGAGGCCTTAGTTTGATCAGAAAGCCAACCTAAGGAGCCCTTTTGATCAAATCAAAAGGAAGAACCCGAAGAAGAGGTAATGATTTCACCACCCTTTTCTAAGTTCATTTCTTCTTCCACTTCTTCTTCCTTTGTTCTTACCATTCTGAAATAATAACTCCAGTATCTCACATATACTGTGATGTTATTATAAATATGGTACAATCATATTCAGTATTCTATCCACCCTTTGAATAACATGTCACCATACGTGCGTACGTACGGCTTACCGTCTCCACGTCGTGGTGTAATTGTTATTCAATATAATATTATTTGGATGGGTATAATAATGATGTGTAACTCATGTAAATAATAAATATAACATGTTAATGATTCTGTATATATGATATACCATCCACTTATATATTATTTTAATATCAAAAGAATGATATTGTCGCTCGTGCGTACGTACGGACTACCGTCTCCACGAACGCGATGAGATTCATTCTCCATCGTAACCATTAAAGCGTAATTATCATTTTATGATTTAAAAATGATGTTTAAGGACTTGATATCATTCTGGATATGAATAATATACAACCTATCCTTTACAAACATGTCTTACGTAACAAAACATATGAAAGAAAACAAGTAAGTTAACACCCGAAACAACGATAATACTAAGATATTATTATCAAATCAATATTATAAGATCATATATGATATCATATTAATGTATATGATTCTTGTATAATTTAATAACAATTATTTCACCATTATACAGGAGGTTAACCTACCACAACCAAGGAAAAGTACAAGGTAAGGGTTATTTCACAATCTCTTCATTATCCGAGGTTGTTTATACGTAATAATCTACTGGGATATCTTTATCATCCACATCCATGTTTCTTAAAAATGTATTTCAAAACATTTTTTATGGGTTAAAGTCATTTATACCCTTGTTTGACTTTTTATAAGAGGTTTATAAAGGAATATTTCCGTCGTTTTCAAAACAAGGTCCTTTTTAACCTTTTCGACTGAATTGAGGTAAGAATGTTCTTTTTAACTTATACGGTGGGTGCGGTTATTTTCCGCCGTTATAAAATCTTCGAAGCTTTCCATACAAGCTTATAAGAATATTTTCAAAGAAAATGTTTTATTTTATATGGATCTTAAATGATTTCAAAATAAAAGGAGATACTTCTTTAAAAAGAATTTTGATTTCATCTATGTCAACATCCTTTGATGGATTTTAAGATTATTTGAAGTTGATTTATTATAATACAAAACTTCTATATTGTATTGAAGTTTTTGTGATATGTTTGACTGTGGATGTGCTATTTTTATACCATTCATAGTTTATGGTGAAATTATTGACATTTCGTATGCTAGTTTTAATACGAATGTTTATGTTATGTTTAAACCTTTTCATATGGGAATTCATTGGACTTAATAAGTGACGGGTGGAGCCCGCTATAGCTCCTCGATGCATCGGTAGGTCTCATGAGACAAACTAGTGTCTTGGTACAAGGCCTTGACAAAATCTTATTTGTAGTCTTGGCACGAGGCCTTGGCTATGTGGTTATGATAGTCTGGCATTATGCATTTCCAACATTATGAAAGTGGTTATTGATATTGCATGTGATTATTCGATTAGTAGAATATCCATGTGAATAAGTAAATGGCATTATTTCATTTTTATTTTTGCCATACTATGTTGAAGTTCAATTTTAAAAGGATTTTGTTTTAGTAATTCATTGCCTTAAATGTTTATGCTTATTATGAATGTTCCGCTATATTGTTATCCTTACTGGGCATTTGAGCTCACCCCTTTTCTATGTTTTATTTTTCCCAGGTAGTGAAGAAGTAAATTATGAATGACTTGCAGGGATATTATGAGGGGTTAATAGTGTGGATATGAAGACTTTGTTGTTGTAGTAGTTTTTCACTTTAAAATGTAATGTAAAACTTTATGATTATATCTAGTGTTTCCAAGGCTACTAAACCAATCGGTCTTTCGGGATTTGATCTTTCTTGTGATCATGCCAATGTTATGTAATAATGCACCGACTCTGGGCAACTGGGGTCGGGGCGTTACACTCCTCAAGGAGAGGCTTTGGTATTTTTATGAGACCAAGGCTTTCTGGACGTGGGGGTGGAGGATCTGAAGGGTATTTGGACAGAATTTTGAGAAGTCACAAGTCTTGAGAGGAGTGAATGGAAGGGGGTGTGAGAGGGGAATTTTATAGTGGAGGAGAGAGGATATTTCTTAATATAAAACTCATTAATTTATAATCTATCCACAAGACAAGGAATAGTGAGTATTCCATGACCATGAATAGTAATGCTATCATGTTATCCCGAACCAAGTGGTCTTGCATCAGCAGAACATCACACATGACTCTATAATTTGTGTATTTATCTTAATTTTTCAATTTATGGTATGTCACAATTCATAAAAAAATCATGTATTTCAGAAAAATCCCAAAAATTTACCCCAACCATTTTTCATGTGTAGAATCCAAAAATGAAGTCCATTTTTCAAAAAACAATTTTCTAAATATTATTAATTTATTATTTAATTAAATAATAATTTATTATAAAAACAAGGGAGTTAAAATATTTGTTTACTTATTTTAAAGCATAGATATATCGTACTTACACTTGAATATTATTTATATACTATCATAAGTAAGGTTACTATTCATTAGGGTATATCACTATTCATAATAGTATGTTACAATTCATAAGGTTAGGTTACTATTTACAAAAAATTATTCTTTTCTAATTGGACTATAAATAAGTTAATGATCACAACTGTGTATGTCAGATTTTTGAAATTCACATCACAGAAGTGGCGAACTTATGTTTAGTTGGCTTGGTTATCACAAAGTGGTGTTTTTAGAGACTTAGTGATCTTTCCATTCTATAATAAATCTATTTAAAATTTCGTGGGATGTTACAATGTGATATAAGTAATGTAATAGAAATTCCTAAGTGATAAAATGACTGTGAAATGATAAATGGGATAAATGGGATAATTTATGGTAATTGATGAATATTGGATAGTGAATACGAATTTTGGAATATACATATTGTGTTAAGGAATGAGAATTTGAATTGGTCTAAACAATTATGTAATTTAAATGGAAAATGTGTTAATGGGTTATTGAATAATATTAAATTCCCTGTTGATTGTTGTGGAATATTATTTCTCTTTGTGTTGGTTATGATTTATTTTATATTCTATGTCTGTTGTGGGATTAATGATTGAGGATCCTCCTATAGGTTGGGTCTGGACTGATTCTGTAACCCCACCAATATATGTATCATAAATAGATATATACACATGTACAGATGTATTGATGTATGGGATAAAGGACTAAGGATTCTCTCATGGATCAAGTTAGACTGATGCTCTAAATTTCACCTACAATGCATGATTTAGGGAAGTATATGGATCTATATTCCCCTAATGGTTTCATTCAACCTAGACTAAGTCTTCGAGGTGAGGGCATTGTGATGTTGTGATGTATTATACATAGTGAGATAGGGACATGAAATATTCCTTTATGCATAAAGATAAATGGAATCAACATTTATGTGAATGATGTAAATGCATATCCCATGGATTATATGTTGATAATAAACTATGAATTGAAGAAGATGTAAATAATTATTTAGGAATTTTGTAAAAAAAGGGATTAATATAGATTGTTAACTAGTGGTCAGAAATATTCCTTTATTTTATTATTATTTATTTATTATAAGCATGAACTATCTTTTTAGACTAGGTATTCTCTAAATTCTATTGGTTTTGGCCTACAGAGTGTACTCACACCCTTCTTAGGCCACCATGGGGTACTCGAGCAGATCTCATGGTTTCAGGTCAAGATAAGAGAAAATACACTATTCTTGAGTGTTGAGTTAGTGTTGGGATATGCATGGTTTATGATCTAGAATTAGAGTGAGGAACCATTTGGGAGTTCCACTACTTTCTTTATGTGGGGGTTTTGTTCACTTTTTTCACTATTAGTGTGACATGACATGAATTTTTTTTTAGTTTTTTCATTGTATGTAGATTGAGAGATGTTTGGTTATGGATTTTTAATTATCATGGAATATATTTTTTTCATTTCAATTGTTATCTATTTCAGACTACACTTTTAAATAGGTTATTTTCTCCCCTTGTGTCTTATTAAGTCCTCTCAAATAGTTGGAAACCTTATGTGTACGGGGAGGCATGCTTGAGGTCATGTGAAGACCGAGCTCGAATCATCGGTTAGTGGATTCTGAATATAGGTCATTACAAAGTGGTATTAGGTAAGTTTTTTTCTAGGGACTTATTATTTGGTATGGAAGACATGATGTTAGGATGTGTCAGGACTTGGTAATGAACATGTACTTGGGAGTAGTTAACCCATGTTTGGAAGATAACCTAAGTCACCCAGTGTGGTCATTATAGTTCTTGATGTATGTTTTTATAGTTGAGTGGTATTTCACCAATGGGGGATGCACATTTTTTATGATGTGATTGATTTAAGATATAGGTCACATTGATGTAATGGGATTAGGTTGTGTGTTTATGCATAATTTTAGGCACCAATGAATATATCTGACATGAATCATGATAGGCACTCACGGGATTGGTGTTTGGGGTATAGAGAGTGGAATTTATTTTACATCCTCAAAAAAATTAAAGAAAAATGTGTCTAATAATGTTAATGCAAGGGGGTAAATGAAAATAATTTTATTTAATAGTTAAATAATAGTGTGTATAACGAAAAATTTGGACAGAGATAAAATTAAGGGTGGGTATTAATTATAAATGCTGAATGGTGTCTAAAATATAATTATTGCATCATGATGGTAAAATTGTTAATTATTTTGGCCTAATTAATTGTTTAAATGAGTAAAAATGTTGATTGTAACTGGTTCTGAGATGAGAAGTATACCTAAGAGAAATGATTTTTGTGGTAGAAGAGGAATTGTTGTAATGATTTTTTTTTGAAAAAAGGATTGTGATTATGTAATTTGGTTTTCCATATTTTTACCATGACCCATACTAATAATGGTTTAGGGTTATATGTGATATGTGAATATGTTTGTTGGAATAGTGTATGTGGGGTGGGTTAAGTATGGAAGGTTTTTCATTTTCAATTGTGGTCAATACCAATTGGACATCAATTCAGATGTCTTTTTATGAAAATGTTTTGGAATATAAATCTGATTAAATATGGATTTTAATGGGTTTTTGTAAATAGAATTTTATAAATCTTGAACGTTTGGGTGTTACTAACTTTATCTTTAGCTAGGTGGTGGCCTTTAGGTTTTAAGGTGATGTATGATAATGTAAAATTACTAATCCATGTGTGTTTTAATTGAATGGGTGGTACAATGGACATAAGAATGAGTGCCTTAGTTATAGTATCATTTAGTTATGGTTGTTTGTTGTGGGAGTGGTGATCCATGTGTGTTCAAAACTTGTGAGTTTTATCTGAGATCATAGAGTGGGGGTTTTGGCTTCTGGTTCTGATGTGTGGTTATGATTACCTTTTGTGTTTATCCTAGAGAAAATGGTCACTTCGTACGCTTTGCGTAGTGTATCGGGATGGGGGTGAGAGTGTCGTTAAAAAAACTGACATGTTATTAACTCAATGTATATGTTTTATATATATGACCATCATATTTCTCATGTCATTATTCTATTTTAGGGTGTTGGAATCATTTGAAATTTTAGATGACCTATTAGGGAGATCAAATGGGGTTCCTAGTGCTTTTGAATGTTTTTCATACAAGTGGATGTCTGGGACTTTTTTAGTAGGAAATGGGGAGTGTAACATGGGGTGTGTTTAACCAAGATGGATAAGTGGGAAGGATGATTATTTGGTATTATGACTTGAGTTGTGGCTATGGTTTGAAAGATTTAAGGAAATATAGGGTGACCTCATGGGAATCAAGTATAGTGATAAAAGTGATTTTGAATATGAGGCATGGGAAATTATTCATTGGAAAAATCGATACATAATGAGTACCATCATGTTTTAGTAAATAAAATGGTTGTTTCGAGGTTCTTTCATAAGGACACATGAGTTCTTGTAGTAGGTTGTTAGGATCATTTCAATGGTTTTTATTATTTAGAATCATGATCAGTCTGTTTGGATGATGATCAATGGAGGCCTCGATGTTTCTCTCAGAAGGAGATACAAGGGTTAATAAATCATGGTTAGATTCCTTTGTTTGAATGTGACACATGATGTGAGGATAATCACATGGAAGACCTTGTTTGTATTAATGGTTTAGTAAGGAAGATAGAATTTGGATATGCACAAGTGATGGTTGGATTACAAGAACTAAATTTTGTTTTGGGTTGGTTTTAAGAAAGTTTAATGCATGAGTGCTATAATGAGGTCAAATTGTGGGTATGTGTTGGTAAGGTACGATATTGATTAGGATAATCATTTTTCATTCCCTAACAAACCAAAGTGGGAAGCATCGATACATGAAAGAGTGTTGGTTTTGATTGGTGTGATATACAATTATGTTTGGTGGATACCCATTAGGGTCATTCCAGAAGAGATCGAGGTGTGAGGTAGAAGTAGTGACATAGGTAACATTGATTCACGGCCTATTTTAATGATTTTTGTGGGGAGGTACTAAATATTTATTGCCATTAACGCTTGAGAATTGGTGGTAATGTGATGGTTATATGTGCGCAAGAGGGAATCCATAAATGATTGGTAGGGTATGGTGTCTCATAGTGGGAGGTAAAATTAGTAGCAGATGAGCTGGTGGAAGCGTTCTTTGACAAATTTTCATCATACCACAACAACTAATGTTCATGCCCAACAACTTGACATTATCACAGGTATGATGAAAAGAAAAGGCCACATAGAAAAGGACCAGAATTCATTATTTGTTTTATGAAGACATCCTGGTGTTTGCACTCATGGTGTTGTATATGTGGAACTGGATAGTGGGATGTGCACTATCGACCTTTTTCAGGTAAGGTCCTCGGTATGGAGTGAGGTTCAACTAATGTCATGGGTTCCATTCACAAACATCTATAACAGGCACTACGAGATGATTATTTTATTATTCTATGAGTATCTATAAACCCACATCAAATTTTTTGGGTTTTTCTTGTGATCTTGTGTTAGCCTCAATGGTTGGAATTCCTCATAGACAGTACTGGTAACAACACTCCTAAGGTGGGGAGTGATAAGTCTATCCTAGATGTGGGGATGAGGACGTTGAGTTGATGTGATGGAACATCAATTAGAATGAGAAACCTACAAGGTTCACACTAGGATACTATGAATAGTTCTAGGGGATGAACATTATGGTGGTTGACTGAGCCAAGCGTTGGCCTTGAAACCTTGTTAGTTCCCTCTAAATTTGAGAGGCCAGTGTTAAGTCATTGAAATAGGTGGAAAGACATGACAATAGTTTTAGGAAAGCGGATTTGGGTACTATAACTCCATAAAATACTAGGATTAGGCTCAGGTAAGTGTCTTTGGGTGATCTGGGACAAGCGATTCATGGCAGTGTGCCATGATATTATAAATGTGAATGGGTGTATAGAGAGTGACCCACCTCCGATTTGATGTTGCTGTGAATTTTTGAAAATATGTCATTCTTGAGTGAGTTTAGGTTGATCTTATTTCTTTAACTGACTGTGTAAGAATTTCTTCTTGGATGGACTCAATGGAAATTCTATATCCCAGTATAGGGTGATGTCTATATAGATGTTAGGGAACAATGAGTGGGGAAAAACTCAAGTCTTGTGTGAATGTTGAGATAAAATTATGATGGTCCCTTGATTATTGGGGTTCCAAAAAAATAAATATAGTGGGAAAAAACATAATAGGAAATTGGTTGTTTTATGACATGATCAGAGTTTGGGATAGAGAAACTCAATTGATCACCATTCATGCGAGTTCACCCTGATTGCGAGCGTTGCCATGAGTTTAAATCAGTAGTGTTTCTAGAAAGTTTTTGTTGCATTTTGGATGTATGATTATGGAATGTAGTTTTCAAGACATTATTGGTTGATTGGATTATTTCAGGAAATGTGTTTATATATTTCGTATGTATTCCTTTGGGTGATATCTTGTTTTGGTAACCATTAAGGATTTGGAAACATAGTAAAATGGTGCCAAAGAATTTGGATCATGAGATGATAATCAGATCAGAACAATGGGGTTCTGGTTGGTACATATGTGATGGTATGATGCTATTTGATAATTTTCCATATTTTTCAAATAATATAGTGTATCCTAGGATTTCCAAAGGAGTACTACTGGTTGAGGTATGGTTGAAATCTTTTGATCATATGATGAGAATCTAGTTTGCATTTTTGGTAGTAGTTGGAAATATAAATGGTATAAGATCATGCTTGTGTTCAAATCATATCGTGTCATCATAATGTTTAGTGATAAAATTTAGATATAATAATTTATTAGTAGGCCTAGTGGCCAAATCTCTTTGTTTCATATACTCTGTGATGTTCGGGAATAATGGCTCGAGGAAGGTCCATTATCATGTGGAGAGCTTGAAAGATCACAGATCCTCAGGTGGTATTATTTTGTTCAGTTTGGGTTTGATACTCTTCTATTTTGGTAAATTAAATGTTTCTTATGTTATTAATGGTCCATGGGGGTGTTTTTTTGGTATCAGTGCACGAATGGAATGAAAATTGTGCCAATCTGTGCAATACACTTGATTATTGTATGGCCAGGAAAACAATGCGGGCATCCCATCAAATACGTGGATCCTTAGGTTGTGGAATATTGCGTGGTTGGTGAATGTTTTTCAAAAATGTGTGGTTTTTCAGGGAAACAACATGAACAAACTCCCCTTTGATAGCATCTTGAACATAGATTGTGCACTGCTTGAAAAACACTACGGATAAACCGGGTGGCCTTTAAAATGTGGGGAATTCCAAAATTTCCCACCATGTTTTCATATTCTAACTCAATATTCTTTTCAAATTCACCTATTTCAACCGTATATACAAACCATAGAATTTCAATCTTCCAATATTTGTTTTCCATTGATTCTAGGACTTTTAGAGCACTACTGGTTGCGGAACGAAGCCCCGGGTAAGTATAATCCTCACATTTTATATGTTTTCCCATTAAAGTGTGTATATTGGGAAATATTCTTTTTAAACTATAACACCCTATTTTTAAGGTGAAATCTACATTGCGTATTCAAATGATGTATGAATCTAGATCAAAATTTATGATTAAGATTACGTTCATCATTAGATTTTAGTATTGTGGCCTATAAGATATATCAAATAGTTTTGTTATAGATTTTTGCTTGTGTGTGTAGATATTACTTCACCCTCATTGTGAATTTGTTACCATGAGTTTGAATTGGTAAAATGGGTAGATAATTAATGATTTAGATTCCTCATGATCACCATCAGATTAATTGTGGATTATTATAATGATTTAGGGCCACCCATGGCATGCGTCGACCATTCCAAACCATGTAATTGGTAAAGTTAAGTGCCCAATTCGCGTGAGATAATGTAGATCCCATAAAAATAATTATTTTTTCGATGGTTAAATTGACTATTTATAACGACCCATACTTTACATACATTGTTAATACATCGAAATTAAAGCACACTTATTACAACATATGACATAACCACAAAGGACCGTATAGGTATTGTGTCTTTAGAAACTAAGAAACATAAACAACTGGTTCATAAATCTTCTACAGTGTCTCCCATTTATTTCATCATATCTAGGGTCCCTTTTAGCATATTCTACTTAATATCCATCTTCCTAACTTGGGGAAAAGAAAACATACAAAAAAGGGTGAGCTCAAATGCCCAGTAAGGGAAAATAAAAAAAATAAAAATCATATCATATCTTTTTGAAAATCATAACCTGCAAAAAAGATCATAATATCTTAACATGGAATAAATCATAGAAGTGAAAATGAGATCCCCATAATCATAACATAAAACTTGATACTTTGTGGCATGCACACATAATCATGGAAAATCATTTCTTGTTAGTCATGACTCATTGCCAAGACTATCTTAGCGGACAAAGTCCATTTCTGAACCGAGTTCACTCCTCGTTTCAGTCCTGTATCACTGAACCGAAATAACCATCCGTTCCAGCCATGTCTATCTCATGAGATATAAATCTTTACCCAATGCATTGGAGGGATATATAGGTCCCACCCATCTCATAATGATACCATTCTTATGTGTGCCACAAAATCATAAATCATACATCATTGCATAACCCATGTCATAAAAATGGGATTCGTAAACATTGTGACATCATAAAAAAATTCATATAAGATAAAGGAATTCATAAAAAATAATTTCATCCCAACATAACCAAATCAATGTAATAATAGGGATATAAACATAACACTTTATTATCCTAGATGGAAAATAATTTTGATAAAACACTTGAACTTCATTCTTGAGGAAAATATCCTTTTTACTTCAAAAATACTTTTCCTTTCATAACATGTCATACAATTTTAAACTAAAAGATGTTGATTAAAAATAAACTTGAAAACTTGTAAAGGAAGCTTCTTGGAAATAATCTTTTAAAAATCCATTCTTTCCGTATAAGTTAAAAAAACATTCTTCGTACTTTTGTCGGAAAAGTCAAAAAGTACCTCATACGAAAAATGAAAAAAGATTCCTTTAATATCTTTTACAAAAAAACATACCGAAGGGTAAAATTGGATATAAACTATTGTAGAAGGATGGAAATAATATTACACATTGAGGGAACATGGATGTGGATAATAAAATACACCCCAGTAAATACTTACGAATAAAAAATCTCGGATAAAAATGAGATTGTGATATTTCCCTTACCTTATGTCCGATTTGCTTTGTACGTGTCCGAAGCTCCTGTATAATGGTTTAAATAATGTTATTGACTTATTCCAGAATCATACATATTGATATGATATCATATATGGTTATATTCTTAGCTTCTTATTAGTAATATTTCATTGTTACTTGTTACTCGGGTCTTTATTGCCTTTTGTTCTTATGCGTGTTTTGCCGAATAAATTCTTATTCATCTTTTAAGGTTATAGCTACCTTATATCCAGAATGGTATTAGTGTAACATATATCATATTTATTCATTCAATTCATTTATATAATTACTATATAATGATGATCATGTAGAACGAGTCACATCACATCGTGGAGACGGTATTCCGTACGTACGCACGAGTGATGATATCATTCCTATGATTGTGGAATTGTATTGGAGTGTATGTATACTATTTCAGAATCAATATCACTTTTTAATAGTCATATATAGTCATTATTTACACCATTATACCCATCCATGTAAGGTGGTGATGGAAAATAGACTACACCGCGGCGTGGAGACGGTATTCCGTACGTACGCACGCGCGGTGACTTCATTTTTCCGTAGGATGGATAGAAGTTGAATTAGGGTTGTTTCATATTTATAATAACATATCAGAATGTACGTAATACTGATGTTATTACTTTATCATGAAACAACTAAAGAAGAAGATGTTGAAGAATAAAGAAATTGAAAATATCGGTAATGGATATTACCTCTTCTTTTAAACGCCTATTTGAATCCTCCACTTAGGGAACTAAGATTGGTCTTTGAAGAAGACCAGGACCTCTAGGATTATTCTAGGGAAGTGGAGAAGGGATTTTGGCAGGGTTTGGCCGAGCTTGAGTGCTCAAATTGGTGTGAGGAGGAGGGGGAGGAGATGCCCTTTTATAAGGGAGGAGAGTGGCACCTTAGGAATATCTCATAATATTATTTTATATTAAAGTCAAAATCGGTTTATAATGGTTCCAAAAGGTCTTATTTCGAAGGTAAAGTGGGGATGGGTCGAAATCCTATCAACCAATAGGATTTAGAAAAGTTTAGGGTATTATTTTAACCTTATCAATTAGATTTAACTCTAAGTTAAATAATTTAACTTTTACCATGTCTTTTTGTTTTCTTACACTATATGGTTAATACACTTACTATAACATGCCAAAAGAACACCAAGTTGTTTATTATTAATATATATATCTTTATCTAAGTCATTTGGCCGAACCTTAGATTTTTAGGAATAAAATAACAATTAATAATATAATATTTGATTTATAAACTATTTTGTGTCAATTTTGACACTATATGATATATGATTTTTGTGAAAGTCATAAAAGAATTATATGTTCGAAACAAGTTGATTAAATCAACACTAATATATCATAGTAACCTATAAAATTAGTTGAATTCATAAAAAGTTTCAAATTACATTTATTTGAGCATTTATAACATCAATTATGTTAACATTTCCTTAAAATGGTAATTACTGCATCATCGTTGTGTCATAAATAAATTAATTTATTTGAAGTCTAAAAATTATAAATAAAATATCATTATGTATAAAATCTTTTTATCTTTCTAATGAATATTTATAATCGAATTTATATTATGTATAAACCCATATTAAAAATGTTTTAGTTATTAAACTTTGATTTTAACTATTTTAACTATTCATTAAATAAAATAATATTAAATGTCATAATCTAATCCAAGTGGACCTAAATGGTCATATTATATTCATAAGGTTGTTTTTGGTCGAATTAAACTTATCCAATAGAATTGGGACATGTTTTAGGGTAATAGTAATATCATATTAACCCTTAGTTACCCTATTTACTATTAACCGCAGTAAAAAAAGTAAAAAGTTACTATTAACCAAAAATTTATTTTTATCTCATTGAACCACATTTTACTTACTGATATCAACCGTGTCTGTCGGATTTTCGAAATTCCATTCACAGAAGCGGTAAAATTAAGTTTTATGCAAAATTCTGTTTTTAACCTACCACTTAGTGGTTTCACTATTCATCAAAAATTGAAAGTTTTCAGAAAAATACCAAAATTTCACCCTAGGCTAATTTCGATATTCCGAATCCAAAAATGAAGTCCATTTTGAAAAATAAAATTTATAAAATTTCAAAAAGTTGTTATTTCTATTTATAACGGCTAGTTTTAAAAATATTTTAATAGCATATTGTTGTTTAGTAAAACTTGGTATTGCGTACAAAGCATGCTATCGAGGAAGGTCGCGATTGTTTGTAAAGTAAGCCAAGCAAGTGTTGTTTAGAAAAATATTCCTTTGATGATTTATATAACATAAAAGTCTCGGGTGTTACATTCTACCCCACTTAAAAAGAATTTCGCCCTCGAAATTCGTTACTTTGTAACAAACAGATGAGGATACTTCTCTCTCATCATATCCTCAAGCTCCCATGTAGCTTCTTCAAGTTGGTGGTTCCTCCATTAAACTTTCACCAATCGAGTGGTCTTGTTTCGTAGGACTTTTTCGCTACGATCCAGAATCTCTATCGGTTGTTCTTTATAAGAAAGATCATGCTCTAGCGGTACAACTTCTGAGCTGAGTACATGTGAAGGATCAGGTATGTACTTTCTCAGGAGAGATACATGGAACACATCGTTAACTTGAGAGAGATTTGGTGGAAGCGCCAATCGGTAAGATACCTTTCCAACATGATCCAGTATTTCAAAAGGACCGATATATCTAGGGCTCAACTTCCCCTTCTTTCCAAATCTCATGACTCTCTTCCAGGGAGATATCCGTAAGAACACTTTATCGCCCACTTCAAACTCTAGGTCTTTTCTTCGATTTTCGGCATAACTTTTCTGTCGACTCTGAGCTGCTCTTATGTGTTGTTGAATAGATCTGACCTTTTCTGCCATTTCATCAATGAGATCAGGTCCTAATTGCTTTCTTTCCCCACCTTCATCCCAGTAAGTTGGAGTCCTGCATTTCTTTCCATAGAGAGCTTCATAAGAAGCCATCTGAATACTGGTGTGAAAGCTATTATTATAAGAAAATTCCACCGAAGGTAGGTGTTGATCCCAACCTCCTTTGAAATACATAGAGCAAGCTCTCAACATATCTTCTAGGGTTTGAATTGTTCTCTCAGATTGACCATCTGTCTGAGGATGATAAGTAGTGCTGAAACTCAACTCTGTATCCAGAGAATGCTGAAGACTTCGCCAGAACTTCGAGGTAAATCTCGGATCCCGATCAGATATAATAGAAAGTGGTACTCCATGCAATCTTACCACTTCTTTTACATATATCCTGGCAAGCTGATCCAGAGAGAAATACTCTCTAATAGCAATGAAGTGTGCAGACATTGTAAGACGATCAAATATGACCCAGATAGCATTATTGCCTTTGGATGTTTTAGGAAGTCCTGTGACAAAGTCCATAGTAATGTTTTCCCATTTCCATTCGGGTATGGGTAATGGTTGTAACATCCCCTTAGACTTCTGTCTCTAAGATTTAACATGTTGACAAACCAAGCATCGAGAGACATATTCAGCAACATCTCCTTTCATGCCATCCCACCAGAAGTACTCTTTCAGGTCCCTATACATCTTCGTGCTTCCAGGATGAATAGAGAATGACGAACTATGAGCCTCATCCAGCAGCTCCTTCTTTAATTTGGGGATGGGAGGAACACAAACCTGATTCCTAAACTTTATTATCCCCTCACAATCAAGGTTGAACTCAGGAACATTTCTCACCTTATTTTGTAACTCGACATCTTCTTTCTGTGCCTCTTTAATCTTCACATGTATAGACGGTTGAACATTCATTTGAGAAAGATAAGATTTTTCCCCTTCCATTATAATTCCAAGATCCATCCTTTGTAAATCCATAAATACTGGATCTTTTGTGATCCTCATCATGGATAAACTAGCATGGTCTTGTCCACTTAATGCATCTACCACCTTTTTTGCTTTCCCAGGGTGGTAATGGATTGAGTAGTCATAATCCTTAATCAGCTCCAACCATATTCTTTGGTGCATATTCAGCTCCTTTTGTGTGAAAATATACTTTAAACTTTTATGATCAGTATAAATATCAAACCTTTCACCATAAAGGTAATGCCTCCAAATCTTTAATGCAAAGATTACTGCAGCTAAGTACAAATCATGAGTTGGGTAATTTTGCTCATGGATTTTCAACTGTCGTGAGGCATAAGCTATCACCATATCATTTTTCATAAGAACACACCCCAATCCATTCTTGGATGCATCACTGTAGATCACAAACATTTCTCCACTACAAGGAAGTGTGAGCACAGGTGCACTGGATAACCTTCTTTTCAACTCCTTGAAATTCTCTTCACATTCCTCTGTACAAACAAACTTAACTCTTTTCCGAGTCAACTTGGTGAGTGGGATAGATAATCGTGAAAAATCATTCACAAAACGTCGATAATATCCAGCCAAACCAAGAAAACTTCGGATCTCAGTTACTGTTGTTGGTCTCGACCATCTTTCGATAACCTCTGTTTTTCCTGGATCCACAGATATCCCCTATTTTGAGATTATTTGACCCAAAAATGCAACTTTTTTAGCCAAAATTCACACTTGGTAAATTTGGCATAAAGCTTCTCCTTTCTCAGGGTCTTCAATATAATTCTCAAGTGATATTCATGCTCTTCCTCTCTCTTTGAATAGACAAGAATATCGTCTATAAAGACTACCAGAAATTGATCAAGATAGTCTCTAAAGACTCTATTCATTAGATCCATGAAGATAGCAGGGGCATTAGTAAGACCAAATGGCATCACTATAAATTCATAGTGTCCATAACTTGTACGGAAAGCCGTCTTTGGTATATCCTCCCTTTTGACCCTTAATTAATGATACCCTGAACGAAGATCAATCTTGGAAAAGTACTGAGCTCCGCGTAGTTGGTCAAATAAGTCATCAATGCGTGGGAGAGGATATTTGTTCTTGATAGCGATCTTGTTAAGTTCTCGATAATCAATGTAGAGTCCCATTGATCCATCTTTCTTCTTAACAAATAGAACAGGTTCTCCCCAAGGTGATGCACTAGGGCGTATGAATCCCTTATCAAGATTCTCTTGGAGTTGCTTCTTCAATTCCTGCAACTCAATTGGGGCCATTCTATAAGGTGTCTTTGAAATTGGAAAATCACCCGGTACGAGTTCTATTGAAAACTCAACTTCACGATTTGGTGGAAAACCCGGTAATTCCTCCGAAAAGACGTCATCAAACTCCCATACGATGGGCATATTCTTAATCACGAGTTTCTCACCAACCATTTGAGATAAATAACCTTCATTTAGTGGAATAAATACCCATAAAATGGAAGAAATTTCCACTGGAAGGTCATGTTCATCCTTGCATTGATAGACGATCATAGATTGATCTGGAATATGAAATGTGACTTCCCTTCTTTGGAAATTGATATGAGCTCCGTATAAAGAAAGCCAATCCATGCTAAGAATCACATCGAATTCCACTAAAGGAAGGATGACAATATTTGCAGGAAGCACTTTCCCACAAACATCAATTGGAGAAGAATTATAAACTTTTGATGCGATTGATGTGCCATTAGGTGTTGTCACAGCTAACTCAACATCTAATTGTTGAGGTAATACAGTGATACCCTTAGAAAATTTTTTATAAATAAAAGAGTGGGGGGATCCAGAATCAAATAAAACATTTTCTACTTTAGAGTGGATGGTAAGTATACCTTTCACCACTTCGTTATCGTACTCCACATCGCTAATAGAAATTTCATGTGACTTTCCTTTGTCTTTAGCCTTAAGAGTTTGTTGACGTCGACCATCATCATCAACCCTTGGATTTGGGTATTGATTGGCATAATGCCCCATCTCCTTGCACTTGAAACATTGAAGTGTAGTAGGATCATTCTGTGTATCCCTTCCTTTGTTTGCATCCATAGACATCTTCTTCCCATCATCGCAGCATTAAAATGCCCGATGACCTTCCTTTCCACATTTGAAACATTTACTTGTCCCTTTAAGACAACTCCCTCCATGTTTCTTTCCACACATTGAGCATAAGGGAAAGCTCATCTTCTTTTCAGTGTGCTCTTTAGATTTTCCTTTGAATTCCATTTTCCTCTTCTTATCAAACCCATATGACTGATGGGTTACTCCAATCTCCATTTCGACTTTGAGAGCACATCGAACGATTTCCTCGTAGCTATTGAAGTCACTTATGGATAACGCCCTTCGAAGACTTGGTTTTAAGCCACTAAAGAATCGATCGATCTTACTCTCAGGTTGGATAATAATACCAGAAGAGTACCTTGCAAGTCTTGTAAAAGTTTCTTCATGGGTACCAACAGATTCATCATCCCTTTACTTCAGTTCAAGAAACTCTTTCTCCATTTTTTTCGGAGAATACGAGGGATGTACTTATTGAAAATTAAGTTCTTGAACTCATCCCATTACATGGACTCAATTTCATCCCTTTGCCTCGTATTCTTAATAAGATTCCACCATTGATCAGCATCTCCTTCCAAACGATACACTGCTAGGATGACTTTATCATGTTCAGAACATTGAATAACTGAAAATATCTTTTCAGTAGTACTAATCCATTGTTCAGCAACTAATGGATCAGTAGACCCGCTGAAAGAAGGTGGACGCTGCCTCATGAAGGATTCAACAGAATGTTGCTTCTTCCTTTGCTCGTTTGGAAGTCCTTCATGATTCATAGCTTGAGAAAGTTGTGTGAGCATGGCTACAAGATTTTGCATTCCAGCTCCCATATTGTTTGGTTGCTCAGGGGGACAATCATTGCATTGCCCATCGCATTCCACATTAACACTGTTCCTTCGGGTTCCATCCATTGACTAAAACCAAGAAGAATAGTGTGAGTAACACTAATTATAATAGGAAAACCACATAATTAAAGAATAAAATTTTCACGCTTAAGGTCTTATCCTAGGTTATTCATGGCCATTTCTAAAACACTAAGATTTTGTTCTATGCTTAGACTTATCCTTAGGGTTCTTACTAAGGCTTTCAAATCCTAGTTTCCAAAGGTTGACTATACCTTTCCTCTGATACCAACTATAACGGTCTGGAATTACATCTAGTGGACTATAATTGATACCTATCAGGGCACTCCATGGGAGGCTACACCCCCTGGGCAGGACACACCACCATCCCCAGTGGCAGCCATTTCCTCATGAAGCCCTTGGGCGGAGAGCCATGCTTCGTCCAATGCTCACATGTGAGAGTTCCCAAGGATCATATACATTCCTACCTCCTTTGCCTCTGATACCGACTATAATGACCCATACATTACATACATTGTTAATAATTCAAAATTTAAGTACACTTATTACAACATATGACAAAACCACAAAGGACCGTATATGTATAGTGTCTTTAGAAACTGGGAAACATAAACAACTGGTTCATAAATATTCTACAGTTTCTCCCATTTATTTCATCATTTCTAGGGTCCCTTTTAGCATATTCTACTTAATATCCATCTTCCTGACCTGGGGAGAAGAAAACATACAAAAAAGGGTGAGCTCAAATGCTCAGCAAGGGAAAATAAAGGAAATAAAAATCATATCATATCGTTTTGAAAATCATAACCTGCAAAAAAGATCATAATATCTTAACATGGAATAAATCATAGAAGTGAAAATGAGATCCCCATAATCATAACATAAAACTTGAAACTTTGTGGCATGCACACATAATCATGGAAAATCATTTCTTGTTAGTCATGACTCATTGCCAAGACTATCTTAGCAGACAAAGTCCATTTCTGAACCGAGTTCAGTCCTCGTTTCAGTCCTGTATCACTGAACCGAAATAACCTTCCGTTCCATCCATGTCTATCTCATGAGATATAAATCTTTACCCAATGCATTGAAGGGAGATATAGGTCCCACCCATCTCATAATGATACCATTCTTATGTGTGCCACAAAATCATAAATCATACATCATTGCATAACCCATGTAATAAAAATGGGATTCGTAAACATCGTGACATCATAAAACAATTCATATAAGATAAAGGAATTCATAAAAAAAATATCATCCCAACATAACCAAATCAATGTAATAATAGAGATAGAAACAGAACCCTTTATTATCTTAGATGGAAAATAATTTTGATAACACACATGAACTTCATTCTTGAGGAAAAAATCATTTCTACTTCAAAAATACTCTTCCTTTTTTAACATGTCATACAATTTTAAACTAAAATAAGTTGATTAAAAATAAACTTGAAAACTTGTAATGGAATCTTCTTGGAAATAATGTTTTAAAAATCCATTCTTGTCGTATAAGTTAAAAAACATTCTTCGTACTTTTGTCGGAAAAGTCAAAAAGTACCTCGTACGAAAAACGACAAAAGATTCCTTTCATATCTTTTACAAAAAAATTTACCGAAGGGTAAAATTGGTTATAAACTATTGTAGAAGGATGGAAATAATATTACAAATTTAGGGAACATGGATGTGGATAATAAAATACACCCCAGTAAATACTTACGAATAAACAATCTCCGATAAAAATGAGATTGTGATATTTCCCTTACCTTAGGTCCGATTTGCTTTGTACGTGTCCGAAGCTCCTGTATAATGGTTTAAATAATGTTATTTACTTATTCCAGAATCATAAATATTGATATGATATCATATATGGTCATATTCTTAACTTCTTATTAGTAATATTTCATTGTTACTTGTTACTCGGGTCTTTATTGCCTTTTGTTCTTATGCGTGTTTTGCCGAATAAATTCTTATTCTTCTTTTAAGGTTATAGATACCTTATATCCAGAATGGTTTTAGTGTAACATATATCATATTTATTCATTCAATTAATTTATATAATTACTATATAATGATGATCATGTAGAACGAGTCGCATCACATCGTGGAGACGGTATTCCGTACGTACGCACGAGTGATGATACCGTTCCTGTGATCGTGGAATTGTATTGGAGTGTATGTATACTATTTCAGAATCAATATCACTTTTTAATAGTCATATATAGTCATTATTTACACCATTATACCCATCCAAGTAATGTGGTGGTGGAAAATAGACTACACCACGGCGTGGAGATGGTATTCCGTACGTACGCACGCACGGTGATTTCATTTTTCCGTAGGATGGATAGAAGTTGAATTAGGGTTGTTTCATATTTATAATAACATATCTGTATGTAAGTAATACTTATGTTATTACTTTATCACGAAACAACTAATGAAGAAGAAGTTGAAGAAGAAAGAAATTGAAATGATCGGTAATGGATATTACATCTTCTTTTAAACGCCTCTTTGAATCCTCCACTTACGGAACTAAGATTGGACTTTTAAGAAGACCAGGACCTCTAGGATTTTTCTAGGGAAGTGGAGAAGGTAATTTGGCAGGGTTTGGCCGAGATTGAGTGCTCAAATTGGTGTGAGGAGGAGGGGGAGGAGGTGCCCTTTTATAAGGGAGGAGAGGGGCACCTTAGGAATATCTCATAATATTTTTTTATATTAAAGTCAAAATCGGTTTATAATGGTTCCAAAAGGTCTTATTTCGAAGGTAAAGTGGGTATGGGTCGAAATTCTATCAACCAATAGGATTTAGACAAGTTTAGGTTATTATTTTAACCTTATCAATTAGATTTAACTCTAAGTTAAATAATCTAACTTTTACGATGTCTTTTTGTTTTCTTACACTATATGGTTAATACACTTACTATAACATTCCAAACGAACCCCAAGTTGTTTATTATTAATATATATATCCTTATCTAAGTCATTTTTCCGAACCTTAGATTTTTAGGAATAAAATAACAAGTAATAATATAATATTAGATTTAAAAACTATTTTGTGTCAATTTTGACACTATTTGATATATGATTTTTGTGAAAGTCATAACAGAATTATATGTTCAAAACAAGTTGATTAAATAAACACTAATATATCATAGTAACCTAGAAAATTAGTGGAATTTATAAAAAGTCTCATATTACATTTATTTGAGCATTTATAACATCAATTATGTTAACATTTCCTTAAAAGGGTAATTGCTGCATCATCGTTGTGTCATAAATAAATTAATTTATTTGAAGTCTAAAAATTATAAATAAAATATCATTATGTAGGAAATCTTTTTAGATTTATAATTAATATTTATAATCGAATTTATCTTATGTATAAACCCATATTAAAAATGTTTTAGTTATTAAACTTTGATTTTAACTATTTTCACTATTCATTAAATAAAATAATATTAAATGTCATAATTTAATCCAAGTGGACCTAAATGGTCATATTATATTCATAAGGTTGTTTTTCGTCGAATTAAACTTATCCAATAGAATTAGGACATGTATTAGGGTAATACTAATATCATATTTACCCTTAGTTACCCTATTGACTATTAACCGCGGTAAAAAAAAGTTAAAAGTTACTATTCAACAAAAATTTATTTTTATCTTATTGAACCACATTTTACTTACTGATATCAACCGTGTGTGTCAGATTTTCGAAATTCCATTCACAGAAGCGGTAAAATTATGTTTTATGCAAAATTCATTTTTTAGCCTACCACTTAGTGGTTTCACTATTCATCAAAAATTGAAAGTTTTCAGAAAAATACTAAAATTTCACCCTAGGCTAATTTAGATATTCCGAATCCAAAAATGAAGTCCATTCTGAAAAATATAATTCATAAAATTTCAAAAAGTTGTTATTAGTATTCATAACGGCTAGTTTTAATAATATTTTAATAGCATATCGTTGTTTAGTAAAACTCGGTATTGCATACAACGCAAGCTATCGAGGAAGGTCGCGATTGTGTGTAAACTAAGCCAAAAAAGTGTTGTGTAGAAAAATATTCCTTTGATGATTTATATAACATAAAAGTCTCGGGTGTTACATTATGGTATATTTATAGTTGTACTAATGTTTTGATAATATAATAAGGGTTGTTTTGGAATGACTTGGCAATGGGTTATTTGGGATAATTGAGATTGTGTAAAATGGTTTATGAATTTTGTTGAAATTCGAAAAATGTTTAGTATATATGTAATGATGAAAATGTTGAATTAAATGTGGATTTTGAATTGAAGAACATATAGATTGGGTTGTATAATGGAATTTATGAATATTATTAATGTATAAATACATGGTAATTATGAGCTATACTGAATAGGGTAAATGTAAAAAAGGGTTTGTGAAATGTGATATATTAATTGTGCTTGAAATTCATAAGTTGTAACATGACTGTGAAACAATAAATGGGATAAATGGGATAATGTATCGTAATTTATGAAAATCGGATAATAAATGAGATTTATTGAATATAAAAAATGGGTTAGGGAAAGATAATGGTAATTGGGATAAATAGGTATGTAATGTAAATTGAAAATGTGTTAATGGGTTATGGAATTTAATAATTTTACTTGTTTATGGTTATGAAATATGATTTATATCTGTATTGGCTGTGTTAGGATGTGATATTGTCTATGTGTGGTGGGATTAAGCACTAAGGCACCTCCCACTGGTTGGGTCTATATTGATGCTCTAACCCCACGCTGATATGCATGGTGAATTGATATATAATTTTTTACATGGATTCAGGTGTGGGATAAAGGACAGAGGATCCTCTCTTGGTCGAGCTAGAGTGATGCTCTAAACCCCATCCATAATTCAAGGGTTTGGGATGGGGAAGAATCAATTATCTTTTAATGGTTGCATTCCACCTGGACTAAGGATTTGTGGTGAGGAAAATGCGATGTGATGTATTATCCCTAGTGAAATAGGGACTTGATTTATTCCCTTATCCATAATGATATATTCAATGAACCTTCATGTGTATGATATAAATTCCTAATCCATAGAGTATATGTTAATGATGAACTATGTGATGAATAATATGTAACTAATTAATTTTTCACTATGGTTAATAATGGTTAAGTAATGATTGTTAACTAGTGGCATGTAACTGTATTTTATTTTATTTTCATTTCTTTATTACATGTATGAAATATCTATTTAGACTTTATATTTTGTTTACATATTTTTTGGTGGCCAAATAAGTTGTACTCACACCCTATTATGGCCTCCATTGGGTACCTGAATAGATCTAATGGTTGAAGGTTAGGACAAGGGCAATGACCCTATGCTAAGGAGTCGAGTAGGGCTTGGGATATGCATGGTTGAGGATCTGTACATGCATTTTGGACATATTACAGAGTTCTTATGCTATATTTACTTTGGGTTTTTGTTCACTCTTCCAACAATTATCATATCGTGGCATGATTATTTGTTATTTTGTGTTTTGTATTCAGTTTGGGAGATGTTTGGTTTTGCATGTTTAATGATCATGAAATGTTATTTTTGTTTTTTTGAATTTTTATTTAATGCGGATTACTATAGTAAAGATGGTATAATATCTTTAGGTGGATTATTAGACTATTTCTGTTATTCGATAACCATTTGTGTATAGGGATGGGAGCTTGAGGTCATGTAGTGACCCAGATCAAAGTACCAGTTATTAGATTCCAGGTATGAGACATTACATAAACTCCCCTTAATAAGGTAACTCAATAAGACATTTAATCTATTTTATTATTTATAGAATTAAATAAATAAATAAAATAACAAATTTATTATCTGATTTTCTCTAATATCAATAAAAATAAAATAAAATAGAAGTTCATAGAAATTCTAGGTTGAGAAAATCATTCAATATTCATATAAAAATATGATCTTCTAATCTATTCCAATGAAAAATATATTTTTTACAATGATTAATAACATAAATACCACATAATGTCAACACAAAATTCCCTAAAAGTTTCTCTCAATGTAAATTCATTGGAGTATGTCATGTTATGAATAGAAATATAACATGATTACTAGAAAATAACAATTAGAAAACTATAACAAATCATCTTTTCTAATGTGGCATGGTCCCCTTAAGTTTCTATATAATTATTTCCTTCTCTTCATCTTGAACTTCTTAAGAGATTAAGTAATATTTTAGGATAATCTAGGGCATGTTAGTTGTATTGAGATCTACTATTTGGATAAATAGGAGAGTCACATGGTTTGAAGATGGATAGTAATAACTATGCTACTCAATTATACATACCTCTTAGTAGAGGTGCATAGTTTGAAAAATTATGAAAGGTAGGCCAAATCCCCATATAAAAACATGAAGACCATTTTCATAGCTGAAATGAATGGTTAGCACATGGTTTTTCTAACCTTGATTATAATCATGTGATGGGGTGTTTACCTTAGGCCGTGTTGTAAACAGTTGGAAAACGGTTTGGCCAAAGGTGAAGCAAACCATGTGTCCCTTAAAATTTGGGTAAAATAGGCATTTTTTCCATCAATCCTTAAATATAATTTTTCTCTATTTCAATTTATTTATCATGAACAACATGCTCTACCATTGAATCTCTTATTCTTCCCTCAAATTTAGTTTGGAGATAAATTCTTCAATTGGGCTTGGAATCACTCGTCGTATGTTATGTTCTATTTACACAAATAATCACTACAATACTTTTCCTTGCTTCCTCCATTTATATTTCCATATGAAATCCTAAATACATGTGATCTAGTTTTCCCTTTTTTAAGTTATTTCATCTATTTCATTGTTTTCACCCAATCTAGACAGAACTAGAGGATAATAATGGATGATTCATCAACTATATGTCTAAGGTAGGTGGTATCATGATTAAAAAATAATTTATAGTGGTACATATATAGTGTCATTGTGCCACATGACATAACTTCTGATCATTATCTCTTAAAATTTGTTGTTCATAAATTAAATATGTGGTAATGTGTGTATATCTCACACCTTGTTTATGCTGTCATTTGGTACAAATAAAGACATCATGAATGCTGGTGGGGAAAATGGAAATTGTCCTAATATGTATTCATGTTTCTATTTATACTATGATTTATTATGGGAAGAGAAGAAAAATATTATTCTCAAGATTCTATTAGAGATAGAGTTTGATCGGATTTTCACTTTTTATAACATGTTTTACATAGATACACCACTTCTATAATGCACAAAACCATTTTTTCAATGCATTACATGATAATTATCATTTTTTAATATGAACATGGTTATGGTTTCTAGTAGTTTATTTATCATATATCCATGATTTAATTATTTATATAATGTTTAATCATTTATTAATATTTTTTTGATTATATCTATTTTTTTTGAGCCATACTCTGATCATGAGGTTATAGCCTCCCCATCATACCATTATATAACCTTACTACAAGTTAGAGTCCTCTGGAATATGTGGATACACACATAAGGACATGTGACTATTGTTCTGTCTACTATTGTCAAGTGAGAAGGTCAGAGACATCACAATGAAGTATCAGATAATTTTTATCTTTTTTTATTATTGTTTGGGTTATTAGGTAGTAGACTAGCAATTGGTTGTAATTTGGTATGAGCCTAATCCTGGGAGTTTCTAACCCACATATAGAGAGAATCCAAATTACCAATGAAGGGAATTTTTTTTCTCATTTATTACTATTATAGTTGTATTGATTTTACCATTGGGTGATACACATTATAGGATGAAATAACTGCCATTGATATGGATTAATTTTTACCCTTTTCCCAGTATGGTAAGGAGGTGTGGGACTCATGTATCATTTCGGCACATAGAGATCCACATTTCATTCTTATTTCATGCCATATAGGTTTCATTTCTTAATATCCTGATTATGTTACATATTATTTTTTATAACATTCTTATATGCGTTTTCAAGTTTTACTAGTATTATTAATCTATGATATAATTTCTTGTTGTAGTTATGATATAAAATTGGTTATTAATGTTTTTTAATTTAATATCCCTCCATTTTTTGGATATGTTTCATACTCATTACATGTATTTATTTTACCCTAGTATTGATCAAATTTTTTTTGGTTATTTCTTCAGGGTCATTTTTGGTAAATTTAGAGGATTTTGGAATCCCATGGGGTTATACATGGTTAGTTCATGTTATCTGCAAACCATGTAGTTTTCCCAGGAAACCATGATTTTTTCCATAAACACCCAGGTAGTTTTCCGAAAAAAAACAATGCAACTCATTTAGAGCCACGTTAAAATGGGTCACAATTTGAACAACCATGTGGACAAAATTCCCAAACTATGGACCCTTGGATAGTTGGGGTTTACACAGCAAGAACATAGTTATTCAAAACATGGACCCACTAAAGAGAAACCATGAAACTGATATAGTAGTGGTGTAAGGTTAAGGAAAATGGTCTTTTTAATCACGCAACCTATCTTGGAAACTATGCATATAAAATTTAATTACCCAAAAAATTAAATAAAAAATTTATGGATATGTGGTTTATATCCTTAATCACCCCAAATGACCTAATTATATTTAATTAACTCTTGGAGGCTCCTTAGTGGATTCTTAGGCACCTAGAAACCCTTTCATTATGAATTAAATATCTGGTGAAATAAATTGAATCCTTTACAATAAGTGATCTCTTCCATTTTTAAATTATTATCTCCCTATTATTTCTATACCATTGTAGTTGGATGAATTTACTTAATTATTTATATTATAGATATATGTTTAATGGATATTCTTAATTGGATCTAGATCCCATGTTTTTATCCACGATCTCATCCACCATTGTGAATTTGGTCATCCTACATTGGATTGAGGTATAATGTTTTGCGAGTTTTCATCTATGATCCTATAATAGCTAGTATGATATATTAAACCTAAATTATTGATTATGAAAATAAAATTTGTTGTACTGTTTCATTTCCTTGTTACAAAATTACTTCATAAATTTGAAAATAATTTGATTCCCATGAACTTATGAGACCCTTCACAGATCCTATTGGAACAGTTAGATATTATGAGGATTTTTTAATGGAAACCAATGGGATGAATTAATTTTCCACGAAATGATAATTATGAAATTTGATAGGGATAATAATGGGTGTTTGGAATTGAACTAAATCCTTATTTCATATTTTATAATTGTATTTAAATGTTTCAATTGATTAACATAAGGAATTAATGAGATGTGAAATAATTGATGGTAAATGAATTAGTGGGGTAATTGAACAGGTTTTCTCTTATGATGAATGTAAATAACCACAGTTTTGTTTGCTAAATGAAATTATTAACCATGTTGAAAATGGTTGGAAAATGAGTTATGAATGTAGAACCATAATATTTTTATAAGTAAATGTTAACAATGAGTTTTTAGTGACTGGTCGATGCTCCATATACCCATGTGGTTCTAGACTACATCTCTGGTCCCCCGATGAGTTCATGTGAACAATTAGTTGTGATTGAGGGAATGATGCTCTAAGTACCCATGGGGTTCTAAACTGATGCTCTAGGACAATGATGTATATATGTATATATGTATATATACCATTGAATGTGAACAATGAATTTTGGGTTAGGGAGTGATTCTCCAAGAACCCATGGGGTTCCATAATTTTCTATAGGATTCCAATGCGTGAATGAAAATTAAATTTAATTGAATAAAGAAATCCTATTAAATGAGTAAATTGAAAAAACCCTAGGGTGTATTGTTTAGACTCTGACATGGGTGGAAGCATGTATGATGTGGTTAGTTAAAGAATAATAAATTTGAAACCAATTATCATTTTTTGTATAATCTGTATTGATTTTACATCCGAATACATTTTTATTGATTGGATGTTTCTTTAGATGTTTTTTGCAATTCCCTATTGAGTTTCACTCACTCTATAAATGGGCTACCAGACTGGTACTTGAATAGGCTTCCAATTTTCATCATATGATAATGGAATTAGCCCTATGTTAGATGGATACATTGCGATTATGTATGGATCAAGGATGTGGGAATTTGAAATGATTTCAGTACCCACATGGAATTTTTTGGTGTGTGTTTATTAATTGTTTTAATTAGACACATGACACATGTATTTGATGAAATATTTACTACTTTTGTTTAAGGTAATTTCCCCAATTTTTGGAAGTATTCATGTGATGTTTTTTTATTTGTTGATTATTGTTTATTTTCGTATCTCAGTAATATTGGATATTGATTTAAATTATTGTGATACTTTATATAGAGGGTACAGTATACCAATGATATATATTAGACACTTTCTTCTAGTCGAAAGCCTATAGAATATGGGAAGGAACACTTGAGGTTATACAACAAACTGGATCAGGGAATCATCATATAGAACATGGGTCAGGATGTTACAAAGTGGTATTAATGGATTTTTATTATCTTTTATGTTGTTTTATTATTTTAGAAGGGTATATATGATACTAAGATGAGTTTTACCATATTCATGAGCTCGTTCATGGGAGTATCTAACTCATGTCTGGGAGAAACCCCAAGTACCCATGGTGGGATTGGTGTTCTTGATGTTTCATTTTATAGTTGTATTTTATTTCACTTTGGGAGATGCACTTGTGGTGTGATGTTATTTTTTCAATGGTTTTTCTCATGTCTTGATATAGAATGAGATATGTGTATTCATGGATCATTTAGAAACTCGAGAATTTATATGAAATGCATCATATGATCCTTGCATGGAAGAAGAATTTCAGGAGTGGGTTTTGGGGAATATAAATGATTTTATTTATTAGAGTACATTAAAAGAAATAATGTGTAATGATGAACTAATAATGTTAAAATAGATGATAAATCATTTAATTTGAAATGGTTAAAAGAAATTTCTAAGGGGAAACTCATGAAGTGAAAATTTCTTTACTCAGTGTTAGCCATGTCCCAGTTTAGGGATGGTATAGGGTAGTGATAGTGTTAGAGTTTTTATCATGGGATGGTGTATCAGGTATGGGTTGTTATGATTTTATGTGAATCCCACTTATGTGAATGTGAAATTTTATGTGTTATAAGATGTGTAATTGGAATTATAGATACATTCTTCGATGAATATGTTTATTGGTAGGATGATAGAAGGAAATTTATAAAAATGATCCACCAATAGTAAGGCAAGAGTCCATGATAGTTCTGGGTGAAGGGGTAGGACAGTAGTTACATGATAACTGTACACACATTATCCATTTCATGCAATGAGACCAAAGAAAGGTTGTGCAATATATATTGGATATAACATTGGAGTTCATAATTCATCACCCTCCAACCTTCATCAGAGATAGTGGACCTTAGTCACTTGAGATTTAGAATTAGTCAATTAAAACAATGATTCACCATTTAGAGTATCCTATATATAATTGAATAAATTTGGATTCTTATATGTTACATGCTCAAGAAAAAGTATAGTGATATATTCAGGGTCAAGATGACTAGTAAGAGGTAATGAAATTCTATGAAATCATAGATATGTTCCTAGAGCACTTTTATCCAGAGACAACGAGGCAGGAGAGGGAAGCATAGTTTCTGAGGTTGAATTTGAAATCCTGTTATTGATTGACTATGTTGGTCACCTCATTGATTTTTATTGATTTGTTCTATTTATTGTCGGAAACGAGGCACATACAAAAGGAAATTTTCAAGATGGATTAAATATTATATTAAGTTATGAGTTAACATATTTCGATTGAAGAATTTTCTGAAGGCGGTGAATTAGGCTCCCTTTTTAATGGGGATACAAAAGGATATTCTGGTGGGGGAATGTGTTTTCTTCTAGAAAACTAATATCTCTGACTTTTGAGGGTAGGAAATGTATATATAAGAACACAAAACTAGTTATGTTGAAAATAGACTATTGAAGGATCAGTTACTAAAATCAGTAATCGAGTGTACTTCCATTAGTGGAGTAGGTTGGTCCACATTATTACCCAGTGTCCCCATGCACTAGTGGAGTGTCGAGATTGAGACTTGATAGAACAGTTATAGATCAATTGTAAGAACCGTCAAATTATGTCTAGTGATATAGGGGCTACAAAAAAACTAGAGCATTGTAAGGGGGTCTTCCACCATGTACCAGTCATGCAGTTGGAGTTCTACTAGTTTTACCAGTCAAGGCCTTGGATATGGTACTTCAGTTAAATATCACCCATAAAAGAAAATTTTTCCACCACATGCGACATAGACTATAGAACAGGGAAGAGTGTTAGGTTATCTTCATGATGTTCATACAACACTAGTGGATTTTAAGGCCAAACCATCATTATTCAAAGGAACTATTATTATATGTTCAATTATTTCTAGAAGTTTATTTGATACATTCACCTCCAATTATTTAATATTTTATCAACCAATGAATGGTTTTATTCTAATAGTAGAGTTTTTGAGTGGGGTTATGATGACCAACATAACACTTCGGTGTTTGGTCAGAGGAAATTTTTCCATAATAGGGATGTTCCCTTGGGGTTGTTGAGTATCATTTCCTTTAGTATCTTTACATATGTGACGTTCTATGTATTGACTTGACTTTAATTATGGATTGACTAGTATAATACTGAGAACATGTTGGTCATTACCATATGAGAGTAACGTTTAGGTCTCCAAAGGGTAACATTTATGTTCATCGGGGATAATGGATTATCTAGGAAGGTCGTGCTGGGATTGTTCATCAGAAACTAGTGAACCTCACCACATTGACTATGAATATTTATTTGTATGATGATGGTGTGAATAAAAGTGTATTTCCACCCATAGTGGACAATTTTTGGACATGTTTCTTGAGGACATATTAGGTCTACCACCCGAGAGAGATGATGTGTTTACAATTTATCTCATGTAATGAGATGATCTAGTTTCTATTCCACCTTGTAAAATGGAACCAATAGAGATTCAAGAGATTTATACTTTATTATAATAATTGATGTGTAATGGATTATATGGCCAAGTATAACACCTTGGGGTTCCCTGGTGTTCATTACTAAGAAGGATGATGGTACATTGAGTTTTTTTTTCAATTACTAGAAGTTAAACATGATGACAATTAAGAACTGATATCCTCTTCCCTATATTGATGATCGCTTGGAAAAGTGGAAAATATCTTTTTGTTATCCATGACTGAGGTGAGGTTGGGGTATCATCATTTGATATTTAGACCATCTGATATATGAAATATTTTTCTAGAATAAGGTAAGGACTTTATTTATTTTCCATGCCATTGTTTGTACTGATGAGAGCTCCGGATCTGTTTCTGGACATGATTAATAGAATCATTCACCCATATTTGGATCAGCTTTTGGTTGATTTGTGGATGAAATCATGGTTTAATAGCCAACATATTCACATAAACCTGAGTACATTAAGAGAGAATCAGTTATATGTCGAGCTATAAAAGTATTAATTATTGATTAATGGTTTATATTTCTTGGTTCACAATTTCTATGGGAAGGTGTGTTAGTAGACTCAGAGAAATTTTAGGCAGTTGTTTTATCAGTGTATACAGATAATTATTTTGATATCCTATGATTTTTTTATTTATTTGATATTATATATGTCTAAACAGAGATTTTTCTCTTTTGACAGAGCAAATTTTTGGCATATCCAAGAAGGGAATCAGATTTGAATGGTCTGAATCATTTGAGAATTTATTCCAGGAGATGAAGAAGTGGTTGAATACGCTTTAATTTTGATCCAACCCAATCCAGATGAGGAGTATATCTTTTTTTTGTGAAGCATGCAAGATGGTATATGTGTCCATGTTGATGTAGAGTGACTGAGTCATGGAATATAGATCATGAAATTTGAGGCCACATAAATTTATCATATTTATCATCTCGTTGTTTTTGGTTTCTTCTCCATTATATTATTGGTGAAATTACTTGGTAGGTGAAAATTTTATAGTGTATATAAATAAAAAAATATTCTTGTACAAATTTTCATAGTTATATTTGATCTTCAAGTAGTGGATATGGTTAGACTATATATATTCATTTGATTTCAAGAAATATTTTAAACCGTGAAAGGGAAATAGTGTTGCTAACTCTTTGAGATGAAATACATAGACACAAGCAATCCAATACTCTTGATATTTGAGGCATATGATGAATTTACTAGGATAGATGCATATAAAGACTCCTCAGGGATAGAATATAATGAACCATGTGTCCCATATCTATTGAGTTCAAAATTCTCAGCCAGAACAAGGGGAGACATTATGATGATGTGGAGTGATTAGCCAAGAGGTAAATCCATAAAGTTGGAGAGCCACCTTTTTTTAGGATACAAATGGGAAGGAGATTATCTAAGTTTGTTTCCAATTTTTTGTGAATGTGTCTATGTGTGAGGAGGTGATTCTTGATTTTAATGTTTCAAAGTGGGTGGTGCATCCTAGTTTGACTAGAATGTATCATGAGATATGTCGACCGTACTGGTTTTTAGTAATGAAAAAAGAAAATTTCATGATTTGTGACATGATTCTACACCTATCACCAGGTGATCTAAGAGCTTTGGAGACATACTGGCCTGATACATCCATTTACCAATCCATAACAGAGGTGGGATGATGTTACCATATATTTTTGGTTATGTATTCTGATGATTCTTTTTCTAGAAAGATTCTATATAGGTGATTATGAAGTGATTGGTAAAGGGGACCATTTCATGGAAACAAGGTATACATTATAGGTAGATCAATTGGGTGATATGTATGTTCATGATATTGTCTTTTTGAACAATGTGCAATGAATCATGGTTTCAAATCATTATTCACACCTTACATCATACTTCTAGCAAGGATTATAGACGTTTTCTGGTACCCATGTGTTTCTATGTTTGTTTTTTCACATACATAAGGATGGGTATTCAAAACATACTATTTAGGTGTTAGAGGACAGGCTACAGGAATGCGTCTTAAACATTGGTGGATTGTGGGAGAAAAACATAACACTCATTGAGTTCTTCTATGACAATAGTTATTAAGAGAATATAAATTTATAATCATATAATTCTATTCATTTTAGGCCATATAGACCAAATTTATGTTGGTTTAAGGTAGGTGAGTGAGAATTGTTGGGATCAAATCTCATGTATGAGACATTAGAGTATGTTCAGTTGTGTTAGAAACATACTTCTACGATATACAATAGACTTAATTTATTATGTTGATGTACATCATCAACTTCTCTAGTTTGTAGTGGTCATTCATGTATTATTTCAGGTGTCGTCGAGATTGTCTAACAATAGGATTTGGAGGTAGGGTAAGATGTCACCCCAGTTTTTTAGAATTTTTGAGAATATATAAAGGATATGATCAGTGGTGTATCATTTGAATATTATATATAAGTATAGTTCTATTCATGTAATTTTTCATGTGTCAAATATTTAATAATATCACCCATAACCTTATCCTCTGATCGATACTGATGATGATGAGCTTAATTTTGATGTGAAATTTTGTGATAATCTATTTCATGTTGTTGATATCATTAAAAAAGTGTTATGGGGATAGAAAATTTTGTTGGTAATAGTGTTTTGGAAGCATTGGTGTGTTTTAGATGAAAAATGTTAGTGGTAAAAAGATATGTGGGATGAGAGAACCAGAATTTTAACGTTAGAAGCATATAGATTATGGGGAGTGCAGATTGAGGAGGAGCTATTATAAGGTGGGGAGATATTATGATCATATACTTTGTAGAGATTTCTCATAATCATTCCATGTATTTTTCCACTTTTTTTTATCAGACGATGGTTATATCTTACATCAGGGACATTTTAGGAAAATTTTGAGAATTTTTAAATCTCATGTGTTTGTGCACGGTTGGTACACAGTTAGAGAAAACCATGTGGTTTACCCTAGAAAACTATGCACCCCATTTTGAGCCACAGGAAGGGGGTGAATGGTATCACCAAACCCCACAACCATCCTCTCCAATCCATTCACCATTGTAAAGAATATTATTTCATGGATGGAATATAGTATGTCAAACCATGCTCCCACATACGAGAAACCGTGCACCCCAGACTAAAGTGGTGATTTGTTATGGGGAAACTTTTTTTTTCAACCATGTGGTCTATCTATGAAACCATGATCATGGAATCTATTTTCCCCCAAAAATTTAATGAATAATTATCATACCCCCATTCTCAATCCATAATCACCCTTTATTTACCTAAAATGGTTTCTTTTTTTCCTTGGAGGTTCCCGAGAGGAATCATATACTACCAAACCCCTTTCGTTATGAATCAAATATCTAGTGGATGAAAATTTCATCTCTTTAGGATATGATCTACTCATTTCATAGGTTCCCATCTCTCATATATTTCTCTTATTTTTTAGAGGTGTGGATTTCATCTCTTGTTGATGGTATAGAGCTATATTTTAATGGATCTTTTTCATTGGATATTAATCATATGTTTTGATACTATATCTATATTTTAATTCTAAATTTGATTGTTTTTATTCAAATTTTGGGCTATTGTTTGAATATAGTTCATCAAAAATACTTTGGTAGGTATTATAATTATTAATTCCCATAGCCTTGATCTTTATCTTGTGTCTATAGTTTTACTATTTCATATAAATGTTTTCGAGTTTATTTTAATTTTTAAAAATGATTTGATTCCCATGAAATTTAGATAAAATTCATGGATCCCATTATACCCCTTGAATATTGTTAGGCCAATAAGATGGAACCCCATTAAGTGTTCCTATTATCCTTGAAAAGATAATTATGAAATATGAAAAGGTGGGTAATGGTGTTTGTAATTGAACAGGATCATTATTTTGTTTTGTATAGTGTAATTTAAATGGTAAAAATTATTAACATGAAGGGTTAATTAGATGTTTAATAATTTTTGATAAATAAATTAATAGGAGAATTGAAATGTTGTTCCATGTGTTGAATTTAAAGTACCGTGTTTGTATTTGATAACTGAAATGGTGCACCATGATGAAAATAATTAATAAATGAGTTATGAATGTGGAACCAGGATATGTGTATATATAAATGTAAAAAAATTATTTGTGGATAAGGGAATGATTCTCTAAGTACCCATAGGATTCTAGACTGCAACTCTAGACCCCAGAAGCATGCATGTGAATAATGTGTTTGGGGTGGGGGACTATGGTTCTAAGTACCCATGGAGTTCCATACTGATACTCTAGGCCCCTAATATATATATATATATATATATAATAATTGGAAAATTAGTTATCAGTGAGGGAATGATGCTCTAAGGACCCATGTGTTTCAATATTTCTACTATAGCCCCCAATGCATGAATGAAATTAGAATTTAAATTAATAATAAAATCCCATAAAATTGTAAATTATAAAACCCATATGATGTATGGTTCATAATCTGACACGAGCTGAAGCAAGTATGTTGTGGTTGGATAATGAATGATAAATGTGAAAACTATATAATTGTTTCTTATCAACACTATTAATTATTAAACTAGACACGCTATTATAGGATGGATATTGATTTAGTTGTAGTTTGTGGTATCCTATTGAGTTGTAATCACACCCTACATGGTTCACTATATTATTACTTGAATCAACATCATGTTTGTAGGAAAGGATAATGGTAAGAGAACGATTTCATATGTAAGAGTTGGGATTTGAGAAAATGCATAGATGGGTAAATATGACATGATGTCAGGATAGACATATGAGTTTTTATTGTTACATTATTTTGGATTCTCATTAGACACTTGACACATGTATGGAATGACATGTCTACTACTCTAGTATTTGGTATTTTTCCAAATTTTCAATTTATTTAAGAATTTATTAATCTTTATTTGTTGATTACTGATTATTTTAATTTCTTTGTTAAATTGAGTATTTTTTTCAGGTTTCTTTCTATGATAAATAGGTTGTAGTATCCCAACATTACATATTAAACCCTCACCACTAGTAAGTAACCTTTGGAATATCAGGAGGTGCACTTGAGGTAATGTGGAAAACTAGATCAGGGCATCAGTAAGTGGCACCCAGGTTGGAAAGTTACACTGCCTCAACAAAATGGTTTATTTCTTTATAGCATGATAGTGGAACCATAATTATCCAATTATGAAATGTTTGATCTATGGACCACTGGTTTTATGTGCTGAAACATTTATTTTGTGACAAAATGGGTTCCAATAAGAATTTATAATGTCTATGGACCTTTTTAAATTAGTATGGGAAACCCATAGAATCAATCCAGCCCATATAAAATTGTTATATTCCAAATACAATGGTAAATATGTGATTGAAGGTATATGATATTCAAATTTCAAATTATAAGGTGTCATACATTATAATTAGTAAATGGTTACTCATCTAACTGGTCCATTTTGTACATTAATGTGTTCAAAATGTTAATTATTTAATAGTAAATTAAATGGTTATCATTAAATAGTGATTCCAATTGATAATTAATCGGTTTCCTCCTCAATATAATGAAACAGAAACACTATATACTAGAACCCCTTATATGAAATTGAGATCATTCCTTATACCAAACCTTAGTAGTCATATGTATGTGGTACATGTTTTGACTCGTAGATAGAAAGTCTAGTACCTACACATTCTTATGTTTATGATATATATCATACTCAATATTTATCTGATGTATTTCCGTGGAATATTTTTATCTATTCTGCCCTAAAAATCTCATGTCATGTGCTATGATGGTGGAAATGACCATGCTCTAGAGGTGGTGGACCTTGACCCATGAGTAATATCTCTTATAGTTTAACTTGAAGAACCTCTTATTTTACCCTACTATGGAATTTATTCCATGATTCAAGAGGGTTTCCAATGGCTGGTGACTACTATACAAGGATCCCCATGACCTAGCCCTACAATGACTAAGATAACATGGTAATTTCACCAGTTGTATCCCCCCATGTTTTAAGATATGGTGGTCCGTTGGATGCAGAGTCATGGAAAGATGATGTTCCATCTATTTCTATGTATCTTAATACACTTTTTGAGAAGTGAGTGATGATCACCCTATATATACTACTAGATTCTTCCATGTGATGTTGGTGTGTTATTATTTAGTAATATTTTCCACATGATTGGTTTTAATGGGTTTTTTAATATCCTTATAAGCTTATATATTTCATAAGATGTTGAGGACTGGTAGATCTAGAGAGTTTATGCTCATGTTTCATGGTGCTTTGTCAGTTATGGACTACTACTCAAATTTCACAAATATTAAGTGATTTGAAAAAAACTGTTTTGGTGATGAGTTATCTAGGGATTGGGGATTAAAGTATGGTCTCCGGTATAATATTTTACCATCACTGAATGTGTCCCACCTAACTACCATATCTAGGATAATGAATCAAGAAAATATCACTACATATATCCCGATATAAGTTAAGGTACGAACGTGTGTGGTTCAGATCCTAGATCAGAAACTACTTCATCCTGTAGCATGAATCATCATTTTGATAAATTTAGTGAGAATAGAAGCATCCACATTTTACACTCAAGTATCCAGGTGGTAATTTATAATCTCGTTAGGGCTATAAATACTAATACAGTGTTTATCAAGGATTACTTTGATATCAAAGAATACGTGAAAATGGTGCATATTAATATCTTTTTTAGATATTTTCATCTATTGGATTGTTGGATAGGATTTTCATTAACATTATATTTAATATTGGGGATTCTAACCTTGAATTTAGTAGAATGATGGCATACCACCACCTGATCAGGCTAAGGGTGTTGTCATGGCAGACGGAACCACACCCCGGACTTGCAGCACTAGCAATGTAGGCCTAGCCAAGGTAGAAATAATATATCTCAAGGTTGCAGAAAAGGGACATATATATATATAGTGTAGCCAATACTTGGGGATTAGAGTTCTAGTAAATCTATTTTTAATGGTACAATCTTAGTATCCACTATTCTATTCTCCACTTTATTTTATATAGGCACTTCCCACTCTATCGGGTTTTTTTCTTTTTTGGAGGGCCTTAGTCTTGAGATTTGTAATTTTTATTGGGTAATGACACTTGATACCACATTAAGAGTTTTATTAGAGGGGATACACTAGTTTATGTAATTCCATAATGAGATAGGTGGGTATCACTTGTTATGGGATGATTTCATCCCTGTGAGTACATGATTTGACGTCATTATTTGGGTTGAATGTTTAGTCCTTTATCATTATTATATCAATTTATATCCTTAGATTTTATCATTCACATCACTAGATAATGATATACAAATAAAAAAGGGTTAATGGGTTGTCTAGGAATGTAGATATGGACTAAATCATCATGGGTTAGTTGGAGAGACATCACAAATTATTCTCTTCATATGGATGATCAAGAAATGCATTATGCTTGTTTTCCCCCTATAGTATAATATTTATGAGAATCTAACCTTGATGACTTTTAAATACTTCCTCTTTAGAGAGAGGTGGAGTTTACTATTCAGTTTGATCCCTGAGTGGTATCAATTTCCATTCCCCCATAGAGGATATCTACTACCAATTTGTAGGTGCACAAGGGGCAGTTAATGGAAATTGGGTATACGGGTTTTATACAAACCAGAACATCAGTATAGGGTTCACAATAACATTTCAACCATAAGGGGGGATATTATACTTAGGATTTTCATGGATTATCATTAGTTGAGCTGGAATACAATTAAGAACTATTATCCACTTCCATGTAAAGATGTCCTCTTTGACTAGGTATGATAGGAAAAGTTTTTCTCCAAGATTGATTTGAGGTAAGGTTACTATTAGGTACATATTAAAGAATCAAATATACCAAATATAAAATTCCACAGTAGATACATCATGTTAGAGAATTTTTTCATGTTTTTTATTGTTATGAATGTGATAGTAGTATTCATTGCTTTAAAAAATTGTATCTTCTAAAAATATATAGAGTAATATTTGGTAATCTCCATAGATGACATCCTAGTGTACTCATATACTCAACTAAAACATGAAAAAAATCTAGATATCCTTTTAATAACTCTTAATATGAACCAAATACATATTAAGATTACATAATTCAACATTAGGATTGACGTGGTCCACTTCTTGGAAAAAAACATACAAGAGATAGAAGTATCAATTTATCTATAGAATGTGGGGGATGTAGTATCTTATAAGCATCCCAATAATGTCATTGATATAAAGAGTTTATTGGGTATGGTGGGTTATTACAGTTTATTCAAATAGTATTTTTCATGACATTCTGCACCGCTCAGTGGATAGACCAAGAATGGTGTTATATTTAACAGTGTGAAGAATGTGAAAAAGACATTCAGAAGATTGAAGGTAGAATGTATTCAATTTTGATCCTAATTTTACATAATATTGAAATAGGATAAATTGTTTTCTCTGATGCATCATGCATTAGGCATGGAGAAGTTCTGATACTGGTATATCACATCTTGGAATATGGGTCTCACCAGTTGAGCGAGCATGAGAGGAATTACTCGTTAAATTATCTCAGGATAGAAATTATGGTGTATGACCTGCAATATTGGGTCCATTACATACCAAGAGATAATTTTTTGGTGTTCACATGCCAAAAAATCCTCAAGTATTTATTTTCATTATATGATCTAAATAACAAGTAGAAAATATGGGATGAATATATATAGTGATTAAAATTTGATCTTGATTATAAACCTTTTAAAGGCGATGTTGTTGTTGATGCTTCATGATAGAAGACTCAGACATAGGCATATCATGAGTCCAATAGTTATTTGAGATTGATGGAACACTTCTATATCATACATTTATAGATTCAGGACTATCATGAATAGAATATTCTCATATTGATATCATTCATCTCTTCACTTATGGATAGAGTGAATATGAGGAATCTTTTTCGTCCCATGGGTTTGGTTGTATGGGATAGGTTTATAGGGGAGGAACCACCACCTACTTTGTATTTTAATGAGGATAAGGTCTTCAAAATTCTTATAAATGAATAGTATCCAACATAAATCTATCAGGAATTGATGTGAGTATCATTATTCTACTTGGGTGGTGCGTCCTAGACCTATAAATATGTACCATGCTCTACGCCACCAATATTAGTGGGCTGGTATGTAAATATATTTAGCAGGATTCGTTAGTCGATGTTCTATATATCAGAAGGTGAATGTGGAACACCAAAAACTAGCAAGAATTTTATAGTGTTTTACCATTTCCTAAGGAGAAATGTCATCATGTCATAGTAGATTTTGTGATGAAATTATCAATTTCACTACGAGGCTATGAAAAAATATGGGTGATCGTATATTGGTTTAAAAAGACACTCATATATAAACTATCAAGGAGACATTTTTAGTGGACTAGCTAAGAATGCTATATTTTAAAGATATCAAACAACATCACAAAATTCCTTGCATGATCAAATAAAGAAAATATACTCATTTTACATCACGGTTATGGAAGGGGTTACACAGGTCACTGGATTAATATGTATTTTTGAGTATAACCTATCACCAATAGACATACTATTAGTCCGAGCATATAATATAGGTGTTGGAGGATATGCTCTGGCCATGTGTCCAAGATTTAGATGGTTCATGGGGGAAACACCTAGAACTCAAAAATTTATACTATAATAAAATATTTTAATTGACTATATATATGGATCTTTATGAGTCTTTTTAGGGTTGGTCATTTTTTTCGCCCCTAATGTGGGTTAGAGGCCAGAGAGGTAGCGTTACTGTGGCCTCCTCTTGTTTATGAATACTTGGAGTAGGTATGACATGTCATGAAGTGTATTCCTAAATAAAAGTCTAGGAATAAGTGGTATGTATATATCCACAGAATACATCTAGAGTAAGATGTCATGGATCAAATTTTCTTAAAAGTTTTTTTAGAGATTAGTGAATTGGTTGATTTAGTGGAAGGTTAATATATCACCGTGTTATGTTGATCCTTTTGAAATTTTGGAACGATTCAAACTGATAACATATCATTTGGTGTTTCCTCCAAGGTGTGTAATAATTATCCTGTTAATAAAATAAAAAAATGAATGAAACGTGATGATAAAAGGTATGGTTAGATTGTGATCCCGTAACCATTTGTTATTCCTTGTTGGGGTGATACATGGGATCTAACTCAGAATTCCATCGATATGATCATCATTCTAATTGAACATAAACAAATTTAAATGTAATTACATAATTTCATGAGATATACATGGTGTTGTATATGAATTACATGTACATTCAAACTTGTCGGGTTGGTTATGTAATTCCAAAAAACGAAAAGAGGGTTCCATGTATAGAATTCCATGTTTGGGATCAATGAGAAATTCATTATTCTATTCCATGAGTGACACTAGGGTTCCTTATCTATAATTACAAGGATAGACTTAGAGGAATATGACATTAAGCAACATCTTGAGTGATACATGGATTCATATGAGGAATACCATGGATATGATTATAGGGTGATGTGAATATAGTAAACATGGTGTCATACTTAGTTTTATCCTATGGAATTCCATGTATAGCCTTTGGTTTACAATAAGTAATTTTATTAATGAATCATAATGATGTGCCTACCATGTAATATAATATAATTTTATTAGTTCAATACTTTTTATACATGATTTACTTGTTATATTTGCATGATCACATGTATTGATTGGGGATTTTTTAATAACTTATTTTGAATATGTTCAAGGGGGAAACCTTTTCTATGGGTCAAGTCAAAATCTTCTTTTATAAATTAAATCGTACATGGGTATTCCATTGCGTACATTCTGGATTATAAAAAATCATATGGTATTATCCGACATTCCCATTGGGAACTTTGATCGACATTGGTATTAAATATTCCATTTTTTTATTATTATCCTTACACTAATTCTTTATACATTTCATAACATGAAAACATTATACATGATTAGTGGTGTTCAACTGAGTATATCTCACACACTATTTGGGCCACTGTTTGGTTCTTCGGTAGACTTCATTGATGCTAATAGTGACAAGGAAAAGAATACATCTATTAATGCTTGATTATATTTGTATAAGGATATAGTATGGGAGAATATGACCAAACATATACTCATCTTTTGGTTGAAGATATCTTTTAATATATTTTTAATTTTTGACTAACAGCGTGTATATGCATGATTCCCTATTCCCTTGTGATATCATATTTCTTATAACATGAAATGTTCATTATAATTTTTCATGTGACCTTAGTTATGGTTTATACCTATTCATTGATACTATTTAGATCAATTTATTATTCTATAACTAGTTATTTATTTATTATGACTTCAATGTTTTTATAGTTATGATTTTTTTGTGCCAGTCTCTGACCATGATGACATAGTTTATCCACCATACCACCATAGACCCCCATTACTAGTTAGTAGCCTCTAGAATATGGTGAGATGCACTTGAATCGTTGTGGACACCAGTTTAGCTGTTGTTTTCAAGTGAGTTGGGCTTGGAAATCAAAAAGAACTACCTCGCATTCCAACATATATAGACAAATAACATTGGGACTACATGAATACATATTGTTAATTTGGTATCCACGGATCTTGAATAAAAAAATCATCCAGTAGTATTTTAAAACTATTTCCAAAGAAGATATAACCAAAATCTCAATAATATTTTATTTTCAATCATTGATGTTTCAAATTGTATATTTATATCCATAGAGTTATTCATTAATGTATATTATGTTAAATTTAATTTGAAAAAGTATGGCTATCACAAAATAATAAATATACATGTATAATTATAACATTTGTTAATGAGATCATACAAATGGTTAGATTAAAAAAAATCATATAATCAATATGTCATCTACAAGGTTATTGGATATATCTTATTCTTTAAAATGTGTTTTTGTAATAGTTAAAAAAATTAAAACCCAATAATTTGTTTGAAATAATAGAAAAATAGTGATATATTAATGTTTCCGACCCTTTCGTCGGGGCGCGCGCATCCGTCTGTGGGGGAGGACGCGCTACTTGTTGCCCCGCATTCCTGCTTTCCAAAGGCAGGCGGCATCCGTTCCTTGTTCAGGGACGTCTGCTCCTTGATCGAAACCGGGATGATGGGATGTCGGTTCTTCCTTCCGTGGATTCCTCCTCAGAGCTCATTACCTAGTCCGGGTCTCCCTCATAGATTTAAGACGGGTTCGTGAATCTCATTCCTAGTGTCATATCTACATGGACGCCAGTTAATTACGCTCCTTCCTTCAAGACGCTCCAAGGGGTCTTGTCGGGGCAGCAACCGTCGGTGAGGAGAATGGTCACATTGGGGCGTCGTTGGCATGTCTGTCTTTGGTCCCTCATCACAGGGCTTCTCGAGGGCGCGGAAGCCCGAGGCATCCCGCATCGAACGCGGGGAATATGTACCATCTGAGGTTTTCCTCAGCTTCCCATGTTTAACATGGGGTATGTGGCGACTTTAACGTCTTGCGGAGACGGATCAGGTTGCAGGATCCCTAGGGGGGAACACCGATGTTGGGGCCAGCACGTGGGCGGCTTCCCATATATCATGGAGTGGGATAGGGTGGCATGATCTCACCGGGATGTGGCGGCCCGGGTAAGGATCAGGATGGACGATGGAGTGAGACATGGGGCTTACGTTCTGAGATGGCCCAAGCAGGGGAATACAGTTTAACGTCATGCGGGACGGAATACAATTTAACGACATGCGGGACGCGATACAGTTTAACGTCATGCGAGACGGAATACAGCTTAACGTCATTTGGGACGCGATACAGTTTAACATCATGAGGGACGAAATACAGTTTAACATCTTGCGCGACACGATACAGTTTAACGTCATGCGGGACGAAATATAGTTTAACGTCATGTGGGACGTGATACAGTTTAACATCATGCGGGACTGAATATAGTTTAACGTCATGCAGGATAGGATATAGTTTAACGTCATGCGGGACGGAATATTTAGGGATTATGCTCTGAGGCAGCCCAAGGTGTTCGGGGAACCGACATGGAGAGGTTGTGACGACCGGGTGGTGGGCTTGAACCTCGTGGAGGCTTCCTACGTACCGTGTGTTAGCACTGATCAAAGTCCACGTAGTTCGCTGGGATGGGGCTTACGCTCTGGGGTGGCCCATAGGAGGGTGTCATGGTCGATGCGTGCTCTAATCCCACGTGAGTCATGCTCGATGTGGGAAACAAGAGGCAACATGGACCAGATGATCATGTCGCGAAGGGTTCGTCCGTGAGAAGCGGAATGGGGCTTACGCGTTGAGCGTCCCAATGAGGAAACAGGGGCTTACGCGTGGTTAGTGTCCCTTGGTGTTGGGGCTTACTCCAGGGTGGAGGCCCGTGGTGCGACAAAGCGCAGTGGGAAAAGGACTCTACTAGCCTTTGCAGGGGGGAAGTACGGAGATGCACGGGTGCAATCATCCGCAACAATGGCTAGGGGCTTACGCTCTGAGGCAGCCCTTCCCCCGTGGAAAAACGCCGCTCCTACAAGGAGGATCTCATTCCATGTGAGGAAGAGTCCATTCCCGTGGAGACGAGTGGGCGTAATGAATGTTCGAGATGGGGGGACCCTGCCTGCGAAGCACGGGGTCAGACCACAGTTTAATTTCTTGTGTTAAGGATAAGGTGCTTAGCAGTTTAACGTCCTGCAGCTTGGAAGAGGTGGGTTCGCTCCACACCCCTAGGGATTACATGCCCAACGCCCTCAACCGCTTGTGGAATGGAAGGCATCAGCAAATCCATAATGAAGGGGGGTCACAGGACAAACCACCGAGGGGTCCACGTTAGCGTGGTTATGCAATGAAGCAATAGCCGTTAGCGTGCCTATGAGGAGAAGCATAAGGAAAAGCAACGCAATGGGAAACACGGCCCAAGGGACTTTGAGGTTACTTCGCACGAGCCCGGGAGGCTGTACGGGAAAACAACGCATGGAGTGCATGCTAGGCTGGGGAGACATCAGGTGCCGGTGCAGGGGGCAGCCAAGGGGCGTCAATGTAAGGGGTCCTGAGCATTGCGCGCAAAAGGGAAATCTTGCGCGCAAAACTCCAGGATGGCGCACAATTGGAGCAATGGAATTGCATGTGGAAAGGGAACTACGCGCAGGGTTTTGCGCGCACGGCAGCCTATTGCACGCATGGCAGCCTATTGCGCGCACGAGACACGCATGGCGTGCAAGGCTGGAACACTGGGGAGGGGGCAATTTCACTGACGCCGGTGGAGTTTCACGCAGAGGCGAACTCCGGGGCAAGGTTGCGTGAAATGGGGGTTTTATCTGGATGTAATCTTGCGCACGGGGGGAGCCGAATTGCACGAACGGGAGTCGCTTCGGATTCCTCAACCCCAACACCGTTCAGGGTCACCTTCTATTTATAGGCGATCTCCGATGCAGAATCCAGGTGGTGTGCGAAATTCATCGCGCGCGAGCGTAGCCGGCTTTCAAAAGATCATCGCGCAGAACCAGGGCGTGCACAGATGGCGCGCCTCAATGGCTCAATTCCGCGAAACCTGGTGATTCTAAACGCGTAGAACAATTTTTCGTGTGGATCCTCCTTTATTTCGCACACCACATCCTGGGCCTCCAGATCGGGCCTCTGATTCCGAATATGACTTCGCTTCGTCATTTCGAAACTTCCTCCGAGTGTTACGGACTTTTTTCGACGTCAACAAAAGCCCCCCCCCCCTTGGAATTGGATCGGCGAGAGGTCGCAACGACCAGATTCCCAGGGAAACGACGAAACACCGTACAACCAAGTCTCTTGATCAAGTTGCGCGCAAAATTCTGACGGGGCGCGCAAAACCTACGGACGCGCGTGAAATCCACTTTCCGCGCGGCGCAGAACCCTGGCCTCGCCTATAAAATGGGGCACTGGGTCCCAAATCCGTAATTCCGCTTTTTCCGCGCGATAAGCTCATCGCTCTCGTGCGCGAAATCGCATCCGCGGCTGCGCGTAATAACGCACTGCCAGCGCGGAATTCCATCCGAAATCTGGCCGTGATTTCACGCCTATTTGGGATTTTCCACTCTTCTCATACCGATTGCGCGCTCATCTCCAAGATTCCGCACAACTCATCTAGATTTCGCGCCGAACTCTCCGATTCCGCGCCCTGCATCCTGATTTCGCCCAACTCCCGAAAGATTCGAGATAGCTGCAAACCGAGTTGATGAGGGGGAATCCGCTGCCCGTAGGACAGAAATGGCGGCAAACGAGGTGGTTTATGGCGCCAAGATGATTGTCTCCAACAATCTGACCTTGTTCAACCTGCTGACTCTGGACCAGAAGTCATATCCCTTGTCGGACAACCTCCCACTCTAGAATTTTGGCATCCTAGAGGAGGTGCCACTGCCGGGCTTCGAGGTGGACACGACACGGTCTTGGGTGACTCGGGAGGACGAACTTCCTCGCTACAACATCACCAAAAATGGCCATCCTACTAGGGAAACTAGACATATAGAAGTATATGTACTGAACCCGAGGACTAGGACCATTACTGGGGACGAGCCTGTAGTAGAGGATTCTCCGGCCCTCTATGCGAGCACGTTCCGTCAAAGCATCACTGATGATACGAAGGGCTGGCTGAAGGATTGAGACCTGCGGTCCGGGGGAAACTTCACCAGCGAATGGGCCTGGGCGTTCTGGGTTCGCCATACCTGTGACCCGTTCGGTGACAAACTACGGTATATCGGCCTGTTCGAGGCGGTATGGACATCGCAGTTCCATTTCCACCGCTAGCCTGAACTCTTACCGGAGCTATTCACCCGGTGGTCTCCTGACACCAACACGTTCCACCTTCATCATGGGGAAGTCGGCATCAGTCCCTGGGACGTTCACTACATCGGAGGTATCCCACTGGAGGGTTACCAATACGATGAGTTCATTCCTCCAATGAACACCTGGGGAGACAGGTCGTAGACGCCTATGCTGACGTGGAACCTGCTGTAGCTGGCCAAGGAGAGGCTGGGGGTCAAGGACTTCCTGAAGGAAATCGCCTACAAGGGCTGGTTCAGCCTGTTCCTTGAGAGGGATCCCGCCATCAAGATGCCGGGACGAGGCAAACGGTGCCCATCCGCGACTCAGAGGAGCATGGACGGGTCCTATTGGAAGACCCTGGAGGCTGGGCGATACCAATCATGGGGCTACCGCGTCATTGAGGCCCAAGACCCAAAATTCTGGTATGCCGGGTTCCTTGTCGCCTTCCTGAGCGGGTGGCTCCTGCCGGTGCGGGACGCAAGGATGGGTGTCCGTCCAGCGACTTTGGTGATGGCGGGCTCCATGGCCACCAACAAACGGTTCAACTTTGGCATCCCCGTGCTGGACAAGCATTATACAATCCTGGGGTGCATCTCACGAGGGGGGCCGCCTTGGAAAGTATGTGGTCCCTTCCAGATCTTCCATGGCTGGGTGGCAGCTCATCTCGGTGGATACCCTTTCCCAAATGTCGTCCGTCCTTCGGGCAATGGCCTATGACCGTCCTTGCTAAACATCGCAGGGGTGGCACCATTGACGCTCAATGAGGAGGGCGTGAGGATCTACATTGGAAACCATGCCAACTTCAACATCAGCCTGTTCCCCACCCCAGTTGGCCAGCTGGTGGACAAAGGGCGAGGCTCTCTGGAAAAACAGGAATACTTCCAGAGCATTCAGGGCGGGGTTCTCGTGGCTCAGATCGACGGGAAGGTGATCTGCGAGCCTTGCATTCCATCCCAATTCTCCAGGCAATTTGGGTGCCTCCAACGAATGCCGAAGAAGGTATTCACGGCTATCTAGAAGGAGAAGAATCCATGCGTCCTATGCCAGATGTGGTTGATGTTTACCACTTTCGGCTCTGGCGACGTCGTTACTCTTCCTCCCACCGGGGTCGATGCCGGTCTAGCAACCGAATATGCCAAAAACTGGACCATTTCGTTCCCTGAGGGGATATTATGCAAGTGCGTCCGACAACTCAAGGTTACTCACGTGGAAATCGGGCGACGGGAAAGAAGGCACGGTGCCATCGGAAGGGGGGAACCAAGGGCGCGTCAGGCAGCGAGGCCTGCGCAGGCCGGGACTTCGGTAGCGGGAACATCACATGGTGCTGCCACGTCCTCATTACCCATAAGGGGGTCACATGAGGCGGCCAGGGACCTGCCTAGGAAGCAGATAAAATATCTGCTCAAACCTTCCCAAGACGCAATTCTCCCCGTACTGTGGTCGGCCTGGATGACCCTGCAGCAATCGCTGAGCGTCGATGCCATATGGCAGAAGATAATACAAAACGGGATCCAACTGCCCGAGGTCGGGCTCGTTCGAATTACCGATGGAGTAAACTTCCACCGGCGGCATGCTTATCTGATAGCCATGGATGCATACGCACGCCAAAGGGGGCGGCGTGCAGAGCCAACTTTCCTAGTGAAAGTGATGCGCAGCCAGGAGTATGATCTGGAAGCGATGCCTCCGGGAGAAGGTGACAGTGATGAAGGGCCGGAGGGGGAAGAGGAAACCAGAGAGGATGAAGTCGAGGGATAAGATGAAGAAGAGGAGCCCGAAGGTGAGGGGTCACAAGGGGCGACCTACCAAGGGAGTCTCCGAGAGAGCGACGAGATTTCCAACTCTGATCTCCACATAACCGAGATTCTCGAGGTTTGTCACTGTCTTCATTCATTTCCCTCATTCATCCATTCTACATTCCAACTTTTCACTCACTTCCCCATCCTACTCATGAGCACTTGAGTGGTGGACAGGCGTCCCCACCAGAGGAGGGCGGAGAGGAACCAGGGGGACAAGATGGGGATCCGACACCCATCATTGATTTAACCAGCGCAGAGGGGTCTCCCCTTACGGCAGCTCCTACAGCGGCCGAAACACTGGGGACCGATGCTATGAATTCCTGTAAGTCTCATGCTTCACTACTGGTGCTTGGTGTTAAAGGATCTCGTCTGACCAGCGTATGCCCTGTGTAGTGATCTCAACACTGGAGGCACGTTAGGCTGCGGAGCCCGGGCCATCCGCGAGTGGACCAGCGGCGGACATACCACTACACTCGGAACATGCTCTCTACACTAAGTCGGCCTCGAAAATTGATGAACATGGGGTAGTGGACATCAGTGGCACTGTTCCTGAAACGAGGTCCGAAGATGGTGGAGGCATCATTGCTGCTGGGGCGAGAGAAGGTTGCCCGGACGTCGAGGATTATATTCCTCACGAAGACATCCCTCGGGTGGATACTGGTGCAGAACTGTTGGCAGTCTACCCCATATACCGACCCACTAACCCTGAGGAGATAGATGAATCAGACTCAGAGGCCGCCGAGGAGAGACGGATGAAATAGCGCAAAGGGTGGAAGTGTATCCAGCACTTCCTCAGGCATCCCCAGTCGGATTGGCTGAGGCGGATGGGATCACTTCAGACCTGGCTGCACTTCCTGTGTGTCGGAGGGGCTGACGCTCAATGCCTTCATCTGACGATTCATAATTACATGGCCGAGAAGATATGTGAGAGGAGTCGGTGCACCGAAATTTCCCAGTGACGGGAAAAATCGGAGAGCGCTCAAGCGCTGCTGAGGGTGGAGCAGGAAGTCTGACACCTCGAAGGGCAGGCGACAGATAAGGAGGCCTTCATCGCAACATGCTATGAGCTCGTGGAGCAACTGACGGCCCAGCTGGCTGATGCACAGGAACAACTAGTGGAGGCGAGTTACCAGATGACCGTACTTCAAATCGATCAGGTGTAGGAACAAGTTAGGGCAGGGGGGCTGCGCTCTATGGTGGCCGATTAGGAGAGAGTCTTCAAAGAGCGAGAAGCGGTCCTGGAGTCTACCATCTAGATAGTAGCAGCGCTGGAAAGTTCGCTTCAGCACGCTAATCCCTAAGGGCTTTTTTTTCATCTCATGAACTTTCTTCTTGTACTGCTCATCATCTCAATCCAATATGTGGTCAAATCCACTCATTTGTACCCTCGGTTTCATGCGCTCAACCATAGCTCCTAAACAAATAACAACTCATCCCTAGGCTCATGTGGGTCATTCCCAACACAATAAGTAGAAGTTGTCCGTATCATCATTTCGTTCAACTGTGGGGCATTGACCAAGATTCAGGCGTCCAAAATAGGGGTTGGACTTCAAAGGAGACCCCTGAGCCGGTTGATGTGTCGACTTCTCAATTTGCTCTTACACACAAGCGGAGCAATGCCAGGGGCATTGAAATACATCCGAACACAGGGGAATGGAGTGGATGGGTGAATCACGCTGCCCAAATTCGGAACCCAATGGGGCGCAACCATGGAGGATAATTGTCAACCAATGCGGAAACACAGCATCCACATCACGTTGGCCTGGAATGAGGGGACAATAAATGAGGGCTGACCGATGAACATGTTCGAAACACGGGGCCTAACTCAAATATCATTTTTTAGTCTTCCGGAATGTTGTCCCATGACAGTAGGCATTCCATAGGTCGAGCATCCATACTGTTTGGTGGTCCTGTCAAACATAACCAGTTCTCCGGAACGTTGGCCCATGACAGTAGGCGGACCATAGGTCACGAATCCATACTATTAGGGGGTACCGTCAAATATGATCGAATCTCCGGAACATTGGCCCATGATAGTAGGCGGACCATAGGTCGAGCATCCATACTGTTAAGGGATCCCGTCAAACCTGAAAGAAAATGGGGATCCAAATGAGGGGGGAAGCAAGCCGTGGAAGGTGGAGTGGTGGTTTGTTCGAACAGAATCCAACACTCCCAAAATTGTGCCACCATGTCAAAGGCGCATTTGGAGGACATACCGACCTGATCACGAGTCGTCCCAATTTCCAGGCAGGACCTCTTTGGTGAGAGAACTGCCACTTCCCATTATTACCATGTGGCATCCCGAACATGCTCGGGGTAGATATCTTGATTACACCACTTCCCATGAAGTCAGGCCGTAGGGCTGACAATAAGGAAGGACGGGATCAGTAATCCCTGGGGCTGGACCCAAGACGAAACGTTCGGGCGGTCCTACGTATCTCATAAGGATGAGAATCAAGCCACATGTAGTTCTTGAAAATACAGTTTAACATCATGCGGGACGAAATATAGTTCAACGTCATGCGGGATGGAATACAGTTTAACATTGTGCGAGAAGGAATATGGATCATAGTTTTAGGTCTTAGAGCTTGGACCGTAAGGATCTTAGTTTTAGGTCTTAGAGCTCGAACCGTGAGGATCTTAGTTTTAGGTCTTAGAGCTCAGATCTTAAGGATCTTAGTTTTAGGTCTTAGATCTCGGGCCGTGAGGATCTTAGTTATAGGTCATAGAGCTCGGACCGTGAGGATCTTAGTTTTAGGTCTTAGAGCTCGGACTGTGAGGATCTTAGTTTTAGGTCTTAGAGCTCGGACCGTCAGGATCTTAGTTTTAGGTCTTAGAGCTCGAACCGTGAGGATCTTAGTTTTATGTCTTAGAGCTCGGACCGTGAGGATCATAGTTTTAGGTCTTAGAGCTCGGACCATGAGGTGGGGAAGAGGGAGAAATGGACCCATGGCACGGCAGTTATAAAAACCCGACGTGAATGAGGACCTAAGCCCTAATTACCATGTGCTCTCTGGGGAAATGCTCGAGTCGAGGGACCGAACATGAAGGTAGGCTGGACACATGGGGAAGTTCCCTAGGCGTTCCTACGTATCTCATAAGGATGAGAATCAAGCCACACATAGTTCTGGAAGGTGACATGGTAAGATACCAGTGCCAAGGGAAAAGGGGAGTGCGGGCGTGGCCCTTGCACTAAAAGAAGCGGAATTTGATAAATCTTGTTTGTCCATTAAGGTGAGTGGTTTTTTTTGTTGTGAAGCGACAGACCTAGATTAGTAGGTCATGGTGTCGCCACAAGAATAAATCCATGATAGGCATTGAAAAATGGCATGACACAAGACCAATACCCAACGTGATGTCCTCTACAACGACGTCACCACAATGCAGTGCCGTTTTCCGTCGTGCGTCCAGGACGATAATGTCACAGTTTAGGGTCGTGTGATAGGACCAGAAACACAGTTTAAGGTCTTATGGATTGGACCAACAACACAGTTCAAGGTCGTATGTTTTGGACCAACACACAGTTTATGGTCGTATGGGTTGGACCAACAACACAATTTGAGGTCGTATGGTTTGGACCACTAACACAGTTTAAGGACGTATGGTTTGTACCAACAACACAGTTTGAGGTCGTATGGTTTGGACCAACACACAGTTTCAGGTCGTATGGTTTGGACTAACACACAGTTTAAGGTTTTATGGTTTGGACCAACAACACAGGTTAAGGTCCTATGGTTTGGACCAACACACAGTTTAAGGTTGTATGGTTTGGACTAACAACACAGTTTAAGGTCATATTGTTTGGACTAACACACAGTTTAAGGTCATATGGTTTGGACTAACAACACAGTTTAAGGTCGTATGGTTTGGACCAACACACAGTTTAAGGTCGTATGGTTTGGACCAACCAAGAGAGGAGCCTCGAACAAAGGGGCCTACAAGGGTTCAACAATCAGGGAGGGGCCGGAGATGCTAGCTCCCAGCTATGCTGGGCCCGAAACGCAATGTCTGGGAGACTCCTCACTCCTCAAGGGGATGAAGGTCAAGCCACACGCAACCCGTAAAGAAGAGACCCAAGCACATACTCTAGCGCTCAGATCGTGGGAGCCCCGAGAGACACCGTTACACAGCTCAGTCTGTCTGATGTGCGGGGGTGTACTGAGGGTTAGTACAAAGAGTGTCGAGATTCCACCTTGACGTAGTGGGGCGGAACATGACATGAACCATTCCACCAATATTCAGGGCCTGGGGAAGCCGGCGTGAAGACTGAGGATTACTGCTGACCATGATCGCAATGTAGCATCCTGTCATGTTAGCCATGGGGACAATCAAATGAGCATCAACCGCTGACCATGTTCGCAACGTGGGATTTGTATCAATTTGTTGTCCGAAACCCTAGGGGGCGTTGGCCCATTACGGTAGGAGAGACCTTGGGCATTGTATCCAGGCCGTTCTTGGGGGTCCCTCTGGGTATAAAGGATGAAGGGGGCCCGAATGAAGGGGAACACGAAGCTTGGAAAGTGGATGGAACTGTCCAAAGTCGAATCTGGCACTCCAAGTTCTAGACCAGAGTGCCTTGAGCACATCAACAGACCATTGGAAAGGGTCAGAGGGCTCAGTCCGAGAGCGGCCAAAAGATGGCTGATCCCTGGGAAAAAGAGGGGGCGTAATGCCAAACACCATGGGCACCGGGAGATCATGTGATCTCCTAAGAGATGGTGCTGGACCTGAAATCTAGGTGTTCAGGCAGTCCTACGTATCCCATAAGGATGGGAATCAAGCCACACGTAGTTCTTGATATGCGTCTTTAAATGCCATTGGACAGAGGAGGGCTACACCTTGAGGATGGGGTGCGCGTGGTGCAGCTATTGCAAAAACGACGTGAATGGGGACATAATCTCACACCACGCCACGCGACCCTTTGGTCGAAGTCCCAAAGGCGAAACAGACGCGACAACGAACCTCAAGCTGGACCCAAGGACGAAAGGTCCTTGCGTTCCTACATATCCCCTTAGGATGGGAATCAATCTAGACATAGTTCTGGAAATACAGTTTAACATCATGTTGGACGAAATATGGATATTAGTTTTAGGTCTTAGAGCTCAGACCGTGAGGATCTTAGTTTTAGGTCTTAGAGCTCGGACCGTGAGGATATTACTTTTAGGTCTTAGAGCTCGGACCGTGAGAAGGGAAGAACCAAAAGAGGATCTTAGTTTTAGGTCTTAGATCTCGGACCATGGAGCCCAAATGTATGGCAGAGTGTAGTTTAAGGTCGTGCTGGACCATACAGTTTAGGGTCATGCAGGACCGTACAGTTTAAGGTCCTGTAGGACCATATAGTTTAAGGTCATGCAGGACCACACAGTTTATGGTCATGCATGACCATACAGTTTAAGGTCCTGCAGGACCATACAGTTTAAGGTCATGCAGGACCATACAGTTTATGGTCATGCAGGACCATACTGGCTAGGCAAAGTACTTCTTGAGGAACCTGGCATTGGTGGGAGGAGTGATACGCTCACCATCCATAGTCACCAGGGAATACACACCATTGGGATAGACCTTGTGGACAATAAAAGGTCCCTCCCACATGGGTTCTAAATTGGGTGGTTTCCTTCCGGGAATCATTGGCGCTCTAAGAGCCAACACCAAGTCACCTTGCAGGAAAGAGCGGAGGAAAACCTTCTTATCGAAATCTCGAGCCATCCTGCTCTGATGCATTTCCAAGTTATGTAATGGGCGAAGCCTACTTCCATCCAACGCTTCCAATTCGACTAGACGGATCTCGAAAACTTTGTCTGGCACTTGCTGGTCGTAGACCATCGTGCGCAATGAGGACAGTTGGACCTCGATGGGAAGGACAGCCTCAGCTCCGTATACCAGGGAATACGGGGTCACCTGGGTGGAATTGCGAGTCGTCGTCCTATAAGCCCAGAGGGCATTGGGGAGCTTGTCCGGCCAACTTTTCTTGTTCTGACCAACCATTTTTGCAGAATGTTAGAGAGGGTTTTGTTAAACGCCTTAATCTGTCCATTCGCCTGCGCATGATAGCGGGAGGTGTGGTTAGAGCGAATGTTGTACTTGGCGTACAATCATTTCAGCTCGGCCGCTCGGATGTTTGTTCCATTATCCGTGAGGATAGCGTGAGGTATTCCAAACCGATGAATTATATTGGAACTCACAAAATCGGCGATAAAACCAACCTTGACTTCCCTAAGCGGGGCTGCCTCTGCCCACTTTGAGAAGAAATCTGTGGCGGTTAAGATGAACTGGCACTGGCGGGCTGTCACCAGCGGGTAAGGCCCTACGACATCCAAACCCCAGACCGAAAAGGGCCATGAATACATAGTAGTATGGAGAGGCTCATGTGGCCGATGCACAATGTTAGTATGAACATGGAACACATGACACCTCTTGGCGTAATCGATGCAGTAATGGATCATGGAGGGCCAAAAGTTTCCCAGTCTCTGAATTTGGTGGGACAACTTCGACCCGGCCTGGTGGGCACCACAGGAGCCAGTGTGCACTTCTTTCATGACCTGTGGGATCTCCACTCCTTGAAGACAACAGAGGAGAACACCGTCAAACCCACACATGTAAAGGATCTGCTCACGGCTGGGACCACTTTGAAGGGTGAAATGCGGTGCGTGGCTCCGGATTTGTTCCCGCTCTGCTCGGTCCATCGGAAGACTGTCGTGCCAGAGATATTCAACCAAGGGTGTTCTCCTGTCAGGAACTATCTCCATCACCACGCCTAAAGCCCCGGGGGGTCCTGACGTGGGGGCACCAGCGGTGAGATAGTTCACTCGCGGGCCATGATCTCCCTCCGGGATAATAGGAGCAATGACTCTTCGGTGCGCCACATGGATGATTAGGTCATCCTGTTCTGGCTCCGTGAGTGATGCGGCCAGGCTGGCCAAAGCATCTGATCGTCTGTTCTACGACCGGGGAACGTGAACGACATCTGTTTGGGAGGGGAACTTAGCTATTAGGTGGAGAGTGCATTCCAGTAACAGCATGAGTTCTAGATTCTTAACAGTGTAGTCACCGTTAACCTACTTGATGACTAGCTCAGAGTCCCCTTTGACATACAGGTGGGGTACGTTAACCTCCAGAGCCAACTCGAGACCAGTAATGAGGGCATGATATTCTGCCTCATTGTTGGTGCAGCCTTCTAACAACAAGAAAGAATATGGAAGAACGTATTGCTCCGGAGTGATGAAGACGATACCCAGGCCCACTCTGTTAAGCCTAGGATCGTTGAGCCTTCTACCGGTAGGGCTTCGGGAGGCGCCATCAAATTTCATCTTCCAGCATGGGGTGGCGTGATCGACTGAGAGGATTGCCTCATCAGGAAAGCCCAAATCCAGTGGATGGTCCGCAGAGGTTGGGTGGGCAGCTAAGAAGTCTTCCAACGCCTGTCCTTTGACGGCCTTCTGAGGTATGAACCTAATGTCGAACTGCTGGAGGATCCCCGCCCAGCATGCCAATAGGCCGGTCAACATAGGTCGGCTCGAGATGTATTTCAACGGGTCTACCAGAGAGACCAGCTGTACCTCGTGGTGCTGCAAGTAGTGCCACAATTTTTGTACGGCGAATACGAGCACTAGGAAGCTCTTCTCTATGGGAGAGTATCTAACTTCCGCGTCGAGGATCATGTGACTGAGGTAGTAGAGGCTATTTTTCATTTCTTCGTTTTTCTTCTGGGCGAGAAGGCCGCCAAGATATCGCTCTAGGGAGATCACGTAAAGGACCAGAGACTTTCCGGGAATGGGTGGCATCAGGACCAGAGGTTGAAGCAGATACTGCTTGATTTCCTATAAAGCGGTCTGACACTCGTCATCCCACCCATAGGTGGCACCTTTCTTCATGAGCCGAGAAAAGGACTTACACTTTCCAGCCAGATTCTCAATGAATCGGCGTATATAGGGTAAGTGGCCTTGGAGGCCATGAAGCTCCCGAATATTACTCGGGGGAGGCATCTGACTGATGGCCTTGATCTTCTCGGGGTTGATCTCGATACCTCAATACCTGAAAATGAAGCCAAGAAACTTTCCGGAGGTGACCCCGAAGGCACACTTCAACGGGTTCATCTTCAAGTGGCGAGAATGGAGAAAACCGAACACTTTCTCAAGGTCTTTGAGATTGTCCTGGCACTGATGAGATTTAACCACCGGGTCATCTACATAGCACTCCACCAGCATCACGAGGATCAGCATGAATATGCGGTGCATATCCCGTTGATAGGTGGCACCTGCGTTCTTCAGGCAGAAGGGCATAACCTGATAGCAGAAAGTGCCCTGGGGGGCCCTGAAGGTAGTGAACTCTTCATCCTCAGGGGCCATCCGGATCTGGTTGTACCCGGAGTACCCATCCATGAAGAAGAGGGCTTGGATCCCAGTCGTTGCGTCGATCAACAGCTCTGTCACGGGAAGGGGAAAGTCATCCTTTAGACAGTGGCGATTAAGATCGCGGAAGTCGATGTAGACCCTGATCTTCCTGTTCTTCTTCCTGACAGGCACAATGTTGGCTAGCCACCTGAGGTACTGGACTTCCTTGACGAAGTTGGCTTTAATGAGCTTGTCAACTTCGGCCTCATCCATAGCACCATGAAAAAGGTGCATTTTTCTGGGAGGCAGCTTAATCCCGCGATGGTTTGCTGGGTGGCCAAGGCGGAGGACGACTACCTGGGGATCTAGTCCCAACTTCTCATCATAACTCCAGGAAAACACATCAAGGTGCTGTCTAAGGAAGTATATATACCGTTTCCGTTCCTCGGGAGGCATAGCGGCACTGACCAATGTGGGTCTCTGGTCCGCCTCACTACTGAGGTTCACCTGTACTAGCTCGTCAACCGTGGCAGAGACGCCCTCCTCGAAGGAAGGAGGAGCATCATCCATGTCTTCTCCTCCGCTTGTGGAAGAATCATTCACGGGGGGAGCCGTTTCGGGGATGCTCGACCCTGATGGGGAGCTAGCACCGGCTTGGGCGGCAGAGGTCGTCATAATGGGAGACTCATGCACCGCAGAGACCGTAGGGACGAAGGCGGTTGATCCAATCCCATCTGTCCTGCGGCCCAAGGGGCCACGCTTTACGACATCAAAGCAGTGGTGATGCGTTGGCTTGAGCCGGTCGATCCCGACTCAGCGAAAGAGTCACGTATGACGTACTGCCGTTTCCATGAGCCCAACGTCCCGATATCGTACGGGGCTAGGAGGCTCGGGGATCACCAGAGCCTGGTTGGTGTAAGAGTACAAGTTAATTTCCCATCGTCGCTTAGACCCGGAAATATGCATTCCTCTGGTACCCGAGACAACAAAGCACTCTCCCATATCGGGTGTCGTGGCCTCCAACCGATGGATTGGGAAGACATATGCTTCATCCAAACCTGCCCAGGGATCACCCGCGATAGCAGCGGGCTCAACCTCACCTGCCAGGATTTGCTTCTCCTTGCTCTTGTAATAGTCATCTTCCATGTAACGAGCTTCACAAGAGGCAAATGGAGACGCATCTCCTTGGAACACACCCACTCAAACCTTAAGGGAGTATTTGAGGCACTGATATTATGATGGGGGAACCGCTGCATGAAGAGGGAGCCACGAACTTCCCATCAATGCGTTGTAGGCAGTATCCTGAGAGACAACCATGAATTACGTATTGGAAATTAAGCCGTCGAACTGGGTCTTCAGGAGAATCTTGCCGAGTGGAGTTTTCTCGGTCCTGTCATACCCCTGGATTTTAAGGTCGGAGGGAGTTAAATCATCCTCGGACAACCCCATCTTTCGCAGTGTCCGAGTTGGGATCAAGTTAATCCCAGAACCCGTGTCGACAAGATAGCAACGGACTTCCACGCCATTGAACTGGCCGGTGACGTACAGCGGGTGGATGTGCCCCTGTATGAGAGGGTCTTCATCTTCACCAGATAATGAGATAACCACCTGACATTCGACATCCTCAATCACCTCGGTGTGGAAGGCTTCTGTAGCCGGGACCTCCGCTTCAAACTGGAGGGGGCTTCTTAGAGCCTCGGCGAGCGCCTCACGCATTTCAGATGACAGGCGGAGGGCCTCAAGGATGGAAAGACTTGCCGGAATGTCAGCCAGATGCTTCAGGACATCATACTTTTGCGCCAAACGCGAGCTTCTGCTTACAGGAAGTCGCTCCGTGATTGGGGGCATGACGGGACCTGCTGGCGGGACCGGTGACTGACTGGTACTGGGCATGTCCCGCTGTTCACCGGCTGAAGCCCGAGAGGTGGCTGCCATGCTAGGACCGGAAGGCCGTAGTCGGCCAGTGGCAGGGCTGGTCTGGTGGCGACGCGGGAAAGGCGATTCTGCCCGATCCAGCAACAAAAACGGTGGTGGAAGTGAACCTGTTGTCACCAGGTGAGGGAGCCGCGCATGCTGCTCTCTATACCGGGACTGCCTCCTGGTATCAGTAGCGTGCACGGCCTGACTAGAGGTAATGACTACCGTGCCCTGTCGGTTCACGTAGCCATGGCTCCATCGATGTTGGCGACGGATGGGGACATTGGGGAGGTCCACCTGGCGCTTCTTGTCGTCGGGAGACTCAAAGGTATTTAACAACTCTACGGTGTTAACTGAAGCATACCCCGGGCTCTCGTGGAGGTCCTCATGGTGCTCCTCACCATTGGGAGCCAAAAAGGGATTTACCAACTCTACGGTGTTAACCGAAGCGTACCCTGGGATCTCAGGGAGGTCCACCTGGCGCTTCTCACCGTCAGGAGCCAAAAAGGGATTTTCCCACTCTACGGTGTTAACCGAAGCATACCCCGGGCTCTCGGGGAGGTCCACCAGGTGATCCTCACCGTCGGGATCCAAAAAGGGATTTACCAACTCTACGGTGTTATGCAAAGCGTACCCCGGGCTCTTGGGGAGGTCTACCTGGCGCTCCTCGTCGTCGGGAGCCTCAAAGGGATTTACCAACTCTACGGTGTTAACCGAAGTGTACCCCGGGCTCTCGGGGAGGTCCACCTGGCGCTCCTCGTCGTCAGGAGCCTCAAAGGGATTTACCAACTCTACGGTGTTAACCGAAGCATACCCCGGGCTCTCGGGGAGGTGCACCTGGCACTCCTCATCGTCGGGAGCCTCAGAGGGATTTACCAACTCTACGGTGTTAACCGAAGCGTACCCCGAGCTCTTGGGGAGGTCCACCTAGTGCTCCTCGTTGTCGGGAGCCTCAAAGGGAATTACCAACTCTACGGTGTTAACCGAAGCGTACCACAGGCTCTCGGGGAGGTCCACCTGGCGCTCCTCATCGTCGGGAGCCTCAAAGGGATTTACCAACTCTACGGTGTTAACCGAAGCGTACCCCGGGCTCTCACTCGAGGAGTCATCCATTACCGGTCGGGGTCTCGGAGGGATCCCCATTTTTGGGGGCATGAAATCGCCAAGCATGCGAGAATATGACGGCAATGGCAGGGCGCGTTCTTTATTCTTGCGCTGCCGCCTGCTCTTCTGGGAAGAAGTAGGCTGGGACGACGATTCCAAAGCGGCGCTCGCAGATTCCTTGGGCTCTGGCTGATCCAGGCGCGCACGGATGATGCCATGGGCATGGGCGACCGTCCTGAGGGCCATCCAGTCGTTATACTTCCGGGACCCACGGTCGGAAACCTGTTCCCACCCATCCCCGTCGTCACTACTGCCATCTGATCCCACGAAGACACCTGCCACCTGTGCTGAGGCAGGGCCCAACCTGACTATGTTGTTGTCAATCTGGTCTTGGAGCCAGTCCTTGAACACAAATCATTACTAGATGGTGTGTCCCAGGAATCGGTGATAAGGGCAGTAGTTAGGGCGATCTGTGAGGTACGCCTCTTCTGGCTTCCGGCACTCAGGCAGTCGCACGATCCTCTGCTCCAAGGCGCTACGGAAATAACCGGGAACCTAGGCCTCTCCAAACGAGTAAGCCCGATTCCTCCTGTCTGGAAAACGGACTCTTGGAGGATGACCATGGCCAGGGGCCGGAGGAGTAGGATGAGGAGGCGGATCCAGATTACCTCGCCTAGGTGGTGGCGGTGCGTTACGCGGAGGCGCCTGCCGATTTTGAGGTGGTCGCTGCTGGGCCGGAGGCTATGGGGGTGGACCCCTATGAGCCTGCTGAGCCGGCCTCACTGGAAGCAACTCTAGCTGTCTGGGGGCCTCTATCTGTTCGACAACAGCGGGCTCGGCTCTGGAGGCTCTCCTTGCGGAGATTACAGGAGGCAGCGGGCGTGCCTGACTGGCCTGTTGTAGGGCTTCTTCGAGGCGCTGAGCCTTGTCCGAGAAGTCTCGGAACCCTCCAGGGTAATTCTGCATGATCAAGGAAGGAACCAACTCTTCCTTGACGTTCCCCAAAAACATCGTCAGTAATTTCTCCTAAGTCGGTGGCATGTTAGGGGAGTACGTGGGCCCCTTCCACCGGGAGACGAAGTCCGCGACTCGCTCGTCGGACCATTGCTTGCACTTGAAGAGGTCTGCAATGTTCATCTTCTGGGTTGTGGAACTGAACTGGTTGATATATTGTCAGTGAAGGTCCTCCCAGGTAGTCACTAAGTCAACAGGGAGCTGGCTATACCAGACGAATGCTGGTCCTTCCAGTGTCTGAACAAAGCATCGGATCGTGGCAGCCTCTTGCTGCGCCGGAGTCCCTAACATAGGCCCGCACCTCGAGTTGAAGTGGGCCAAGTGTTGTGGTGGTTCTCCGGTCCCATTAATGGGGGAAAAAGTGGGGTTCCCATTCCCGGCGGGGCCAGCATGTCATCCACCCATGCGGGGTACGACATTCCATCCGGTGGGATCACCACCTGCCGAGTTTCTAGGGCCTCCAAGTGAGTGATGAGTACTTCCATAAGATCATACGGATGCGGATTCCTGTACTGAGGGGGGTCTCTAACCACATGCGCATTTCTAGGCTCTTCGATATGATAGTCACGCTCATCAGCTCGGGGGGCAGCTGGCGGAGCGACTCTCGGAGCAGCGGGAGGAAATCGAGCAGGGTCCCCCAGGTTGTCTCGCTGCTCGGGAGGAATCGGAGAAACATATCACGCCCTCTTGCCATGGGCTATAGTGTCTCCCCTGTCGGCGAACATGACACGGTCACATTTTCCCGGGGGGATCTCAGCAAGGGCTAGATGCTCCTGCCCCTGCTGTCCTGGTCTAGGGTTACCATAGTCAGGCCGCCACTCTACAATGCGTTCGGCCAGGAGCTCATCAACCAGCCACTTTTGCTCGGCTATCTGTTGGCATAGCGTGGCCTTCTCGGGATCTTCATCTAACTTCTGTACTGAGGTAGATGGGTTGGCGATTTTGACAGACCCTACGGGCTCTTTACCCTTGCCGATGTTTCGGCCCAGCGCCAGTGCCTCTGTGGGTATAGGTAGGCCTAGGAGGCTCCTCTGCTGGAGGTTAATCCTCCCAGATGGGTCCAGTAGTGGCCTATCCTCAGGGGGTGAGTCTCCGTCGAGGGGATCCACAATGTTTCCCTCATCTGAAGGTTCAGCCATGTTGACTGCTACTGCCCTTGGCGACGTTCCCTCAGGGCCGCCCAGTGGATCGGGCTGCCGGTGGATCGCACAGAAGAGGAGAGCAGCATATTACCCCCACCCGCGGACGTGGACGTGGTGGGTGGCCTCCTCAATAACTCTGCGGAGTACTTGAAAACTCTGGATGCATTGTTTCTGAAGGTCCTCGTGGTGGTCCAGTGAATCGGGGTGCCAGACCGTGGGGAGTGCTGCTAGGTCGACCCGGCGGCACTGCTCAACAATATCCTCAAGATGCGCTTGGATCCCGGGATAAGGCGCTAACTGATGGAGGAGGCGGGAGTAAGTCACCCAAATAATCTGGCGGAAACATTCAAACTCTCTCGGGGTGAGTGACTCTGGCACATCAAAACCTGATTCTGTGACCGGCCAAAACTTCTCATGAATGTGGCCCGTTGCAAGAATGGTCCAGAAGCTCCACGACTCTGGTTCGAGGTCCAGAACTTTCCGCCCCTGCTCGTCCACCGAGGAATGTCGGGGAATTGGCAATGGCGTCGAGGCAGGCCGTCCGGGCGGTGGGCTGGCAGGCGGGGAATACGGGGAACATGTCGATTGGCCGCCGATCCCTAGGTCATCCTCCAGGGTTTGTAGTGCCCTGGCTGCCACGTCGCGATAGGATGGGCCGGTGGATGGGCCTCCTGTCATAGCGTCGGTGCTCGCCTTGGGTGTGTTGCCTCGAGATTCTTCCATCGGTCCCCAGAAAAGTTCCTCACCCTCCCTGACAGGGGCGGGGGGTTCTTCCGAGGAGGTCAGTGGAAACTGTGGGCTTGATCCCTGGCGGTACGCCAAGTCCTCATCCTCCTGGATATACCTTCGAAGGGAGGAGGGAATCATACGGATCTCGCATTCGGGGAGTACGAGACTGATGCGCCGCGTCCCCACCCCTGCCCTCAACTCGAAGGGTTGTGGGGGAGGTTCCATCGCCGAGTCGTAATCTGCCTCAGAATCCGAGAAACAGACTGGTCTGATTCCTGTCCGGACTCCCATGAAATTCCTCCTACGGCGACGACGCCCAGCCTTCTTGCCCCTGGGTAGCTCCTCAGGGTAAGGAAGACTTCCGTCATGGGGTCCCCCGGCCACAATAGAGTTGGGGCAGAGGGGACCGAAGGCCGGGGTGCGGGAAGCACCGGGACATATGTAGAAAGGGACATGGGGAGGACCTCCATTTTAGTGAGCGACTGGATACACAATGGCTCCATGCTCGTGACCGATAGTAGGGGGAGTGACCTCATACCCCATGCAGTGGGCGCTGGAAAGAGTCATACCCGGAGCATAGCCGTCGCGAAGAAGCTTTCGGATTCCCAGATCGGTGGCACGGAATGAGCCCTCCTGGTGAGAGGCACTACCGCGGATTGGTCCGCAGTGGCCATTGCCAGTGTCCATGACCGAGAGAGTCGACCCAACCTTCCTGCAGGGTGGTCGGGGTTTCGATCCAAGTCGGGCACGCGGCTGCCACTACTCAACATGCGTGGGGATCTGGTAACAGGAGTCAGCAGTGGCACGGGCCATAGTGGTTGCTGATGCTGGTGCCCCAGGATGGGCATTCTCTCCCACTCGCGCCCGACGCTGGCGTCGAGTCAGATGGGTCGGAACCGGCGGTGCGGGCATGAAGATTGCCTGCTCCTCGGCTCAGGGAGTCGGGCGGCGACATCGACGCAGCCTGGAGGGGGTTCTTTCCGTTAACCCCTAGGATGGATCACCGATCGGGTGGACCCGGACATCCCCCACCTCATTGGAATAGGGGAAGGATGTGTTAAAGAGTTCCGTGGATAGGTTCCCGAAGCGGTTGAACGTCGGCGTGGGGAGCGACGGCTCCCTACGCGGCCCCCGAGGGCGGCGATGGTGGTGAGGCGCGGCCGCCTATAGATCCAAGCGGGCCATGCCCCTGGTGGGGATGACCCCTTCCTTGTCATACCTACAAACCAGGTTATTGATCACCCTCCGTTGGATGATTTCTGACGAGGAGAGGGGGCGCAAGGGCCCGGCTGCTACGATGGTCGAAGCCGGAGCGACCGACGAATAAGTGGGACCGCGCGGGGTAGCCGCATCAGTACTACCCCAACCCCTGCCCCTGCGCCGGTGGGCAAGTGGCGATCAAGCTCTGAATGCAGTGATCTGATTCCTGGAAACAGGGAGATGAACCCATTAGCATCAACAGGAAATGAGATTAACAACCAATGCCCAACATCATTCCGTCTTCCATGGTCGGCGAGAGGGATCCACGATAACGACACCCCAGAATGGAGTAGTCAACATCTTGACCGCCTCAACCCCCTGGCGGGTTCATGTCCTGGTGAGGGTTACCCGGACCTGGTGTCATGTTGTTCTTCCGACGCCCCAACGGCTACCATTCCTCGGGTTGAGGAGAAGAGCTTCACGTTGGGTTCACCATTTTTTGTTTCCGACACTTCGCCGGGGCGCGTGCATCCGTTTGTGAGGGAGGACGCACTGCTTGTTGCCCCACATTCCCGCTTTCCAAAGGCGGGCGACATCTGTTCCTTATTCCGGGACGTCTGCTACTTGATCTAAACCGGGATGATGGGATGTCGGTTCTTCCTTCCATGGATTCCTCCTCGGAGCTCATTACCTAGTCCGGGTCTCCCTCATAGATTTAAGACGGGTTCGTGAAACTCATTCCCAGTGCCATATCTACATGGATTCTAGTTAATTACGCTGCTTCCGTCAAGACGCTCCAAGGGGTCTTGTCGGGGCAGCAACCTTTGGTGAGGAGAATGGTCACTTTGGGGTGTCGTTGGCATGTCTGTCTTTGGTCCCTAATCACAGGGCTTCTCGAGGGCGCGAAAGCCCGAGGCATCCCGCATCGAACGTGGGGAATATGTACCATCTGAGGTTTTCCTCATCCTTCCATGTTTAACATGGGGTATGTCGCGAGTTTAACGTCTTGTGGAGAGGGATCGGGTTGAAGGATCCCTAGGGGGGAACACCAATATTGGGGCCAACACGTGGGCGGCTTCCCATATATCATGGAGTGGGATAGGGTGGCATGATCTCACCGGGATGTGGCGGCCCGGGTAAGGATCAGGATGGATGGTGGAGTGAGACATGGGGCTTACATTCTGAGATGGCCCAAGTGGGGGAATACAGTTTAACGTCATGCGGGACGGAATACAGTTTAACATCATGCAGGACGCGATACTGTTTAACGTCATGCGGGATGGAATACCGTTTAACGTCATGCGGGACGCGATACAGTTTAACGTCATGCGGGACAGAATACAGTTTAACGTCATGCGGGACACGATAGAGTTTAATGTCATGTGGGACAGAATAGAGTTTAACGCCATGCGAGACGGGATACAGTTTAACGTCATGTAGGATGGAATACAGTTTAACGTCATGCGGGACGCGATACAGTTTAACGTCATGCGGGACGTGATACAGTTTAACGTCATGCGGGACGGGATACAGTTTAACGTCATGCGGGATGGAATATTTGGGGCTTCCGCTCTGAGGCAGCCCAAGGGGGTCAGGGAACCAACATGGAGAGGTCAGGACGACCGGGTGGTGGGCTTAAACCTCATGGAGGCTTCTTACATACCGTGTGTTAGCACGGATCAAAGTCCACGTAGTTCGCTGGGATGGGGATTACGCTCTCGGGCAGCCCATAGGAGGGTGTCATGGTCGATGCGCGCTCTAAGCCGACATGAGTCATGCTCGGTGTGGGAAACAAGAGGCAGCAGGGACCAGACGATCACGTCGCGAAGGGTGCGTCCGTGAGAAGCATAATGGGGCTTATGCGTTGAGCAGCCCAAAGAGGAAAGCGGGGCTTACGCGTGGTTAGCGGTGCTTGGTGTCGGGGGTTAATCTAGGGTGGAGGCCCGTGGTGCGACAAAGCGCGGTGGGAAAAAGAGTCCACTGGACTTGGCAGGGGGTAAGTACAGATATGCACGGGTGCAATCATCCGTATGAAAGGCTAGAGGCTTATGCTCTGAGGCAGCCCTTCCCCCGCGGGCAAACGCCGCTCCGACAAGGAGGATCTCATTCCATGTGAGGAAGAGTCCATTCCCGTGGAGACGAGTGGGCATAATGAATGTCCGAGCTGGGGGGACCCTGCATGCGAAGCACGGTGTCAGACAACAGTTTAACGTCATGTGTTAAGGAGAAGGTGCTTAATAGTTTAACGTCCTGCAGCTTGGATGAGGTGGGTTCGCTCCACACCCCTAGGGCTTACATGCCCAACGCCCTCTACCCCTTGTGGAAGGGAAGGCATCGGAAAGGCCATAATGAAGGGGGGCCACAGGGCGAACCACCGGGGGGTCCACGTTAGCGTGGCTATGCGAAGAAGCAATAGCCGTTAGCGTGCCTATGCGGAGAAACATAAGGCAAAGCAACACAATAGGAAACACGACCCAAGGGACCTTGAGGTTACTTCGCATGAGCCTGAGAGGCCGTACGGGAAAACAACGCATGGCGCGCATGCCCGGCAGGGGAGAAATCAAGTGCCGGTGCAGTGGGTAGCCAAGGGGCGTCAAGGTAAGGGGTCCTAGGCTTGGCGCGAAAAAGGGGAGGCTTGCGTGCAAAACTCCGGGATGGCGTGCAATTGGAGCAATGTAATTGCACGCGGAAAGGGAACTACGCGCAGGGTTTTGCGCGCACGACAGCATATTGCGAGCACGAGACACGCATTGCATGAATGGCTGGAACACTGGGGAGGGGGAAAATTCACTGAAGCCGGTGGAGTTGCGCGCAGAGGCGAACTCCGAGGCAAGGTTGCGCGAAATGAGGGTTTTATCTGGAAGTCATCTTGCGCGCGGGGGGAGACGAATTGCGCGTGTGAGAGCCTCTTCGGATTCCTCAACCCCAAAACCATTCGGGGTCACCTTCTATTTATAGGCGACCTCCAGCACAGAATCCAGGCGGCGCGCAAAATTCTTCGCGTGCGAGCACAGCCGGCGTGCAAAAGCGCGCCGCATAGAACCGGGGCGCGCACAGATTGCGCGCCTCAACGGCTCAATTCCGCAAAACCCGGTGATTCTACACGCACATAACAATTTTTCACGCGGATCCTCCTTTATTTCGCGTACCACATCCCGGGCCTCCGGATCGGGCCTCTGATTCCGAATATGACTTCACTTCGTCATTTCGAAACTTCCACCGAGTGTTACGGACTTTTTTCGGCGTCAAAAAATAATTCACTAAAAGTCGAGGTAAAAACCGAAAAAAACCTATCTATAATAGTGTTTTAAAATGGTAAGGTAAGAAATATAGCATTTGAAACATAGCATATAACATCATATATAATTTCCAATAAAATAGGTAACTTGGTGCCAAGTATGCTATTTTAGATTCTTGTAATAAACAACATTAAGTATTTGAAATAATTTCATAGGAATATATAATTTTGTTGGTCCTAAAGTATTACAAAATATAATATTGTTATCCAAATATTTATTTCTCCCAAATTCCCAAATAAATTATGTCCCATTGAAATACATGCATGATGTCTCCCAACATATTAGATTCTATTTATGGAATAGTTTTCCTTCTAGTGTACTATTATATTTAACATCATCCAGAATGGTGTTTGAAATGGAATATTATAGTTTGTTGTAAAATTTTTAATATAAAGCACATAATTTTAAGTCAAAAAGAATTATTATTACGTATTAATTGTTTACACATATTTTTAATGGTATTTATTAATTTTTAAAATATGGTCAGTAATTTCTTTAGACACTAAATCTATGAATTCAATTTTATTACCTTAGTAACATGTTGTGTAGTATTATAATATTTACTTATTTTATTTAAAATATTGGTATTAAATAACTTATATTTATCAATTTAAATATGAATTATATAATTCTAATAAAAATTTTATTTTCATTTTTCACATTTTCTACATCTTCTTTGGTTAAACTAACCAAATCAATAATTTCATTTAAATAATAATTTATAATTATTACATAAATTTTAAAATTATGAAGATATATAATTAACTTAATATTTTTGTTTCTAACATCACTATTCTTTTATATAGTAAAAATAAATCATTCCATTTTCCATAGCATCATTTTCATGATATAACATTTATATTAAAAATATATATATAAATATTTAAATTCCATAAAAAATATATCATTTCATCATATGTCTAAGGAAAAGTTTACTTAATATCTAAATAATATAAAATTACACCATCACATTCAATTTAATCTTCAAAATCAAAAAATAATTTTGAATCAAAATTTTAAATCATAATTATTTCAACTATTAACATTGTTTTCCCCAAGTACAGTGTGATCACTAAGAGGGGGATGGGGGGAAATAATGATCAATATTTTTTATGATTTAATTATTTTTAATCAACCACTATGGTTGATTAATTAAATATCCTCTCATATTATTATCTCTCAATCATTATTGAATATTTAGAATTTAAAAGTCACAATACATAAGTATTTACAAGGTTTGACCTGGAAATCCTATTCTATGATAGGTTTGTGTGATGTTTAGAGACATAGTTTTTACACTATAAATCACTTAAATAAAAATTTTATGATATATCTTAAAAATATTGATGATAAATTTCCAAAAATATGAAGATAATAATCTCTTAAAAAATACAGTCTTTAGGTCATCACATAAGACACCACATAAAATATTCATTATATTCCCATCTTTCTCAATGATGTTAACTATTGACAATAATCTACTTTACACCTCCTGTAAGGAATTTTATAATTCCTCTCAATATTTCTTCTAGAGTCTTACTCACTCCGACATCAATCATATATTATATTCTATAATCTATGTATATATTAAGTTAAAATTATTCAACATCAAGTCTAAATTTCAACCTTCTTATGAATATTTTGTTCACATTTCTCTAAGATCATATAATGATATATTAATATCCTTGAATTTAGTAAGGGATTCCAGTTTCTAAATTCATCCCTGGATTCAACCCATAAAAATTTGTGTTGGATATATTCTCTTGTTCCTTTGATGAAAATAATCTCCTAAATTTTCTCATGGACCCTCTATTTAATGCATTCTATTATTAGATTCTTAGTAATCTATTGAAAAACACTTCATGAGTTCTCAGTATTCTCACACCCTTATTAATTTTTTATATGAGGATTATTTATATTCACAAAACATAAAAAATTAAAATATATTATATATTCAAAATATGGAAACCTCATGATCTTCATATACAGGTAATATCTTCACTTAATTGCTCAATAATGTTCCAGATTTATTCCTCATTTAATGACCTTTTAATTCTAATTAAACAATCATTTAAATTTCCCAATGAATTATAAAATATAATTCACATAATCATAAATGAAATTAGAAATTTTAATTATTTATAAAAATAATAAGTTCATATATGTATTCATATTTTTGAAATAGATACTATTTAATGTATTGTGGAACTTGCCTAATCACCCTCTAATAATACTTGTATCAGGATCCATGATCATGGTGATTAAACCTTGATGAACAACTTATATAAATTTTTGATTTCAATCTCTATTTATTTAGAATATTACATATTCATAAAATTCAATAATATTTTAATCTTAGGAACATTTAAATGGATAAATCATATGTAATGATTGATCTTATGTTTAAACTAAATTTATCATGAATTATGACAATCATTGGATCAGCCATGGATGACCTACTTTAAAGAGAATACAATCAATTGTCTCTAGATCAACTATATGGAAGTATCAATCTTTACACATTTGTACACATTACAACCAACTTACTATCATTACATAGTTTTTCTGATAACTAAGAAACTATTGATAATCTCACATAACATTTACATTGGAAAATAATAGGGTATTCATCCTTTAGACATCAATTAAAACTCCTCAACATATCTGTATGCAATTGAAAAGTACCATTATATATCCTTTTAGTGATTTTCTAAATGGTCTGAAAGACTTTATATTTATTATTTCTAGGAAAATACACTAGTTAGTTATTGAGGTTGAACCCTTACATTGTAGGTAGGCTTAGAGATACATTACATGACCTGGAGATATTAAAGGAATTCATCCAAAATAGATTATTTGAAACTACCCCTACCCAGAAAATATCATGGTGTCAGCACATCACCTTTGTAAAGATGATCAAATAACTAACCTCTGTAGAGAAAAAAATTCCCAATATCGATGGAAATTCCATACCCTCTCATTATTCCAAAAAAAAAATTCTCGACTATAGTGAATTCTATTTATCTTGATTCTGTATCTAGAGCTTTGTTCCTTGATGTCTACCAATTTACATCTTCATTACATTTGGAACAAAGGCCTTTAGGTGGCCCGAAGGCCTATAGGTGGCCTGAAGGCATTGAAGTCTCCCAAAATCCATACTAGCATGAATACCTTGGGTGGTCTAAAGGCCTTGTAGGATCCGAGGACCAAACCGGTGGCCTGAAGATAGAAACAGACGAATAGTTTTGGATGCTACAGTACCAAAAAGTACCAGTTATAGTATATGCTGCAATACCATCTACAGTGCAAACTACAATACCCCTATAGTGCCTGGATATATTCCTCAAACCAGATTTGAATTTGTGTCTCTTGGATGATCTTGGAGAGTCCTCACCGACCAGAATAATGTGCAATTTCTGGTACATCTTGGATTTTCCATTCCATATTCAGTTCTATTTTCATATTACCTATTCTCATCTTTATGAATTTACTAATTAACTTTATGTATATGATTGAATTATTTTGATAATTTTCTATAAGTTGTGTTGTAATATCACAAAAATATAACGACTCTAACCTTATATTTATACAGGTAGTTGATATTATTAGGTATCATTATGAAACACTAGAATACTCTTAAATATCACGTGGAAATATCAATGTATCATTGTGAAGCATGCATGAATATAAAGATACCTCTATATTGGTGATATAATTACACATTCAAATTAATGAATCTTGTATGAATATTCAATTAACTTTATACATATTATCAATATCATCCAAATAAAATCAATCCAGCACAATATCAATCTCATGAAATATTTAATTACCTCAAGGCCTTCCAAATCCCATCAAATTATTTCATACAATTTATTTATATCAAAAACCACTTTCCTTTAGATTTATTAAATAATAGTAAAACAATCATCACATTAAGGGTCAGGTTCTTGAACCTTTCCATCTTGTTATTCCATGTGGCATCCTTCACTTATTTCCTCCCCATTGATGATGGAATCACATTAACCCACCATATACATATTCATAACATAATATATCTTCTATTCTGAAAATAAATACCACCCATATTCGGAATAAAAATATCCCCTTTTAATTTTTTTAAATACTAGCACACATATTTAAAGTAAATATGTGTTCCCATTTCATTCTCATAATTATTTATAATAAAATAAAAAGGGCTATATTTGTCATTGATACCCAATTTCATCCTCCTTATTGTTCATATAAAAATAATAAATTTATAAAAAATTTATTCCTTCTTTATATATTGATGATCACAATGATTAAAAAACTCATCGCACTCCCCATATTTGATTACATAAATTCACAACATGTCAGTACATGAGATAAAATGGAATAAGAAGAAGATACATTTATCTTTAATGGCATTTTTTTTGTTGAGATATACCTCTGGACTGCGATCTTAAATTTATTCCATCATCATAAACAGGGATACACAATCAAGTATTTTATTTAATTTATTTATCATTTAATTTTATAGAATTATTAGTGGAATAAATCATTTTAATAATATTCTTATGTGTGACCACATTGATTATCTGAGAAATAAATACACTTTTATCCATAGAAATTAGTATTTTTTTTCTCTTATTATGGTATACATTTCAAAGAGTCAACTACAACATGGTCGGTGTGCTTACATCTCCCACATACCAACTCTTATTCTCTAGGATTTTTTAACTCATTCGAATTCTATGATTCCATTATCTCTACAACCTATCTGATATCATTTTGACAATAATTTATAATTCTTCTTTTATTATTCCCATCATTATTATTCCTTGAAATCAATCGAATAAATTATATCACCAAAAACCTTTTTCTTATTTGGGTATTTAGTCTATTAACATAACTATTCCACTTATTCTTATTTATTCCCCCATAATTCATCCCTGCTTGGAAATGAAATGATGTACCACAATTCATAGTACTTATACCAAAAAACCATATCACCAAAACAAATCATGTTAATATTTCACTTTCTCTACGTTGATGATTGAATTTTTCTTATTTTTAAATAATTTAACAACCTTTGATATGTCTCTTTCATAGAGTTTTTTCTACTATTAGTTCACCATTAACCCTTCTTAATATATGTAGAATTGTTTTTAACATTCATTTGATGAAAAGTAATTTAACTTTTTTCGATAATCAATACAAATAAATGATGTAGATTAAGTATCACTTGATAATTTAGAAAATGTTTGTACATTTTATTAGGGATAGTCTTATCAAAATATTTGGATGACTTTATATGAATCCTCACTGTCCCCTCATAATCATGTATCATAGTCTTCATGATTTTTTTGGATTTATGGAATCAATAATGAGTTGATTTTAGTTCTCCGTTAATTGCTTCCAATTTATTGTTCTCATATTTAAGAAAATTGTATATTTGTGTAATCATTACAATAAAAAATTTATTCACATCTATGAGGACCCTTATTTTTTCATCTACACAAACTTTCTCCTTCTCAAATATTTTTATCATCTTCTTGATCATGGTATTTTTATTAGGATTGCCTTCCAGTTCAAACCGTAGTATATACTATGTAGAGTTGTCTTCATCCTGTTATAATCTACATGAAACAACTTTATTCATGTTAAAAATAAAAGGGATGGATGTCGGATTCCATGATGGAATAAAAAATTACTCGCATGAAGATGATGAGTCTTCACTCTCTTCTTTACTCATAAAAATTATCCTATGTTTTTTGGAATATTTATACTCTATATAATCACATATATAGATTTTTGGAGTTTCATTTAGAATGGTATTCATGTTACATCTCACCCATAGTTTCATCAATTTCTTTTGATAGGAAGTTATTTACAATGTGACGTATAGATCCATAATTGAATAAAATAAAAATGTGATTTCTTTTATACATTAAAATAAATTTTATCGTGATTTATATAAATATTGGAGGTGATTTTATAATATTATGTATCAAATTCAACTTCTTATTTAAATATAGTTTCATATTTTATCTTGATACCATTGATGGACATTAAGTCTATTTCTTATTTCAACTTATTTTTGAACATTGAGTATTTTAGATTCTCATAATTAAAAATTGTTTTTGGTATATCATCAAGATATATATTTAAAATATCTCCTAGGGAAGATATTTCTAGATTAATTATGATAATAAAATTTATCAGTAGTTTATTCACAATAGTTTAATCAAGATATGTATCACTAAATACTCTTATATTTTTAATTATATCATCTTCTTAGGTATAGTAATCATCAATATCATCAGCATATGTCTTCCAAATATATTCAATATTTTATATAAAAACCTGAATCTTGGATTATTTGATCTCCACATTTCTTTAAAAAATATTTGAATGTTTTTTCTAAAATGCTATGGTACTTCAAAGTCCCATCACATTGGTGTATACTATTTAAAAAATGTATTAAAAGGTAAAATAATGTGAAATACCATATACTTATATATATATTTTTTATATTATTCATGGGTCTATATCGTATTTATTTGAGTAACACTAAATTTAATATCATCACTTACCTTGATGACTTATGAATGAAAAAAATGTAAGCATTCATTTTTTCCATTTTTAAAACAAATTCCATAAAAGATGGTAACTCTTCTACTATTGACTGGATTCCATAACAATAATCTTCAAAAAGTACTTAATCATTCATGAGGGGAAATTCAATCATCATAATTTTTATTCCCATGTATAGTGAGAATAATGAGAGGGAAAAGGTTAAAACCCTGATTCTATTATTTTACAATTTCATCATCTCTAATAAATTTTTAGGGATAGTTAAATCAAGATCATCTCTTTTTATTGTCACTAATCCATACTCAAATATTAATAATTTAAATGGAATAACACATATGGATTTATAAGGTTCATCATTGATATAAAAATCATTTCTAGGCTCGAGTTATGTTAGGAGATTTGGTTTATCCTCTATGAATAACATGAATAAAATTTAAATAAATATTGATATGAAATTTCCTAAAATACACTATAGAATATCTCTTAAAATATCATGTCATAATGGCTTCTTCATTTATTCTACATGCCCCCCATCTCTTAAAATTTCCCACATATTTCTTAATGATATATTAATATAATATGTAATAAGAAAGGATTCATACTTCTACCTTTTACATGGATTTAGTATAATATAATTCATGTTTTCCAACTTCTTATTTTTCCATTAATGCATTAGATTTAATAAATGCTATTTATGTTTATCTATGTGATACAATGTAGTATCAAATTCTCAATAATAACTCACACAACGCTTCATGAGTTCTAAAAATTACCACCACCTTCTTCTTTGGTACCTATAAATTATAAATATTCATTGAAAAAAATGTTGAATATTATCTTCCATATTTGAAATCTCAAAAAATTGTGATCTTCATATGCAAGTAATCACTTCAGTGAAATTTTTCAACAGTATTCATTATTTATTCATCATTCTATCTCATTTTAACTCCATTTAAAATATTCATGTAAACCTCTTGAGGACTTTGGAAATTTTAAAGTTATAAATATATAAAAAAACTCACATTTTTAAATATTTATAATAATACTACATGCATGGAATAATACATCTTTTTGACATGGAACTTATAGGTTTGTAATGTGGAACTCATCTCAATATCCATAAAATGATTCCTATATTATGATTTATTATTGTTATATTTAATCATTAAATAATATCTCATACAAATAAATTGATTTAAATCATTATTTATTATGACTATTCAAAATTTTACAACCATCATAATTTATTACCCTTATATAAATTTCAATGGATACACCATATATGAATATTGCCCATATATTCCAACTCAATAATCTATGTAATGATGTGGTTAGCGGATCCACATCACATGACCTATGGTGATGTGAAGATAATAAATGGTCACTGGATAGACCATATGAAAGTATCAATATTCACACTTATATAAACTTCAATGTAATTCACTTTCATTACATAGTTCATGTGACATTTATGTATCCTGTGAAAATATTACCTCACCATTACGTAAGTCACTTCTATTTTATATCAACAGTAAACATCCACAGAAACTCTGTGAATTAAATTTACTAAATATAAAGCTACCATTCTATATATATAGAGTTCTTGGACAAAAATTTCAATAAAAAATTAATTCAATGATTCCCATTATGAAAATTATTTCTTTTTTTATCATCAATATTACTTATTTGTGGGAATTCTATTATTCCCATTGTGTGGTGAATGTTTTACCTTTATAAAGATATTAAGATACATGAAATACCATTAAGATAGTAGTAAATTTTTTTGTATGCCATTATCAAGTGTTATAATAATTTTATATTGGTAGTATAAATGATAATGAACCCATACCCAACCTATTTATATATGGAGTTTCTTTTTCTTGTGCAATAGAATTCCCCATTTTCCATTATGAGGTGTGTAGTAATCATTCATTAAATTTATATATCTACAAAAACACATCTATATCAATTATAACCACCTCATAAACTATCTCATGAATTCTTATATATTTTTTGAAGTCTTTACATTATCCATCAAGATGATATAGAAAATGTCTTAACATCCATTGAAACGTTCATTTTGTATCATTTAAGGTCATAATAGTGATCATCACATTTAAGTGGTGATAGTTAAACCAATCCATTCAGTTGATCCATGTAGTTTTTAACACTTGTTTCATTTCAATGTATGAAGTACGCACATAAAATCACTATTCACATATTAAAAAAATATCTTATATTCTATATTGAAAACTTAATAATATTCATCTTAGGAATAACAAAAATTCCCCCAAAAAAAATTTGAACACTTCAAAACATTATTCTAAAATCAAATTATTTTTTAATTATCATCACTATTTTCTTATGAATTTTTAAAATTTTCACAACAAAATTCACTCCTTATAGTTATATCCTTTAATAATTTCACTTCTCTACTTTTAAAAGGCTACTCAAAATACTTTTTTTTTTGCTTTTATAATGATTTTTATGACCATTGTCAATGTGTATATGTAATCTACATTACTAAAAAAATGGTTTCTATTGAATCTTATGTATCTTATTACTCTTTTTTGTCTTTTAATCCCCTAGATTAATTATTCCAATATTGTGATTTTTTAATGTTATTTCTTTTATATTTTCAAATTCACCTTTTAAAGGTTCTATTCTAAATTCACATGAATATTTCATAAAATTTCATCTAAAAAAATTTCTTCATATTTTAAATAACTTGATGTTGGTACAAATAAAACTCTATTTTTTATCCCACATCAACATTTATTTTTAGATGAATCTCTAAATTCATCAGAGTTTTAGGCAAATAAAATAGTTTTAAAAAGGTTTTGTGCTTTATGTCACCATTAATCATCCACTTAAATTTACATTCCTTAAAATGTATATATGACTATCTATCATAGTTGAATATCCAATAATTTCTTTTTTCTATGTGATTGTAAGCTATTCAAAATATTTATGAACCTGTGATGAATTTGAGAATTGTTATCACTAGAAATAAATTTAAATTCTTAATAATATACCATGAGAAAAACTATATTAGTTTTAATGACATTTTATGTTTCAAAATTTTTAACTTATAATTTCTTCAAAATACCACATGTTCTTTAATAATATGACACTTGAATATATAATTGTTATTATACTGAAAATAAATAATTATTAATTTTTTAAAAATTCAAAAGAATCAAATTTTTCACTTCTATTTTGAAAGAATATATTTATTCTATGGATCCTTATAGATTCTGTTAGGATTCGTATAATTGTCAACAACATTATTGGTAATGAATATTTCCATTTTATCTCTCTAGTAATCATAATTATTTCAATTGACTATCATAAGTTTGTTAGGATGATAATTGTTTATAAAACCAAAAACTATACCTTCCTTCATAAAAATAAAAATATATTTTATCCACAACATTTTTTGGAAGGAAACTGAGATATTATATTTTTAAGAACAAATGGGAGAAAAAAAATAAATTAGGTCAGGATCATCATAAAAAATAGAGATAGGGTCTAATACCAAATAGAAATAGGTTTCAAAACTATATTGACTCTTCTTTTATTGTAACTTTTATCCAAAATATGTAACGGTATGAGACTAAATGATATGGTTAACTGTAGATAAAAAACAGAACAATAATTATTCAAACCACCTCAATTTTAAAAGAAATATAATGTATAAACTCTTGATTATCCAATAGAAAATCAGAGTAATTATTGTATTAACATAGTGTAAATTAAAAAACTATATCATATTGAACATATTATAAAATAATAAAAACATAAAAAATAAAACAAGTATGTAAATAGTAATCATTGTGGGGATACAAAACAAGAAGTTCTGACTAAAAAAAATTAAATACTCATTAAAAGATATTATTAAACCACACATTTTTCTTTGAAAAATTGAAAATCTATATATATATAAATATAATTCATGGTATAATTGGAATTAATGTAATTAATGGTTTATATTATTATCAATAATAATATATTGAATAAAAACATGTAAGAAGGTGTATCAGTGCCTCAATCTGAGACACTTTATCATCCTCCTCAAAAACCATCAATCTAGAAAATCAAATGTTTCTCTACAGCAAAAAATCAAAATATATTCTTTAAGAATAGGTTACCTTACAACTTTATGTTTTAATTTAATATATTTATTAATTAAAAAAATAAATTTAAAATGTAATTATTACAAGAGTTTCTTGAAGTTAAAAAAACATAATGAAGTTAAAATTTGAATTACTCTCATGAAAACAAGTTGATGTGATCTTCATGCAATCATAATATCAAAAGTGTCTTCCTTTTATATTCTTTTTACCTTTAATTTTTTATCTAGTCCTAAAATATGTGATTAATTTTATTGTAAGATATTAAATAATTTGAATATATATTTTTAATGATTAGTTGTAACTACACTAGAAGACCTCATCATATTCATATGGACCCAACATAGATCTATTTATTACAATCGTGTGAAAAAACACTTTTATAATTCATGTACATATAATGATATATAAAATTAAATGGAAACAAGGTTATTTGGATTTTTATCCTTTGAACTTATAAATAACATAATTTCAACATATATGAAATCCAATTAAAATAAAATCATCATTATATGATGAGTAAGATCATGAGTGTAATGTGATTTTCAAAACAAATAATATAGTAATTCGATTACTCTAATGTAAAGAACAAAGTATTTACGGGTTATAAAATTCCTGGGAAATTTAAATCATTCATATTTATTTCTTTTGAGGAGTAAAATTTTACTATACCTTAGTAAAAGATTGTAAAAAATGTTATTATGATTCATTTGATCTTGGAATATGGAGTTTAACCATGTAGATAAATTTTGTGGGATTCATAGAAATTTTTTTTATTAGAATAAATTAGTTTTTAATAAATATATATTAATTATTCCATGTACATAAAATGTTATGTCATTTAAACACTATACATGATTTAAATTTGAAATTTTTAATTGAGTATAGAATGAATGGTCTTACTAAGGTGAGGTATAAGCTATTCTTAGAGTTTGGGTCTTAATTCCGGTCCTCAAATGGTTGTTTTATTTTTGTTTAATTTTATATAAATTGTTTTATTTTCATTCATATATCTCCCCCATTCTATACTTATTTATTTTTGTGAGGGGGAAATATATTTCCTCCATATCCCTACATTTATATGAGGGATAAGAGAAAGAGGTATATGAGGGACTTTATCAGGGGGATGGATTGAGGGGCAGCATTTGTCGAGTAAGGGTCCAATATTGATGTATTGGTGATTCAATGTGTGGTAGGATGATTATTTATATTTTTTCATTTACATATTTTTTTCCCAATTTTTGTTTTTATTACGATGTGTTGAATACCATGCGGTGTCCAATTGGGGTTTATGAGTAATTTTGGGTGAAATATATTGTCTGTTTTTATGAATTTCAGTTTGTGATTGTTTAATTATAGAGATGTCACTTTATTGGGGTGTGTGTGATAATATAAAGAATAACCGAATGAAGAAGGAAGAAGAAATAACAATAGAAAAATGTTGTGACCCACTATGTAAGGGTTACTAGGATTACCATTAAACCACTATCTGAAGTTGTGTATGCTTAAAAAGGGATACACATATGTAGGGTATATGAAACATAAAGGTAACTAGTGTTACACATTCATAGGTCATGTGATCTATAAGGGTAACTATAGTTACCTGTACAAACTGGCTCTGAAACCTATGTGTAACCAGTGCCACCCTAACAAAAGGATTTCACAACATAAGGGTAACCTTTGTTACCCTTATGCAGTATCCATGTGATATATGAAAATTTATAGAGTTACCCTTATTCAAGGAAAACCCTCCATGAAATGGTAAATTATTTTTTAAGAAAATAAAAAATGTAGTTTTACCTTGGTTTTCTGAAATGGTTATTTTAGATTTAAAGAGGGGTTTTGGAGTGATTTATTTATTATTTATTATATAATAAATATATTTAGAATTAATTATTTTATAAAAAATGAGATTAATTACTAATTGATTCAAAATTAATTAAGGTCATATATATAGATTTAGGGAATCGAATTGATGGAAAATGGGCAATCATAATTGGACAATCTTGAAAAATGGAATTGGAGTATCATTTAAAAATGAATTGACTCTATATGTGGTAGGAGATAACATGAACAAAAAATTTTGATTTTTTCTTCATTATATTGAATGTAATACATGTGCTCACTAATGGGGCTGATCAAACTTCTGTTTAAATGAATTTTTTATTTAAAATATAAGTTATTTTTTGGGATGTAAGTTTCAATCACAATGACAGACCATTGAATTATATTATAATGTCCCAGTAATAAATGGTTGATGCAATGATTTTATCTATGGTTCTTGAGACACATAGAATGTTTATGGAAATTAGAATGATGATAACTACATAGAAGACCCTAAGATAAGTTCCTTTATATCCACGAAGTAGGTGTGAATGATAGACCAATAATGCTTAACCTAAAGTGTTACCTCAAATACCCTAAGTAGGTCATCAGAGAAACATTATATGACACAAATACATTTTGGATACTTGAGTTGATTGTGGGGAAATTTTCACTCTCTCACAGATGTGTGATTACCCAAGGTGGATTACCATAGGTAGATTAGTGATAGGTTGGGTACATCAGGACTGACCTAGAATGTATTGGGAAGTTAGTTTGGTATTATGAATCACAGTATGTGTAATACTATTGGGTCTTAACTTAAAGGGCAAGTGATTCCATACTGTGATTATAATATCTTTGAGGGATGGTATTACTTAAATTAGTTTGTTTTAGAACAAAGATATAATTCTGATAGATATAATCCCAAGTATTGTGTCTGTGTCATTTCTTGGACATGGGGATACCAGTATGTACACCCATATTATGTTGACCCTAGAAAAAGGTAGCATTGGGAGGTAGATTGTGTCGATCTCATGTGTCACCTTATAACCTGAATCAATGGTGTGATATTTATATGGCTCTATATGTTGGTATATATCGTTAACTTTCAATGTAAAATTTTATTTAATAAGATGGGTAAAGTAGGTTTCCAAACCATGTTTTTATTATCGATATATTTTTTAGTGGATATTATCCCTTATAAACAAACGATGCAATTCTATGATTTTCACATAGGGTTTCATAGTTATTTTTATGTGGACTGTATAGGGTGTTACCTATGATTTAGGTTTGTGCCTAGTGACATGAAATGACTTGGTGATTACATAAGATTCATCCTTTGTTTATATTTTAAATTCCTAGGAAGTTACCCAATATTCCATGATTACAAATATGTGATGCCTAGGATATGACCTTAGATCTGGTACTTGTACCTTATTTGATAGATTCTTTGGTTGACTATAGAATTCAGTTATGAGCCCGATAAAATTGAATTTCATGATTATTATCTTGGATATTTTCATGTATATCTATATATAAATCGTATATTATTACCAAGTATAAATCTATTGGGATAATTCAGTATTATTTGAATTTTCCCCATTAATTTGTATTTACTACTATAGAAAAATTATTCTTAGTATATTGACATTGGTTCTAGGGTTTACTTATACAACAATATGTATGCCTAGTATTCTTATTAGTTTATTTCTGTCATACATTATATTATATGGTATAGTATTACACATTCTAACGGAAATCGAAATCTAGCCAATGTAGATATAATTTATCTCCAGTTTCATCTGAGAACATAAGGACCGATGGTGTTAATTTTATTAGGATTTTTAATAGTGATATTTATTTTGAAAATATCACATGCACATGCACTATATTTATAGGCTATATTAATAATCTTATTAGTTGTTCCATACAATGTTTTTCTCACAACATGCTCTGGACTCCAGGCAACATTGATTCCCAATAAGACAATGTTGTTCACTGGTTTAGGAAGAGAATAGGCTTCTGTTTGTATCATTAAGTTGGAGAGATTTTATGGGGATCATAGAATGTGATGTGCTTAGGTTCATAAATGAATTTAGGTACTCCTCTATTTATTATTTTTTTTGTTTATTCATATTTTTGATTGGATTAGTGGGAGATGAGTCAATAAATATTTTTATAACTGTGTGTGTATATAATTTTTCATTCATGTATTATATATAAATATATTTTATTATTTTATCTATTATGTTTTTTTATTTTGGATTCCATTTGGTTATTTTCATTATTTTTTTCTTTTATATGAGGGTATATTCTCCCTACGATAAAACCTTAGTCCATAATTTCTCATCAGAAGCCTTTTTCAAATGGCCAGGAATTTTTTAAAGATAATTATGAATGTTGTCCAAGACACCAACTCATGTTCACTAAATAATGAACATTAAAAAAACCTAAATGATCATTTCAATGAATTAATATGGATTGAAAACATAAAATATGAATATTTTTCAATCGTAAAAGGAAATTCAATAAAAAATAGAAATATTTTTTAACACTATAAATCCTATTCTTTTGATTCGTTATGTAAGATAGAGAATGAAAACATAAATATGTGAGGGTAAAAATCCTTCTTTGAAAAATCATATTATATAAAGGTACCTAAAATGAATGAGAATGGAATAATAAAGAGGAATTCATTAATTTGGAGACAAAACAGGAATTTTAATAATGAGTGTAACTCATAGTGTGATTGAAAAAATATATAATACTCAAAATTTATTAAAATTAATTAAATATGGATAACTGTTCATTAAGGAAATATGTGTATTAGTTAATGAATAATGATTTTACATAAATAAAAATTTTGTTAAAGAAAATATGATTGATCCGAATGAATTCTTGCATCCAAAGAGAAATTAGTGATATTACCCTATAAAATATAATAACCAAAATGAAAAAGTAAATACCCCTATGGAAAACATAATTGAATCATATAATCCTATGAGAAATACCCTAGATATGGAGTTAAAAAAATTCATTATAGAATACTATGATGCCTATAAAATAGTGGATAAGGTTATTAATTATATTAACAAAAAAATTATTATTCCATGTTCCCAATTATAAATATTTTTGACATCATGAATCCAAATTTTAAGAGAAAATAAAATAAAAAAGGGAAGAAAAATGTGATTACAATACCAAAAAAGGGTGAGAGGACATACTTCCAATAGTGATTATTTTGTATAAACATCCAACCTCAAAGAGGTGTGCATATAGAATAATTTTAAGCCTTAGCATAATGAAAATAAAAGGAATAATGGAAGGATTATATTCTTGAAATGTTTATAAAATAATATCATAAATCAAATCATAAATAGGTAAAGTAAGTATCTTTTAAGGAACAAATTTTCTATTTATTGATCTTTCTCTTTGTTATGAAATGGTTGTATTATGGAGTATATGTGTGTAAGGTATATGTGTGTTTTTATAATCTCCCTCCCAATAAATTTAATAGATAAATTTAACAATGGATGAATAAATTTGATGTTAAAAAATGGAAGGAAATATTACCAATTTCAAAAGGGAAGTTAAGATTACTTATTCCACAAATAAATGCCTTTCCATGATAATAGAGTAGATGAAGTAAAAAATAATAATTCCAAATCTCTTAATATGAGTGATAATATAGTTAATGAAACAGAGGTTCATGTAGATTATATGGATACAAAAGTAAATAATTCATAGATCATTTTCAGTAGTTTCTCATTATGCAGTACCCATAAAAGATATCATGAAAGATATAAATAAATATTATGGATGTTATTTATCTTTTGGAAATTATAGACCACTCTATATGAAAAAATAAAAATACAATACAAATGGTTAGAAGAATTAAATTTATTTACAATGTACTAAAGGGTTTATGAATAGTCATCTTAAATTTTATGAACGTTGAAATATTGGTAATTCAGCAAAACTAATGACAAATAAGTATATAATAAAAATCATAAATGTAACACCCCGAGATTTTATGAAAAATATTCTTTTAATTTCATTAATGTCTTGTGTTGTATTCTACACCATGATTACCTTGCGCTATATGCAACACCGTATTAGCTTGCAGTATACGCAACACTATTCTTGGATCGTGTCACGCACAATTTTGATAATAGTTATTCTACGCAACATTGAGTATATATATATATATATATTAAATGTATAAATTAAATATGGTTGGATTTTGTTATACGAAACAACGAAGGATTCTTTCACAACATGCAACCGTGACTTGGCTTGCATTACACGCAATCACGACCTTCCTCGATAGCGTGTGTTGTACGCAATACCGGGTTTTAATAAACAATGATATATTATTATAATATTGTCATGAACTAGCCTTTATGAATATTATTAACTAAATTTTTAATTTTATATCATTATAATTCATCTTACACATTTTCTAGAACATGGTATAAGAACAAAATAAATTTTTCGGGTAAAATAAGTATTTTTCAAAAAATGCAGTTTTGCCGCCTTTTGAGGGCACAACCACATTAAATCTAGTTTTTGACATGTTTATATGTTCAATTTGACAAAATAAAATTCTTCTTTTGAATCAGGATATAAATATTTACATTATATAATGTTTTGATATTTTTCTGATAACTTTCATATTTTAATGAATAGTAAAAACACGGTATATTTTAATTAAAAACAACTTTTTTCATCGTAATATCTTTTGTGGTTAAAGTATAATATTGAATGGTTTTAAAGTATAAATAGAATATATTTTTACCATTTAATATAATTTATGTCATTAGCATTGATTTTACCTTGAATTCTTAGGTTAAATCAATTCAATCTTTTGCAATGTTTTAAAGAAAACCCCGTTTTCATTCGACAACATGATTAATTTTAATTTAAATTTTGCATCTTTTGTGTATTGAATTTGGAAAAATGGATTCCATATTTGGAATCAGTGGGTCCAAATTATGTTAATAAGCTACTTTTTATTTTTGGGCATTGTGAATAGTAAGTACGGTAAATTTTATTTACTATAGTTAAAGGTAAATCGGGTAATTAAGGGTAAATATAAGATTATAAAATTACCCTAACACTTGGAAAAAATCTTATTGGATGGCTAAAAGTAGACCCATATAATCTAAGGGTCGGATTAGATTCATTTTATGGACTTTTTTCCATGAAAATAATTTAATTATTATTAAAACCAAAGAATGTGACAACATGTCACTTTCTTAAATATTATAAGTATAATAATTTTAATTTAGTGATAAACTTCATGAAACATAGATCAGGAATACTCTCCAAAAATCTAATACAATTATTTACATCATAGGAATTTATTTATAATTTTTAGGGATTAAATAATTATCATTTATTATGACACAAAGACGATGCAGAAATTGTCTTATTAATATTTACATAATTGATGTTATAAATGCACAAATAAATGTAATTTGAGACCTTTTATGACTTAAATTAATTTTTTAGGTTAATATGACATGTTATTGTTGATATAAGTAACTTGGTTCGAACTTATCATTCTGTTATGAATTTCATAAAAATCATGTACTAAATAGTGTCAAAATTGACTTAAATTAGTTTTTAAAACAAATATTATATTATTAATTGTTATTTAATTCCTAAAAATCTAAGGTTAGGCCAAATTACTTAGATAAAGATAGATATATTAATACTAAACAACTTGGGGTTCGTTTGTCTTGTTACGGTATGTTTATTAACCATATAGTGTAAGAAAACAAAAAGACACGGTAAAAGTTAAATTATTTAACTTACAGTTAAATCTAATTGATAAGGTTAAAATAATAACCTAAACTTGTCTAAATCCTATTGGATGAGAGGTTATATACCCATCCCCACTTTATCTTCGAAATAAGACCCTTTGGAACCATTATAAAACGAATTTGACCTTAATATAAAATAATATTTTGAGATTTTCCTAAGGTGCCCCTCTCCTCCCTTATAAAAGGGCACCTCCTCCCTCTCCTCCTCACACCAATTTGAGCATTCAAGTTCATCCAAACCCTGACAAAATCTCTTCTACACTTCCCCAGTATCATCCTAGAGGTCCTGGTCTTCATCAAAGTCCATCCTTAGTTCTTTAAGTGGAGGTTAGGAAAAGGCGCGTCAAAAAGAGGAGGTTCGGATACGTACAAAGCATATCGGACATAAGGTAAGGGAAATATCACAATCTCATTTTTATCCGAGATTGTTTATACTTTGGTATTTACTGGGGTGTATTTTATCATCCACATCCATGTTTCCTCAATATGTATTATTATTTCCATCCACCAACAATTGTTTAAATCCATTTTTACCCTTTGGTGAGTTTATAGTAAAAGATATGAAAGGAATCTTTTGTCGTTTTTCGTATGAGGTTCTTTTTGACTTTTCCGACAAAATTACGAGAAGAATGTTTTCTTTTAACTTATACAGCATGAATGGATTTTTAAAACATTATTTCCAAGAATCTTACCTTACAAGTTTTCAAGATTATTTTTAATCAACTTCTTTTAGTTTAGAATTGAATGACATGTTAAGAAAGGAAAAGTGTTTTTGAAGTAGAAAGGATATTTTCCTGAAGAATGGAGTTCAAATGTTTTATCAAAATTATTTCCCATCTAAGATAATAAAGGGTTCTATGTATATCCCTATTATTACATGGATTTGATTATGTTGTGATGGAAATATTTTTATGAATTCCTTTATCGTATATGAATTGTTTTATTATATCATGGTGTTTAAGATTCCCATTTTTATTACATGGGTTATGCAATGATGTATGGTTTATGATTTTGTGGCACACATAAGAATGGTATCATTATGATATGGGTGGGACCTATATCTCCCTCCAATGTATTGGTTAAAGATTTTATATCTCATGAGATAGACATGGCTGGAACGGTAGTTTATACCGGTTCAGTGAAACAGGATTGAAATGAGGAGTGAACTCGGTTCAGAAAGGGACTTTGTCCACTAAGATAGTCTTGTAAATGAGTCTTGACTAACAAGAAATGATTCTCTATGATTATGTGTGTATTCTACAAAGTTTCATGTTTTAAGTTATGATTATTGTGATTACAGTTCACTACTAAGATTTATCCCATGTTATGAAATTATGATCTCTTTTGCAGGTTAAGATTTTTGAAAGATATGTTCTTATGAATATGACGTGATTGATATTTCTTTTGTTTACCCTTACTGAGCATTTTAGCTCACCCTTTTATGTTTTTTTTCAGTACATAAAGAAAGGAATTAGGTTTAAAAAAAAGGAGATCTTTATGGGAGATGTTGAAGATCTTTCACCGCGATTAGAAGATTATATTCCGAGTTTCCAAAGACACTAAACTATTACGGTCCTTGTGTGTGTGTTTTTGTTATGTACTATGTATTTCGAAAAAGTAATGTAATGTCCATGTACATCAGGCTTCAGGTCTCTACAGTTGGCATCAGAGGAAAGGTTTAGTCAACCTTTGGAAACTAGGATGTGAAAACGTTAGTGAGATCCCTAGAGATATTTCAAAGGTATGTCTAGGGATGTCCCTAAGGATAAGTATACGTATAGAATATAGTCCTAGAACTATGGTAACAATATTAGATTAAACAAAAGATGTTAGATATTGAAGTTACTCCCCCTTTATTATGATTTTTGCCTCTCACACTATTCTTTTTTGGGTTTTAGAAAATGGCTGGAAACAAGATGATTCATGATAATGGAGGATATGATGGACAATGGAATGATATTCTTCATGAGAAACCAAATTAAATGGGATTTGGAGGTCCAAACATCATTATTATGCCGAATCAGCAATCTCATAATATGATCAATAAATTAAAATTTGGTAAGTTTCCTGACTCGGCTAATAAGAGAAAGATGGAGTTTCATGATGATAATAGAGGAAAGAAAGTTCAATTTCCCATATGTAAATCATGTGGGAAGAGGAATCAAGGAGAATGTTTCAAAGGAAATGGAAGATGCTTTGGGTGTGGAAAATAAGGACACAAAGCTAGTTAGTGAAAAGAAAAAGGTTCAGTTAACACCAGGGATGAGGATAATGGTATTTCTACGACATCAACAATGGTAAAATGTTTTAAATGTGGAATTTACGGGCATTATGCAACCCAATTCCCTAAGGGAAGGTCTCATGAAGAGAATTAGTATGGTCTTATGGGTAGTATTTATTTCGATGATGATGAAGAAACTAAAAATGATATGTGAGATGAAAGAATTTTTGAAGCTCAGTCAATGGTTTAAGAATGTAGTGGAATGATTACATGTTTATCATGTGTAATTTTGTATAAGTAATCTCATGGTACTATAGAATAAAGAGACATCAAAGGATTGTTACACTGTTGTATTTCCATGAGTTTTGAAAGTGTATGATTAATGGTGCCAGTATCCATGAAAGGTTATTCAGATATTTTTGGAATGTAGATGATATGCGAATAATGAAGGGATAAGGAGAAAATTAAATGTTTGATAGTATTCATGAGATCATGACTGATATAAGGAGAAGGTTATATCATGGTTTGAGTATATAGAATTTTTGGATTTTGGAATGAGTTGACTTTTGACAGCATTCATGTTTTCACTAAGGTTAAATGGGTATTCATTTTTTAAGAGAATACATGATTAAGGTATTCACATGATTGGAATGTGACCAACAAGATATATGGGGGATAAATGATGGTATTCACATGCTTGGTTGACGACATTTCAATTAATCATTTCCTTTATACTATGAGCTTGGACCGAAGTATTCTAGATAAGCCTAAATATTGGAATGAATTATGTTGGACATAAGTTAAGATAAAACTATTTTCGATATTATTGATGGTGTGTTATAGTAATATAGCTTTAGAAAAACGAAAACCTGCAGGACAGGCGACAGCCCATCGTGTCGGACAAGGCTGTGGGATTCGAACCCACAACCGAAGTGCGACAGGCCTTTATCTCCTACCACTACCCTACAGGAAGTCCCTGTTTAGTAGAAACTAGTTTTATTTTATTAAGCGGTATGATATATGAACTATAAGTTCATTTTTGGAACCATATACGATTAATCTAACCATAAGATGGACTTATAACTTTTCCTAACCTTTTGTTTGAAAGAGATGGAATGACCCATCATTCTATCACATGATCTGCTAACACATCATGAATAACAAATTCAACTTCATTTCTTTAAGGGATGAAGTGGAAATTGTTCAATTTACGAACAACATTACGATTGTACCCAAATCATGTAAGTATTTCTTTTAATGATTTTGAAAACCAAAAATTTTGTTCTAGTTCCCTTATATCTGATGAATCAGATGGTACCTTAGATCATCACAAATCTATATCTTTGTGATTGTTGGCTTTTTCATAGCCATGTTCTCTACCACTCTCCATCAGAACGTGATGGTTAGATTTTTCATCCATATCCATATTTTCACCTATGTTATCCTATGTGGAAACCCAGTGATGAGTTAATTTGGGTAACCATTACATTTCATACTTTAGTTTTTAAATCCATATTTTGGTATTCCTTTTTACGATGTGGGTTTCTATTAAACAAACTTTAGAGTAGTAAACCATTTATAACCCCAACGAATTTCGAGGGAGAAATTCCTTTTAAGGGGGTTAGAATGTAACACCCCGAGATTTTATGAAAAATATTCTTTTAATTTCATTAATGTATTGTGTTGTATTCTACACCAAGATTACCTTGCGCTATACGCAACACCGTATTAACTTGCAGTATACGCAACACTATTCTTGGATCGTGTCACACACAATTTTGATAATAGTTATTCTACGCAACATTGAGTATATATATATATATATATTCAATGTATAAATGAAATATGGTTGGATTTTGTTATACTAAACAACAAAGTATTCTTTCACAACATGCAACCGTGACTTGGCTTGCATTACACGCAATCACGACCTTCCTCGATAGCGTGTGTTGTACGCAATACCGGGTTTTAATAAACAACGATATATTATTATAATATTGTCATGAACTAGCCTTTATGAATAGTATGAACTAAATTTTGAATTTTATAACATTATTATTCATCTTACACATTTTCTAGAACATGGTATAAGAACAAAATAAATTTTTTGGGTAAAATAAGTATTTTTCAAAAAATGCAGTTTTGCCGCCTTTTGAGGGCGCACCCACTTTAAATCTAGTTTTTGACATGTTTATATGTTCAATTTGACAAAATGAAATTCTTCTTTTGAATCAGGATATAAAAATTTACATTATATAAAGTTTTGATATTTTTCTGATAACTTTCATATTTTAATGAATAGTAAAAACACGGTATATTTTAATTAAAAACAACTTTTTTCATCGTAATATATTTTGTGGTTAAAGTATAATATTGAATGGTTTTAAAGTATAAATAGAATATATTTTTACGATTTAATATAATGTATGTCATTAGCATTGATTTTACCTTGAATTCGTAGGTTAAATCAATTCAATCTTTTGCAATGTTTTAAAGAAAAACCCATTTTCTTTCGACAACAGGATTAATTTTAATTTAATTTATGGAACTTTTGTGTATTGAATTTGGAAAAATGGATTCCATATTTGGAATCATTGGGTCCAAATTATGTTAATAAGCTACTTTTTATTTTTGGGCATTGTAAATAGTAACTACGGTAAATTTTATTTACTATAGTTAAAGGTAAATCGGGTAATTAAGGGTAAATATAAGATTATAAAATTACCCTAACGCTTGGAAAAAATCCTATTGGATGGCTAAAAGGAGACCCGTATAACATAAGGGTCGGATTAGATTCATTTTATGGACTTTTTTCCATGAAAATAATTTAATTATTATTAAAACCAAAGAATGTGACAACATGTCACTTTCTTAAATCATATAAGTATAATAATTTTAATTTAGTGATAAAGTTCATGAAACATCGAACATGAATAGTCTACAAAAATCTAATACAATTATCTACATCATAGAAAATTATATAGAATTTTTAAGGATTAAATAATTTTCATTTATTAGGACACAATGATGATGCAGTAATTGTCTTTTTAATATTGACATAATTGATGTTATAAATGCCCAAATAAATGTAATTTGAGACTTTTTATGACTTACATTAATTTTCTAGGTTAATATGACATGTTATTTTTGATATAAGTAACTTGGTGAGAACTTATCATTCTGTTATGAATTTCATAAAAATCATGTACCAAATAGTGTCAAAATTGACATAAATTAGTTTTTAAAACAAATATTATATTATTAATTGTTGTTTAATTCCTAAAAATATAGGGTTCGGACAAATGACTTAGATAAATATAGATATATTAATAATAAACAACTTGGGGTTCATTTGGTTTGTTATGGTAAGTTTATTAACCATATAGTGTAGGAAAACAAAAAGACACGGTAAAAGTTAAATTATTTAACATAGAGTTAAATCTAATTGATAAGGTTAAAATAATAACGCAAACTTGTCTAAATCCTATTGGATGATAGGATTTATACCCATCCCCACTTTATCATCGAAATAAGACCCTTTGGAACCATTATAAACCGAATTTGACCTTAATATAAAATAATATTTTGAGATTTTCCTAAGGTACCCCTCTCCTCCCTTATAAAAGGGCACCTCCTCCCTCTCCTCCTCACACCAATTTGAGCATTCAAGCTCGTCCAACCCCTACCAAAATCTCTTCTCCACTTCCCTAGTATCATCCTAGAGGTCCTGGTCTTCTTCAAGGACCATCCTTAGTTCTTTAAGTGGTGGTTAAGAAAAGGTGCGTCAAAAAGAGGAGGTTTGGATACGTACAAAGCATATCGAACATAAGGTAAGGGAAATATCAAAATCTCATTTTTATCCAAGATTGTTTATACTTTGGTATTTACTGGGGTGTATTTTATCATCTACATCCATGTTTCCTCAATATTTAATATTATTTCCATCCACCTACAATTGTTTAAATCCATTTTTACCCTTTGGTGAGTTTATAGTAAAAGATATGAAAGGAATCTTTTGTCGTTTTTCGTACGAGGTACTTTTTGAATTTTCCGACAAAAGTATGAGAATAATGTTTTCTTTTTTACTTATACGGCCTGAATAGATTTTTAAAAAATTATTTCCAAGAAGCTTCCCTTACAAGTTTTCAAGATTATTTTTAATCAACTTCTTTTAGTTTAGAATTGAATGACATGTTCAGAAAGGAAAAGTGTTTTTGACGTAGAAAGGATATTTTCCTCAAAAATGGAGTTCAAGTGTTTTATCAAAATTATTTCCCATATAAGATAATAAAGGGTTCTGTTTATATCTCTATTATTACATGGATTTGATTATGTTGTTATGGAAATATTTTTATGAATTCCTTTATCGTATATGAATTGTTTTATGATGTCTTGATGTTTACGATTACCATTTTTATTACATGGGTTACGCAATGATGTATGGTTTATGATTTTGTGGCACACATAAGAATGGTATCTTTATGAGATGGGTGGGACCTATATCTCCCTCCAATGCATTGGGTAATGATTTTATATCTCATGATATAGACATGGCTTGAACGGTAGGTTATACCGGTTCAGTGAAACAGGATTGAAACGAGGAGTGAACTCGGTTCATAAAGGGACTTTGTCAACTAAGATAGTCTTGGCAATGAGTCTTGAATAATAAGAAATTATTCTCTATGATTATGTGTGTATTCCAAAAAGTTTCATGTTTTAAGTTATGATTATTGGGATTACATTTCACTACTAAGATTTATCCCATGTTATGAAATTATGATCTCTTTTGCAGGTTATGATTTCCAAAAGATATGTTCTTATGAATATGATGTGATTGATATTTCTTTTGTTTACCCTTACTGAGCATTTGACATCACCCTTTTATGTTTTTTTTCCAGGTCATAAAGAAAGGAATTAGGTTTAAAAAAAGGATATCTTTATGGGAGATGTTGAAGATCTTTCACCACGATTAGAAGATTATATTCAGAGTTTCCAAAGACACTAAACTATTACGGTCCTTGTGTGTGTGTTTTTGTTATGTACTAAGTATTTCGCAAAAGTAATGTAATGTCCATGTACGTCAGGCTTCGGGTCTCTATAATAAAGGATAGAATAATTCCATTTAATTATTACTGATCAAACTATAACTTGTTCTCAATTTAGGAATATAAAAATTCATATTTCAAGAGTTTTAAGTGGGGAAAAAATATGGCATAGAATGCGAGGCCATTTGGGGAAAATAATATGAAAAAATGAGAAACATGATGCTATGAGAATCCCATAAAACATTCAATTTTAAAGACTCAACAATTTTTCCTTTTGTTATAAGGTAACATTGTGAGTTTTATCCATAAATCAATGGAAATTTAAAAAAAGAAATCCCTTATGTTATTACACATGGATGTTTGTAGAATGATGAGTATGAAGTCAGGTATTGATGATAATTATTTCATGACTTCCATTGAAAAAAAAATTCATATGAAATCTGCCTATATTTTCATGTAAATCTCAGGATCATTAAAGATTTAATCTCTTTTAGAGGATTGATGAGAGTAAAATAGGGAATGTTATCAATATATTTTGATCTGAGAGGGTATGAAAATACAAATATAGTAGTTTTAGGTGTATCTTGGGAGTCATTGGATAATACATAATTATATCTATATTTATACTCCCCAATAAAATAATGTAGTGGATAAGAAGAATCAATCATTGTTAGAGATGGGAACAAAAATCTAACAACCCAAATCTAGTAACCCGGATTAAATTGTTATTTTATTTCAATAGTACTAAATATATAAATAAAAATATAAAACATATATTTGTTTAGAACACTAAATAAAAACGATAATAAATAAACAATACGTTACATTAAAATGTAAATATACTTAAACTAAATGCATGAAAGTTTATTAATTATCCTTGAAAATCTATATATCACATAAAATTCCCCTGATAGATTCCTCGGGAAACAGTAAAAAATGTAAAGAGATGAGCACAAATTATTAGCAAGGGGTGGAATACTATAAAATATTCATAGTCATGGAATCAATAATACAACCTGAATAAAAAGTACTATTAAATTACAATATTCATGTATAATATTTTAATAAATAAATGCAAGTATAAGAATAGATGATCTTGTTTAATAGGATTCATATTATAGGATATAATAAAAATATCATTAAGGATTCACCCTAAGACCTCATACATTAATGGGTAAGGATTATACCAAATAACAAACTAGTTAACATCATGATACATACTAAGGAATCTAGGGGATATATAATCTTAGGGCCCACTAGTCATAAAGAATGTATAATGTGTCAATAATTTAAATAGAATGGATAAATAATATATATAATATTGTCTCCTAATAAATTACTTGGTATAAAAATTAATTAATATAATGTTCAAACTCCAATACCCCAAACATGTGGTTGGTGGGTTGGAGAATATTTTTAAAGGAATAATAAAATAAAAAAACCAATAAAATCCATCACCAAAACCATACAATAAAAATGATCCAAACTATGATCTAAATCCATGAAAACAAATCATGACAACCTAACCCCAATATCTATTGGAAAAGAGACATTCTATTAGTCTTCCCACCAATTATAATTACTCTAAAATTATGAAACCGGAGGAGAAATACTCTAGAATGAAATCATTACCAATAGAGAACCTTATACTCTAAGGTTAAAACATCTTAAAATACAGACCAAATCCACCAACCACAAATTAACACTCTCTGAGAATTGATCAAAACTATAAGGAGATACAAACCAAACCAAATATATTATCTTTAGAAGAATCCCAACACAAAACCCACAAAAAAATCAATCCAATAAATAAATAAAAAACATATCCCAAATAGGTCTCAATGAAATTGATACAGTTAACATACATGGGATAACACACCCTTTAAGGGAAAAAAATACCACAATCATTGGATTCTAAATATACTGTAACACCCAATTATTTAAATAATAATTTCCATTTAAAATAAATATTATTATTAATCAATGCTTCACATGAAACACCAAACTAAAACAAAACTGTAAAATATTAAAATAATATTATTAAATATGTTTTTTATAATATATCCATTAATATAGCGTGAATAAATTATAGTAACCACACTATTAAAAGTATATAGATATGATAAGTGATTGAATTTAGTAGTATGATTCATCAATATGGGGTTCAAATGTTCAAGCATGGAAAATAGGTGGATCCAAACGGTATTTCTCTAAAAAACAAATATACATTACAATAATTATGGTATGTTTTTAAAAATATATAATGTAATTTAATGATTGTGTAAGTTTCCAATATATTCTAGATAGTCGAACATTGACCCTTGATTTCCATTGGATCATATATTATGCTTAGATATTGTGATTATATATTTAGGAATTATGGAAGTATAATTTTAGATTGTATAAATAAGTAATTAAAAACGAAATAAATTATTTATATATTAAATATTTTATCACTTTTAATGAAAAATAAAGTACATTTTTAAATCAAATTCATTGATAAAAGTCAACTTATGTAGCTCAAAATCTTATTCTATTAAAAATCTATTATATCCAAAAAATATTTTTTTTGTGATCCTTTAAGAAACTAGATTTATCATGGTTGAAATATATAATTGATATAAATAATATATTAACACTAATTTATTTAGTAATCAATTTGAAATATGAATAAGAATAGTTCTATTTTACTAAAATATCATTTTTCATTTATATAATATATTTACATTTAAAATTAAAATTGCTAAATTATAAAATATTAGATTTCATAAGAAAACATCCATTTTTTATCAATTATATTAATATTATTCTTATATAAAGCTTTAATTATTTTTTGAATGATTTGTTTTAAAGTGAACAGTACAAAATATAGTATTTTTGAAAATACCGTATATTTTAAAAAATTACTATAACATAATTCTGAATTTAATTGTTAAAAATAATTTTGAATAAAAAAATATATTCAATTAATAATATTATGCATTTAAATAAGTAATATTTGGAATTTATAAAATAAATTGGTAACATTTTGAAACTTTTATAACATTTATTTAAAAAAAACTATTTTTTTATTGATCTAATTATGATTTCTACATGTGGAAATTAGTTTTTGATTACTTTTAGATCCAAATTACTATAATTAAGTTGTTATTAATCCTTTTAGTTATATATAAATCTATAAAATCGAAAAAATTTATCTTAATCATAATTTTTATGCATAGAAATACATATTTTCAAAAAATAATTTTTAAGCATTATATGCACCAATATTAATATTACTTTTTGTTACACATTGAAATTTTGTTTGTAAAAATATATTTCATATTTTAAATAATTAGGTCCAAATAATTTAATATGTTTCTTTTTTTATAATTTTTGGAATGTAAATTAATTAGCTAAATATCAATTATCATGTTGAATATTAGAAAAGGAAAATGTTTAAAATCAAAGAGTAAAAACATAAAAATATGTTAAAAAATATTTAATAAATATTGTTCAGGATTTATTTACCTTTAACCTTCACATAATTAATTATATTAAATTATTTTATCTAATTTTATTTTTAATAATGAGTTTTCCTTTTAAATTATTACAAAGAATCCACACCCCTCTCTTATAAATCCATATAACATCACTCCACTTCTCCTCAGACATCAAGACTCTTAGATTAGACTAAAATCCAAAAAAATTAACTCCCAAAAATCCTACACACATTCTAAAGTTTATTTTCTACTCAAATGACCAAAGCTAAAATTCCTTAGTCCAATATGCAATGGAGATCTTCCAAGGAGTAAGGTAACTCTCTGAATTATCCTTTTTAATTTATTTTCATCTCTTCTTATACATCATCCAAAACTAATCCACATATATTGAAAAAATGAAATTAGAATCATAGGTATACTAAAATGTTACTATTTTTATGTGATATAAATTTTCTACCTTTCTCTGATGCATATGAAAATGAAAATATCAATTGAGTTATATAAGGACTAATGCCCCCCATAAACGACATGATTCATTTTTCATAACAACCTTACATGGTTATTAAAAATTATTATTTAATGAACATTTAAGATATTAAATACAATATTAATATTTAGAAAAAATAAACTAATTCCTATCTTCATTATTTTTAATGGAAAATGAGAATTTTATCCATGTAAATGTGCAGAATATTACCTCTATCAAGCAAAACATTTCATTTTTCATCAATAATTCTCCTCGATATGAAAATTTCGTAAAATATTATTTAACACCTAGAGAAATAAATAATATCATTATAATTATTTAATAATTCTAATATTCTCAATGAATAAGTTTCTAAACTATAATAAACCATCTATTATAGCATGTTATTTTTTCAGTCACATTAACATGATATGTGAACAATGTTATAAATTTTTATCATGAATGAATATGTAGAATTAACTAATGGTAATATTATATATTTGTGGGAAAATACTTTTTTTATTTTATTGAAATTATATATATATTTTTAATAAATTATTAACATTCCATCCCTTTTTAATAAAATATTATCGAAATAATCCCGACACTGATTCTGTATTCTAGAATAGTGACTGAAATTATAATGGAATGAGGTTATATTTCTATAAATATATGCAAATAATATATTATAATTCATTGGATGACCTAGTAATGTGGAAAATATTATTAAATAAGGATAATATATGTTGGTTGTGTAACATCACATTATTTTTAAAAACAAATACTATGTTCGATAGTGTACATGATATGACACAACGATCATAAACCAAAATCTAAATATTAATTTTTAAACATTATTTCTATAACCTAGAATTTATAATGGTGTGTATGAATAGGATAAATGGATTTATTAAAATATGGTTTAAAAATGTATATATAATTTAAATTTGGATGAAAAATAATTTATAAATGAAAATAAATCCATTTTGAAAATAAAAGGAAATTATTTTATGAAAAATTATTTGAATAAGAAGAAGATTATTAGTAAAATTGTCGAATCAATATAGTTGGATTATATTAATGATATTTAATATAATATATTGAAATTATTTTTTAAAATCATCTAACATTGTTTCTATGCATGATTTAAGAACTAATCTGATTTTACACAAAAATGAATTATTTTTCTAAAAAGGTAGTTCCGCCGCCATTATATGGAACACTTTCATTAAAAATATTTTGTTTCTGAATCTTTTATAAATTTAATTGAAAAAAATAGACATCTTATTTTAAAAATAAATATCAATACATACATTTATTTAATTATTGGTATTTTTTTATAAGTTTCATGTTTAGAAGAATAGTGAAAAAAATTTCATTTTAATTGAAAACAACTTTTGGAGTAGATTTATTTATAGTGTTTAAATTATATTTTTATATCATTAAAAGTATAATTAGAAAAAAAAATTCATTTCAACAAATTTTGGTAATTTTAATCAATTTCTCTTTAATTTTCGTTATAAAAAATGTTCAATATTTTCAACGTTTTCACTTTAAAATCTTGTTTTCTCATTCCATCAATGAAATTAATTTACATTAGATAATTATGTTGTTGAATTTTCATAATTAGATTCCATATTTGAAATTATAGGTTCCAAAATTATTATCCACGTCCCTTTTTTTGAACAAAATATATATAATATTTTTTTCAATTGATATTTCCACAGTTAAGGGTAAATCAGTAAATTTCGGATAAAAATAATATAATAAATAATAGAAAATTACACTAACACTTTTCATTGTTTTATTTTATGAGTGAATATTGATCAAAATCATCAATGGTATGTTTTTATGATCCCTTTTATCCACTTGAATAACATTAATCAATTTACAGTTTTATATTCAAGGAAACGTCCATTTTGGTATACTTTTGTTTTTGATAATTCAAAATATATTTAATTTGGGTTTATATAAGATATATGTTTATCAATATATTTTATTTTGAAATATAAAATTATTATATTCATCATTATAATTTATTTTTAATTTATAGGTAATATATTATTATATTAAATTTTTACACCATGATGATGTAGTAATTGTTCAATTTAAGGAAATATGAAATAAATAATATTTCAAATATTAAAATAAAAATAATTTGAGAGAATTAATGTCATCCACGAATTTTATGGATTAATTTGACATTTTTATTATTATTTAAATGATATGTTCTTGTGATATCATGTTTTTATGATACCTTTTAAAAAGTAAAGTAATGAATAAATTTAAAATTGAAATTAACAATATTTTAAAATAAATAATGTTTTATTAAATGATATGAAATTCATAAAAATAAAAAATTAAGAAAAATATTTTTAATTGGTCTAAAATTTTCATAAATGCTTCATTTATTTATTTTTTAGAATTTTATTTTGATTTTATAAACACTCAATTTTTATATTACATGATATTTATGTATGAAATAAAAAGATTTAAAACGAGTTAAAAACGATAAAGATTAGAAACATAGTAAAAATTTATCTAATTTTCATAGGATGATGTTATATAATAAAATAAAAATTCTTTATTTTACATTAATATTTTTGGATATTATTATAAAATTAAAATATATTAATTCAATATTTTGAAGTTTTCCAAAAGTGCCCCTCCACTCTCTTACAAAAGGGAACCTGTTATCCTATATTCTATATAAATAAAAACCCATTTGGTTTATCAAATATATTCTCTAATACCTAATTATAATCCATACAAACATTATAGAGCTCTTATTTTGTGCAATACACCGTCCTTAGTGGTCCTAAAATGTTAAGTAAATGGGGGTGGTCTAAGGAAGAGGTATCATTTTTAATCATGTATTTCTCTTTTATTTCTTCTTCCACATTCTTCAAATTTTATTATACCATGATGAAATAATAACTATAACATCAAAAATATACTTATGTTTTATAATATTAATATCATATCCTAAATCCATTTACACTTCCACAAAATGTTAAAAGAATTGTTATCTATGCCTACAGTGAGCTACTACATAAAGAACCGAATTAATTTGTTTTTCATCACCGAATCTCAGTAGATGATATAATGATGTAATAAAATATTATATATGACATTCACGAAATATTTTTCATTTTAAAAATATAATATATCATGTATTTTCTTACATTTCCATTCACGGATAATTAATAATGTCGTTCATGCGTACGTGTGAACTGTCACCTCCATAATGCGATGTGAATAATTTTTTATCATTAAAATAATTTAATGTTATATATAACTATATTTAAATAACTAATATAATATTCTTGATAATATTATAATTATTTAAATATAAATAATACTTACCTAATTTCAATAATGACCTTTGAAAATTGAAAATGTTACTTATGCGTACATATGACTTATCTTCTCCAGGATTGTAATATTGTTCATTATTCATATTAATATGTTATGGATGAATTGAAAATTATAATTCATCTAAATAATTTATTATTATTTAATTAATATTATTCTAGCATTGATGGATTAATGATATCTTTTGACTACAGACATATCAAAGTAATTTTGGACTCATGTACCAAATATTATCAAAATATCTGACATGAACATCGATAATTGAGTAACTGTTATAAAATTGTAATAACTGATATAGCTAGAATAATGAACATGGAAAATATTATCAATAAATTAAATTATTAAATTATTTTTTTTATTCAGTAATATAAAGATTTTATGTGACGAGTCAAACTCAAGGATAGAGACTTCATCTCAATATCCTTTCATTAAGGAAGAATTTGATTTTATACACCCACATTCTTTTATAAGGTGCATATACAAACTGTTTTACTTATTATTCCATTATTTTATTATTATATAGTTATTTAATTATTTATTAAATTTTATTATTTTATGGGGATTAATATATAAATGTCCAAATTGGCGTGGCACACCTTGAATGTTTTTTGATTTAATTATCACATCTTTTCTACAATATCAATATTATTGATATTATATAAAATATTTTTTTATATGGATATAAAAGGATTATAATGGAAATTTCACGAACAATTTTGATATCATTAAAAGGTTTTCAAATGGAATATTTTAACCTTTTTATAGGGAATTTTTAGACAATCGACAAATGGAATGTTCTATTCTTAATGTACATGGTGACGATGACTTTTACGTCGTTATAAATATTATTTAATTTGAATAATACCTTGAAATAATACGTGAAAAATAAAAATATATGTATCCTTTTTTTTGTGTATTTTTTAATTGAAAATAATATTATAAAAAAATATTTTATTTTTATACGAATGTTTTTTCAAATGGGATTAAAAGAGTTTTTTCAAATGTTTTTATAATGATAGTGTTTTTATAATGATATAGAAAAAGATCATAATAGGAAGTGGGGGAGCTCTATATAGCCTATACATGTGGTGGACAAGATATAATTGGTTAATCCAGTCACATCGTAACATGTGGTGGCCTAGATAGAATCAGGGAAGCCCTTACAACTTAACATTGGGTGGACCAAATAATGTTAGGGAAGCCCGTTACATCATAACATAGGGTGCTCTAGATAGAGTTAGGTAATATTTTTACATCTTGAAATGGGTGGAAAATATTATTCCTAGTAATAATATAAAATCTTAACTTAAATTCATACATATGTTTATTAAAATTGGATAATATTTCAAATTCTTTTTGGAAGGGTTTTATATATTGGATGCTTTAAGCCACCTAAATATGTTTTAGTTTCATGCTATGGGATAAATTATTTTCATTGAGTAAATTGTGTGTTTTTCATGTTAAAATTTTTTATTTTGATATTCTAAAAGAACATTCAACATTATGTTAAGCTTTATATGATATTACATGTTTTCTTGAACTAACAATTTCCTTTATTTTTATATCCCTCACTGATATTTTTTTCTCATCCCATGTTTTTAAAATGCATTTAAAATTGATTATGGGGGAATAGAGACAAGGATGATAGTAGTGGAAATTTTCTAAGATATATCATCCTAATAAATAATATTTTATTTTAATGAATTTTTTAGGGAAAAAATGGATATATAGGGTAAGAATCCACCTGTAATTTTTTGGGTTTACTAAATTATGGGGTTCCCTAAATCTATAACACTCTAGAACTAAAATATATTTGGGAAAAGAATGTATTTTATAGTATTAAAATAACTATAATATGTTATGTATAAGTTAAGTTTCATATAGTTGTAATGAGATAAGTGTTTATAAAAGTCTGTAGAATAGGATTTTTTCTTAAGAGTTAGGGATATCATCGTGAGTTTATAATTTTACAGCTGGTCTAAGATTAATGTATTATAAAACACTTGTAGACATCAATTTATAAAATTTTATGACAACTAACATTGTTTTTAGAGACAATAATTTTTTAATTAATTATGTTTTATTACATTTTAGGATTAAAAATTAAAGGTATGAGATAACCTTTTATGTTAAAAAAAAGTTATCACTATTTTTAATGATTTTATCAAATTATTGGGTTGGTTATAAGAATTATATAGTTTGAGAAAAATGAATACCCTCATGATTGGTGACAACCCATCTCGTTTGTCAAGGTCATAGGTATCAAACCTATAACTAAAGGGAGAAAACGGTGCATCACCTACCACTGGTCAACATGAAGTCATGGTTAGTAGGAATTTTTATATTTAGTTAAACAATTTTATGGAAGAATAACAAGTTGATTTTAGGAATATATTTTTTTCAAATAGATACCCCTGTGATTGGAAAATTATTTGGTGATTAAGTGATTAAACTTATTGTGTAATACATTCCCTATTTTTGGAACCTTATATGATTAAGATAAATATAATATTATGGGATTTTATTGTATAAATAATGGTAGAATTATCATTTAAAATAAAATATGATTTTATGGTTATTAATGTTAATAATGGAAATTGATAGAATATATAGAAATTGTGAGATTTGGAAAATTAAATTTTTTGTATGAGAAAATAAAAGTGATTTATATTATTTAGATATAAATGTTGCATTTATCGTGGAAGATTATGGGATCAAATAATTATAGGGTTTGATTCATAGTATATAATATTTATAAATAATTGTAAGGATAATTAATTATTTAATGTTCTATGTTGATCTTTGTGTATTATTGTTGAATTTTAGAGATTCAAATAGTTTTCTATATAATTTTTATCCTTTTTGGGGAATTATCTTATTATTAACTACCCATTTTTGTAATTAACCAAAATTTTATCAATGAGATTTTAAATTTATTAGTTTATTTATATAGTATAAATTACATAAAACCACATAGATAACATAATAAAATGTTCACAAATGATGAATTAATAAAATCATAATTATTTCTAGAGGTTAAGGAACCCATACTGATGAAATATTTACTTGTCCTTAAGAATAGTAATATGTCCCTTACAAATTGTAAATTGTCTAATTGAATAGTAACAACACCCTTAAAAGTATAAATAAAATATTGGCATATTATAATTTAAATTATTATACAATTATATCATAGTATAAGTAAATGAATATTTTTAAAATTACTAATTAATTATTGGTATTTTAGAAGCTAAAAATAATTAATTAGAATTTTATAATTAATAAAATAATTTCAAAATAAAAATAATTTCAAAAGAAATAAATTTCTAATATTTATAAAATTATTTTCAATAAATGGAGCCTATTTCTTACTTATACATGTTTAAAAATAGTTAAAGAGAATTTTTTGAATTTTTCTAAAATACATGAATTTTTTATGAACAGAAAAATTTGATAATTTACAGTATAAATACATTATAATCTAAATAAAATATTCCATCAGTCATGGATGATGTAATCACCCTAATATATAACATTCCATAATTAGATTAATATATTTGGTGATAATTCTAAATCTACTCAAAGTCTTGATCCAAAATAATTAACTAATGATTAAAATATCCAAAAAACACCTCTCTCTTCCACTAGAAATACCAAACCTCTCCACCCATTCACTTCAGAAATCTATGCATTGAAATATATCAAAATTATTCACAAATATACTTCCCTATACTCTTTTATACGACTTAGAGTTATTCGTCATTACAAAATCCCAAAACCCCTTTCCCAATAGAGGTTCTTAAGGAGGACAATTCAAGTGGTAAATATTATTCCATTATAATTTAATTTAATTTAAATTTATTATAAATTAATATCCTCTTCTCAAATTTTCTTTCAATATGATCATGATAAAATCTATATCATCTATATATTACAATTATAAAAATTTAATGACATATCCATTATCACTCTTCTTACTCCCTCTCTATTTTTTTTCAAAAACAAATTCATTTTATTGGAGGTGCCAATTTACAACCTTCATGAACCAAGAACATATTTTCTTCAATTTATACTTTATGGAATATCTTGAAACAATTTTTAATGGTTGAAACATATTATAAAATATTTATTTTATCATATTTATTTTTCTTTGACCATTGTATATGCATGAGATTATATAAATAAACAAAATTGTTTTATTGTGATCGAAAATCAGCTAAAATTATGCTAAATGATTATCATTATAATGTTATCTATTGATACATCCACATATATCGAAAAAAATTCTAGTAGAAGTTTTTTTTGTTCATTAATAAATTTTAATTCCAATTATAGATAATTATTCCCCTGAAATACAAAACATATATTCAAGCGAACTGATTATGAAATCAAGAAAAAGAAACACTCTAGAATGACAAAATTAAATATTATAACATATCAAATAAGACATAAATGATAATAATAAAATGTTAATAGACTCTATTCAGTTAAAATAGGTTTTTAATTAAATTATTTATGAGTATAATTTAATATTTCATAACCATAAGGTCATGTACAGAACACATTCATACATAATGTAAGGATTTTCTACACGAACCTCCTTTTTTATTTCAGGTTACTCTTTTTCAATTATACCAATATTGAATTCTTAATTATTATTAGTTACACTTCATAAATTATATTTGAATGTTCTATATATGTGAATCAATTAGAATCCTTATTTATTTGTTGGTTAGTTACATGTTTTATAATGATCTTCCTCAATTCTTCCCAATAAACAAGCCCAATTCATGGAAACTTCATGAATTATTACATATTCTTATGGTCACTATATAATCATTTTTAAGAAATGATTAAATTTATAAATTAAATAATTTTATTATTAAAATCAAAAAAGTTCAATTATGGTTTTATATAAATATATTTCGATAACAAATCTTCTTTATAATGTAAAAGAATATTTTTCTCAAGAATTACAAAATGATTTTATAATAGTTTTTTCATCTATTTAAAAACACTTGTTGTATATTATGTTTAATTTTGAATAACAATTAATGATATCATATACCATGATTTATTTAATTTTTAATGATTTGTTTGACTGTGGATGTAATATCACAATACGATTCACCATATTACTCTGAATGGTTGGTGATTATGTATTCTAAATGGGGAGTGTTATTTACAATTCATATGCTAGTTTAAATATGAATTTGTTTGTAGATTATGTTTCACCAATTTCATATGGGGACTAAATTGGACTTAGTAAGTATCAGGAGGACCCCTTATATCCCCTTGGTGAATCATTAGATCTCATGAGAAAAACTAGTTTGGGTTTTTTCCCATTTATGTATGTTCTTTCCACGAGGCCTGTGTACTTTTAGTTATTTACCATACATTATTATTTATTCTAATGCTATATATATTACCCTTACATATCATCTGACCTCACACCTTTCTTATATTTTATTTCCCCCTAGGATGTGAAGATGAATATTAACAATGAATTATTGTTATAATCTAGGAGTTATGGATATCTCTAATGTAATTTATATATTGTATTTATTTTCAATGTTGTAATATAAAACATATGTTTTCATCTTGTCTTCCAAATACAATAAACATTTAGGTCATTCTGGATGATTCTTCCTTATTTATATGCTAATTTAATAAAATAATGCACTAGCTCTGGGAAACTATAGACACAATCGTTATAGTTGGTATCAAAGGATGTTTAGTAGAAGCCTTTGAAACTAGATTTAGAGAACATATATTAGGGAACAAAATCCTAAGATAGGAATTAAGCATAAGAATAGAAGAAAATCCAATAATTTTGTGAAGGTATATATTATTTTTATTTTCCTATAAAATACATCCATATCTAGATACTATAAGTGGACATGTTTCTCGAACAGATGTTTGTAGGAGTAATTAATAAGACAAGGTATTTGGGTTCAGACTCAGAGTAACCTAGTAAACAAAAAAATTCCTTATTGTGCATCTAGTTTTACTCTCCCTGGGGATGTTCTTAGGATAATTCACATTATCATTACAAACTATTATGAAAATGTTAAATGTAAATATTCTCCTAAATAAACCATTCTTATTATTATGAGATTATACAAGAATAAAATTTCAACTTATGTTAAGTGTTTTTCTAGTTTGTTATACATTATGATTCATAATCTAATTTAGTGTATTCCATTATTTAAAAATGGTTTCGAGTGAAAGGGATGGAAACTACATGAACACGTGTATACCATGTAGGGATTTCCCTTATATGCAAGATAATGATGTTGGTTTTGGAGATGCAACTGGTGCTTAGAAAATTATAAATATACTGTCATAGATGACTCATGCTAAGAAAATTAATATTAACTCTATGGATTATCCTGATCCAAAATAGGGAGAAACTATGTTATAACTCATTATGAGAAAAAATCCCCTATTTTTCAATGGGAATATTAACCCATTTGTAGTGGAGTAGTGGATGTGTTCTTTAGAGAAGATATTTATCTCGTTGGATGTAACGAAAGGGATAAGGTTATTAGGAAAATATTTCATCTTTTGAGATATGCAGATCAATGGTTGTCATTGATTCAAAACATGAAAGTGGGGGAATAAATAGAAAACATGGAATGGAGTTAATTTAATGAACATTTCTTAGAAAAATACTGTTCTTGTGAACATAAACATAATATGGAAATTTAGTTTCTCAGTTTAAGGAAAAAATAGGTTGAGAATGTTTGAATGTGTGAATCTAACTTCTCATGGTTATCACCAAATATTTTAGAATAAATACACAACCAAAGGAGTAAATTGATTGATTAATTGATATTTTAAAAGCATTCCTTTTATGGGAAGTATTATTCTAACATTTCTCATGATACGATGATATATTCTCATGTTCCATCAAGATAGAAAATAAATTCTCTATGTCTTAAAAATTTAAAGGAAATCAAGTTAAGAATAGGGTTGCTAAAAAACATAGAATAGGAAATATGGATATGAGGAAGAATAGAAGAGTTTAAATTCCACCCTACAGAATATTTTTCAAGAAACACCATGGTACATGCCTGATGGGAATAAAAGTTTTTTATAAGTGTGAAGAAAAAGGCCACCATGATTGGGATTTCAATTGAAAAAAATATTCTAATGTTCAATGTTATAATTGTAAATAGATGGTTTATTATACCCATGTGTGTCCTAGATGTCATGAAACATCCCCCAGATAAGACCAAGGGTCAATGCCAACCTTATGTGGTCACAAATATTGAGGATAAAGTTCCTAATAATTTCGTGGTAAGTACTTTAATAGCTTACTCAAACATAGGAATTGATTTATTTCATTTGGGATCATCTCATTCGTGTATATCTTACTAGTTTTTCAAGAAAATTAGAAATTTCTGATTTGATTTTATAAAGTAGTTTTTAGTCAAAGATTCTATTGGAATAATCCTTGCACAATGATATGTCGATCATTCCCCTTAATAACACATAATCGTGCTTTGGTTGTTGACCCGCTCATCATACACACGATTGATGTTGATACAATTATTAGTATGGATTAGATTTCAAATTATGATGTGAATATATATTACAAGAAGACGAGATTTACAATTTTTGAGAATGATTTAGAATCCCTTAACTTCATAGAAGAAACCTCATCATAAGATTCATATCAAGATCTACACCTAGTAGATCGACTAAATGAAATTTTTGTGGAGGGAGATAAAAAAATATCTATGGGTGAGGAACTAAATATTCAAATTTAGGATGTAACTATTTTGCAAGAATATGTTAATGTATTTCCATGGGATTTACTTGAACATTCTAGAAGGAAGAAATTGAGTTTTCTATTGATTTAATTCTAGGTGAAATGCATATATCTAAGACCCAATATAGAATAGCTACATTAGAATTCGTGGAGTTGGAGAAACAACTATAAGAGTTGATTAGTAAAGGATTTATTCACACTAATGTTTCTCCATAAGGGGGTAATTTTCTTTTCATTAAGAATAATGATGGATTTATGAGGTTGTGCATTGAATATAGGGAGATCAATTCTATTTGCATAAATATAAAGTATCATCATCCTTGAGTTGATGATTTATTTTTTCAAATTCATTAAGACCAATATTTTACGAATACTGACCACCAATATAGATAGCATCAATTTCTTTTGAGGAAGGAATATATATGAAAGGAGACATTTCAAACTAGGTATGGGAACTATGAGTTTATATTAATTCATTTTGGAGTAACTAATACTCCCTGTTCTTTCAGGTATCTAATAAACAATGTTTTAATGGAATGTCTTGATGAATTGGATATGGTATATATCAATGATATCTTAGTATACACCCAAATATATGAAGATCATGACAATAAAATATGGATTATTTTGAGTACTCTTAGAAGATACGAGTTACATGGGATTTTTCAAAGCTTGAATTCTAAATTAAAAAAGATTCGTTTCTTGGCCATATTGCCTCTAAGGATGGAATCCTAGTTGATCATGTGAAGACAATGGTAGGTCAAGAATGTCCAAAATGAACGAACATAACTGAGGAACATAGTTTTATTATATTATCATTCTATTATCGGGGTTTAGTTCAAACCATTTCCTGGTTATCTAACATATTAACCCAGATTACATGTAAAAGAGTTAAGGGTATATTAAAAAAGAATATAAAGAATGTTTGGTAGAATTGTAGAATAGATTAGTGAATGATCCAATCCTGACTCTACCATTGGGAAGTGGTGGATTTGTGATTTATAGTGATGTATCAAGTAAAATAATCGGTTGTTTCCTTATGAAGAATGATACAGTTAATATTTATGCATCAAGGTAGTTAAAAAATCAGAAACAGAACTGTCCAACTAATGGTCTTGAGTTAGAAGCTATAATCAATGGACTGAAAAAATATGGAGACACTATATCTATGTTGAATTATGCGATACATATACAAATCACAAGAGCTATAAATATATCTTCTCATTGAAAGAACTCAATATGAGTAAAAATAGATTTCTCGATCTACTTAAGGATTATTATTTTTCAATACACAATCACAATGGAAATAAAAATAAGGTAGATGAGGCATTATGCGGGAAGGACCATGGATTTATAAACAAATTGTGCACTGAAAGGGATTATGTATTCATGGATCTAATAAATATGGATTTGTGAATTATCGAAGAAGGTGAAAAATAATTACTTTATCAATTGGTTTCCTAATCATATTTATTTGAAATAATTAAAAGTACAACGTTTAATGATGAGAATCTTAAAAACAAATCAATGTTTTGTATGATGGGAAGTTTCCAAACATCATGTTAGGGAATGAATTCTGAAATTTGGGAGGAGGCTATGAATTCCCTCTATACCCGAGCTGAAGTGTGAGTTATTGGTTGATTCCCATAGATCAAATTGCTTTACACAACCTTGGAGCACAAAGATTTATATAGATCTGAAGTAAAATTTATAGGGGGATAATATAAAGAATGAAATTCATGATTTTGTATCCAGATGATTAGTATTTCAATAGATGAAGGTTGAAAGACAAAAACCCAGAGGATTCATTCATCCTTTTCGTATTATTAAATGGATATTGGAAGATATCACCATGTATTTTTTTAGTATATTTCCCTAAACCCCAAGAATGATTGATGAAATATGGTAGATTAATGATCGACATACCAAATCTACAAATTTCCTTGCTAAAAGGAATAATTTTCCACTGGATATCCTTTAACAGATGCATATTAATGAAGTTGTTGGTCCTTATGGAGAACATCCATCAATTATATCTGATTTTGATCCACGATTTAAATCAAAATTCAGTAAATGTATTCAGAAATAATTGAATACTGAGATTCATTTGAGTACATCTTATCACCTTTATTCAGATGGGCACTGAAAAATAATAATCCAAACATTAGAGGACATATTGAGATCATTTCCACATAATTTTCATGGTATCATTGATATTATAAGCCTTTCATAAAGTCCTCCTACTATAATAGTTTCCATTACAGTATCCAAATGGCACTATATGAGGCATTACATGAAAAAAGCTGGTTTGCACCAATTTTTTGGGATGGTGTTGGTGAAAGGAAGGTTATAGGACCATATTTTTTGTGGAAATAATATTCAAGGTAAATACTATTCAAAACCATATCAATGTATATCAAAGTAGGAAAAAGGGTTATTCAAAGAATTGAAGTAAGGATTTGGAATTTAAATTAGAAGATCATGTTTTCATGAAAGTATCTCCTTGGAAGGGTGTTATTATATTTGGGAAGAAAGGGAAAAATATCCCTATGTATATTATAACTTTTTAATTTCTAGAAAAAAAATTTATCTTTGTATTATCATTTGAAAATTTCGCCAAGCCTTTCTACGTTTCTCAATGTCTTCCAGGTCTCTTTGTTTAGGAAGTACATGTTAGACCAAACACATGTACTCACTTATAAAGGTATAGAACTGTAACATGGCTTTTCATATTGTGAGGAGCCTATCAGGATTCTTAAAACTAAAGGAGTGGGGTTAAGGAATCAAAAAACACTATTGGTAAAGGAACATTTGAAAAATCAAGAAATTAAAAAGGCGATGTGGGATCATGGGAAACATATAATGAAGAACTACCCAATTTGTTTTTGTTACATTCGAGAAATTTCGAGGAATAAATTTTTTTAGGAGGGGAGAATATAACGACCCAATATTTTATCAATGATATTTACCTTCTTATGTATGTTTTATATTGTATAAATCACATTAAAGAACATAGAGAACATAATAAAATCTTTATAAGTGAAGAATGAATGAAATAAGTGGAATTTATATATGTTAAGGAATCTATAATGATGAAAGTTTAACACTACCTTCAGAATAGTAATATGAACCTTATGAATTGTAAATAAACCAAATAAATAGTAACATCACCCATGAATGTATAAAATATTTTGGGAGCTTATAAATTAATTTATGGTGTAATTATAACATAGTATAAGTAAATGAATATTTTACAAATTATTAACTAATTGTTGGTATTTTTGTGAGTCATAAATATTTAATTATAATTTTATAATTAGTAAAATCATTTAAAATAAAATTAATTTTCCTAAAATGGATTCTTAAATAAATATTTTTTTCTTATTTTTATAGGATAATTTAATGAGACATTAATTAATTATTCAGAGTGTTATAAAATCAGTTTTAAGTCTAAAAACTATATTTTGGGGGTAAATATTATTTTCAACTAAATAATAAATTTTTAATATTAATATAATTATTTCAATTAAATAAAGTCCTTTTTTTAATTACACAAATTTAAAAAAGGTTATATTGATTTATTTTGTATTTTTCAAAAATACATGATTTAATTCTGAATAGTAGAATACCGTAATTTATGTTATAAAAACATTATCAACTAAATATACTATTCCTTGAGCCATTGATTATGTAAGAATGATAGTCTCAAACATACGTTCAATATATTAATATATTTGAGGATAACTATCAACCTATTTATAGTATTGAGAAAAAATAATAATCTAATGCTTAAAATATTAAAAAATCACCCCTCTCAACTATAAATACCTCCCCTCACACCCCCTTGTCCTCACACCTCTAAGCCTTAAATCCTATTAAATTTCTACCCAAATCTAGTTCCCTAGTCTCTCTCCCATGTCTAGGATTTTTTTTCTTTCCAAAAGATGAAACCCCCTTTACCTTATGAGGTTCTCAAGGAAGATAATTCAGGATGTAAATCCCCTTCCTTTTTGTTTTAATTTAATTTCAATTTAGTTTCTTTTCTTCACATCTACTTTCATCCTCTATCCATATGATCCTGAAAAATTAAGAATCATATTTATTCTATAATGATATTATTTTAATGTAATATCCATTATTAATCACTTTAATCTCTCCCTATGTTCTTAAAAAAATGAAATCATTGTCTGAGAGGTACCGATTTACAACCTTTATGGATGATGAACATTATTTCTTCAATTTCTTTTTCGAGGCTACTCATGAAAATAAATTACAACTAAAATAGATTATAAAATATGTATTATATATTATTTAATGTTCTATAACCATTTTATATACATGATATTAAATAAAAGAACAAAATTAGTTCATTGTGATCGAATAATTGAAAAAATTAAGCTAAAAGTTATCATTAAAACGTTATCTAATGATTAAAACCAATATATGAAAAAATAATAATATACAATACCAATTAAAATACTGGTTTTTCATTAATAACACGTATTTCCAATTATATTAAATCATATCCATGAACTCCATTACTTATAATCAACCAATCTGATCAAGAAATCAATGAAATCAAACACCCCATAACGATGAAATTCAATCTTTTAACTTATAAAAAATAACATAAATGAACTTAATAAAATTGAAATAAAATAAATATATGTCTAATAAGTTTTTTATTTAATTATTTATGATTCTAATCTCATATTTCTGGACCTTAAGGTCATGTTCGAAACACATTCAAATATTTGGTAAGGGTTTCCTATCTAAACCTCCACATTAATTTGGGTTACACTTTTTCTCTCTTACACCGTTGAAATTATTAATTATTATAATTTAATCCTTGTAAATTATTTTTCAATGTTCTATATATGTATAACAATCATAACCCATATTTATTAGATATGTTTTTACATTCTTTATAAGGATCATTCACAATTCTTCTCAATAAACAAGACATATTCAAGGGAACATCTCGAATTCATACCTATTTTTAAGGGAAATATATAATATGTTTTAAGGCATGATTATTTTTATAAAATAACTATTTTTGTTGAAAAAACTACTTATGTTTGATTCTAGTTTTATTCAAAAAATATTAGAAATGATCTCTTTTTTTCAATGTAATATATTATTTCTCTCATGAACTTCATGATGACTTTATAATAGTATTTTCATCTATTTCAATACTCTTGTTGATTATTATTTTTAATTGGGTTTAATATTTTTTGATATCATCTACCAAATTTTATTGAATGGTTTATAATGATTTTGACTATGGATGTTCTATATTGATACAATTTAACATATAACTCTAAATATTTAGTTATTATTTTACTAATTTGGGAATCTTATTTACATTTTATATTTTAGTTTGATATGAATATATGTGTTAATTATGTTTCTCCCCTTTTATATGAAAAATTAATTAGACATAGAAAGTGTTATGTGGGGACTATTATAGCCCGTCGGTGGATCGATAGGTCTAATGAGACAAACTAGTTTGGGTTTGTACCCATTTCTATATAGTCATTGCAGGAGGCCTTGATAATATGGTTTTTATGTCCTGTATTATGTATTCCATCAATATAAAACCATTAATTGATATTCCATGTGATTATTAAAATAGTATAATATCGATGGTTATTTTTTATTATGGAATTATTTAATCATATTTTATTCCATCTAGATTATTCTCAAGATTACGTTTTAATGGAATGTGTAATTTTAGTTATTCACCAAGACTTATTATTTATGCCTCATCTACATTGCATACCCTTAATCAACATCTAATATAACCCATTTATTATGATTTATTTTTCCCCAAGATGAAACGATGAATATTATGAATGACTTGTAGGGATAATCTAGGATTTATAGATGTTTCCAATGGAATTTAAATATTGTATTTCATTTTAATATTATAATATAAAACATATGTATGTATTTTGTTTTCGAAAGCTGTGAAACTATTTGGTTTTTTGGGATTTTTCATCATTTTTTATATGATAATGACATAAAATAAGGCACCATATCTAGTAAACTAGGGTAGGGGTCTTTATAGTTTTTTTATTAATATATTTTTAATGAAAAAATAGATAATAATATTTTTTGGATTATGTTATTCTATATAATTTGATTCTTATTCTTCAAATGAGAAAAAATCATTTTCAATACTCATCATTTGGAGAAAAAAATAGTGGGTAGTTAAAAATTTATTAAAAGATAAAGCTATAATTTTCAATGACGTATGTTTCGTTATGTTATCTGTACAATTACTAATTGAATTCATCAACTCTTTGAAAATGATTTTAAAACAAAAACGTTATCAATTTACTTTGTTTACTGTGAAAGCAATGACCTTCTAACCCATAACTTATTTATTGTTTTGTTATTGTTAAAATTATCATGACGATTTTATCTATAAATCACCATCAGAACATAATAGTTAATTATTACTTTCATGGCCTTGTTTTCCTCCAAGAAATCCTAGTATGTATTATCTCCAGAGACCATTTTACTTCCATTTCATTATTCTAAAGTGGAAGTCTCATTAGTCCTTTTTCCTATGTGGGATTTCAAAAAATGTATTATAAATGGTCAAACCATAGTTATTGAGACTGAATTCAAAATAGTGATAATGAAATTTCTAGAGGGGAATAGAATTTAACATAATTTTTTTTTTAAATGAAATACTCTAGTTAATAGTGTACATGATACGCCACATCGAACATAATCAAACAACTAAATATTATTATTTAAATGTTATTGTTATAACCTAGTAATTAGAATTGTTGGTATGAAAAAGAATAATTATATTATTAATATAAGGTTTACACAAGTGTATATTATTAATTATATGTGTACCAATTGATTATAAATGAAAATAAAACCCTTTTGAAAATAAAAGGTATCGTTTTCTGAAAAAATATTTAAATGTGAACAATTGTGTTTATAAAATAGTCAAATAACTCTTTTTGGATTACATTAATGAAATATATATATATATAATACAATATAATATATTAAAAAAATTAAAATTCATCTTATATGTTTTCAAGTTAATATGTTAGAAAAAAATTCAGTTTTATGCATAAAAGATGTATTTTTTATAAAATGCAGTTTTACTGGCTTTTGATAGATAACTGTGGTAAAATATTTTTCTTCAAACATTTATAAAATATATATTAAAAACAAATTTTCTTTCATGAATGAATAATATCATATTTTAATTTTATTTAATTGTTTTTAATTTGCAAATAAGTTTTATGTTTTGGTGAATAGTGTAAATATATTGCATTTTAATTTAAAACAACATTTTTCATAAAATTTATTTCTACTGATAAATTAAATATTTGATTTATTTTAAAGTATAAATAGACCAATTTTGTATAATTTAATTAAAATTATGTCTTTAGATTCAATTTTAAATCTAATTTATATTTAAAAATATTTCAATATTTTGAATGTTATCACTTTAAAATTTTGTTTACTCATTCCGTCAACAGGATTAATCATAACATATATTTAGAAAATTATATGTTTTGATTTTTTATAAATGTATTCCATATTTTTAATCACAATTTCCAAATAGAGTAAATTATACCCTTTTAATTTTTTACAACATATGAATAGTAACTTTGGTCATTTTATTAACAGGGTTATGGGTAAATCAAGTAATTAAGGGTAAAAATAATATTATATGTAACATAAAATTTCCATAACAGTTGTCCTAATTTTATTTGATGAGTGAATTTCATTTAAAATAATCATGGGTCCTATTTTATGAGATATTGGAGCCACATGTATGACATTAATACTGTTTTTGTTTAATATTCAAACAAAAGTCAATTTTGTCATACTTTTGATTTTAACAAGTGAAATATTTAAAATATTAGTTTATATAAGGGACATGTTCAGATAAAAATATTCATATGAAATCAATAAATTTTATATTTTTTGTGTTAATTTATATTTATTTTTTAGGTAACAAATTATTAAATTAAATCCTTATATAATGATGATATAGTAAATAATTAATTAAAAGAAATATCAAATAAATGATATGAAAAATAATAAAATAAAAATTATTTATTGAATTATTCTCATCCATGAGTTTTTTGTACTATTTTTATTTCTGATTGATGTGTTAAAATAGTTTTTTTTAAGATATCTTGTTGTTATGATATTTTTAAAAAGTCATGTAATGAGCAGTGTCAAAACTAACATTAATAATATTTTATTAAATGATGTAAAATTCATAAAAATATAAAACTAATATCCCTAATTTTGATAAGTCTAAATAAGTCATTAATGACTCATATATTGGTATTTTTTATTTTTATATAAATAATATTAAACCTTAATATGTAGATTACATGATATCATAGTAAGAAGTAAAGAACATCAAATAAAATTTAAAACAAAAATATAATGATTAATAAATTTTGAAAAATTATGTAATTATCATTAAATAAAGGTGTTATGAAGCATAATTATCATATATTTGAAATTAATATGATTAAATCCATTTGGATTATAAAATTAATTTATATTAATTCAATATTTTGAAGATTTACAAGACTTCCCCTCCCCTCTCTTAAAAAAGGGAACCTATTATACTATATTTATCATAATTAAAAACAAATTTGGTTCATAAAATATCTAGCAAAATAACTTCCTATAATCATTAACCACATTTTAAATCTGTTAGTTTATTCATAACACCATTTTTAATTGTCGAAAGGTATTTAATAAAAGCATGTGGTACAAGGAAGATGTATCGTTTTTAATCAAGTATTTCTATTTTATTTCTTCTTCCACTTCCTTATAATATTATTAAAACATGATGAAATAATAAATATTGTGTAATAAATGTATTTCTATGTTATTTTTTAATATCATCACCTAAAACATTTTTTACATCCATCAAATGGGAAAATATTTATTGTTCATGTGTACGACGTACTACCGTCTCACGATTCGATATAATTAGTTTTCCATCAATATCTCTCGCAACTTGTTTTAAAGATGGAATTACACATTATATATGATATTAATGAGATATTTATCATTACTAAAAGATAATATATAATTTACATTCTTACCTTTCCATGCATGAAAAAATGGTAACGTCATTCTTACGTACGTGTGATCTATCAATTCTTTGAAGCGATGTCAATCGTTGTTCATCACCAAATCACATGAATGATATATATTAGTGTATTTGAAATATTAATTTAATATTAATGGTATTATTATGCTTATTTAAGGATAAAAAATACCTACCTACATTCCATAATTATCATTTAAAAATGAAAATGATACTCAAGAATATGTACGACTTTCCATCTCTCTGACCGTAACAGAGTTCATTTTTCATATCCATATTATATAAATGAATTTTAAAAAATAATTTATTTATAAAAATTATTATTATTTCATGAATATTGTTTTTTATATGAGTTATTTTTTTCCTCTTTTTACAATTGACCTCTTACAAAAGTCATTTTGGACTCATGTATCGAATATCATCAAGACAGCCGACATAAAATTAAATAATTATGTAATTGTTATAAAATGCTAATAAGTGATATAAAAGGAATAATAAAAAATAAAATCATTCTCAAAAAACTTAATAATTATCCTATTTTTATTATTATGGAATATAATTATTTTATGTGACAATTCTAACTCAAGGTAAGGGACTTCGACTCAATATCCTTCCATTGAGGGAGTGTTTTATGGTATACAACAACCATATTTTTTAGATGTATATAAATTAAAATTGAATTAAAATGTTTTTAATTTATTTATTATCATATATTTAATTTTTTTTAAATGTAATTCTTTTATGGGGATTAATATTTAAATGTTCAATGTGTTGTGGGACACCTTGAAGGTTTAATGATTTAATTATCAAATCCTTTTCTCCATATCAATAATCCTGAAATAATTTTACATATTTAATTACAATGATATAAAAGTATTATAAAGGAAATATTATATATCATTTTAATTTATTCAATTGGAGAAAAAATTAATCTTTTTATGTGTTTTATACAGAACGTTTACACAAACATCAAAAGGAATGTTCTATTCTTAATGTACATGACAAGAACGAATTTTCCACCTCTTTGATTTGTATTTAATATCTAGATTCATTTAAAATATTAGATGTTTTATTAAAATAAAATACATTCCTTACACTTGGGTATTTTGGAATTGAAAATGGTATTTTAAAGAAAATTTGTATTTTTATATGATTGTGTTTTCAAAAATGAATTAAAAGAGTTTTTAAAATTGTTTTATGATAATAGTGTTTTATTAATTATACAATACTTCAAATTATAGGAAAAAAGTTATCCTAATATATATTATACATGGGGTGGGCCAGATAGTTCTTGGTATGCCCGTTACATATTAACATGGGGTGGCCCAGATTGCAACGGGTAAGCCCATTACAGATTAGCATAATGTGTCCCATATAGCTCCTTGAAATCGCCTTTGAGAATAACAATATGTGGACTAGATAGTATTAGCTAATAATGTAATTACATAATTTAAATTTAGCCATATGGTTACACTAATTGAAAGGGTTTTCAAAGGTTTTTATGTAAATGTTGCTCTATGTCATCAATATGAGATTTAATTTATTACTATGGGTTTTAATGAATTTATTTGAGAAAATAATTTGTGTTTCTCATGTGAATTTTTTTATTTCATATTTTAAAATAACATTGAAGATAATGAAATTTTTTATAAAAGTTTACATTGTTTTACTGAACTAACAGTTTCAATTTTTTATATCACTTACTAAGCTTTTTTGCTCATACGAAGAATAAAATAACTCTTCAATAGGGTTTAAGGGGGAATAGAGACAAGGATTAAATTTAAAGAAAATATTGAAGATATATCATCATTTTAAATCAAATTTTATTTTAAATATTTTTATGGGAAAAATTGATACAAAGCATATTTGTCCACTTGTAATTTTATAGTTTACTATGAAAGGATTTTTCCTAACTCTATAAAAATATAGACTTAAAGTAACTTTTAGAAAATAATGTTTTATATATATTTTTGATAACATAAATAAGTTTTTTTTTTGTTTGGGTCCTTACTTTTATTTTAAATCATATGAAAAACAATCAATACTAATAATCATCCCTTGATGAAAAAAACTATAACTAGGCAGATAATATTTAATAAATTATAATTAAACAGTAAAAATGAAAGTATATTTTTATAAGGTTCTTAAATATCTAATAATATAGTTCTTTTTATGATACAATATATTATATCACTTCCACAATAGTCATGAGCAATGGTAAGGGTGTTTCTTCTCAATTTTCACTATTTCAAAATTAATTTTTTATCCACCTAATTTCAGAAAAATTGTTTTCATACTATATATTGGTTATATAATATCATGCGTTATATTTTATTAATGGTTATTAAGGTTCTATTTTATACTGTATCTTTTAAATGTTTTATATTAAACAATTTTTTATGTTGACAGGGATTTTAATGACTCAACTAATTTTATTAAGTCAAAATGATTCCATTTATTTAATATTATTTTAATAAATGGGTTTCTTATATTATATGGATATATTATAAATAATTTAATCCTTCATTTTAGGGAATCTCTTTGATGTTGGCAAGGGTTTCTCCTCTCTTTCATTTATCCTCCCCCCTCCAGCCTGGATCGGTCTGTGGCAGCTCCTTTGGTCTCAGCTCGGCATGGGAATCATCTTGTTTTGGTGTGGTATGATAGGATATGGCATGATCTCATTCTAGTGTGGCACTATGGGATCCGACAATGTTCCACATGTTTTTGGCCTCGGTGTAGATGTGATTCTCCAGTGTTTTGGTTCTGCCTATCTCTAGCCTCAGCGAAGACGAACCACGACGTCGCATGGCATAATTCCGAGGAGGCTAGGTGCGGTTCTAACGTTGTTCGATTCGGTTCGTCTCGGCCTTCCTGGAATCATTTGTGTACTCTGAATTCTCCGTTTCCGAATGCGTCCATGTTTCTATGGCATTATTTATAACATCTAATGAGTGAGTTTGGCTTCTTCGTTCATTAGGAGTGTTCAGATGAGGCCTCTAGCGGGCATCAGCGTGGCCCCGCGTAAGATCCGTAGTGCCTCGGAGGGGAGAGGTTTTTGGATTTCTATTGTGTGTTTTTGTAGGCTTTTAGATATGGTGTTGTTTCTGTTTGTTTGATTGGTTGTGATTTGGAGGTATTTGGTTGTTCTGGTTGGATGTTTCACTGCACTTTCACACTTTTGTTATTTCCACCATGACTGGCATCCTTTCGAACCTGGTGTGGGTTCTTAATCTCATGTCCCTTGGCGGCTGTGGTGGCAGGATATCTAGTGGAATGTGGCAGGGACTATCCAGAATGGTCGTTGTTGGAGGTACAATGGACTGGTGAATGTTTTTTATTGGGGATCCTATACAGTCTACAAATAATTACATCATATCTGGTTTAGAGCTGGTTACCTCCACTGTGGGTGGCTATACATATTTAGATTATTGAGAGCGTATGTTGTTTCCATCAGTTCTAGGCCAATACATTTTTCATTGGACAATGTGCTGAGCATCTATGCACTGATGAAGGCATTCCATAATAATGTTGATGTTGGGAAGGAGTATTTTATGTTTATTATTTGTTTGGGTTATAACCCTCTTGATTTTCAGATCGTATTAAAGTCCTTTTGTTCTTGAAGTCAGGTGAGGTTTCTCTCCCATTCCCAACATAAATGGGGGTTTATCCAAAAATTATAAAAAAATTAGGCCTTCAGGCCATTCAGTCAAATAAAAATATCAATTATTTCTCGTAATATTCAAATTTATCTTTAACTCATTTTAAATGAAGTACTTTTCACGCTTGTTATGATGAGGGTTTCAATAAATGTATTTCCAAAACATGAAACATGATTTCCAATTACAGGCTATATTTTTATCTTCAACTCCCCAATTCCTAATACAAATTTATAAATTTTTCTAAGATCCATTGTTAAATATTATTATTTAAAATTTCCCAAATTATTATCACTACACATTTTTTAAACCTTTATTCCATTTTATGGATCCATTATTGAATATTTTATATAATTGTAAATGACATAAAATATTCTCCTATGACATTTTGAAACCCTCATGTCATTTTCACAGAATAAATTCATATATTTATTTTTGAATAACTATTTTGAAAATTACTTCTTTTCAATTTATTAATTTTTATTATTTAAAATGTTACACCTATAATGTTATTTAAAAAACAATGTTATGAAAAAAATTAAGACTCTTATATAATTAGAATTCATTTTCCTATTTAATAATTAAATATTTATCTTCTATAGAGTTATTTTTTATGAACCAATATTTAAATTATTTTGTTAAATACTTAATTTGAGTGATTTCATTTTTGGTATCAACTCATATACTTTTGATATCACAATCTATGATAACATGTGGAAATGATATGAAACCCATTTTCATTCCATGGGGTTTTATGACGTGATTAATGGATGATATCTAATGGAAGACTAGTGTATGGATGATGATGGGTGGTTTTTGTATCATTTTATTATTCTTTGGTTAGGGTTATACATCTCATGAGATCCTCATAAACCATAGGTTTAGGAAAACTATGTAACTTATGGACTGTAGGTTTTCAAAACCAAAGTCACTTATAAACCCTGGGTGTGTAAAACCTATGTAACCTGTGGAGTTTATTTTTGTGAAACCAAACTCACCCATGAATCATTATTTTGAGAGAAATATGTCACTTATGGATTGTGGGTTTGCGAAACCTAAGTCACTTATTGATTGTAATTTTATGTAACGAGAGTATCTAATGGATTATTTGTTAAAAAAGATAAGTAACCTTTAAGCCATAGGTCTAAAAACCGTAAATCAAAAATATATCATAGGTTTGTAAAACATATGTATATCAGTCCATGAACCATTTAAAATAATCTGGCCACTAGTAATCCATGATTGACCCGCTCCAAAATCCTACTCCAATTGACCAGGGCTTGGTGACAAGAACTGAGTATAAATATCATACACATGGGAATCCATACCTAATATACATGTACACATGTGAACATATCAATATAATAGTAAAATGTCATAATGATAAAATGATCATACTAAAAATTCATGAATATATTTAATCCCACAGTAGAGTAAGATTGATTATAGAAAAGAAAACAACTATTGAAAATACCACAATAATAGTAATATTTTCTAAGCTAATTACAAAAACGCAGCCAGTCTCAATATACAACTCTTAGAACTGATTGTGGTATGTCTTGAACAACAAAGATACACGTACTACTTGTCACGAACCAGCCCGGGTCGACCCTGAACCGGTCACCCGAGCCGGTCCGCAGCAAGTCCCGAGGGGCATTCCCGATCCCCCCGGGATGGAAACTAGTGCCGGGCATTGAAATTTTAATCGTTGGGAATGATTTCAGCCCAAACCAAAAAAACAGGATCAAAGAAATAATATAAACTAAATAAAACAGACAAACACTAATGACATAAACAAAACTACATCCCAACATACCTCCATGTGACCTCGTGGGTCACCACCCAACTACAAACCAACGTCGCTCCATCACTGAGTGACTCAAGCCAGGAAAACCTCAACACAAGGAACCTGCAACTGAAATGGTAAAAGATAGGTGTGAGCACAAAGTACTCAGTAGGCGGGCCCCACAACAAATCCCAAAGAACTACCAGTAAATAATAAATCTACATAATCAAGGTTTGAACTACAATGTATAAAAGTAAGCTCTCATAATGTTTCACTTGAAAATCAAAACATGATACATTTTACTTATTCTTTTTCCAAAAATTGGATTTATTTCATTAGTTCTAAACTCATTTTAAAAGGAAAGAAGTGTTGAATTTTTAAATCTTACACAAAGAGAATAAAGTATTTTCATTTTAAAATCTTTTTCCTAAAATCTAACGGTATAAGCTGTGAAAGATGACTGTAAGTAAACAAGAAGGGAAAAACAAGTGCAGGTAAAAGTAAAACAGAAGTTATAAGAAATATTCATGGGAGATCCTAAACATCCCTAGAAAACCCATGGACGTACTCGGGTTCAGACTACCTGCTGGCATGGTACTCCATAGTCAATAACCAACTGGCCGCCCTAACAGCCAACCAGTGGCACGCCCCACAAGGCCTTACCTACCAAGGGGGGACTAACCTGTCTAATCGGGGTTAGCCAGCAACCGTCACTCGATTTTCTAAAAGACGCCCAGGAACCCATGGTAGTTTTAATAATACTATGTAAGTGGGAGCCCCTCGCACGCGTGACTCATATCACCGCACTTTCCAACACTTTACACGTACACCGCTACACGACAACCCTCGAAGGGAAGTCCCTCTATAGAGATTCCCCATAAGTACGTGTATATATATATAAGTAGTCAGTTCACAATTAACAAAGTGACAACCGGGCCGCCACATTATTTACATTTAAACCATTCGATATCAAAGAATTTCTAAATTATACGACACGTCATTTCGTTGAAAACTAGGAACACACTTAGAACTTCATTTAAGAAACTCAAATCAGCATATTAAACCTGAAACACACGGGTTCCTCAAGTAGAATCATTTTCCAATATCCAAACGCACCCCACTTTTATCAAGAGCCAAACAGGCCTTTAATCACTTTTTGAAGGAACACCATTTCTCAAATGAAATCCAAACTTTTGTGCACGCGACAAAGGAAAAAAAATTTCATCAATCAAGAACCACACTTTAAGTTTCCAAAATCAAGTTTAAAGGTCATACAGTCATTTTCTCTAATACAGGTTCTAAGAAATGCCTTTTCCATTAACAGTACATCTACTAATTTACACAAGCCAAAAACATTTCAAAACACAATTCAACATGACTTTCATTATTCCGGGAGAACCATTTAGCAATACTACCATGGAAGCACACAATTAAATCCAAGAAAAACACTTTCAATGAAACGCTAGAATTAAAACAGCTTTTATCATCAACAGATCACGACACTATAAATAACTACTTAATAATACTTTTAAATTTTCTGAAACTTAATAAAAAGTCAAGGAATAAATAAATTCTTAATTTAAAGGCGAGTGCAATGGGAGACCTACCTCGAATCGGAACGAAAAACGACACGGCGCAAAACTCTCGTTGCATAATGGTCGCACCGTATTCCACTGTCAAACAGGTCCTAAAACAAAAGACCATTAAACAGGTTCAACAATAATAATAACTTAATAGTAAAAACATTAATAATAATAATGTAAAAATAATAACAATAGTGATAACAATAACATAATAATAATAATAACATAATAATATAATAATAATAATAATAATAATAATATTAACAATAATAATTTAGCATAATTATAATAATATAATAATAATAACAATAATAATAATATAATAATAATAATAATAGCATAACCATAATATAATGTTAATATCAATAATAATATAATAATAATAACATAATAATAATAATAATGACAATAACATAATAGTAATAATAATAATAACTTAATAATATAAATATGATAATAATAATAATAATAATAATGTAGTGGTAATAAAATAATAATAATAATAATAACAATAATAATAATATAATAATAATAATGTAATAATATTAACATAATAATAATAATAATAATATCAATAATCTAATAATAATAATAGCATAATACTAATAAGAATAATAATAATAATAATAGCATAATAATAATAATAATAGCCATAATAATATAACAATAATAACAATAATGTAGTAATAATAATATTAATATCATAATAATAATAATAATATTAATATTAATAATAATAATAATGACATAATAATAATGATAGAATAATATTAAAAATAATAATAATAATAATAACAATAATATAATAACAATAATAATAATATCATCATAATAATAATGATATTAACATAATAGAAATAATAACACAATTATAATAATAATATAATAACAAAATAAAACCAAGCCTCCAACTTATAGGGGCGGCCGAGCGGGGAGAACGGGCCGGAGCGGGTTGGCCGGAGCGGCTGGCCGGAGCGGGGGTGTCGGACAGGGGGTGAGGTTGTGGACGCCGGAGGTGGCGGAAGGAGCCCGGACGGCGGCGGGAACCCGGACGATGGCGGGCTGGAGGGGAGTGTGCAGGATGGGCCGGACGGGGGTGTCAGGAGGCCGGAGGTGTGGGGCGGTGGTTCGATAGGAGGGTGCGCCAGCGATGGGGTGGCCGGACTGGTGGAGGCGGCAGGGCGCAGAGTCGGGCCGCCGACAGGGCGGTGCCGGAGGGCCGAGATGGAGATGGAGGGGCGCGACGACGGAGGGAGGCCGAGTGCGGGCTCGGTGCGGCGAGCAGCGGGTGGTGGAGGGCGCCGGGCAGAGCAGGAGCTGGACGGGAGTGCGGCGAGGGAGGACGCCGACTGGTTTCAGGAGGGGAGGGTGCGGGCTGGTGGCCGGGGGTCGCCGGAGGTGCGGCCAGCGGTCTGAAAATAGCGAGGTCGGGACGCCGACGAGGCGGCGGCCGGAACGGGAGCCGGACAGGGTGTCGCTGCTGGAGGGAGGGAAGGCCGGCGGTCGGGCTGGATGGTGAGGCGCCGGACGGCGAGGCATGGTGTGCGGCGACGGAGGGAGGCCGGGACGTCTTGAAGGGGAGGTTGCTGCGGTAGAGCAAGGTAGGGGGGTTCTCCGGACGGAGGTGGGGAGCGGTGGGGCATAGCCGGGCCGAGAGGAGGCCGCCAGAGGTCGCGCAAAGCTGGGAGCGGTGGAGCGCGCATGAGGGGAGCTCGCAGGAGGGGAGCGCGTAGGAGGAGCCGGGTGTGGGGAGCGCGCAGGATCCGGGGGCCGTGGCGGCGCACCTGGGGCTGAGCGGGAGCCGGACGGCGACGGCCGGAGGGGAGCAGGAGGTGGCGCATGCCGGACGAACCAGCAGGGGGGAAGGAAAAAAAATGGGGGAGAGAGAGAGAGAGGGGAGAGGGGAGAGTGGCAGCTGGGTAGATTTAGGGTTAGGATTATATATATATATATATATGATAATAATAATAATAATAAAAGACTAAATAAATGAATAAAAACTAATCTTAATAATAGTACAAATTTATAATAATAATATTAATAAAACTTTATAATAATAATAATAATGAAACTCTATAATAATAATGATAATAATGATAAAATAAATAATAAGATGACAACATAAAATTCTCAAATTTAAATGTCGGATGAACATGTAGTCACCCTGGCCAACCGCATGGTCACCACTAACGATGCGATGACCGCGCACTGGGGCGAAAATCTTCAACACAAATAAACATTAAAATTTCATACTGAGACCAAGAAAAGAGTAAAATAAGGGCATCTGTGGTCGGGGTGTGACAATTCTCCCCACCACAGACACTTTCTGCCCCCAGAAAGTCACCAAGACAAAAGTCAGTCAAGATTTAAGTCCATGCCCCAACGGAACTAAAAGAACCGAAGAGAACTGAAAATCTCGGGATGACCTTACTCCACACAGGTCACACCTGACCGATTAAAGAGAAAACTTATGTCCAAGGTTGAGGGGAGAACACGAAGGGTTCTCCCCACCACAAGACATAACTGGTTCGAAAATTTAACACACAAAACATACTACCACGAGGAGGCGGGTCCAGTGCGGGAACTCATAACCGATCCAAACCGACTCCTACAACACGATCAGATTAATACCTCTGTCGAAACATTGAACCCACGACTAGAGTCAACAACTTCAACACCAGGGATAACCCACAGAAAGTACTCAACCAGACATTGAGTCGGAAACATGATTCATCTAAATCCACAATCATAACCACATCCGACAAGCATAGCTAAACCAAGGTCAACCTACAGAAAGGTCTAACACACATTACGAAAGCCACATGATTCAGAATATCGCATCCACATGACAAGTCTTCTTGGATTATCATATAACAATTCCATCATAACTTTATTGAAAAACAATGCATTTACAACGCTGCTGAAACTTTAATAGCAGGAAACCAAATATAAAAAGGTTTTTATTTGTTCCACCGTCAATACGGAAAAATAGAACCTGGACCAAGGCTTCACAACCCTGGGAACTCCGGACTGTGTGCGAGATTCACCCCGAGACCTGTGGATGGGGATCTGATGGCTGAAGCATCTCCAGCCTCACATTCAGGTACTGACACTCTCCAATCACAGAGTCCTCTTTAAGCGATGCTTCTTCCAAAACTTTTCCAGATGACCCAGACAGCCGCAACGATGACACGTCTTCGGAGGGGTACGACAAGAGGGCTTTAAATTCCCATAGCGACCACACTGATAGCATACCATTGAACGATCTGATAAACTGGAAGCTGGGACCAAAGGGGATAACTCCTCATGAACAGGTATCTCTGGTGTCTTTTCCTCACCAGAGGATGAACTCTTACGAACAACCGAGGATGCTGGTGTACTAACCACCCTCGCACCAGAAACCAACTCGGCTAAAAATGCTTCCTCCATCCGCTTCTCGAAATGTTGGTCTTTAAGAGGGAGGACTTGCTCCTTGATCTCTGGACGAAGACCCCCAGTGAAAAGAGAGGCCTTCATGAGCTCATGCGATGCTATTTTTGGAGAAATGGAAATCAGTTCCTTGAAATGGTCAATATATGCCTTCACCGTCCGTTGGCCTTGTTGAATATGCACACGTTCTCTCTTTTTCTCCAGCTTCACTTCCTCAGGAACAAACCATTGGATGAAAACTATTTTAAAGAAATCCCACGTCATTACACCTTGCGTTGATGGTGGGGTAACTATCTTCCACTGGTCCAGAGCTGGACCCTCGAACAACTCCATAATTGCACGAACATTAACATTATCGGGAGTTCCCAACGTTCTAAAGACACGCTCCACTTCCTCGAGCCATTCCACTACCTCTAATGGACCTTGATCACCAGGGAGAATAGGCAAGGTTTGAGGAGGATCAAAAACTGGGCATGACTTATCTGAATCCTTAGAGACCTTTCTGGGCGGCATTTTTTGAGCGACATATAAAACACAAGGCCATGACCAAAATCAAACCGAAGCAACTTCAATAAAAGCGCCTTCATCAAAAACAGTCAGCACAAAGACCAAACAAACACAAACACAACCCAAAATAAAATCTCCTTTTTAAAATCCCCTTTTTATTTTAGACATTAAAACCACCCTTTGTTAAGACCACTTTCCAAAAACTAATCCACTTTCGAACCAAATTTTTTTTTTCAAAACCATTTCCCCTTTAAAACCAATTTCAAAAACAAGGTCAATCCTTTAATTTCAAATACACACCTAGGTAATCTCATGAACCATTGCACATGTCTTCATCCACTATCCAATAATACTCGCACCAACACGCATTTTTTTCCATGAATTCTCACACATGTGCAAACGTTCATAAAGAGGACATGAGGTTTCACCCCAAATAATTCTTAACCAATTCCAAGGAAACAACAGATTTCCAAATCAAGATATTTCAGTTTCAAAACCCATTTCATACATTTAAGGTCTTGTAAAAGTAACCAGCCCAATTTTTCAAAAACCTTTTTCATTTCCAACCACGTACTTACACAGACCAAAACAAAAGCAGCATCCAAATTTGCAACAACCACTGGAGTTAGGGACTAGTAGCCACGCTCAACCTGGAGACATGGTAGTGGGCCATGTCCCAAGTAAGCGTCGACCACTTGGTGGAATTCAAACCGTGTACTCAGACTCCACATAGGTCACTACTCCATGTGAAATCACGATGTAACGTCGGCTTTCCTCCGTTGTCATCTCTCAATCCAAGACAAACCAGAAAAAGAAAAAGACACAATTCCTGGACCACCCCAGGCGACTCGAGGTGTGGAACGGGCGAGGGTTCATGATGTCCTTCCTGTACCTACCTCTCAAGTCCTGAAAGTCCTAATCTCCACCTACCGGACAACCCAAATAACAAGTGCCTCCTTTGATACCATTTTGTCACGAACCAGCCCGGGTCGACCCTGAACCGGTCACCCGATCCGGTCAGCGGCAAGTCCCGAGGGGTGTTCCCGATCCCCCTGGGATGGAATCTAGTGTCGGACATTGAAATTTTAATCATTGGGAACGATTTCATCCCAAACCAAAAAAACAGAATCAAAGAAAGAATATAAACTAAATAAAACAAACATACACTAACGAAATAAACAAAACTACATCCCAACATTCCTCCATGTGACCTCGCGGGTCACCACCCAACTACAAACCAACGTCGCTCCATCACTAAGCGACTCACGCCAGGAAACCCTGAACACAAGGAACCTGCAACTGAAATGGTAAAAGATAGGCGTGAGAAAAAAGTACTCAGTAGGTGAGCATCACACAAAATCCCAAAGCACTGCCAGTAAATAAATAATCTGCATAATCCAGGTTTGAACTACAATGTATAAAAGTATGATCTCATAATTTTTCACTTGAAAATCAAAACACGAGACATTTTACTTATTCTTTTTCCAAAAATTGGATTCCTTTCATTAGTTCTAAACTCATTTTAAAAGGAAATAAGTGTTACATTTTTAAATCTTACACAAAGAGAATAAAGTATTTTCATTTGAAAACCTTTTTCCTAAAATATAACAGTATAAGCTATGAAAGATGAATGTAAGTAAACAAGCAGGAAAAAACAAGTGCAGGTAAAAGTAAAGCAGAAGTTATAAGCAATAACCATTGGCGATCCTAAACATCCCTAGAAAACCACTGGACGTACTCGGGTTCAGACTACCAGCCGGCATGGTACTCCATAGTCAATAACCAACTGGCCGCCCTAACAGCCAACCAGTGGCATGCCCTATAAGGCCTTACCTACCAAGGGGGGACTAACCCATCTAATCGGGGTTAGCCAGCAACCGTCACTTGATTCTCTAAAAGACACCCAGGAACCCACTGTAGTTTTAATAATACTGTGTAAGTGGGAGGCCCTCGCACGCGTGACTCATCTCACCGCACTTGCCAACCCCTTACACGGACACCTCTACATGACAACCCTCAAAGGGAAGTCCCTCTGTAGAGATTCCCCATAAGTACGTGTATATATATATATATATAAGTAGTCCGTTTACAATTAACAAAGTGCCAACCGGTCTGCCACATTATTTACATTTAAACCATTTAATATCAAAGCATTTCTAAAGTATACGACACGTAATTTCGTTGAAAACTAGGAACACACTTAGAACTTTATTTAGGAAACTCAAATCAGCATATTAAACCTAAAACACACTGGTTCCACAAGTAGAATCATTTTCCAATATCCAAACGCACCCCACTTTTATCAAGAGCAAAACGGGCCTTTAATCACTTTTTGAAGGAACACCATTTCTCAAATGAAATCCAAACTTTTGTTCATGCGACAAAGGAAAACATTTTTCATTAACCAAGAACCACACTTTAAGTTTCCAAAATCAAGTTTAAAGGTCATATGGTCATTTTCTCTAATCCAGGTTCTAAGAAACGCCTTTTCCATTAACAATACATCTACTAATTTACACATGCCAAAAACATTTCAAAACACAATTCAACATGACTTTCATTATTCAAGAATAACCATTTAGTAATACTACCATGGAAGCACAAAATTAAATCCACGAAAAACACTTTCAATGAAACGCTAGAATTAAAACAGCTTTTATCATCAGCAGATCACCACACTATAAATAACTACTTAATAATACTTTTAAATTTGCTGAAACTTAATAAAAAATCAAGGATTAAATAAATTCTAAATTTAAAGGTGAGTTCAATGGAAGACCTACCTCGTATCAGAATGAAAAAAGACATGGTGCAAAACTCTTGTTGCGTAATGGTCGCACCGTATTGCGTCGTCAAACAGGTATTAAAACAAAATAACGTTAAACAGGTTCAACAATAATAATAACTTAATAGTAATAACAGTAATAATAATAATGTAAAAATAATAAAAATAGTGATAACAATAACATAATAATAATAATAATAACATAATAATAATAATAATATAATAATAATAACAATAATAATTTAGCATAATTATAATAATAATATAATAATAACAATAGTAATATAATAATAATATTATTATTATTATAACCATAATATAATGTTAATATCAATAATAATATAATAATAATAACATAATCATAATAATAATGACAATAACATAATAATAATAATAATAACAACTTAATAATATTAATATGATAATAATAATAATAATAATAATGTATTAGTAATAATAAAAACAACATAATAATAATAATAATAATAATAACAATAATAATATAATAATAATGTAATAATATTTACATAATAATAATAATATCAATAATCTAATAATAATAACAACATAATACTAATAAGAATAATAATAAAAATAATAGAATAATAATAATAATAATAATAGCCATAATAATATAACAATAATATCAATAATGTAGTAATAATAATATTAATATCATAATAATAATAATAATAATAATAATAATATTAATAATAACAATAACATAATAATAATGATAGAATAATATTAACAAAATAATAATAATAATAACAATAATATAATAAAAATAATAATAATATCATCATAATAATAATGATATTAACATAATAGAAATAATAACCCAATTATAATAATAATATAATAACAAAATAAAACCAAGCCTCTAACTTACAGGGGCGGCCGAGCGGGGAGAACGGGCCGGAGCGGTCTGGCTGGAGAAGCTGGCCCGAGCGGCTGGCAGGAGCGGGGGTGTCAGATAGGGGGTGAGGTTGCGGATGTCGGAGGCGGTGAAGGGAACCCAGACGGCGGCGGAAACCCGGACGGCGGGGGGCTGGAGGGGAGTGCGCAGGAGGGGCCATACGGGGGTTTCGGGAGGCCGGAGGTGTGGCGCGGCGGTTCGGCAGGAGGGTGCGCCGGTGACGGGGTGGCCAGACTGGTGGAGGCGGCAGGGCGCAGAGGTGGGCCGCCGACAGGGCGGTGCCGGAGGGCCGGGACGGAGACGGAGGGGCGCGGCGACGGAGGGAGGCCGGGTGCGGGCTCGGTGCGACGAGCAGCGGGCGGTGGAGGGCGCCAGGCAGAGCGGGAGCTAGATGGGAGTGCAGTGAGGGAGGATGTTGTCCGATTTCAGGAGGGGAGGGTGCGGGCCAGCGGCCGGGGGTCACCTGAGGTGCGGCTGGCTGTCTGAAAATGGTGAGGCCGGGGAGCTGACGAGGCGGCAGCCAGAACGGGAGCCGGACAGGGTGTCGCTACCGGAGGGAGGGAAGGCCGGCAGTCAGGCTGGATGGTGAGGCGGTGGCCAGCGAGGCAGGGTGTGCGGCGACGGAGGGAGGCTGGGATGGCTTGAAGGGGAGGTCGTTGCAGTGGAGCAAGGCAGGGTGGGCCGCATGACGGAGGTGGGTAGCGGTGGGGCAGAGCCAGGACGAGAGGAGACCGCCGGAGGTCGCGCAAAGCCGGGGGCGGCGGAGCGCGCAGGAGGGGAACTCGCTGGAGGGGAGCGCGTATGAGGAGCCGGGTGCGGGGAGTGCGCAGGATCCGGGGGCCGCGGCGGCGTGCTTGGGGCTGAGCGGGAGCCGGACAACGGTGGATGGTGGGGAGCAGGAGGCGGCGCGGGCTGGCTGAACCAGCAGGGGGGAAGGAAAAAAAACGGGGGAGAGAGAGAGAGGGGGGAGAGGGGAGAGTGGCGGTTGGGTAGGTTTTGGGTTAGGATTATATATATATATATACATATATATTTGATAATAATAATAATAATAAAAGACTAAATAAATTAATAAAAACTAATCTTAATAATAATAAAAATTTATAATAGTAATATTAATAAACCTTTATAATAATAATAATTATTAAACTCTATAATAATAATGATAATAATGATAAAATAAATAATAAAATGACAACATAAAATTCTCCAATTTAAACGTCGGGCGAACACGTAGTCACCCGGGCCAACCGGACGGTCACCGCTAACGATGCGATGACCGCGCACTGGCGCGAAACCCTTCAACACAAATAAACATTAAAATTTCATACCGAGACCAAGAAAAGAGTAAAATAAGGGCATCTGCGGTCGGGGTGTGACACTACTGGTCCACCAAGGATTACTTTTCAATTAATATACAATTTATAATACATGAAAAAATGTGTCTAGATACCCTGTAGGGTTTATTATAAACATACCTTGTAAGATACCCCAAAATCAGAAAATAGAGAGCTCCAAAAGAGAGTCACCTTGATATAACAAATGTGAGTCAATTAGAAGGAATTATAATAACAAACCAAATATGCTCAATGATAAAAACTATGTCTCAATGTAAGGTCACATCCTCCCTAACAACATATGATTCTTCCTGAGGATCATAGGTCACTTCATTCTTAGGGGACACTTATCTAATCTCATAGATAATACTCGTACAAATTATAGATGATTCAATTGTTAGGCCAGTCCATTATCAGTAACTGTTGGAACTCATGAGATATAAATTCATAGATAAGGGATCACACCCAATGATTAGGGGGGATACCTAACCATTTTTAGGATAAACCGTAAGGAAGGGATAACATACCATGGATATCAAAAATGGGATACCTAACACAACATAGGGAAGAATGACAGAGGATCATACCCTAGGCCATAAAAAAGATTCACGACTCTATCCTGAACAAAATTGTACATGGGGTATATTATACTATACATAGGAAGGTATGTCTCACTATAAACTCTTTGGGGTGGCCAATGGGTATACTTAAACATTTATTCTATTACTTTAATTATGGAAACAAGGGCTACACACTACAAAGAAATGGGTACAAGGAATGTACAGGGGGAACATGATTTGTCCTACTAGGTTGTTCTACATTGTTTCATGGCCTGTTTAATTTTTCCCTTGCACATGTCATATGTTCATGCACATGTAATCTAGCCATGTTCATTCTTGTGTAACTAGGGGTTCACACCTGCTAGAAACCTTCAGATCACACATTTTGTAGTCAATTCACACACCCATGTGATAATAATATTTAAATATAAACCCAATCCCCTATAGAAGGGTTCCACATAGTGTGTTTTATTCTGAATTCTAATACATATATATTGGGATTCTAAAAATTAATATTGGATAAATCTATAATGGAATGATTTTGGACACCTATGAAAAACTATATATTTCCATGAAACACCTATTTTCAAATATTTGAAAAAACTCCATTGTGACGTGAATCTCAAATCTGATCCTATAGAAACAGTAAATTATTCCAAGAAAATTAATTTCACAATACTTTTTTCACGAGTATAGTCAAACATTCAGTAAAACTGAATGTCATCAATAAAAATTCGAATAATGAAGGTATGAAATCATGAATCCCAAATGTTGAGGAATAAAAACTATTAATTATTCAGGATGGATTTTTTCAATTAATTGAAAATTGATTAATGGAAAGGAAGTTTATATTTAACAATTTATAAATTTAAATCATAAAAAATGATACATTAAATAATTTTCTAAATGAATTGATTCCCTTTTGGAAGGTATAAATCAAGAACATGGAATAATTTAACCCAAAAAATTCACACATTGATATTATACATATCACATATGAAGAATAATTTTATGTTATTATCATTTATGAGAACCACAAATTTTTTTGATGATGGTATTCTTACACGAATGGTTCATTGATGAATTTATTGTGTTTATGATCATCTCCACAAATCAACCTGAAGATTCTTCCAATTTTAGTTCTTCAAAAATATCATAGGTTGATGTGGATAACCCTAGATATTCAAATAATAGGTATATAAAAAGATAGTTTGATAGAAATAGAAATTTTTTAGATAATAAATTTATTAATTAATTTATTTTATTTACTCAGACTAATTACCTCTAATAACATCAATTTAATTGAACATCCAACACTGACCAAACATCAGTTTCACCTATGGTAAATCCTACCTTCTACATTTAATGGAGGTATCAATTTTCTTATCTCACACAATATTTATAAGATAAACCATTTTTACAAAAAAAACCTATGCATGCATGTTATAATAATTATAATATTTTCAATATATCATCCCCACATTTCCATGGGCCCCAAAATCATGCCCTGACTCTATAAAAAACTCATAATATATTCTATAAAATAATCTAATGTGTTACACGAAAAAAACAAACCCATTACATTCTCACCACCTCATGGATTTCGTACAGAAATGAATAAATCCATCTCAAAATAGTGAGGGTAGTGAGCATGAATTTCGTTCTACCACTCCTAATTACTCCCCTAAATACTCTTGTGTTTCCAATGAACATGCACTAAACAAATTGCTTTCCAATGATATATTTTCTCTACCCAAACCTTTCCGCTCATCATGTACTCTAAGAAAGTATCTCTATACTCAATATCAAGTTTACCCTAGTCGATAATGTGGCTTAGTTCATGAAAATATGACCTTATTTTACACACATGGAATTCATTATTCACCTATTATAACTATGATGGTATGTATTACTGGTATTCCAACTCACTATCATTATAATGTGTTTGTAAGGTCCCAATCAATATTAGAGATAACTTTCCACCTCAGTCAAGTCTCTACAATAATCAATGTTTGGATCCCTTAAAAAACAAAAATTATCCATTTTTGAACTCCAAAGCCTATTTCATCAGTACTCAGAGGAGTTATAATTGATTTGGGTAGTTTTATCAACTGTTCAATGATACACATCTTTAATATATTGTCTCCCACCAACTTGGGTCCCATAAGTGTTGTCTCCCCTGGAATCATCCAGTATAGTAGTGACCAGTATGACCTCCCATACAAGGAATAGAATGATTTCATACCAGTGGTGGAGTGGTAACTATATTTATATGAAAAATACAATAAGGGTAGATTATCCTACACAGTATGGAAAAAATCCAACATGCATGCCCAAAACATGTTCTCTAAAACTTGAATGGTCCACTCTATCAATCTACCTATCAAAGATGAAACATAATTATCAAATTCAAATATTTATTAATTTAATCCTATAATCCTCTCCATAATTATGATATGAGTTAGGAATCAAATGATGAAACAATAATCATGGGAACTCCAAGAATAAAAACTATCTCCTGCATAAGAATCCATCACAATCTCTCCACTAATACCTTCTCTAGGATGTCTATAAAGTGGGATGAGATGGTCAATTGGTCTATGATCACCCATAAAACATTGTAACTAGTAGATTACCATGTAATTACCATCTATAAATATATATTGATACAATCCCAGTTCCACTTCATTAAATCCAGGATTTCGGCTATACTCACTGGAACATGGTTCTTGTCCCTCACCTATTGGAAAGTGGGGTGTCATGATATAGACTTGGAAAAAAAATATTCATCCCTAGAAATGAAATATAATATGGATTTCCTAGTTATATTTTCCCACTATTGGATGTACATCTAGGGGGTATGTTTTAAAATCCCTAAACACATATTCTCACAACATGTCTGGTACGATACACCATCATCGAAAAAGGTTGATGTGGCCCCCAATTCTGTAAAATGTATCTAGAGAATTTCTAAAGGATATATAGTTATAAATGATCATGAAATCGGTATCCCCAAGTTGTACCTTCTTGAAATTCAGAATAAATAGGTGGAACCAGCCATCAACTAAAGGTACACATTACTTCTTTAATCCTATAGGGAAAGCTATAGTAAGGACAAATCTTCTAGAATGTCTCTCAACAAATGTGAATGAGATTTTATACTAAGATCATATTCCAACATGTTGAATATTTTATGAAATATAGCTATCAACATTGCCTTGGGATATGATATTTTATAAAAATATATACCTGAGGCTATTATGGTAATAATAGATGGTGAATCACTCTACCATAACATATTTCATCCATTACCTTAGTGAAAACATAACTACTACCATCTCCACATCATATTTCAAGTAGTTTTACACATTCAATCTCAGCTTACATGACTCATATGAAATAATATATTGACTCTACATTAAAACACTTCCATTCCCATCTCTGAATTACTCGATGAACAATATTTAGTAAACACCCTCCTCTGACTATCTCAAGATGGGTTTCTCATCAACCCCTCATGTATTTCCTAAAATCCCAAATATCACTTTTCTGTGCACAAGAATGGTTGATCCTTATATGATGATCAATTAAAGGTTCATGATCCTATAGAAAACTAACATTAACATCCTATAACAAATTTTAAACCTAAGGAACCTCCAAAACTAAGTACCACTCATAGGTTACTCTCAAGATAACACTACCTTAGTCATGGTGGGGTCTACTACTACTCCATCATCTAAGAAGAAATTACTCAGGATGTGAATATATATATTTCATAAATGACACATTGAGAGATTCCTAAAACATTTCATCTCTTAGAGTATATCTGGAACCATTAAAAAATGTATCCCATGTTTCACCAATGATGATGTGTGCATTAGGTTTTCATTATAAAACACTACCATTAATTGGTACGAGTATATTTAGTGATCTAGTATATGGGTCCAATGAAAACTACTAGGGAATTAGTAATGTTGAATAGAATAAAAATGAATTTATAGTGATCATGGTATCATGAAAATTATAACTTAAATATATCTTACTCTCAAACATGAAGTTGGTGATGACTCGACCTCACATCAAACTTTGAGAACCACATATCCCCTTTTAGATGTTAGAAGAGGTAATCTCTCCTTGAAAGTGTATAATTATTATTTATGGTCTCCATGTTCTGGTGATGATAATCAAGGTATAACCTTATACTACCATCTTACTTCATAGTAAAAAAATATGAGGGATACCTAGAGGGACACACCAGGTCAAGAAAACTGTTCCAAAAATCCTCCAACTGCACCTTCATTTCTCAAATATTTATGTAATCCGTGTATTATGATAATATAGACATTAGGGAAGTCAATTAGATCATTTATATATATAATTCAATCTCTTGGTGAAAAGGTATGTCTAACACCACCTTAGGAAGGACATCCTCATAATCCCTAACCATAGTAGGAAACTAAAATCTCATAGATTTAATTTCTTCAAGATTCATATTATCCATCTAATAGGTAATCAGTGTATCCTCATGTGTACAATCACACCATTCCATATTTTGGATTCCTTCTTATAAAATGAATAAAAATATCATCCCATTAACTCAGATGCATTCTACCCAATATATAAAATCTTCAATCTATGCATGAACCATGGAGATACATTCTATACCAAAAATGAAAATGTTGTCCTTATCATGGCTAATAAAAGAAGATATGCATTTCCCTCCACCACAATATACAAGTTACACTATCAAATAAGTGTGGAATCACTGAATCTTCCCTGGTAAGAGTCACTAAATTCAATTTCTAAGTTAGGAGATCCCTTACAATCTCTAGAATTCAAATATTGGATGAAAAAATGATCGAGTATCTCATGAATGTTTCTTTAAAAAATAATATCAAATGAGAGAAATATAGATCATACCATGAATCATATCTAATGGCTATGGATCAGAACCATCCATTGCCTATAGTTTTCTATGAACTTGACCACCAGAATCTTGAGCCTAGAGGTGTTCACCAGATGGTTGTATTGGTGGTAACATATCATAACCTCAACCACCAACTACTTCTCTCCCAGATCGAATTCCATTTCTTTCACTGTATAGTACTTCGTACTCAAACTTTTTCCTATACCTTTGGGTTCCATCAACTATCTCTCTATTTAGATCTTGGTAGGTCTAAAAATCCATTGTGATATAGCATCACCCATCAAAAGATAAACAGAACCTCTTTCTCAACTAACTAGATCCTCCTTGAGATCTTTTAGAAACTAGCATGTTGTCCTGATTTTTTCCCTAAATCCACCACACAAGTCTAAATGCCAAATTCAACCATCAACTACGAGTTACTGGGGTTTGAGGTCCACATTACCCACTTCCAAAATCCACTATTAAAAATTAATCAAGTAGATAAATATCCATGACCAAGGCACACACAATCACTCTAATGTATAAATGGAAACAGTGAGAAAGAACTCAAAACCGAATATTAAATTGAAGTGCACACATAAAGGAACATGGTAAAATTTTTCTATCACAAATAAAATCCATGTATTAATATGATGGGTTAGTTAACATCTATGTCTAGTATAAAACTACCATGATACCATGATGGATCTCTAAAATCTCCTACATACATACTTCTTACAACATCATTGGATAAAACACATCTATTATGATGTACTCAAACAATACCCAAATGAGATTCACCTCATCATGCACCATCATCAACAAGGACCAACATCAACATGATATTCCATGGATAAGGCTTATCAATAAGACCACCATCTGACTAGGAGGGGTCCTAACAAGGAAGAAAATGATCCCAACTACCTTGATTCGATCCTATACTACTTGGGGATCTAGATCACCCTAAAACAATAGTGGTATATTCCCCTAGAACAAATGAATTTTTCTCATCCCATACAACTTATCATCAAGTATTTATTAAAAAATAATCTTCTAAATGAGTGGTGGTATAATCGTCAATCCACCCAAAGTATCCTCTTAGTTGGGTCCCTATATAAATCCACATCGCTAAGTATATCATCATTATGATCTTACTATTGAATTATTGTTATATTTTCTTATGGAGGAATCATTAAATTGTTAAAATACACTATGTTAAAAGAGAATATTTAGGGATCTAACTCCATATCTACATGAAAACCGTATCCCATTCATAATTGATGTGTGTACCATAGTTTTCCCTATAACTAGTACTGACATGTTCTAAGAATATAGGCATTCTATATGCATCCTAAAGAATGTATATGCTAGTTTCCACACAATTACTATGTTACATGGCATGATCGTTTAACATAAAAAACATTAACACTGTATTCATAGTTCCCAAACAAATCCTTATGGCTAGAAAATATCAAAACAATGAACTAAACACTCTATGCACTGAAGCCAATGTATTATGTCCCAAACCATTGTGGCCCACATGGCTACAAAAAATACAATTGTGACACCACTAGAATTCCTATAATAGAAAATGGGTTGGCGACTAAAATTGGGTAGGAATATCCCACACAGGGGATGCCTTAGCCTAAACTACTTATAAAAATTCTAACATCTTTATACACTAGAATAATATTGAAAATAGATACAAATGATAAAAAAATTATATTATTCAACTAATCACATATCTGAGTTCAAAAAAGAGAATGGAAAATAAAAGTGAAAAATAAAATGTCACTATAATTGTAAAAGGGTATAATGTACTAATAAAAAGGTGGACAAATATCAAGATGAAACTCTAGGATCGGATTGAAATCCTTATAGAACATTTATGATCTAAATACTTATATTCCTACTAGGTCTAATTCCAAACACCTTTCGACTATATATGTTAAGACATATGTGATATGATCTAATGAATGGGAGAGTATAAATAAACCAAATATACCAACCTAAAATAATGAAAAAAAGAATCTAAAGAGAGTTATCTCACTATTTTAATGGTGAATCTATTATATAGAAAGACAATAAAAACACATATATTATCAAAGATAAACACCAGGTCTTAAAGTATAGTCACATCCTCACTAAAATCCATTGACTTTTTCTAAGGCTCATAATTCATGTTCATATAAGGTGACACTTTTTAGTTGTCACTGATTCTTATTGATATCCTCAAAGAGGTTTCACTCATCAGGACATTCCCTTCTTAGTAGGTACTATAACACATTTGATTTCTATACATTGGTAGGGGATCATTCTCAAGGATTATGGGGATACCTAACCTTAACATAGATATTCCACTATGGATGGAATCTCATGCACTGTATATTAGAAATGGGAAACACTTACCAACCTAGGGAACAATGATATATTATCACACCTTACACAAATTAGAGAGATAACTGACTCTATCAATAACTATAATATATAAGTTTTCACTCAATTTATACTCAGGAAAGGATAGAACACTATAACCTCTTAGAGATGGGCCATGGGAAAGAACCCACAATAATAGACTGAGGAAAATATGGGCTATACACTACTATGGAAGGGGTGAATGGTGTGTATTGGGGCATAAGGCATGTCCAACTAGTTTCATCCCTATCATTTTTGTTTCCTCAAAAACCATCACATTCCTTTAGAGTATGGTCATTCCCATGTACACAGGTGGTGTTTGTGCCCATGTGACCTAGGTTACATGTCTGATCACTATATTCATTTCAAATGATGTGTTGTCTTTTCCCACAATCATGGGATACTTATCATTATGCATATACCCCTTTAACCATTGAAGGGATCCCTATGGTGTGTGATCGTCCGAACTATATGACGATTGATTGGGATTTTCCGAAAAAAAAACTTCGGATATTACGATGTATCTTATTACATTACATCCTCCTATACGTTATCCATAAATCATTCCAAAAAGTCTATATTAATGTTTCACTAAACCTGATCCTCCACCAATGTATGGATCCCAGCCACCCATATTATTTGAAATTGTCTCATGTCGCATTGTGTTTCCTGATCACCAAAACTCACAAATATGTCTCTATTAATACAACATTGGTATTCCTTCATCATTAAAAATTTTCCATATCACATTTAATAATTACTCGAAACACATGAAAATGATACATTATTCAAAAATACACATTCAAAATAATAATTTCCTGGGTATAATAGAACCATCAGTCAAATGAAATGTCATTCAAGATAGTTGTAAGAATGAATGGATTAAATCTTGAAACATAAATTGTGAGGAACCATAATTATACATATTTTAGGTAATCCTTAATCCATTGATGTAGAAATTTATAAATTTAAATTAAATTAACAATACACAATTATGAATTTTCAACCATTAATGAATAATTATCAGTAAATTTATTTTTTTAAAAATAAATTTTTGTTCTACATGAAAAAATAAATAACATGGATTATTATAACAAAGAAATTCATTTATTAATATCAGATGGATGAATGATTAAGAAATTTATGCACAATTATCATTAGAGACATCCAAGAACCAAATTGATGGAGTCATTATAACATGACAAACCATTGTGGTATTTTTTGTGGTTATTGTCATCTCCACCATTCATTGAAAATATTCTCAATATTGTAGATCTAAAAAATTCCCTTCAAGTTATCAAGATAACCATAGATAATGATGAATTATGAAAACAAAACTAGGATATTGTTGGTTTATACAATTATTTATCAAATCAATTAATTAATTAATTAATTTACATTATCTAATTTCAACTACCTTCATCACTTTATTGGAATGGCCAACACAGACCTAATATAAGTCGAACATAGGGTAAAATCAATGATTCGAAATTAATTTAGGTCTTATTTCTCCTATATGAGACACCATTTTAGAGATAATCCATTAATATAGAAAATTTAGTACATGAGATATAGTAAATTTAATATTATTAATATATCATCATTGTGGGTCCATGAGCCCTAGAATCTTATGTCGACTCCATACCCAACTCCAAATATATTCTTAAAAATATTCCAAAGTGTCACATGGGGAAAACAAATTCCTTACAATTTCAATTATTTTTAATAGGTTTTGAAATCTATGTTACTAGTGGGTTATAGGTTTTTGGAGCCTATGATTCCATTTAATGATTCCTTTTTCTTATAGTAGTTCCATAGTTATTTATGCATCATTTCAATGAAGCATCAAATCTGTATTCCTATTATTATTTTCAATGGATCTAGTTTATTATCTCATGTTCCTAAACTCTTATCCTATGTTATATTTTCTGTCATTTGAGATTACATGTCTTGATATCAGGAATTATAGCTAATTTTTATTGTTTCATGTTATTTTTACGAATATATTCCTCCCATTATCTTGTTTCCTAAAGTTCATATAATATTAACCATGATGAATTGTTGATGATTTTTTCCCTTAATTATCATTTGATCCCACCAATTTATTATGTCACCAATTCTGATCATATAAATATTTGAATGATATATGAGAATCTTAGAAGGGAGTTTTGTGTGGATCACTTTGGTAAGAACAAACACAACTATTATAGAATAATTTACTTATGTATCTATTCCTAACAACAATTAAACTTCATATTATTTAGATAGTGAGATTATTAATGGATTTAATGTTTAAATTATTGATATATAAATTTTTATCATAGTAAATATCAATATTTATCAATGATTTTGTCTACATAATGTGTTTTTATCATTGGAATGGTGATTGTGTGTTTGAGGAACCTTACATTGTGAGCCCACAAAATAAAACCAGCACACTTTTATACTTACTAAAAACAATCATTTTTCGATTTACCTAACCATGAAACTCAATGGTATTTCATATATAGATCATAAGGATTAAACCCTCTTAAAAATAGAAACTAAACATATAAACATAAAAAATTAGAATTCCAACAATACCTCAAATAAAAAATATTTTAAAAAAACCTAATGAAAAATCCATAAAAACAATGACATAAAAATCATTGAGAACTGAATCAACTAATTATTATATAGAATCCTAGATGAAACACCATTGAATGATAATTATAAAACCAAACCCTCAACAAATACACATATATAAACACAAAATTATCAAGAATACCACCGTTCAACCTTTTATGTTTTGAGGGAATTAAGGATTTACATAATAAATTTATATCCATCACTATTATCCAGAAAAACCAAGGTAAATAATGAAGAAGTGTGGATTGATTCATGAAATAAAACACATCGTCTAAAATATAATGAGGCTTTCAATCAACAACACTGTTTAGGGATTGGATAGAGTCTAGAACTGAATATTCTTCGTTAAATAATCAAATGATTTACCTTTGGGTTTATCCTCAGACTAATTATTTATACTTCCATTCATAAAATTTAAAGGATTAATTCTATAAATATCACAATATTTTGAAATAATCAATTAATGCCTCACCTCCTAAATGAAATATTTACATTATCACCCAAGGGTTAAAATAAAAAAAATAGAATTTTCAAGATGAAACACACTAATATAAATTCATATAATATCATTTCTATAAAAACATTAACTTCTTATAAGGTATTTTGAAACCCATTTCTACAAATTAATATAGTTTAAAAACAATACAATCTAATTTTGAAACAAAAAAAACATCATAACATACCCATTTTTACTTTTAAAACCCTGACAATAATTAAGTATTTTTTTACAATTTGATCCCTTATCCAAGATGTAGAAAAAAAAATTTCAAAATATTAATATATAAGTTCAATTATATTTGAATAATTTTTATAACAATTAACAAAATCAACCACTTTATAAAACACCTGATTTTAAATAAAGAAATTTTTCCCAAATTAGCACACCCAAGACCATTTTTGCACTCAATGTTTTTTAAAATTACATTTTTTATCAAAAATATATATCCCGAAATCAAAAACATATAATTTATGAAAATAACCTAATTATTCATATAAAAATAATTACAATCACATAATTATAACAATAAATCCATCTTCAATTTTTCTCAATCAATTATGAACAAATTAAAGAGTGATATGGTACTAATGGGACCAGGCATTAAAAATTAATGTGGTATGCATATTAGTGAAGGACTTAGCACTGTGGTTTTTCAGTTACTCTTCCAATTAGGAAATATCATCTCAAAATCTCACCAAACCTTTTGCATGGTTTTATGTATTGTGAATAAAAACTAGTAAACCCCTGTTGTTCCAATATTTTCACCCCAAAATGTATAGGAATCAACAAAATCAACTATAATACTTAATGAGGACAAAAATATCATCTTCAAACATTAAAATATTAAAAGTATCCAATAAAGCTATAAAAATAAAATAATAAAAGTGAAACATCCCATATAAACTCAATTTTCATCATGATGAAGAGTTATCACAGAACATTACCATACACTCCGCCAAAATTCCAACATTGTTATCGATTTTCTACCATGAAACATCCCAAATAATGAGAGACAATTATATACAGAGTAGTCCCCTTTATAAAAACATAAGATTTGATAGAATTTGTAATTAATTAGCCCTGGATAACACAACATGTAACATGAACCAGCCCACACATAGGCCCTAATGGTGTTCCCAATCCCCATGGGATGGAAACTAGTGTTTAGGAATCAAAGGAATCCTCTTGATAATGATTTATCCCCCAAATAAATTTTTACATTCAATGGGACATTGAAAAAAAATCATGCATGTACCTTTCATAAATTGGACATCCCTGAAAAATAGAATAAATAAACAAATAGATAAACAATATAAAATATTCTTATTAAAAAAATACTAATACAACCCATTTACACAAATTTTTTTACATTTCCCATAAAAAATACATAATATGATACTATAAAACAAAACTTAAAACATAATAAAATAGGGTTTATCCTAGATGATACATAGACATACCCAAAATAATTGAAAACCAAGGTGAAAAAATATTCTGAATCCAACTCTATGGAACCCAAGGTTTCCTTCCACATCTAAACTCCCCATCTTCAATCAAAATAAATGATGAAAAAATCGAAACAGAACCTAGAACATGTGAAATAAAATTGGTTATATATACACACATATGGTGTGAGAGAACATTCCTAGTAGGATATTAGTATAGATTATAGGAAATCTATTTAGTAAAACATTTCATGAATACTAGATTTAAAATTGAATAAATAAAATATGGTTTTTAATTTTAAAACTATAATGAATAGAAATCAAATGTACTTAATTTAAATAATAAGTCCTCTAGTTTGAAAACATAGGCATGTGAAATTTCTTGTAGAACCAAAATAATCACCATTTCTAATAGGAAAATATGAATACCACTCAAAAAATTAATTTCAATAATTTCAAGAAATCTAACCATATAGTCGGTTATTAATTTAAAAATGTTTCTTTAAAATTTGTTAAACCCATTTCAAATAATAGGTTCACATAGATAAAGAAGACACACACAAATAGGAACCATGAGGTCCTAATATACAAGAAAATTCAGGAATTATTGGAATCATGAGTTCAAAACCTCCAGGGGATATGGAATCTTTTAAATTGAAATCCCTTAGGTAATAATACCTATAAACTCACGAGAATTGTGTGATAGAAAACTATGAAATAATGTTATATGAACCTAAATTTTTCACTATTATCCTAGGATGACCTATAATAGAATGTAAATCTAGGAATTCATGTCAAACTAGTCAATCTCTAAAACGCTCCTAAGAGAGATATACTAAAATTCCCAAGCTATAAACATCACATAATATTGTGTTATGTCAATAATTCACCTTGAGGATCATTTTAGGTTAATATTTTTAGAGACATAGGCCATAAATATTACTTAAGAACTAAAATTTTACAAAGTAGTCACTTCTACACACTATCCATTGTTTCACAATATGAAACTCGTTACCTTAAAAAAATATTACATTTTCATGATAAATAAATTCATAACACTCATATTGACTCCATACATTGTCTTACCCATCCTTATAAATTGTGAAAAATATTTTAAATACGTGGGATGAACCTAAAAACTTTGAAAGGGAAATAAAATATGAAATGAATCAATTAGTCAGTGAATATTTTAATGCTCAAGAAAAAATTTCACAAAATCATAATTTCACCCATAAAACATAATACACTTAAGAAACCTCATGAAATCATAAGATTCCTGAAATATATTATTAGATTTCATAAATCATAAAGGTAACTTTTGGAATCCATACAATACATAAATTGCAGCTTTCACAGCTACATATGGAGTGACCATGATGGTTATATTTGGAATACCCATCATCGTATATACCCTAAATCTCAAAGGAGAGATACAACTATTTAACTTCGTCGCATTACCAAATGCATTGGAGAGCTATCCCTGGCTCACCCACCCTTGGTTTATAATGGGTCCACCCTTATACATAAAAAATTCCAAAGAACCCTAAAATAATCATAAAACATGCTCAATGGAAAAATAAAATTACAACTTTCAAATCACATTTCATTTTTACAAATCCGCACACATAAAAATAAAAACACATTATTTGAATATAAATGTCTAAACATGAAAAATAAAAATCAAAAAATTATAATTAAATTAAATATAATGTTTTTATTCGTGATGTATATTATAAAAAACATTCAATGTTATTGAAATAATCAATCCATTTTAAAATCGCAATATAATTTTAAAAAATAATATTTTTTAATAAAAGTATCCCATACCGGTTTTAAACATTTGAAAGGAATTTAAATTTTAAAACATCCATGTCCATAAAAACAAATCCTTAAAAACATTATTAAAACATTGAAGATAATTAGAAATACTTATAAGAATAAATCATTGAGGAATTTAAAGAGATGTTTTAGTTAAAGAGTCCCTTAGCAGTTGAGAAACACATGAATAAAAATCATTGAATGATAACTCTAAATAAAAATTTAAATATCATGATAATATATTAATTCATGATAAAACGTGTCAAAATGGTTTTATATATACTTTATAAATAATAAAAGTTCATAACATCAGGATATGCCTCAATGAAGGTATATTGACTTGAAGTCCCATACCTTGAGTCCGACATGTCTCATTCATTTATTATATTCTTGAAAATAAAAATAGGGTAATTTATAATTTCATGATAACTTTATTTAAAATTATTATTCCCTTTATATCACTTATTTATAATGTTTAAACATTTACTTAATTATTGAAGGTCACATCAGACGTTTTTTCAATATTCAGTAATTGAGTTGAATATAAACTAAGTATGATTTCAGTAGTCGATCTCGTCATCAGTCCATCAACTCCAGAATAAAATTCATGATGTAATGATCACTATTTTATATCAATTATACTTTTAAATCCATTCATTGAATATGGATATGAAAAATTAGTAACGTTACAGACATGGAGATGGTAAGTCGTCTGTACTGATAAGTAACAGTATCATTTTTTAATGATAATTATGGAAATATGGTAAATAATATTTTTTCCATTAAACAATGATAATAATATAATTAATATCATATTAATAATTTAAATATATTTATATATATTATCCAAGTTATTTGATGATTAAAAATTAATGAAATGAATTCTTAGAGGTGATAGTACACTTGTACGGATGAACAATGTTATCATTATTATGTTAATGGAATTTAATAACATAATTGATATAATGATATTGATTTCATGAATATAATATATGAATGTTGATTATATCATTATAACCATTCTTTGTAGATGGTTATGGGATATAAATTATATCTGTTCGCAGAAGTCATAGTTCACATGTACGCAATAGATATTAATTCATTTCCAATTTAATAGAAGTGGATATGGATTTAGGTGATGATATAAAAATAAAAACAGCTTAGTATTTTTATTATTGTATATTTATTACTTAATAATGGTTGAAGGCGATTTTAAGGATTAGGAAGAATAAATAAAATATAAATACTAAAATAAAAACATTACCTTTCGTTCAGATGATCACTTTTCTTTACACCATAACACCTATAGAGACGACGTTATGCTGAAAATAAAGCACCAATAATGGAGGAAATAGTTCAAGGAAGGATATTTGGAATATCTTGGCTGAGCCAAATGTTTTTGTATGTGTTATTAATAGAGGAGAATTAGTTTCCTTTTATAAGAGAGGGGAGGGGTACTCTTAGAATTATGGAAAGTATTAAATTAATATAAATTAATTTCATTTCCAAATTGGTTCATGATTATTTATATCTAATATATAATTTGAATGAGTCTAAATCTAATCATACCATAAAAATTATACATGTTATGGGTATTTTTTAATCCTTATCTTTATGTTTTAACCCTTTTAACATATACTGTTTTATTAAGTAATTTACAATTTGAGAGTTTAAATAATTACCATAAAATGTAATATGACCTATTAATGAATAACTAATTACATTTCTAGACATATATAAAAATGTTTTCTAAATAATAATTTTTTTAAAATTTAATAACAATTAATAAATATTATATATTTTAAAATTTGAATTTTATCAATTTTGATACTATTCATTAAATGACTTTTTCAAAAAAACTTATAACCATGTGATTTAGTAAAAAAACTAAATTAACACATCTCTAAAATCTAAAATTAATCCATAAAATTTGTTGATGGATTAAAATATTTTAATTAATATTTATTTTAATATTATTAATATCATTTATTTGATTATTTCTTTAATAAATTTATTACTGCATCATCATTGTGACACAATTAAATTAAATAAAATATTTTCGAAAAATTATAAATAAATTACCATGATTTATTTAGAATTTTTTATTTATAAATAATATATTTAGTAATAGATATTATTTATATTACCTGATAATAAATTTGATTTAGAATTAAGAGACATGTTTATGACATCATTGTTTTTTATTTTAAATAAAATGTTACAAATATCATAATCAAACCCATGTGGCTTCTAAAGGCCACTATTTCGGACCAAGTTCTGGATTGGTTGAAAATAACTCTTCCTATAAGATTGGTATAATTATTAGAGTTGTTTTCACAATATTATAATATTTATTTACCTTTAATTATTTGATTTACCCTTCATCGTGGTAAATTAAATACTAATGTTACTAGTCATAAAAAATTATTTCGATAATATTATCTCACATTTTAAATACAAATTAAAAGCATTTATTTATATTTTTAATAATTCATATCAATTAATTGAAAAAAAATTAATTTAAAATTAATCTTGTTGATGGATCGTGGAATCATGTTTTATTAATGTAAAAACGTTCAAACAATCACAAAGTATTTATATCCAATTTCAATTTGAAATTGATCCAATAACATAAATTAAATTAAATGATAAAACCAAAATATGAATATTGTTTAAATAAAATTGAAATTATAATCTACGAATAAAAAAATTTAGAAACAAAAAAGATGTTTAGCATTGAAACACAATATTTTTAACAATTTATTAAACTATGAATTTTTTAAAAAAAATACCAAACAAACAACCAAAGTAAATAGTGATCCCCTGTTTCCTAATGAGAAGTCTTTTTTTCAAATGGAACTTATGATAGTGTAAAAAACTATATTTAAAATGGTCTCTCCTTCAAAAGGTTGTAAAACAACCATTTAAAAATATTTGATATTTTTATTCATAAAATTGGATTTATTGATATTTTAAGCGCATAAAAATTAATGGAAGAAATTTAAAATAATATTAAAAAAGTGTGAACATAATATAGCCAGTTCTTCTCATTCTCTCTAATACAATGTCTAGGTGATTACTGCCACATAAACTGATAATATTAATAATTTATTATTTTTCAATATAACTTAGTCATGTGTACAACAAAAGAATTTAGAGAAACCCATTGTTGTGTGTTGGTTATGCTTTCAGATGTTTTATTTCCTTTAATGTAAAATTACTATCAAATTAAAAATATAAATAAATATGAAAATTTCATATTCTACAATTACCTGGGATGTTACATCCTTCCCCCTTTAAGAAATTGTATCCCTACAGTTTTAAATTTGGGCTTGGAAACATTATTTAAATATCACATTGAAAAAAAGATTCAATAAAACCTCTACTTTAAAATAAATAATGGGATGTACAGATATCTTCTGAGATAACAACTACGAGGGTTTTATTTAGGAAATCATGGATATAAAATAGAAAACTAACCATCGTGTTCTGATGGAGAGATATAGAAAACATTTCCAAGAAAATTTTAAGAATCAAAAAACCATGATTTTGGGATGCATTAAATGGTCTTTGAATTAAGAGTAGTAAAATTAAAGGGAAGATGTTTTTTTATATTCTTTTTATAGAGTTGAGGAATTATTTTACTACATAGACTAAGAACATAATGAAATATACTTTCCTATAAATAATATTTTCATCTTTTAATCAAATTACACATCAAAATAATATTTTTCTCCAAAGGATGAGTATTCAATATTATTTTTTAATGATTTAAGAACTGGAATAAAAATATAATGAATATTATAATCCGAAAAAAAATTAAATATCTATTTATCATAACATGAAATATTAACCGAAAACAAAATAGTATGTTCATGTTAAGATAATTCTTTAAAATGATTAAACCATTATTTGATAAAAACTACATTAATCTCCCTAATTAAACATTGATACCCATAGTTGTACATAGACCATTAAACAAATAATTATCCTCAAAATCCCTCAAAATAATCCAAATTATGTCTGAAACCCAAAATATAGAATTATTTGATCATATAGTCTTCCAAGATAAATTTTATTATTTATCGCCAAATAATAACAACCACTCTTAATGACTCATAGAAAAAATGTTATATACAAAATAACATATTCTCTATGATAGGATAATCATTTCCATAAATAACCTGAATATCCATAAATTCAAAATAAAACCATTGATAATTACCATATAAAATTTAACTATTACTCCTAAAATGAGATCCCATAGTATTATATTTATCTTAATCATAACATGTTCCAAAAATATGGAATGTATTCCCAAATAAAATCTATCATTTAATCCCATAATAATTTTCCACTACTAAGGATATCCATCTAATAAATCACATGCTTCCAAAATCAACTTATTATTATTCCACCAACTCCTTTAACTAAAAATAAAGAGGCATACTGACCAAGGACATCATGTTCCCTAGTGGTATTCAATGCACTCATGTCGCCCTTTTGTTATGGGTTTGATTTCCATGGCCTTACTGTACAAGACGGGTTATCGCCCATCCTATAGTTTTTTCTTTTTATAAAACTAAATTATAATTAAAACCTTACCAAAATGAGATAAAATCTCCAAAAATAACCATAACATATTTTAATCTCAATGTTCATCTCATGCCTTTCAATTTTCATCACAGAATATAATATCCCATAGTTAACTCAAAAACAAAAGATCATAAGATGGGTATCCATTACATTATTATTATTTTGACATAATATAATTCTTCCTCAAATAAAATTTTCACATAAAAATGTCAGGGTTACATATCACACAACTAAAAAAAGACTTCATGAGTACCCTCATCATCAAAAGAGTATTAATAATTTTATACATTTCCTCATCCAATAATCTACCATAACTCTGGAAGCCCTTATAGGTATACTTCTAAATTATTCATCATTCAACATGATCCTGTAACCATATGTTTACATCTTATTCCTGAATATTTATTTCCAATAAGGAAATATAAATAATGTCCTAAGATTCAATAATTTCAACACATGAGACAAGAAATAATCCATACCTTCCATAAGTCATTTTCATTTTCACAATCATTAATTTGAATGGCGTTAGGTATCCCTAAACATATATATTTACAGTCTTGTTGATGCCATTCTCAAAAAATATTCATATGAAATCAATCTCTATAATGAACATTCTCATCACAATTAATATTATAAGGACCTGACCTTAAATAATTACATAATCATGAATTAAATGAATAATTCACATTGAGGATCTTTTCAGGAATATATTTTTAGAGAATTAGGACATATCTATTACATCTCAATAGATTACAATGTAGGCACTTCTACTCAGTTTCAATTTTTTTCATAAAATATAAACTCTTAAAAAGAAACATTTCATTTTCCATGTTTTAGATAGGATGTATTTCCTTGATCCCATACTTGACCCTATTCATCTTTAAGTCGTGTGGAATGCATTTTAGAAATATGGGATGAGCATAAAAAGATCAATAAGGGATATAAAAATATGGAAATAAATCATTATTCCATGTATACATAAGAATCAATGAAATCATGCTTTACTCATAAAACATAAGAACATTATAATACCTCAAGAAACCATAAAATTTATTAATAACTCAGACAAATCATAAGACATAAAAGTAACATGAGGAATTCATAATATTCTTACATAGCGGGTAACCCTCATGGTTACGTTTGGAATACCCATCACAGTATATTTCCTAAATCACTTCCGAGAAACCATAGTGTTTAACTCCTTCATGTTACCCAATGCATTGGAGAGCTATCTCGGGCTAATCCACCATTATTTTATCATGGAACCACCCGATTTCATAAACATTTCCCAAGAACCACAACATAATCATAACTCACAACTTAAGCATAAAGGAAATATAACATTCCCACATTGCAATAACAATATAATATTTTAAGATATTGAAATAATAAATCTATTCTAAAAACCATTTTCAATACCAAAACACGTAAAAAGAGTATATGGTATTTGTTTTTCTTTTGAAAACATTACGGCTTGTTAAGGAAGCCAGAGATCAAATAACACTCACGGTGGCAAAAAAGGTCATTATCACCGCTTCCGTTAAAAAAAATTCCTTTTTGTTGTTTAGTAAAACACTTCATATAAAGGATATTCCCTTTTAATGAAATGAAAACTCAAAAGGGTTTTATAAACTGTATAAAATAAAGTTTTGTAGAAATCAATAGATGCCTCAATGAAAGGAGATTGAGACAATGTCTCATACAAAGACGGTATCCTTAGATTAAGGATAAATCAATTACATAATTATGTGTGAAAAATATAAATACACCCAATATTAGTGGATATTAATTGTAAAACAATCAGAAGTAATCCACACATATTCATAGCATGACATAATTAATAAGTAGAGGTTTAACCCCAAAAATTGAAATTGGGTTAAGAAGTTCCCTTACAGAAATTCGGCAGCCTAACAGAGTAACTTTAAGATTCAGAAAATGAGATGATGAGAGATTAACAATAAGTATCAAATCACTTGGACATAACATTTACATAAATATGGATATATAATATCATATCCCAAAATAATAATATGTAAATTAAAAGACCTAACAAATGAAGTCATTTAAAAAGAGGAGGGTGAAAGGTTCCCATACCGATTTGAGTATCTTTCGAAAAGTACACCCTATGAAAGAAGGGTCACCCAATGATGATGTAGATAACCATAAATTAAAGTATATTACACAAAGAATACAATCATGGGTAGTACTTAAACCAAAATAGAATAAATAATGTCAAATGTATCAAGAAGCTCACAGGAATAAAAAGTGAGATAAAAACCCCTTACCTCATTGTGGTCAATCGAGTCATATGACCAAAGGATAATAAACAACAAATGAATAACATATTACCAAGAATATAAATATAATCATGATAATATATAAGAAATTTCAGTACACAATACACCACATGAAACAAACAAGTGGTGAACAATGGAAATCTCACGGAATTAAATGTGAGATAAGAAATCCCTTACGAAAATTCGACAGCCTAACGATGCCACATAAAAATTCCAAAAATGGATTGATGAGATAAAATAGTGTCTCTAATCATATGAACATAAAACATACAGTAAAAGTAATATAAAATAACATCCCCAACATAAGAAAGAGGAGCTTATAATAGGTGACATAAAAAAGAGTACTTAAAAAGAAAGAGAGATGTTGGATCCCTTACCTCATGTCCGACTTTTCTTGTTCATTTCTTTATATTCCTGAATAATAAACTTAGGTAAATTTATAATTTCATAAAGAATTACTTTAAATATTATTATTCAATTCATATCACATATTATCATGTTAAAATAATTAGTTAATTATGTGGGTTCATATCATACGTTTTGTCGATGTTCAGTACATGAGTCAAAAATTAACTTGTTGAAATGAATGACCCATGTAGTTATAAGTACATCATCGCCAGAATAGTATTAATGATTTAAATATCATATATATCCATTAAATATTCTTTGTATACTATTCCATACCATTTGGAGATAAAAAAAATTAAATGCACCATTCATGGAGACGGTAGGCCGTACATACGCATGAACACTACATTCATTTCTCTGTCATATTAATGGAATTAAAAATAAATGAGAGAAAAATATATTATATTTCCAGTATAATATATGTGTAATATAGGTCACATAAGTTCATTAATTTCATTCTTTATAAATTCCATGTTTTTTATGAACGATTCACATCACTTGAGGAGGTGGTAGTCCACACTTCCTCAAATGAGATTATCGCATTTTCACAACATGCAATGCATTAAGGTAAGTTTTAAATATAAAATACATATGAATAGAGATTAAATAAATATAATATATATCATATATTAATATAGTTCCATCATAATGGCTACCATGAGAGGTGGTAGGAGAAGATTGAACAATCATCGTTTCGTGAGGCAGTAATTCGCCTTCCACAGAAACAATATGTTCTTTAACCATTAGATAGAGGTGTGTGTAATTTTAGCTCAAATACATATCATAAAAACATACTATTATATTGAAGATATTTTTTTGTTACAAAATAAAGGAATAAAAATAGTTTAGCGGGTTGGAGAATCAAAAGAAAACAAAAGAACAAAAGAGAAGACATTACCTTTAAATCGGGTAACTCTTTATGATTTGAGCCAAAGGCTTCCTTGAAAGACTTATGCCCAAAGTGAGGCTTCTAGGAGTAATATAGTGATGTGTAGTGATTATATGAGTAGATGTTGGACGACCTTAAGGCTTGAGAGGTGTGGGTAAGGGGGTATAGGTGGGGGCCTTTTATAAGAGTGAGGAGGGTCACTTTTGGAAGGTCTTGAAATGTTACTTTATTATAATACAGTTTTCAGATTTTAAAGGTACCAAAATGATATATTTCTAGGTTAATGTGGCAAGTGTTCGAAATCCAACAATCCAATAGGTTTTCGACAAGTGTATGTGTTATATTTTACCTTATCTTTTCATTTTATTTAAATCGTTCATTAATGAGTTAATCACTGCATCATCATGGTGTCATAAATATTTTTATTTATATGATGTCTAAAAATTATAAAAAAATTACCATAATGTAGAAAAACATTTTATATTTCTAATGAATATTTATAATCAAAAAGACAACTTGTATAACTCTATGTAAAAATTGTTTTAGTAAAACAATACTTGTTTGTGACATTTTTATTTTAACTTTAAATAAAAGGTATTAATATCATTATCATACCCATGTGGCTGCATGGGGTCCCCAAAATTGACCCATGGATTTTTCGGGTCGGCCATGACTCATCCAATAAGGGTAGGACAAGTGTAAAGGTAATTTCATATAATTATAAAATTATTTTTACTGTTAATCACACCAATAACCTTTAATCGTGGTTAATAAAACTCAAAGGTTACTATTCACAAAAAATTATTTTCATCCCATTAAACCAAATTTTACTTAATAATGATAAAAATGTATGTTATATTTTTTAAATTCAATTCCCATAAGCGGTAAAATTCATTTAAATGAAAAATCAATTTTTTTAACTACCACTTAGTGGTTTCACTATTCATCAAAATTGATGTTTTTCAGAAGAATACCAAAAAATCAACCTAAGATATATTTGATATTCCAAAATGAAAAATGATTTATATTTTAAAAAATTCAAAAAATATAAGTTTCATTAATTAATTTTATAATTAATTACCACTGTCAAAACAAATAGTGTATTTTTATGAAATAATATCTATCAAAAGTTTGAAAATTATTTATGTCCAATTTCCAAGTGAAATTACTTTCAATGACCAAGTTTGGATTAAATGGTAAAAATATATTTTAACTACACTTAAAACTCAATAATAAATATAATCCATCCATATAAATAAAATAGATTAAAATGTGGTTTTGAATTAAAATACATCATTTTCACTATTCATTAAAAATGATCTTTTTCGGAAAAATAACAAAAGATTACTCAAAGTAAATTTTGATGTCTTGATTGTAATTAAGGATTTTATTTTTTCAAATATGACATATAAAATTTTCAAAAAGTATATTTAAAAATGGTTCTCCATTAAAATGAAGTTAATCAACCTTTTAAAGAATATTTTAATATTTATACTTAAAATTGGATTCATTCTCATTTTAAGACTATCATTTATTGGTTAATTGTTAAAATATTTAACAAACATATATAATAATTTTTTAGTTAGTTCTATTCATTCCTGCCATTACAATAGCTAGGATTTAACTACCATTTAAAATAATATTATTTTTATTATTAGTTTTCAACGTAAGATTTCAAAGAAACTCGTTGTTGTGTATTGGGTACGCCATCGAACATAGCATTACCATTAAAGTAATATTAACATTTTATTCACAAATATTGATAAATATAAAAATGTCATATTATTTATTTACATGGTATGTTACATCCTTCCCCCCTTCTGGGAATTGCGTCCACGCAATTTTAAAATTGGGCTCAGAAACTTCATTGAAATCTCCACATCGGAAAAGGAGTCAATTAAACTGTCACATTAAAATAAAGAAAGGGAAGTACAATGGTCACCTGAGTTAACCCATACTAGGATTACATGTAGGAAAACATGGATATGGAAGAAAAAAAAGGGTCATGTTCTGATGGAGAGTGATAGAAAACATGTTTAGGAGAAAGTTAACCACCTGAAAATCAAAAACTTGTGATGGGTAAAATTGTATTTGATTCCCCAGTAGGAAATGTTAATAGAAAAAGTTTTTGTTTTAAGTTAATTTTTATTAAGGAATTTATTTTTGAGCTTCACTAAATCATAAGGAATAATACTTACTTGTCATGTAGACTTTCATCTCTTACTAGATTTACTACACAAACTCATATGTTCTCCAAAATGTGAGTATTTAGGATGACTTCTTCACATTAAGAGCGCTATAATAAACTTCTAAAGAACCAACATATCTACAAAATAGAACTATATATTTCCCATGACTTTAGACCAAAACCAAAATGGTTAGTACAAGATCAGATAATCCCCAAAAAGAAAAATCTTTTAGAAAAAGAAAAACTACTCTTAATATCCAAAATTTGTCCAACAAAACCCAATGTTAATCAAAGACCAATCAATAAGCAGCTATCCATAAATTTCTTCAAAGTAATCTAAACTAAGATTGAAACCCAGTCCTCTGAATGATTTAATCAAATAGTCTTCCAAGGAAAATCATAACATTTATCTCCAAATAACACCAGTTACTCTTAAAATATCAAACTGAAAAGTAGTTAACCGGATCACATATCCTCCGTGATAGTTTAATAATTTCCATAGATAACCCAAAATAAAATTATTCCTGATTCATAATATCATCTAACTAAAAATAATTACTCATACTAACCAGGGACTTCACGTAGTCCAATGGTAGGCGATAAATCCTGTCACACTATGGTTGTGGGTTCAATTACCACAGCTTCGTCCGACGTGATGGGTTTTCAAATGGTCTGCGTGTTATCCTTTTTTCAAAACGATATATTTCTTAAAACATTCCCCAAAAAGAGATAAAATCTTCATAAATAACTGTTACATAATTTATCCTCATGTTGATCTCAAGGCATTCATTTTCCATCATAACATATAGTAACCCATAATTAACTCAAACATAAGGATCATATAAACCCTATTGGTTACCTTTATAATTATTACCTGAACTTCCTCATCGAGTTGGTTATCTCATTCATGATTCATTAGAGAACTCACCAAGGTTCATTTGGTTAATCATGGATCCTAATATTTGGTTGAGAATAAACACAAGAGTTCTTATTGCAGCTCTTATATCATTCAATTCTTTCAGTACACCGTCACAGTTTTCTTCGCATCCACTATTACTTTGGTGCCTGCTAGATCCATCCATTTACTAAAACCAAAAAGGTCAGTGTGAGTATATTATTATAATCATAATACAATATCTTATGAGGAGGGTAAATACTAAGATATAATTATTCATGTTATCTTAAACTCATTCACTTTATCTAAAACTATGACTCCTTCTGAAATCCTAACCATTATGGTAATGTCACTTATTCCTAAGAATAACCTAACCTATAAAGTTATCTAATCCAAACATTGATACCAACTATAAGGACCCTACCTTAAAACATTACATAATCATGAATTAAATGAATAATTCACATTGAGGATCTTTTCTGGTTTAGAGTTTTAGAGAATTAGGTCATAACTATTACATCTCAAAAGATTACAAAGTAGACACTTCTACTGAGTTTCCTATTTTTCATAAAATTAAAACTCATAAAAAGAAACATTTCTAGTTTTATGTTTTATATAGTATGCCTTTCCTTGATCCCATCCTTGACCCTATTAATCTTTTAGTTTTGTGGACAACATTTGAAAAACATGGGATGAGCATAAAAATCTCAGTAAGGGATATAAAAATATGGAAATAAATAATTAGTCCAAGTATACATAAGAATCAATAAAATCATGCTTTACTCATAAAACATAAGAACATTAACATGCCTCATGAAACCATAAGATTTATAAATAACTCATAGAAATCATAAGACATAAAGGTAACATGACGCATTAATAAAATTCTTTCATAGGGAGTAACCCTAACGGTTACGTTTGGAATACACATAACAATATATTCCATAAATATATTTGGATAAACCATAGTGTTTAACTCCTTTATGTTACCCAATGAATTGGAGAGCTATTTTAGGATCACCTGCCCTTAGTTTATCACGGAACCACCAGATTTCATAAACATTCACCAAGAACCACAACATAATCATAACACATAGCTTAATCATAAAGGAAGGATAAAATTCCCACATTGAAATAACAATATAAAATTTTAAAATATTGAAATAATAAATCCATTATAAAAACCATTTTCAATACCAAACTACATAAAAAGAGTATATTGTATTTATTTTTCTTTTGAAAACATTGCGACTTGTTAAGGAAGCCATAGATCAAATAACACATGCAGTGGCGAAAAAGGCCGTTGTCACTGCTTACATTAAAAAAGAAACATTCAATTTTGTCATTTAGTAAAATGATTCATAGAGAAGAGATTAACTTTTAATGAAATGAAAACTCAAAAGGGTTTTATACGCCGTATAATATAAATTCGTGTAGAAATCAATAGATTCCTCAATGGAAGGAGATTAAGACGATGTCCCGTACAAAGACGGTATCCTTAGATTAAGGATAAATCAATTACATAATTATGTGTGAAAAATATAAATTCACCCAGTATAAGTAAATTTAAAGTGTAAAAAAATTATATTTAAACCAAAAATATTCATAGAACAACATAATAAAGAAGTAGTGGTTTAACCCAATGAACTGAAATTGGGTTAAGAAGTTCCCTTATAGAAATTCAACAGCCTAACAAAATCAATTTAAAATTCATAAAATGAGATTATGAGATACTAAAAAAATATCTCATCACTTGGACATAACATTTACAGAAATATGGATAAATAAGAACATATATTAACATAATAAGATGTAAATTAAAAGACCTAACAAAAGAAGTCTTTTAAAAAGAGGATGTTGAAAGGTTCCCTTACCGATTTCGGTAACTTTCAAAACGTACACCCCATGAAAGAAGGGTCATACAATGAAGATGTAAATAACCATAAATTAAAGTATATTACACAAATAATACAATAATGGGTAGTACATACACAACAAAAAAAAATAGTGGCAAATGTAGCATGAATCTCACACAATAAAAAGTGAGATAAAACCCCCTTACCTCATTGTGATCAATCGAGTCGTGTGACCAAAAGATAATAAACACCAAATTAATCACATAATACCACAGATATAAATAGATTCATGATAATATATATGAAATGGAAGTACACAATACACCACATGAAATAAATAATTGGGGATCAAAGGAAATCACATGGAATTAAAAGTGAGATAAGAAATCCCTTACGAAAATTCGGTAGCCTAACGAAGCCACATAAAACATCCAAAAATTGATTGATGAGATCAAATAGGGTCTCTCGTCATATTAACATAGAAATTACAGAAAGAGTAATATAATAGATAATCCTCCAACATAATAAAGAGGAGATTAAAAGAAGTGACAAAAAAGAGAGTACTTAAAAAGAAAGAGAGAGGTAGGATCCCTTACCTCAAGTCCGACTTGTCTTGTTCGTTTCATTATATTCTTGAATAATAAAGTTACGTCAATTTATTATTTCTTAAGGAATGAACGTAATTTTTATTATTAAATTAATACCACATATTATCATGTAGTAATTTATAGTTAATTATGTGAGTTCATATCATATGTTTTGTCGATGTTCGGTACATGTTTAAAAAATGAACTCGTTTAAAATAATTGTCCATGTAGTTATAATTACATCATATCTAGAATAGTATTAATTATTTAAATATCATATATATCAATTATATATTCTTTTTATACTATTACATAACATTTGGAGATAAAAAATTAAATGCATCGTTCATGAAGACGGTAGGCCGTACGTACGCATGAACGCTACTTTCATTTCTTTTTCATATTAATGGAATTAAAAATAAATTAGAGATAGATAGATATATATTATAATTACATTATAATATATATTTTGTATAGTTCAGATATGTTCATTAATTTTGTTCTTTATACATTCCATGTTTTTCATGAACGAGTCACGTCACTCGAGGGGGCGGTAGTCCACACATCCCCAAATGAAATTGTCACATTTTCACAACATGAAAAGCATAAAGGGAAGTTTTAAATATAAAATACAGAATAATAGAGTGGGAATAAATATAATATATATCATATATAAAAATAGTTACATCATAACGGCCGCCATGATAGGTGGTAGGAGAATATTGAACAATCATTGTTTCGTGAGGCAGTAATTCGCCATCCATGGAAACAATATGTTATTTAACTGTAAGACGGATGTGTGGGTAATTTTAGCTCGAATACGTCTCTTAGAAAAATCCTATTATATTTCTGATACTATTTTTGTTACAAAATAAAGGAATAAAAAGAGTTTACGGGCTTGGAGAAGCAAAATAAAACAGAAGAACATAATAGAAGACATTACCTTTAAATCGGGTAACTCTTTTTTATTTGAGCCAAAGGCTTCCTTGGAAAGAATTTTTTCCAATATGATGTTTCTAGGAGTAATAGAGGGATTTAGAGATATAATATGAGCATATGTTTGATGAGACAACGACTTGAGTGGTGTGGGTAAGGGGGTAGAGTTGGGGGGATTTTATTAAGGTCTTGAAATGTTACTTAATGATAAAATATTTTTCAGATTTTGAAGGTCCCAAAATGATATATTTCTAGCATAAGGTGACAAGGGTTCGAAATCCACCAATCCAAAATTCTTTTGACAAGTTTAAGTCTTAGATTATATCTTATATTTTAATTTTATTTAAATCGTTCATTAATGAGGTAATCACCGCATCATCATGGTGTCATAAATAATTTTATTTATATGATGTCTAAAAATTATAAAAAAAAAATCCATGATGTCTGAAATATTATTAGATTTCTAATGAATATTTATAGTCAAAAATATAACTTTTATAACCCCATGTAAAAGTTGTTTTAGTAAAAAAATACATGTTTGTGACATTTTTATTTTATCTTTAAATAAAAGGTTTTAATATCATTATATTACCCAAGTGGCTGCATGGGGTCCCAAAAATTGATCCATGGATATTATTGGTCATCCATGACTCATACAATAATAGTAGGACAAGTGTAAAGGTAATTTCATATTTTTATAACATTTTTTTTACCTTTAATTACACTAATTACCTTTAATCGTGGTTAATAAAACTAAAAAATTACTATTCACCATAAAAAATTCATCCAATTGAACCAAATTTTATATAATAATGAAAACCATGTATGTAAAATTTTTGAAATTCAATTCACATAAGTGGTAAAATTCATTTAAATGAAAAATTAGTATTTTTAACTACCACATAGTGGTTTCACTTTTCATAAAAAACTGATGATTTTTAGAAGAATACCAAAAACTCACCCTAAGATATATTTGATATTCCAAATTCAAAAAAGATATATATTTCAAAAAATTCAAAAAATATAATTTGAATTAATTAATTTTATAATTAAATCCCACTGTCAAAACAAATAGTGTGCTTTTAAGAAATAATATCTATCCAATGTTTGAAAATTTTTTATGTCCAATTTCCATATGAAATTACTTCCAATGACCAAAATTGGATTAAATGGTAAAAATATATTTTAACTACACTTTAAACTCAATTAAAAAGATAATCTAACCATATAAATAAATTATATTAAAAGGAGGTTTTGAATTAAAATAAAGCATTTTCACTATTCATTAAAAAATGAAGTTTATCGGAAAAATTACAAAAGCTTTCACAAAGTAAATTTTAATGTCTTGATTATAAAGAAGGATTTTAATTTGTCAAATATAACATATAAAATTGTCAAAAATTAGATTTAAAAATGGTTCTCCATCAAAAGGTGGTTAATCAACCTTTTAAAGAATGTTAGAATACTTATGCTTAAAATTGGATTCATTCGAATTTTAAGCCTCTATCATTTATTAGGTAATTGTTAAAATATTGAACAAACATATGTAATAATTTTTTAGTTAGTTATGTTCATTCACGCAATTACAATGGCTAGGCATTAACTACCATTTAAAATAATATTATTTTATTATTAGTGTGCAACGTAAGTTTTCAAAGATACTCGTTCTAACGTATTGGGTACACCATTGAACATAGAATTCCCATTTAAGTAATATTAAAATTTTATTCCCAAATATTGACAAATATGAAAAATGTAACATTATTTATTTACCTGGGATGTTACATCCTTCCCCCATTTTTGGAATTGCATACTCACAATTTTAAAATTGGGTTTGGAAACTTCATTGAAAGCCCCACATCAGAAAAAGAGTCAATTAAACTGTCACTTTAAAAGAAGGAAAGAGAAGTACAATAGTCACCCGAGTTAACCCATACTAGGATTCCATGTAGACAAACATGGATATGGAAAACAAAAAAAAGTGTCAAGTTCTGATGGAGTGTGATAGAAAACATGTTTATAAAAAAGTTAACCACTAGAAATTCACAATATAATGATGGGTTAAATGGTATTTGATTACCCAGTAGGAAACATTAACGGACAAAGTTTTTGTTATAAGTCACTTTTCATTGAGGAATTTATTTATGAGCTTAACTAAATCATAAGGAAACATACTTACATGTCATTTAGACATTCATCTCTTACTATATTTCCTACACAAACTCATATTTTCCCCAAAAGGTGAGTATTTAGGATGACTTGTTCACATTAAGAGCGCTATAATAAACTTCTAGAGAATCACCTAATCCACATAAGAAAACTATATATTTCTCATGTCTTTAAACCAAAACCAAAATGGTTTTTACTAGATCAGATAATCCCCAAAAAGGAAAATCTTTTTCAAAAAGAAAAAATACTCTTAATATCCAAAATTTGTCAAACAAAACCCAAAGTTCATCAAAGACCATTCTATAAACAGTTATCCATAAAATTATTCAAATTACTCTAAATTGATATTGAAACCCAAATCTCTGAAGGATTTAATCACATAGTCTTCCAAGGTAAATCATTACGTTTATCTCTAAATAACACCAGTTACTCTTAAAGTCTCATACTGAAAATTAGTTTACCTAATCACATATCCTCCATGATAAGTTAATAATTTCCATAGATAACCCAAAATCAACTTATTCTTGATTCATAATATCATCTAACTAAAAAGAATTTTTCATACTAACCAGGGACTTCATGTAGTCTAGTGGTAGGCGATAAATCCCAGTCGCACTATGGTTGTGGGTTCGATTCCCGCATCTTCATCCGACGCGACAGGTTGTCACACGGTCTGCGTGTTGTCCTTTTTCCAAAACTATATTATTCTTAAAACATTCCCCAAAAAAGAGATAAAATCATCAAATATAACCATAACATAATTTAACATCTAGTTTATCTCAAACCTTTCATTTTACATCAAAAAATATTGTATCCCATAATTACCTCAAAAGTAAGGATCATATAAACCATAATGGTTACCTATTTAATTATTACCTAAACATCCACATCGAGTTGGTTATCTCATGCATGATGAGTTAGAGAAATCACCAAGGTTCAAGTGGTTAATCATGACTCCTGATAGTTGGTTGAGAATATCCACAAGAGTTCTCATTTCAGCTCCCATATCATTCAGTTCCTTCAGCAAACCGTCACAGTTTTCTTCACATCCACTGTTACTTTGGTGCCTGCTAGATCGATCCATTTAGTAAAACCAAATTGTTCAGTGTGAGTATATCATTAGAATCATCATATATATCTTATGAAGAGGGTAAATACTATGATATAATTATTCATGTTATCTTAAACTCATTCACTTTATCTAAAACTATGACTCATTCTGAAATCCTAACCATTATGTTAATGTCACGTATTACTAAAGAATACCCCAACCTCTAAAGTTATTTAAACTGACCATTGATACCAAATATATGGAACCAGCCTTAAAAAATTAAATAATCACGAATTAAATGAATATTTGACATTATGGATCGTTTTAGGTTTAGTGTTTTAGAGAATTAGGACATAACTATTTCATCTCAAAAGATTACAAAGTAGACACTTCTACTCAGTTTCCATTTTTTCACAAAATGAAAACTCTTAAAAAGAAACATGTCTAGTTCCATGTTTTAGATAGCATGAATTTCCATGATCCCATCCCTGACTCTATTCATCTTTAAGTCATAAGGATAACATTTCAAAAACTTGGTATGAGCCTAACAAGATCAGTAAGGGATATAAAAATATAGAAATAAAGCATTAGGCCATGTATACATAAGAATCAATGAAATCATGATTTACTCATAAAACATAAGCACTTTAAGATACCTCATGAAACCATAAGATTTATGAATAAATCATAGAAATCCTAAGACATAAAGGTAACTTTATGCATTCATTACATTCTTACGTAGAGAGTAACCCTAATGGTTACGTTTGGAATACCCATCACAGTATATTCCCTAAATCTCTTTAGAGAAACCATATAGTTTAACTCCTTCACATTTCCCAATGCATTGGAGTGCTATCTCAGGCTCACCCTCCCTTAGTTAATCATGGAACCACCCGATTTCATAAACATTTCCTAATAACCACAACATAATCATAACACATATCTTAAGAATAAAGGAAAGATAATATTCCCACATTCCAATGACAATATAACATTTCAAGATATTGAAATAATAAATCCATTATAAAAACCATTTTCAATACCAAAATATGTAAAATGAGTGTATGGTATTTATTTTTCTTTTGAAAACATTAGGGCTTGTTAAGGAAGCCATATATCAAATAACACTTACGGTGGCGGAAAAGGTCATTGTCACCACATATGTTTAAAATGAAACAATCATTTTTTTCATTTATTAAAACTCTTAGTAGAGAAGATATTTCCTTTGAATGAAATGAAAACTAAAATGTGTTTTATACACCATATAAAATAATGTCGTGTAGAAATCAATAGATTTCTCAATGAAATGAGATTGAGACGAAGTCCCGTACAAAGACGGTATCCTTACATTAATGTTAAATAAATTACATAATTATGTGTGACAAATATTAATTAACCCAATATAATTGGATATTAGGTTTAAAACAATAATATGTAATCCACACATATTCATAGAACGATATAATCAAGAAGTAGAGTTTTAACCCAATGAATTAAAATTGGGTTAAGAAGTTCCATTATTGAAATTTGGCAGCCTTACGGGGTCACTTTAAAATTCAAAAAATGAGATGATGAGAGATTAAAAAAAGAATCTCATCACATTGATATAACATTTACAGAAATATGGATATATAAGAACATATCCCAACATAAGAATATGTAAATTATAAGACCTAACAAAACAAGTCTTTTAAAAATAGGAGGGTGAAAGGATCCCTTATCGATTTGGGTAACTTTCAAAATGTACACCCCATGAAAGAAGAGTCATACAATGAAGATTTAAATACCCATAAATTAAAGTATATTACACAAAGAAAACAATAATGGGATGTACATACACCACAAAAAATTAAATAGTGGCAAATGTTTCATGAATATCACATGACTAAAAAGTGAGATAAAACCCCCTTACCTTGTTGGGATCAATCGAGTCGTATGACCAAAACATAATAAACACCAATTTATTAAAATAATACCACGAATATAAATAGAATCATGATAATATATATGAAATTTAAGTACAAAATACACCACATGCATCAAATAAGTGGCGAACAATGGATGTCTCATGAAATTAAAAGTGTGATAAGAAATCCCATACAAAAATTCGGCAGCCTAACGACGCCACTTAAAACATCCAAAAATGGATTGATGATATCAAATAGTGTCTCTCATCATATGATAATAAAAAGTAAAGTAATATGGATATAAAATAACATCCCCAAACATTAGACAGTGGATCTTAGAAGAAGTGACATTAAAGAGAGTACTTAAAAAGAAAGAGAGAGGTAAGATCCCTTACCTCATGTCTGACTTGTCTTGTTCGTTTCTTTATATTCCAGAATAATAAACATAGGTCAATTTATAATTACATAATTACTTAAAATAATTTTTATTATTAAATTTATATCACATTTTATCATGTTATAATAATTAGTAAATTATGTGAGTTCATATCATACGTTTTGTCAATGTTCGGTAAATGAGTCAAAAATGAACTTGTAGAAAAGAATTTTCCATGTAGTTATAAGTACATCATATAAAGAATAGTATTAATGATTTAAATATAATATATTTCCATTAAATATTAGTTTTATACTATTCCATATCATTTGAAGATATAAAATGAACTGTACCGTTCATGGAGACAGTATGTCGTACGTACCCATGAACCCTACTTTCATTTCATTGGCATATTAATCGAATTAAAACTAAATTATAGATATATATATTATAATTCTAGTATGATATATATGTTATATAGGTAACATAATTTCATTAATTTAATTCTTTATACATTCCATGTTTTGCATGAACGACTCACATCACTTGAGGGGGTGGTAGTCCACACTTCCTCAAATGAAATTATCGCATTTGCACAACATGTAAAGCATACAGGTTTGCATTAAATATAAGTTAGAGAATAATATAGAGGACAAAAATATAATAAATATAATATATAAATATAGTTCCATCATAATGGACACCATTATAGGTGGTAGGATAAGATTGAACTATGATAATTTCATGAGGAATAAATTCTCCATCAATGGAAACAGTATATTCTTTAACCACTAGAAGGATTTATGTATAAGTTTAGCTCTAATACATCCAATAACAAAATCACAGTATATTGAAGATATAGTTTTGGTTAAAAAATAAAGGAATAAAAAGAGTTTATGGGTTTGGAGAAGCAAAATAAAACAAAAGAACATAATAGAAGACATTACCTTTAAATCAGGTAACTCTTTTTAATTTGAGCCAAAGGATTCATTGGAAAGACTTCTTCCCAAAGTGAGGAATCTAGGAGTAAGATATGGATGTGTCGAGAAAATATGATCAGAGGTTGGATGAGCCAATGGCTTGAGAGTTGTGGGTAAGGGGGTAGAGTTGGGGGCATTTTATAAGAGGGAGGAGGGTCACTTTTGGAAGGTCTTGAAATGTTACTTTATTATAAAATAGTTTTCAGATTTTAAAGGTCCCAAAATGATATATTTCTAGGATAATGTGATATGGGTTATAAATCCACCCATACAATAGGATTTATAAAATTTTATGTCTTAGATTTTACCTTATCTTTTCATTTTATTTAAATTGTTCATTAATGAGGTAATCAATGTATCATCATGGTGTCAAAAATAATTTTACTTATATGGTGTCTAAAAATTTTAAAAAAATTTCTATGATGATGGAAATATTTTTATCTTTCTAATTAATATTTATATTCAAATATATAACATAAAGAACCCCATGTAAAAATGTATTTAGTAAAACAATATATGTTTGTGACATTTTTATTTTAACTTTAAATAAAATGTATTAATATCATTATCTTACCCATGTGGCTCCATGGGGTCCCAAAAATTTACCCATGGAATGTTTTGGTCGGACATGACTCATCCAATAAGGTTAGGTCACGTGTAAATGTAATTTCATAATATTATAACATTATTTTTACCTTTAATTACACTAATTACCTTTAATCGCGGTTAATAATATTCAAAAGTTACTATTCACTAGAAAAAAAATCATCCCATTCAACAAAATTTTACATAATAATCATAACCATTTATATTATATTTTTGAAATTCAATTCACATAAGGGGTAAAATTCATTTAAACGAACAATCGGTTTTTTTAACTACCACTTAGTGGTTTCACTACTCATCAAAAATTGATGTTTTTCTCAAGAATACCAAAAATTCACCCTAAGATATATTTGATATTCCAAATTAAAAAATTATTTTTATTTTAAAAAATTAAAAAAATATAAGTTTCATTATTTAATTTTATAATTAATTCCCGTTTTTAAAATAAATAGCGTGATTCTAAGAAACAATATCTATCAAAAGTTTGACACTTCATTATGTTCAATTTCAAACTGAAATTACATCCAATGAACAACATTGGATTAAATGGTAAAAATATATTTTAACTTCACTTTAAAATCAATAAAAAATATAATCTAACCATATAAATAAATTATATTAAAAGAAGGTTTTGAAATAAAATACATCATTTTCACTATTCATTAAAAATGAACTTTATCGGAAAAAAACAAAAAATTACACAATGTAAATTTTGATGTCATGGTTCTAAATAAGGATTTTATTTTTTCTAATATAACATATAAAATTTTCAAAAAGTATATATAAAAATGGTTCTCCATCAAGAGGTGGTTAATCAACCTTTTAAAGAATATTAGAATATTTTTGCTTAAAATTTGATTCATTCACATTTTAAGAATATTTCATTTATTGGATAATTGTTAAAATATTTAACAAATATATATAGTCATTTTGTAGTTAGTTCTGTTCATTCCCTCCATTACAATGGTTAGGCGTTTACTGCCATTTAAAATAATATTATTTTATAATTAGTGTGCATCGTACGATTTCAATGAAACTCATTGTTGCATATTGGGTACGCCATCAAACATAGAATTCCCTTTAAAGTAATATTAACATTTTTTTCACAAATATTGATAAATATGAAAATTTAATATTCTTTATTTACCTGGGATATTAAAAAAATATTCAATTTATAATTTGGAAATAACTTCTTTTACCTTTCCTAGATTCAATTGAATGATTATTTTACCATGGAAGGATAATTATTTACGACCTTAATTACCACATATATATCATATTACTATCCCTTTAAAATATTTTACTATGTTTTTATTTCCACATAATTAAAACATATATCCTTGAATATACTTATATTTATGAAAATTATTAACTGAAATCCATAGAGATTCATTTCTATCATATATGATGCATCAAAAAAATGGACATGGTTAAAGTGCTTTATCATTCCTCCTGATAGTCAATTTCAAATAACCACATTATTACTAATTGTGTCTACCATTTCATCTGGTTTCTTATTCAAAAAACCACCACATTTTCCTTCACATCCATTTCTACTTTAGTGCATCCTAGATCCATCCATTTACTAAAACCAAATTGGTTAGTGTGAGTATATCAATAAAATCATCATATAACATCTTCTGAGGAAGATAAAAACAATGATATCCTTATTCATGTTATATAAATATTATTAAAGATTTTCAAAATAACTTTTAATCTTTGTATCATGGTATCCATTATGGTTATATACAACATGTAACTTATGATTAAATAACACCCTAATCTTTGAAGCTATCTAAACCAACCAATGATAAAAATTATAAGACCCCAGCCTAAATGGTTAATTAATTTTAATTTATGTATATAATTCACATTGTGGATTTTTTGACATTTAGTGTTTTAGATAATTAGGACATAAAAATTACATAACAACTTATATATTACAATGTATACACTTCTACTCACATTTCTTTTTTCATAATATAAAACTCATTAAAAAACATGTTTTTTTATTGATAAAAACATTCCTAAAATTCATCCTGAATTCTTCCTTAATCTTAACCATCATTCTACTCTAGGGAAACTATTTTAAAAATTATTTATGAGAAAAAAATATCATTAATGGATATAAAATAATTAATGAAACCATTAGTGAATGAATATTTCCAAAACTCATGAAAAACGATTCATAAAATCAAATTGCTCACTGATAAAACAAGGGATCCTTAATATACCTCATGAAATCGTATGATTCCTAAAAAAATTATTAGAAATAATAAATAATAAAGGTATCTTATATAATCCATATCATAATTAAATTGAATATTTCATTGCTAAATAGGGAATAACATTCATGGTTACATTTGGAATACTCATCGCAATATATACCTTAAACCAATTAGGGGAAAACCAATATTTTGACTCTTTCTCATTACCAAATTAATTGAAGATCGATCATGGTCCCACCCACCCATGTTTTATCATGAAACCACCCGTATACATAAGAAATTACCAATAACCATAATAGAATCATAAAATAATGTGAAAGGAAAAAACATTACCACTTTCGTATCACATTTCATTTATACAAAGTAGCTCACTTAAAAATGAAAACATTTTATTTCAAAATAATATTTTAAACATGTAAAGTAAAAATCATAACATTAATATGACATAAAATTGAGAAATATTATTCAGGATTTATATATTAAAAAAGCATTCCATGTTTTTCAAAAAATCAATCCTTTTTAAAATCACAATTAAAACATTTTAAAAGAATATTTTCGAATCAAAGTGTCCCATAAGAATTTGAAAGATTTGAATGTAATTAAGATTTTTAAAAACTCAGGTTCATATAAATAAATAATTACAACCAATTTGAAAACAAGGAAATTAATTAGAATTATTTATAATAATAAATCATTAAAACATTTAAAATGACGTTTTAGTTGAAGAGTCCCTTACCACTTGAGAAACACTTGAAGAAAAAAATCATTAAATAATAACATTAAAAAACATAATATGACATGAGAATATATTAATTTAGGATATAACATTACAAAAGTGTTGTATATACACATTATAAGATAATAATGGTTACTGATATCAAAATATGTCTGAATAAAAAGAAATTGAGATAAAGTCCCCTTGCCTTCAGTCTGACTTGTCTCATACATTCTTTATATTCCGGAATAATAAACATGGGTTTGTTTCAACTATCATAAAATTTTTTATTACATTTATTATTCCCTTTATATAACTTATTTATAATGTTAAAACAATTACTTATTTAATTAATTTCACATCTGAAGTTATGTCATTATTTTGTCATTGAGTAAAAAATGAACATGGTATGATGTCAAGAGTCCATGTCGTCATAATTAAATCATATATAGAAAATAATTAATGACATGGTAATCAATTAATTATATCACTAGTACCTATAAATCCAATCATTAAATACAGATATGAAAAATAAAAACAATTGCAATCATGGAGATGGTATGTTTTACTTATACATGAGTAATAGTTTCATATTTCAATGGTCATTATGGAAATAAGGCCAATATTTTTTATCTTTAAATATTGATAATAATATCATTAATATAATATTAATCATTTAAATATACTTATATATATTATCAATGTGATGTGGTAGTTAAAAATTAATCACATCTTATTGTGGAGATGATAGTTCACATGTACGTATGAACAACATTATCATTTTTATGATCATGGAATGTAAGAAATTAATTGATATATTATTAAATTTTGATTATTTATTTTTTCATGAATGTCACTTATGATCATTAATTATATCATTATAACACTTCTTTACTGATTGTTATGGAAAATGAATAGAATCGGTTCGGGGAGGTGATAGTTCACACGTACGCACGAATGATTAATTATTTTCAATTTTAATAGAGGTGGAGATTGATTTAGGTTATGATATTAACATAATAACGTCTCGTTATATTGAAGAAACATGATTTATTATTTCTTAATTTTTTAGGATATTTGAAGAAAGATTAATAATAAATAAAATAGAAACACAGAAATAAAAACATCACATTTCCTTCAAATGAACACCTTTCATAACACCTTAACAACTATAAGGAGGGAATTACTCCAAAAGAAGGCTTAAAAGATAAGTGGATGGATTATATTAATGGTTTTTTGTAGATATAGGATGAACAAAACTCTTATAAAATTATGAGTAATAGAGAGGAATGTGTTTCCTTTTATATGAGTTGGTAGGGGCACTCATAGAATTATTAAAAGTATTAAATTAATATAAATTGATTTTTTATAAAAAATGGGTCCAATTTTAAATAGTTAAATTTTTGGATGAGGATGGTTAGATATCTAAGCATCCAATAGAAATTGTTTTGATATTATTTAATCATTATGTTTATATTTTAAACCGTTTAACTCTTACCATTTTGTTAAGTAATTTACAGTTTGAGAGATAAAATAATTTCCATAACAAATCAAACGTCCAATGAATGATTCATTAATGAACTTTTGAATCTTATCTCAAAAACTTTTTCAGGATTGGTTTTTTATAAATTTTATAACAATTAATAAAATATTTTATATTTTAAAATATGAATTATGTGAATTTTAACACTATTCATTACCTTACTTTTAAAAAAATCATAACAACTTGATTCCTTCTAAAAACTACTTTAACACATATATAACATGCCAAATCATCCAAAAAAATCATTTATTATATCAATAATTTCAATTTCAATTTATTTTAATAATATTAATATTTTTTATTTGATTATCCCTTTAATAAATCTATTATTGAATCATTATTGGGTCCTAATTAAATTTAATTATTTAATTACTAATAATAATAAATATATTAAAATGATTTAGTTAATATTTATTGTATTACATCGATTATTTATTGTGGAATATATCACTTATATAACCCAATATAAAAAAAATAGTAATAATAAACATGTTTATGACATCTATTTTTTGTTACTTTAAATAAAATGCAATAAATGTTATAATCACCCCCAAGTTGATTGAAATAGCCAATATTTCAGCACAATTATTCTCTTTGTTGACAATGACACATCTAATAAGATTAGTACAATTTCCAGGGTAGATTTAAAAATATTATAATATTCTTTTAACCTTTATTTACCTGATTTACCCTCAACCATGGTAAATAAAATACTAAAGTTAATATCCAAAAAAATTATGTTTCTCATATTCAATCAAAATTTTCACACTGAATTCAACCATTTATGTACATTGTTTTAAATTCAATTCACAGAAGTGACTAAAATTAATTTAATGTTAATCTCATTGATGGGTCAAGGAAACGAGTTTTTTACAGTAAAAACCTTCAAAATTTCACAATGTTTTTATATCCAATTTCAATTATAAATTGATTATAATTAAAAACATTAGATTAAATTATATAACATAATATAAATATACTTTAAAAATAATAAAATAATAATCTATCAATATAAATAAATTAAATTAAAAAACATTTTTTAATTAAAACAAATTATTTTTCACTATTTGTTAAAATATGATTTTTATCAAAAAAATACCAAAAATTAAACAAAAGTAATTTTCATGTCATCATTCCAAATAATAAGATTATTTTTTTAAAAATAAATTATAAAAGAATTAGAAATATATTTAAAATGGGTTCATCATCAAAAGCCGGTAAAAATACCTTTGAAAACTATTAGGGGTTTTATGCCAGAATTTAAATTTATTATTATTTTAATCCCATAAAACTTGTAAGAATAATGTTAAAATACTTAATAAAAATATAAAAACATTATATAGTTAGTTCTATTCATTACCAAAAATACAACCGCTTGAAAATAACTACCATTTATAATAATATTATTAATAATTTATTTTCTTATGAATAACTGAGTCTTGTGTGAAACATAAGATTTCAGAGAAAACCATTGTTGTGTGTCAGGTATTCTATTAGACATATCATGAACTTTAAAGTAAAAATACTATCTATTTAATAAATACTAATAAATTTGACAATTTATTAGTCAATAATTACGTAGGATGTTAAATATACTACCACGATTTTTGAGAATTCTCAACATCCATTGTTTCTACCCCTATCTAGTGATAAGATCAACTAGATTTTTCACTCAGAAAGAAATCTACATAGTCATAGAGTACTCCCATGACTAAACAGTTGTAGATCTGATAATTGAGATAAAGATACAAATATAAATGAACCTGACTAGTGTTCCACACCTCACCACCAACACCATTTCATTAAAAAATCTTCGTTCACATCATACAATCATCCCAAGAATGAAAAATAACCCATATCTGGTTAACAATTTGAAACGGGTAACAAATAAAGGAATCCCAAGAAATGAACCATTTACCTTTAATATGCCAAAAAATATTTTAACAAAAAAATGATCATAGATTATGAGTCAATTTAAATTTCATTACTTCTAACATTAATCTATCATTAAGAAAAACTTTATAAACTACACACCCTTTAGAAATTAAAAAACATTACATTAAACAAAACATCAGCCTTTTGGAATCATTTATAATTCTCAATGAATATATTTACATTAAAACCATTTAAAAAAATCCCTTGAAAATTTCCAATGATTCTTAGAATGTTCAAACACATTCGGTTTTCAAACTAAAAAAAGAAATCTATAATAAAACTATTTATATGAAGCTTGGAATTCATGATGTAAAATTATTATTTCCATCCAATGTATCATATATAACAACACATAATTCAAACCAAATTTTTAACACTGAACATGTCATTACTTGTTTAATATATGATATATCATATAAATATGTTCCTCAACTTGGTGAAATAAAGAGGAATCATATTGCATACTATGGATAACCCTATAAAAGAGAAAATAACCTCCCTTTGGAGTCTCTATTAATCAGAAATACTCGGTTATAACCAAATTAAAAACTTAAATCCCATGCATGGTGGGATAGGGTTCCCATGAGAATGTGGGTCTTTGGAAAATTTTTAAATAGTTGAGGGAAAAATAAAAATAAGGTATATGATTTCTGATTTCCTTTAAAAAATAATCATATTAGGAAGAAAGGGTCCCAGAATCATGCATATATGATATGTATTCACTCCTTTGAATCCACTAGGTCCATAAAATGAGAGAGAGTGTAGGGGATGAACAATCATCCTTCAAAAGAACGAGGGTAAAATTGAAAAAACCAAAACATAAAAAAGGGTGACAATTAGTTCAATTTGTTAAGACTTTCATTGTTGTGTGAATGGTCTCCCCCTGAAGGTTTCACATCCTAAAACCCAATTTCATTACTTCATCTACCCATGGTAGAATACCTAATTCTATAATGGATGGTTCATGTAACGGAATACTACATGTTCATAACCAAAACATTATTGGACCTCTTAAACTATAATAAAATCCCATGAAATCTTGATGAAATTCAAAATAATTAATAACAGTAATAACTAGGATAAAAGTTACATGGGAGTACCACGATTATACCATCTCTTCCACTTTCTACATATAGAATTTCCTTGGTAAAAATAGAAGGTAACCAAATAATTTCACCCTACACCAAAAACATGAGGATGATTGGTCCTAGAAATATCAAAAAAGGAACATAGAAATAATGAATCCACTTAAAAAATAAACCTCTAATATAATCCAACATAAATCCCCAAAATATGTGATACAAACCCTGAAGCAACACCAAACCTCTCTGAGCACTGACTAAACATGAAAACCTATCTTATATCTCCAATTTTACAAAGATTTATTATATGTATACCTATAATTTATAATTATTATAAATCGGTGAAATGAGAAGAGAACCATTCAAGAAGAAAACCACTACCAAGGGACAACTACATCCTCAATGATAAAACCATAAAAAAATAAACCCCATCCATTAATAATAAACAATCATTAAAAGAAAAAATAATCAATACTCCAAGTATATATTTTCTAAATATAATCTATCATCTCTAGATTATACACACCGGTACACACATGTAAAAAATCTAACCCAAAAAAACACATACGCCAAATTTGCCTAAATGAAATAGACATGATTACATGACCTAGATCATTACACTCTATAAGAAATAACTGGGACCTCAATAACAAGAAAATTTCATGGTAAGGCTCTTAAAAACAATGAATATTTTTTGGATACTGAATATAAGCACCAATCATAATTACCCAACCATGTAACAAAAATTTACACCATGTATAATACAAAATGAATCCATCCACATCACACCCAATACCAAAAAAATAAACATTAATGAAAATAATTCCAAGATTAATGATCAAAACCTCAATTTCCCAACATCCTTAAAAATTATCATAAAATAGAAAAAGAAAAATTAATATAAAAATAAACTAAAATATCAATGAGTTATGCAACCACAAAAGCATAAAGAGACACTAAAATGAAACATACACCAATGGAGAACCAGAAAAAGACACACGTATCAAATCCAATTAAAAGAACCAAAAAGGAGAGATTATTTCACCCATGAATCCTCTTGTAAAGTTTCTACAATTAATTATTCACCTCAAACCTTTCCATCCATGCCACCACTTCATCCAAAATTGATTACCACTGTTATGATTCCTGAATTGTAAAATAGGGTCCATTATCTAAAAAGTCACCAAATACATTCAATATCATAGTTTCTTCCTCAAGTATAAGAGGAATTGGTAACAAAACATTATAGATAGCTGGATATCATTAAATTATTAACCTAAAATACACTTGGTGGTTCCTTAATATAGTATACCACATGACCTCAATCTTACATTCTGATATTCAAGATGCTTTGGAATAGCATTGAGGGCCAATGGTGTGTTTGTGGGAGACAATTACATCTTGATCAGAGTGTATCACGGTGATTAATAATGATAATAATTATTTAAAATTGTTCTAGTTATCCACTATAGTAATAAAATCACAATAGATAAATAAATAGGTTGAATGTAAATCAATATTAGTTATAAAAATTATAGTCATTTCATGGTGCTATACAAAAAGTGTTAGTACATTTGATAATGGTGTAAAAGAATATACAACATTATAATCAAAAATAGAAAATACCAAAAGAATCATATACTATGATCCTGAGAAAAAGATTGATCCTCTTCTTCTATACTCTATCCCATAAATAAAAATCAAACATCAGAAGTTGCCTACTTCCCTTTTTCTATACATACAGTCATGAAGCCTATTAAAATAATATAGGATACCCAAATATGGTGTGAGTTATTGAAGAACATTTGTCATTTTTTTTATTTCTAAAAATATTTTGTATTTTTTTAGAACTAACCTTTCGTACAACAATGTTATTTTAATCAAGATCAGATCAAGTCCATCTTAAAGACATTTATAAGAATGTGGAATTTTTTTGAAAGTTAGAACACAAACAGAAAGGGGGAGAACATTTTTTTAATGAATTTATTTCATTGGACTCATAGGATCGGACTAAAAAACATTGTACTCAGAGGATCAAATAGAGAAAAACTAGACAAAAAGGTGTTCAAAATGATAAAGTTGTTGATCAGATGCCCCATCGGTCTCAAGACCATCAGTAAGAAGTTCAAGATATATCCAAATTGGAATTTTTTAGAAAATTAGATGTCGTTGAGTGAATTATTCATAATGTTGTGGTATAGTTATGAATTGATATATTGAAGCCGTGTGTTATAAAGTTATAATACCTTAGAAGAATTCATATTATTCTTTGTCATTCTAAAATTTCATAGAAATCATCTCTCTTGATAAAAGTTGTTGAGGAAGTGAAGGAATCAGAATTTTTTTATCTGTTCAAAAAACTCAAACATAGAAGAATGGATAACGAAGTACCAACTCATGAGTTATTAAAATTCATAATGTTTAAAGAAGATGATGTTTGGAGAGTTTCAAAGTTGTTGAGTAGATTTATCATCAGATTTAGAACATCATAATTCTAATTTCATCATAAGGAGAATTTACACTTAATGATAATTCCCTCAATATGAGTTTTCCATCACACTAACATTGAGATGATAAGTCAACCTGACTTACTATTTTGAAGATAGTTAGATCATAATGAGCATAATATAGTAATATTGTAATGAGATGATGATAATAAAATTGTAATGATCTAGTGATAGTCAGATCATGTTGATCATAAGATGATACTAATATTTTAATTAGAAAAAGAGGAAAATCAGACCATATTGAGAAGAGGATGAATGTTAGATTGTGTTGATTTGGTGATGTTTCATAATAATGGGTCGGGAAAGTTTCATTAAACTGATGCTAAGGCTAAAGGAAGATTAGATCCAATAAAGATGATCTAATATTATTCACCTAATTGGACAGAGGAAAAGTAAGTTTGTTCATGAAGGATGATTATAGAAATTATTCAGGGTGGTTTCAAAATATTTTGAATAATTTAAATGTTCAAACATGAAATTAAAATATGTGTAGATCTCAATGTTTTTAAATTTTAGAGGGCACAAAATGTTTCTGAAGTTTCCTTCATTTTCCATTATGGGATGTCAATAAATATTTACTCAGAACATTAATACTTTTTAACTTTTACAAGAGAGGAAAATTTGGATTATTGCATATTTCATATCATGTTTTCTTCCCAAACTAATATCTTGAAAGAAAAAAATACACCAGAATGTTTTGTTTACAGGATTGAGGAAGATCATAATAATATTTGGATAATATTTTTGAGAAGTTATTATTGATAAAATGGTTTATGGTAATGAGTACATCGTAATAAAAAAATAAGACTGGGGGGTTAAACCCAGCTTCAACAGATTGAGGTAACAGACAGATTCCTTTGGAGGAAATGGTTTTGTTATATTTTTTTTATGGCCCAATTTTTTGTAAGAAATAATTTTAAACTTACAAGAGTCAGTAAAATCGTTCTTATGGGTAGATATAGTGTGTCTAATGGTATTTGAAACAAGTTGTATTATCTTCTTTATAACAGTTCATTTACATAGACCTATGGGAGAGGCTATGGAAAGGATGAGAGTTATCACAATAAAATTGAACCTCATAAATATCATGTTCTTTACATGCTTTACTAAATTTTCATGAATGACTATTTACTAAATAATGACATGGATTTAATTTTGTAATTGGTTTTACAGGTTAAATTATAAAATTATTGAAACATACAAAATATTAACAACTCATCAAACCCCTCAACCCTTCTCAATTATTATTCAATCTTTGGAACAATAATTAGTAATATATCCAAGGTTCCCTTGTTCAATACTTATCACAAATAATTTCAATTCTATCATCAGCATAGGAATTAATACATTTTGTGGAAATAATTATTATGGACAAAAATTAGGATGATTCATTATCTCCTCTATCTTGGCATAGAAGATTTTGATAACACTAAAATTTGGTATCCACCTTTTGAGAAGGACTCACCAATGGATTTTTTTGATATAAGAAATATTCACCTTGATGGAAAAGATAGAAATTATATCCTTATTCCATTATCATAAATTGATTATATGACGGTTATGGGTCCTGAAATGTCAAAGTGCATGTGGGACAAGATGAAAATTGTTTTAGAATTTAATACTAAATTGAAGGAAGAAACACCAAAAATCTACAATTGTAAGTATGAATACATCATAATGAGATATGAAGAAAAACATAATCAATATTTCACCAGATTGAATGAAATTATTTTCCACATCAAATGATTATGTGATGTTCAAGATGTTTCTAAATTATGAAAAAACACATGAGAAAATATTTCGACAGGTTTGGTTCTAAAATTTCCTCTTTTGAAGATAAAAATGATTTGTCTCTTGATGAATTTCTTAACACTCTTACATCTCATTTAATTCTGAAATCTCTAATGTTAAAAAATAATAATAAAGATGAAATGGGTTTTGAAACTATGAGAAAAATGAATATTCAAGATGTTGAAGATATTTATTCTTGTGACTTTGAAGATAAAGGAGATGATGAGTTGAAAGAAAAAATAATGTCTATCATATTTAAGAAACTATCAATTATCGAGGGGGGAGTATGGAGGTAAGATTCATCTCAAATGTTTTGAGTGTGGTGGAATATGAAAAATTGAAATAAATTTCCCCATGAATATTGTTGGATAATATTGAGATTATTATGTTGAAAAAAAAATTAATATGTAGAAAAATAGTTTTAATGTGTAAAAGTCATCTATAAAATATATAAAGAAGTTTAGTAATGATAAAAAAATAATTCTGAGTAAGAAATCTAAATCATACTAAACAGAAGATAGAATCTATGAAGATAATAGTTTAAACAAATTTAGAACTTTCCATTCAAAAGTTTTTATTGTTCAAGACTCCATAAATAGTGAAAAATAATTGGATGAAGAATCTAATAGGGAATATCAGCTCAGTATAGATTCAGTTTCATTTTTTTGAAAAATAAAAAACTCAATAAAGAAATATGTTAAATGAAGAATGAATATGATTAATTTTCTAAAGAGACAAAAGATGTTATCAAATGGGGGAGAATACAGTCATGAGATATGATGTTACAAACATCGAATTGATGAACATAGAAATATGATTGAATATCCCATTAAAAATAAGATTTATATTTAATAAAGATTTAAAAAGTTTCAGTATAAACATCTTGAGTCTAGAAATACCTTGAGAATGATGAATGAACACATTAACATAGAATTTGATGTAAAATCTAAGACTTATAATCTTTCATAGAAGGCTCAAATCAAGATTCAATTGAAATCCTAACCCACGAACAAAATTCAATAGATATTTCTTACATTTCATGTTTGGAAAAATGATTTGGAAATATTGGGTGTAAAATGGATATGAGAAACATATCTCATATGAAATGTTTGAAAGCAGTCTGAGTGGGAATGTTGGTTCACAACCAAGGTTTGTTGAAGTAGGAATAAGTTATCAAACTCAACAAATCTTTTACAGAAAAATATCTTAGTTTAACAGAATATAATTATTTGATGTCTACTATTGGGGTTGTCGAATATATGGGGACATGGATTATAATTGTTGGCATAAAATGACACTTTATAGAATAATGAATTAATAAAAGGAAACAACTTGTGGAAGAATGATGAGTAACATTACTAAGGCATGTGATGTTAGAAAAAACTCTTGAGGATAGAAACATTCCAAAAAAATCAATTTGAATGTCTAAATGAAGATTGTGGGAGATGTGTTCAAGCTGGTCGTTATTCTCAAATATGTATGAAACTCCTCCCAAAACATGTTTATTATAAGATAATACAAAATAAATCTAGAAAAAATAATGTTCAAGGATGATATTATATTTTTGAAATTGTATTGAAAGCTAGAAAAATTTAACAAATCAGGGATATTTTATAGTTCTTGTTCAACACACATGATAGGAGATTAAAAATTATTCAAACATGTTGAAAATCATAATGGAGGTATTTTTACCTTTGGTGATGTTATTTCCATAAAAATAATAGGAATCATAGTAGATTATATTTAATATGAAAAGTTGAAATATAAATATGTTTTTTTGTTGATGGGATAAAACATAATATAATTAGTGTTATTAATATTTTTGAATATGGAAAATAAGTGATATTTAAAAAAGATTCTTGTGTTGTCAAAATTTCTAAATATAGGAAAGTTATTACAAAATGATAAATAACTAGTGGTAATCTCTTCCAAATAGAATAATTTAAAATCCCCTATTACTTTTTTGTTGAATATGAGTATAATTTGTGGCACCAAACACTAGGTCACCTTTGGAAGAAACATGAACATTATTTTTAAAGATTAGGTTGTATGAATTATTATATAATATAAAAGAATAAAAGAACATGTTTTTTTAACTTTTTATGAAGGAAATATAACTAATAAAAGTTATAAGAATGTTTAGATTCAATTTCCAGACCTCTGGAACTTATTCATTCTGATTTGTGGGGGTCGATGAGATATCAATTATCAAAACGAGATTTATACTTTATAACATTTATTGATAATTTCACTCATATTAAAAAAATAATCTTTATGAAATATATTTCATTGTTTATAGAAATGTTCATGTTTTTCAAAAAAAAAGTTGAGAATTAAATACGGGTTCATAAAATCAATTTTAGAATAGATAATGGTACCAATTTCAAAAGAAATATTTCTAGATCTTATTTGAGAAATCATGGTATTAAACATAAATATTTATCTCCCTATAATATATAAAAAATGGGTAGTATAAATAAATAATATAATTTTTATAGAAATGAGAAGAATTATGTTATCGGAATACTAGATTTCGATGTTTTCTTAGAGATAAGTTGTAAGTACTGCTGAAAATATTCAAAACAGATGCTTTATAAAACCAGAAACCAACATGACTTTTTATGGAATGTGGTATAACAAAAAAAGTCATTTATGTACATCAATGTTTTTGGAAATCCATTTTGTCATAAAATAAAAAATCCAGATCTAGGAGAGTTGACGAGAGAGACGAGGAAATAGTTCTTATGGGTTATTCACCCAATGGAATAAGTTACAAATAGAAAAAATGTATTCCAAATATTTGAGGAAATATATTATATGAATGTAATTAAAAAATTCCTTAAAAAGGTTATTGGGAATACTGAGAAGGATAAACTAGAGATTTCCAACAATTGTGAATGTAAGTCAAAACATCATTACCAAGACATAGATGAATCGTGTGATGATGAAAATTTATCTAGGAGAGAAACATGGAAATTTACTTCCTTATAAAAACATGTTGAGTTATATAAAACTATAGGGAATTAGAAGGCTCAATTTCAAACCAGAATAAATTTGATTTTAGAAAACCATACTTCACTAATCTTAACATTTCAAACAAAATCATTTTTTGAAGTTATTAAACATAATGAATGGATAGATTATATTAATGAAGAGTTGGAGCTGATTGAGAAGAGTGAAACATGGGAACCTGTTGCTACTCCATAACATAAATTTATTATTATAAAAAAGCGGTTTTCAAGAAACATATTGAATAAGCAGGGTTAAGTTTCATGAAACAATGAAAGACTTGTTTTTAATGTCCATGAAAAAGTGGAAGGAGTGTATTTTTATGAAACCATTACCCCCATTCCATTGTTAGAAACTATTAATATGTTTCTATTCATGGATGCTCATATGAATTATAATGTATATTAGATGGTTGTAATGTAATCATTTCGAAATAATGAAATTGAATAATAAGCTTACATTGAAAAAACTTGTGGTTTTCTACGTGACGAGGATGGAAACAATGTTTGTAACGTGGATAAAGCTTTCCATGGGATGAATAATGATCCATAATCTTGGTATTCTATGATTAATTTTTTTTGGGAATATAAAATTTTTAAAAATGAAAAGTTGATAGAAAATTTTATGTGAAAGATATTAACTTCAGAATAATAATTTTAATTTTTTATGTGGATAATATAATTTTATATTTATATAGAATATGTTTGTGACACATTTTCTAACGAAATAAAGAAGAATTATGTAATGAAAATTTTGGTGAATTAGTTTTCTTCCTTGGTCAACATGTTCAAAAAAATAATAATATTCGTTTTTCAACATCAATAAAAGTATGTGAGGTAATTGTTAAAAAGTTTGGAATAGAATTACATAATGAATTTTTTACACCAACATTTGTGAGAACATTGTTGTGTAAACATGATTCCAAAAATAGTGAGAATTACGAAGACATTCATAAGATGATAGGAATTCTACATTACCTTATATCCTCAAGACCAAATATTTTTTAAATTGTGAATTTTTGTTCCATGTGTCAAATTAATCTAAAATAATAACATATTTTGGAAGAAGATATTATTCTATGATATGTCAAAGTAATAAATTCACATAAGTTATTATAAAAATGATATTTTGTGATGAAGTTTTATTGTTATCCAGATACTAATTAGGCTGGATATTATAATTATTGAAAATAAACCATGGGAGGAATATTTTTCTTTGTTGAAAACTATGTGAGTTAGTATAATAAGAAAAAAAATTGATACCTTTGAGAATAGTTCAATCAAAATTTGTTGTGGCTACTCAGGATTATAATCCATTTTTTTGGATAAATGTTTAGCTGGATGATTTGAACGTAAATTTTTTTAAACTATAGATGATGCTTTTTGATAATCATAGTGAAATTGATAAATCTAAAAATCTTTTCAAGTATTCAATATTAAAACACATTGATGTAAATTTTCACTTTAACAAATTTAATGTTTCATCAAGAGATTTTTTTCTGGAGAATATCTCATGAAATTATTAAATTACTAATATCTTCACAAAAATAGTTTCCAAATGAATGATTTAGTGAATTGAGGAGGAAAAATATTGTTAATCCTCATCCAGTAAATTCCTAAAACTCATAATGAAAAAATAACATCATTATTTGAATTATGTTGAAAAAGGGAGAGAGAAAGAGACAAATTTTTACATTTTTAGAAGATTTTACTTAAATGTATTTTTTGAATCTGAAGCTATGGTTATCATAAAATTCCGAAGAGAAAATCAAAATTGAGGAAAGTATATCTTTACATTGTCAAAAAATTTATTGTCATTGAGGATATATATCCTTAATATAATACATTATAATGTTGGGAGGTGTTATCATACTCACTTTTATTAAAGGATATGTTTTGATAGATGTTGAAAATATTATTTTTGAATAGTTTAGAGTGTTTAAAAAAGTTCTATGAGTGTGGTAAAAAAATAAAAAGCAGGATATTGAGAAAACATTATGTATTTTTTTTTGTTTTTAACAATATTTTTAATTGATGTTAAAAAAAATTGTATAGGATGGTTTCTATTATTTAAGATAGGACTCAATCCATCGTAATGAGCATTTAAAGAAAGTTAAAAATTGATGAAATTTCGAACCCAATCATAAAGGGGAAGACATTTTATACTTATTAGATAATTATTTTCTCGACTTATAGGAAAATACTAGAATTCACAACACTCAAAATATCAGAACAAGAAACACCAGACACATAGGTGGTAAAAAAGATGAATTTTTTGATCAAGTGCACCACCTGCCTCATGACCATAGGTATGAAGTTCATGATCTAATCAACTCTGTGTTTGTTAGAAATTAAAATGTTGTTGAGTGAAAAATTTATAGTGTTGCTATAGATATTTGAAAGAAGATACAAATCATTAGAGTATGATAGTTTTCGTACACTAAAAATAACATTAGATGATGCTTTATCATTCATAATTTTTTTATAAATCATGAAAATTCTCATGATGAAAAATATTGAAGAAATAAATGAATTTTAATGTTTATACTAGATCCTGAAACCCAAACATAGAATATTAGATCCAGAAGAACCAATATCATATGTTTTCTTATATGAGAAAGTGTAGAGTTGATGAATTGTGAAAATTTTAAAATTTTCATAGTAGAGTTATCATAGGATGCACAACATAATAATTAGGATTACATAATAATAAGGATTAAATAATAATGAAAATTATATCATTATAATGAATATGTCGGACAGACTGTAAGAAAGAATGTAAATCAGACTAACTCTATTAAAGCTAGTTAGATTGAATTGAGCTGAAAATTTTCATATCATAATGATCCAAAGATAGTTAGATCGTAATTATAAGAGGAAGATAGTCATATTTTAATGAGAAAATGAAGAAATTTAGATAGTAATGAGCATAGGATGAAATTAAATTCATTTTGAGGTAAATAAGTTTCTTTTTTATGAGCAGATAATGTTCCATCAGACTGAAGTAGATTCATGGAAGATTATCAGATCCAAGAACGTTTATATAATCATATTTACCTCATTGTACTAAAGAAAAGTTAGTAATTTTGTGAATGTTGATTATGGAAAAGACTCAAGAGGATCCCAAAATATTTATAATGAGTTTAAATGGTCAAAATTTAAATTCAAATACGCGTAGATCTCATTGTTTTTGAATTTGAGAAAATGGAATTTTTTTTCCAAATTTCAATCCCTTTCAATTATTCATAGCCTAAAAATAGTTTATCCATAATATTGTACATTTAAAATTTTATAAGAGTGGAAAAGGTAGAGAGAAACATATTTCATTCAGGTTTTTCTTTCCAAACTGAGATGCTAGAAGTTGATCAGACTCTTGAATGTTTGGTTTACCTTATTAAGGATGATCATTCTAAGGATTTGGGAAGAGTCGGAGAAGTCCAGTTTGAGAAAAGGGTTCATCATAAGGAATCCATCATAATGAGAAAATCATACTAACAATCATACCCTAGGTCATCAAGACGAGGTTTTGGAAAGTGTTTCATAGATAAAAAGTTATTGTGGTCTTTTATTTTTTGGCCCAATATTTTGAAAGCACCATTTATAAATTTAAGCGTGTTTGTATAATATTTCCTCTCAAGAGATATAATGTGCCCAATTGGAGTTGGGACAAGTTTTATTCACTTCTTAATAATAATAAATTTTCATAGGCCCATGGGGTTTTATATAAAATTGGTGTAGGTTCTCATACTGAGTCTGAACATTGTAAATCCCATGTGCTTTACATTCATTAATAATTTTTCATACCTGAGTATTTACTATAATATGATAATGATATAACCTTTAATATATTGTAGGGGTTATGTTTGAAAAGTATTGAAACATACACAATGTAAACAAAAGATTAAAACACCACTTCTCAGTTGTTATTAGATCCATTGGATCTTCAAAAATACCGAGTAGGAAATAACTAATGTGACTAGAAATATCCAGTTTGTGCATATATAATGAGCCATGTGTTAGTAAATATTTGTGAAAATAAATAAATACAAACATTAGTATGGGTTCTACAAGGGATACCTAACGGACACAACCAGCTTTGGCCTATGTCAGATATCACTAATCCAAGGTCAACATAAGAAGATGTGATATATAAGTAAAATTAATATATATATATATATATATTATAATTCTGACGGCATAGACGTATTTAAAATAAAACTGAGATTTCAGAAGTCAGGTGTAACCAAGGACCGAGCCCAGTCATGTTTTTTGGATTTGTGGTTAGATCCTAAAATTTATCACTGTAATTCATATAACATAATATATAGATTCTTAGAGTTTAGAAATTTGCATCTTGATCCCATCCAAAGAAATCATTAAAGTGGAACCGATGTATCTATCCCTGATCAATATAAATACCCACCACCATAAGAGTTCGTCAAAGGTGATCCATAAGAAAATTCCCATATATTACACTTAGTATGGTATAAAACAATACCCTACGATCCTTTCCTAGGTATACCATATAGGGGGAAATTATCACTCCAAACATATCATAGCAATATTACCCACCAAATCCCATCCCTGTTGTAGGATCAAAATAATTATGGAGAAGCTCAATATACAAGAGGGGGTGAATTGTATACTTTAAAAAAATGTCATTAAGAAAAGGAAAGAGACAAGTTTAACAAAGTTAAACTAAGAAAATTCACAACACCTCTAACACCAATTGACAAATCGGAATAAGGAATGAGGTTATAAACTTCATGTTCAATGTACTTGATTAAAACTGGAAAGAGATTACGAAAGAAAGTTCTGGAAATATGGATCCAGAAAGTAAAACTTAACTAAATATTATAATATGAGATTCTACCTTAAAGAGTATAGAATCTAAATGAAATAGAGTACAAGTAGGGAAGTATAAGAAAGTTATACTTTCCTTACAATACAATGTGCAGCGAAAACAAACAAGTAGTAAAACTACAACTAACAAGATATATGTCTTTTAACCCAAAGAGAAGGGTATCCAACAACCTTGGATAAAGGTACCATGATTTATACTTTCAAGAAAGTCTGTCTTACCCACAACAGTGTAAGCCCTCAATAAGAATATTGGAATCTTTTTCATTCAATCCCCACAAGCCCTTAACTTCAAGGTAGTTGGAACCGTCGTCTTCTTCAGCAGGGAAGCCCTCGAAGTTTAAGGTAGTCGGCACCTATGTCTTCCAATCCCCGGAAGTCCTCGAATGTAATCACCAAGATTCAGAGTCGCACAAATATTTGAGAGTTAATAAGAGCCTCTCTCTCTAGAAATCACTTCATGCATGTAATCACATGAGTTGAAGAACAGTTTTGAGCTCTTTCAAATGAGCTCATATTTATAGGCAAGGTCAGCCTCCTTTCCAACCGTCATATTTTCCTTAAAAATTAGAGGGACCTGTACACGTGTAACTTAACCAACAGTTAGTTTATAACAGAATGGACGACATCGTTTTATAAAAAAAACATGTGTAACAGAATTTACGACATCGTTTTATGTCTAACTCAAAAGTTTGGAGTGAAGGTTCGGAGTGTAAACAAAAATGTCAAAGAGTAGAAAAATTATAAAAGTGTAAACAAAATGAATGTTCGGAGTCTAAGAAAAAATAATATACGGAGTCTAAATAAATTCAGAGTGTATAAAGAAAAGATGATCAGATTCTATTTAATAAGTGAATTTGGAATCAGAATTAGAATGACAATTCGGAACAAGAATTCATAATGAGAATTTGTAATCAGAATTCGGAATGGGAATTCGTAATCAGAATTCATAATTAGAATTCATAATCAGAATTTGTCATTAGAATTTGGTGTCGAACATCATGAGAGTTTGTATCCAGAATTCATTGTGGAACTTTATTAGAGTTTGTATCCAAAATTCGGAGTGGAACTTCATTACAGTTCTCATCCAGAATTCGGAGCTTAAAACATAATGTTTCATATCAAAGTATTAAACGATTCAGAGAATATAGAAATGAATCTGATTCTTATACTTAAGAAATATATGGATATAGATAATGAAAATATGATAAGGATAATTTTCCTTACAAAAGCGATTTTCCTTATAAAATCAATTTTACTTATAAAAGAAATTTTCCTTATAAAAGATATTTTCCTTATAAAAGCAATTTTCTTTATAAAAGTGATTTTCCTTATAAAAGTGATTTCCCTTATAAAATCAATTTTCCTTATAAATGCAATTTTCCTTATAAAAGAAATTTTCCTTAAAGATAAGGTGTTTTTGATTTTCCAATCAAGAAGGAATGGAAAAGTCATAAGGAAAAACTTATTGACTCAAAAATCTCCCCCTTTTTGGAAAACACAAACATCCTTAAGAAAAATAAAGATTAAGAATAAAGAAAGAGAAAAAAAAATTAAAGCTTATCTCTATTTTCTTATGGATGTTGATGAATATGACTAACTCTCCCTTAGGCTTTGAAACTCTAAAGATCGTATTCTAGATTTCCAGAATGATATTTCATTAAGAAAAAGTATGTATTCTTTAATGAAAAACCCCCCCTTTGATAAATTCTATTAGAGTAATTTTTCATTCTCACCCTTTGTGAGGGTTCTTTTTCTTTTTCCCCCTTTGTTAGGGTTCTTTTTCCTTCTCCCCCATTGTGATTTTAAAAAATAATTCTATGGAATGTAAAATATAACAAAGTACCTGAAAGATTAGTAGCAACAACAAAAGAGACAAGCAAGTAAAATTTTTCATTAAGTTTGAAAAATTCAAAAACAAGGAAGCTAAGATACAACAAAGGATCGGATTTTTCTATTTTGGATCTTTTTCCTTCGCCATGAGACCCTTGGGAATAGTCTTTATTTTGTTCAAGTCTTTATGATCATCCTTGTCTTGCTTCTCTAACACAACTATTCTTGCACTTTGAGCTTCAATATTTTCTTCCTGAGCTTCAAGATTTTCTTCATGATCATTAAGTTTTTCTTCTCGAGGTTTCAAAACTTGTTCTTGCTTTAACAACTTCAATTTAATCTCAATCTGAAAATCCCTTTCATTCATCCAGTTTTGAGCAACCGAATTCAGCTTCCCATACAGATCTATGTCATCTTGCATCCGGGAATTCTTCTCATCTGTCAACTTTTCTTCAAAGAAAGAAGTAAGTTCATTTATCTTCATGTATTCTGTCTTAAAAGCATCCTTAACATTATCTTGGAATTCATCAAAGAGCCTGATCTCTTCTACAGTTTTCCTCGACCAACTGGCCATTCTCTTACAAGACCTTTTATGGGATTCATAGCCGACAAAAAAAATTTTGAACTGAGCCTCCATCTCAATACATTTATCCATAACCATGGATACAGAATCTGTTTTCTGATTCAAAGTATGTTCGAGCATCTAGCATCTTGAATCAATACTAGAGAAGGTCGGAATTGAAGGCACCAACTTATTTAATGACTGAACAACAAAGTCATTCCCCAACGAAGATGACTCCAAATCCAAGACATTTCTTGGAGAATTTTCTTCTTCAATTTTCTCAAACTTTATCTTTGAAGAACTACCAACTTCCCTTCTATTCACAGCCACTGAGCTCAGGGTATCAACAACAAGTTTCTTTCCCTTGTCCCTTTTCGGAATGGATTGTTGTTTTAGAGTCTTCTGTTCACTATCAGTCACTTGAAAAATATTATCTTCATCATCAGCATCTTTATGAGCACCATCCTATAAATTATCCATTTGAGAAATATCATGTAGAAGATGTTCTTCCTCTGCATGATAAGCTACTTTTTGTTCTCCTTTCTCCTCATCCTTCCCTGGAGTGACTAACTTAGAATACTCATCTTCTGATGTTCAAAGCGACAGATGTTCCGAAGGTGTCCCCTTATAATCGTCTACTTTCTTCAAAAGATTTCCGGTCTCACCATACCTTCAGCAACTGCTTCTTTCTCTTCCACTTGCTCAATCTTCTCAACTTCCTCAACATGCTTAGCAACTGCCTCTTTTGGAGTGACATAGTTTCTGCCTCGAGTCTCAGGTAGAGATTCCAAAGAAAAAGATCTCGGATATGGAATCTTTGCAGATACTGTCTCATTAATCATTAACAAAGTCTGAGATACCTCAGCTTCAGACATCTTCTTATTAAGATTCTTTTTTTCTCTTGTTTTTTTAATTCGTCCGCTGTTTTTTCCTTCAAGGACTTAGCCTCCGCAAGATCCAAGCCGAAATGAGGCTCCCCTTGCACTCTCTTCTATTTCATTTCCCTCCACATAGCAACAACCTCATTAGGGTAAGCTTTATTCTTCTTCAGTTTTTGGAGGTGCGGAATGAACATCCTTAGATTTGGGATTATCTGCTTCAACTTCAACTTCTTTCAACTTTCTCTTCTTCACTGGCCTAGAAGATTCAGGTTCACCAACTTTTGGAACCGCTTCTTCTTGAACTGGTAAATCGAAGATCTCACCAGTCTTCTTGTCGAAGACAACATCCATCCTTTTGAGGGTACCATCACTCACCAACATAATTTTGAAAACTCTTGCCTTAGACTTGCAAGCTTCCTTGAAAGACTCAAGACACCAAACAATAACTTCGAGATGATTGCCGAATACATTATGATCCGAGCTCTCAGATTCCCTTTATTAACATTCTCAATGGTAATAAGAATGTGTTTCATCAGATTAAACTTCCTTATATTTATCAGAAAATATAGTTTAAAGATCTCTCTCTTCTTCAAACTGTCTTTGTCACCCTTTCTCGGTACAATAAGGCCTTGTAACCATAATTTTAGAATCCGAAAATTTGTAGACATAGTAGCAATCTTTGGAGCCTTGTCATCTTCCAGTTCGAGAGTCTCCAAAGCCTTTTCCTTGTTGAAACTTCCTTTTGAATATGGAAAAACATGAGATATGAACTTGGCTTCTCCTTCATAGGTCAGCCCTACCAAGCTGGCTTCCTTGGAATATGAAAGCTTATAAGTCTTTCCATAAGACGTAAACGACAATTTCTCCCTACCAACTTCCTTAAAGAAGGAAAATGTCCCATAGAACTCTAAGAGCAAATCTGAAAATACTTCATCTTGATTCCCAGGCTTAGACACAACAACATCTTCCCATCTGTTAAGATTTATGATATTGGATATAAGAGAATCATACTTGTTGATGAAATCAGGATGAATCAACTTTTCTCTATATACTAACCACTTGGAAATCGTCTTGGATGAAGACATGTATTGAGAAGATGCTTCCACAGACATTTAGTTCTAAAGACTTCTGAGAAGTTCGGAACAGAGAATGTTGAAGATCAGAACGACCTTAAAACAGAGAGGTAGGGCATCGGGATGCTGGAGCTTGAAAAACCAATGTGGGACGACCATTTGGGGTCCCCTTTATATAGGAAATCATATGATGGTTCATCTTCCTCGGTTGATCGAACAATTGTAAAATACTGAGATCAGATCTGACTGTTGAAAACCAATTCTCGAGAAAAACTTGAATCTGATCTTTTGAGGTTTTTATTAAAACAAATATTTAAGAAAACTAGAATTCGAAAACAAAATATAAGAAAACACCATCAAGTAATGTATGATTACAAAAACTTGAGTAAGGACATAATACCTTTCAGATTGGCTTAAGAGGATTATTCGTAATGGGTAACATTCTTTAAAAAAAACTACGAAAAATATTTACTATGAAAAGACATAGTTCGCAAAACACACTACAAAAAACAAACTCAGTATGGAAAACTCAGTACGAAAAAGATAATAAAAAAACAAAAAATCATTATATGGATTTCTGTACAAAAATTTCATTACAAGAATTTAAGTATGAGAATGTCATTACAAGAATTTCAGTACGAGAATGTCCTTTTGAAAGTCTCAATACGGAAATCTTACTACGAATGTCTCAGTACAAAAATCTCATTCTGAACATTTTAGTATGAAAATTTTTAAACTCATTTTTAAAAATAAAGAAAATAACAAGCATATATACGCCCCCTATGAAAAGGAGTTTATTAATGTAAGTAGAATAGTTCAACAAGAAGTTAATAAAGACTGATTACCTTATAGTTATCATTCCTAACTTTTGTTTAATGTATTCAAATCTATTTGAAGGAAATGATTTTGTGAAAATATCAGCAAGTTGATCTTGCGTTCCAATAAACTGAAGAATAATATCTCCTTTTGCATTATCTCCGAATGTTACCTTTCCTCCTTTCATTTTGATAGTCTTTTAAAAATAGATTTTGTTACCAGTCATGTGCCGGGAACTGCCACTATCCATGTACCATGTTTTGCTGTTGGTACTTTCTTTTTTTTCCTGAAAACAAGAAGAAAATTAGACTTTTGGAATCCAAACTTGTTTGGATCCGAGATTTCTAGACAAAAAAATTTTAGGAGCCCATATCTTCTTAGAGAAATAAGTTTTGTGAAATCCTAGAGATTGGGTTTTTTTAATGAACAATTCTTTGCCCAGTGACCCCCACATTGACACTTGGTACAAAATGTGGCACTTTGAGGAACAAAATAATTGTTACTGAAAATAGATTTTTCATGGGTATAACCAAATCCGGATTTATTTCTTAAAGGTTGTATTTGAAAATACATTTTATCAAAATTTTCTTTACCATCGGTAAAGTTTGATAAACACTTCTTTAAGGAAAAAGTTTCGGACTTGTGTTTTATAACCATGTTTTTATCTTCAAAATAATTATATTTAGAACTATAGCTAGGCTCGAAAACATTTTTCTTAGAAATTACATATTCTAATTATTTAGAATGTTTGATCTTTTCAGAATTTACTTCCTCAATATTTTTTGAAATATTTTCAAAATCATTATTTTGCCTATCAAGATCTTTAGAATGATCTAATATTTCTTTTGTAAGAATATAATTATTAGAGTTTGCCTTATCAAGTTTCTTATTGAGTTTAGAATTTTCAATTTCAAGAAGTTCAACAAACCTAGAAACTTCTTCATAAGTAGGTGAAGTATTTTATTCATCAGAAGAGGATTCTTCATCTGAGGAGTTATAATACTTACTATTATTAGAATTTAAATATACATTGGTCAATGATTCAGCATTTTGTACCTTAGCCATAAAACAGTGATTTTCAATAGGTATTCTGGCTATAAGACCAAGATTCTTCTGTCCTGAAGATTCATAATCAGAAGTTTCATCTGATGAGTCACCACCACTGGCACTCCAGGTATCACTAGCTTTTAGAACCTTTTTAGCTTTGGATTTATAATACTTATTTCTATTCCTGTCTAAATTCCATTCTTTCCTTTCATTCTTTTTGAGAAAAGGGAAATCTGGTCTAATATGTCCAGCTCTCTTGCATTCATAACATGTGAATTCTCCATATTTCTTGTCTTTCCTTTCCTTTTTCTTATACTTGGATTGGAAACTTATTTGGCCAGCTATCTTGTTCATCCTCCGAGCAAAATTTTCTAACTCATTTTAAGAGGCTTCACTCTCACTAGAATCTGATTGGAAAATAACTTTCTTATACTTGGATCTGGTTACTCTCTCAGGAGTCTTAGCTTTCATCTGATTTGATGTTGTTGTAAAAGCAACAGTACCATTTCCATATTTCTTCTTGATTTTGTCAGCATCTCTCTTCATTCTTGTTTCATTTTGGAGAAGAGTTCCGAAAATCTCATTAAGAGAAATTTTAGTAACCTTCCTATTCTCATCAATAGCTATTCTTTTGGATTCCCACTCATTGTGCATAATATCAATTATCATATCCATAAGTGCTTTATCATCTAACCCTTTCTTTCCCATATACTGTAAAATGTTGACTACAGTCATAAATCTCGGTTGAACTTTACAAATTGGTTGACCATAAGGAAAATTGAAGCCATGGTATTCATCTCTAAGCATATCTCTCCTAGTCTCAATCACATTAGAAGTTCCAAAGTGTGTAACCTCTAACATCTTCCATATATAATTAGAAACATCACAAGAAGAAATTTGGATATATATATTTCTATTCATTGAACAAAGTAAGGTATCGGGTACCTTATAATTGAGTTGAAACTCTTGCTTTTCCTGGTTAGTGAAAGTTCTAACTTCCTTATCAGGAACTTTATAATCTATAGTAAGATTAACAATGTTTTCCACTCCAGTATTGATAACAAAAGTCTTAATTCGATCTCTCCAGTACTCATAGTCATTACCATCAAATATTGGTGGTCTTGTAGGATTTGGATTATCAATAGAACCAACATTGATTCCTTCCATACTTAAAATAACCTTCGGCACACAAACATGTTAGTTGAAAAAGTTTGTAACCACAAAGTTCGGAATGATAAAGTTCGGAATGAAAAAGTGAGCAAGAAAAACTTATATGTGAGTACGAGTATTTCCTAGACCTCCTCTGATACCAATTGTAGGATCGAAATAATGATGTAGACGCTCAATATACAAGAGGGGGGGTGAATTGTTTACTTAAAAAAATTTCCTTAAGCAAAGGAAAGAGCTAAGTTTAACAAAGTTAAACTAAGAAAATTCACAACACCCCTAACACAAATTGAAAAATCGGAATAAGGAATGATGTTATAATCTTCCAGTTCTATGTACTTGCTTAAAACTGGAAAGAGATTCTGAAAGAAGGTTTCAAAAATATGGATCCGAAAATTGAAACTTAACTAAAGATAATAATATTAGATTCTACCTTAAAGGGTATAGAATAAAAATGAAACAGAGTACAACTAGGGAAGTATAAGAAAGTTATACTTTCCTTAAAACACAATGTGCAGCGAAAACAAACAAGTAGTAAAACTACAAGTAACAAGATATAAGTCTTTTAACCCAAAGATAAGGGTATCCAACAACATTGGATAAAGGTCCTATAACGACCCATACATTACATATATTGTTAATACTTAAAAATTGAAGCATACTTATTACAACATATAACAAAACCACGAAAGGACCGTATAGGTATAGTGTCTTTAGAAACTGGGAAACATAAACAACTGGTTCATAAAGCGTCTACACTGTCTCCCATTTATTTCATCATATCTATAGTCCATTTTGGCATATCTTAATTAATAACCTTCTTCCTGACCTGGGGAAAGAAAACATACAAAAGGGTGATCTCAAATGCTCAGTAAGGGTAAACAAAAGAAATATCAATCACATCATACACATAAGCACGTAACTTTTGGAAATCTGAACCTGCAAAAGAGATCATAATTTCATAACATGGGGTAAATCATGGCAGTGAAATGTAATCACAATAATCATAACTTAATACATGAAACATTGTGGCATTCACACATAATCATATTGAATCATTTCTTATTAGTCAAGACTCATTGACAAGACTATCTTAGTGGACAAAGTCCCTTTCTGAACCGTGTCACCCTCGTTTCAGTCCTGTTTCACTGAACCGGTATAACCTACCGTTCCAGCCATGTCTATCTCATGAGATATAAAATCATTACCCAATGCATTGGAGGGAGATATAGGTCCCACCCATCTCATAATGATACCATTCTTATGTGTTCCACAAAATCATAAACCATACATCATAGCATAACCCATGTAATAAAAATGGGATTCTTAAACATCATGACATCATAAAACAATTCATATAAGATAAAGGAATTCATAAAAAATATTTCCATCACAACATAATCAAATCCATGTAATAATAGAGATAGAAACATAACCCTTTATTATCTTAGATGGAAAATAATTTTGATAAGACACTTGAACTTCATTCTTGAGGAAAATATCCTTCTTTCTTCAAAAAAATTTATCCTTTCATAACATGCCATACAATTTTAAACAAAAAAAAGTTGATTAAAAATAAACTTGAAAACTTGTAATGTATGCTTCTTGGAAATAATGTTTTAAAAATCCATTATTTCCGTATAAGTTAAAAAAAACATTCTTCGTACTTTTGTCGGAAAAGTCAAAAAGTACCTCGTACGAAAAACGACAAAAGATTCCTTTCATATCTTTTACAAAAAACTTACCAAAGGGTAAAATTGGATATAAAATATTGTATAAGGATGGAAATAATATTACACATTGATGGAACATGGATGTGGATAATAAAATACACCCCAGTAAATACTTACGAATAAACAATCTCGGATAAAAATGAGATTGTGATATTTTCCTTTACCTTAGGTCTGATTTGCTTTGTACGTGTCTGAAGCTCCGGTATAATGGTTTAAATAATGTTATCGACTTATTTCAGAATCATACATATTGATATGATATCATATATGGTCATATTCTTAGCTTCTTATTAGTAATATTTCATTGTTACTTGTTACTGGGGTCTTTATTGCCTTTTGTTCTTATGCGTATTTTGCCGAATAAATTCTTATTCTTCATTTAAGGTTATAGATACCTTATATCCAGAATAGTATTATTGTAAAATATATCATATTTATTCATTCAATTCATTTATATAATTACTATATAATGATGATCATGTAGAACGAGTCGCATCACATCGTGGAGACGGTATTCCGTACGTACGCACGAGTGATGATATCGTTCCTATTATCGTGGAATTGTATTGGAGTGTATGTATACTATTTCAGAATCAATATCACTTTTTAATAGTCATATATAGTCATTATTTACACCATTATCCCCATCCAAGTAAGGTGGTGGTGGAAAATAGACTACACCACGGCGTGGAGACGGTATTCCGTACGTACGCACACGCGGTGATTTCATTTTTCCATAGGATGGATTGAAGGTGAATTAGGGTTGTTTCATATTTATAATAACATATCAGTATGTATGTAATACTGATGTTATCACTTTATCATGAAACAACTAGAGAAGAAGAAGTTGAAGAAGAAATAAATTGAAAAGATCGGTAATGGATATTACCTCTTCTTTGAAACGCCTATCTGAATCCTCCACTCAGGGAACTACGATTGGTCTTTGAAGAAGACCCGGACCTCTAAGATTATTCTAGGAAAGTGGAGAAGGGATTTTGTCAGGGGTTGGCTGAGCTTGAGTGCTCAAATTGGTGTGAGGAGGAGGGGAAGGAGGTGCCCTTTTATAAGGGAGGAGAGGGGCACCTTAGGAATATCTCAAAATATTATTTTATATTAAAGTCAAAATCGGTTTATAATGGTTCCAAAGGGTCTTATTTCGAAGGTAAAGTGGGTATGGGTCGTAATACTATCAACCAATAGGATTTAGACAAGTTTAGGTTATTATTTTAACCTTATCAATTAGATTTAACTCTAAGTTAAGTAATTTAACTTTTACCGTGTCTTTTTGTTTTCTTACACTATATGGATAATACACTTACTATAACATGCCAAACGAACCCCAAGTTGTTTATTATTAATATATATATCTTTATATAAGTCATTTGGCCGATCCCTAGATTTTTAAGAATAAAATAACAATTAATAATATAATATTTGATTTAAAAACTATTTTGTGTCAATTTTGACACTATTTGATATATGATTTTTGGGAAAGTTATGTTCGAACCAAGGTGATTAAATAAACACTAAAATATCATAGTAACCTAGAAAATTAATGGAATTCATAAAAAGTCTAAAATTACATTTATTTGAGCATTTATAACATCAATTATGTTAACATTTCTTTAAAAGGGTAATTACTGCATCATCGTTGTGTCACAAATAAATTAATTTATTTGAAGTCTAAAAATTATAAATAAAATATCATTATGTAGGAAAGGTTTTTATCTTTATAATGAATATTTATAATAGAATTTATCTTATGTATAAACCCATATTAAAATTTTTTTGTTATTAAACATTGATTTTAACTATTTTAACTATTCATTAAATAAAATACTATTAAATGGCATAATCGAATCCAAGTGGACCTAAATGGTCATATTATATTCATAAGGTTGTTTTTGGTCGAATTAAACTTATCCAATAGAATTAGGACATGTGTTAGGGTAATAGTAATATCATATTTACTCTTAGTTACCCTATTTACTATTAATCGCGGTAAAAAAAGAAAAAAGTTACTATTCACCAAAAAAAAATTATTTTTTCTCATTGAACCACATTTTACTTACTGATATCAACCGTGTCTGTCGGATTTTCGAAATTCCATTCATAGAAGTGGTAAAATTATGTTTTATGCAAAATTCAGTTTTTAACCTACCACTTAGTGCTTTCACTATTCATCAAAAATTGAAAGTTTTCAGAAAAATACCAAAATTTCACCCTAGGCTAATTTTGATATTCTGAATCCAAAAATGAAGTCCATTTTGAAAAATAAAATTTATAAAATTTCAAAAAGTTGTTATTACTATTCATAATATTTTAATAGCATATCATTGATTAGTGAAACTCGGTATTGCGTACAATGCAAGCTATCGAGGAAGGTCGCGATTTTGTGTAAAGTAAGTCAAGATAGTGTGTAGTGAAAGATTCCTTTGATATATATATAACATAAAAACAAAATATTAATCATAAAAATCTCGGGTGTTACATTCTACCCCCCTTAAAATGGATTTCTCCCTCGAAATGCGTCACTTTGTAACAAACATATGAGGATACTTCTCCCTTATCATATCCTCAAGATCCCATGTAGCTTCTTCAAGTTGGTGGTTCCTCCATAAAACTTTCACCAATCGAGTGGTTTTGTTTCGTAGGACTTTTTCGCTAAGATCCAGAATCTCTATCGGTTGTTCTTCATAAGAAAGATCTTGCTCCAGTGGTACAACTTGTGAGTTGAGTACATGTGAAGGATCAGGTATGTACTTTCTCTGGAGAGATACATGGAACACATCGTGAACTTGAGAGAGATTCGGTGGAAGCGCCAATCGGTAAGCTACCATCCCAACACGATCCAGTATTTCGAAAGGACCGATATATCTAGGGCTCAACTTCCCCTTCTTTCTAAATCTCATAACCCTCTTCCATGGAGATATTCGTAAGAACACTTTATCACCCACTTCAAACTCTAGGTCTTTTCTTTGGTTCTCGGCATAACTTTTCTGTCGACTCTGAGCTTCTCTTATGTGTTGTTGAATAGAACTGACTTTTTCTGCCATTTCATCAACGAGATCAGGTCCTAATTGCTTTCTTTCCCCAACTTCATCTCAGCAAGTTGGGGTCCTGCATTTCTTTCCATAGAGAGCTTCATAAGTAGCCATCTGAATACTGGAGTGAAAGATATTATTATAAGAAAATTCCACCAAAGGTAGGTGTTGATCCCAACCTCCTTTGAAATCCATAGAGCAAGCTCTCAACATATCTTCTAGGGTTTGAATTGTTCTCTCAGACTGACCGTCTGTCTGAGGATGATAAGCAGTGCTGAAACCCAACTCTGTATCCAGAGTATGCTGAAGACTTCGCCAGAACTTCGAGGTAAATCTCGGATCCGGATCAGATATAATAGAAAGTGGTAATCCATGCAATCTTACCACTTCCTTTACATATATCCTAGCAAGCAGATCTAGAGAGAAATCCTCTCTAATAGCAATGATGTGTGAAGACTTTGTAAGACAATCAATTATGACCCAGATAGCATTATTGCCTTTTGATGTTTTAGGAAGTCCTGTGACAAAGTCCATAGTGATGTTTTCCCATTTCCATTCGGGTATGGGTAATGGTTGTAACATCCCCTTAGACTTTTGTCTCTCATCTTTAACTTGTTGACAAACCAAGCATCGAGAGACATATTCAGCATCATCTCTTTTCATTCCATCCCACCATAAGTACTCTTTCAGGTCCCTATACATCTTCGTGCTTCCAGGATGAATAGAGAATGAAGAACTATGAGCCTCATCTAGAAGCTCCTTCTTTAATTCGGGGATGGGAGGAACACAAACCCGATTCCTGAACATTATTATCCCATCACAATCAAGGTTGAACTCAGGAACATTTCTCACCTTCTTTTGTAACTCAACATCTTCATTCTGTGCCTCTTTAACCTTCATATGTATAGATGGTTGAACATTCATTTGAGAAAGATAAGATTTTTCCCCTTCCATTATAATTCCAAGATCCATCCTTTGTAAATCCATAAATATTGGATCTTTTGTGATCCTCATCATGGATAAACTAGCATGGTCATGTCGACTTAATGCATCTGCCACCTTGTTTTCTTTCCCAGGGTGGTAATGGATTGATCAGTCATAATCCTTAATCAGCTCCAACCATCTTCTTTGACGCATATTCAGCTCCTTTTGTGTGAAAATATACTTTAAAATTTTATGATCAGTATAAATATCACACCTTTCACCATAAAGGTAATGCCTCCAAATCTTTAATGAAATGATTACTGTAGATAACTCCAAATCATGTGTTGGGTAATTTTGGTCATGGATTTTCAACTGTCATGAGGCATAAGCTATCACCATATCATTTTTCATAAGAGCACACCCCAATCCCTTCTTGGATGCATCACTGTAGATCACAAACATTTCTCCACTACAAGGCAGTGTGAGCACAGGTGCACTGGATAACCTTCTTTTCAACTCCTTGAAATTCTCTTCACATTCCTCTGTCCAAACAAACTTAACTCCTTTCCGAGTCAACTTGTTGAGTGGGTTAGATAATCGTGAAAAATCTTTTACAAAACTTCGATAATATCCTGCCAAACCAAGAAAACTTCAGATCTCAGTTACTGTTGTTGGTCTCGACCATCTTTCGATAACCTCTGTTTTTGTTGGATCCACAGATATCCCCTCTTTTGAGATTATGTGACCCAAAAATGAAACTTTTTGAATCCAAAATTCACACTTGGTAAATTTGGCATAAATCTTCTCCTTTCTCAAGGTCTTCAATATAATTCTCAAGTGATATTCATGGTCTTCCTTGCTCTTTGAATAGGCAAGAATATCGTCTATAAATACTACCACAAATTGATCAAGATAGTCTCTAAAGTCTCTATTCATTAGATCCATGAAGATAGCAGGGGCATTAGTAAGACCAAATGGCATCTCTATAAATTCATAGTGTCCATACCTTGTACGGAAAGCCGTCTTTGGTATATCCTCCCTTTTGACCCTTAATTGATGATACCCTGAATGAAGATCAATCTTGGAAAAGTATTGAGCTCCACGTAGTTGGTCAAATAAGTCATCAATGCGTGGGAGAGGATATTTGTTCTTGATAGTGATCTTGTTAAGTTCTCGATAATCAATGAAGAGTCTCATTGATCCATCTTTCTTCTTAACAAATAGAACAGGTGCTTTCCAAGGTGACGCACTAGGGCGTATGAATCCTTTATCAAGAATCTCTTGGAGTTTCTTCTTCAATTCCTACAACTCAATTGGGGCCATTCTATAAGGTGTCTTTGAAATTGGCAAAGCACCCGGTACGAGTTCTATTGAAAACTCAACTTCACGATTTGGTGGAAGACCCGGTAATTCCTCCGGGAAGACATCATCAAACTCCCGTATGATGGGAATATTCTTAATCATGAGTTTCTCACCAACCATTTGAGATAAATAACCTTCATTTATTGGAATCAATACCCATTAGATGGAAGAAATTTCCACTGGAAGGTTACGTTCATCCTTGCATTGATAGACGATCATAGATTGATCTGGAATATGAAATGTGACTTCCCTTATTTAGAAATTGATATGAGCTCCGTATAAAGAAAGACAATCCATGCCAAGAATCACTTCGAATTCCACTAAAGGAAGGATCACAAGATTTACAGGAAGCACTTTCAAACAATCTTCGATCGAAGAAGAATTATAAACTTTTGATGTGATTGATGTGCCATTAGGTGTTGTCACAGCTAACTCAACATCTAATTGTTGAGGTAATACGGTGATACCCTTAGAAAATTCTTCAGAAATAAAAGAGTGGGTGGATCCAGAATCAAATAAAACATTTTCTACTTTAGAGTGGATGGTAAGTGTACCTTTCACCAATTTGTTATCGTACTCCACATCGCTGATAGAAATTTCATGTGACTCTCCTTTGTATTTAGCCATAAGAGTTTGTTGACGTCGACCATCATCATCAACCCTTGGATTTGGGCATTGATTGGAATAATGCCCCATCTCCTTGCACTTGAAACATTGAAGTGTAGTAGGTTCATTCTATGTATCCCTTCCTTTGTTTGCATCATTCGACATCTTCTTCCCATTATCGTGGCATTCAAATTCCCGATGACCTTCCTTTCCACATTTGAAACATTTACTTTTCCCTTTAAGACAACTCCCTCCATGTTTCTTTCCACACTTTGAGCATAAGGGAAAGCTCATCTTCTTTTCAGTTTGCTCTTTAGATTTTCCTTTGAATTCCATTTTCCTCTTCTTATCAAACCCATATGACTGATGGGTTACTCCAATCTCTATATCGACTTTGAGATCACATCGAACGATTTCCTCGTAGCTATTGAAGTCCCTTATGGCTAACGCCCTTAGAAGACATGGTTTTAAGCCACTAAAGAATCGATCGATCTTACTCTCAGTTTGGATAATAATACCAGAAGTGAACCTTGAAAGTCTTGTAAAATTTTCTTCATAGGTACCAACAGATTCATCATCCTTTTGCTTTAGTTCAACAAACTCTTTCTCCATATTTGTTCGGAGAATACGAGGGAAGTACTTATTGAAAAATAAGTTCTTGAACTCGTTCCATTCCATGGACTCAATTTCATCCCTTTGCCTCATATTCTTAATAAGATTCCACCATTGATCAGCATCTCCTTCCAAACGATACACTGCTAGGATGACATTATCATGTTCAGAACATTGAAGAACTGAAAATATCTTTTCAGTAGTACTAATCCATTGTTCAGCAACTAATGGAACATTAGAACCACTGAAAGAAGGTGGACGCTGCCTCATGAAGGATTCAACAGAATGTTTCTCTTTCCTTTGCATGTTTGGAAGTCCTGCATGATTCATAGCTTGAGAATGTTGTGTGAGCATGGCTACAAGATTTTTAATTCCAGCTCCCATATCGTTTGGTTGCTCAAGGGGACAATCATTACATTGCACATCGCATTCCGCATTAACACGGTTCCTTCGGGTTCCAGCCATTGACTAAAACCAAGAAGAATAGTGTGAGCAACACTAATTATAATAGGAAAACCTCATTTTGAAGAATAAATTTTTCACGCTTAAGGTCTTATCCTAGGTTATTCATGGCCATTTCTAAAACACTAAAATTGTGTTCTATGCTTAGACTTATCCTTATGGTTCTTACTAAGGCTTTCACATCCTAGTTTCAAAAGGTTGACTATACCTTTCCTCTAATACCAACTATAACGACCAATACGTTAAATACATTGTTAATAATTCAAAATTGAAGCATACTTATTACAACATATAACAAAACCACGAAAGGGCCGTATAGGTATAGTGTCTTTAGAAACTGGGAAACATAAACAACTGGTTCATAAAGCGTCTACTCTATCTCCCATTTATTTCATCATATCTATAGTACCTTTTGGCATATCTTACTTAATAACCTTCTTCCTGACCTGGGGAAAGAAATCATACAAAAGGGTGAGCTCAAATGCTCAGTAAGGGTAAACAAAATAAATATCAATCACATCATACACATAAGCACATAACTTTTGGAAATCTGAACCTGCAAAAGAGATCATAATTTCACAACATGGGGTAAATCATGGCAGTGAAATGTAATCACAATAATCATAACATAAAACATGAAACATTTTGGCATTCACACATAATCATATGGAATCATTTCTTGTTAGTCAAGACTCATTTCCAAGACAATCTTAGTGGACAAAGTCCCTTTCTGAACCGTGTCACCCTCGTTTCAATCCTGTTTCACTGAACTGGTATAACCTACCGTTCGAGCCATGTCTAACTCATGAGATATAAAATCTTTACCCAATGCATTGGAGGGAGATATAGTTCCCACCCATATCATAATGATACCATTTTTATGTGTGCCACAAAATCATAAACCATACATCATAGCATAACCCATGTAATAAAAATGGGATTCATAAACATTATGACATCATAAAACAATTCATATAAGATAAAGGAATTCATAAAAAATATTTCCATCACAACATAATCAAATCCATGTAATAATAGGGATAGAAATATAACCCTTTGTTATCTTAGATGGAAAATAATTTTGATAAAACACTTGAACTTCATTCTTGAGGAAAATATCCTTCTTACATCAAAAACATTTATCCTTTCATAACATGCCATACAATTTTAAACAAAAAGAAGTTGATTAAAACTAAACTTTAAAACTTGTAAAGGAAGCTTCTTGGAAATAATGTTTTAAAAATCCATTCTTTCCGTATAAGTTAAAAAAACATTCTTCATACTTTTGTCGGAAAAGACAAAAAGTACCTCGTACGAAAAACGACAAAAGATTCCTTTCATATCTTTTACAAAAAACATACCGAAGGGTAAAATTGGATATAAACTATTGTAGAAGGATGGAAATAATATTACACATTGAGGGAACATAAATGTGGATAATAAAATACACCCTAGTAAATACTTACGAATAAACAATCTCGGATAAAAATGAGATTGTGATATTTCCCTTACCTTAGGTCCGATTTGCTTTGTACGTGTCCGAAGCTCCTGTATAATCTTTTAAATAATTTTATTGACTTATTCCAGAATAATAAATATTGATATGATATCATATATGGTCATATTCTTAGCTTCTTATTAGTAATATTTCATTGTTACTTGTTACTCGGGTCTTTATTGCCTTTTGTTCTTATGCGTGTTTTGCCGAATAAATTCTTATTCATCTTTTAAGGTTATAGATAAATTATATCCAGAATGGTATTAGTGTAAAATATATCATATTTATTCATTCAATTCATTTATATAATTACTATATAATGATGATCATGTAGAATGAGTCTCATCACATCGTGGAGACGGTATTCCGTACGTACGCACGAGTGATGATATCGTTCCTATGATCGTGGAATTGTATTGGAGTGTATGTATACTATTTCAGAATCAATATCAATTTTTAATAGTCATATATAGTCATTATTTACACCATTATACCCATCCAAGTTAGGTGGTGGTGGAAAATAGACTACACCACGGCGTGGAGACAGTATTCCGTACGTACGCACGCGCGGTGATTTCATTTTTCTGTAGGGTGGATAGAAGGTGAATTAGGTTTGTTTCATATTTATAATAACATATCAGTATTTAATTAATACTGATGTTATTACTTTATCATGAAACAACTAAAGAAGAAGAAGTTGAAGAAGAAAGAAATTGAAAAGATCGGTAATGGATATTACCTCTTCTTTGAAACGCCTCTTTGAATCCTCCACTTAGGGAACTAAGATTGGTCTTTGAATAAGACCAGGACCTCTAGGATTATTCTGAGGAAGTGGAGAAGGGATTTTGGCAGGGGTTGGACGAGCTTGAGTGCTCAAATTGGTGTGAGGAGGAGGGGGATGAGGTGCCCTTTTATAAGGGAGGAGAGGGGCACCTTAGGAATATCTCAAAATATTATTTTATATTAAAGTCAAAATCGGTTTATAATAGTTCCAAAGGGTCTTATTTCGAAGGTAAAGTGTGGATGGGTCGAAATAATATCAACCAATAGGATTTAGACAAGTTTAGGTTATTATTTTAACCTTATCAATTAGATTTAACTCTAAGTTAAATAATTTAACTTTTACCGTGTCTTTTTGTTTTCTTACACTATATGGTTAATAAACTTAATATAACATGCCAAACGAACCCCAAGTTGTTTATTATTAAAATATATATCCTTATCTAAGTCATTTGGCAGAACCTTAGATTTTTAGGAATAAAATAACAATTAATAATATAATATTTGATTTAAAAACTATTTTGTGTCAATTTTGACACTATTTGATATATGATTTTTGTGAAAGTCATAAAAGAATTATATGTTCAAAACAAGTTGATTAAATCAACAATAATATATCATAGCAACCTAGAAAATTAGTTTAATTCATAAAAAGTCTCAAATTATATTTATTTGAGCATTTATAACATCAATTATGTTAACATTTCCTTAAAAGGGTAATTACTGCATCATCGTTGTGTCATAAATAAATTAATTTATTTGAAGTCTAAAAATTATAAATAAAATATAATTATGTAGGAAATATTTTTATCTTTATAATTAATATTTATAATCGAATTTATCTTATGTATAAACCCATATTAAAAAGGTTTTAGTTATTAAACTTTGATTTTAACTATTTTAACTATTCATTAAATAAAATAATATTAAATGTCATAATCTAATCCAAGTGGACCTAAATGGTCATATTATATTTATACGGTTGTTTTTGATCGAATTACACTTATACAATAGAATTAGTACATGTGTTAGGGTAATAGTAATATCATATTTACCCTTAGTTACCCTATTTACTATTAACCACGGTAAAAAAAGTAAAAAGTTACTATTCACCAAAAAATTATTTTTATCTCATTGAACCACATTTTACTTACTGATAACAACCTTGTCTGTCGGATTTTCGAAATTCCATTCACAGAAGTGGTAAAATTATGTTTTACGCAAAATTCAGTTTTTAACCTACCACTTAGTGGTTTCACTATTCATCAAAAATTGAAAGTTTTCAGAAAAATACCAAAATTTCACCCTAGGATAATTTCGGTATTCCGAATCCAAAAATGAAGTCCATTTTGAAAAATAAAATTTATAAAATTTCAAAAAATGGTTATTACTATTCATAATATTTTAATAGCATATCGTTGTTTAGTGAAACTCAGTATTGCGTACAACGCAAGCTATCGAGGAAGGTCGCGATTGCGTGTAAAGTAAGTCAAGATAGTGTGTAGTGAAAGATTCCTTTGATATATATATAAAATAAAAACAAAATATTTCTCATAAAAATATCGGGTGTTACAGGTCCCTTGATTTATACTTTCAAAAAAGTCTGCCTTACCCACACCAGGGTAAGACCTCGAAACGAATATCGGAATCTCGGTCTTGCTATCCCCGCAAGCCCTCAGCTTCAAGGTAGTTGGAACCTCTGTCTTCCTCAGCAAGGAAGCCATCGAACTTCAAGGTAGTCGGCACCTCTGTCTTCCTATCCCCGAAAGTCCTCGAATGTAATCACTAACATTCGGAGTCGCATGAAGCATTGAGAGTTAATAAGAGCCTCTCTCTCTCTATAAATCACTTCAAGCATGTAATCACATGAGTTGAAGATCAGTTATGAGCTCTTTCAAATGACCACCTATTTATAGGCAAGGTCGGTCTCCTTTCCAACGGTCATATTTTCCTTAAAAATCGGAGGGACCTATACACGTGTAACTTAACCAATGGTTAGTTTATAACAGAATAGGCAACATTGTTTTATAACAAAACAAGTGTAACAGAATGTATGACATCGTTTTAAGTCTAACTCAAAAGTTCGGAGTGAAGGTTCAGAGTGTAAACAAAAATGTCAAAGAGTAGACAAATTATAAAAGTGTAATCAAAATGAATGTTCAGAGTCTATGAAATAATAATATTCGGAGTCTAAATAAATTCGGAGTGTATAAAGCAAGGATGATCAGATTCTGTTTAATAAGTGAATTCTGAATGAGAATTCAGAATGAGAATTCAGAATAAGAATTCGTAATGAGAATTTGTAATCAGAATTCGTAATGGGAATTTCTGATCAGAATTCATCATTAGAATTCATAATCATAATTCGTCATTAGAATTTGGTGTCGAAATTCATGAGTGTATGTATCCAGAATTCAGAGTGGAACTTTATTAGAGTTCGTATCCAAAATTCAGAGTGGAACTTCATTACAGTTCTCATCCAGAATTCGGAGCTTAAAATAGAATGCTTCATATCAACGTTTTAAACGATTCCGAGAATATAGAAATGAATCTGATTGTTGTACTTAAGAAATATATGGATATAGATAATGAAAATATGATAACGATAATTTTCCTTACAAAAGAAATTTTCCTTATAAAACCAATTTTCCTTATAAAAGCTATTTTCCTTATAAAAGCGATTTTCCTTATAAAAGTGATTTTCCTTATAAAAGCGATTTTCTTTATAAAAGCGATTTTCCTTATAAAATCGATTTTCATTATAAAAGTAATTTTCCTTATAAAAGAGATTTTCCTTAAAGATAAGGTGTTTGTGATTTTCAAAACAATAAGGAATGGAAAAGTCATAAGGAAAACTTTATTGACTCAACACATGCGAATTCCCAAAGGGAACCAAGTATTGCTCATATGTAAGGTAAAATATCTTCTTAGGGAGTACATTTAATGAATCTTGTATAGAATCCAATTAACACTATTGATGATTTAATATTTATTTCAAATTTTATAATTATAAATAACGAAGATCCAGTTCAAGAAGGCCTTATTTTAGTACCCTTTTATCTCCCTCTTCTTTTTATAAAAATCGTGGTTTGACTAGAATGATGTTCAGAAAATTTAACCATTGCATCTTATTCATTAAAAATGGATTATCACACTCTAAAATTGGAAGTTTAATTTAACTCCATCAATGAAGAATTTCAATCCTTTAATAGGGTAACACCCTTAGGTGTGGCTCAGATCAATTTTTCAAACTATGACATTGGTCGAGGGTCTCATAGAGTATATAAATCATGGTTCAACAATTTACATAACTAATTAAACATATAATAGGCTTCATCAAAATGTCTTTCATGTGGAATAATGATGGACCTTAAAAAGAATCATTTTTTTGGGAAAAATAACTAGACCACATACCATAGGTTGTCAGATATCTCCCTTATCCTTTTTTGACCTTTTATTTAAGAAATAATTGGGGAAATCATAAAATGGAAAAAATACTTAAAAGTAAGGAATATTAGCTCACACAAAAATAGCTCAGATGATGGATAGAGAAACATAGAGAATAAAAAGGTGGATTGAGTCTCTTACCTAGTGGAATCCAATGATATTAATGGTGGTTTATTCCTAGCTCGGTCTGATGAGATATCAAAAATCCTACCGCAGGATTGCTGTGTAGATCTCATGTGGGTGACATCTATTGTGTGTGGGACATGATGGGATAAATGATGGTGAAAAGGTAAACAAAAAGAGAGTCCAAAAAGAATTTTCCCCAAAACATAAATTGTCACAAATTTTGGATGTACTATTGGACTAACTATGTTCCATATATGTGCCCAATACTTCCCCAAGACACCATATGAATGGACTAGGTCCATGGTTTATCTAACCATTTTTTTCCCATGAAAAATCCCTCTTTCACTTTTTTGAGGGAGTCCACAGTTCCATGTAGCCCGAGAAACATGGGTTAGTCAAACCATGTCCCCCCTATTGCACACTAATCGACCCACATTATTGAGTTTCATGGTAAGAATTAGAAATTCTGTTCAAACAGTCTTTCTAATATTTGGATATTTGGGCTCTGAATAATACCTAGACTCTCTTAAAAGGATATGTAACCCCTTAATCACATTACTGAAATAAAATTATAGGTTTTGAATATTATATAATTTTTCATTACCTATTTTAAAATAGATAACATTACATTATCCAATTAGTTACATGTGAAATTCATCGTTATAGTCCATCAGAGTAGATACATATTATATTCTTTCAATAACCTTATTGTTAAATTATTCATATTTACCAATAATCTCATTATGATAAGACATTATAATTGGTTCTAAAACGGATTATTCTATGAATTATCTCCTAAAAATATAGAATTTTATTCTGAAATAATATTTTTTATCTCTTTCTCAATATAATAAATTACTTCATTACACATGGATAGTCGATCCATCACAAGGATTATTTGAAATTCAATCATTGGACTGACAACAAGGTTTGAATCTAACAAACCTCCATAAATTTTAATCTATATTGAGAAGTACACATTCATTAGAATAAAATTTACACATTAGTTGTAACTGAGAAATAATTCATTTTCACATCTGGAGATGATTTAATGTTCATAAAAACATTCAAGATTTAAGTGAATTTGTACATCCAGAAGAAAATAATGTATTATAAAACGAGAATTTCATGATCATTTTACTTTTTTTTGAAATCATTTGGTAATTCAACCTCTACTATTATGGTTTTATAAACCCAACTTAAATCCCATGGTATTTTATGTGGAATATTTCATTAATTCATTGGGTATTGATTTGAATAGTTCCTTGTTAAATTCAATTGAATCTTTATGAGCTTTTGGATTTTTTATTACCCTTCCACTCATGATCCTGATGGTCCTTATCTACACACTTGTAACCATCTCCAATTCCCCTTAGGAAATCACTAGAATTATTCTTCCCACAATTATTGAATTTTGAATATTATCACCTTCAATTCTTTTCCTTTTCCAAATTTCTTTCCCCTAGGTGATCATCCATCATCTTCCTCAATTGATTTAATTTTTATTTGAAATACATTAACAATTAGTTCTTCGTTATTATGGAACTAGTCAATATATCTTCATATGATGAAAATGGTTAAGAGAATAATTCCCTTCGACCCATAAAACAAGATATCAATCATACTTTATTGAATATGTACATAGTCCAAAAAGTGAATTTTTAACCTTGTAAAGTTGTCCTCAAACATAATGATTTTCACCCTTCATTTCCATTAAATCTTGGAACTGGATATTCCATGTTATATTATTTCCCACAAGGAAACTACCTCTAAAGGAATATTAATTTAAAATACTTCCATTAAATTATATCTATCTGATCTTCATTCAAAATGTGTTGAATCAAGGACCACCAAAGATGAACATCTTTTTTAGATGGTATACAACCATGATAACTTTCTCCCCTTTAATACATCCCAAATAATGAAATACCTTCTCAATAAATTATATCTATTTTTCGTATACTAATGTAATTTTTGTTCTATTAATGTTTGGAGGGTATGGACGTAGGAATTGGTGCATCCATATTACACCATGTTGTGGAGAAATTGTTTGCACCATATTAAAATAGTTATCAGTCATAACCTGAGTCAACAACCCTAATATAGTTATAATCATATCTTTTCCAACATCATACTCATTGTATTTATCTTGAGTTTAATCCCTATGTTGACTATGGGAGTAAATATTATTTTTATTTCGTCTGTTAGGTTCTATTTATACATGATATCATACACTTAATTAGTTCATAAATAAGAAATTAATTATATATCATAGTATATAATTCATATATATTTATAAAAAATGAATTTTATGTAATATATAAAAATTTATAGAATATCCTATATGATTATAATGATATTTTTTAAATCTAACAATGACCTTATAAATCAAGTTTGTAAGGTTTCTATTAATCTCTCTTTGATATAAACTATAACACCCCAACTCTAGTAACCCATATTTAGTGGTTATTTTATTATAATGAAATATAATACATTGAAATAAATAGGATTCATTGGTTTATAAGTATTAGAGAACTAGATGTATAAATGAACATTACATTAATTTGAAAATAGAAAAAAAACACGGGCTAAATAATTTAAAAAATTCTCCTTGAAAATCCATATGTCTCATATAGTAATTATAGAAACACATACTTTTCATAAATAATAATAACATCTTCATGTATGAGTATTCAATATAAAACATTATGATCCATTACATAATCATAAAGTTTTAATGTATTTGGAGACATGGATACTTAAATAACTGATAAATAAGATATATACAACATTTCATAGTTATTTTTTTAACTAGCACTCTTCTTTGACACATAATACATAAAACATATCAACACAGATTGGGGAAAGGAATAAATAGTAAAGGGTGACCTTAGATTCTTAGTAAGGGAAGACAAGGTTGATATTAAAGATTGTTAAAACATAACACGAGAATAAAGGGTATAAGAAAATATTATTGTCCATTGAAAATCATACACAACAATTCTTATATCATGAACATGAGTCATGTCATTAATCATGGATGTTCATTATATATGAATAATAATGGGGTCAAATATCATGAGCCATGAAAACATAACACAGTAATAGAATCATGACATAAAAGAGTGGAAAAAAGTGCATCGTAATCATAAACATAGAAATTTTATGTTAATGATACCCACCAAGATATTAATAGCATGTTATGATTAGAGTAATTAATAGTGTAACTTTTTTAGGATTGGTATAACCTCTTGTGAACCCTATTCTCAACTTCATATAACATCTTGTCCACCCTCTTTATTTTGGGTTGGGATAACCTCTAGTTTACCCTTTGATCTGGTGGAACATTAATAATTACCCATTTAATTGTAGAACTACATTATTCTGGTCTCACCCATTGCATAATCATAACTCCATTCGTATTTATTCCACAAGATCATAAAAACACATCATAACATAATCTATGTAATTGAAAATGAGTTTCATCGATATTTTATCATCATAACCATAGACCATCTAGAAAAAGATTAAATATGATATAATTGGACCATATACTAATTAAATTGTATGTAACATCAAAGTATGTTATAATAGATGAAAAATTCCATTAAAATATCAGTAGAATATTTCAATACGAAAATACACTTTTTATTTTAAGAAAATATAACAATTATAATTTTTTACCAAATAATAAAGATTTTGTTAATGAAAATAGACTTAAAAAGTTTTAAATGATGATTAAAATTATTTATTTTTCATTAAACCATGAAATTTTGTTCATGTCATGTGCCTTAAAACAAAGACTCCATTTTCATTTTCTATAAATTTTCGAAACTTATTTATTAGTAAAACTATAATTAAAATAATTTAAAAAATTTAAAATTAAAACCTGGGTAAAAATTAATTTCAAAAAGAATATTATAATATTTAAAAATTTATTTAATATATTTTTAGAAAATATTTATATGTATGAAAAAGGATACTCAATTGAATAGAGAAATAATGACATTTTTACAAAAAAAAAAGTTATTTTTGTGTGTTCATTACATAAAGTGAGTAAAATGAATGGAAAATGTGTATTCCAATAAAATTACCGTAGGATAAAAATATTCTTGAATTTCTATAGATATATATCATGAAATTTTATTATCATAATCCTAATCGTAATCAATTCTGATAAACAATGAGAGTTAATAGATATCCCTTACATCAAGTTCGCCTTTCATTCATTGTTATTTTACCTCATCTGTAATAAATTTTTATATATTATAATTATATTATATAGTCATTAAAATATTTATAATATCATATATTATCTACTTATTACATTCCAACACCCATTTATTAATAACTCCTTTTCAAAATAATCGTTCTCGGGTGTTAACTATTTCAGGGTTTTCTGATAATTTTTGTTTAGTTTTTCTTGTCCATGTAATTTGATCTTTGTTCAATCATTTACAGAATGTTAATGATGATATAGATAACTTATATATTCACAATATATATATATATTCATAATAATCTGTAAAGGATAGATAAAGAGAAATGAATTACACTATTCATGAGGATGGTAGGTCGTATGTATGCTTGAATGTTGTTTTAACTTTTCAACAGATGAAACAAAAGAAACGTAAATAATAATTCAATTTTAATTAATATTTATTATATTAAATTTATCAATTATATTTGTTAAATAAATATTAATTACCATCAAAATTAAATGAAATTAAAAATAAATCACATCGCTTCAAATATGTGGTAGTCCACATGTTTGCGAGACTGACATTATAGTTTTACAACATATTGGGAGTTGAGAAGGTAGAAATATATTATAATTAAAAAATAATAGTAATTTCATAAAAATAATATAAAATTAATAAATCTACCATAATAAAAATCCATGAATGTTGGTGATTGTAAATGGATTGTATCACTATGTGGATGTGGTTTTCCACAAATATGCTTTAGTGATTCTTTCACTTCCCTTTTGATGGAAAAAGGGTGGATATTGGAAGTTACATAATTATAATAAAATTATATTATATTTATAGTACATATATTATTTTTTCATGATAAATTTCATATATTTATTGTTGGCATAAGAAACAATATATTTAAAGAGGTCACAGAAGTTGATTTCCTCTTTTTTGGTAGGCCTCATTTTGATTCCTTCTTTAGAACCTTCGGAATAACAATTTAAGAATATCAAAACCTCTATTTCATAGTTAGGTAAATTTATATGATAATTCTAAAGTATTTTCAATGATTTATGGCGCAAATTTATGTAACTAAAAGGGAGAACGGGCGTCCATCTATAAGGTAGGGAAAAAAGCACCAGAAGTTACAAAAAATAATAATTTTAAAAAAAATTCATCCAAATGGATATTAATTAAAATAAAAAGACGTAAAAGTTTAAATGTTATCATATTATGATATTTATATTGGTTTTTTTATCAATTCAAACATTATCATTTTGTTTAAGACTTTGGTTAACAAAATTTATTCATATCCATGGTAATGATATTTTTAATATTAATGTTTTATAATTTAATATATAAGGTATCATTTTTATCTTAAATAAAAATGGGGTGAAATTTTAGACCATTTCTCATCATAATTTTAAACATATAAGAAATTTATTATTAAATAATTAAATAAAATATTTTTATTTTGATATACTATTAATAATATTTTTTGAACTGTTCCCACAATTTTACATTTAAAAAAACTATAAATGCAATTTGTATGTAAATATTTAGATAATATATAATTTGTTATATAAATATGTTAAATTAGTGGGGTACTATAACAAACCCAAAAAATCTTACTTCAATATTTTTTTTTAAAAAACTTTTCCTTTTTTTCTACTAATTCAGAAGCACTGTCTCAACATTGTGTAGGAATTTAAGGTAAATATTTCATCATGAAAATTTTAAAATGAATTACTATGATAAAAAACTAATTTATCATTCAAATAATAATTAATAATTGAACATATCTTCTCTTTTCCTTATGTAAAAAATTTAGAGATATTAAATTCAATATAGTGACATTTTAAATTTAGTGTTTCATTTAATTAATATAATGGACATAATCAAATAAAAATGGCACCAAGTTGACATATATAAAATACCTTTATTTAAATGAAAAAATCCACCAAAAATAATGGTAAACTATTGACCAAATTTGGACCTCCAAATTAAAACAATGAAATCAATGTTTTGGGAATCAATTAGTATATGTGGTTGACATTTATTTTATAATAAGTATGAAAAAAGTGGTGAACGTTTTTTTTATAAAAGAAGAAATTTTAGTATAAAACTTGATATATTCTTATCTCATGCATAGAAAAAACATTATATGAATATAATATAATTTCATTTAATTTATAATATATAATTTTTCTTAACATAAATCACCAATAGAGATTTATTTAATTTATTTTGATAAAAACAGATTGTGTGAAAATTAGTATTTCGTAAAACATCACCTTTACTAGAAAATGATATTTATTTTCATTTCTAATCAATTTGAAACCAATGATTTAATTTTATACATGTGTAAAATGAAAATTTTTCATACTTTATTTAGTTCTATTCATACCTTCAAATCCAACTTCTTCGCAATAACTATCACATTAAATAATAAACATTCAATAATATAGTGTGGTTCATTTAAACACAATGTTGCATGTAAATTAAGAAATCATATAAATAAATGTTTTTATAGAGAAATATATCATAAAATCTCAGGATGTTTCATTTTACCCCCTCTCATTCTTAAAATTTGTTATTCCCCTGAAATTTCATCACTCTGACTCCCAAAATTGAAGATATAATTGTTTCATCACATCTTAGAGTTAACAAGTAGATTGGACAAATTTCTGATTCCCATATTTATGTTAAACAACATCATTGGTCTTTTTCTTTAGCACATAATATCTAAAATAAAAGAATTTTATTGGTTGGTCTTCATATGAAAGATCATGGTCCATTGGTATGTCCTCTTTTTTCAACACATGTGATGGATCATGTATTTACTTTTTCAAGATAAATACATTGAACACAACATGGGATTAGGAGAGCATCATTGGAAGCACTAAGAGATAAAATTCCATACCTACTTGATCAAAAATCTCAAAGAGGAAAATATACCTTGTGCATAAATTTCCTTTGTCTCCAAATCTCAAAACCATCTTCCATTAATAAGTTAATTGGGATTACTTCTCAAAAACATCAAATTCCAAATTTCATTTATTATTTATAGAATAAATTTTCTATATACTCTAATAAATCTTGAGATGATGCTAGATAGATATAACAGTCTCTTACATTTTCATATAAATATTAGGTCCTACTAGTTTTCTTACTCTATATTCCTCACAAAAAATTGGAGGTCTACACTTATTTCCATATGGGGATTTATAAATAGCCATATGAGTTCCCAAGTGATTGTTATTATTTTAAGAAAACCAGAATATAAGATCATTTTCATCCCAACAACCTTGGAAATCCATTGAAAAATATTTCAGTATATCCTCTATATTTTTAATGGATCTCTATGACTATACATGTATCCACAAATGAGAATAAGTATTAAAACTCAACTCCATGTCTACATCCTACTGTATACTTCATGTAAACATCAAGGTAAAACTTAGATCCTGGTCAGCTATAATTGAATGTGGTACTCCATGTAACACTACAACTTGCATAATGTATATTTTGGATGTCCAATCAAGAGATAAATATTCTCTAATAGTAATAAAATGTGCTAACTTAATAAAACTATTTACTAAAACTCAAATAGAAATATAGGATTTAGATATTTTAGGGACCCAGACAAAAAAATAAATTGTAATATTTTTCCCATTTCCATTCTGGTATGGGTAGTCATTATAAAAAACCCTCTAAATTACGTCTCTTAAACTTATCTTTTCAGCTCACCAAACATCTAGATACATACTCTATAATACCTCTTTTCATTTTATCCATCCAAAAATACAATTCTAGATATCTATACAACTTTTTACTCATATAATTCGTAGATAATGATAAACTATTATCTTGATCCAACATCTCCTTTTTCAAATATTGTATTGATTAAACACATACACTGATATGGAATATTGTCATTCTATCACAATGAAGGTAAAACTCATGAACATTTTTCACCATCTTTTTTAGCTTCAAATCTTTTTTCCTTCCTTAAAAAATAACACTCTCTTTGACTCAGAAGAAGACATTTCTAATCATGTGGTCTCCGACTTCCACAATTCATTCAGTGGCCCTATCATTAATAAAGGTCTCCTCCCTGGGATTATTCCTATTCATATCGATGATAAAGATAACCTCTTTCTTTTAAGCTCACCGTTGGATCATGAAATAAAAGATACTATTTTCAGCCATAATTCGGATAGTGCTCTCGGGCATGATGGATTCATTAATTATTTCTTCTAATAACATTGGGGGGTTGTTCACATTGATGTTTGCAAGCTGGTTCGACAATTTGTTTCGTATGGATTCCTACCCCATGGCCTCAATGCCCAATTCTTGACTCATATCCCTAATGTGCATAATGCATTTTAGTTACACCTCTTTCCACCCATTTCCCTCATTAATTATCTCTATAAAATAATTACCATATTCCATACTAACAGGCTTTCTCCTCTATGTAACAACATCATATCCTAGAATCAGTTTGGTTTCCTCCAGGGCAGATCCATTTAAGATTGCATTTTCACTGCCTTAGAATGCATTAACTCTCTTGATAAAAAATAAAAAGGAGGGAATATTTCAATCAAACATGACATTAAAAAAGCCTATGACACCACTGATTGGAAATTTATATTCAATGTTTTTAAGGATTTTTTGTTCAATGATACATTCATTGGTAGGATAAAATCCATTTTCAACTGGGATTTTATCTCCATCCTTGTCAACGGATATCCTAAGCGATACTTAAAATGTTCAAAAGGGGTGCGACGAGGCGACCCACATTTTTCTGTTCTCTTTTCCATTTAGGAAGACAGCCTTATCAGGCTTTTTCCACCCTTGTTCACCAAGGTAAGCTCAAACACATACAGGCTTCCAGAAATCATGTTCTACTGACCCATCTCCATTATGTCGATGAAGTTATTTTGATCTTTAATGTGGGTAGAAAAAATATCCTTAACCTCAAAATGCCTTGTCTCACTAAGAAGAGGACTCTGGTCCATCGGTTAGTTAGAATAAATCCTTTGCCTTTTTTGGGAAAACCTTCCCTACCTCAAGAAATTTTTTTATCATTGAATGTCTTGGCATTGAAGAGGGATCCACCCCCTTTACCTAACTAGGAGTACCCCTCTTTTGGGGTAGGCCTAAATGTAACAACCCAGTTTGTTTAATAATAAATGAAAATAATAATTTAAATCAAGTATTTTAATAATAATTATTATAAATAATTTTATCTAAAATTGGTTTAAATTGATTTTCTAAAAGCACAATTACTATTTATCAGCATTAATTTCATTAAAAGAGTATATATATTTTTTTAAACATTGATATATGTATTGAATTTTATCCTTATTCAAATTATATTCCAATGATAGAAATAATATTCTAATTATTTTATCATAATTTGTGTTCATTAAATACATTATTATTTTCAAGTATTATATGTTGCGATCATGAAATGTCAAACATTTATTTATTTACATTATTTTGAAAAATGATATTAAATTTTTAAGGTTATTTTTAAATATTTATTATTTATAAAATATAATTATATGAAATATGATATTTTTGAAATTATAAATATATATAATATTTACAAAAACGAATTTTTTTACATATATAAAAAGGTATTCTTTTTATTTTGATATATATATATGAACGTGATTTAATAAATATGTATATGTTTATAAATATTTAATATTATCATTTTCTTTTTAATATATATACATGTTTTGTTTCCTTTTTAATATATATATATATATAAATTTATATGTTCTAAATATATATACATATTTTATTTTATTTTAATCTATATGTGTGTTTTTTTAAAAGGAAAATTTTATAATGTTCAATATATATATATATACATTGTAAAACATTATATATTTATAATTATTTTATATAACTTTTTTAATATATAATGTTTTCATACTGTTTTTATATAATTTTAATATATATAACGTTTTTTAATGTATAACATTTATATATATAAAGTTTCTTTTGTTGTTTACTTTTAATATATATATTTATATAATTTATAAATAGTCTGAACGTTTGAAGTATTAATAAAATGAACAGACAAATATATTGTTATAAAAAAATAATGTGGCATGAATGCATGCAGATAGAGGTTTTTGAACCCCCATTTCTTTTAATAATAATATATTGTTTCATTTTTGTCAGTGTGTGGCGTGGATTTTGGGGTTGAAACGTCAAAAGGTGTAAAAGTGGAATAGTGTTTTTTCATGTATATGAAAAAAATGAATAAAAGAAAGCTTCTCATGTAAGCTTACTACAACCTACAAGCTTGTCAAAGAAGCTTACAACAACATATATATTTTATCTTGTTAATTCTTTTGTCAAGATGACTCTCAATTCATGTTTTTTTTAGATCTATATCTTCCTAAATGTTACACACATGTTGTCGGGGGTATTGCATACCCTGTTTGAGCACTGCACCACTCGTAGTGTTTTCTGCCCCCTACCTGGTGCATTCAACCCATAACTTGCAGTCTAAATCACTTAAGTTAAGGTTTTATTTCGTTTTGTGTTTTTAAATCCCATACAAACATTTATGTGTATATACAATTGTATATAAATACAAAACCTATACTGTTTTAAGTTTTTTGAATGATAAACATTTGAATTTAAATGAAGTAATTTATTTATATGATTCATGTAATAGACTATTTTCATTTGGTTTTAATTTACCAAACCTCTATATTTTTATTTATACAATTTTTATATGTATATATGTATATCAATCCCATCTCGGTTTTAAGGTTTTCAAAATTAGTTATTGATGAGTTATTAAGGTTTTCTCAGGCATAATATGTATAAGGGTTATTCATTTAGAATTCTGTTTTTTAAATCTATATTATGCAAGGGATATTTATTTTATTTCATACAAATATAATTATTTATATATTAATGTTTTATTGATTATATGCATATGGGTGTGATATTCATTTTATGATTATAATTTTATCATTTATCATCATGCTTAAAAATGCGCATATACATAGCCATATGCATGTAATATGCATGTTCATTTTTGTTATTTTTGGATGTCACATAAGTAATGGTCAATATATTAATGAAATGTCATGTACATCACTAATATTGTATGGATAATATTTATATATATTTTATGTACAAAATATATATGTATGTGTGATGTATGGTTAATGTGTCATTATGTATAAATGAATTTTAAAAGATTGATTCATTAAAAGGAAAGTCAGGTATGAAAAATCATGTGGGGTTATGTTGACACGTAAATCAATTGCTATAGAGCTAGAAAATTATTTCATAAGAAGGTATATATATATATATGCATGAATATATAAATATATATATTTCTACACATTCACTACTTATGTATCAAATATTGTTTACAAGTTTTAATATATGAAAACCCAGTGTAAATATATACATATTTAAAGCAATCCTAAAAACGTTTTCAAAAAACCCGACTCTTGAGCATTCTAAATAAAAAGGAATTAGGAGATAGTCCGTCCTTCATTAAGTGGGTAGGCCCAAGATAGCCTTCAATGTCTCAAACAGTCTCAGATTTGATGTTTTTTTAGAATCATGCCTAATATTTTTAAAATAACTGGAGTGTAATTGAGAAATTTTAAGTGTAAGTGTCTTTTAAAAAAATTGAGCAAGTATTTTGATATCATATGTAATTTCAAATGGTATTTTTAAAATGGTATTTCTAACTATTTCAGTATAGTTTCTCAAAGAGTGTTCATAACTAGTTTATCGAAGGATTTTAAACCGTTATTGAGCATCTTTTGTGTTCAAACCAAGTTTTCGAAATTCTTTTTCACCAGTTGACAAAATTGGTCATCATTGTGGTAGCGCGTGGAAGCAGTGATGATCTTTCAGTTCAGTTAGTTTTTCGCTGTAACTCTGATGCTTTTTTAAGCCTCTAACTATTTCCCGAACCTAGACCGAAATAAGGTACTCTTATATAATATGTCAAAGGATGGGTCTTTACACTTGTTATCAGAGGAACAGTCTAGATAAATTTGGGAAATTAGAACGAAAAAATTATGTGTGTTTGTGTATCCTCTATAAACAAATAAATTCCTCTGTAATGAAGAATTCTAAGGGTGAAATTTAATTAAGTGGGGAAGAATGTAGCACCCCGGTTTGTTTAATAATAAATGAAAATAATAATTTAAATTAATTATTTTAATACTAATACTTATAAATAATTTTATCTAATTTTTTTTGAAATTAATGTTCTAAAAAAATTACTATTTATCAGCATTAATTTTTTTTAAATATATATATATATATATATTACTTTGATATATGTATTTAATTTTATCCTTAATCAAATTATATATTCAATGCTATAAATAATATGTTAATTATTTTATTATAATTTCTGTTTATTAAATAAAATTTTATTTTCATGTATTATATGTTGTGATCTTAAAATGTCGAACATTTTTTTATTTACATTATTTTGACTAATGATATTAAATTTTTAGGGATATTTTAAATGTATATGATTTATAAAATATAATTATATGAAAGATGATATTTTTGAAATTATAAATATATATAATATGTAAGAAACGAATTTTTACATATATAAAAGTTATACTTTTTGTTTTGATATATACATAAAAACCTGATATAATAAATATGTATATGTTTATAAATATTTAATATTTTCCTTTTATTTTTACTATATATACATGTTTTGTTTCCTTTTTATGATATATATATATATATTTATATATTCTAAATATATATACATATTGTATTTTATTTTAATCTATAAGTGTTTTTAAGGGAGATTTTATAACGTTTAATATATATATATATATTGCAAAACGTTAAATATATCATGTTTTTATAAAATTTCAATATATATAATGTTTTTTAAATGTATAGCGTTTATATATATATATTGTCTTTTGTTTTTTTTTACTTTTAATATATATATATATATATAATTTATATATAGTCTAAACGATTGAAGTATTAATATAATTAATAAACAAATATGTTGTTATAAAAAAATAAAGTGGCGTGAATTCATGGAGAGAGAGGTTTTGGAACCACCTTTTCTTTTAATGATAATATATTGATTGATTTTTTGAGTATGTGGCGTGGCTTATGGTGTTGAGAAGTCAAAAGGATTAAAATTGAATAGTGTTTTGTCATGTGTAGCAAAAAAATGCATAATAACAAGCTTCTCATGATAGCTTACTACAACCTACAAGCTTCTCAATGAAGCTTACAACATCATATAGATTTTCTGTTATAAATATTTTTGTGTAGATGAATCTCAATTGATGTTTTTTTAGTTCTATATCTTCATAAATGTTAAAGACATACTGTTGGTTGTATTTCATACCGTGCTTGAGCACTGCACCACACGTAGGGTTTTCCACACCCCTCCCTAGTGCATCCAAGGCATAACATGCAGTCTAAATCTACAAAGGTAAGGCATCAATTAGTTTTGTGCTTGTAGAACCCATATATACATTTTTGTGTATATAAAATTATATATAAATAGAAAACCTATTCTGGATTAAGTTTTCTGAATGATGAACATTTGAATTTAAATGATGTTATTTATTCATATGATTCATGTAATGGACTATTTTCATTTGGTTTTAATTTACAAATCCTCTATATATTTATTTATACAATTTTGTATATGTATATATGTATATAAATCCCGTCTTTGTTTTAAGGTTTTCAAAATGGGTTATTGACGAGTTATTAAGGTTTGCTCTGGCATAATCTGCATAAGGGTTATAAATTTAGAATTCTATTTTTTATCTATATTCTACAAGGGATATTTATTTTATTTCAAACAAATATAATTATTTATAAGTTAATTTTTTATTGATTATATTCATATGTGTGTGATTGTCATTTTATGTTTATAATTTTATCGTTAATCGTCATGCTTAAAAATGTGCATATACATAGCCATATGCATATAATATACATGTTCATTTTATTTATTTATAAATGTCACATATGTAATGGTCATTATATTAATGACATGTCATGTGCATCAATAATCTTGTATGGATAATATTTATACATATTGTATGTACTAAATATATTTTCATGCGTGATGTATGGTTAATATGTCATTATGTATAAATGAATTTTAAAAGAATGATTAGTTAAAAGGAAAATTATGTATGACAAATCATGTAGGGATATTTCGATACGTAAATCTACTACTCCAGAGCAAACAAATTATATCCTATAAAGGTATATGTACATATATATATATATATTCATGAATATATAAATATATATATTTTTACACATGCACTAATTATGTATCAAATGTTTTTTAAAAGTTTTAATATATGAAAACCTAGTGTAAATGTATACGTATTTAAAGCGAGCCTAAAAATGTTTTCATAAAACCTGACTCTTGACCGTTGTAAATAGGAAGGAATTTGGAGATAGCCCATCCTTCATTAATTGTGTAGGCCCAACATAGCCTTCAACATCTCAAACAATTTCAGATTTGATGTTTTGTTTTTAGAATTTTTCCTAATGTTTTCAAAATCACTAGAGTTTATTTGAGAAATTTTAAGCGTAAGTATCTTCTAAAAAAATTGATCAAGTATTTTGAAATCGTAATTAATTTCAAACAGGATTTTTAAAATATTATTTCCAACTGTTTTGGAATAGTTTCTCAAAGAATGTTCATAACCAGTTTAATGAAAATTTTTAAACCCTTAATAAACATCTTTTGTGCTGACCCCATGTTTTTGAAATGTTTTCCACATGTTGATAGAATTGGTCATCATTGTGGTAGCGTGTGGAAGCGGTGATTATCTTTTAGTTTGTTTTCTTTTTTACTGTAACTCTGAGTTTTTATTGTAAGCCTGTATCTATTTCCAGAACCTAGACTGGAATAAGATCCTCTTGTATGACTTGTCTATGGCTAGGTCCTTACACTAAATCTATGTATTTATATGTTGTTGTGGATCCAGTGACTAATCAACTGACCTCCTGGAATGAAAATTCCCTCTCCATGGCTAGCGGGATCTACCTCGTGAAATCCACAATTATCTCCAAAATGTTTTTCTCTCTGTTGATTTATAAATGTCCTAATAGTCTCATTAAAAAAGTCTAAGGATACATCGAAAACATTGTTTAGACTTGCAGTATTCTTTAAAGAAATCTATTTACTATCCCTTGGTCAACATGTTGCAATCCTCTTAAAAGAGGTAGTCTTGGCATTAAAAACATCAAAATCATCAATGAAGCTCTTCAAGAAAAGCTCACCTGGAGGATGATCAATAATAAATATGACTCCATGGCCTTTCTTCATAATATATTTCTACAAAAACATTAAAAAGGTCAGTCTAGATATCTCAATTCTTCTATCTGGCCATCCATTAGAAATACCTTTGTTGACATCATGCATTACTCTAGATGGATGGTTAGTTCAGATTCCACCATGAATTTCTATCATGAAAACTAGATTGGCACCCCCCTCATTTCCATGTTCTCTCCTGATGGTCCTACGGATAATATCAACCTCACCATAAAAAATTTAAATGCACTATAATCCATCTAATATCCTTGATCACATTATGCAAGTTGTGGAAAACCACCCCTTTCTAAATGGGGATTATTTCCTTACTTGGGACCTACTCACAACGATAATTTGGACTCCAAAACATTTATAACCATTGTTTCACTAGCTCAGACCCCATTTTTTCATGGTTGATGTTTTTTGACATGCCTTGGATTAAACCTTCAAGGATTATCCTTGTTTGGTGAATTTCCAATAAATTTATTCCCACAGAGGTTTGTCTTCAGTCCTTTGGTGTCCACCTATGCTCTAAATGTAAATTATGACATTAGCACAAGGAGGACGCCAATCATCTTTTTTTCCCTGTGTTACATCCTATGCTCTTTTGAATTATATTACTGATATTTTTGACTGAAGATGGTTATCCTCTGACCCTATTTTATCTCCACAAAAACATTATGTGGAACTTGACTCTTAACAAAAAATCAATAATCTCTTCCTTTCTGCTGTTGTTGAGCTCCTACATGTGATCTGGTATGATATAAATGCAACTATAAACTAAAACTACTCATTAAATCTTAATGAAAGTCGGAGGAGGATTCTGAATACCAAAAGGGAAGTTTCCCTACTTCAGAAATCCCACTGCGAAAATTCGGTTGGGGACGTTGTGATTCTTCGATGGCTCAAAATCGATGGCATATATACTAAGACGAAGCAATCTCTTGAGGTATTTTGGCAAGCACTGATTCCTGGATGGATCAAGATCAATGTATATGGAGCTTCTAGAGGAAACCTGGGTCCAGCGGGATTTGGGTCCATTTTCAGAGACTCTCCAGGCTGATGTCATGGATGCTTTTTTGGGAGCTGTGGAAATGCCTCTACTCTCGAAGCAGAAATGATGGCCGTGATTCAGGACATTATTTTTGTCAATATTAATGTATGGAACAACATATGTATTGAAAGAGACTCCACCACCATTGTGCATGCTATTTGGAATGGATTGATCCACCTGGCGTGGCCTCTTACCGCACGCTGGTTGAATAGTCTCAATTCCCTTCTTGAAATCAGATACACAACCACCCATACGTATCGTGAGGAAAACATGGTGGTGGATGGCCTTACCAACAAAGGAGTCAACCAACCTATTACATGGAGTAATACTCTACCAGTTTATCTTCTCTCTCATTTTTAAAGAGATATTAATAAGATACCATCTTCCCATTTTTGTAACTCACATTTCTTTTTTTATATATCCATTTTGGTTTTCAAAAAAAATACATCTTCCTTATATGCCTATTCCATATTCACAAGTATAGATATATGAACACTCATTTGAGAAATATAATATGTCTCCCCTTCTTTCAGGATTTTTAAATCCATCCATTTAAAATATAGAAATATTGGATCATATTTTATACTCATCATAGATAAGCTATCATGATCCTTTCAACTCAAAGAATTTACCACCTTGTTCTCTTTACCATGTTGGTAATATATTGAGCAGTCCTACTCTTTAACCGACTCCAACCATCTTTTTTGGTTCATATTCAACACTTTCTAAGTGAATATATACATTAACATATTATTATCGGTATATATATCACATATTTCTCTATAAAGATAATTCATCCCTATCATTAATGAAAACATTATTATAGTAGAATCCAAATATTGAGGTGGGAGACTTTTCTAAAAAAAAATCAATTTTCGTGAGGCATATGCTCTCGATATATAATACTTCGTGAGGATACATCATAATTAATTATTTTATTTATTATTAATGATAGAAAACTCTTTTCTACTATAGGGTAGTTCAATCATCGGTGCACTGAAAACCCATCTATTTAGTTCCATGATGTTTTATTCTCATTCATCTTTCCAAAGTAACATGGATCCCTTCTAAGTTAACATGGTGAGTGGAATAGATATCCATGGTAAATTATCCACAATGAACTAATATTAAACATTCAATCCAGTAAAACAATATATCTTAGAGATAGTGGTTGGTCTAGAGAAACATTTATTAACATAAAACTTCAAGGGGCCCCTTGATATACCCTCACATCAGATTTTATGAGCCACCAGTGAAACTATTTGTATCCAAAATTAAAATTATTTATTATTTATTTTCATAAAACATCTCATTCCATTAAATATTTAGTATAATACTCATGTTAACCGCATGATCTTTTTTACCCATTGGATATATAATAATATCTTCTATAATGATTACGTTAAAATCATCAAGGTAATATCAAAATACACTATTCATTAAATAAATTTAGATAGTGGGGGATTTATTGAGACCAAATGGAGTTATTATAAGTTCATAGAGTTCATAACATGAACGAAAGGTTTTCTTGGGTACATCATCACTTTTGAACCTAAACAGATCATTTCTAGATCGATGTTTAATTCTGAATATTGTTTTCCTCCTCATAATTTAATAAAAAAATAATCAATGTATGGAAGATGATAGTTATTGTTGATTTATTTCTTGTTATGTTTCCTATAATAAATATAGATTCACATTGATACATATTCTCTCTTTAAAATAAGAATAGGTTCACCCCAAGGTAGAAAACATGCACTTTTCATGATTCAATGGGATTTTCTTCTTTAATTCCTAAAACTCATTCATGAAAATTCCATAAGGAGTCTTTGAAATTTCTATATCACCAGGTATGATACCAATTCAAAAACAAAACATCATGAATAATTTGAAGACTATTAAAATCGTCAATAAAAAGATAAAATAACTCTCACACATTATTCATATAATCTATTTTGAATTACTCTCCAACCATATAAGGTAAACAACCATTGTTATTAGGATTCAATACTCATAAACTGGATGTAATTTCCATTAGAAGTTCATTTTTATCCTCACATAGATAATAGATAATAGGTTGGTTATGAAAATAAAATTTGACTTTAATTCCATAGAAATTAATGTGTTATTTATGTATATGAACCTAATCAATTCTTATGAACGTTAAACATAGCGTGAGGGAGAATAATAATATTTTCATAAAGAAAATTCCCGAAAACATAAATAAATAAATGCTGAAATAATTGAGATGTGGTCATCATAACATTATGGGTTCTCAAATCTAATTCAAAGTATAATAATTGATGTGGTTTTTTATGCAGTTATATAATTATTAAAATATGAAAGAGTGGTTAGATCTAAAATAAAATAATATATTATCATTTATAAAATGGATCATATGTGTAACTTTTACCAATTTATTGGCACCCCACATCAAAAATAGTAATATAATGAGATTTCCATTTTCTAGATCTAATATTCTTCTTATGTAGATCATCATAATTAACCTTTTTACTTGATAACTGGTCAGAATAATTCTCTTACTCCATGAATTTAAAACACTGGAGTGTGAGTGGTGTATTCTATCGAATGATTCCTCCCTCATTGACTGACTGATTCCCATTACATCAGCATTTGGTTGTCTGATGACCTTAATTTCCTCTATTAAATAATTTCATAGAGCCCTAAAGAAACATTCCTACATGTATCATTTTTGAGTAATGGAAGGCTCATCTTAATCCCTCAATAGTTTCTATTATTAGAATTTCATTTGAATTCCATCTTTCATTTCGTATCAGTACCATGAGATTGGTGGGTAACACGCATCTATATTTATACATTTGAAGCACATAGAATCATATATTTACAACTAATGATGTCCCATATGGAAAAACTTTTGGAGGTTTGGTTTTTTCCACTAAATTATTGACCAATCATAATCTTAGGTTCAATGATAATTCCATAATTTTGTCTCGTAAGTCTGGTAAAATTTACCTCATATACACTAATAGATTCACTATTTATTTAACATACACCATGGTAATCCTTATCTATTTTCATATAATGAATACAAGGAATGTACTTATCAAAAATTAACTTTATAAACTCATCCCACTTGACATATTATATTTTTTATTGTTTCCTTGTGTTCTTGATAAGTGTCATCAATTGATCTTCTTGTTCTTCTAAATTATAGATATCTGAAAGATCATTTTTATTCAATGAATGATACTAAATGTAAAAAAGTATTTTTACTTGTAATGATTTATTTCCCATAAACTACTGAATTATTATATCTACTAGTAGAACATGTATTTTTCTTCATAAAATGCAAATATAACATTGTTCCCTCCTTTTCTCATTACAAAGATCATCAAGATTCAAAGCTTGAGAATGTTTATAAGAAAAAAAAATTCATTTCAATTATAATAAATTTTGGTTTGTTAGGAGTAAAATTATTTTATTTCTCTTTAAATAAAGTATTAACATGGTTTTTTCAGGTTTTATTCATTTACTTAAACCAAATATCATAGCGTCAGTAATAATAATAGTATTGAGAAACAAAATAATCATACAAAATAATTTATAAGATATTGAAATCATGATATAGCCTTTTTAATATATAAATCCTTATGCTTATCCTATGTCATTTTTTTCATCATCTATTTTATTGTTTTATAAAAAAGTGGTAATTAACCAAAACATATCCCACAAGAGTGTCAAACTAGGTGTGACATAAGGGAAGGCTCATAGTGCACTTGAATTATGGATTAGATATACCCCGAAAACTATTTTCAAGGTTCCCACTAGATGAATATATTCCAAAAACATGAGAGGTTTTAGTATCTGAATAGGGATTTTTATCTAGGAAATCTACACTACTTTGTAATAATTATGGTTGTTATCTTATACAGAAAATTAACATAAGTGCTCCCACTAGAGTTTTCTTGTCCTAGATTCCAATAGTCTCTAAAAATTTCTCTTATACCAACTATAGTATAACATATATTTCATACATAAATATTTCATCTTATTAGAAGATCGTTGAAGACATAACATTATGATCTATGAAAAAAATAGTAATGTTTTATTGTGTTTGGAAACTTGTATACCTAACCCAAGGGTTTATAAAATATCTATATCGTCTCCCCTAAGTTCTTCAGAACTATAACCATTATTAGAATTTTCATACATAAAACTTTTATTCACATATTGAGGAAATGAAAACATAATAAATGGTGAACTCCTATTCATAATAAGTGTAAATAAGTGAGAAATAAATTGTTATTTAATCATAAAATGACCATAAAGTGTGTGATAACATGATTATCACCTTTAAAAATCATTATCAGCAAATCATTGATCTTAAAAAAGTGTTATGGAATAAATCTTGGTTGTTCGTGAGATATGAATAATAAAGAGATCAAATAACATGAACCATGAGAACATTACATTGGAAGAGGATCATATAAATAATAGTGGAATAAAGTTTGAAATAATCGTAATCATATTGATATTTTGTCAAGGATACCGAAAATTAAAATCAAAACATGTTAATATTGGTTTAACGTCTCAAAATATTACTTTGGACTTCAGAAAACCTCTTATCCACCCTTTTTTGTTCTTGGGAAAACCTCGCATGTACCATCTTTTTTGAGGCATGAGATAACCTATTTTTTACCCTACGATCACATAGAACATTAACCCTTTACCAATGAATTAGTGGTCAATATAATTTCATGAAAAATAGTCACATAATTAAAAATCTACTCATTTTTATACCATATAATCATAAAAACAATCATCATAACATAACCTAAGGAAAATAAAACGAGTTTCATTGGAATTTCTTCATCATAACCATAAACCATATAAAGGGTGAATAAAGATTATATCATGGATCATATACCAATTAAATCCTATGTAACATCAATTTATTTTTTATATATGAGGAAATAATTTAATGTATCACTAGAAATGTTATTGATGAAAATACCCTTTTTATTTTTATTCAACAATAAAAATCTAAATTTTTCAAAAATATTAAGGAAATTAATTTTTGTGAAAATTATCGTGTTAAATTTTAATGAATAATTATAATCATTGATGTTAGTGAACATAGAAATTTCCATTCTTGTCATGTATGTTGATATAATTATTACTTTAATATTTTCAGTAAAAAGTCAAAAGTACCTCATATTTTATGATTACAGGAAGATCCATTTTAATAATTTTTTAAAAAAATTAAAACATGGGTAAAATATCATTAAATAGCCTTTTTAAAATGGAAAATAATCCTTCAAAACATTCTCAGAAAAAAGGGTTATGGATGAAAAATAATTTTTATCTAATGAGAGAAAAAAGTCATATATCTTAAATTTTTTTGTTCAAATCTATTGAGTACTTAAGGTGAGGAAAATTAAACAAAAACATGTATTCTTAAATGATAACCCTATTAATATAAAAATAATTTTATGATTTAGAGATAGTCATTAAATTTCATCATTGGTAACTGAATCATAAATAATCTCGATAAATAATGTTATTATATCATAAATCCCTTACCTCGAGTTCCACTTGATTCAAATGCTCTTTAAACTCCAGGATAATATATTTTGATATATTATTATTATATAATAGATTCATTTAAAAACTAATAATATCATATATGATACACTTCTAAAATTTAAAATCCAATTTTTAATAATTAAATTTTAAAATTATCATTTTCAAGTGTTAAATGGTTAATTTTTTTCATTAGAATTTCAGTTTGGTTGTTTTTTCCATTTTATTTGATCAATGCTGAATAATATACAGAATTTTAATCAGGATATAAATATAATATATATTCATTACATATATGTAAATATTTATTTATATAGTATAGATATAGAAAAAATTGAAATGTTCATAGTGACGGTAAGTCGTACATACTCATGAACACATTTTCCATCTGTCAATGAATGGAACAAAAGAAAGGTCAATAATAATTCAGCTTTTTTGATTCACTATTATTTCATATATATCATATATATTCATTAAATCTCATAATTTACATCAAAATAAAATGGAAATGAAAAATTAATCATATCACTTCATGGATGTGGTAGTCTACATGCACAAACTAGTGACTTTATCGTTTTCCAATGAATTAGAAGGTAATAAACTGGAAATGGTACTAAAATTATAGAATAATAATAATGTAATAAATATATTTTGTAAAAATTTAACCCATCATATCAACCAAACCAGAAATATGGTTATAGAAAAATAATTGTATCCATGTGTGGAGGTGGTAGTCCACATGTTCTACCATGTGATACTTTTGCTTCCAATTCGAGGGAATGAAAAGCGATTATTTGTGATTTACAAAAAAATAAAATTTTATGATATTTTTTATGATTAAATTTTTATTTCATGATGAATACCAAAAGTTTAGATGTTATATAAAAATAAGTAAATTGAAAGAGGTCATGTAATATGAACACCTCTTCTTCAAGATGCCTCCATTATATCCCTAATTAATGTCCTTTTCAATAGTATTTAAAGAGGTTACTAACCTCTAATTAATTTTTTTTTTAAAATGTGAATATAATTTTTTAGTTTTTCACAAATATAGATTTCTCAATTTGGTTTATTGAAAATATATAAGGGGTTTCTTTTTATATGGGAGGTAAAGGACACACATAGAGTAATATTTTTTAAAATATAATTAAGTCATTATAAATCAAAATGATTAAAAATGAAATAACATTAAGTAAAAAATAGGATAATATATAAGTATAATAATTAAATTGAATTTGGACATTTTTAGGTACAATTTTGAACTATATCATCTGGTTTACCCACATTGTTGCCCAATTGTATTCTAAATTACGGTAATGATTTTTTTAAATATTTAAATGGGTTTTATTTTACATAAAAGGATACAAATATTTTTTAATTGAAAAAATCATAAATACTTAGATCATTTATTTTCCTAATTTTAATTTTTCCAAATTTTTATGATTTTTAAATAATTTAATAAAATATTTTTATCATGAAGTACTACAAATTTCACATTAAGAACTATTGACGTAATTTGAATTAGAAAATAAAATGAAAAAAATTTAATTAGAGTATAAAATTATATCACATATATAATTTGATATAATAATAAATAAAATTCATGGGTAACTATAACTCCTCGATACAATATTACTTGTATAATTATTTAAAACATTTACATGATCTTTCTACTCCGTGCATATGCACTATGTCATTATTGTGTAATCATTTAATTTAATTACTTCATAATTAAAAATTAAATATTTTTTCACATGATAAAAAACATAATTTATTTCTAAAATAAAAAACCGTAACAAAAATTATCCCCTTTTTATCCTTATGATTAAATTTTGGAGAAACTAAATTCATGGGAATGAAATTTTCTATTAATTTTTTTCCTAAATTAATATAAAGGTCATAATCCATGAATAATTTCAAATGGTGTCCACATATTTGATACACAGATGTAAATGGGAATATATAACCCGTCCAATATGTTAAAGGCATAAAATATTTAAATTTTAAAGCATTATCCTAATTTTTATCCTTTTTTAACCCTTTTACCCTAACCGTGGTGACAAAAATTAAGGAAGGTTAGTATTCATAATGATAAAAAGTTTCATACATAACAAATGTTAAAATCCCAATTAAAAATATGTAGTCAATTTTTCAAGATTGAATTTATTCATCTACTGTAAATTAATTTTTATATAAGTGTGAAAAAGTTGATGAAAAATGTTTTTTTATCAAGTATCTATTTTAAGAATAAAAATGAATTTATTATTATCTAGTGCCGAGAAAAAAACATTGGATGAATGTTAAATCAATTGATTAGATATATAAAATATAAATTATATAAAACAAATTCACATATAAGGATTACATTAACTTATTAAGATTAAAATATATTATGTTCATAAAAATAGTTTTTCAGAAGAAAAAAAAATCTAATCCATTTTAAAAAGTTCATTATTTTCATATCTAATAAATTAGTAAAAATTAATTGATTTTATACATGTGTAAGAAAAATTCAAAATTTATTTTTTCATATTTATACCAGTTATTCCATTGTCTTGGTGATAAATATGATATAAAATAATAATATTTCTATAGAATTAGAGGTCTTTTTTATACTCAGTGTTTCTTGTAAAGAATCTTATCAAAGAAATAAAATTAATTTATAGAGAATTATATCATAGAATATCATAGTCATAAAACAATATTCATGGTTTCATGGTGAAATGTGAAATAATATATATGGGTGAGATCAAATTCATGGTAAGGGATAACATACAATAGAAACTATATATGAATGGAATTAATAATTTAATAGGGACAAATAAATTCAATAAAAATTAATATATTCATTGATATAATTTATATAAATAAAAGCTTGGATCTAGATAATTGATCTCATAGTGATGGAATTCATAATTTTAGACATGATAAACATATCATCAAAGCCTCATTATAGGACATCATCCACAAAAATGTTAGGAAAATAACAAATACCAAAATACTTTTTCTCAAGAGACCTAATGTTGGAAGAATGTGTTATATAATTATAGGCCCCACCAATCACATAACAATTAAAATGAATCCATTATATAAATATAATAGATAAAAACCATTTCATAATTTTGTTGAATAAACCTCATACATAATCGTTCCTATGCGAGGAATAGTTTTCTATATATGAATTAAGGATATAAGAAATATCATTATTTCCCTATTTAGTGGAATAATATGTCTATCATGGTGAATATAATGTAATCAACATTGAAACAATATATATTCATTATGAAATGAAATTGATCTTATCAAGGGATTTATAACAAGGTAATATAGATGTTTACTTTCATTATGTAGTAATATAAAAATGAAATAATGCTTCATTATGGTTTATGAAGAGCTCTTGAATCATCCAAATCATATCAACTGGGAGTATCGAACTAGGTGTGAAATTATTCACATTAGATTTGAACCATGTTAATATAGAGTTAATATAGATCCATCCATTTTTACAGTTATTTCATCTATGTGAATATGAGCCAGTTCCTACATCAATTTATTTTTATCTATAGATGGATGAAAATTCACTGAAACCATATAATCATTACAAAAAATATAGTATTTATTTATGGATATGGGATTGTATGGGAATTATAGTGGTTTATTATGGTAGTTTAATGAGACTAAATAATGAAATATCAATTATAGTATAATAAGGAACACATAATAGTAAATAATAATTACATATTTCATTTAAATGGATATGAATTGGAAGAACTGTTAAAATACATATAGAGATCACCTTAGGAACTCTTACCTTTCCATGTAGTTTCTTATCATGATAGGAACACCTTAATAAACATAGAAACACCTTAAAGACACACTAGAGAGGACAAATGGGAGTTAATTTTTAAGAAATTAATTTATAGTAGGGAGTGATGGGAGAATGGGATGGTGTTTATAGAAAAAATAGGAAATTTTCATACAATTTAAATGCATGGCTCTTGGAAACTTTTTTAGAAAAATTGAGAAAAATTAGCTTTACTGTGATTTTATCCAGTGTTATTTGACATGTAAGGACTGGTTTTAGTATTTTAATTTTTTTAATAATTGGACCCCCTTTAAAATATATTAGTTTTCATGTTGATAAAATTATTACTCATTATCAATTCTGTTAAAACTATTAAAATATACATTATGTTTTTAAAGGTCTCTATAGGTATGAAAATGTAATTTTATTAGTTTAAAATTAATTAATTTAATAAAAAAACACTAATTTTGGTTCATATATTATATATATTTCTTATTTTATTATTATTATGTAATTATGATTTAATAATACATATAGTATAATCAAATTGTAATTTATATTTGACCCAAAAAATTGACCATATCAAAAAATTATCGAAAATTCACAGCTAGCTAATTTAAATGTGTAGAATCTAAATTTAAGTACCCTTTTATAAAAATAAACCTATATATATGTAAAATATAATTTTTTAAAAAACTTTTTAATTTTAAAATCATATTTTCATGACAAAAAAATCAAAACCTATTATTCTAATAAATTTTATTTTATTCAATCACATATGAATGTAATTATACAACTATTAATTTTTTGAATAGTTATTAATAAGAAGGTGGAATTTTTTATCTTGGAATCTTGATTATATAATATTTATATTACTATTTATAATTCATGGGTCTTGTAACAAATCATTCAGGCATGTCACATCAAATTTGTTTGTACTCAAGCCACAACGATGAAATTCTATAATCTGAATCGGTACTTAATCCAAAAGTTTTTTCTCAAAACACCATATAAGTTAGGTTTCAAAAAAAAATCAATGTTTGTATCAAAAAAACTTATTAATCATCCCATGTTAATCATGTTTTAGTGAATGTATTTGGGGACATTTATGGGTGAGAATGTGAAGGCATATTTCTTCGGTATACACTTGGTAGAAGAAGTTATCAGTACTAAAAAAGAGCCTAAGAATGATTATCATTAGAATTGATATAGTTATATAATAAAATGAAAAATCCACCCAAAAATTATTGAACATTGATTACAACAATTATATTTCCATTTAATAGAGTATTGGACAATATGAGGATTTTGTTTTTATTCGAGGAAATTTTAATACATATCAAAATAAGTCTAAGAACTCTCATTATTTATAACTTCGATATAAAAATGTTTTTATGTTCTAAAAACATATAAGAAATATTTAGCATAATTAAATTATTTGAGATTACTAAAAAGGGAAAACAAACCCAAAAAAATCTTGATCATTTCTAATTACCATAAACTGTTTTCATATATTTAATCTTTGAGAGTGTAAATGACCATACAAAATCACTCCAAGATTTATGTGATGTAAAAGTGAAAAAATTGAGAATAATGAAACTTGGTAATTAGTATCAAACCCAAAAAAACACATTGTGATTGGTAAAACATTAGTTTTTTGAAATACGATCAATGAGAATGGTGATGTTGAATAAGACAAAGATCATCTTGTTTTCAAAGGATATTCTCAAATTGATGGTGTATATTTTGACATGAAATTTTATCCAGTCACATGTTTAAAAATAATTTCATAAGTCCTTACATTTTTTTCTCAAAATAAATATATTTTTTTCTAACAAATACAAATAAGACCATAAATAATAGAATAATTGATGATTATGTTTATATTGAATAACAATAAAGAGTTATCCATGGTGTTGATAGTTCTAAAATTTTCAAGCGGATAAAGGAACTATTTGGACTTAAATATTTTTATTATATCATGAACCCCCTTCCACTAGTACCCAAAAATGTCTATAAATAATGAAAATTAATGGCCCCCAAAGGGCCCAGGTCTTTTAGGACCAGTTTTGGTGACTGCCATCTAGTGTATATGTAATGAAATGGGAGGAAATAACAACATAATATACGTAAAGTAAAATAGATTTGGTGAAATAAATCAACCAATATCATGTCATAAAAATAAAAAAAAATCCTATTGTAACACCCCAAGCTTCTACGGTACGTTTCCCTTCGAATAATGCGATAGCGTGTGTTGTACGCAACCTCGAGTTCTAACACACACCACAACTAATTAAACTAGCCGTTGTGAATAGTAATACCTACTTTTTGAAATCATATATATTCTATATTTCAAAATGGACTTCATTTTTTGGATTCGGAATATCAAAATTAGCCTACGGTGAAATTTTGGTACATTTCGGATAACTTTCATATTTTGATGAATAGTGAAAATTTCTAAATTTTAATTAAAAACAACTTTTTTAATCAAAATAATTAATAGTGATAAATTATGAATTTGAGTGGTTTTAAAGTATATTTAGAATATATTTTTACCATTCAATTTAATGTTTATCATTGGACATAAGTTTACAATTAAACCGAACATAAACAAGTGTCAATCTTTTGATAGTTATTATCTCTTAAAAACACGCTTTTTGTTTTGACAGCGGGAATTAATTTTAAATTAATTTCTGCCACTTCTGTGTTTTGAATTTAGGAAAATGGATTCCATATTTGGAATCAGGATGTTCAAATTGTGTAAATAGGTAACTTTTATTTTTAGACATTTTGAATAGTTACTGTGGTAAATATTTTATTTACCATGGTTAAAAGGTAAATCCGGTAAATAAGGGTTAAACAAAATAATATTATAATAATAACAAATTACCCTAAAACGTGTCCTAACCTTATTGGTGGACACATACCCGACCATGGGCATCCTTTGGTCAATTTGGGGACCCCTTGGAGCCACTTGTATGTGGTAGGGACACTTTATATTAATAAAGTTAAAATAAAAATAAAAATGGCATAAGCTTACATCGTTTAGAAGAACAATTTTTACATAGGGTTATACATGTTGGATTTTCGATTATAAATATTCATTAGAAAGCTAAAAAGATTTCCTACATAATGATATTTTATTTATAATTTTTAGACATTATATAATTTATTTTATTTATGACACAATGATGATGCAGTAATTACTAAAATAGTGAAAAATAAAAATAATTGATCTTATAAATACCCAAATAATTATAATATGAAACTTTTAATGAATTAAACTAATTTTCTATGATAATATGATATATTAGGATTGATTTAATTGACTTTGTTCGAAGTAATCAATCTGTTAGGAGTTTCACAAAAATCAACTATTGAATAGTGTCAAAATTGACATAAAAGAGTTCTTAAAACAAATATTATATTATTAATTGATATTAAATTCCTAAAAATCTAAGGTTCGGCCAAGAGACTTATATTATGATAGGTTCCTCATTAATGGACCACTTGGGGGTCGCTTGGATGTATATAGTAAGTTTATTAACCATAGTATATAAAAATACAAAGAGACATTGTAAAGGTGAAACTAATTAACTTAGAGTTAATACTTAAAGATAAGGTTAATATAAGTACCCAAACCTGTCTAAATTCTATTGAATGAGTTGTTTTCGACCTATCCCCACCTAATACATTGAATAGTCAACTTTGGAGCCTTTAGAAACCGAATATGAATTTATTATAAATTAATATTTCTAACTTTTCCAAAGGTGCCTCTCACCCCTCTTATAAAAGGGCACTCCTCCTTCTCATTTCTTCACACCTTCAAAGCCTTTTGGTTCGGCCAAACTCTGCCCAAATACTCTCCCAACATCCCTCACTACAACCTAGAGGCCTTAGTTTGATCAGAAAGCCAACCTAAGGAGCCCTTTTGATCAAATCAAAAGGAAGAACCCGAAGAAGAGGTAATGATTTCACCACCCTTTTCTAAGTTCATTTCTTCTTCCACTTCTTCTTCCTTTGTTCTTACCATTCTGAAATAATAACTCCAGTATCTCACATATACTGTGATGTTATTATAAATATGGTACAATCATATTCAGTATTCTATCCACCCTTTGAATAACATGTCACCATACGTGCGTACGTACGGCTTACCGTCTCCACGTCGTGGTGTAATTGTTATTCAATATAATATTATTTGGATGGGTATAATAATGATGTGTAACTCATGTAAATAATAAATATAACATGTTAATGATTCTTTATATATGATATACCATCCACTTATATATTATTTTAATATCAAAAGAATGATATTGTCGCTCGTGCGTACGTACGGACTACCGTCTCCACGAACGCGATGAGATTCATTCTCCATCGTAACCATTAAAGCGTAATTATCATTTTATGATTTAAAAATGATGTTTAAGGACTTGATATCATTCTGGATATGAATAATATACAACCTATCCTTTACAAACATGTCTTACGTAACAAAACATATGAAAGAAAACAAGTAAGTTAACACCCGAAACAACGATAATACTAAGATATTATTATCAAATCAATATTAAAAGATCATATATGATATCATATTAATGTATATGATTCTTGTATAATTTAATAACAATTATTTCACCATTATACAGGAGGTTAACCTACCACAACCAAGGAAAAGTACAAGGTAAGGGTTATTTCACAATCTCTTCATTATCCGAGGTTGTTTATACGTAATAATCTACTGGGATATCTTTATCATCCACATCCATGTTTCTAAAAAATGTATTTCAAAACATTTTTTATGGGTTAAAGTCATTTATACCCTTGTTTGACTTTTTATAAGAGGTTTATAAAGGAATATTTCCGTCGTTTTCAAAACAAGGTCCTTTTTAACCTTTTCGACTGAATTGAGGTAAGAATGTTCTTTTTAACTTATACGGCGGGTGCGGTTATTTTCCGCCGTTATAAAATCTTCGAAGCTTTCCATACAAGCTTATAAGAATATTTTCAAAGAAAATGTTTTATTTTATATGGATCTTAAATGATTTCAAAATAAAAGGAGATACTTCTTTAAAAAGAATTTTGATTTCATCTATGTCAACATCCTTTGATGGATTTTAAGATTATTTGAAGTTGATTTATTATAATACAAAACTTCTATATTGTATTGAAGTTTTTGTGATATGTTTGACTGTGGATGTGCTATTTTTATACCATTCATAGTTTATGGTGAAATTATTGACATTTCGTATGCTAGTTTTAATATGAATGTTTATGTTATGTTTAAACCTTTTCATATGGGAATGCATTGGACTTAATAAGTGACGGGTGGAGCCCGCTATAGCTCCTTGATGCATCGGTAGGTCTCATGAGACAAACTAGTGTCTTGGCACAAGTCCTTGACAAAATCTTATTTGTAGTCTTGGCACGAGGCCTTGGCTATGTGGTTATGATAGTCTGGCATTATGCATTTCCAACATTATGAAAGTGGTTATTGATATTGCATGTGATTATTCGATTAGTAGAATATCCATGTGAATAAGTAAATGGCATTATTTCATTTTTATTTTTGCCATACTATGTTGAGGTTCAATTTTAAAATGCTTTTGTTTTAGTAATTCATTGCCTTAAATGTTTATGCTTATTATGAATGTTCCTCTATATTGTTATCCTTACTGGGCATTTGAGCTCACCCCTTTTCTATGTTTTATTTTTCCCAGGTAGTGAAGAAGTAAATTATGAATGACTTGCAGGGATATTATGAGGGGTTAATAGTGTGGATATGAAGACTTTGTTGTTGTAGTAGTTTTTCACTTTAAAATGTAATGTAAAACTTTATGATTATATCTAGTGTTTCCAAGGCTACTAAACCAATCGGTCTTTCGGGATTTGATCTTTCTTGTGATCATGACAATGTTATGTAATAATGCACCGACTCTGGGCAACTGGGGTCGGGGCGTTACAGTTGGTATCAGAGGAGGTTTAGTACAAACCTTGGAAGCTAGATTTAGATAAACTCTGATTAGAGCACGTAGACCTAAGATGAACTTTGAGGATTAGTATAGAAGAACTTCCTAGAATTTTGGTATTGTAGAGATTTTGTGAGTTTTCCAAGCAATACATCCCTGTCTGGATACGATCAGGTAGAGGCGGCTCTGGCACAGATGTACCTAGGGGTAAAACCCGAAAACACCGCTTTGAGCTAGACTCGAACGGGAACTGGTGCACGACAACGGGCCTTGCTGCACTCTTGGTTACGACACTCCCGGGGGATATGCTTAGGATAACTCTCACTATATTTACAAATCATTATGAAGGGTTTATGAGTATATACTTCCTCAAAGAAAACATTATTATGATTATGGATTATATCCATAAATAGATCAATTTATGTTAAGTGTTTTATAAGTATGGGATTATGTATTTTGATTCATAAACTGATCTAGTTTATGCCATTGTTTAGAAATGGCGCCTAGTGGAAGAAATGGAAACCGTATCAATGCGCGCACTCCATGTAGGGATTGCCCTCCTGCTCAAGATAATTATAGTGGGGCTGGTGATGCAACTGGTGCTGATCAGCTAATCACCGTACTGGGACAACTTACTCAGGTTATGAATAATAACCTTACCCGTATGGAGCACCCTGATCCGCAGCGTGGAGGATCAATGTTAGATCGATTCATGAGGCAACAACCACCAACGTTCAATGGAAGTACAAATCCCTTAGTAGCTGAGCAATGGATATTTTCCCTAGAGAAAATATTTCAGGCTTTGGGGAGTAGTGAAAGGGAAAAAGTTACCATGGCAGTTTACCGCCTCACTGGAGATGCTGATCAATGGTGGTCATTGATTCAAAACATGAAGGAAGATGATGAAGTATCAAACATGGAATGGAGGGAGTTCAAAGATCTGTTTTTAGAAAAATACTTCCCTCGCGACCATCGAGCGGATATGGAAAGACAATTTCTGAGTCTGAGACAAAAGGAGGATGAGAATGTCACAAAGTATAAGGCTAACTTTACAAGGTTAGCGAGGTATGCTGGAGATTATATTCGCAACCCAAGAAGTAAGATTGATCGTTTCTTTGATGGGTTAAAACCATTTCTCCGTCGAGCATTAGTCTCACAATCCTTTTCATCGTACGAAGACATTGTCTCATGTGCTATAAAGACCGAAAAGGAATTCTCTAAGTCTTATGACTTTAAAGCAAAGCAAGAGAAGAAGAGACCTGCTGATCAATCGGGGAATGGAAATAAGGGGAAGAAGGGAAAGGTTGAATATCCATCTTGTGGTAAATGCGGGAAGAAACATCCTGGTACTTGCTTGAAGGGAATGGGAGTCTGTTACAAGTGTGGTGAAAAAGGCCACCAAGCTCATGATTGCAAGGGGAAGAAGGAAGCTACCAACGTTCAGTGCTACAATTGCAGGGAGATGGGGCATTATGCAAATGCATGTCCTAAGCGTCAGGAGAACTTACCTCAGAAAAGGCCAAGGGATCAAGGCCAGGCTTATGCTATCACTACTGCTGAGGTAGAAGCTCCGAAAGACGTGGTGGCAGGTAATTTAATGGTTTCCTCAAGTTTAGCAAATGCATTATTTGATTCTGGATCATCGCATTGTTTCATATCTTCCCAGTTTGCTAAGAAAATTAGATATTTCCAATTTGATTTAATAAGGGAGTTGTCAGTTAAAACTCCTAAGGGAAGTATCGTTGCAACAAAGTTTTGTGAATCAGTCCCCATTAGAGCACATAAATTTTCTTTATCTGCTGATTTCATCGTCATACCTATGATTGAGTTTGATATAATCCTCGGTATGGACTGGCTTTCAGACTATGATGTGAAGATTTATTGTAAGAAGAAAGAGGTTACGATTCTTGATGATAATGATAAGGAACACCTTATTTTTAGAGCAGAATCGTCACCACCTAATTCTTATTTAGACCCACCCCCAGTAGCTCAACTTAATTCAATTATTGGGGAGGAAGAGAATGAAATAACTGTCGGTGAGGAAAGGAATGTTCAAATAGAGGATGTACCTGTTGTGAAAGAATTTGTAGATGTATTTCCGGAAGATTTACCTGGACATCCTCCAGAACGAGAAGTTGAGTTTTCTATTGATTTGATTCCTGGATCAAGGCCTATATCGAAGACCCCTTATAGAATGGCCACTGTAGAGTTAGTCGAACTAAAGAAACAACTAGAGGAATTGAGTAATAAGAGATTTATTCGCCCTAGTGTTTCTCCATGGGGAGCCCCTGTTCTTTTTGTTAAAAAGAAAGATGGATCTATGAGGTTATGTATCGACTACAGGGAGATCAATGCTATAACGATAAAGAACAAGTATCCCCTACCTCGTATTGATGATTTATTTGACCAACTGCATGGAGCTCAATACTTTTCAAAGATTGACCTTCGATCTGGATACCATCAGTTGTGTGTAAAGAAGGAAGACATTCCGAAGACAGCATTTCGAACCAGGTACGGGCATTACGAGTTTACTGTAATGCCATTTGGATTGACTAATGCACCCTCTGTATTCATGGATCTAATGAATAGAGTTTTCAAGGAGTATCTCGATGAATTTGTGGTAGTATTTATTGATGATATATTGGTATACTCCAAAACCTATGAAGATCATGAAAATCACTTGCGCATTATCTTGAAGACTCTGAGGAGGCATGAATTATATGGAAAGTTTAGCAAGTGTGAATTCTGGATTCAGGAGATTTCTTTTCTTGGACATATTGTCTCTAAAGATGGAATCTCTGTTGATCCTTCTAAGACCAAGGCAATCCAAGAATGGCCAGCACCTACGAGTATAACTGAGGTACGTAGTTTTATTGGTTTGGCAGGTTATTATCGACGTTTCGTCCAGAATTTTGCCCGATTGGCAAACCCATTAACGAAGCTCACACGTAAAGGGGTTAAATTTGTTTGGACAAAAGAGTGTGAAGAATGTTTCGAAGAACTGAAGAGAAGATTAGTCAATGCTCCAATATTGACTCTACCATCGGGGAATGATGGGTTCGTTATTTATAGTGATGCATCAAAGAAAGGACTTGGCTGTGTCCTTATGCAGAATGATAGAGTTATTGCCTATGCATCACGACAGTTGAAAATTCATGAACAAAACTATCCTACTCATGATCTTGAGTTAGCAGCTGTGATCTTTGCTTTGAAGATATGGAGGCACTACCTCTATGGTGAAAAATGTGAGATTTATACTGATCACAAGAGTTTGAAGTATATTTTCTCACAAAAAGAACTCAACATGAGGCAAAGGAGATGGCTTGAATTACTCAAGGATTATGATTGTACGATACACTACCACCCGGGGAAGGCAAACAAGGTGGCAGATGCTTTGAGCAGAAAAGACCATGGAGTTTTGAACATGATGAGAATTGAAAGGGATCCAATTTTCATGGATCTAGTGAAGATGGACATGGGAATAACCAGGGAAGGTGAAACATCAATGCTTTTTCAAATGGTTGCCAAACCATCTTTACTAGAAAGGATTAAGAGTTCTCAGACCGATGATGAAGAATTTCAGAAGAAGATTAAAGCTGTGAATGATGGGAGATTGATAGACTTTGTGTATGAAGATGGAACTTTGAAATTTGGAAAGAGACTTTGTGTTCCCAATATACCTGATCTAAAAAGGGAATTGCTGGATGACGCTCATAGTTCCAATTTCTCTATACACCCTGGGAGCACCAAAATGTATAGAGATTTGAAGGAACATTTTTGGTGGGACAACATGAAGAGGGAGATTGCTGATTTTGTGTCAAGATGTATGATTTGTCAACAAGTCAAAGCTGGAAGGAAACAGCCTGGAGGAGTCATGCAACCTCTTCCCATACCGGAGTGGAAATGGGACAATATTACAATGGACTTTGTCATGGGGCTACCAAAGACTCCTAGAAGGAACGATGCAATATGGGTTATTGTTGATCGTCTTACCAAGTCAGCACATTTTCTTGCTATAAGAGAAGATCTACCCCTGGAACGTCTAGCAAGACTATACATTAATGAAGTTGTGAGACTTCATGGAGTACCCCTATCGATTGTTTCTGATCGTGATCCCCGTTTTACTTCAAGATTTTGGAAAAGTCTTCAGAAATCCCTGGATACTGAACTTCATTTGAGCACTGCTTACCACCCTCAGACAGACGGACAATCAGAACGGACTATTCAGACCTTAGAAGACATGTTGAGATCTTGCTCACTTGATTTTCAGGGTATGTGGGATCAATATTTACCTCTGGTAGAATTTTCCTATAACAATAGCTTCCATTCGAGTATACAAATGGCACCATATGAAGCGTTATACGGAAAGAGATGTCGTACACCAACCTGTTGGGATGACGTTGGTGAAAGAAAACTTGTAGGCCCAGAACTGGTGGAGGAAACGGTGGAAAAGGTGAAGGTAATCCAAAATCACATCAAAGCAGCTCAAAGTAGGCAGAAGAGCTATGCCGATAATCGAAGGAAGGATTTGGAATTTCAAGTCGGTGATCATGTTTTCCTAAAGGTATCTCCGTGGAAGGGAGTCATACGTTTTGGTAAGAAAGGTAAATTGAGTCCCAGGTACATCGGACCTTTCGAAATTCTAGAACGAATTGGGGCTGTAGCTTACCGATTGGCAATGCCGCCAAGTCTCTCCAAAGTTCACGATGTGTTCCACGTATCTCTGTTGAGAAAATACATGCCTGACCCAACGCATGTACTCACCTATGAGGAATTAGAACTGGAACCCGATCTGTCTTATTGCGAAGAGCCCGTCAGGATTCTTGATACAAGAGAACAAGTACTGAGAAACCGGACGACGCGTCTGGTAAAAGTTTTGTGGAGAAATCATAAAATGGAAGAGGCAACGTGGGAACCCGAGGAACTTATGATGAAGAACCACCCGAGTCTTTTTATGCAGTAATACCCTAGAAATTGCGAGGACGCAATTATTTGAAGGAGGGGAGAATGTAACACCCCAAGCTTCTACGGTACGTTTCCCTTCGAATAATGCGATAGCGTGTGTTGTACGCAACCTCGAGTTCTAACACACACCACAACTAATTAAACTAGCCGTTGTGAATAGTAATACCTACTTTTTGAAATCATATATATTCTATATTTCAAAATGGACTTCATTTTTGGATTCGGAATATCAAAATTAGCCTAGGGTGAAATTTTGGTACATTTCGGATAACTTTTATATTTTGATGAATAGTGAAAATTTCTAAATTTTAATTAAAAACAACTTTTTTAATCAAAATAATTAATAGTGATAAATTTTGAATTTGAGTGGTTTTAAAGTATATTTAGAATATATTTTTACCATTCAATTTAATGTTTATCATTGGACATAAGTTTACAATTAAACCGAACATAAACAAGTGTCAATCTTTTGATAGTTATTATCTCTTAAAAACACGCTTTTTGTTTTGACAGCGGGAATTAATTTTAAATTAATTTCTGCCACTTCTGTGTTTTGAATTTAGGAAAATGGATTCCATATTTGGAATCAGGATGTTCAAATTGTGTAAATAGGTAACTTTAATTTTTAGACATTTTGAATAGTTACTGTGGTAAATATTTTATTTACCATGGTTAAAAGGTAAATCCGGTAAATAAGGGTTAAAAAAAATAATATTATAATAATAACAAATTACCCTAAAACGTGTCCTAACCTTATTGGTGGACACATACCCGACCATGGGCATCCTTTGGTCAATTTGGGGACCCCTTGGAGCCACTTGTATGTGGTAGGGACACTTTATATTAATAAAGTTAAAATAAAAATAAAAATGGCATAAGCTTACATCGTTTAGAAGAACAATTTTTACATAGGGTTATACATGTTGGATTTTCGATTATAAATATTCATTAGAAAGCTAAAAAGATTTCCTACATAATGATATTTTATTTATAATTTTTAGACATTATATAATTTATTTTATTTATGACACAATGATGATGCAGTAATTACTAAAATAGTGAAAAATAAAAATAATTGATCTTATAAATACCCAAATAATTATAATATGAAACTTTTAATGAATTAAACTAATTTTCTATGATAATATGATATATTAGGATTGATTTAATTGACTTTGTTCGAAGTAATCAATCTGTTAGGAGTTTCACAAAAATCAACTATTGAATAGTGTCAAAATTGACATAAAAGAGTTCTTAAAACAAATATTATATTATTAATTGATATTAAATTCCTAAAAATCTAAGGTTCGGCCAAGAGACTTATATTATGATAGGTTCCTCATTAATGGACCACTTGGGGGTCGCTTGGATGTATATAGTAAGTTTATTAACCATAGTATATAAAAATACAAAGAGACATTGTAAAGGTGAAACTAATTAACTTAGAGTTAATACTTAAAGATAAGGTTAATATAAGTACCCAAACCTGTCTAAATTCTATTGGATGAGTTGTTTTCGACCTATCCCCACCTAATCCTTTGAATAGTCAACTTTGGAGCCTTTAGAAACCGAATATGAATTTATTATAAATTAATATTTCTAACTTTTCCAAAGGTGCCTCTCACCCCTCTTATAAAAGGGCACTCCTCCTTCTCATTTCTTCACACCTTCAAAGCCTTTTGGTTCGGCCAAACTCTGCCCAAATACTCTCCCAACATCCCTCACTACAACCTAGAGGCCTTAGTTTGATCAGAAAGCCAACCTAAGGAGCCCTTTTGATCAAATCAAAAGGAAGAACCCGAAGAAGAGGTAATGATTTCACCACCCTTTTCTAAGTTCATTTCTTCTTCCACTTCTTCTTCCTTTGTTCTTACCATTCTGAAATAATAACTCCAGTATCTCACATATACTGTGATGTTATTATAAATATGGTACAATCATATTCAGTATTCTATCCACCCTTTGAATAACATGTCACCATACGTGCGTACGTACGGCTTACCGTCTCCACGTCGTGGTGTAATTGTTATTCAATATAATATTATTTGGATGGGTATAATAATGATGTGTAACTCATGTAAATAATAAATATAACATGTTAATGATTCTGTATATATGATATACCATCCACTTATATATTATTTTAATATCAAAAAAATGATATTGTCGCTCGTGCGTACGTACGGACTACCGTCTCCACGAACGCGATGAGATTCATTCTCCATCGTAACCATTAAAGCGTAATTATCATTTTATGATTTAAAAATGATGTTTAAGGACTTGATATCATTCTGGATATGAATAATATACAACCTATCCTTTACAAACATGTCTTACGTAACAAAACATATGAAAGAAAACAAGTAAGTTAACACCCGAAACAACGATAATACTAAGATATTATTATCAAATCAATATTAAAAGATCATATATGATATCATATTAATGTATATGATTCTTGTATAATTTAATAACAATTATTTCACCATTATACAGGAGGTTAACCTACCACAACCAAGGAAAAGTACAAGGTAAGGGTTATTTCACAATCTCTTCATTATCCGAGGTTGTTTATACGTAATAATCTACTGGGATATCTTTATCATTCACATCCATGTTTCTTAAAAATGTATTTCAAAACATTTTTTATGGGTTAAAGTCATTTATACCCTTGTTTGACTTTTTATAAGAGGTTTATAAAGGAATATTTCCGTCGTTTTCAAAACAAGGTCCTTTTTAACCTTTTCGACTGAATTGAGGTAAGAATGTTCTTTTTAACTTATACGGCGGGTGCGGTTATTTTCCGCCGTTATAAAATCTTCGAAGCTTTCCATACAAGCTTATAAGAATATTTTCAAAGAAAATGTTTTATTTTATATGGATCTTAAATGATTTCAAAATAAAAGGAGATACTTCTTTAAAAAGAATTTTGATTTCATCTATGTCAACATCCTTTGATGGATTTTAAGATTATTTGAAGTTGATTTATTATAATACAAAACTTCTATATTGTATTGAAGTTTTTGTGATATGTTTGACTGTGGATGTGCTATTTTTATACCATTCATAGTTTATGGTGAAATTATTGACATTTCGTATGCTAGTTTTAATACGAATGTTTATGTTATGTTTAAACCTTTTCATATGGGAATGCATTGGACTTAATAAGTGACGGGTGGAGCCCGCTATAGCTCCTCGATGCATCGGTAGGTCTCATGAGACAAACTAGTGTCTTGGCACAAGGCCTTGACAAAATCTTATTTGTAGTCTTGGCACGAGGCCTTGGCTATGTGGTTATGATAGTCTGGCATTATGCATTTCCAACATTATGAAAGTGGTTATTGATATTGCATGTGATTATTCGATTAGTAGAATATCCATGTGAATAAGTAAATGGCATTATTTCATTTTTATTTTTGCCATACTATGTTGAAGTTCAATTTTAAAAGGCTTTTGTTTTAGTAATTCATTGCCTTAAATGTTTATGCTTATTATGAATGTTCCGCTATATTGTTATCCTTACTGGGCATTTGAGCTCACCCCTTTTCTATGTTTTATTTTTCCCAGGTAGTGAAGAAGTAAATTATGAATGACTTGCAGGGATATTATGAGGGGTTAATAGTGTGGATATGAAGACTTTGTTGTTGTAGTAGTTTTTCACTTTAAAATGTAATGTAAAACTTTATGATTATATCTAGTGTTTCCAAGGCTACTAAACCAATCGGTCTTTCGGGATTTGATCTTTCTTGTGATCATGCCAATGTTATGTAATAATGCACCGACTCTGGGCAACTGGGGTCGGGGCGTTACACCTATCATCCCACAATTTATGTCAAATGATACAAACAAAACTCCAAAATTAAAAAACAATCCCAAAGGAAATCTAATCGACGTAACTCAGCAACATTACCAACCTCCAATCTAGTAATGCCAATATTTGTCTCAGAAACCCTCGTAGAAACCTAAAAATATTTTATATAAATATAGGGTGAGTATGAATTGTATACTCATAAGGATAAAATATAATGTATCTCATTAAAAATTTAAATGATCATACTACTGGTCAAATGAGTAATAGAAAAAACTAACTTGCACATAAATAGTAAAAATAGCCATATGAGACTCACCAATGCTCACTAAATAAATAATGATTAAATTTTGGTAAAAAAATATCACGATAACATAATTAGAGGTACTCAGCATGAACATCTGCCCCTAGTTTGCAGATATAGTTACCCAACATCAACCATGATGTGCTCTCATCCCTCAATATGTTCAAATCATCATCATTTTTCATAAATACTCCAAAATTGTCAGAATATAACTCCATTATCATTAATCAAAACCCCAAAAAATGAGTATCTATATATGTCATCTATAATAAAAAATGTTATATCTTGTGCATTTAACTCTATTATCTTACTTCAAAACCATATATCTGAAACAGTATGGTATCATAATCGCAAAACAAATCAAACATATGCCATTGTATTATCATGAATGACCCCACTAGATTATTCCACCATCATGAATAACTATATACATCCACATAATACTACTGAAATTAAATAAAGAAAGAGGCAGAAATAAACAATATATCCTTAAAAAATGGATGTTGGATAAAAAATGAAACAAACCAAGTTTATAATATTATCCAAATCTGGAGGGGATCGTATGAAATAACATAAATAATACAAGGATAGTAGTCACACATAAAACCCAGCTTAAGGGTCTACATCAAAAAACTCTACACTATAGCGCATCATCTCACATTTTCTTCCACCAATTGATTTTATTACTAAATGAATTTCACCACTCCACATATCTACACACAACCCAAAAATCCACTAAAATTGAAATTAAACTATTTACTTGATTTACCTTTTATTACTAACACATTTTATAAAATTAAATTCAATATAAAATTACTACACATTAATTTCAATACCACCTATTCAATTTAATACAACTTATATAATTCCAACCCTTTGTATTCCCATTTAATCATTACAAATTTCAACTCACTGCTATTAAAAAATTACAATACATATCAAAACATAAGAACCAATCCAAATCAAAAAAACAACACCACATATCACTCCAAGATAACAGGGCCACTCAACCATAGTATATCAAAATCAATTCAAGATCTATCATAGACCAACCATCGACATATCCCATTCCAAACCTACAATAGTCCAACTTCCATAATATATCCCTCCTATGAACTAGACACCAATATCTTTATAAAACACTCAAAACAACTGTTATAACAAAAGTAAAACACAAAAAACAATTTACCACACAAAAATAAAGATTCAAAATCCTATAATTACTATTCTGTTATACTTTATATGGTTTCCAAACCATTTTATAATTTCTCGATTTGGGGGTTTCATATGATCTCCAAATTCCCACAGAACCCATATTTCTCATATTTAATTTATTATCCTTTCAACAATGGTGGAATTAAATATTCAATAATATATGGGGTTCAAAATATCAAACCATTTATATTATATCCACCATAATAGTTATTTCACGATTCAAGAGAAAACAATTCGAACTATCATAGATGTATATATTCACATAAAAACACATCCCCACCCATTTAAATTTCTTAAATACAATTCAATGTATTATTTAATTAAATACATACTATCCACCCATTAAGAAATGAGGTTATAAAAATTTCACATATTCATATAAGGAATGATATAAAAATAATCCCATACCATAAAGGAAGCTTTCTGAATTCCTACTCAAAGATAAGGCCATAGAAATATTCCCATAAAAATAAGTCCACACCCAGAACCATTCGAATCCTAAAGTACAAAACATCCCATAATTATTTATAATCAAGATTAACCAACATTACATTCAAATTCACACATCCTTATATGGGGTAAAAACAAGAAGGAAACAAAAATGAAAGGAAAACTAACTCACATTAGAGTGATAAAAACGAACCCCTTAAATTCAGGGAGCAGTTCCATTAAAGTATTTGTGAGATTAACCTCAAGGAAACACATTTTTTCCCATGAGTTGAGAGGGATTTTGGGGGAATGGTGAGTTTTAGGGCATTTCAAATTTATTCTAAGAAGATAAATAAAAATTCCATGAAGCAGTACCGCAGTCTATGTTAGAACCATTTTTTCCAAAAACTAAATTGAAATACAAAGAGACATTCTAAAGCCACCCCCGATATAGCTATCATCAAGATTATATATCCCAATAGTTACTTCATCTAATTTATCTAGGGTATGGATATAGTGTAACTAATACACCATGTTGTAACCATCCACTAATTGATAGCGACACAACTGTAACCTATCTAGGGCTCCACAACACATCTATCCTCCATCTCAAATCCACCTCTTAGAAGGTAGATACATCAGAAAAGAAAACCCTTGAGCTTCTCTAATTCACGTAAATCTTCACACCATAAATAATATCTGAATAACCAAACAAAACCATATCTATATCTGATTCCAAATCTATGGAAAAATTATTTTATCCACTAAACCCCATTTACTCAAGACTATATTCCCTCATGACCCCTTATATGCAAAAACATACTCTATCATATGAATGATTATAACTCCATGATAAAAGATAATATGATAATTTATATTTTATTTCGCACCTCTATCCTACCATGAAACTCCTCCAAACTCCTCCAGTATTCATAACCAGACAATGTAATGTTCTAGAAGGATTATAAATTTACATGAGATGCCTCTCAAACAATTATTATCCAGAAAAATAAATACCAAAAATCAAATGGAATGAAAAGGGGGGAGGTTTAAAAAATCAACACATGCTATTCCTCTCTAATATATTGTAATTATAGAAACATAACCACAAAGTTGATAAAACCTCTAATAGGAGTAAATTGGTCTCTTAAATCATCAATAAATCATACATTATTTCATCAAAAAATAAATGATATAATAAATGTTTAGAACAACTAGGGTTATTACGCCTACATCTACATCCCATAGTACCATGTACTCTCTTCCAAACCACCATGAATCTAAAAAACATGTACAAACAGAGTGTTACACCTTCACAACATAGTCTCCTATTGATTCTGGTTCACAACCCATCACAGACTAAAAACACATTTTTTATTTTATTTTTAAAATCCTATTTTAGGATTAGCTGGAACCGGAAAAAAAAATATACCCATTTACCATTTTATATTTCAAAGATATCTACAATACCTGATGATATAATATAGGAATCGCCCACATCGTCAACAATAGTACAACTATTTCTCTCTAGTTATCATCATCATGAGTACCACTTTTTCATCACCATCCATCACCATGTCATCATCGCCATCATACCACTACACCTAACACCTGAGAGAGTCGAAGACCACCAATGAAATTGTAAACATTGCACCATTGTCTCATACCCAACATCCATAGCATCATATTCACCCTCATCATCACCATCCATGTTGATATCCAACACTACAACAGAAATGAATAACACCAAAACAAAATACCAAATTATCCATTACACTGAAGGAACATTAAAAAGATCGAGAGCTTGTAGAAAATCACCAAAAACAATTGCTGGAATATTTTTGGAAGAATACCCAAGTAGATCTGAAAACCCAAAAACTATCTTCTATGGAGAAAATAGACTCATCTTATGCATTGAGCACCAAAGGATTCCAAACCAAAAATCCCAAAACATCCTAGCTACTACCACACCATATCCAAGTGGGAGAGGTGTAGAGGGAAATAATGTCAAAGAAGGGGTTTTGAGTGATAGAGGGATCTAAACACCAAAAATGCTAAAGTGGCAGAAGACCCGTCCAAATAAAAGAAACCCAACTCTGGTAGTTCTTGAAAAACCACCAACCCCCAAACCAAAACCCAATTTTACTTTGAAATCTCCCCTACAACACCGACTAAAATAATTTTATATAATCATGGGGCCAGACCATAATTAGAGTGGTCGATGGATTCCATAGCACACCAAATTTGTCGCAGAAGAAAACAAACAGAAATGGGCACAGGTAAAAATAAGCAGGAAAAGAATGGAAGAAATCACTAAAGAAAAAAAATGAAGATGAAAATCGTAGAGTATGGCCAAATAAGAAGGATGAGAGTGGATGATCAATAATTAAGAGAGGGATAATAAAACCCAATGGAATGAGATGTGAGATAAAGAGGCCACACAAACAATCCGTCTCTCCATGAACATTGTTTCATCCTTTATATCCAACAATCCATAGTCAGTGATATGGGATTATTCATGAAAATTTTGTTGAAGATAAGTCACATGAAATAATTTATAGATCTAATAAATCAATTGATAAATATTTAAATGATTACCCATCTAAAAAATGTTTTCTAACCCCAACTTGTAGTCTAGTAAACTGGTTAGAAATCTTATTCACAAAACGAGACCTTCACTGCCCCCAATGAGGAGAATCCCTTATAAACACATGTCCTCTAGCCTAAAATCCAAAGGATATTTTACAAGTACTATTATATTAATTTTTGTAGTATTTTAATACCTTAATATACTCCCTAGATACGTTGATCTTCTTGGTATTACTCTACAATAGATTTTGACCAAGGATTGACGAGTCCCCACCCTTGGTCTATAATAATGGAGAACAAAACTGCTATCTATATAGTTCCACAAATGGATACATATTGATGGATGAGTGATATATATTTTTATAGGAAAGCACAACCAAATTTGGATTCTTCACACATGACCTACCAAAATCCAGAACACAATACCACAACATTTCCTCTCATTACTAGATTTTATACTATGTTTTATAGTTTGTATATATATGAAAATTAGTGATTTAGTGTTGTCTAGAGATAAAATAATGATGTAATCATCTCCATACATGTGAGATTAATCATGGGTTCTGATCAAATATTATGGTCCTTGGTACCCCCATAGAGTCTCACCACCCATTACATGTATTGTATCACCAAAGAATCCATGAAAGTAAACTCTCAAACAGAAAAATATTGGTCCACCTTCATCAGTGGGTCCATCATCACCTAAACGATATAATATACCCATTAGGACCGAGGTAACCCAGTGATGATTTTTATTTATATTTTATTCCACTTCTCCAAGAAGAAATCCAATGGTTACAACAAAACACTAGGGATATAGTTCTCTACCTTCACCTATCGATAGACCTAACATCACACACCAAAATATATCAGTAACCACTCCTTCTCAAGGCACACAATCTACCTTTATAAACAATAGTATATTTTAGAAACACTATGATCCCATCCATGGGTGATTCATGAAACTCATGAATAACACCATCATGTGTGGTTGATAGAATGTACAACCTCCCATAAAATATCATTTGATGTTGTCCATCCTCCAACCACCCCTCTGTAGAATCTTCATCATTGATAATAACCCACTAACCACTTCTTCTAATCCTCACCACTGAGACTCCACTACTACGTATAATAAGAAATATTACACTAGCATATTGCATAAGCATCCTCTATCATCATCTTACGTTTTCTTAAGAACATTGCCTCTTACTCATCTATTTCTCTCAAAGAATCCATAGACACTCAAAAAACATCATTGAAGGAATTAATAATCCGTGATTCATCCCCAACATTCCACTTTCTCATAGAATAGTTAAAATAAAAATTCTAATATGATTGATAATCTGTCAACCAACCCTGAAATAGATTCAAATATAACTATATTAAAACATAAATCGTTATTTTAGGGTCCGGGAAGACCACATAGTAATTTATAATGTGGAATTTATGCCACATCATTAGGGAAAACACTAATATTTCTAGGTTTAATTCATTTTTTGAATAATTATAGTCATGGGTTTGTAACTACCAATTATCTTAATAGATCACTACCCTATACTATATCTAGAATAATATCAAGACTATATGGGAATAATCATTGAAGACATTGAACATCACCCATTATTCTTGTAATCAAATAATTGGGGTACTGATAAACTCCTCTTTCAGGTAATAAAAGGCGTCTTCATCGTAATTAGTTGAGATAAAATCCTATTCATTCTAATTTAATGACTATAAAATGACTATATTCTATGAAAAATAAAGCAACAACATATGATAATAACTTGTAAGACCAAGGATGTTTCAAAAGGTTTCTATATCCTTCAGTGCCACCTAAGAAACTATTTCCTCAATCTTCAATGAGTCAATGACCATACCCTATTGAGCCCCAACATACCTAAAGATACATTCTAATCACATCTGAAACTTATAATTTAATATATTTATTTAAATATGATTATTTTGTCTAAAATATAGGATATAGATAAGGTGTTTTGAATGTTTATCAACAAACATTGATTATATAAAGATTTATTCGATAATAACGACCATTAACTGGTCCATAGACTCATGGAACATGGATTTAATGAGTCCCAAAAACACATATAATATGTTCATGAAATCAAACAATAGGAATAAGAACTCTAAGTCCCCATACCTATAGTTTAATGCGGTCTTCGAGATATCCTCCTCTTTAAGAATCATATTGTTATATCCAAAATAAAAACCGATTTTGAAAACACACATGGTCCCTTAAGTTTTTCAAATAGATCATTAATCCATAGTATTGGGTAAGAGTTGTAAAAATTTACTTGGTCAATCCTAAAATAGTCAATTTAGAAACATATAAAATTATTCACTATATTGAGTAAAAAAATGGAACATCAAATTGAAATACCCTAGGTCAAATGAAGCCCCACTACTACATTTTATCAGTCAGAATTCTAAGATTACAGGGATTGTTTTGTTCTACTTGATATGGATCCATCAAAATTCTATATTCTTATGACCATAACTCTCTTCCAAAATCCAAAATTTTTCATTGAGGTGGATCCACACCCTCATCAGTGAACACACCTATAAACTAACCAACTACTATGCGATCTTATACTATATATGGGTCCACTGATAACACAAATAACAATAATATAAGGCACACCTTATGGCTTCCACCTATTTGGTAACTCTACACATAAAAAACATGACTTGATGTCCTTCCTCATCATAAAATGTTACTCTAATTTAGAAATAGTGAGAGTCTATTTACATGGAGTGCAACCAATCGACATGAAGGATGATCTTGTATTGATGTTTATGCATTAAGAATAATTCCTTGAAAAAATATTTGATAGTTATAATTTATCTACACCTATATATAATGTTAAATAGCATATTCTATCCTCTAACTAACATGGATAACACCAAGAGAAAAAATTCCCCTTCACCTTCAATCATAATTTTTGGACCAATGTGAGTGCAATGAATGAGTGAGAACCTCCATAATAAAAAATTTAATAACGTATTGGACAAAAATATCCTACCTCAAAAAAACATCTAGCCCCTCTAGAGATGTATCCTATAAAGAATTAATATTTCCACGTCCAAATCCTTTAAATCACTTCATAAATCCATAATGGACACACTCTAGTTTTGTTCCATAAGGTTAGTTCTCACAATGGGGATAATATTTACTACCTATATCCCCTTTCAACTGATCATTATCATATTTTCCTATATACTAAAAAATTAGTGTCCCTTACTATTAATATGGATTTAGGGAAATCTACAATTGTTTAATCCAAATAGGGACATATTCACCCGCACTATAAAAACATCCTAGAGTGGTAGGCACTGATATTATTGGTGACCATAAAGTCTATAGTCATAACTCCACAATTAGAAAATCCATATAGATTCTTGGGGACTTTCTGGTCTATAATAGTTTTAAATAAACAATCAATGTTGGCTTCATATCAATAAAAATATTAATTACTCTAATGCTCTTGATCCTCTATCATAAGCATTGTTCCTCAATAAAATATATTGACATCTTTTACAAGTCACTCTTCTAGATGAAATATTATAATTAATCACTTATTCCTTTTACAACACCTCCATGTACATGGTAAGGGTAATGATAGTTAATTAATGTCTGGTCATTGGATTTTGATGCTCTTAACGATGTCATGCTCGAGACTCCTCATCCAAAAAATTACAATGAAAAAAGTAGAAGGTCATTGATTCATACACAGAGATCCTATATTCTCAAGATATCTTACTAAAGGGACAGTATCTCCATCATCTCTACAACCATAAAAATTAAAAATAAGAACTCCATACTAAAATCCCTATAGAAACTAACCTATGAAACAATTTCCACATTCCTCACAACATTATAATTCAGCCACCACTGACATGTATCCCCTAACATATAACATATTGAAAATGATACTCAGTACTAGACTCAAAATAAATCAATTTTATGGTGGTCACATGATGCTATATCCACAACTGGTTTTAAATATATAAAACTCTCAACTCATTCTTTAGCATACACTAATGTTGGAAAGACTAAAAACCATTCTTCTACAAATTTTCCTCTATAGTTGGATCGATCCTCCAAATATGAATTGCATTAGTCTGTTGAAACTATCATATGAGAACTATATGAAATCAAGGCCAAAACCAATTTTTCAAAAATACATTGCAAACCCTCTTTTTTTGAGTGGGATTTATTATAATTCATTCAATTAAGTTTACTTTTTATTTCCCATGATTACCCTTTTCCAGTACAAGCGTAAACCAATATGATTCATATACTTCTCCAAGGTCGTCACATTGAAAGAATCATCACTTTTCATTAAATTTTTATGAATATTAAATTTCTTATTATGGATCACAATGGGGCCTAATGTCATGTTTCCAGGACGAACTCTTTTTCATAGGTCATGAGCTATGATCAACATACATTGTTTCTCTATCAAACCATGCATGACTCATAAGTTCATAATCTCACGATCCACCACATATCTAAATAAAAACCATTAATACCACCCTATCATGAAACCCCCACCCCTCTTAGATGTTAAAAAATATGTGTAATCCTTGATTCCATCTTCTAGTAGAGGATAGGTTATCCACTATCATAGAGAGTATAAAACATATAATGGGAGACATTTCCATTATAATATAACTCAAGGACCAGAGATAAAATGAGATCCAATAAAAAAATTACAAGTAATAAATATGTGGAAACACAAACATATCAAAAATAATGAATTACCATAAAAATATAATTCTAAAATAAAATTGTAACAAGATAAATCCAAAGGCATAAACTCTGCAAGTACCAAAACCATAGAGTTAAAAATGTATATTTATATCTCATAAACCCTGCTTGAAATTTAAATGATTAGGGTTTATATATGTAGGTGATCATAAAATTTATCCTTTGTAGTATCTTACCCATGATCACTCATAAAAATGTGAAAATAGATTAATATTTAAATAGAGAGTCAAAAATAGAACTAACACACATAAAAATAGTATAATTAACCATTGTAACATAAAAAAAGTTAAATAAATGAATAAATTATATAGAATAATAAAATAATATAAATAGAACAAAACTTTGGGAACCCTGCAACAACTTGACCACTCGTTTACCTCTCTCACAAACAACCATCAAATATCGTATGCTCACATCCATTCAATATATAACTGTCAACATCATCAATTTAGAACCCCACATTATGGGAATCAAACTCTACCACAATCAATCATGCCCCCATATCATGTTAAATTTTTCATATCAACATTAATAAAGACCCCAACATCATGGGATTCTAACTCCATAATCATCCATCTTAAAACATTAATCCAGAACAATAAGGTATCATGAAAACGAGGGACATCAACATAATTATTTACTTCTATACATGACACCCACTATGTAATACAACTATAACAAACAACCGTCAATTACATCATAAAATTATTAGAGGGATAGAGGAGGTGGATTCTATCATTCTATCCTCACCTACATAGATTATCGGAAAAATAGTTAGGACCCAGAAAATTTGGGCTTTAGAAAGATTACCTAACTTTTGTGGGGTGAAAATGAAATATCCTAAAAAATATAAGAATAGTATACATACATAATACAGACTTTATGTGTCCAAAAAAAAACTACACTATAATGTAACACATCACCCCATAACATCTGCCACCAACACATGTGACTACTAAATGAAACACACCACCCCACATAGCCACACATGACCCACAATTCCTATTTCATTATAATGAATCCATTTTCCATGTTTTCCCATTTATTAGTAGTCTATTTTTGAGTATTGAATTGATTATAAAATTATAATCCATTAAATTATAGCACATTTATTTAATTCCAACCCATTTCTTTTGATAAAGTATTTGATATTCTCATTTAATAATTACTAATTTCATTCCATAAATACTAGGAAACTATAACACCGCTCGTAACATAATAACTCATCCACATATAAAAAATCCACATATTTCGCAATTAAATTAAATCCTCACAACCATATAATGTTAATAAACATTAATGAACAAAAAAAACCACCCATATTCATATCCCATTCCAATCAAATAGTATCCCCAATAGAAGAAAAATACCACCTCTACTCCAGTCACCAATTTCAGAATATAAGAGAAAAAAGATACATAAAAACATAATAAAAACATATAAATAGAATCACTACTCAAATACAAATAATATATCTCCCATAATTAAAAAAATACAGACTACAGAGGTATTTCAAATAATATCATCATTTCTTTATTTGGTGTTTTCATAGGTTTTAATAATTCACTAATAATTATTATTTTTACACATTTAATTGATTATAATTTTATTCATGGTGGGTGTAATGAATCAAGAACAAAAAAAATGTTTAGAAATGATAAAAACTAAAACCAAAACACCTTAATAAAAATTTATATTTTTAATAAGAATTAGTTGAAATAAAATAGATGTATATGAAAACCTATGAACTCAACCCCATACCATTTAAATTTATTATATCTTTTCCATTATCTCCTTAATATAATTCATAATATCCATCAATGGGGGAAAATTCATTATAATTTCACTAATTCCTGAAAACAAGGAGAGAATAAGAACCCCTCCCTTAAATAAAACCATTATAATTGATTCTAGAAGATAAAGTGAATAATAGATTCCCATAACACCGTAACCACATAATGAAACCCATAAAAATTTATAGAATAGTGTCACCCATCATGCTCTAGCCACAACATTAACCAAACCATCCATTCCCAAAACCATATCCTTTTCTATAGCCTTGATGAGAAGGAAACACAAAACAAGAGGAAAGAGAACTCCAATTAGATCAACAAGAACCAATCCATTAAACATATGGATCAAGTTAACCAAAATGGGGTTAAATACTACCCAAGAACAAAATTAGTATTCTATATATCCAAGAGAAAAATTTGATAAATGATGATTTTCAAAGGTGTTAAATATTTATAACTTGTAGATGAATAAAAATAAAAAATAATAGTTCCAATTGATATGTTGTAAAAATATGTTTTCTCCTAATATTAAGGTGAAACATAGAGAGCCGCATTTAAATCCCTCCCAATCCAACTATCCATAAAATTATATGATAAATATAGAACATAGATAATATTTACCCATGGTAAGCCTATAGTGAATCTGATGTTCAATGTTCTAGAAAAACCCAAATTAATAGTGACACAAAAATAATATCTATATGGAACCATGTTGTAACCATCCTATATATAGAAGCCACCTGTATGAAGGTAGTGATAAAGAAACCCCACCTCCTTGAGCTTCAATGTAGCAAGTATAACTCCCAATCACAAGCCCCATCTATGAAAATACCTCATGCCACAAATCTCTATCATATCAATAAGTCTCTACACCCATAAGTCCCATTTTAAAACACCTATTAACACTACATCACATAAATACCCTTATAAAACAAAAGATCCCCCACCATAAAACAATATACACAACCATTCATCAAGATCTTCCTTTATTAGTTATTTTAGATAAATCCACCATCTAATTCCACAAAACACATCTTTACACATTTCAACACCTCCATAACATGAAACCACATAATGTATGGTGCACGTTATATTATATTAAAAAAATTCTTATTAATAAATAAGAAATTGCTCAAATATCATGAAATTAAAAAAATTTATGTTATATTCAAATTTTTATACCAACAGCGATGAGACAAACATTATTATTTTGATTTTTTATGTATATATCATAATTTCTTATAGTAACATTGAATAATATCATGAGGATTTTTCCCAAAAAAAATGAGGAGTCCATTTGTGATGTCAATGATCACTAATATAAAATTCTTTTTGAGAATTTATGTAAAAAATATTGAATATTTTATCATTATAATGTAAGAATGTTATTCTCATGAAATATTAAAAAAAAATTGAATAGAGGACTCAAGAGAGGTTAATACTACTATATAACATTGGAAAATGCTTTTACTTGGATGACTATAAATGAAGTGTGAATCAAGTGAATTTTATATGTTTAATTGGAATCCAAATCATTTTTACATTGGAACGACTATACATTTTTTATACTTTATCTTTTTCTACAATTCCAAAACAACATGCCAGATTTGTATCTTAGGGGATCAAAGATGATCTTTCGAGACATGAAAGGAATCATAAAATTTATCAATGTTATGATAATAAGTTATAATTATAATTTTATTACTCTAATAATATATATTGGTTAGAATATGTTTGAGATAAAAAGGGATAATTCTTGAGGATACATTTTTACAACGGGGGATGTGTTTCATAACATTATATGAAGTACAATTTTACAAAACCTATATCAACAGAAGTTAGGTATACAATGTATTTAAAATCCCCAAGTAAAATGATATTGGAAAATTCATAGATATAAGATAATAGTATATATGTTTCATAACAATAAGTGATTGGGTGTAAAAACCAATGTGTAATCAACTTATTAAAGAATCTAGTGAAATATTCATCATTAAATCATTTTCATATCAATTGAAACATTATCAAGGATTTAGTGGAGCATGGTGAGACTTAATAAGTATATGTTACAACCAAATTAGATATTGTGGATATCATGAAAAATATTCTAACTAGGGATTCCTTCCAGCACTTGAGAGTATTTTTGGGAGTTTATTTAACCCAATATTTTCATAATCCATCCATGTATGTTTTTTCCTCTTACAATTCATTTTTTTCAAAGGTGTAAAATATAAAATGAGATCTTCTATAAAATTGGATGATAACATTATTTAATTTTATAGGAGATAATCAAAGGAGGGAGAGGAGGAAATAAATTTTGGTTTTGTTAGATTCAAATTTTAGGATATCTCATATATTAAATAACATTTTCTAAAAAATAAATTTGGGGATTGAATATACCATTGAGAGGATTAATCATGAAGGATCCTATGACAACCATTCTCCTTATTTTTATTAATTCAATATTGTTTACATATGATAACAGATAATAAATCATGGAAGATCAAGAATTCTCGTGTCTAAAAAATTTGGAACTTTAAATAATAACTTAAAATAGGATGCACGTCATCATTACCAAAAACATATTTAACATGATCATATTATTATTTTATACTTAACCCTCCATGGGATAACCTAGAGACAAACATAAGAAATCTATGATCTATAAAGACCACTAAGGGAATAAACATGGTAAAACATTATGAAGTTAATACATATTTGAAAATAGGAATATAAATGGGTAATGAAAGGGGTGAGAAACATAAACATGAACCATATTGGATGATATATCATGTTAATCATAAAGAAAACAGTGAAACTATTGAAACAACTCAAAACACTACATCATAAACATAGTTTAAGGCTAAAATCCAAGCCATCATGATGTAAAAAAGTGTCATGATGGATTAGGTTCACCCCATAATCCCTTCCAGTACATCTCATGATACTAAAACATTACCTAATCCTTGGGAGTGCTATAAAATTTTAGGGGCATCTATCACATTCATTTCATTCTCATGTATAAGTGTGCCATATAGATCATACAATATAGATTCATTAAACGTCATATTTTAATCCATGATAAGGTAGTGTTTTATACATGCATTTAATTCCGCAATCAAGATGTATAATTTTATAATTGGGAACACCCATTATAATAAATGGGTATGAGTAGTCACTACAATTTTATTTGCAACATAAAATTGTTTTCATATTTTGGAAGCATAATGAGGGCATATGAATGTTCAAGGAATGGATTTATGAGAGTGAGTAGTTATCAAATAGTATAGAAATAATATTTAATGTAAGGGTGATATGTAATAACATATCATAACATATAGAAATGAGGATAAAATCAATAATATAAGTAATATACATGAAAAAATAGGAGAATTATAGAATCCCATTGTAAATTTGAGGATTTTAATGGGTGTATATAAAAGATCATGGGTAGGATTAATGAGATTAAATGGGGAATCTCATAATTTAGAAATAAAATACAACATATGGTGGATATGTAATAACAAATAACAATATGAAAAAATAAAAATTAAGAGGCATAACATAAAAGAGGTGCTCGAATAAAAATGAGAGTAGAAGATACCTTACATTGAAAGTGTGATTCTATATGCTTGGGAGGATTTTCTTTATAGATTGTGGGAATCGTGGGAGGACTCTAGATTCGGGATGGCATAATAATGTTGTGTTCCAAGTATTTTTAGTGATGATAAATGGTAAATTTGGTTGGTGTAGATAGGAAAAGAGAGGACAGTTCGTTATTATTTCTCACCCTTAGGTTTTGGATTCTTTTTCATAAAATAACCAAAACCACAAATATTATCATGATTATTCCCATGGTTTATACAAATTAAGTGTTCTGTTAATTATATTATTATTATAAAGTCTGAACTGAATAAAATAATGCCTTATACCATGTAGAGTAGAATCATACTCTTAAATAATTGATATTAAAAACATAAAATATATTATAGGCTTTGAGGAAATCATGAAGTATTCATATAATAAACAAAAAAATTAAAAGAAAAATATTATTTTAAAGGGAAAACTTATATTTGGTCCTACATACCGTTTATTGTATTTATTACATCACTTTTGTGTCATTATGTTGTGATACTACAAAACATGTGTTTATATAGTATTTTTTCTGAGTGAAAATTCAACCAGCTCAAAATTTAGTAAAAAAATTAATTTTCAGATAAATTTAGACAATATAATTCCAAAAATGAAATTAATTTGGTAAAAATAATTTTCTAATTAATGGAAATTTTTTATTTTAAAATATAAATCAACATTTCTTGAAAATGTTAGGGTTTTGATAATAAAAACTGTTGATCCCTATAAAAATTACATTTGATTTCATAAATATAATATTATCATTTATATTTATTAAAAATTACATAATATATATATATATTATTAGAATATTATAGGTTTAAGTAATCCAATAATTTATAAAAATAAAATTCATTATTGAAATTGAATATTAATGAAAAATATAATTTTTGATTAATATTCTGAAAATAAATATCATTTATAAAGTAATAATATTACCTAAATAGAACCAATATTATATTAAAAATAAAATATAGATATTTATATTATTATGTTCTTGATACAGATCCCTTTAATACACTAGATATTTTTTAAGGATAATGTGCATGACTGTGATAATTTCTTAGGTTTTTTCGTCATAATTGGATGTGGATGTGATCTCAACGAGCTTGAAATTCTCTCATAAATAGTTTATATTCTCCTTAAGTTTTTGGATCTTCGATTGGGTCTAGTAAAAGAAAAAATATCTGTGATTCTATCTCACTGATAAAATTTAATAAATGGGATTCATAGGGTAAGATCCTACAAGTTGTTTCCATCAATTCGATTGTCTGTATTAATTGATTTTGTTAAAACCCTATATTTATACTAGTCATTTGATCACTATTTAGTGACAACAATATCAACGGTTATGATTCCTAACAATATTTTAAATATTATAGGATATAATAAAACCTAATAATTTTATATTTTTTCTATAACCATATTACATAATATTACATTTAATTAAATCATAAGGGATTTTTTTTAAATGTTTGGGTCGTCACAATATTCTCTATTTATAAATTTCTCCCTCCAAATTTTATTTTCCCAAACTAAAACAAAAAATTGTAATTTTGTATCATCACCTCCTCTAGTCCCCACAAATCTTCTTAAAACTTGTGGTTTCTCAGCACCACTTTTTGTAACTCCCCGACCCTAGTTACCAAGATTCAGTTAATTATTTCAAAACATTGGAATGATCACAGGGGATCAAATCCCAAAATACCGATCAGTTTATTTACCTTGGAAGTACTAGATACATACATAAGTTTTACATTACATCATTAAATAATTAAATAATAATAATCTGGTCCTCTTTGAACACACTCTTATTCCATTAGCCTATTCATGTAAGTTAATCGTAAAATACTCCTTCACATCTTGGAAAAAATAACACATATAAAAGGGTGAGCTCAGATGCTTAGTTAGGATAACAATATTGTGGAAACATTCATAAATAAGCGTAAACATTTAAGGCATTTTATAAGATTAAAACGAAAGCCTTTTAAACATAATCTTCTTAATAATATGGAAAATATAAATTGAATTAATGCCATTACTTATTCACATGGATATTCTACTAGTCGAATAATAACATGCAAAATAAATAGACAATTTCAAAATTATGGAATGCATAATACTAGATATCATAACTACATGGTCAAGTCCATGTTCCAAGACTACAAATAAGATTTTGTCAAGGCCTTGTGCTAAGAAACTAGTTTGTCTCAGCAGACCTACCAATGAATCTTGGATCTATAGCGGACTCCACCAATCACTTACTAAGTCCAATGCATTTATCATATGGAATGGTTTAAACATTACATAAACATTAAAATTAAAACTAAAATACAAAATGTCAATACTTTATCCATAAACCATTAATGGTATAAAAATAACACATCCAGAGTCAAACATATCACAAAACATTCAATTCAATATGGAATATTTGTCTCGTAATAAATAAATATCAAACAAGTATAAAATCCATTAAATGATGTTGACATAGATGCAATAAAAACTATTTGAGAGAAATATCTTATTCTATTTTTAAATAATCTAAAATTAATTTAATTATGAAAGAAAACATTTAATTTTGAAAATATTATTTTAAATTTTTAAAGGAGGATTAGGAGGTGTTATAATTGCAGAAAATAGACGCACCTTCCATATAAGATAAAAAGCATTCTTTCCATAATTTTGTCGAAAAGGTCATAAAGTTCTTTGTTAGGAAAACGACCGAATGATTCATTTATAAAAGTCTTATAAAAATTAAAAGAAGTGTATAAATAAATTTACCACATAGTCTAGGAAATAGTAAAAAAAAATTGAAATGAATTTAATGAAACATAGATGTGGATGATAAAGAGGTCCTAGTAGATAATTACATATAAACAACCTTGGATAATGAAGATATTGAATAATTAACCATTACCATGTACTTTTCCCTAGTCAAGGGTACATATGCTTTTTCATAAATGTTAAATAATTGTTATTAATTGATACAGGAACCATATACATAAATATTATATCATATATGATCTTCTAATATTACTTTGTTAGTAATATTTTAGTATTATCGTCGGTTCGGGTGTTAACTGATTCGTTTTACATAATATGTTTTGTTACATAAGTCATGTCTATTATTGATAGGATTTATTTGATTCATATCGATAATCATATTAAGTTCATTAAGAATTATTTTATAATCATCAAATGAAAAATATTCTTGAATGGTTACGATGGGGAAATAAATATCATCACGTTCATGGAGACGATAATATGTACGTTCCCTCGAGCAACAATATCATTCAATTAAAGGTGAAATCATATATAATTGGATTTTATATTATATTAAAAGAATAAATAAACTGTTATATTTATTATTTACATCAGTTATACATCATTATTACACCAAACAAAATAATAATGTATTGAATAACAACTACACCACATTGTGGAGACTGTAAGCTGTACATATGCACGTATGGTGACATTGTCAATCATATGATCGAATGAATAATTAATATGGGTGTACCATTTTTATAATAACAACAAATTATGTAGAATATACTTTATTTATAATATTATAATGTAAACAACAATGAAATAGGAAGTGAATGAAGAATAGAACATGAAAGAGGTGGTGGAAAAAATATTTACTTCTTCTTCGGGTTCTTCATTTTGATTTGATCAAAAAGGCTCCATAGGATGCATTTATGGAAAATTTAAGGCTACTAGGATGAAGGGAGGATAGTTGAGAGGACATATGGTCAGGTTTTGGCTGAGCCAATTGAATTTGGAGGTGTCAATTTGAGAGAAGGGGAAGTTCCATTTTTTAAGAGAGGTGAGGGTAACCTTAGGAAAAGATTAAATATTGTTTTATTATAAAATAATTATCGTTTTATAATGGTTAAAAATGATTTTTTTCGAGGATAATGTGGGTATGGTACTAAATCATCTCAACCAATAGGTTTTGGATAGGTTTGTGTCACCATATTAACCTTATCTTTTAGATTTATCTCTTAGTAAAATAGTTTAACTTTTACCTTGTATTCTTGTATTATTAAAATAATTGGTTAATATTTTTAAAATAAAATGAAAAATGAACTTCAAGTGGTTCATTAAAAATATACCTATAATTTTATAATTCATTTGGACAAACCTTATATTTTTTGGAATATTATATAAATTAAAAATATAATATTTGTTTTAAAACACTTTTATGTCAATTTTGACACTATGTTGTATTTTCTTTTCGTTAAAGTCCTAACAACATGATTACTTCAAAAATAATTTATTTATCCAATCATAACATATCTTAGTAAGCTAGAAAATTAGCGGAATTTTTCAAAAGTCTAAAATTAATATTATTTGGATATTTATAATATCAATTATTTTAATCCTTCATTAAAAAGGTAATTAATGCATCACCATTAAGCCATAAAACAAATTATATTATTGAATATCTAAAAATTATAAATAAATTACCATTATATGGGAAATATTTTTCTATTTTTGATGAATATATATAGTTGAATTTATCTTATGTATAACCCTATTTTAAAAAAGTTTTAGTTATGTAAACCTGAGTTTAAAACTTTTAACTCATCTTTAAATTAAATAATAATAAGTGTCCTAAAGTAATCCATGTCGACCTAAAAGATCATATATTATTCCTAAGGTTGTTTTTGGTAGAAATACATTTATTAAATAGAATTATGACATGTTTTAGGGTAATAATAATATCATTTTTACATTTAATTACCATATTTACTTTTAACCATGGAAAATAAAAGTTAAAAATTATTATTCACAAAAAATTATTTTCATCTTATTGAAGCAAATTTAACATACTGATATCAATTGTGCCTCTCAGATTTTTTAAATTCAATTCCGAGAAGTAGTAAAATTATGTATTTTGCAAATTTGCAAATGCTCATAGGAGGTCGGTAAAAGACAGTAAAAAGTTCAATAAAATTTTTAAATATCTAAAATTATTATAAAATTACTCCAATGAGTTACATTTTACATATATATTTATTATGTATCTATTTTAACCTAAAATAAATCTTAAAAAAATTAATAAATATTTAAATAAATATTTGGTTTTAAACAATAACGTAGTGTTTTTCACTATTCATAAAAAAATTATTTTTTTTAGAAAAATGCCAAAAATTCACCCTAGGATAAATTTGATATTCCAAAATCGAAAAAGAAGTCCATTTTGAAAAAGAAAAAATATAAAATTTTAAAATTTGGGTATTACTATTCAATATAGCTAGTTTGATTGGTTGTGGTGTGTTTGAACTTAAAGTTGTTTACCACACAAGCTATTTTATTATTCAAAGACAAGCGTACCATGGAATCTTGGGGTGTTACATTATTCCCACATTTTAATAATTTCATCCTCGAATCTTCTTGAATATCACTATATAAAAAGGCGTGACTAGTTCTTCATCATAAGTTCCTTGGGTTCTCATGTCGCCTCTTACATCTTATGGTTTCTCCATTTTACTTTTACCAGATGAGTCGTCTAGTTTATCAACACATGTTCTCTGGTATCCAGAATCATTAAAGGCTCTTGAAAATAAGACATATCATGTTCCAATTCAATTTCCTCAGAGGTTAGTAAATGCATTGGGTCAGGCTTGTATTTTATAAACTGTGATACATGGATCACATCATGAACTTTGGAGAGACTTGGCTGCATTACCAAATGGTAACCTACAACCCCAATTTGTTCTAGAATTTCGAAATGTCTGAATTACCTGGGACATAATTTACACTTAATACTGAATCGTATAACTCCCTTCCTTGGAGATACCTTCACGAAAGCATGATGTCTTACCTGAAATTCCAAATGCTTCCATTGGTTATCATCTTAGATATTTTCAAACATTGACCAAATTTGATGTGGGTTTGGATAACCTTCACCTTTTCCATTTTTTCCTCAACAAGTTATAGGCATACTTGTTTTCTGTAACCATCATCATCACATCAAGTTGGTATATGACATCTCTTTCCATAAAACTCTTCATATGGTGCCATATGAATACTTGAATTGAAGCTATTATTATAGGAAAATTATACCACAGGTAAATATTGATCCTACATACCTTGAATGACATGTGAGTAAGATCTCACCATGTCTTCTAAGGTTTGAATAGTCCATTCTGATTGTCGATCAGTTTGAGGGTGGTAGGTAGTGATCAAAAAAAGTTTAGTACCCAGGTATTTCTAAAATTTTTTCTAGAATCTTGATGTAAAATGGGGATCACGATCTGAAACAATCGATAGGGGTACTCCATGAAGTATTAAAAATTCATTAATATAATGCTCTGCAAAACGTTCATGTGGTAAATATTCTCTTATAGCACGAAAATGTGCTGATTTTTAAGGCAATAAATAATTACCCATAGTGCATCATTCGTTCTTGGATTCTTTTGTAGCCCAATGACAAAGTCCATCGTAATATCATCCCATTTCCACTCAGGTATGGGAAGTGGTTTCATGACTCTTCTAGGAAGTTGTCTTCCAGTATTCACTTGTTGGTAAACCATACATCTCAAAAAAAACAATCTCTCTCTTCATTTTGTCACACCAAAAATGTTCTTTCAATTCTCTATACATATTAGTGCTACCATGGTGTATAGGGAAATTGGTTCTATGAAAATAATCTAAAAATACCCTTTTCAGATCAGGTATACAGGGAACACAAAATCTCTTCCAAAAATTTCAAAATCCCATCTTCATATACGAAGTGGATCAATCTCCCATCATTCAAAACATTAATTTTCTTTTGAAATTCCTCATCATCAGTTTGAGATCTTTTTATCCTTTCTAATAAAGATGGTTTGGCAAGAATTTGAAATAGAAACGATGTTTCACCATCCATGGTTATTCCCATTTCCATCTTTACTAGATACATATATATATATGATCCTTTTCAACTCTATTCTTGTTGAAAACTCCATGATCCTTTCTGCTCAAAGAATATACCGCTTTATTTGACATTCCTAGGTGGTAGTGTATAGTGAAATCATAATCCTTGAGTAGTTCAAGACATCACCTTTGCCACATGTTGAGTTTTTGTGTGTGAGAAAATATAATTCAAACTCTTGTGATTAGTATAAAACTCCCATTTTTTCACCATATAGATAGTGTATTAAATTCTTCAAAGAAAATATTATAGCTGATAATTCAATATCATGAGTGGGATAGTTTTTTTCATGAATTTTTTACTACTGTGATGCATAATCCATAACTCTATCATTCATCATAAGGACACAACCAAGCCCTTTCTTTGAAGCATCACTATAAAAAATAAACCCATCATTCCTTGATGGGGGTGTCAAGATAGAAGCATTGATTAATATTTTATTTATTTCTAAAAAACATTCTTCACACTCTTTATTTCAAAACAAATTTAACCCGTTTACATGTGAGCTTGGTTAATGGGTTATCCAATCGGGTAAAATTCAAGACAAAACTCTGATAATAACATACTAAACCAATAAAACTATGTACCTCAGTTATACTCATTAGTGCTGGTCATTTTAGAATTCCTTGTTTGTTGAGGGATCAAAAAATATTATATCCTTAGAGACAATATGCCAAGAAAATAAATCTCTTAATGCCAGAATTCACACTTTCTAAACATTACATATACTTTATTTATTATAAGAGTCCTTAAGATAATGTGCATGTTATTATCATGATCTTCGTAGATTGTGGAGTATAACTAGATATAATTAATAAATAACACTAAAAGGTCATAAAGATATTCCTTGAAAACTATGTTCAATAAATCCATAAAAATATAGGGTGCATTAATCAGCCCAAAAGGCATTACTGTAAAATCATAATGCCCGTACCTGGTTTGAAATTATCTTTTTGAAATTTCTTCCATCTTCACACACAACAGATGATATCCATATTGAAGATCAATATTGGAAAAATATTGAGCTCCATGAAGATGCTTGAATAAATCATCAATGAGAGGTAGGGGATACTTGCTCATTATTATTATAGCATTGATCTTCGTGTAGTCAATGCACAACCTCATAGATTCATATTTATTCTTAAGAAAAAGAATAGGGGATCCCCATGGAGAAACACAAGGGTGAATAAATCCCTTATTACCCAATTCCTATAGTTTTTTATTTAGTTACACTAATTCAATAGTGTCCATTCTATAAGTGGTCTTCGATATGGTCATGAATGGGAAATTAAATCAATGGAAAACTCAATTTCTCATTCTGGAGGATGTCATGGTAAATCCTCAGGAATCACGTCAACATATTCTTGCACAATATGTACATCCTCAATTTGAAAATTCGTTTCCTCACCCATAGTTATTTTATTCTCTTCCTCCATAATAATTGAATTTAGTTTATCTACATGGGGTGGATCTAGATAAGAAACATATGGTGATGTTTTTTCTTTAAAGATTATGTGTTCTTTATCATCATCATCCAAAATTGTATCCTCATTATTCATAAAATAAATTTTCACATCATCGTATGAAATCCAATCCATACTGTGGATTATATCAAATTCAATCATGCGTAAGAAAATGAGATCAACAGATAAAGAACGTCTATATGCCATAATGGGAACTGATTCACAAAACCATGTTGCAATGATAATTCCCTTAAGAGTTATGACTAACAAATCCCTTGTCAAATCAAATTATGAATATATGATTTTCTTAGAAAACAGGAAAGATATGACGTAATGTGAGGATCCAGAATCAAATACAACATTGGATAAAATTGACAAACCATTAAATTTCCTTCCACCACATCTTTCTGAGACTCAACCTCTGTAGTTGTGATCACATAATCATTTACTTGCTCCCTTGGCCATTTATGAGGTAAGTTTCCTTGGCTCTAAGGAAATTAATTTACATAATGCCCCATTTCCAAACAATTTTAGCATTCAACATTAACAATCTCTTTCATTCTTTTACAATCACATGCTTGGTGGCCTTTTTCAGCACAGTTGTAATAGACAACTGTTCCCTTCAGGGAAGTACCATGGTGATTCTTACCACCTTTACTGTAGCATGGATATTCAAGTTTTCCCGTCATCCCTTTATTTCCATTTCCAGAGTGTTCAGGATATCTCTTCTACTCCTGATTTTCATTAAAGTTATATGTCGTATTGAATTTTATTTCTATATTTATATCACATGAGACTATATCTTTTTACGATGAGAACGATTGTGAGACTAATGCTCGACGGAGAAATGGTTTTAACCAATCAAATAGTTCATCAATATTACTCATTGGGTTATGTATATAATCTATAGGATTCCATTCTAACATTATAATGTTAGCCTCATATCTTGCGACATTACCATCTTCCTTTTTCCTCAGAATCAAAAATTTACTTTCCATATGTTCTCTATGGTAATGAGGAAAGTATTTCTCTATGAAAATATCTCTAAACTCCATACATTCCATATTTGATATTTCATTATCTCATATTGTGTTTTGAATCAATGAGCACCATTGATATGCATCTTCTGTGAGGTGATAAACTTCCATGAAATCTTTTTCCCTTTCACTACTCCCTAAAGCGTGAAATATTTTCTCTAAGGAACATAACCATTTCTCTGCTACAAATGGATTTGTAGTCCAATTGAAAGATGGTGGTTGTTTCCTCATTAATCAGTCTAATATTGATCTTCCATGTTGTGGATCGGGTTTCTCCATACGATTAAGGTTATTATTCAAAACCGGATTGAGTTGTCCCAAAATGGTGATAAGATGATCACCGCCAATTTCACTCCCTTATCTACTAAAATTATCTTGAGTTGGAGGAAAAAATATACATGGATTACATGCATTGATACGATATTCATTACTTCCACTAGGTGCCATTTATAAACAATGGAATACACTAAATTAGAATATGAATCGAAATATATAATTCCCAATTTTTTAAACACTTAACAAAAATTGAACAATTTATTTATATAATCCATATTCCTAAAAATGATTTCTTTGAGGAGGTATATACTGATAAATCCTTCATAATGGTGTGTAATAAAAATGCGAATTATCCTAAGAATATCCACTGGGAGGGTCGTAACCGAGAGTGCAGCAAGGCCCAATGTCATGTACCAGGATACCTCGGGTCAAGACAAAAAAATATTATTGATGTTTTCACTCCTAGGTACATCAATGCCAGATCCACCTCAACCTTCTCATATACATATAGGGATTTATTTCTGTAAAAATACACAAAATTTCTATATTACAAAAATTATAGAATGTTCTTTAATACTAATCCTCAAAGTCTATCTTGGGGAAATGTGCTCCAATCGGAGTTTATCTAAATCTAATTCCCATGATTTGTACTAAATATCCTCTAATACCAGCTGGAACACCCCAACCCCAGTTACTTAGATTTGGTGGATTATTTCATTACATTGACATGATCACAAGGGATCTAGTCCCAGATGATGGATTGGTTTTGTATTGTTGGATGTACTAGATACATACGTAAGTTTTACATTAAATCATTAAATAAAGATAAACAACCTCATTATGTTCCATTTGAACACACTCTTATTCCCTTAGCCTATTACTATAGGTTAATAATAAAATACTTCATCACATCTTGGGAAAAATAAAACATCAAAAGGAGTGAGCTCAGATGCTCAGTAAAGATAACAATATAGCAGGGACTTTCATAAATAAGCATAAACATTTAAGGAAATGTACAAGACAAAAACAAAAGCCTTTTAAACATAAAATTCATCATAATATGGAAAATATAAATCTAAATAATTCCATTACTTATTCACATGGATATTATACTTGTCAAATAATCACATGCAATATCAATAGCCAATTTCATAATGATGGAATGCATAATGCCAAACATTATAACCACATGGTCAAGGCCTTGTTCCAGGACTACACATAAGATTTCTTCAAGGCCTTGTGCCATGACACTAGTTTGTCTCATGACTCCAACTGATGCAACGAGGAGCTATAGCGGCCTCCACCCATCATATACTAAGTCTAATGATTTTCTCATATGAAAAGGTTCAAACATAACAAAAACATTCATATTAAAACATGCATATGAAATGTCAATATTGTAGCCATATCCATTAATGGTATAAAAATAACACATACATAGTCAATCATATCAAAAAACGTTCAATACAATATGAAATATTTTAATCATAATAAATCAACTTCAAATTATTATAAAATCCATTAAAGGATGTTGATATAGATGAAATCAAAACTATTTTAGAGAAACATCTCTTTCTATTTGGACATTATTTAATATTCATGTAATTATAATGGAAAACATTTATTTTATAAAAAATTCTTATATGCTTGTATGGAAATATTATGAGGTTATATAATGGTGGAAAATAGCTGCACCTCTTGTATATGTTAAAAAACAATTTCCTTAATTTTTTCGAAAAGGTCGTAAAGTAACTTTTTTAAAAAACAAATGAATGATTCCTTTATAAATATCTTATAAATAGTAAATCAAGTGTATAAATAAATTTAACCCATAGTATAAGAAATTTTAAATATGTTTTGAAATAAATTTTATGAATCATGGATGTGGATGATAAATAGACCCCAGTAGATAATTACATATAATCAACCTCAGATTATGAAGAGATTTTAGAATTAACCATTAAGATGTACTTTTCCATGGTCGATGGTACGTTAAACATCTGTATAATAGTTAAATAACTGTTATTAAATTATACAGGAACCATATAAATAAATATGATATTATATATGATCTTCTAAAAATTGCTTTGTTAATAATATTTTTATATTATCGTCGTTTTGGGTGTTAACTAATTCGATTTACTTTATATGTTTGGTTACATAAGTCATATTTTTTATGGATAGGATGTATTTGATTCATGTCCAGAATAATATTACGATTTTTAAACCTTATTTTTTAATCATAAAATGACAATTCTTTTTGAATGGTTACGATGGGAAATTAATCTCATCGCATTCGTGGAGAAGGTAATTTGTACATATGCACGAGCGAGAATATCATTCAATTGAAGGTGTAATATTATATAATTGAAAGATATATAATATATAAAAAATAATTACCATGTTATATTTATTATTTTCATAATTATACATCATTAATATATCCATCCAATTAATAATGTATTGAATAACAACAACACCACGACGTGGAGATGATAAGTCGTGCATACACACGTATGGTGACTTTGTCAATCATATGATCAATAGAATAATGAATATGGTTTTACCATTTTTATTATAACACCAAAGTATGTAGAATATACTATAGTTATTATTTTGTTATGTAAATAGCAAAGAAAGATTAAGTGGAAGAAGAAAAGAACTTGAAAGATGTGATGAAATATTTACCTCTTCTTCAGGTTCATCCTTTTTATTTGATCAAAAGAGATCCATATGATGGATTTTTGAAAAATGAAATTACTCTAGGGTGAATTAAGGATAGTTTAGAGAATATATGGGTAGTTTTTGGCAAAGATAAATGGCATTGGAGGTGTGAATTTCACAGAAGGGGAAGTTCTATTTTATAAGAGAGATGATGGGCACCTTAGGAAAAGATTAAAATATTATTTCATAATAAACTATATTTCGGTTTCTAATGGCTCAAAAATGTTTTATTTGTTGGATAAGGTGGTTATGGGTCAATATCCTCTCAAAAAATAGGTTTTAGATAGGTTTGGGTCACCAAATTAACCTTATTCTTTAGATTGTACACTTAGTTAAATAGTTTAACTTTTACCATGTGTTGTTGTATTATTATAATAATTGGTTAATAAACCTACTACAAATTGAAAAGAGAAACTAAAGTGGTTCATTAATGATATACCAATCATTATAGAAGTAATTTTATAAATTTTAGATTTTTATGAAAAATATATCAATTAATAATCAAATATTTGTTTTAAAAACTATTTTATGTCAATTTTGACACTATTTTGTATTTTGTTTTTGTTGAAGTCCTAAAAAAATCATTACCTCCAAAAAATTCATTTAATCATTCCTAAGATGTCATATGAACCTATCAAATTAGTGGAATTCAACAAAAATTCTCAAATTATAATTTCTTTGATATTTATAATATCATTTATTTTAATCATTCATTAATATGGTAATTATTTCATCATCATTGTGTCATAAATAAATATAAATATTTAATGTCCAAAAATTATAAATGGAATACCTTTATTTAGGAAATATGTTTTTATTTATAATTAATATTTACAGTATAATTTATCTTATGTATAACCCTATATTAAAAAAAATTAGTTATGAAAACTTGATTTTTAACACCTTAAACTCTTCTTTAAATGAAATAATAATAAATGTCCTAATCAAATCCATGTGGACCTAAAGGATCATATTTTATTTATAAGGTTGTTTTTTGTCGAAATACACTTATCCAATAGAATTATGACATGTTTTAGGATAATAATAATATAATTTTTACCTTTAATAATAACCCAATTTACTTTTAATCGTGTTAAATAAATGTTTAAAGTTACTATTCACCGAGAAAATTATTTTCATCTTTTTGAGCAACATTTTTAATTAAAAATATCATCCATGTCTCTCAAATTTTTTAAATTAAATTCACAGAAGTTGTAAAATTATGTTTTATGCAAATTTGTAAATGCTACTAAGAGGTGGGTAAAAGGCGGTAAAAATTTCAATGAAATTTTTATATATTTAACTTATTATAAAATGACTCCATTGAATTAAATTTAATTATATCAGTATTATGTATCTATTTTGGTGTAAAATAAATTTAATTAAAATAAATAATTTTTTAAATAAAATTTCAGTTTTAAACAATAACGTAGTGTTTTTCACTATTCATCAAAAACTGAATGTTTTCAGAAAAAAACACCTTAAGATAATATCGATATTCCGAATTCAAAATTGAAGTATATTTACCAAAATAAAATTTATAAAATTTCTAAAAGTGGGTATTAATATTCCTAATGGCTAGTTTGATTCATTGTGGTGTGTTTGAACTTGAAGTTGCGTACAACACAAGGTATTGTTTTATTCAAAGAGAAACATATCGTGGAAGCTTGGGGTGGTACACATTTACTATGTGAATTTTCTTATTTCATAGATCATTTTCTCTATGATTTATGTTCTTCACTCGATGTTCTTCATATGAGAGACCATTCTATAATGATACCATATCTCTATTAAGTAAAATTAGAGGGTTCTCGTATGAATTTATTCATGAGGGATACATGGAACACATCATGTACTTGAGATTGGTTAGGTGGGAGTTTTGGTCTATATTCCGACACTCCAATGTGATCAAGGATCTCAAAGGGATTGATGTATCTTTAACTATGATTTACATTATTCCAAAATCCCATAACATTATTCCAAAGAAATATATGGAGGAATATCATGTATCCAACCTCGAAATATTGGTCTTGTAAATGATTTTCATTATAGATATTTTTTGAACTCTATGTAGGATTGATTTACTGCTAAATGGTATTGAACTTTTCCACCATATTCATAACAATTTCCAGACCAAGAAGTTTGTGTTCCACAACATTATCCCAACATGAAGGGGTTATACGCCTCTTCCCATAATGGGATTCATAAAGAGACATTTGGATTCTTGACTAGAAGTTGTTTCTGTATATGAACTCAACTAGGGGATGATGTTGATACCATCCTCATTTTAAGCCAATTGAGGATAGTCTCAACATGTCATATAGTGTATGGATTGACTTCTTAGATTTTTCATCAATTAGAGGGTGTTAGGCCATGTGGAAGACAAACTCAGTGTTTTGATAATTGTCGAGACTCTTCCAGAACATTGAGGTAAATCAGGGTTCATAATCATATTAAATCTATATTGGTGTTCCATGAATCCAGACCACTTCACTAATATATATACATTCATGTTGATCGGGTGAGAAGTCCTCATGAATTAAAATGATGTGAGAAGTATTCGTAAAGTGATCCACCACAACCCATGAAGAATTTATTCATCTTGATTTCTTTAGAAAACCAATAAAAAATTACATGGTTATTGTTTCCCATTTCCATGAATGTAAGTAAATGGTGTCATATCCCCCTTGTATTTTTCTTCATTCCACCTCCACTTGCTGATATAAAAGACATATTGATGTATATTCTGTGATCTCCTTATTCATATTGAACCACCAATATTTCTCTTGGAGATCTTGATATATCATTGTGATTCCTTGATGGATGAAGAAGGTTGAGCTATGTGCATCCCCCAATAACTCCATATTTATATCAGTATTTAATAATACATGTATTCATGATGAAAATCTAAAAACTCCTTCTTCATTAACATTGAAAAATGATGATTTCCCTATTCTTATAAGTTCTAATTTTTTTTTATGATTTCCCATAACATGTGTTTGAGTAACATTTATATTTTCCAGAATAGAGGGTTTAGAAATCATACGTGAAGGGATTAATGATTTTCCTTCCTTTATGATTCCCATGTACATCCCTTTTATATCTAAGAAGAATAGATCCTCCTTTATTATCATCAATTATAATATTATTGGACCTTTTCTAATTAGAGCATATACCCCATTATTATCATTTCTATGATGGTAGTGGAATGGGATGATATAGTCCTTGATTAGCTCTAACCATTTTCATCGGCACATATTCATCTATTTCTATGTGAATATATACCTGAAGATCTTGTGATCCATATATATTTCGCCCTTCCCCATAAAGAGATAATGTCACCAGATTTTCAATGCGATGATCACTACCGCCCACTCTAGATCATGTGTTGGGTTTTGGGTTAATCTATTCATGAACATTCAAGTGAAATGATTCAGAGGCTATCACATTATCATTATACATTAAAAAAATATCGCAATACCTTATTTGAAGATTCATTGAATATGATAAAAAGTTCTCCACTATTGGGTATTGTGAGTACATGTGCAGTGATAAAATTCTATTTCATCTCCTTGAAGATGTATTAATATTCATCATTGTGGAAAAAACATGAATCCCTTTCGAGTTATCATGGTTAGTTGTTTTTACATTCGAGATAAAATTATCACAAATAAACAATAGTACCTAGCTAATCCAAGGTAACTATGGATATCTTTCACATATATTAGCCTTGGACATCCTTCAAATGCATCTGTCTTTGAAGGGTCCACATATATTTTATTGTTTATGATAATATTCCCCATTAACGAGACATCATTTAACACATATTTTTTCTTATTTTCAAAAAGATAATCCTTTTATAAGGCCTTTAGCACAATTCATAGGTACTCTTCAAGATCCTCCTTTATTTTGGAGTAGATTATAATATCATCTATAAAGACTACCAATAATTTTTTGTGGTATTCTATAAAGACTCAATTAATCCATTCCACGAATATTCTTTCAGAATAAGTGCGTTTAAATGGAATTACTATGGACTCATTGTGCCCATAAATTTTATGAAAATAAGTGGTGGTGATATCATCCTTCTTCAACCTAACATAGTAATTCCCTGACCTCATATCCACCTTGGAGAAGTATTTTTCTCCATGTAGTTGATTTAACAAGTCATAAATCTGTGGAAGGGGATACATTCTCTACATCATGATCGTTTTGATCTCACGATAATCAATATAAAGGCACATTAACCCATAATTATTCATGATGAAGAGGACTGGTGCACCCCATGGTTATGCACTGGGGATTATGAACCATTTATCTGGAATCTCCTATATATTTTTTCAATAGATTTTCATGTTCCCAAAAAACCACTATATACAGAGTCTTGGAAAATGGTAACACCTCAAACATAATGATGATTGAAAACTAAACCTTACACAAGGTGGAATACTATAAAATTATTCAAGAATGAATTTATTATACTTCCTATCAATTGGAATGGATCCTTTCCATAGATTAAATCATTTGAGGTAGATAGTATTACATGCAAGGAAATAATATCAATGCTTGATATGTTGGTTCAAAAGAAGATTCATCTATATCTGTTAATTTTTACTAAATTAGTGAACGATTATTGATACTGAGAGTGATTTATGAATTACTGTATTTAATGTTCGATATATATATATATATATATAGTAAAAGACAAAACATACAACTAATTGCATAAAATTACACCAATGGAAATATAAAAATATTATTTGGGAAGTTCAACCCAAAATATTTGACAAGGTATGAGTTATATATACTTAGTATACCATAATTTACTCATTTTCATTTTTCATAGATTGCTCTACATCAATAATTTGTGGTGGTATTTGAGTAGTTCTAATAAAATATCATGATATTGTGGAATTTCTAGATCCATAGTCAAAAGGTACATTTTCAATTCATGGTTGAATAACTATTTTACATTTCACCACAACTTTATCATGAACCACCTCGGAGGTTGTGAAAGCACATGCTCTTCCTTTATGTCATGGGGTTAGTTGGTTGTCTTTGAAACCCCTTTTCATTGTGAATTGGTTAGAAAAGTGTCCTGGTTCCTTATTGTTAAAACTATAAACAATGTGATGAGGTTTCAGTAGATCATTCCTTTCCTCCATCACATTTGTTAGATTCTCCATTCAAAAATAACTAGCTAGGTGTCCTTCCTTTTCGCACCTAATGCAATTCCACATTCACCTTGCAAAATTTTCAATGTTATTCTTTCCACATTTTTGATAGGTGGGATGTTGATATTTTTTAGCACCGTTATATTTCTCCATTGGTCCACCATAATTAAAATACACTTTTTCATATTATCCTCATGATAAACATAAAAATTTCTGATCTTCATTCAGGCTTTGAGATCACATTACACAATTTCCTCATATTTATCAAAGTCACAGATCACAATAGATTTTCATAGTCTAGGTTTTATTTCTCCAATGAAGTGGAAAAATTTTAATTCGGGGGAAAAGACTAAGGTGAAGTTATATCATGCAAGTCTTGTGAAGTTTGACTCATATTTCGTGACATATTCATCATAAAATTTCATGAGGGAATAGAAATCCTATTCTATTTTATGTCAAAGAATGTAAGGAAAATATTTATCAAAAAAATATTTTATGGAATTCCTTCTTTCCCATCACATTGATATCTTCCTCGGAATATAGATTCATGATCAATGACCACCACAGATATGTTTCAACCTCTATATGATAAATTTAATGTATAACCTTCTCTTTCTCATAACAATGGAGTATGGTGAAGATCTTCTTAATAAAGTTGATCCACTATTCTAACATTAAGTGATCATATAATCCATTGAAATTTGGAAGACTTTATCACATAAATCCCTCAATTATATCTTGTTCCCTCTTAGGGGGGTTAGAGAACTCCTCATGATATTGGATTCTATTCAGAACACGATTTAACAAAGAGATTATTCTCACAGTGTTCTCAATTCCTACTCTCATTGGGTTGGGAATCTCGTTGTGGTAGTTATCACATCTCCCTTAGGATTGGTTATTTACCATGTTCCAATTATTTCTGGCCATTGATAAGAATAAATTGAAAATTATGGATGATTATTATGAAACTATTAAAAGCATAAAAGTGATTCAAAGGACATTAAATGTATAAATTATAAATGATATTTATCTCTTAATGTATTAATTTATAAGATTCAATATCTAATATCGATGATCTATTTTATAACATTAGGACATTTGGGAATTTCTTTCCCTCGATAATATTTCTTAATGACCTTGTGAATTTACCAAATAATATTCCTCAAGTGTTTTAAACCACATGTGCAGCAAGACCCATTGTCGTGCACCAGTTCTTGGTTGCATCTAGCTTGATGCAGTGTTTTGGCGTTTACACGTATATACATCTATGATAGAGACACATACACTTATAGTACCTAGAAAATCATTTAATTAAATTATTCACCACTTAATATATTATTTAACAAAATTTAGGGAATTTTAATTATTCTATGTTTTAGTCCAAATAATTTCACTCGAGTTTTCTATTCCTAATCCCAAAAACAACTAATATTTTACTAAAACACAAACTTTGAAGACCCTTCTATTTATTACACATTAATTAATGATTTATTACATAATATTACACATAATAAACCCTGAAAAATTGATATGTATAGTTTCTTTGGGAATTAGTTACAGTATTTAACAACATAAAATAGGAAATAAAATTTCATTATCGAAATTATATTTTTCAAGATCATATTATTCTTCGGTACATTACACAACTTTGGATAACCTTAGGACATATATAATAAAGGTTTCATCAATAAATCCCTATAAAAAAATAATGATATATGAAGAAATTAATACATGTTATAAAATAGGCATATCAGTGGGGTAGAAAAGGGCTGAGTATCATAACATGAACAATGAGGCATGTTATGGAATGATAATTATTAAAAAAACATGGTAAATATGGAAATAACTTATAATACATCATCATAAACTTAGGTCATGTATAACTACCAAGAAATAATGATGGTAAATGTCACATAATGGATTAGGTTTACTCTTAATCCCTTGTATGAAATCTCGTGATACTAAAACACTACCCAATGCATCAGTGAACTAAATAACATTGGGTGAAGGTGAACCCATCAGTTTCTTTTCATTACCACGATTAAGTGTGCCACATAGATCATAAAATATGGATTAATTCTTAGGAATATTTTATTCCATGGTAAAATAGTGTGGATTGAATAACTGTAACTCCCAAATCAATAATTTTAATTCCATAAAGGTGAACACCCCTGATATGAAATGTGTATGGGTAATCACTAAACAATTGTTTGGCATTAAAAATCACGGTGAAATTTCAACATCCTAATAAGGTTGTATGGATGGTCATGGGAGGGATTGCTGAGAGTGAAATGGTTCTGTCACCATTAACATATAAAATTTAAATTATGGGTGATAGGTAAGAACATATACCAAATTTATAAAATGAAGATAAAAGTAATAATATAAATAAGATACTTGAATATAGAGGAGAAGGAGAGGATCCCTTATGAAATTTCAGCATGGTAACTAATATACATAATGAATCATGGGAGGGAATAAAGAGATTGAAATGGGTCTCTCATCATTTAGAAATTAAACGGATAGTGTGATGAAAATAGAATAACATATACCAACATGAAAAAATGGATATTCAGAGGCATAACATAAAATAGGTGCTTGAATAAAAAATAGATTGGAATATCACTTACCTTATGAGTGTGATTCAAAATGATTATGAGGAGTTTCGTGTGAGATTGGAAAACTATGAGAGGAATCTAGAGATGGTGAAAAAGTGTAATGAAATTCTATGATTTTTTTTTAATGAAGGAAAATGGGAGATTCATTAGGTTTATTTAGGAAATGGGAGGGGAATTCATTATTATTACTCACACTTTGGATTTGGACTCTATATAATGAAACAACCGAAACTATATTCCTTTTCATTGTATTATGAAATAGTTTCTACCAAATAAGGGTGTTTTTTATTATTTTATAGGACCCATGTATGAACTTATTAAAATAATACACTTGCAGATGTGATAGTGAGTCATACTCTTTAATAAATGATTTTCAAACAATAAAATACATTATTAGTTTTGCAGGACTCATAATAGATTTATAAAATTATAAAAATAAAATTGATTCATATTATTTAAAATTTAAAAAATAAATTTGGTCGTGGATACCCTTTATAATATTTATTAAAAAACACATTTTTCATTATTATGTCATAATAAAAACTAAATATTTATATATTATTTAATTTTTACTCGAAAAATTGACTATCTCGTAAAATTATAAAAAAATTCCATTTGATTATTTTGATATATTTATTCCAAAAAAATTATTAATTATATCAAAATAATTTTTTTAAAATCTTCTCTTCACTTTTATAAATAATAATTGACATTTATTGATAAATACTGGTTTTTAGATAATAACTATTTTGCGGCCCTTATAAAAATTACATTTTACTTTATAAAAAAATACATGATCATTTATTTTTAATAAAATATATTTAATAATAGTTATTTTATTAAAATATTATATATTTCAATAATCCATTATTTCATCCAAATAAATATAATGGCCCATTATTTTTAAACATTGATATCACGTCTAAATAAAATAATATTCATTACATTATGTAATAGAGCCACACTAGAATCGTAAATGTTTTTTATATTTGGAAAACGAAAACATAAACCACTAATTCATAAAACATCCACATCCTCTCCCACTTATTCGATCATACCTAGAAACCTTTTTGAAACATTTTACCTAGTTTCATTCTCCATATCATGTGTAAAAGAAACATAAGAAAGGGTGAGATCATGTGTTCATTAAGGGTAATAATGTATTATAACATGAGAATAAGGGAATAATTACATGAAAATAAATTTTGTGAATTTATGTCCAACATTAAATGGATCAAGATATTGAGTCTTGGAATAAATCATAGAAGTTCATATCGAATGAAATATAAAAGAAACAATGTACATTATTAATGGGAGTGTACAAAAATACATCAAATTATAGCATACACAAAATCATAGAAAATAATTTTAATATTTGTCAAGGATCACTACTAATACCATCATAGAGTACAAATTCCATTATTGGACCATTTTTACTCTTCATTCCCAGCCTATATTACTGAATCAGGTTCACTTCTCATTTCAGTAATATCTATCTCACGAGATATAAATATTTACCCAATGAATTAGAGGGAGATATAGGTCATGTGCATAAAATAATTATAACCATACATTTATTTTAAACAACAATATAAATAATTTACTATAACATAATTAATGGAATGAAATGGTTTTCAAAAACATCATTCAGTTATAGCATAACATGTGGAAAAGAAATCGGTTTCATAAATATCAATCCATAATATCCATAGATCATAATTAGTTATAATATGGATAGTATCCTTTAAAAATAATCCCAGAAAGAAATAAGTGACATCATATAATATTATCATTGATGGAAAATAATTTGGAGAGGTCACATGAAAATCATTCTTGAAGAAAATATAATTATTCATTAAAAATGGTTTCTTTTTTAAAATACCACAAAATTTAAAATTAAAACAATTTCCTTTAAAAATATTTTAATCTTTTAAGGGAAGAATTAATTAATTATGGTGTCATGATATCATAAAAATTCGTTTATTCCATTTATGTTAAAAGAACATTCCTTTTTTTACATTTTCTAGAAATGTCACAAAGTACCTCGATAAGAAAAAGATAAACGATTCCTCTCAAACCATTTGATAAAAATTAAAACATGTGTAAAAATTACATAAAAAACTATAGTAGAATATGGAAAAAATTTGGGGAAAAACATTATGAAACATAGATATCAAAGATAAATATTTCTCAACAAATACATATATAAAATGTTTTGAATGATAACGAGAATGTAAAATTAACACTACACTTAGGTTTGATTTCATTTATTGTGTATTTGAAACTTTTGTATAATGGTTTAAATAATTTTAGTTATTTATAACAGAACCATATTAATATTTATGATACTATATTTAATCCTATTATATCATCTTATCACCCATTTTCTAATAATATTTTTCTATTACCCATCATTCTACTGTTAACTCCATTTTTTTTCTATACATGTATTGTTGTATAAATCATATTTATTATGAATAGGATATAGTTTTGTCATCTAAAAATGATATTAAAGTAATATATAACATATTTATTCTTATATAAATTCATATAAACATTATTTAGTGGTGATCTTGGAAAATGAATCCCATCACATCATGGAGGAGGTAGGATGTACTTACACACTGGTGATAGAATCATTCCCTTAATGGGGAAAGGGGAAGGAAGTGGATGGTATATTATTATTTTCTTGAATAAATATAATTTTATAATTATAATATATATATATATATAAATATATATATTATTTCTATCATTATACACATCCAAATGAAAAGGTGATGAAAAATATATTACACCACGGTAATGAGATGGTAAGTTGTGAATATGCACACATGGTGCATTTGTTTTTTGTAGGATGGATAAATTGTCTAATATAGTTCTTAAAATAATTATAATAAAATATCCTCATATATTTTTTACATGATTTATTTATTTATAATGGAAACAACACATGAATAGGAAGTAGAAGAATAAATAATCTTGAATGATCTAGTAAGGATGATTTCCTATTCATTAGCAAACATCAATTAGATATCCTCTTAGGTACACTAGGGTTCAATTTTTTAGAAGAAAACAACAACTTTAATGGTTTTAGGAAAGTGTAGACGAGAAATTTTTAGTGGATGGTCATGATTTATAACTCAATAGGATGTGACGACGTGACGGAGGATGTGCCTATTTATAATTGATGCAAGGGGAACTTTTGGAATTTACCCAAAATATTAATTTATAATAAATTCAAGATCATTAAAAATACCTAAAAAATTACATAGATTCATATATAAAATGAGATAAGGATTTTATTTCATCAGAAAATAGATTTTATAAATTTTCTGGTATTTTGTTAAACATTATCATTTAATTAACCATTACTTAACATATTTAAATTTAAATTATGAAAAAACCCAATATTGAAAGGTTGATATTTATACATTTGTGATTTTAATTAGATCATAATTGATATATTTGAAACATTTTAGTCCATATTATAATTATTTTTTATTTTTAAATACGTTTAATTATTTTTAAATAATTTAAAAAAAGTTATTTTGATAAAATATCATTAGTGTCAATTTGGAATTATTTAATACGAGGAATTTTAAAAATATCAAGATAACAAGTTAACTTTAGGCCGAATATTTTATTATATCTCTAATAGGAGAAGGTCATAAAAATATTTTTTGATCACATTAACTATCTAAAATTTGGGTTTTTAATATTTTTAGTAACATTTATTTGATATTTCCAGTAACAATATAATTACTACATCAATGTTGTATACTTATTTAATATAATTAATTTATAACTAAACATTTAAAATAAAATATGATGAGGAATATAAATATCATATATTTTGGAAGAATATTTATTTCCTAATATATTTTTTTAGCCCTATTTTAAAATTATATATTATTTAAACATAGAATGTAACTTTTTTAAATATTTACAAAATAAAATATTAAAAATAAAATAATCTCCTCTAAGTGGCCCAAAAAGTGAAAAATAAATTTATATCATTAATAATATTATTATGTAAAAAATTTACATTTATATTCAATCACAACATTCCTTTTTCACCATGTAGACACATAAGGGATATTTAAGACAAATGATATTATATTTTGTGAGTTTATTCAATTTAAATGTTTTATATGTTATTTTCCGAGAAAAGTGTCTATTAAACAACATAAATATTATCCTTATGTGTTAAGGGTCAAATTAACTTTATCCAATAAAATTTCCATTGTGTTTGAGCCATTTTATTGTCATTATCATTTTATTTATTACTTAAATTACTGAATTTTACATTTTATATGTTATCAAAAATTATTAATGTTACTATTAATATAAGACTAAAATAAAAGGGTCTTATTCAATAATTTTTTAACTTCTGAATCTAAAATTGGTATCCACTTTTTAAAATTTAAAAAACAAAAGTGTAGAATTTTATTTCAAATAAACTTGTATAATTCAATGAAATCATTTTTAAAAAAATTGCCTTTTAAAGTGATAAAAATAATATTTTAATAAGTTCGTGTGTAAACAACATTTAGAAAAAAAATATTTCAAGATTTCAAATTAAAATTAAATAATTAAAATTTATAACTAATTGAAAATATAATTTTACCTTGTAAATAATTTAATTGAAAATACATTTTTTAATTAAAATCAGTAATTTCATTATTCCTTAATAAATTGAATGTTTATAGAAAAAATTAAATTTATCATATTATTGAATTTATGATTTCTAAAAATGAAGTTAATTTTCTCAAATCCATTTTCTATAATTTTTTAAAAAATAATCATTCATAATAGACTCAATTTTTATTATCGATATAATTTTTAAGAATGAAATGATTTCACTAAAATTGTGTGATTATTTTCTAATAATATACCCATGAATTCATTTTGAGTTAGGGATTTGGAATTATTTTATATATTAGTTGTTTATATTAATTGCCTCTATATTAATGTCTCTGTAATACTAATAGTGTCTCGTAGTTTGTTTAAACTCATGATTGTGTGCAACGCAATATAATGAATATTTAAAATTATTTAAAGATAAATATTTCATAAACATATTCAGTTATTTGTTTATACCCCCTTTTATGATTTTTTTTCCACAAAATTCAACACTGGGATACAAATAGATGATGATACCTCTTCCTCAACAAATCAGCATATTCCCATGTAGCTTCTTCAAATTGGTGGTTCTTCCATAAATCATTAACTAACCAAGTGGTCTTGTTTCATAAATATTTTTATCAAAATTCTATAATATATGTTGGTTGTTATTTATAAAGAAATATAGTCCTCATGCAATACAACTTTTGATTTTAGTATATGTGAAATATTAGGTATGTAATTCTTCATTAAGGATACGTGTAACACGTCATCAACTTGAGAAAAATTCAGTTGAATTGTGAATCTTTAAGGTACCTTCATAACATAATCAAGGATTTAAAAATGACTAATATACTTAGTTCTTAGCTTTTTATTCTTTTCAAATACATGACTCTCTTCCAATGAGATATTCATAGAAATACCATTCCACCTACATCAAAATCCAGGTCTTTTGATCGATTGTGAACATAACTTGTTTGTTGACTCGGGGATGATATTAGTGTTGTTGAATATATGTAACCTTATTTTTACTTTCCTCTACTAGATTAGGTCACAATACCTTTCTCTCAAAAATATAATTCTAGTATGTTACACTTCTTACCATATAGGGATTCATAAGGATCCATTTGAATAATAGAGAAAAATCTATTGTTATAATAAATTTCATCCAAATATAGGTGTTTGTCCCAAAAACCTTTGAAATCCATAGAGTAAGATCTCAACATGTTTTATAGAGTTTAAATTTTCCTCTCATACAAAACATCTATATATGGATTATAAGATAGTTTTTAAATATAACTTGGTATCTAGATCTCGATGAATAATTCTCTAGAACATAATGGTAAACCTCATATCTTGACCATATATAATTGAAAGTGGAACTCCATGAAATCTCATCACTTTATAGATTTATATTCGGGAAACATGATCAAAATAAATATCTTCTCTTATGGTAATGAAGCGTGACGACTTCATATGTTTATGAACTATAATGTCACGAACCGTCCTTGGGGCTCGTGCCATTACTACCCCAATCCCACCTTCCATAGGCCAGGGGCTGGCGACTAGCACCAAAGACATAAATCCCAATAAAAAGGGAAGGCATTGCCTTTACAAAACAAAAGCACACACAAATAGAGTATAAGCAGAATCTACACTAAGCAAAGCAGTATAACAAACGTGCTGAAAGTACGAGGGGCCGGAAATACAAGCCCAAAAGAAAGATATAGCTACAACTGAAAGTAAAGTACAACTGAAAGGACAATAGCTGAAATGTGACAAGCAGCTTCTGGATCATCCTCCGGGTTCCTACCTGAAGGGTAGGTATATATGTCCTCCTCAGCACTCCACGTCTGTCCGTCTCCTCGAGGTACCGACTCTTCATGAGATCCACCTTCGGGTACCGACTCGTCATGAGATCCACCTCCGGGTACCGAATCGTCATGAGATCCACCTCCGGGTACCGTCCAGCTCTACAAGCCTCAACCACGATCAGTGATGTCCGTCATCTGCAACCAACACAACGAGGTGCGGGAAAATCCCATGCAGGGGTGAGTATACGATACTCAGTAGGGACCTCATGACCCTCAAGGTCTCACTAAATCCAACAAGTATAATCACAAATAGAGTTCTCAACAAATAACCCTTACATAGGTATAATACCATACTTATACCTATGTTATCAAGTATCCCATCCCAGCAACGAGGTATCACACTGATTTGAAGTCGACAGATAACCATTGCTTAGGTATATTCCCATACATATATGTAAGTTATCTAGTAACCCATCTCAATCATGAGGAAAACACAGAGGTCATTGACTCAGCTCAAACCAGGATTTTCATTATCGAAACAGAAACAGCTGAAGATCTCCGTATTTGATGAGTACAGTGATCATGTCATGACTCCGAGGTACTGCTCACTATCCTAAGACTGTTGAGTTACTCCTCCTGTCGAGTACCGTGGGTCTTCCACCTCACAAAGTAGTGCTCCTCTGCCATGGGTCTGCCACCTCACACAGTAGTGCTCCCCCTCATAGCCTACATAGGTACTCCTCCTGTCGAGTACCGTGGGTCTGCCACCTCACAAGGTAGTGCTCTTCTGTCATGGTTCTACCACCTCACAAAGTAGTGGTCCCCACTGGGCTATGCAAGTCACTCTGAATCGAATCGGACAAGCAGTCATCACGTCTCTGCCAGCTACATGGTCTCCTAACTTTGTACGATTGTCTCAGGGAGGGTCCGCTCCATGAGATACTGGTCGACACTCCATGTATCTCAAAGTCCCATGAAGTAGTATCTCAAATAACCGCCTCACCATAGGGGTCTCAACGCAACAGACGACATGTCAATCGAACACCCAGTCTATGAGTTATTAGCCTTTTCTTCCGAGAGGCCGGGTTGGTTTCGTGTATGATCCAACCCGACCATATCCCAACTGTACCCCGATCTCACATAGGTTATACTCATAGGGACCTTTTCTCAACATGATCAACAACGCCGCTGACGATTCGTCAAACAGACATCCGGTCAGAAAGTTATCTACTTTTCCGTTCCGGGGGCCCGGTTGGATTTTGGGTACAATCCAACCCGGCCATAATCCAGCTCCATCCAAACATCAAGAGGAGTAATCCCAAAATGTCCGTCTCACTAAGAGGAATCCAACAAAGTCGATGGCATTTCTATCGGACGTCTGGAGATCAAGTTATAGGTGTTTCCGCTCCGAGGGCTTGGTTGGTTTCGTGTTCGAACCAACCCGGCCGTACCCAAGGTTCTCCAAAACCTTGAGTGTAATACACCGAAACGACCGCCTCAATCAAAGTACCCTAATGCAACTGACGGTGCATCGATCAGAGGTCCTTATCACAAGTTATGAGTGTTTGAATGGAACTATCTGAAAACATGGGGTTTGGGCCCAGTCCGACCCGGCCCAATACCCCCTGGGTCAGCCCGAACAAGGTTGAACCGACCTGTGTCCGGGTCCGTCCCATTTGGGTGCAGCTCTGCCCGACTAGCACGTCCCAACCCCGCCGGCACGTCCCGGCCCGACGCGGGCAGCCCTGCCTGGCGCGGCCGGTCTAGCCCAGCGGGACGGCTCGGGGCCGGCAGAGTGTTCGCGGAAAGGGGGGGGGGGCTTCCCCCCTCGTGAATGAATAAACGGCCCCATCATGGGGGGCCCCGCCTCTTTCCAGACATATGTTACAACCCCCGGAATTTCTGAAACCTTCCTGCCGAATTGGTCGGTCGTGAGCCACCACGGGACCCCCACGGGTCCCGCCTTCCATGCACCGGCGGCCGGTGGTTCTGCCCGCCCCTCCCTGTAGCGCCACAGCCTTCTTCCGAGGTCTTGTCCGACCGGCGCGGTGCGACGGTGCCGCGCCCCTCCGCTGCGGACCGATTCTGGCCGCGGCTTCTTTCGGCCTCAATGGCACGACGCGACGGCACCGTGCTCCTTCATCATGTTCCTCCTCGTTCCCACGCGGTGTCGTTTTACCACGCCACCTTCGTTCGAGCCGCAACTAGTACATCGACAAAGGGGGAGGAGGGTCGTCCATGTTCGTGCGGTCCAGCCCCCTCCTGTTAATTCGATAATAAGCGGTTAAAGAATTTAACGATATATGGAAAAAAAATATTCACGAACATAGAACAAAACCCCTACTTTTTCCCCGCAATCGAATATTCCCAACCCTGCAAACATATTCTTTGGTGGATCAACTTAATATTTAGTTGATCTGCGTTCTTTGTTTTAAAAGGAAACATCCATGGGAAGAGATATCATTCTCAAAATAATTCCTTACCTCGAAGCAGGCGTTCGTCGGTGTCACGGTAGACAGCGTCGCGGTTGACGGGCGTCGTTCCATCAACATAGGGAAAGATAAATCCGAGGGTGGCGTAGACATTCTTCATTCATCGTTGGAGGAAGAGGAAAACTCTCCAACTGCTGGACACCGTGCTTCACTGCTAGCGTTCCTCCTCTTGAAGAAGACGTCCAGAACTCCTCCCCCTGGCCCCCATTAAAAAGGAGTGGTGGGTTCGTCGTTGGAACGCAAGTCATAAATGGGGGATTTATGACATAAGGCCCCACTCAATACATCGTTTGCGGTGGAACCTTAAAAATTGAGGAAGGATCCTCATCAATTAAACACATTGGCATTTAATTAAATAGAGGGAGGGAAGGATCCTCAAAAACATGAGGGGTTGACATGTATTAAAGAGGTAGAGGGTGTTTTACACATTTATGGGGGGTTGCCAAAAAATAAGAGGGGGGAATTAATGGGGTGTTAGGAAATTTAAAGAGGTGGGGGCTCGTGTGGGCCCCACCCCAACTTCCTCACAACTTCCATTTCCCTAACACTTAAACCACTTGTGGTGTAATAAAAATATATTTTTATAACAACTATATTTTTATTCTTCACATTTTTAACAACTCCTCCTGAGAAAACACACAATTGGAAAACATGTTCCTAAGAAAAAATTGGTGCTGTAGTTTCAACTATACCAGCGGATTTCGATTCTGTGCACTGATTCAATAGAGAGAAAACCCCACTCATTCGTTCACTGAACGTACCTGAGCTAATCTTCGGCAAATGATTCCGGGCACACCGGGACTCGGAATCAGGTGCCGTCAGAAGCCACAGACTCATAAAATTCCAAAGAAATAAAGAAAAAAAATTTCTTTAAATTAGTGGGTCATTACATTACTCCCAGCTGAGGTCTTTACATACTCATAAATATATATCCCAAAATAGGGAAACAAAAGTGGTATTGAGCACGCATCTGAGCCTTCGGCTCCAATGTGCTCTCTTGGAGGTCCTCGTGCAGCCAGTGAAAGCACACCTGAGAAATCGACCATCCACGTAGGACCTTCTCCTGTTGAACCTCGTTCTCCACTAGAACCTCTGTGAATGTCACCCCATCATCTATGTCCAACATCCCATGTGGTCGATGATGTGTGAAGGTCATGTACGTATTTTCTTAGATGAGATACGTGGATGACATCGTGCACTCGGTGTAATTGAGTTGGAAAGTTCAAGCAGTAAACCACCTCTCCTACCCTGCTGAGGACCTAAGAAGGTCTGTTGGACCTCAGAGATAACTTTCCGCCTCAGCTAAATCTCCATAAACCACATTGAGGTGGGACCCGTATAAGAACGTGGTCTCCATACTCGAACTCTAGTGCCCTCCATTTCCTGATTAGAACTGAAACTCAAAACTACTATATCCACGAGGGTAATGTTGGCCGACCCAAGAGAGACCAGCTACACACTCCCATGAGTTTATCATGTGCTGCCTGGGGTTTCCTTTTCTCCGATAAAGGAAAACCCATCCCGAAGTTGTAGATAGACCACAACCTTTTTGCATAATACCGTCAATTTGTGTATTAACGGTGATTGCCGAGTCCATACGCAAACTAAAGTTTTAAGGCCTCGATGCTGCCACCAAGAGATTCCAACCGAAACTCTCACCTCAAGGGCCAGATCACACCGTCAGTGTAAGTGTGATTATCGAGTCTCCTCCCAATGGTATCTCCAGACGTGAGTGTTAACTCAACGGCTTAACCAGAATCTCTAGGTATGGGGCAAGATTAGTCGAAGGAAGGGGATGATTCGTATCAATGTCATGTTGTTACGAAAGCTAGTAGAAGACACATTTCATACTTAGAATCATCCTTAGATCCTTTCGGTCACACTCCTTGACCGCATGCAGCTACTCTTTCCCCCTCCATCCATCTCTCTGATCCTAGAAGGTATTTCAAAGGTGGGTGGTTGCAACATGTCAAAATTTTCACCACCCCATGCTACTCTTCTAGCTCTGGTTCCATGTCTTCCGCCTTGTAGATTCATCATTCATTTTTTAATTCCTCTACTGGAAACATTTTACACACCCAAGTCTCCGAGACTGGCGCCAGTTTCCTACTTTCCCACTGCTAACCTTCAATGACTGCATCCATTCAGAAAAAGAATTCTCAACCACAAAGGTTATTTCTAGCACCCTAGAATAAGTAGGAATTCATAGAGAAAAGGTTCTAGACCATATGTCCTTAAATATACCTCGCTCGGAAGTCCGAGCCCTGAAGCCCTGATTGCATCGTATTCATCGAGTACCAGGAATAGTTTGGTACACCCCGTTGAATTCTCAGCTACCGACATGTCATCCTGCTGAAGCTGTATAAGCTCTAGAAAACTCTCAGCCACCTCCTCAAGCCATTCCTCAGCCACATGTGAGTCAGGCTCCCCTCGGAACTTGAGGGTATCTGATGTTGGAACACGTGTAAGGAACTAAGTCTACATGTGTCACCTACCGGTACCGACAGTTGTAACTGCTGACCAATAGGTAGTGATGTATAGCTGACACACTACCCAAAGGCACTATCTCAGGCATCGGTCCACATACCAAAGCCTCATCACTATGCGGACCATCCTTATGGTCAATCACTAGAAAACACTAGTAGCCAAGTCTACCATCAACTCTACTAATTTCTCAACTAGGTAGAAAACTCTAGCAATCGCCTCCAGCCAGTCCTCTGCTATCTGGGAATCTACCTCACCTCGTAACCTAGGAGGCCTCTACTACTGGAACATGTGCAACTCTCTCTGCCGGTGTGCACCATCTGCTAGTAAAACTGGCAGAAACTGATGCCTAACAGGTGGTGGTGCTGCTGGTACACCACCCGAGGGTGCCAACATAGAAAGAGTTCCGTGCACGAGTGTATCGTCACTCGGTGGGCCGTTATTGAGTACCCTCTCGGAACTCCAACTGACTGTCTGCATAGAGACATCCTGAACAGATGCAACACGGTCAATGATTTATACCTGTTGAGCTGACCTGGTTTAGCTGACATTAAAACTCTTGGAAACACAAATGCAATTAGTGTTTTTGTGCTCAAAGTCGGAAATCAGTAGTCACGTTTTTGGTGTATGGATACGTCGGCCGCCATACCAACACTGGACTCTCAGAACTGAAGACCACACTCATTACCCTTAACACTATTTCTTCACAGGAATGAAAGATCAGAGTCCTGAGTTCTAGGGTAGAACCAACTCCTCGGATACCAATTTGTCACGACCCGTCCTCAGGGCCCGTGTCGTGACTACCCCAAGCCCTCCTTCCATAGGCCAGGGGCTGGCGACTAGTACCAAAGGTGTAAATCCCAATAAAAAGGGAAGGCATTACCTTTACAAAATGAATGAACACACAAACAGAGTAAAAGAAGAAGCTACACTAAGAAAAGAAGTATAAAAAATGTGTTGAAAGTACGAAGGGTTGAAAATACAAGCCCAAAAGAAATATACAACTACAACCGAAAGTAAAGTACAACTCAATGGGCAACACCTAAAAGGTGACAAGAAGCTCTAGATCGTCCTCTGGGTTCCTACCTGAAGGGTAGGTACATATGTCATCTTCAGCACTCCACGTCCGTCCGTCTCCTCCGGGTACCGACTCGTCGTGAGATCCACCTCAGGGTACCGACTCGTCGTGAGATCCACCTCCGGGTACTGACTCGTCGTGAGATCCACCTCCGGGTACCGTCCATCTCTACAAGCCTCAACCACAATCAGTGATGTCCATCGTCTGCAACCAAATCAATGAGGTGCAGGCGAAGTCCGTTCAGGGGTGAGTATATGATACTCAGTAGGGACCCCGAGACCCTCAAGGTCTCACTAAATCCAACAAGGATAATCACAAATAAAGTTCTCAACAAAAAACCCATACATAGGTATATGACCATAATTATACCTAAGTTATCAAGTAAACCTTCTCAGCCATGAGGTATCACACAGATATGAAGTCGAAGGATAACCACTACTTAGGTAGATGCCCATACATATACGTAAATTATCTATTAACCCATCTCAATCGTGAGGAAAACACAAAGGTCATTGACTCATCTCAATCCAGAACTTTCATTATCGAAACCGTAACTGCTGAAGACCTCCATCTCTGACGAGTAAAATGATCTCGTCATGACTTCGAGGTACTGCTCACTAACCTAAGACTTATGAGGTACTCCTCATGTCAAGTACCGCGGGGCTGCCACCTCACAAAGTAGTGCTCCTCCACCATGGGTCTGCCACCTCACACAGTAGTGTTCCCCCTCATAGCCTACAGAGGTAATCCTCCTGTCGAGTATTGCGGGACTGCCACCTCACAAGGTACTGCTCCTCCGCCATGGGTCTGCCACCTCAAAAAGTAGTTCACCCCACTGGGCTATGCAAGTCACTCCGAATCGAATCGGACAAGAAGTCATCAGGTCTCAGCAAGCTACATGGTCTCTGTACTCCATTTGATCATCTCCGGGATGGTCCACACCATGAGCTACAGGTCGATACTCCAAGTATCTCAAAGTCCCACGAAGAGGTATCTCAAAGGTCCGCCTTGCCTTAGGGGTCTCAACGCAACAGACAGCGCGTCAATCGAACGCCTGGTCTGTGAGTTATTAGTCATTTCGTCCCAAGGGCCCGATTGGTTTCATGTACGAACCAACCCCACCGTATCTCAATTGTACCCCGAACTCACATAGGGTATACTCATAGGGACCGTTTCTTAACGTGATCACCAACGCCGCTGACGATTCGTCAAATGGACATCCGGCCTTAAGGTTATCGGTTTTTCCGTTCTAGGGGCCCGGTTGGATTTCGGGTACAATCCAACCCGGACATACTCCAGATGCGTCCAAACCTCGATCAAAGTAATCCCAAAAGGTCCGTCTCACTATGAGGAATCCAACAAAGTTGACGACATTTCAATCGGATGTCCGGAGCTCAAGTTATAGGCATTTCCGGTCCGAGGGCCCAGTTTGTTTTGTGTTTGAACCAACACAGCCGTACCAAAGGTTATCCAAAATCGTCAGTGTAATATAGTGAAACGGCCGCCTCAATCCAAGGATCCCAATGCAACTAGCGGTGCATCGATTGGAGCTCCATAGCCAAAGTTATGGGAATTTGAACAGAACTGTCTGAAAACAGGGGGTTTGGGCCCGGTCCGACCCGGCCCAATACACCCTGGGTCGGCCCGAACCGGGTCGACCCGGGTCCGGGTCCGGGCGGGCCCCATTAGGGTGTAGCCCAGACGGGCGTGGCCGGCCTGGCCTAGGCGGCTCGGCGCAGACCGAGCGGTCGCGGAAAGGGGGGGAAGGGTGCTGCCCCTTGGTGAATGAAGAAACGGACCCCGCATGTGGGGCCTGCCTCTTGCCAGCTGGGGGTTTAGACCCACATAATTTCCGAAACCAGCTGGCTGAATTGGTCGGCCGATGAGCCACCGCGGGACCCCCATGGGTCCTGCCTTCCATGCGCCGACGGCCGGTGGTTTAGGCAGCCCCTCCCTGCACCGCCACGACCTTAGGCCCCGGTCTTGTCCGACTGGCACGGCGCGATGGCGCTGCGCCCCTCCGCCGTGGCCCTTCGTGATATTCTAGTGCGGCGCGCCGGCGCTGCATCCCTCCGCTACGGCCTGACTCCGGTTGCAGCTTCCTTCGGCCTCAATGGCACGGCACGATGGTGCCGCGCTCCTTCGCCACGTTCCTCCTTGTTCCAGCACGGAGCCGTTGCACCCTGCCACCTTCGTTCGAGCCACAACGAGTACATCGACAAAGGGGGAGGAGGGTCGGTCGAGTTCGTCCGGTCCGGCCCCCTCCCGTTAATTAAATAACAAGCGGATAAGGAATTTAACGTTGGATGGAAAAAAGAATATTCACAAACACAAAACCAAACCCCTACGTTTTTCCCCACAATTGAATATTCCCAACCTGTAAACATATTCTTTCGCAGATCTACATAATATTGAGTTGATACACGTTATTTGTTTTAAAAGAAAACATCCATGGGAAAATATATCAATCACAAATTATTTCCCTACCTCGAAGAAGGCATTCGTCGGTGTCGCGGTAGACAGCGTCGCGGTTGAAGGGAATTATTTCGTCAACGTCGGGAAGGATAAAGTCAAGGGTGGCATCAGCGTTCTTCGTTCTTCGTTGGAGGAAGAGGAAAACTCTCCAAGTGCTGGGCGCCGTGCTTTGCTGCTAGCATTCCACTGCTTGATGACGTCATCCAGAACTCCTCCCCCTGGCCCCCTTCAAATAAGAGTTGTGGGTTCATCATTGGCACACAAGTCATAAATTGGGGATTTATGACATAGGGATCCACTCAATTAATCCGCTACGGTGGAACATTAAAAAGGGAGGAAGGATCCTCATTAATTAAACATGTTGTCATTTAATTAAATAGAGGGAGGGAAGGTTCCTCATAAACTGGAGGGGTTGACCTGTATTAAAGAGGGAGAGGGTGTTTTACACATTTTTGGGGGGGTTGCCAAAAATTAAGAGGGGGGAATTAATGGGGTGTTAGGAAATTTAAGGAGGTGGGGGCTCGTGTGGGCCCCACACCAACTTACTTACAACTTCAAGTTCCCTATCACATAAACAACTTGTTCTTTAATAAAAATATAATTGTATAACAACTATATTTTTATTCTTCACATTTTTAACAACTCCTCCTAAGAAAACACACCATTGGAAAAGGTTTTCCTAAAAAAACGGGCGATGCGGTTTCATCGGTACCCTCAGATTTTGATTTCGAGCACCAGTTCAATAGATAGAAAAACCCACTCATTCGTTCACTGAACGTACCCGATATAATCTTCGACAAATGATTCCGGGCACACCGGGCCTCGAAATCAGGTGTTTTCAGAAGCCACAGACTCATAAAATTCCAGAGAAATTAAGAAAAAAATTTCCTTGAAATTTCCGTGTCTTTACATATAAAACATATGTCATTATGGTTTTTAGATGTTCTTGGATGTCTGATGATTAAATCCATGATGATTTTTTCTAATTTCTGTTTTGGTATGGGTAATGGTTGTAACATCCCCTTATACATTTTTTCTCAGACTTAACCAGATAAAAAACCAATAATCAAGAAATATACTCCACAAAATCTCTCTACATATTATCCCACCATAAATATTCATTCAAGTATTTATACATCTTAGTGATTCCATGATGAATAGGGAATTATGAGTAATGAGCATCTTCCAATAGCTCCATCACTAAATATGGTATGGGATAGACACGAACATGGTTAATGAGACATATTATTCTATCATAATAAATGTTCAACTCTTGAAATTGTTTTACCTTCTTTTATACATCTACATATCCTTTTTTCTCCTCCTTAATCATAACTTATACAGGTGGTTACACATTCATTTGATCAAGATAATATTTCCCACCAACCATTAAAATTTTCATATTTATCCTTTGAAAACCAATAAATATTGGATCTTTTGTGATCCTCATCATAGATGTGCTATCGTGGCCCTTTTTGACTAAAAGTTTAATCCTCCTTATTCACATTCTTAGGTTGATAATGTGATAAAAAGTTGTTATGTTTAATCAAATATAACAATATTATTTGAAAAATATTCAGATATTATTAAGTTAAAATATAAATTAAACTATTGTGATCAATATATATGTCCCAATTATCTCCATAAAGACAAATATTTCTATATCTTAATGAAGCATTTACCAGAGCTAACTCTAAATTTAGAGTTTATTAATTTTCCTTATGGAATTTTAATTTGTGTGTAGAATAATCTATCACCATATCATAATTCATGGGAAAACATACCATTCCCTTATTTAATGCACCATTTTAGATCACAAACCTTTCACCAAACATGGTAGTGTGAGTATAGGTGTACTAACTAACCTTAATTTTGCCTCCATGAATTTTTCCTCACATTCTTCCATCTATATGAACATAACTGTTTTTATATTCAAACTGGTGAGTTGATTAGATTATCTTGAGAAATATTTAAAAAATTAAGATAATATCAATCAAAAAAATGAAAGTATTGTATCTCAGTTCCCTTTATTGGTATAGGACAACGTTTAATAACTTTTGTCTTTACTATATCCAAAAATACCCCATCTCACGAGATTATGTGATAAAAAAATGATACATTCTGAAGACAAAATTCAAACATGGATAATTTTTCTTAAATATTTTATTTTTGCAGTGTCTATAGTCAAATCCTAAAGTGATCTCATGTTCTTCCTTAACCTTTTAATATATGATAATATCATCTATAATAACTACTGAAAACTAGTCAAGTTAGTCTTTGAAGATTCTATCCATTAAATCCATGTACATCGTGGGGGCATCAGTAAGACCAAAGGGCTTCCCTATAAATTCATAGTGTCCACAAAATGTATATAATATCATCTTTGGTATATATTTAATCATGAACCTAAATTGATGACATCTATAATGAAGATCAATCATGTCAAAGTATTGATCTCCTGTAATTTATCAAATTAGTCATCAATACAGGTGGAGGATATTAGTTATTAATAGTGATTTTGTTAAATTCTCAATAAAAAAATAGTTTCATTAACCCATATTTATTCATGAAAAGTCAAATAGGCACACCCCAAGGTGAAGCACTAGGGCATATGAATCCCTTGTCCAGATTCTATTGAAGTTTCTACTTTAATTCCTGAAACTCAATTGGGGTCATTCTATAATGAATTTTTGAAATAGAAATAACATCTTGTATGAGTTCTATTAAAAAATAAAATTCAAAATTTGGTGGAAGACTAGGAGATTAATCCTGAAAAACATCAACAAACTCTCATACAATAGGTGTGTTCTTAATGGTGAGTTTCTCCCCAACCATGTGAGATAGATATAACACTTTTATAGGAATTAAGCAACAAAATATGGAAGTAATTTCCACTAGGATTTCATATTCATCCTTGAATAGATAGAAGATCATATATTCATTCAGAATAAAAAATGTGACCTCCCTTCCTCAGAAATGTTTATGATTACTATATAGTGAAATCCCATCCATGCCAAGAATCGTGTCAAATTAAACTGAAGGGAGAATCACAATATTTACAAGAAGTACTTTCCCATAAATATAAACTCGAGAATTATAATAATCTTGTTATCTGTAAATTATTCCAAAAAGAGTTTCCATAGGTTAGTCAACATCTAAATTTTATGGTTATATGGAAATAATATAAGAAAATTCATTAGAAATAAAAGAGTGGGTTGATCTAGACTCAAATATAACATTAGCTACCTCAGAATGGAATGTAAGTGCACCTTTCCTAATTTCATTATCATATTCAAAATCTCTAGTAGTTATCACATTAAATATTACTTTTTTATTAGCCTTAAGAGGTTTCTGACATTGATCATCATCTATAGCCCATATATTTGGGCATTGGTTAGCACAAATAAAATTTTCATTACACATGAATCATTAAAGTGTGGGAGGTTATTTTTATGTATCATTTTATATATTCACATCATTAGTTATGTTTTTTTGATCACTTTATTGGTAAATTTCTAAATTACCTCAATTTCCATTAATAAAAAATTTACTAGTCCCCTTAAGATAGTTTCTTTCATGTTTATTAACATAAATTAAGTATAAATGAAATATCATATTTTTTCACTATAGTTTATAGATTCTCCCTTGAATTCCATTTTAATATTCTTATCGAACCGATAAGATTAATGGGTAACTCCAATATCCATCTCAACCTTGAGATCACATCAAACGATTTCGTCATTGCTAATGAATTCCCTTATGGATAATTCCCTTTGGAGACATTGTTTTATGAAACTGATGAATTGATCAAACTTATATTCATGTTGGATAAAAATTCAAAAAAATATCAATAAAGTCTTGTAAACCTTTCTTCTTAGGTACCAATGGATTGAAAATTCTTTTGAATAATCTTTAGTAACTCTTTCTCTATATTCATAAAAAGAATAGGATGAAAGTAATTGTTGAAAAATAATCTCTAGAACTCTTCACATTCAATATATTACATTTAATCTTTTTTCCTTGTATTCTTGAGAAGATTCCACCATTTATCTAATTCACCATCCAAGTGATAGGTTACCAAATTTAATTTATCATGTTTTAAAAATTGGAGAACTGGAAATATGTTTTTAGTACTGATCCATTTTTTAGCCACTAGTGGATTAGAAGACCCCTTGAATGAAGGTGAATGTTTCCTCATAAAGGACACAACATAGTATTGTTCCATCCTTTACTAAATTGTATGTCTTGCATGATACATATCTAGAGAGAGTTGTGATAGCATAGAAACAATATTTTTTATTTCAACTCCCATAACATTTGGTTACATAGGAGGAAAATTGTTTCATTTCCCGTCGCATTAAAAATTAATGTGGTTCCTTCAGGATCTAAGCATAGACTAAAACAAAAACAAATTGTTTGAGAAACAAGATTCATTGATGAAAAAACTACAAAAAAGGTAAATTACTTTTAAAATATAAATTTCAGTCACATTAGGTTTTGTCCTTTGTTATTTATGATCATCACCAAAACACTATGACTATATCACATACATAGGCTTATCCTTGGGGTCCTAACTAATTTTCTCTAGTCCTAGTTTGCAAAGGATAACTAAACCTTACAATAATACCAACTATAATGATTCATTCCATTAAAATATACGTATTACATCTAAATAAAAATATATTAATTAAATTCAATGAAAACCCATTCTAAAACCAAATAGGTATAGTGTCTTCAGAAATTTTGAAACACAAACAACTAATTCATTAAACATCAACATCATGTCCTGCTAATTCCATCACAACAAGAACACTTTATAACACATATTACTTAATAACATTATTTATAACGTAGGGAAAATAAATATATGTATGGGTGAGCTCAGGTGCTTAGTAAGGGTAATAAAAAAAGATACATAAGCATAAGGAAATTTGAAAATGAATATAACATTTGAAAATTTATATCCTCGATAATAAGGATAAAGATATTAAGTCTTGGAAAAATCATATAAATTTATAAGGAATGAATAATAAAATAATACAAGAACATAATTCTTGGGAGTTTAACATGACACATGAAATCGTGGAATACATATAAGCATAAAAAATCATTTTCATATTCGTCAAGACTCATTTCCAAAAGCATTATAACTGAAAAGGTCCCATACTAAACTAATGTCACTCCTCGTTATATCCCTATATTATTAATCCAATTTCACTTCCTGATTCAGTCATGTATATCTCATGGGATGTAAATATTTATCCAATGAATTAGAGGTAGATATAGGCCTTATCCATCACATTATGAAAAACATTAATAATTATTCAACAACAACCAAAATCATTCGTTATACCAGATCCCATGGAATTAAATGGGTTTCATAAATATCATTCAACCATAACATAACAAATGGAAAGGAAATGGATTTCATAAATATCATTCCATCATAACCATAAATCAACCATAAGAATAATAGATATAGTATCCTTAAAAAATATCTTTATTAAGGAATATATAACATCTAATATTATTATCATAGGTGGTAAATAGTTTGGACATATCAAATCAAAATATATCATGTTGAAAATATCCTTTGTAACTTGAAAAAAAATTATTTTCTTAAAATTTTGAGAAATTTTAAATGAAAATGTTTTCATCATAAATAACCTTGTACAATTATATGGGCATCTTCAAGGAATTAAGTGGTCATGAAATAAGAAAAATTAATTCATGTTTTATAAGTTAAATAACAATCCTTTCATACATTTTCTAGAAATGTCACAATATAACTCATTTGGAAAATTGACAAAAGATTCCTCTCAAACCATTTGATAAAAATTAAGCATGTGTAAAAAGGAATTTAAAAAACTACAGAAGAATAGTAAAAAAAATTTGGATAAAAATTTTATGGACCATGGACATTGAATGTTCATATTTCTTGATAGATACTTATATAAAAAATCCAGAAGGATAATGAGACTGTGAATGTACCCCTTACCATAGGTCTGATTTCCTTCATGTGTATATGAACCAATAGTATAATGGTTTAATGAATTTTATTAATTTATACCAGAACTATATTCATATTTAAAATATTATATATAATCTTATTATATCATCCCATCACCTATTTATTAATAATATTTTTTTATTAACCCTATTTCTAGTGTTAACTACTTTATTTTCTTGTGCATGTGTTGTTGTATAATACCATGTTCATGTAAATAAGATATAGTTATAGGTTCCAAAGAATGATATTAAGGTAATAGATATCATATTTATTAATTATATTTTTTTTATAACTATTCTTTAATGGTGATGTTGGAAAATTAATCGTATCACATCATGGAGATGATAGGCCATACGTACACACCGACGATGGAATCATCCTTTTAATGGAAAAAGTGGAAGGAAGTCGATGGTATATTAATTTATTCAAGAATAAATATCATTTATAATAATCATATATATATATATATATATATTCTTTCAATCATTTACCCATCCAAATAAAGTGGTGATGAAATAAAGATTACACAGCGATGTGGATATGGTAAGCAGTAAATAAGAACATGTGGTGCTTTTTCTCATTGTATGGATAAAAAGTGTAATATTGTTCATCCATAAACATAATAACATATCAGAATTAATTTTATACTATATTTATTACGTTATAATGGAATCAAAAACTAAAGGGGTGTAGATGAAGAAATAAAATTGAATTCGCATGTAAGGATGATTATCTCTTCTTTGGAGAACATCCTTTTGATCTCCTCTTTAGGATGCTAGGGTTTGACTTTGAGAAGAATAGAACTTCTATAATGTGTCTATAGAAGTTTAGAATTGTAGTTTTTAACATATGTCTTAGATTTCAGGCTCAACTGGATGTGATGAAGTGAGGGAGGAGGTTTCCTTTTATAATTGATTTGACGGTCACATTATAAATTATCTCAAAATATTAATTTATAATAAATAAAGTATCATTTAAAATAAATTAAAAATTAAGATTATAAGATGATAATATGATATATGGATATAATTTAATCATACCAAATATATTTTATACATGTTTTTTTATTATTTTTAACTGTGTAATTTGAATTATCATTCAACTAACCTATAGTAATTTTAATTAGGATAACATATTTTACAATATTAAAAGGTTATAGTTTTTACTTATGTGATATAAATTAGACCATAAATGAATAATTCATAACATTTTATAACATATTATAATTATCTTGTATTTTTTAAAATGTTTAATTATTTTTAAATAATTCCATAAAATATTATTCTGATAAAATTTCATTTGTGTCAATTTGGACACTATTCATTACATGGGTTTATAAAAATATCAAGACAAAAAAAGGTATCTTCAGACCAAATATTTTATTATATCATTAAAATGTAAAAGGAATATAGGTACCTAGTTTAACATAATAATTACATAAAATTATATTTTATTATATTTTTTATGAAATTTTATTTCATTTATCTATTAATAAAATATTTACTACAATAGTGTTGTCTATTTATTCTATATACTTACTTATTCAGTAAAATTTAATTTTAAATTTTTTTGATTATGATAATTCATATATATTTCTGAAAAATATTTATATTCGAATATATATTTTGTTTAACTGTATATTTAAAATGACATATTATTTAAAACATGGATGTTACATCTTAAATTTTTCATAAATAAAGTATTATAAATATAATAATCTCATCCAAGTGTTACAAAAAGTCAAAAATATAATTTTATAAAGAAATTATGTCTATTAAATTAAAATTTGACATTTATATTCGTTTATGACATACATTTTTTCGCATGTGGACGTATATGGGATTTTTAAGACAATAAAAGTGACATTTTGTGAAATCCATTTTTTAAAATATTATATAATTCATTTTCAAGGTTAGGACTCATATAAAAATGTAAATTTGATCCATATCAGCTAAGGGACAAATTATATTCATCTAATAAAATTTTTCATGTGATAGAGCTATTTTATAGTCTTTATCATTTTATTTTTAACCTCAATTACACAATTTACCCTTTGTCGTGGTAACAAAATTTACCAATGTTACTTTTCATATAGGCCAAAAATAAAAGGTATAAATTCAATTAATTTAAAAATTATGAATATCAATATGTTAACCATTTTTTAGAATTTAAAACAATGAATTTCATAATTTAATTTGGAAAAAATCCGATAAAACACCATGAAAACAACATTTTATGAAGAAATTTCTTTTAAAACATAAAATGTTTTTATAATGAATTACTGTATAAAATACTTTCAAAAATAAAATTTAATTATTTTAAAATAAAATAATCTAATAAATGTTTTAAAAAACATACTTTTAAACATTAAATTCATTAAAATTAAATACAATTTTCATTATATATCAGTATTTTTACTATTCCATAAAAAAGAAATGTTTTAAAAAAATTATGATAATTTTGATACTCTGAATTCAAAAATTCAATTCATTTTGAAAAATATATTTTCTATAACCTCTAAAAATTAATATTCAGTCATAAATAATAAAAACTCACTTTTGAAGAAATGTTTTTTTGAAGAATAAAGTGGGTTTTCTAAAATTTTGTGATTATTTTCTATGTACTTACCAATATATCCAAATAAATTTGGGGATGTTTATTTATTTCATAAATTATTTATTCATATTTATTCATAATAATTTAGTATCTATTTAATACTAATAGTTTCTCATGATTCCATTATACTCACTTTTGCATGCAACACAAGCAATTGAATGATTTAAATTTTTTAAAGACAAATATTTCATTAAAATATCTGAGTGTTGCAATAATAATATTAATTGAAATTGAATATTAATTAGAAATAATTTTTGTTATATTTTATAAATAACAAAATAATTTTTAAAGTAAAAATATTAATTAGATATAAAAACTATTCTATTGAAAATACAAAATACATATTTATATTATTATGTTATTGATACATATTCCTTTAATGCACTGGAAAATATTCTATGGGTATGGTGTGATTTTCATATGGTATTCTAGAATACATGGTTTGGGTTGTGATCTCAATAAGCTTGAACATATCTCGTATTCAAGTTCACTTATGCATATATGGTTGGTTCTCCAAATGGGATTGGTCAAGGGAAAAGCCTAACGATGATATCACCCTCATAAGCTCTTATAACTGGGCTTTATAGGGTATGATCATACTGATTGAGGTCGTCTCGTCCTTTGATTGTATAAAACAGATTTGTTAAAACACTGTATTTATAATAATCATATTATCAATGTTAAATGGATATATAATCAACGACTATGATGATAAATGGAAATTTAAATTCAATCGGATATAATAATGCAAAAAAAAGTGTATGTGATTTTCTATAACCATATTACATAATATGATATTTAATTAAATCACATAGTGAATCTTATATATAAAAGTTCAGGTTATTAGAGATCCTCTTGAAGATGAAATGTTAAAGGGGGTGGAGAGTTGGGATATATTAGTCATAATTGACACATAGTCAATATAGAACTAGTTTTACACATAGAGACAGAGATACCTCATAGGGACTATTATACCCTTTAGTGAGATTTTTAGATAATATTTATCTTGGATTCTTGTTATAACTTGTTTCTTGTGAATAATTCCACAATTATTTTTTGATATATTAATATTTTTTATTAGATACATTTTCATGGATGAGTTATAATCTGAATGAAGTTGAGGGGAATGAATGGAATAAAGTTATTATACAAAATTCAGAACCTCTCTATGAAGTGATAGATCATGTTGTAACATAACGAAGATAATCTCACATTGGCATTGATTAAATCCTATAAAAGAGTGAAGTGGGTATAGTCAAGATTGTATAGATCTTATTTAAACTCATGGGATAGAAATCACATCACAACTTAGTATAAAAGAAAAAAGTGATTCTAATAGAAGAATGATTTTATCCTATGTGAGATATAGATCATTGATGATAATCTAATATAGGGAATTAATGAATCTAACTTCTTAAAACACATTATATAGATAATATTATTGCACTACAATTTAAAATTTAATGATGTTTTTGGGGAATTATATTCCATAAATTCATATTACGAAATAAATTTTTAGCACTGATTTTGGAGTTGATTATGGATTGAGCTGCAAGACAATACATCACATTATAATTTGTCTTAGGGAGAAAAGAACAAAAACATAGTAGGAGGAAACATTAACAACATGAGACTTTGATAATTTTTTGTTTCAAATATATTAAATCTTATAGTTATTTTATGATATACACAACACCAAATTTATCTTTCATAAAAAGTTTTGGTGGTGTGACACACAATCCCGAGTTTAGCCTATGTTACACACAACACCGAGTTTAAACAAAACATGACATAATATTATAATATTAATATCATTTTCACCTAGAAATTGGAATGTAGGGAATGAAATATAATAACTAAATTATGGATATATGGTTTACATATTTATATATAATTAATACATTGGAAACTAATTAATTAGAAATGAAAAAAAAATTATTTGAAAACAATGGAAATATTTTCCCAAATAATCTATTTTTTATGTAAATAAATCTGTTCTAGCACAATAATGTAAACAAAAAAATTGGGTAATTTATTTAATGAAATTTATGAGTTATATATTCAATCAATGATTTTAGATACATATTATGTGTTTCCAAGATTATTGATAACACAAAAATAAATTTATGCTTAAAAAGTGTATTTTTCAAAATAAAAGTTTTTTCATCTTTTTATGGTGCACTAATTTTAATAATAATATTCATAAAAATGAAAAAAATAATTTTTTTTAAAAATTATGCTTTTAAGTATTCATATAAAAATTACTTTACGATGATTTTATGATATTTTTCATAAAATATTCATTTTTTGATGAATATTGATGAAATTGAAATTTTATTGAAAACATCATTTTCAATTATTTTATTAGTAAATATATCTAATATATAAATTTTATTAATTTTTTTAGTATAATTATAAATATTTTAATACAATTTCTGTCATTTTAATCCTTTTCATATTGAAATTTGATATGGAAAATTTTTAAACATTTTATCATTTCCTCGTTAACAACCCTCTTTCTCAATACATCTACGGGATTAGTTTTTTTCAATCATGTCAATGTAATTAAGAAAAATGTATTATATACATAGAATCAGAATAATTTATAATTTATAATAACTTCTACATAATTTTTTTCAAAAATTAATAGTGAATGTAGTAAAAAATAGTTATCATGACTACGGTAAAAATGGGTTTACTAAGGGGGTTGAACATAAAATATCAGGTTAATAATAACCTATATACTTTTATAAAATCTATTTTTTGAAATTATTTTGACCATTAAACCTTTGTGGTTCTATAATAGATCATTTTGGAACATCCTGACATATGAAAAATATGAATCACTTAATTATTTTCAAAAATACCATGTGTGTCCTCTTCCCCACTTATACAAGGCCATTCCATATCCTATCTTATTTGAACATTAAATCCCCCTTGGTTTAGAAAATACCTTTTCAAATCATGTCTAAATTTTCCTCCCCCAATCCTAAAATCCTTATTTTAATAAATCAATCCTAGGAAGGAATTAAATTCAAACCTAAAGAGGATACCTGGATATGTTGAAACGTTCATCAATAATAGTTTTTATTTTATTTCTTCCTACAACCCCTTAAATTAATTTTTATTCCCTTATAATATAATTAAATCAGTATATTAAAAATATTTTGAAATTAATATATAATATCAATGGCCATAAACCATCTCTAATTCCATCAAATGGGTTACGAATCATTATTCATGTGTGTGATGGACTACTACCTCACAAACCTATGTCGTTCATTTTTCCATTACCACCACTAACAGTTAGAAATAAGGATGGTTTTATTTTTTTGTGTGATATTAATGATTTTATTAATATTCATTAATTGTTATATCATACATAACTTCATGAATTCCATTTTTTGGAAATATGATAACATTGATCATGTGTACGGTGGACTACCATCTTGTGAAGCAATGTGATTCATTCATGTATTACATGGGATTTATTAAGGATAAATTTAATAAAAATATGTGTTATAAATGAACGCAAAATTATTCTATAATTATAATATATTCCATTTACTTTTTATTATTTTAACCCAATAAAAATAATCAGAAATATTGTTCCTGTTTATGTACGACCTACCATCTCTATGAATAGTGTATTTCATTTCCTCTCAAGAAAATTTATGGATTAATATAAATATAATTTTTATTAATATATATGATATTTATATCATATTTTTCATTCTGGATATTATGACACCATGATCTAATAAATATGGAAAAAAAATCAAGTTAAAACATGTGTGAAAAACAATGTTCTTATTGCCCAAAACAAGACTTTACATGGAATTATTAATAAATGACTAATTAAAGTTAATATTAAATAATATATGATATCGTATATATGAATATTATTTTTTAATAGATGAATAATAAACTTATATTTATTAAAAAAATGTTTGAATTCGAAGGATCTGTGTCAAGAATTACGGTCTGAGATTTTTTTTCACATTTTTTTTCGTGGAGACACATGCCATATTCACCACATGTTTTATTAATGTGGTGTCTACAAATAACATTATTGTATCATATAATAATTATACATAAAATTATTTGTTTTTATATACCTATTTTACATCTCTGTTTCATGGTTTTTATGGTTCAAATGTCACCAAATGGGTTAGGTATTGTTGCCTCAGTTTTCCTTCATTGAGACGTGCATTGTCTTATCAAAATATATATTTCATGATGTGTATATACCACAAATTTGGCATGTAATATATTGAATTTATTCACTCTCATTACATTTTAAGTTTCACATTAAGTTAATCTTTCACTGATATTATGAATTAATGTTTCCAAAGTGGTAATGATTTTATGTTACAATCTTATCCATTCTGAGGATTTTTAATGATTAAGTCTACAATAATGAAATGTCATGATATGTTTCTCAATAATTATAATTCATTTAATTCTCCTATTTTTATTCGTGATATAGTCATGTAACTGTACAATTATTGCACTATTTTGTACCTAAAATTATTAATAAAATGTTTTTAATAAAATCAGACATTACTTCCCGCTTCGGTGGAAAATAGTTTTTATTTCAAAAATATGTTTTTCAACATTATTTTAAAAATTTTTTTAATATTCTACAACTATTTTTAAAATTAATTTTTACCCATATTTGACATTTTTTAATTTTTTTTAAATGAATCATTTTGTAATTCTCTATATAATTCTTGTTTTATATTACCAAAAATGTCAATGGAATATTTGTTTTAACCTATACGACATGAATGAAATTTTATGTCATGACGACTATTATTTTCAATGAATCTTTAATTATTAGTTTTCAAGGGTATTTTAAAAGAAATTAAATTCAATTTTTTTTGTATGATTTAAAATGTTTTTTACAATTAAGGATATTTTATATGATAAATTATTCAACTATTTTTTTAAAGATTTTATTATATGCTTTCAAAGTTATTTTCAAAATAAAATGGTTTTCAATGTTTTTACTATTTTAAAAATCATTTCCCTAATAAGAAATTAATTTTTCCCTAAGAGATGCCTTAAATATTTGATCAAAATTTTTTCCCTTCTTATATAATATTCATTGATGTTATAGGTGCCTTATTGGGGATATGATATAAGGATTCAATTATTATTTATTATCTAAATATTTTATGATTATGTTTTTATGATATTTATGAAATCTATTTCACTTCTACAGGTTAGAGAATGATAATATTCTTAGGAAACCTATTTCTCTTTCCCATAGGTTGTGTTGTGATAATTATGAAACATGATTCTTTTACATGGTTATTATATGATGAAATGTTGATGAAACCTATTTATTTTTTTGGGTTATGGTATGATGAATGATTTATAATCTTGTGGATAACATATTTATTATTTTTATTATGTGATGTATGTTACGATATAACCAATGACATTGGTTACATTATACAAATGATGGTGGATAAATTATGACAATATATTTTGGACCTATGTATACATAAAAATAATTGATTATTTATTTATATCTCATGAGAATGAATAGAATACAACGGGTAATGAACCAGGTTTAGTATTACATGGCTAGAATGGGTAGTTAAACTAGTTTATTAAGATAGGGATAGAATGGGGAGTGAACCTAATATATAATTAATGCGTTGGAATGGAGATTGAACCCAGTTCCGTAAAATAGATAGTAATGAGGTGTGAACCCGTTTCAGTAATACAGGGCTTGAATGGGTAGAGAACTCGGTTTTGTATGGGAATTTTTCTTCTATAATAGCCTTGGAATTCATCCAGGACTTTTATTGAAATTATTTTATATTTTTTTTGTGTATTCCATAAATTCCATGTCCTATGCTAATGTTATTCTCTCATGGAATAAGTTCCTTGATTTCCTAATTATTGACGTCTTGTGAATTTTCCATATATACTCAATGACACAAGATTATAGTCTATGATATAAATTGTATGTTTTTCAAATGTAATGTTCACATTGTCATACCATTATGTTCATTTTATTCTAACATATCTTCCCTATTTACCCCTACTAAGCATTTTAGCTCTCCCTTTAGTATGATTATAATCCCCATGTTATGAATAATGGTTTTATGTGTGGTATATTTATAAAAATAATAAAAAGTGAATATAATTATATGAAACATTAAATACCATTCACCATATTAGATGATTGTGTTACAAGTTTCTAAACGGATTAAACTATTCTATTCCTTAAGATTTTTTTTGTAGTGTAAGGAATATTCATCTTAAAAGATATGATATTCATGTATGATAAGCCCGGGTCACTATAGTTGGTATAAAAAAATTATTATTTAGCTTTGGAAACTAGGATGAAAAAACTATAGGGATATCCTTATGGATTGTTATAAGTTTGTGTCTAGGAATTTCTCTAACGGTATCTCTAAGGATAAGTCATTGTATAGGAAAATATCTAGGAATTTGGGTAAATCATAGAGTGATTTTTTTCCATGAAATTAAGTCCCAATACTTATAATACAAGTGGATGTTTCTTTGGTACATAGGTAATAAGGGTTAATAAATTTGAAAATGGTTCATTGATTTAGACTCGATCATTATCATGTGTATAAAAATTGGCTTTTCTACACACCTAGTTTGACACTCCCGATGGATATTCATTGGAAATTAAAAAAAATTATTAATCATCAAGAAATAATTAAATATAAGATATTTATGAATGACGTAGGATAAACCGAAGGTGTCATAAATTTTAAATAATAGTTCATTATTTATAACTCCTAAATGATTATTTTGACTATGTGGTTTCCAAATATGTTTAGTGTTTATCACACTATTATTTTTATAGGTTGATTGAACATGAAGGAGCCTTATTAATGTCCTATGTGAGGGAAAATGAATATTTGTTTATCCTAGGAAACCAAACGTTATGGGAGATGGAATGAAAAATCATATTATTATGCTTACACAACATTCTTAAGAAATGAATCATGTTGGACTTCTAATTAAGTAAAGGAGGGAACAACATTCTATTGAGTCCTTATTGAGGAATAGTACACCTTGTTTTAGTGGGTCTTCTAATCCACTAATTGTTTTACAATGGATCATCACCTAAAAAATGAAATTTTCTATTATATAGTGTCTAGAAAATGAAAAATCAATTTGATTGTATGTTATTTGAATGGTGAAATAGGTAAATGGTGGAATCTTATCATGAATATGGGGAAACATTGTAAAATTTACTATATGTATTGGGATAAGTTTAAGAACATATATTTTAATAAATATTGTTTTTTATTCATATTATGAATATGGAGAAGCATTGACTTAAGATAAAGAAGATGGATGATGAATTTGTTTGTACCTATAAGTAAAAATTTATAATACTTATGAGGTATGTTTCTAGTATTATCATCAAACCTAAATGTAACTATTATCGATTATTTAGTTTCTTGAAACCAAGTCTCAATGGGGATTTATACATAATAGACTTCAGTAGATATGATTATATTTTTTAACGTTCTATTAAGGTGGAAATGGATGTTGGAGTTACATATCAATATCATGCGTTTAATAAAAAATGAATATAGAGTTCAAAGGAAAATATAAAAAACATGGTGTTGAAAAGGTGAATTTCTGTTTATTCTAAAATTATTGAAGGAAACAATAAGTAAATTTTCTTAATAAATATGGTAAATTTATTGAGTGTATAAGGGAAACTCAACAAGAAATTCATATCCAAAGTGATAGGAATAAGTTAGAGAACTATGTAAATAGATAGAAATCCACATTAAATGATCCCTAACACTACAGTGTATGAAATTATAGGATTATGGTAATTAAGAAAATCTATAACCTAATACAAAGGGTAATATGGATGATGAGACACAAAAACAATTGAAAAAAATTAAATGGTGAAGGATTATGAAATCATAATGGTTTAATTAATCCATGATATTTAATGTAAAGATTATACAATCTTCTTTAGGTAGGAATTTCATGTTTGACTTTGTAGAAATGATCCCTATGAAAATAAAATTGAATGTTTTTATGTGATTATCACTCTTTACATGGATTATAGAATGTTGAAATCATGGATAAATGCTTAAGCTACCCGTGAATTTGATTTTGTATATGATTATAGATTATATAATATATAAATGGTGAATTATCTGTTGAATGAAATTATATTTACATGTAATACTAACTTAAGAGTTAAGGATTCCATCAGGTGTTTGTGAGTTTAAGATTGGTTATATGTTCAAAGTCAATGACACCCCTTTTGATGTTTTATGTGATGGTAGTTTATAAAAAATAATATATTTTATGATAAATATATTGAATTGAAACATTTTGGTTTTGTTTATAGATAAAAAGTTATTTAAGGATGAATTATATTAAAAATTGTGAACATATGGTTAAATGTACTGGTTACCTTTTGGGTTTATCTTTTATTTTATGTTGAGATAATGATGGGTTATAGTTGATCACTTTTTGAATTTAGAACACTTTACTTCCATCATAGAATTATTCTCTTTTCATCATTTTTTAGAATATACACTACATATGTGGAATGGAAGCATGGAGTACCAGATTAAACTATATTTTATTGGAATATAGAGGTTACCTTAATGCTTTGGAAAATTAATTAGAAATGTATTGTTCTATATTTGAGTTTCATCATTGCACATCATCCTAAAAAATGGTCATTTAGGAGAATAATTCAAACTATAGAGGATATGTTAAGAACATTTCATAAATTTCAAAGGTGGTTGTGTTAAAACAATCATCAAGATTAGTTTTCTTGCAATAAAATCTTTCACTTGAGCATTCATGTGGCTCTTTATAAATCCATTTATAGATTGAAGTGAAGAACTCAAACATATTGGAATGATGATGTAGAAAGAAATTTAATAAGAGATCAGTAAGATGATGAGATATGAGAGAAGGTCAGACTAATTCAATGACACATAATTATAACCAAAATTTGATAAAAATTATATTCTAATAATCATTGATGTGATATATAATTTGAAGTTGTTGAGAAAATAATTCTATGAATTCTTTCATAGAAAAAAGTATATAAAATTATGCTCTAGTTATATCGGTCCCATTAAAATACATTATCATATCAGTACAATAGATTATTATTTGGATATTTTAATGAACCTCTCTCATCATCATGATATGTTCAATTTATCACTCCTGAGGAGGTACATCCCTAATACAACACATGAACTGAACTCAAATATAATTCAATTGGATCATGACATTTCCAAAGAGGAATGGACAGTTCTGATTCTAGATCGATTTGAAATGGTTTTAAAAAATAAGATCAATCACTTGGTAAATGTTTTGTGGTGAAACCACCAGCTTGAAGAAATCTACTAGGGAACTTGATGACATAGTTCGGTAAAAGTATCCTCTATTTGTTTTTCCAAAGTGACGAATTTCAGTGGTTAAATCTCTTTTAATGGGGTAACAATTTAACACCCTGAGTTTTTGGGATTATGTAAATATATTAAATCTTTTGGATTTTTTATGATATATGAAACTCCAATTTTATCTTACCTTACATGTTTTTATTGTGTTACACACAATCCTGAGTTTATCTTGCATTACACGCAACACCATTTTTAAAAATAATGTGGCATGAAATTAATATATTATAATAGTTAACACCTAGCTATTGGAATGATGGGTATGAATAAAATTAACTAAATTATGAAAATTTAGTTTAAAAATATATATATAATGAATTATTTATCATCCATTTAATTATAAATGAATTTAACACCAATTTTAAAATAATAGAAATATTTTTTTGAAAAAAATATTTTTTATGATTTTTTTTTCTGAACTAAATAAACTACAATACCCAAAATTTCGTTATTTTTTTAATAAAATTTATATATTATATTTTAAATCACTACTTAAATTTTATATTATGTATTTTCTATAAAATAGATAAGATTAAATGGAAATTTATAATTAAAAATAATATTTACTTAAAATGATGTTTTTTTGCCTTTTTATAGCGCACTTATGTTGAAAATATTTTTTAAAAATTTTATAATATTTATATGAAAAAATAAACTTCATTTTTTAAATACTTTTATAAAATTTTTCAAAGTGCGATTTTTTTGGGATTCACTAAAATGTTTCATTTTTTGATGAATAGTCAAAAATACAGAATATTAATTGGAGATAGTATTTTCATTTAATTTATTTATAACTTTTTATTATATTTTAAATTGGTTTTAAATTTTATTTAGTTATATTAAACATATATTAATATAATTTTTGTCACATTAAAAGATTTCATATTTAAATTGGATATTAAAACTTTGTAAAACATTGATCATTTTATCTTTCAAAACCTTCATTCCCATCGCGTTTATACGATTAATATTAAATTAATTTTTACTTATTTTGTGAATGTAATTTTAAAAATTAATGAAATATTTTTAAAAAACATAATTTTTAATTTTTAATGTTTCCAACATAATTTTTTACCAATATAAATAGTGAATGTATAAAAAATTAATTACCACAGGTATGGAAAAAAGATTTACAGGGGATAAACTAAAAATGATGAGGGTAATAATAACCTATAAACTTGTATATAAAATACTTTATGGTATTATTTAGTCCATTACGCATATAAGTTTAGATAATTGTTCATTTTGGACCCCATTTATATATAAAAATCATTGGAGAACTCAATTATTATAAAAAATACCAAGTGTGTCCTCTCCCCCACTTATAAAAGGTCACCCCCTTCTCTCTTCTTTGCACCTTAAAACCCATTTGGATTGGAACTTAACTTCAAATATCACATCGCAATGTCCCTCCCCTTATCATATAAGTCATATTTTGGGTAGAAATACATATTAATAAGGATTTTGGTGAAATCCTAAAGAGGAAACATGAATAAGAGGTATCATTTATCAACGATCTTTTTTGTTTCATTTATTACTAATCCGAATTAAATTAGTATTATACAATGATTTTATAATAAATTAATAATATTTCATATACTTATATTTTATTATGTAAGGTTAATAACCCACATCAATCTCTACTTCCAAAAAAGGATTTGAAATCATCGTTCATGTGTATGGTAAACTGCAGCCTCATGAACCATTGGCATTTGTTTTCCAATTAACAACTATGAAGGTTAGAATAAAAGATTTATTTATTTTTTATATATGATATATATTATATTATTATGATTATTTAATTTTTATAAAACATAATCCTTCATGCATTCCACATTATGGGAATACGATAACATCGCTTCTGGGTATGGCGAACTACCTTCTAACATAGTAATGTGATTCATTCACGCTTTACATGGAATGTATTAATAATGTTTTTAATAAATATATCTGATATATATAGTATAAACAAGATATTTAGATGTTAATATATACTATTTTATATTCTTTATTTTAACCTAACAATAAAATGGAAAACAATATTCATGCATCCGTATGTCCTACCACCTTCATGAAATGTTTATTTAATTACCTGTCACTAAAATTTATATATTTATATAAATTTATAAATAATAAATATTTATTAAATTTATATCATGTTTTAATTTATGTATACTATGAAATCATGATCTATTTATGTGTATAATGAAATAAAAACATAAAACTAACTTGAAAAAGAAAGCAATTATTACCTGAAATGTGACTTTAACAAGGAATTTTTTTAAAATAGAAATAAAGGGTCATAATAAAATCATATATAGCATGATGTATATGAATATTATTGTTTTAAATATTTATAATAAAATAATATTTATTGTGTAGGAGGTTTGAACATGAACTATTTTAGTCAAGACCTAATGTAAGGGATTTCATTCAAGATTTTAAATTTAGTGAGACAGAAGCCCTATTCACGAAATGTTCATTTTATTGGTTTATATAATTCCAATTAATATATATTATGATAATTAAATGTAAAATTAATTTTATTTACATATCTATTTGTTTATCTATCTTTCATAGGTTTTACAGTTTAAAAGGTACCAAATCAGTAAGGGATTGTTTTCTGAATTTTTCTTCTTGGAGATGTATGGTATGTTATGCGTCTATATTATTTTGTGAGGTGTATAGAAAGACCCATTGAAATGGAATATCATGAATTTATAAATAATCATGATATTTTAATTTTAATTTTATGTTATTCCTTTATGGTTCTTATGAATCAATGTTACCAAAGTGGTAATGATTTTATGTTATAATTTCATCTTTGTTGAGATTGTTTATAATTATGTATCCAATGTAGAAATATTATTATCTGAATATAAATAATTTTATTTTATTTTCTTATCATATATTTATTTATTATTTATCCATGTAATGGTACTATTTTCCTCTCTTTTGTACTTAAAATTTTTATGAAAATGTGTTTGAGAAAATTTTACTTTATTACTCCCTTTTGTTAGAAAACAATTTTCATCCGTAACGATGTTTTCATAAAATGTAATCAAATATTGTTTACATTTATCTAATGATTTTTATGATAAATATTTATCCATGATATAATATATTTTTTTAAAAAAATTGATTGGAGCCTTCATGTCTTTTTCAAAAAAATTACATTCTTGGACATTGCTGCAAATGTGAAAGGAATCATTCTTATAATGTGTACATCATGAATGGAATTTTCTGTCATCATTCCCATTATTTTAAATGAAAATTAATTTTTTTGTTAATTTCATAGAAATATATTTTTATAATATATTATTTTTAAATAAGTTGTTTTCAAAGAGGAATTGGTATTTTCCTCAAGATATATTTTAAAATTCTTTTTAAAATCATCCTTCATCAGTTTTCAACATTATTTTTAGAGAAAATTTTTTCCAAAATGTTTTATTTTATAAATTTTTTTTCAATTTGAAACGGATATTTTACTAATGAATGTTTTATAAAAGAGTTATCAAACTCATTTTCCATCTAATATGGCATTCGTTGATGCTACATATGCATTATTGGGGATATTATCCCATGATACTATTATTATTATTACTTATTTAAATGGTGTATGTTTATTATATAATAATGTTTGTGAAAATTATTTCTCTTCCACATGTTATACAATGTTAAGATTCTTACTAAACCGACTCCTTTTTCAATGGATTATTCTATGTTGATTATGAAACTTGTTTATTTTCAGTAGGTTATGATATGATGAAATGATGATGAAACCCATTTATTTTCATGGGTAATGATATGATGAGTGATTTATGATCATCTATATCACATATGTATGATCTTTATTATGTTTTGTTGGTAACATTATAACCATGGATGGTGGTTTTGTTATATCCAAGGATAGTGGTTATGTTATTACAATAGATGGGTGGGACTTATATCTCCCTCAAACTCATTGCATAATTATTTATATCTCATGAGATAGATAGAACTAAAATAGGGGGTGATCCTGGTTCAGTAAGATAAGTCATGAATAGGGAGTGAACCTATTTCAGTAATATAGGGCTTGAATGAAGAGTGAAGATGGTTTATTAACACAAAGCTAAAACAATGAATTAATCTAGTTTAGTAACATAGGGATGTAACAAGGAGTGAACCTAGTTTAGTAAGATGGGGTTGGAATGTGGAGTGATCCTAGTTCTGGAAGGGACATTTTCTACCATGATTTCCTTGTTATTGATCCTTGACAAAATGGAAATTATTTTTTATGCTTATATGTATTCAAAAATTCCATTTCTTATTCCAATTTTATTCTATCATGGTTCATGTTCATTGTTTTAATTATAATTAATTTCTTTATATTTTTTAATCTTTATAAAATGATTCAACATTATGAGCATTGATATGTAGGGTATGGTTTAAAAATGTTATGTTTGTGTTCTTAAATCCTTATTTTAATGTTATTATAACATATATCCCTTAGTTACACTTAATTTTATTATGAGCTCACTATTTCATAGGTTACTTTTCTTCATGTTATGAAGAAATGTTTATGTTGTGTATATTTATGAAGATTAAGAAATGTGATGATATTTATGGGGAACGTTGAAGTTCATTCACTATATTAGAAGATTATTTTCCATGTTTTCAAAGGTACTAATCTATTATGGTCATCCAATATGTTTTCATGTAATTTTATAATTATTCATCTAAATAGATGTAATATCAAATTATAATATGCTCAGGTCATTATTAAACCACACTATACCTTTTGGGAAATAATTTATTAAAATCGTTCAATAAAATTGAGGCATTCTACACTATTATAAAGTTTCCATTAACAAATTCTTCTGAATAGAATAGATAAATAGATTATTGGTTCTATATAAATTGCTTACACCACACATTAATCATTTAATAATCCTATAAATCCAGTCTATGATATATCATGATACTTCGAGATCATTGGAATTTTATAATATGTATTATTTAGACCTATAGATAATTTAAAATCTCTACGTATCATGTCGCAATAGTGTTCATTTTGGTTAATTAACAGGAAACCAACTTGGATTTTTTTTTGAAAGTACCAAAAAGATTATCCTAATCATTGAACATTATAATAATTATTTTACATGATATTTAGTAGGATACAATGTTGAAATCCAAGTCCAAATTCTAATGGACCTTTTAATATGGGAAGAGAAGATAATTCAACATATTGGTTCTTATTATTCATATTATAATATGAGTTCAAGAAAATATTAATTCTCATTTCCTAATCCATTTGATTATAAATTGGGACTCTATGTGGGGATCAACACTATTTTGCACCAAGTATTTTCCACCTAATAATAAGGCTGAGTAATCCTTTTAAAACCCCATGTGTGTGTATACGATCTATGTCACTCATTCTCACATCATCATATTGTCACCATCAGGATCTATTTAACATTAACTATAGAAAAGAATTTTTTTTTCTAATGTCATCCTTGATTTTATCTCCTTCCACTTACTCACCACCCCTCCCCACTAATAGTGGTGTTATATTATCCCTTAGGCTGATAACTCTTCAAACCTGTTTAACCAATGGTTGATACTATGAATGGATTCAACACTGAAGAATCATCAGAATGTATTATTTTGGTATTTTTTGAAGGGATATCCTTGTCCTCTAATAAATAATCTATATATATAGAAAATACCAACTCCCTTTAACTGTATTCTTCTGATAGAGTATAAATCTAAGAACCCGATTTGATCTTTCTTTTTCTAGGATGTTATAGGAGGTAGTAATTTATTATCTTAAGGAGATGATGATTTCATATTGGTTAATTTTTTATTTTATTGTTAGGGATGTTATTTAATTCTCCCCTTATTCTAGCATTGTCCCCCTAAGACAGTTTGGGGTGGTATATCTTGATCTCTTCAGTATAAGGATTAACATATGTATAAGTTTTTTGGGTGGAATCTTCTCTCTCTCTAAATCATACTAGCATTGTGTAATTATTTTAGGTTAATGGGTAATGTAAGGGATTTTAAAGTAAACTTACTTTTATTAAAAACCCAAAATAATAGTATTAATAAGAAGAAACTATGATTTGTTTCCATTTAGTTCTTCATGAAGCATTACACCTTGGTTGTGCTTGTTTAAATATACCCTTGAAATCTAATTGTGAGAAAATAATATTAATAGTTTACATACATTTTTGACATTAATGGTCAATTTTATTATTTTTTATTTCATGTTTAATTACTTTTTTCTGGTGTTTTAATTTTTTTTACTTAACTCATCGACATTAAACCATGATTGTTTAATTTTTCACATCTAATATACTATTAATGTTATTAGTCTATACTCATTTTCATAACAGTTACAACATTAATTGATTCTAACTTATTATTTTTTATTATCATATAAATACTTATATGATTTTTTGTAAAATTATTGATTATTATTCCTTGTTCAAGACTACATTTTGTTGAAGTAAAAAAATTAGTATTCTATTATGATTTTGAACAATTTTTTGAATATATTATTTAAGAAACATTTTATATCGGTACAGGAAATTTAAGAATAAATTATAAATTTTTTCCAGATGATTATAAGTGATAAAATATATTTTACCATAGAATATGATCTCATATATTTATCTTCACCACTCTATGGGTTATAGAATAGGGTTTGTACACTATGAAATGAGTTTGAAATAATTATGAGCCATTTTTATTTTAGGAGAATAAATATTAATTAATATGTAATGAATTAAATATTAAATTATTCTAGTTGGTTATTTTGACTATATATTTTTAATAGATAATAATATTGAGATTCCATTTTTTATGTTGAGTCTAGAACATTTATTTTTTTCTAGGTGATGCATAAATGATGGTCATGCACTTAGGCTGGGACCTAGCCCCTTTTACTTTTCATTTATTTTTCTTATTTTATATTTCCAATTTTCATTTTGTTATCCCATTCCTTCTTATGCACTCCCCTGGTGCTTCCCCTCCACACTACTGATAGTGGAAATGGGATATGGAGAGACAAAATGAGATAGGGAGAAATGTAGGTATTATTGTGGGGATTAGGAGGATCTGGATCATCGTGTGGAAACCATGGATCTCATAAAGGGGTGAATCTTCTTTGAGTTCCACCCAAGGGTATTCCATTTTTATATTTTTTTCATAAATCATTGTATATTTATTTTTTCGGGTTTTTTACCAATACTATGTCTTCTTTGGATCCCTAATGGGTGGATCTATAACTTCTAAGTAGAAAACTAGGTTTTTGGGTGATTTGAAAGGTTCCTGTTCATAAATCCCAATCACATGTTGTGTAATTTTGGAACATATGTAGTGTGAGTTTCCCATTCAAGGAATATGATATTTTCATAAGTACACTCCAAGGGGGGTATACAGTACTTGTATTTGGGCAGGGTTGAATAGTTGATTACCCAACTAGACAACCCATCTAGAGGAACATGGCCGAGTAGAGTACATGAACTGACCCCATGTGGGTTATATGCCATGTGGAGGAACATGAATAAGAAAGGTACATGACCATGCCATGTGATGTACAGGGGAAGGTACCCCATGTAGTGTACACTCTGTTTGCTGGATCAAAATGTCGTGTACTTGGTTTATTACATGCCAAGTCTTGCTGAGGTACAAGCCTAGGTGGTGATTTGGGGGAGAAGTCCATTTACTGGGTATACACAACATTTACTTCCCCCATGCTACCCACTTTAGGGTTTTTCATATCATTATTCCCATGAGTATGAATTGGACACATGAATAAGTTTTTCAAATAGATCATTATGGTTCCACTCTTTGGATTTCTTAAAGACTCCTTAGATTTGTTTTGGGGGTTTTATTAAATATTAAGGTTCATCCTCCATTAGTTAAATCCATGTATCTTTTGAGGGTGAGAAACTTTGGGACGAAATGATCCATGAGATATCTCTATTTTCCATTTGTCTCATAGAAATTCATTTAAGTATGTATCCCTTGAGTGATTTTCCCTTCATGCCTATGAGGATATGAGATTAGTTGTTTCTGATAATCTCTTATATGTTCACTCTATCAAAATAATGTACTGAGGGTCCCCTATGGGATGGATTCTCTTATATGTTAACTAAGGGAATCCCTTTCAGGATCCATTTACCTACATACTATTTGGAGGATCCAATGTAGGTTACCTCTATCTTATCTATATTTTTAAGGGTACCTTGTAGGATTCCACTTCTTATGTACTATTATAAGGATCCCCTATAGGATTGATCTATTTACATAACATTATAAGATCACATGTAGGATTCATCCATTTTCATCCAATTATGTGGATACCTATAAGGATTCCTTCACTTATGTGTAGGCCAGAAAGATTTTGATTAGGATTCCACTTATATGTATTAATCTACAGGACCCAATGGGTGAACCCAATTTTGACCAACCCAAAGTTAGTGCATTGGGTGGTTGGGTAATGATGTTGTGGGTCACCACCGTATAACCTATATTAAACTTTTAAACCTATGATCCCATTGAATTATTGTTGGTTTTAGGTTTTCGACAAATCTATCTCTTTTTTATGCATTTACCTATTTACTGTGGATGCAGAAATGATTACCAGAGGTCCTTCCTAGTTATGGCCATTGATCCCAGTGTGATGTAACTTTTATTACCTTTGGTATGTGCATATGTAATTCTTGGGATCTATCTTTTTCATTGATTGGGTGTTTTTATTTATTTACAAAGATTCAGATTATGATCCTTTTGATTGTTGTATTGTTTTACTGGGATGTTGAGATGCACTTCTTTGATCCATATTTTGTGATGAAGGTGTTCTATATTTGGGTATGATATCCCTATTTTTATGATATATGGTCAGGTTTCCCTATATTTATGATATACAATTATGTCATCTATATGATTATGATACATGATTATGATGTCCCTATTGATGATACTTTTAGATGATTATATTATCCTGAGCGACGGGGAAGATTACGCTCTCCCCAATTAAATACTTGATTACGGTGTTGGACATGAAATTCCACATCATTCAAATAAAATCATGCATTATTACCATCCCTAAAGTGATACACATGATTGAACAATTCATTATAAGAGATCTCAAGTGGTGGGAATAATGAATCCTTTTGGAGATATAATTATACACCATTTAATTGTCAGACCATTAGGTAATATCCAAGTTGCAATGTTGAGACCTTATATAGATAAGGAAGTATGAAGTATACATTGGACTAGATTCATGTGGTGACCATGGCATGACATCTTGATTTTTACCTCATTTATAAGATAGTTTTTTAGTATAAAAATATTTCATCATATTAATTAGATGCATGTATGGGTGAACCCAAGACTAGGAAATGTATCTCCCTATTGTGAACATGCTTTCTCAGAGAAATGTTAAGCATTGGCCAAACCAGGTATCTTAAATTTTGATTATGAAACATAAGATAAAATTAATAATACTATCATTGAGTGGTATGGTATCCAACTAAAGACACTTTTTACAGGACTCATAGAAGATCGAGATTGTGGACACAAGGATCAAATTTTGTTGACTATGTAATTTTTAACCTTAGTCAGGTATATTCATATTTGAGTATATATATATTTATTTTAATAAATGTGTGTATATATATAAATATAATTATAAATGGAATCATATTTCATAGTTTAATAGGATCACAAACCAATAGATCTGTTGGGGTTTCACTTTATTTGTTTTTTTTTGTTTTTTTTCTCAGATAGGATGAGTGTATTTAATGACCATTCACTCATGACCATAGATTTATACATTCATATATGGGTTGGACTACTTAGATTACTTCTCACCCTTTTACAGGTTCCTTAGAGTGAATTATGTCCATTTTCTCACCATTTTAGTTTGAGCACATATTGCATGATGAATAGGGTTGAGGCTCTGCGATGCATGATCAAGTGGAGATTCTCATGTAGATTACTATGATTGGGCTAGAGAAAATTGAATGTTTGATATAGATTTATTATACGGTCTACCTCGGATTTAATAGTAGATACATGTATTTTAATTTTGGTTTCCTTTATGAACTTTGGTATACGTGATCTATCTAATGAAATATCAGTATAGTTCATCTGAGATGGTTGTTCAGTATTTTATATCATTTTATTTATTATTGAAGCATGCTAAATTTCATCATATTACTTATTCTACACTTTATTTATTCATACTATAATTTATTTTGGGATATTTAGGTTATTTTTTATTTTATATAAGGGTATATCCTACTCACTTTACAATCTTAGACCCTTTTTATTAGTCAATAACGTTTGGCATATAGGGAGGTGCACTTGTGGGCTTGTGGTGAATTATATCGGGCCACCAGTTTAGTGTCACTCAGGTCAAGAAATTGTAATTTTTTATCATAGGTGTTCCTTTCCTATTGTATTACTATTTGGGATATGGTACATTTGAGTATTAAGAATTTGTCAGAACCTATGGTGGATATCTCACTGGTGCACTGCGAACTATTATTTTGGTTAGTTTTCCATGTTGTTAGGGATATAAGATTGTTATTATGATCTTTGATATTATAGTAGTATATTATTTTTTATTTTATAGGATCACATTTTTTATAGATGAAATAATTTATTATATATTCGAGGCTCATTTCCTATTGTAAAGAGTCCATTGATTGATTGTTTACTCTTATCATAAAAAAGAAAGAGGTGTATCATGCATCATATTTGGCATGCAAGATTAACATATAATAGGTCTTTTAGTGCATGATTTTACTAATGATAGAGTTCAAATAATAAAATTGTCAAAAAAACCTAAATTGTGTTTCCCCATATAGGTTTCAAGTGGAATTTTACTCAATTGGGCTGACTTGTATACATATTTCCTTTTTATGTTATGTGATGTGGATCTATGTTGAGACATTTGACGATGAGTTTGATGATTCAATCCTTTTAAATAGGAGGTGCAGTGACTATTGTAGGTCAATAGGGGATATGATTCCTTAATTATAGACCCCCTGAAGGTTTTTATTTCTTTGGATCAGTTATTTAAACTGTCAATAAAACTCTATAGATTTTTCTTACATAGACTGGAATGACATTCTACTTTTACAACCTTCATTTTATTATTCACTATTTGGATCACTGATGACAATACCAATAGGTAATAGGTTATTTCATGTGAACTGAACCTTTATGGGGGAATTACCTTTTGTGGATACCAAGTAAGAGTCAGTTCAATATATCTTCTACATTGGTGTCATGTCCTCTAGGAATTAGTTCCTTATAAAGATACTCAGAGAGGATCGGGCACAAGTAGGCCAATTATTGACATTTCTAACCCGCATAAGACAGTGGTATCTTTACCTCCATCAGATATGTTGTACTTTTGGGATAGGTGGTCAGACCTTGTGACCCACTTGTGAAACATGATCCTCCGAGATATGTGGGAACTTATTTTGACAGAGACCCTTGTAGGTCGATGTTCATTTTGATCAGGGGAAACCTATGGGTAGGGATGACATGAGTTTGTGGATGAATGATTAGGATGGGAGCTTGGTAATATGAAAATTTGAGTCCAATTCAAGGTTAGTGCTTGATTTTGTATAAATATGCATTCTTTTTTCTTGCAATTTTGATGAATCAACTATTGTACTATAGTATCGAGATTGGCTTCGACATGTAGGACTGTTCAGGTGCCTAGCCGGATCAACTAGTTTTTTAACTATTGATAATGTAATAAGAAAAAATGTAGATCCTCCTGACTAAAATGAAAATTGGTGTTGGATGGTCATGGGATAAATAATGGAACAGGTGAGGGGCCTAATTTTGGAGAGGATTTCCAAGGGAGCTCCCAAATTAATGAGACTAACATTCCATATAGAATAGTTGGCTTATCCTTTTGATTGATGACTCATAAGAATGTTAGTTGAGTGATGATGGTATACATTGGTTATGCATGGTACTATTTAAATTTTAATTCCATTTGTGGAAGTGTATGAGCTGAGGAATGATGTTTTCAGTACATTCTATTGGAATAGATTCCCAGAAATTGTTGCTAAAATGATGAATTAGTCTTTATGGTAGAGGAGATATAATAAATGAATTGAGTACCACCAGGTCGTTGACCTGTGTCTTGACCTAGACATGCATTATCATATAATGTGATTTTAGGAGTTGGTTTATGGTATGTATAGCCAGTTTTGATATGAGTGTGTCTCAGAGTGAGCTACACATGGATTTTATGGAATATTACTGTACTTCTAGTTAGTGATACTCATGTTATTTTTGGAAAATGTTTTGATTACATTGAGAGAGCAATAGTTATAGGTTGAGAATATTATCTTCTAAATTAACATTCCTGATCGGCGAAAGAACATGATGGGGTTTCACTTGAGGAATGGTGTTAGGTAATTCATAAGGGTGGGAGTTAACCATTGTCCATTTTAGTGTGGTGACATTCCTTTTTAATAGTAATTATGCATTTTTATTGGTGTTTGTTATTAGAGTTTAGTTTCATGATGATTATTGGAGTATTCTTATGGTATATAGTACCTAATCGGTCTTTGTTAATGTATCTCATTTTGAAGATAGTTGTTCTTTCTATGAGACTGGTCATTAGAAAGTCAATATGCAAATTTTTTTAGATTCATAGGCTAAGATTATGGCTACATTTGTCTACAATGGATTCTCAGGGATGAAAAGTATTATTATGGGGATATTATAAGGGCCAATGTTTTTATGGCCATGATATTTGAGCATAAATTTGAATTTTATTCTTTCAGATTCTTGTAAAGGGTATGAACGTATTTTTATAATTGTAGTTTTACTCTGAGAATAACTCGAACAATTATTTTTATCATAGAATAGGGTTTTTACTCTAGTACAAGAGTTTGGTATATTTCTAAGACGTACTAATTTTAGCAGAATAATTAATAATAAATATTTAAATAAATAATTATTAATTCAATCAGAACTATTCCTTCAGCTATATCATTAGAATGAAGTATAGAATTTTTATTTCATCTTTTTCATGGAGTCTCGAATGGATATTTTTTCCTTCATAATACATAAACACGGGTCGTGTGTCAGGGATGGGCATGGTCCTCATTTTCTTTTTATTTTCTTTTTCTTATTTTTGGTTTCAACGTTTATTTTGTTTCTCTTCTGGATTTTCATACACACCCCAAAAAATTTTCATTCATGTGACTTAGAGAATAAAATAGAGTGGGGGTAGAGAGAAAGATAGTACTAGTAATTAAGGTACCATTATGAATCTCATGAGGAGTTAGATCATCACACTACAGTCATGGATAGTGGAAATGGGAAAAAGATCAGCGGATTCAGCCCAAACATATTCCAAATGTTTCCATTAATCCCTATATATTTATTATTTACAAGTTTTAAACCCATATACTGATTGTTTAGGACAATTTCTGGGATGATATATACCTCTATAAATGAAAATGGGGGTTTCATTTGATTTGAGGGGTTTCCCATTCAGAAATCCTAATCCAAAGGCGTGTAATTAAAAAACACATGCCATGTGTTCTTCCCGTTTAGATAATATGGAATTTTCAAAGGCACACACCATGCATCGAGTATCAATGTCTTGTACTATGACTTGGTCTTATATATGGTTACCTAACTATATATCCCTTTTATGGGAACATGATTGTGCAGAGTACATGACTAGAAGTGGTTTGTGTTTCACACCATGTATAGGTACCCAACCAGTTGAGGTACATATCCAGGTCATATGAGCTAGACAAAAGGTACCCCATGTAGGTTACATGCTATGTACTGGGTATACACATTATGTAATTCACCTTTGATACACTTTATTGGGTATTTTATATTATTACACAAGGTATTTGGAATTAGACACATGATTTATCCATTTTGAGTGTTTTTTCACAAATATTACATTGGTGATACCCTTGAGTTTATTCGAGGACTCCTGTGTGGTGTTTTGAATATTTTAATAAATTGAGAGGTTCTTCCACTAGTAATTAATCTAGCTATCTCCAACGAGTGAGACCCTTTGATTTGAGATGATCCTTGAAATATAAGTATTAACCAGTTCTTTTTTATATCTTCCATTAAAGATTTATCCCTTACGATATAATCCATTCTGTCCTAGGAGGTGATGAGATTGGTTGTTTTTAAGGATCCCTTATACGATGAATCTATCTTATTCAGGTACTCAGTGTCCCATGTGGGATTTCATCACTTATATGTTGACTAAGGGAATGCCATGTAGGATCCCATTAATTTTATATTATTATTAGGATCCCTTATAGGATGCCTCTATCTTATCACTATTATTACAAGTCCCATATAGGATGCATATTCCTACGTACCATTCTAAGGATCCCGAGTATGATGCCTCTATTTATATACAATTAGAGGATCCCATGTTTTATTCATAACTTTACCATTATGAATACGCATCCCTAGTAGGACTCCTTCTCTTATGTATAGACTTCAAGGATACTGATAAGGATGCCTCTCCTATATTTTGATCTGAGGGGCCCAATGGGTGCCCCCATTTTTATACCACCCATTTGCTAGTGTATTTGTGGTTTGGGTGGTGATGGTAACTAGTGTCACCTTAGAACCTATACTAAACTTGTAAGCCTATGAGGCTATGTTTGTATAGGTGGATTTAACAATTTAGACACACTCAAAATTATATTTATGTATCCACATATTTATTTCTTATGTATTAATGATTACTAGAGGTGCCTCCTAGTTTTTGGCTTTCGATCCTAGCATGACATGACATTCTGTTCCTTTTGGATGTGCATTAGTACTTCCGTGTATCCTTTTTATTCATTTATTTGGGTTTTCAAACACATTTCACAGGATTTGACGTTTTACCTTTTTAATGTTTTATTATTTTATTGGGATGTCTAGAGGTACTCCCTAGGTTCCAGATTTTGAGGAAAATGTGTCTGATATTTGGGAATGAAATCTATATATTTATGATATGTGACCATTGAATCTGTATGTTTATTATGTATAGTCATTGAATCCATATGATTATGATACATGGGCATGGAGTCCCTACTGATTATACTCATTGATTATTATGCTCTCTCGAGTGATGGGGATGATTATGATCTCCCTGATCGATTACAAGATCATCATGTTGGACATATATTTCCACACCATTCATATATTATCATGGAAGATTATTCTCTAATAGATGATGGGGATTATTTTACCCTCCCTAAAAAGAGTCATTGAAGGGTGGTCATGATGACTTACTAGTGATCTCTCCTTACACATTTCTTCATGGTCATACCATTAGGTATTTACCAAGTAAAGATTTCATGGACACCTATTGAATGGGATCTAGGGCTCAAACATTGGACAATATAAACATGGAGAGTGTTTCATGACATATAACTCAATAAAATATTAATTATATTTTAGATCGGTTGTAGAATCCATCATTATAGTGATTGGAGGAAAGTATAGTTTAACTGAAGGCTATGACATGTATTCCCTAGTGGTGACATTGCTTGCTCAGAGGCATTTTCATTTCAATCCATATTTGGTATTTTATATTAGGATTACATAACATTTGATAAACTTAATTTTACATGGATTGTGTGGAATGACATCCAACTCAACGAAAATTCTACATGATTCCCAAATGATCTAGACTGTAGACCCAATGGTCGAATTCTATTAATAATGTTATTTTTCACCTTACTTCAGGTTATTAATATATATATATACATATATATATTAACATTAATATAAATATATACAAATAAATTTAAATATAAATGGTGGAAAATACCCCAGTTGACTAGGATCATGGAACTAGGGAATGGTTGGGGTTTCACTTGATTAATTTGAATTGTTTTTTGAGTTGTGTCTTTTCTAGGATGAGAAAATTTCATAACCATGCTCTTATTAACGAATATTTATAGGTATATCTTTAGTGGCCTAATTATAATATTTCACCAACATGTATTTGAACCTCGATGTGAATAACTTATGTTATCTTTTTAGGTTGATCACAAATTTTAATATGGATAGGATTGATTTATACAGCTTCACGATTAAGTATCAGTACTATTTTGGATTCATTTCATCTAGTTAGTGTATCTCAGTATTGTCTTAGAAACCAGGTATGGGGTGTTGATTAGAGTTATTAGTAGATCGCTATATATTTATTACAGTTTACTTTATGTCCTATAGTATATTTGATTGTCTCAATGGGTGATATATGTTGTACATATGAACTGGCTATTATAGCTTTTATAGCATTTCATTTATTATTGCAGCATATTTCGTTTCAGCATATTTACTTCATCTATATTTTGTTTCTTAATTCTATGGATAAAATATTGTTAATACTGATTTTGATACTCTAATATGATGGTATATTCTCTCAATTGATCCACCATAAACCCTAAATACAATTCAGTAGCCTCTGGTGTATGTGAAGGTGAACATGGGGCCTTATGGAGAAATGGATCAGGGCATTGGTTTATTAGCACCCTAGTCGAGATGTTACACCTAATTCGTGAGCATGATTCTTGATGAATTTTGATTATATTCCATATTTTGAAACAGTGTGATATATAACTATTATTCTACAATTAAATTATTACCATTATTTTGGGTTTATTTAATGTTTTTCATATATATAGACTATTATTTATTATTTATTTATTTTACAAGTGTTAGACACTTTTTTCAGGTTCCAACATAACATGTTTATACAAGTATCACAAGAATTTGTATATATATATATATTTGTGTGTATGTAAATCATATATGTTTATCCCTATGATGATATATATACATACATGATCTATCCAATGTGAAGATGAGTGACCTATTTGGAGAGGATGATTCTTGATACACATATACAATTCATCACTATGACGAATGAGTGGCCTCATAGGGAAGTTGATTATGGATATATATATATATTGATATATATATATATAAAGACAAATGTTTCGTCCTATATAGGATTGGTTCTAATAGGAATCATTGATGGATAGGTCCCTTAGAGTTATAGGTTCTCCATCATTGATTTTTAACATGACTCAATGTAGGTTTAGTTGAGGCCTATTAAAAACTATGAGTGTGTGATTACTGCATGGAATTTTTATACTATGATTTTAGATCACAATATATTATTTTATATGTATCTATTTATTTGAATTAATTATTTATTATTTAGTTATTGCATGTCTACATTTTAATATTGTGTGTGATAATTGGTTTTATTATAAAATAGTTATGTTTGATCTGTGACATCCCTCAGTTACATTATACTCACACCCTATATATTTTACTCTAAAATTCATATCAACATTGTTTTATGTGATTCATGAATTGGAATGTAACCCTTGAACAAGGGATGAGGGAAAATAATCATGGTTATTCATCACATGTGTTGTATAGATTTGGCATGGACATGTTTGTATTTTTTAGTGGAAAAATGTGAAAGAACATAAGGGTTATACATGGTAGTTATTATAAGATATATCATCTATATAACATTCCATTTTTTCTCTTTAGATATTGTTTGTCTTATATATTATATATATAATTTAATTTTGACTTGATGCACCTATTAATAAGTTTTTTGTGTGTTTTTGGACAACATTTTCATTTTGTTTTATTTAATATAGGTTCTACATTATGGAATATATTGGTACCCCTAGTTGAAAGGTATATTAGTGACTAATAGTTGTAGTTGTAAGGTTATTCTATGTATTAAAAGGTGATGAAAAAATTTCATTATGATTATTTTAATATTTTTATATGAATATAATGTAGATTTACCTTCTCTAAATTATACAAAATCAATCACATTGTATTCTTTCTATCCTATCACAATTCAGAGGTGAAACTGTTGTCTTGTAAAAAATCAGCTCACTTCCACTAAGGTATGAAGGTCTGATCGTTATAAAATAGATTTGTATTTATTATCCGAAGAACAAATTAAATATTCCACATGATTTTTTTCTTACTAAAAATTTGAAAGGCTGGTTATTAAGAAGAGAATTTTTGATAAATATGGAAAAATAAAGAAATATTGAAATAGGAAAAGAATTTGGTGAAATAATATTTTAGGCAACATTGATACAATCATTTAATTTTGATAAATTTGATAAGATTATTGCTTAATTTAAAGTAACCCATATTTATTATTTTTAATGAAAATGAATTTTAATTTTTAAGAAATATTGGAAAGTATGGATCCTTATTATTTTATCTTGAAAATATACAGAATTTTTTTACAATAATTATTTTTTATTATCCACATGATTTTTAAGTTATGGAGTTTTATTTATGATTTTTTGATGCTATGTTATATTTATATATACATTTAATTGGGTGTATAATTTTTTATTCTTCTTGTAAACTATATTACATCAGGTCAAATATCAATAGTTAATAGAAATATTAATATTTATTTTACTATTTTATTTACAAATTTTAATCCTACAAATAACAATGATAAATAATTTTAAACTCTGAATCCTAATAAAAATAAATTAATTTATTTGGAAAACACAATAATGGGATTACTAATTTTCCATGATCATGGTGGGAGTAAACTTTGGTTTATAGATAGTTTTATCATTTATACCCATTTTAAGAATACTACTAATATTACATCATTATTTTGAAAATACATCTATCTACCTTGACAATTTGTGGGATATAATTTATATCCATTCTTATTAGTTTTGTCTAGAATTGTAATTTTACACTAAGTTGGTATCTAAACCGCTTTTCATCAAGTTCCCTTTATATTTTTCATGAAATAATATAAAGGCATTGACTATAATATATATGTTTTCATGATATTCTTTAAAGACTATAGTAATTTAAAATATTTTAATAAATAAAATATTCAATTTTTTATTTTTCCCATTTAAATACACTGATACACCATCATGTTTCCACGGTTACATAGCCTATAGAATCAACGAACAAACATCTTTATGATTATTTAATATCCTATATCTATTTCTACACACATCTATTATATTTTCATGATTATTCGTAAAAAAATATAAGTATGTTGTAATGATTATTTCGTTGTGTGGTTTTTTAAATGGAAAGTGTATATATGATTTATGTGGATGTCCTTTTACTAATCATTGAATTTTTATTCAATTCCCAAATATCTTCAATCCTATTATATAAAAAATAGAATATGAATTTTTTTAATTACAAAACAAAAAACACTTAGTGGTGATCTTGCAATATTCATTTATAGGGAATTTTCTAATATTATTTATTATGTTCTAAAAATACCATCTCATATGCATATTTTAATATTTTGACTAATTTTAGTATTTTATAATTATGTATATTATAATAATTGATTTATTTAAACACATGAGAAATAAAATAATACTCTTAAGTGTGGGGGTGGGGTAATGAGGGACATCTTTTATTAATATATAATTTTTTAACTCTAATATTTTACCTTCACTTTTCCCCAAAATAACATTTTCAGAAAATTTAATTCAAACCATACTAAACACTGAAAGAGAAATTTAATTTAATTTTAAGTCTTAAAGAAAAATCAATATACTTATAAATAATATAGAGGTGAAATTAATATAAATCATATGGTGATCTATTTTATTCAAATAATAGAACATAATATAGAATACATTTTTCATTAATATGTTATTATAATGTAGAGGTGTGTCACAATAATGTATAAGTGTAGAAATTTTTTTAAATAGATTTAATTACAATATATTTTAATTTTTTATGATGGAATTTTAAATAGTCCATAAATTTTTTAGTGAAAATTTATCTAAAGAACATGAACATATAATTGTGTTTTTATGAGTTAAATAAGGTTCCATCTATGTTTTTTGAAACATTATTTTCCCTATGTGTGTAAAAGTTATTATGTGAGGGATTTGATGGGTATTTTTTCATTTTTTTTTCTCATATAATTTTTTGTAATATTAAATATTTATGTGAATATATGTTTATTAAAATGCTATTTTACTTATTTTAATAGTTTTTATATTTTTTAGTTATTTTCACGGGATTTAAAAAATATTATATAATAATAGTATTTTTATTATTATATAGTGGTATTATTTATATTTTTATTTTCTATATTGTATTTATTATTTTTGTTATATATTCTTATAGTGATTATTATATTATTATTATTTTTATTTGCTAATTTTATTTTGGTGAGGAAAATGGGGTTATAACACCTTTCTCTTTAAGTCTATTTATATGGAGATTAGGACCATTCATTAATGGTGTTCCCAAGAGATTTTGTCTTTTTTTGGGATGATTATTTTAGTTGAGGAGTGGTGTAAAGAGAAACCATAAATGAATGAACTTGCCTCTTTAATGGTTTTGCAATTTGGACTGTATGCTAATATGTCTATCAAGGAGGGTTTAACTCATACATTTTACTTTTTAGGGATTCCGTTGGTAGGCGAATTTCAAAAAACTGTTACTCAAATAATTTTGTTTAAAAGTATGATTTCATCTATGCATGTTTAGAATTATGAAATAAATAAATCATTTCTTGTTTTTTTAAATGGGATATATCATGGATGAAGGATAAAATGGAATATCATGTCTCATTGATTCAATGATTTATTTTCAGGATGTGTATTTCAATTGTTCATGTTTTTTTCATTATCTCATTCAAATTTATGCTTTGAAGTAGTGGGCCTTGAGTTTTTATCATTTTTTTAATACACTGTACCTCTAAATTCATGAATGGTTTTTATTTTAACCCATTTATTATTAATAATGTCTATTTAACAATTAGGATTATGAATTTTTCATTTGAATTTGATATTATATAATCCGAATATTCTTTATAAAATATTACATTTTTTGGTGTCCAATTTTAGATTGATGTATGCAATTAAGTGGTTTGGTTTATTCATTTTCGTAAGACTATGGTTGATGTTGATCATAGAGATTAATTTATATCTATTTTTGTTTTATCAACTCATTATGATCTCAATCACTCAATTCATTTTAATAATGTCCCAAATTTCTTTGTTTATTGTTGGGTTGTTGGCTATTTGAATTATAAATTTCATTAATTTATGAAATATTGTATTTGTTCATAAATATGTTGTTCATAAAATTACTACAGAAAAAATAATATGAATGTTAGAGAATTTAGATATATTATTAGTTTCCATTGTGTAAAAAAGATATTTGGGAATGATAAATATCAATTTCTAAATCTGGGAACATGGTATCAATTCTCCAAATTGGGGAATTGGAGTGGACTATTTTTTCACTATAGTGTAAATTACTACTAGATGTGATGGATTTCAATTTTACTTTGAGTATCTTGTGGATTTTCAAGTTCATTTTGTTCCTTAGGGGATGGTTGATGTAGATAAAACCAATCCCTCTATTTCACAGGAGAATGATAAATTAGGGGCTATAATTCATCGAAAATTCAAGAATATGGCTGATTGTGTGGCCAGTAAGCAAAATAAAGGTCACTCACAATTGTATGTTGTTAATTTTATGGAGTAGGAGAAGTTAGTTGTAGATGTATATGTAATAAATTAATCACATGCATGTTATTTTTGGGCTATAGGTAGTATAAATTAGGTTTCTACTCACTCGCCTACATTGAAGATGAAGCTAACAATGTAGTGTAAATAGTTCTTCAAACATAGGTGAAAGACCCTCCACTTTAGTGCATATAAAATGAGATTAATAACCAAATTAGGGAAATCTATGTAGGGTGTGGTTATATTTTGTGGATTAAACCTCACCCCAATGCATTAAACCATATAAACTAGTTCCAAAAAAATGAATGAATGATTTATTTTATGATGAGTGGTTTTAAAGAAGTCCCTCCCTAAAAAATATTTAAATGAAATGACTTTTCTAAGAAGAAAATAAAAATTGTTATGATATATCAAAGGTATTCCTTATATAAATTTGGATCATATTATGACTATGATTCATGAAATGAGATTTTATACTATGATTATTGAATTGGTATTAGGGAAGTCTGTATAGTTTGACCCTTTCTTCTTTTTATATATTTTCATTCTCTAATAGAGTAGAGAAGGGGGTTTTGGATGCTTTCAAATTTAATTTATTAATAGTAATATTATAATTATTAAATAAACACACTAGTGGAATAGTGGTGTTAGTTGGTTCACCCAAAGATATTATACCCATGTTTGAATCATAGTGAAGATGAATTTATAGAGTTATTATAGAGTCATTATAGTGATAATGTTGTAGAAACTATATAATTTAGAGTAAAAAATGTAAACACTAAAAAACTTCATTAATGGTCCCATTTTATATGGGTATGATTTTATGGCCTATCAACCCTACATGTAAGGAATTGTGGCCAAGTTATTAGGCATTAAGGCCTTGTTTGGGTGTTTGGGATGTTCAACTGGGTTGTGTGAACTTTGTGGGGGGGGGGGGTTGGAAATACATTCTAATTAATTGGTTATGTATACTATTTCAAATTTTGATAACACTTAATAAATTTTTAAATAATTATTATTTATATTTAATACATGGACCATAGTTTAGTGGTAAGGGATTGGGGCTGACAACCAATAGATAATTGATCAAATATTATCGAATAAAAATTACAAGAGTACTTTTGTAGTACTCAAGTAGGATGGGTATTATATAAGGTACTATAGAAGTCTATGAACTATAATAATTTAGTATTTTAGAATATTTTTTATTAATATTGGGGTCTTTGTAATATACAAATTGTTTCTCGGTATGCCACTCATTATGTTTTAGTAAACCTATTTGAGCTTGATTTTTTTTGTTTTTGATCATGGTAATTTCACGTGTGAGCCTATTGAGTTTGTTTTGGGAGGATAAAAAAGAAGAAGTGATGTCTATATGAATAATTAATTCAAACCATTAAATGTTATTTATCTTTATAAATATTTTTCGGAAGACACCATGAACATTATTCTGTTTTGAATAGTTCTGGGAAGAACCCCTCAATAAAATTCACATCTTAAACAGTTTTGGTTAGACACCATGAACATAATTCACATCCTGAAAATTTCATGAAAGGCCCCATGATTTTATTTCATATCCTATATTTTATTATATTGACCCCATGAAACTAATTCACATCCTAAATAGATTTGGAAAGACCCATTGAACATAATTCACATCCTAAGTTGTTCTTTGTAGAATCCATGAACATAATTTATGCCTTGAATAGTTTTTTTCATATCCTATAGACCTCATTAATTCCATCAATGGTTTTGGGAATGCACCATAGACATAATTCACATCCATAATCGTGCTAGGTAGATCCTATAATCATAATTCACATCCCAAATAGTTTTTTTAGATCCCATAAACATAATTGATGACCAAAATAGTTCCGGATAGACCCGGTGAACTTTATTCACACCTTGAATATTTATAAGTAAAAATTATGAACATAAATCATGGCCTGAATAGTTTTGGGTAAATCATAGGAATTTATTTCATCCCCTAAATGGATCCCATGTAAATAAAAAACTTATCGAATCATTGTCACAATGTGTAATTTCCTTTTTTTGTTCTTTTAGATGAAGGCAAGAGATTGGTTGGATTATATGGGAATCAAGGACTATTCAATGTGAATAGCCTATTCACAACATGAATTATCCATTCCCTTGGCTCTATTAAACACTCCATTAGAAATTTTCATGTTTTTTTATAATGTGAAACCTTCTCTTGTCATAGACCTTCTACATGAGAACTCTGGAGAGTTCCTATCTGACCCAATAGATCCTATCATTTGATCTTGGTGTTTTGGATTTCCAAATTTAAGGTAAGCCTTCTAGTCACTCTTATACTTTCTATTTCACTATCTTTCCTTGGGGAAGCCTTGTCGATAGAACATTCAGTATCAAATGAATATATTTAAAAAAAATTCAATTTTTACCATGGACAATGAGTAATTATTTGTACCTACTATGATTTTGAGGTGGTTGTTCAATAAAAACACCATAAAAGTATGTTTTTAATTATTCTAGTATATGAAATTATTAATATAATGCCAACATGTAGTGCATACAACCCGTCTAATAGATTAAATCATGTTTGAGGATAATCCTGTTTCTTAAACCACCCATGGATTATGTTGAATTCATTGGTGTTGATATTAAAATTGCTAACACCTGAGAGGTGAACCAACCCACTGTTTTGTGATGACTAGAATACCTGGAATTTTGAATTTTGGAATATCTTTTAAAATGCGGTGATTTCAGGAAATATAATCACTATGACTCAAATCAGTTAAATTAAATGTAATCATCTTTCCATATTGACAAGGTGATTTGTGTCTATACTGTATTACAAATGGATTTTTGTCTAAAATGATAAATGAAATAGAAAACTAACTTTATGAAATGCAATTGAATATGAAATGTAAATTAGAGGAATTAATCTTTTCTATTCTGATAATATATCTAGTATTCTTTATATTTGTCCATTTCAATTTATTTCATAGCAATTTTCATGATACAAAACTATTGTGATTGATGTATGAGGGTGGGATGTTACATAGAATATTGTGTTTTTTAATTTTATTAATTATTATTTGGATTGGTTCTTGGAGGCACCATTTGTTATGCATGAGGGTATTGTTCTTTGTTACAATATCACGATGATGGTGTGATGTGTGATTTTTTGATATTTTTTTTGGATTATAATAATGGGGTACATACTACCTAAGGGTAAGATGCATAGTCACTAGATGCCTAAAAATGAGATGCAATATTTAATGAGGTAGTGATTCACAGATTCATGACATTATAATGGAGATTAATCCTTTTTATAATAATCCACAAATGACAAGGTTAACTATTTCTATATAATAAGACCAACCACTTCATAGAGATAACTAGAATCATGTAGAATTATGTTTGTCTATCCAGGGTGTAATCCCTAAACATAGGGCTTAGTTGTCTTATTCTTTTTGAAATATTAATTTATTAATTTAATACCCCTATTTATTATTTTATTAAATATAATATATTCATAGGATGGATTTTATAGAAAATTTTTGTGGTTGACTATTTTTAAACAAACATCTTGTTCTTATCATTACTTGGTACATAGGAAGATTTCATCAATTCATGTTTGTATAAGGGTAAGTGGTTTTGTGTAGAATGGTTTTTTCTAGATGGGTTTGAGTTTAGAGTCGAGACCAGTATAGAGAGAGGCATATTTTCTTTTAGGGAGTTTAATATTTTCATTTTAGAAATTTATTTTTATGACATCTTGCATAACATTTTTTAATATTTTAGCCTAACATTATATCGGATTTTTTATTATTTGACTGCTATAATTTTTCCTTTATTCTTTTGTGGTCTATGTTTATATTTTTATATTATTTATTTTATTATTTCAAATATTTACTAGAAGGTATAGTATTACAAATACCTTTCATAATCACTCACATCTAATCAGTTGTGTCTTGCATATGGAGATGCACTATTGAAGTAACATAATCCACCCAACATGGTTATGTGAGGAAGCCCCAGGCTAGAGATGATACAAGGAGGTATTATATGTGGGAATTTCATTTGGATTGATTTAATATTTGTGATTGGTAGAAAGGAGACTTAACTTATTTTGGTACCAATATTTAGTTCATTCAAGGGTGTAGATAACCAATGTACAAGGGAAAAATTGAGTTCCCATGGATGGGATTATTTTTCATGTCATTATAAAATTATTATTTTGATATTATTTCACATTAGGTAATTCACTTGTTGTGTTATATTACCATTAATTTATATTTTACTCATGGATTGTTATGGCATGATATTATTTTGAATTAATCATGATATACACATAAGGGTATATGTTTACTTTTGTTTTTCATTCTATAGAAACATTATTTTAATCTGAAATATATTCCATATAAACTGTGAAATGAAATCCCTATATACACCTGAAAAAATGAAAATAATGATATCATTATGTTACTCTAGTTCACTTGTTAAGAAAGGTGAAGAGTAACCTTGAGCTAATGGTTCTTTTTTATTTTTAGCAATTGAGGATTAACATATTGTGTTCCTATTATATAACATGTTTTTTTAAAATTATATATAAAATCCTTCCTTAATGTATTTGAATCGAGCATCAAGAGTGTGGAAATTAGCACGACTCAAATGAAATTGAGCCAAAACATCAAATAGATCTAGAGAATCAGATGGATGATCATCTCCATGACAACATCATGAGGGATATGTGTTCCATAGAGTGGAATAAAGTATAAATTGATTCATTAGTATAGGATTTGATTAGGGAGTTTCAACTATATCATCCACATGTGTTCATTGTGGAGGGAGGACCCCCAAAAGATGAGTTTTGGACTGAGTCGGTCTAGATGATCTTAATGGATCTAGAGACACCCATATATGTGAGGGTTTAGAATGATTATTAAATTCATTTAGGACCATCGATGAAATTGTGGGACATTTTTTTCAAGATGAGATGCAATATGATCTATCGTTGAAGGAAATTGAGGTGATGTTTATGACCCACTTTTATTTGAACACATTTAGTGATGATATGGATTACACGTTCATGCGATTGACATAGGAAGAAATTCCAGTGATGTAGTATATTTGATTCTTAACTATCCTACTTCGGTTTTCTCCTTTTTTAGTAGCTGATGATATCACATATGAAAACCATTTTATGGATGGGATTCATAATGAGATATGGTCACAAATGAACAACATTATCTTGAGTATATTTATATAAGTTATTAACCAATCTCTAATCGTGGATGGATACCCAAGAGAGGCCCCAAATGGTTTACAGACAGTTTCATAATGGTGATTAGAAATATTTTATTTTGTTTTGAAAAATATTCATTATTAAAATTACTACCATAAAATTAGTGGGTAGAGGATCCATGGGAGTGTACCTTTTCCTCGAGAACGTGGATTGGTACACTGTTTTTAGTGTCGAAGGTTGGGCCACAAGAACCTAATGTTTCCTTACTATAATGAGCAGTGTTGTTCTTATGGTGGGTTGGGCTATATTTAGATGTCATATAGGTTCATTAAACAACAGAATAGTGGTAGTCGACCAGAAAAGGCACTAGGTTCTAGAATGGACATAGATACCCCTCACAATATATGATGTTAGAGTTCCCCTGGACGTTCAGTCTAAGGTAGGGGATGTGGTGCCCAAAATAGGAGTGGCATTACAACCTAGAGGTAACAACACATTGGATTTAGAATGAGTTAAAGGAAGTGGGGTGAGTCAGTTACACACAATGCAATGTACTCTAGAAAGTTTTGATGTTGGACCTTATACTATAATTGGTATAATTATTATATCATCCACTCTTTTGGGTGTTTTATTTTATACTGGAGTATTGTATTAATTTTTTTATTCAAAATTTTCAAAAAAAAATTAGTCTTAGATAAGGAGATCATGTATGGTTTTATAACCATTAAGGCACCATTGGTATTGAGTTCAAAATATGTCAGACTTGTTAAGTAGTGGTCTCTTGAAATTAGTTGATACAATTTCCTTTGCGATATTTTTTTTTTAAATGCCATGCTTCAATTTAATTTTTACTATGGATTGGATAGCTCTATAAATTTCTAATTTCAACTATTATTGGATGATTGTTACATTTATCTCTGTAGAAGAGGACATCTATACTCACCAGGGTGAGTGGGATCTTCAAGATGATCATGTCAGACCAATATAGAATAAATTGGATTATTCCAATGATCAGATAATAAGTTTTTTTCTAGATGATAAAGGAATAATGAAATAAAAATATGGAAACATTGATGATCATTTTTTGGACCTATTTCCTAAATAGTTCATTAACATACCACTCGAGTGGGAGATTTATTTCTCAATCGATTAGGTGCTGGGAGAAAATATAGTTTCTATCCCCCCATATATGATTGAACAAGTGGTTTTTGTTGAGTATAAAATTTATTTCGGAATATATATAATGAAAGAGGTTTATAAGGACATAGGTATATCCCTGGGGCACTCTTGTGATTGTTTTCATGAAGGGTGATGGGAATTTATGCCTATGTGTATATTATTAGAGGCCAAACCAAATGATGAAGATGAACGTGTATCTCCTTCCCTAAATCAATTATATCATAAATTAATAAAGTTGTTCCCATATTTACACCAATATTTAATTGATGTTATGGTATTATTAGTTGTGAGTGAGACCTCCATACATACCACCGATTTCATTTGAGAGTATGTATGACATGTCTATGTTTGTGGGGATGTCATTTAGACTTAATAATGAACAAGTTGTATTCATGGACATGATGAATCTGATCATTCATCCAATCATGGATTATTTGTGGAGGTATCCATTAGATATATATTGGTGTACTCCCAGTCTATATATGATCTTTCCCAACATATTCACATCATCATGACTATTCTGGGATAACATAATCTTTACACCCACCTATCCAAATTTAGTTTCTATATTGAATGGTTTCACTTCTTGGGTAATGTTATCTCTGATGCTGGAGTCTAAGTGGACCCATAGAATATTATAGCTATAATATCTTGGAAGAAAACTAATAATTTCATTATGGTTAAAATATTTTTGGGTCTAGTATGCTTGTGTTAGTGTTTAATTCAAGAATTATCTCTTCTTAAAGCACCAATGACTGTGATGAATTAAAAATGGGTTATTTTTTTTTCTTATATACTTGAAGAAAGGAATTATAGGATCCAAATAGTTTATTGAGCTCATCACTGATCCTCACCTTGGTAGTTATAGGTATGGATTATACCATGTTTGTTAATGTATCTGATGTACGACTATAAAATGTTCTCACACAAGTTGACCGAGTTATTTATTATCGACCCAATCATCTGAGACTGCATGAAAATAATTACCATACTCATGAAATATAGTATTATACAATATTAGACACCTAGAGATGATAAACACAGTATTTGTTGGTTTAATTTTTTTTTGGTATACATGAATAATAAGAGCCTCGATTATATATTTTATCAGTGAGACATGATGATTATGTTGAGGTCGTTGGTTGAGTATCTATAGACATTTGAATTTGAGATGGCTTATGCAATTGGAAAATGAAAAATTGTCACTAAATCCATGATCAATTAGGAAAAAATGCATCTCAATGTTTAAGATTCCAAGGGATGAGTACTTATGACATCATCATATATTAGACCCATACTTCTGGACTAGATAATTAAAAAATGTTATCTCTTCTGAATAGCTCAGATCATGGGGAAAACATAAATAGTGGGATACATCATCATGATTATCCCAATAAATAAATTATTCCTTCTTAAAATTGTCCATGTATGGGATCTTATTGTCTTACCTGATGGGATGATGAGAGATTTTCATGACTCTAAACAGGTGGTATATCCATTCTAAAATATATGTATTGTGACCCATATATTCATGTTTAGGACTGAAGATTGAGATAACGGGATTATTGACAAGTTGTTTCACCTATCAATAGGCGAAGTTCAAGAATTATAGTCCTTCTAGGTTGCTGCAGACTCTACCCATTATTGAATCGAAATATGATGGTATCACTATGGATTTCATGATAGGATTACACAAGAATCGTCACAGTATTATCCAATATGGTTGATTATGCATTGAATGAACTTGGTAACCCACTTCTTGATTAGGAGGGAGATAATCCCCATTGATGGTCAGGGTAGTCTCAGCATGAATGAGATAGTTTTCCTGTATGGAGTTCTAAGATAAATAATTTCTAATAGTGATCCTCATTTCACATCTCGAATCTAGAAGCATTTTTAGAAGGAACTGGGAACAAAATTTCATCAAACTGCATTCTATCATCCTTAGAGTATCAGATAATTTGACAAGACAATTCATATCTTGGAGGATATTTTGTGATCATGTGTTTTGTAATTTGGTGGTTCTTGGGAGTTAAATGTAGCACTCATTGAGTTTACTTATAACAACAGTTTATAGGAATTCATAGAAATGGATCATTTGAATTCATTATAATGATGCTCATATTATTTTCCTCTTTTTTGATTAGAGTTAGTTGAGTACGTTCACATCAATCATATTATCATGAAGGGGATGTTTAAGTAGGTTTATCCGATCAGAAAGTGGTTTTTGATAGTGAAGATCTAATATCAATCATACGATAACCATCAGAGATGGACTATAGAGTTTGGGGTTGGTCATAATGTATTCCATTGACATTAACCTAGGCTACTGAGATTACAAATCAAGAAGTAATGGAATCTTGATATGATGTTTTTCAATCCATTTTATATAGTAGAAATTATTGGTCAAGTGGTGCACTGTGTTTTCCTTCTAGAATACTACAGTTCAATGCACAACATGCTTCATGTGTCACAGACTCAATGATATCATAAAATACATTCTAATATAATAGATACTGGTGATGTTGATCTATATATCAAGAAATCATTTCAGGAATCCAATTTTCATTGTGAATCATACTGAGAAAAATATATATGTTAAGACTTTTCTACTCTTATGAGTATTGTAGTATCATGTGCATGTTCAAGAGGATACCTAGGAAATGGAATCTGATATGCGGACATGGTGTCATGAATTGATCAATCACACCATCCAATATTCCTTGGATCACAACTTCATGATTGTTTTTTATATTGTGGGGATGTTGTATGATCCCAAAATATTTAGGTATATCTACCCTTATGTATTGGTATAAATCTTAGAGCTAGGTTGTTTTTCCTTTGGACCCTAGGAATCATGTTCATAAAATAGTTGGGTTGGTTTTGGGATAAAGAAGCCAAGGAACTATTGTTGGGATGTAGAATGAAGTCACACTATGGATTGTCAATTCACATCCTGAATAGTTTTTCATAAACCCCATGAACATAATTCACACCTTTAATAGTTTGTTGAAGACCCCGTGAACATAATTAACATCTTGAATAGTTTTTTTTCAATCTCCATGAATATAATTCATTTCCTGAATAGTTGTGGTTAGACCCCATGACAATAATTAACACCATTAATAATTCCATGTGGATCCCATAAACATAATTCATGACCTGAATAGTTCTCAAAATACCCCATGAACATTATTCTCATCTTTAATAGTTTTGGGGAAACCCCATGAACATAATTCATGCCTCGAATAGTTCTGGGAAGGGTATACTCCATGAAATTTATTCACACCCTAAATAGTTTTTGAAAAATTCCAAGAATTTCGTTCAACCTGATCAAATTTAAAGAAATTAAAAAAAAATTCATGAATCAATTTCAGAATGTGAAATAATGTTTTTTAGTTTTTTTAATCTAAGGAAAAACCTTTTAAATATTTTATTAGAATTGAGGATTTTCTTACGTAAATGGCCTATTAACATAAAAAATTACCCTATCCCAATACTGTTTTAAGCCTCCTTTTCCATGTACCATGCATTCTGATATCCTGTTACCTTCTCTCATTGTATACCTTTCAAATGTGATCTACAACAAGTCAATTCCACATACATAAATCATTCTGTTGAATCTAGGTCTCCCAGATCATGATATTGAAAATAAGTTTTCTAGTCTCTATTCCCATTTATGTTTCATTGGGTATCTATTAGGGGATAGTTGTTAATAGAACCCTTGATCTCTATTATGGGAAAGGATGTAAAATCCAATCCTAACTGCAGATATTGAGTAATTGTAAACATCTACTCTAAATTTGTGGTTTTTAGTCCATAACAACTCCAAAAAAGTTTATTTTCAATTAATATTGTATATAAAATAATTGTAATAGAACCGGAATATCATGTGCATGACCTGTCTAATTGAATAAATCATAGTTTATTATTATAACATTTCATAGATCTCTCATGGTTCTCACTAGATCCATTGGTGTTAAGACCAAACTTACATCCACTCGAGAGGTGTGCATACCCTTGAAAATAAGATGACTATAAGTCCTAGTAATGATATTTTTTTATAGCATCTGAATTGTGGTGATTTATTGAAATGGAATATCCTAGACTAAAATCAGTTAAATAACATATAATTTTCTATGCATGTTGACATTATGAGTTATGGATGCATTGTTTGGTAAATGGATTTTGGGAGAAAATGATTAATTAATTGGAAACCTATCTTTATGAAATGTAATTGTCTTGAAAAATGGTAATCAGATGAATTGATATTATGTAATATGATGAAATATCTTATATTCTTGATATTTATCCTTGTGAATTTCTTTGTTATATTTTTCCTTGATAGGTCATTGTTATGATTGATACTAGAGGGTGGGATTTTACATGTAATATTTAGTTTTTTCTTATAATTTCTTATTCTTTGATATTGGTTCTTGAATGCACCATATGTGATGCCTAAGTGTATGTTTCTTGGTTATAACATCTTCCTAAGGGTGGGATGAAATTTATTCATTACTACCTAAGGGAATGATGCAAGGTGTGTGAACTACCTAAGGGTAACATGTACTGTTACAAGATTCCTATTGACGAGATTCATGATTTACTGAGGGCGGGTTTAACTAATTTGTGATATAATATGAGTGATACATCCTTGGTTATTTCAATGATATGGGTTATTCTTCATAGGTGGTAGGATATCCCACTTGACATGGATATTTGGAATTGTGGCAAATAAGGCATGGATGACTCGGTTGTCAACCTATAACATAGGGTTTAGTGTGTTTATTCTTTGTGAATATTATTTTATTAAATTAATAATTATTTTACGAATTTATTTCCTAAAAGATAAACATAAATTTTATTTTTAGAGAAATTTTTTTTGGACAACTGCGTTTTTGTCACACCATGATTAAACCGCCATTTCGTATCAAGTTAGATTTCATGGATAGGATTTTGGATCCGGGAAACTGTCCCTACGCTGGATGATTTCATGCATGATGTGTTAGAGTTTAGATATAGGACTGCCATAAGGATTGGGATCGGGGATTTTGGAGCCCCTTATCTATTCGGTTCAGTTTTTTATTTTTGTGACATTCATCACATCATTTAGTTAAATTTCAGCCTCACATTACGTGGTATACATAATTATTTGACTGGTTTATTTTATCGTTTATTTCATTATGGTTTCATTTTTATTTATTTATTTTATTTTAACTATTATTTAAACTCTATAACATATGTTATAGTCTCCCCAATGTATTCCTTACACATTTACATCTTGATTGTATCGTCTGGAATAAGGGGTGGCACACCTAAGGCCACATAACCAAACCAACATGATCACGCAAGTAAGCACTATTTTGGGGATGGTATGGTCTATGAGCCATTTGTAAGGCCTCTTGACCACTTTTAACGGGACATCCATGAGGTGGGTAAAAAATTTAATGGGGGTATATCCTATCCCCATTCATCACTTTGGTGTTTGTGTAATTTCAATAGTTGAAAACCCTCTATTACCAAATATTAATTATTTATTTTGTTGATTTTAGTCATTATTTTTATTAAATAATTTATTGTATAACATTACATCCATTATCATCATTATTATTATTTCCAATTACACCTTGTTCAGGAAGAATTTATTGGGGTTAGAATTCAATGTTATATCAGTACAAATACTAAGCCCCTAAATGTTTTACTAGATTATCCAGTGTGTGGTGGTTATATTTGAATATTATTTATATATGAATGTAGGTTTAGAAAATTGATTTTATTATTTCTGGTGTAAATATTCTTGATCTTTGTTGACAGAATTTTTGGTTAATCAGTGGGAAAGGCTTGTAATATGAAAGTGTTAAATCTTATGCATTATGTAATGATTCCAAAATTACATGTTGAAGGTGGTGGAGAATGACATGTGGAAGGTGTACATGAGGGAAAATGAGGTCAGTGATACTATAGGATTAAGTCTTATTGTTTTTTGATGATGAAGTTAGAGTTCTTTTACATTTATAGTAGAAAGATTATACGTCTATGAAAATACTGGTTCATCAAGATTTATTTATAGTTTTTATAAGTAAAAAATAATATTTAATGTGTCAATTTTTTTGAAATAGGCTTTAATGAATGAAAAATAATATAATTTTTACCTTTTTTGTAGTTCAACTTTATTATGAAGGTGAGATCTAACCAAGTTTAGGATCATTGGGTATATGATTTGTTTTTTTATTAACACTTTACCAACTAATTGTTATTTTTTTTATTCAGTGAATGTTGGTATTTTTTATTATTTTAATTTTAAAATTTAATTCATTTATTTATTATGTAATATTCTTATTATATAAAAATATATGTAGGATGCCTTCATCTCTATATACAATCATCGTTGTAGTGAATCATAGACACCATACCTACTTTTTCAAACTGCTAGACCCAACCCCACCCTCTCTTATTACTGTAATTGACCTTGAAACCCATACTCCCTCGAGATTATACTCTATTGGAGGCCACATAAAAAATAGAGAACCACCATCAACCCGGAATTAAATCCATATATTCCAATGTTGGTCTCCTCCCCCAATCTACACCGTCTAGTGGCTTGCCTCTAAAAAAGATAGTGATACATGCTCTAATCTATCATCAAATGAAACCACCACAACTAATTTATAATATAATAATAGGTGGTTTTTTACCTGAGTATTTCAAAAACAATTTACTTAATTTTACTATGAAATGAAAATTTTCCATTTTCAATTATAGGCCCTCCCAATGGGATATTTGGCTGGGGTGGCCACATTAGATAAGTAATTCCTACCCATATTCCAATGATATTAAAATATAGAGAGAATCTATAACCATCTTTGGGAAACTATAATATTCATATAATCACATATCATAACCAATAAATTAATTAAATTGTGCAAGCCTCAAATTTATTGGAAATAATTATAACTATGATTCAAACATCAACAACATGTAATATTTTAATATTTTATAAAATAAACCCATACTCATCATACATATATACAATGGGACCATTCTCAGGGATTGTCAAATATAGAATAAATATGATAAAATTAATTTTCCAAATATAACCAAACCATAGAAGTCCATCAAAATTTACCACTCAAAACAAAAATCCAACTACTCCATTCATATACCATGTACTATTTAATTCATGAAAATATAAAATATAAGAGTTTCCAACTGCACCAAGGTTCCATTGAATTGTGACAGTGATATAGTTAAAAGGAAACCTCAAACAAGTTTCCTTAGATATCTCATAGTATAAAATGTAGGTAAGCACATGAAATATAAAAATGAAACGCATAAAAAAATTCATAATGTCTTCCTAGAATAACCAAGCCACCATAACCACTGATTCCACCAACATTTTCTAATGCCTATAATTAAATCTATTATAATCACTATAGGAATCATATTATGGGAAGGAACAATCATATACAAACCCATGTGTATTGAGTAAATGGCTACCCATTTAAGTGACGATGATCCTCCCAATACTAAATAATGATGAAAACATTAGTATTTTAATCTCCACACATTTATCCTAAGGTCCCATCACAATCATATATTATCCCATGATTATATATATTTATTACTCTGAAATAAACATGAAATATTTGACAACGTGTTTTACACGCAACCCTAATTCTAAATGAGTCATGATATAGTATACTATTATAAATAATCAATTTTAATGGTGGGTATGAATAGGAATAATAAAAATTAAAATATATATAAGGGGTAATTTGTAATAAATAAGTGACCAATCTTCAGTAAAGTAATTTTATTATTAAATAATATATTTAAATCAAAAATGGTTTTTATAGTATTTTGTCCATGAAAATTAAAATTATGTTATACAATTTTTAAGATATTATTTGTGTAAATTAAAATAATTTTTTGAATAATAATTCAAATATTGTATTTGGGTGATTTTTTTCTATTTTTAAGAATTATTTTTTACAGAGAATAGTGATAAATTCTATGTTTTGTAAGATTGTCATTTTTTTCAATACATTAAGTTAGTTAAAAATACTATTATATTTGTATTTTATAATAGTAAAAAATATTTATATCCTTTAATTATAAATAATCATATTAATTACTTATAAATAAATATCATACTTTATTTTATTTTATGATAATTGTTTTGTTTAAAAATGAATTTTTATTAACTGTTGTCCTCCCATTTTGCGGGATTTCTTTTAAATTAAAAAACAAAACTTATAAATATTGATACTATAATTATATATCGGTAATTATAATAATTATTCCAAATTTTTTTGAAGATACCACTTTAATTTTTGGTCATTATGAATATTAATAAAATTAAAAATTCATTATTATGGTAAACATTAAAATGGATTATCTATGAGATTACACTAAAATGATAAGGGTTTAAATTACTCAAAAATTTATATGAATCCTATAAAGATCATATATCTTCCTCCATTCTAAAATAGTCCGTTTTTTTATAAATTTATTGAGTAATAAATTAATATAATTTAATCTTTTCAAAAATAAATAGTGTGTCCTCTCCCTCCAATATAAAAGGACAACGCCTATCCTCTCTTACTCAAATTTAATAAGACTTATGGTATTGTAAATCCCTAAAAAGTAACTTCTTATCATTAATCAACACTATTTATATTTCATGTATTCATCAATAAACTATCCTAATATGGGTTAAGGTGGATGTCAAATAAAATTTCCCAAAAAACAGGTATAGGTCTCAACTGGCTATTTGCATTTGATTTCTTCTTATACCACCTAACTAATCCACTAAAAATTATTATATAATAACATCAGTATATAAAATTTATTAAATTTTATTTTTTCAATAAAAACTATGTTCAACCCCTTCTCCATTACATGGGAAAAAATAATTGTTCGTCTATACATGCATATAACCACCTCAAGAAGAGATGTATTTATTTTTTCATCAACAATATTAATGGAATGTTATTTTGATGGAAAGAAATGTGTATGTTTTATATTTAATACATAATTATAATTTTTTCATTAAATTATCTTATCAATATTATTTCCTATCCATCTGTTAAAAATGATAATGTCGCTCGTGTGCTATGTGGACTACCAACTCGATGAAGAGATGTCATTTGTTTTTCCTCAATTAATTATATGAATAGTTATAAATGTTCATATTATGAATAAATATTATAATTGTTTAATTATTTTGATTCTATATATAATGAATCTATGACCAGAGTGCAATATTCATAACCATCAATCTTAATCAAGCATGTAAAATGGTCCAATTTTTAATAAAATGTTTATGTTAATGAATTAATTATTAGTAATAGGATAATAAAAATCATAAATAAATTATAAATATTTAGTTATTTATTAATATAGTTCATTAATCATTTTATAATAAATTTATACTAATTATACAGGAGGTTACCTTTCTTGTAATACAAGTTGGACTTGAGGTAAGGGATTTATGTTTCAATATAATTTTAAGTGTGATCAATGAAGCATGAATTTACATTCGCGAACTTATAGGATCCATATATTATATCCGGATGAATTTTTATTTTATATTGTTTATTTTTATAATTTTATTATTTTACTACCATTTTTATCGCTTTTGTACTCATAATGGCTTGAGGAATGTTTTTATTAAAATCCATCTTTATTTCTCTTTTTTTGGGGGAAATCTTACTCCCCTGTATATATAATCTCTAAAAAATTTAGTAATATTATTTCTATGATACAATAATTTTTTAAATTCAATTTTTCCAATATTTTAATTTCAGTAAAAATTATTAATTAGAATCTTCTTTACATTTTTTAATTGAGTTACTTTTTGTAGAAGGTGTGAATAGAATAATTATTTTTAATGATAAGAATAAGTGAAAAATTTCCCCTTGTCATAGCCACTCTACTCATTGAATCATCCTATTCATGTTTTTATAGTTCTTTTCAAATAAAATATTATCCTTGAAATTTATTATTTTTTATATTTTAAATAAGTTATTTCAAATTTAAATGGGTAATTTTCCCATTAAATATTCAATTGATTTTTTAAAGAAAATATTTATATAAGATAAATTCCTTTGATATTACATATTTTTTAGATGGGATATTATCTAAATATCACATCCTTATTCTTTATGAATTTTGATTATTATTATGAATTGGACATGATAATGAAACCCAATTATTTTACATGGGTTATGCTATAATGATATCATAACAGTTTTATGATCCTCACAAACTCATATGTAAGGATTTAATAATGAGATGGGTGAGCCTATAATTATATATCACTCTAATTCATTGTGTAAATATGGATATATCATGGGATAATAATGAATTTAAGGGAACTAAATCTTGTCCAGATAAGATATTTTTCCAATAATATAGTCTTGGGAGTGAAACTTGACCACGAAAATGATGGAATAGTGAGTAAACCTAATCCACTATGTTAGTGCTCACTGTGGGCATTTTTGAAGAAAACAATTATCTATTTTTACGTTCATTCCAAAAAAAATGTTATTATTTTGATATATTACCATGGATCATGATTAATTTGTGATGATTCCTCAATCCTAGGACTCTTGATTTATGAACTATTATATATTGGGTTTTATCATTGTAAGTTGTGATCATGATCTCAAACTATTATACTTATCTTATTCTTGCATATAGTCATGGATTGATATCTAATATGATTACCCATATAATGCATTGATGATAAACCTTTATTATGTTTCCTGCCCAAATTTAATGAAATAATCATTTATGTAGGGTATGTCTTAAAGGGTTCAAAGAAAGAAGAATTTTCAGGGAGCTGTTCAAGTTCATTCATGGAATAAGTTATTTATATATCTAGTTTCAGAAGTCCCTAAACCTTTAAAGTTAAATAGAATGTATAATTATTATATTAATTTATTATTCCTCTAAAATTATGTAATATTTATTTATGAAATGTGTGGGTCACCATAGTTGGTATTAGAGAAGGGTTTAGTTAGTTTTTGGATATTTTGGTTCAAAAACATTGGTGAAAACCCTCTTGATACGTCCATGATAAGGATTAAATCATCAATATTTTTTAAAGTAGATACTGTATGGTTTTAACATTAAATAAATACATTCTCGGATAATCAATGTTGGATGCTTATATGGTAAAAATTCACCAATGGGTAATAACACTAAAGGGGTTTCATTTGTTATCAACAGAATCTCTATGAATGATAGATGTATGTGTCTAATATTACACACCTATCTAGATAGTCTTTGGGGAAACTATAGTAACCCAATATTTTTATACATATTATTTTATTATTTTTATCATTAATTTCTAGTAATTCAAAATAAAGATAAAAAACTAGTCTCTTTGGAATACTATGTTCATATTACATCAATGTGTGCCTAAAATAAATTGAATTTATTTTACTATACATATTGATATCCTAAATACATTTGATATCTAAAAATTTCATTGGATAACCGATGGAATAAATAATTTAATTGGGTGAGATAAAAAACATAGTATGGGAATAAACATGATATTGAAATATATATTATGAGTCGAATGTATAAGATGATATCATAAAAATGAAAGATTATTAGTATTCAGATGAAATCATAACATAAATAATATTCTATCATAAGATCATAGTATCATTTTAAATGAGGAAAAACATATAACATATCATAAAAAATGAGTCTAAAGTAACTTCAATGACAATATCACATGGTGGATAGAGTCCCATAATACATTAGGTTTTCTTCATAATCCCATACATAGCATCACGTGAGACTAAATTATTACCCAATGAATAAGAGCTCTATCTAGGTGAACCCTTAATAACATGTTAATAATTATATTTTCCCAAAAAATAGACATATTATAAGGAATAAACATAATAATTTCCATTTTAAAGAAAATGGGGTGCATAATCTTTCTACATATCGTAATAAAATGAAATTTCATAGTGATGGAATTTGATAGAGAAACATAATGAATGCATTAACCCATCAAATTAAGGGGTAATAATCAAGGTATATATGTGAGATACATATATAAATAATTTAGATTCAGTATATTACTTTAAATATTGAGAATGTGAGTAAGATAGAGAATAGTCATAACCTCATGAAAATGGTGGTTTATAGAGATATCGTATATAAAATTAAAAAAATTATGAATTATTAAATTAAAAAATTTCGTTTAAAAGAAACATGGAAATATTTAAATGATGTTTCATATCGTTGTTTATTTATGATGATTGGACATTTCATAAATTTTGTACAGGGGAAGAAAATACTTGCATACTTTTTGTAAAAACTCAAAGAACACCTTGGTAGGAAAGTGAAAGGTACATTTAATTTTATAATATCTTATAAAAATTCAAACATGGGAAAAAAATTATTTAGTATATTAATTTTTATAATATTAAAAATTATATTTATATCATTTTTTTGAAATATTTTTATGTATAAAAAACAATGATTGATTGAAAAAAGAATTAAAATTTTCTATTTTTAAAGAAATTTTTTCTATAATTTTAAATACCAACGAAAAAAATGGTACTATTATATGAAAATTTCATAAATAAAAAGTGGATAATAAAATGAAGATATTTTTTAGAAATTTATAAAATACTCAATGAAAATTGAAATGATATTGTAAACAATCCTTATCAAATGATATTTAAGCATAAACCATTACCAATTTAATATCATTTTAATCACAACCCCCATGAAATAATTAAAGGAATAAAAACTTAAAATTCCATGATATTTTATTTATTTGTGATATATTATGTAAAGTGACACTATATACACCATATTAAATAGTTCAAGTGAATAACATTCAATTATTCTTCAATGATGGGAAATTGAGATGATATTCCTTAGAGTTTGAGAAATTTATTAATACAACCCACATAAAAGAGAGAGATATTAAAGTTGATATTAAAATTCCATAAATAAGAATAATAATTTTCTAAAATATTAAATGTTAATTATATACATATTTTAAAATATATTAGGTGAATAGAATAACATGTGTCTTAAAGAATGATGTTTTGATATGAAAACCCTTACTTCAAGTCCAGTCGTGGTATATATTCCTTTAATCTGCTATTTAATAGAATTATATAGATTATTTGTTTTATAAATATTAATTTTTTTTATTAATACTTTATTCTTATACCATTAATTATTTTATTTTAATTACATCTTTAATTACTGAATTAGTTATGTCTGTGTTGAGTGTTTTTAGGATGTTATGTTCATAAATTTTAAATGGAATCGCTATGTTGACCATGTTAAAAGTGGTCATTATTACATAATATAAAAATCAATAATAATGAAATAATTTTCATTTATATACATAATGTATAATTTAAAAAACATCTATTAAATATTGTTATGAAAAATGAACTATGTTACAATCATGGAGACAGTATGTTTTATTTACGCATGAGTGACCCTTCCATTTTAGAGTTCTGTTGATGGAAAGAAGGTTAGTGTTATTGTATAAATATATAATGATAATTAATAAAAAAATATTATATTTAATCTTTAAATACACTTACTTATAACATCTAGGTAATTATATAATAAAAATTAAATCACATTTCTTAGTAAGGTGGTTATCTTCTATACACATAAAGGTCATTAAAATTTCTCAATGGATGGTATGGTGAGAGATTATATGACATATTACCATTAAATAATGATTAATATTTCATTAAAATCATATATAACATTAAATTTATCATCATGAGAATCCGTGATAGGAAATGATGGAAACAAATTGACATTTGATTGTGAGGTGTTAGTCAGTCGTACACCCAAACGATTTTTATGTTTCCCAATTGATAAAAGGGAATAGGTGTTTAGGTTATTGAGTAAAAATATAAAATATATTTATATGTTAGAGATTTATTTTATTATATTATTATGGTGTTATAATTTTTTATGGATGTGGAATATGAAACAAAATAAAAGTTCTCTGTTAGGAATAACACCTCTTCTTAGGACCCCCTCTTTTTTATAACATCTAAAGCATTCCTATATTTTATTTATATTCAAACTAAGGACTATAGATTTAGTGGAGATAACAATTTAACATATTTAGGAATAGATTTTATGAACCACAATTACTTTTATTTGTGGGATAGAGAGGATATGATGTTATCTTTTATAAGTGAGAGGGAGTGGAAATTTTTTAAATACACAAAACTATTCAATAATGAGAAATCACACTCAATAAAACTGCTTCAAAAATTGATAAATTCTGGATTGGAAAGTGTTATTATGCACAAAATCATAAACAACTCAAAAATAAAAAAAAATTATTCCACTTACCTCTATGGTTACTCACATTTACCACTTTAGTTTTTCACCACGGTAAAAAATGATTTACTGTTTTACAATTCATTGTCACAAAAAATTAAGATAAATTTATTTAGTAATATTAATTATTATAACTCCAAATATAGAATAAAATCATATAAGATAAAATCATTAAAGTGTAATAATTCAATTTAAAATCAAACCATCAAAATGTTTCAATAATGGGTTTCAATAGATTTATTGTTCAAACAATATGTTATCTGATATAAACTATATGACTAAGAATATTCATTATATGAATTTAAATTCAAATAAATATATTTATAATATATGAATTTAATTTTAATATTTATATAATATTGGTTATTTTAATTGAGTAAAATGCATAGACATTATGCACTTAAAAAGTGTTTCTAGAAAACTATGTTTTTAACATAAAAATAATATATTGCCAAAATCATGAAAATTACTGATTCAAATGAAATTAACTATATTATTATCAATAAAATGTTTCATATATCACATTAATACCAAATAAAATATATATTTTGTTTTGAAAATATATGATTTAATGGAAAAAAATTCACAGTATTGGAAAAATCTATCAGTTTCATTATTATTGAAAACTGAATATTTTCAGAAAAATTACAATATTTCACCATAATTTAATATTGATATTTCAATTTAAAAAATTGTTTTTTTACAATAAAATTTATAAATCTTACAAAACTTATTTATAATATTTTTACTAAAAAATAATAAATATCATTTTTAAAGAAAACATATTTTAAAAAAAACAATCTTTATTAAAATATTGATATATTATTTTCTATGGATTTATCAATACATTTAAATGGATTATGAACATTATATATTAATTTCCTAAAGTAGTTAATCTTATTTGTACAAACCTTTTTAATTTCTTGGTTATAATATTAAAATTCATATAATAATATTTTTAATGTACATTGTGGTTCATTTAATCTCAGTGTTTTGTGTTGTATATTCTATGAAACATAGTATTTTTTTTAAATCTCAAAAATATGTAAACCAGGGTTTAAAATTAAAACATTTTTCTTAAAAAAAACACATCCTAAAAAAGGGTTAATAAAACTTCCTCTTAAATTTAGGTAAATGGTAGTATCTATTTAATTCGAAATAATAAAAATCTAGTTTTCTATATACGGAGAACATTTATGGTTAGTGAAAATTTGTATTTCGAATGAAGATCAATTTCGGATGTACAATAATACAATTTTTTAAGTTAGAAGAGGACATTAATTTATCAAAAAAATAACATTTTTGTTTCATGATCCTTTTATTGATGATGAGGGATCCAATTACTATATAGTCTATGAAATAAGGAAATATATTTACATTAAAAGTATCACTTCATTTTTTCTTCATTTTTTTACTAAAATCTAATCTATTGATCCGAATGATGATAATTCATGATGGATATTTCCTACCTAAATCACTAAAACACAATTATAATAACTAACATAATCCATAAAAGGATAACAAACTATTTATCATGTCATTATGTGTTAACCAAAAGTAAAATGGTAGCCACACAGTATGATAACATACAAAATGTATAAAACATTATATTATTATAAAAATCTAAATTTAAATCAAATAAATCTATAAATAAATATCCTTACATCCTAAATTACCTCAACTTTCAAAAATTTAATTTTGTTCTTCATATATATTCTAAACATAGTGGAAGAGTCCTTTAATGTTTTGACCAACTTAGATTTTAGTCTTAAATTAGGTGTAACAATTTCCTTACTTGATCAAAATTTCATGAACAAAAAAATTGATTAATATACTATATTAACACCCCATAAGTAGAGTGAGGGTATATTTACATGTAATTTATAATTATTTTCTATGAAGATATAGAATAAAATCAAAATATACTTCTACATTAATTGATGATCTAATGAAATATAATTTGTCACACCATTTTTTTCTACAGGATTAAAGTGCATAATCCCTGTATCATTAATCCACTTGTGCACCAAAATATCATATTAACATAGTATAGTCACTGATTTCTAGGATGATCAATCCTAATTTCTTACGTTATTCATGTTTGATCACAATAGTGTTCTTCAGAATGGACGAGGAACCGTTGGCGTTCTACCGAAAAATCGATATATTATAAAGAGAGAGAGAGTTCTCTAATTCTTGAGTCAATATCCCCATATCAATTATTCACACAAAAAAGTGATTTAGGAATATTCATAATTAGATATTTATTACGATAGGTTTAGGGATGTAAAATTTCACGCACTTTCTTAACCATTATTAATATTCTTAGTTGACCTCATTCACAGTAAAAAAATGTTATTATTAGTAATATTTTGACATGTGAAGCCCAATAAAAATTTAGAGAGATGTTATTTATTTCAAATTGGACCATTATTCTCAATTCACTTTCCCTCATTGACTTTTATCAATTCTCAAATAATGACAATTGTATTAAATAAATGTTACTACATAATTATATGGTAAATATAATAAATATTATTTTCACCAATCATGAAAATTAATATTTATTATAATTTACTCACTTACTCTTTTTAATAACTTGTTATTGAATTACAGCGATCAACTAGTACAAAAAATAAATATAATTTATTTCAACTTCTTAAATTTAATACTTGAATTTAACATAGATTCTCAATAAAAGTATAGTGTGATTCTCTAGGCCTCCTTTTAAGTGGATATAAGAATAACAACATAAATCCTATGGTTATCATCGAAAAACATGCCAAGGCACCTCAGGAGAATGAAGTTAATGTCGGAAAAACACCCTATCTCTACTGAATTCTTACAATGTAATATAATTGTTTTATAAAAATATCACAAATCATATTGGTTTCATGTTGTTACATTAATATATACACTCGATGTATCTTTTTATGACATTTTAGAAATCATATCTCCCACCAAACTCCATGAATATGGATTTATTCAAAAAGATCCATTCCCATTAAAGGGCCTAAGAAATTAACATTCATCAAATGAAAAAAAGGATAAATCATTCTATGAAATTCTATATTAATGATACATCATTTTATATACACCCAATATATCCTACTTCTCTATGAACACTTGTCATCAACGATTTAATCAATATTTCAAATTATATTATTCATGACATCCATTAATAACAATTTTAAATTCAAAGGGTCAATACACATGTCTGTATATACGAACATCTAACAACACATGGAAATGCAGATTTCTTTATTGATCTCCTTGATCACATAATAAATGTATTTAGATGTTTAAATATCACCTATAACCACGGTTTGAAACCGTGGGTATAGCCCATGAAACCGTGGGTATAGGTTATAACAATGTTTTCATGAGTTGTGGGCTACCATGACCTCGGTATTATTTTATACCCATAGTTTCTAAAAAAATGAGGGTATATCCCATGTAAATTTTATAATACCCGTAGTTTGAAAATCCATCGGTACACATTTTCATATAATACATAATATACCCAAGGTTCCTAGAACCATAGGTATAGATGGTTCTCCAAGAAGATTAGCAACTGGCTGCCTTCATGCTTCCTGTCATCCATCACCAACAAAAACAATACAAACTAGAACACAAACTAGTTAGAAACCAAAATCTATCATTAGACCAGGATGAATCAAAGAACACCACATACACATTTCCTTCAGGTAGAAATTATCAAATATTTACCACTTCTTCATCTACATCAAGGTTCTTTGACCTTGGTAATTATGGATAAATGCCATCCCTTTTTGGGTAATGGTATTAATAGGAGTATAAATATTCGATAACTAAAGCCTAAATCTGTAATAATATACTATTATACAAAATAAAATATTAAACTAAATCACAATATTAAATAGAAACCAATCTACCATGGCCTCTATCTTAATGAGGTCAACTAATACCCCATAACTTTTAGGACACATTCCAGGAAAAAGGAACATACCAAATCAAGATCAATATCATAAATTTTTTCCATACTACCGGTTTTCATGAAGTATGTTCAATATAATCATAAAATTCTAAAGATTTATCATTATTGGTTATAGAAAAATTGAAGCTGTCATTAATAAAATTATCCACAAACATGTCCATATGAAAGGTCCAATTTAAGAGTTGCATTAACATAGTAGTATTGTTTTTTATTCTTAATAATATATAATATTCAATGGGTTTACCCTTATCATCATACCTAAGGTACATTTCTAATAGTTATTGTGAATCATAACCAATCTACATGAGGGAATATCACCCTACAATGATGGAAACATACATTATCCTCATATATTGATAATTATTCCATATCGATGATGAAATCATAGGGTTTCATCTCTAACGTGATGAGATACCCGGAAAACAACACTTTTATAAGAAAAATATTACACTGAATCCATATATTATTAAAAGGGTAATGAACCTAATATGAATTTTTTGATAAAGTGGTTAGTATTTGGTCTGTACTTGAATCATTATCCCCTTTACAAAAAATACAATAATAAATGAATGGATCATGATAGTTACGATGTGTATGAGTGTATATGTATATGGGAAACAAATAATAACATGAATTAGGAAAATAACAACCTAATAAATTCCCTCCATCATTTGCATCTGACCTCATCCCTAGTTTCTTGCGTCATATTCTTCATATATACTAGATAATTGTGGGGGTGGTAGTGCTAGAAATGGGATATTGTTATGTCTACCCCTAGTTTTTTCTACAATACTATCTTCTCTTACGTATCTATATCCAGGAGGGATACCCTATCAAACTTTGGGGGGTCAAATTATAGTAATTTATTTGATAGGATAGTCTATCCAAAATACTAGAATATGTTTTCAGTCCTCATGATCATGTCTTAAAATGATACATCCTTAGATAAAGAGACTCCCTCAACTGTTGTGTGTTAACAACTTCTGGTGATTCTACGTTGATAAAACATAGTCTTCCCCTGATTCTATATTGTGTCCCATTGAAGAAACTCTATATCACCTAGGATCACACCAGAAGTCCCTCATTAATGATGATTCAAAAGGGCATGATCCTAACATCAATATTCCTACTTAGTTGTCACTCGTTTTTAATGGTGAAAGAAATAAATCATGAATCATGTCTTGGGAGTACCTTCTGATATCCATGATCCTTGATATATTCTGTTACAAAAACATTCTACCTTAATAAAATTAAAATATATTCTAAACAAAAAATATCCTTAGTGTAAAAATATGAAAATCTTCTATAAATTTAAATTTTAAAAATAAAAAGGGTATATTGACCTCAATGTGAGTTTGAATTATCAATGTATAACATAGACTAGTTTTTAATGCAAAATACTAAAAGATAGAACAAACATATGATCTCTAGGTTTCTGAACTATATATAAAATGTGATTCATCAACACCAGTTAATTCATTTCTATTGGGGTTTTGGATTTCTATAAAACATATGAGGCATCTTCCACTGGAACATAGAATGTACAATCAATATATGAGTAGTCTCATTCAACTCAGTGGAGATTTGGATTTATAGAAAACCTTGGATTCCTCTTCCACTACAACTCATAAAGTATAATAAATATATTATTAGTCTCATTCAACTCAGCAAGGATAACATACACTCAATGGGTTGGTCTACACTCTTTTAAAATAGGTGCAGATCTACCATAAATTCATGGTTTAAGATACCTCTTAGTGAGGTCCATAAACAGATATATCATCATCCATCTATCTATCAACTGGATGCTGAAGCACTATAATAGTATCATCATAATTATAATTCTGTAACTATTATGTTTATCTAAAAGGTGACATCCTACTTTTTAAAATGATAAACCTTTGATTATTAAGGAATATATAGTACACATGACCCATGAAGAAAATTGATAAAAATTCTACTATCAATCTATAAAATGCATGTATTTTCCTATTATGTCTCTCAAATGATAGAATACATTATTGTGTTAGGAAATAAATTATTAGATTCTTGGTGAAAGAATTTATTATCCTACCTTACATATGTATAGTTTTCTAGTATGTTAAAGAAGCTAAAAACTCTATGCGATCATTCATATATGTAACCATGGGATTCTGGGAAAAGTAGTTAATTAGAGCTTCATACACTACCAGGTCACCCATCGATGTTGATGCAGCATTATCACTTATTGAAAACTACATATAGAACATGTTATGTTTTTGAAAAAACTCTTAACACTTAAATTCCAAAAAATTCACATCATTATCTTTTTGACTCATAAAAAATTATTTTACATGTTGATCAAATTCAATGATGTTATAGACAGTCTAAATGGAAGCAGAACATTGAAGACGTCTATATGTCAAATGGGGAAATTTTAGAGGGAACCATACACTATGATCCAAAAAATAAGCTAAACCAAACACAAACCACGGATTTTCAACCATGGTAATGAATTTCACAAACCTGGATTTCTAGAAGATGACTTGTGAAGTAGATAAAACACATTATAATGATAACACATAAAAAAATAATAGGGACCACTTACCTTATAAAATTTACATTTTTCAAGATCATTCTAGTTATCCTTGATGCACATCAGTAATTATATCATTAAAAAAGTCTAATAATTATTTACTAATTATATCAAAAACAAAATACAAAATCAATACAGTTAATTTAACCATCATCAGGAAGCACCAAAATGATGCAATTCTTTGCATCAAGGTATATATGCATTATAGATGAGGTTGAACCCCCCCCCCCAATGGAAAATAGATCAAATATCACACAAACAATTTACATTTAGTCATAGTAAAATGAACTCTAGAGTAGTAATCCAATAGTATTATTTTCTCAAACAGTCCATAATAATACAATTCATTATATTGAGGTTCACTCTATGATGCACTAGAATAAAAAAAATTTATGTTAGTGGATTAGCCATCAAGAACCTTGATATTCTCCAATTCTTCCATAAACTGATCTTTCTCTATTGGTGTCATCGCATAAGATATAGACGGAACTTACCATTGGTTTTCAACAATACACACATGATACAGTTCTGGTAGAATACCCCAATCCAACAAGTCCTGATGAGATTAGAATTCATCTTTGGTCTTCCCCGTCATATTAAATAGAATATAAAGCAAAATTTCACATATATTTTTTTCAATATGCATTACATCTAAACAATAACATAAAAAATTGGTAGAACAATACGGATATTTAAAAAAATACTTCTCTTTTTTAAATTGCATGTGGCTTCAGTGTCAACAATCTTCTTATATTTAGATTTCAGCTAACATTTACCTAATGAAAAATATAAATCTTTTAATTCATCAACCACATCACATCCTGACATACATTGAGGTGGTTGTTCAGTGTCAATGGTATTATGAAACCCCTGACATATAACTGCATTAAAATTTTGAACTTGGTCATATTACTACATTATAGATGTACTTGATTAATGGAATCATCTAATAAATTTTCCACTCTTTCAACATTATCATCTTCATTATTTTCCTCATGTATACTGATTTCATTACCTTCTTGCACTGGCATCTTATCTCTCTTAGGATGATGCAACACTATAAACCAATCAAATATCAAAATTTTCATGTCACATCATTCATTTCATTCATGGATTTTGGAGTACTAACTCATCTCTCATTGGTGATTCCAAACAATATAGTTTTCTTGAAATAAAAATTTCATTAAATGGTATCTAACTTCTTCTTGACTTAACCATTGTATTCCAACACATTTATAGCATAGACATTGTATATAAACTCCAAATGAAGAGTTTTTTAATTGAAAATCTAAAGAAAATTCCAAATTATTTTGAAACTCAGTTGAAATATGATAGGTACGATACATCTCGACTCTATTAACTCTATATTAAAGAAATAATGTATCTTCCAATCAACAATTTAAACAATAATTAAAAAATTCATAATTATAAATTTCATTCTTAAGTTAATAAAATCATACTAGTTGTTAGAAAGAAAATAAGATAAATAAAATATACTATAAGATATGAATAATATCTATTTATAGAACTGGATTAAGGAGTCTAATACTGGGAAATCATATTTAACAGTTAAATGGAAAACATTACTTAAGGCTATATTTATTTTTTAAAATTTTTTATAATTAATAATAATCTCATTCTTTAAATACCATATTTCTCCATTAATTATTTTCAAAAATTATAAAATACTTTTAAATTGTGTCAAGAATGTAATTTTTAAAATAAACTATCAAAATATCATGGATTTGGTAAATAATAAGTTTCTAACTCTTATATTCCACTGCTATTATGTGTAATGTGTAATAGTATACATAATTAATAATTATTTTGATCTCCATTTTTTTCTATAGTGAAACACTATAATCATTATTCTTATATAATCCTTTGTGAAGAGTCATTAATATCAAATATATTCGAAAAATAAAATCTAATATGCATGCTTTGAAACAAATTGTTGTTATTGTAAATAACCAAGCAACAACAACAAGAGGGACTGGATTGACGATGAAATAAAACTCAATTTTTCCCACCCAATAATAAATGTTTATTAGAGTATACAATTTCTAATGAAATATAATGTATCATATCATATATTTTTTTAAAAGGATATGTACTATAAAAAATAAAATTATTATACAATAAAAACATAATATTTAAATATAATTCACATTTTTATTACTTGTGAAATATTATTTATCACCAATTTCAACCCTTTCAGTATTATAAATAAAATTCATACATTCATCCTATAACGAGAAGATTAGCAAGGTAAAGCATAATGGTCCTTGGTTCCATGGATATTATAGAGTGGTATTTGTCATTATAGTTGAACTATACCATGATAATGTTATCATCCCATATCAATCTACAATATAACATACTATCCTTCTTTTAGATCCTCTAAAACATAAATGTATTAATTTTCATAGTCGTTAAACTAATGGAGTTATTTTTAATGATCCATGTTTTCGTCATGAATTCCTCATACAATCATATCCATAACTAAGATATGACCCGAGATTCTTGATATGAAGTGAATAGATATAGTGCATCATAAAATCATTAAATACATTTTATTTATAGGAATCAAAATCCATCTACTAAACTCTAAACATGAATAGGGATGAAATATTATTACATGCTTTAGTCTTAAAACAAGAAAACTCCTTACTATGATGGGTAATATGCGCCATTAATAGATTATCTAATATAATCTCAATCAGTTACTCTATATAACCTTCTCTAGAATAGAGATGGTTATACATTCTTATAGTCCAAGATGAAACAAGTAGCATGTGCTCACCTATTCATGATTCTTGATAAGAGGTAATATTATTATAGCTCAGTATCTATAAAATATCACTAAAATAGATACAATTTAATTCCTATAAATTATTAACATCTCAAATTTATGATTATTATATAGTACGTGAAATTATAATCACATAAATTATATGATCCATTCATAAAATATGTATCATATCTTCTGTTTTTGGTTTAATAATTTTATTCTCCCCAAACTATTGTTTCACAAATAAATTAAATGGCGTTAAATATTAATAGAGAATATTAATATAAAACAACACTCGACTGGAAATTTCATACAACAAGAATTTAAAATATATATATTTATTTGTGAAGGAATTTAATTTTTAAAAATTAAACCTTCATATAGTTTTTTATTCCATTGAAAGAAAACAACATGGATAAAATACTAAAATAATTTCATATTAATCACATCTCTAAAAATGTTGCAGCACATTTCCGATGAGTTAATTCTATATTTATAGGATACTTTTCATTTAGATCAGACATTATAATTTAATGAAATACGGTTACCCATTAAACAGTATATGAATCCCAAAATGACATCACAATTATCCACAAACCAATCTTTATTCACATACAACTTTTACATATTAAAATAGTATGCATTAGATAACATTTTCATTTAAAAATTATAACACACCATTCAGATGAAAATTGCTTCCACAAAGAATAAATGGTGTGAATAATTTTACACATAAAATATTCTTAACATTTTTATGTGATCCAAATTCTTTTCCATATAATATGATATTCATTTGTGAAACTAGAAACACATCATATATTTTTTACTTAAGTTGCAATAAAATAATGTTCTCATGGTATCTTCAATGTAAACTGCCAATGATTTATATCTACAAACACAACAATAATAACTATTTTTATGTTCTAAGAAAACCAAAATAAATCATTTTTCAAATATAAATGAAAAAATATGAAATGATAAAAATCAATTCATCAAAACTCAAACTAAACAATGAATCAGTTAACAATACAAGGAGATTATTAGGACTCACAGTCAAAGAAGAACCGAATAAAAAAATGATGAAGGTGATGCTCGACCTAGTATAAGGGGATTCTCAACCTAGGGGGATTCATATCAAGTGAGGTAAAGGTATACATAGGGGGATGCATGGCCTAAGAGAAGATTCTCTACTAGAGGGTGGATGCACGTCGACCACAGGAGGAGGAGAGGTGGGGACGTCCATCGATCAGAGGGGAAGGGGTGTTGGGTGAGGGAAACGTGGGTGTAGGGAAACAGAGTTGTGGGGGGGTGAATGAGTGAGGGGGGTTAGTGTGGGTGTGTGTGGGAAAAAATTATTTTCACCTCTATACCAACGGTTTAATAAAATCCATTGTCACAGATTGTCTATACTCAAGATTTATTCAAAACCATGGGTATAACTCTTTGGTGTTAGACCATCATTCCAATAGATCTTAAAGATTACAAAATGTAAAAACCATGAGAGGGTGTCTCAATGTATGATTATACTCCTCCCTGGATATCCAATATTGTTAGCATCCATTTAGAAAATATCCTTCAACCATAGAACCAGGTTCATGAATAATGTCATGGAACCACTGTATTATCATCATAGTGGAAAATTGTTATGACCTTTTAGAATGAAAAATATTCAATGGTCATTATCACATTAAAATATCCCAAATAATAATAATAAATCTGTAATAAGAAAACTTTTTTTATAAGAAAAACATTAAATAAAGTACTAAACTAGTTGTGTATAGGGAACAAACTCCATTAGACTCTTGTTTTCACTCGAGCTAACCATCAACAGTAATAATCCCAAAAGCTCCCACGTGATACGCAAGCTTATAATGGGATAAAATATTTTTTAATGGTTTCAACACATTCTCATATTTCGATACACATCTCAAAGAACATTACCTCATTGGAAAAAATCCCTCATGAGATGAAACGTCCAAAGCATTTGATTTTTTCATTGGTGTGACCTTAATTATTTTGGGAGAGCCACTACTGTAATGTTATTATAGTAAAATATGATAGGATCATTAATTCTAGATTCCACATCAATATCTTAACCAATGTTTCAAATATAATAAACTTTATTGGATGCATCATAATATGCAATATACATTGACTCTCCTATATAATAGATGACAACTATATACATTAAACTCATTAAAATCATAACTCCTCCATTGATAAAAAATTCATATCCATACAACATTTTTTTCCATTTAGATGTATCATAAAAATAAAATCCTCATAAACCCTAATGACTAGTTCTTCATATCCTCTATATAGTAGGAACATATACTTAGTATGACTCAGATAAATAAGGATGTCCTTAAAAATTGTTCAATATGGTTCCCCTAGATTTTCTTTATTTCTTGTTTCCATGTTAAAATAAAATTCAACATAAATTAATATACATAACATGGAATACAAGATATATACTGTCATAGAAGCGTATCATATCTTACTCATTATTTATTTCCTTTTCTTTTCGGAGAAAATTATCATGGAATAATTTATACTATGTGACACTTGAACAAATCTTCTCTTAGAATTTTTCATACTGAATAACATTAGTATTTGGTCAATTTATGTACCTAGTATTACTATAAGAATCCTCTGGTATTTATTATGCATGATCATGATACCTATACAATAGTATGCTTTACCTATGTTTTTCATTGAAAATAACTTTCTCAACCATGCCTTAACATCTTGTATGGTGGGTATATAACTTTCAATTAGTAATATGTTATCAACAAAAACAACATTTAAAATAATTATAAATCATATAAAACTCTTATAAACAGATGGATAATATTTGTTATTGAATAATACAAATTATTTTATGGATTCATCGAATATATTATTCCATGAAATAGATACTTACATTAATCTATAAATGGATCTTTGCAACTTGCATCAGTTTTTAAATGGATAATAGTTACAAACACGTCTAGTTGTGTGATATGCACATCCCCTTGAAGGTCCCAATTAAGTAATGATGTTTTGATATCCATTTTTTAGTCTAATAATCATGTTAAACTATTATGGAAATCATGATTCTGATGGATTAGAAATGAGAACTAGAGTAAATGATTCATCATAGTCAATGAATTGATGTTTTCTAAACTCTTTCACCACTAGTAATGTATTATATTTATTTATTTTACGATTCATGTCAAACATTCACTTAAAATAAACATTAACAACCAACATGAATTATATAAACTAGTGAATCAATCAGAACCCAAACATGATTTTGATACATGTAATCCATCTCATAATTGATTTCATATTTCAATGTTATTGCTTCTATTCTATATATTAACTCTTTATAGGATAGGGGACCATCATTGTAGACCAATAATGATTCACAATCACTAGTGACTAGAAACCATATCTATATAGTTCTATTACTTCTCTAAGACTCCTAAGAAGCACCTGTTTTTTGGAACATCTTCCATGGGGAACTATGGAATTAGTTAATGGACCAACTATTATGTATCTTTAGAATAAAATTCATTTATTTCAATCATACTCCCACTATCCTCCATGAGTAATCACTCCTCAAAAAATATAGCATGTATTAAAATAGTCACTTTTTTATATCAAGTGTTGTATAGGAATTGTCCACTAATATCTATCGGATGCACTAAAAGTATACAGTTCATGCCATAGGGTTCTAGTTTTTTTTAATCTAGCCTTATAAAGTTCTTCACAACCCCATACATGAAAATGTGATGAAAATGATTTTTTCCACACCATAAACTGAAGGGAGTACCATTTTAATAATTAGTCAGTACTCAGTTTAGTAAGTATAATGTCATTTATAATTATTATACCTAAATATATAATAGAATACTTGTGTGACCCATCATTAACCTTAAATTTTCCAACAAGGTATGGTTCCTCATTTCACTAGAACCATTCCACTGCATTTTATAAGGTGGAGTGAGATGAAAAAAAATCTCATACTATAGTATAAATTTAATGATGTATTTGTTAATATATTTTCCACCTCAATCCCATTGAAGTTTCTTTATCTTCATATCATTTTGGTTCTCAACATAATTCATTAACTCTTTGATGTTATCAAATGATTCAGAATTATACCTCATTAAGTAGATATAACTATACCTACTCATGTCATTAGTAAACATGATTCAATGTACTGAGGAACATAGAGGAAGAAATTATGTCATATTTTTTAAAACATTTATCAATGATCGGCGTAACAATGGCATCATGGATAAAGCATTGGATTGGTATAACAATGAGGGTCAAAAGTGAAGAAATTTATGCCAAAAAACCCATAAATACCTTGTTCGACATGATGCCTTGCACTAGTTCTCCATTGGTTGTCGGTGATCACTGGTCGGATAATCTCAAATCTAATTCTTCTATATTATCTACACATGACTAAAAAATTAGTGGGAGTGTCGATCATGGAAATCTGGGTGCTATAATGGAGATATGATGATTCCATTGATTATAAAACCATCAAGACATCGCAATTCTTGTGATACATGAGGGACAGATCGATCCAAATCACATGGATCCAGATATTCTCTCTATAGAATGTTGAAAATGAGATAAAATTTCTCAAGATCTCTCTATGAAGAGTCTTGTTGTAGGGGGCCTCTCATAATATTTATATCATGTTAAAGAAATTACCTTGAAAGTTTTCCTGATCCCTGAATAATTAACAGACTATATAAATGATATTATGAATACTGTATTTTTTCCTAAATATAATTTATATTATTAATAACTTCCTTTAATATAATTAATATATTACATGATAATCTCTAATCCATTAACTAGGCTCCAAGTTCCCACAATTATTAAAGGAAAAAATAAATATTTTAAACTAATATTAATTCAAATAATATTTTCCATGTATTTACCTAAAACATGTAAATATATATATAAATTAACTTCCAATTACTCTTAAATTGAATTATATGAATTTATTTTTTTGGTGATATTATATCCATTGAAAAAACTCAGACCCCCGTGGTAGGGGACACCATGTCCTATATACCTATTCAACTTAATATGAATGATTCTTGAATACGCTAGTCTATATAACAATCTAAGTCCTTATCTTGAGGCAAATGAATAATATTCATAGACCCAAAGTGGGATCTTACAACCCATCATGTCCACTATAGAGAAAAGGATATTCATAGAAACAAAAACCAGCCTACAAACATGCACTGTGTAATAAGATATTTTTATCTTTAGATATCCCATAATGAGTGATACAATGCCTTATCATCATATTTTCCTTACTTTATTATTTTCTGATCTATCTGGATTGAATTACCCTTAACTACCATGGTCAGGATCTTAATTTTGTACTTCCATCTTGATCAACTCTGAATAAGATATTGATTTCTTTACTTGGAAGAAAAAAACCATATCATGATAATTCAATGAGTGGAATTCCACAACTGACACACCCAACACATGATACCTCACCATGATTTAATTATCATGATTTTTTACATAAAAGTACATAATAAAATGGAACACAATTCTAATGATCTCATATCCGAAGATCAACCAACATGTTGGTAGATATGATCAACCAATGAAACCCAAAACATATAGTGTTCCTTTTTAAGGATTTTCCCCACAATATCACTATTAAGGATCACTATGTGAAAACATCATGGGAAGAATTCAAAATTCTTATGTGCCCCCTAAACATGATAGTCAAACATAGATTGCGTGCAGTAAATCTGATGTCCCTAGACTATATGAAATATATTTAAGAATAATTTCATAGTATCCCAATGTCCTCATTATATATAGGTATATGAGATAACCTTTAGATAAAACAAATAATCTATGGACATTTCTATTTACTAATAGACACAAAAAAAATCTAAACTAAAATTCTATGTGTACATGATTCATATCTAACTTTATTCATGATTTGGTAATAAAAATTATGATTCAAGTTGGATCTACAGAATCTACTATTAAAACACTCCCACTTGTACTATATCAATCTCTATAAACAACATTTTAAAATCTCCCATGATTATAATCATGTTTCTGCTCAGTTACGGATTTAGTTACAGGGTCTGCCACATTTTCGCTACAAGGAAATTCTATTATATGAGACCTCACCTCCTTGAGTAAAACATATTAAGTGATGGTATCCCAGGGTATATCTATTTTTTACAATGTACAATATTGAAATCTTGTCTATTAATAATATAATAATATACATTATGACAATATTATACTTACTATGTGTGATTTCAATAACTGGAACAAATTGGGGTGTTTATCTACTTCATAGCTACCTTAAAGCGTAACATACTCTGTATTTGTAGGTATGGATACCACTATGTTTAATGATCCTATATTTCTCATTACCATAACCTAACATCTATACTAGATGACATGAATCTATGGAGGACTAATTTGTGTCCCTTAAAAACTAGTATCCTTTCCTATACACTTACCAGGTATACATGAGGTATACATTCTCCATTAAAAATGTATAGATCTAACTTGTTCCCTTCCATTTCTCCTAGTCATAACTGATATTTTCCTACTCTAATGTATATCTTGGAAATATCAATTTTTTACATATCAGATAATACACGATTGATCCACTGCTAATGTATACAGAATTTAACTCGCCAGGCTAATCTCTAATGTTATGGACATATCAACATGGAGATATATGAGTCATGTGACACTGGTAACAATTATCTATAGCGAACCGACCCTAAAATCCTAGGGAAAGTTTCCTATATCTATAACATTGGCATGATTATATGGAATTATGCCCTGAATGAACGATATGTTTAGTATTCTTGGAAAACTAGATACATAAATTATTCTTGTGTAACAAAAGAAAACACTAATTACATCATAATTTCATTATAACTAAATTATTGAATAATATATAGGATAACGTTAATCTAAATAATAATTCCATAAATATCTATGATAGTATGCCTCATTGATTCTTGGGTAAAGAAAAATAAAAAGGGTGGGTAGAAATGATTTGTATTGGTAAGTAAAGAGGAAATAATAATGAATCAGTGAGAATAAATTAACATGGAAAGGTAAATAACTGGTAACATATGCCATTAAAATATATAGAAATAGATAAATCAATATGGAAATGAATAAAATTAAAACTCGTTACATTTAAGAAATGAACAGAAAATTTAAATGGATCCATAGATATGTCGACGCAAATTCTCATCATTAAGTAATAACTAAAACTAAATGATGGAAATGCTTGATTATTGGTCACCATGTTTCCTAGGTACATGGTACCTTTTCCTTCAAGACATTTCCCAAGACAGATTACATAATATAGAGTAACAAACCATCAAAGGAGACTTTCCAAATAACTCATCCCATGAGACTACCGATTCATAGAGGGGATATCTATAATCGGGCCCCACTCATGTCATACCAGTCCAAAACATTCCTCATATATTGAATAATAAATTTAACAATGTGCCTTATTAAATATCCATATGAAGTATGAGATAGCTATTTATCAATATTTAACCATATAATAAAATAACATTAAATATAAACATTGTATGATATATAGAATATGGTTCAAGAAATAATCATATCCATGAAAGATGATATGGTTATTTTAGGGAATTTCAATGTTGAACGATCATAGAAAATTGAATATTTCATGGAAACTAAATTGAATCAAAGAGTAGAATGTGACTAATATCCTTGTACAAATAAATCATAATACATCTAGATGAATATGATGGATGGTATAAATACAAAATAACCAAAGTTTAGTTAAAGGAATTTTTATTGTCATTGATGAATACAAATACTATAAAATGATCTTTTAAAAAAATTCTTGAGGAAAATATTCATTTATTTCGTAAATCCTTTTGAAAAACCTTTTATTTTAAAATCATATTTGAAAAAAAATTCCTTTATAATGTATCCTTTTAAAAATGAAAATAAATATTAAAATAACTGATGGAAGGTAAATTCGAACAATCCGTATGAGGTAAGAAGAACATTCCTTTTTCATGCTTAAAGGATTGAAAAATTCCATGTTCAGAAAGTGATAAGAATAATCCTTTGAAAACATTAGTAAAAAAGGGAAAAAATTTATTTACCAAATCATTTTAAAATCTTATTTGAAAACATATTAATAAATCATGTTTTTTATAAGAAAACATGTTCTTCTAAAAAAGAGATAAATAAAGTTAGGGTTTCTTAAAAAACCATTTTATAAAATATTTTTAGTACCAAATTGTGGAAAATGTAAATAATAATTGAGAATGGTCGTGAAAAACTAGAAAATAATTAAATGTATTATTGGAAAATTGTTATATAATTTCCTATAATAGAAATTACATTGAATGACCACTAGTATTTGGCTTGAGTAAAGTAATCATTATACATCCCAAGGTGTCCCATACCACTTTGAAACATTTTAAATCACATGAATCATGAATCAATATTATTAAAAGAATCATATAATATCATGAGAATAAAAAGATTCATGATATAATATTTCAAAGGTATTATATACAACATATAAAATTTTCTAGTTTTATAACAACAATTTAGTCTCTATGGAAAGTGAATTGAGACTAAAATATCTTACCTTGAATTTCCTTTCAGGTGAATGTACTTTAACTTTATTTCTAATAAATATTTGATAATTTGTTTTTTTATTGAAAAAATAATTCATTTTTTTATTACTATTATCTCACTTATTCTTATTTTGTATTCAACTACTAAAACAATTATATTTACATTTTTTGTTTTCACCAAATTTCAATTTATTTGACAAAAACAACTTTGGTAGGTCAGATATGGACAAAGGGATCACTATATAACATCTAGAGAATAATAATAATGACATAATTATAATATTTATAAATAAATTATATTTTTAAAAACAATAATTAAATATGGTTATGAAAAATGAATGAATGTTATGATCATGGTTATGGTTTTCTATACGTACACATGTGTAACATTCTCATTTTTCGATGATCATTATCGAAATAAGTGATGTAGAGTTTTATCTATCCAGAATGATCATTATATAATAAATACCATATTATTTAGTCATACATACTTATATAAATAATTATTATGATGTAAAAAAGGAATCACATCATGTTGAGGTGGCTATAGTCCACACGTCCACAATAGACATTATCACGTTTTAGTGTGTGAAAGGGTAATAAAAAAATGATATATATATATACTGAAAAGTAATTTTTTTTATTAATACCATATAGATATTTTCAATGTCTCATTTTTTTAATTATAATCATCCCTTATAAATTATATGTAACACCCCATGGTTTTAAATAATAAATTGAAATTCATGAAACATGGTTTTATATAGATAGTTTTAACTTGTCTTTAAACATAAATTTTCCACTTATATGATTTGAATTTCAAAAACATTTCTTCTACGGTTATGATAAGTAAGTTATTTAGAGTCTAATAAAACCTACATGTTTTTTAGTGAATGGTAACATACCCTTAGGAATTGTAATATGACCCTTATTAATAGTAAATAATATTTGTATTTTATTTTCTTAGGTCTATATTATAATGAGATGTGGTTTAACTTTTCATGTTATTAAAAATGAGTTATATATTTAAAATTGTTATTTTTGAATAAATTATTATTTTATTTAAAAAATAATCTAATAAAATTTACATAATTATCTTCAAAAAATGGAGTTTATTAATGAATTCTACACATCAAAAAAGGGTTAGCGTGAGTTTTTTAGATTTTGTTTGAAATTCTTGAATTTAAGATGAATTGTAAAATATAATAAATTCTAAATACATTTTTTATGTATCATAGGTGATTTATGGATTGTGTAAGCCCACATGGTACTAAATCACATTTAATTATTACTATTTGGGGTCACATGAATCAATAATATTCACAGACTTGAGAAATATATATTATAATAATGAATAAAATAATGTACAAAACCTCATATCCTCCTCTATAAATACCACCCTCATTCCCTTCTTCCTATCACACATATCAAGCCTTGTGAATTTTTTATGTTCTACCAAATTCTCTCCCCAAGGATCTTCCCCTCTTTTATGACCATCTTCTCTCACCTAAAGTCCAAAACCTAATTTTTTAAGGAGGATATCCAGGAGTAGAGATCAAGAGTTATAATTCTCTTCCTTTTCATGTGTTTTCTTTCAAATTACTTTTTTTTCTTATATTATCTTCCACTAAAATTATTTAGGAGGTATGAAATCTCAAAAATATTATATATTATGTATTTTATAATTTTCATGTAAAAGATTCTTCATCTTTCTTTCTCTCCTCTCCCTAAAATTCAAAATATAAAAATATTGTCCGTGATGTGTTGATTTACCAAAATTGTTGACGATGTGTTTTCAATTTCCAATACTTTATTCAAAAATGATCATAAAACCCATTAATAGTTGAATCATAATTTAATGTTTATTTTTTAAACTATTTCAGGTTATTGAACGAACTTTATTGCATGAGATCATTTTATATAGTGATACAAGTTCATGATTATCGAGGAACATCAAAAAATGATCTAAACAAACATCATTAATGATTTATCTAAGGATCCATCATCATATATGATATAAAAATTATTTATGGAATCATTATAGATTTTGGAAACATATGAATACCATTTCATTCCACTTCTACAATTTCATTTCCATACGAAAAGAAAATCAAGTACAAACTGGCCATGGAAATCATGTAAAGAACACACCAAAAACAATGGAAGGAGAAAAATACAAACAATTAAAGTGTGAAATAATGTAATTAAATGATAACATAAGATATTAAAAATATTATATACTTTTTTAAAATATTAATAACACAATTTTATCCATTATAAATGATGTTTAAACATGTTTTTTGTATGATGAACCAAAGGTAAGGGAATTCGTAACCCACTTTTCATTTTTGGGTAATCCTTATACATCATTATTAGTGTGGTATTAAAATTGTGTTTTGATGAATTTTGATATGTTTAATTAATTTTATATATAGTTTATATACATATTCTACCCACTCTATTAATTCTCACTTCAATTATATGATACTTTTAAGGGGGTTTTCTTTTAAAATCCTCTTCTAAAATTCTATTTTAAGAAATTCAAAAGAAATGTTTTTATGAAATTATTCATGTTTTTATTATGTTTTGGTTCATTTTCATTGTTTATGATGAAGGTTGGAACCAATATTTTCCTCCAATGCATTGTGTATGTAAAATTTGATTAATGGTTGTACAGTTACTCCATGTGTAGCTATGATGGTCACATAATAAGGCAGTTGTGAGGGGTACATTGTATGATAGTCGTGAGGGGTACAAATTATAAAGTAGCTAAGATGGTTACAATATTATGTATGTATTTACCCAAGATACATTTAAGGTTTTATTTATGTTTTATATGTTTTGGGGAAATCTCATGAAAATATCATGTTTCACAAAGTACGTTTATATGGGTAAAAAGAATGTTTTTTTAAATGATTTCATACATTACAAGTATTCATGGACTAATGTTTTATTTCCATTTTGTATATCCCTTACTGAGCTCTTTGTGATCATACCAGGTTATTATATGTTTTTCATAGGTTATAAGTATGTGTAAGAAAAAGAAGGAAGCCATGTAAAGTGTTATGAATTTTTAACAATGAAAACATGTTTTATTTAAAAAAAATTATATTTCAGATGGAATTGATATTTTTTGTGCTATATGATTTATATGAATGTGGAATATTATATATGTATTATCTATCAATTATCTAAAACACTAAACTTGAAATGATCCTCAATTATAATGGAAGAGAGTTCTTGACTAAAATTCCAGATTATGTAATTTAATAAGGCCAAGTCCTTATAGTTGATATCAGAGGATGTTATAGATAACATTAGGGGTTTAGATGATGATAATAGAATACAATAAGTAATTTTTACTCTATTGTTAATTTAAAATGATATCAAATTTAAATATTACCATGTTTCATTGACGAAGATATGTTTGTTCAGAATGGTTTTTCGTAGAGGAAACAGGGAAGCTGAAAAAGAGAGGCACTGATAGAATGGTATCCTTATAAATCTATAGCCCAGAATAGTAGGGATTGGAACTGAATAGTTTGTGACAACAATGGATCAGGTAATGCAGTCAACAAATGGAGGTGTAATCCATGCAATAGAATAACCATAGGTACCATAATGGAACATGAAGATATGGGAACATTTTATGGGACCACACCCTCCTACATTTTGTAGATCTTTAGAAATGGTAGTGGCTGAAGGATGGATAAAATACCTTGATAATATATTCAATGTTATGAGATCTTGAGATAATCAAAAGTTATATCTTTCAATATATCTTTTTTATGGTAAAGGTGATCGGTGGTGGTAAATGGTGGAAAATATCATTCTTAGAAATGAGATTCATGCCTTAGAGTGGGACGCATTTAAAAGTATTTTCCTTGAGAAATATTTTCCAAAGTTGGTGTGACTTAAGATGGAGAAGAAATTACATGAATTGAAAAAAAACAAAGTTGAATCAGTGGTTGTGTACGAATAAAACTTCACATAACTGGTGAGGTATTATAAAAGTATTATTATAGATATTAATAGTAAAATCAACATCTTTTAGTCATAATTAAATCCATGGTATCAAAGGGAATTAGCCTCTTGTGAATTCAAAATTTCTGATAAACTTGTCTGATGTGTTAAGAAGGTACAGATGGAGTTCGCTTCTGATCATGTGAACATTGAAAATAAGGATAATAAGAGGTCTAAAAGTCAAGCGAAGAGTAATAATCAACCAAAGAAATATGATGGTAATAAATTCCAGTTTCCAGTTTGTGAATAGTGTGGAATTAAACACATTGGGGAATTAATTACCAAAACAAGGAACAGTTTTCGATGTGGTATGTTTGGACATATGTCATGAGATTGCATTGAAATTGATCCTAAGAGTAATCATGATAAGAAAAATGTGATGTGTTTTAAATGTGGAGAGATGGGTCATTATGCAAATGAATTCTGAAAGATAGATCTGAATGATGAAAAGAAGACCTAATATAAACATAAAGGTGTAGTGAAATCATTTGTAACTACGTCAGTAGACATCGGGCCAGGAAATTTTGTTGTATCAGGTACCATATTAATTTACTCGTATTTTGATAATGTTTTTTTATAAGGTGTACACATTCCTTTATTTCAAATAAATATTTTGGTAAATTGGAAATATCACCTCAAAAAATGCTACTAGAACCTCTTGTTAAAACATCAGGGGAAATATTATAGCAAAGAGGAATTATAATAATCATTATTTTTTGGTCTATAGAAATAATTCAAGTAAAAAACTTGTTGTTTTTTCCTTAGTAGAGTTTAATGTTATTCTATAAATTGATTCGATTTTTGTTTATCTTGTTAATATTTACTATAGAGCTAAAGAATTTGTATTTAGAATGTGTTTTAGTTGGTATATAAGAACAAACCCGTACAATTGATAACATATCAGGAATATTAGAAAAATTTTAAATATTGAAATTAAATTTATATTTATCATATTGTAGAAAACAAGAGAAACTATTTAGATTAAAAATGTTTTAGTGGAAAATGAATACCTTGATGTTTTTTCTAATGAGTTACCCAGTGTCAAACCTGATCGGGAAGTCGAATTCACAATTAACTTATTTTCTAATACTAATCCATTTTTAAAACACTCATATCGAATGGTTCAATTAGAATGTATTGAACTAAAAAATAAGGTGTTGGAGTTACTTGATAAAGGCTTTATTCATCCCAGCACATCACCATGGGGTGGTCCTATTTTTTTGTTAAAAAGAATGATGGTTCCAATATAATTTGCATTGATTAGAAATCCTTGAATAACATCACTATTAAAAATAAGTACCCTTTGCCTCATGTCGATTACTTGTTTGATCAGCTTCAGAAATATCAATTCTTTTCCATGATTGACATGAGATCCAGATACCATTAGCTAATGATGAATGAGGTTGAAATCCCAAAAATTACTTTTCGTATAGATATGAGAATTATGAATTTTATGTTATGTCATTTGGGTTAACTAATGCACCAGTTGTATTCATTGATCTTATGAATAGAATATTTCATGAGTTCTCGGATATGATTATGGATATTTTTATTAATGACATTCTGGTATTTTTTGAGAGTAAATAAGAGGATGAAAAAAAACTATGTTTTTATGTAAGCTTTAATGGAAAAAAATTGTATGGAAAATTTAGAAAGTGTGCTTTTTGGTTGCAACATGTTTATTTCCTTTGGAACATTGTAAATAATGATGGAATAACCATTGATCCTACCAAAAATAGTGGTTGATGAATGTCCAAGATCTACAAATGATATAGGGATTTGTAGTTTTATTAGATTAACAGGTTATTACTGATGATTTGTTAAAAACTCTACACAGTTATCTAACCTGCTAACTATGTTAATGCGAAAATGGCTTAAATTTATTTGGATAGAAGAATGTGATGTTTGTTTTTAGGAACTAGAGAAGATATTGGTGAATGATCCAGTTTTGGATTTTCCTTCCCGAAATGGAGATTTTTCATCTACATTGTTGATTCATTTAAGGGACACGGTTGTGTTATGATGCAGAATGATTAGGTAATTTCTTATTATTAAAGAAAACTTAAACCTCTTGATTTAAATTATCCCACACATGATTTTGAATTGGCAGTTGGAGTTTTTTATTTTAAAATTGTGTGGGATCATTTATACGAAACCAAATGTAAAATATATACTGACCATAAATATTCAGAAGTATATATTCACTCAGAAGGAATTAAACATGAGGCCAATCATAATTCATGATTAGATAAAGGATTATGATTCCACGATCAATTACCATTATTGAAAAGCAATAAAGGTGGCATATTCCTTGATTCAAAAACATAATGCATCATTAACCATGTTAAATTTGTAACATGATCTCTTAATTAATGATTTGTTGAATTTTGGATTTGATGTTATTCGTTTAAAAAAAACCTATGTTTAGTTTAAGGTTTCCGTACAGTCATTGTTATCAGACAGAATTAGCATAGTGCATAAGGATGACCAGGAGCTATAGAAAAAGTAAGAATTGGTTAAAATGGGTATGTTTATAAAATTTATCCTTAATAAGTATTGTATTTTATAATTTGGTAAAAGGTTTTGTGTTATTTTTTATTCACATTTAAAGAATTAATTGTTGTGTGATGCTCATTTTTGTACATTTCAATTCATCCTGATAGTACTAAGATGTTGAGATACCTTCTAAAGTATTTTTGGTGGGATGGAAGGAAAAAGGGATATTTTAGAATTTACTATGAAATTTTTGACCTGTCAACAGGTTAAAGAATAGAGGATATTACTTAAGGGGATGCTTCAACATTTTCTAGTGCCATAGTAATAAATAGAAAATATATCCAGGGACATTGTTGTTGGACTACTAAACACATTTCCATGTAACAATGAAATATGGGTTAGTATTGACTGACAGGCTAAATATGCTCATTTTCTCCATATTCAAGATACAATTTATTTGGATCAGCATTTTGAATTGTAACTCAAATATATTTTCACATTACATTGAGTTACTCTTTCCATTGTATCTGATAGGGATCCCAGGTTCACATCTATCTTTTGGAAGGGCCTTTAGAATTTGTTGACCACAGAATTAATTTACAATAAAACTTTTCATCCTCAATCATATGGGAAGTAAGAATGAAAAATTACGACTTTTGAGGATATGCATCGATCTTTTTAAATGGATTACCAGGGAAGTTGTGATCAATATCTTTATTTAGTTGAGTTTTCTTATAATTAGAGTTTTCATTTTAGTATATAGATTGAACCTTTCAAGGCATTGTATGGGAAGTAGTGTAGAACTCTAGATTTTGGGATGACGTTGGGAAAGTATGTTATTGGTAATAGAATTAGAATATAAATTGGTTGAGAAAGTGACGATTATCCAATAACACATGAGGAAATCACATAATAGGGAGAAAAGTTATGCAGACAATAAGAGGAAAGACTTTTCTTTTGAGGTAGGTGATCATGTTTACCTTAGAATATCACCATGGAAAAGAGTTATGCATTTGGTCAGAAAGGAAATATAATTCCATGGTTCATTTAACATTATGAAAATATATAGAATGATAGGTCAGTCGCTTACTGAGTATATTTTCCTTACATTTTATCTCAGGTACATAAGGTTTTTCATTTTTTGATGATGAGAATGTATGTTCCCGATTCATCTCATTTCTTGAGAATAGATGTAGATCAGCTAGGGGAGAAGCATTATTATGAAGAGAAACCATTTCAAATTCCTGATCGAGGGGAACAAGTATTGTATAATAAGGTAATCCAACAGGTAGAGATTTTTTGGAGAAAATATATGGTTGAAGAAGAAAAATGGGAATCTTGAAATTCTAGGATAGAAACGTACCATTTCTTGTAAAATAAGTAAATAAAATTTTGAGGGCGTAATTTCTAAAAGGTGGGGATAATTCAACACCCAATGGTTTTAACGAAATTGAAATTTATGAAACTTTTTTTTTAATTAGATAGTTATAACTATGCCTCAAACATAATTTTCCGACCTCTATGATTTTAATTTCAAAAAACAATCATCTACAGTTGTGATCAGTAATTTTTTTGGAGTCTAATAGAACCAACTTTTTTCTGAATATTAACATACCCTTATGAATACTAATATGAATAATAATATGACCCTTATGAATATTAAATAATTTTATTATTTTATTTTCCTAAGGTTATTAGATAATGACTTGTTTATTAATTTGTCATGGTATTAAAAAACAAGTTATAGATTTGATGTTGTTATTTTGGAATAAATTATGATTTTATTTAAAAATTAAATTAATAATATTTAGAAAAAATTTATCAAAAAATGGAGTTCATTTTTAAATTCTACACATTGAAAAATAGTTATATTGACTTTTTAGGATTTCTCTGAAACTCATGAATTTTTTATGAATAGTAAAATACGATAAAATACGATAAATGCTAAATACTTGTTTTAAAGCATCATAGTTGATTCAAGGCTGATTTAATCCCACTTTGATATAACACACAAGAAATTATTACTATTTGGGGTCACATTAATCAAGAATATTCATATTCTTGAGAAACAAATATTATAATAATGATAAAAATATTGCAAAATCCTTTATCTCCTCCACTATAAATACCACCTTCATTCCCCCTCTTCCTCTCACACCTCTCAAACCCTGATCATTGTCTATGTTATGAAATATTCCCTCTGAAATTATCTTCCCCAAGTCCAAAACCTTTTGGTCTCACCAAAATTTCAAAAACAAAGGCCTTAAGGAGGATCTCAATGAGAAGATATCAAGAGTAAGAATTCTCTTCCTTTTTCATGTGTTTTCTTTCCAATTCCTTTAATTTCATCTACTATGTTCCCCTCCACTTATCCAAGAGGTATGAAATCTCCAGAATCATAAATATTCAGAATTTTATCTTGTTCATGTTAAATATTAATCATATTTCTCCTACTCCTCTCCCTCTTATTATAAAAATAAAAAGATCGTCCGCAATGTTTTGATTTACCAAAATCGTGGATGATGTGTTTTCATTTTCCAATACATCCATCAGATTTGATCATAAAAACCTTTATTTGTTGAATAAGAATTTAATGTGTATTTTATATCCTATTACATGTTCTTGAATGTACTTTTATGCGTGAAATTAAATTATATAATGAAACATGTTCATGATTATCAAGGAATCGCCAAAAATGATATAAGTAAACATCATTAATATTTTAGCTAATGAACCATCGTAATATATGATAATAAATAATTTATAGTAACATTATAAATTAAAGAATAATATTGAAACCATTTCAATCCACTTCTGGAATTTCATTTCCATGTAACAAGAAAATCAAATACAAACCGGCCATGAAAATCATGTAAAGAACACACCCAAAACAAAGGGAGGAGAAAAATACTAACAATTTAATGGTGCAATGATGTTATAAAATGATCATATAAGATATTATAAAGATGATATGTTTCTTTAATATATTAATAATACACTTTTAACCAATATACATTATGTTTAAACGTATTTTAAGTATGAAAAAACCGAGGTAAGGGAATTCTTAACCCTATTTCCTTCTTTGGGTTAACCTTTTACATAATTATTTATGTGGTATTAAAAATTTTTATATGATGAATTTTTTTAGGATGATTTATTTTTTTATATATTTTAAATTAATATTAAATCCACTACATTAAATCTCAATTCAATTATATGATATTTTTAGGAGGATGTTCTTTTATAATCTTCCTTTAAATTTTTTTTTTACGAAATTCAAAAGATACGTTTTTATGAAATTATTCAATTTGTATAATTATGTTCATGTTCTTTGTAATTGTTAATGATGAATTTTGGGACCTATTTTTCACTAAAAGTTATTGGTTATATGTATTTTTTATTTCATCTATATGGTTGATCCATGTGTAACTTTGATGGTTACACAATAAGGTAGTTGTGGGGGTTAAATTTAATGGTAGTAGTGAGGGTTACAAATTAGAAGGTAGCTGATAGGGTAATAATATTATGTTAGTAATTCCCCATTATACCTTTATGTTTTTATTTATGTTCTATAGTTTTTTATAAATATCATTAAAATCTCAAGTTTCACAAATAAGGTTTATATGGGTAGAAAGTGAGTCTTCTTTTGAAAGTGATTTCATACATTACACGTATAATGTTTTCTTAAATTCTTTTTTATCCCTTAGTGAGTTATTTTCTCTCATACCATGTTTTTAAATTATTTTCATAGGTTATAAGTAATTTTTAGTAAATTAAGGAATCTATGTTAAATGTTTTGAATATTTATCAAGGAAAACATGTTTTAATTTAAAAGTTTCATATTTTGGAAGAAATGGGTACTGTTTTAATGGTATCTACTCTATATGAATGTGGATTGTAATGTATGTATTATATCAAAATTATATAAAATTATAAACTTTAAAAGATCCCCAATTATAAAATAAGTGATTTCTTGATTAAATTGAAGATTAGGTAATGTAATAAGGTTTGGTCCATATATTCCATGGATGGTCTAAATGAATCACATCTCTTTGAGGGTGCGGTAGACTACAATTCCTCAAACAATGTTATCAAATTTACATAAAACAGAAAGTATAAATATATGTGTTTTAAAAGAATTAAATAATTATTAATAAATTGTTAAAATCATATATAACATATATAAATATAGTTCCCCTCATAATGGCTAACCATGAAAGTTAGTAAAAGAAAAAATGAACAATCAATGTTTTGTGAGGTGGCAGTTCACCGTACAGTGAAAAAATATGTTTGTTACCCATTACATATAAGTGTGTATTAGTGTAGGAATAAAACATTATAAAAAACTGAAAAATAAATTAAGGATACTCGTTTTTTTATGAACACAGAAGAAGTTGATTTGAGTTGGGGGAGAAGTAAATTAAAGAAAAGTGATCATTGGAAAGCATTACCTTAATGTTGGGTAACTCCTTCTAATGTATACCAAACTGCATCTGAGGATGGATTTTTTCCCATAGGGAGACCTCAAGGTAGGGGATATAGATTATAGGAATCTATTTGGGATAATATATTTTTAACTGAATTGGCTTTAGAGGTTTCAAGAACATGGAAAAGTGGTGGCATTTATTGTAGAGGAGGAGTGATGCTCTTGTGATATTTTTCCTAGGGGATTTCTCCAACGTCTTTCATGTTGAAAGAGGATCCAATAATGGACCCAATTAAATAAAAGTTAGTATATGGTACAAATATTTCAATCCAATGAAATTTATATAGTTTTATAGGTCGTTTTATGCCTTTTGTATAAGGTTTAGTCCCTTTTTAAGCATAACATAACCTTAATCGTTGTAATTTATTTTATTCACATTCAGTAAAAATTTTGGTCAAAAACAAATTTGGTACGGTTTAAAATGATAAATATATTTTTCTAAATTAGAATCACATATTTTTCAGAAATTAAATAAAATTAATCGCACTGTTGGGTTTAATATGCAGGTTTTTAAAATAACAAATTTCAAAAGTTTACTTTTTTTATAGTCAATTTCTAGGTAAATTTTTTTAAAATGACCCAAATTGTATTAATTGATAATAATATTATCTAAATAAACATTAAAACCAATTAATATTATATTTTAAACCAAAAATTAAATTAGATGACAATGCTGTTTGGAACTTTAAATTTAATAATTTGTACTATTCATTAAAAAATGACATTTTTTCAAAAAATATTAAAAATTAACCCTAACCTAATTATTATGTAAATATTTAAAATATGATGTTTAAATTGACATATTAAATAAATTAAAGTGTAATGTTTATGATTTGAAATGTGTTCTCCATTAAAAGGCTATAAAATTGTATTTTTAAAGGTATATGTTTTTATGAGTAAAAAATGTTTGTTCTAATATTATTCTTATCAATCATAATGTATGAATATAAAAAATATTTGATTTTATATATAAAATATATATTTCATTACAATTATTAACTAAATATAATTAATTATTTTTATTAAGATAAAACTCTGTTGCAAACATAAAAATAATAATATTTCATTTCATATACAATTAGTTCTTATTTTCAGTTCTCATTAATAGGTATCCAATTAATTTATTTTATATTGGTATAAATAATAAATTTTTATGACTGTTATTACTATTCATAACAAGTAATTTAACTAATATTTTATATTATATTATATTAAAAAAATTATATTTTAATTATACATTGTTATTTGGTGAATCTCATTCTTGCATGTAATGCAAGCTATCAAGGAAAGATTGTCTTATGTGTAAATCAAGATATTGGGGAAGGTCACTCTTGAATGTAACAAAGGATATCAGGGAAGGTATGTCTTTTATATAATGAAATATAACTCGATGATGTGTTCATTAAAATCTATATCAAGTATTGAATTTATTTAAAATAGTACATATATAGTAGATCCTTGGGATGTTATATTTCTTTATGCACTTCATAATTCATGTCATACATGCTACCGAATAAAAAAATTAAAATATATTTTTAGGGGGTTACATTCTCCCCACCTAAATTAAATTGTTCCCTCATAATTTAAAATCAATATTGGTAATTGATTGTTTTTTGTTTCCTATGTTGAATTCCAACATCATGATAAGGGTTCGTAAAAAATATTATAGAAAATATATATTGGGAAATGAAGTAGTCATATAGACTACCATATAACTAGGTCTTTAAGTAAGGTAACATTAGTGGAATGTTATAATAAGTACATAAAGGAAAAGTGTAAACTTTGATAGGGAGTGAATATTTTCATCAATCACAAACATGTAACATATCATTATAATGTTATGGGACTCAATGCCATGTATATGAGATGATTTATAAGGCCATTTGTTTAACATAAATTAAGGTATTGCAAAAAAAATTTATTGTGATGTCATTTTCCTATGGTTTGGTAATTCTTTTACTAACCATGAATATAATTATATATTAATAATTGATAGGTTTCAATTTCATATAAACAAACCTAAATATTGGTTCTTCTTTGATCAAATTCTAATTCAATCTTTTACTCTCAAAATTTAATTTCCAATATTGAATTTTTAATGCCTAAAGCGCTACAAGAATATTTTAAAGGCTCATAAGGCCTATAAAATAGTGAAAACTATAACAATTTGTCTCTAAATATTATGATAAACTAACACGGTTAATAAAGTAATCATTAAACCTATAAAATAAGCACTATAAGTTATTCATGGATATTTATTAATCAAATTGTTTGAATGAAATAAATGAAATATTGACCCTGAAATTGTGTAGGTATGTGGTTGGCATGAAACCGTTATCATCCTTCGGTCGTGGGTTCATGTCCCACAGCCTCGTTGGAATTAATTTGGTTGATACCCTAGTTAGAATTTTTACTTTCCTAACATCATATTAAAAAAATTTCAAAAACGTCATGGACATCCTTGAAATTATGTTAATCATTAAATAGACTTTTAACTAAGGTTTTCAATTCAACAACAACACATAAATATTTCACCTATATATTTCTACATAGATCCTTCCTTGGTATATCATTTATCATTTATATCATTTTTGTTATTTCAAATCATCAAACCTTATGTTCAATATAATATTACTTAGGATTAACCCAGGTTATTTATTTTCATTATCTATACATATCATTCAAAATTGTTTGTCAAGAAGATGTGATTTATCCTAAAAATATCACCTAGGAGTGTCAAACCAAATTTACAGTAAGGCTCATTATCATGTACCAGGTTACCTAGAGTAAGGCTCAGAACACCATATCATAGTTTTAACTTTTAGGTAAATCTGTTCTAGAACCACGTCCACTTGTAGTATCCAAATAGAGACATATTTCAAGGAAGACCGACATGATATCTACTTTACGAAAATTCAAGTGTTTTATTTTATACTTATCCTAAAATTCAGCACTAGTGATATGATATCTCATATATGATATCCTTAATCTTGTTCCTATGGTTTCAACTACACATCCTTAGATACCAACTATAATCACCCGACCCTAGAAGTCGGGATTCCGTAAATAATATCACTTAAATTGGAATTATTGCATTGAATAAATCACTGAAGGACCGATCATTTAAGTATTCGCAGTAAAAAAATACATAATTGAGTCATGTATTACAAATGAATACATTAATTACAACATTTTTTATTTCTAACTAAATATATAAATAACATTGAAGATAAATTTAATCCTTATTATAAATCACTACATATCTTTCATAGTACGCCTCTGGCATTCCTTGGGAATGAAACATAACATGGTTGAGCTGAAATTCATATTAAGGGAATGTAAATTAGAAGAAATAATTAATCAAAGATAATAAATTTACATGGAAGGATAAATAACTGATAACACATTCAATTAAAATAAGTAGATAAGAAAAAATAATTATAGAATTGTAAGAAACTGAAACACATTCCATTTATTTAATGAACTAAAAATGTTATGTATCCACAAATATGTTGATGAAACTTATCATGGGTAAATAATAATAGAAACTAAATGAGGGAAATTCTTGATTATAGAATGCCATGTTTCCTAGGTACATAGTACCTTTACCGTCCAGACCTTTCAAAAGATGGTTTACAACATATAGGCTAACAAACCATCTAAAGAAGCAATCCAAATGAATCTTCCCTTGAGAATATAAATTCACTGAGGTTCTATCTATAACTAGTCCCCACCCATGTCATACTAATCCAAAACATTCATTATATATCAAATAATCAATTTCACAATGTGACTTATCAGATATCTATATGGAGTAAGAGATACCGATCTATCAATATTGACCCAAATAATAAAATAACTTTCAAAGAAAACACAGTATGAGAAATATTATATGGTTCATGAAATAATCACATCTATGAACAATGATATGGTTTTTAGTGGAATTTCAATATTTAATGTTCTTATGAAATTGAATATTTCAAGGGTACTAAAAGGAATCAATAAAGTGAATGTGAATACTATCCTTTGAGAAATCAATCATATACCATCCAAAGGAAGACTAAGGTTGGTATCAATACAACATACCCCAATTGGAGTTAAAGAAATTGTTTTTATCATTGAAGAATAGAAATATATATATAAAAGTTTATTAAAAATATTTTTAGGAAAATATTCTTTTATTATGAAAAAACATTTGAAAAAAAAATTCTTTGAAAATAACTTTTGAAAATATTTTCTTAATAAATTAACATATTAAATATTAAAATAAATCTTAAATGAAATTATGGTGGGGGAATTCATAAAATTCATATGAAATAAAAAGAACATTCCTTTTTCATAGTGAAAGGTTATAAAATTGGGTTGTTCTTAAAGCAACAAGAAGATTCCTTTGAAAATAATGTTAAAATACAAAATGGAAAAATATTAATATAAAAAATAATTTTAAAATAATATTTGAAATAATTATATTAAAACAACGTTTCTAATAGAAAATAGGTTCTCTGACAAAAGGGAGAAATAAAGTCATATTTTCATTAAAACACTTTATAAAACATTTTGAGTACCAATGTGTGGAAAATGGTAGTAATACATGAAAATAGTTATGAATAACTAGAGAAGAATGAAATTTATTAGCTGAAATGGTTATATAATTTCACAAAAATTTCATTGAATTATCATTAGTATTAGTCTTGAGGAAAATATTCTTCAAACACCCAAAAGTGTCATATACAACATTAAAACATTTTAAATCACAAGCCTTGTGAAGTAATAAAATTAATCAAAACTGGTAATATCATGATAATAAAGGTATTCATGATATAAAATATAATATGTAGTGTATAAAATCTACCAATAAAACAAGGTGCATAATAATAATTAATACCCAATGGAATGTAAATTGAGATGATAATCCATTACCTTGTGTTTCCTTTCAGGTGAACATCCATTGACATCCCATATAATAAACTTATGATAATTATAATAATTTATTGATAACCTTTTAATGTTTATCATAACTTTTATCTCACTTTTTACTATTTTGTATATAGCTACTTAAACAATTAATTTTACATCGGGTGTTTCCACAAAAATTTAGTGTTTGTGTCAAAAACAACTTTGGTAAGTCAACTATGGTCAAAGGGGTCATTATATAACAAATTTAGAAAAAAAATATTGAAATAATTATCATTTTTATATGTAAATTATACCTTTAAAAACAATTATTAAATATGTTTATGAAAATGAAAAAATGTTATTATCATAGAGATAGTAGGTCGTACGTACACATGAGAAACACTCTCATTTTTCAGTGATCATTACAGAAAGAAGTTAAGTAGCATTATATCATTACATAATAACAATTATATAATAAATACCATATTATTTAGTCATATTAACTTATTTATATAATTCTTGAGATGTAAAAAATAATAATCACATCATGTTGTGGAGGCGGTAGTCCACATGTCCACGACCAACATTATCACTTGTAATTATGTGAAACAATAATAAAGAAAATGATATATATATATATATATATATATATACATTCAAAAATTTAATTATGTAATTAATATAATATATTTGTTTTTTAATGTCTCATGTGATTAATTATAATTAACTTTATACATTCCATGGATCGTGTGAAATAATCACATCACTTTGAGGGGGCGGTAGTCCAAACTTCCTGAAATGGTGTTATCATTTTTACATAAAATAGATAGTATAAAGATATGTTTTTAAATGAATTATATAAGGTTAAAAAAATTATAAAAATAATATATGGAATATATAAACGAATTTGTCATCATAATGGAAAACCATTAATGTTGATATTGGAAAAATGAACAATCATCATTTCGTTCGGCGGTAGTTCACCAAACGCAAAAAATTTTGTTCATTACCCATTAAATAGACTTCTGTGTTAGTTTTGGTTGAAAATTTATTAAAAAAATATAATATATTTCTCATACTAGTGTTATTATATGTACATGAAAGAATAATATGTGAGGTGGTGGAGAATTAAATGATAGAAAACTGGTCATTGGAAAGTATTACTTTGAAATTGGGAAAGCCCTTTTGGTGTATACGAAAGGGCTTACTTGGAAGGATTTATGCCCAAAATAAGACTTCAAGGTATATGGGAGGACATTTTGGAATCTATTTGGACATATATTAGTCTATCCAACATGTCTTGAGAGGTTTTGGAAAGTGGGAGTAGTGGTGGCCTTTTTTAGTGGAGGAGTGACAGTCTTGTAATATGTTGACAAGGGAATTCCTCGTACATTTTTAATTTTTCTAGTACTCATATAATTGACCCAATTGGATCAATTTAGTATAAAAACCAAATATGGTGATAAAAATTCCTGTTTAAATGTTTATAATTTGTTTTAGGCCTTTAGTATACAGTTTAGTCCCTTATTAGGCTTAATTTAACCTTAATCATTGTAATTAATTTTAATCACATTCACTGATAATTTTGGTAATAGAAAAATTTGGTATTATTATAAATTATAAATTATTATGATTCCAAATATAAAATCTATTTTTCCAATTTCCAATCACAGAAGTGGATGAAATTAATTTAAATTTAATCTCACAGACGGGATAACAATGCTAGTTTTTAAAGTAAAAATACTCAAACATTTACTATTTTTATAGTCAATTTCTATGTGAAATTGATTCGAATGACCTAAATTTAATTAATTGATAAAAATATTATCAAAATAAACTTTAAAACCAATAATATGTAAAACATATCCCTTTAAACGAATTAGATTATAAATCAGCTTTGAACTGAAAATTAATATTTTTTAATATTCTTTAAAAATGAAAAGATTCCAAAAAATATCACAAATTCACCCTAAAATAATTTTTATGATTATATTTCATATATGAAGTTTAGTTTTACATATTAATAAATTAAATATTCTAAATTAATATTTAAAATTTGTTCAACGTTAAAAAGTGATAAAATTGTCTTTATAAAAATATTTGTTTTTATGTGTAAAATAGAGTTTGTTATTATACTATACATATCAAACCTAATGGATGAATATAAAAAATATTTGATTGAATATATTAAATATATATTTCAATTAAATCAATAACTAATGGTAATTAATTATTTTTATTAATATAAAACTACTTTGGAAGCATAAAAATAATAATATTTCTTTCTATATCCAATTGATTCTTATTTTAGTTTCCCATTAATTGGTTACCAATTAATTAATTTTATATTACTTTAAACCATAATATTTAGAAGATAATTACTACTCTTAATAACTAATAAATGAATGGCTAGTTTATATCATATTATATAAAACAATAATATTTTAATAATACATTGATATTTGGTTACACACACTCTTGTGTGTAATACAAGATATCGAGGATGGTCTCTCTTGTGTGTTACACCAGCTATTGATGAAGTTCCCTCTTTCATATAACATAAACTACCGAGGAAGGTCACTCTTTAATGTAACACAAGCTACCTCAGTGTTGTGTTCATTACAAGCAATATCATGTGTTGAATTTATTCAAAATACTAAATATACAGCAGAGTCTTGGGATATTATATTACCTTATGAGCTTGATTATGTGTGTCATAAATTCTATCAAACCCAAATTTTTTACATTAGAATTTTGAGGTGTTACATTCTCTATCAAATTATTCTTACTTTTATTTTTCAATACCGTGTCTGAATATCTATGATTGATTAGGCCCATGTGACTACTTGATCTACCTCAATATATATTATTCCCTAAAACATAGGATTATACATTAATTCAATATCTAGGGAGTTACTTACATTCTATACATATTTAAATTTAAGATCCATAGTTGTTTTCCATATGATTATGAACATATTTCACATGGAAGATAATGATTATCCCACTAACCTCGGATAAAAACATTGCATCGATTCATAATTAATAAATATTATATGATATAGTTGAATACATTTATCCTATACCAGATTTCAGTAAATTGAAACCTTTATTATCATTCTATGATGTGTCCATATCATTCTGTTAGTGTCGTATAGACACCTTTAGGGATTAGTGTTCATTACTTCTAATTATCAGTAAAATGATCATAGAAGTGAGCTATGATAAGTATAATTTAAATGAATTAATCTAAAATGAAAAGTTATAACTAATATAGACTTATTGTTACTTATCTTATACAATCCATGAATAATATCATTTTAATACACACTGTATGACTCAAAATAATAATCCTATTTTCACTTTGGTATATGGAATCTATTATTGAAATTTAATTAACCTTGTCAATATTGTCTCATTTCAATATAATTCCTTCATGTAGGAATTAGTATTATTCATAATGAATAATTTATCACCAAATTTGGTGAATATGAATCCAAAATTATTATTTTATCCTTATTATGCAGCATGTTTCTCTGGAACATTCATGTTCCAATTGAACTTGTGTAACTAGTTCCTATGTCAAATACTTTCACATCCCTATAATTGACTAAACACTTGTCAATATCACTCCCACTATCTCTAATAGAAATGAAAAACCTTTCCTAGATAAGTATTATAGACCTTGACTAAAAATTATCTATCATATGGATATTTTTAATATACTAATAAACATTTAAGATTATTACATCAGATGGACATTGTGTTTTTCTTGATGCAAGTTTATTTATATACAAAAAACTCTTTACATCTAAATACATTACTATATGAAATTATGGATTTCCATTATACTGTGTCTCATATGATTACCTATTTTCATTATAGTTGGCATATCGTTATTGCGATATTGTAGTTATTTTCAAATCACTTCATGAAATATAATCGAAGATTCTACAAGATGAAACATTTATACTCCTTACATCGTAACTCTGATGTATAAAATGTGCTATTAAAAATTTATCCATGCTATATTATTTTGAAAAATAATAACATGTATGAATTCATCATATATCCTTCTCATTATCATTAATTTCATGATGTAGATAAGGTAATCTGTGTTTAGGAATTACTCCATGTTACATTATTTTGATTGATGAATGCATTGTCAATATATTATCAGCATTACCAACCTATAGAAACTTATATTTTATGAACATGAATATATCATAATTAAATTTGATAATCCAGAATCACTTAATGGAATATAATGAAGTATATTTACCACTATATTTCCCTTTGGAATTGATCATGCCCTCTTGCTGAATTAATTTTGAAAGCATTGTACTATACCATTATTTCTAAATATTTTTTGTCTAAAATAAATAAGTATATCTGTCAGCAATAACTATGGTGTTCATCTCCACTAAGTCTAAATATTGTACTGGTTATATCCTTGAAGTCCACATCTATTTTTATATGAATATAATCTATCTTTATACAACTTGTTATATAGATCTTAAATCTTATATTCCTCAAATATTGTCTAGGATTCACGTATCAATGAACTATAAGTTGACAATAAAACACCAAAAAAACATTGATTCCTCAACCTAGAATATTTCCTCCTTGTTTCCAATTGACACATGACATAATTTTTTTTTCTTATAATGAATAAAAGTTCTACTTGAATCATTTACATGGAAAAAATAAGTTGTGTGTTTCTCACAGATGTATTAGGAATCGCACTTTCTTAGACACTTGGAGAATTCACCTTACTTCATGTAATGTTTCCATTATTACATGGTTTCTTTATTGTGATACACATATGTGATAAGAATATTGTATGTAATACACAAGAATTATGATATAAAAATTAGTTAATGAATATAAACTGATGAAAAAGTGGGTACTTTCTTATTCAATATAGTTCATTATATTTAAACTTTCATAGTTTTATTTCATAACTGAAATGAAAATAACCTCTTATTTATTACCACATTCATTTATGGAATTCAGGAAGATACCTTTAGCATCACACTTTCCATTTGACTTTTTTTCCTTATCTTTCAAATTTTCCACCTTAATAACTAATGATTAAATTATGTTTAATATTCATATTTTCGTGGAAAACCTTACTTAAATGGTAATGATGTTTTTTACTCCATAGTGTTTGTTTTTTAATCCTAAAAGAGACCGAAGTAATGAGAAAAAATTATATAGGAAATGGATACATTGAAATATCATGATCATTATATAGGTATTGGGGAAACTAGCACCTGAAATTTCAAATATGATAATATCCCGCACAAGTGTCTGTACTAATATTAGAAAATCATTCCAGTGTGAACATTTAATTTCTTTGTTATATGTCTCAATATTTATTTTGGTATTTTTTTCCTTCTTCTAAAAAATAAAATTTAGTAAATTTTACTTTTATATTTATTACCAATATATACATTATTGATTAATTAATTGAATCAGTAAATGTCTCCCATTATTTTATCGAATTCTATGAAATCACTAAACTAGATTCATAATACATGGTAACTTTAATATTGTAGTGGAATGGATACATGAAACTCCCATCATAGTCTACAAGCTTTGGTTAGTCCACTACTTCTAGGGTTCACAGTTGGGGTTTGGATGGCCTACAACATTGACTCACGATTCCTTGATCTATTGAGTGAAGTACCATCTTTTAAAATCCTAACCTTCTTTACATGATGACTACCTATAAAATTAAAAAAAAAATATTTCTTTACTTATTTGAAAAGGCATTATGTAATTCAACCCACCACTCTGAAAAGAACATTGTGGTAGTAAGAGGCACACTCAACATTGGCTGAGAAGCACCTCGAACACCTGGTTTTGTTCAAATTTGAATGATGGAAGGTAGTTGAAAATTAATATGTATTTGGAGGTTTTAATATTTTTAAATGATGAAATGAAATCATTTTCTATTTCATAAAGACATACTATTTGATAACAATAAAAACTGATAATGCAATAAAAAGAAAATATCTATCACATCACATGTTAATTTAAATTGAGCATTCTTGTTTTTTGTTCAATGTAAATGCGTGTAAAATACACATACACAAAATAATAAATTATGTAAAAATAAAATGATGATGAGATCATAAGACAATACTAATGGTTGATCCATCGAGTGGATAATTGATCAATAAAGACCCTAGGGGTAATACCTTGAGTTTCATTACTTTATACTTGAGTTGCAGCGCCTGCCTATCCAATGTGTCAATATATTCTCAGCTATGTCTCAATAACTTGGTGAAATATATGTCACTAATGATACTCATTATTATACAAAAATACTTACACACAAGTGAGGGGCTCTCAGGTGTAAAACATACAACTCAAAAAGTGTATAGACAAACCATTATACAAATAATGATGCTTATATGACATGCATATTGTCTTTTAATTAACATAAATATTTCAAACAACCCCTAAAATAAATAAATAAATAAATAAAACAATCCCTAGATATTCATTTGGTATTCAATGGTTCCTGATCAGTCAATACGCATGAAACGCGCATATTAAATTTAATACATAAATAAAATTAATTCTTCGTAAAATTATTTTTCTTAAAAATTAAATCTAATATTTTAATTCAAAAATTTTGACATTCAATCAAATCAATTATATATAATTGTAAATCCAAAAATTAAATTAATTTATTAATTTAATATAACATTTATATTAAATTGGTTTATCCCTGGTAATAATATTAAAAAATTTAATACACAATTAACATTTAATTAATATATTTTAAAACAAAAATTAAATTAATTAAATTAATTATTTATAAATATATAAAATTACTCGTATTTGAACTGTTATATTTTTATTCAACAAATATTAATAAGAGTGTTTTGATTGGTCAAAACACTCCTCACATTAATTGATGAGTTTTCAAAGAAAAAGAGGGAATCCCACATTGAAAAATATAAAAAAAAATCTCATAGATCATCTTATATATAAGGAAGCTTTGGGATATGGTCTATTAATAAAATATTTATTTATCAAAATGATTTTAGTTTTTATATTTTAAATATTTATTTAGTAAATTTTTTGATATATATATATATAAATATCAAAAAAATAAAATTAAATATTTTATTATAATGACTAATGACTCTATTAGTCGTAACCGCAGGAATTCGTTTCTTTGAAACCTGAATGGGAACCTCTCTTCGGAAACGGTTAAAACAAACCGTGTAACTTCCACAGTTTTGAGTTTATAAATTAGTGATGCCAATATCACTTTTTGGTAATTTGATTTTATCCAGGAATTTGTCCATAATTCTCCTGACATTGGTGTAGTGTGGTAATCAGGAATTGAGGTCTCGTTTATTATGAAACCTTGGGGAAAAACTTGGGGGATACTTCCCCCGAAAACCCTACACCATCAACGTAGGGGTGGATCAATCCCTTTTGGACAGTGAACCTGATTCACTCATAATTGTTCTATCCATCTTCTTTTTCTACCAAAATATTTTTCTAGCAATCAAAAGGGGTTATGTAATGTCCCTTCCCAGCTTACCATCGAAATAGTGGCCGGACCGGTGGGTCACATGGCCTCAAGCGTGTCATCCTGTATGTTAGAGGCTTCTAACTAGTAGCGAGGGTCTCAGGAGGTGATAGTGGAGAGACTATACCATCATATTAGAGTAACACAGCTGTATTATCAGAGTAAATAATATTCAATAGTGGAAGTAGTAATCAATTGAATGGAAGAAGCAAAAGGCAGGTAATAACCATTTTATAAAAGGAAGAAAATTCCAGTTTACAGTTCTTGCATGTAGAGATGACGATATAGTTGTGATATCGGGAATCAATACAGAATTCTTTACAAAAAACTATAAAAAGAAAGGACCGAAAATCCTAACGGCGATCCCCTGAGCATTCTAACCTCCCGCTTGGTCCTTTCCTCCTAACGCATCAGGTAAAAACAGAAAAACACACAAACTAGGTCCTACAAGCAAGAAGGTCTACACGGGTACCCCAGTGCAATGGAGGCCCGAGTAGGGTGTGAGATATAAATCTCAGTATGCCGACACCACCAGTGTCAAACCCAATATATACAATGTATAATAATTTACCAGTGAGTAGGTATAGAGAAATATGTAAGAAAGAATACATAAGTAAATAACACCCGTCCAGGTTCCCAAGGGACACCTAACGATTATACCAGCATCGGCTCGTTGCCGGTAAAGTAACATGTTCATGTCACCATATATATATATAACTGCATTTATATCATTGATGGTGTGGGGTAAGAATGCCTCCCACACATTAATAAAGAAGAGTGGCATGAGGTAGGAATGTCTCTCATCCCTATAGGACAACTGTCAAGGGGTAATAATGCCTCCCTTCCATCAATTGAGAATAGTGGGCACGAGGTAAGAATGCATCTCATCCCTATAAGTAAACTGGAAAGGGGTAAGAATGCCTCCCTTCTATACACATATAGAGATCGCATCTGGTGTGGGGTAACAAGCCTCCCACACATACTCAGATTAAGCAAGAATGGGGTATGCATGCCTCCCATCCACAAACATACACAGAAGATAGCATTGGGTATGAATTCCTCCCATTCATAAACATACACAGTCGCCATCATTTATATATCAAAATGCATAAGGTTGTACATCTTATGCATTTCAAGTAAACACATAAAATTTACAATCATCCATAATCACTCATAATCATTATCACACTTACATTAGAATGCATAAGGCAGTACATATTATGCATTTCAAATAGCCATACTATAGTCCCAAACTTTAACACATTCCATATCTATACAAGTGGTACAAACACATTCATCACCATTATATTTAAGGTAAAACATCTTATGCATTACAATTAGGACAACGACATGGGCTTGGTCACTTCCAACACATCCCATGGGGTAGAGACTTATCATGTAATTCATTGACTATACACCAACCCATTTCAAAGAGCTATTCATTATATGAAAACTATCACACACACTTCATCTCACTCAATTCACCTATGCGTGGAAAATTTTTCACGACCTGGATTCACCATGATGAGAGAAGGGACAACATATTTCCATACCCTTCCTTATTCATGTTTATGGAGAGATAATAACCCCCGAGACCCGCCTTCAATAGGTCCCAGAGTGGCGACTAGCACCAAGGGTATAGAATCACACACAAGATGGAAGGCATTAGCCTTTATCTTTATTTGTATTGAGAGATAAGATAGTAAATCCCAACAAAACCAAAACTGGAGGTAAAAGTAAAGGAAATGAGAACCATACCCATATGCATGTTAAAAAATTATATGCCACAAAGTAAAAGGGGACTACAAAGGTAAAGTACCAAAAAAAAGACGAACAACAACTGCAACTGTCCCAACATCCGAGCTAGTACAGCCCTGCATGATCCCTGATGTCCTCCTGGAAACCTAAAAGTAGTTTTATATACATAGGGTGAGCATACAAGTATACTCAGTATTGAAAACCAAAGACTCTCATGCACTAGTGGGGAGGCATTCTATGGTCTTGTGAGAAAAGAGATAACCAAAACACCTCGTAAGTAAAACTATCCACCTAAGACTCACCATGGGACACTCCCCAAATAACACAAGCCAGGTAATGCATAGTAATAACTCATCGATGTTTGGGTACCCCGCGGCACTTTCCCAATGGTTATTGAAGACATCCTATGCATCGAACCAATCCCGCCATTCTCACCACGGTCCCACTACCACACCCCGCCCGCACACACCTGGGCCACAACCACACAACCAACCCGCAAACACCTAGGCCGCAATCACCATACGTAACCACCCACGCAAACACCTAGTCATGAAAAACTACTGATATGCTGCAAGACACCTGGGCCTCATCCTGAAGATTCTTGGGAAACAACCTGCCTGCACAAACCTGGGCCAAAAACCACAACTACCCTGCCTATAGAATCTTGGGCTATAATGGACTTCAGGCCATCACAGCCTGATCAAAGAGTCTTGGGCTCTTTGAAAAAGGGAGCAGAAAAAGAGCTAATAACCAGCCACTCATAGGATTGTTGGAAAAAACACACTCCCCCGTGTAATGGGGGTGTTTGGCACTAAGTGCTCAACTAGTGTGGGGTGCGAATAAGAAACATAAGAACTACAATTATATGTATAAGTAACAGGCACTCATCCCCACCTAGGTTCTCCAAAGCCAACCTTATAACAAACACCCTTGTTTCTATTCATTTATAAAAGAAAGTCACGACACTCACGGCCAAGTCACAACTCATTCCTAAAACCAACTCTCCATTTACCCCATTCTTGGTTTCATGTTGAAGTGATCCCATTTAAGTAAATCCTACGCTACTGAGAAACTAAAAGGCATAACCACAAGCTAGAGAAATAGAAACATCCAAACAACAATTTAAGCATTCACACCCGGTTCTCTTGTAAATTCACAACAACAAAGGGACTAGTGAGATCCCTCAAAGTACTGGAACCAAACCACGCCTCAAGATACAGCCCCACAGAGCTTCAGATTAACAACCAACAACCATGACACAATAGAGGATCACATCCTCACCTACATCACCCCATAAGCATCGAGAAGAATGAACAGAAATACCCCCAAGACATATCAAAGAAGTTCCCATACTCAGGTACACCATTCACTACGTTTTCCTCTTTCTGTTTGGTTAAACGGGGTAATCACACAAGGATTTTTGTTCACTGATCATTCATTTAATTGGATGATTTTATGTAATTAAGAAAATTCCCATGTTGGAGCAATTCAATTACCACAGAAGACAAGGGTTCATTAGTGCGCAAGGAAAGACCACCAACAGCCATGATTTTCAGTGACCATATCCCATACAGTTCACAACATATAGAAATTATAAAATATTATAGTAGAATTGTCAAACGCACCCCATCATTCTTTAAAAATCTGTTTATTATACTTTTTTAAGGTTTGGTTTCATCCATTACCATAGACACAGTAGCGTACCCACCCTTCATGTTACACATCAAGGAGAGACGAAGGAAAATCGATACTTGGTTGATCATGGATCGAAGTTCTTCTCCCCGCGCTAAGAACTAGGGATGCATGACTTATAGGGGAGGATATTCGGGGACTCTAAGGATGAGCATACAAACTCCATCACAGGCACACCACATGCCTCAGGAAGGGGGGACTCCATGCACACCAGGGAGAAGAAAGAAATCCAGCCAATAAGGGGAAAGAAGAATCTCTAGTGTGATATAAAGACGAGATTCTATTATTACGGGATAAAGAATTTTGAACAGCTAAAAGTTGGATCATGGTTTCATTCATGGTTGGGAGGTTACACAAGATGGGATTAATTGTTATTTAAATATTCCCATCGGGGTGGTGGCATAACTGTTGTGTGTTAAACAGTTTCTTTTAAATAGAGGAAAACGCAGAACGAGCCGGAACAGGAAGGTACAAAGAAGGGCGTGACACTGAAGAAAAACCACATGTTTTGGTAAGTTAAGTGTTTCTCCACTCTTGGGGGATTTTAGATATTATTTTTGGGAATTAAATGGCTTTGAAAGGGGCATTTAATCATCTTTATGTCAAAAAGATATGTTGCGGGTGCAGAAAAAAGTCAGAAACTGGAAAAAGGGACGAAGTCCGCTCGGGGAGGACACGGTGCGACCATCACGGTGCCACCGTTTCGGTGGAGCCATGTATTTGGAAAAGTAAAGGACCAGGTGGGTCTAGGAAATTACATCAGATACCTCTCAAACTATTCCCGTCGTCGAGAATCAAAACTAGACCCGATGAAAAAAGGGGTTTCGAATAACCACCTCAAAAGATACCTCTCAGGAGTGAACCTCATGGACATCTAGGAATGCCTCTTTCTTAAGTAACAAGGAAACATTCGAGGGATAAATTTTCCAGTCATATGGTTTGTGGAGTTTTCTTCTTCATGTCAAGATACTGTTAGCTTTGGGTGGCACTGACTCGGCCAAAAGGGTTTAATCGCATCCACCTTAATGTGTCTTGATTAGGGATCAATACCTCCCATCCCCATAGTCAGGTCTCTTCACACACATCCATATAATAAATAAAATTACACGTTCCATAGTTAACAAGGTAAGTCATTCCATCACAAAAAATACAAAAAAAACAGAACAAAACTCAAAACAACTCGGGGTACTGGGCGTGCGTCTGCGTCTCCCGTTCCCAGGTACTTTACTTGAGCCCACCATTCCTCCACAATACACAAACCAATGGAATGGTCCATCCACGAAACACCTTCTCTTCACAATCCTCAATCCTCACTGTTCTTTCCACAAAAGTCATGTCATCCTCGATATCCAGCTTTCCCCAGTCGAGGACTTGTGAATTGTCATGTAGATACCGTCGGAGTTGTGACACATGGTAGAAATCATGTATTCTCAGTAGCGGTGGTGGTGGCACTAGATGATAAGCCACTTCTCCGAGCCACCGCAATAATTCGAAGTGTCCGATGTACCTTGGAAAAGGCTTACTCCCCATGTCAAACCTCTGTTGTCGAAGCCGAGGGGAGACCTTCAGGAATACGTGGTCCCCGACCTCAAACTCTAAGGGTCTCCTCCTAATATCGGCATATGACTTCTGCCAGTCCTGAGCAACCTTCATCCTCTCCCGTATAAGATAAACCTTCTCCATCATGCTTTGCACCACTTCCGGGCCAAGAACACATGTTTCCCCAACCTCGGCCCAGCACATGGGTGAGCGACATGGACTTCCGTACAAGGCTTCTAACAGAGCCATGCCAATGGTAGAGTGATAGATATTATTGTAGGAAAATGTTACCAGAGGCAACAGTCACACCAATGATCCCCCAAAATCGAGAATACATGCTCGTAGCATATCCTCCAACGTCTGGATGGTGCGCTCTATCTGTCCATCTGTCTGAGGATGGAAAGTAGTGATCAGACGTAGTTGGGTGCCAAAAGCATGTTGCAATCCCCTACAGACTCGTGAGGTAAACCGTACATCCCTATCCGAGACTATGGACCTCGGAACTCCATGCAATCACACCACCTCATCCATGTACCTCCATGAAAAGGCATCCACTTTACCCAACTCCTTGATCTCTAGAAAGTGAGCTGATTTCCTCACCCATTCCACCACTACCCAAATAGCATCGCTGCCTCCATGGACCTTGGGAAGCCTTGTGATGAAATCCATCGAGATTTCATCAAACATCCACTTGGGGACATCTAAAGGTTGTAAAAGACCGCTAGGAACATGGTGTTTAGTCTTAACCTACTGACACACTAGGCACCTGGCCACGAACTCAGCCACTGCCCGCTTTACCCCGGGCCAGCATAACTGACTCCTCAGTCACTGGAACATCTTGGAAACTCCCGGGTGCACTGATATGGGTGATTTCTGGAACTCACCATGAACCCTCTTGCGCATCTCCTCTGGAACAAACAACTTCCCTCAGAAAAGCATCTAATTCTAATCATCCTCCATCCACCCATACGGAGCATCACCTTGGTTAACACAGTCAAGCATCACTTCACTCTCTATGTCTCCCCAATGAGACTCCTCCACCTATCATAGTAGATAAGAATAAACTAGCATATGATATAGGCAACCTCTACCACCATCCATCCTTGAATCCAGGTGCAGGGCAGCCAACACCTCCATCGCCTTCCATGCATCTGCCGACTCTCGAACCGCATCCTTCTGTGACTTCCTGCTCAAGGCATCAGACACCACATTCTATTATCCTAAGGAGTAAGAAATCTCGAAGTTGTAGTCCTGAAATAACTCCACCCACCTTCACTGTAGGGCATTAAGGTCCCGCTGGGAGAAGACATACTTCAAGATTTTGTGATCTGTGAAGACCATGAAGCGCTCCCCAATGAGGTAATTCCGCAACAAATTTAGTGAAAAAATGACCACCACAAGCTCCAGATCATGGGTGACATAATTTCTCTCATGGGTGCGTAACTGTCTAGACCCATAAGAGATCACCCCTTGTCACTGCATCAACACAAACCCAAGGCCTTGTCCTAAAGCATCACAGAACACCTCATACTCCACCCCTTCTTCTGGAAATCTCAGCACTGGGCACTTACCAACTTCTCCTTCAGATAGATGAACGCTGTTTCGCACTTCCCATTCCACGTGAATGTCTGGTCCTTCTTCATCAAAGCTGTCAAAGGTCCGGCAAATCGAGAGAGGTTGGGAACAAGCCTTCGATAGAAACCTGCCAGTCCAAGGAAACTATGATCCTCCGCCATGTTCTTGGGTGCTGCCCAAGAAACAACTGCCTCGACCATTGATGGGTCCACCACTATTCCATGCTCGGACACCACATGCCCAAGGAAGTCCACTTATCACGTTCAGAACGTGCACTTGGAAAACTTCCCATAGAGTTGGTGCTGGCGGAGGACCTCTAAAACAGTTCTCTGGTGCTCAGCATGATCCTCCTCTGATCTTGAGTAGATCAGGATGTTGTCAATACACATGACTATGAACCGATCCAGGTTTTTCCAGAATACGTATTCATGAGCCCCATGAAAAAATATGGAGCGTTGGTAATGCCGAACGACATGACCACAAACTCAAAGTACCCATATCTGCACCTGAAGGCATTCTTCAAGATGTCTCCGTCCTTCACCCTCAACTGGAGATATCCTGACCAGATGTCAATCTTGGAGAACCACCCTTCCCCTTTTAACTAGTCGAAAATGTATTCTATCCTTGGGAGAGGGTAACGATTCTTGACTGTTACCTGATTTAGTCTCTGGTAGTCTATGAACAGCCTGAGATCACCATCTTCCTTTTTTGTGAATAAGACTAGATCACCCCATGGTGACGCACTTGGTTGAACAAAACCCTTCTTCATCAGGTCATCAATCTGAATCCACAATTCTCATAACATAGAAGGTTCTATCTGGTAGGGAGCCATTGAAATCGAACGGGAAGTAGGTTGCAAGTCTATCCCAAACTCAAAATCATGTCGAGGGGTCATAGTCATCACCTCCTCAGGGAAGATGTCTATAAACTCGCTGACGATCCCTGGGACTTCCACCATTAATGAATCCACTGAATCCACTGATAGTTCTACTAAAAATTTAAGGAGGGTCTCCTCTATCCTTCTACTTGTCTAGAAACCCCGCTCATTGATGAAAGTTACATGTCGGCTGCCCAAATCTTAAAACACGACCCATCCTCAGAGGCAGTCAATGACGGCACATACAGAGAACAACCAGTTAATGCCTATGATACAACGTATGGATGTATCTGCAATTGTATAAGATCTTCGATAGAATGATGTGGCCCTATAATTAGTCTACACCCTCAAAAAACATAAAACAAGTCGGTCTGACCTCCGACTGGTGAGCTCAGCATGAGGGGAACTAGAAGTCTCTCAGCGTCAAAACCCGGAGCACGGGCCAGAATAGGTGCAACAAAGGAGTGTGAAACTCTTGTATCGAACAAGGAATAGTCAAGAGTACTAAACAAACTGATCGTAGCTCGAACGACTTCCGGCCCTGCTAGAACTGATGCCTCTGTTGCATGCAACTACCCACTCCCAGCTCCCCTTCCTCTCGGCTGTCGGCCGCCTCCCCGACCAAACCCTAGTCGAGACCCTTGAGGGGCACCCTGGGGTAGGCCTCCTCCTGCAACACCTACCTTGGGAGGAGTGGGAGCTTGATGCCCCTGCTGCTGCTGCTGAAAGGGCCTAGCTGGAAACAACTGCTGCTGAGGTGGGTGCTAAACCTGCCAACCCTCTCTGTACTGCACTCTATCCGGGCACTGATTCCGAAGGTGCCCATGGATTCCATAGACAAAGAATCTCGGTCCTGGGCCAGAATGGAAAGGGTGAGGGCCGGGGGATCGTAACTGGAACTACTGAGGCATGCTTCCTACCAGTCGAAACCTAGAGGGTCCTGATGCTAGAGGTCTGCTACTGAAATCCTTCCCCTTTGACGAGCCCAACTAGATTCCCTCTCGCGATAGAACTCCCAATGGGTGCATCCTTTCCACCTCTTTAGCCTTCTTCTGGAATTCCAAGTATGTTAGTAGGGTGAAGGTAGTATCAACATACTGGAGAAAAGGTCGAAGTTCATCCTCCAAACGTCTCGCTCGAGACACCTCATCCGGAAAGAGGTTGAGTGCAAAGAGAAGGAGATCCTTGAACTTGATCCCCAACTCCCTCATAGACATACCCCCTGATAGAGGGAGGGTAGTTCCTGCCTCTTCTCACCCTTCATCGTGGATGAGAGGAATTCGTCCCGGAATGACTTCTCGAAGTCAGTACACGTAACCTCAGTCTCCCTCTTCTCCTGAAGATGAAGTGTCCACCACTAACACGCTTCTCCACGAATCTGGCTTACACCATGAGGAACCAAGTACTCCGTCGGAGCCCGGATCAAGCTGAAAGCTATCACTAGCTCCTCTAGATAGCTCTCTGTATCCATGTCAGAGATGCTACCCTAGTACTTCCTGAGGGTCTGCCACTGAAAGGCTTAAATCATCCTATTCCAATGATCATCATCCTCCTCTCGGCCAGCCCTCTGCTGATCAGCCATGTCAACCTCCTGGGCCTCGATCGCCCGCACTACTCATGGTCATCTCCCAGGTGCCATAGCTGCAAGGTAAACAAGGAATGCCTAAGCCCGAGTAGTGTAGAATATTGCTCTTAAATTTTCTTAGACTTATTATTCATTTTGAATCTCCAAATACCCATGAAACACAATAACACAAGTCATTATGATGCATGTACCTTCCCTAGGGTCTCTACCCTGTAATCAGTGTAGCCTTACTTGGTCGTTCGATAGGCCCAGAGTCCTTGAATCGGATCACGGGGGGCCATAAAATCCCATGTACTAGCCAATCTTCCTTGTCCTATTTCATGCACCAAGATCACCCAACACTGTTTCCATACCATCGCATGCAATTATCACTATGCCTAACTCCAGACACCATCCTATCTTTCAACCTTCCTCTGATACCATTCTATCAAGACCCGCCTTCACTATGATGAGAGAAGGGAAAATAGATTTCCATACCCTTCCTTCTTCATGTTGAAGAAGAGATAATAACCCCTGAGACCCACCTTCAATAGGTCCTATAGTGGAGACTAGAACCAAGGGTATTGAATCACCTACAATATGGAAGGAATTACCCTATTTCTTTATTAGTATTGAGAGATAAGATAGTAAATCCCAACAACACCAAAACTAGACGTAATGGTAAAGCCAAAGAAAACCATATCCATATGCATGTTACAAATGTAAATGCCCCAATGTACAAGGAGACTACAAAGGTAAAGTACCAAAGAAATTAAAAATAGAAACTGCAACTATCCCAATGTCCCAGCTAGTATGACCCAGCACCATCCCAAAAGTCCTCCTGGAATCCTGAAAGTAGTTTTATATACGTAGGGTGAGCATAGAAGTATACTTAGTAGGAAAAACTAAATATTCTCATACAGAAGTGGGGAGGTATTCTAATGCCCTGTGAGAAAAGAGATAATCAAAACACCTAGAAGAGAAAACTATCCACCCAAGCCTCACCAAGGCACACTCTCTAAATAAATCAAGTCAATTAATGAATAATAATAACACATCGATGTTTGGGTACCCCGCGCCACTTTCACACTGGTTATTGAAGACATATTACGCATCGAACCAATACCACCATTCTCACCACTGTCCCACTGCCACACCCTGCCCACACACACCTCAGACACAGCCACACATCCCGCCCCCAAACACCTGGGACATAATCACCATACATAACCACGCCCACAAACACCTGTGCCATAACAACTACTTCCATGCTTGAAGACACCTGGGCCTCATCATGAAGATTCTTGGGAAACAACCCTCCCGCACACACCTGGGCCAACCACCACAACTACCCTAACTGAAGATTCTAGGGCTATAATGGACCTCAGGCCATCACAGCCTACCCAAAGAGTCTTGGGATATTCGGGAAATGGAGAAGAAAAGGATATAATAACCATCCACTCATATGAGTGTTGGAAAAAACACCCTCTCCCATTGAATGGGGGTGTTCGGCACTATCTACTCAACTTGGGCAGGGCGCGAATAAGAAACATAAGAACTAAAATTATATGTATAGGTAACGGTCACTCAACTCCACCTAGGGTCTCCAAACACAACCTAAGCACAAACACCCATGTTACTATTCATTCAAAAAAGAAAGGCACAAAACTCATGACCAAGTCACAGCTCATTCCAAAAACCAACTCCCCATTTAACCCATTCTTGGATTAATGTTCAAGTGATCCCATTTAAGTAAATCATACACTACTGGGCAACTAACAGGAATAACCACAAGCTAGAGAAAGAGAAACATCCAAAAATAAATTTAAGCATTCACACCCAGTTCTCTTGTAAATTCACAACAACAAAGGGATTAGTGATATACCTCAATGTACTGGAACCAAACCAAGCCTCAGGATACAGCCCCACACAGCTTCAGATTCACAACCAACAACCGTGCCACAATAGAAAATCCCATCCCCACCCACGTCACCCCATAATCATCGAGCAAAACGAACAGAGGTGCCACCAAGACATATCAATGAAGTTCCCAGACTCAATTAAATCATTCACTAAGTATTCCTCTTTCTGTTTGGTTAACTGGGGTGATCACACATGGATTTTTGTTCCCTAGACATTCATTTAATCAGACAAGTTTAAGTAATTAACCAAATTACCATGTTGTATCCATTCAATTACCACAGAAGACAAGGATTCATTAGTGTGCAAGGTAATACCACCAACAGACATGTTTTTTAGTGAGAATATCCCATACTATTCACAACATATAGAAATTATAAAAAAGTACAGAAGAATTTTCAAATGCACCCCATCATTATTTAACAGTCTGTTTATTATATTTGTTACGGTTTGGTTTTGTCCATTCCCACAGAAACAGTAGCGTACCCACCCCGCATGTTACACAGTAAAGAGAGATGAAGTAAAATACCTACTTGGTTGATCAAGGATCGAAGTTCTTCTCCACGCACCAAGAACTGGGAATGCATGGCTTGTAGGGGAGGAACATCGGGGACTCCAAGGACGAGAAGAAAATCTCCAGCACAGGCGCTCCACAAGCCTCAGGAAGGGGGAACTCCAAGTGCACCAGGGAGAATAAAGAAATCCAGCTAGAAGGGGAAGGAATAAACTCTAGTGTGATATAAATACAAGATTCTGTTGTTATGGGATAAGGAATTTTGAACAACTAAAATTCGGATCGTGGTTTCTTTTGCGGTTGGGAGGTTATACATGATGGGATTAATTCTTATTTAATTATTCCCATTAGGGTGGTGGCATAATGGTTTTGCGTTAATCCGTTTCTTTTAAATACAGGAAAACACGTTACGGGGGAAGAACTGGAAGGTATGGTGAAGGGAGTGACACCGAAGAAAAACAACACATTTTGGTAAGTAAAGGGTTTCCCGACTCCTGGGGGATTTTAGATATTATTTATGGGCTTTAAATGGCTTTGAAAGAGTCATTTAATCATCTTTACATTAAAAGATTTGTTGCGGGAGCTGAAAAAGTCAGAAACTGGAAAAAGGGATGAAGACTGCTCGGTGAGGACACAGTTCCACCGTCACGGTGCCACCGTCACAGTTCCACCTGACCGGTGCCCTCGACACTGTGCCACTGTGACTGGTGTGATATTTTCAATATGCCATCGTCATTGTGCCACCGAAACCTATTCCCCTGTGACTGGTGTGAGACCGTCATGGTTCCACCGTTTTAGTGGAGCTGTGTTTTTGGCAATGTAATGGACCAGGTGGGCCCGGGACATTACAAAATTGACTCACTGTTCAAGTGTATTAGCCATTTCAGTTAAAGGTCTTCATTATCTCTTCTAAGTCATTCTAACTATTCCATTTATCTCAACCCAAACACTCAACATATTATGTCATGGACGTTACATTCCAAGGGTTCAAGTGCAAAGTGAGGTGTTATGGAAGCATAGCATTTTCCTACTTGGGAAAATTCAACAAAGAAGAAACAAGAATCCAAGCATGCCATTTAGTAATTATCACAAAGGCAAGGAAATGGAGGCATGCATAAATGTCTACTTACTACTCTTTATCTTGAAGACATCGCACGTCTGATCCGGGTGTTTTATTATTAAATCGTTAGTTTTGTGATAAAGCAACCCTTTTATCTTATCCTTCCTTTCACACTCTTTTCCAGGCAGCATTTAATCAAAAATGTATTTCATATATAAAATACTAAGTCATTGCAGTACTAAACAAATTAATAATTTGACATTAATTTAAAAGGTCAAAGATAAAGACCCTACCTCATGGTGGATCCATCCATCCACTCTTGCTCGTGACACTTTATAAATAAGAGACGATGCTACTCCCCCACGAGGCATATGTGACTTCACATACAACTTATTCCTACACAAGCGATTTTCCTAGACTTTGGCGACTCGAATCCCCACCAAAACCTTGAACGCACAAACAGATAAATACAAGGAACCTTAAAACACTTAAAGGAACCATTCTAGGTGCTGAGAAACCAAAACCGTAACAAAAACCTCACCTCGAACCATAAATGGTATCCGAAACCGCCTAAATCCACCTTTCCATTAGTGGCAGATGTCGAAACTCAAACCCAAGGGTCCCGAGACAACATTAGTACAACCCTAGAATGAAGGGAAAATAAAAAATTAAGAAACCCCCAATACCTAGGGTCCACCCAAATCGCGCGGGTCAATGAAGAGGCCAAAATCCGGCCGGAAAACAAGAGGAGATGGATGGAGGGAATGTACCACATAGAATCGGAGAAGAAACCAAGAGAAAACCCGATGAAAACAATGGAAATAGGAGGCCGTATAAGGAGGACGTCACGCGGCTCAAAGGTAGAGGAGGGAGGTGCGTCGTGGGGGGTTCTTCCGATTGAGGGTGAGGGACAGTGTCTTTAGTATTAGGTTTTTAATAATTTTATTTTATTTATAAATTAATCAAAATCATTGAACAGACCGGCCCACATGGTTTTATCTGCATGGTTTTCCTAATGGTGCACAAACCATGTGGCACCATCTACCTAAGACAGATCCCTCACACAAGCTATGCGCACAGTTTGGGAAACTGTGTGTAGGTTGTGCACAAGCCACTGCCTCTTTAAATATGGTCACAATGTTTTCCTGCAATGGGCTGCAGGGTTTGGTCAAACCATGCGCAGCTAGTACGCCTTCCTTTGCCTTTTAAAAACTAGATTTTCTCTCGAGACCGAACCTCATGAGACCTATCGAGACACTATAGAAACTTTGTAGGCCTTTTCCCAAGCCAAAAACCAAAAAAAAGAGGTCCAACTCTCAAAATTTCGTTCTGAAGCTCGGTCTTAAAAACTAATCATTCAGTAATCGAAAAAGTTTATATTCCTTCAGGTTTTAGTCCGGTAAAAAACGTGGGTCATTACAGGTTGAAATGGAAAAACCTCATAGATGGATTCCAAATCTCTCAACGTAATGAACTTTGAGATGGTCAAACATGACCATTTTGATGGAAAAAACATTTTTCGGTGGAAAGAAAAGATTAAATTTCTTCTGATTGTGTTGAATATTTCATACATTCTAGAATAGAATATTCTTCACATACCCGATGAGCCCATTTCAAATGCCGACAGCACACCCGTCGACATGACTCAAGTTGAGCATGTTCGGTAAATGAGGAAGAAATGTTAATATGATGAAGTCTTGTGTCGAGGACACATTCTCAAAACATTATCAAATCATATTTACGATTATTTCTGCCAAATGAAGACATCTCGAGTGATTTGGGATGCACTCGAATTCAAGTATAAAGCCGAGGAAGAAGGTACAAATACATTTCATATCGAAAAGTATCTAAATTATAAGATGGTTGATAAAAATCCCTTGTTGGAGAAAATTCAAGAGCTTCATGTTAAAGCAAATAAAATCCATTACCTTAAGATCAATATACCAGAAATATTTCAAGAGCATTCAATTATTGAAAAATTTCCACCTATGTTGTAATATTTCAATAAGTCACTTATTAAGAATAGTGATTATATTTACTTGGAGAAGTTTCAAAAGTATCATCGTATTGAAGAAGAATGGATGTTAAGATATGTGGGTATGACTTCACAATTTGATACCAAGGTTAATATTGATGAGGGAAAGCCATAAAAAAATATTCCTTACCTGTCAAGAAGATGATTCAACAATTTAAGAAGAAAGTTAATCATTTTAAGAAGAAAGGAGATTGCTTAGTTTGTGGAAATCTAGGGCATTTTTCAAAGTAATGTCGCAATCAAAGGAAAGTCGACAAACCCACTACATATATGCTGACTGAAGAAAATCTAGTCATAATGATATCTGAAGTCAACATGACTTTGATGAAGATGGGATGGTGGATTGTTTCAAGAGCAATGGTGCATGTCTTCAAGGGTCATTCATTGGTCAAAATATTTGACAATTGTAGTATCTCAAAGAAAGTACATCATGGAAATAATTCTTGCTTCAACTTTATTGGTCATGGAAGCTTGGAGATAGACTTTACTTCTGGGAAGATGTTGACACTTCTTAATGTGTTCTATGTTCCTGAAATTCGAAAGAACTTAGTTTCAGTTGACCTTTTTTTTAAAAATGGATTTTGGGTTTCATTCAAATCTAACAAGCTCATCTTGTCGAAGGGAGGCTTGTTTGTGGGACAAGGGTTTTCAAATTATGGGATGTATCAACTGTCTATTAAAAATATGATTTAATCTTCTCCATATTTGATTGAATATTCTAATCTGTGTCTTGATCGTTTACCACATGTTAATTATAATTAATTAAATGAAATGAATAAGTTCAACTTAATTAATTTTGAAAAGATTTTAATAAATGTTAAACATGTGTAGAATATAAAATGGTTAATAATATTTTTCATAGTGTTGAATGAAATTATGATATATTAGAGTTAATGCATTCTGATATTTGTGATCTAAATGGATTATTAACACATGGAGGGAAGATATATTTTATTACTTTTGTTGATGACTGCAGTAGATGTTTATATATGTGTATATCTTTTAAAAAAAAGGATGAATCCATTAATGTATTTATGAATTATAAATAAGATGTTGAAAAACAATTATACAAAAGGATTAAAGTATGATGCTCAGATATAGGTGGTGAATATTATATGAATGATTTTAATGAGTTCTTTGACGAAAATGGTATAATTCTCCAAATAACTGCTCCTTACACGCCTTAGGAAAATGGATTCGCTGATAGAAAAAATCAAACATTAGTATAAATGGTAGATTTATGGATTAATAAATCTAATTTCCCATTAAATTTATGGTGCTAAGCTGTATTGGTTGAATTTCATATTCATAATAGGATTGTATTTAGAAAAACTAGGTTATCCCCATAGGAAATTTGTAGAGGAAGAAGACCTAATCATTCTTTTTTCAAAGTGTTGTGGTGTTTAGCGTAATATAGAGTTCCCGATCCTAAAAGAACAAAAAAATTTCCTAGATAAATTAAATGTGTTTTGGTTGGATATGAAGAAAATAGAAAATCATGTACAATTATGGATTTAGGAGCTAATAAAATTGTTGAATCAAGGTATGTAGATCTTTTTAAAAATAAATTTTATAAATATGATGTGGAGGATGTGATTCCTCATATCCCAATCTCATGTACTCCATCTAGTTCAAATACAATAGTAGAGAATTATGATGATTCTCGAGTCGAACCTAAACATAGTATATGAATTAGGTAGGAGAAACTTCTAAATCCAGATTTAATATCTCCTGATTCCATAATTATTCATGTTGAAGGAGATCAAAATAATCATCTTCTGAATATATATCCTCTGGTTTTGAAAATAGAAGATGACCCAAATAATTATATAGAGGCCATGTTTTCTAGAGATGATTATTTTTGGAAGGAAGAAATTAGTGATGAAATGGATTCTATTATAAGGAAAAATACTTGGGTTATTATTGATTTAACAAGAGGATCAAAACCTATTGGTAGTAAATGGGTATTCAGAAAGAAATATGATTCCAATGGTAGCATTTATGCTTTTAAAGATAGATTAGTTACCAGAATTTTTAGACAAAAATAAGGGATTGATTATATTGATATGTATTCCCCTATAGCATGAATTACTTCCGTAACGATATTATTTCATTTATCTACAATTAATCAGTTGTACCTTCACCAAATGGATGTCAAACTGCTTTTTTAAATGGATAATTAAATTAAGAGATTTACATGGAACAACCCAAAGGGTTTGTTTTACATGGTAATGAAAAAAAGGTATGTAAGGTAGTTAAATCACATTATGGTATTAAACATGCTCTGAGGCAATGGCATGATAAAATCAATTATTTTATTTTATCTAATGGTTTGTCTCATAATAATGTGGATAAATGTGTTTATTAAAATGTTACAAAATAATATATAGATATTTTCTGTTTATATGTGGATGATATGTTAATTTAGGGAAACAATATGATTGGTATAGTAGAGACAAAGAATTACTTATCATTTATGTTTAAAATGAAGGATCATGTAATAGTTGATACTATTCTAGGAATTAAAGTTAAAAAACATAATGGGGATTATTATTGAAGTTAGTATAATTACATAGAAAAATTTTTAAATAAATTTTATCATCCTGGTTTCAAGGATGTCAATAATCTATTTGATTCTAGTGTCAAACTTTTTATAAATACGGGTAGAGGTGTAGTACAAATTGAATATACTAGTGTAATTGGTTCTTTATATTATGTGATGCATTGCAGTAGACCTGAAATTGCTTCTGTGGTATGTAAAATGAGTATATATACTAGTAATCCTAGTGTGGATCATTGTATTTGAATAACAAGAATTTTTGGATACATAAAAAATCAAATATTTATGTTTATACAATATTGATTATCATGCAGTGTTAGAATAATACACCAATGAAAGTTGGATTACTAGTATTGTTTATGAACAATCCACATATGGATGGTTGTTTACTCTAGAAGGTTGTGTTGTTTCTTGGGCGAGCAAGAAACAAACATGTATTTCACATTCTATCATCGAGTTGGAGTTTATCTCCTTAGCGGCATGTGGAAAGGAATCTGAATGGATTAGGAATCTATTATTGGATATTAGATTGTGGCCAATTATGATGCCTCCATTCTCTATTAGTTGTGAAAGTGAGTAAATATTATCAAGGTAATATAGTTTCATGTACAATGGAAATTCTAGACATATATATTTGAGACACGATTGTGTGAGACAATTGTTACAAGATGGTAACATAACAATTGTTTGTGTGATATCATGTAAAAACCTAGAGGATCTGTTTACAAAATCTCAGGTGAGAGAGGTTATTCATGCAACTAATAAAGAGTTGGGTTTTAATCCCATTAAATAAATCATTTTATGTAATGGAAACCCAACACTTTCTATACGTATATATTAATCAAAGTGTTCAATGGGTAAAAAAAGTTACGAATATGATTGTTGATATTGACAATTATAACCCCAATTTTCTGTGTCAATATCGTCTATTTTGACAAGAGGTTTAGTTTTAAACCCTTAAAAAATATTAAGGCTCAATATGTTATGTGAGATAATAACATAATAACATTGTAATATTTTGCCTATGTGAACATAGAAGTAGTGCCGCTTCTTATAAGAGTTAACAGGTTTTCTCCTTAGTGGGTTCATGAAAAGGATATAAGAACATGGCCTTAAAAGTGTTAAAATAGATGTTGGATGAATGTTCATTATATTTATAATTTCTCTGGTGTATCGTAAAGTTTAATAAGTTGAATGATTTGAGAACATTTAAATCTAATAAACATTAAGATATTGATACCAAGTAGAGGTTTAAATCAAAAGATATCTTTATTATGTTTAATGACAAACTTTTTTTCTAGAGAATTAATATTTATTCATAAAAGTGGGGGACTATTATATTTTTATTCAAAAAATATTAATATGTGTGTTTTGATTGGTCAAAACACTCCTTATTTGGATTGATGAGGTGTTTTAAAAAAGAGGGAATCCCACGTTGAAAAATATAAATAGAATCCCATAACACATCTCTTATATAAGGACGTAATGTGATTTGGTCTGTTAATAAAATAAATATTTATCAAAAATATTTTAAAGTGTTTCTTTTAAATATATATTTAGTAAATGTTTATATATATATATAACAAAACAAAACATATAATAAAATAATATAAAATATTTTATTAAAATTACTAATGACTCCATTAGTCGTAACCGTAGGGAATCGTTTATTCGAAACCCGAATAGGTGCCTGTATTCAGAAATGATTAGAACAAACCAGTCAAACATCCACCATTTTGTGTTCATAAATTAGATATGTTGAGATTATTTTTGGTAATTAGATTTAATCCAAAAAAATCTCTAGAATTTTTCCAACATCAGTGTAGCGGGGTATCAGGAATTGGTGTCTGATTTTTTCCGAAACCGATGTAAAATCCTTGATGGATACATCCACTGACAACCCTACACCATCAACATAGGGGTGGATCAAACACTTTGGGCAGTGAAACCGATTCACGCATCAAGGTTCTATCCATCTTATTTGTCTACCAATTTATTTTTCTAACACGAACCCCCCCCCCCCACCTTGAAAATGTTCGGGTCGGGCCGTACCAAAGCAGGCCCACCAAAACATGTTTTTAGGGAAAAATGGTCCTAGGTAGATAATTGGAAGGGGTTAACTCATCCTAAAGGTTGGTAGCAGTAGCATGAAAGTGCCTAGGATGTGCCCAGTTTAGTTCCACACAGCAACGATCGTGCCAAAGGGTTTTCTACACTCATCCATGGAGGTCAGTCAGGACCTCACATTAGCTTCGACCACAAGACAGTGTGAGACGAAGGCTTCATGAGTGGTCCGAGTGTGAAAAATGACCAGCTCGATAGATCTGGATGAGAACAAGACTACGAGGTGAAGTCCAAGATGTGTTGTGCTTCATAGTGGGTAGAGAGTGGTCTACAGGGGGTCACTAGGGTGGATCAAAAATGGGTGATCATGCAGACTAGATGGAAGCTGGCCTGGGAAAAAACAATTTTCTTCATGGTGGGTAGATGTGTTGTGCTTCACGGAGAACAGGAAAGCATCGATTGACATCCTCCCTTTTATATTCATCTAAGATCATATAAAGAGGCTGAAGAAAAAACAAATGGTCAACTACTTTTTCTTTCTTTCAGGCCCTCAAAACTACTAGCCCCTATTACTCAAAAAATACCTAATCAAATTAAATAGTAATTTAAATATATTAAACAATTAATTTGAAAATTTAATTAATAATATTAATTTATTAATATCCAAAAATCTATTGAAATTTTTCCCTAGAAAAAAACGCTATTTCAGCCATTGAAAATTGGTTAGGAAACTCAGGATCACCAAAAGGATTTTAGCTAACTCTCTTTAGGTATATGAATCACATATAAATATATATGATTTATTGAAAAATAATACTTGAAAAATTATTTTAATCCATATTAAAATTTTAGATGGTTGTAACTTGGCCACCTGATGTCATGGTCACTCCCTGTCTACAGTAATGGGACCATAATGACTCCATATTCTAAAATTAATGAAAATTTAATTTTTTTTCTTGACATAAAATATTCACATGTCACTCTGATAGCAATTCAAGGTACTGAGCGGAGTAATGAATTTTGATGGGCTAGAGATTTAAAATTTTCACTCGAGATCTATTTAATATCGTCATTGCTGGTGATTCATCGCCCTGGTATAAGCCCATGGATCTCACGTGAAGAAATTTAAGCACAAATAAATAAATAAATACCTGGTTCAATATAGTGTCACATTTTTGTTCATTGTTCATTTTAGGTTATCATTTCTCCATGAAGTTGAAGTTTAATTCCTCTTGATCATCCACAGGGGCTTCAAAAATCTACAAGAGTGTCGATCATCAAAATCTGGGGGCTAGTGTAGAGTTCTGACAATGCCTTGAATGCTCCAACGATCACTACATAACCTTGATTATGATGCAAGAGGGAGATGTTGATCCAAATCACCCTGATAAGGACCTTCCCACTCAATAAATAAGGATATTATAGGTGATCTCTCAAGAGCTCTACTTGAATAGCCCTATTGGAGAGAGCCTCTCTTCTTATTTATAAAATGTTGTGGAAATTATACAAAAAAGCTCTCTTACCCCTGAATAATTAACACACTATATAAATGATATTAAAACTAATATAATGTGTCATAAATATCATTTATAATATTACAAAATTCCTTTAATATAATAAATATATTATGTGATAAAACCTAATTCATTAACTTGACTCGAAATTCCAACAATGTTTAAATGAACAATCAATATTTTAAACAAATATTCATTCAAAAAATATTTCCCATTTATTTACATTAATAAATTTAAATAAATAAATAAATTCAACGAAAATTATTCTTAACTTAAATAATATGAATTTATTTGTTCCTTTTATGATCATATATCTTTGATCAAAACACGGACCCCAGTGATGGGGAGCACCATGTCTTATATACATATTCAAACGAATAGGGATGATTCATGAATATGCTATTGTGTGTGAACATATAGTATATTTTCCATGATAGTAATGAATAATATTCATAGACCAAGATAAGAATATATTAACTCATCATGGCTCCTAATTATTAAAATATTTTCACAGAAAGGACAACCAAAATACGAGAATTCACTGTGTAATATAATATCTTTGTCTTTATATCTCATAATGCAAGATAGAAACCCGTGCCATCATACTTTTCATTAATTATTATTTTTTTATCTAACAAGACAAATTTACCCATGACTATCTTGGCCATTGTCATATAAAGGTTCTACCATCCTGATCTACCTAGCCTAGGATATTACTTCCTCAACCAGGAAGCTACAAATCATATCTTGACCATTCATATAGGGTCACACCACCAATGATGCATCCTACATAAGCTACCTTTCAACAATTCCATTTCCATGGTTTTTTACATGCATCAATATAAATGATCAAATGGAAAAAAATTTAATGATCATAAATCAAGAGACCAATACACATGTTTATAGATAGGAACAACTAATGACACAAAAACAAGTCGTGTTTATATTAGTAGGTTTTTTCATATGGTCTCACTAATTGAGATCACCATGTTTGAAATTCATTATAAATAGTCACAATGCTAATGATCCCCCAACACATGATATTAAAAAATTGTCTATGTATATTCACTATAATGTATCTTCACCATAAGAAATATATTTATGATTAATGTCATAGTATCTCGAGTTTCTCTTCCACATCACATTCCTCAAGTTTGGTTCTCTTACCTATCAAGGATGTTTTTGAGGCAAATTATGTGTACTATAAGTACATTAAATGTAACCATGGATTTCATGCCATTTTAGTCCCTATACCATGTATAGTATACACAACACACTTGAGACACCTCGTGTACTCAATCAGGATACAATGGGGAAAACACATCATGTGTAGTGGTTACACGACTTCCCAATTTTCATGTAGTGTCTCAATCAATCTGGATCTACACATTGTGTCGATATATTCTATTATTAGATATGATTTTGCAATTTTTCGAAGGATAGGGAAACATGTGGATTAGAATGAAAAAATACATGGCATGTACTCTAGGTGTACATGGTGTGTACATTGTTTTCCTCTTATTAGAGCCTTTTGCACCTCCAAATGAAAACCTACCGATGATTCATCATTTTTTATAATCAACTAGTTACTATTTATTGCATCTAGATTGAAGAATATAGTAGGTGAATATGTTGAATTGTTAAAATGATTCATTTTAATTAAATGAAAATGAAAACACTTACAAAAAATTAACAAATAAAAAATTATTATAAATTAGTCATGTGACTACTCTGATGCCACTTGTATGTTACATGAAAATTGGAGGCATCCTTTGAGGGTATGAAAAAATAATATTTTTTTCTTCTATCATCTTTAATCATTTCTTTACATGACAAAAATTTCATTACTATCAAAAATAATATACTAATAGACTCTATCTATATTCTAGAACTAGAGAGAGGGGATTATTACATATAATTTATAGTTAATGTATAAGCAGATATAGAATTACATAAACATGTAATTACTATTTAATTTATGATCCGATGGAATATAATTCATTGTATTATCATTGAATTATAGGATTAAAGTGAAAAATCCCTCAAATGGTGATCTAAACATGCACCATAATCATTGATAAATCTTGTAGAATCATCAGTTAATGGTATAGAAAATCCCGATTGATTGCATTTTGTGATTGATCACAGTAGTATTATTCATAAATTATGTGGAACCTTGGTATTATCCCAAGTTATTGAAACGGGAGGAATATTGGGTGCACTCTAGGCCTTGATCCAAACTCTACTGCTTCATTGTCCACAACAAATGGTAATTTAAAAAATAGTCATAACTAAATATTAATTATGACAGTTTGAGGGATTAAAAATTATACACACCACCATAACCATCATTTATATTCTTAGTAGACTCCATGTCCATTAATAATAATATTATTATTACCAATAACTTGACATGTGTATAACAAAAAATATATAAAATATACCATTTATTTGTAATCAGACCATTAAACTCAATTCTTTTTTCCTCATCAACATTTTTTGATTTTATAATATTGATAATTTAATTAAATAACTGTTACTACATTATAAAATGATAAATATAATAAATATTATTTTTCAAAACATGTAAATAAATATTCATTGTTATTTTACTCATTTATTATTTTGAATAACTTGTGGTTATGATTTAGTGATCAACCAATAATAAAAATAAATATTATTAATTTTTACATTTTAAATTAAATACATTAATTTAAATGAGATTGTGGAGACACATAGTGTATGATGATATGGGCCTCTATTAGAGTGGAATTAAGCATACACACCAAATGTCCAATGATATCATCTTTTGACACACGATGGAAGTCATAGATAATGATGTTTATGTCAAAACAACATCAAATATCCTAATAATGATTACCAAGTAATATAAATCTTTTATCCAAATATCTCCAATAAATTAGGTTTCATGATAGTACAATCAACGTATATGCATAACATCCCATTATTTTACTATCCATAAATGAAATCTATCATAAAAAAATTAGAGCTATGTATTTATTTAGTGGGTTACATGCCCATAAAATGGCCTGAGATATTAACTTTCATCAAGAGAAAAAAGGAATAAATCTTTTTCTCCCACTATCCATTAATGATACATCAGTTTTTATGCACGCAATGCATCATACATTATTGAGAACATATGTCGTCAGGGTATTATTAAATATATCTAGGTACATGATTCATGATATCGATTAAATATAATTTTAATTTATAAGGATAAATATAAACATCTATAGATTGGACCATCCAATGAAACATGGAAAAGTGGATTTCTTATTGATAATATTGTTATCATAATCTCTTTATTGGTGATTTCCAAAGGTGAACACCATGAGATGGTGTCTCAATGACTTATGAGCCACCTGCACCTAATATCATGTATTGTATTTTTCTTTTTAGACAATATTATTTGGCCATTGAAAAAGGTTAAATAATAATGTTGTGGAACCTCTATGTTATCATCAAAGTGGGGGAACTTCATTAACCATTCAATACGTCCAATATTCTACTGTCATTATGAAATAAAAATATCATGTATAAGAATAATCCAAAAGTTATAAGAAAAAATATATAACAATAATATAATTTAATCAAGTAAAAAAAGTTTGTTATAGGTATCCAACTCCAACACATCCCAACTAACACTTCATGTTAAATCACAAGTTAGACCTAAGATATATATATACATTAGCCCAAGGAAACATTTCCAAAAAATATCTGTTATCCAATCAAAATGAAAAATATTGATAATGAATTAATTCTAAAATTTTATTCCCATAATTTGTTTATTATATTTCTATTAACTAAATTAAATGAAAGAAATTTCATACTAACTAATACATTATGTAGGCTTGTGGTTGGAATTTAACCCTCGTTTCTCTTTTACTGTGGGTTTAAACACCGTAACATTATCATATGCGATGAGTTTTCACCTGGCTTATGGATTTTCCTTTTTCAATAAATATATAAAAAAATTGAAAATATTATTAATAATTCACCTTTATCCTATAATTTTATGATGTATATGATAAATATTTTTAAAATTAACATTATTTACCAAATGAATTTTATTTAAAACCCTACGGATTTTTTCCCTAGAAAATAATATAATTTTAATTAAAAAAAATTACCCAAACATCAAACACATATAAAATATTATCATTTCCTCAATTATGTGTTTTTCTATAAAACATCACCTTACCATTAATTAATATTTCAAGGTCATTAGTACCATTCAAAATTTTCATGAAAATAATTAATAAAAAATTGTTACGAAAGAATCCTTTGAAGATTCATGATTTCTATTACAAGAATATCATTTATATAAAATACATCAAAAACTTGAAGCTATAATTACAACACCTAGAAACATCAATAATTATACATAAATGAATTTTATAACACATTCCATTAGTAATTAATCGATATATTATGGAATTTACTATTATAATGAAAAAGTTCTCCACTTCTATGAAATTGAACTATTAATGGTGGTATATTTTGAACACTATTTCCTATATCTTGTTAACCGGGATCTTCCTTTTTATTTTTAAATTAGAAACTTTGTGCCCTCCTCTACCACAAATAATGTATCTTTGAGCCCAATTAATCCATTTTACTTTGTTTTTTATCCCACATTTTTGACATGTAGGAAATTGAATATTTTTTTGTTTATCATCATTAACTCTTGAACATACATGACACAAAATCCTTCTCTTATTTGATTTGTTTATAAATTCAATATGAACCATTTGTTAATCATTATTCTAGATAGCTCATTTGGCATGATCACAATATCTATAACTACTCTTCCCATTATGTTAGGTATCATGTTAGGGAAATCATTACATTTTATATAATATTTGTTATCATAATTCTTTATAGTATCTCCCCATTAACTATAAATATCAAAAGAAACAAAATTATAATACATTAACATATAAAAGGAAAACTTATAAAACTAAAGAAATAACATATAAATTATAATTATATTCTGAATTATGATTTTATAGGTTTCAATTTTGGTTATTCATTGTAAAGTTTCATATTATTTTTTATAAACTAATAAATGTTTCAAGTCCTTAATTATAGGTTCATAATTAGTTTGTGAATTTCCAAAACATATCATGTAGGAGTGTCAAATCAGGTTCGCAGTAAAGACTATTTTCATACACCAGGTAAAAACTGATTCAATCACAATACACCCTTTTTCTGAGATATTATACCCAAGTAAAAAAATATTAGAGCTGTATCCACTTGTAGTATCTAGATGGTGATTAAATTTATTGGGACCCAATCCCTTATACTTCACCAAAATTACATGATATTTTAAAATACCTTGTATTAACATATACATATCCCATGTGTTATGAAAAAAATTATTCTAGTCATATTCTCAAAAAATAATTTTACCATCCTTTTATACTAATTATAGTGATCCAAGACTTTTACACATATTATTGTATGGTTTTTAACATAAATATCTATTAATACCAAACACGGATAAAAAAACCACTTCCATTGGAATATGTGGATCATAATATATCAACGTGAGACTAAAATATAATGAATTTATTTTATTATCCTTATTTAACTCCTAAATAATTTTATTCTTTTAAAATATCATATGATAACCTAGTAAATACATAAAATTAATGGGTGATCTAAAAATACATGTAAGGGAATAAACATGATAATGAAATATATCAGTTGTGTCAAATGTATAACCGTGTATCATAAAAGAGAAGGATCGTGAGTAATCTCATAGACGAATAACATAATGTACATGGTATCATAAGATCGTAGAATAATGGAAAATTTGGAAGCATCATATAACATGAAATAAACATGATTCAAGGAAAACTACCCATACTATATCACATGGTGGACAAAGTCACATAATGGATTAGTTTTACTTCTTAATCACATATATATTATCTAATGAGACTAATGATTTAACCAATGAATTATAATGATATTTGGGAACACCCATAATAACATGTTTAAGATTTTTGTGTGAAAAAAAAGGAAATCAACCATAATGAATAAACATAACAATTACCCATGTAAATAAAATTGGATGCATAATATTTCCTCGTATAATAATTAATGGAAAATTCATAATGAAAGAATTTGATAAATGAATATAAGGCATATATTACCCTATAAGACGAAGGGATAATAATTTTGGTATATATGTAAGAGACATATATACGAAACAATTAATCATTACTTGAATTTAATGATAGATAAAGTGACTTGGGGAGATAATGGTTATAACATCAATAAAAGTGTGGTTTAGAGATATACATTACCTAAAATATAACAATTTATCAAAAATTAAATATTTTTTTTATATAATTATCCTTGTAAGCACATAATGGATGTTTCCAAACATTTAGTGGTTTTGATGGTGGTAAATTATGTTCATGTCATACAAATCTAAAAAAATATTCATTTCAAACTTTTGTAAAAAGTCAAACAAGAACCTTTTTCAGAAAGAGAAAACAATACTACATTAAGAACATATTTTCAAGAGTAAAACATGTATAAAAATTTCAATAATAAATCATTAGATAATATTAAAAATATTTTCTAAAAAATTTAAGGAAAATATGGATATAGAGGAACAAATCATTTTTTGAACTAAAAGTGAAATGAAAAAGGATTTTATAAAAACTATTTTCTAAATAATTTTCAGTTAGGAATATAATAAAATGTAATATTATGTGAAGATATAATTAAAAACTAGAGGATAATAAAATGAATGTATTTTATTATTAAATTATGCATGAATTTCTATTAATGTAAATTCAATCATAAATAAACATGATTAAAATGACCTTGAAGAATGAACCCTTACCGATTTTTCAAATTTTAAATAATAACCCTCATGAATTATTTAAATGAGTTATAAAACAAGATAAAATTAGTCATTATGCTTTCAGAGTATAATATTTTAATTTTCATTATATAAACTATAGAGAATAGATTACTTTCATAATATAAAAATTTACTTAAATTAAATGAATTTAATAATAAATCTATTACAGTTTAATAAACATATAAATAAAAATAGAATGAATGAGGTTGATAATATATTTAGAGATTAAATAAAATTAATAATAATAATATATTTTTTTAAATATTCATTCGTTAGTATATAAATCATTTAAAATTTATTAGGTTCATAAAAGAATATGTTCCTCAATGAATAATGTTTTTAGTTGAAAGCCCTTACCTTGAGTCAAAACAAATTATGTATGTTCTTTATCACATATATAATGAAATTATATAAATTATATTTATAATTTATAAAATATTATACGTTTAATTTCTTATACATAAACCATTTCCATAAATTATTTTAATGAAATATTTAATTACTTAACCAGTTATGTCCACGAACATTGTTTAGAGGATGTTCATTTCATAAATTCCAAACGATATTGATGTGTTGAAATGGTGAAACATGTCATTGTTCAACTATATACATAATAATAATGATTAAATTAATATTATTTTTATACATAAATTATACAATTAAAAACCACCATAAAACATGGTTAAGAAAAATGAAATCTGTTACAATCCTCGAGTTGGTGGGCTACAAGTGCAGATGTGTAACATTTTAATTTTTCTACAATCATGAGGGAAGGAATGTAATGTTATTTTATGTATATTTAATTATAATTCTTTCATAAATATAATATTTTTTATAAAAATATACTATCATATTCCATTTATTTTATTATGTAACAAAAAATAAATAATATAGCTTCGCGATGAGGTTTTCCATCATACGCATAAATGATGTTATTATTTATTATTAGATGGTAAGGTTATAAATTATATGATATATTAACAAAATATAATGATAAATGTTTTATTAATATCATATAAAAATATTAAATCCATTATAATGGGAATTCATGATAGGTGATGATGGAAGACGAATTACACCACTTCACGAGGTGGTATATTACTGTACAATCGAGAAATGGTTTCATTTCCAATTTATTAGGAGAGGATATGGATTTATTTTATAAAATGAAAATAATTACAACTATGAATATAGTATATTTTGATTTTATTATTTCAACATGTCATGCACTGTCCCCCAAGGCTCGTGTCGTGACTACCCCAATCCCTCCATCCATAGACCTGGGGATGGCAATGAGCATTGAGTATGAATATCCCAAAAAGGGAAATAATATTCATTTAAACCTTTACACACACAAAAAGGTAAATCTATGGAAAATAAACACAAAGTGAACCAAAAATATCAATGAAATAACTACTTAGAGTACAATATAAACTGAAAGTACAAAGGGGCTAGAATACAAGACAAAATCCACAATGGAATGTAAAATTTCCATGGTCCATCTTCTCAAGACCCAACCAAAAGAATAGGTATAGGGTGATTGCATATAGCAGTAGAAGTACGCATGTCCGTCCCGTCTCACTGAGCACCACTCGGTCCCGGACCACCAAGGTCTTCATTGAGGTTTTGATCGCCTACATGGGACACGACATGTGTAGATGAAGCTCATGTAGAGGTGTGTAACACAATACTCATAAGCAACCCAAACTAAAAATGAATGACCACAAAGCAGGACCAAAAAGAAATACCACAATGCAAGATAGATCACACCAGGTATAACTCAATGTACAGGATGTAATATTTATCAGTTTTAAGGCTGAATAATGTTTTACTTCTAAGGAAATAGTCCCTAATTAGTAATTTAAGTTTGCTCGACTACTAGACTACTGAGGTACACTCGGCTACTAGACCACTTAGTTCCGCTTAGATACTAGACCACTAAGGTCCCCTTAGCTACTAGGCCACTGAGGGCTGCTTGGCTACTTGAACACTGAGGTCTTCTTGGCTACTAGACAACTTAGGTCTGCTCAGCTACTAGACCACAGTGGTTCACTCTGACAATAGACCACTGAGGTATGCTCAGCTACTGGACCACATAGGTCCACTTGTCATATCCTTTGTGTCACTTCCAAATTTAGAATTCTTACTCTCCTTTAAGCGTGACTATGGAAGATTATATTCCTCAAGACATATGTTGTATCTCAACATCCAAAAAAACTCACTTATAGTATACCCGAAGGACTGCCTCATCGCAAGGGTCCAAACACCATAGATGGAGCATCAATCAGACTCCCGATGTGAATTTTATAGAGTTTTAATAAACAGGGGATGGTTGCATCTTGGCACAGTTCAACATGGTTGAACCGACCGAAGTATACCAAAAGGACCATCTCCTCAAAAGGGTCCCAATTCCACAAATGGTTCATCAAATAGACGCCCAGTCCGAACGATACACCTCTTTTTCTAAAAAGGGGGTTGATAGGGTTTGGGTCTGGCCTGAAAAAGTCAAACCAACCAAATCCAACCCGATCAACCGGGTCGGATCCAATCTGCTGTGTCTGACCCGATATGTCATGTCCGACCCAACCCGGTCAAGTCAACATGTCAATATGAGCTTAGCCGGAATCGGTTGGGTACGGTCCTACCCTCCAGCCCTGCCCTACCCCACTAAGATGCATGGTACATTTGACGCAGCATGGTGGTTGCATCCTCTTGCCGCCAGCAGCTGACCTCCATCTCGGAAACCCCTATAACTATTGCGGCATGCTTCCAATGTGCCTCCTCTAGTCTACCTCCAGCCTTAATTTCAGCGGCCCATGATTCTTCAAAATAATTCCATCGGCATGCACTAACTTTAGCTTACCGACCACAACCGGTCACTTCAAATCACCTTTGCTGGGGTCGTGGCAGCAGCAGTCTCTTCCGCAGGAAAGCAGATATTCTTTGGTTGTTCGTTCACCAATCCAAGATCTTTACCGAGATCCATGGGTTGTGTAGATGTCCTTAGTGGGTTCTATATCATTCCAATGTCACTATGGAAAATCATCCACATTCTACATCCCCTAGAAAAGCCCCGATGTGACCCAAGAGGTCCGCCGGCAAAGAACGCAGGATGAAAAGTGTGAGATCACAAAGGACACCAAAGGTGAGAAATTTTGACCCTATTAAATTAGACTTAATTCATCATGTTAGAAAGGATGAGGTAATATATGACAATTAATCCCATTTATTCCAATCTCTTAAAGATAAGTTCTCATCTCGCATGAATGATCCATTTGTGGGTTAACTTTTTTTGTGAGTTAACCAGCGTTCATCGGTTAAACAAATGAATGGAGAAAAAATTCACACACAAAAAAGCGTCAAAAACATACCTGAGAAGACGGATAGTTGTCAATAATGATTGTTTTTTAATTTTTGGTCCCGAATCCCTTCTCCAAGGGTGTTGTCACCATTTTCCAATTCATCAGGGTTCGTCATTCAAGAGGATTCCTTCATCATTTTCAGAGGAATTCCAGGGTTATTTTTCAACCTTGAATTCATGATTATTTAAAGAGGGAAGTTGTGCTAGGTTTTTTAGTGTCACCATGTTGATTCATTAATGAGGTTCATTAATGGATTCAGTGTTGCCTCATCACTGCACTGTAGTGCTGATGAGTCGCTTCATAACGAAGAAAAAAATATAATGAAATAACTTTTTATGTTATTTTATTTTTCTTCTGAAAAGTATAAAAACTATAATTTTTGGTTGACCTGCATCGGACAATGCTATGTCCTTTCAAGGTGAATCTTGATGCTCTGATTTCAATAGTTCCCTTAGATTTTTGTTATGGGAAACGATTTAATAGATAAAAAACCTACTTATGTGATTATTTAATGAACAATAAATATTGTTTGAAAATACATTCCAGCCTCTCTTGGCCTTGGAATCACATGCCATCATTGATCATGGCCTCTAAATAATCCCACGTAATTTTCAAATAAAAATAACATGGTATTCGAGGAAATTACATAATCCCCACATTTAGTGCTTTACATCCTCATAATCCAAAATAAGGGCTAATAAAAAAAATTGGTACTGAGTGGGGATCTATGCCTCCCGCTCCCATGTTATATCTTAGAGATTTCCATGCTACCAAAAAAATGCACCAGTTGAATCTACCATCAATGATGGATCCCTTTCTGTCGATCCTCTATCTTCACTGGGTACTTCATGGATGTCTCCATGTCGTCAATCTTCAGCTGACCATGGTTGATGCGGTGAGAATGTTCGAGCACATATCTTATCAGTTGGGATACATAGAATACTTTTTTGACCCTCTCAAACTGTGGTGGTAGAGCCAGTAGGTAAGCCTCCTCACCCGCTCTACGTAGTATCAGGAAAGATCTGACAAACCTTGGAGATAACGTGTCACCCCGTCCAAGTCCTTGTATGACTCATCGATGAGAGACTTGATGGAATACATGGTCCACCACCCAGAACTACATGGTTCTCCGTTACCTAGCAGTATAAGAATTTTTTTGGCTATGTGCAGTCTTCATCCTCTCTTAGATGACTTATACCTTCTCAGTGGTATCATGTACCATCTCTCGACCCATGACAGTTGACTTCCCTAGGGTCTTTCCAGCATAACAGTGACATGAATATTTGTCTATAAAGTGCCTCAAATGGTGCCATAATAATTTCGGCGTGGTAGTAGTTGTTGAAAGAATACACCACCAGTGGTAGGTGGTTTTTTGAACTATGAAAAAAAAATCAATAATGAAATTATGAATCATGTCCTCCAAGGTTTGTATGGTCTGCTCTGTCTGACTAACCATCTATGCGTGAAAGGTTGTGCTCAAGCGTAGATCAGTCCAAAATGCCTCCTGAAATCCCTACCACAACTAGGTTGTGAAGAATGCATCATAATCGGAGACTATCATTGATGTGACTCCATGGAGTTGATCTATTTCCTTCATGTATAGGCATCCAAATATCTCTACTGAACCCTACTTTCATATGGGTTGGAAGTGGGATGACATGGTGAATCGGTCTACGATCACCTATATGGAATCATTCCCCCTATACGTATGGGGTAAGCCCATCATGAATTCCATTGATATCACATCCCACTTACCATTTGGTACTTAGAGGGTTTCTGTCAAACCATCTTGAACCTAGTTCCTAGCCTATACTTTCTAACAAGTGAGGAATCTCAAGACAAACTATACCACTACCTTTTTCATCCCCAGTCACCTATACCGATGTCATAGATCCCGGACCACCTTCAACACACCTGGATGTACCGCCAAAGGGGATGTACAGAACTCCCTCATTACCTACTCCATCAATGCCACTGGAACTATAGTTCATCCTATGAAAAAGATGACGTGCTCCCCACATTTAGATATCCATATAGGGAATTCCCTATGTACATCTAAAAACATGTAGTCTCATAGCTAGAATCTATGAGTTGTGCCTTCCTAACTCACTGTATGAGTGGAGGGGAAACTACCATCTACTAAAGAAAAATTTTCTCCTCTCTAGCCATGATGGATATCTGAAGCGAGTCTAGTTACTATGATTCCTCGTTCAGTAGATGTGAAATCAATCTCCTGCTAAGAGCATCTACCACCTTGTTCCCCTTCCCTGGAGTATAGAATATCTTGAATTCATATTCCTAGGTGAAATCTATCCAACGTCATTTTCCCAAATTCAGATCCTTCTGAGAAAATATATACTTGAGATTCATGTGGTCAGATTAGACGATAAATTTTTTTCCCATAAGGTACTATTTCTACAAATTTAGTGTGAAGACTACCGCTGCAAACACAAGGTCATTATTCACATAGTTCTACTCAGGATTTTTCAATATTCATGATCCATAAGAAATTATTGCATGCACCTGCTTCCGGACACAACCAATCCCAATTCTTGATACGTCACAGAACACAACGTAGTCAATGTTATCTTATGGAAACCTCTAGATAGGGGCACTCCTCCAGCTCTACCTCAGTTTCTGAAAGATATGTTTTCATCTTTCTTTCCATATAAAGGGTTTTCACTTGTTCTTAAATTCGATCGTGGGTGCTTCTACTCTAGATATGTTGGATAAAAATATTTTATATTACATATAAACCCCTTGGAAACTTTACACCTCATTAACACTCTTGGGTGGCTCCTATGCATGCACCAGGACGATCTTCGCTAGATCCACTGCTAATCCAACATCTGAGATGACATTTAGTGGACCTTTCATATATAAAACTCACTCTTTGAAATTTTTCCATAATTTTGGTTCTCTCAGAGTGTGTCCGAGAACCATCCACAGGTGTATCGTGTTCTCCTCCTCGGATGCTAAATACACTAAGATTTCATCAATTAATACCATTGAAACCCAATCTATGTACGGTCTGAAGATCCTGTTCATGAGTTACATGAGCCATGATGGGATGTTTCTCATTACAAATAGAATAAAAATGTACTCATACTGGCCGTATAGGCATCTAAAATTCATCTTTGAGATGTCCTCATCTCGTACTCAAAGCTGGTGATAGCTTGATATTAGGTCTATCTTTATGAACCATCTCTCTCCCTTAAGCTGATCGAAGTGGTCATCAATCCTTATAAGAGAATACTTGATCCTCACAGTCACCTGGTTATGGTGCTGGAAGACTAGGCATAACTTCAAGCCTCTGTATTACTTCTTGGAAAACAGAACATTGGATACTCATGGTGAAATGTTGGGCCTTATAAACCCTTTCCTATGCAATTCTTCCAACTATACCCTCAACTCCTTGAGCTCTACAGGAGACATCCGATATGTAGGTGTCGATATAGGTATCTTCACAGGTTATAGATCAATGTAGAAGTCTACCTTTCTATGAGTAAATTTTCCTAGAACATCTTCTAGAAGGAAGTCATCATACTCATCCATCACTATAAAGAACTGTAGACTCGTCTCATCCCCTGCATCGAGGGTCATGCTAGCCAACTGATGATTGATCGGTTGTACCCTCCTATGTGTGAGTCCTTCATGTACTGCTCTGTTTTCCTTCTTGCCGATAAAGGAACCTGATTCCCATCTTTTTGGACACACCGTACTGTGCATCTAAAATATTTGATCTGAGAATGAACTGCTGACAGACAATCCATACCTAGAATGGCGTCGTATGGAATCAACGACACTACTAGTATATCCTAGTTGAAACTCTATCTTCCAAGAGTAATCTCACACTTTTTTCACCAGTGATTTATCATCAAATACCCTCCCATATGAGCCTATAATCATAAAGATCAATTCAATGGCTCTATTGGAATCTCCAATCAATGATCAATGTTCACAACAAGTATAGAGTGACTGGAACCTGTGTCTATAATAACTGTAGCTAATGTGGAGAAGAAAGAGATTATACCATGTACTATCTCTAGGACATTGGGATTGTAGTCCTTGATTTCCTTTAGATGAGGCCCTCTCCTATCCACATGCTCTTGGAGGTTGTGGTGAACCACCTAGGGGTAGGAGTGGTAGTACCTAATATCTACACCAACCTATTGCGACTTGTCCCGCTCCACTGCCATGTCCGCATCCTTGGACACCGCACTGTTCTTATCCCAGCTGCTGACTCAATGGTCCCTCGATTGTCTACCAGTCCCCTAAATTATGATTCAGGAAATGAAAAGACATGTTCCCCATCCCTCCGCACACATATCATACTCTAATATATGTGATGTAGATCTTACATGTTCACTGAGTGCAATGTCGTGGGGAATAACTCCTCACTGAAAAGTCTCTTGAAGTAAGACCATGTGAGGGTCACCCCCTTATGCGTCTGGATCTTCAAAATCCTCCATCTTTCAACCGAGCCCTATAGAAGGCTCGTGACTAGAACTTCCATCTAGTCAAGTGTCTTCCTCACTATGCAGAGGACTTGTGTCACCGCCTCTAGAAAATCCATAGTGACCTGAGGATCTATCTCTCCCCTACACATGAGAGGTCATTGTCTCTGGAACTCATGTAAGTAAATGATCCTACGAGTTTCCTCTATTGGTAGTGTTGGTAGTAACTTCTGACCAAAAGATGGTGGTAATGTTGGGACACTTCCCGAAGGTCGCATCTCGGTTGACAATCCCTATAGCAAATCCTCATTACTCTATGGGCCATCCTCATTGTCATGCATTGGAATCCTGGATGGCTGTCTACGTAGAAGCATCCTAAATGTCATCATGATATACCATGATTAATTTATTATACCAGGTGAGATGACTCTAAATAATAAATATCATGAGAAAACATTACAAGACCCTTGAAACATGTGTTTTAATGTACTGAGTCAGAAATCCAAATTTAGGGTCTTGGTGTATGGATATGTCGGACGCCATACCAATAATGGACTCTATATCCAAAAGAAAAATGTGAAACACTTAACATTGTTTACCCATTAAAATTTATAGACTCATGGTTATTCTGGTAGAACTGGCCACACTATGATGCCACTTTGTCGTTACCATTCCCCCAGTTCCAGTGTCATGACTACCCGAAAAGCACCATCCAAAGGCCAGGGGATGGAAACTAAAACCGACTAGGAATATCCAAAAATGGGAATTGCTTTGCCTTTAAACATATACACAGGCACAAAACTCAATATATGGATAGTAAACACAAAGTAATCCATAAATTTTACTAATAAAACTACTGAGAGTACCATTCAAACTAAAATTATAAAGGGGAAGAATACAAGACCAAAACAACAATGGAATGTAAAACTACCACAGTCTGTCTTCTTGAGACGCTACCTCAAGGGTAGGTAAATGGTAGTTGCCTGTAGCCGTAGAAGTATGCTCATATGTCCTATCTAACTTAACACCTCAAAGTCCCAGACCACCAAAGTCACCATCGAAGCATCGATCTCAGTCAAGAGACAAGACAGGTGTGGGTGAAGCACATGCATGGTTGAGTAACAGAATACTAAGTAGGGACCCCAAATACCAAATGAAATTCCACCATGAAAGAACAAAATGTAAGACCAGAAAGAAAGACAACTCACACCAAATATAACTCAAAGTAAAAGAAGTATGATTTATGAGTCATAAATCAAAATCATCTTATACTACTAAGGGAAACATTCTTAAGGGGACTTTGAGGTTTTCTCAGCTACTAGACCATTGATGTTCACTCGGATATTGGACCACTAAAGTCCTCTCATGTACTGGACCACTGAGCTCCGCTCTGCTAATGGAACACTATGGTTCATTCAGATACTGGACCACTAAGGTCCACATGGCTACTAGACCACATAAGTCTATTCTTCATATACTTCATGTCACATCCAGATATAGCGTTCCCACTCTCTAGTGCCCTTATCTCTAGGATTTTATATTCCTCAAGCCATCAGTTGTATCTCTAATACCACAAAATCTCAATTATATTACTCCCAAAGTAACGCTTCATCACAAGGTTACCAATGACATAGATGGAACATTAATAGGATTCCCGGTCTGAATGTTATTGGTGTTTTAGTATACTGGGTCTAGTCGGTTACATTCGGGGCTAGTCTGACTTGGGCAGACCAACCAGAGTATAATAAAAGTATCGGCTCATTGCAAGGTTCTCAACACTGCAAATGGTACATCAAATGGATGGCCAGTCTGAATGATACACCACTTTTTCTAAAAAGCGGGTCAACAGGATCCGAGTCTGGTCCGATCTAGTCGGAACAACCTGACCCGACCCAGATCGGTCGAGAATAGTGCGACCTGCCATCCCGCCAGGGTATAGGTCAGTCCATGTAAAATTTTATGACCTCTAAAGGGGTGGTTGGATGATCCACCTAGGACGCAACAATGCTCCGTGTCATGCCGCATGGTCAATGTGTAAAACAATTGCATTGATCCCCCACTACCGTGGTCCACAGACCACAACATTGCCTCGTACGACACCTCCAATGCCACCGGGTGGCCACATCCACTTAATTACAGCTACCGGCCTCTGTTCCAGTAGCCCCTTTCACTTCTGTAGTTCACTTCTAGCATGCTATCTCCCACCGGCCTTGGTTTCAAAAAATCATTCTACTGTTGCGGCACATTTTTTGTCTCCACTGTGGGCCAATGGACGAGCTTTGGTGGTCCTTTATTCAATATAAAAACTGTCCTGAGATCCTTGGGTCATGTATATTTCTCTGGTGGGCTCCATATTATTATATCTCATTGAGGAATCAACCACATTTGGTCTCCCCTGACAATGTCCTGACACGACTGCGGGGGTCTATCGGCAAATAATGTGAGAGAAAAGGGGGAGATCACAAGAAACGCCCAAGGAAACGAACATTGACCTTGTTCATTTTTCCTTCATTCAATATGTTAGAAATGATGATTGAATATATAATAATTAATCTATTTTCTTCCGATACCCACAAGATAATTTCACATCCCACATGAACGATCGATCTGTGGGTTCTCTTGTTCATGAGTTAACCAGCGTTCGTCTTTTTAAAAGAAATAATGGGGAAAATGATTCGCACACACACAAAAAACCTCAAACCCCTAACATGGAAGAAGAAGAGTTTCCAAGTATGATCATTAGTCAATATTCGGTCTCAAATATTTTGTCCAATGGAATCGTCGCCATTTTTTATTCATCTACATTCGTCATTGGAAAGGATTCCTTCATCATTAGTCAGAGAACTTCCATAGTTGTTCATCAACACTAAATCCCTGTTTAATTAAAGAGGGAAGAATCTTTGCATGTTGCCTCATCACCACACCGATTCATTAATGAGTTTCATTAATGTATTCAATGTCACCACTTTGCTGCAATGGAACGTTGATGCGTAGATGCATAACAAGGAAGAAAATATAGTAAACTAACTTTTTAGGTTATTTAATTTTTCTTCTGAAATGTTCGAAAATTATCTTTTTTGGTCGAGCTATTCCGGTTGATGTCAGGTCCTTTCTAGCCAAACCTTGATGCTAGGAGTTCAATGATTCCATCATAGGTTTTATCTTGGAATCAGTTTAAATGTTATAAAAACCCGCTAACATGATTATTTAATGAACATTAAAAATTGTTCAAAAATACATTCTGGAAACTCTAGGCCTCAGAATCACGTGCCGTCTCAGAGCCCCATCTCAAAGTAATCCCAAATAATTTTCAAAAAAAATACATGTAATTTATGTACATTACCCAATATGGTGTAATTGGAATTATATAGGTGGAAGAAGAAACAAAACAAAAACACTCTGTTTGGAATTATATCTCTTCTTCAGACCACATATTTTGGATTATACCTAATGCCTTATTATGTTAGATTAATAATAGTACCAAGTCCTGTAAAAAGTTAGAATTTATGTAAGGAAAGTAGTTGAGTATGTATTCGAGGAACCAAAAATATTTTTATGTATGTAATGGAAAAAATATGAGGTTACCATTTATATGTGCGAGTGAGTGATATTTTTGTAAATAACCAAAACTATTCTATAGTGGTAAGTCACTCTCTATCAAGGTGCATCTAAAATTGATAAATAATGTATTTTAGGGCATATATTGTTTCATGAAAAATACCCACCATTGAAAAATGAAAATGTTTTAAACACTTTATTTCATTTAAATATAAGGATACTCACATTTACCATTTTTTTCACTATGGTAACTAGTTTGTTTTCTGTTTTTTAGTATTTATTATGACAGAAAATTAATTTATCCTTATTAAATAATATTAATTATTATTATTCTCAATATGTAATTAATATTTTTTAAATTTAATTCATATAAGTGTAAAATATCAATTTAATAATAAACCTGCAATATGTGTTGAAAAACAAGTTTTAAAAAAATACATTTTCAAGGAATAGATGATCTTATATTTAATATATAACTAAAAATAATAATTATATGAATTTAAATTCATATAAAAAGTTTTATAATATATTAATTTTAGATACATATTTCAAATCTTGGGATTCTTTTAATTAATTAAAATCAATAGACTTTATATATATATAAGCATATTGTAGAAAACCATGTTTTAGGAATAAAAAATATCTTCCACCAAAATCATGAAATTTCATACAATAATTAAATTATTTCTATTTTTATAAATAAAATATTAAATATATAAATATAATGAAAAATATAAACTTTATTGGTACTCTCAAATTACTTGATTTAATGAAAATATATGATAGTATTTTAAAAATCAATAATTTTCATCATTCACTAAAAAAATTATTTTCAGAAAAATACAAATATTTCACCACAAGATAATATTGATATTATTTTTCAAATAATTATGATTTTTTTTGAAATAAAATTTAAAAAATTTATTAAAAATAATAATCATATTTTTCATAAAAAATTTAAAATTATTTTCGATGAATTGTTTTTCAAGAACAAAAAGTCTGTATTAAAATATTGAGTTCTTATTTACAAAGAATTTATCAGTGAATTTATATTTAATAGGAATAATATATATATATATATCATTGATTATATATTCCTATTTAGACCGCCAATTTTAATGGATAGGTTATTACATTATGATTAAATGATAATATCGTAATGGAATGTCACGATTTGTTTAGTCTTAGTGTTGTCTGTTATATACGCTATCAGACATAGGTTTATTTTAAAATCATATTGTTTTAAGGTATTCATGGGATTATTCATATTTTATTTATGAAACATTTTAATATATTATAATAGATGATGACCATGAAGGAAAAATGTTAATCATAAAGTGTTATAGATTAAAAGGTGTAATGATTTGGACATCCCATAAAATATTTCCCATGAGTACATGATTACTCACAAGGAATATTTTTTATAAAATTAAATTTAATGGATTTATTAAATTATAAAATTAAATATGAATCATTTAATCAATGATTTTTATTACCAATTATGTAACAGTACTCGTGGTAAACCAAATGAAAGATGATACGGGATGTGAAATCATTCTTCTATGCTCACCCAATTCTGTCATACTATTAATGGTAACTTGAATCATGATTGTATTATAAAAATACCAAGGAAGGAAGAAATAAATATTGATTCAATTCTGTCTAAATTTCCACCTTCCTTCAATAGTCCCCATCTTCCACTTATTTCAGTGAAAAGGATCAATTCCTTAGAAAATTATTCTTTATTCTCTAATGATCAGACCATGATAAAGCTAATATTATGTCATATCATTTGGATGATGAAGCTGATAAATAGTTGACTATTATCATTAATATAATGAAAGAGATGGAAATTGAATCATTAACATGGGAAAAGTTTAATTTGGAATTATTCAGTAAGTATTTTCCTTTAACTCCTTACATTAAAATAGAATAGAAATTTAATGTACTATATAATAATAGTGAAAAATCCATACATATGAGGAAAATTTCACCAAAGATGAAATGTATGATTCCAATTTTATTAATGATAATAAAAGAAAGATTCATCTATTATTTAGTGTCTTGAGACCAGGTTTCAATAATGAATATTCTATGAGATACATTAATAGCTATGGATAAATCATTCGGTGTGAGCTCATGTTGGAAATAGAAATTCCATAATCTCAGTGTTATCATTGCTTTGGAGAAAATGTAGTATCATAAAATTTTAGAAAAATTGTTGTGATAAAATACATTGAGGAATGAAAATTAATCTTCCAAAATGTATGAAGATACTATGTATACAAATATACTATTTCCATATGGTTTTAAGAAATGATTTAAGTGTTGGAAAGATGTAAATCTTGAAGAATAACATCGAAGAGTTGTGAAGAGACCAGTCAATGAAATGAGGAGTAAAAAAACATAACCAGATGATTCTACCACTCTCTAATGTAATAATTGAATGAAAATTTACATTATTCCAATTAATGAATTAATTTGGGGTTTAATGATGACAATAAATATTGGAAACCTCTTAATCTAAGAGACAACATGAAATCTCATGCGATCAAAACTGGTGAAGTGGGTCATGAGAATGAAGTGGTGAATGGTACATCATGAATCTACTATGTCACTATAAATGATTTATTTTCTTATGGAACTACCCACTAATTTGTATCTAAATATTTTCATTAGGGTATCACATATCAACCTCAGCAATTATATGTTGATAAATAGATCAAAACTCTTATTGGTATGATGATTTTATCTCAACTCTATAACTTCTCTATGATATAAGTTTTAGGGAATATTCTTCATAAATATCTTTTGATTCTACCCTAGTTTAATTTTATTTTATATTTTTCATGGATTGTATCTCTGTTTATAGACACTATATTAATTTCCATTTAATGGGAGTCTCATTTGATATTCGAAATCAACCAATGATCATATTTCAATTGGTGGATGAAGATGAACTTTTAATGGAATATACATATGTCTCAGGGGTCTTACTAACTATTCATGTAAAATATTTATCTCAAATGGTTGGGTAAAAACTCAATATTAATGACGTGCCTATTGATCTGGATTATTCTAATGTATATCTAGAATAATTTCCTAGTTTTACCCCAAATAATGATGTTTTATTTTCAATTTAACTCTAATATGGTGTTATAACAATTTCAAATGCTACATATTTAATGGACTTGATTGAGTTATAATAATTAAAGAAGAAAGTCTATGAAAATCTTGATAAGGTATTCATACACCCTAGTAATCCACCATGAGGTGCACCTATTCATTTTGTTAATATGAAATATTTTTTGATGAATATTTCAATATATTACTAAGAACATAAGAATTTTACTATCAAGAACATTTATTTTCATCCCTGAATTGATGATTTATTTGATCAATTGAATTATACAAACCCACTCACTTCATTAATACATATAACATATATTTTTATAAATATTCAATACATTTCATAAACACATTCCCAAAGATTGTAATAGTTTAGTGTCATTGGATATATGAAAACATAATCATATTTTTTAGTTAATTATGATTAATATATCCAACAAATATCTTCTCACGTAGTAATACTTTTAGGTATACCCTACCAAGACAATTTTTCATAACATAGGGAAGGAACCTTATGAAAGGGTGATCTCAGATACACATAAAGGGTAAACATATGATATATCAATTGATGATCTTAAGAAATCATATGATATATATAAGGGTATGTGATCATGAACATAACACACAAAGTCCATAACTGATCTACCATAGATAATAAACATGAGTTATGGAATAAAAATTTATCAATTTAGAAAACATGGACATAAGTGTGATAGATCATCATAAATTAATCATGAACCATAAACTCATGTTATAAAATTGTGACACCATTACAAGTATATAAAACCATTTCATATGACATAGTTCACTACCAATAAAATCATAATAGTGTTTTTGGACTTACCACATGTTTCCCATTATGGATTAGGATGCACCTTTATCTCATAGTGGGTGTAGATTCGACATTTTCTCACAGTAGGTTAGGATGGACTTGTTTCCCATACTGGATCAATCCCAAAAATGATTTCCAATTCTTATCTCATGATATATAAAGACGTACCCAATTTATTTGAGGATGATATAGGTCCCAAAAATATCATAATTAAAACCATACTTGTATGTTTTAAAATATAATATAACATTCATCTTATCATCAAAAAATAAATTGTGTAATGAAAATGGGTTTCACAGACATTTTATCAATTCACCATAGCATAACCTATGAAAAATAAATAAATTTCATAACTATATCATCAAAATAAATATTAACCATCCATAGAAATAATATGGATGGTATCATACCATATTATCCCTAACAAAGTATATGTAACATCCGATCATGACATATTAGATGAAAAATGATTTTGAATGATCACTCAGAAAATTTCTTGTGTAACATAGCATTTACTCTTTAACTAATTTTTTTTAAAACATAAAACATTTTCAAAATAATTTTCTTTAAAAATAAACTTGTAAATATAAAAATGAATATTTAAAAATATTTTAAAACATTTCTTCTGGAAAATAACCTTTCAATTTCAAAAATAACTTTTCAAAACTAAAAAATTATAATCATTTTGGAAATCATTTTCTATAAAAATACAATTTTAAACTTATAAATGAATCTTTTAAAAATTTATTTGTGCATGATGGAGGAAAATCAAATTCATCCCATGCATATTAGAACAAAGAAAATTTTCACATTGTATTAAGATCAGAATTTGAATTATGTGTAAAATGGAATGATTGTTCATTTTAAAAAAATTATTTGTAAAACATGGATCAAAATTAAATCAATAAATACTTTGGAGGACTTAAAACCTTTTTTTTAGAATATTTTCATAAAAATATATTTTGGGAGAAAAAAAGATTATCAGCCTCAGGGATAAATAAATCATTTTATTAAAAAAATTATTCTGAACTCTTGATTACATAAATATAGAAAAACATACATCATTTTCCTGATATATGGATCATAATATTTCATCATTGTAATGTAAACATAAAAAATCTAAATAAACAATGATATGGTATCATAAAACCCTTACCACTTTGGTAACTTTTAATCATAAACCCCATGAAAGAATAACATTAAATGAAACATAGAATATCATTATAATGAATATATTAATTATATTAATTGTAAAAGGTTCTGTATATACACCTTATATAATAAGATAGGTGCATAACATAACATTCGTCTCAAAGAATGAAAAATGAGACAAAAAACCCTTACTACTTTTGTATCTTTTGAACTGTACAACCAATGAATAATAGATGATTAAATGTATTTGAAAGCCAAAATAATTTTTCAAGATAAGATTCATAAATTACCTTCATGGTCAATATATACAATAAATAATATAAATAGGTGGTGAATATGACAAGTGTCTCAAAGAAGTAAAAAGTGAGGTGAAAATGCATTTCCATAAGTCTTGACTTCCTTTCTACATTTTCAAACCTCCTATATATTACATATAAATTTATTATAAATCTATTATAGAAAAATTTATATATATAATACCATATATTATTTAATTAGGACCTTTTATTACCCTTTTATTAACTATTCCATGTTGAAGTCACCTTTTGGGCAATAATTAAACTATTTTTATGTATGTTTTTATTTGTTATTTTTCATCCTGGTACATTGATTATGGTTCCATTTTCTCAAAAAAATTATAAATGATATAAATATCATAAATATTTAGAATACTTGTATTTATAGTGATCCATAATAGTTAGATACAGGAAATGAAATAAATCACTCTTTGAATCAGTAGGTCGTAATTATGCATGAATTTTGTGTCCATTATCTGGACGGAAAGAAAAAAGAAATGTACATAATGTATTACCATTAAATAATAAATTTTATTCCATATATATGTATATATATCATATGTTTTTTAAATGCATCTTTATTACCTTCTATGAAAATCATGAACGAATAACATCACATTGCATGGCGGTATTCTATCATACACATAAACGACATTATCATATTCCCAAATATTGGAATGTAAGAAGGAACATGTTATTCCATTATTTAAAAAGAACAATAATATCATATATATAATATATAAATAATAAATTCATCATTAAATCTATCGTTGAGATGTTGTGATGGAAAATGAATAATATCGATTCGTGAGGCAGTAGTCTATCATACACACGAATTGTTATTTCATAACCCATTTGAAAAAATAGGGGAATGATTTAGGTTATGAAATTAACATAGTAACATGTATTTATTTTTAATATGTATAGTTTATTATATCATCATCATTAATTTTTTACAAATCTGGAGGGGTCATGGCCTTGACGCTCGATTGTGGAAAGATAAAAGTGGTATCACAATCATTTTCATCGATATTACCATATTATTCTATTCAAAAATACAAATTGTTCTCACATCCATAACTGATTACATACCTACGTTCCAGGTTTAGGTTCTCTTTTTGGTTTTCATACCCAATGAATCTTTGGAACTCACATTGGTCAATGGGATGAGAGGTGAGGCTCATCACACCATTTTTGGGGGAACTATTACATACTTTGGAAATCTCTTATTGATTTATGATATAATGGTGAAATCCTTAAATGGACCAGATATGATACTAGTTACCCATATTTTAAAAACATTATTAATACTGTGTATTGATAGGAACAACAACGTGCATATGACAGGTTCTCCATCATTCTCTTCTTTATTTGTTATGATTTAGTTTATAGTTGTGTTTGGGAACTCTGGAGTTTATTGAAATTGATGGATGATGTGAATTTTTTAGAGATAATATTGGACCTATATCATGAATCATTAACATCATGTGAGTATATTGGTCAAAAACCACATAGTTTTTTTAGTTTAGTTCAATTTTCTATGACTGGACTGATCCATGCTGTTTAACAACTTGTAAGGACGTTAATATAGGGTAAGTCTTTGAAAATTAATCCTATTTATCATGTAAAGAATTTAATAAGAGTATAAATTGTTCATGTATTGGCATATGTATCATCATATATATGAAAAAAGAGTCCTTGGGATGTACTAATGCAAATAAAGCTACCATGGGTTGCCTCATCGAAAGTATGTCCCTTTGAGTGAAGAAGAAATTTAATTATAATTACATCCTAATGATGATTACACACAACATGGGTCATTTCCATGATATTGGTATAATCATTCATAGTCTCTATTATCACATGATATATGATTATTATGAGAAATGAGAGATAGTGTAAAATCATAAACATCACATGATGTAATATTTTCATGGGACTTACAGATCAATGATTCCCTTTTAGAGGTTTGATTACTAGTAACATGGATGGAACAAGAAGGATATTTGGACATATGAAGGATTATTATGTATCATATTTTCAATAGTAATTAGATTCATCATAGTTCAATTCATCCCTAACCCATTCATGGTTTTGACGCATTTGAGGGCATGGATGTGGCATGCACATAAAATGATTCCCAGGTGTAAACCCTATTATCATCTGCTAATGAATTATGAAGCATGCATGGATTATGGAAGAAACTTTTCTGATGAGCTAGTAATACTTGGGATGTGAAGGAACTTACACAAAAGGGGATTCTTATTGGATCTCATGCCATAGGAAGGCATCCTACGTATCTTGGTTATAGATGGAGTCATTGTTCTCATTGATCAGTATCCCCCAACTAAAAAATGTGGTAATGTTGGTGATCAAACTAAGAGAATTTATAGTTCTCCTTGAGGATTTAGGAATTATAGGGTCTTATATATAAAAGTATTTCCATTTTCATATAAATTCTCTATATTATGATAGATAAAGAGATATGGAGTCTATGAATGGTTTAATGAATATTCTTGGTATAACACCAAGGTTCTATCTGAGGCAATGAAACTAAAATGTTCACATGAATGTGTAACCAAACACATTAAGAAAAATACCATTATAAAGGGGGTTTACTACCAAAGATTCTTGGTTAGGGTTCTATATGTTATATGTTTGAGTGTTCCATCCAGACATAGTGTACATGTCCAACGTGATTTTTCCAACATTTCTTAGATGTATGTGGGACATGACTTGATTCTATACTAGAAATGTCTTATATGTTATTCTGGAAGGGAAGTCACATCCAATGGTGTCTTATTGGAATGTTCAAGATTCTTTGTATAATCTATTTGGACACTTCCAATATCATTCTCATGATCAAATGGCTTTTTCAGTATGTCTATTTATATTCATAGCATACATGAACCAGATGCTTCACATTTTCAAAGTGGACATGTTCAGGGTCTTTAGCATGATAAAATGACTTTTTTGGAAATATATACTTGATCAAGGAGTAAATTTACAGTTTTTTCATCATGATAAACTAAATATTTTAGTATTTCTACAAATGATCGAACCGTACATATCTGGGGGGGGTTTCTTGATCAACTGGACTATATTAGACGTCTTTGCATGATAAAAGTGGACATGTCCAATATATTTCTGATGATCAAATGACGATTATAATATGTATTCACAGGGTCAAAGTGTATTTTAAACATACATTCACATGATCAACTTTTCTTTTATTCATGATTTCACTTGATAATGTTGACATGTTAAGGGGCTATCGCAACCAACGAGCCCGTACCCGAGTGTAAAGGGATCCTCCTTATCATCCAAGAGACCTAGGTTCAAAACCAGGTGGAGGATAATTTCTTGGATACTATGTTTTACTATAGTAGTACTATTCGTTACTGTAGCCTTCGGAACTATTCACCCAATTTGGGCTTTCGGGCAACCAGTTTGGGCTTACAGGTCTCAAGGGCCTTCGGGCAATCAAAGGCCTTCGGGCCATAGGGAGTTTGGGCCATTGAAACCATGGAGTATCCCAATTCACATCGAAAAGGACCCAGAAGAGGATCATAGTAACAAGAATAGCAGTCACCAGAAGTAGAGCTAATCGGATTGGAAGAATGAGAGGGTATGACAACCACCAATAAGACCAGGAACCATACAGCTTTGTACAGGGAAATGCTAGCCGATCTGCAATGCAAGGTGGGGAGCTAGGAGATCAATGATGCATAATCTAGGGAGGGGATGTTCTACTGGGTTGGGCCTATGGGTCATGTATTGGCCACGGTATGCCTCTTGGCCTTCAGGTCATGTAATTTAAGTCATTTTGGGCCTTGTGCCTCATCCTACGGGTTAGGTATGAGTTCCCCTTCAACCCTTAAAAAGAGTTTATCCATAATAAAAATAAAAATAAGTCCTTTGGGACATTCGTTCTCAAGGTGATATCGCATAACAATGATGAAATTTCGATAAGAAGTCATATGATCTACCTGAATTTTCCAAGCCCTATCATTTGATCAAAGTGACACATCCAATGTCATATAATGAAATATTTTTACCATTGAATAATATTTTTATTTTGTGAACTAAATTTATCATGTGGTAGGGTATTGGGAACATTTTTATGATCTTGTGCATGTCCAATTGCTAGAGCTTCTTTTCCAATGGGATCTCTACTATCTTGTGAGACTTTGTAGGATCCTTATCAGTCAAGGATGTTCTTTCAAGCATATTTGGTGTAAGGTAAATTTTTCATGGGATAAGTTGGCCCGTGAAGGTAGAGCTGACGATGACATCATTATCCACAACCGGTCTCATTCGTTTCCCGGGAGCTTCAGCAATGTTATTCTCGAAGATTCTCTTAGCCTTCATCACTTTAGGCAACCGTGATTGTAATTCTTTGGTTGTGACTTTTTGTTCTCTTATTTTTCAATAAAAACATAATTTTCAGCCAGTCATGTCAAATGGGATCATTCCCCAGCCAAATGAGAATCAATATTCTTAGGAATAGGTGTGCATGGATACAGGTTTTATTTATAACTACACCTCCTAGGATTTTCTTGGAAATGGGAGGGACTATCCATGGGTTCTCTTGTATTCTATTTCCTTTCATGGGATAAGGAATACCAGTACGATAGAGTCACATGATTCTGTAATATTCATGTGATTTCATGATGGCTATGTGGTCTCGTGATGGGTTCTGGAATCATATGTGGTGGATATGTATCAAATCATCCATGTGAATAAGTGAGGGAACACACTATATGGAGAACACGAGTTTATGAAATTTGGTGGTGCATGTCTTCGACATTACATTTTTATGTATTGGGAAACGTGGGGGAGATGCATGTCGAATTGGTCACTTACAAGGCTTCACACTTGCATCATGATATTTGGTGTTTTTATATTACAATATTGTGGTCTTGTTCACTCACTTATTAAAGGATACTTAGAGGTATCATACACATAGAGGGAATGTTTCAGTTGCTATCTATTTGGAATGCTAAAAATAGGGGGCATTGCACATTAATGGGGTTTATGAAAAAGGTTTTAACTGTAGATATATCTAAAGGTGTAATATTTTTCATGTGATATTAAGGTGTTTATATGATGGCCTCTTGTAGTGGCATCCCATGGTGGGCACTTGTGATGGGATCCTTCAGTTACCTAGAATAATCCTTTGAAGGTAGTAGCCAATGCTCCCTAGCATCTATTCTTTTCTCTTTTCTCTCTATTTTCCCTTCTTCATCCCACCCTTTTCATGTGTGTTTTTTATGAGGTTGGGAGTTTATATAGACCGATGATTGAAAATTTGTATTCAAATCTACATGGGTAGAACACTATGTTTACCATAATGAGGTGGTGGGTGACCTCACATGATTGACATCTAGCAACTGCAAGATCCATGATTTATATTGAAATGGAATATCAGGATCAAATGATTGGTTTCATGAAGATTCTTTTCTATCATTGAATTCTTGAAAGGTATGCATCCCCTTGGCATAGCTATCTTTCACATAATAGGGGTATAAGACATCCGAACAATAGAATTACATGATTGAATTAGTGGATCCCACACGATTTGTTATTATTTAGTAGATGGTCATATGATTGATTTATGTGAAGAAAAAATGAAAAATATATTGATGTTATAAGTTTCATACATCAATAACTTTTATGAAAACTTCATGATGTTAATTGTCTCCTCCAGAGTGTCATCTTTTCCCCATGTTATCTTCAACAACTCTCATGATGGATTTCAAGAGGTCACATGATTGGATTCATGGGATAGTGTAAATTGTTCATGTGATATAACTAATGATCATTGACATGTCTCTTATAAAATTATTCATGTTCTTATGACGTCTGAGGATCATATCCATTCAATCATGTGTAAATTTCATATCATTTATTGATATATGTGATGACCTGGTTATATATATGTGATGGGAAATCTTGTGAAGTTAAGGTGAATGCATGGATTTAGTATGTATTGGACAATTATAATATATTTGGTATGTCCATAAGATATGGATATCATGGATGGAATAAAATTATGGGGTTAAATTGGGTGTCTAATTCTCAAACCAGTGGAATTTGGAATGTTGTGGGTGAGTGGAAGGTTGAAGAAGATCACAAGAAGTGATCATATACTTTGGAGTGTTTCGATCTAATGGCCGATGTTATTTATGTATGTATTTTGTAGTGTAATTGTGAATTTATAGGATCATGTCCAACATCTATGTTGAATTTTCTCTGCCTCTAGTTAACAATAATTTTCATGGAATCCACCCATTGATTTGCTAGCAGAGTCTGCACCCAAAAGACATACCCCATACCACACTGGTCACTCCCTTCCATTGTACGGCCCACCAAGGTACACCCACACACACCCATGTGTTCAGTGAGTGATCTCTTCATTAAAAAGATCAATAGTAGGATAGTTGACTAGAAGGATCCATGGTTGTGGTTGAGGAGACTCCTGCAAGTGCCTGGGTTGAGATGGTCGGCTGGTTGGCCTAGATGGCCTATTTTTCACCTAAAGGAAAATAATAAATACTTTGAATAATATTTCATGAAAAATTAATACAATAAAGACCAAAAGTGTATTACCATAAATGAAAAATTCCAATCCCATATACTTTAAAATTATACCTTTTAGTACTTCATGAAAATTATGTTTTTATTTTTCATAGTCTTCACTCTTCTTAAGTCATTGATTGAAAATTATAATTCACACAATTATGGGTGGAAAAAAAATTCACCCTTAGATTTATATTCATTTCAAATGAAAATAATCATATTGTAAGGTAAACATAGGTCACCTTTATGCATATCTGAACATCTGATGGGCTTTGAAAATGAGCCATGTGAAGGTATTTATCCAGAGTGTATTGGATAAAGAAATTTCAAATGATATAAATAAGAGACCTGTGACACTGAGTGCTTGGTTGTATCCACTAGAGGATGTATCATTGGTTTGGGGAACAGATATATAGAAAATGGAATGTGAATAAATTCTAGGATGGAACTGGGGTTTGGTGAAAAGATACATGTTGTTGGATCCGATGTAAGGTACTTTGAAATTTCTACATATCCCATTTAAATGGGAATCAATCCTTACACAATTATTAAATATACGACAATTAAAATCTTACACGTTCATAGGGAACATAATTTCACGAATGAATAAAGCTATGTTAAATTTCCTAATATAGATTTAGATTTTATGTAGGAAGGGTAATGTCACTGCCTTATGAAGAAACCTCAGTTAGAGACCCATGTTTTGGTGGAGATGTTACATGCATCATAAATGATATCCATAATTGTTGTAATCCCAAATTTTCCCATATGATTATATTTGATTCATTAACATTAAACATTTTTATCTTGAGAAATGTTCATGAATTCCCATGGACATGATATTACTCATTGATGTACTTACTATATTTTTCTTGATATCAAATTATTTATAAGGATAATTTGGGTACGATATGCATCCCAGTGGTAGAATGCTCTATCTTCTACCTATGTCATGGTACTTATCGAGCATATAACGATTTTTGATAAGGCCATATGGTAGGGCCCACAAGATTTTAATAACATTATTTATATTAATAAAATCATAAGATTCATATAAGGACATTCATACTGGGTTTGGATATGGATTTTTCTCGGGCCACCCTTTTACAGTTTTTGACCATATATTTTTTATTCCTTTTTCATTATAAAATGCTCAATATTTCCTAGAACACACAATGTTTATTTCCTACAAGAAGATACTCATAATTTTAAAATGATTCAATTTTCATATTTTTAACATGGAGATCATTTTTCCTCCTTTATGTGCCTATTTAAAGATCATGAAAACTAGACAGTCATTATACTATAGTTTTGGGTCTTCTAGCTCAAAAATTCAAATTATAATAGTTTAGAGTATTCTAGCTAGTACTTTCTATTGTTTTATTTTAGGTTCTTTTATCTTTGATCTTCTGTTAATGTAGTTTAGGTTCATTAGGCCCATACCTTTAGTCATTTTACTGTATGTTATTTTATCATGTACCTTATATTTCTATAGATTATGGTATTTTATCATGGACCATATATTATTGTAGTTTATGTTCTTCATTCTCAAACCTTCTATTGTTGAATATTATGTTATTTTATCTTATACAATCTTTTTTTAGTTTAAGTACATTTATCTATAAACTTCTATTATTGTAATTTATAGTTTTCTTGCTCAGACCAACTATTTCTGTGGAGGATGGGTATTCGTAATGGGTTTGAGAACCCTAAATCCTTGTTGGGATTACGAATAATGAGTGTCCATTAAGGGTTTATACAACCTGAATTCTAGTTTGATATTCTCCATAATAAATGTCCAGGAAGGGTTATGTAACCCTGGTTCTTGTAGAAAATTTTATGGATGAATATCCATGATGGTTCATGACACCTCACATCATTCCATCAATGAGTGATGATAGATAGTGAAAGATTAAGGATATAGAGTCAAAACGTATAGTTGTAATGTGGGTAGTAAGTCAAAACCAAATGTTTTAACCAATTAATATGGAATGGGGATAATGTATCAGGGATTACCCATAACACATTAAGGTTTCCGGTTCTCTTATGGTACTGTCAAAGATCACGAGGATCAAAGTTACTTACTTAAAATAAGGTGAAACATCTAATTGGTTGGTCAGAATCCCTTATACATGATCCCATAGAGATTACATGCAAATTAAAGTAATGGAAGTCCTCACTCTTTTCCAAGGGCTATAGTGGGATCATAATGACTCAATTTTCTGGACTCTGATGTTGGAATATATAAAAGGAAAATCCAGGAAGGTATCGATAACCATAGGTAAGTTTATCTTTTGGGTTGGGATTCCTGAGACCTACACCATGTGGTTTTTAGACAAATGTTGTGGGCCATCAAAAGGATCCAGAATGTAGAGTTCTATTCCTTGTTTGATAAGGGGTATAATACACTATGATATATCATCTAGTATTTTAATATTATTGAATAGTCTATTTATAGGGATTACAACATATGATCTTGGAACATTTGAGTTAACAAGATATGGGAACATGTGGGTAAAGGTCAACCATTGGTAATGGAATGAGCCATTAATGTTCCACACCATCCGGAAAACAACTCTTGGGTTTGAAATGGGCCTTCCTAGGATCCAAGGGTCCTTTTAGAGTATCCAATCCATGTTACCAGTCTGCTTTGAGAAAGAGTCAATATCAAAGGAGCCTAAGGTCCATGGTATTCCAATGATGGGTATCAAATCAAATAACTTGTGGTTTCATCTTAGAATTCAAAGGAAAAGTGTTGGTTAATTAAATGTTTAGTATTCTATAAGGTTTAAAGAACCCTTATTTTGTTTTACCACCTACTGAACATGTTATCATGGGGAGGATATGTTACAAATCATTACCTTAACTTTTTTCAATCCTGGGGGTCCGGTGAGCATCTATTGACTTTTACTAGGTCCCAAAGGTATTATCAATGAGATTTATACCTCGTTAGTTTATTTTATAACATTTTCATATTCTCTTAATATTATGAGTTTAGTGAGATAATACATTCCTTTTTCTCATGCCATCCATTTCAGGTTTTCAAGTAGGAATGTTTTATGCCAATTTTACTAGCATTTTATGGTCTTATGATTTTAACCATTAAAGGATAATATTTATGGTCATAGATCTTTAACAAAAGTGTATACAATTTAATGTCATGACATGCATGAAAATTTTCCTTGTATTTTAATTTAATGTTCTAAAAATGTGGGAAAAAAAGTGAAATTATGCATGTTATATGTGGTGACACATTGCTCTAGTAGGAAGAAATAAGATTTAGGGAACACCTTTTATCTATATATGGGCTTATTAATGGTTATCCATATGTCAGAGACCTTATTTCATAGATTTTATCTTATTTGAAAGTAATACATATTTTTATCTTACTTTTTCATAGGAATAACTTTCTTGTAAGTACTGACTCTCTTAAAAGTGGAATGTTCTACTTTTATGGCAAGGTTTCCTTTATTTTCACTATTCATATATTAAGCATAAGAGTTATTCTATAGTTAGTTCATTCCAAGGATATTCCTATCTATAAGAATGATTCATATTTAGTGGAGTGGTGTGAATATCTCATAGTGATTAGGTCTTCATATAGGATTAACAACCCATATTTGAATGGTACAATGATATGATGTCATAATCATATTCTGAAAATGGGTATGATACATAGTGGTTGTAACACCAAGGGCATATGAGTCAACTTGAATAGTAATATTTTAGGAGGCGTAAATCATAACACAAGAATATATGAGTTATATTAAGGTTGGAACTAGTGGGTACAAGTATACCATTGGTAATCGTGTGATACTATAGTGTTCCACGTGGTCATAACAATAGTATATGGATTTAGGAGGGGACTTCTTGGGATCCTAGGGTCTATTCGAACGAGCGAGTCATTTTTACCACTATATTATGGGGAAAATATAAATGAATCTCAAGTACCATGGGGTAAAATATAATGATATAAAGATAATGAACTGGTTTTATTGACTAAGATATTTTATATATGTAGTTGGTTCCTGGAAAACATAAGATTAAAGAAGGTTTTGAGAACCCTAAAGGCTATGAGAGCTTGTATTAATCACATTTCAATAAAACAAAAATAAACAAATGATTCTTGTATAAATAACTATTATAGGGGATGGTATTATTTATGTGGAGACATTTTTCCATTAATTATAACATTATGTGACGAGGACCGTTTCATTGCAGTTTAGAATCTTGTGGTGAGGACATAGATGTTCTATGTAGTTTAATGTCTTGTAACTAGTACGTGGTCCCTGATCAGAGACATTTCATGGTTTCATTGGCTAGAGATGGTTTCCCAGTTTCATATGCTCACATAATCAATTCATGGCATGAGAAAAAAGGGGAAACTGGGAAATTGACTAAGTTATACAAGAATGGGTCTCATATAGATTGTTGCATAGGTCCAATCTATATGTAGTTATAGTTGTATTTTTTATCATTTTATAGGTTGTGGGTGAACCCAGGATTGATGATTTGGGTGTCCCTACATATATTGTGATGGAAAGATTCATGTTGTAAGAAGTTATTTTATAAAAGCTCAGTATGCATGTCTGACCCATACACAGGGTGTGAGAATTTTCATGTTATTATGTACAGCTAGACCTAGGATTGAATATTATGGCATCACTATTTATCCTATTATTATAGGAATCAATCCAAACATAGTTCTTTAATAGGAAACTCCCTATGCCGGTATTACCCATATGGATAGCTGATACTGTTCCCATTTATTGTTGCAGTTAGACATGAGATTAGATATCTAGGTGCCGCTACATATCAAGAGATGGTGTGAATCAGGAAAAATATAGTTATTGAATGGGAAAATCACCAAACAGTTCTATACCATATGCATAGGGGGCATTGTACTCATTGATTGTTGCAGCTGGACCCATGATTGAATATCTGAGCATCACTACGTATCATGCGATGAATGGAATTAATCAACACATAGTTCATGTGAAACTATGTAGTTTACCATCATGATACAAGGATGTTAGCTCCCTGATGTGAAAAGGGAATATTCCATCTTGACCCAAGACTCAAAATCTGGGATTCCCTGTGTATCATATAATGTAAGGAGTCAATACAATCCTAGTTCTTTAATGAAGGTGTGGTGGGAGATAAACACTGGGGTTAGAGTCCCTCTTGGGAAATATCTATGGTATAAGAATATTTTATGACATGAAACATACATCACCCATGCTATTTACCATCATTCAGTGAGGAATCTTGGTATACCTTTTAAATTATTGAATCCATTACCCTCTTAACCCAATCCTTAACTAATATGTCTTGGTCATGTTGGTAATCCCATATATAATCCTCAAGATCTTGTGAGTTATTCTTAGTGTGAGGAAAAATGAATAAAAAATATTTATCTTACCACGTATAGGTATTTATATGAATTGAAATTGTAATTTTGTGTCATGTGATGTTTGGGACGAGATATATGATATAGGAAACCCTATGTATCTCATTGGAATGAGAATCAAGTATTATGTAGTTCTAGAAAACAATTCAGTTTAGTGTCATGTGGTGTGGACATTTGTTTTATAGTTTAAAAACATACATTAAGGATAAAGGTGACTTGACATGAAAGAAGAGGAATATTCTAGTTAGGCCCAAGAATAGAGTTTTGGGCATCACTATGAATCCTGTGATAATAGTAATCAATCCACACATAGTTCTGGAAAATAGTAAAGTATAATGTAATGCAGTGAAGACATCAAACATGTTGTTTAACATCATGTTGTAATGATGAGGGTCACTTTACATGGAAAATAAGGGTTGACCATTTCCATATAGTATAATGTCTTGTGACTGGGATGAATAAATTATAGATGGACCTAATTTTTAGGATATTGGAGTCCTAATATATCATGTGATGGAATGAATAAAGCCACTCATTTTTCATAGATTGAAATATTTATTATATTGATCTAAATGTTTTACAAAGATGGGTAAACTTCATTATTATTTTTCAATGTTCAAGATGGAGTGTGGTGAATCATTGGTGAGATTATGCTTCCCATACAGTTCAACATCCCAGGGTAAAAATTTCATCTGCTCAGTTTAGCTTTATTTGATAAGGACAAAATATGATGTTCATTTAAATGTTCTGACTCTAGGACTGCTGCCATTCAGTTTAATGTCATGATCTTAAGAATTTTTGGGCAGTTTGATGCCATGAATTTAGGACATAGTATCATGAGATGGTTGGATTTTCTAGGATGTTTTCTATAAGCCTCGATGGTAATCGGGTACGACTAGGTTATGCATTGAAACATCGGGGATCAAACCAAAAACTTCTGTTTAACTCTAAGATAACACATATTGATGTTTCTTTAGGAAATAAATATAATCCTTCTTCTCCTCAAGAGTCTTTTATGAACTAATCAATATATGTGGACGTTATTCTTTTATTTCAGAAATTACTAGCCTTAGTTCATTAATGGTGGTGAATATTCCTTCCAAAAATGTGGGATAGGTGTTACTGATTTCATCCTATTCTTCTTCCACCTCTATGTTCCTGGAGGCACATCTATGTGAGGTATGAAATCTCAGGATATGATTTTCACCATCGAGATGAGAGAGTCCATAAAAAGCTACATTGTAGTCCTCTTCTACCAGAGTCATTGTAGAGAGATTATAGAGATGATTTTAATTTATGCTGTCATTGGGGACATGAGGTTTTTAGGAATATGGGATTAATTTTACTACATCAATTAGGTTTTTGGGTAGAACATAATCATTTCCGAGAATAGTATATGGATTTTTAGGGGTGGTCCCCAAGGAATTTGAGGATGAAACTTATATATTTTCATCCACCATTGTTTTTTTGCCTTCCGTTTTGTAGAAGCCTACTCCAACATGTTTCAATTTGATATAATCAAAGAGGTAACTTTCAAAATGTATTATGAAAACCTTCTCATCGATGGGTTATTTCAAGAATGGGTATAATTGTCAAGGTACCGTGACATGATTTTTAGGAAAACACCTTTCGAGTAAGACATTGTATGTGGAATCCTGCTAGATAAAAATGATATTAGTGTTAGATGTGGGATCCCATAATTGATTATTGAGGTTTATATTCTTGATTGAAATTTTCTCACTCTTATCATCCCCATAGATGGTTAACCTTTTAAAAGTTAAATCCTCATTTATATATTCCAAATATTGGAGGGTATGAATTTGGGTGAGGATGATCTCATAACCAATTTAAATCATATGTCTTAAGATGTTGAAATTATAGAGCCTTTACAAAACATATTGGGGTCTGATATTTCCATGGATGACCTATTTTTAATCCTGTATTATGAATGAGATGGTGACATTGAATTCTGATGGCATAGTCTACACTCGAGAAACCTTGGTTGCAGCGACTTCTGCCACAAATTCTAATGGGAACCACATGACCTCAATGACTGTCTGAAATAAGTTATCTTAAAATATAGAAAGCACACAAGATTGTATAACTTCACCCAAATTGTGATGACGTATTTCAAATATTAATATGTTAAAAAATTTACCATCCTAGGACTAGATTGTGTTCCAGATGTTTTAATGACATACTTATAAGAAATTTGTTAGAATTTCCATGTCATGTTAATAGAAACAATTGTGAAGTTTAACATCATGGGACTAGTACTTTTTCATTCTATTTATCATCATGCGACTATGACATATTCATGTAGTCTAACATCATTTAGCTAGTATGGGGTCCTTGTTTTTTAACATCATGTGACAAGGAAATACTGTGTCGCAACCTATCAGGAGGATGTATATCTATTTTTAATAGAGTTCAGACGACTCTTATGCATATTTCACGAGTTTCATGATCCTTAAAATCTATCATGATATCATTCACAAGATACTATAACCAATCATATAAGATAAAATAACCCCACTATGTTATTGAGACATCGGTTCTAGGGGCAGTAATCGTCATGGCATATCAACCATACCTCACCATGATTCCTCGTTTGATGGAGTTTTAACCAATATATCTCCATCTAATAATCAATGTACATGGGGATATTATTTTATTGGAAGTAATATACATTTTTATTTTTAAAATCATAATATGAGTGATCATGCTACTTCTCACATGTGCTACATATATTTATGTTGGCATAGAAATATGACTGTGTATGGATTATAAGGCGTAGATCTCTGGTCATCATTGATTTAGGGGTAGGTGTTGAGGCAATGGGGACCTCAAATGGAATAGACTCTTCCCACTGATTAAATCATCTCAACTCACCTAGATGATTTTTTTAAACGATTGAAGTTGGTTGGCTTCAATAATATCGTTGATGTGGTGGGGTAAAATATTGAAATACCCCCCAGCCCTTTGGGATGGGGGTCTTGAAAATATAAAAATTTTCCGAGAACATTGTTCTTGGGAGATGTGGGAAAATCAATCGATTTCACCTGATGAGCGGATAATAAATTTGAAAATTCCCCAAGACCTATGTCATGGGGTACAATACTGTATTTAAAGATCTCATAGGAATGTGTTGGAATATATTTCAAGGGTAGATATACATGGATAATTCACAGAATTATTTCCCAAATATATATATTCTATGGTCGAAGTTTATTGATCTGTTACTCTATAGAAATTTCCTTTTCATCCACAAAGAGATGACTAGTAGGAGCTGTGAAAACACAATTCACTTTATTGATGGTAGGCCGATTGGATGATAATGGGAGTCCTAATGTGAACCCCATATAATAAATCCACTACTCCCACTAGCCATATAATCCATTTTCATTTACCTGTGAAATACCAACATAGTCATTAAAAACTTCTAGATATTCCTTAAAGATACCAATGATCCATTCACTTAGTGATTCAGATGTATAAGGTAGTGAAACCTACTGTGATTTTGATGACTATAGGAGGGTATTAGAAGACTACATGGGAGTGTTATTTTATGGATTTGATGAGAAATTTTTATATCATTTCGATATAATATTGATAGAGACATTAGAAGGTTGTTTCACCTTCTCAATAGAGCATCTCATTTTTTCGGTTAGTGCCCGATATTGTGTTTGGAGGGATGGTTCTCGTAGTACAAATTGAGGGGTCAGTGCCCATAATACCATTTGGGGGGTCATTGCTTGTAGTACCATTTGTGGGGTCAATTCTCATTATGTTGTTTTAGGGGTTGGTTCCCATAGTTCCATTTTGGGTGTTGGTTCCCATATTAAAGATGATCTAAGGGTAAAAATATGGTAAAAATATCCCTAGATCTATAGGATTGGGTGATCCATAGGATTCCTCAATAACTAGAGATATCTATGAGGAAGCCAAAGGATCCTATATAGTGATGATCCAGGATTGATTCTGGACAACTTTTATGATACATAGGTGGGAATCAGACTAATTTGAAGTTACACGGGATATAATCCTTCTCCAGAGCAACATTATTTTGATACCCCTAGTGGTCTCTCCTTTTGGATTCCCTCATTTTAATAGTTAGAGTATGAATAACATCCTCTGCATCTCTTGGTGGAATAATGGTCACATCTTGATGATGATGACCAGAATGGATAGGATCTCCTCTAGGAAGATCTTGTGTGATTGATTTGACATGTTGATTTTCATAATTAACCTCCCATTTGTGGGTAGGGTCTTTGTTACTCCTCTAAAGGTATAATCTCCCAAAACAGTTTAATATGGAAATGAGGGAATCCTCATCTGCTTCGTCCATTCATGGGAAAGAATGCAAATAAATATTTATACTCTAAATGATTTCTTTATATGATTCCATGGTCGGAATGGATTCAATGATCTGATAATCCTAGACCAAGATATTCACCAAATGGAACTGGAGGTGTTTCATTTGTGACAGCATACGTTAGAGCCTGGGGGAAATGGTATCTTGTCTAGTAGTCTTTGAATCTGTTGAAACATTTAATGATGTCATTTTTATTATAAGGAATCTAGAAATTTATGGATATGAAAAAAATACAACTTATTAGTTCCGAATCATTTATATATGTACATGTTTGATCAATAACATTCAAATTTAAAGTATAAAGAGGTGGTACCTAATTTTTATGTAACATTCATAAAATCTAACAGAATTACATCGAGATCATCATTTTGTTGCACAAAAACTGTGGAACAAAAGGGATTGATGGCAACTGTAAAGTCTATCTATTTAACCTATGAATTGGATGGGTTATTTATAATATTTCATGTTAGGTTACCCATTTAGATTCCTAGAAAATATTTCGTGTTCTTGGCTCTGATGCTCTGTTGTGGGGGGGGGGGTGAATACGATTGCACAATAATTCGCATCGGTTCAAACATACTTTTATCTAAAGGAACCTCCCAATGGTTAGTGTTGGACTCATCATGTTTTCATCATGTTTTAATGATCAAAATTCATGTTAACATTATTTAATATATCTAAAATCATTTGTAGAGATGGATGGTTTCTCTATAAATTAAAGAAACATTCATAAGATTATGAATCCTATAAATCATGTTTTATCATTGTAAAATATATTTATTTACTTTTATAATGTTTTCTTATATGAATTATTATGTATATTTCATTCTTTGAATATTTATCCTGAAGGATTTCTACAGATATTTGGTTATTTCTTTGAAACTGTATGTCTTCCACCAGTTCTGGATTTTGGTGAAGACCCAAACATTGTGACCCATACTCCGTGACCCAGACACCATGACCTAGACACCGTGACCCAGACACTATAACCAGTTTCAAATCTCATGATGTTTGTGACATCGGTTCCTTCCTACCATCACCAAGTCACCATTCAATATTTGGAAAAGGACCAAACACTGTGATCCTGACACCAAATCTAGTTTCAGATATCATTAACTCTATGAAACAAGTTCTTTACTACCATCACCAAGACACAATTCAAAGTTTGGAAAAGGACCATACATCATGATCATCGAACCACATCTGTGCTAAAAGCTTATGATATCAATGAAACTATGGGATCAGGACTATATCACCTATTAAAGGAAAATAAGAAGACATTTTTTCCTGGTGAAACCATTTCAAAGTGATACTACTTCAAAACAAACTGCGACACCATTCTTTAATTTTTTTTGTTTTCAATTTAATTTCAAATGTTCATATTTGATTCATTTAAAGGAACTGACATAATTAATGTTTCTTAGTAGAAATTTCATATGACAGAACAAGGTACGAGGTGCAGAATACATGAATCATGTTGGCTCCAACACATGCACTTCATAACAAAAAGAAAATCATGGCACTAGAACAATATGAAGAGGAGAGAACATTTGAAAGGAAAACTGATACATGAAACACAATTCATCTGAAGAACACATGAAGCACTCTCGATTCCTGATGGCTGGACTACCATAGATCAGATAAAAAAACATCTTCATATTACCAACTCAAAGAAGAACATGTGCTAGATAACATAAACCATCTAATTGAAAACCAGAGCACCAAACATGTGATGCTCTGTTTTTCACAAGAGGAATAAAAACTTGTATATGATACATAAAATAAGTCCAGATCTACATAGAATAACACTCATAGCACTCATAACAATTTCTCATCATCATTTCTCTTTTGTGTATAGTTTTTATCTTTCAATAAATGTCTGTGTGTCTGTATTAAAACACACACTTTCTCCTATATTATACTGAAGAATACAATATATCCTTTTACTCATATCTTCGTACATCTTTATACTCCCATGGATAAGTGTAGAAGAAGTCCTTGTGTGACCTAGTAGATTATACCCATAAAGAAGAGTGGAAGATGTCACGTGTCCTGGATAGTCCTGTGAACAGTTATTTACCTCAATCCATGGTGTGGATCATGTTTATTAATATAAATTTCTTGGTCATAGGTGATCACCAAGTGGAGTGGATTCGGTCTTTGATTGAGACTAAACCACTTGTCTTATCAAATGTGTCTTTTCATTTAGATTTTCTCCTCTTTACATTATATTTTAAGAAATTGATATTTTACATTGATAGTTTTTTTAGAATGTTTTCATATGTGTTTTGATCCAGTAGGTTAGTTTCAAAAGTTATATTATTCTCTAGTTTATTATTTCTGAGAACTAATCAATCTTCAGAAAAATAAATTGAACATTTACGACTTATAAATTCACCAAAAATTGACGTTGATTATATTTTTAATTGGGGGAAATTTTAAAAGAACAAATTTAATATAAATTTTTATAAATACTCAATTCACCACATCTTCAGTAATATACTTCGACCAACATTTGGTATGAAAGGTTTTATATTTGTAGAGGATTTGTTTCAAAATCTATTCAACTTGATTTTAGTTGTAATTTAATGATCTATAAATTTATGTTAGTTCTAAATTTTTATATCTTTAAAAGTATTTATTTATTATGGATAATATGGATGAAGGTTCTGCAACAAATAGACCCCCATTCATTAATGGATCTAATTATGTCCAATGGAAAATTAAAATGAAAATGCATTTTGAAAGTATGGATTTTTAATTTTGGCCATTAATTATAGAGGAGTGTAGGATTCCTGCTAATGATATAACTACTTGGGATGAACCATATAAGACTGGTTATAAAAATAATTTCAAATCCCTGAATGCCCTATACTGTACATTAGGAGATGAATAATTCAGCATAATTTCTACATGTAAAACAACCCGGGAAATTTGGGATACAATATATATTTCAAATGAAGGAACCTCTATTTTTGATGAAATGAGACTTAATACTTATACTATTAAATATGATAACATTAAAATGAATCATGATGATCCTATTTCTGACATGTATCTCAGGTTCAATGAAATTTTCAACATAACGATTTCTCTCTGAAGAGAGTTACAACCAAAGAATAAATTATAAGGGTTCATAGATGCCTACATGATATATAGAGAGGAACTTCTGTCTCTATTATAGATTCATGTGAAATCAGAAAATTACCTATCAATTAACTCATTGGAAAACTAATGATGTACAAAAAAGAGATGAAATTTAACAAGGATGTGTAGGATGAACCCCAAAAAAATCTGTGGCATTCAAGACCACAACCTCTAAACACAAAGAAATGGAGAAACTGAAAGTATCTATAAATATTTCCTACTGTGAACAATCATCACCTGATACTGATGAGGGGATGGATTAATTGTCTAAAAGAATTATATAATTTTACAAAAAGAATAAAAATTTCAATAATCTTAACTTCAAAAGAAGAGATGATCAAAAGAGAAGCTAGGTGAAAGATTGAAAAAGAAATGAAAAGTCTGATGACATAGTATGTCATGGATGTTAGCGAAAGGGACATGTAAAGGCTGACTGTCCAAAGCTCAAGTATAAAAAAATATGACGAAAAATATATAAAGTATAAAACAGATATTAATGCAACATAGAGTGCTTTTGTGGTTAGTTCAAGTGACTCCAAGTCCTCAAATGATGAACAAGATAAAAAATATAATATGTGTTTCATGACAAACCCATCTAAGTTACACATGAAATATCATGTAAAAAATTCCTATTATTTTGGAGATGAATGTGATTGTGAAAATAAGTCTAAATAAGAAATGTTTGAGAACTGAAATATTATTGAAGAGACATTTAACGAATTAAAAGATAAATACAATTCCTTAAAGAAACAGTATTCTCCATCATCAATAGTTAAATCTCAACCTGCTGTAGAAAGAGAGAAAAATGTTAAATTACTCAAAGAAAACCATGGATTAATGCTATATAATGAGAAATTGAAAAATGATCTTGCAAGGTTTACTAATGGTAAAGTTATATTGGAAAAAATTCCAGTTAATCATATTTCTTTTAAATACACTACAGGTACTGACTATCATTTTGGTAAATGAATTTTTGGAAAAACAAATATTCTTTCTAAATATAGAACTTAATTCTTTACTTTAATTTCATGAAAACATTTTCCTAGTTCAAACAATGATATACTCTCTACTAGTTTGTGTTTTTTCGGGACCAAATAGATATTATTACTAAAATAAATTACATAATTCTTATTGTAAACCTATGAGGAAGATGTGTGTTTCTAAATCACTATATAATAATATTACTGGACCCAGAAAAATGTGGGTACCAAAGTTTGTTTTTAATTTGACTATTTTGTAGGAAAATTGTTTGAAGATCTCCCATGAAAGAAAATGGTATGTGGATAGTGGGTGTTCAAGAAATATGAAAGAATATTATTCATGTTTCAGGCACCTAATAAAAATTGATGGTGGATATGTCACCTTTGACGATAATGACAAAGTAAAAATCATTTTCCTTGGCCAAATCAACAAATATAACTTAGTTATAATTTCCATTTTCATTTTTTTGATGGATTGAAATATAATCTTCTTATTATTTCAAAATAATGTGATGATGGATTTAATGTTAAATTTGAATATGATTATTGAAATAATTTCAATTCTAATAATGAATCAATATTTTCATAAAAAATAAATGAAAATGTATATTATGTTAACATAGATTCTTTTCTTTCTCATAATGCATCATGTTTAAGTGTATTTCCCAAAGAGTATTGGATTTGGAATTGAATCCTATGACACGAAAATATTCACTCCCTTAGAAATATATTTAAAAAATGATTAGTCAAAGATTGACCCAGTCTACAGTTTCCAAGTTGTAAAGTGTGTAATCCTTGTCAAAATGGAAAACAATAAAAAATTTACTTCAAACCAAAGAAATAAGTTTCAACATCTCATCCTCTCGAGTTGGTTATCATGGATTTGTTTGGAACATCTAGATTTTATAGTTTAAATGGAAAGAACTATGATTATATTCTTTCAGATGTCTTTTATAGATATTCATGGACCTTATTCATGTCTCACAAAAGTGAAGCCGGCTCACATTTCACCAAATATTAAAAAAATATAGAAAAACCATAGTGGAAATAGAATTAAATCTTTATGAAGTGACCATTTTTGTGAGTTATAATATTAATATTTTGAATTAGTTTTTCTCAGAAAATGCTTATGGTCATAATTTCTATTCCCCTAGAACACGTCAACAAAATGGATTTGAAGAAAGAAGAAATAGGACCTTGTAATAAATAGCTAGAACCATGCCTAGTGAATATGACTTACCGATTTATTTTTGGACTGAAACTGTAAATAAATCATTCTATATTATTAATAGGGTGTTTATTATACATATTCTTTAAAGAACTCTATATGAGTACTGGTACAATAGAAAACCCAAAGTAAGCTACTTAAAAGTTTTTGGTTGCAAAGTATATATCCTTAACACTAAGGAAAATCTTGACAAATTTGCATCCAAGATTGATGACTGAATTTTTATAGGATACTCAATCTCTAGTAAAGCCTATAGAGTTTTTAATAAAATAAAAAGATGTGTGGTGGAATCTGTCCATGTCATGTTTGATGATATAGATCCTCATGATCCTAATAGCTCTCTATAGAATCTTGAGTATGATCTGTGAATTCAGGACATCAATGCTAAATCCTACAACTATCATGTAATTGAATCTTTAAAAACTTCATGTTCTAAGAATTCTCCAGATTCAAGCCATAATTAACTTGAAAATGTTGAAGAACCTGAAATCACTATCCCCAATTTCTTTAGAGCTATTTTATCCCTTACGAAAATTCTTTTAAATGCTGTTGTATATGATTTTGATAAAGGATCATAAACTAGAGCTTGTATTAAAAATCAGGTTGAATATAAAGTTTTCTTGTCACAAATTGAACCTAAAAACATCAATGATGTTATCAATGATGAATTTTGGGTGATGGATATGATAGAAAAAATTAATTAGTTTGAATGGAACATAGTTTGGAAACTTTTGGATATATGCATAGATAAATTTATCATAGGCACTAAGTGGATGTTTAGAAATAAATTAAATAAATCTAGTAACATAGTTAGAAATAAGGACAAATTGGTTTCAAAAGGCTATAGTCAAGAAGAAATAATTGACTATGAGGAGACCATTTCACCTATTTCTAGACATGAATCCATTAGAATCCTAATTTCATATGCTGCCCATATAAATTTCAAACTATATTCAATGGATTTCTAGAGTTCATTCCTAAGTGGGTAAATAGCCGAGGATTTCGTTGTTGAACAACCTCATGGTTTCACAAACCCTAACATTCCAAATCATGTTTTCAAATTATCAAAATATTTTTATGGTTTAAAACAAGCTCCAAGAGGTTGGTATGATAGATTAAGTGCTTTTCATATTTCTAATGGTTTTAAAAATGGTATAGCATATCTTAATCCTTTTATAAGATGAATTTTCAATGATGTTTTATTAGGTCAAATTTATATAGACGAAATTTTTATTTGGATATTCAAAAAATTCATTATGCATTGAGTTTTATAAAATGATGCAAAATTAATTTGAAATGAGATGAATGGGTAAACCAAAATTATTTCCTGGATTTCATATCATTAAAAATAAATATGTTATAATTTTAAATCACAGATAATATAATAAAGTCCTTAGAAAACATTTTTTCTTTGACAACACTAAAAGTAGTGATAGTCAAATGAAAACTACTTGTATGTTGGATCTTGATGAAGATGGAAAATTAGTTGATCAAACCGCATATAGAGGAATGATTAGAATCTTACTCTACTTAACTGTTAGCCGACCTGATAATATGTTTACTGTATGTATGTGTGATTGTTTTCAAGAAAATCCTAAAGAATATCATTTAAATGATATTAAATGGATTTTCAAATACCTCAAACATACACCCAATCTATGACTGTTATATCCTAGATGAAAATCATTTGAGTTATTTAGCTATTCTAATGATGATTTTGGTGGTTGTAAGTTAGATAAAAAAGAACAAATGGAACATGTCACATTTTAGGCATGTTTCTATTGTAATGGTGTAGTAAGAAACAAAACTATGTTGCATTATCTACTACATAAGATGAATATATAGCTTCTAGTAGTTTTTTTACTCAAATTTCATTAATGAAACTAGATTACGGATAACAATTCCGGTATATTCCTATAAATTGCGACAATACAAGTGCTATTAAAATTTCAAAGAATCGTGTTTCACACTATAAGAAAAAACATATTAATGCAAGACATCACTTTTTGAGAGAACATTATAAAAAAGTGATATCCCTTGAAATCCATTAGAACTGAAATTCATCTTGCTGATATATTCACTAAACCATTAAATTTTAAATGGATAGATTACATCATACATGATTTAGGAATGATAAGTGTCAATTAGAATGTGTATTATTTCAAAACATATTTTCACACAACATACCATTTCATGTTTACATTATCACAGTTACTATCCTGCACTAACAATCTCTAATGATATGGTCACATCATTTGGAGTCACACTGTAAAGAATATACTGTGACAATCGATTGAAGTCTCACCGTGACAATTTGTTCTGGTATCACCGTAATGACTATATTTCATTTTATTTGTATTTTATTACCTATATCTATGTGTTGATTATTTTATTTTTTTATCCAGATTTTATGAATTTTCGATTATTGAAATCCCTAAAATGATAAAAACCAAATATCTTTCACTATTTTCTTCACTTGAGCTCTCTTCTCTTGAATCCAAACCACATATCTTTCATACTATAAGTCCCAATTCATCCCTTCATCTCTCTCTATCAAACCCTCTTTGAATTACCAGAATAGATTTCCCATCTTCATCAACTTTTGAGAAGCACAGATCTTTGAAGAATGTGAAAAGGGCACTAAAAGTACTGCCCAAAGGACCGTTGAACCCGAATATTTTTGATAGAATAGTAGTACCAGAAAAGGAAATCTGTTCTAAGTGGATTCTAAAAAGTATTTATTTAGTTTTGAAAATATAAAAAGAGTTGAGATGTCTAAACTGGTTCACAATAGTGACATGGATGATTTATCCAATACTTGTTTCTCAATTTTATTTTTAAGTCTAGTTTTCATTTAGTACTAATGTTTGTTTTGTTTTAAGAATCTAGATTAATGATAAAAGATGTATTTTTTCATCGAGTTTATACGTTGGATTACTAGGGAAACATCATTAATGAATATTTGTTGAATACTGGAGAGGTCCTCCTCCTCCTAGTGATGTTTTTGTCTTAGAACATTCCCTAGAAAGATTGACAGAAAATAAGAAGAAAATCAGATCAATTTCCGCTATGTTGGAAAGTGAAATAAGGTTTCTGTTTATGATTAACCAAAATCTGATTAGTCCATGGAAATGATATTTTGTTACCCTCAAGTATCTATATGTACTCTTGATACATCTTATGAAAAATGGGAACAAGATTAATCTGTGTAGTTATATTTTACATCACATGTGTGAATTGATTAAGACAACATCAAATTATACCTATTTGTTCTATTTAAGGTTAATATCTTCAATGTATTATGATAAATTAATGGTTGTAATAAATGAATAAGTCATAAAATACTATGAGTTATGTATCTCAAAGGATACAGTCATAAGGAAGAAAATAAGTTGGAAACCTTGGAAAACGTCCTGGGTGGAGGGAAATGAAAGGTTAATTAAATATTTTAATCTCATTGAGAATCCTTCAATACCTAAGAACATATCTGATCCTATTTTGGAAACAGATTAAGTTGTTCATTATCTTGATAAAGAATAAGAAGAGGTAGTTATTTCACCTATAGAAGAAACTATCTTCGAAAAAGAAGTTAGTGCTCTACCAATTAACAAAAATGCAGTTTAGAAAGAAGTACATGTTATTAAATGAAGTGTTGATTAAGAATAAGAACATATCTCTGGAAGGGTATCTTATTTTACTGTAAAATATTTTTTGTTCATGATGAGCATAAAGAAGAAGAACTTACTATTGAGGAATTGGTTGCTATTGAGGAATCATTTTAGGAACAAGATGATCTTGAAATTATCCTATCTGATGAGGAAATAATGGAACATGCCTTTCCATTGGATATAAAAGAAATGGTTGAGGGTGTTAGAGAATAAAATTTAGAAATAGATCAAGGGACTGAATCTCTTAGTCTTATAAGAGATATACCTATTGAGGGGGAGAAACACCCTAGTCTAGAAATTGTTGAAGTTCCCAATCATATTGATCAATGTACTGTGAATTCCTGGTATAAGTTTCCTAGATACATTGATGTAGTTAATACCCAGGAGGCCTCAGTTATGGGTATAGACCTTTCCACTGTGTTTCAATTGAAACCAGTTTCTTCCCTATATGTAATCTCTGCTAAGCATCCCGAACCTATCTCAACTCTTATTCCTAATCCTTCACAAGAACCTTCTACTAATGTGAGTCACAGTTATTTGAAATCATTTGGAGTTAATTTATTAGATGGATTTGAAAATATCATGAACACACAACCTGCTCCTATGACAAATCGTAGTGAAAGAGATGCTTCCTTACTGTTAGATAAAATCATATGAAAAATTCAACAAAAAATTATTCATGAAATACATGATGTTTGAAATGAGATAAAGTATTTTAGTGATGAGGTGATGTATCTAAGGGATATGTTCGATGATATTCAAAAAGTGTTCCAACCAGGACAAGATCATGTTGCACATCTTATTGAGGATGTTAGTGGTCATATTCCATAGAATGTTTCATTACTGATTCAACCGACCAGGACTTCAATATTTGACAATATGGCTGAGAAAACATCTATATATTCAATGAGATGAGTGGGCATGTAGTTGGTCTTAAAAAACTGAATGATATGTATAAGGGATTTCAACAAAAATATCTAAATTAACTCAAGTCCCTCACTTCAGTTGTTACAGCCTCTAAGGCCTCTGGATATTCATCTCAACCAATTGATGGTGATCTTCTCAGAACTATTGTTAAGGGGATACATTAGTCATTGTTAAGTGGTTTTAAAAAGTACTATTTATGTATAGTTTTCAAAATAGTGAATGAGTACTTGACTTAGTGAGGATTCAATCAAAGATTTCCAATGATGCTCAGGACGGAATTACTAAGAAGGTGGATTTCTATATTAATAAGATTTTCTCTAAGAAAGATTTAACCAATCATTTCAAATATCTTATAGAAAATTTGAAATTTCCTCCAGTCACTGAATCCTTCAAGACTCATGTCCAAAAGATGAAATATTTCACTTCTCTATTGGACTAGTTCATGGAGAAAAAGATTATTTCAAGAAGTTAATGTAGTATGGTGGTGATATTACTAATTATTTCATTAAATTGTTGTAGCCTTATCTTATTGTTCAAAGTTCTGATATTTTGGCTCATGTGGCTGCACCTTTGTGGCCTGGTTTATTTCCCTCCTCATCTACTATTATTGTTTCTATCTAGATGTCTGTATCTCAGGCTCTGAGCCATTTCATACCGGTTATCCTTGACCAAAACATGCCTCAGTCTTCAAACAAACCCCATGTATCATCTTCTGTTTTTGAAGGGCTACATCTTCCTTCTCTGATAGTTGGATCACTCCCTTCTTCAATATCTAATTCATCTCTTGTATCAATTTCTAATGCTACTCATAAGGTAATATAGAAGAAATATAGTGTTGAAGAATAGTTAAAACATTATTTTCGTATGGATGTTTTGTAATTTTGACCACATCTTGTAATGAAAAGTATCTTTCCATCTAATGAAATGTGCATTGTTGTTCCCTATTATCTTATTTACCTTCATTCCATTTTTTATTTTTTATAAAATATTTTTGATAATACAAAAAATGTGGATAAAGCACACTACTAACAGAAATATAACTCATATGATTTGTGATCATATGAAACACGGAGATTTTTGGCCTCCCCAGGTTTTAATCATGTTTGAATGATAACAAATCTTGTTAAGCATGTTTAATTTATCTCAAATAATGCATAGAGATGGTTTTTTTCTCTATTATTTAAATAAAATTTTACAATATCTTCATTCATATAAATCATGTTTGATTATAGTGAACTGTATTTACTTTTGTCTATAATTTTTTCTTATATGAATGATTATGTCTAATTCATTCTGTGAATATTACTACTTAAGACTGTTTACAGATATTTGATTAAGTATGAGAAACTGTAAGTCTACCACCAGTTATGGTTTTTGGAAAAGACCCATATATCGTAACCCATACCCCATGACCTAGACATTGTGACCCAGACAGTGTGACCGAGACACCATGACACGGACATCATGACCGAGACATCGGGACCTAGACACCATGACCTAAAAATCGTGACCCAGACACTGTGACCTAGGCATCGTGACCCAAACACTGTGACCCAAAATTTTTGACCCAGACACCCTGAACCTGACACTATAACCAGTTTCGGATCTTATGATGTCTATGACACCGGTTCCATTCTACCATCACCAAGACATCTTTCAATGATTGGAAAAGAACCAGACATCATGATCCTGACACCGTATCTATGATATCCGTTCCCAATCATAATGAAATTGTGGTATCATGACAATATCACCGCTCAAAAGAAAATAATAAGACAATGTTTCCTGGTTACACTGTTTCCAAGTGATACCATTTCAAGAAAAACCATGACATCGTTCATTAATCGGTGTTTTTAATTTAATTCCTAACGGTAATTTTTTGATCCATTTAGAGGAAATGTAATTATTAATGTTTATTTGTAGACATGTCACCTGATAGTATGAGGTATGAGGTGAATAATACATGCATCATGTATGCTACAAGAGATGAACTCTGCAATAAAAAAGAAAGCATGGATCTGGAATAATATGCATTAGACCGAGTGTTTGAAAAGTGAACTAATACATGCGACAAGATACAACTGAAGAAAACATGAAGCACTAATGATTTGAGAAAGATAGACTACCATAGACCAGTACCAAAAACATCTTCTCAGTACCAACTCAATGAAGAACACGAGTTAGATAACATAAACCATTGAACTAGAAACTAGATCACCAGACTTGCGATACTCATTTTTTTGCAAGAGTACTCAAAATTTTAATATGTTTCATTCCACAATAATTTGTCTGTACTTAATAACACTCAGAGCACATATAACCCTTTCCCATTATATTTTCTCTGTGGATGAGGTCCGTTGGTGACCTGGTAATTTATACCCATGAAGTATAGTGGATGATGTCTTGTGACATGGATAGTCCGATGCACTATTGTTACCCCGATCTAGGGTGTAAATCAATATTATTAATATAAACTAATAGGTTGTAGGTGATCACCTTGTGGAGTAGATTAGGTCTTGACTTGAGACTGAACCACTTTTCTTATCCACTGTGTCTTTTAATTTAATTATTTTCTACTTTACATTAAATTTTAAGAAACTACATTTTTTCTTTGATCCTTAGTTTAGCATGTGTTTATAATAATTTTGAGCCAGTATGTTAGTTTAAAAAGTTATATTAATCTCTAAATTAGTGTAGTCGAGAAGTAATAAATATTATGGGAAATTAATTGAACATTCAGGACTTTTATAAATTCTTTGAAAACTAATATTGGTTATATTTTTAGTTGGGAGAAATTTTCAAAGAAGTAATTTTATCATAAATTTTTATAGATACTCAATTCACCCCCTCTTGAGTAATCCACTCCGACCAATATTTCCCACATCTATAATAGAGTATGGACCTTCTTTACAAATGGTTGTGGTTCTTTGGGTTTTCATACTCAATGAATCTTATAAACTCTCTTTGGTTGAGGGGATGCGAGGTTAGTCTCATCACACACTTTTGGGGCAATTACTATATACATAGGAACTTTCTTATATGTTGATGATATATTCATGAAATCTTTACCAAGACTTTATATTGTACATGTAACCCCTGTTTCAATTTCTTTATTTAGACCACGTACTGATAGAAACATTTATATGTATATCATAGTTTCTCAATCATTCTCTTATTTATTTATGATGCTTTATTTTATAGCCATGTTTAGACACTTTAGAGTTTATTACTATCCTTGAAGGCGATTAGTGTATTGTACATGGTAAATAACCTCTATGAGGAATCTTATTTATCCTATGATAATGAGAATAAAACCCCATGTTGTTCATTGAGTATAATTTATGGTCATGTCACTGGACAGATCCATGTTGTTTATTTTCATATGGTAAGGAAGTAAATATGGCGATCAAGACACAAATAGGATTCCTATATATCATGTTAATATATGAAATAGACTCTACATAGATTGTGTATGAGGGTCTACATCATGAGAGATACGATAACAGAGGCCCTAGGCTCGACATATGCATATAAGGCTACCATGGGTTCCCTCGTTGGGAATTTGACCCTTTGAATGAAGATGATATATAATTAAACATAAATCCCTATGATGGTACTACACTTGGGGAATACTTTCCATTATATTGGTATAATCATCTTTAGTGTCTATGTGTACATGAGCTATTATTGACATGGGAACAAAGAGATAGAGGAAGATAAGACACATCACATGAGGGAATATTTTCACAGTTCTTACACATCAAAGATTAAATTTGGGAGGCGCGGTTACTAATATCATGGATGATATGGTGTGGATATCAAGACTTAATAAGGAATCTTGTGTATCCTATTTATAAAAAGAATCATAGTCATTTTAGTTTTATTTATCCCTATCTTAGAGATAGGTTTGACGTAACTGAGTGAATGGTCGGGCCTTACACTTAAAATGATTTCTATTTGTAATCCATATTCACATCCTCTAGTTGAAGATGAAGTATGGGGGTATTATGGGATAAATTGGTACCATAATCTAGGAATACTTGGGGTATTAAATTATTTAAGCCGAATTGAATTCCATTTGGGTTGCAGGCCTAAAGAATGAATCCAAAATATCCTTGTTATGGAAGGAATCAGAGTCCTCATATTTCAATGACCCCCTAACCCACTGATGGGATAAGGTGGGTGATCGCACAAAGATATATTGTGGTTATCTCCATGGTTTTAAGAGTTATAGGTACTTACAATATGATGAATTCCATTTTTTATATTCATTAATTTTCTTTTGATAGATAAAGAGTTATGGAAACCATTAAAGGACTATTGAATACATTAGGTATAACATGGAGGATACATCCAAGATCATGGACCCAATATGGTCAAATGATTGTGTATCCCAAAATCATTAAGGACACTACCCTCAAAAAAGGTATATATAGTCTAATAATCATGGTCGATGGTCCATATTGTATAATTCTGAGCTCTACGACCTGATAAAGTCGTTATATCCATGGGGATCTACCTGACATGTCTTGGTTATCCACTGGACATGTCATGATTGTTTGTTGGACATGTACTGAGTGTCATTATGGCTTGAAAGAAACATCCAAGGGTGTATAACATGAATTTATATAATTATTTTCAAAATTAAAGTTTTAATTCAATGATCTTTCATATTTCCATCTGTCTTTTCTAGGTTTTCGTTGCACGATCAGAGTGTACATGTACAAAATGTTTCACATGATCAAAACATGAATGTTAAGGGTATTCTTTATGATCGACTGACTTGTATTGTATTTCTATGCATGATGAAAGTGGACATGCATAGTTAATTCATCATGATAAAATGAATGGCATTAGATGACTATGCATGATCAAAGCATACATATCTAAGGGGTTTTTCATGATAAAATGACATTTCTGAGATGTATTCACATTATCAAATTAGAAATGTAATGTTTCTTTTACATGATAAACTAACTTGTCTAATATATATTCAAATGATAAAATTCAATTACCTATATATTTTTGTAGGATCAAAATGTCTTGTCTTTGGAATATTACATGACAATGTTGACAGGTCAAGGGGTGTCCCATAATAATGAAAGCATGTCCATATTCTATCACATGATCGACCTGGATTGTCCACAGATGATATTTCACTCAATGTGACATGTCCAAAGTCACTTAAAGACATCATGATACCAGTGAATAATTTTTATATTAATTTAATCACATGGTAGGGTCTTTTAAATATGATTATGATCTAAAACCTATCAATGTGTTGGAGCATCATTTTTAAAGAGATCATGCCTCGACCATGTGGGAAGAAATTTTCCTAATTATATGGGTGCATGGATATGGATTTTCATTATACATTAACCTCCTAGGGTTTTCATGGTGATGGGATTTTCTATCTATCCATTATCTTTTATCATAAGTCCTTACACAGGCTGAGGAATTCCTTTATGATTGAGTCACATGAATCCCTATTTTTAATGAGATCACATGACCTCTATGAGGTCTCAAGAGGGGTTATATGATCATGTGTGGGATATTTTTATAATACCGACAACATTCCTGGTTGAGGGGACACACTAAATGGAAAATAGGGTTGCATGGAATGTGCGTGTATATGTATTCGGCATTAGATTTATATGATCATGGATATGTGAGGATGCTACATATCATAGTGGACACTTCCACGGCCTCATAAAAGCATCATTATTTATAGGGATTATTAAATCAAAAGATTTAGGGAATGTGCGATAAGTTATTCAAGGATACATGAAGCCATCACACATGTAGAGGGAATGTATTGGGGGATATAAGTCTAGGATTCTAAAACCATGGGTAGTGTCTCAAATTGATAGGTGTTGATGAGAATGGTTCACATTACATAGAGTTCTCATGATGATATATTTTTTAAGTGATCATGTGATCATAAGGTGATAATGTGATGAATTCTAATGATTGGAGCCTTCAGTTACCTAGAATCATCATTTGATCGTTGTAGTAGATGATTTATAGACTATCTTTATCTCCACCTTTCTCTATGTCCATTTTCATTCATCTTCCCTCCCCTCTCAATTTTAATTTTTTTCTTAGGGGATAGTGATTTATATAGAAGAAGTAAGACCATGGTTGATGTCACTTTTCATGGTAGGACACTACGTATACCAGATTGAGGTAGTGGGTGGCCTCATGTGATAAAAAACATGTGACCACCATAGCCATGTTTTTTTGCAATGGACTCACATGATCATATTATCAGTTTCATGTGGAGGGTCTACTCTCCAAGATTCACTTACATTAATTGTGTACATCACCTTTGATTTTATATAAATCATGTGATGGGGTAGAAGGTAGCTAAAAATGGCTTCACATGACTTGTTATGGTTCTATTGCATGATCTTTTAGTACTTAGTGGACAGAAACATAGATGATTTAAATTAGAATATAAATGAATAAAATACTAGATGCATAAGGATATTGGATCACATTCATTTACATGAACTTTATGATGTCAGTCTTCTCTTCCTAAGAATAATATTATCATAGTGTGATCATTGGTTACTCTTTTTATGGATTTTATGTTGTCTAATTGCCGGCTTCATGTGATAGAGTAAAATGTTCATGTGATGGAACTAATAATCATCGACGTATCTCTTATACAATTTCTCCGGTACTTGTTATGTTTTAGGGATCATCTATATTTGATCATGTGTTGCATTATATATCTAGTGATGACTTTACGCGATGACCAGGACATGTTCATTCATTTTTCATCTATGTGGATCATAGCCACAATAATGGATTTAGTACATTGAGGATGATTCAGTTGTCTTTGGTTTGTTCTTCAGAGATGGCTATCATAGAGGATGTTAGATGATGGGGCGATGTCAGATGTCTCGGGCTCAAACTAGCGAAATTCAGCCTATTGTGGAAGGGATGTAGGTTGAATATGATCATGAGATCTAATCAGATGTTATGGTGTGTTTCGATCAGATGGCGGATTTTATTTCCATAGGTTTTTTATAGAGGAACATTTTAGTCCAAGTATCCCATCCAACATCGATATTGCCTTCTATATAGCTCTTGTTAATAAGTAATTTTGTGGCATCCAATAGTCGAGTCGGAAGTGGGGTCAACACCTATAACACATGAACCATCCCTAACCAGTGGATCCCTCCAATTGAATATCCCACCTAGTCCCACCCACGCACACCTGTGCACAAACATTGTAATCTCTACACATCCACTCTTTCTATTCGGACGATTGGCTAGCTGGCTCCCTAGGCACGAATTAGGAAACTCCAACAACTGCTTAGGTTGATTTGGATAGTTTCATGGCTTAGTTAGCCTAGTTTTTTTGGAAAATAGGAATTAATAAATAACTAGAATAATATTCTATGTAAAATGAATACAAAAATGACATAAATTATATACCCTTATAAGGAAAATACAAAGCTCATATTCTTCAAGACACTTCCTCTGAGACATTCATTAATATTATATCATTATTTTTTCAATATCTCAACACTTTTAAATTATTCAATTGAAATTTTTATATCATACACATATGGGTTTCAAAAATGGTTTAATAATAATTTATAAATTTTAATAAAATTAAATGTTGGAATAGGTATATTACATGTTCTTTAGAAAACTTCATTTATTTCACACCAAAAGGATTCATAAGACAACATTAAGATAAAATTCAGTCATATAAAATGATATGAAGGATGTGTGAATGTAATTTGTACAAATATTTTACAATTAAAAGGGTTTTTTAATTTTGAAAAGAATAGGAGAGTGGATGGCCTTTTAAACGTGAGGTGAACGATGCACATGTAATTTTTCAAACAAAAAAGGTGTACCCATGTTTTCACATTCCACAAGGATATAAAATGACAAATTTTATAAACATGAAGATATATGTTCTACCTGTGGACATTAAATTGTTGTTGGAAAATTTCTATATCTTTTTTAACTCTTATCTTTGTACTTTTACCCCTTGTGAACCCATCTTTTCTTTAGCCATGGTAATTAGTATTTACTGATTAACTATTAATTAAGGTATAAAATTTAGTTGAACTTATTATATAATATAAATTATTGTGTTTAAAAATATGGAATCAATTTTTATAAATTAAATTTTTAGAAGTGGAAAATGTTAATAAAAAGTAATACTGTAGACGTGATGTGAAGGCATATTTTCAAAGAGAAAATGTCCGAAAGTTTAAAAAACTTATATTATTGTTCTATAATTAAATTATTACAATGAAATTAATTAGAATAATAAATATGTAATGTAACTAATTTTTTTAAAACCGTATAAAACAATAGTTTTTAAATCATTTAAATAAATGATAATTCTAAATAAAAACCCATACTTTCAATATTCATCAAATAAATTATCTTCTCAAAAAATTATCAAAAATTTACCCTAAGATAATTTTTACCTTATGTTTTAACAAATGGATATTATTTTTAATATAAATTTTCTATGATTTTAAAAAAAAATAAAAAAGTGTGCCAAAATCAATAAAAATGATATTTAAAATAATATTGTTTTTATGAGTAAATTTGAATTTATTCATATATATTTTCCATAAAACAATTAATTTGAATGTTAATCATTTTATTGAATATATAATATATAAATTTTATTAAAATTATTCTTTAAAATAGGTTTGTTTAATTTTTTTAGTAAAATTTGTTTGTTTTCATAGGTGTAGTTTTCCGAAAAAAATATTTTCTTTATTTTTAAATAGATTATAGTTTTATTTATAAAAAAAATTTAACCACATAATTAATTTTTTTATTAAAAAAAAATATTTTCATCATTTATATGATCTTATTCATACCACCCATTCCAATGGATAGGTGATAACTATCATATTAAATAATAATTTTTTAAAAGTATGTCATGTTTTGTTTAAACCTAAGGTTGCATGTTGCGCAAAATATCAAAAAAATAATTTTAAAAAATATTTCAAAAAATATCAAGGTGTTACATTCTACTTCCATTAAATAAATCATGTTTTATCATTTTAACCATGTGTTCTGTATGCATGGGAATAACATTTTAAAATCTCAAAGTGTGAAACTCACATCATAAAATGGGATAATCAAAATTCATATTAAAAATAGTGAAAAAGATGTGTGAAGGTAATTTGGAATAACACATACTTTTTTTCAAAATAGGAAAACAAAGGTGAAAATTGAAAACATGGAAATATAAGAGAAAATTAACACCCACATATTGATAAAGAGTGATAGAGAACATGGAATGGAAAATATTGACAACCACAAAGCCATAAACAAAATATGTGTAAGAAAGGTCATTGATTTAATAAAAACTAATTATAATATGATAAAACTAAATCTGATGATCATTTTCATAATGTTGGGGAATTTTCATGATATAATATACCAACTTGATTTCATGCCATTTTGTATGCATAATCTCATCCTTTAGTTTTTCCATGATCATTTTACACTTAATCACATACTCTATGAGATGAATTGTTCATGTCTAAAGCACTAAATAATGTCCGAAAAATAATGTTAAGTTATTTCTTCTATCTCTAGTTATTATAAAAAAATGTGTTAGCACAAATTATATACAAATCTATATATGGATAAATAATTCATTAATCTATAAAACCCTATCCAAAATATATCTTAAAAAATTCCATATATAGTTGAATTTATAACCCTTCCATCATTTTAAATTTATAAGGAAGGTCACTGACATTATTAACATTAATCCAATAAATACCATAAATTACATCTAGATTGTCATATACCAAATATGTGAACACCACATTCATATATTTTCCGGAATCATGGTATTAACCAAAATTACCATAAAACCTAAATAAAAACACACAGACATCATAATTTCTTAAATAAAACAAAAAATTATTGAATATATTCATTAAATCAAATATTTTTTTAAACTCCATCAATGTTAATAGAGACCAATTTTTCATAAAATCATTAATAAATTCCAATGTCATCAATACTATCTAATTTATTTTATGCATACCAATCATCACTTTAAAAAAACTAAACAGTATTTTCTCAACATAAGGAACATATTAATGGTTATCTTAAATAATTCAAAATGATAAATTTTCATTAAATTACTTTTCATGGTCATCATAACCATTCAACATATTTTTTAAAATCCATAATGAAAAAATTATATGGAACTATACTTATATTTTTCATGATTCATATATCATTACTCTAGAATTATGATACGTAACACATTAGTCACCCAACTTTTATGTCAAACAATTAACCAGTTTATATCAACTTATTCTTTAATAACTCTTTCAAACAATATGAAATAAGAATCATGTCTTAACATTCATAAACCTCAATTTTATAATTCCTCTCATGTTTAACATAAAAAATATTGTTAGAATAGCCCATACATTTAATTATTCTTTTATAGTATCCTCATCACAAGTATTATAAAAATTTATCATACAATATTTCTTATTCTCTTCATGAACATTCCACATAGAAAATAAATTTTCATAATTATCATACATTATATATTTGAAACATTCAACAAATGATTTTATCTTAGGGATACTGTTAATATCTCCCATCTCATTAACCAAAATTTTCAGTTTCCCTCTACAATTAATTTCCACATGTCATCATTTCCTCACTCAAAACATATCCACGTTCCATTACGAAATCCACTATGGTGGTTCTTCCCACAATATTGACATATTGAAAATTTCATCTTCATTACACTATGTTTTCCACCACCCAAACTCTCAAAAACATTATCCATATCTTATTTGGTGATTCTAAGAGTTATTTATATTAAAATTTGTTAATCATATATCATGATAACTAATTTAGAATAATAATATTATCCTTCACTCTAGTTTTTATTCCTCTTTATTTCTAATTACAACATTGCCTATCACAGTCAATGTTAATCCAATTCCTTCTGGTTCCTACCCTTGACTAAGACCAAAAATCATACTGTGAAGAACAATAATCATAGTGAGGGACCTCATAATCAATAAAAATCACTTATAATATTTAAAAATAATGACACCATGTTTTTTATCTATGATAACTTATGTTTATCCTAGGCCATTAAGGGTAGTTATATATGTATTTTATGATTTTTTGTAAAGAGTATTTTAATTTAAAAATAATATCATCCGTTAGTGTAAAATCCTGTTTTAAGAAATGTCAATTATCAGGTACCATTTGACCATTGAGTCCATATCAATTCACCCTTTTTAAATTTATTACCCCTAGGTATCTTAGTGCTGGATTCATATCCACTTTTAGTATCCGTACATGGGTTTTATTTCATAGAAATCCCTTACTCCATTATTTAGAAATATTCCAAAATATTTCTTAATAAACATTCTCATCTTTAGACTCATAATTTGGGACATCCATAGAAATATCCTTGAAAACATTCCTAAGGTATTTCAAAAAAAATCTCAACATAGTTTCCAAATTTTAACTAATCATTTTCTCATATATAAACTATAGAAACCCATAAATTTCAAACATAAATATAAAATATGTTTAAATGAATGTTTAATACATTACATAAACACACGCTCGAGGACCACAATAGTTTAGTGTCTTCGGGGACTATAAACAAAATCTTATTATTTTGTGAAATATATTAAATATCAAAAAAAATGATATTCATACATAGTAATCCTCTTAGTTATACCATACCTATACCTTATTCATATCATAAGGGAGAAAACATATGATGCATGAGATCATATTCTCAATAAGGGAAAAAATTGGAGATATGAATATATGATCTTACGAAATAATACTATAAGTGTATGGTATGGTATCATGAATATAAATTATTAATTTCATGCCCATACTATCATAGATCATAAACATGGTTCATGGAATAAATATTTATCATTTTAGAAAAATAGAACATAAGTGTATGAAATCATCCAAATTAAATCATGATCCAAAAACTCATATTATAAATATTTGGAACCATTATAAATATAGAAAACTATTTCATATGTCAAGGTTAACTACTAACTCCATCAATACTATGTCTCAATATTTTTCACTTGTTCCCCATTGTGGAGGGGGATGTACATGTTTCCCTAAGTGGATTAGTTAACACCAATTTCCCATGGTGAATTAGGACGCACTTATTTCCTATATTAGATCAATCCCATCAGCTGGTTTCTCATTATTTTATCTTGAGGTATATATCTATACACAATTCATTGGAGGGAGATATAAGTCCGACCCATCTCATAATGAAAATGATAATTATGTGTTCCATAATATCATAAAAATTTCATCATATCATTACATCATAACCTGTGTAATTGGAAAGGGTTTCATAAACATTTCATCAATTCATCTTTCCATAACCCATGAAAAATAAATTGGGTTTATAAAAATTTAATCAACATAAACTTTAACCATCTAGAGAAAGAATAAGGATGTTATCATTCCATATTATCCACAATAAAGAATAATTAACATCAGAGTATATCGTGTTAATGATAAATGGTTTTGAAAGATCGCATAAACTCTTTCCTTTGGAAAATATAATTTCCCCTTTGAAAATAATTTTTAAAAAATATAACATTTTAACAAAAAAAATCTTAAAAAATAACCTTGGAAACTTAAAGACGATACTTAAAAAGTCTTTTAAAATATTTCTTGAGAAAAATATCCTATCCAATTTTAAAAATACTTTTTAAAACTAAATATTCATAAAAATTTGATGTCCTCTTAATTGAAAATAAATGTTTAAAGATATAAATGAATAATTAAAACAAATATTTTCTCATGATTTTTTAAAATATTTCTCATGACGTTCCATTAAAATAATGATTCCTTTAGCATTTTCGATAAAATCTAATTACGCATTGTTTGGAAAATGATATGAAAAATCCTTTGAAAAATATTTACAAAAACATAAAACATGGGTAAAATTTATATATTAAATAATTTTGAGTATTTAAAAACATTGTTTATAACATTTTTAGAAAACATGTATTCGGAAGAAGAAGGATTTTTGGAAGAAGGGAGAATGAATGTTAATTATTTAAAAACATTCTTTAGGATTTTTTAGTACATTAGGATATGAAAATAAAGGTAAACCATTTATTCTCATGAAATAACTATTTAATAAGAAATTTATTTAATTTATAGTGATATGGATTATAATATTTCACCATATAAAGAATAAACATAAACTATCCGGATAAATGAAGAGATTATATCATAAAACTCTTAACACATTGTTAGCTTAGAGTCATAAGATCTATGAAAGAATAAAATTATATAAAACATATAATAACAATAGAATATATATATATATAATCATGATATTAAATATTATATGGGTTGTATAAACACCTCATAAAAAATATAGGTTATTGACACAATATATCTATCAAAGAAAGAAAATAAAGACAAAAATATCTTACCTCTTTAGTATTTTTTGAACCATAAACCCCATGAAAGATAGATCCTAAAATAGATATGTAAATCCAAGTAATTTTCTCAGATAATAATCATAAAATAAATTCCTCTTTCTTATATACACCATATAAAATAAATATGTCGTGAATATGTAATATATCTTACTGAATAAAAAATGAGGTGGAAATTCCTTACCATAAGTCTTGACTTCATTCATGAACATAAGAACCTTATATATAAGAAATTAAAATTAATTACAAAACTATTACAGAACCATAAATAAATATGTCATACCAAGAATTATTAAATTATTAAAATACTATGTTAATGGTTTGGGAGTATGGTTGTATTTTTTGTCAAAATATATGATGGAATAAAATTTCAATGTATGATGACGTCCTCTATGCTCAGGGGTTAATAATGTAAAGAGAAATATGGCAATAGGTTAAGAGATATTCAAGAATAATGGTGGTTATTCTTGGATAATTGTTATGGATCAGTAGAATCTTATTAACAAGACGATTTCCCATGCTAGATGTGAATATTCTTTAAGATTTATTATGGATTCATTGGTCCTCATTTGTATGAAAATTCCCCATAGTTGTGGATGATTCATAAAGAATTGTTATGGATTCATTTAATATCATTAGATGTCATTCTTGAACAATTCACTATGATTAATTTTTTTTCAAATATAAAATGTCAAAGACATTTGTTTTTTATATAATATTGCAAAAAATAAGTAAAAGACCATGAAAATTCATGTTTGCAGGAAGTAAAATAGTTGAATTTAATTGAAGGACATGAAAAAATACAATCATATACATTCTTCATACTTTTATTTTTATAAAAATGAATTTTGGACTATAAATAATGAATTATTTTTAGGAATTATTGAAATAATATTTGATAATTTAAATATTTTGAAGATAGCCTCATATAAATAATAGACCACCATTGAGGCCACATGGACGAACTCAACCCCACATATATGTGAGGGTCGCCTCAACCATGATGGGTAATAATTCCACATATCCCATGGCATGGTAGAAGAGTATATATGGGTCTTATGGATAATCCCATAAGATGACATAACTAGACGCATTAAGGGGTTTTTTATAGGACAATAGTGGAGACTGATGAAATAGTTCACATAGGTAGGAACATGCATGTTATCCCATACCTTTTAATGTGTGTTTAGTGGATGTGGGTGTTGATTCCCCATAGACATTTTAATTGTTAAGTGGTAGCATTTCATTTTATATAAGCTCTTGACCACTCTCAAGATTAACATGAGATGATAAATGGAAGGTAATGTTTCCATGTCAATAAATAAAATATTGGCATATTATGTTTATCCAATCTGATGTGTTATTAAAATCATGCGTCCTTCGTGTTTTGACCCTCAACCTTCGTTATTTAGCTTCACTTATGCCCTCCCCAATGTTTCTCACTCATTTCCGAAACAAACTCCTGATGTTTGGTCATCTCTGACGATCGAATCGATCGACTGTGAGCATGCCGTATTAATCATATTAAATAATCGAATAGGATTGAATGATAATTCAACTTTAAATTCATGAATAAAATAAACACCACTGAGGTCAATTTTGAAATACTATTGTATGTTCATTCATCCATAATGCATAAGAGATTTTGAGTTTAAAAATGGGGATCGTATGGTCATATCCCATCTATATGAGAAGAGAAAACATAAACTCACCTAATTTAGGGTGTTATATTTCTGGGTATAAACTTGAGATGGATACCCATGATCTATAATATTAAAGATTCCATGATCATAGTGTTTTTAAGAATGAAGGGACATGGAATAAATATTTTTTTCTCTTTTAATTCCATTTGACACGAAATTAATATTGGATCAAAGGAAGTTGTCCTTTCCTATAAAAGGAGGAGTGCGTAACCAATAATATTATACTACGATGTTGATAGATCATGAGAGGGAGACCTCAGTTCAAAATAATAGATCATCCTCTCAAATGATGTTACGATCCATGTAAACCTTTCATGCGAAGTATGAGAACTCACAGAATACACTAGTATTGTTAAGGATAAAATATCACGTGAACCTTTTTTTGTGATGGATATTTTCATGAACAAATATTATTATGTAAAAAAATAGGATACACACATGGGCGTATCTTGTCCTCTGAAGGAACCTGCAGACAAATTTCATTATCATGAAAAGGAGAAGACAATATCACATCATTGTTTATGTGAATGAAAGAAAAGTTACACATGAAGTAACCCAATTACATGAAGGAGGAGGAGGATATCCCATGATTCACATTTCATGAATAAAATAGAAGACATAATACTATTTATTTCATGATCAAGAACCCCTTTGGTGCAAAAAAACATGATAGCATAAATATACATTCATGATAGACATGCATATACACAATTTCCCATCAGTAAATAACCTCTTAAATAAATTACCCATGTAGATAAATAAATCACATAAAATCATAATAAAATATATATAATGGGTTTTAACATTGATAAGTCCATGAATTTCCTATCACACATGAATGTTGATTGATCGAGGAAAATAAAACATTTAATGAATTGAGGAATATTCTCTAAATTATTTTGATATAAAACAGTGAGTTAAAGTGAACATTATATCTTCCAATTATTTAAGATAAGTGGGATGAAATAAAAAAAATTTATTTATATAGTAGAATTTTAAGATCTAATGTTGTGGAGAAATGTTATTCAGTTGATGTAAATCAACATAATTTATATGAAATATCTAGTTCAGATGTTTTGTTGAATATTATTTTAAAGAACTAGTGGTACCAGTATATAAAATTCTATTAGAGACTAGTGGTATCATTACAAATAACTCCATTAACTCAGGAAGAATTATAATTTCCAGCATGAATTTTTTATACCAATTTAATGAATTTCTAAAAATTTATAATTTATAGTGATAATGGAATCAATGAACCAATAATAGGTTGATCACGGAAAGGATTGGGACATTGTACCAAAACATGAAGAAAATGTTATGTGATACTATTTATTTTATTATCTACATTGAATTTTTAATTATTTTTTGAGGGTGAACAATAGATCCATAAAACATAACTAGAGAATATATTTGAGTTTTATAAGAGATAATAAAAAATGATTTAAAACTCAGTAGAAGTTGGGTAAACATATTCACCCCCTCCCCCCTCTTAGAATACTTTCACGATCCATTTGGGGATTATAGTGGTATCAAAGGGTAGTTCTTCCTATAGTTAGATCAATTTTGTTACATGTAATATATTATGTAAAGATTTGGAGTTGATTCTAATGTACCTCAACGGGAAGACATTATATCCACTCATATTAAAAAAAACACGAATTTACATTCATATATGATAATTAATAAGATAAAGATGGAAGAAAATGGATTGGGGAGAAATCATGTAAATAATAGAAGGACGAATTCTCTATTTTCATATCACATTAAAGTTATCCTTATGAATAAACTAGCTCATGGTTTGGAGAGTATGAGAAAGATGAATCTACCAAAAAATTTTGGAAAATTATACTCTTATTTTAAAATATATATGAAGAATTATCCTGAAGATGTGATTCTATATATACATTGATCCTTGAAGTTAGTTTTTTATGGTAGATAACAACTTGAAGATGAAACTAATAAATATTATGATGCACTTTTTAGGTAATAAAAAATGGAAATCCTCTCACAACCCTCACTAAAGAAAAGTAATAACCTAGGAAACATTTCAAAGAAATATATTTCATTAATTGAAGAAGAATTTGATGGGAATGTTTATGATTTCTTAATAAGTAAACATGTTTTGGTGAAGTAATCCATGAATGTGAAATATTATTTAATGTTTCCATGGATGTCAGAGATTCTCAAAAAGGAGAAAAAACAAGTAATTTTAAGGATATTTACATTCTAGGGAAGGAAGAGGAAATATTTAATGAAGAGTATATTATAAAGATTTATGGTCTTCAAGAATCAAATGAAGCTACTATCAGTGGTATGGAATCCCAATATGAAATTAAATCCAAAAGAATCAAGGAACTCAACAAATATTTTATTGAATGTATAAGAAAACCTGAAGATCAAATGAAAAAAATAAAAAATGAATGTGATGGTAGTATGAAATTAGTTGAAAAGGATATCTTTTCCCTCAGTATGAAATTTAATTTAATTGATGTAATATTTATAAATTTGAAGTATAAATGCGATGGAACATCCCATATTGCTGAGAATAAGAACTAATCCACCCAAACACCTAAAGAGGGACACCATCCAAGAAGGGATTCTCTATAAAAATTATTGATAAGACTCATATTGGGGGAATGAAGTGATCAAGATCACCTCTTGATCATCATTCTAGAAACTCCTAGATAAAGGTAACTCGTAAACTAGTATATTTTGTTTATACACATTTAGTCTCATATGATAATACAAGTTCAATGTCAAAATATAGAAACATTTTTGTTGATAAAAATGAAAATACATTCTCCAAAATATAAAGGGTGTATATTGGAAAGATAAATATAAATAAATCCATAAATTATCCTCCCGAAATCGAAAGATTAATCAAAAAATAATATGTCACTAAATCTGCTATGACTAATATTGGAATCAAAATAGAGATATTTTTTCTATATTGTTGGTGTCTATGGAAATTTTTACATCATGACACTAATTTATTGTATAATTTCCCATCATATAAAAACAACATAATGATATATTTAAGGGTTTAAATATTATTAGAATATATATCATGTAAAACTAAATCATAATTCCTTGATGAAGAAGAATATTTCTGTCAAGAACTAATTTGGGTGTCATGAAACATATGTGATAATAACAACATAAGTGGTCGAATAGAAGTAGAGTGAATGTATGAACAAGTTGGGTACAAAAAATATGATAATAGAACACCAAAACCCATAATTATGTAGGTCAAAAACAAAATAAAACTAACTTCCTTGGGAGATAAATAGGTAATGAAATACATCCAACATATATAAATAACTTAACAAACCACTGCTCAGAAGATAAGAATATGGGAAAAAAAATAATGTCATGTCAACAAGTAAAAGATGCTTATACAATGAAAATATAACTCATTCTATGGACCACAACAAATAGTCCATTTAAATTAATAAGATAAATAGAAAATCAAGAAGATAATGAATCAATGTGAGAAATGAAAATATATGATTGACTGAAGGAATTCATGAAGAGAATGTTGATAGGTTACCCAAGAATGTTAACACATAATCATTTAATAATCAATGTTGAATTTCTAATACAAAATATGTAATGAATTAATTCTAAATAATTTTTCTTTCTAAATTTTTAGCTACTATAGATATAAAAAATGTTGAAGATGAATCACTAACTAGATAAAAGGAAAATGGAAAATTGATTATTTCACTTGAAGAGGAACTTTAATTTAATGAGAGTTTACTAACAAATAAATACTATGGTATATCAAAAAAAACTTCTGGAAGATGAAATAATAGGTAACATAATGAAATAAATTTCATGACTCTTATAATTAATCAAAATGAGATGCTAAGGATAGAAAAACAGGCATCAGGGGAAGCTATTACACTATTGGTAGATGTGAAGATACAAAATCTAGATTAGTTAGAGATTTGTGATTGAAAATATTCTATCCAATTGACAAAATCAAAAAATATGAAATTTATATTATAAATATCATGAAAACTACCATACATTGAAGACATAAGAGGAAAATAGTGTCTCTATTGAGAGAAAATCCTCACCCCTGTTGCACGATTTAAGAAGATCATATGTGTTCCACCTTATTCCCTTAATTCTTGTGCAGTTTTGGTGTGCCTGCATTGTATGGAATTGACAGTGTTTTTAATTTTTAATAGGATAATTTAATTTAAAAATTGTAATACAAGAAGTTGAAAAGACTTTTCGAGATCTAATAAAAACTTAAATTATTCCTTAATGGTGGATCATCAATATGATCAACCTAAAGATTATCTGATTAAAACTATCCACTAGGTAAAATTAAGAGAGTACATAAAATGAAGGGGATAACATAAAAAGGATGTGATATCAGTATTATTCCATGTATTTCTATAGTACTAGGTCATCTCTATAGTAGTTATAAATAATTTTTTTTAATAACACTTCTTTTCTTTGTCATGATTGTAAAAACAATTTGCATAATGGGTGACTGTTGATTGATGAGTAAGCTCATAAGAGTGTGGGATAATTATTTTTTCACTTGAAATTTTGGATTTTTTATCCTATGTATACAAAAGAATATGTTCTCTAGATAAATTAGTTTCAAATGGCCCTAATTTTAAGAAATAAGTATGTTATGAGCATGATATTCCATGAAAGGTTGTTAATGGATAACGTGTACAATGTTGATTGTATATATATTTTATCTTACATCGGATTAGACCATGTAGAATAAGATAAAAAACTAAAATCACTTTTCTAACAGAACCATGTGGTATTATTATTCATTCATAAAAATGATAAGTGACTTCCAAATTCCATTATTATCATAAGAATGTGAAAAACAATTTTTAAATACATTTCATTTATATTCAATTATGGGGAAAAGATACCTTGAATTTATTTTAAAAAATGGCATTGATAAGAAATATAAAGGTGGAGATTAAAAATCCAACTTGGATGGTTGATGAGTATGGTTGTAATTTTTGTCAATATATTAGATGGAATCAATAATAAATTATTGATGATGTCCACTATGAGATGTGATTAATCTTGGGATGAGAATTATAGAATGATATTGATGAATATTAAAAAAAGGATGGTTGCCATTCATGGATAACTGTTTTGGATTCCTTGACTCTCATTTACTAATATAATTCTCCATTCTTGATGTGATGAAATAATGACCCAACCCATGTGAAAATATAAATAGTTCCCTAAACGGGTGCTACACATGACCTCGGGTATGCCTCCATGTACACTAGAGGCTACCGAATAACATTATGGGTCTATGGAGGTGCAATGGGGAGACTATAACTTTTTATCAGAGTAAACAAAAGTAGAAATAATATTAATAGATACAGAAACAAGTAAAAAAATGGAAAAGTGAATAACAAACAGAAGGTGCCAATAAAAACCAAAGGAAAACATTGTATAATAAAAATATGCATACTCTACATGTAAATAAGTCATATAAATAAGATATAAAACACTAAAACACTAAAACCATAAAAATATATTGTATATGGTCTCAAGTCCTCACCCAGACCTGATATTCCTTCCACCAATCCCATCAACTCAAGCATAAACAAACCACCAGGTTCATGTCCTGAACCTATACCTAAAAAAAAGAATATTATTGGGTACCCATGTTCCACGATGTATTGAGTAGGGTAAGAGTACAACTCAGGAGGACAATATTGATGGTTTCTAAAACAAATACCATTATAAACAACAATTCATGCAAATAATTAAGGGTATAATGAATAGATAAGGTTAAAAAAGGAACATGTTTTTTAATTCAATATTTACTAATTTTCTATTAAAGCCTTTTAATCCCATTGTGTAATCAAATTTATTAATCATTTTTCAACAATTCTAATAACTTAATCCATGTACCATAGGGGTTCACCTTTTTAATTCATAGGATAATTCATTGAACATTTCCATAATCATTCATATTATGGATCAGTAATCCATGTAACCATTTCACACATCATAGAAGTCACATGTGGGAAAAATAATAGTAATTCTAAGCATCCAATCATAATTTGAAACGTCATGTCCACCCATCCCAACCATTTAATATAGGGGTCACATATTGGAAAACGCGGAGCATCAATCCATGTATGCAATTGTTATTTCTGACATCATCTTTGATAGTCCCAACTATGATACGTAACACCATATATTTACCCTGGGAGTTAGGATAATAATAACTTACATTGAAAATTATGGTGAATTGGGTCACCTAGAGTATCCGTCCCCCCCCCCCTAAAACTAGGGGGTGGAGAACTAGTCCAACATCAAAAAAACATTTTCACAGGTCATAAAACCTAGAGAATTAGTCCATGAATAATACTGGGATTCAACAGGTCGTGTATATCCTTCCCCCACCATTAGATTATATATCATTTCAATAATTACCACATTATTCATCAATAATAAAATATTATCAAACAATTATAATTTACCAAGGTCCCAACGAACACTTAAAACCAACCACATCTCAATAAGGCCCAACCCATTCTTCATAAATTCATAAAACACCACATAAAAAATGTAACGTCCTGGACCTGAACAGCCACCTGAATAGTGCTAAATGGGTCGGGTGTTACTACCTTAGGCACACCTCCCTAAAATCCAAAGGCTTCCGACTAGCAGCGTGGGTGTAAACAGGTATAGTGGGGAGGCTATACCCTCTCGGAGGATAATATGGTACTGGTCGAAGAAGAATAATAAAACATCCAGTGGTAATAAAGACTCAGTACACTCAAACCCGACCCGCATAGCAGTATCACAACAAAATAAAAAAAATAGAAGAAGTGATAAACAAAATAAACTAATGATAAATAGAACATCATGCTGAACACCTCATGTAATAACTATTAAAACAACCAAAACATGCATCAACAATAGGTCATACCTGTCAATAATAATGGCACCCATGGATAACCAATAGTATCTAAAAATATAATTAAGCATGCTGATATAAGAAATAAAGAAAAAAAGGTAAACTCCATCAAGGAATGACCACAAAGTGCACGCCGAATCTCCATGAAATAGCTAATACAATCTAGTTTCTGAATATGATCTCTTTCCTGCACCTTAATCCATAATGCCTACAAGCATCCCGAAGGACTCGTGTAGGGTGTGAGAAGAATCTCAGTAGGATACCACCCAATGGTGCATAACTAGTATAAGTGTTTAAGCATGAAAACTTATATTAGTAAATATAATAGTACGATGCACAATGTAAACAAAAATTCCATTGGTTCTTAGTATCCATCATGTAGTGTCACCTACATTGGCCAACATTGGAATCTCAATCACATAACCTGACACCACGTGCCTCCTGAAACTATGTGTCTCATGTACCGACATCCTGAAGGCACACCCAAGTAATAGTAACCTGGCACCATGTGCCTCTAGATACCTCGTGTCTCATGTAATGATGTCCAGTGGGCATGCCCAAATAGTAGTAACCTGACCCCTTATGCCCCGTGACACCTTTTGTCTCATGTACCAACATCCCATAGTCACGCTCAAGTAGTAGTATCTTGGAATCTTGTTCCCCTTGACACATCATGTTTCTTGTACCGATATTCCATTGGAATGCCCAAACAAATTTAGGGATCCTGACCTTCCACGTGGCTTCCACAACAAGAACCACCAAAACATAATAACCTAACTGCAACAATGGAGGCCTATACCAATAAGAGCTATCAAACCCACCTCATCACGAATTCATCTAGGGGCACACAAAACCACCAAATATATAACCCAATTCAAAACCACTCTGGCACCTCATTCTCTTGCGTCCATGTCGCTTAGAATCTGATGGCATTACCATCAATGTAACCTAAGCCATACCCAACCTAATAGTTACACTTCCACAATATGATGTCCACGATGCCCAATACCATGGTCATACCACCCAAATAATTCAGGCCACGCCCAACACAACCAAAAGGTTATATGATATGAAATATCATGCATCACATATATATGACCAAAATAATCACTTTAACAGGAAAAATAATTTAAATTGTTGAATTTAACTATCCATGTGTTGTCTCATACTAGCACTGAGGTCTTGGAAGCCTCTAATTATCATAATCATTCCTTATCAGTTTAAACTCAACAGTTTAATAAAAATTATTCAATTATAACCATTTTGGAACCACCGAAAAAAATTCCCCAAATGATCAAGCACCTTTAACCCATCCTTTCTCAAGCATAACAGGGTAAGGGAATGCCCAACGAAATAACATAAGGCATACTTTCGATTCAATATAAAGACACATGAGTCTCACTCAAAACCCAAAGTTGTGTTAATAAGATAAAACCACCAAATGACCATGAAAACACAAAATAATGCATGAACCACCTACCTTAAACTCGTAGATATAGTATCATCTGATATCAAAATCCAATTGGAAGCTGATCATCATAGATCTATGTTTCTATCAAATTTCGGCAATTCTTCTCAGATGGAAACTGCAGCATGTGAGACAATGGAAAAAGAACATAATAGGGTATTCATGTTTAGCCTTCCATATGCGATCCCACCACCATCGATGGATTTAATAATGGATGTAGGATGAATAATATAGGATAATAAAAACTCTTGGCCTCCTGGATCATCACAGTCAGAAAATGGGGAAGCAGTAGATGTTTTCATAAATGAGACATGATGTTATCCCCTATAAATGATTAAAAATACAAGTACAAATTGTTTATTAAAGACTACACACCATGCAGTTTCTCTTCCGTACTCTGAAATATGCAGGTTCCCATGTCATCACATAGACTAGATGCGTCACATGGGTCAACACATGGCTTGGAATTATTTTGTATGTGGAAGATAAAATACACAACATGTTAATAAACAATAAATTCCTTGTAGTATATTATTTTTACATGGTCACCATAGAACATGTACTAAGTCATCACTTGACCAGTACACACCTAACACACACACGGTGTGTACAAGGGAATACATAGTGTGTAGCCAAGAAATTTCTGGAACACCCCAGTTTACACTATTTTCTCAAAAATTATCAAGAAAAAAAATGAAAAAAAATGTTACCTTAAATTAAGAACTGGTTTCTTACAATCTTCCCCCCTTAAATAAATTCGTCCGAATATTTTCTCTTTGAAGTTTGGCAGTTAAAAACTCCAGAATAAATCCAGCCCAAAACTCAAATCAATCAAAGGTCCATCGACCTTTTTCCGGGTCCATGGTCCTCCCATGATGCATCGTCAATCCTAAACTATATCTAGTGCCCCTTGTGTCATTCCCGACACCGAAATATATCCTGCACCACATCGGTGTTTGCCTCCATTAGGTCTTTCATCCCATGGATGCTCAAAACAAAACATGGCACCATACACCTAAAGTAACATTCATTCTTGATACCCCGATTCAAATAACTCTTAAAGTATTCTTCAAACTTGAGGGTATTGAAGACACACACATCATATATATATATATATATATATATATATATATCATGCACCCGAAATGGTGTCAATCCCACTTATCAGCATCTAGCTAGTCCACATAAACCATGTGCACCTCATGCACTCAAAACGAAAATTCCTTAACAGGCCATGCCAAAAATAAAAAAAGATAATAACATCCATGCCCATGGTGTACCTCTGACCTTCATCCAATCACCATCTTGTCTAGCCTCTAGCATCTCCATAGTGTGCACTTGGCCAAAATTATGACTACTTGAAGCATAAAAACCCTACAGTACTACTCTAATCACTGGCCACTAACCCCTCAGTTTGGTCCCGTTGTCTCTTCCACATCCTCCACATGCAGCTGAGCCTTAGCCATTGTCCCCTGGTATCGATCATGAATCGAGCACGAACAACACCGTATGTCCTGGTCCCTTCTTTCAATCTATCTGAGAATGCTTCCAGCAAAACCTCTCAATATTTTAGATATGTCCACAAGTTTGACACTCCTTTGGAAGCCTATCACACTGTGTCTGTGGATGACCTAGCTACCCACTCTAAATGAAAACCAATTATTAACTTCTACGAGGTGGTCTTGGTGATAACTTGTCCAAACTACACTGTAGGAACTCATCTCGACCTCACTTCTTTCTATATGAACCATCTCATGAAGCCACTGAGAGACTCAAAAAGGATTTTTCCGACAATTTTCCCTTATCTATGAGCACATGATTCACTGCCTCCGAGAATGAGGCCAACATGAATATATTTACCTGCACCTTAATGGATTCTTGTAAGCCTTCATCAAAGCACCTCACCCTCGAGGTGTCCTTGCTTACCATTCCTGGTGAAAAGAGAGATAGCTCAGTGAAGGTATCTTCATAGTCCATGGCAGAATTGTCACCATGATAGAGGCTCAAGAACTCATGTTCTCTCTCCACCCTTAGCATATCTGGGAAAATGGTCTCGAAAATATGTCCTTCATGTACTTCCATGCCAGTCCTTTATGTTTTTGGGGTTGATCCTACACATCCCACCAACACTTCACTGGTCCTCTCAACATGTAAATTTCTAGCTCGACCCTCTACCCGAGAGGCATCTCTAGCTACTTAAAGATCTTCTATATGCTCTCTATCTAGTTCTCGGTCTCATGTGGACCACACTGACCCTAGAAAAGTGGTGGGTGCTATGACTGGAACTCCTACGTCAGATATCACGAAGTGGAATCTGTACATAGCATGCCTCTGTCGATCCCCTACAAAACACATACCAGGATAGATCCAAGCTACTCGTCGAGGCACAACCCAAACACATCCAAAACTGGATGATTCACTACCTTTAATGGATCCTGACCCTGATTTGTCCCCTAATACAATACCTTCAGCTCATGCTCTGTCTATACCTCATGGTTATAATCCTATTAGTGATCATGCGGCGTTGTACCATTACCCACCTGACATTCCCTCAAGTTGTCTTGGAAGAACCTACTGAATTCCATAAATGGTCAGACAACACACATATATAACAATATATATAACACGGTTAAGGAAAGTAGTACATAGGTATCTCAAAACAACTACAATTATTCTCCCCCACCACAACCATGCCCCATGGCTTCTCAACCTCATCGTCTCCTTTCCCGCCGTCAACAGAGAAAAGTATCAAAAATACCTTGGTCCATGCCAATCCCAACAACCATCATTTCCGCAAACTTAGGACTCTGCCACCCAATCTTGAGGATCAACATCACCTCAATCATAGCACCTGTCTGCTCATATATGAGCCTATCCCAAATCTTAGGCCACATGTAATTTTACATAATTAAAATCCCAGAATATTACATTGCAATAAATAGACAATTATATAAAGAAGTTCACATATCACATTTCAAAAGTATCGATATCATGGAAATTGATATTATTCACAAGGTATTATCACTTCATAAAGAATACATGTATATATAAAATTGAAATACCCAAATAATGTGTCTATCAAAATCCAAGCAACAAACTTTTCCAAACTAGGCCAATGTCCAATTCTCCCTTACTGCACTGGGTCAAGGGTCACATATCAGAACCAATTATCATCACAATCCAAGAGATCAACCAAGGTGACTATCATATAAAAAGTAATCTGGGAAAAGTTAAAACAACAATTCTCACCAAAGGTATCTTGGTTTATCCCTAATACATTGGGCTGTAGGCACCCATGCACAAGTTAGAAACCCAGTTCCAAAAACAACATATCTCCAGTCTACCATGTCCCAAATAGTATACCAGCAAAAATAAAAAACAATCTTGATCTCATTAGTAGTCATTCAAGAGCTGTTACTAAATCATATTTAAGAATAGACTCCTCTAATACAACTTTGTAATATCCTGGACCCTAATTTTGCTAAACGGGTCGGGTGGTACTACCTTATGTGAACCTCCCCGAATTCCAAAGGATTCTGACCAGTAGAGAGGGTGTAACTAGGTACAGTGGGGAGTATATACCCTCTCAAAGGATAATAAGGTACCTATCCAAGTATAATAATAAAACCTCTAGTGGTAATAAAGACTTTGTAGACTCGAACTATACCTACATAGTGGAAGAATAAAAATCATATAAATAGAAGAAGCGATAAACAAAAGCTAAAAATGATAAACAGAACAACATGATAAATGCCATAATTAAAAACTACTAAAACAAAAAAATCATACATCCAAAATAGTTCATAAATGTATATAACAATGGCACCAATGGTTAAAAAATAGTAGCTACAAAAAAAAATAAGCATACTAATACAGAAAAGAATGAAAAACAAGGTAAACATCAGCTAGGCATGACCCCAAGGTCCATAGAAAAATATCCCTGAAAAATGAATTATGATCCAACTCCTGATGCTGATATCTTTCTTTGACGTAAATACTTTATGTCTACATGTGTCATGAAGGTCTTGTGTAGGGTGTGAGACAAATCTCAGTAGAATACCACCCAACAGTGCATACCTTGTATATCTGATTGAGCGGGAAATCATCTATATAGTAATAAACCAGTATGATGCACAATGTAAACACAACTTCCACTAGTGATCAGCAGCCACCATGTAGTGTCACCGGCTTCAGCCAACACCATAATATCAGTCATGTAACCTGACACCATGTTCCTCCAGACACTTCAATTCTCAAGTATCGACGTTCCTATGTCACACCCATGTAATAATAACCTGGAAGTATGTTCCTCCTCACACCTCGTGTCTCATGTACCGATGCCCCGTAGGCACACCCAAGTTGTAGTAACCTGGAACTTTGTGCCTCGTGACACCTCGTGTCTCAAGTATGGATGCCTCATAGGCATTCCCAAGTAGTTGAAACCTGGAACCTTGTGCCTCCTGACACCTCGTGTATTAAGTATTGACATCCCATAGACATAACTAAAAAATATGATGGCTCTTCACATTCTACATGGATTCCATATAAATCACCCCCAAACCACAATCACCTAACCACAACTACGAAGGCCTCTACCCAAAAGAGCGGTCAAAACCACCTCATAAAAGTATCATCTATGTGCACAAGACCCAAATAACTGTTGAGCTATAATCAACTAATATATAACCGAAGACACAAAATCTCTGTAACCTTGTGCCCCTGCGATCATGTCACTTAGAATCTGATGGCCTTTCCATAAAAGTAACTCAGCCCATTCCCAACCTAACAGCGACACTGCCACAATATTCCATCCATGATGCCCAATCCCATGGTCAAACCACCAAATTAATCTAGGACAATCCCAACCATTGATCAACATCACTCAAGAGTATCCGGGCCACGCCCAACACAACCCAATGGATCTAGCATATTCATTATCAATATTTACACAAACCCACAGATATATATATATATATATAACCAACATAATAACATTAACTAAAAATACAATTGAAATAGTTGAATTTCACTTTCCATGAGTTGTCTCATAGTAGAAATGAGGTCTTGAAAGCCTCTAATGAACATAATTATGCTTTAACAGTTTAAACATAGATGTTTTATAAAAAAAAAATTCACTTATAAGCATTTCGGCACCCCCATATAAAATGCCCCAAATGAGAAAGGGCCTCTCACCCAGCCTCACTCAAGAATAACAAGGTAATGGAATTCCCAATGGCGTCGCATAAGGCATACAATCAATTTAATATAAAGAAACATGGGTCTCACTGAAAACCTGATGTTGTGTTAAAAATACACAAACACTAAATGATAAAAAAATCACAAAACAATATATTCACCACCTACCATAGACTCATAGATGTAGGCACGTCCGATATAGAGATCCAATTCTAAGCCAATAATTATAGATCTACGTTTCCATCAAATTCTGCTTATTTTACTCCAATGTAAACGGTGGTGTGTGAGACAATGGAAAAAGAACAGAATAGGGTTCATGGGTTTAGCCTTCTTGAGGCGATCCTGCAGCAACCAATGGATTGAATAACAGATTTCAGATTAAGAATATTGAAGAAGAAATGTTCTAGGCCTCCCTGAGCATCATATATGCAAAAAAGGGGGAGAAGAAGATGTTTTTGAAGAGACACATGATTCTCTCCCATATAAATGAATAATAATATAATCACACAACGTATATTAAAGACAAAAAATTGTGTAGTAGCTCATCCATACTCCAAATTACATGGTCTTGCAGGTCATCACATGGCCTAGACGTTCCCCAGTGGTAAACACATGTCTAGAAAATAGCCAGTATTTGTAAGGTAAAATACATGTTGTGTTAAGTAAAACTACATGTCGTGTGGTAGATAATTTTTATATAGTCACCACACAACATGTACTAATTTAGAACTCGGTCAGAACACGCCTAACATACACATTAATGTACATGGAAGTACAGGGCGTGTAGCCTAAAAATTTATAGAACTGCCCAGTTTTCCTTGAATTATCAAAAAATAGCTTGGAACAGAAAGAAAAAAACCTGTACCTTAAATTATATACCAAGTTCTTACAAAAAAATTGAGTATTAACAAAACTAGGCACTTTATAGAAACATAATTTTAATTCACTAAAAGTAATAACCATATCACAATTAAAAACATAGTATTTTACCCATTTCAAATGCCTCCTAATCATTTCACAAAAGAAAGAATATAAAAATTTTATTTATCCCATTAACCATGCCCAAAACATAATTACAATTACTACCCATTTACTCTAATACATATCGTATCTCAATGTTTACTAATTCATTTCACCTTTTTCAAGGGTTTGACATACCACATGTGTAGCCCTTGGTCCAATGTCCAATCACCAATGAACTCAATGAGGTCCATAACGAGTCTCTCAAATCAACTACATAACCAATTTACCATCATTAAACAAAGACATGAAAATAAAGCATGAAAACTCATGGTAGAAACCACATGAACAAGGTAAATATCAATAAAATTGGTAAAATATTGTATACCCATACCACATGGTCATAGAAGATTACATGACCAAAAAAACCCTTTATTCAAACTAACCTGTAACCAAAACATAATGTGGAAAACACCCTATAAAAATAAGGTTTTGAAAATTAGAAGGAGAGGAATCAACACACCAATTCTCTTCCAGAAAAAGGAAGGGAATAGAGTCAATGACGTATCTAGAGATTTAATTTTCATAAAACCCCACTCTAAAATTCCTAATATTGAAGGACAATATCTCATGGAGATGTGGAGTGGTCCATGTTCATCTCCCTTGTTGTAGGGGGGTTAATATTGGATAAAATAAGGGAAATAACATTAAATCACAAGGTATTTATTTTAATTTTCCACATTTTAATAGGTTCATACATTGGATGCATGGTATTATAACCCATGTGTCTATTGTGTGTGTCCCTCTATCCAAGTGAGGACCAAGCCCAATATCATGGTAGGTCATCTATACGACTTGGGAAAACTATGTGAATACCATGAACCTGACCCTATCAATGGGAAAAAAACCACACAAGAGTCTTGGAAGGTCTAAATGGTTATAAAACCATGTGAGTGACATGTTATAATCTCTATCTGAGACACCCCTCCCCACACGGTTATTCTGCACAGTTAAACTAAATGTGATAATCGGGAAAATTTCATAGTTTGTCTTCTTTTCAATAATTTCACATATCGAAACCCTAGGAAAACCCCAATACCTATCCATCTCCCCCAAAACACTCCATTAACAACATAAAATGGAGTTTAACCAAAATTTAAATTAAGACATATCTCATCTCAGGTTTAGGATCATAAAATCTCCCCACCTTATTAGAACTCATCCTTAAGATGGAGTCTCAAGAATCACCAAGCCTCCAATGAAAAATGTTGGGTTACAAGGCCCTCCAATGAACTTTAATCTCCCATGTTTCTTCCTAAACCAGCCCATGCTGTCAAAAAAATCATACCAAATAAAAACTATTACTCTGAAGAATTTTATTACGAGGATCCACAACACAAAACTGATTCTCCTCAATTTCCAATTGAAACATAAACCCAACATGAACCACTAAATCCCCATAATAAAGAGAATGAAAAACTACTAATGTCATGACACAAGAAAATTTTATATTTAAAACCATAACATTGTAGAAGAGATAATTAGAAGACATCCAACTCAATCATATTCACAATTCATATACTATAAATACATTGTTCCAATCAAACCTGTTTTCCAAAATATGATAGCGACCAAATATTCAAATTTTCTGATGAAACACATTGTAATCCATCCATATTCCACAATATAATTCAGGCCACAACATAAATCTCAATGGCCTCTTTCAAAACTAGACACCCAAAAAACAACGAAGGGACAAGTGTGAACTCAAGCACTCACTCCCAAAACATGAACCAATGAACATTCCTGAAAAGAAAAAACAATGATGGTTTTAACCTGATCGCATCAAAAACAAATGTTGATGATATTTTCATTTGGTCACCCACAAGGATTAAGGTGTCCCCCACCTTAAGCATTAGCTTATAGCACCCTGTCTCTGATGTTTGGAACTTATTCAATCCTAAAGACCCAAAATAACATGAAATATCTACTCTTATAGTTCACCAAGTGTGGTTCCCATCATCCCATTCCCAAAGACCAATGAAATCACTAATCAATAGAAACACACTCCATATTTAATGAAAATCCCATGTATTTAATGCATACCTACCATCCATTCAAAAATAAAAACAAATTATCCTACCCCTAAATAACTCAATATCATTCCCAATATACATATATAAATTTCTGGTTGATATTCCATATTTTGATTGAAACTCAACACATTCATTCGTCACATGAGCCCAAGTATGACTATCACTTTCCAACTCGTCTCTTTAACACTCGACCTCCAATATCAATCTATTCCAATCTTACCTAATCACAATGCCTTAATGCACTAAGGCTTTCCTTAACTACCCAAACACACCCATTGGAGTCATTACCCAATTACCAGTGATCTTCCATAGTTAAAACAACCACTATCACAAAATAATCATCATTCTCGATTATACCCATTGACTCACCTCTGAAATAAGAACCTCACAATTCTTTTCAATTCACCTCGATCCTAAATCCAATGCTTGGCTCGACAAGATACAAAACCAAAATCCATAATAGACTCACTAAGGAATCTGCAAACACACATAATTGGTTTCATACATTAATCTTAGTTGAACCATGACCATCCCACAATCAACAACACACTTATGAGATGAACTCAGTACAAGGTTAATTCCCCCCTGATAGATACATCAATTCCCACGTTAGAAGCTTCATTTTCAAAACCTCAGCCATGAAACTCTAATAAACATGTTACACATCCCAACCACTACTAAACAAGAAATTTTTTTGTGTCCTACCCACTCTCACTCGAGAAGAAACTAACATGCCAACTTTTCCTCATTCCTGGCTTCTCATAATGGAAATTATTGAATTTCCCGACATCCACTCCATCATAATGGCCTCCCCACAAACAGACACTAGCCCAATTCCCACCGTATGATCCACTCAGACTACTCCATGAAAAAAATCAAAGATAATATTTATGTGATCAAAAGAAAACCTATAAGTACCACAATGTATATCCATTACACTCTCATTTTACCAAGGATAACTTCAACTTATCAGGCATAATAATCACGGTCCTGGAAGAACACCAAGATTTAATTGGTAAATACCACCACAACTGATCCATTCTCAATCTCACCTCCTAATTAGGGGACACCATATGTAACGTCCCGACACTAGTTATCCAGAGTCGGTGCATTATTACATAACATTGGAATAATCACATAAAAGATCAAATCACGACAGACCGATTAGTTTTGTAGCCTTGGAAACACTAGATATATTCATAAAGTTTACATTACATCATTAATTGAAAACTAAAACAACATCTTGTCTCCACACTCATATCCCCTTATACTATCCCTGCAGGTCATTCATAAAATACATCTTCACATCCTGGGAAAAATAAAACATAGAAAGGGGTGAGATCAAATCCCCAGTATGGATAACAATATTGCAAAAACTATTATAAATAAGCATAAACATTTAAGGAAATGTATAACGAAAACAAAAGCCTTTTAAACTTGAACATAAACCTAATATGGAAAAAACAAAATGAAATAATGCCATTTACTTATTCACATGGATATTATACTAATCTAATAATCACATGCAGTATCAATAACCACTTTCATAATGATGGAATGCATAATGCCAGACTATCATAACCACATTGACAAGGCCTCGTGCCAAGACTACAAATAATATTTTGTCAAGGCCTTGTGCCAAGACACTAGTTTGTCTCATGAGACCTACCGATGCATCGAGGAGCTATAGCGGACTCCACCAGTCACTTACTAAGTCCAATGAATTCCTCGTATGAAAAGTTTGAAATATAACATAAACATTCGTATTAAAACTAGAATACGAAATGTCAATACTTAATCCACAAACCATGAATGGTTTAAAAATAGCTCATCCAAAGTCAAACATAACACATTAGATACAATATGGAAGATTGTATTGTATCAGATTAATCTCAATCAAGAATAATGAAGGATATTGACATAGATGAAAATAGTCATCAAAACTATTAGAGAGAAATATCCCCCTTTTCCATGAAATCATTTAAAAGTCACACAATTTGTCAAGAAGCCATTTAAAAATAGATTTTTTAATCAAAGTGTCCCATACCACTTTTAAACATTTAAAAGTAATTTTATTTTTAAAACATTAATGTCCATATAAATACATCCTTAAAACCATTTTTAAAACATGGACATTAAAGAGAAAGATTTAGAAGAATAAATCATTAAAAAACCTAAAAATTTATTTTAGTTAGAGTTTCTAACCAAAAGAGAGACACTTGAATACAAAAAATTGAGGTAATCAAAACATCATAATATCATGAAAATGAAGAGATTCATGATATACTATCTCAAAGTACATTATATACACCATATAAAAGTTATTTGGTGTATAACAACAAAGAAGTCTCAATGTAATGTAAATTGAGATGAAATATATTATAATGACCATATCCTTAGGTTAAGGATAAATCAACGACATAATTATGTGCGAAAAATATAAATACACTCAATATGATTGGATATTCAGTTTAAATCAATTAGAGGACATTCACACATATTCTTGTAAAGAACAACACCAAGGAATTGGATATTTAACTCAACAAATGGAGATTGAGTTAAAATTACTCTTATCAAGTTCATATTGATTACTTGAGAATTTATCAATGGAGTGATTATTTTTATCAAAAGTATATCCACCGAAAGGGGGTGGAAATTATGAATTAATCAAATGAAAAGTGATTCCACACATAATCTTGGACTAAAATAATCAATGAAGTATGTGTAAAGCCGAATGAGTGGAAATTGAAATTTCAAATTCCCTTTATTGATTTTGTAACTTATGAAACATACACCCATGAAAGAAGGATCATACAATGATGATGTAAATATATACAGATTAAATAATATTACACAATGAATACAAACATGGGCAGTACACACACCACATGAAATAAATAAGTGGTGAACAATGGAAATCTCACGGAATTAAAAGTGAAATAAGAAACCCCTTACTTTGTAATTTTTCCTTGATCGACATTAGTTTATCCTCCTGTATAATGGTGAAATAATTGTTATTGAATTATACAATAATCATTTACATTAATATGATATCATATATGATCTCTTTACATTGATTTGTTAATAATATCTTAGTATTATTGTCATTTCTGGTGTTATCTTACTCATTTTCCTTTATATTATTTGTTACGTAAGCCATCTTTGTTATGGATAGGTTGTATCTTATTCATATCCAGAATTATATCAAGTCCATAAACATTATTTTTAATCATAATATGAGAATTTTACTTGAATGGATACGATGGAGAATGAATCTCATCGCGTTCATGGAGACGATAGTCCTTACGTATGCATGAGCAACAATATCATTATTTTGATGTTAAAATAATATATAATTGGATGGTATATAATATATACAGAATAATTATCATGTTATATTTATTATTTAAATGAATTACACATCATTATTATACCCATCCAAATAATAATTTATTGAATAACAATTTCACCACGATGTAGAGACGGTAAGTCGTACATACGCACGTATGGTGACATGTTATTCAAAGGATGGATAGAATACTGAATATGGTTGTACTATATTTATAATAATATTACAGTATATAGGATATAATGTATTCATTATTTTATAATAATAATAACAAAGAATGAAGAAGTTGAAGAAGAAAGGAACTTGAAAGAGGGTGGTGAAAACATTACCTCTTCTTCGGGTTCTTCTTTTTGATTTGATCAAAAGGGCTCCATAGGTTGGATTTCTGATCAAACTAAGGCCTCTAGGTTTAAGTTATGGAAGTTGAGAGAGTATTTGGGTAGGGATTCACTGAGACAAAAGGCTTTGAAGGTGTGAATTAATGAGAAGGGGAGTTCCCTTTTATAAGAGGGGTGAGGGCCACCTTTGGAAAAGCTAGAAATATTATTTTATAATAAATTCATATTTGGTTTCTAATGGCTCAAAAGTGTATTATTTAAAATATAATGTGGGGATGGGTCGAAAACCACTCAACCAATAGAATTTAGATAGGTTTGGGTCATTATATTAACCTTCTATTTTTGTTTTAACTCTTAGTTAATTAGTTTGACACTTACCATTTCACTTTGTATTTTTATATTATATAGTTAATAAAGATACTATATACCTCCAAGAGACCCCCAAGTGGTCCATTGATGATACAAATATCATGATATAAGTCTTTTTTCCGAACCTTATATTTTTAGGAATTGAATATCAATTAATAATATAATATTTGTTTTAAAAACTCTTTTATGTCAATTTTGACACTATTTGGAAAACTGAATTTTTTGAAAATCATAACAGAGTGATTACTTCGAACAGAATTAATTAAATAAATACTACCATGTCATATTAACCTATAAAATAATTGTAATTAATAAAAAGTCTCAAATTATATTTATTTGGGTATTTATAATACCAATTATTTAAATTTTGTAATATTATGGTAATTACTGCATCATCATTGTGTCATAAATAAATTAAATTATTTAATGTATGTAAATTATAAATAAAATTTCATTATGTAGTAAATTGTTTTAGCTTTCTAATGGATATTTAAAATGGAATTTATCTTATGTGTTACCCAATATTAAAAATGTTTTAGTAAATAAACTTTGATTTTCACTCTTTTAACTCTTCTTTAAATTAAATAATAATAAATGTCCAAATCTAATCCAAGTGGACCTAAATGATAATATTTTATTCCTAAGGTTGTTTTTGGTCGAGATAAACTTTCCCAATAGAATTATGACATGTTTTAGGGTAATATTAATATCATTTTTTACCCTTAATTACCATATTTACTTTTAACCGTGGTAAATAAAATAAAAAGGTACTATTCACCAAAAATTATTTTCGTCTCATTGAACAACATTTTACTCCTTGAAATTAACCGTGTCTCTCGATTTTTTAAAATTCCACTCACAAAAGTAGTAAAATTATGTTTTATGAAAAATTTAGTTTTTTAACTACCACTTAGTGATTTCACTATTCATCAAAAAATGAAGTTTTTCAGAAAAATACCAAAAAATAAACCTAGGATATTTTTGATATTCCTAATCATAAAATGAAGTTATTTTTGAAAAATAAAATTTATAAATTTCAAAACGTGGGTATTACTATTCACAACGGCTAGCTTGATTGGCTGTGGTGTGTTAGAACTCGATGTTGCGTACAACACAAACTATCACATTATTCAATGATAAGCGTACCGTAGAAGATTGGGGTATTACATTCTCCCCCTCCCCCTTTAATAACTTGCGTCCTCACAATTTGAAATTGTTTTTCGAAAATAAAAGGTTGAAAATTGAAAATACCTTTGTGGAAAACCCATATCGGAAATAGGGTTATAAAATTTAGTTTTAATAAGAGGGAAAGGGAAATGAGAATGTCACCACCAAATTAGGATTCTGAATAGGAGAATATTGGTGGAAATTATAGAAATTTAATTAGAGGAAAAGTGTAAATATTTATAGGGAGTGATTGAGGTCATCAATCACAAACAAGTTTAAAATTAAGGGCCTCAAAGCCATCAATCTATGATGATTTAAAATATCATCAGTTCAACAAAACACAATTTATTAGGATAACAAATTTTTGATTTTAATATACCATCCCTAAAGTTTAAGAATGAATTTCTTCATAGAATAAGTGAAATATATATATATACTTGACAGGTAGAGTTTCATCCTTCAACTAATTTCTACCACAAACTCTTCCTTCACTCCAAAAGATAACAGAACTCAAAAATATTATATTTATCCTAATAATATAATTTTCTGAATGTTAACACACATACCATTATAATGATGAAAAATATTTTGTAACATCTAGGGACTTCATGTAGGCTAGTGGTAGGTAATAAGGTCATGTCACAATATGGTTGTGGGTTCGATTCCTGCAGCTTTTTCGGACGCGATGGGTTATCGCCTAACCTACATGTTGTCGTTTTTCTAAAATTATAATATCATAATATTCCAAAAATAATCATAATAAATGTTTTAACTTTAAAAAATTCTATCCAATGTTCAACTTAATCAATTCCAAACATGATAGTTATCCAATGTACCTCTGTCCAGACTCTCTGAAAATGATATCTAAATTCTAAAGTCAATTGTAACATCAGATTCCCCCAAAGTAAAGTTTCTCTTATTGTCACATACTGAAAATATGATTACCTTAGTCATATTAAAACCTTTATGAAAACAACAAGTACTACAGTACAATCCTTATATATATCACATTATTATCATAAACATAATATAATCCTTATATCCAAAAACACAAATACATTAATTATTCATCTTCATCTGTAGTAATAGCGTCAGCTTGGCCTTGATCCCTTGGCCTTTTCTAAGGTAAGTTCCCTTGGTGCATAGGGCATTCATTTTCATAATGCCCCATTTCTCTACAATCGTAGCATTCAACATTGACAGCCTCTTTCTTTGTCTTTCAATCACGAGCCTGGTGACCTTTTTCTCCACATTTATAACAAACTTCCATTCCTTTTAGGAAAGTACTAGGGTTTTTCTTCCCACAATTTTCACATAATGGAAAATCCTTCTTTCCCTTTTTCCATTTATCTATCTCTTTCTCCATCATTCTCTTATTCCCTTGATTTACTTTATTGCCATAATATTTTGAGAATTCATTTTCTATCTTGACAGCACATGAGACTATATCTTCATACGACGAGAAGGTTTGTGAGACTAATGCTCGATGGAGGAATGGTTTTAACCCATAAAAGAAATGATCAATATTACTTCTTGGGTTACGTATATAATCTCCAGCATACCATGCTAACCTTGTAAATTTAGCCTCATACTTTGTGACATTCTCATCCTCCTTTTGTCTCAGATTCAGAAATTGTCTTTCCATATATGCTCGATGGTTATGAGGAAAGTATTTTTTTTAAAAACATATCTTTGGACTCCCTACATTCCATATTTGATACTTCATCATCTTCCTTCATGTTTTGAATCAATAACCACCATTGATCAGCATCTCCAGTGAAGCAGTAAACTGCCATGATAACTTTTTCCCTTTCACTACTTCCAAAAGCCTGAAATATTTTCTCTAGGGAACGTATCCATTGCTTAGCTACCAATTGATTTGTACTCCCATTTAATGTTGGTGGTTGTTGCCTCATGAAGCATTCTAACATTGATCCTCCACGTTGTGGATCAGGGTGCTCCATACGGGTAAAGTTATTATTCATAACCTCAGTGAGTTGTCCTAGTATGGGGATTATTTGATCAGCACCAGTTTCATCACCAGGTCCACAATAATTATCTTGATCAGGAGGGAAATCCCTACATGGAGTGTGTGCATTGATATGGTTTCCATTTCTTCCACTAGGCGCCATTTATAAACAATGGCATAAACTAGATCAGTTTATGAATCAAAATACATAATTTCATACTTATAAAATACTTAACATAAATTGAACTATTTATGGATATAATCCATAATCAAAAAAAATTTCTTTGAGGAAGTACATACTCATATACCCTTCATAATGATTTGTAATGAAAATGAGAGTTATCCTATGCATACCCCCGGGAGTGTCGATACCCAGAGTGCAGCAAGCCCCGTTGTCATGCACCATTTCTCGTTCGAGTCTATCTCAAAGAGATGCTTTCGGTTTTACCCCTAGGTACATCTCTTCTAGAGCCGCCTCTACCTGCTCGTATCTAGACAGGGATTTATTGCTCGGAAAACTCACAAAATCTCTACAATACCAAAATTCTAGGATGTTCTTCTATAATAATCCTGCAAGTCCATGTTAAATCTATGTTCTCTAATCAAATCTTATCTAAATCTAGCTTCCAAGGTTTGTACTAAACTTCCTCTGATACCAACAGTAACGCCCCAACCCCAATTACCTAGAGTCGGTGCATTATTACATAACATTTTCATGATCACAAGAAAGATCAAATCTCGAATGAATGATTAGTTTAGTAGCCTTGGAAACACCAGATATATTCATAAAGATTACATTACATCATTAATTGAAAACTACAACAACATCTTGTATCCACACGCATATCCCCTTATATTATCCCTGCAGATCATTCATAAAAAACATTTTAACATCCTGAGAAAAATAAAACATAGAAAGGGGTGAGCTCAAATTCCCAGTAAGGATAATAATATAGGGAAAACTTTTATAAATAATCATAAACATATAAGGCAATGTATAACTAAAACAAAAGCCTTTTAAACTTTAACTTCAGCATAATATGGAAAAAAATAAAATGAAATAATGCCATTGACTTATTCACATGGATATTCTACTAATCGAATTATCACATGCAATATCAGTAACCACTTTTATAATGATGGAATGCATAATGCGAGACTATCATAACCACACAGCCAAGGCCTTGTGCCAAGACTACAAAAAATATTTTGTCAAGGCCTTATGCGAAGTCACTAGTTTGTCTCATGAGACCTACCGATGCATCGGGGAGCTATAGTAGGCTCCACCCATCACATACTAAGTCCAATGCATTCCTCATATGAAAATTTTGAAATATGACATAAACATTCGTATTAAAACTAGCATACGAAATGTCAATATTTAATCCAAAAAATGGTATAAAAATAGCACATCCAAAGTCAAACGTAATTCATTCGATACAATATGGAATATTGTATTGTATCAGATTAATCTCAATAAAGAATAATGAAGTATATTGACATAGATGAAAATAATCATCAAAATATTAGAGAGAAATATCCCCCTTTTTCTTGAAATCATTTAAAGTCACACTATTTGTCAAGAAGCCATTTAAAAATAGATTTTTGAATCAAAGTGTCCCATACCACATTGAAATATTTAAATGTAATTTTAATTTTAAAACATTAATGTCCATATAAATAAATCCTTAAAACCATTTTTAAAACATGAACATTAATGAGAATGATTTAGAAGAATACATCTTTAGAAAACATAAAAATGTATTTTAGTTTGAGTTTCTAACCAAAAGAGGGATACTTGAATAAAAATAATTGAGGTAATCAAAACATTGTAATATCATGAAAATAAGTGGATTCATGATATAATATCTCAAAGAAAATTATATACACCATATAAAAGTGATTTGGTGTATAACAACAAAGAAGTCTCAATGGAATTTAATTGAGATGAAATCTCTTATAAAGACCATATCCTTAGGTTAAGGATAAATAAACGACATAATTATGTGTGAGAAATATAAATACACTCAATATGATTGGATATTCAGTGTAAATCAATCAGAGGACATTCACACATATTCTTGTAAACACAACACTAATGAATTGGATATTTAACTCAACAAATGGAGATTAAGTTAATATTACTCTTATCAAGTTCATATCGATGACGTGGGAATTTATCAATGAAGTGATTATGTGTATCAAAAGTATATCCATAGAAAGGGGAGTGGAAGTTATGACTTAATCAAATGAATAGTGATTCCACACATAATCATGGAGTAAAATAATCAATGAAGTATGCGTAAAGCCGAATGAGTGGAAATTGAAATTTCAAATTCCCTTATCGATTTGGTAACTTACGAAACATACAACCATGAAAGAAGGATCATAAAATGATGATGTAGATATATAAAATTTAAAGTATATTACAAATTTAATACAAACATGGGCAGTACACACACCACATGCAATAAATAAGTGGTGAACAATGGAAATCTCACGGAATTAAAAGTGAGATATGAAACCCCTTACTTTGTACTTTTTCCTTGGTCGAAGGTAGGTTAACCTCATGTATAATGGTGAAATAATATTTATTGAATTATACAAGAATCATTGACATTAATATTATATCATATATGATCTTTTAACATTTATTTGTTAATAATATCTTAGTATTATCGTCATTTCTGTTGTTAACTAACTCGTTTTCCTTTATATTATTTGTTACGCAAGCCATGTTTGTTATGGATAGGTTGTATATTATTCATATCCATAATTATATCAAGTCTTTAAACATTATTTTTAATAATCAAATGATAATTATACTTGAATGGATACGATGGATAATGAATCTCATCGCGTTCGTGGAGACGGTAGTCCGTACGTATGCACGAGCGAAAATATCATTCTTTTGATATTAAAATAATATAAAATTGGTTATTATATCTTATATACAGAATAATTATCATGTTATATTTATTATTTACATGAATTACACCTCATTATTATACCCATCCAAATAATAATTTATTGAATAACAATTACACCACGACGGGGAGACGGTAAGACGTACGTATGCACGTATGGTGACATGTTATTCAAAGGATGGATAGAATACTGAATATGGTTGTACCATATTTATAATAATATTACAGTATATAGTAGATACTGGATTCATTATTTTAGAATGGGAATAACAAAGAAAGAAGAAGTTGAAGAAGAAAGGAACTTGAAAGAAGGTGGTGAAAACATTACCTCTTCTTCGGGTTCTTCTTTTTGATTTGATCAAAAGGGAACCATAGGTTTGTTTTATGATCAAAATAAGGCCACTAGGATGAATTGAGAGAATTTGAGAGAGTATTTGGGCAGGGGTTGGATGAGCCAAATGGCTTTGAAGGTGTGAATTAATGAGAAGGGATAGTTCCCGTTTATAAGAGGGGTGAGGGGCACCATTGGAAAAGCTAGAAATATTATTTTATAATAAATTCATATTCTCTTTATAATGGCTCCAAAGTGGACTATTTAATGTTTAAGTTAGGGATGGGTCGAAAACCACTCAACCAACAGAATTTAGATAGTTTTGGGTCATTATATTAACCTTATCTTTTAGTTTTAACTCTTAGTTAATTAGTTTGACACTTACCATGTCCCTTTGTATTTTTATATTATATAGTTAATAAACATTCTATATACCTCCAAGATATAACCAAGAGTATCATCAATGATACACCTATCATGATATAAGTTTCTTTTCTGAACTGTAGATTTTTATGAATTGAATATCAATTAATAATATAATATTTGTTTTTAAAACTCTTTTATGTCAATTTTGATAGTATTTTGAAAATTGATTTTTGTGAAAATCTTAAAAGAATGATTACTTCTAACAAAGTTAATTAAATCAATCCTACCATGTCATATTAACCTAGAAAATTATTTTAATTCATAAAAAGTCTCATATTATATTTATTTGGGTATTTATAATATCAATTATTTTAATTTTTCACTATTATGGTAATAACTGCATCATCATTATGTCCAAAATAAATTAAAACATTTAATGTATAAAAATTATAAATAAAATATCATTATTTAGGAAATATTTTTATCTTATAATTAATATTTACAATGGAATTTATCTTATGTGTAACCCTATATTAATGATGTTTTTGTAAATAAACTTTGATTTTAACTCTTTTAACTCTTCTTTGAATTAAATAATAATAACTGTCCTAATCTAATCCAAGTGGACCTAAATGATAATATTTTATTCCTAATGTTTTTTTTGGTATACACTTGTCCAATAGAATTATGACATGTGTTAGGGTAATATTAATATCATTTTTTACCCTTAATTACCCTATTTACTTTTAACCATGGTAAACAAAAGTAAAAAGTTATTATAAACAAAAAATTATTTTCTTCTCATTAAACCACATTTTACGCCTTCATATTAATCGTTTCTCTCAGATTTTTGAAACTCCACTAACAGAAGCGGTAAAATTAAGTTTTATGAAAAATTTAGTTTTTTAACTACCACATAGTGATTTCACTATTAATCAAAAAAGGATGTTTTTCAGAAAAATACCAAAAATTCACCCATGGATAATTTCTATATTCAAAAATAAAAAAATGATGTCCTTTTTGAAAAATGAAATTTATAAATTTCAAAAAGTTGGTATTACTATTCAGAACAGCTAGCTTGATTGGTTGTGGTGTGTTAGAACTCGATGTTGCGTACAACACACGCTATCACATTATTCAAAGGGAAGCGTACTGTAGAAGCTTGGGGTGTTATAGAATACCCTATAAAAATTCTCAAGATTCCCTTCTCGCAAGCATCTTATCAACTCCCAACCACCACCGTTAAAGAGAAACTTTCCCACAAAAAAACACTACTTTCTTATTTCTCTCTACCAAGCATTAATGAACTATCATTATCTATGACACTACTAAAACCACAACACATGATTTCCCCCACAATGACTCGAAAAATTATCAATAACATCACAAATGATCAACTTCACCAATCCAAAACCAAGTGGTTATCCTCATAGTCATTCCACATCACCTTTATTTTCATTGAAATTATAGGTGATTACTTTTGATCAACCTATTCACCTAGACTAAATGGTATAACAAATATCCATAATACTCATACTCTCTTGGTCACTCCACAACCTTGGCTTCTAGGTTCCCTTATGACCATTTACTAAACCCAAATCAGAATCCATGAGTCGTATGTCTCTTGGACTAGGATCAAATGCTCACTAATCTATTGAACACACCTCCGAGACCATCCCCCTTGCCCGACTCAATTCGTCCTCTATGTTATCATCCAACAATATAACCTTTCACATATGAAATGTCCAACCGTAAGAAAATCCATTCCCCCTGTGTCATTCCTAAATCAGAAGTATTATACCATGCTCCAACCACCCTTACATCATCCACCCAATTTTAGCCTCAATTTTTGTATTGAAAAACATAATAATAATATATTCAGGCATATGAAAGATTATTCCCCTATAAAATGGCCTTTAATCCAACCAGAATAACTCATTGTAATTCTATTTGAACGATCCAATGGTATAACCATGACTAATTCAAAAACACAATCACACCCATCGTGAATCGATCCCACCTTCCAAGAATCACCACGTTAAAAATTCCAAAACACCCACAACACTAGCCCGATATTCCCGCGGTTACCATCACATAACCCAAACCATAAACTAATGATCCCAAACAATGTCGAATTTGAAAACCCACTAGACCTTCCACATAACCACTCAGGGTAGAACACATTCTATGTTTCCCACTTTTCCCTCTTACCAAAAGATCAATACATGCACCTGGATGTCACATTAACTCAATTATATCACAACATAGTAGAACCTTCTCACGTGTCACACTTGAATACCAATTGAAATTAATAGAACCAAAATGACTTCTAATTACATCAAAAGCCTATACAACCATTCCAAGTTATAACATACAATACCCTTGATGACAACTCATGAAGGTTACAACATCAATGATTCCAATAGATTCCTCAAAACCTCACAGTTAGAACACAACTAAATGCACAAGAAGAAAAATCCCACTACCCATTACATCCATACAAATAAATGTCTCCAAGATCATAACAATAGGTCTAATATCTAAGGAAATATTGTATGCATTACCTTCCAAAATCATTTTTACTCAACAACACAAGGAATATTTCTTACTAGTGTCCCTAAAGAGTCCATCATTTCTCATTTCCCCCCTCAAATTAAGCCTTATGAGTTTTAAAACCCATAGAATCACATTTCAAACCCTTTTTATTACCCAACTTTTCAAAAAGATCATCTTGATTCAAATTTTCCTTTTAAAATTTTTTCATTAACAATCATTTTTTGAAAATTACAACATGCATAAACCACAATCATAAAATTACACTATTGGAATATGAAACCCCTGAATCTATCAATCACAGTTAATATATGGATGACCTATCAATACTATGTGCCTATAATTATGAATGATCACACACCATTCTTTCCATATGAGTCCAAGAGATAAAATACTCATAAATTAATAAAATCATATCCAAGTGTTCCATAAATGTAAGAAACATTGTTAATGATAAAATGACAATAAAGAACAAGAATTTCCACCACTGGAAACATGGGTTTTCTCTGTGTGTGGGGATGCAGACACCTAGGCTCGATCTCATTCCAAATCCATTATAAGATTCTAGTATAATATTTACATTATATCAAATAGTATGTTAAAATAAAAACCTCTGAAACTACATTATTATTCTCTAGACCAAGTTCCACTATAATTGGTGCTCCGAGCCAGTACACCACATCACCTCAAGCATGCCACCCTATATGTCAGAGGCCTATGAATATCAATTTAATTTTGTTGAGGTAAAATACGGAGACAATAACCACCTATAAAAGTAAACAAATAGTCTAAATAATATCAATAGATTCAAAATATAGTATAAATAGTAACTGGAATTACAAATAGAGAGTTCCAATAATAACCAATAAGAAGCATGGTATAAAAAATATATGTACACTCTACTTTTCCAGATGTCATATAAATAAAATATCCAACACAAAAACAAAAAAAATATCCTAAACATGGTCCCAGGTCACAAATCATTCCTAACATCCAACGATCCCATCTCATTAGCCCATTAATAAACTAACCACAAGGTTTCCTTCCAAAACATGTAAATGTAGCATTTTCATGGGTAACCAAGTTCCATAGTGTCCTGATCAGGGTGTGAGTAAAACTTAGTAGGCCACCACCAAAGGTCTCTAATATAAATACCAATCATAAAAACAATGAATTCAGAAAACATGGGGAGTGATAATTAAATAGGGAATAAAAAGGAACATGATTCTTAGTTAAGAATTTATTAAATATCCAATTAAACCTTTGAATACCAACGTTTCATCAAACTAATAAAAACTGCTCCCACCATATCGACACCCAATTCATGTATCATAGGGGTTAACCATTTTAATTCACTTGGGGGGGTATACATTTATCATTTCTGTATTTATTCTTACAATAATTAATCAATATAGGTACCCTTTTCTTACATCATATGTAACACCCCGACCCTAGTTACCCAAAGTTAGTGAATTAATACATAACATTGGCCTGATCATAAGGGATCAAATCATGATATGCCGATTAGTTTAGTAGCCTTGGAAGTACTAGATACGTACATATGTTTTAGATTACGTTATGAAATGAAAAACAACAACATTGTGTCTCCTATGAAAACACTCATAGACCTTAGCTTATCCTTGAAACTCGGTCTTAATATAATTCTTCGCATCATGGGAAAAATAAACCATAGAAAAAAGTGAGATCAGATGCTATGTAAGGATAATAATATAGCGGAAACTTTCTTAAATAAGTATACACATTTAAAGAAATGTATAATACCAAAACACAAGCCTTTTAAACATAAATTTCAATATAATATGGAAAATATAAATAAAATAATTCAATTTACTTATTCACATATATATTATATTTGTCGAATAATCACATGTAATATCAACTGAAAATTCCAGAATGATGGAATGCATAATGCTGGGCATCATAACCACATAGTCAAGGCCCCGTTCCAAGACTACAAATAATATTTTTTTCAAGGCCTCGTTCCAAGACACTAGATTGTCTAATGAGACCAACTGATGCATCTAGGGGCTACAGCAGGCCCCGACCGTTACTTACTATGTCTAATGCATTCCTCATATGAAAAGGATCAAACATAATATAAACATTTTTATTACAACTATCATGTGAAATACCAATACTGTAACCATAATCCATGAATGGTATAAAAATAGCACATCTATAGCCAAACATATCACCAAAATGTCAATAAAATATAGAATATTGTATCATAATAAATCAACTTCAAACAAGCATAAAATCCAAAAAATATTCTAACATAGATGAAATCAACCAAAATACTATTCTAGTTAAATACATATTTCTATTTTGAAATCAATTAAATTTAAAGAAACCATTTATTTTGAAAATATTATTATACGATTGTAAGGAAATCTTCAATTCTGTTATAATGGAGTAAAATAGCTGCACCCACCATATAAGTTATAAAACATTCTTTCTTTAATTTGTTTAAAAGGTCATAAAGTACCATGTTTTGAAAACGATAGAAAGATTCCTTTAATAACATTTTATAAAAGGTAAAACGAGGGTATAAATTAATTTATCCCATATTCTATGAAATAGTATAAAATCTTCTGAAATCCATTCTTAGGAAACACGGATGTGGACGATAAATAATTCCCTGTAGATACTTTTGAAAAAAAAATCCCAGATAATAAAGATATTGTAAAATTATCCCTTACCTTGTACATTTCCTTAGTCGACGGTATTCTAACCTTCTGTATAATTGTGAAATAATTGTTATTAAATTATACAAGAATTACATACAGAAATATTATACCATATATGGGATTTTAATATTTCATTGTTAATGATATTTTAGTAGTATCATTATTTTGGGTGTTAACTGATTTTCTTTTTATTATATGTTTTGTTACGTAAGTCATATTTTTTTATGGAAAGGATATATTTGATTCCTATCAATAATTATATTAGGTTCTTAAAAATTATTTTTAATCATCAAATTAATATTATTCTTGAATGGTTACGATGGGAAACAAAATATCATCACATCATGTGGACGGTAAACCGTACATACGAATGAGAAAAAATATCCTTCTATTAGTGGTAAAATCATATGTAATTGGATTGTATATTATATATACAGATTAATTAAAATGGTTAATTTTTTATTTACATCACTTATACTCTTTATTATACCCTTCCAAATAATGAAGTGTTGAATAATAAACTACACCACAACGTGGAGACGGTAAGCCGTACATACGCATGTATGGAGACTTTGTCAATCATAGGTTGGAGAGAATAATGAATATGGTTGTACCATATTTACAATAACATATATGTTTTTAGAAGGAATTGGATTTATTATTTTAGCATGGAAACAAAAATTAAAGAGAAAGTAGAATATGAAAAGAACTTTGAAAGCGGTGATGAAGTAATTACCTCTTCTTCGGGTTGTTCCTTTTTATTTGAACAAAATGTCTCTTTCGGTTGGATTTATGATAATATTAAGGCCTATAGGTTGTTTGGGGGTAATTTTTATGATATTTCAGTAGGGTTTGTCCGAGAATAATGGCTTTGGATGTGTGGAATTATGATAATGAGAAGTACCCTTTTATAGGAGAGGTGAGGGTCACTTTTGGATAAACTTGAAATATTATTTTATTATAAAGATATTTTCGGTTTCTAATGGCTCCAAGTAGATTTATTTAGAGGAGAAGGTGGGGATGAGTCCAAAACCTCTCAACCAATAGTTTTTACACAAGTTTAGGTCACCATATAAACCTTATCCTTTTGATTTGACTCTTAGTTAAATAGTTTACGTTTTTCAATATCTTCTTGTATTATTATAATACATGGTTAATAAACATACAATAAAATATAAATAGAACCTAAAGTGGTTAATTAATAACATATATATAATTATATAAGTCCTTTGGATGAACCTTATATTTTAGGACTGTTATATAATTTAATAAAATAGTATTTCTTTTAAAAACTCATTTTTGTCAATTTTGACACTATTTTGTATTTGATTTTTGTGAAAGTCAAAAAAACATGATTACTTCAAAAAAATTTTAACCAACCCTAAAATTTAATATTTACTTATAAAATTATTTTATCGCCTCAAAATTTTCTAATTTTATTTATTTTAAAATTTATAATATCATTTTTTTGATTCTTTCATTAATAACAAAAATATTGTATCATTATTGTGTCATATTTAAATATATTAATATTATATCAAAAAATTATAAATAAAATACCATAATGTGGGAAATATTTTTATCTTTTTAATTAATTTTTATATTATAAAATATCACTTATATAAACCCTTATAAAAATTGTTTTACCAAAAGATATATTTTTAGGATACACTTTCTTTAACTTTAAATTAACTTTTATAAAGTGACATGTTCAATTAATAATGGCTCCCTGAGGTCCAAAAATCAACCAAAAGATTTCCATGGTCGTACATGTATCATAAAATATGTTTAAGATATGTGTTATAATAATTTAATATTATTATAATATTATTTTTCAACCCATATTTATCAGATATACCCTTCAACCATGGTAAACAAAATATTTACTGAAGTTACTATTCATAATGTTTAAAAATAAAGTTTTCTATTTATACAATATGGAATTTATGATTCCAAATATGGAATCCATTTATCAAAATTCAGAACCTAGAAGATTCAAAAATTAATTTAAAATTAATTCCTATTTTCAAAACCATAAAGCGAGTTTTTTAGAAGTAAAAAAAGTCAAAAGACCGACATGTGTTTCTATACATTTTATATGTGAAATTATATTCAATGGCCTGATTTATATTAAATGATAAAAATATAATCTAATGATACTTTTAAAATACTCACTATGACTTATTTTGAAAAAGAATGTTATTTTTAATTAAAATTTAGTATTTTTCACTATTCATCAAAATATGAAAGTTGTCATAAAAATAACAAAAAATAACCCTAAGCTAATTTTGATATTCCGAATGAAAAAATGAAGTCCAATTTGAAAATAATATTTATATAATTTCAAAAAGGGGGTGTACTATTCAAAACTACTTTTAAAAGAGATAGTTGGATAGGTTACGGTGTGTTTGAACTCAATATTGCATACATAACACATGATTGTATTATTCAAAGAGAAACGTACTATGGAATCTTGGGGTGTTACATTCTCACATCCTTCAAATAATTTCATCCTAGAAATTTCTAGAATACTACTGCATAAAAAGTTTCGGGTGGTTATTCATCATAAGTTCCTCAGGTTCCCACATTACCTCTTCTATTTTATGATTTCTCCAAATAATTTTTTACCCGAAGAGTGATTTGGTTTCTTAGCACATGTTATCTGGTACCAAAAATCCTGATAGGCTCTTTACAATAAGACAGATTAAGTTCCAGTTCGATTTCTTCATAGGTGAGTACATGTATTGGGTCAGGCATGTATTTTCTGAAAATTGATACATGGAATACATCATGTACTTTGAAATGACTTGGAAAAATTTACAAACGATAAGAAATAACTCCAATTCTTTCTAAAATATCGAAATGTCAGATGTACCTGGGACTCAATTCACCATTCTTACCGAATCGTACAACACCCTTCCATGGAGATGCCTTCATGAAAACATTATCTCCTACATTAAATTCCAAATATATTTTTCAGTTATCGGCATAGATCTTTTTCCTACTTTGAGATGCATTGATTTGGGATTGGATAATCTTTACCTTTTCCTATATTTCCTCCATATGTTCTGGGCCTATGAATTTTCATTCACCAACATCATCCCGACAAGTTGGTGTGAGACTTCTCTTTCCATATAACGCTTTATAGGGTGCCATATGAATACTTTAATGGAAACTACTTTTATTGGATAATTCTACCAGGGTTAAATATTGATCTCACATACCTTGAAAGTAATATGAGAAAGATATCATCAAATCTTCTAAGGTTTGAATAGTCTATTCTGATTGTCCATCAGTTTGAGGTTGGTAGGCAGTGCTTAAACTAAGTTCAGTATATATGGATTTCTGAAGATTTTTCCATAATCTTGATGTAAAATGTGGATCATGATCTTAAATAATCGATATAGGTACACCATGAAGTCTTACAACTTCATTAATATATATTCTTTCTAGACGATCAAGTGTTAAATCTTCTATAATAACATGAAAATGTGCCGACTTGGAAATATGATCCACAATAACCCATATAGCATCATTACTTATAGTCGTATTTTGTATCCCCAAGACAAATTCCATCATAATATCATCCCATTTCCACTCAAGTATGGGAAGAGGTTTCTTGAATCCTCCTAGATGTTGTCTTCTAGCCTTCACCTATCGACAAACCATACATCTTGACACATAATCAGAAATCTCCATCTTCATTTTGTCCCACAAAAAATGATCCTTAAAATCTCTAAACATATTTGTGCTACCAGAATGTATAGAGAAATTGTAGTTATGAGCATCATCCAAAAATTCCCATTTTAGATCAGATTTATTGGGAACATAAAGACTCCTACCAAATTTTAAAATTCCATATTCATATAGGAATTAAATGAATATCCCATAATTCTCGTCATTAATTTTCTTTTGAAACTCCTCATTAACAGTCTCAGAACTTTTTATCCTATCTATTAAATATTTTTTGGCAACCATATGAAAAGGTATCGATGTATCACCTTCCATGATTATTCCCATATCCATATTTACTAGATCTATGATCATAGGATCCCTTTCAGCTCTCATCTTGTTTAGAACTCCATGATCATTTCTGCTCAAAGCATCTGCCACCTGAGTTTCCTTCCCCAGGTGATACTCTATAGTGAAATCATAACCCTTGAGTAGTTCAAGCCATTTTATTTTCCTCATCTTCAGTTCTTTCTATGAGAAAATATACTTCAATATCCTATGATCGGTATATATCTCACATTTTTCACCATATAGATAGTGTATCCCTATATTAAAATAAAATATTGCAGCTTCTAACTCAAGATCACGAGTATGATAGTTTTTTTCATGATTTTTTAGCTACTGTGATGCATATGCAATAACTCTGTAATTATACATATGGCCCCAACCATGCCCTTTCATTGATGTATCATAATAAATAACAAACCCATCATTCCCCGATGGTAGATTCAAGATAAAATAATTTACAACTATTCTCTTCATTTATTCAAAACATTCTTCAAACTCTTTTTAACAAACAACATTATCCCATTTACATGCGATCTTGGTTAATGGTTTAGCCAATTGGGAAAAATACTCGATGAAAAATTTATAACAACCTTCTAAACTAATAAAACTATATACCTCATTTATACTTATCATTGATAGCCATTCATTTAATGTTATTGTATTAGAAGGATCAACAGAGATTTCATCAATAGAGGTAATATGTCCAAGAAAAGAAATTTCTCAACACTATAATTCCTACATTCTAAACATCCCAAACAATTCATTTCTTTTAAGAGTTTCCAAAATACACCACAAGTGATTTTCATGATCTTTATATCTTTTGGAATATAACAAGATAACATCAATAAATACCACTGAAAATTCATCAAGATATTCTTCGAAAGATCTAATCATTATATCCATGAAAACAGAGGGTGAATTTGTCAATCCAAAAGGTATTACAGTAAACTCATGATGCCCATACCTGGTATGAAATGCTTTTTTTGGAATGTGTTCCTTCATCACACACAACTGATGATATCCAAATTGAAGGTCAATTTTTTAAAAATATTTATCTTCAAGAAGTTGATCGAATAAATCATGAATGAGATGTAGGGGATACTTGTTATGTATTTTTATAGCATTGATATCCCTGTTGTCAATGAAAAACCTCATATATCCATCATTCTTCTTAATGAAAAGAATAGTGGATCCCCATAGGGAAACACTGTGGTAAATAAATTTTATTACTCAATTAATCAATTTGTTTTTTTATTCCTATAATTTCATAGTGTCCATTCTAAAAGGGATCATCGATATGGACCTTGAACCAGAAAATAAGTCAATGGAAAACATAGTTTCTCATTCTGGAGGATGTCCATGTAAATCCCTTGGAAACAGATCAACATATTCTTTCACAATAGGTACATCCTCTATCTGATCATTACTTTTGTCACCCATAGTTATTTCACTCTCTTCCTCCCCTATAAATGAATATAGTAGAGCTAATAGGGGTGGATCTAGATGATAATCAGATGGTGATGATTCTACTCTAATGATAATGAATTCCTTATCATCATAAAAAATTGTAACCTTGTTTTTCATATAATAAATTTTCACATCATGTTCCAAAAGACAATACATACTAAGGATTATATCAAATTCAATGATGGTTATGACGATAAGATAAACAGATAAAGCACTTTTATATTCTATAATGGTAACTGATTCACAAAAAATTGTTTCAATGATACTTACTTTATAATTTTCGTTTAAAAACTCCATTTTCAAATAAAATTGGAAAGATCTAATTTTCTTGAAAAACTAGGAAGATATGAAAGAATGCAATGATCTAGAATTAAATAAAGCATTGGATAAATTTGAGGAAACAATTAATGTACCTACCACCACGTCATTCAAAACATCAACCTATACAGATGTGATTGCATAAGCTTTGCATTGCTCCCTTGGCCTTTTCTCAGGTAATTTTTCATGACTCTTAGGACATTAAATACTATAATCACCAATTTCTTAACAAATTTAGCATTCAACATTCACAGCCTCTTTCTTCCCCTTGCAAACACAAGCTTGGTGGCCTTTTTCTCCACACTTGTAACAGACTCCCGTTCACTTCATGTATATACCGGGGTGTTTCTTCCCAAATTTACTACAGGATAGAAATCCATCTTTTCCCTTCTTCCCATTATATCAATTTTCCAAGTGTTCAACAGATCTCTTCTTCTCTTTCTTTTCTTTAAATTCGTATGTCTTCAAGAATTCCGTTTGTGTCTTGATTACACACGAGACTATATAATTGATTGATGAGATAGATGGTGAGACTAATTATCTAGGGAGAAATGGTTTTAACCCATAAAATAATCGATCAATATTACTCCTTGCGTTACCTATATAATCTGGAACATGCCTTACTAACCCTGTAAAGTCAGCCTCGTACTTTTCGACATTCTCATCCTCATTTTTCATCAGACTCAGAAATTACATTTCCATATCCGCTCGATGTTCATGAAGAATGTATTTTTCTAAGAAAATATCTTTAAACTCTATCCATTCCATAGTTGGTACTTTTTCATCATCCTTTGTGTTTTTAATTAATGACCACCATTGATCTACATCTCCTGTGAGGCAATAAACTTCCACGAAAACTTTTTCCTTTCTCTACTACCCAAAGAATGAAAAAATTTCTCTACGGAAATTATCCACTGTTCAGATACAAATGTATTTGTAACCCCGTAGAATGTTGGTTGTTGTTTCCTGATGAATCAGTCTAACCTTGATCCTCCGCATTGTGGAATAGGGTATTCCTTATGGATATGGTTATTATTCCAAACCTGAGTGAGTTTTCCAAGTATGGTTATAAGTTGGTCAGCACTAGATGCCTCACCAGCTCCAATATAATTAACTAGAGTAGGAGAGAAATTTCTACATGGATTACATGCATTGATACAATTTCCATTTCTTCCACTATTCACCATTTCTAAACAATTACATAAAATAGATTAGTTTATTAATTGCAATACATAATTCATAACTTCTAAAATACTTATCCTTAATTGACCAGTTTATGCTTATAATCCATAATCATAAAAAATTTTGTTTTTAGGAAGTATTTACTCATAAATCATTCATAATGGTTTGTAATGAAATTGTGAATTATACTAATCATATCTCCTTGGAGTGTCGTATCCCAGATTGAATAAATGACCATTATCGTCACCAATTCCCATTTGAGTCTAGCTCAAACAGGTGTTTTTTTATTTTACCTCTTGATACATCTGTTCCAGATGCACCTCTGACTTCTCTAATCCATACAGGTATGTATTTCATGGAAAATTCAAAAAATATCTACATTACCAAAATTCTAGGAAGTTCTTATATACTAATCCTAAAAGTCTATCTTAGGTTAATGTTCTCCAATCATAGTTTTTCTAAATCTAGTTTCCATGGTTTATACTGAACTTCCTCTGATACCAACTGTAACACCCCAACCCTAGTTACCCAGAGTCAGTGAATTATTACATAACATTGGCATGATCACAAGGGATCCAGTCTCGAAAGAACGATCGGTTTAATATCCTTCAAATTACTCGATACATACATAAGTTTTACATTACATTATGAAATAAAAAACAACAACATTGTGTATCCTTTAAATACACTCATATCCCATAGCATATCCTGAAAAATTAGTCATAATATAATTCTTTACATCCTAGGAATAAAAAAAAATATAAAGGGGTGATCTCAGATGCTTAGTATGGATAACAATATTGCAGAAACATCCATAAATAAGCATAAATATTTAAGGAAATGTATAACACTAAAGCACAATCCTTTTAAACATAAAATTTAGTATAATATAGAAAATATAAATCAAATAATTCCATTTACTTATTCACATAGATATTCTACTAGTCGCATAATCCCATGTTATATCAGTAACTAATTTTATAATGATGAAATCCATAATGTCAGACATCATAACCACATAGTCAAGGCCTCGTGCAAAGATTACAAATAATATTTTTCAAATACCTTATTTGAAGAAACTAGATTGTCTCATGATACCAACCGATGCATCTAGGACTATAACGGGAACCACCCATCACTTATTAAATCCAATGCATTCTGCATATGAAAATATTGAAACAAAATATAAAAAATCATACTAAAACTAGCATATGAAATGTCAATACATTAACCATAAACCATGAATGGTATAAAGATATCACATCCACAGTCAAACATATCACAAAACCTTCAATACAATAATGAATATTGTATCATAATAAATCAAATTCAAATAACTGTAAAGTCCAACGAAGGATGTTGACAAAGATGAAATCAATCCAAAAACTATTTGAGTGAAATATCTCTTTCTATTTTAAAATCATTTAAAAGTAAAGAAAAAATTTATTTTTAAAATATTATTATAATATTGTAAGTGAATCATTGAACGTGTTATAATGATGGAAAATAGCCTCATGAGCCGTATAAGTTAAAAAGCATTCTTTCCTTAATTTGTCAAAAAGGTCATATAAAGTACCATGTTTTGAAAATGACTGAAAGATTCATTCCAAAACATTTTATAAAAATTAAAACAAGGGTATAAATGAATTTAACCAATATTAAAGGAAATATTAATTTTTTTGGAAGTAAATTTTTAAAAAACACAGATGTGGATTATTAAAAATTCCCAGTAGATACTTTTTTAAAAACAACCTCATATAATAAAGAGACTTTAAAATTAACACTTAACTTGTAATTTTACTTAGTAGATGTTACATTACCCTCCTGAATAATTTTGAAATCATTTTTATTAAATTATATTATTACCACATCTATAAATATGATATCATATAAGATCTTCTAATATTACTTTGTTAATGATATTTCTGTAGTTTCACTATTTTGGGTGATAAATGATTTGTTTTCCTTTATATGTTTTGTTATGTATGTAATTTTTGTTATGGATAGGATGTATTTGATTCATATAAATAATGATATTATGTTCTTACATATTATTTTAATTCCTAAAATGAAAATTACTTTTGAATGGTTTCGATGGGAAAAAAATCTCATCGCGTTGTGGAGACGGTAAGTCGTACATACGCATGAGTGAAAATATCATTATATTAGTTGTGAAATCAAAGGAAATTGGATGTTATATTATATATACATAATAATTAACATGTTATATTTATTATTTACACAATTTATTCTCATTATTAGACCAATACAAATAATGAAGTGTTGAATAAAAAACTACACCACGACGTGGAAACGGTAAGTCGTGCGTATGAACATATGATGACTTAGTCATTCATATTATAGATAAAAAATGAATATGGTATTACCATCTTTACAATAAAGTATTACTATGTATAAGGTACTAGAGTTATTATTTTAGTATGGAAAAAACAATGAATGGGGAAGTGGAAGAAGAAATGAACATTCAAAGAGGTGATGAAGTAATTGCATCTTCTTTGAGTTCTTCTTTTAGATTTGAATTAAAGGGATCCTTAGGTTGGATTTATGATAAAAGTAATACCCCTAGGTTAAAGTGATGGTATTTTTGAGGATATATGAACTTCGGTTTTCTGAGAGAAAATTTTTTGGAGGTGTGAAATTAAGATAAGGTGAAGTAACCTTCTAAAAGTGAGGTGAGGGTCACATTAGGAAAATCTTGAAATATTGTTTTATTAAAAAAATAATTTTTGGTTTATAATTTATCCAAATGGATTTATTTCTAGGATAAATTGGTTATGGGTCAAAAATATCTCATCCAATCTATTATATCTAGGTTTAGGTTACCATATTAAGCTTTTTGTTTATATTTAACTCATAGTAAAATAGTTTACCTTTTAACATGTCTTCTAATATTATTATAATACATTGTTAAAAAAGTTACTATAATATGAAAAGATTACCTAATGTTTTTCACTAAGGGAATATATATAATTATATATGTCTTTTGGATGATACTTTTATTTTTAATAATATTATATAATTTAATAATACGGTATTTGTTTTAAAAACATCTTTATGTCAATTTTAACACTATTTTGTATTTTTCTTTGTGAAAGTCATAAAAACGTGATTACTTAGAGATAAATATATTGAATCAACCCTAACATTTCATATTTACCTAGAAAATTTGTGGATGAAATTAAAATTTCAGAACTACATTTATCATAATATTTATAATATCGTTTATTAGAACATTTCATTAATAATGAAAATATTGCGTCGTTATTGTGTCATAATTAAATGTATTTATATTATGTCTAAAAAATATAAATAAAATAACATGATGTACGAGATAGTTTTATATTTCTAATGAATATTTATAGATTATAATATCACTTATATAAACCATTATAATTGTTTTACTAAAATATATTTGTTTATGTTACATTTTCCATAACTTTTAATTAATTTTTATAAAGTGTCGTTTTCACTTACATGTGGCTCCACGTTTTCCAAAAATCGACCCAATATTTGACATGGTCATAAATGTATCCTCCAATAGGGTTAGAACACGTGTTAGGGTAATTTAATATTATTATAATATTATTTTTTACGCTTATTTCCCAGATTTACCCTTTAACCATGGTAAATAAAATATTTACTAAAGTATCGATTCATAATTTATAAAAATAAAAGTTACCTATTTGAAAACATTGGACATTATGATTACAAATATTTAATTAATTTTTCCAAATTCAAAGCACATAATTTGTAGAAATTAATTTAAAATTAATTCCCATCATCAAGACCAAGAAGAGCTTTCTTAAGAAGTAAAAACAATCAAAATATCGACACGTGTTTATGTACAATATAAATGTGAAATTACATCCAATGACCTTTATTATATTAAATGATAAAAATTATAATCTAATTATAATTTAAAACTAATGAAATGTATAATTTATAACTATAAATTATTTCGATTAAATTTTTTTTAAATTAAAATTTAGTATTTTCACTATTCACTACAATATGAATGTTATAATAAAAATATCAAAAATTAACCCTAATCTAATAATGATATTCTAAATCCAAAAATGAATTCCAATTTGATTAATTAAATTTATAGAATGTCAAAAACTGGGTATTACTATTCATAACTGCTTTTAAAATGGCTAGTTTGATAGGTCGTGGTGCGTTTGAACTCGGTGTTGCATACATCACACACTATTGTATTATTAAAAGAGAAACATACCGTGTAAGATTGGGGTGTTAAATCATAGAGTTCATAGGTTGTAATAAAAGGAGCATCAATACAAGTAACCTGTTAGGATTTAGAATGTCATGTTTGACCATACAAACCATTTAATATAGGGGTTATATGTCAGAAAATAAGGTCCATCAGTTCAGGTATCCAACGAGGATTCAGGACCTCATGTCTGACCATTCCAACTATTATATAGAACTCCATGTCCATACCATAGGATTCAATAGCATCATTTCATTCTCTAAAAACTATGATGTATCCGGGCACCGAGATAATCTATCTGGACCACCCAAAATTGGTGGGTGGAGCATCAGTCCAACATTCAAAAACCATTATTCATAGGCCAGAAAACATGGAGCATCAGTTCATGAATCTATCCAGTTTTTGGGAAATCATGTCAAAACATACCCAGCCATTTTTATCAATAATTATTATATTTATAATACAATTTATCAAAATTCAAATACCCTTAATCACTCATTATTCACCATGGTCCCAATGGCCCCTAAAACCTAACCACATATAAATAAGGCCTACCATTTTTTTAAAATCATTAAAAACCACTTAAAATAATTTTATACATTTAAAAACCACTCACTTTATAAAACATAATTCCAATTCAATGAAATCCTTTACCAGATCAATATCCACAACACATCATTTTATGCATCTCAAATGCCTCAAAAGAATTTCAAAAAATCTATCAAATAAACATTTCAATTATCTATTTATCCATTACCAAAAACCATTTAACTACAACATATTTGATTTTTTATTTATCCCTTCTCAATGTTTACCAATTTATTTCACCATTTCAAGTGTTTGGAATCCACCATGGGTATCCCTATGTCTGGTACCAAATCATCAATGGACCCAATGGGATATATGAAGAGTCTATCACATCAACTACATGCCTAATTTACTTTCTTTATAAAAAAATATGAAAATATAGAAAGATAACTCTCGGTAACAACTACATTCATAAATAATATATCCTTATTATGGACAAAATATTATAGACAATCCACCTCATGCTGGTAAATGATTACATACCCAGATGAAACCCTTGGTGTTATCTCAACTATCCTCCAACACTATGGTGAAAAATTCCCTAAAATATAATAGTTTGGAGACTCAAAAGGAGAGGAAGAAAACCATTAATCCTCAATAAGAAAAGGAAATGTAGTCAAAGACATACTTGGAGCATCAATTTGCACTAAAAAACACTCCAAAAAACCAATATTGAAGAAGAATTACACATGGAGTAGGGGAGGGCTCTAGGTTCATCACCCTTCATATAAGGGTTCATATGGGGGATACAATCAAGGAAAATTTTTCATTTTTCAGTTTTTAAGAGGAACATGGTTTGGGGACATGGTTTTCCAAACCGTACAGTCCCCGCACTTTTTCCTCCATGCAGAAGAGGTTTAGGCCATATGGTCTGGCTAGGCCATCCACACGGTTTTGGAAAACTATAGGGATCTTATCTGTTCACCTATTTTTAATGTATAAGGGCCTCATGGGATTCGGGGGAATGACCACACCATAGTCAAACCATGTGAGGGCCTTGTCCTCATCTCTATCTGACACTACCCAACTTGCATGTTTATGATGCACCATAAAACTAACTATGCAATGACCCTGTAACTTTTAAAAATTGGTTTATTATGCACACTTTCACTTTCCAAGCATATGGGACACCCATATATCTATCATTCTCCCTAAATAACTATATTAACCATTTTAAAGGGTGTTTATCATAAACATTAAACCAGGATGTATCTCATCTCAGGGTTGGGATCTTACATATGATGCTTATAGAATTATTATAGACTTATTGGTTATAACTTTTATAGAAGTTCTATATGATTGGTGATTATCCTTAGAAAAATTCTATAGATTAATTTAATGTAATAGGTATTAATGCTTGAAAAATTATCCATCTCTAATTGTGATTATTGTTTGTTAAAATCATTAATTATAACGACATGTAATTTGGAGATCACATTTCTTAAAAAGAAAGTGGAATACCATGAAAATTATAACCTTCATGGTATGAAGAAGAGTAATTTAATTGATCTACAAGAAGAAATATAATCACATATATTTTTTTACATAACGATGGTTCTATAATGATGATAAGTTGGTAGAGAAAAGTACAATCATTTTGAGGATGGATTAAATTTTTTTTGGATACATATAATATTTCTAATTAAGACTCATATGAAAAATTTCCTACCTTGGAGGGTACATAGAAAACCTCAACCCCAAATATAAGCGTGGATAACCTCAACCACACGGGTGTAAAATTCCATATAGCCTATGATATAGATTTAGATCATATAGGGTGTCCCGTGTATAAGGCCCATAGGAAAAGGAACCTGGAGGCATGCATGGGTTGTATATAGGTTTCCATATGAAAGTGGGTGTATGATAAACATTCTCTATAATAGGTAGGTTTACCAATACCATTTAAGGTGTATCAAATGTGTGTGGCTGCTAATCCTCTACAGCTAGCTCAAATTGGTAGTTCTGAGATTTTATTAATAATGCAGTGCTTGACCACTATATAAAACAATAAGGGAAGTTGTATATCAGGTATTGTTGTTGAATCAATAAAAAAATTGATACATATCTTTTCCATATAATCTGATGTGATCTTTCATTCTTGAGGCCTCTTTGTTGTCATCCTCAACATTCATTCATCGAAAACACATACAACACAATCAAACTAACATTGTTTGCACATTACCTCAAGAAACTCTAAATGTTTGGACATATATAATGATTAAACCAATTGATTTTTGTCTTTCCATATTGATAATCTTGAAGAATCAAATAAGATCAAATAATCATCCACCTTCATCTGAATGAATAAAATCGACACCATCGTGGAAATTTCTAAAATACAAGAGGATGTTCATGCATCCATACGGAATGATAGATCTTGATCATAAAAATAGTAATCAGAAAATCATATCCCATTAATATTATAATATAAAAGGTGATAATTAATAAGATAAGGTTCCATATTTCTTCGTGTATATATGAAGTGTCCATCCACACTCAATAATATTCAATATTTCATGATCTCAGAGTTTTAAATAATGAACGGATATAGAATGAATACTTGTGTTGATTTGAAGGCCCCTTAAAGAGGAATTAATATTGTATAAAAATATGTCATCCCTTACAATAAAAAGCGTTTTCTATACCCTTAATAATATACTAAAATATTTAGAGATAGAGATAGAGAGCTCTCATTTCAGAAAAACAGAGAATCCAAACAATGGTATTGAGGATCCATGTGATCCTTTCATGAGTAGTAGAAGAAAGAGAACCCATATTCTACTTTTGTCTCATTAAGGTATTAAAATCACATGAAACTATTCATGAGAATGTTATTATAATGAAAAACTCTAGTTATGTGGTAAAAAATAGAATACACTCTCAAAAAACAATTGTACTATGAAGGAACCTGCATACAACCATCATTCTCACATGAAGAAGAAGATAATATCAATTACTTTTTTACATAATTTAAATAGAATAAACCTATTAACTAACCTCGTTACATGATAAGGGAGGATGAGATCCAACAAATCACTTTTCATGGAGAAAATAGAAGACATCATGCTCTTTATTGCACAATCAAGAACCCATAGGTGTACACAAAGATGATAGTGCATGTTCACATGCATGCCATACAAGCATATAAATTACCATGAATATTTGAATAATAACATATGAAAAGAAACTGAATAGTGAGGTAAATAACATAAAATCACAATAAAAAATATTTTAAAGGGTTTAATTTTGATAAGTCCATGTATTATGTATAACATATGCACGTTGATTAATTAAGGAAGAAGACAAAATTGATATGAATTATGGAATATTATATTTATAATTTTGATATAATATTTTTAGTTAAACTATATGTTCAATCTTAAACATATTGAATATAACTGGGATAGCTGGGGAAAAGTATTTCTTGTAAAGTAGTAATCAAAGTCCAACAGTTGAGGGATAATGTTGTTTTGTTGATGCAATGTAATCTAGTGTTGTACAAAGATCTTGTTAAGATGTTTTGTTGAATATTTTTTGAATATATTGTGTTACTAGTGCACACAGTTCCATTGGAAACAAGTAGTACACATGTATTTAATTACATTTACCTAGGAAGAGTTAAAATTTATTCCAATAAAATTATATTCCAATTCTAGGAATTTGTAATTATAAAAAAAGTTATAGTGATAATAGAATCAATGAAACAACCAGTGGTTAATATCTTCAAGGAGTAGGTATTTATAAAAAAAATGAAAAAATAATTATGTTCTACTATTTATTTTATTATATTCATTTCATTTGTAAATATTTTTTGAGTTTGCACAACAGATCCACTCCACTTAACCGTGGTAGTGGTTTGAGAGTAAGATGTGTGAATTGAAAAGAAATTAAAATTCACTAAAAGATGGCTACAATGATTAGTCCCTATAATGATTCCATACATGATTCATCTATGATCTAAAATTTATGACCTTTTATTACCCATTTATTAACAATTCCATGTTAACGTCATGTTTTAGTCAATGACTACTTTTTTTAGTGTATGTTTTGATTTTTTTTTTCGGTCTTATTAGATTGTAAATGATTCCATAATTTCCAAAATTTTAACCATGATATAAATATATTATATATTTAGAATAAATATTTTTAACGTGATCAATAAATTTTATAGACAAAAAAATGAAATACATCACTCATTGAGACGGTAGGTCGTACGTATTCATAGACGTTGTTTCCATTTCACCAACAGAATTAATGATAAACCGTTAAATATTATATTAAAATTAATAAATAATTAGTATTTCAAATATTTCATATATTTTATTTAAACTCATCCTTTTTTTCATTCCATGTAAATCGTGAATGAATCACATTGCTTCGCGATGCAGTGGTCTGCCGTATACGCGAACAACATTCTTTTAATCTCATAGATTGGAATGTAAGAATTAACATGTGATGTTATCATTATAGAAGAATATAAATACCATAAAAAAAATATATAAATAATTAATCCATCTTCATTTCCATCCATGAGCAGTGGTGAAGGAAAAAAATAAAATTGGCTCGTGAGGCAGTAGTCTTTCCTACACATGAATGATGATTTCATAACCCATTTGATGGGAGAGGATAAGGGTCTAGGTTACTCCATTAACATAATAACTTATAGGTATAGGAAATATTTTGATATTATTATATCATAATGGTTTAATAATAATTTAAATCGGTGGATTAGGAAAAAAATAAAATGCTGGATTAGGGATGTTACCTCTTCATTCAAAAACACTTATTAGTTTTCAAAAAAAGGCTTCTTAGGCATGATTTATGTCAAAATTATGTATTTTAGGATGATAGGGTCGAATTAATGAAGTTATTTTATTATTAAATATCTGATCCAAATGGTTTTTTTGTTGCGAATAGTAGAGGTTATGTGGTGGTCTTTTATAATTGAGTTGAGTGGCACAATTGTAATTTTTTAATATAAAAAGGTGTTCCAGCATTTTTCATTTTCCATAGGGATTTAAAATGGCCCATTATTTAAACTAGATTAGATAAGGTCTAAATATGGACTTAAAATGGGTGTTTCACATGTTTTGGGTCATTTTTAACAGTTATAAATTTAGTTTATCCTCCTTGTAAACAATTTCTCACCTTCACTACGGTATATAATTTTTTGTGTTTTTACTATTCATTATGTCTAAAATTTGTTTGAACTTATTATTAAATATATATTACGATTATTAAAAATATGGAATAAAATTTTCTAAATTCTATTATTAAAATTGGAAAATATTAAATTGAATTCAATCATACAAACATGACGAGAAAGCGGTTTTTTAAAGAAAAAATGATCAAAAGTTTAAACAGTTTTTTTATTAAAATTATTTATAAAAATTATTCTGATGTCCTAAATTGGATTTATAAATATATAATTGATTTAATTATTCTTTTAAAAAAATAAAAATAATGGTTATTTGTTTTTAAAAACATTAAAATAAATTATAATTATTAATAAAAACAGTATTTTTAACAATTCATTGAAAAATTTACCTTCTTAGAAATTTCACAAACAATCACACTAAGATAATTTTTACCTTATTACTTCAAAATTATATTTTTGATTAGAAAAAGTTTCTTAAATATTCAAATATTTTTCTTAGGTAATTTTCTCCCAGGCTGAAATAACTAGTTTTTAGAAAAATTATGTTTTTAATCATAAAATTGTATTTTCTCTTATATATTATATAGAAAAAACCTAAGATGAATGTTAAACTTTGGATTGAATATATAATATAAAAATTTATTTAAAATAAGTCACAATAATTTTTCTTTAATTTATCGAGGTAAAATATGGTTTTCTCATAAAAATTGTTTTTTAGAAGAATACAATTATTTGTTTTCAATCATTTTATTAATTTATAATTGATTGGTCAGAACAAAATCAATTTTATATACATGTCTAAAAAGTAAAATTCCATAATCCATTAATCCTATTCATACTCTGTATTCCAATAGTTATATGATAACATTCAAATTAAATAATAATATTATAACAGTATGTCATGTTTTGATTAAAAGTGATGTTGCGTGTAAGGTAAAATATCAAAAAGATTAAATCTATTTGAAAAAACAAAAAAACATAGTGTGTTACATGTGTAGAGATTAATAAATTTCTAATATTAACATTATTCTTGGATATTATTAATTTATTTCCAAGAATGTGTATATAACAAAGACTATCGTTCATATAAGGTATAATTATTATGAATTTATTATGATGGAATTTGGATTTACCAATTCCCCAACTATCTTCATAGATCAAATGAATGTAGTCTTTATAAATTTCCTCAATCATCATATGGTAGTTTTTAGTTATAATAATCTTATGTATTCCAAGATAATGTATGATGATGAATAATATTTTAAAATTTTGTTAAATACACTGAGGAATGGGAAGTTATATGATAAATTCAACAAATAAAAATTTTGACCCAAGAAAAATTCATTATTGGTTCATATAATATCTAGTGATGGTATAATAGTGGATTCCTTAAACACATAAGTTTTTGAGTAATTAACTAGGCCCATCAGACTGACTAAAATCTTTATTTTCCTTTGTTTTTCTAGGTATTACTAACACTTTATGATGGATTATGTATACGGATATAATATAATAATCATGTTGACATGGAATGGAGACATTTTACTTGGGATAAATGAATGTGATGAAATTTCAAAAGATTGGTTTGACAATGAACATATTCTAAAATTACCCCATTGTAGAGAATGTATTTTGTTCTATAGTGATGCATCAATCAATAGACTCAAATCTGTCCTCTTTTAGAATGATGTGGGGGAAAATTATTCCTCTTTTCAATTATAAATTAGAGAGTGAAATCAACTAAATTGTTATTTATAATTAGAATTTGTATTTTTTCATTAAAAATATATTGGTATTATTTTTTTAGTGAAGGTAATGAAATATATACGGATCATAAAATCATGATGTATATATTCACATAAAAAGAGTTGATTATGCTCCAAATGAGATGTTTGAAAATGAATAAAGATAATTATTTCTCATTACCCTACTAATATGGAAAGAAAAACATGGTTGCTAATTCTCTATGTCAGAATGACCATGATAATTTTCCAATGGTGAGGATTAGAAGAGACAAAATACTTATGTATTTTCAGATTATAGACCTTAAAATTAAAAGAAATAGATAATGATCCAATATTTCCTAGATTATTATTCAACCATTCGTCTATGTGAGGATTAAAGATGAATGCAAGAAATATGTTAAACTACAGAAGAAGTTGTCATTTGTTCCTAAGTTCAACCGTGATTTTGATGGAATGAGGTGGTTTAGGAATATTTTAGGTGTACCAATAATAAAATATTTGAACGGAGTTGTTTGAAAAATCATATTTCATCATTATTTAATCATACTAGAAGAGTGAATATGTATAGTGATATGAAATTGTATTTAGGGTGGCAAAACATGAAAAGGGATAATCCCTAGTGTCTCATTACTTAGTATGTCATCAATTTAACGAAGAGAGATAAAATCCTAAGGGTTTTTTATTACCATCGGCCGCCCCATAATGAAAACCTAAAAACACCACTATGGATTTCATCATCCGAATATCCAAAACATATTAAAGGAAAAATTCTTCTTGGGTATCATTTGATCACGATATGAAGTTAGTAGATTTTATTTCAATCATAGAATATTTTCATCTCAACAAACTTGTATATACAATAAAAAAGTGGTTAGGTTTCATAGAGAAACAGATTCTATTTTATCTTGTCGGGATTGGAGGCTTACATTTACAATATGTAAAAGACTTCAACAAGGTTTTAATGTAGAGATAAAATTTAGCATTGTATAGAATCCTCAAATAGATGGTCTATCACATAGTACCTTTAAAACCCCAGATGATATGTTGGGAGACTATTCTACGGATTTCAAAGTTTTTTTGGATAAAAAATGTTCTCTTGTCATGTTTATTTATAACAATATATTTCATTCATGAATTAAGATAGATCCTTGTGAAGGACTCTATGAAAATAAGTGAAAAACCACAATGTTATTGGATAAAGTCAGAGAGAGAAAACTATTGGGGCATGAGTTATTTGATGAAATGGAATATAAGGTTAGAGTGATTCTGTATCACATCATGGAATCTCAAATTTGAATGAAAAGTTATGATAACAATCTTCAATGAGAACAATAGTTCAAAGATTGTGACTAGGTAATCCTAAAAGTATCTCCTTGTAAAATGGTTATGGGATTTATAAAAAAAGTACAAGTTTACACCATAATATATTTTTGTCTTAGAAATTATTAGTTGTATTGGTAAAGTATATTATCGCTTGGACCAAATATTTAATCTTTCTCAACATAATTATATGTTTCATGTATCTCTCCCGAGGAAGTACATACCAAATCCTTTAAATTTACTAAACTATGTGGTTATACCACTAGATAATGATCCCTATTATGAGAAACTACAGGTTGAAATTATAGATATAAGAGAGAATGTGATTCAAAACAAGACTACTCACATCGTTATCATTTTATGGTGATTCAAAAAATTTAAGGAATCTATGTGGGAACTTGAAGATGTGATGAGGTAGAAGTATCCTCATCTTTTTATCATGGTCATGAATTGTTTACAGAAACATTATTTTATGATTGGAATAACGTAACACCCCCTGATTTAAAATATATATTTTCCATTAAATTTTTAAGGACCCAGACCCAATTTCCCCATTCTGGTGCATTACTACCTTACATAGGCATGATTACACGAAAGTTGTATCCCAAAGGAACAAATAATTTAGTAGATTTGGAAAACCAAGTACATACATAAGTTCAAAATTACAATATTAAATGAAAAAAGATATAAAATTTCCAATAGTAATATCCACTACTCTAATATTATCCTTTCAATTCAATCATAATATACATATTCATGTCCGAGTAAAAAATTAAAACACAAGATTTGATGAGCTCAGATGATCAATAAGGGTAAACAATACTGTGAAAGATATCATAATCATAAAAATTAGGCATGGAGAAAAAGTTAATAAATGTTCCTTGAAAAATAATAAACTCAAAATCATTATGGAAGAAATATTAGCTATGAAAATATTTCTATAATAAAACATAATGATGATTATTCTACTCCTCAAATAACTACATGAAATTTGAATTTATATCATCATAATGAAGGAAATTCATATGCTAGAATTTCTGATACATACCATGAAAGCCTCATTAAAGACATGTAAAATATATTAAGGCCTCTACCAAGAAAAAAAATAAAAATGGGAAAGGCCTCAGTCAAGACATCTAAAAAATATTAAGACCCCTACCAATACCATATCTATTTGTCTCAAGAGACATACTGACGGATCAAGGGGCTATAGCTGGCACCACAAACCACAAAATAAGCCTAATTAATTCCTCATAAGGTTAGTCATACACATAAACAACATATATATTGATACTGAATATAACATATGATATATAGATAACTTTCACCGAACATTAATCATAAACACTAACCATTTAGAGTAAATTGTTGAAAGGTTTTAAGATAGAACATTCATATTCAAACTAATGATATACCATTAAATTAAATATGGTATATTATACCATAAAATACTAATCCCAATAATTCATAATAATCAATAATATTGTTGAACGTATTCAGATACTCTTATAAAATCATCGAGTAATTATTGAGATAAATACTATTTTACTTTGAAAAGAAGAATTTTTTTGTAAAGTATTTTTATAAAACTATAAATTATGTAAGATAGTATTTTCATAATAAAATATGTTATTTTATAAATATAATGTTTTCTAAATTAAGATTATATAGTTCCCTTTAAAATAGGTAAGAATTTGAGAAATTTCCGGGAATTAGGCTTGTATTTGGGGAATATTATTTTGAATTATCCTTTTAAAATGTTTAACAACTCATAAAATAAAGATGTATTTTTTGTGGTAATCAAATATAGAACACTAAAACATAATTTTTGAGGATTAAATAATAATAAAATATAATTTAATTGAGGTAGGTACATAATAAAAGTAACCCGAATGAAAATGACGATTCTTGTGGAAAATCATTACCTTAAGTCCAATGGTGTTCCTCACTTGTTCTTAATGACCTGAATAAACAAATTTAGGTTCATAAATTAATGATTCCATATCCTCCCCAACTTTTAATTGATTTATTTTAACATTATTATGTTCCATCATGGCATTTTTATGGGTTAAGAGATTCAATTTCATTACATGGGGGGATTTTCTTCCTTAGTTTTCATGATTGGTTTACATATATGCATGTACGGATAAACATGTAGAATGAGAATGGTTTTCCAGAATTCAATTTATATTTATTAGTGATCATACATAAGATTACATAGTTATAAAATTCATTTGGTTATTTTTTAGTGAAGACAAATCATTATATAAATCATTAATGATAATTGATTAGGTTATTTGGTGATTTTTTATCACAACAAAATCATTTTGATCTATATATTAATACAATTTGTAAAAAAAGATTAAAAAACCTCAAATAGGATATATTACCTATATAATAATCTGGTCCAACCATAACAATTGTTTCATGATCATAACTGAAGATGTCAATAGAAATTCAAAACCCATCGTCCTTGAATGTGATAAATTAACACATCTCAGATGGTGCTTTCATTTCTAGTATAAAATAAGGGGAAAGTAGAGATAATGATAAAATATTTCATTATAATAACAACATTCTAGTTCACATAATTTATTAGAGTTATCATATCATTTTTATGAGTATAGGTGAGGAATTAAAATGAAAAGAAAGGAACTCGAAATAAAAGAAATGAGAAGAGGAATTTACCTCTTGAAGTTATCTTCCTTGAGAGCATTTTTAGTGTAGTTTTTTTTATGATACCAAAGTATTTTTTATGTGGGGAGGAGATTTTTTGGATATTTGAGTAGAATTTAGGCATGGTACAAGGCATGAAAGGATTGAAAAGAAAATGGAGTGAGGGGGCATTTATAGTTGGGGAGAGGGGTCATTTTGGAATATCTTATACGTTATTTAATCATTTCCCTCAAGACAAAAAATAGTGTTGGTTCATGTGTCCCATAATAGTAAAAATTTCATGTGTGTTTTGACCAAGTGTGCTTACACTATCCATGATTCATGGAATAGTGAATTTAACTGATAATGTACGTCTACAGTAAAATAACGTATTTTACTATTCATAAAAAATTTTATTATAAAAAAACAAAAAAATCTCCTAAACCATTTTTTGATGTGTACAATATAAAAATAAACACCATTTATATATAATAATATTCTAAATTTTATTAATTTAATTTTTAAATAAAATAATAATTTATACGAAAAGTGACAATTATGAAACTATAATTCGTTTTATATCACCTTCATTGATTAATCAACATCTTATAATCTTATAACATTAAGAAAATAAATAATAATATGATTTACTACTCATAAATGACGTTTATTATTAATATTACTATTCATAAGCTTATCTTACTATTCCCAAAAAATTAATTTTATCTTATCAGAATCTAAAGATCTTACTGAACACAACCATGTATGTCAATTATTTGAAATTCAAATAATAAATTTGGAAAAATTATTATTATTGTCTAGGTTATAACATGTTTTTTTGAGAGTCAGTTTTTCATGAATAGAATATTATATTTAATTTCAAATCCTTGGGGTGATACATTCTCCCCTCCTTACAAAAATGCCTTTCCTGAAATTCATTGTATTTTACCTCAGAAAATGATTTGGGTAGGTATTCATCATAAGCTCCTCAAGCACCTACGTTTCCTATTTGATTTTATAATTTTTCCAAAGTCCCTTTTATAGAAAAGATATCTGATTCCTCAAAACCTATTCTTTAGTGTCGAGAATACAGATAGGATCTTCAAAGTAAGATAAGTCACATTCCAATTATATACCTTCACAATTGAGGTCATGCATTGGGTCTGGCATGTACTTTCTCAACTATGGGACATGAAATACATTGTTTACTTTAGATAGGCTCAGCGGCATATCCAAATGATATGAAACATCTCAAATTATCTTTAGAATTCCAAATGTTCCAATGTAAATAGGGCTTATATTCCCTTTCTTCCCTAATGTTGTAACACCCTTCCATTGAGATACAATCAAGAAAACTTAATCTCACACATGAAATTTGAAATCTGTCCTTTGATTATCACCATAGATATTTTTTCTTCTTTGAGCTAATTTGGTATGAGTTTGAATAGTATTTACCATTGATTTTGTTTCCTCCGTATGCTCTGGGCCCAAAAGATTCTTTTCTCCAACCTCATCACAACATGTAGGTGAACATCATCCCTTTCCATACAATGCTTCATATAGTTCTATTTGAATACTTTAATGGAAACTACTATTGTAGGAAACCCCTACTAAAGGTAAACATTGATCCCACATAACTTAGAAGTTATGTGAACATGTTCTCAACATGACTTCTAGGGTTTAGATCTTCCTCTGTGGTTGCCCATTAGTTAAAGGGTGATAAACAATACTCAATTGAATCTCGGTATACAAATAATTATGAATACATTTCCAGAATTTCAATGTAATTTATGGATCATGATCAAACACAATTGAGATTGGTTCTCCATGAAGTCTCACAACATCATTGATATGGAGTCACTCTAGGAACACTAGTGGGAAATTCTTGCTTATACAGAGGAAATGTTCAAATTTCTTAAGTCGATCAAAAATCACCCATATCGCACCATTCTTACTTAGAGTTTTAGGTAATCGAGTGAAAATATCCATAGCGATGTCACCCCATTTCTATTCAAGAATTGGTATAGGTAGCATGACTCCTCTTGGATGTTGTATTTCAGAATTTACTTATTGACAGACTAAACATCTTGATACGTAATCAGCAATTTCCCACTTTATTCATTCCCACCAAAAATATTCTGTGAGATATCTATACATTTTATTTCTACTAAGGTGTATAGAGAATTTCTAGCTATGAGGATCATACAATAACTCCATTTTCAGTTAAGGTATAGAGGGAACACATATCATCTTCCAAAATTTTATAATTCCATCTTCACACATGAAGTCAGAAAACATCCCATCATTCACACCTTTAATTTTATTTTGAAGATTCTCATCACCAAACTAAGAAGCTTTGATCCTTTCCAATAAAGATGGTTGGGAAACCAAATGAAAAATTAGTGATATTTCGACTTCTTTGATAATTACCATATCTATGTTTACTAGATCCATAAACACAAGATCCCTTTCAATCCTAATTTTTTAGGACCCCATGATCCTACCAGATGAATGCATCAATAACCTTATTTTCCTTTCCTAGGTGGTAGTGTATCGAACATTCATAATCTTTGTGTAGTTCAAGCCATATACTTTGTCTCATGTTGAGTTATTTATGTGAGAATACATATTTCAATATATTATGATCTGTATATATCTCAAATGGTTACCCATATATATATTTTCACCATATCTTCATAGCATAGATTACATCTGCTAACTCAAGATCAAGAGTATGATAGTTTTGTTCATTAATTTTTATCTTCTGTGATACATAGGCAATAACTCTATCATTCTATATAAGGACACAAAAAAGTCCTTTATTTGATACATCATTATAGACCACAAATCCACCATTCCCAAATAGTAGATTAAAGATTGTATAATTCACTAATCTCCTTTTGAATTCTTCAAAACATTTCCCACAATCATTCTTCCATATTCACTTACCCTATTTACGTGTAATCTTGGTCATTGGGTTGGATAAACGGGCGATGTACTGAATTAAAAACCAACAATAAACCACTAAACCAATAATACTAGGCACCTCAGTTATGTTTTTTTAGAGTAGTCCATTCTTGCATATCCTTTTTCTTCACTGGATCGGTAAATATTCCATTTTTAGAGACAATGTGGGTATGAAAGGAAACTGAATGAAGCCAAAATTCCCACATTCTAAACATCCCATATAATTCCTTTATTCTAAGAGTATTTAGAATATTGTTCATGTGATTTTCATGATATTAATTTAATTTGGATTATACCAAGATATCATTAATAAATAAGATATCAGTTTCATCAATATACTCCTTGAAAAGATTATTTATTATATCCATGAAAACATAGGGTGAATTAGACAATCCAAATGGAATTATTGGAAAATCATAATTCCCATACATGGTTTGAAGCACTGTATTTGGAATATCTTCTTTCTTCACATGAAACTGATGATATCCAGATCAAATGTAAATCTTTGAAAACTATTCAGATCTATGAAGTTGATAAAATAAATCATCAATGTGAGGTAAGGGATACATGTTCATTATTTTTATAGGATTGATCTCTCTGCAGGTGATGCACAACCTCATAGATCCTGCTTTTGTTTTAATGAAAAGAATAGGGGATCCCCATAGAGGAACACTAGGGCGAATAAATACTTTATCACTCAATCACTCTAGGTGTTTCTTTAGTGATAATAATTCTACAATATCTATTATACAGGGAGTCTTTCAAACAGGTCTTGAACCAAAAATTAAATAAAAATAGAATTCAACTTCCCTCTCTTGATGATGATCTGGTAAATCCTTAAATAAAACATCAATATATTATTGAAAAAAATGTACGTTCTAAATTTGAATATTTCATTACTCACTCATAGATATTTTACTAACATCCTCTCAAAGAAATTCATTAAGTAGATATACTGAGGGTAGATCTATATAAGAGATAGATGATGTTATTTCTGCTCTAAAGATAATGAATTCTACATCATTATCAAAAAAATTATCCTCCTTCTTCATGAAATAGATTTTAAAATCATGATTTAAAATACAATCCATAAAGAGAATTATATCAAATTCTATCATGGATGTGACAATAAAATCAGTAGATTGAGAACATTTATATGCCATAATGGGTACTTCCTGACACCTCTTTGTCGCAATAATACTTCCCTTATGAGTTATGATAGAAAACCCCCTTATTAAATCAAAATTTTAAAATATAATTTTCTTCTAAAATTGGGAAGATATGAAAGATTGTGATGATCTAGAATCAAATAAATCATTGGTTTTGTTTGAGTAAATTATTAATGTACCTTCCACCACATCATTAGGAACGTCAATATATGCAGTTTTGATCACATATGCTTGACTCTGCTCCCTTGAATTTTTCTGTGGCATGTTTCCTTGACACTTTCGAAAATTATTAAAATAGTTTACCATATTTATAAAATTATAACATTGAACATTAATAGATACTTTCTGCCCCTTACAATCACCATATTTATGGACTTTCTATCCACACTTGTAGCACATCACTTTTTTTAACGTAGGCACCAAGGTGTTTCCTTCCATAATTATAAAATGATGGAAATTCAACTCTTCCATTCTACCCCATTTTCTTATTTCCTTTACCAATGTTTTCAATATCCCCATTCTTCTCTTTCATTACTTTAATGTCATCAGACTTATCAAACATGTTTTCTATATTGATAATATTTGAGACAATGTCTTCGTATGATGAGAATGATTGGTAGACCAATACTAGTCAGAGGAATGGATTTATACCATCAAATAATAGATCAATATTACTCTATGGATTTCATATATATTACACATCATGCCTTTAAAACCTTATAAAATTAGAATTATACACTGCAACATTCTTATCATTATTTTCTCTAGAATTCAAAAACTACCTTTCCATAAATTCTCATTGTTCACAAAGTATTTCTCTAAGAACAATTTTTTTAATTCACTTCATTTATTTTTTTTTCTATTTGTTAATCATCCTCTTTGTTTTTAATTAGTAACCACCATTTATTACTATCACTTGATAGAAGATAATCTTCCATAACAATTTTCTCCATTTCGTTACTTCCCAAGGTGAAAATATCTTCTCTAAGGAACTTATCCACTATTCCACTATGAATGGGTTTGCAGTCCCATTAAATGATGGAGTCTGTTGTCTCCTAAAGTGATATAAAATAGATCCTCCACGTTGTAGATCCAGATTATCTATATGGTTAAGTTTATTTTTCATAACCTAAGTTAGTTTTCTTAGTATATTTATAAGTTTCTCTGCATCTATCGCAGCTCCAGATCCAACATCATTATCTTTAATAGGAGGGAAATCACTACATGGGATATTCACATTCATGTTGTTTCCATTACTTCCAATAGTCTCTATTTCTAAATAATTTTGTACACTACATTAGGTTATGAGTCATTACATACTATCTCCACTTATAAAAATACTTATCATAAATTGAAATCATATGGATGGATAACCCCATAATAAAAAACATGGTTTCCTTGAGGAAACATTTACATTCAAATTATTCATAACAGATTGTAAATAAAATGTTAATTATCTTAAGCATATCTCCTGGTAGTTTCAAACCATGTGTGCATTAAAGATCGTTGTCTTGTACCAGGAATCCCCCTGTCATTATAGAAACTCCTTCGAGATTTCCCAATCCTAGTTACATTTATTCCAGAACCACATCCACTTGTAATATCCAGTCGGGGGTGTATTTCTCAAAAATATCCACATAATATACTCCTTACCAAAATTATAGGATACTCTTGTATACATATCCTCAAAGTCTATATCGAAGTTTTGTTCTCTAATCTAGATTTTCTAAATTTAGTTTCCAAATTCTCTACTAAACATCCTTTGATACCAACTATAAAGACCCAACCCTAGTTTCCCAGAACCGGTGCCTTATTACATTAATTTATAATGATTACATGAAAGTTTTATCCTAAAGGAACGAATAGTTTAATAGATATGGAAAACCAGATACAACCATAAGATAAATATTACAACATTAAATGAAAAATAGTGACCCTAGCCTTTTACATATAACATTACACGATATTAAGCATATTTATATATCATATTGCAAGCCATGGATCATTATGTCTAGTGTCTTGGAAGACTTGGTACATAAAACATAAAACATGGGGCAAAAAACACTTCATTATTTAATTGCTATAAAAATCTCTAAACAACCATTGTGCCCTTACTTCCTCATAAGGTACCTTGGGGACCACATGAATAAAGGGATGAGATAAAATCTTAGTAAGGGAATGAACATATGAATAAAGTTTAAGAACATGAGTTAGAAGGCATAACATAATGATATAAAAAACATGGAACCCAAGAAATTATACAATTTAAACATGGGATCATATAAACATGGAATCATATAAATGTGGTAGAATCATAAAATATGTCTTTAATATGAGTCAAGGAAAACCGCCAATATCATTTCCCATTGTAGTACGGGTCAAATCTTACCACCAATCTCATTTCATATAGTAGTACGATTCAAGGATATCCGCTAAACCGCTTTCACATAGCATCTCATGAGACATAACTTTACCCAATTAATTTGAAATATCTCTAGGTGCACTATATTAAATTTCACGAATATGTTTACCACATAAATAGTAATGCATAATCAATATAACATAAACATAAGAGTTACCCATGTAAATAATTGGGTACCACAACCATGTCATAAAGCATAACCAATGGGTGTATCATGATAGTGTCCATGAGAGAAAGGAATTAGAACATACATGTAATTTCATAAGGTAAAATAGTCATATATCATGGAAACTAATTTCAAATATAAGTGACAATATTTAAGAAATGTATTTAAGTAATTTTAGAATTAAAACATTTTTGTGCGGTTTTAAGGAAAATACTATAGCGATTTTATAATTTAGAATAAGAAAATATTTAACCAAAGAATTGAACCAAGAAGTTTTTCATTATAAAATGACTGATTTTATGAAAAAAATATATTTTAAAAAAAAGGGTATATTGTGCTTGAAATTCTATAAAAAATCAGGAAGTTCCCTTATAAAAAGTTTTCTTATCAGAATGTATTAAGGATGGAATATTTTAAAACTTATATATGCCAAAAAGAGAGTGATTAAAGGGTCATGGTAAATGATTTTTTTAGAACTAAAAAAAATTTAGAATACGTAAATAAATATATAAGATAAATCTATTTTGATAAAAATAATGATAAGTCAACCCAAATGAACAAAGGTTGGGCTCGTAGAATTTGTTATGGTTTGTCAGCATGGTGTCTGGTGTACCTAAGAGGGCATGATGAGAGAGAAAAAGGGTTTCTCTAGACGTATAATTCTTCAGTACAATATTATGGACGTTTGAAATCAGACCCCATCATTTGGGATTGAACATAAAATGGTATAACATAGAGGACATCTTGATTAAGAGTGAAATGGAGAGGATTCCTTAACTTAAATATGAAGTTGTTATCCACTTGTTATTAATGACCTGAAATGTAAAATTAGGTTCTTTAATTAATAATTAAAAAAACTATTATATATGAAAAATATTTATTATAACATTTTATGTTCAATTATAACAATTTTATTGGTTATGATGTTCAATTTTATTGTTCGGGTCTGTTTGCATTCTTGGTTTTAATGATTGGTTCATGTTTGGAAAAACATGTATGATGAAGGAGGTTGTACAGAATTAATGTTATATTTTATTATTGAAAATATAGATTATTACATGTTTGAAACGTAATTTTTTTACATGGAGTGAATTTGAAACATTATATATAACATTAGTGACAACCGTTTTGGGTTAATCGGTGGGTTTGATTATAATGAACATGTTTTGATTTATAACTTAATACCATTAGTACAAATGGATTCTTGAAGCATAAAAACGATATATTACTTATATAGTAATATGGATAAACCATAACAAAAATGATTTCATGACCATAATAAAATATGATAATAGAAATTGATAAATTGTTGTCCTTGATTGTGATAAATTAACACATCTCAAACAGTGCTTTCATTTCTTTCAAATAAAAAGTGGAAAAAGAAGACAAGATAATGAAGTATCTCATTAGTATAATAGAATTATAGTAAATTTTTGTTACTAGAGTTATCCTACAATTTGGTTGAAGGTAGGTGAGGAAAGAAACAATAAAATAAAAGAACATAAATGAAATGAAAGAATTGGAAAGAGGAATTTACCTCTTGAGTGTACCTCAATTGAGAACCTCTAATGGGAAGAGGTTTTGGTATTTTGAAGATACTATGGTATTTTGAATGTGGGGGAGTATCTTGCGGAGAGATTTAGGAAGAATATTGGCAAGGCACAATGATTGAGAAGAATGAAGATAATAAGTTTGAATTAGTGGTATTTATAGTAGAGGGGAGATGGGTCTTCATAATATTGTAATCATTAATTTATTATTTATTCAAAAGACAAGAAATAGTGAGTATTCCATGACCTAAAGTAGTAATAAATGCATGTGTGTTCATGATTTGGGTGCTTATGGCACTTATGATTTCAGGAATAGTTGATTTACAATATAATGTATTTATATGGTAAATTAATGGTTTTTACTATTCACGAAAAATTCATGTATTTTAGAAAAAACGCAAAATTTCACCCTAGCCATTTTTTGTGGTATAGAATCCATAAATAAAATCCATTTTTCAATAATAAGATTCTAAATATTATTAATTTATTATTTAATTCAAAACATTATTTTCATGAAAAATATAGATTTTAAAGCATTTATTTTGTTATTCATAAATATAGTTATATCACACTTTCCCTTGAATCATATTTATATTCTATCATAGGTAATGTTACTATTAATTTGGGTAATTCTCTATTTATAAGAGTAAAATTTCTATTCAAAAAGGTCTTTTATAATTCACAAAAAATTATGATGGTCATATTAGACACCCAATAACTTAATGATCACAACTGTGTCGATCAGATTTTCAAAATTCAAATCACATAAGTGAAAAAAATATGCTTAAGGGTCACATAGCCCATAGTAGTTCATTATGTTGTGATTTCATGTGATTATATATCATAATAATAAGAAATTAAATAGCATTTATAAAACATTGTGTCATCACAGTCTTCCCTTTTTATGAAATTTTTCCCTCAAAATTTTGTTTTACATTCAATTTTATAAATAGGTGTGTGTACTTTTCCTTCATTGCCTCCTCTAGTTCCCATATTTTCTCTTCATACTTATGGTTTTTCTATAGTAACTTGACCAGGTGAGTAGTCCTGTTGCATAGAACTTTGTCTCTACGATCCAGGATCTTCACTGGATGCTCCTTATAAGAAAGATCATCCTCCAACTGTATCACCTCTAATGAGAGTACATGTGAAGGGTCTGGTATGTACTTCTTTAAGAGGGATACATGGAAGCCATCATGTACTTTTGACATAGTAGGTGGAAGTGCCATTCTATTGGACACAACTTCTAATTAATCAATGATCTGAAAGAGGATGATGTACATGGGAGTTTGATTTCCTTTAATTCCAAATATCACGACTTTATTACACAGAGATATGCATAGAAATACCATTGATCCAACATTGAACTCATGGTCTCATCAATGATTATCAACATAACTATTCTGTCAAATATGGCCTATCATGATATGCTTCTCAATGGTTTTTACCTTCTCCACTATTTTTTCGACCATTTCAGGTCCTAGAATCTTACTCTCACCGACCTCATCCCAACATTCTGGTGTTCTATACCTTTTCCTATAAGGGGATTCATATGGTTCAATTTGGATGATCGAGTGGAAACTATTGTTGTAAGATAATTAAACTAGTGGAAGATGTTGGTCCTATCTTCCTTTGAATTCCATAGAACTTGCTATTAACATGTCTTACAATGTTTGAATAGTCTGATCAGATTGGCCATCAATTTGATGATGAAAGGAAGCTCTGATGTTGAGATCAGTGCTTCGAGCATGTTGGAGTCATTTCTAGAAAATCGAGGTGAATCTTAGATCACGATCGAATACAATAGATAGTGGTACTCTATGTAGACTTACAACTTATTTGATTTAAATACATGAATTTTGATACAATGATAAGTCCTCTCAAATTTCTATAAAGTGTTTTGTCTTTGTTAGATGATCCACAACGACACTTATAGCAATATTTTTTTGGGATGTCCTTGGAACTCTAGTGAAAATTCCATGGCAATGTTCTCCCACTTCCATGTTTGTTTGGGTAGTTATTGCATCATCCCCTTAGAATTCTGTCTCTAAACATTCAAATTCTAACATACTAGACAATTTTATGTTTATTCAGCAATCTACCTTTTCATATTGTCCCACAAAATGTTTTCACAGAGATCTCAATACATCTTTGTGCGCCCTAGGTGGATTGAGAAGGTTGAGCTATGTGCGTCATTCAGAAGATCCTTCTTTATCTCTAGATCAGATGGTTCACATAATTGTGACCCAAATCATACAACTCCTTACTCATCAGTCTTGAACTCTAAGGATTTACCATTTCTGATATCTTCCACCCTCTTCAGAATTTACACATCATTTATTTGAGAATCCTTTATTTTCTCCATGAGGTATGGTTGAGAAATGAATTGAGAAAGTATTGATGATGTTCATCCCTTAATGATTACCATGTACGTACATTGTAAATATAATAATATTGGAACCTTTTCCATTCTCATCATTGATAAAGATTCATGATCCTTTTTTACTTATAGCATCCTCCACCTTCTTTGCTTTACTGGGATGGTAGTGGATTGAGAAGGTATAATCATTAATGATATATATCCATCTTTATTAGCTCATATTATTCTCTTTCTGTGTGAATATATATTTCATACTCTTGTGATCATTATATATCTCACACTTCTTCCCATAGAGATAATGCCACCATATTTTGAATGCAAAGATCACAGCCACCAAATCCAGATCATGCATGGGATAGTTTTTCTCATTGATTTTCTACTGCCTTGTGGCGTAGGCTATCACCTTATCATTGTTCATTAGCACACAGCTTAATACCCCCATTGAAGCGTCATTGTACACCACAAAAGAGTTCTTCACTTATTGGGAGTGTGAGTACTAGTGTAGTGATATTTGTTTTTCAACTCCATAAAAGAGTCTTCACATTCATGAGTCCAGAGAAACATTACTCCCTTCCATGTCAGCTTAATCATTTGGTTTTACAATCATGAAAAGTTCATCACAAATCGTCAATAATACCCGGCTAGACCCAGAATGGTACGGATCTCCAATATAGTTATTGGACTAGGCCACTCTTCAATTTCCTTTGTCTTATAAGGGTACACAGATATCCCTTTGATGGTGATAAAATTCCCCAAGAATGATACTTCCTCCATAAAGACCTCACATTTACTATACTTTGCATACAACTTCTCCCATCGCAAAGTACTTAACATAGTATTCAAATGCTTCTTGTGTTCCTCCCTGCACTTGGAGTATATCAGAATATCATCGATAATGACTACCAAAAATTTGTCAAGGTAATCTCTAAATAAACTATTCATAAAACCATGAAAATTGTTGGAGAAATAGTGAGTTCAAAGGGAATCACTATAAACACATAATGTTCATACCACCTTCAAAAGGCAGTCTTGGGAATATCTTCCTTCCTCACCTTTAATTAGTGATATCCGGACTGAAGGTCCACATTAGAGAAATAACTGGCCCAATGAAGCTGATCTAACAAGTCATCTATCCGAGGAAGGGGATACATTTTCTCTATAGTTATTTTATTTTGTTCTTGATAATCAATAAAGAGGTGCATTGATCCTTCCTTATTCTTGACAAAGAGGCCTGGCGCACCCCATGGTGATGCACTAGGGCATATAAATCCCTTCCCCAGATTCACCTATAACTACTTCTTCAACTCTTCCATCTCTATTGTGGACATTCTGTATAGTGTATTTGATATAGGAAAAGATCTAAGAATATGTTCAATTGAGAACTCAACCTCTCGATCAGGAGGAAGACCCGAAAACTCTATAGGGAATACATTAGTGTAATCCCTCACGATTGACATGTCTTTAAGAATGATTCTATCCATTTTATAAATCATTTGAGCTAGATATGATTTCTCATAAGGAAACAATATCCAAACATGAGCTGATGATTCTAAAGGATATTAATCATCCTCCTTACACTTTTAAATAATCGGAGGATGCTTCGGGTTGTGAAGTTCCATCTCCCTTTCCTTACTGTTGATGTTGTACTTATAAAAAGATAACCAATCCATTCCCAAGATATCATCGAACTCCACTAATGGAATTATGATGAGATTTTTCGGGATTTTCAGTCCACAAACGATAACCGAGGAGGATTTATAAAACACAGACCAAATAATTTTCACAATCACTATTCTCAAAGATAACTTTTTTCTATATTATGATGTGGTGATTCAATAGGTCTACTAAAATTGCATGATATGAATGAATTTGTATAACTATAATCAAATAGTATGTCCGCTATTCATGAATGAATAACTAGTGTACCTGTCACCACATTGTTGTTTGGATCCCCCTTAGTAGTAGTGATAGCATGATCCCTACATTTTTTCCTTGGAGGTTGTTGTTGATTTCCTCCATCAACCCTTATCATAGGGAAATTTTTCTCTTAATACATATTCTCATTACAGTTGTAACACTACAAGAATGGATGAGCATTGATCTGAACCTTCCTTTCTTCTTCAACCATAGTGGTATTTTTCATATCCGTTTGGCATTTCTTAGCCTGATGTCCAGAATTTCCACATTTGAAGCAATTGTTGGTGTTCTTCATATAGTTACCAACATTATTCTTCCCAAAACTTTTATAAGGGGAAATGTTATTCTTATTTCCATTATAGTATTTTTTTTGTTGAACCACCCATGTTGTTCTCCATTTTTCTCTTCTATTCTCTAGGACCAATAGACTACTGAGAGTCTCCAATCTCCATTTCAACCATGATGGAACAAAAGACAATATCCTCATAACCGTCGATGTCTCCAATCACCAAAACTATTCGTAGACTCAGCAATAGTATTATATATAAGATATCCTCCTTGATTTCCATGTTCTTGACAAATAAAGTGGCGTACCTTGAAAGCCTTGCAATGCTTTCATAATATTCCCAAATAGAATCATCTTCCTTTTGTTTCTGTTCGATGAACTCTCTTTTCTTCTTGAGATGGAGGGTTTGAGGAAAATATTTATTAAAAACCATCCTCTTAAATTACTCCCAATCTAGGGAATCAATTTCTTCATAGGACATTTAATTCTTGATTACTGTCTACCACTGATCAGCTTCCCAATCGAAATAGTAGACCAACAGTACAAGTTTAACTTCTTCTAAGCACTGGAGGACTGAGAATATATTTTCAATGGAGTTAATACACTTTTATGTGAAGAGGGGATTAGAATATACACTAAACATGGGAGGAATTTTCAACATGAAGGATTATATAGCAACATGATCTTCCCTTGGAAAAGGATGGAATTCTACAATATTTAAATTATTATTCATTACTTGAGCCAGTTGATTAAGTTTTATCATGATGTTTTAAGAACCCTTTTCCCATCCTATTAGCAATATCATTAGGAAGAAATCTTTATATTTCCTATCACATTGGTTATTGGATCATGTTCTTATATTTCCCAACATTAACTAAGAAAAAGAATGTACAACTAGAGGGCTTGAATAATTATATATTGAACAGAAAAGTGGAACTTTTGAACAAAAAAATGATAAACTTGTAGATGATAATTATATCTTATATTGTGATTTATTTTCTTTAAATCAAGATTATCCTTGATCTATTTCTTGAAATATATTCTTATGGGATTTATTTTTAATTTTCTTAATAATGGTTTGTACAAATCTCATGAATTTTCCAAAACATATCCACCGAGAGTGTCAATGCCAAGAGTGTTGTATGGACATTTGTTGTATACCAGGACCACCCATGTCAAGCCCAAAACTCCTTGTCATAGTTTCCACTCCTAGGTACATCAATGACAGAGCTGCCTCTACCTATTTGTATCCAAAAAATTACATACATTATTGAAGAAACACTTACTATATACTAACCAAAATTTAGGGATGTTTTTTAATACTTAGTCTCATCCTTAAGGTTCTCACAAAGGTGACCTATTTCTAATCTCCAAAAATAATTACACCATCCTCTCATAACAACTATGGAAACCCAATCCTTTTTCATATAACATTACATGATTTTAAGAATAATTATACATAAGATTACAAGACAAGGATCGTTAAGACTAGTTTCTTGGAATAACATGTACATAAAACAAAAAAACATGGGGATAAAAACCCCTTCTTTATTTATTCTCCATAAAAATATCCAAACTTAAATTGAGCCCTTACATCTATATAGGGTACCCTAGGGGACACATGTACAAATATATGGGCTAAAAATCCTATTAATGGAATGAACATTAAAATAAACTTAAGCGAATGAGTTACAAGGCATGACATGATGATATGAAAAACATGGAGATTAAAAAATCATATCATATATTATTGGATCATATATACATGGAATAATATAAATGTGGAAGAATCATAAAACATGTCTTTATTACAAGTCAAGGCTAACGATTAATCTTGTTTACCCTAGTAGTATGGGTCAAGGCTACCTGCCAATCTCGTTCCACATATTAGTACGGGTCATGGCTAACCTCCAATCCTGTTTCACATAGCATATCATGAGACTTAACTTTACCCAATGAATTAGAGAGATATATGGGTGAAACCATCATAAATTTCATGCATATGTTTTCCACATAAAGTATCATACATAATCAATTTCAGATAAACATAGTGGTTACCAATGGAATGAATTTGGTACCACAACCATGTCATAAAGCATAACCAATGGGTGTGTCATGAAAGTGTTCATGAGAAAATATATTTATAAAATACATGGAATTTCATAAGGTAAAATAGGAATATATCATGTAAAAAGATGTCAAATAGAAGTGACAACATTTACGGAATGTATTTAAGGAATTTATCATTCAAACATTTTTGTGTGGTTTTAAAGAAAATTCTATAGAGATTTTAAAATAGAAAATCAGACAATATTTTTTTCAAAAAAACTATAATTGAACCAAGAAGGCTTTAAAATTAAAATTAAATATTTCATGAATACAATTGTGTCTTACAGTATATGACATATTTCACTTGAAATTTGGTAAAATTGTTTGTAATTTCCCTTAAAATGGTTTTGCTTATTAGAAATTGCTAGCGAGGGGATATTATAAAAGAGTCTATATCCCCAAAATAGAGTGATGAAAGGATCTTGATAAATGAATTTTGTGAAAAAAAAAATAATTTAAAATATTTACATAACCATATAAGGTAACTTCATTTTTATATAAAGAATGATAAGTAATCCCGAAATAATAAAGGAGGTTCAGATAGAATTCATTATGGTTTATCAGTATGGTGTCAACTGTACCTAAGAGAGATTGATTAGAGAGAAAATGGGGTTCTAATAACATATAAATCATGATGTAAGTATGGGGGTGCTGAGAAATTTTACCCCATCATTTTTTATTACACATAAAATGGCATATCCTAGAGGACATCTTGATAAGGGTGAAATGTAGAGGATCCCCTACCTTAAATCTGATGGTGTTCTCCACTTGGAATTAATGACCTGAAAAATAAAATTATGTTTATTAATTAATAATTCCAAAACATATTATGTAATTAAAATAATTATTATAAATTTTTAAATTTCATTTATAACCATTTTCATTGGTTTTGAGGTTTAATTTTATTGTCCGGGTCTGCTTGCTTTCTCTGTTTTAATGATCTGTTCATGTTCTGATAAACATGTATGATGAAGGTGGTTGTCAAGAATTGAAGATATATTTTATTATTTAACATACAGAAGGTTACATTTTTTATACATAATTTGGTTACATTGAGTGAATTTGAACTGTTATATATAACATCAGTGACAATCGTTTTGGGGTAATCAGTGGGCTCGATTACAATGAACTTGTTTTTCTTTATAACTTAATACCATTAGTAAAAAAGGATTATATAACCATAAAATGATATATTAAATATATAATAATCTTTTTAAACCATAAAAAATGGTTTTATGAGCACAATTATATATGATAATAGAAATTGATAAATTGTTGTCCTTGAATGTGCTAAATTAACACATCTCAAACGGTGCCTTCATTTCATTATAATAAAAGGTGGGGAAAGGATAGAGAATAATGAAGTATCCCATTAGAATAATATCATTCCAGTATATTTATGTTACTAGATTTATCATACCATTTGGGTGAAGGGAGTTGAGGAATGAAAAAAAAATTGAACTTAAATGAAATGAATGAATTGGAAAGAGGAATTCAACTCTTGAGTCTACCTCCTTTGAGAACATATTAAGGGAAGAGGTTTTGTAATATTTAAGAGAATAGGGGATGTTGGAAGTAGAGGAGAATATTTTGGAGTGATTTTGAATAATATTTTCAAGGCACAAGGCTTGGGAAGAGTGAGGATAAGAGGTAAGAATGTGTGGTATTTATATTGGAGGGGAGAGGGGTTTTCATAATATTATAATCATTGATTTATTATTTCTTCACAAGATAAGAAATAGTTTGTATTACTAGAACTAGAATAGTACTAAATTCATGTGAGTTTGAGGTTTGGGTTCTTACATTACTTATGATGCCAGTAATAGTTGATTTAAATTATAATCTATTTATAAGGTAAATTAATGTATTTTACTATTCACCAAAAATTCATGTATTTTTTAAAAATTCAAAAAATTCACCCGAACCATTTCTGACATTTAGATTCCAAAAATAAAATCCATTTTTCAAAAATAATTTTCGAAATATTATTAATTTATTATTGAATTAAAACCATTATATACAAGAAAAATACATATTTTGAACATTTATTTTCTTATTCCTTGATATAGGTATATCAAACATTCACTTGAATCTTATTTATATAATATCATATGAATGGTTACTATTAATTAGTCTAATTCACTCTTTATAAGGGTATAATTACTATTCATAATGGTATGATACTATTCACCAAAAATTATGTTGGTCATATTAGACACCAAATAAATTATTGATCGCAACCATGTAGGTCATATTTTCAAAATTATAATCACACTAGTGACAAAAATATGCTTAAGGTGACATAGAACATAGTATTTAATTATGTTGTGATTTCATGTTATTATATAACATAATTATAATAAATTAAATTTCATATATAAAACATTCGGTCATTAAAAAAATAGCACAGAAGTTCCATTAGGAACATCAAATACTATAAGATTATCTTTGCAAGTCAATAATAATATACCTCTTCATGTCCTGGAAAAAAAATTGAAACATAAAAGCGGGTGATCACATATGATCAATAACGGTAAAAAATACAGTAGATGATATTTTAAACATAAACATTAGGCATGGTGAATTATTGAAAAAATATTTATTTAAAAATAATAAACTTGAACACTTTATGGATGAAGTATGAGATGAGAAAACATTTCCATAATAAAATATAATCCTGGATATTCTACTTTTCAAATAACCACATAAACTATGAATTTATCGATTAATGACGAGGGAAATGCATATTCCAGAAATTTTAATACATACTGTAAATGACTCGGCCAAGACATCTAAAAATTATTATGGCCTTGACCAAAATCATATCAAAAAATGGGCAAGGCCTCGACCAATTCCATATCTATTTGTCTCATGTGACCTAGAAATGAATCAATAAAATATAGAGGGTCTGGCCCATCAAATAATATGTCCAATACATATTTCAAGTTAACATGGATAAACATAAACAACATATACATTCATATTGATTCTCACATGTGAAATGTAAATAACTTTCCCTGAACATTATGCATAAACCATAACCACTAAGAGTTAATTGGTTAATGATTTTAAGATAGAACATACATAATAATACTAATCATAAAACATTTAATTAAATATGGGATATGATATCATAAAATATTAATCCCAAAAATAGACAGTAATCAACAAGAGTGTTGAAATAGATGAATATACTCTTATAAAATCGTCATGTAATTCTTGAGATATATACTCATTTACTTTGAAAAGAAGAGTTCTTTTAGAAAAGTCATTATATAAAACTAGAAATTAAGTATGTTATTATTTTTATGATAAAATGAGTGAATTTAAAAAGATAAATTTTTCTAAAAATATATTATAGGGTTCCCTTGAAAAAAGGTAAGAATTTTAGAAATTTCCTTGAATCGGACTTGTATTTAGGGAAGAATTTTTGGAAATATCCTTTTAAAACATGTAAACCCACATAAAATAGGCAAGGATTAATGTTAGTAAAAATATATAGAACACTAAAAAGTATATGATGATTAAATAATAATACATAATAATTTCATTATTGTAAGTATACAATCATAGAATCCTAAATGAAAATAGAGGATCGGGTGGAAAATCATTACCTTAAGTATGAAGATGTTCCTCAATTGTTCTTATGAGACCAAGGGATTCTGGAAATGGTGGAGGATCTTAGTAAGAGATTTTAATAGAATTTATAAAGGTAAAGGCTTGAGGGTATTGAATAGAAGAGGGAGTTAGGGGTTGCTATAGTGGGAGAGATGGGTGATTTTTGAATATCATATTCATTATTTAATGATTTCCCTCATGACAACCAATGGTGTTGATTCATCTGACCCATAATATAAATAATTTCATGTGATTTCAGACCATGTTTTCTTACATATTTATGACACTATTAATAATTAATTTAACTGATAATGTATATATACATTAAATTACAATTTTTTATTATTCGGAAAAAATTCGTGTATTTTAGAAAAATCCAAAAAAATCACCAAAGAAAATTTTTTTATGTAGAAGAAAATTATGAACTCAATTTTTTGAAAATAATTTTATAATATGATTATTTTAATTTTTTAATAAAATCATAATTTATTCAAAAAATGACAATTTTAATACTATAATTCATTTTATAACACTTTGAAAAACTAATCAAGATCTTATTATCTTATAACCATAAGAAGATAAAATAATAATATTATTTAAATTTCATAAGGGTCATATTTCTATTCCAAAGGGTATGTAACAATTCAACAGAAATTATGATTTTCTTATGAGACTATAAATAACTTTTTGAACGCAACCTTGATTGTCGGTTTTTTAATTCAAATCAAAGAAATGGAAAAATTATCTTTATTGGCTTGATTATAAAAAAAAATTGTTTTTTAAAGAACCAGTGGTTCATGAATTCAATATTATATTTATTTTCAAATCCTTGGGGTGTGTCAAAAATAAACTTCATATATTTGATAACTTATTTTACATGGAACTCTGAGTCTAAATGAGTCGTGATATAATATACTACTGTAACATTGAAATTTGAATGGGGAGTATGAATTAGTTTAATTAATTTATTAAAAATTTCTATAAAGTCTAATTCATAATAAAAATGTTCTCAATTTTTAGTAATGTCATTTAATTATTTTAAATATATTTTCATCAAAACTGGTTTTGATATCAATTTTTTGAAATACTTTTATAACTAAATTATAATGTTTTTAGATATTTTATTTTTGGAAATTAATATTATTTATGTAGTAATTAGTTAGTAATATATATTTTTTTGAATTTTATGGATTTTTCTGAAAATATTTATTATTATATAAATTGTCAAAAATACATATTTTTGTAAAACTGACATTTTATCATTAAATAATGTAATTAAAATGTACCATTATGTTTTTAATTTAATAATAAATAATTATAAGTCTCTTTTATTTATAAATAAAATAAATAATAATATAGGAATCATAATTATTCTTGATTTTGTTATAAGTTCATTTTTTGGTTTAAAAATGTGTTTTTCTAAACACCATTTTTCATCTCATTTTGTATGTTTTTTATAATTTAATTTTTTTATTTATAGAGATTTAATTTCATAAAATTTAATTCACAATTTTAATTATACATTCTGAAATAAATTACATGGCTACATTAATTTTTTTTCAAAATTATGAATAATAACCAAGGTAAAAATTCAACTATGTAGTAAGGGTTAAAATGGATTAATGGTGGGGTTAAAATAAAAAAAATAATGCTCTAAATTCCATAAACAGTTGATTAAATCTTATTTTATCTCTATAATTTGATATTATCTCTTACACTATTTAAAAAATATCTATTTTTTATCCACATGAATTATGTAAGTTATTAATATATTTTACACTTTTTAAAAATTCCAAGTCTGTCCTCCCCTTCCATTGTATAATGAAACCACCTCTTCTCTATTCCTCATGCTTCATGAGACTCATATTTTGGACAATACATACCAAAATACATTAAAAATCATTGAAAGTGATATCAATGTCCTGGTGTGATCAAAATTTCATCGTTATAAGGATTATGGTGTAAGATAAATTAGGTTGTTCAAAGAGGAGGTATAGATTTTAATTAGGTGATTTCATTTTATTTATTCTTATACCTCCTTCAATTCTATTTTAATCATGATGATATGAATAAATTAGTACCTAACATATAATTATATGTTATTATTTTTACTGTGAAACGAATTTTCATATTCTTCGACATTAAATGGGAAACAAAAGCATATTCCATGTGCACGTAAAGACTACTACATCACGAAGTGATATATTACATTTTTCATCACCAATATTAATTAATAGTTTTTGTTATATAAAAATTTATTTATATATGAAATTTATGAAATAATTATACTTTTTATAATAAAATATCTTGTCCTCCTTCTTTCATTTCAATCCATATGAAAATGATAACATCACTCATGTGTATATTGCGACTACAACCTCCACCAAGCAATATGATACATTGTTCATCATAACATTATATTAATTGTTATAAATCGGTATATTATAATTAGATAGGATACTTCTATAATTTTTATTACTTCTTAGTGGATCAAACCATGACCATGGTGCAAGTACCTGAACCATCGAAGCAAAACATTCATAGAAAACACAATCGTTTTAACCAGAATGTTCATTTTAATGAAGAATGTTTTAATAAAAATATAATTGATAATAATAAAGTAATGATAAATATTAATTTAAATAAAAATATTCCTATTTAATATATTTATAATAAATCGATATTTATTATATATGTGTTTAGATCTCATATGAAGTCAGTCAGACATGACATAAAAGATTAATGTTTTAATATCATTTTAATCATGTTTCATTATTTATGAATTACCACTGATGGAAGTTATATGAACCGTTTATGATAAACCCATTTTATTCTCTTATCCTATAGTTATTTATGGAAAATTTATCTGTTAGTACAATTTTCCTCTATTTGGTACTGTTAATTGTATAAAGAATGTTTGTAAAAAATATTAACCTTATATCTCCACTTTTGGTTGGGAATATTCCTCCTCTATATATGTTCTCACCAAAAAAATAAAATGTTTTTAATATGATTGAATGAATTTTTAATGTCGTTTTTTATAATTTTTGTATTTCAATAAAAAAAATTAAAAAGAAATTTCATATCATTTTTTGAACGAGGTACTTTTTTAGAAAGGCATAAAACAAGTATTTATTTTTAATGTTTCTGACCAAAATAGAACTTCCCTGTATATTTTTCTCCCATATCATTGAATATCTATATAAATTATTCCAGGGTAATTTTCATTGAAAATATTTTGCATAATATATTTGAACTTTTTAGATATAAAATAGGTAACTTTGAAATGAAAGCGGTGTTTTTCTCAAGAAATATTAATTTATTATTTTATAGGATTTTTTCATTTATGATAACATCCATTAATGTTACTTATTATTTACTAGGGATATAATCCCATGATACCATCCTTATTATTTCAATAATTTTTTTTGTTTATGATAATGTGATGTTTACAAATCCTATTTATTTCTTCCGTGTTATTATATGAAGATATGATGAATTTTTTATGATCTTGTGGCACATATATGTATTTTATTTTTTAGATAACTAGGGGTATTGGAATTATATATCCCTTTATTTCATTGGTTAAATATGGATATCTCACGAGACAATAAAGATTGTATGGGAAGTGAAGCAAGTTTAATAAAGGACTCTATCTAATTAGATAATCCTATGTATGAACGCTGACTAAGGAAATGATGTAATTGAGACCAAAACCAATCCATGTTAAAATTATTGGATGTGAACCATGATAATGGAAATACTTTTATATACTTATTTTTATGCCACAAAATAATGTTTTTATGCTATGATATTTTCTCACAGGTCAGGATTTATAAGTGATTATTTCTCCCCCTTGTGACTCGTGATTTATGATCCATGATAAATTGGGTATTAAATTTATATGTTGTGAAAATGATATCATTATCATATTTTTATATTATTATTATTTAATATGATCATTATGACACCCCAATATTTTATATGTATTTCCTTTGAAATAAATCTTGAAGTATTCAATAGTTAACCACACACACACCCAAGAGTTTATATGAACCACAATATGGTAAATTGTTATATTATCCCCATTAAATTGGAAATTTTGAATTGTAATAGTCACTTTATGAAAAAAAATTATACTTTTTTTATTAATTCATATATATTGATTAAATAAAAAATGAGCACCATTATTTTAGATAAGTCCATTAACCCTTCAAAAGAATGTTTTTCTCAAAGATTGCATTTATCACCTTTTGGATGATGAAAATTATAATTAATAGAAATCATATATAAATTTTATTTTAGTAAATTGATATAAATTTTAAAATCAACATTTCAATATTATATTGGGGTTAATTTTTTCTATTTTTCTAGAAATAATTTTGTAAATGAACAGTGAAATATGATTTTCTTTAAAATTTCATTTAATTTCAAGTAAATTTTACATTATGTTTCTCATTTCAGAATAAAGTAACCTAATTACCATTAAATTATACACAATATAATTATTTATATGTGAATAATCCTTATACTTTATTTTTGTGTAAGCTAATTTTTAGGATTAAAATCATACATTTTCAACAAATTGTTTTTAGACACTCAATGTGTTAATATATTAATAAATTAATTTAATATCTATTGATTACCGATTGTAATGATATTTTTTAATATATATTCAATATTTTATTTTGACATTAATTATTTAGTTTTTAAAAGGTATGGAAATGAATTCATTTATGTCATACACTTAAGATTTCATTTTTCAAAAAGAGGATTTCATAGCGGATTATGCACTTAATTAAAATTAAATCATGCCACATATTGAAATATAATATAATAAAATGGATTAATTATTTTAAATAATAACAATTAATAAAATTTATTTTTTAAAAATAATTTTTTTATAAGGAATAATAAAAATTGTAAATAAATTATAACGGTTAAGGTTAAAAAAGAGTTACATGGGGTTAAACTAAGAGATAAGGGTAGTTTTTCCTCCCAAACATATAAAATTAAAATGATTGAAGATATTTCAAAAATATATTATCCTAAAATATAATTATAATCAATTTAGATCTCCTTTCACTTAAAATTACCATAAATCAATGAAATCTTTTAAGAAATTTCATGTATGTACCTCCCCTCACTTATGAAAGAGTGCCTATTCTCTTCCATTATCCACACTATTTGAGCCTTAAAGGTCACAAATTACATAATAATTAAATTTTCCAATAATAATTATCATCATCTTATCTCTTTTTTATGTCATCAAAATAACAATCCTTCTAGGATTATGGAGTAATCCAAATAAAGACTATCAAAGAAGTGGATTATATTTTAACCAAAACATTTAAATTTTATTTCATATTATGCTTCATATAAAATTTTTGTATCCATAAAAACATGATTAATATATTATAATAAATATAATTATATTTTCTTATTATTATGGTAGAACCATTTACCACTTCTTATAAATCTAATGGGATATGAAAGTATCTAACGTGAGTAAATGTGGACCACCGCCTCCAGGTTGCGGTACGACTCATTTAACACAAAAAAATTTAATTTTTAGTTATTATGATGTATTTAATGATTATATAAAATATTTATGTTTTATTGAAAATTATTTAAAAATATGTTAATATTTTTTTATCTTTTATGACATCCATCAAAAAATGTAAACACCACTTCTTGCGTACAAAGGAACCACCGTCTCCCAATAGTGATGTGATTTATTTTTCATCACCACTATAAATGAATTTTTATAAATATGTTCATAATTAATATATATTCTATTTACATTATGATTAAAATTATTTATATTAATTTACCATGATTAATGCAGAATGACCCTAACTACCAATCAAAAACAAGCATGAAAAATGAACAAATTAACACCTAAAATAATCATGATAATAGAATTTGTTAATGATCGGGTGATAATTTGTTATAAGTAAAACATGTATTGGATTTTATGTATGATTATTGTTTTGGTATAAAATTAAAATAAAATTTCATTTATATAAATGAGATTATATCTATTGTGATGCAATATAGACTTATGATAAGGGTTTTATTTTACAATATCATTTTTATCGGGATTATCTGTGCTTTGATTTTCCAATGATGAAATATATGATATGTCTCTCAAAATAGTATTAATTTTATTATCATATGGATAATTGTGGATATTTCATGTTTCCCATTCATTTATCTATCCTTATGTGTAAAATATACCAAATTAATATTATAATGAAAATCAACCTTGTTTTTTCCATCAGTTGAGAAACATTTCTTCTATGTCCATGTTTTTCATTAAAATGATTTCATGAATTTTTTTACTATTCTATAGTGAAATTTAAAATCATTTTTAAATATGTTTTATTTTTCCTTAGTTGTTTTAAAACTAACGTTTTTATTTTTTTCTAAACAAGTATGTTTTTTTTCGTTTTTACCATAAGTGTGAAGTTAATTATTATATAACATACCTCGAATGAAAATATTTCCCCACCATCATGAATAATATTTTAATTAAATATGCATTTATATGTTTTATTATAAAAAAATGAAAATGTTATTATTTATCTTTAAGAACCTTATTGATTCTAAAAAATTGTTTTAAAATTAAATGTTTATTTTCCATATGAAATTTTCTAATAAAATTTTAAAGTGAATTTATTCTATAAGAGAACACATTGATGTTACTTATGAAATATTAGGGTCATGATCCTATGTTACAATATTTATTAGTTCTTTTTAATTTTTATGATTATGATTATGATGTTTTCATGAAACCCATATCCTTTCCACATGTTATAGAATGTTGATATAATTAATGTTTTTTATTCTTTTGAAACACATATGTATTGAATTCATTATGTGATAGGATGTTCTGTTATAAACCAAGGATGATTTGTTATGTTACAAACCAAGGTATGAATGTTATATTATATCCCTATAAAGAATTATGTAAAGAAATATATCTCATGATTTAAGAAGTACTATAATTGGTAGTGAATCCAACAAATTGAGGGACTTTTTCCAAAAAGATATTCATGGGATTGAAACTAAGCTAAGGAAATGATGGAATCAGGAGTGAACTAATTCCATTATGACAGTCTTGGTAGTGATACTTGACTATGTAAATTATTTTCTAATCCTATTTGTATTCCAGAAACTTGTGTCTTATGATTATGATATGTTCCTAAGGATCGTGATTAATTATTGAAGATTTCAGAATCATATATCTCGCGTCATTGTTTTGAAAATTCGTAATTCCTTGTTTCATGATTAATGATATTTGACTCATTGGGTTTGATTATTGTAATTATTGACCATGTTGTCATACCGTTATTATTTTATTATGATCACTTGTTATCATTTATTGACCTTAATTATGTTTACCATAACATTTCATTTGAGATCACCCTTTCTTATGTTTACCTTAACCTAGTTATAAAGAATGGTTTGAATTATGTTATGTGAAAAAATGTTTCTAGTTCTTATGAAAAAAATCAGATCTTATGTGTATATTTTATTTACTAATTTTTTATGATTAAATGTTTTTAATGAAACTAACCCATTATGGTCCTCAAAAATGTATAATTATTAAGATTATTGAATACTCATATAAAATGTTATAATATTTACATATGAAATGTTTTGGGCCCCTAGAGTATGTAATTGAGGAAAGATTTGGTATCTTATTGAAACCAGGATGAGGAATATTTAATGAGAAATTGTATGATAGATCGTGCTTTATGAGAATATCTGATCTAATGGTAAATAATGTAGTATGGTTTTCTTAAAAATATTATTCCATATTTGGATAGTACAAGTTGATGTGGTTTTGTAACTGATTAATATATGGGTATTAACCCTACAATGAGTTGGTCGATAATATCTCAACCATTTTTATCATCAATGGTGATTGATACCATTCTAAATTCCTCATTTGAAACTCCTAATGGATATTATTAGGGTAATTCACTATTTAATTATTAGTATTATAAAGTATTTTAATAGATAATGACCATGGATGAATGTGGTTAAACCTAAGGTGTTATAGATTGAAAAAAATCCTCCAAGATATAGAAATACATTAAATTATTTTTCATGATTAATAAATTTTATTAATAACGCTTGATGGTCATTCTAACCATTTTATTTTTAGTAAGGGATTGAAACTAGAATGATAAATTTCAGAAGGTCAAAGGTATGTTTTAATATGGAAGTACAATTTTTGAGATTTTTTATATGAATTCATGTATATCAATAAAATTATTAAGGAATTTTAATTCATGTCCATTGATATTATATATCCAATTAGAAGTAAAATATACTAATTATATGATGATTGAACATAATTTCTATGATTCTTCCAAGATTGATTTTTTGGAATGTGCATACTCTAAATCTTGATATTCATCCTTTAGTTGAATTTGAAGTGATTTGGGGCAGGTATTTTCATTCTTTATATAAATATCATATAAAATTTTGAGGAAGGGAAGTAATAAATGATATTATGAACAAACAAATGACTTTCTATCAGTGTGAGGATAAAATTGGAATTCCAATGGAAAGTATATCCATTTCATGGGTCATTATTCCAATTCAAATAGGGTATTTACCTTATATGAATGAAGAGAAACTCAATATAGATGATAATTCTATTGTATTGATGTTTTTTTATCATTTTACAGGAGATTCTTAGTCTTCCTCTAAATCATGAAGTTGAATTTCCAATATAAATATTACATGTTGTTACAAATATTTCAAAGCCTCCAAATAAAATTGAACTAATTGAGTTACATGAATTAAAGAAGAATATTTAGGTTAATCATGATGAGAGAATAATTTTTCCGTGTATATCACTATGGGTACCAACTTTACTTTTTGTTAAGAATATATATGGTTCAATGAAACTCTGCATTTATTATTGGGAATGTAACAAGACCGAAATCATGAAGAAGTACCATTTCCCTATATTTATTATTTATTGATCAATTATGTAGAGCTCAATATTTTTACAAGATTGATCATTAATCTGGATACTATTCGTTGAGGGTCAAAAGTGAAGACGTACCCAAGAAAAGATTCTATTTAAGGAATGGAAACATTGAATTTATAGTGATGGCGTTTTTTCTTAAAAAATTTTCCACTATCATTATAGAATTAGTGAATAGATTACTGATTTAAGATCTTGATTATATTATGGTAGTTTTTATAAATGATATTATTATATATTAATAGAGTAAGGAATAGCATGAAGGTCACTTGGGAAATTTATGGAAGGCCCCAAGGAATTAGAATTTGTAAAAAAATCCCATGTACGAATTTCCGCCATATAAGGTTTTTTTGGGTCATATAATCTCAAGAGAGGTTATATTAGTTGATCCATAAAATATGGAAGTAATTTAACATAGGGTCACATGAACCATATCTGAATAAAATTTAAAATTTTCACAGATTAAATGGATATTGTTGACACTTTGTGAATGATTTATCATTTATATCTAGACCATTATCCAGGCTAACATAGAAGGGGGAAATTTTGTTTTGGAATGATGAATGTGAATAAAATTTAAAATAACTTAAGAGTTGGTTAGTCTGTGCACCTTTTCTCACACAACTCTATATTTGTGAAGTATTTATATTTATAGTGGCACATCAGTTAAGGGGGTGAGTTATTTTTTTATACAGAATGATATGTTGATTTCTTAGGCCTTTCCAATTGAATATTAATGATACAAATTACAAAACTCAATATTTGGATTTATAAGTCGAAAAAATTGTAATAAATAATAGGAGAAATTATCTTTATAGGTAAAGGAATTCCATATATACTAATCATAAAAGTTAAAAGTATTTATTCACCCAAAAAGGGTTGAATATGTACCAAAGAAGATGGTTATATTTGATTAAATATTATGACTATTCAATACTATACCACCACGATAATGTGGAGGAGGTCTATGATTCATTTAGTTGAAATGATCATGATATTTTATCAATGAAGAGGATCACAAAATAACCAATATTTATGGATCTAAACAGGATAGACCGTGAAATATTGATGAAATTTGAGAAATACTATCTTTATCAAATGATTTATTAAAAATCAATCCATGAAATGATTAATTAACCACAAAAGTTCGATGTGGAGATACTAAAAAAATGAGAAATCTCCCTAAGATCAACCTTTATATGAATAAATGATAACTTCCAAGAACTGAGTATGTATCCTATAAATAATAGAGATAATGAAATAATTATAAGAAGAATATTGTAGCTCATTATTCTCTATTCATCTAATAATTACAAAGATGTATAGAGATATAAAAGACTATTTATGGTGAGTTAACATAAAGAGATATATTTTGGAGTATGTATATTTTTTCATGGTATTTCAACAAGTTAATACAGAGTGAAATATGTCTAATGTTACGTTAAAACCATTACCCATAACATAATTTAAATGAGAAAACATCACTATGGATTTCACCATTGAACTCTCAAAAAATTATGAAGTATATAATGAAATTTTGGTTATAGTTGACCACCTTATGAATGTAGTACACTACATTTCAAGAAGATAAGATTTATCTCTAGATCAGATTTCTTGGATATACATAATGAAATTAATATGGTTACATGAGATACCATATTTTGTTGTTTATGATTGGAATCTGAGGTTTACCTCAAATATATAGAGATGTTCTAAATAATATCTCGATATAGAATTGTATTTTAGTACATATTATCATCCTTATTTAGATGTTTAGTCTAAGGGAACCATTGAGATCCAAGATTAAATTATGATATCTAGTTCTATTGATTAAAGAGTGAATTGGGATTGACATCATCCCCAAGTGACGTTTTTTTACATGAATAAGTTTCATTTTAGCATTCATATGACAACTTATGAATACTATTTTAGAAATAAGTATAGATCTATGAAATATTAGGTTGAATTTGTAAAAAATAAATATATTGGTACATAATCTAGTTGATGTAATAGATGAGATGGTTTGATCCATTCTACATCTCATTGTCAACATAAGATTTATGTTTATGATTATTGGTGAAATATTGATTTTGATTTTGGTGAGAAGGTTTTCCATTGAATTTATCCACAAAAGAATCTTATGAGATATAAAAAGAAGGGAAAGCTAATTCATAGGTATATTAGTACCTTTAAGATTTATGATTGAGTAGGGATTGTATCTTATCATTTGTCACTCCCACCAACCCTCCCTCAAGTTTATGATCTATTACATGGATTTATCTTGGGAAGTACATACATGATACATCATATATACTGAACTAATTTGATATAACACTAAAACATGGTATTTAAATTGATTAAAAACTTTTATAAATATCAGATGAAAATCTTTGATTGAATAATACCAATCACTTGGTTAATGTTTATAGGAAGAATCAAAAATTTGGGGAAGCTAAATGGGATGTTGGGGATGTAATGAAGTAGAGTATCCATATTTTTGTACACCTATTTGATGGTATTTTGAAGTAAAATTCATTTTTGATGGTTTATAATATAATTCACCACGATTTAAATTTTATTTTCTTTTGAAATAGAATTGTAATTACTTGATAGATTTCCATACACACAAACCAGAGTCTATATGAACCTCAATGTAGTAAATTATTCTATCCTAGCCATTAGATTGGTATATATAAATATTAATAACCACATTAAGAAAAAATGTATAAGGTTTTTTGTTAATTCAAAATTATTTATTAATTCATAATAAATATGTTATCAAATTCCAATAATGTCATTTTAGTATTTAAAAATATGTCATCTTTAAAAATGGTTCTTATCCAATTTTATGAATGAAAACATCATAATTATTATTTTTTCAAATCCTAGATCATTAATTTGATAAAAATAATATAATTTTTAAAATAATCATATGTTAGGACCAAAAGTTCCGTATATACCCAGAGAGGGGGTGAATCAGGGTATGGGTATTCTTCTCTAAATTATTCCTACCCCACTAGATCTTGACCTCTTTATCACGAGGGTCACTTTTTTGCACTCTTGTGTTTATTATGAACACGTAATTTCTTCTTTATCTGATAATAATGCTTTGGATGAAATGTAGGGAAGTAATAAGTAGGATATACTGATTTTTACTTGGTTCTCCCTCACTGGTCAACGCCCATAGAGCATACTACCGATAGAAAGGATCACCTTCTTCTCTTCCATAGCTCACTCTTTTGGAAAGTATCCACTGGCAGTTTAGGGACTTGTAGGTCGCTTCATTATCTCTATGGAATTCATCAACCAATGTATGTAGATTCTATGATAAATTCAAATTTTAATCCACTGATGAATACCACTTTACTTCAGGTTTACTTGGAAACTTCCAACTTTCAAGCAACCCTATGATGACTTGTGTGACCGTTTAACTAGTGTGCATCCTTTGCCTTTTTTCATGAAAACTAACTTGTGTGCCACTGATTTCATGCCACTTCTTGTGTTCCACTACATGTGCACCACTACTTGAGAACCACTACCTATGCTCCACTGCTTGAGTTCCACTGCTTGTGTGCCACTCCTTGGGCACCACTACTTGTGCACCACTACCTGCATGCCATAATACATGCACACCACTACTTGCACGCCACTCTGTAATTGCGCTCCCCTTCCAATTGTGAAATCAAAAAATGGTTTATCTCTAAGTGTTGATATTAGTTAAAAATGAGGTTGGTTATCCCCCTATTTATAGTTATTTTGGTCACCCTGAGCTTTGCAAGAAAGTATCATCCCAGTGCGCAAGTCCACCCGCCTTAGCCTATGTCGCCCTAGTCACCTTGTGCACCTGAACCAAAACACGGGCACCCCTCTTTCCTTATCCATAATTTGATGTTCTGGTATTTAAAAACATATTGCTATCAACTTCCCAAGACTCTATAAAACTGGTGTGCAAGTCCCTTTTTAAAAAACAATTTTCTCCATTTATGAATTTTGAGGCCCAATAATATGACCAACACTATAAAATGGTTCCACCTTGTATATGATCTTTATGTACCACCTCCAGATCATCTATTACTTTTTGAGTTTCTTCCATCAATCGTGGATTGTTGAAAACATCTCTTGAACCCAAAAAATCACCATGTAATCCCTCCATTGTCAAAAAATTAAACTTTGTGGTCTGCTTTGTCAACAATCAAAACATGGAGGTCTGCTATGTCAATAAACACAATCACCTCAAAAATGATTCTGGGATACCTTGAGAGATTTTTTCCCAACATTATCTCAATTTTATATTAAGGTTAATAATTAGGATGTTTCTAAAAATAATTATTTTTTAGTGAATTGGGAAAAATAAAAAAAAATTAAAATGTTATTTTTTTCTAGTAAATGCCTCGTTATTTTTTCCAAATTATTTTAAATTATCATAAATTCCATTTCATTATATATAATATAATTATATACAAATAAATTATCATTATAATATATTTTAAAAAATGACAAATTTTTGGATTAAAAAAACATTTTTCCAAAAAAAATTGAATGTGTGCATGGTGTTCTTATCTTAATAAATTTATTTAACCTCTAATAATTAATTTTTTTAACTAATTATATATTTTTAATTCAATATAATATTTAGAAATTATTTTTATGGTTTTTAAAAGGCTAAAAAGTGGATTAAATTATCTTTTATACTTAATAAATATTTTTTTGGAAACTGGTTTTCATTATAGTTTACATGATTAATGAAAAAATAATTTATATAAATCATATAAATCAAATTAGGTAAATTTATTCCTTATTATTAATTATCATAGTATATAAAATTTAATAGGTTCATATTAATATTTATTTTGATTTAATTGTAAAAATAAATTTGATTTTTTACCGTGGTTAAAGTAAAAATGGCTTTACCTAGGGCTTAAACCATGAGATATGTGTTGTATTTTGACCGAAACCTAACAAATATATGTAATTTTAATACATGAAAATTTATATCTGATTTCCCATGAATGTTACCTTAAATATATGATATCTTTTAATAAATTCATTATATGTCCCTCCCCTCAGATATTAAAGAGAACCTATTCTCCTCCATAATTCACACAATTTTATCCTTTTATCATAGAAAATACACACTCCAAATATATATTATATTCCTTACATTTATCCTAGAGCTTCTATAATTCTCTTAATATCAATCCTTTAAGAATTAAGGTGTAATCCAAAGGAGGCCTCTCACTAAAGAGGTATAAATCTTTAATATGATCGTTCAATTTTTTTTCTTTTTCTTCTTTATCTAAATTATTTGTATACATAAAACCATGATTAATATAGTTTCATAACTATATAACTATATTTATTATTATTATGGAAAACCACTTTACCACATCTCTTCAATACAATTGTAGATGAATGTATCGCTCTTGCATACATGTGGACTACAACCTCCACGTAGCAATATGAACCCTCTTCCCAAACAATCATTAATGGTTGGTAATCATGATATATTTAATTATTATATATGAAATAATTATTATTATATATTGTTAAATTAATATTTACCTTTCATTCAGTCAATCATTGGAAAAATTTAAATGTCACTTGTGGGTTCGTACGGACTACCATCTCTACTTAGTGATGTAATTTAGTTTTCATCACTACTATATATTAATGTTTATAAATATTAATATAATAAATATATTTGATATTTATATAATTTCAAAATTATTAATAATAATTATCAATGATCATATTTAAAGGACCATAGTCGTCAAACCAAAACATACTTGAAAAAATGAAGAAGATATCACCTAAATTGATGCAAATAATGAAAGATTGATAATGAACGTGTGATAAGATGTTATAAGTAGACCATGTATGGTAGTATGGTTATTATTATTTTTCTATAATATAATTATAATAAATATTTTTGTTAGAGAGATTTTTGAGAAATAATTACTTGAAGATTGTGGTTTATGTTACAATCTAGTTTTTACCTAGATTTTTTATGCGTGAATATTATAATGATAAAATTGTATAATATATATCTACAAAATATTATTTTTTTAATTATACTCTATTTAATTCCTAAAATTTATTTTTTTTCTTTTATTTTTCATCTCTTTACTTACTCAAGATACCAAAATAATGTTTTTAAGGATAACCAAACATTTTTTCCAATCCGCCGAGAATCTTATCATGTCTATTTTTTTAAAAATGTTTTCAGAAATTATTTTAATATTAACTAGTGATTATTTAAATTTATTTGATCAACTAAATTTTCATATTTTTCCTTTATTTTAAATGTAAACTTATTATCATTTTCCAAAAATAGGAAATTTTAAAAAAATTTCTAAAATATTAAAGGAATGTTGTTCCAACAAACACTACCTAAATGGATTTCCACACCATCATGAATACTCTTTTTTTATCTTAATTTGTAGGTTTCATTTTATATTTACAAAGAAAATGTTTTCCTTAATATTTATTAAACTATTATATTCTAAATAATTGTTTTCAAAAAAAATGGGTCTTTTCTTCATGATATGTTATGGCTATCTCTTAAATTCATTTTCATCAACAAATACATCCTTTGATGATTATTATTATTTACTGTATAAATGATCCAATTTTACCACCTCTATAATATATTAATGTTTATTATTATTAAATGTTTATAAAACCCTTATCTTTTACATGTGTTATGACAAGATGATATGATGAATTCTTTTGTGTCTTATGGCACACATATTTATGGTGTTCATTATGTGATGGGTTGTTTAAATATAAACCAAGGATGGATGGTTATATTATAACCCACGGTCAGCTGGGTCCACTATATCACTATAATTAAATGGGTAAAGTTATCTATCTCATGATATAATATGGAATACAATGGGTAGTAAACTTAGTTCTGTAGTGGAATTTTTCCAATAAGATATTTTTGAGAGTGAATCTCGACTAAGGAAATAATGGAATGTGCATTGAACCAAATCCATTATGATTGTATTTTTAGTGATTATTCAAGAAAGAAATTAATTTATATTATTATGTTTGTACAAAAAACATATTACTAATTCTTATGATATGTTCTCTTGGATCATGAATTTTTTTGATGATTTTTCACTCTTATGTCATATATCATTTGTTTAAAAAACCCTTATTCCATGTTTCATTATTAAGAAGCTTTGGATTTATAGGTATGATGATTATATTTCTTGACCATGTCGTTTTACCCTTATTCTTCATTTATACATACTTATGATCTATTATCGATACCTATTATGTTTACTCTTACTCAGCATCTATGATCACCCTTTCTTAAGCTTACATTCCCTAGGTTATGAATAATTTTCATCAGCATGTTATGTCTAAGAAGGGTTTTTGTTATAAAGAAAAAAATTAAAAAATATATATATATTTTATGTATCAGTTATTTCTTTATCTAATTTTATAAATAAAATATACCATTATGGTGATCATGTGTGTACTGTTCCTAATTTTTTTGAATATTCATCCAAAAAGATGTGATATTTTTGTTTGAAACGTTTCTGGGTAACTATAATCACTGATTGATATCTCTTACGTATAACCTTACAGAACATCTATTCCCACAATTTCTTATGTTTCATTTCCCAAGGTTGTAATTAATTTATTTAAATAGGATGTTTTTAAAAATTATACACTGATAAAATAATTTTCTTGGATATATTAAATATCATTCATGAAATATGTTTTTTATGTTTCTAGTATCCAAATAAAATAAACCTATACGGTTCTAAGGAATGTATAATTACAATATGGATTTTATATTTATCTAAAATGATGTACTATTTCTGTATGTTATGTTGGGGTCAATTCAAAACTGCATCCCACACTATCTCATCCTAGAGAGATTAATATACAGGACACAAATCCTAAAAAGGCCATAATATATCCATCCACCAACACAAGAAAAACCATCATCCAAAGGTTTTCCTTATGCATAACCTTATATAAATGATTGGATATTGGGAATGGAATAGAATTTTCAATTATCTTGATGAGTCAAACCACCCAAAAAGTTATGTGCAATGGGTAAATGTATATATAGAATGTTGATCCCATGGAGGGAATATCTCATCCAACCTATCACATGAGTCAAACCCTAAATACAAGGTAGTTACCATGGAAAAATCATTTTAAGGACGAGTATACCATGGATAGAATAACATAGGAAACACTCACATGAAATAAATCACCAACACTAATCATATGGATAATGACACATGCACCAAGACATACAACCTAACACATTCTCCATTAAACTAAGAAGAATGAAATATTTGGCATTTTTACAACACACCTTATTACATACATCTCTGTTATATAGTAATATCATTAGTCTGATGAACATTTTCAACTCAAGAATAACATACCAAAACCCATGGGTCGAAACTGGTCAATAATACTTACTCATTGGTCAGACCCAACAACACCTGACCACCACAGCTCTCTATGATAAAACCTATCCAATAGATCTTATATTAACCACACATGATTCCCAACATACTTCACACATATCCAATTATATTTTCAAATTTATAACTAGGACCCCCCCCCCAACCCCATTCCAATATGTTCTATACACTACAACCAAAAGGGTTTTAATAGGATTCCACATGTCAATTTTCTCTAAGTTATCACCTATAAAGTACTAACTAGACCATGGAAAATACTCACAGTGTATTAAGTATAAAATGAAACTCATACATATCAATAACATCAAAATACCCATAGGTCATATAATTATTGACACACATGATGGGTTTCCCCAATAGAAATGGACCTGAAAATCATCTAAGGCCCATAATTTCGAATAAATAACTCTCTCATGAAGGCCAGGTATCTCCATATAAAATCCATATCATAATAAATCTACTATTAACAAAAGGTTTACAATGTATAAAAACACACTAACAATATTTCAATACAATTCCCATAGTTCATCACTAATTAGAACTCCCACCCAAGGCCCTCAATACATGAGAGACCATAAACCCACCCTTATTGCCACAAACTATACAATTCATAATCAATTAAACAAATTTATATCAAGATAATTTCTATCAAATCCAACTATATGTAAGAACATGGATGTTTTAATATAATTTTTTTATTTATATGGAATTATTACGAGTTTGTGAAAATTTACGACGCGTGATTTTGAGGCTCGATGCACACAGAATGAATTTTTTAACATTTTTTTGGGTACGTTTAGTAATCGCGTGACCGACATTTTGTAACTTTTGAACTGGTGCTTAGAATTGAAATCTGAGGACACCATTGAACTCGTAGTGCCGATATTTGCTTATGGATACCTTCACCTCGATCGTATTAGGTTGAGGGAGGAAGTTAGATTTTTTTTGTGGGAGAATTGAAATAAAATAAAATAATAAACTTTTATTTAATTTTTTGAAACCTCTCTTTTGAATTTTGGTGGTGGGGACCACCCGAACCTTTGAAACTCATGGAACACCCCAATTGAAGAACAAACATTAATTGATCATTAACTTAACTTAACTTAAGTGAGAGGGGCTCCTCACCTCTCATGGGTTGGGGGGGGGGAATTTTTAGCAAACCAATATGGTGGATAACTCTCGAAGGAAGAGCTATCTCTAATGAAGATTATCCTCCAGTGAATAATGACCTCCGAACGAGTAATGGGGAACCAATATTCGAGAAATGCTAATGCATCATCTTCCTCCTCATGCTACCTCCACCGGATGATCAAGGTATGGAGTTTATTTTAAAGTATGATAAATATCGATTTGATGATTCTTTATATTTTTTATTCTCAATGATGATGGCCAAACAAACACGGACATCGATCCACACACATAACATGATCTTTTCTTTTCGTTCTTCATGCGTTCTTTGTACGTTCCTCAACACCAAATAATTAAGCATGCTAAAAACATTGTGTTTCATTAAAAGAGATATATGGATGGGGAGATCCCGACCCAAGGATTGTAAATATGCGGGCGTAATTTTCTTCAGGAATAGAACAAAGCTCTAAGGACCCACAGAAGAGGGTGGCGGTTAGAACGCTGACCGAATGCGGTTGTAGCAGGCAGCCCACCCAGAGGGTGGCTCGAAATCAGCCGACTGCGGTTTGAGCAGGCGACACACTCGAAGGGAAGCCGACAGCCGATCGGCTGCAGATTGAGGAGGTTGCACACTCAGAGGGCGGTAGGAACCTGACAGGCCACAGAGGTAGCAGTGGCGTACACTGACGCCGCTAGAAGGGGGAGTCAGACAGATTTCTTACCAGTCACGTCATGCCGAGTGGGACCGCTCCGACGTGTCCCACGTAATAGGAGGTGTTGCAACATTGTGACTCTGGGTTGGAAAAATATAAATGGTACAATGGAACATTCAAAATACCTAGAGGTTCCTTCCCCCCGGGTAGCGGCTAGGGCGGGCCCCGCCACGGCGGACCGAACCCAGCCGAGCGGGCTGCGCCCAGTGGGTCGGCCTGCCCCCATTGTGGACTGATCCAGACCGAGGCCCAGTGGGCCTGGCCCACCCCAACTAGATTCAGACCTTTTTGGGGAGACCTGAACCGGGTCGGTCCGGCCTTGGCCGAGTGGGCCCGGACATGAGCCCATCTGGACCGGGATACGCCTTTTTCGCTATATCTTGAGATACATGTGTTCTTTTGACGAACTGTCTATGGCACCGATTTCCTTGGATTGAGACGGTCCATTTTGTATACTCCAGTTATTTTTTTGGATAAAGTTGGAGTACGGACAGGTTGGATCAAACCCAATTCCAACCAGGCCCTCGGAACTGAAATGTTAATCACATTCAGACTGACGTCCAATTGGCATGATTTTAGTCATTTTGGGACCCTATTAACGTTATAGACCTTCATTATACATCTTCGTGGAACTCTGTGGAAGTTGACGAATTGTCTGATAGCTTGAGGAGTGGAAATCCACGAATCAAGCATGCTTAGTGCGGGAGCCCTATGGCTGGTTGAACTTGAAGAATCCTTCGTCCTTGTGTGTGTCATCTTTGGATCTTATGTGGGTCAACATCTTCATATCTGGTGTGTGTCATCTTCAGATCCCATGTGGGTCATCTCCAGATCATGTGTGGGTCATCTTCAGATCCTGTGTAGGTCATCTTCGATCATGTGTGGGTCAACATAAGATCTTATTGACAAATTAAGAGGATCTATCAATACAATTAGTCATCTATACTTTCGTACATAAGTTATATTTGGTGTGTTCTGAGTCTTTACCTTTGTGGTACACTTCTGTGTGGTGATACCTTTGTGGTATTCTTCTGTGTCGTGTTACCTTTGTGGTACTTTCCTTCATGGTGTTACCTTTGTGGTAATATTTCCATTGTGAAACAGTTGTGATTTTGGAAAAAGAGTTGGGCCTTGTGTTTCCTCATGAACAAGAAAGGTTTACTTGATAACATAGGTATATGTATGGGCATATACCTATGTAGGGTTGATTATTTTGTTTCATTCTTTGTAATTGTAGTCTTTCTTTGTGTCATATCCTTTGTAAATTCTAAGAGACCTTCCTGGGTTTCAGGAACCCTACTGAGTATTTTTATACTCACCCCTGCATGGGCTACACCCACAACTTGTTGTGTCTTGAACAAATGACAAAGAACATTGTTCATGGAAGAGGGTTACAAGACTAGATCCTTCTTGGAGATGGACTATTAAATGAGAAATACCGTACAGATGATCATTTCAGATTTGTACCTACGCTTCAGGTAGGATCCTTGGTGGGTGATCATAGGAGTTGTTTTCAGTTTTACTTGAAATTTTTAGTTGGACTTGTATTTCGGCCACATTATATACTGTACTCACTCTTTTTACTATATAGTTTACCTTGTTCGTGTATCTTACTGTGTTCTTGGATTATGTGAATTTGAAAGTTAAAAAAGAAAATTCCTTCCATGTTTTAGGGATATGCATTTCTGGTGCTAGTCTCCAACCCCTGGCCTATAGAAGGAGGGCCTGAGGTAGTCATGTAATGGGACCTAGGGGACGGGTCATGACAAATTGGTATAAGAGGACTCAGTTCTACCTAAAATCATGGACACTGGTCTTTTAATAGGAAATATTGTTGTCTTTTATGAGCGGGGTTGTCAGATTGGGGAATCTAGTGGAGGTGCGGTAGCCGACGTATCCATACACTAGGACCCTCACCTCTGATTTCCGACTTAGTGCACAAAAACACTGATTTCGTGTGTGTTTTTGAAAAGTTTTCTTTGTGATTTCATTGAGTCATCTCACCAGGTCTAACTTATTTACGGTGGAACATCTATCTATTTTTAGGATGCCTCCACACAGACATCTGGCCAGGGTTCCAGGAAGATTATTTGATGATATCCTGCCGAGCGATGAGGCTTTGGTGCAGGTCCCCCTTTTAGCAGTTGTACCATCGGATGGTATACCAGCAGCACCACCACCCATTTGGCAGGTGATTCCACCAGCCCCACCAGCAGTGGGTGCATGTTGCTTGAGCACATTTCAGGTGTTCCAGCTCTAGAGGCCACTAAGATTCCAGGGTTAGACGGATCCACAGTAGGCTGAGGACTAGCTGAGGCCGCGGTCAGAGTCTTCCTACTAGTAGGGGCACCCATTGATATCATGGAAATCCTTGATGTCAGTCTTCTTCAGTCAGCAGCGGAAAGATGGTGGAGCTTGATGGTCTAGATTCATGATGAGGTGACTCTCCTCTAGGGGGGAATTTCAGAGCCTATTCAGGGCAGAGTTCATCCTAGCGACCTTATTCGCTATGTGTATATAGGAGCTTCTCCACTTGCAGTAGGGAAAAATCACTGTGGCTCGGTATTCGGTGAGGTTCCCTGACCTCTCGCACTACTCCACTAACAAGGTGTGTGACCCTTTCATCAGGGATCAGACCTTCAAGAAAGGGCTCATATGAACGATTAGAGCTATGATGATTTCTCTAAGCATCCTGAAGAAGGATGGGGTTTTAGAGAGAGCACTCTTACTGGAGATCTTCCTTGCTGAGCAGTCACCAGCAGTGAGACCCATCATCGGACATCACATAGAAAATTCAAATACAGCTGGATGTAGACTCATTACATAGAGTTCTAAGAGGACCAGACATAATGGTGGAAACTATATGATACATGGTCGGTAGTGCGGGACTCTCGAGACAGAGCAGGACAGGTGAGTAAAAGGTTGTTTTAATCGTGTGGTGGGCAGGGTCACATGGCTCGCGAATTCCCAACCCGTCATACGGACGACTAGTAGACGGTTGAGGGACCACTTGGGCAGAGGAAAATATATGATGTGGGAGGTCCGTAGGCAGTAGGAAGACGTGGCATAGGACATGGTCGTGCAGCAAGAGGTGGAAGATGATTCGAGGTTCTACCGCCACAACCTCCAGGTGGTGCACCCTGACCACAGTGAGTAGGTGGATATGGATGAGCTCAACTCCAGGTAGCTGAGGCCTACGACCAACTTGCTCTGGAGATGATTCGAGGTACAATCTGTGTCTACTCCACCTTACCTGCATTACATAAGGACATGGGTTCTAGTCACTCGTTTATTGCCACCACCCTCATTCAGAGCTCAGAGATTCTGGTGGAGCTGTTGGCTTGATCCTTACAGCTAGAGACTCCTGAAAGAAAGGATTAAACAATTAAACGCTGGTGCCAGTAGTCTGAGATTACTATAGGAGGTGATTTCTTCAGCTGGGAACTTCTAGTAGTGGTTTAGAGGCCTTGAGATGTCATCCTGGGTATGGACTATTTTTCTATAGTCCATGCACCGATCGACTGATGTTTTCCCTAATGATGTTCTGGGTCTATATCCTCACAGAGGGGGATATACTTCTACATCGACTTGTACCCCAGGATGGAACCGATATCTACACCATCATATCAGATAGATCCTGTGGAGCTTCAAGAGATGCGATTATAGCTGGGGGGACTTGTAGAGAAAGTGGTTCATTAGCCCTAGTGTTTCTCCTTGGGCATCCCCGGTTTTGTTCACCAAGAAAGCGGATGGGAGTTTGAGACTCTGCGTGGACTATCTGCGTCTGAACCAGGTGACCATGAAGAACAAGTACCCACTACTGAGGATTGATGATCTTTTTGATCAGCTAAAGGGTGCATGGTTGTTTTCAAAGATAGACCTTAGATCAGGCTATCACAAGCTTAGGGTACAAGATGAGGATGTGCAGAGGACGAACTTCATATGTTAGTATGGCCATTATGAGTTCTTGGTTATGCCATTCGGCATGAACAATGCCCCAATAGTGTTCATGGGAGTCATGAACAGAATCATCCATCAATACCTTTATCCCTTTGTGTTAGTCTTCATCGACGACATCCTGATTTACTCAGCTACAAAGGATGAGCATGCCTATCATCTGTCAAATAGTTATGGACACACTCTGAGAGCACAAACTTTATGGTAAGCTCTCTATGTTCTATTTCTAGATCAGAGAGGTTCACTTCCTCGGACACGTCATCTCAGAGGCTCGAGTGGCAGTGGATCTAGTAAATATTGAGGTCTTGCTTTCTTCGGAGCCACCCAGAAGTGTGGTGGAGGTGTAGAGCTTCCTGGGTTTAGTTGGTTACTACTGGAGGTTTGTGCCTAAAATTTCTAGAATTGTGGAACCCTTATCAACATTGAAGAATAAGGGGAAACCCTTGATGTGATTGGAGTCATTCCAGTGGAGTTTCCAAAAGATTAGGTAGAGACTGACGAGTGCCCCCATCTTGAGGCTACTAGAGTAGGGCATAGGGTACATAGTCTATTATGACGCATCAGGGACCGAGCTCTGATGTGTCCTGATGAATGAGCAAGCAGTTATCGTGTATGGTTCTTCATAGATGAGATAGAATGAGCATAACTATGCTACCCATGACCTAGAGTTAGAAGCAGGGGTTTTCACCTTGATGATGTAGATACATTACTTGATGGGTGAACGTTTTATAGTCTACTCTATTTACAAGAGTATCAAGTATATTGTCTTTCAGAAGGACCTAATCCTGATACAGTAGTGTTGGATTGATTTCCACTAGGACTATGACTTTTTGATAGTCTATACTCTTGGGAAGGAAATGTAGTAGCAGATGAACTCAGTAGGAGATCTAGTATATAGTTTCTGAGTGAGGCGAAGGAGCAGCTAGCTGCATTACGGATATCTTACATGGATCATGATGGAGAAACTTATCTTCGGTCTCTAATAGTCATTCCCCAACTTCTTCATCATGTTAGGGTGGCGAATCTTGGGGACACTGACTACGAGACATGATGTTCTCAGATATCCATAAGACATGCAACTGATGGATTTTCTGAAGGTGGGGAGAACGACATCATTTTTAGAGGACGTACTATGGTACCAGTAGTAGTACATGAGAAAGTGTTGAGGGAGTTCCATACCTCCCCACTAGAAATACGTCCAAGAGTGGTGAAGATATACCATGACCTTTGGAATCAATACTGGTGGCTGGGAATGAAGAAAGCAGTATCATAGTTTGTCTCTCGGTTTCTCAATTAATAGCAAGTTAAGGCAGAGCATAAGGTTCCAGAAGGCTTAGTTCAGCCACTAGAGGTGCCAGAGTGGAAGTAGGATGGAATATCCATGGAAATTATGAGAGGAAGTCAACTCATGTCAAAGGGTCATCATTCTATCTGGGTGATGGTTGATTGACTCAAAAAGTTATCCCACATCCTACATATCAGAAAACATGGATCAATAGAGGGCTTGGGACTCCACTAAGTACAAGAGATTGTACAGCTTCATGGAGTGCCCTCCATGATTGTCTCTGATCGTGATGCACGTTCTACTTCCCAGCTATGGAAGGGGTTGTAGGAGGCGTTCGGGACTCGGCTTTGATTGAGCACTACCATTCATCCTTAGATGGATGATCAGACAGAGCAGAACATTCAGACCCTTGAGGACATGATGCGTGCTTGTGTCCTTGATTTTGGCTGCAGCTGGGAGGATCACATGCCCATGGTGGATTTCACGTAAAACAACAACTATCACTCCATCATTAGTATGGCTCCATTCAAGGAATTGTACAGTCAGCCTTGATGATCACCTCTATGCTGGACTGATCCTGGGGAGTCATCACTCATGAGACTAGAGATTGTACGGGCTACCATGGAGAAGGTGTAGGTGAACCAGGAGTGGATGAAGACTTCAAAGAGTAGGAAGAAGTCTTATACTGACCAGAGATAGAGACCTATCGAGTTTGAGGATGATGAAAATGTCTTCCTACGATTTTCACCTCGATAAGGTTCGCAGAGATTTGGCAGGGACGTCAAGATATCATCGAGGTTCATCGGACTCTTATAGGTCCTTATAAAATTTTGAGATGTGTTATACCACCTATATCTCCCCCTTAGTTTCACCGAGTGCACATAATTTTCCACATATTCCAGATGAGGAGATACGTACATGATCCTTCGCACATCATTGAATTGGGCGAGCTGCACATCCATGATGGGGCGATGTTTTAAGATGTTCCAGGGGAGATTGAGGATCGACATGTGAGTGTTATTAATGGGTGATCGATACCTCTTGTGTTCTTACGCTGGCAGCATAGAAACCCCCAGGAGACCACATGGGAGAAGGATTCTCAGATTTGTTCTTAGTACCCCCACTTGTTTCCCTAGATTGTGTTGTGGATTTCAGGGACGCAAAGCTCAGAGGTTGGAAGAATGTAAAGACCTGGAATTTTCTATGTAATTATTTTTAATTAAATGGAATTATTATAAGTATGTGGAATATGACGGAACATGATTCCGAGGCATGGTGCACCCAGAAGGAATTTCTAAAAAAAATTCAGGTACGTTCATTAAACGCGTGAACGACGTTTTATTACTTTTTAATCGTTTCTCGGAATTGAAGTCCGAGGACATCGTTGAACTCACTGCATCGATATTCGCTTTAGGATACCTTCACCTAGACTATACTAGGTCGAGGGTGGATGTTGGCTTTCCGATTTTTAATGGGAGAATTGAAAAAAAATATAGATAAATAACTTTTATTTTATTTATTGAAATATCTCATTTAAATTTTGGTTGTGGGTCCACCCAAACCATTGTAACTCTTAACCCCCCCCCCCAAATTGATGAGACAAAATTAATTCATCATTAACATAACTAAACATAAATGAGAGGGGCTCCTCACCCCTCATGGGTTGGTTGATAATTGTTGGAAAAACAATTTGGTGGAGAGCTCTCAATGGAAGAGCTTTCTCCAATGAAGAAGATCCTCCAATGAAGAACAAATTCTGAATGAGGAACGTGGAACCAATGTTTGAGAAGCGCTGACACACAATCTTCATCCTCATGATACCTCTAATATACTATTGAGGTCGGCTATTTATTTTGAAGTATGATAAATTGATATTTTTTATTCTGTATATTCTTGATTCTCAATGATGATGGCTAAACGAAAACAACCATCGACCCACAGATATAGCTTGATCTTTTCTATTTTTTATTTATGATTTCTTCATGATTTCCATGACGCCAAATAATTAAGCACCTTAAAAACATAATTTTTAGTTGAGTGTGACATATGGACACAGAGATCTTGTCCTGAGGATCATGAATATGTGGTCTTCATTTTTTTGGGCATAGAACGAAGCTGCGGTGACCCGCAGAAGAGGGTGGCTGCCAGAATGCTAGCCCACCATGGTTTGAGAAGGCATCACTCTTAGAGGGTAGCCGACACCCGACCGACCATAGTTTGATCAAACAAGGCACCTAGAGGGAGGCTGACAATCAGCCGAATGCTGTTTGATGAGGCGGCGCACCTGACCGGCCGCAGTGGCAGTAGCGGTGCTTGCCGACGCCACTAAAAGGGGTAGCTATCCAGATTTCTGGCCGGACATGTCACACCAAGGATGTCCACTCCGGCTGGTCCCACATGCTAGAAGGTAGTTCCACATGGCGCCTCCAGGTTTTCTAAAGACGAATAGTCCAATGGACTGTTCGGAATACCAGGGGGCACCTCCCCCCCAGGGTAGTGGGTAGGGTGTGCCCCTCCACGAAGGACCGCACACGGCTAAGTGCGTCGTGCCTAGCAGACCGGGCTTTACATGGCCCGTCCCATCCAGGCCAAACCCCGATCGGTTCGGGCCTAGTCACACTAAACCCTGGCCCATCTAGACCAAGATACACCTTTTTTGCCATATCTTGATAACCGAGTATCTATTTGACGAACCATCTATAGCACCAGTATCCTTGGATCGATACAGCCCCTTTGGTATAATCCACATGAGTTTTGGAGAATGTTTGAGTACATCATGGTTGGATCGAACTCAAATACAACTAGGCCCTTGGAACAGAAATGCTAATATCCTTCAGACCGGGTATCTGATTGACACGCCTTCAGTCACGTTTGAACCCTATTGATGTGACCGATCATCTTGATACTACATTATGAGACTTCATGGTTGTTGAAGTATTTTTTGATGGATTGAGGAGCGGAACCTCCCAGAATCAAGCATTATAATTGTGGGAACCCTCTGGCTGGATGTACATGAAGAATTTTTAGATCATGTATGGGTCATCATCGGATCCAGTGTGGGTAAACATCTTTAGATCCTATGTGGGTAATCCTAAGTCCTTTGGGGGTCATCTGCATATCGTGTGTGGGTTATCTTCAGATCCTATGTGGGTCATCATCGGTCGTGTGTTGGTGAAATTCAGAGCTTCTCGACGAACTATGATGATCTGGAAATATAGCTAATCACCTATACATTCATACTTATGATATATCTGGTGTGATATGAGTCCTTACCTTTGTGTTAAACATCTTGTGTGGTGATATATTCATGGTAATATTCTATGTGGTGTTACATTTGTGGTACTTACCTTCATGGTGTTACCATTGTGGTAATATTTCCTACATGGAATAGTTGTGATTTCGGATAAAGAGTTGGGCCTTCTATTTCCTCATGAATGAGATGGATATACATTATAACATAGGTATATGTATGGGCATATACATAATTAGGGTTGATTGTGGATTCATGCTTTGTAATTGTGTTCTGGGTTTTTGGTGTATCCTTTTTGGACTTTGAGAGAACTTCGTGGGTCTCAGGGTCCCTACTTAGCATTGTTATACTCTCCCCTACGTAGGCAATGCTTGCACTTTGCTGTGTGTTGAGCATATTATAGACATGATTGATTGAGGTTGAGGGTTATTGAACTAGAGGCTACTCATGGGTGGACCATTAGACGAGCCTTACCGCAGAGACGTCCATTGTAGAGATATATCTACCCTTCCAGTTGGATACTGGGGGGGGGGGGGGGGGTGTTCACATGAGATATTTTCAGTTTTACTTGTACATTCTAGTTGGGCTTGTATTCCGGCCCCTTTACTTACTATATTACCTCTTTTTACTATATAATTTACCTTGTTCTTATATCTTGTTGTGCTCTTGGATTATGGTAGTTTGCAGGTTAAAAAGGAAATGCCATCTCAGTTTTAGGGATATGCCTTTCTGGTGCTAGTTTTTATCCCCTGGCCTATAGAAGACGGGCCTGGGGTAGTCACGACATGGGACCCGGGGGATGGGTCATGACAAATTTTTATCCTAAAAGTCGGTTCTACTGATTAAAATATTCTATGATCTTTTAATCAGCAATAGTGTTAAGTGTTATGAGTGTGGTTATCAGTCTGGGGAATCCAATGTTGGTGCAGCAGCCGACGTATCCATACAACAGTACCCTGACCTCTGATTTCTGACTCAGTGCATGAAAACACCGATTGTGTGTGTGTTTTAGAAAATTTTTCTTTGTGATTTTATTGTGTCAGCTCACAAGGTATAACTTATTAACTGTGGAACACCTATTTCTTTTCAGGATGCCTCCATGAAAACAACCAGACAGGGTTCCAGGTAGAGTATGAGATGACATCCCACTGAGCAATGAGGTTATAGTGCAGGGCCCCTCTTCGGTAGTTGTACCATCGGGTGGTGTACCAGAAGCACCACATCCCATTGGGAAGCTGATGCCACCATCCCAAAGAGTAGAGCGTGCACACATATTGAGCATGTTGTAGGAGTTCTAGTGCCAGAGGCCACATAGGATCCGGGGTGAGATAGATCCATAGGAGGCTGAGGACTGGCTGGTGGACGTGGTCAGAGTATTCTGACTGGTAGGGACACCAGCTGATCTCATGGTAATCTTTGATACCAGTATTCATCAGGAAGAAGTGGGAAGATGGTGGAGTTTGATGCCCCAGGTTCATTATTAGGTGACTCTCCTCTAGGAAAAATTTGAGAGACTATTCATGTCAGAGTTCTTCCCAATGACCATACGCTCTGTGTATATATAGGAGATTCTCCACTTGCATCAGGGCAGCATGACGGTGACTCAGTATTCAGCAACGTTCATTGACATCTCATTCTACTCCACTTATATAGTGCGAGACCCTTTCTTCAAGGACCGGACCTTAGAGTAGGGGTTCATATGGGAGATTAGATCTTCGATGATTTCACTGAGCATCCTGATGCAGGCAGGGTTGTTAGAGCAAGAACTCATAGTGGAGAGCTTCCTTGCGGAGAAATCACTTGCAGCGATACCCATCATTTGACATCATGTAGCAGAGTCATCTACATCTGGTAGAATACTGATGACAAAAAGTTCCAAGATGATAAGACCAATAGGTGGAAGACCACACGATATGTGGTCGGCTCTGCGGGGATGTCGAGACAGTTCAAGACAGGCGAGGAGTTGGTAGTGTTACTCGTGCTGCGGGCAGGGTCACATGGCTCGCGACTACCCGAATCATCGTAAAGATGACAAGTAGATGGCCGAAGGACCACCTGGGAAGAGGTGAAGATTTGACCAAGGATGTCTGTAGGAACCAGGTGGACCTGGAAGAGGATCGGGCTATGCAGCAGGCGGTAGGCGGCGATTCACGGTTCTACTGCCACAACCTCTATGTGGTCCACAGTTACCATAGAGAGCAGGTGGACATGGACGAGCTCAGCTCCAGGAAGCTGAGGCCTATGGCCATGGTGCTTCAATGATGATTGGAGGTATGATTTGTGTATACTCTAATATAACTACAATACTTATAGACACAGTTTCTAGTAACTCATTTATTTCCATGACCCCCATTTGGAGCTCAGAGAATCTAGTGGAGTCATTGGCTAAATACTTACAACTATAGACTCATACGGAAGAGTATTTTATGATTACACGCTTGTTCTGGTAGTGTGAGTGTACTATAGAAGGTTAGATCTTCGGCTGGGATCTTCTAGTAGTGGCATCGATTCCTTATGAAGTCATCCTAGGTATGGATTGGTTGTCTACAGTCCATGATAAGATCGATTGTATTACGCTCAATGTGTGGTCTGTCCACGAGGATGAGACAAAGATTCCCTTCACCGGTGAGAAGGGAACCTTTCCAGTATAGGATGGAATTACCCGGAGGAGTATGCAACCGATCACACATTAGTTATCTAGCCTTACCCTCCAGGTGGTTGATGTTGAGAGTCTGAGCTATCCTATAGTGGTGGACCATTACACTGATGTTTTCCTTGATGATGTTCTAGGTCTACCTACTCGAAAATAGGTGGAATTTTATATTGACTTGTACACCAGGATGACACCAATATCTATACCAGCATATCGTGTGGCTCCCATGGAGAATCAAGATCTACAATTACAGATGGGGGACTTGCATAGCACGGGGTTCATTAGGCCCGGTGTTTCTCCTTGGGCAACCCCGATTTAGTTTTCAAAGAAGGGGGGTGAGAGTTTGAGACTCTTCATGGACTACCATCGCATGAAGTAGGTGACCGTGAAGAAAAAGTACCCACTACCAAAGATTGTCTATCTTTTTGGTCAGATGAAGGGAGTATAGTGGTTTTTTAAGATAGTCCTCAGATCAGGCTATCACCAGCTTAGGGTACGAGACAAGAATGTTCATAAGATGACCTTCAGATGCTGGTATGGCCATTATGAGTTCTTCGTTACGAAATTCGGCATGACCAAATCCCCAGCAGATTTCATGGGACTCATGAAATGAAACCTCCAGCTATACCTTGATCATTTTTTTGTAGTCTTCTTCGACGACATCCTAATTTACTCAACAATGGATGAGGAGAATGCATATCATCTACAGATAGTTTTGGACATACTTCGAGAGCACCAGAAATATATTAAACTCTCTAAGTGCCAGTTCTGGATCTGAGAGGTTCACTTCTTTGGACACATCATCTCAAAGGCTGGATTTGGGGTGTATCCAGTGAAGATCGAGGCCGTGATTTCATGGCCGCCGCCTAGAAGTGTGGCAGAGGTGTAGAGTTTTCTTGGGTTTGGCCAGTTACTACCGGAGGTTTGTGACTGAATTTTCTATAGTTGTGGCACCCTTATCAGTGTTGACGAAGAAGGGGAAACCCGTCGTGTGGTTGGAGAGATTCCAGTAGAGTTTCCATTAGATGAAGCAAAGATGGACAAGATCCCATTTCATGAGTCTACCAGAGGAGGGCATAGGGTACATAGTCTACTGTGACACATTAGGGATAGGGCTCATATATGTAATGATGAAGGAGGGAGCGGTGATCCCGTATGGTTCTCAACAACTGCGACCACATGAGAATAACTATGCGACCCATGACCTAGAGTTAGATGCAGTGGTCTTCACGATGAAGATGTGGTGACATTACTTGATGGGAAAATGTTTTACAGTCTACTCTGATCACAAGAGTCGCAATTATATCTTCTCTGATAAGGACCTGAACCAGAGAAAGCGGCATGGGATTGAGTTCATAAATGACTATGAAATAGACAAATTATATAATTCTGTGAAGGGTAATGTATTAGCAGATGCACTCATAAAGAGATCTGGTATACAGTAACTGAGTGAGGCGACGGAGAAGCTAGCAGCTGTGTAGATATCCTATGTGGATCATGATGGAGAAGCTTATCTTCAGTCTCTAATATTTATTCCCCCACATCATCAGTGAGTTACGGAAGCGCTTCTTGGAGACACTAACTGCGAGGCACGATGTGCTCATACATCCATAGGATAGGAACCTGATGGATTTTCTAATGGCAAGGAGCACATAATCCTTTTTAGAGAACGTACTATGGTACCGGTGGAACTTTGGGCGGAACTGTTGACGGGGTTCAATATGACCCCTCTATCGGTATATCCATGAGTTTAAATTTTGTATCAGGGCCTTCGGCATCAGCACGGGTGGCCGGGAATGAAGAAAGTAGTAGGAGATATTGTCAATAATTTCCTTACTTGTTATAAAATAAAAGAATAGAATCAGGCTCTAATAGGTTTAGTTCATCCACTAGAGGTTCCATAGTGGAAGTGGGATATAATTTATAGGGAATTTGTGACATGAATTCCAGGAACATTTGAGGGTCATGATTCTTTGTGGGTGATCATTGACCGACTCACCAATTCATCCCACTTTCTATCTATCAAAGAGGAGGGATCAGTAGAGGACTTGGGACACCTCTATGTACATGAGATTGTACGGATTCGTGGAGATCCCTTGAAGATTTTCTCTGATCGTGATGCATGTTATACATCACAGATATGGAAGGGGTTGTAGGAGGCATTCGGGACTCAGCTTCGATTGAGCATCGCCTTTCATCCTTAGACGGATGGTCAGATAGAGCAGACCATTCGGACCCTTGAGGGCATGCTGCGTGATTTCATCCTTGATTTCAGCCACAGCTGGGAGGATCACATTCCCTTGGTGGAGTTCTCATACAACAATAGATATCACACCACCATCTGTATGGAACCATTCGTGGCTTTGTACATCCATCCTTGATGATCACCTCTATGCTGGACTGATCCCGGGGAGTCCGCACTCATGGGACTAGAGATGGTACAGGATACCACGGAGAAGGTTTAGGTCATCCAGGAGAAGATGAAAACTACACAGAGTAGGAAGAAGTCTTATGCTGACAGGATAAAGATACCACTTGAGTTCGAGGATGGTGACCATGTCTTCATATGGATTTTACCTCGTCATGGTTTGAAGAGATTTGGTTGGGGTGACAAGTTATCTTCGAGGTTCATCGAACCGTTCTAGGTCCTTAGTAGAGTTGTCAAGGTGAAATTCCGCCTAGCTCTTCTCAATCAGTTGCACCGAGTGCACAACTTTTTCCATGTATATTAGCTTAGTAGATACGTAAAAGATCATTATCATATCATTTAATAGGGTGAGATAGACATCAATGATGGGGTGAGGTTTTCAGAAGTCCCAGTGGAGACTGAGGATCAACATGAGAGTTTCCTTCATGGGTTATCGATACCTCGGGTGCATGTATATCGGCAGCACTGAATCCTCCTAGAGAGAACATGGGAGCGGGGGGCTCAGATTCATGTTCAATAACCCCACTTTTTCCCTATTTTTTTGTGGATTTTGGGGGAGTAAAGCCTTGAGTTGGGGAGAATATAAAGTCCTGGAATTTTCCATGTATTTTCTTAATTAAATGGAATTATTATGAGTATGAAAAAATTGACGATGCATGATTCTGAGTCCCAGTGCATCAGGAATAAATTTTTGAACTTTTGTTTCGGCATGTTCTATAAACGCATGAGCGGTGATTTTTAACCTTTGAACCGGTGCAAGAAATTGAAATCTGAGGACACCGTTGAACTCGTAGTGGAGATATTTGCTAAATGAGTCCTTCACCTCAACCGTAGTAGGTTTATGGTTGATGTTTTACTTCCTATTTTTCGTGGGAGAATTAGAAAAAAGTATTTTTTATTTCTTGAAACCTCTCATTTGAATTTTAGTGGTGGGGACCACCTGACCCTTTGTAACTCTTGGAACCCCCCCCCCCCTATTTAATAGAAGACATTAATTGTTCATTAACTAAACATAACATAACATAAATGAGAGGGGTTGATCACCTCTCATGGGTTGGGAGAGAATTTTTGGAGACCAATTTGGTGGAGAAATCTTGAAGGAAGAGATTTCTCCAACAAAGAAGATCCTCCAATGAAGAACGACCTCCAGAGGAGGAACGAGGAACCAACTTTAGAGAAGCATTGATGCACCATCTTCCTCCTCATTGTACCTCCAATGGACGATAGAGATATTGATTTTATTATGATGTATGATAATTAACTATTTTTTTATTATGAATATTCTTGATTCTCAATGACGATGGACAAAAAAACACAACCATCAATCCGCACATATACCATGATCTTTTCAATTCATTCTTTTCACGTTCTTTGTGTGTTGATCAATTAAAAATAATTAATCACACTATAAACATAGTTTTTAATTGTGCATTCCATATGGACGTGAATATCTCGACCTAAGGATCACGAATATGTGGTGTTAATTTTTTTCAGGCTAAGAACGAAGACGATGTGACCCACTGAAGAGGGTGGCTACCGGAACACTGGCCGACCACGGTTTGAGCAGGCGGCGCACCTAGAGGGTGGCTGGCACCCGTCTAGATGCGGTTCGAGTAGGTGGCACACCCGGAGGGTGGCCAACACTCAAATGTCTGTGGGGGAAGCAAATACGCATGTCGGCAATGCTGAATGGGGTATTTGTCCGCGTCACAACGATCGGGACCGCTCCGGCAGGTCCTGCTTTCCAGTAGGTAGCGCCACATGGCGCCGCTGAGTTGTCTAAAGACGAATGGTCTAGTAGACCATTCAGAATACCAGGGGCACCTCCCCCAAGTAGCAGTTAGACTGTATCCCACCACAGTGGACCACACCCAGGAATGAAGGCCACGACCTAGTGAGTTGGGCCCACCGCGGCACAGCAATCCGGGCTAGACCTGGGCCCATCTGGACCTAGATATATCTATTTGGAAATATCATGAGAACCGAGTGTCCAATTGACGCGATGTCAGTCGCATTGGGACCCTATTGACGTGATGGACCTTTTTTATAATTTTTCCTGGGACATCGTGGCAGTTGAAGTATCATCTGATGGCTTGAAGAGCGGAACCTTCAGGAATTAATCATTCTTAGTGTGGGAACCCTGTGGCTAGCTGTACTATAAGAATATTCAAGTCCTATGTGGGTCATCATAAGATCCTATGTGGTTTAGCATATTCAGATCATGTGTGGGTCATCTTCAGATCTTATGTGGGTCATCTCTAGATCCTGTGTGGGTCATCTAAAGATCATGTGTGGGTCATATTCGATTCTGAGTTGGTCAACAGAAGAGCTTCACAACGAAGAAAGATGATCTAGAAATACAACTAATCATCTATACTTTCGTACCCAAGTTATACCTTGTGTGAGATAAGTCATTAACTTTATGGTACAATTATTTGTGATGATACCTTAGTGGTATTCTTTTTTGTGGCATTACCTTTATGGTACTTACCTTTGTGATGTTACCATTGTGGAAATCTTTCCTTGTCGGAATAGTAGTTCTTTTGGCTAAAGAGTTGGGCCTTGTGTTTTCTCATGAACGAGATGGATTTACTTGATAAATTAGTTATATGTATTATCATATAACTAATTAGGGTTGATTGATACATCATGCTTTTTAATTGTTTTCTTTCATTTTTGTTTATCCTTTTTGGATTCTGAGAGATCTTTGGGGGTCTCGGGGTCCCTACAGATAATTGTTATACTAACCCCTACACAGGCTATGCCCACACCTTGTTGTGTCTTGTTCAGAAGATGGTAAATTTTGATAGAGGATGAGGGTGCCAAGATGTAACACCCCAAGATTTCATAGTGTGTTATTTCTTCAAAATAATTCAATAACTTGCACTACACGCAACACTGAGTTCAATTGCACCATGACTTACCAAAAAAAGCCATTAAAAGAGGTCATGAATAGTATTAACTAAATTTTAAACTTTATATAATCCTTATAATTTTAGAATCCATATTATGAGTTTCTTAGTCATAATGCAAGAACAGATTCATTTTCAGTATTGCACTTTTATCAACTTTTGATAGTGAAACCTTTTTAAATACAATATTTTAAACTTTTTGACTAAATGGAGAAATCAAAAAATTTAAAATGAAACATCCCAAGCTTCCACGGTACGCTTTCCTTTGAATAAAACAGTAGCGTGTGTTGTACGCAACTTCGAGTTCTAACACACCGTAACCAATCAAACTAGCTGTTATGAATAGTAATACCTACTTTTTGAAGTTATATATATTTTATATTTTAAAATGGACTTCATTTTTGGATTCGGAATATCAAATTTAGCCTAAGGTGAAATTTTGGTACTTTTCGGATAACTTTCATATTTTGATGAATAGTGAAAATTACTAAATTTTAATAAAAAACAACTTTTTTAATCAAAATAATTAATAGTAATAAATTATGAATTTGAGGGGTTTTAAAGTATATTTAGAATATATTTTTACTATTTAATATAATGTTGGTCATTGGACATAATTTTACAATTAAACCGAACATAAACAAGTGTCAATCTTTTGATAGTTATTATCTCTTAAAAACACGCTTTTTGTTTTGACAGCGGGAATTAATTTTAAATTAATTTCTGCCACTTCTGTGTTTTGAATTTAGGAAAATGGATTCCATATTTTTAATCAGGATGTTCAAATTGTGTAAATAGGTAACTTTTATTTTTAGACATTTTGAATAATTACTGCGGTAAATATTTTATTTACCATGGTTAAGGGTAAATCCGGTATATAAGGGTTAAAAAATAATATTATAATAATACTAAATTACCCTACAACGTGTCTTAACCCTATTAGTTGATACATGGTCGACCATGGGAATCTTTGTGTCAATTTTGGGACCCCATGGATCCACTTGTAAGTGATAATGACACTTTATTTTAATTAAGTCAAAATGAATACAAAAATGACACAAGCATATATCTTTTAGCAGAACAATTGTTACATAGGGTTATATAAGTTGGATTTTAGATTATAAATATTCATTAGAAAGATAAAAAGATTTCCTACATAATGATATTTTATTTATAATTTTTAGACATTAAATAATTTATTTTATTTATGACACAAAGATGATGCAGTAATTACTATAATAGTGAAAAATTAAAATAATTGATATTATAAATACCCAAAAAAATATAATATGAAACTTTTAATGAATTAAACTAATTTTCTAGGATAATATGATATATTAGGATTTATTTAATTGACTTTTTTAGAAGTAATCAATCTGTTATGAGTTTCACAAAAATCAACTATTGAATAGTGTCAAAATTGACATAAAAGAGTTTTTAAAACAAATATTATATTATTAATTGATATTAAATTCCTAAAAATCTAAGGTTCGGCCAAGAGACTTATATAAGGAGAGTTTCATCATTACTGGACCACTTGGGGGTCTCTTGGATGTATATAGTATGTTTATTAACCATATTATATAAAAATACAAAGAGACATTGTAAAAGTGAAACTAATTAACTTAGAGTTAATACTTAATGATAAGGTTAATATAAGTACCCAAACCTGTCTAAATTCTATTGGTTGAGTGGTTTTCGACCTATACCCACCTTAACCTTTGAATAATCAACTTTGGAGCCTTTAGAAACCGAATATGAATTTATTATAAATTAATATTTCTAACTTTTCCAAAGGTGCCCCTCACCCCTCTTATAAAAGGGCACTCCTCCTTCTCATTTCTTCACACCTTCAAAGCCTTTTGGCTCGGCCAAACTCTGCCCAAATACTCTCCCAACATCCATCACTACAACCTAGAGGCCTTAGTGTGATCAGAAATCCAACCTATGGAGCCCTTTTGATCAAATCAAAAGGAAGAACCCGAAGAAGAGGTAATGATTTCACCACCCTTCTCCAAGTTCATTTCTTCTTCCACTTCTTCTTCCTTTGTTATTACCATTCTAAAATAATAACTCCAGTATATCACATATACTGTGATGTTATTATAAATATTGTACAATCATATTCAGTATTCTATCCACCCTTTGAATAACATGTCACCATACGTGCGTACGTACAGCTTACCGTCTCCACGTCGTGGTGTAATTGTTATTCAATATAATATTATTTGGATGGGTATAATAATGATGTGTCACTCGTGTAAATAATAAATATAACATGTTAATGATTCTGTATATATGATATACCATCCATTTATATATTATTTTAATATCAAAATAATGATATTGTCGCTCGTGCGTACGTACGGACTACCGTCTCCATGAACGCGATGAGATTCATTCTCCATCGTATCCATTCAAGTATAATTATCATTTGATGATTTAAAAATGATGTTTAAGGACTGGATATCATTCTGGATATGAATAAGATACAACAACCCTGGCTTATTTAACAAAACATATAAAAGAAAATGAGTAAGTTAACTCCCGAAACGACGATAATTCTAAGATATTATTAACAAATCAATGTTAAAAGATCATATATGATATCATATTAATATATATGATTCTTGTATAATTTAATAACAACTATTTCACCATTATACAGGAGGTTAACCTACCCCAACCAAGGAAAAGTACAAGGTAAGCGTTTACTTTACATCCTCTTCATTATCCAAGGTTGTTTATACGTAATAATCTACTGGGATCTCTTTATCATCCACATCCATGTTTCTTAAAAATGCATTTCAAAATATTTTTACTATTTACTAGAATATGAGTTAAATTCATTTATACCCTTTTTGACTTTTATAAGTGGTTTATAAAGGAATCTTTCGGTCGTTTTCAAAACAAGGTCCTTTTTAACCTTTTCGACAGAATTAAGGTAAGAATGTTTTTTTAACTTATACGGCGGGTGCGGCTATTTTCCGCCGTTATAAAATCTTCAAAGCTTCCCTTACAAGCTTATAAGAATATTTTCAAAGAAAATGTTTTATTTTATATGGATCTTAAATTATTTCAAAATAAAAGGAGATATTTCTTTAAAAAGAATTTTGATTTCATCTATGTCAACATCCTTTGATGGATTTTAAGATTATTTGAAGTTGATTTATTATGATACAAAACTTCTATATTGTATTGAAGGTTTTGTGATATGTCTGACTGTGGATGTGCTATTTTTATACCATTCATAGTTTATGGTGAAAGTATTGACATTTCGTATGCTAGTTTTAATACGAATGTTTATGTTATGTTTAAACCTTTTCATATGGGAATGCATTGGACTTAATATGTGACGGGTGGAGCCCGTTATAGCTCCTCGATGCATCGGTAGGTCTCATGAGACAAACTAGTGTCTTGGCACAAGGCCTTGACAAAATCTTATTTGTAGTCTTGGCACGAGGCCTTGGCTATGTGGTTATGATAGTCTGGAATTATGCATTCCATCATTATGAAAGTGGTTATTGATTTTTCATGTGATTATTCGATTAGTAGAATAACCATGTGAATAAGTAAATGGCATTATTTCATTTCATTTATGCCATACTATGTTGAAGGTTCAAGTTTTAAAGGCTTTTGTTTTAGTTATACATTGCCTTAAATGTTTATTCTTATTTATGAAAGTTTCCGCTATATTGTTATCCTTACTGGGCATTTTAGCTCACCCCTTTTCTATGTTTTATTTTTCCCAGGAAGTGAAGAAGTAAATTATGAATGACCTGCAGGGATATTATGTGGGGATATGAGTGTGGATTATGGAGACAATATGTTGTTGTAGTAGTTTTTCGTTTAATGATGTAATGTAAACCTTATGAATATATCTAGTGTTTCCAAAGCTACTAAACCAATCGGTCTTTCGAGATTTGATCTTTCTTGTGATCATGCCAATGTTACGAAGTAATGCACCGACTCTGGGCAGCTGGGGTCGGGGCGTTACAGTTGGTATCAGAGGAAGTTTAGTACAAACCGTGGAAGCTAGATTTAGATAAACTCTGATTAGAGCACGTAGACCTAAGATAAACTTTGAGGATTAGTATAGAAGAACTTCCTAGAATTTTGGTATTGTAGAGATTTTGTGAGTTTTCCGAGCAATACATCCCTGTCTGGATACGAGCAGGTAGAGGCGGCTCTGGCACAGATGTACCTAGGGGTAAAACCCGAAAACACCGCTTTGAGCTAGACTCGAACGGGAACTGGTGCACGACAACGGGCCTTGCTGCACTCTTGGTTACGACACTCCCGGGGGATATGCTTAGGATAACTCTCATTTTATTTACAAATCATTTTGAAGGGATTATGAGTATATACTTCCTCAAAGAAAACATTCTTATGATTATGGATTATATCCATAAATAGTTCAATTTATGTTAAGTGTTTTATAAGTATGGGATTATGTATTTTGATTCATAAACTGATATAGTGTATGCCATTGTTTAGAAATGGCGCCCAGTAGAAGGAATGAGAACTCCAGAAATGCACATGATCAAAAGAGAAGGAAGGATCATATCTTTCATGGTCTTAAGCTAGAATTTATAAGAGAAATAGTCTCCCATGTATTATCATCATATGAAGAAATAATATCATGTGTTGATAAGATAAGTAAAGAGTTTACTGAGTCCTATGGCTTTGAAGGGAAGCAAGAGAAGAAAAGGATGGAAGAGAGAAAGATGGATAAAAGTAAGAGGGAAAAGAAGAATTTTCCCATATGTGGTAACTGTGGAAAGAAACACCCTGGAACTTGCCTGAAAGGAATGGGAGTTTGTTATAAGTGTGGAGGAAAAGGGCACAAAGTACGTGACTGCAAGGGTAAGAAAATGGTTTTAAATGTACAATGCTTCATTTGCAAGGAGTTTGGACACTACGCGAACCTATGTCCCAGTCATCAGACTATGCCGCAAATGATGCTATTGGATCATAATCAAGTTATGATACTACCACAGATGAAGAGGAATGATTAGAGTTCTTATGTTGATTATGTCAATTGAGTGTTGTATCAACAATGTACTTGTTATAATAATTATGGAGTATATAAGGATTGTACTGCAGTACTATTTCATTAAGGACTTGATATTGTGTGGAACAAAGAAAAGTGACTCATTAGTAGGATAGATTTTTGGAAAATATATGGTTGAGAGAATGATAAACCATAATATAGTTCTGATACTGAGGTAGTGATTTTGGAATAATATGTGATTGTTTGGGATAAATTATATTGGATATTCTTGACAACCTTGGAACTGATTAATGATTTGTATATTCCATCATTGTTGGGGTTTAAAACATTTTTGGATTAATGAAGTATATCCAGCATTCTATATGGAATAAGGGAGCATGAATGTAATCAATATGGAATATGGTAATACATGATGAAGGTATTCATTTGCTATTACGGGGTAAAAAGGATCTATATTATGATTACCTTCCTTATGAATGTTGGACTGTGAGTTTGGACAGAAGTATTTTGGATAGTTCTAGTTTGGATTATTTTGGATTGCCATAAAAGGACAACCCGGAGGTCGGGCGGCAACCCGTCGCGTCCGGCAAGGCTGCGAGACTTGAACCCGCAACCAAAGGGCGACAAGGGTGTATCACCTACCACTATCCCACGAGATGTCCTGGATTAAATAAAGTAGTTTTTTAAAAGATCTGGTAGATGAATTATAAATTCGTTTATTTTGGAACCCTCTATGAATAGTATAAATAGAATTTTTTTTACGAGTGAATGATGAGTTTTGGTAGAAATTTATTAATGGATAAAACTCTAATTATAAACTAAGTATATCTCCTTATGATCTTATCCAATCTCATAAATAAATTCCTCATCATTAATAAAAGGAACTTAGAACAAAAATGTTGTCCTAGATGGTACCTTAAATCATCACTAATTTATGGCTTTGGGATTGTTGGCCTTTTCATAACCATGTTCTCTACCACTCTCCATCAGATAATTGATGGCTAGATTTTTCTTCCACATCCATATTTTCTTACATGGAACCCTAGTATGTGTTATTTTCGGTAATCTTCATACTTTCCACTCTTTATTTTAAATAGAGGCCTCATTAATTCATTTTTCGATGTGGGATTTCAACTAAGATATTTTGAAACGTCAAAAATGTGTTATCCTAATACCCTATGTTTTGTTGAACCGATGGTATTTCAAATCATCATAGATTGATGAATTTAAGGACCTCAATTATACACTTGTTTGTGATTGATGACCTCAATCACTACCTAAAAATATTTACGTTTTTCCTCTGATTATATGTCTCTAATTTCCACCAATGTTCTGCTAATCGAGATCATAATTTGGTGGTGACCCTTTGATTTCTCTTTTCCTCATATTAAGACTAAATTTTAGTAACCCAATTTCCGATGTGGGTTTTCCCACAAATATATTTTCTACTTTCAACCTTTTATTTTTGAAGAACAATTTCAAATTGCGAGGACGCAATTTATTGAAGGAGGGGAGAATGTAACACCCCAAGATTTCATAGTGTGTTATTTCTTCAAAATAATTCAATAACTTGCACTACACGCAACACTGAGTTCAATTGCACCATGACTTACCAAAAAAAAGCCATTAAAAGAGGTCATGAATAGTATTATCTAAATTTTAAACTTTATATAATCCTTATAATTTTAGAATCCATATTATGAGTTTCTTAGTCATAATGCAAGAACAGATTCATTTTCAGTATTGCACTTTTATCAAATTTTGATAGTGAAACCTTTTTAAATACAATATTTTAAACTTTTTGACTAAATGGAGACATCAAAAAATTTAAAATAAAACATCCCAAGATTCCACGGTACGCTTTCCTTTGAATAAAATAGTAGCGTGTGTTGTACGCAACTTCGAGTTCTAACACACCGTAACCAATGAAACTAGCTGTTATGAATAGTAATACCTACTTTTTGAAGTTATATATATTTTATATTTTAAAATGGACTTCATTTTTGGATTCGGAATATCAAATTTAGCCTAAGGTGAAATTTTGGTACATTTCGGATAACTTTCATATTTTGATGAATAGTGAAAATTACTAAATTTTAATTAAAAACAATTTTTTTAATCAAAATAATTAATAGTAATAAATTATGAATTTGAGTGGTTTTAAAGTATATTTAGAATATATTTTTACTATTTAATATAATTTTGGTCATTGGAAATAATTTTACAATTAAACCGAACATAAACAAGTGTCAATCTTTTGATAGTTATTATCTCTTAAAAACACGCTTTTTGTTTTGACAGCGGGAATTAATTTTAAATTAATTTCTGCCACTTCTTTGTTTTGAATTTAGGAAAATGGATTCCATATTTGGAATCAGGATGTTCAAATTGTGTAAATAGGTAACTTTTATTTTTAGACATTTTGAATAATTACTGCGGTAAATATTTTATTTACCATGGTTAAGGGTAAATCCGGTAAATAAGGGTTAAAAAATAATATTATAATAATACTAAATTACCCTAAAACGTGTCCTAACCCTATTGGTTGATACATGGTAGACCATGGGCATATTCGTGTCAATTTTGGTACCCCATGGATCCACTTGTAAGTGATAATGCCACTTTATTTTAATTAAGTCAAAATGAATACAAAAATGACACAAGCATATATCTTTTAGAAAAACAATTGTTACATAGGGTTATATAAGTTTTATTTTAGATTATAAATATTCATTAGAAAGATAAAAAGATTTCCTACATAATGATATTTTATTTATAATTTTTAGACATTAAATAATTTATTTTATTTATGACACAATGATGATGGAGTAATTACTATAATAGTGAAAAATTAAAATAAGTGATATTATAAATACCCAAAAAAATATAATATGAAACTTTTAATGAATTAAAATAATTTTCTAGGATAATATGATATATTAGGATTGATTTAATTGACTTTGTTCTAAGTAATCAATCTTTTATGAGTTTCACAAAAATCAACTATTGAATAGTGTCAAAATTGACATAAAAGAGTTTTTAAAACAAATATTATATTATTAATTGATATTAAATTCATAAAAATATAAGGATCGGCCCAGAGACTTATATAAGGATAGGTTCATCATTAATGGACCACTTGGGGGTCGCTTGGATGTATATAGTAAGTTTATTAACCATATTATATAAAAATACAAAGAGACATTGTAAAAGTGAAACTAATTAACTTAGAGTTAATACTTAAAGATAAGGTTAATATAAGTACCCAAACCTGTCTAAATTCTATTGGTTGAGTGGTTTTAGACCTATCCCCACCTTAACCTTTGAATAATAAACTTTGGAGCCTTTAGAAACCGAATATGAATTTATTATAAATTAATAATTCTAACTTTTCCAAAGGTGCCCCTCACCCCTCTTATAAAAGGGCACTCCTCCTTCTCATTTCTTCACACCTTCAAAGCCTTTTGGCTCGGCCAAACTCTGCCCCAATACTCTCCCAACATCCCTCACTACAACCTAGAGGCCTTAGTTTGATCAGAAAGCCAACCTAAGGAGCCCTTTTGATCAAATCAAAAGGAAGAACCCGAAGAAGAGGTAATGATTTCACCACCCTTATCCAAGTTCATTTCTTCTTCCACTTCTTCTTCCTTTGTTCTTACCATTCTAAAATAATAACTCCAGTATCTCACATATACAGTGATTTTATTATAAATATGGTACAATCATATTCAGTATTCTATCCACCCTTTGAATAACATGTCACCATACGTGCGTACGTACGGCTTACCGTCTCCACGTCGTGGTGTAATTGTTATTCAATATAATATTATTTGGATGGGTATAATAATGATGTGTAACTCATGTAAATAATAAATATAACATGTTAATGATTCTTTATATATGATATACCATCCATTTATATATTATTTTAATATCAAAAGAATGATATTGTCGCTCGTGCGTACGTACGGACTACCGTCTCCACGAACGTGATGAGATTCATTCTCCATCGTATCCATTCAAATATAATTATCATTTGATGATTTAAAAATGATGTTTAAGGACTGGATATAATTCTGGATATGAATAAGATACAACAACCATGGCTTATGTAACAAAACATATAAAAGAAAATGAGTAAGTTAACTCCCGAAACGACGATAATTCTAAGATATTATTAACAAATCAATGTTAAAAGATCATATATGATATCATATTAATATATATGATTCTTGTATAATTTAATAACAACTATTTCACCATTATACAAGAGGTTAACCTACCCCAACCAAGGAAAAGTACAAGGTAAGGGTTTACTTTACAACCTCTTCATTATCCAAGGCTGTTTTTACGTAATAATCTACTGGGATCTCTTTACCATCCACATCCATGTTTCTTAAAAATGCATTTCAAAACATTTTTACTATTTACTAGAATATGAGTTAAATTCATTTATACCCTTTTTGAATTTTATAAGTTGTTTATAAAGGAATCTTTCGGTCGTTTTCAAAACAAGGTCCTTTTTAACCTTTTCGACAGAATTAAGGTAAGAATGTTTTTTTAACTTATACGGCGGGTGCGACTATTTTCCGCCGTTATAAAATCTTCAAAGCTTCCCTTACAAGCTTATAAGAATATTTTCAAAGAAAATGTTTTATTTTATATGGATCTTAAATTATTTCCAAATAAAAGGAGATATTTCTTTAAAAAGAATTTTGATTTCATCTATGTCAACATCCTTTGATGGATTTTAAGATTATTTGAAGTTGATTTATTATGATACAAAACTTCTATATTGTATTGAAGGTTTTGTGATATGTTTGACTGTGGATGTGCTATTTTTATACCATTCATAGTTTATGGTGAAAGTATTGACATTTCGTATGCTAGTTTTAATACGAATGTTTATGTTATGTTTAAACCTTTTCATATGGGAATGAATTGGACTTAATATGTGACGGGTGGAGCCCGCTATAGCTGCTCGATGCATCGGTAGGTCTCATGAGACAAACTGGTGTCTTGGCACAAGGCCTTGACAAAATCTTATTTGTAGTCTTGGAACGAGGCCTTGGCTATGTGGTTATGATAGTCTGGCATTATGCATTCCATCATTATGAAAGTGGTTATTGATTTTTCATGTGATTATTCGATTAGTAGAATAACCATGTGAATAAGTAAATGGAATTATTTCATTTCATTTATGCCATACTATGTTGAAAGTTCAAGTTTTAAAGGCTTTTGTTTTAGTTATACATTGCCTTAATTGTTTATTCTTATTTATGAAAGTTTCCGCTATATTGTTATCCTTACTGGGCATTTGAGCTCATCCCTTTTCTATGTTTTATTTTTCCCAGGAAGTGAAGAAGTAAATTATGAATGACCTGCAGGGATATTATGTGGGGATATGAGTGTGGATTATGGAGACAATATGTTGTTGTAGTAGTTTTTCGTTTAATGATGTAATGTAAACCTTATGAATATATCTAGTGTTTCCAAAGCTACTAAACCAATCGGTCTTTCGAGATTTGATCTTTCTTGTGATCATGCCAATGTTACGAAGTAATGCACCGACTCTGGGCAGCTGGGGTCGGGGCGTTACACAAGACTAGAGCCTGATCGGAGGGGGACCATTAGACAAGACGTACTGTAGAGACAACCGTTCGAGAGGTGTACCTATCTTTCAGGTATGATCCTTAGCGGGTGTTCACAAGAGTTGTTTTTAATTTTACTCGTAATTTATAGTTGGGCATGTATTCCAACCCCTTTACATACTGTACTCACTCTTTTTAATATATTTTTTACATTATGGTTGTATCTTGATGTGTACATTGACAATATGAGTTTGTAGGTTCAAAAGGTAATGCCTTCCTGGTTTTTGGGATATGTCTTTCCGTTGCTAGTCTCCAGCACCTGACCTATTGAAGGCTGGCCTAGGGTAGTGATGGTACGAGCCTAGGGGTATGGTTAGTGACACTGTTGGTCAATTACCTTGGCATTATAGCCACAGATATACTCTAAAATCACTAAACCGTGCATGGTACACCCAATACACTCTCGATAGGCTTTACTCTAGCTCATCAAAGATCTCAGGGATCACATAATACATTTTCATTATTAATATAAATACATGAAAATCACATAAAACAAGTAGTATATAGTGATCTTTGATATGATCCACTTACATTAAGTTCATAAGAGTAATCACATTTGATATCATGGCTTGATCCAGCTTCATTCACCAGAAATCGTGAAATCAGAAAAATGGGTGCTAAAATAAGGTTTATAAGAAAACAATAACAAAAATATGTGATACAATGAGGTTTCATCTAGATATAAACTAATAAAAAGTGGTATTATCTTCTTATTATATAATATTTGTATATACACCAATAAACAGTAATCGAAAATCTGAAGAAGTCAAGAGGGGGAGTGATACCTTTTAAGGAAGAGGAGGCCTGGTTACATGGGTTTGATGACAAACAATGGTATAGAGGAAACTCTTTAAAAGGATTAAAAATAATTTCACTCGTTAAATAGAGGTGATTCATTATGGATTTTCCTAGGGGGATATATAAATACACCATAATTTTGTGGACTCGTTGTACTATGACCATGTGGTTAATCATACATTTCCTTTCTCTAATGTAGAACAAAGAAAATCATATCATGTATTTTGGAATGAGTGGGTTCTTCATAGTGAAACCATACAATCTAGTAAAAAAGAATGTCACAACCCCTATTAGTTGTGATATGATATTACACCAATAAAAAAATTCCCATTCTTCACTAGGAAGATCACCTCCAACCTTTACCTAACACACCCAAAAACTACAAAAACACTCAAACGCATGTAAAACCCCATTGGGATGTCAAATAAAAAATAATACCATTCTAATTAAAAAATATCAAAACACCTCTCATTAAGTTTTAAAAATTAAAATTTCTATAAAATATACTAACATGTGAAAAAATATGTCATTACAAACTTCCAAACATGGTGATTCTATTCCCTGAAAATCATTTGGGAAGTTTACTCAATACCAAATTTACCTATCAAAATATGTTTCCACTACCCATTTTTATTATAAAGTAAATAATCGTCTTTCATACCAATCATGAGATATCCAAATCAATATTCCACTAAAAAAATCAGTTTAATAATTTATTTTATCCAAACATTTCCCAAAGGTGGAATCCATAACATGAAGCATTTTCCATTTCCTAACACACAAAAAAGTTTATGCTAGCTATCTCGTGCATCTATAAGGTCCTAATCAATATGGTCAAAATGGTCAAGAATGGGAGGGGGAATTAACCATTTTAAAATAATTTAACCACTTATAAATTTTATGTTAGTACAATGAGAAATAAATAGAAATGATCATATTGATTTTTACTGTAGTTCAAGTCCAAATTATCCTACTATAATTTTTACCCCTCTAAAAAATAGTGAGAGATGACACATATAATAATAAACTATATCACCTTTTAATGGAGATTATAAACCTTTTGAAACTATTATTTAGCCTATAGAGGCACTACCAAAGAAAAAATCCTTTTTCACACCTAATGGTTTAACCTAGCCACCCTTCCTTTTAAACAGTTATAGAAACAACCCAGAATCTACCCTTAGAAGTGGTGTTAGAAACCAAACATTTTTTTACTAGTCTAAGGAACAAAAAAATCCCCTACCTTTTTGAATTTATGTACAATCCAAATTCATGAATTTTATTTAGGGTGCCACAACTATCTATCATAACATTTAATGGGTAGTATAACCTAGTACAATTATTACAAGATAGAATACTAGAAAGAATTAATACCACCGAACTAGATATAGAATTTAGGATTTGAGTTTCCAGATAGCAATATTATATCTAGAAATAAAGAATCAAATAATTTAAATTCTTATTGAGAGAAGTAGTTGATCAGAAATTTTTGTAATGCTTTCATTATTCAACAATATACTCAACCTCTTGTACTAATCTATACCTATTGAACTACTTATATAGATTACTTTTATTCACAATAGATTCAAATCATGAAACAAGTTGCATTTTATCCTTCAGAAGGAAACATATGATTTATTTATTGAATGTGCCTTAAAAATATACATGGGTAACTTTGATAATATATAATATTTAAAACATGTTTTTAAGTGAAAGAATTTTATAATAATTACTATTGTACCAAAACGATTAATAATCATCATTAAACACCCTTATAAAACTCTCATAAAGTATGGAATATAAACCTTTAAAATTACATTCAAATTTAAATTTAAACTTATGTTTTCTTATGAAAAAAGTGTGAGAATTGATCCCACATGATGATATATTAATACTACAATTAATTCATATAAATTTAATTCTAAATTATTTAAATAATTAACTATAAGTTAAGGAATTATTAAATAAAAATAACCATTTTAAAAAACATTCAATAATTTGAATTATTGAACTATAAATAAAATTGAGTAGGTTTTGAACTAAAATATGTCAAAGTAATTTTTTCATATTTGGTAGGTTAGAAGAAATGTTCAAATCTTTTCCAAATTTCAAATTTAATTAACTTTATTTTTAAACTAGAGTTCATTTAATTTTTATTCATGTGGTCAATTAATTTTTTCTCATGCAGCAACGTCACTTTTTGTTGTGGTCACTTGATAATGTCTCTTGATAAAGTCACTTGACAAGGTATCTTCACTGTGTCAATTCACATTACAAAAGTAAAAGTTCAAGGTAACTTGATAATGTCACATCGTAATTTCACATCACTCACACATACAGTCACTTGATTTTTATTATGTGGTTACTTGGTGAATTTTTCAAATTCACTCTAATAGTATATTGAACACTCATAAGATAACTTGAGGATTTAACTAGAATATGAATAAACTCAAAAGTGACAAATATTATAATGTATTAGAAATTATAATTTTATCAATTATTTTCAAAAATTATAAACAAAATAGATTAAATATTCAATTCAATATAATTGACTCTCCTCCAAATAAATACCATTTAAATATAATATAAATTTTATCCTAAACATGATTCCTCAAATCAGACAATATCACATAAACACATGAGCTCTACCCATTCGATTTACTAAATCATACTCTTTTTCATTTACCAAACTAATTGACTATTCTAATCACCATAGATGAATCCATAGATGTTATATGTCCTTGGAACAAAATATGATTCACCCATAAAAAAACTCTAAAAACAGTAATTTTATATGGTTACTATTAAAATTCATTATTTCTATAATCCCAATGCTAATCAGCATCCCCTAACATAGATATCACTAAACACAAGGCTGGTAAGATACTCAACACCGTAAGATTATTCCCAAAACCATCCCATTGATATAGTATTTCCAACATAACAACATCCATAAGGATTTTACTGTATAATAAATTCTTGTTAATCATGAAAACCTTGTATTGTGAGCTCCAAATCTAGGTCATGTTATGTCACATTATCCCAAACACCCCCTTATTAACCTGATCGACCCTTGGTAATCACTTTTTAACATCACCATGATCTTGCCCTATGGAAATATCAAACATTATACATTGAACAAACATAATATCATCCAAGAATCCCCCTACTTCCATCCACTACTTCCGAATACACAAGGTCCAATGGTACATTCCTCCCACAGAGAGCCTGAAAATTTTACCAATTTTAAAAATTTATCCAGGCATGGAATTCAATTTATATAGAAATTTATGATAACATAACCATGTATAAGTCCCACTAACATATTTAACTATTTTATATGACTACCACTTCACCAATCCCCTTTACCTTGAAATAATTCCCAAAATAATGACAGATATCCCACAATACTATAGGAACATATAACGATTTCAATTAGACCTTAAATTATAAAAATTTAATCCATCCTCATTTATGGAAACACATAAAATGTCTTTATATAGTTATAATATACCCACTAATATAGTATTTTAACTATTACATTACCCATTAGATACATTTCCCAGGAGACATACAATCGGTATGTCTCACTCAATCCACGAAACTCAGTTAGTGGTAACACATCAATAATCCATACATATTGCTTATGGACCAAAAAACAATATACATGTGGTCCCTAAAACCCTCACAACCAACATCCTTAATATTTAAACATGATTTTCGAAGTCATATCATTTTCCCACTATTCCTATCCATTAATACCCATGTTGATTTCATAACTCTGTGGCATGAAAACTACATTTCACCAATTATAAGGATTCAACACAGTTTCTATGTCAATAAAACAAGTGAATCCTCTATAACAACCCAAGATTGACGTACATGGACATTAAATTACTTTTTTTATAATAATCAATACATGACAAAAACATACACCAAAAGATTGTATTAGTTTAGTGCCTTTGGAATCATTGAATATAATCTTCTAACTTAGTGAAAGATCTTCAAAATCTCTTATACAGATCTTCCCCAATTTTCCTACCTAATTCATTTATTTATATCCTGGGGAAATGAAAACATAAAAAGGGTGAGCTCAAATTCTCAATAAGGGTAAAAATTGAGAACATAAAACAAACCATAAACCTAATAATGTAAAAACACGCACATAAATTTTAAATATCTAAATATTGAGTCATGAAGTAAATCTTGAAAGTTCATGTGGCATACATCATAAAGGAACATTAAGCATGATAGAACAACATTTTCATAAAACAGGTAATTGTGGAAAACAATTAAGAAAATAATATGAATTCTATAGTATCCAAGTAATTTTTTCCAAGACCATCATAGTGGACAAAATCCATTACTGAATCTGGTTTACAAGTCGTACCAGCTATATATTACAGAACTGGATTTACATTTCATACTATCCCTGTATTCTTGAACTAAATTTACATGGTGTTCTAGTCATGTCTATATCATGAGATATAAATCATTACCCGATCTATTGAAGGGAAATATAGATCCAACCTATCTCATAATGAAATCATTCTTACATGGGCCACAAAAACATAAATAGGTCATCCTAGCATATCCCATGAAATAAAATGGGTTTCTTAAACATCACTCCATCATAACATAATACATATAAATTAAATGTATTTCCTAAATATATTTCAATCATAAACACAATCAAATAAATTTAATAATAAGTATAGAAACATAACCCTATGTCATCTTAGATAGAATATAATTTTGATAAAACACTTGATCTTAATTCTTGGAAAAAATATCATTTCTTTTTCAGAAAAGTTTTCTTTTCTAAAAATTCTACACAATTCTAAATGAAAATAATTTAGTCGAAATTAATATTGAAATCATGTAGAGGAATATTAAGGGAAATACAGTGTCATGAAACTGCAAAAAATCGATCTTTATATAAGTTATGAAAACATTCTCCTTGTACTAATGTTGGAGAAGTCAAAAAGTTCCTTGTATGGTAAACAAAAGAATGATTCCTTCCATACGATGTACTAAAAGTAAAAAAAATGTGTAAAAATGACTTGAAACCTATATATAATAATAGTAAACATTTTATGATAAAATTTTTAGAAAAAATGGGCATGGTTGATAATAATATCCCCAGTGAATACCTATTTATAAATTGTCTAAGATAAAAATGGGATTGTGAAATTATCCCTTACCTTGTACTTTTCAATATTCAAGGTTGTGGCCACCTACTTTATAATGGTTAAATAATGTTTTTAAATTATACAAGGACCATATCCATATTTATGATATCATATATGATCCCATTATATAATTTTGTTAATATTATTTTAATATTATCATATTTTGGGTGTTAACTGCTTCATCTTCCCATTCCCATTTGGATGTGTAAGTCATCTTTGTTATGTATAAGACATATTTTATTAATTAAATTAAGTTCATATTTATTATTTTCACTCATCATAAAATTTTTAAAATAATTATTGAATTTTTAACATGGATAACGAATCTCATTGCGTTGTGGAGACGGTAGGCCGTACATATGCACGAGCGACGATATCATTCTCTTGATGGATAAATGGTATGTAATAGAATAGTATATTAATTATATAGAGTCATTATAATTTTATATTTGTTTTCTAAATTCATTATACTAATTATTATAACCATCCTAATAATATATTTTTGAAAAAAATATTACACCACGGTGTGGAGACAGTAAGCCCTATGTACACACACATGGTGATATTGTTATTCATTTGAGGGATAAAAGGAAATATAAGGTTGTACAATAATAATAATAACATATCATCATGTATAATATATTGTATTTAATAATTTATTATTGAATCAAAAAATAAATAGTAATTATAAGAAGAAAAGAAATTGAATTGAAATGGTAATGAAATTTTCTCTTCTTCACTGGACTTCCGTTGGATATCTTTCTCAGGGACGATAGGGATAGACTTTTAGGAAAACTAGGACCTCCAGAAGTTAACTAAAAATGTATATAGTATAATTGGTCTGGGATTGGTCAAGTTATAAGGCTCAATGTGGGGTGAAGAAATGTGGGAGAAAATTCTTTTTTATAAGAGAGGAGTGGAGTACATTAGAAAACTCTCAAAATATTAAAATATAATAAGACGATTCTATATATAAGTAATTAAAAATTTCCCATAAATGAAATTTATAACACATGTTCTACCATATATGATTCCCTTGTAATTTTATAACATTTTTGTGGTTTTTAAAAAATTTAACAATAAATTAATTCAGAAATATATTATTATTTCCATATTTAATACTATTCATTTAATTTGACTTAAAATAAAATAAGACCAAGTGGTAATTCAAATAAAATTTTATAAAACACATATAATATATCTTATAGATCATTAAAATTGGTTATAAATAATAACAAACTCAAAATATAACAAAATTAATATTATTTAAATCATTTATTCTATTTTTATGTTAATGGAATAAATATTGTTTTAGAATTGATGTGACATTTAAGGTAATTATATAACTTCTAAAAATTCAAAATAAATTCTTATAATAAAAATTGATTAATTTATATGAAAATATACATTTATATTAGTTCATTCATTTATTGTGTCCCTATTTATACACATAAAAGATAATAAAATACAAGATAGTGGTATTTTGTAACTATCTTTGATTTAAATAATATATAATTTATTTTCATGTACAAGTGTCCATTAAAACCCAAAAATAGATCATATTGTGATAATTATTTAATATTATTCATCCAATAATGTTTTTTACATGTTTTACATTTATTTTAAACCTTATAATTTTGATTCTCCCTTAATTGATGCATTCAGCTCTTACTATGGCAACATGTATTTTTATTTATTAATGGTTAATATATTCACTCTAAAATTTCTTAGGAGACATAAATGAACCATTGGTGACATATTTAACTTCATAAAAATTATTTTTCCAATGTTTTTTATTTTATAAATTTTATATAATTTAATTAAATATTAATTATTAAAAATATCAATAGTGCCAATTTTTAAACTATTCATTATTTGACTTTTTAGAAATATCATAACAAAGAGATATATTTGAAAAACACTTTTTCAACCATCAATAACATGTCAAAGTAATTCATAAAATTAGTGGACGACACTAATTCAATAAAATTATATATATGTTAATATTTTTAATATCATTTATTTGATATTTCTATTAATAAAATAATTTCTACATCACTATTGAGCCATCGTTAATGATAATTAATTAATCTATAAAAAAAAATTAAATTTCTATGATGTAGGTAATTATATTATCTTTTGATAGACTACCAATAGTCAATTTTAATATATCATAATCCATAAATTAGAATTAATATACTTATATAAAATGTGTGTTTCATTTTGTCACATTCATTAATTTTTTAATATTCAAGTCATACTCATGGGAAAGTGGCCATTAAGTGATTCCATTTAAAACCACAGATTATAAGGGTATAATTTATTCATCAAGTGGGATTTTTATCAGTGTTAACTAAATTTTATAATATTATGTTTACCTTTAATTACATGATTTACCTTTAACCATGGTAATAAAAATAATTACTAAATTTACTATTGATAATACCCAAAAATAAAAGTAACTTAATAACAAAATTTAGACTCACTGATTCCAAATATGGGATCCATTTTCATAATTAGATACACATAATTGGCAGAAATTAATTTAAAATTAATTCTCATTGTTTAAACCAAAAAGCGTGTTTTTAGGAAGTAAAAACATATCAAAAGATTGTCATGTGTTTATGTCCAAATTAAATCTATAATTACATCCAATGACCAAAATCTGATTAAATGATAAAAAAACAATCCAATTATAATTTAGAACCATTTTAAAAAAATAATCTAACTATATAAATAAATTAGATGAAATGATTGTTTTGAATAAAATGCATTATTTTCACTATTCATTAAAATATGAATTTTATCAAAAAAATACAAAAAATATTAAAAAAAAGTAAATTTTTATGTTCCTATTCCAAATAAAAAGATAATTTTGTCAAATAATATATATATATATATATAATCATTGAAAACTAAATTTAAAATTAGTGATCCATCTAAAGGATGAAAACTACATTAATCGAAAAATACATCTTTTAATCGAAAAAAATGAATATGTTCTAATATCATGTCTATAAAATATATAAGATGAATTTTAATGCTATATAAAATTTAAAATGATGTTAATGATTTTCATAATGGATACTTTATATCCCATAAAATAATAATATTTTAAAAATATTTCTTTGTTTAGTGATACTCAGTATCACGTACAATGAAAGCTATCGAGGAAGGTTTCTCTTAAATGTAATGAATGATAAGAATAGTGTTGGGTATACTAAAAGATAATATAATGTTTTTATAGTGCATTTTTATATTGGTGTAGTTTACAATAGAAGACATCACATATATTGAAATTAATCAATCTTATAAAATCCTGGGGTGTCACATTCTACCCCCTTAAAATGAATTTTACCCACAAAATTTATCAGGGTTATAAATGGTTTACTAGTTGAATGATTCTTTCCTGGAAGCCGACATAATAAAAAGGAATACTAAAACATCATTTTAAACAAGAATTTTAGAAACATACCGGTTATCCAAATTAACTCATCATTTTTTTCCACATAGGAGAACATATGAGAGAATTGAAAACATGGATATGGAAGAGAAATCTAACCATCATGTTCTGATGGATAGTGATAGAGATTAAGGTTTGGAGAAATTGAACTACTAGAAATCCATAAATCTATGATGATTAAAGGGACCATCTGATTTGTCAGATAAAAAGGTACTAGGACAACATTTTTGGTTTCAAGATCATTATCTTAATGTTTATGAATTTTTCTATGAGAAGAAATACTTACTTGATTTCAGTACAATATCACCAATGATCATTCCTTGAAAAATTTGTACTTCATTACTTATTTAAATAAGTGATGCAGAATTTTTTATTCTTGATGTGTTAGGAGATCATGTGATGGAATGATAGGTCATTCCATCTATCTCAACAAAAAGGATAAAATAGGTTATCAAATATGCATAATTCCACCTATAGTGAGATAATATATTAATCTAACAATATTTAACTGGAATATAACTTATACTATCCATCAATGGATAACATCACAATCCTTCATAAAATTAAAAAAATAAATCATCAGAAAGAGTTGAACCAAATCAACTTAACATTTATCTCCTATATATCATTTGGAAGCTCTTGGTTGTTGAAGGACCCCAGGACACCCTGAGAGGGGAGGGGTGAATCGGAGTGACAACTTCATCTTTTAATATGATCGATCATGTTCCCACGTTGTAGGAACTTGTTGAACCTGTATGATGAATATGATCGGAAATCAAACATTCACATGCACAGAGAAGACACATCCCTTTTTACATGGTTCACCACTAAGGGTTATGTCCAAGGAGCATACGCCGACAAGTTTTCGGTCATACCAAATTCCACTAATCTTTACTAGATGTGGATTACAATGGTTCAGGCACAATCACTTTGTCCCAGGCTCACTGCCTTTACAAAGGTTTAGGAATAGCTCACTGCTTCCCCTGGGTCACACCCGTTGACTCACCCTGGTTCACTGCCCTTAGTGAAGTCACACTTAGTTTATAGACGTGATTATCTCTTCATCATTGCATAAGAATGCATCCTCTGTTGTATGTAGATGCTCTGTTGAAGTACAACTCTCACCAGAAGATGAATCTGTCTTTTTGCTGAGGGTATCGGATGATCCTCCAGCTTTCGTGCAGCTTCAAAAGGACGAATGACCTTTAACAACCCTGGCGCGCTTCTCCAAGATCAGGAGTGCATGTTTCAGGAATGGAGCACAAGTCACTTGTGCGGTACAACCTCGGCATGCAGGTGACTCCAAACAACTTCTGTGACACTGCCTCTTTGAACTCTAAACTTGTGCGACTCAGCGCCTCTAAATCCCAAACCACTTTGTACGCGCAGCCAATAGCCGTCACACAACCTCTACTTGCGCGACCCAACAATCACGTTCATGACTCAACCACTTGCATGACAAGAGCTCGAAAAATATCTATGTCTCGAACTTCATTGAAAATGAGGAGGGGTGGTTCTCTATTTATAGGCAAACTGGACCCCCAGCGCGGTGGCATTCAAGTCTTCCCTCAGCGCCCAGGTTCTGGCGCGTAGCTCATCCTCCGTAGCCTCTGTCACGCTACTCACTTGCGCGGCCACAAAAATACTTGTGCGACATTTTTTCCATTGCCATATTTTAATGTTATAATCTTGAAAAACATATGGTGCACAAGTTTCCTTTCCTTCAAGTACACATCTGGCAAGTCTCTTTTCCAAAAACACTAGGAAACGAATCCACCTTCAATACTATTGTCTGCTTGAACTGTATGATCTCTTTGATGGTACACATTCTGAACTTCAACTGAGGATTGAAAACAAACACAAACCATTCTCAAAATCATTCATAGAAGATCATGGTTCCAACAGTTGTCACATTCCAAACATGTGAATTCCTTATTCATGTATTATCTTGAAATATGGAAAGGACATGAATTACTATAGAACCTTAGTTAAAACATGCATTCTATCAAATTAACTCTCCACACACACAAAATATTAAAAATTATATATATTCAAACCATGATATAACTATATAACGTCTCACTATCTTTTTATCCCTTCATTATGTGCATATCATGTGCTTTAAAAAAATATTTCAATCACTTTTCATGGTTAACGATACCATATAATTATGGAAAACTAAAATGGACCAATACATAGGTATTATAATATTCTATAATACAATACAAGTGATCCTATAACACTATTTTGGGATCCCGTTACATAAACACTTAATCATTCCACCACTTAGTTGTTATACTCAACATCAACAATAGTGATTGCATGTGACATCCCTTTGAATTTTTTCTTAAGAGGATGCTAATATTGATCATCATTAACCCTATGATTAGAGAATTGGTGTGCATAATGCCCTATTTCCTTTTACTTGTTTCATTATAGTTTTGGTGGTGTGTTCTTTGTAGTATTTTATCTATTGACATCATTAGAAGCATGTTTACCATTACTATGGCACTCAACTTCATGAAATCCATCATTTCCACACATGAAAAATATTCTAGTCCCTTTAAGAAAATCTCCACCACGCTTCCCTCCACACATTGATCATACTAAAATATTCATCTTTTTTTGACCAATTTTCTGTTATTTTCCTTTGAACTACATATTTCATTTCTTATCACCCTGAGATTGAAATGTTACACCAACATCCATTTCTACCTTGATTGCATATTGCACAATCTATTCATTGCTAATGATGTCTATTATAGAAAATTCCTTTCAAAGACATGGTTTTAGGCTACTAAATAATCGAACAAATTTACATTCAGGTTGGAGGATAAATCCAGAAGCATACCTTGGAAGTCTTGTATAATTTTCCTCGTATGTACCAACAGATTCATCATCCTTTTTCTTATGATCAAGTAACTCCTTTTACATCTTTTTTTAAAGAATAAAAGGGAAGTAATTATTGAAAACTATTTATTGAACTCATCCAATTCCATGGATTAAATTTCATTATGCTTCCTTATATTCCTAATTAGAGTGCACCACTGGTCTGCTTCAACTTCTAAAATATAAACAACCAAAATGACATTTTCATATATTGAACAATGAAGGGTGGAAAAAATCTTTTCAATAGTACTGGACCATTATTCAGTTAAAAGTGTATCAGAAGACCCATTGAAGAAGGTGGGTATTTTCTCATGAAGGAATCAATAGAATTTTGTTCCCTTTTCTTCTCATTTTGATGTCCACAATGATTCATATCTTGTTTATGTATATCAATAGGATTTTTCATTCCATCTCCCATAGCATTGGGTTTTTCAGGAGGACAATCATTTTATTTACCAATGCATTGATCATTAACACGATTCTTTTGGGCTACGTCTTTATTATAAAACCAAAAAAATATTATGGGAGGAAGTAACATATTAGGAAAGAAAATGTAATCAAGGGGTAGTACATTAAATCTCTAACATCATAGGTTGATTCCATGGTTTTTTATCATCATTACCATAATTATAGGATTGTAAACTATAGTTAAACTTACACTTAGGATCATCACTAGACATAAATTATTAATATCTCTGGGTATATCACTAATGATTTTATATCCTATTTTCCAAAGGTTAGTTGATCCTTATCTCTGATACCAAATATAATGACCCAAGCATGACGTAAATGTAAATTACATTAATTTTTTAGAATACTAAATACATGACACAAACAAACGCCCAAAGACTGTGATAGTTTAATGCCTTCAGAAACATGGAATGTAATCTACTAACATGGTGCAAGATATTAATTATCTCCCATAAAGATCTTCCCCTTTTTTCCTACCTAAAACCCTTCTTTATATCATGGGGAAAAGAAAACATAAAATGGGTGAGATAAAATGCTCAGTAAGGTTAAACCTGGAAAACATAAAACAAAACCTAAACATAATATTCTAAAAACATGAACACAATGTTTAAATATCAGAATAATGATTCGGGAAATAAATCTTGGTAGTTCATAATAAATAGATCATGAAAGAACATTAACCATGATAGAATATCATAGGCATAAAACATGGAATTTTGGAAAATAATTAAGCACATTATTTGATTTCTATAGTATCCAAGGAATTTTTTCCAAGACTAGCATAATAAACAAATTACATTAGTGAACCGGGTTTGCATGTCATTCTATCCATATATTACTAAACCATATTTACATAATGTTCCAGCCATGTATTAATGAACCTTATTTACTTGTCATTCCAGTCATGTCTATATCAAGAAATATAAATCTTTACCCAATGAATTGGAGGGAGATATCTGTCCCACCCATCTCATAATGAAATAATTCTTACATGTTCCACAAAAACATAAATCAATCATCATAGCATAAACCAAGTAACAAAATTGGTTTTTAAACATCATTCCATTGTAACATAATCTATTGAAAATAAATGGATTTCATAAATATAATTCCATCATAAAAAATGAAATCAATGTAATAATAGGGATATAAAAATAACCTTATCGCATCTTATATGGAAAATAATTTTTAGAAAATATTTGAACTTAATTCCGGAGGAAAATATCCTATCTTTTTCAAAATCATTTTTTTCTAAAAATTATAGGAAATTTTAATAGAAAATAATTTAGTTGAAAATAATCATGAAATAGTTTACAGGAAGATTCATTGAAATAAGGTGTCCTAAAACCATAAAAATCCATTCATTCTGTATAAGTTAAAAAACATTCTCCTCGTATTTTTTCCAAAAAAGTCAAAAAGTACCTTGTATTGTAATCAAAAGATTGATTCATTCCATTACCATGTAGTAAAATTTTAAAAAAAGGGTAAAAATGACATTAAATATATATAGAATTAGAGTAAACATTTTATTAAAACATTTTTAGAGAACAATGACAAGGATGATAAATATATCCCTAGAAAATACTTATGTATAAACAATCTCATCTAAAAATAAGATTGCAAAATTTTCCCTTACCTTGTATTTTTTATTATTGGAGGTTGTGGTCACCTTCTATGTAATAGTTAAATCATATTTTAAAATTATACCTATACCATCTCCATATTTATTATGCCACATATGATCTTATTATATAATTTTTCTAATAGAATTTCAATATTAACATATTTTGTGTGTTAACTACATAATTTTTCCATTCCTGTTTGTATATTTAAGTCATGTTTTTATGCATAGGATGTATTTTATTCATGAAATTATGTTAATATTTATTATTTTCACTCATAATTCAATTTTTATAATCATTCTTGAGTTTTTAACATGTAGAACGAATCTCGTTGCGTCGTGGAGATGGTAGGTTGTACGTACACCCGATTGATGATATCATTCTTTTGATGGTTAAATGGTATATAATAGGATGATATATTAATTATACAGAAACATTATCATGTCATATTAATTATTTAAATCCACTATACTCATAATTATACACATTGTAATATGTTTTTTTAATAATAAATTACACCACATTGTGGAGACATTTAGTCGTACGTACACATGCATGGTGATATTGTTACTTGTAGCATGGATAAAAGGTGGTATAAGGTTGTCCCATAATTATAATAAAATCTCATCATGTATAATATACTATATGTATTACTTTATTCATGAATCAGCACATAATGAGTATATAGAAAAAGAAAAGGAATTGAATTGAATTTGTAAAGCAACCACCTCTTCTTCGTTGGACTTCCTTTGGATCTCTTTTTAGGGACAGTATGGATGGACTTTTTGGAGAACCAAAACCTCCAAAAGTTAACTAGGAATGTTTATAGAATAATTTTTCAGGGTTTGGTATAGCTATAATGATCATGGAGGTGTGGGGAAATGTGGGAAGAGATTCCTTTTTATGAGATATTAGAGGGGCACTTTAGGAAACTCTCTAAATATTAAAATATAATAAGAAAATTCTATATCTAAATATTTAAAAATGTCTCATAAAAGAAATTTATAATTCAAAATTGACCATATATTATCCCCTTGTGATTATTCCTAATTTTCATGATTTTTAAATAATCTAATAACAAATAAATTCAATAAGATGTTATTATTACCGAATTACTACTATTCATTTAATTTTACTTAAAATACAATAAGACAAAGTCATAATTCAAATATAATGATTCCAAAAATCTATAATATATTCTATAGATCTTGTAAATTTGTTATACACATTAACTAATCCTAAATATAACCAAACTAATATTTTTAAAATCATTAATTCTATTTTTATGTTAACTAAATAAATATTGTTTTAGAATTGAAGACACTGTAAAGGTAATTATATAACTTCTAACTATTCAAAATCAATATATAAAATGAAAATGGTTTCATTTATATCAAAATAGTCTTTTATATTTGTTCATATCATGATTTTGTCCCTTTGGGGACACATAAGGATATTAAAATACAAGATAGTGATATTTTGCAACTATATTTGATTTAAATAATATATAATTTTTTATAAGTAAAAGTGTCCATTAAAAAACTCATAATAGATAATATTTTGATATTTAATTAATCATATCCGTCGCATAATTTTTTTGGACAGGTTTGGATTTTATTTTAAACAGTATAATTTTGATTTACCCTTAATTGATTACTTTACCACTTACCTTGATAAAAAGTATTTTTATTTTCTAAGGATCAATATCGTCACTCTAAAATCAAAAGAGAGACATAAATGGACCATTTGAGACATATTTAACTTCAAATAAATTATATTTCCCAATTTTATATTTTTATGAATTTTATATAATTTAATAAAATATTATTTATTTAAAATATCAAAAGTGTCAATTTTTACACTATTCATTTGTTGAATTTTTTAGAAATATCATAATATTAAGATATGTACTAAAAACCTACATTAAACCATAAAAAAAATGTCAATGTCATCCATAAAATTAGTGGATGACATTAATTTAGTTAAATTGTCTTTATTTTAATATTTTTTATATCATTTATTTGATATTTCTAATAATAAAATAATTTATCCATCACTATTGAGTCGTCATTAATGATAATTATTTAATAAATAGAAATTATAAATTAATTTCTATGATATGGGTATTTATATTATATTTCTACATACTACTTATAGTATATTTGATTCCTTGATAATCCCAAAATTAAAATTAATATTCTTATATAAAATGAGAGTGTGACATTTGGTAACATTCATTGTTTTTTATATTAATGTCATATTCATGGTAATGGGGACATTAAGTTATTCTACTTTGATCCATATATTATAAGGGTATAATTTATTCATACAATCGGATTTTGATAGGTGTTAATGTAATTTTAAAATAATGTTTTTACCTTTAATAACATTGTTTACCTTTAACCATGCTAATAAAAATAATTACGAATGTTACTGTTAATAATACCCAAAAAAAAGTAACCTATGAAAATAATTTGGACCCAATAATTACAAATATGGAAACCATTTTTCATAATTCAAAACAGAGAATTGAAATAAATTAATTTAAAATTAATTTCAGTTGTTAAACCCAAAAAAAGTGTTTTTAAAAAGTATAATCTTATCAAAAGATTATCATCTGTTTATGTCCAATTTAAATCTGAAATTACTTACAATGACCAAAACTATATTAAATGATAAAAACATAATCCAATTATACTTTAAAACTTATTAAAAATATAATCTTACTATATAAATAAATTAGATGAAAATGCAATTTTGAATTAAAATGCATTATTTTTCACAATTCATTAAAATTTGAATTTTATCAAAAAAATACCTAAAAGTAAAAAAAAAATTTTATGTTCCTCTTCCAAATAATATTTTCTCAAATAGAATATATAAAATTGTTAAAACCTAAATTTAAAATTGGTGCTCGATCAAAACGCAGCAAAACTGCATTTTTTGTAAAATACTTCTTTTATCTAAAAAATTGATTACTTTTTCTATAAAATAAATATGATTTATGTTAATGTTATATAATATTCAAAATGTGGTTTATAGTATTTATAAAGACTAGTTTTTATCCCATTAAATATTAATATTTTTATAATATTTCAGTCTTTAGTGATACTCGGTATGACGTACAATACAAGCTATCATGGAAGATCACTCTTGCCTGTAAGGCATGCCATGAATAGTGATTTATATACAGAAAGATAATACTTTGTCTTATAGTGCAATATAATATTTGTGTAGCTTACAACACAATACATAAAATAAATTAAAAAATAATCTATCTCAGAAAATCATGTGGTGTTATGTCCTCTAACTTCACCCATTCCCAAAATTATGATGAATCCCTCACAAACTAAAAAATATGTTTTTTTCTCAAACAAAAATTTTTGCACACCTGAAAAAATAGAAAACTCTATAACATATCACCTGAGAAATACTATAAATCAGAAGAATTTATCCATGTATCTCTCAACATAGGTTTCATACTCTTAACCACCACAAATAATAATCAAGGCATATCACTTGTTAAAATCGAAATAGAGAACCATATGAAAAATTAACTAACCCCAAAACTTTCTGAATAATGGGTTGATTTTATTGTTACCATGACCATCATAGGGATATGACATCATCCATGTTCATGTTTTTTTGTGACCCTCAACATCATGGTACAATGAAAACCCTTTCCTTATTGGTTCTAAAACCCTCTGACTCATTATTGTGGTGTGACATAATAACTCACCCCAAAATGATCTAAATCAATAAGAACCCACTATTGTATCAGAATTATTCTACCCAAATATAAATATTTAATCACACAAAGAGATGTCACAATGTTGCAACCCCTCCCATTATTTCATGGCCCTCTACATGTAGTAAAATTTTATCTCAGACTATGACCAATTCCTCTAATTCAAACCCTTTAATTCCACCCATGACTCAAAATAGGAAAATAAATTTTATAAAATATTGTTTTTAGGAATTAAACCTAAAAACACCTTCAATATAACCAAATACCACCTACTGAGTAAATCATGATCAATCTCTAAATGGACATCTCCACTAACTCTTATCGGTATAAATAGTCTCACATTATAGGGATTTTCATATTAAGTATAATAGAAATTATATACTATCTAACACTATTATAGGTTCTATAGACAATATTTAAATTCCAAGATAACAGGTTAGATATATTAGACATTCCCTACCTATATTATCCATACCATGGGATCCCCTACCCAAATAGAACCACTACAAGTCTATCATCCAACATGAGGTTGACTATACAGTACTAAAATAACCAAAACACATAGATTACACAATTTGAGTTCTATATAATTAATTAAAAATATAATTTTGTTTTATAAGACAATTTATAAGTTATTATATATATTTTAATTAACCAAAACCCAAATCATAAAAATTTCACAATAAATTTATTCACTAAAAGTATTGTCCATATAAAAAAAATTCATTGGGAAAATCTATTAGGCACATATCAATGAATCTCTTTACTTAAAAAATGATAATAAAGTCACATAGTCTTAACCCTAATACTAGAGTAAAATAAAAAATAATAATCCCATCCTAAGCATCATACATGATTGAATAAAAAAATTAATATGGAAAAAGTAATGAATAGAAATACTAAAACCATGGTAGCTTGGGATTCCATCATACCAATGTTTCTAATGCACAGGGTCAATCCACTTCCCATTATTTAACCATTATTATCTTTTTATATCATGTCCCTAAATTTTTATACAACCAAAACAATGCTTTTATACCATTTTTTATCACACCACTCTTGGCCACCTGAATTTCTTCTAGGACAGGGAATCTAGGTAAACTCAGACATCCCTCTACATATAAAATAGTATATAAACTATCAATGATATTATATAATAAATATCTTGATATTATTCACTAATATCATCATATAAAATATTATGTATATTACTAAATCAGTGATAAAATTTTCATTAAGTGCATGGAATTATGGTTTTGAAGCATCTAACAATAACATATAATTTCAGTATTCTATATTAGATTAACTAATGATCAAAATATGTGAAAGAAAATAAATATACAGTAGGATAATAAAATGTTGAATAACAAAATACAAAAGACCATGTGGACCAATTATCAATAAAACATTTTCTCTCCTTGGTTCTCTAAACCAATAACCTTCTGCTACTTTAACTGTATCCCTTGTATAACGTTTTTCCTAAAAAAACAATCATAATAGTTTGTGTACACAATAAAGTTACCATGTAGGTTTTTATATATAAATATCAATGGGTAACCTTCAATGGAATTCTTTATATTACTCACAGTATGTAGTGTTTGTATCCTTAGAAAAAGAAACGAAGTAGCATTCAAGAAAACAAGATAGGTTACACTATGTAAACTATGACACCACATCCCCTGAACTGTCCAAATATATCAAATACTGGTATTTATGTTTGTCATAATCACAAGTAAACCCAATTAGGGTAAGGTAAAATAGATCCATACCTAGTATTCATGAGTAATTGGGGTCCCTTTTAATCAATGATGAGCCTAAAAGTACATAGGATTGCTGAACACCTTGGTGATGTTATCTCTAAACCCTAATCCTAATGCTGTAATAATATAGTCAGGGACAAGAATAATATAATCCCATAAAATAAGGATGGTCCCATGGATAAAAACATATATGAAAATTAAATTTTTGGGAAAAAATCGATTAATGGGTCCTATCAGTATGTTATGGGTGTGATTGTGTTTGTTGAAAAATCCAGATGACTGTGAGTGAGTATGGTTGCTGTTTTCCAAATATATGTTTTTATAGTTGCATAGTTTCCAAGTGTTTCCCAAATTTTTGGGCCTCAAAATCATGAATTTGTGTTTGTAAATGAAATGGTTTATTCATAGGACTGAATAGTGTGAATAATGGAGAATGAAATTGGAAATATAATAGAAATGCAGAGCCTATGACATAGACCGTGTACCATGTCTGGGATGGGTTTGTGGCCGCGTACCAAGCAGCGAGAACGGTACACAGGAGAGGTTCGTGGAACTGAAAAAGGTTTGGACTGACAGCTTATAGTGAAGGGAGTGTGGTATGTGGAATGTATTTTGGTTCTCATAATTTTTTTCCACATGGGAAGTGATATATTAAGTGGGCCAAAGAGGGAAAACTATTTACGGGAGGCTTGTAGTTCGTGGTAGGAGAAGCAGTTTTCTGTGAAGGTGGAAATGCATAAATGATTTTGAAATTCATGATTTAGAGGATTAAATCGATATATTTTCCTATATAAAGAGTGTTAATCTCTACTATTACAAAATAGAGAGAATATCACGAGGGGATATCTCTTTTCTCCTGGAATTCGGTGAAGTCTAAAAGTGGTTTACAGGAAGCAATTCCACAATGGCTAAAGAAATTCACAGAGTAGATTGTGAAAGTATTTTTTTTAAGATGTTTTAGTCCTAAAAGGAAGAAACATCCATATAAGAATAACACAGTATGCGGAGGGGGATCTCTTGTATGCATAATCTATTTCAATCCGTGAACAGACAAAAATTTGTTAATAGAGAGTGTTTTGAAGAGGCAGAGGTAGTATGTCACGACCCGTCCTCGGGGCCCGTGCCATGACTACCCCAAGCCCGCCTTCCATAGGCTAGGGGCTGGCGACTAGAACCAAAGGCATAAATCCCGATAAATGGGAAGGCGTTGCCTTTATAAAAGTAAACAAAACACCACAGAGTACAAGAGGAAGTAAAACACTAAGTACAAAAGAAAATGATGAAAAGTATATGGGCCATAATACAAACCCAACTGAAAGTGCAGCTACAACTGAATGAAAGTACAACAGAAAAGGACAAATAGCTGGTAGAGAGGAAGTATCTCCAGTGTCATACACCTCGGATCCTACCTGAAGGGTATGTACGGATAGTGCAGCTCATGGATCGTCCACCCCGGATCCTACCAGAAGGGTAGGTATAGATAGCACAGCTCCTCCATGCTCTCTCCCGTCAACGTCCTTCGAGTATCGTCTCACCGTGAAGTCCACCTCCGGATACTGACTCGTCGTGTAGTCCACCACCGGGTACCGTCCAGTCCTCGAACACTCGGCATTCGTCAGCACATCCCGTCGTCTGCAACCAACACAACGAGTTGAGAGAATAGCCCGTGCAGTGGTGATTATAACAATACTCAGTAGGGACCCTGAGACCCTCAAGGTCTCACTAAAACCAACAAGTATAACCACCAAGAAGATCTCAACTGGTAGCCTCTACTTAGGTATATGCCCATACATATACCTACGTTATCAAGTAACCCATCTCAATCATGATGAAACACAAGATTATGAAATCAAAAGATAACCAAAACCCAGGTATATTCACATACATATACCTAAGTTATCTGGTGACCCATCTTAATCAAGAGGTAAACACAAAGGTCATAGACTCAACTCGAACCGGGATTTTCATTATCGAAACTGTAACTGCTGAAGAGACTCATCTCTGGAGTGCACAGTGGTCCTGTCAAGACTCTAAGGTACTACTCACAAACCTAATACTGTTGAGGTACTCCTCCTGTCGAGTATTGTGGGCCTGCTACTACAACCAAACGCTTCCCACCATGGGTCTGCCGGTACAACCAAGCACTCCCCCTCATAGCCTCAAGAGGTAATCCCTCTGTTGTATACCGCGGGACTGCCGCTACAAACAATATCTCCTCCGCCGTGGGTCTACCGCTACAACCAAGATCTCCCCCTCATATCCTCAAGAGATACTCCTTCTGTTGAGTACCGCGGGTCTGCTGCTACAACCAAGCGCTCCTCCACTGTGGGTCTGCCGCTACAACCAAGTGACCCCCCTCATAGCCTCCATAGGTACTACTTCTGTTGAGTACCGTGGGTCTTCCACTACAACCAAGCGCTCCTCCACTGTGGGTCTGCCGGTACAACCAAGCGCTCCCCACTGGGCTATCCGAAACACACCGTGTCGATCGGTCAAGTAGTTGTCAGGTCTCAGATGGCTACACGGTCTCCGTACTCTGCACGCTCATCTCTCGGAGGGTCTGCTCCACGAGCTACTGGTCAATACTACAAGTATCACAAAGTTCCAAGAAGAAGTATCACAAAGTACCGCCTCGTCACAGGGGTCTCAACGCAACAGACGGCGTGTCAATCGGACGCCCGGTCTGTGAGTTACTAGCCTTTTCGTCCCCGGGGCCCGGTTTATTTCGTGTGCGAACCAACCCGGCCATATATCAACTGTATCACGAACTCTCATAGGGTATACTCATAGGGACCTCTTCTCCACGTGATCACCATTGCCGCTGACGGTTCGTCAAACAGACGTCCATTCTGAAAGTTATCAGCTTTTCCGTTCTTGGGGCCCGGTTGGATTTCGGGTGCAATCCAACCTGGCCACTATCCAACAGCATCCAAATATTTGGCGAAGTATGCCAAAAGTTCGGTCTCATCAAGAGGAATTCAACGAGACAGAGGGCGCGTTAATCAGACGCCCTGTCTGTGAGTTATTGGCCTTTTCGTTCCAGGGGCCCGGTTGGTTTTAAAGGAAAAACAAACCCGACCATACTCCACCTACGTCCAAACCTCGGGCGGAATAAGAAAAAAGATCCGTCTCACTTAGAGGAATCCAAGAAAGTTGACGGCACGTCAATCGGACGTCCGGAACTCATGTTAAGAGCGTTTCCGCTCAGAGGGCCCGGTTGGTTTCGTGTACGAACCAACCCGGCCGAACCCAAAGTATTCTGAAACCTTGAGTGCGATATGTCGAAACGGCCGCCTCGATCCATGGATCACATAGCTGCTGACGGTGCATCGATCAGAGGTCTGTGTCCCATGATATGGGCAAAAGACTGAAAGAGGTCCGAAAACGGGGGGCCTGGGCGCGGCCCTGCCCGGTCGGCGCGAGCGCGGCCCGGTCACCAGGCGGCTCGGCCGTAACGGCCGAGCGGTGCCTAAGGGGGGCGTCGCCCACTTGAAAGAGCAGCGGCACCGAGTGGGGCCTCCCTTGCTAGTGGGTGCGGACGGCTGTCGCGTCCCGCCCCCTCCGGTCCCACGCGGTCGCGGGACCTCGCCATACCGCAGCGGCTTCAGCCACGGCGGCTCCTTCCGGCGGCGCGCCGGGCACCGCCTCCCCCTGCCGTCGGTGCCGTCGTGCCGTCGAGGTGCAGCAGTGGGCTACTCCGCGGACCACTGGACGAGTTCCGGCGGTCAAAAAAATGCATCGTCTTGGCCAATGGCCCTCCCGGGGCCCGTCCTTCACTACGAGGACCTCACATCGCCCGTGCGGCTTGTTTTGTCGTCGTCCGCCGTTCCGCACACCAAGAACAAAAAGGGCGGTGGGTTCGGACTTGTTCGTTGGTCCGCACCCACCCCGTTAGTGGTTTTAAATGTCTCACAGAAGGGGCGTTGCTATCGTCGTGGTACACGGTGTTGCGCAGTCAAACTCTGAGGATTTAAAATCACACCGATTTAATTGCACCATCAAAAACCATGCTGAGGATATAATCCACAAAGAATTAAAAGAACCGCAACCCCCTACCTCAATAGGTTGTCGATTGAAGATTGTCACGGGGAAGGAACGTCACGGAAGAAGCGTCGCGGAAGGAGCGTCATAGAATAAGAATTTTCGGCGTCGCGTCGTCGATCTCCGAGGGTACATCATTCTTCATCGTGCTTCGTCGGAGGGCGGCGTTCTTCGCGTTCTTCGCGTTCTTCGTGAAATAGGATGAAGATCTTCAAGTTTTAGAGTTTCTCCAATCCTCTCCACAAACCACCCTCAAGTAAAACAATAGTTGGTCTTATTTTATTCCCATGCCAACAATTTGTAATTAAAAGTTAAGAAACGAATAATTAATTCGATGAATTAATTGTGACGACTTAACTGCCCAATTAATAGTGGCGTTTAGAATCTATGAAAACACACCGGTTGACTTTCATTAAAAAGAGGTTTTCGTGGGTGCGTTCCTTAGAGGAAATGAAACGGTGGGGCTCGTGCGGGCCCCACCTCACAAATATCCTACCATGTGGGTAGGATAACATGGGTCCCACCTTATCCGCTCAACCTGGCTTAAGTGGCTTTAAGTGAAATAAAATAAAGTGTCACACCACTTTTATTTTATTTCATAACTTAACCTCAAAAAATTAAAAACCACACCTGAGAAAACGCAACTTCGGAAAAGGCGTTTCTAAGAAAAAACCGGCACTGCGATTCCATCGGTGCCCTTGGAATTCGATTCCGAGCACCGGTTCAATAGTTAGAAAAACCCTCTCGTTCGTTCACTGAACGTACCCGAGCCTAAACTTCGGAAATTGATTCCGGGCACATCGGGCCTCAGAATCAGGCGCCATCAGAAACTGCGTTCTTCTAAAATTCGAAATAAAATTAAGAAAAAAAATTCCTGGAAATTTCCAGGTCATTAAATTACGTCCACCTCAGGTCTTTACGTCCTCATAAAGCTTTAACACAAACAAGGTTTACAAAAGCGGTACTGAGAACGTATCTGAGCCATCCGCTCCCATGTGCTTGCCTGGAGGTTCCTGTACTGCTAGTGAAAGTGCTCCCGAGGAATCGACCATCCTCGTAGGACCCGCTCCTGTCGATCCTTGATCCCCATTGGAACCTCCGTGAATGTCACCCCAACGCCATCGTCCAGCTCCCTATGGTCGATGAAATGTGAAGGGTCGAGCACGTATCTCCTCAGTTGAGGTACGTGGAAGTCGTTGTGCAGCTGGTGCAACTGAGGTGGATGGGTCAAGCGGTAAACCACCACACCTACCCAGCTGAGGACCTAAGAAGTTCCGCTGAACCTCGGAGATAACTTGCCACCTTGGCCACATCTCCGTAAACCTCGTCGAGGTGAGACTCGTATAAGGACTTGATCGTCATCCTCGAACTCTAGAGGTCTCCAATTCCTGTTAGAACTGAAACTCAAAACGACAGCTGCCACGAGGGTATGTTTGACTGACTCATGAGTGATCGGTCGCACCCTCCTGTGCATGAGTTTATCCTGTGCTGTCTGGGGTTTCCTTTTCGCCGACCAAGGAAAACCCATCCCGATGTCGTAGTTAAACCAAAACCTTTTTGCCTAATACCGTCAATCTGTGTATGAACTGTGATTGCCCAGTTCATACTCAAATCAATGTCATAAGGCCTCGACGCTGCCACCAAGAGATTCCAACCGAAACTCTCACCTCGAGGGTCTGACCACACAGTCGTCATAAGTGTGATTATCGAGTCTTCTCCCAAGGTATCTCCAGACGTGAGGGTCAAGTCTACGGCTTACCGGAAACTCTAGGTCTGGGACAAGATTCGTGGAAGGAGGGAATGATTCGTATCAACGTCTGTTACTATGGAAGCTACTATTGAATACAGACTATCCCTTGAATCATTCTTAGAGCCATTGGGTCACTCTTCCTGACCGCAAGCAGCTACTCTCTTCCCCTGCCCTCTAGCTCCCTGAGCCTGGGGGGGACAACTAAGGTGGGTGGTTATAGTATGTTAAAACGTACACCACCACATGCTGCTCTCCTAGCTCTTCCTCCATGTTTTCTACTTCGCAGACTCATCTCTCTTTAAGCTTCCTCTTATTGAAACATTTAACACGCCCGAGTCTCTAAGACTGGTGCCAGTTTCCTGTTTCTTACTGCATTGTACAGTCTTCATACACTCCTGGATGATCTGCACCTTCTTTGCCTACGATCTGAAAAAGCTGCTAAAATTTCTCCTTTTTCGAAAAGAGAAACTCGATCTCATACCCTAGAGGAACCACGCTCATTGCCTAATACAGTCAATCCTGACATGAATGATGCATTCATGTCATGGATGACGTCGTAAGGCCTCGACGTAACTACCAAGAGATCCAACTGTCACTCTCGCCTCCAAGGGTCGAGTCACACTGTCGGCATCAGTGTGAGGTGACTGGGTCTCCTCCAGTATAAATCTCAAAAGTGAGGGTCAAGTCAACAGTCTTAACCAGGACCACTCAGTGTCAACCAAACAAAAGGACAGAAAAGAAAACAAAGATAAGTGTCATTTTTATTATTGCAGCTCACAGTACAAAGACACGAATAAAACAGCAACATGGAACTAGAAGTACAAGGGACGTATCCACTAGTTCCGCTCCTGTCCATCTAGTCCTGGAGCTCTACTGCCTTGTCCGCTGCTCGGCTGTTGCTCAAGAACCCGCCGCTGCTTCTGCCTCGGGGGCTCTTCGAAAGCCTGCAGATCAACTGTACGAGGAGTCAGACAGTCACGTACCAGGTGACCCTTCCTGCTGCATTCATAACACTTCCTGTTCCTCGTATGACTGGATTTGGTCCCCTTGAACCTCTGCATCATTTGTCTACTGCCCACAGATGACTCATCTACTAATCGAAAACCCTGTGGAAAAGGTAGAAGCTCTTGTACACGCTCGGGTTGTAGAGCTAATGGCACAAAATCCACGCTGAAGAAGGTCCCGAAGTCTTCCCATTTGAAGGCCATCCCGTCGCAAAACTGGAACATGTGGATCCACCACCTGCCTATTGCTGCCTGAAGGAGGCTGGCAGCAAAGATCACCATGAAGTCTACAGGCGTCCCCACTAGCCTGAAGACTCTCACCACATCCTCCAGCCAATCCTCAGCCACCTGCGGGTCCGTCTCTCCCCGGAACCTAGGTGACCTCTGGCGCTGAAACTTGTGCAGCGAGCCCAAGTGGCGTGCATCGCCTACTACTAGGGCTAGCGGCATTGGTGGCCCAATGTATGGTAGTACCGCTGGTGCCTCCACCGGTGCCTCAACTGCAAGAGGGCCCTGTACCAAAACCTCGTCGCTCGGCAGGCTGTCAGTACTCACATCCCTCTGGGCTATAGCTGGTCGTCCGTGAAAAGGAATCCTGAAAGAAACAACTTGACACGGTCAAATGATTATACCTAGTGAGCTGACCTGGTTTGAGCTGATATTTAAATGAAACTTCTGGAAACACTCACACAATCAGTGTTTTCATGCACAAATTCGGAAATGAGTTGCCAGGGTCCTGGTGTATGGATACGCCAGCCGCCCGCACCAACACTGGACTCCCTGAACTGATGACCACACTCGGTACTCTTAACACTATTACATCAAAGAAAGAAAATATTAGAGTTATAAGTTTTGCGGTAGAACCGACTCCTCTGATACCAATTGTCACGACCCGTCCTTGGGGCCCGTGCTGTAACTACCCCAAGCCCACCTTCCATAGGCTAGGGGCTGGTGACTAGCACCAAAGGCATAAATCCCGATAACTGGGAAGGTGTTTCCTTTATAAAAGTAAACAAAACACCACAGAGTACAAGCGAAAGTAAACCACTAAGTACAAAGGAAAATGATGAAAAGTATATGGGCCATAATACAAACCCAACTGAAAGTGCAGCTACAACTGAATGATAGTACAACAGAAAAGGAAAAATAGTTGGTAGAGAGGAAGCATCTCCTGTGTCGTCCACCTCGGATCCTACCTGAAGGGTAGGTACAGATAGCGTAGCTCCTGGATCATCCACCCCAGATCCTACCTAAAGGGTAGGTACAAATAGCGCAACACCTCCATGCTCTTGCCCGTCAACCTCCTTCGAGTGTCGTCTCGCTGTGAAGTCCACCTCCTAATACTGACTCATCGTGTAGTCCACCTCCGGGTACCGTCCAGTTCTCGAACACTCGGCCTTCGTCAGCACTGCCCGTCGTCTGCAACCAACACAACAAGGTGCGGGCATAGCCCATGCAGGGGTGAGTATAACAATACTCAGTGGGGACCCCGAGACCCACAAGGTCTCACTAAAACGAACAATGATAACCACCAAGAAGATCTCAACCGATAACATCAACTTAGGTATATGCCCATACATATACATAAGTTATTAAGTAACCCATCTCAATAATGATGAAACACACGATTATGAAATAAATGGATAACCAAAACTCATGTATATGCCCATACATATACCTAAGTTATCAGGTGACCCATATCAATCAAGAGGTAAACACAAAGGTCATAGACTCATCTCAAACCAGGATTTTCATTATCAAAACCGTAACTGCTGAAGAGCCTCGTCTCTAGAGTGCATTGTGGTCCTGTCATGACCCCGAGGTACTGCTCACTAACCTAATACTGCTGAGGTACTCCTCCTATCGAGTACTGTGGTCCTGCTGCTACAACCAAGCTCTTCCCACCATGAGTCTGAAGCTACAACCAAGCGCTCCTCCTCATAGCCTCAAGAGGTACTCCATCTATTTAGTACCGCAGGTCTGCCGCTACAACCAAGCGCTCATTCGCCTTGGGTCTGCCGCTACAACCAACTGCTCCCCCTCATAGCCTCATGAGGTACTCCTTCTGTTGAGTATCGCGGGTCTGCTGCTACAACCAAGTGCTCCTCTGCCGTGGGTCTACCACTACAACCAAGCGCTTCCCCTTAGAGCCTCCAGAGGTACTCCTTCTATTGAGTACCACGGGTCTGCCACTACAACCAAGCGATCCTTTAATGTGGGTCTGCCGCTACAACCAAGCCCTCCCCACTGGGAAATCCAAAACACACCGAGTCGATCGGTCAAGTAGTCTTCAGGTCTCAGCCGGCTACACGGTCTCCGTACTCCGCACGCTCATCTCCCGGAGGGTCCGCTCCACGAGCTACTGGTTGATACTAAAAGTAACAAAAAGTTCCATGAAGATGTATCACAAAGGACCACCTCGTCATAGGGGTATCAATGCAACAGATGGCATGTCAATCGGACGCCCGGTCTGTGAGTTACTCGCATTTTCGTCCCCGGGCTCCGGTTGGTTTCGTGTGTGAACTAACCCATCCGTATCTCAACTGTACCCTAAACTCTCATAGGTTATACTAATAGGGACATTTTATCCACGTGATCACCATCGCCGCTGACTGTTCGTCAAACGGACGTCCAGTCTGAAAGATATCAGCTTTTCCGTTCCAGGGGCCCGGTTGGATTTCGGATTCAATCCAATCTGGCCACTATCCAACAGCATCCAAATCTCTAGCGAAGTGTGCCAAAAGTTCCGTCTCATCAAGAATAATTCAACGAGACAGACGGCGCGTCAATCGGATGCCCGGTCTGTGAGTTATTGGCTTTTTCGTTCCAGAGGCCCGGTTGGTTTTTAAGGAAAAACCAACCCGACCGTACGCCACCAGCATCCAAACCTCGGGCGGAGTAAGCCAAAAGATCTATATCACTTAGAGGAATCCAACGAAGTCGACGGCACGTCAATCAGACGTCTGGAGCTCAAGCTAAGAGTGTTTCCGCTCCGAGGGCCCGGTTGGTTTCGTGTACGAACAAACCCGGCTGAACCCAATGTTTTCCGAAACCTTGAGTGCGATATGTGGAAACCACCGTCTCGATCCAAGGATCACATCGCCATTTACGGTGCATCGATCGGACGTCCATAGCCCACGATATGGGCAAAATACCGAAAGAGGTCCGGAAAGAATCAACCCCTACCTCAACGTTGTCGTCGAACGTGAGTTCGTCGCGGAATTAACCGTTGCGGAAGAAGATGACGGTCGCGTCACAGAAGGGGGGTCACTATCGTCGCGGTACACGGTGTTGCGTAGTCAAACTCCAAGGATTTAAAATCACACAGATTTAATTGCGCCATTAAAATCCATGCTGCGGATATAATCCACAAAGAATTAAAAGAACCGCAACCCCCTACCTCAATCGGTTGTCGATCGAAGATTGTAGCAGGGAAGGAACGTCGTGGAAGAAGCATCGCAGAAGGAGCGTCGCGGAAGAAGAATCGTCAGTGTCGCATCGTCGATCTTTGAGGATTCTGTGTTCTTCGTCGCCCTTCATCGGAGGCCGGCGTTCTTCACGTTCTTCGCGTTCTTCGCGTTCTTCGCGAAGGAGGATGAAGATCTTCAAGTTTTAGAGTTTCTCCAATCCTCTCAACAAGCCACCCTCAAGTAAAACAGGAGTTGGTCTTATTTTATTCCCATGCCAACAATTTGAAATTCAATGTTAAGAAACGAACAATTAATTCGATGAATTAATTATGACGACTTAACTTCCCAATTAATAGAGGCATTTTGAATCTATGAAAACGCACCAGTTGACTTTCATTAAAAAAGGTTTTTGGGGGTGTGTTACATAGAGGGAAATAAACGGTGGGGATCATGCGGGACCCACCTCACTAATATCCTACCAAGTGGGTAGGATATCGTGGGTCCCACCTTATCCGCTCAACCTAGCTTAAGTGGCTTTAAGTGGCTTTAAGTGAAATAAAATAAAGTGTCGCACCACTTATATTTTATTTCTTAACTTAACCCCAAAAATTAAAAACCACACCCGAGCAAACACAAATCCGAAAAAGGCGTTTCTAAGCAAAAACCGGTGTTGCGATTCCATTGTTTCCCTTAGAATTCGATTCCGTGCACCGATTCAAAAGTTAGAAAAGCCCGCTCGTTCGTTCACTGAACGTACCCGAGCCTAAACTTCAGAAATTGATTCCGGGAACACCGGGCCTCAGAATTAGGCACCGTCAGAAAATGAATTCTTGTAAACATCGAAAAAAAAATAAGAAAAAAATTTCATTGAAATTTACGGGTCTTTACATAGTATGTGGAGAGAGGATAATTTGTAGGGTATTTGTGGAAGAGGTTTATAGAGGAGGTTCATGGAGTCCGTACACAGAGGTGGTACATGGTAAAGAATATGAAGGCATCTTGGAAAGGGATGGTTGTTCACAAAAGATGCAGTAGTACGCGGACGAGGTGTTCCGTGTACCATACCGGGTACACTATATGCCATAGGGGTAGGTGTTTTACAAAACAATCAAGGAAGCTTGAAGAAGATTCATGTCTTTTTGATAAAGCCATTTCTATTACATAGCATTACATAAAAATGTGTATTTCATCTATGGGTGAATAAGGGACTTTAACGGAGCATACACCAACAGATGAGAATGTAGTATTCATGAAAATGAAGGGACCTACATGCCTATAAACTTTATTTGGCCTAAAATTCTAAAAAATGTGATTGAATTCCATTCAAAGTGGTGTGAGAGAAGGAAGAGGAATATGGTGACCATTTCCACTAATAGTGAGCCAGATTAAGAGGAAAAGGGAGTGACACTTGGGAATGCAATTATACAACCCTAAACCTTGTAATGGTAGTGAGCATAGGCATAGGAGATCATCCCCAAACTTTGTACTCATTATTGGAAGTGAGCCTTAGTGAATTTGGTACTTCGGCACATCACCGTTGTAAGATCCTTCAACGGAGCCCAGTGAGGGTGAACCATGAAAAAATTGTTTTGTCTCCTGAATGATTTAAATTTGGTTCATACTTTGAAATAGAAACATGATAAAAAAGAGTTTTGTTTAACTACTAAACAAGATCCAAGGGGGAATACTTTTCAATCTGTCATACCCTAGTTCAACCCCCCTCCGCTCAAGGTATTCAACCTAGTAGACCTAAAAATTGGTATCAGAGCAAAATGTTGAATGTCAGTTGTTCTCACTCAGAAGAATAAATAGAGGTAGTAAATCATAAAGTTATTTTGATCTTCAACAAAAATAATTTTCAACTATGGAAGAATCAGATGCAGTAATGCTTCTGATCATTAAGAAGGAACGTCTTTACAATATCTATGCATGGAACATCAGCTAACATCAATGGTGATTCTTTATGAGAAGATAAAATATGTAATTTTTATGCTGATTCTGAAGGGACCAGTGACTTAGGGTTATCCCTATCAAATGAAATTTATATAAAGATGATGTCCTGTAATAGATCACATGATATGTGGTAAAAATTTCTGAACATTTATGAGGGAAACATAATTTTCTGAGAAGAAAGGTTGCAGGTTACGTGGAACAAGTATGAAGATCTCAAAATGAACCCCAATGAGACTATTGATTCATTCTTCAACAGGGTAAATCATGTTTTGGAAGACATGTGAGGTCTTGAAGAATTCATTTAAAATATAAAGATTTTGAAATCTATCTTGAGGAAATATCCACCACGATTCAATCCAAAAGTCTCAGTATAGGAAGAAAATTTCCCGAAAGAGTTGTCACTAGAAAAACTACATTGTACCCTGGTAGTATATGAAATTAAAAATGATGATAATTATGCAGTGAAAAAGGAGAAGTCCAATGAAGTGGAATTCAAGGCCGTTAAGAATCTATATTTTGAAGATAGTTCTGAGGAGGAAAATTTTTATGATGTCATGTCATTTCCCACTTAAAATTGGAAAATGGGGAAAGGGATGTTATATGGTAAACTTCTATTTACCTGGTTTAGATGCAGAAAGTTTGAGCATTTTACAGTAATGTTCCCTACGATGTTTTATTATGACAATGAATATAGTGATGAAATTCACCAAAATAAGTATTTATCAAATGTGAATGATAGGAGATGTATAAAGATATTGTTCTTCAAAAAGAAGAATCTACTTCCAAAAGAAGATGAAATTTTAGAAGAATCTGAGGCGAAAGAGATGGAGGACTGAAAGGATCATAAAGTAGGTGCATTGGTGGTAGTTGTTGAAAACTATTTAACAAGAGAAGAAATTGACAATGAAGGGTGAAAAATTTATGAAAGAGTTGATCTTCATGCTAAATTAAAATATTCCCTTGAAGAGAAAGATATTTTGAGAGCCAAAAAAATAATTTTATCAAAGTTATTCATGATGAAATCGTCTATATGAAGAAGTAGGTAGAAGATAATTCTAAGATGAATGTAGAAATTTAAAATTTAAGGTCATCAATGGTATAAATCTCAGAAATGGTTGTTGAGTACAAAATCAAAATTTAATAACAGAAAATAGAAATTTATTGTATGACTAAAACATGAAAAGATAAAATAAAATGTATCTAAGAACTAGAAGTTCAAGTTCTTGGTCTATAATTAACAATTAATTATAAAAAGAAACTATTAAATCTTAGTTCGACATTATGTAAGATAACCATATAGGTAGTAGAGAAGATGAAATTTTAGTATAGTGGTCTAGTAGAAGAAAATCAGTAATCATCTCTGAATGATAAGGCTAGTATGGGTCTTGATGTAAAACAGAAAGTAGTTACGGTTCATGTCAGACCCCAAGAAGCCATTCCAGGATTGATGATTGATCTAGACATGAAGAAAAATCATAATATTCAGAGAACCAAAGGTAAAACTTGCGGTCCATAATTTACACAAAGGAATGTACCTCGCATAAGATGATATTGTTGTGGTAAGATATAAAACTATAAAAATGTATATTCTATAAAAAACAGGTACCAAATAGAAAAACCCCAATAAAGGTGGTCTTACAGAGCACAACATTTCAGGTTATAATTTTATGGTGTATGTTTCAGGTGTAAAGGACTCGAACATATGGAATGATATTTCACAATGTAGAGGAATGTGTTGAGGTAGACCTGATTTGTTCATAAAAAGCATCCAGATGTACCATCAAGATAGATGAAAAATTCTAAATCAATTTGAAACTCTGTAAGTTGAAGTTGGTCCATCGTATACTGTGGAAGATCAAGATTATTATTCTATGTTGGGTATGATGTCAATGACTTTTGTCAAAAAGTAAAGGGCTGAGCATATAGTGGTTGCTGAAATTATTTTCAAGGCATCAGATCACATTGGGATATAGATCATTGACAGCGGATGCACGTACCATATGAAAGAAAAAAAATTATCTAGCAATCAAAATCAGTTATAATAAAGAATGTGTCATAATATTTTTAAATGATTAGGGCCTGGTAATTTTGGTTTAGGAAAATCCAAGTATGGAGGAAAAGACCTGAGATGAGAAGCTGTATTGGTTGTTGAAAGGATTAGTCACAACATTCTTAGTGTTAGTCAATTGTGTGACTCATGGTAATCAAAAATAATTTCAGAGAAATTATGTATCATCAAGGTAAAGGATGGTGATTTTTTTGTTGCAAGGAGAATGTAAAAAAGGGAATCTCTACCCCATGAGTTGATAAGAAGATATGTTCTTTCTATCCAAGGATGAATAAAACTATTAATGGAATAAAATCATAGCCACATATGCCAACACCCATGGTAGATCTTTTGAAATATGATCCTTCTAGAAATATCCCTTGATTATCATGTTATCATACTAATTTGTGTGATTCCTTCCAACAAGGGAAGATCGTTTGAAAGACATATGAGCCAACGGAGAATGTGACAACAATATTGCTTGAGTTGGTGCATATTTAAGCGTGTGGGACAATTTTACCAATGTTTATTGATGGAAGGAGATATTATTTTTACTTAATTTATGATTATAGAATAATGGAATGGGTTTCAATAATAACCCACATATCTAAAGTGTTCAGTTTCATTAATAGATATCAACATGAATGTGAAAAAAATTCTTGGTCAATAAATCTAGAAGATTTGAATAGATAATGGAATATAGTTCACAAACCTAAAAGTGGAGGATTATCTCGAGAAACATGGGATAAGAAATCATGTTTTAGTGGTAAGAACTCCAAAATAAAATTAAGTAGTAGAGAGATGAAATTGGATTGTCAACAACAAGGACTGAACAATGCTCATTGAAAAAGACCTTTCGAATAAATTTTGGAAAGAAGCGGTGATGAAATCAGTCTACACTTCAAATAGAGCTTTACTTTTTCAAAAATAGGAGAAAACACAATACGAGTTATGGTATGGAAGGAATCTGTCATTAATGTACTTTCGAGTCTTAGGATGCTAATGATTCATTCCCAATAAGGAGAAACACATGAATTTTGAACCCCGTGGGGATGAATGAATATTTATTGGCTACTAAATAAAAAGTACAGAATATAAAATTTTATTACGAGGATAGGAATGATAGTTCAATGTCATGATGTGGCTATAGTGGAGAATGAACAGAATATTCAGCAAATACATTATCAAAATCATGAAGATAGGGATGAAGAGATGACTAGGTCAGGAGATGATCTAGCTCCAAAATTTGATTCATAATAATACTCAGATGATGAGAATAAATTAGTATCTATCCAGAGAGAAGTGATAAGAGATAAAATTTATTGGCAAAATAAAATTGGGGATAATAAAACACCAGTGAAGCCAAGGAGAATGAAGACTCCAAAATTTGCATCATAATTATCACATGTGGAACCTAAATGTTTCGATGAAACATCTTGAGATGATAATTTGGTTCAATATAAGAATGAAGAGATTGACCAAATTGAATATAATCAAGCATGGGAGATTGTTTCATGACCAGAAGATAATAATGTCATAGGGACAAAATGGGCCTTTCACAAAAAAATCAATAAAGATGGTGTTGTAATTCCAACAATGAATGACTTTTGTTAAAAGGATACTCCCAGATTAAGGTTATAGATGTTGATGAAACATTTTCACCTATTGTGAGGCTAGAGACAGTCAGATTATTCTTGGACATACACATGAAATGAAAATTAAAGGTTTTCCAAATAGATGTCAATTCAGAACATCTGAATAGAGTATTGGAAGAAGAAGTTTACATTGATTAGGTAGATATGTTTCTTATTCATGAATATGAGAACATAATGTTTCCTCTAAATAATGCTTTATATGGTCTGTAGTAAGCACCATGATCATGGAATTCAAGGCATGACTAGTTTTTGAAGAAGCTTGGTTTCCAGCATGATGGAGTTGATTACAATCTATATTTCAACAGTGGAAGTAATCAATGGATTATAGTGATGGTATATATTGATGAAATATTTTTGGTGGATCATATTATGCCCAATGAAGATAGTTTTCAGAATTCATGATAAGTGAGTTTGAAATGCCAATGATTGATGAACTGGCGTTTTTCCTTGGTTTATAGTAACACAAGGAAAAACATGGAACATTCATTTCTAAATATAAATATGTCTAAAAAGTTTTGAGAAGTTTTATAATGTATAATTCAAAATATATGCATACATTGGTTTCTACCTGGTTGAAACTATCACTAGATGATAAAGGAAATGTATTTAATATCAAAAAATACAGGGAAATCATTTGATTTTTGTTGAACATGATAACAACAAGGACTGATATTAAATTCTCCACAGGACAAGAAGTGAAATATCAATGAAATATCAAGGACATACACATTATTTTAGTGAAAATAATACTTTTTTATATTAACAGAACAATGGATTTTGGTTTAATGTATAATGAAAAATATCTGCCAAAGTTACTGAGATATACAGATGCATATTGAGCCAAATCAGTAGATGAAAGGAAATCAACATAAGGAGGGGAATTTTATCTGAAGTATTGTGTATTTCTTTGATGAGCAATAAACAAAACTTCATTTTATTTAGACTGCAGAAACTGAATATATTGCTTCCACTCAAGCTTGTACACAACTACTGTGGATGAAGTAGTATCTTAAGGATATGGGAGTTGAAGTGAAATCTATGGTCATAATCCATTTTGATAATTCAAGTAATATAAATATTAGAAAAAATATAGTTCATCAATCAAGTAAAAGCACATTGAAATAAAGTATCATTTTATCACGGAGAAGGTGGATCATGGGTTTTGAAGTTGGTGTATGTTCCTACAAAACAAAAAACTGCATATATTATTACGAATACCATACCCAAACAAGAATTTGAAATACATAGAATGAAATTGTGAGTCCATTCGACTCTTCATGCATTAAAATGTGTGGATGTGGTACCCCCTATCCCCGAGGAATTATGAATTTTTCCCTAATGTTATGATAAGTGTTCTTTACCCTATTGTAGAAAACCTTGATGTGCCCTTCGGGTTCATTGAAAAAGGGAGAGAATGTTTGAGTATTATTGGAGGAGAAAAGACACATGGAGAATATGTTAGGTGGAGCTACGATATTGGGGGAGTTGAAGCTAGGATGAAGCTATTTGGAGGAGTTGTGGTGTATATGGGAGTATTAAATATGATGATTATAGAAGTGATTGATCAATGATTACATATCCCGATATCGGAGGTTCGTGAAAAAATTAGTTGACTCATTTCATGAATTGGTGTAATGAATTATGTGATTCATTGATGAATTTTTCATTAAACTCTTTTTATCATACTAAGTATGGATCATGTGGGATTAGATTAGGTGTTGATTAAACCTGTGATTTCTAGATTAATCGCATGAAGAAAATGATGATTGAAGAAGGAAGGATTCATAATGTGGTATTAAAATTAGAAGACTTTTTTTGATAAGTGTTATAAACAAACACAACGAGGGGTATTATTGGAAAAAAAATACCTCAATTTGACCTCTCAGTAGGTTTTTTATGTGATTGTGTTTTTTGACAAAGCCAGATGACTATGAGTGAGTGTGGTTGGTGTTTTTCGATGATAGGTTTTTAAGGTGGAATTGTTTCCCAATCTTTTATAAATTTTTGGGCCAAAAAATCCTGAATTTTTTCTTGGAAATTTAAGGGTTTCATTATATTACTAAAAGGTGTGATGAATAGATAATGAAATCATCAAAGGAATTAAAAAGCGGAGCCCGGGATATGGACAATTTACCATGTCTAGGAAGGGGTCGTGGATTCCTACCTTGAAATTGGAATGGTATGCGGTAGTGGTTTTTGGAACCAAAAATGATTTTTGTGAAGGGTGTGCGGAATGATAAAATAATGGAGGTTCTCAAAATGGTATGATGTGGAAGAAGAGATTTATTATGTGGACAGGATAGGAAAAATGATTCATAGGTGGCTTGTGGTTTGCGGCAGGAAAAGCAGTTTGCGGTGATGGTGGTGTAGCATTAATGATTTTTTAAAACCTGATTAAAATATTAATAATATATCTATTCCTATATAAAGATCGATAATATCATTTATTATAATAGAGAGAGAATATCACTAGAGAAAATCAATTTACTCTGGGAATTTGGTGATGTCCGAAAGTGGTTTGTAAGAATCAATTTTTTAAAGGTTGAAAAAGCTCGTGGAATAGTTTCAGAAAGTGTTTTTTTTTTGGATTTTTTAGTCCACAACAGAAGAGAAGACTATGGAAGAAGAACACGGTACATAGAGGGGGATCTCTAGTACATAGAAGTGACGGCATTCTACAAACAGAGAACAATTCATAGACAGAGGGTGGTTAGTAGAGGCAGATGTAGTCCGTGGATAGAGGATAGTTTCCTGAGACTATTTGGAGAAAAGGTTTCTAGAGCATGATTGCGGAGTACGTACGTAGAGGCGTTATGTGATAGTGAAGGAAATGACAATATAAGAATGGAGGGAGGTTTGTAAAAATTATGGTGGTACAAGGAAGAGGTGTTTTGTATACCATACATGGTACACAATATTTTGGAGGAGGAGGTGGTCCGTAGAACACTCAAGGAATCTTGAAAAATCATCAAGTAAGTTTTCTAAAGTCATTTTCGTTACCTACCAATAAATGGAAACGTGTGTTTCATCTATGGGTGAAAAAAGGACTTCAACATAGTATCTATATACATGTGAGGATGCAGTATTCATGAAAATTAAGGGACCTAAATTTCTATAAATTGTGATTTACCTACATGTCTACAAAATCAGAGTTGATTCTATCCCAATATAAGTGAGAGAAGGAAGAGGAAGATGGTGACCCTTTCCACTGGTAGTGAAATTGACAAATAGGCAAGGGGTGTGACCCTTGGGAATGTGGTGAGACAACCCTAAACCTTGTAATGGCATTGAACATGGGCATAGAAGATCTAGCCCGGACCTTGTACTCAGTATTGGAAATGAATCTTAGTGAATTTGGTACTTCAAAATATCTCCATTGTATGCTCCATGGATGTAACCCAATGAGGTTACACCATGTAAAAATTAATGTGTCTCAAGCATGATATAATTTATGTTCATACTTTTCAACGAGAATGAGAGAGAAGAGAGTTTTTCTAATGATAAAACAAGATCTTAAAGTTAGTAAATTTTAATATATCATACCCTAATTCACCCCCTGAGTGTATTCAACCTCGTGTAACTAACATAAATATTGTTTTTGGAATAAAAAATAAAACCTTTCATACAATATGAACCTCAAATAATAATTGTGTCTCAAGACAATACACATATATGATAATCAAAACCTGAGCATGGAATAACATAGAAAATGGTTGCACATAAATTATATGAATCACTCTAAGAGGGGGTGATGAATCAGGGATAATAATTATACTAATTTTTTCCTTTTAATTGGTTTTTTCAGGATTATCAGATCTTTTTCCTTCATTATAATAACTTATATAATCACCCATTCTTTTATAATTCTTCCTTGAATGGTTTTACATGTGTATAAATTAAATAAAAATGCGTACCTCGGGACTTTTCTTGGTTCATCACTGAGGGATAATCCATAAATAATAAGTTCATGATGTGTCTTCATAATATAATATAACACAATATACTATATGTGTTTTAAATAGTTTAAAAAGTGTTCACTAATGATCCATGGGAACTCCCTGTTTTTATCTAATCACACACTACCTTAAGAAAAGGCTTCTATAGAATATAGAATTCCCATACTTCTTTCATAGTCTACATATTTTCTAGCCCTTTCTAATTAAACATAGTTCATTGAAATACCAATCATATTTATGTCCAGGTGTATTCATTGATAAGATATGCTTTTTGTTCCCTATTTTTTATGTAAGATGAGATCAATACCCAACTATGAGGGTTGAATCAATTTATTCCTTGATATCACATAAGGGATATTCTCTTCTTCTGGAAGATAAAAATTACAATAATGGAATATTCTTGATTACATCCTATTATTCAAACTAGAGGTGATAGTGTTATCATACACTTCTTAAGCCTCTACTACAAAAATAGAATTAGATATTATAATGGAATTCTCTAGAGATATCTTCTACTATTGCATCGACAATTAGAATATGACAATATGAGATATTCCTCTCTTCTTTCTAGAAATAATATAATAATTTTCATAAACATCTTCTAACCATGACCTTATAGAAAATGGATAATATTTTATCTCTTTTATCTACACTTATTATATATTTAAATTTTTACCACACAAATTTATTTCGGTCATTAGCTTCTTTTTAATCCATTTTAATCCCAAAAAATTTGATCTATTACTCTATGTTTTAATTTCCATTCAAATATACTATGTGAACTGAAAACTTCTTGATGACAACATAGATATCTCAATTGTGGTGTGATCTTCATAATTACATCCATTATGTAGCATGATATTCCTCATTTCAGAATGTTTTTAGGCAGTATGTATATCCAAAATCCATGTCCTGATGTATTTCCCTTTAGAACTTTAGAATTTTGGTGCAATTTATTCTAGATGTTTTCTATCCCCTATACTAATGAGGTATATCCTATTATTCCATGGAGAAATAACATGAAAGATCTAAAAATTATGTCCTTTCAATATTCCAAATACAAATACCTCACAGAGAAACCTACACAATGTATCATGGAACTTATTTTTCTTTAAATAGTGTGTGACACACATGCCCAGTGAAATATGGAGGACTCTAAATCAACAATGCCTTTATAAGTCACTTAAACATCCTACAAGTTGTGATTTTCTTCTCATGACATTGAATTCACAATCATATTATATGATTATGTTTGTTGTGTCACACTATATACTCAATGGAATAAGTTCCTTCAAAACTCTAATGCCACTAAAATATTCCCAACATCGTTACAGTTTTGACTAATGTGCTACAATGTTGATTCAAATATTAAATAGTTTTTTCACCTACCAAATACCACATTATAGTTTCCATTATTCAACCCCTACATAATAATCCAATGTGTGGCATCCGATGATAATTTTACTCTTGTAGTACTTTGTTGAGATTTGGACACTGTTATCTACAACACCATATCACACTACAACGTTTCTCTACTTACCGATCTAGTGTAAACATGTTATGGATATGATTCTCTTGCATTGTATGTTTTACCTAGAATTTCCATATTTGGCTGTCTAGGGTTGTCCATTGTTTTACTCTAACATATTCATGATCCCCACATTTTTTTTATTTTCTCCTCACACAAAACCTTATCCATTTGATGGACATGCACGTCACAGTATGGTATATTACTTTTTTGAAAACTAATTTTCAATATATACCAAAATTACTTCAAATCCTATTTCAATTCTAAAAGCATCATCAACCCTTTAAGGTATTCTCATACTTTATATAGACAACATATTCACCTATATTCAATACCAAAACCTCTTTTAAGGGACTTAAGAAGATTTATAAACAAAGATCTGGATGTAAGGAAGTGGACCACACTATAAAGAGTCTTTTGTAAGGTTCCCTCACCCATGTTCATCGGGTTTTATACTATATCAAATATTATAGTTTGGGTAGCATAATTGGGATGCATGATTGTATGTTTAATTTCAGTATATAATAGTGAGAACTAATGTGAGGATTGATAATGAATAAAGAAAATTTATGGGAGAAAACCCATTTTTTGGATAAATTGATAACACTTGATATTAATTTATCATATTTTCTTCATAGGGAATCATTTTTTTAGATCGGGCATTTAACATTTGAGTACTCATCACGAACTGAAATAAAATTACGTCGACTATTAAAATCATATATTAAAATTATTTTTATCATTGGGAACAACATATTAGAAAATATAGTTTTCTCAAGTAGCTTATTATTATATTAAAATATGTCATATGATAACATTATTTTTAGTACAATAAAAAAATAAACACCCATTCCATGATTATGGATACTTATTCTCTAATCTATATTATGGCTTGCCAAACCCATTCTATCGATTCCATTTCTAAAATAACATAAATTTATTACTATATTTGATACCAATTGAGAATTCCCATGAAAAATATTTCTTTATTTTAAAACATTTACATTTGTGAAACATTACATAGAAAAAATAATTTCATAATCCCCAAAACTGGAGGTTAAGATTCATTGAGGATTAGCTACATAGGTGTCTTCTTCTATGATACTTGTAAAACATTCTCCATAATTGAACCATACTTGAATCTCTTATATACATATTAAATTTTTTACTATCTTCATAACCTGGGTAATGGAAACGTATGAAAAGGGTGTTCACAAATGCTCGGTATGGGAAATAATCATCATTATGTCATAAAGGGTTATATGTTAATTATTTTAAAAAAACATAATCATGGGTGAAATATATTATAAAAAACAACATGGGAATATCTTTTTGTGTGTTTCGGTAGTAGTCCATGTAGTATTAAATGAAAAAACATTTTTCTATAGAATAAGAGTGTGAGTAAATATATAAAATATATGGAGCATAACATAGTAATATGGTAAAACATATAAATGTGGAATAATTATAGTAAATAATTACACAATAAAATATAATAAAAGTTCATCATTTCTATGCATATTCTAGGTAAAAATATATAAATATGGTCTTTTCTATAACAACCTTGATCTATTATTGAACAACTAAACATGATTTATTACATAAACATAACTTTATACAACATAGAATATTGAGAGTTATAGTGTCTTTGGGGCATAATATCATTACATAACAACCTAAAACATGAAATACCACATCATTATTGAAAATTTCCTTTACCTGACCACCACATTCCCTCATACGTAGCATTGCATGGGATTACCTGAGAACATGAATAAGAAAAGGGTGAGCTATAAAGCCCAGTAAGGGAATAATCATGGAATTACATGAGGAGTACAATACATGTTATACAATAGGAATATAAATAGATCACAAGAGAACAATAAACATAAAGGCATGATAAAACAAGATAATCATAACATGGAAATGTGGCCACAACACTTAACATAGAATTAGCATGATCCAAGGCTCATTACACAGGGAGTGTGAGTAAGTCTTCATTACACATGACGCGCGATAAAAATCTCATTACACTTGAATTAGCATGATTAAACACCCATTTCACATGACATATCATGATACTATACTTTACCCAATGCATTGGATCGCTATATGTGTGCACCATTCTTAAACATTTCATTTCATGCATAAGTGTGCCACATGTATCCTATAACATGGATTCATAAAACATCTTCATTTTTCCACAATAATGGAATGTAAAATCTATAAATGAATATGTATAATCAATAAGTAAATTTTCATAACTGTGAATGACCTTTATAGAGAAATCAGCATGGTATTCAATACACAATGGAATTGGCTAGGAAAATCGGTGCAATTTCGGCAGCATAACACTGTGACGTAAGAATTCATAAAAATGGTTGATGAGAGAGAAAAGGGTGTCTCATTATATTTACATGACATGAATAGTAAGGGGTTCATATAGATTTATGAACAGAAAAATGTAATGGAAATTATATTCATGATACAATAAGATTGCATGAATGTAAATGGGGAGAGAGAAATTCCTTTCGGAATTTCGGCATAGTAACGGGTGTACATGGGAGATATTTAATGAGAGAGAAAGGTATCTTCTATCATTCAAAACTAAATATGGCATGATGGGGGAGGTGTGAAATAGTACCGCAACATTTATAATTGAAAATAAAAGGGCATCACAACATTATGAAAATTGGACAAAAATGATAAAGGAAGAAAACCTCTTACATGGATATATGGTTCCAAAGTCTTGAGAGAGGCTTCTTGGGAACTTGTAAAATCATGGGAGGATTATAGAGAGATGAGGGAGGAGGTTGGAAGAACTCCAAAGCCTTTGTGTGAGGAGGATTTGGTACCATGGGTGGGTTTATATAGGAATGGTCAGAGAATTATTTATTATTTATGTTTGGGACCCTCACATCAATATAATCCAAAACATGAACCATCCCACTATTTTTGCCAATGGTTTTTGGAAAAGGGAGGTGGAAAACAATATTTTATATGGCCAAAGTATGAAATTATTAAAATAATGGGGTTGCTTATGTAGAGGATTGTAGCACTCCCAACGAAGACATTATAAAAAGACAAGATGTTTAATAAGTCTTGATGGGTCCATTAATTCTTTTCTAAATGAAGTCAAAAAAACCCAAAATCAGATTATTTTATTGGTAAAACATTTATTATCCTAACATATGGCTTATAATATTTTATTACATCACTATTGGGTCATTATGATGTCAAAAAACACATTATATATTTAAACGGTATTTAATATTTACCAAAAAATTTGACTATCTCAGAAAATTATGAAAAATTCACCATTGGATTATTTTGACATCTTGATTCCAGAAATAATATATATTTTATCTAATTAATTTTTAAAATATTTTAATTTTCACTTTTAGAATTAAATCCTACATTTATTGAAAATTCATTGGTTTTGAAAAAAACGGCTTCTAAATCTTAATAAAAATTACAATTGCATTCATAAAATTATACGATCAATTATATTTAATAAAAATTAATTTAACAAAAATAATAATTTTTTATTTAAAAATTTTTTAATTCAAAAATCCATTAATTCCTCAAAATATATTTCATAGTTGAACATTAACTAAAAAATACTATTTGTGCTTGAAAAACTATTTACTAGGTAACAATAATAAAATGAAAGTATATTTGTTATTATTTAAAAAATAATTCTCATATTAATAGTGATAATGTCTTTTTACATAACCCCATAAAACAACCGCATTAGACTGAAAGGCAAGGTGTGTGATAGGGACTAACTCTTGGGGTGGCTCAGATAACATTGCTCAGGTGGTAATCTATATCAACTTCCACTTCTCTCGTATGTGGTTCCGCTCGAGCTTAACATATTCATGCTCAAATTGGTCTTGGTCAAGAGTGAAGCCCAATGATACCACCTCTTTTCCGAGCTCCAAAAAATGAGCTTCATATGGAGAACATCGTCTGAATGGGTCCATCACTTCCTTTGTCTGAATAAATTTGGATTTGTTAAAACCCTATATATATACTAATCATAAAATCACTATTCAAATAATATATTTGGAATTGTCACAATTCTTAAAATAAAACCAAAGAAGTTTACATTTTATATAAATATTTTACATATAGTGACATTTAATTAGATCAAGCAATATTTCCATTAATGAATGTTTAGGTCGTCACAATCTTCCCCCCTTAAGAAATTTCTCCCTCGAATTTTTTTTTCCCACACAAAAACAGATGTGGGTAACTCTGCTTCATCATTTCCTTTGATTCCCACATTGCTTCTTCAAACATTTGGTTTCACCACAACACCTTGATGAGGGGCATTGTCTTACTTCATAGAAATTTTTTCTCTACGATCTATAATTTTCACTGGTTGCTCCTCATAAGAAAGATCATCCTCTAACTGTACCACCTCTGAAAAGAGTACATATGAAGGGTCCAGTATATACTTCCTTAAGATGGATACATGAAAGACAACATGTACTTTGGCCATGGTAGGTGGAAGTACTAGTCGATAGGTCACAACACTGACACGATCAAGAATCCTGAAGGGGCTGATGTACCTTAGACTTAAATTACCTTACTTTACAAACCTCACGACCTTCTTCCATGGAGATATGTGTAGAAATATCATGTCTCAACCATTAAACCCAATGTCTCATAAACGGTTATATTTATAACTCTTCTGTCAACATTGGTCTGCCTTGATATGTTGTTGAACGACTTTCACCTTCTCCGTCATTTCTTCGACCATTTCTGGTCCAAGCATTTTACGCTCACTGACCGCATCCCAACACGTTGGTGTTCTGCACCATTTCCCATAAAGGGATTCATATGGTTCTATTTGGATGCTCGAATGGAAACTGTTATTATAAGAGAACTCAACCAGAGGAAGATGTTGATCCCATCCTCCTTTAATGTCCATTGAGCATGCTCTCAACATGTCCTCAAGTGTTTGGATTGTCTGCCCGGATTGGCCATCAGTTTGAGGATGATAGGTTGTACTGAAGTTCATTTCAGTACTCAGAGCATTTTGAAAACACTTCCAAAACATAGAGTTGAATCATGTATCTCGATCCGACACAATAGATAGTGGTACCCCATACAGCCTTTCCATTTCCCTGATATATATTTGTTCCAGTTGATCCAATGAGAAATCCTTTGTAATAGCAATGAAGTGTGAAACCTTTGTAAGACGATTCACAACATCCCAGATTTCATTGTTGCCTTTGGATGTCTTCAGAAGTCCAGTGACAAAGTCCATGGCGATGTTCTCCCATTTCCATTATGGTATGGGACATGGTTGCATCATCCACTTAGAATTCTACCTCTCTTCCTTCACTTGCTTGAATACTAGGAACATTGATGTATATTCAGCGATCTCCTTCTTCTTATTATCACACCAATAATACTCTCGGAGATCTCGATACATCTATGTGTTTCCTAGGTGAATAGATAAATTTGAACTATGTGCATCATCCAAAAGTTCCTTCTTCAGCTCCGGACTTGATGGAACAGAGCCTTTTCCCAAGTCTCACACTCCCATCTTTATTAACATTAAACTCTGAGGATTTCCCTTTTCTGATAACATCCACATTTTCCTGAATTTCTACATCATCCTTTTGAGCATCCTTTAACCATTAAAAAGTTATATTTGATAAATCATTTGTGAAAGGATTGATGATGTTCCATTTTTTATGATTCCCATGTCCATCTTCATCAAATCTAAGAAGATTGTATCCCTTTTAATTCTCATCAACGATAGAATTTCTAGGTCCTTTCTAATAAGGGCATCTGCTACCTTGTTCTCTTTCTTAGGGTGGTAATGGATTGAGTAGTCATAGTCTTTGATCAGCTCTAACCATATTCATTGGAACATGTTCAATTCATTCTATGTGAATATATAATTGAGGCTTTTGCGGTCCGTATATATTTCACACTTCTCCCCAAAGAGGTAATGCCGCCAAATTTTCAAAGTGAATATATTTTCAGCCAACTAGAGGTCATGTGTTGGATAGTTCTATTCATGAACATTCAATTTACTTGAATCATAGGCAATGACTTTGTCATTTTACATCAACACACATCCCAGGACCTTCTTTAATGCGTCACTGAATACCACAAATAGTTCTCTATTTGTGGGTAAAGTGAGCACGGACGTAGTGATAAGACCCATTTTCAACTCCTTGAAGCTTTCTTTGCATTCATCACTCGAAGAAAACTTTACTACCTTTCGAGTTTTCTTGGAAAGAGGGTTAGAAAATCGTGAGAAGTTATTCATAAATCGTCGATAATATCCAGCTAATCCAAAAAATATATAGATATCTGTTACCGATGTTGGCCTCAACCATCCCTCAATTGCATCTTTTTTGGAAGGATCCACAGATATCCCATTGCTTTTGATGATATGGCCCAAGAATAAGGACTCCTTATACCAGAACTCACACTTGATGTACTTTTCATAGATCTTCTCATTCCGCAAGGTCTCTAGTACAATTTTTAGATACTCTTCATGATCCTCCTTGGTTTTGAATTATATTATAATATCATCTATATATACTACCACAAATTTTTCAAGGTATTATATAAAGACTCTATTTTTAAAGTCCATGATGATTTCTAGAGCATTAGTGAGTCTAAAAGGTATTACTATGAATTCATAGTGCAAATATCTTGTACGAAAAACAGTCTTGGGGATATCTTCTCTCTTCACCCTTACATGATAATATCCTGACTGCAAATCCACCTTGGATAAGTATTGATCTCCACACAGCTGATTGAACAATTCATCAATTTGTGGGAGTGGATACTGGTTATTTATTTTGATTTTGTTAATCACAGAATAATCGATGCAAAGATGCATTGACCCATCCTTCTTTTTGATGAAAACGGATCGGTGCATCCCATGGTGAAGCACATGGTCATATAAACCCTTTATCCATATTCTCTAGTAGTTTTTTCTTCATCTCCACAAGCTCCACAGTATCCAATCTATATGAAGTATTTGATATTGGAAATGCCCCAGGAATATGATCAATTGAGAATTCAATACCTCTTCTAGGAGGAACACCATACAATTCCTCGGGATACACTTCAGTGAATTCCCTCACAATAGGCATGTCTTCTAGGATGGTTGCCTCCATAGACTCAATAATCTATGCCATATATGCATGCTCATAGGGCAGTAATATCCACATTTGAGATGATGGATCTAAATAATATTATCTTCCTCCTTGCACTATTAATGAATCGGGGGTTGATTCTCTACATGGAGAGTGATTTCCCTCTCACAACAACTTATGTTGGCTCTATAGAAGGAAAGCCAATCCATGCCAATAATTACATCAAATTAAACCAAAGGGAGTATGATGAGGTTTTCCGGAAAGTTCAATACACATATTATGATAGGGGAGGAGTTATATTCACGAGAAGCAACGATTTCTCCATTTTTCATACTCATCGACATCTTCACTTCCATGATTTATGGTGATGATGGGATTGTTTTGCTAAACATTTGAGATATAAAAGAATTCATAGAACCAGAATCAGAAAGAATTTTTTATATTATTGAATGAATAACTGGCGTACATGTCACCACTTTTTTTGTGGTTCACTTCGGTAGTAGTGATGAAAAAACCTCTCCCTTGCTGCCTTTGAGGTTGTTGGTTACCTCCGAAAACCCTTGGTATACAGCACGGATTTGAAAGATGACCGAGTTCTTTCAAGTTGTAGCAATGAACCTCGCATTGAGGTTCAAATAGAGCATTCCTCTCCTCTGTTGCAGCCGGAGGTCTTTCTTGTTGATAGTTAACAGTTAGGTATATCTAAATCATTTCTCGTCCCCTTCAAGAAATATCTAGGGTGCTTATTTTTACAGCTTAGGCAAGTGGGGTGCTGAAACTTCTTAGCATCATTAGATTTATCCATCATACCACCATCATTTAATTCCAACTTACACTTCTTATCCCCATGATTTAATTGATATTCTCCGGTATCTATTTCAACCTTCAGGGAAAATCTGACAATTTTCTCACAACAGTCGAAGTCATAGATCGCCAGCGCTTTTAGAAGGCTAGGTTTCAGCCCTCCAAAGAAGCAGTCAACCTTGCATTCGGGGGTAACGACAAAGCTGGAAGCTTATTGTGGAAGCATTGTGAAGTTTTCCTCATATGCACCAACTGATTTGTCGAATTTTTTCTTGGGGGCAAGGAATTCCATTTCTATCTTAAGCTAGAGGGATCGTGGAAAATATTTATCGAAAAACATCTTCTGGAAATCCTTCTATTCCAATGCCTCGATCTCCTCCTCAGGCTTCGTATTTTTTATCAACGTCCACCATTGATCAGATTCACCCTCCCTATGATAAGCATCCAGAAGAACCTTCTTTTGTTCAGAACATTGATGGATGGAGAATATCTTTTCAATAGAGTTGATCCATTGTTCAGTGATTGAGGGATTTTATAATCCATTTAAAGTAGGAGGCCTTTGTCTGATTAAGATCTCGATAGTGAATTGTTATTTCATAGGGGGGGGGGGTTGAACTTTCCTCTTAACCCATGTTTCAATTGAAATATTGAGTTAGCATAGAGTTAATCGTTACAATGTTGTCGATTCCCAATCCCATTATATTGAGAATCATATTAGTACAGTCATCACATTGATCTTCAATCGGTTGTTAGGCCGAGTCCCCCAATTACCAGCCATTGGTTGGAATAAAAGAAATATTAGGGGTAACACATAAAGGGTGATACAAGGACAAAATTGATGACATATAAATAACTTTTATTTCGATAACATATAAATTTAGTGGCTTCAATCTATGTTATCCATGATCTACTTTCTAAATTATATTCTTATTTATTTTCTTTGTCCCCTAATAAAGGTTCAAACTAAGATTTTGAATTTACCAAAGCATATCCCCCGAGAGTATCGTAACCTAGAGTGAAGCAAGGCTCGTTTTCGTGCACCAGTTTCCATTCGAGTCTAACTCAAAGTGGTGTTTTCTGATTTTACCCCTAGGATACATCTATGCTAGAGTCGCCTCAACCTGCTCGTATCCAGACAAGGATGTATCTTCATGATAAACCACTTACTCAATACTCCTCAAAACATAGGGATGTATTTATAATACTTAGTATTGTATCCAAGGTTTTACTAGGGTTTTCTAATCCTAATCCCAAAATAACTAAACCTATCCTCTGATACCAACTATAATAACCCTTCTCTTTTATTATACAATTATATATAATTTATTACATAAACAACACTTGATACAACATAGAAGATCAAGAGGTATTGTGTATTTGGGGATTAGGATCATTACATAACAACTTAAAACATGAAACAAAACATCTTTATTGAAAACATCCTTTACATGACCACTACATTCTCTAATACATAGCATTGTATGGGCTAACCTGAGGACATGCATAAGAAAAGTGGGAGCTATAATGCTCAATAAGGGAATAATCATGGAATAAAATTAAGAGTACAATACATGTTAGATAAATAGAAATATCAATAGATAACTAGAGAAGAATAAACATAACAGTATGATAAATCAAGATAATCATAACATGGAAATGTGGCAACAACACTTTATAGGGAATTAGCACGAGCCATGGCTCATTGCACATGGAGCATGAGTAAGTCCTCATTGCACATGAAGCATGAGTAAAACCTCATTGCATTGGAATTATCATGAGTAAACACCCATTTCACATTACTTATCATGATACTATACTTTACCCAATGCATTGGTGTTCTATAAGGGCGCATCCTCCTTAAACATTTCATTTCATGCATAAGTGTGTCACATGGATCGTATAACATGGATTCATAAAACATCATCATTTATTCCAAAACAAAGGAATTTGAAAATAATACACGATAATTTATAATAAATAATTAAATGTGCATAAATGTGAATACCCTTTATAGAGAAATGGGCATGGTATTCACTACACAATGGCATTAGCTTGGAAAATCGGAGCAATTTTGGAAGCGTAACGGCGTGACGTAAGAATTCATAAAATTGGTTGCTGAGAATGAAGGTGTCTCATCATATTTACATGAAATCTATATTAAGGGGTCTTATAGATACATTTACAAAAAAATTTAATGGAAATTCGATTCATGATACAAAAAATTACTTGAATATAAATGAGGAGAGAGAAATTCTTTTCGGAATTTTAGCATAGTAATAGGTGTATATGGGAGGCATTTAATGAGGGAGAAAGGGGTATCACATCATTAAAACATAAATAGGGAAGTATGGGGGAAGTGAGAAACCATACCAAAACATTTAGAGTTGAAAATAAAAGGGCATAACATCGTTAAGAAAATTAGTCAAAAATGAGAATGGAAGAAAACCTCTTACTTGGAAGTATGCCTCCAAAGGCTTTAGAGAGGCTTGAGAGAGGTTCATTGGGATCTTGGGGAACCTTGTAAGGATTATAGAGAGAGGAGGTAAGATGATTGACTAACTAAAAAGGCTTTGAGTGAGAAGGAAGTGGGATCTTTGGTGGATTTATATAGGAAAGGTGAGAGAATTCTTTATTATTTTGGATTGGGACCCTCACATTAAACTAATCCAAACCACATACCATATCATGGGTTTTTCTCGTGGTTTTTGGAAAATAGAATTGGAAGAAAATATTTTTTAAGGAAAATGTACAAACTTCATAAAATAATGGGGTTTCTTATGTGGAGGTGAGTTACACTCCCAAGGAAAATAATCCAAAAAGACAAGATGTTTAATAAGTATTGAAGGGTCCATTAATGATTTGTAAAATAAGTCATAATAAACAAAATTCACATTATTGTAATGTTAAATACATATATTGGTCGAAAATAAGGCTTATAGTATTTTATTACATCACTACTGGGTCATTATGATGTTATAAAACACATAATATATTTAAACGGTAATTAATTATTACCCAAAAATATGACTGTCTCAGAAAATTATGAAAAATTCACCGTTGGATATTTTTGACATCCTGATTCCAGAAATAATATCTATTTTATATAAATAATTCTCTAAAAATGTTAATTTTCACTTTTAAAATAATAACCTACATTTATTGAAAATTCACGGGTTTTGAAAAAAATGGATTTCAAACCATAATAAAACTTACAATTGCATTCATAAAATTATACGATCATTTATATTAAAAAAAATTAATTTAATAATAATATTATTATTTTATTAAAATATTATTTAATTAAAAAATCCATTAATTCATCAAAATAATTTTCTTAGGTGAACATTAAATAAAAATATTGTTTATTCATTAAAAACAATTTACAAGGTATCTATATTAAAATGAATGTATATTCATTATTATATACATAAATAATGAACATATTAATATTTCTAATGGCTTTTTAAATAACCCCTTATAAAACCCACATAAGAACGAAGGGTATGGTGTGCGATGGTGACCGACTATTGGGTGGCTCGGATGACATTGCTCAGGTGGTAATCCCTATCAACTTCCACTTCTCTCATAGGCGATTCTGCTCGAGCTTAACGTATTCAAGCTCAGATTGGTCTTGGTCAAGAGCGAAGCCCACTAACGCCAGCTCATTTCCGAGCTCCGACAAATGAGCCATGTATGGGGCACATCTACTTGATGAGGCCATCTCTTCCTTTGTCTAGGTAAATTTGGATTTGTTAGAACCCTATATTTATATTAATCATGTGATCACTCTTCAACGGCTATATTAGAAACAGTCTCAATTCATAAAATAAGACTAAATAAGTTGAAATTTTACATAATAATTTTACAAAAATTGGAATTTAATTATATCAAGATGGATTTACAATATTGAATGTTTGGTTCATTACATTTTTCATTCACAATCTTATTAATAACTCTAAACACAGTCATCTTTAGAAAAAAAATATTATGGAAAAATCTAAACATGATCATATCAACTATAATATGGAAAAATATAAATAAGATCATGGGAATGAAAAATTGTGTGAAGATAGTTAAATGAGAACTTTTACATACATAATATCATAAAAAATGAAAACATTTTCATTTTATGCACATATAAGTGAAAAAAATCTAAATGAAATCATGTAAATGAAAAATATCATTGTATCATGAGATGTAAAACCATAACCAACAAATTGAAGGGTATTATATAGCCTCAACCATCAATATTTGTTCATATATGTTCAATAATATATCAATACTTCATGTCAAGAAGAAAATACATGGAATGAAAATGGACTTTATGTATTTTCAAAATTGTATCGCATAATGTTATATTACAAGTAGAATGGTTGAGACCAGGAATTAAATTACACAAAGGTATTATTTCATAAATATATTTATAAGGTTATTCATTAAAAATTAATACAAAAATTATATACATATTGTTGGAAAACAGTAAAATGGAACTTAAAACCATAAAAATGTTTTTATAAAATAATTATAATGTTATAAGGTGGAAAAGGAAAGTAACAGGTCACATTCAAATGTTTTTTTCGTGAAGATGGAAAGGAAAAAATTCAATTATTATTTTCACTAAAATATAACTAATATATCCTAAAATAATACCTCAAGGTTTTTCTAAATGAAATGTTTAGTGGATGATAAAATATATGGCCATAGAATGGAAAATATTTTGAATACTTTTAAAATACCTTTATTGAAACACACCACATAAAATGGGTTATTAAAACATAATCATAAAAATATGTTAAGGTAAATATGAATACCGCATGAAAATAATATAAATTTTTATTAAAAAAATAATTATTAAATTGGTGAGTCTAAAGAATCTGAATATTAAGGAAAAAACATTTACTAAAAATAATTGTAATTATTCTTAATAGTGTTTGAATTTTATGATAAGGAAATTCATCAATGAATAGGCATTGAATTTAAAATTAAAATTTTATTAGAGGGAAATAGAAAACATAATATAATGATATATTATTTTTTCAGAAAGAATAAATATACGAAAACTGTTCTTGAAAAAGTAATATACCTCAAAGAAAGGAGTTTGGAGTTATCAATTTCCCTGACACCATTAGTGTCTCTTGATTTGAAATCCAAGGAATGATAAAACCTGATATAGATTTATAAATCCATTTCATTGAAATAAATTATCATAAAAACATATATAGGGATATATATATACATATATAAAGTATTAAACATGTGATGAATATTTCATTGTTCTCAAAGAAAGAAAAGTTAAATGAGAAAACCCTTAGCTTAGCTCTCGACTTTCACAAAATCACATCAACCTTATTACTCCATGAAATAACTTGTTATAAAATTTAATTAAGGCATTAAGGGATGTTATTTTAAGGATAAAAACCCTCTATGAAATTTATAGGACTGTTGGGGAGTGATTTGGGAATATTTTGGTCAAAATAAGGGTCTTCAGTTTTATGGAGTAGTGGGGTAGTGAATGACTCCTTTTAAAATTATGAAGAGTCTAATTTTTACAATAATAGGATCATTATTATCGGAAAGTGGATAGAAATGTGTATAATAATTGTTAATGAATGAGTTATTGTTGATAAAGGCCTAAAAACTCATTTTCTGACATTTTTTCACAATTTAGTTGTCTAAACCATTGATTTTTCCCATTACTATTTGGGATTTTACTACCGTATCTAATTTTTGCCAAATTTATTTCTTTTTTATGAATAAAATTAATATAGAAAATATAACATAATTGAGACCATAAAATAAATATTTTAAACCCATTTTAAGTAAAATTTCTAAATCTCAAAAAAAAAGAGTAAATGTATAAAACATATAGAACTATATTAGTGAAAAATATAACATAAGTTATAAAATATCAAATATAGGTTTTTAAATTGAAATAATATGGTGAAATATATAATTTTACGTATAAAATACTTATTTGGTTATGAAAAATATATCATAAGTTTTTTGCTATTCTTATATCCTAATGATGTCATATACTTCATGGTATTTATAGAAATAGTGCTTTTCACTCATCACCTGAAATCAATATACTTAGAAAAAATATCAACAATTTATCCTAATAAAATATTATTTTTATAAATAATAAAACAAAGTTCATTTTATATAATTATTATTCTATAATTTAAATTTTTTCTTATAAATGGAAAAATAATATATAATTAAAAACTATTTTTGTAGGAGGTTATGTGATTAAAATTATAAAGGTTATATAAAATAAATATAATTTTATATAATTATAACCTAGTTTGTTTTAGTTTTTATTGTGTATTTGGAAATCTATAAAACATATAATTTATTTAAAAGAAAATAAATACATAAATCTTGTGATGTTTCATTATATCCCCTTAAATAAATTACATGTTAACCATTTTAATTTTTAATCTCTAAATAAAAAAATATAAGGGTATCCATTAGATAGACAAGGATTATTATATAATTTATTCAGATTTATCGACCATAAAAATTGTGGGAACATATATATTTTCCTCCGAATATATTAATCCATAATATTTAGTTTTTCTCCAATAATTTAATCTAAACATCTCTCATGATTGATTTATAGGACTCCTATAATAGAAATGGTTTTACAAAATAGTTCATAGTCATCCTTTCACTGATAAATGATCATATTTTGGTATGAAATATGAAATATGGCATCCCGATTTAGGTAATTAATATAGAGTCTATGTGAAGATAGAAAATCCATTAATAAAATCACATTAAATTAGTATAATGAAAGAGTTAATAATATTTACACAAAGAACATTCCCCTCAACATCATATTGTGATACAATAATCTTACCAATATAAATTTTCCTCAATAATAAAACAATCATGGTGGTGATTTAATGCTCTTATAGAACTTTCTAGAAATATTGGGTAGCTAAAACAAGAATCTAAAAATAAATTCATGAATATGCAGTGAAGGATAAGGGTAACATAACAATTATGATCCACATCCATGTTAGTCATTGCATAGGTTGTTTTTTTTCTAAAGGAATAAGAGGTTGTGAAGGTCTATTTTCATTATTATACCATGTGATTTGGAAACAAATTACATAATTCACAAACTCCTTGCATTTCAAACCATGAAGAGTGTGTGGAGTATTAGTTTTTACCTTTTTCTCTTCTATTAAATTTACAACCCTCTTCATCTCACTTTAATAATTACAATATTGAAAACCACACATCTCAAAAATATAAAATTTACTTTTTCCCTTTCAAAAATCACATGGGTGCTTCTTACGACATTTTTTTTTGAAATTAGGTGATTCATATTTCATTCTCCAATGTGATTTCTCATTTTTTTTACTTGAAAATACATATTATTTTTCCTTTATATGGAATTATGAGAATACCCATATTACATATCCACAATTAGTGATCATTGAAAAATCTCTGCATAGAAACTAAATTCTCTTATAGGTAATTACTTTAAAGGACATGGATTTATGAAATTAAAAAATCGAACAATCTTACTTTTGAGGTCAAATAAAAAACTAGAGGCTTACCTCATGAGTATTTTGATGCTTTATTCATATGTTTCAATGAATTATTCCTCATTTTGTTTAAACTATATATATTTTCTCTCCATTTTCATGAATATAATCTAGGGAAAATATTTAGTAATGATAATTTTTTTAATTCCCCCATTCCAACGAGTCTACTTATTTATTTCATATTCATAATGAGGGTCCAAAGTTGGTCAGCCTCACCTTTTAGATGATACACAGCTAAGAAACACTTCTCATGGTTTGGTAATTAAATAATGGGAAATATCATTAGTATAACATTAATGAATTTATAAAAAGTTAGTGGGTCACAATTATTTTGACCTTGGATTTATATACATATATATTATATATTTTTAGATGAATATTTAATACATTACACACAAAAAATATTGATTACCATGATAATTTTGTTTAGTTAGAAACTAGGTATATAATCATCTAATTTATTGAATGATTTTCAACATCTCCCACAAAAATTTTCTCACATAATTTCCCTTTTAGGAATACCCTACAATTGAATCTCTTTATAACAAAAAGAAGGAATCATAAGAAAGGGTGAGCTCATACTCTTAGTAAGGGTAACAAAAAGAGATATCAATCTATATTCATATAGAAGAATAAGATAATAATAAAGTTATGTGATCATGAACATGACTTATGAATTTCATACAAAACCTATCGTATGTCATAAGCATATGTCATGGATTAAAACCTCATCATTTCTAAACACAAGAACCATATGTGTGATAAATCATTATAAATCAATAATGTACTATATGTTTATGTCATAAAAGCATGGAACCATCATAAATATTGAAAATCCATTTAATATGTCAGGTTTAACTTTTGAGACCTTCAATATAGAGGATCAAGACCCATCACATGTTTCTCATTGTAGATCAGGACACACATATTTCCCATAGTGGATCAAGACTAACCTATTTTCCAAATTTTATTATAACACGCATCTTTTCTATAGTGTATCGAGACTATCAAATTATTTTTCATTATTATCACATGAGATATAATTATTTACCCATTTCATTAGAGGTAGATATATGTCCCAATCATCACATAATGAAAATAATACATATGTTTTCTATAATCTCATAAAACCTTCATCATATCATATCCCATGAAAAGAGATGGGATTCATAAATATTTTTTGCAATCATTACCAATAGAGAAGATACATGTTTCATAATAATTTTTTTATGTTATAACACATGGAAGAGAAATAGGTTTCATAAATACCTTCTCATGATAAAATATTTAGATGTTGAATTATGATGGTATTAGTGGTTTATATCCCTAGAAAAGGATAAGTTACATAAATGAATATCATCTTAGATGGAAAATGATTTAAATCGATCATTTGAAACATTTATTTAGGAAAATATCTATTCCACACTGAAAATATTATTTTAAAAAATAAAAATATTGAAAATATTATTATTTGAATAAAAAATTTAAAATTTATAAAGGATTATTCATAGAAAATAAATTTCAATATTATGGAAAGTTTCCTTCTTTTCCTACTTGTTAAAAAAATATTTCATTCACATTTTTAGTAAAATCTAAATGGGAATTGTTTTTCAAAATGACATGATGATTCATTTTTAAAATAATTTTTATAATGTCAAATATGGTTAAAATTTTCATTTAAAAATAAGTTGAAAATTTTCTATCATTATTTATTAATTTTTTGAAAACATGTTTTTCGAATATAGTGGATTTTTTCCAAAGAGATAAATAAAGATGAATTTTATTAAAAAATAAAAAATATTTTTTGTACAAAAGAGTTGAAAAAGATACTTACTTGAAATTATCTTTAATAACCAGATGGAAATTATATAAATATTTTTATTGAGAGATATATCTTGTGATTTCATCATTAGAAGAATAATCATGAGAAATCCTAATAAACAAATGAGATCGTTGCATAAAAATAGTAACACTTTAGTAACTTTTTATTGTAACACTCATGAAAGAATAAAATTAAATGTAATATATAATATCATAAGAATAAATAAATTCACAAGGATAAATGTAAAATGAGATTTATATACACATTATAAATAATATAAGTTCATAATATATCATATGTCTCAAGGTAGTAAAATTGAGAAACATTCTCTTACTTCTTTGGAAACATTTGAACCATATACCCAATGAAATAGATGTACTAAAATGGATATAAAAACACATATAATACCCAATATAAGAATCATAAAACACATTCACGGGAATTATATACACCATAAAAATAAATGAGTGATAAATATGGCTTCTGCCTATCAAAAATAAAAGAGAGACTAGAAATCCCTTACCTTACGTTTTGACAACATTTATACACGTTCAAACCTAATGTATAATAAATATATGTTTATTATATGTATATTAAATAACCATGACTATATATATCATACCATATATGGTTTACATAAGTCATTTTATTACCCTATAATTAACAATTCAATGTTAATGTCATATTTTGGGTAATAACCGCTTGTTTTTCATATTTATATTTGTTTTGTTATTTTTAGTCCTCTTACTTGGATCAAGGTTGAATAATATAAAAATAATAATAACCTAATTATACTTTTTATAAAAAAATTATACTTTTAATACCAATACTGAAATATGGTTTTTAGAAATGAAGTATGTTACAACCATCGAGATGGTATTCCATACATACACCTCAATAACATTTCCATTTTTCATAGATCATTACGAAAAAGAGGTAATTAATATATTATATTTAAATAATAATAATAATATCATTAATAAAATGTTATATTTATATAAATAAAATCCAAGTTATTTGGTGATGAAAAGAGAGTAGCGTCACTTCGTGAAGGCGGTTGTCCATAAGTACATAAACGATGTTATCATGTTTTAGTGGTTACGAAGGTAAGAAAGAAAATGAAATATTTTATAATAAGAATGAAAAATATATAATTAATATCATAATATTTTCATGTATATCACTTGAATTAATCCTCATTATCTTTAATTTAATGCGTTGGTGTAAAATGAATCACATCGCTTCACGAGGATGTAATCCACCAGACACATGAACAACATTATCGTATCCCCTATATAAAGGAATGTAAAAACTGTATACATGATTTAATGACACAGGAGGTATAATATTAATTTAAGTGTCATATATATACTTTATATACGTCATCACACCAAAACAAGATAGGTGGTAATGGGAAAATGAATGGAATCAGTTCATGAGGCGATGGACCGCCTCACACATGAATGAAGATTTCAAAACCCATTTGATATAAGAGATATGGTTGTAGGTAATAATATTAACATATAAAAATTTATTATATTTATGATACTGAGGTCTTTTTATAGTAATGGTATAATAATAATCTAATTCTTTGGATGGATAAATTAAATAATAATACTTGTTGAAGAATATAACATCTTCATTAAGTATCCACCTTAGGTTTGCATCGAAAGCCTTCTAAGGTTGAATTTATGAAAAAACAGATTATAGGTTGAGAGTATGGAAATAAATAATTTATTTGGGTATGTATTGGATGAAATAAAATGATTTTATGGTGTGAATAAAAGATTTTATGTGGTGGTCTTTTATATGTGAGGTGAGTGACACACTTGTATGTTTTTGAGAGAGAAAATTCGAAAGATATTTTTTTCAAGTCAAAAGGATCCTATAATGGAAAAATCTCAATAATAGAATATTTTTGTCAAAATTTTTCCACTCAATGGATTTTTTAAAATTCTAGGGTTATTTATAACGTGTATATTCTTAGTTTACACCCCTCATCCCAGAAACCTTTTTTACATTGACCACGAATTTTTTTTTACTATTTTTACTATTTATTTTGGTAAAACATTATGGTGGAATTATTATATAATATATATTATTCTTATTCCAAATATGTCATCTATTTTTACAAATTCAATTCACATTAGTGACAGAATTTAATTTAAAATTAATCCCTCACACACGGTGAAAAAGAGGGGTTTTAAATAGAAAATGTTCAATAGTTCACAAGGTTTTATATCAAAGTTCAATAATTAAATTATTCCAACGAAATAAACATTATTAGTAGACATATAATTGAACTTATTTTACTTTAAACCCACATTAAAATATAATTTAATTTGTAAATAATTTAAATGAAAATTCAGTTTTCAATAATCATTTGGTATTTTTCAATATTTATCAAAAAATTAATATATTAATAAAATTATTAAAAAAACACCATAATTTTTTTTAAAAGAAGATTTAAAATTTAAATTGTTTTTTTCCAATTAAATTGTATAAAATTTTAAATAATTAATTTTAAAATAACTGTGTAGAAAAGAGATAAAACGACTTTTTTTGAAAAATACGGTTCTTAATAGTAAAATCGAATTTCTTATTATTTATTTTTTAGAAAAAATCTCTGTTAGATGTAAAACTTTTATTGATGATATAATATATAAATTTAAATTAAATTATTCAAAAAATATAATTATTTATTTTATTGAGGTAAAAAATTATTTTCGTGATCAAAATTAAATTTTTATAATTTTTTTTCTTCATTTAGAAATTTTATTTTTTCATGTAAAAGTAATTAGTCACCAAAAAACAAATATTATATACATGTTCAGAAAATATATTTCCATAATTTAGTTATTCCAATTCATACCCAACATTCCCAATGGCTGAATAAAAAATATAATATTAATTAAATATTTTTTTTATTATTTTTTTGTTTCGTATAAACTCGACGTGGCTTCTGTCGCAAGTTGTAAGCAGTGTTTCATGTAACAAAATCTAAAATTCGTGTTTTTTGTAACACACTATATCAAAAAATCTAAATTTATTTGAAAAAATATATTTCAAAAAATCTAAATATGTTACATTAAACCCCCGTAAAATTAATTTCACAGTCAACATTCATCATTTTGGTACAAATTACTGAGGATAATTCTACCACATTACATCCTTAGGTTACCACATATCTTCTTTAAGATGGTGGTTTCACCACAAATCATTGACTAGGTGAGTCATCTTTTTTCATATCACTATATCATTTCGATCTAGAATCTCAAACAATTATGACGTATAAGAAGGATCATTCTCAAAAGGTAAGAACACTATATATTGTACATTTGATGGATTAGATAACACTTCATCAAGGGATATGCATAGAAAAAATCATAAAACTAAGGGAGGTTTGGTGGAAGTTTCAATCAATAGTCATCCATTGTGATACAATCAATAATTTCAAAGGGATTGATATACCTCAGGCTTATATTTATTTTGTATCATACTTACAATTTTATCCTCCTGTTGTGCTTCGATCAATTTACCCTTTATATCTTACTCCAATAAATGATGATGAAATTTTTTATGCCTGAACCACTAATAGATCAAAAGATCCATAATATAAGGATAATTTTTTCTATCTATATCTAGTAAAAAATGGGTTTCATTGGTTCTCCATTATGGATAAATCTTTATATGGGGGAGTAATATGTAAATCTCCAAATCCTTCTCCAAATATCAACATAAACCATTCAATAAATTCTTAACCTTTTAAAACATCCAAACTTCAAAATATAAAAATTAGTTCACAAAATCTCTAAAAATAATCTTAATATTGATCACCCATATATCTTAACGTAGATCTTGATTTTCACATAACAAACATGGGAATTAATTTATGATGTATTTTCTTGAAACATGGAAATGAAGTAAATTACCATAAAAATTTATAGAAAACATAATTTATTCCTTATTCTTTAAATGAAAAATATATTATTAGACAAATTCCTTAAATCTAGAAATTTTGTAAATTCCATTAATTATAGAATAAACCACATTTCAAAAAATCATTAATATCTTCCAAAATAAACAATATTATCTGATTTAATTTATCCATATAAATAATCTAATTATCCAAATATCATTAACTAAACCACCTGAAAATATTAAAGGTTATAATTCCATTAATCATGTGTTTTCTATGAAATAAAACCTTTCAATTAAATAACGTTCATGGTCATCCAGTCTATTAAAATAAATCTGACAAATCATTAATGAAAATCTTATAATAAAAAATCTTTATATATTCTATAATTCTTGAATTAATTTCTAAAATACCTCAATCATCCCCTTCCTTCTCAAACCATTAACAATGATTTATTATCTTACTCTTTTGTACCACATTCCTTTCATATTTCATTTATAGTCTCTTGAATTTCTACAGAAAAAATGTTACTCATATAGCCTTTCTAATTATATTCATGAGCATCCCTATTTAGAATATTCCACAGTTTATGGTAGCTTGGGTATACCATTATTATCATCTATTTTGTCAACTAAAAATTTCATTTTTACTTTGAAATTACTTTTTTTGTGTCCATTTATACATAAAAAACCTCTTCAAAACCTTCTAAGACATTCCCTTGAGGGCATCTTCCAAGATTCTAAAAATAAAAGGAACTGAATCTCCATTCATCCATGTTTTCCATTACCCGAACTCTAATAAAACTCAATCATTCTAATCTTTTCTGTGTTTTAGATATGGTTAAGGTGCACATTTTTAATTATATATGACGGTAAATAATTATATATAATATCCTTTAATCTATGATCATCCCATTTGGTATCTCGTCCGGAAATTTTTGATCACATTCAATGATAACCCATTTTCTTATGGTTCTAGCCTCTTACAAAAAAATTATTATTCTAATAAACACTAATCATAATAGGAAAAATCAATTATAAAAATAAATTATGGGATTTATGAATCTTGACATCATCTTTTAAATCAATTATTCATTTGGTTTATACTAGGTTATCCATATTCATCATTACAAAAATTATTTATGATGGCTCATAACAATTTTGTAAATTTCCAAATCATATCCCCCCGAAGTGTCAAACTAGGTGAGTGGGAAGGACCATAGTCATTCACTATGTGATGATCATGTCCAGATCAATGTTCCCTTTTTCCATTTATTTCCTATAGATACCTCTATGCTAGATCCACATCCAATTATAGTTCCCAAACAGGGAAGTAATTTCATGGATACTAATTTCTCTATCCATTACCAAAATTCTTATAGAATTTTCTATACATTTACTCGTCCTTGAAAATATCCATAGATACATCCCTAGACATATCTTTATAAATATACATCGATATATAACTAGATTTTTCTCATCCTAGTTTACAAATATTAACTATACCATTACTCTCATTCCAAATATTGTGAGAAGGTATTTTAATACATAAGTATTACATGTTTTTAGATGAATATTAAATACATTACAAAAACATGTTCTTAAGGACCATAATTTGTTAGTGTATTTGGATACAAGTTACCCAATCATCCAATTTGATGAATTATCATCATCATCTCCCAAAATTATCTTCTCAGATAATACTCTTCATATGAATACCCTACCTAAGCCATTATTCATAACATGGGGAACAAAAAACATAAGAAAGGGTTATCTTAGATACTCAATAAGTGTAAAAATAAGATATATCATTCTATGGTCATATGAAAGAATATGATAAGAATAAGGTTTCGTGATCATGAACCTGACTTATGAAGTTCATAACCATCATTTAATATATCATAAACAAGATTGATGTCATAAAAATCATATCATTTCTAAAAACATGGCCCATACGGGTGATAAATCATCATAAATAAAACATGGCTCATATGGGTGATAATATCAAGTCATAAACATGTGGCACCATCATAAATATTGATAATAATTTTATATTTTTTTTTAACTATGAATACCATCAACATAGAAGATTATGACTGATCATCAGTTTCCCATTGTAGACCAGGACACACATATTTTCGACAGTGGATCAAGAATTACATGTTTTCCATAGTAGATTATGACACACATGTTTCCTTTAGTGGATCAATCCCATAGAATCGCTTCCTATTATTATATCATGAGATATAAAGCTTTAGCCAATGCATTTGAGGGAGATATAGGTCCCACCCATCACATAATTAAATAAACAAATATGTTTTCCACAAGACCATAAAACAATCATCATATTATAACCCATGAAAAGAAATGTTCTTCATAAAATTTTCATCTAATCATATCATTAGAAAAGAGACTGGTTTAATAAAAATTTTATCCATGTATAACCCCTAGAAGAGAAGAAGGATTCATAAACATATTTTCATTATAATTCATATAGAGAATGAAAAATAATGGTATAATTGATTTATATCCCCATTAATCTTATGTTACATCAAAGGATATCATCTTCGATGGAAAAAGATTTTAATCGATCATTTAAAACATTTCTTCAGGAAATTATAATTTCTTCTTTGAAAAAAAAACAGTATAAATCATAAAACAGTTTGAAAATACTTTTATTTGAAAATAATATTGAATATAAATAAATTAATATTTAAAAAATAATAATGTTCATGATGATGGGAATTTCCATTCATGTCATATACATTAAAACAAAGATTCATTTACCATTTTTAGTAAGAGGAAAACAAAAAAATCAAGATAAAATCATGATTCCTTTTTAAAAAACTTTTGAAAATTAATATATCGTTAAAAATTACTTTTAAAATCATATAAGAATAGAAAAACATTTTTAGAAAAACTATTTTGGATGAAAATGGATTGTCGACTATAGAGAAAAAATAAAGATATATTTACATTAAATAAAATCTCATTAATTTTATGAATTAAATAGTTAAAATAGTAATATTATATAAAAATAATATTAATAAAAATATGATATGAAAATAAATGCGTTTATTGAGAGATATATTCTAATATTTCACCATTTTAAGAACAATCATTAATAATCCTAATAAAGGATGATATTGTAACATAAAAACATGACCACTTTGGTGAAATTGAAATTTAATCCCCAGGATGAAATAATGTTAAATGAAAATTAGAATTTAATTAGAATAAATTAATTCATTATGTTACTTTTGAAAGGTTCTATATGTACACCTCATCAAGAAGATAGGTTCTTGACATAACATTTGTGTCAAAGAAGGCTAATTGAGACAAAGATCCCTATTACCTTGGGAAATATTTTAACTATAAACCCCATAAAAATAGGTTCTAAAATAGATAATTAAATCCCAATTATATTCAATATAATAATAATAAAATATATTCATACTGAGTATATACACCACACAAATAAAATGTGCAGTGAATATGGCATGTATCTCCTTGAAATAAAAGAGGGACTAAAAATCCCTTAACTTAAGTCTTGGATTCCTCCATACATGTTCAAACCTCCGGTATAAGAAAAATAATTGTAATAAAAATATACTAAATAACCATAATTAAATATATTATACCATTTATGATTTAATTTTGTCATTTTATATCATTTTTATTAATAATTCCATGTTAATGTCATGTTTCGGGTAGTAGCTGCTGGTTTTTCATTTATGGTTTAATTTGTTATTTTATATCCAATTAATTTCATCATTGTTACATAATATGAAAAATAATAATCTTGAATTAATTATCATATTTTGGAAAAATTATACTTTTATGATCAATCAATAAATATGGTTTTGAGAAATGATGTTTGTTATAATCATGTAGACGGTATGTCGTACATATGCATGAGTTACATTTCAATTTTTCAACAATTTTTATGTAAATGAGGTAGTTAATATATTATATTTATAAAATTATAATAATATCATAAATACCATATTATTTCTTTATACATATCATTCATGTGTTTTAGAGATGAAAAGAGGGTCACATCACTTCATAAAGGCAGTAGTTTACCCGTAGATGATCGATGTTATCATCTTTGAGGGAGTGAAATGGTTAGAAATAAAATGATATATTATTTTTTAATAAAGATAAATATTTCATTAATATCATAATAATTTCATTTATATCACATATATTTATACTTATTATCTACCATGTAAAGTGTTAGTGAAAAATTAATCACATCGTTCCAAGAGGCGGTAGTCCGCCATGCACACGGATGATGTTATCATATCATCTAAGGAATGGAAATTAAAAAACGTATATATGTTATAATTAATAAATAGGTACATAATTTTAATAAATATAATATATATACTTTATATTCATGATCATCACCAACCAAAATAGGTGTTAATAGAAAAACACACAACATCAGTTTGTGAAGTGGTAATCGGACTTATAAATGAATAATGATTTCGTAACCCATTTCATGGCAGTGGAAATTATTTTAGGTGATTACCTTAACATAAAAAAAATATCCATATATGTAAAATACTTATATTTTTATATAATCATGGTATAATAATAATTTATGGATGTCGAGGAAGAAATAATACAAAAATGATTATTGAATAACATTACCTCTTCTTTAAGTATCCTCCTTATGTTTGCAACAGAATCTTTAATATGTTTGATTTATGACAAAAATAAATCTTATAGGATAATAGATATTATTATTAAGTGACATGGGTAGGTATTTTAATAAATAAAATTGTTTTAAGGTTTTAATTGGAGAGGATAAGGGGTGTCCTTTTATAATTGAGGTTAGTGACACACTAGTAATTTTTTGTAAGAAAGAATTCCACCCATATTTTTATCAGGTCACATGGCTCCAATAATAGAAAATTATTCAACATAGAATAGATAAGGTCAAATATTTCCAAAAATGGGTTTTTATATATTTTGGGTTATTATTACCCTGTATCTATTTTTTTAAACCCCCATGTGGTAAAAAAAATTTACCTTAAGCACTATAACTAATTTTTGTTTCTTTTACTATTAATCATGGCCAGAAATTAATTTTACCTTATTAGATAATATACATTACTCTTTTTCAAGATATACAATCCATTTTTCAAAATTCAATACATATATGAGAAAAAGACTAATTTTAAACTAATCCTGAAAACGTGACGAGATAGTGTGTTTTTGATAATAAAATGATCAAAAAGATTACAAGGTTTTTATATAAAAGTTAAAAATATAAATGATTCCAATAAACTAAATGGTATTAAAATATGTATAAATAAAATAATTTTACTGTATAACCTATTTAACATAATATTTATCATTATAAATAATTTAAATGAAAAAGAATCTTTCAATTATAATTCAATATTTATCAATATTCATCAAAAATTAATTTTTTATATAATTATAAAAAATTAATAGAAGATAATTTTACCAGAAGATTCTAAAAATGAACATTATTTTTCTATATACTATTTTTAAAGTATCAAATTCTATTTAAAAAATAAGTATGAAAAATGTGATAAAATTGGTATATATAAAAAATACAGTTTTAAGCATAAAGTTGTATTTGTTATTATATCTTATCTATAATACACATACGATAAATTTTAAAATTTTGATTGAATATATAATATATAAATTTCATTAAAATCATTCAATCAAATTGGATTTTAATTTATTGAGGTAAAATGCACAAGTGAACACAAAAATAATTTCTAGAAAAAGAATTCATTAATTTCCAAATAGTTTTTTTCATTTATAATTTATTAGTCAGCAGAAAACTAATTATATATATGTTTAGATCATATTTTTTTATAATTTATTTAATCCTTTAGATAATTTCCATTCCAATGGCTAAGTGATAACTACAATATTAAATAATAATATTTTAGTAGTATGTGAAGTTTTTAAGCTTGTTGTAGCATGTATTGAATGTTACACTAAGTGTTTCATGAAATGAAAAATAAAAATAGTGTTTCATGACATTTAAGATATTAAAATTAATATATTTATTTGAAAAGAAAATTAAAAAATCTTGATCTGTTATGCGAATACCCAATAAAGGAGGGTGGAAATTCCCGTATAAAGTACTTGAATGCATGTTTATCCTTCCTTGGTGAGTTCAGGGGCTCAACAAGTTTTTCTTTACTAACCAATACATGGGAGAGTTGAGTAAGAATCATAGTAAGATTTTATACTCCTCCGATCCTATTTGTTTTTTTATTAGGATAATCGTCTCACTTCTTGTGGCAACCAATTTTAACTCGATTTCTTCATGCTCTATCCATTACATATATAAAGAGATTTCAAGGATAAGAATACTAGGTTTGAAAATATTATAAAAATAAGAAATAATAACTTAAATTTAATAAATCATAAATTACATATGTATCCTAACATAGATATTTATTTATTTCAATCTAGTTTATTACTTTACAACTCTATTTCTGGTTCTCCTTCAATACCATAATAATGTGATCTTGTTATTTAAAATGGTTCATAAAGATTATACAAATCACCAAAATATATCCCCCAAGATTATCTAACCTGGTTTGTAGTTATGCCACTTTTTAATCCACTATGTGAATAGTGAATAAATACCTAACCATCCCATTCTGGGTTATTAGTCCATATTTCATCTATTTTAATGATTTTACCCACATGATTGTATCCAAACAAGGAATCCATTTCTAGGAAATCAAAAAATATTTATTTTACCAATATTTCATGATATTATAGTATATATAGACTTATCCCTTGTGTTTTCAATATATTTATCTCATTGCAATACCCAAAAAAAGTTATTATAATCCCTAAAAATAAATAAACCCTAATTTGATACCCAATATGGTTTCAAAAAACCCAGAATCTCGAGTTCGATGCTAAAAATACATAAATATAATATTATCATTCATACCAAATAATTTGACCCAAGTTAAACATATCATTATTTGATATCATTTACAATTTTTAATGATTACATCTCAAAAATAATTTTATATCCCATGAAATGAAGGTTTAGTGCCTTGGAAGATTAGTAATATAATAAAAATATTCTATGATACTTGAGAAAATTACTACATAATCATACCAAAATATACTCTCTTATAGACTTCTCACAAGTCATACTCACCTTCAAAATATGTGAATGGAAAGAAAATAAAGGGGTGGTATAAAATGTTCAGCAATTATAAATCTCATCAACATGTCTTCAATGGTTTAGTATTAATAATTTGAGAAAACATGAAAAAGGGATATATATATTATTAAAAATAACAAGTGACTATAATATATCTCCATAATTCCTGAAATAAGTTCATAATATATAAAATTAAAAAACATATACCACAGAAAAAGAGTGTCAGATAATATAAATTATTCATCGCACATAACATAGCCACGTAGAATAAAAAAGAAATATGATATAAGAATATTAAATCATAACATGGTGAAAAAATAGAATATTGATCATGAATATAGAAAATCTTATAAAAATGTGATAATTCACAAGAAAAATCTTTTGAAAAAATCTAACCATGAACATGTATTTACATAATCGTTTTTACTAAGCTAAATGTGATCATTTACATGCATAGTCATGTTAATAAATAAAAATGAGATCATGCATGTGCACAGTCATATGAAAAATATAAACCTGATCAATTCTATATAAATTCATGTGAAGATAGGTAAATTTCATAATGACTATGATAAATCACGTGAAGAAACCTAAACATGATTATTTTCATACACAATAATGTGAACTATGCTAAATGTGATCATGTCAATGAAAAATAATTTGAAAAGGGTTAAACGTGATCACGTCCATACATAATATTATTATATAAAATGATATAAAATATTAACTAATGAATTGTATGAAGATATAGGATATAAACATTAAACATCCATACATATTTGTTCCATAACTTATCAAACACTCATTATATTCTGAAAACATAGGGAAACAAGTATTTCATATCATTTCCAATTATACTCGTTAAATGTTATATTAATTGTAAATCGATCTATGATGAAAATTAAATCATTCTAAGGGAGTATTTTATAAATGAAATTATAAGTTGATTCAATATATATTATCTCTAATGAGAAAATATTTTAGGGATGTTGAAAATAATGAAGTGAAATAATAAAAATATTTTTCATTAATGTTTTCTAACATTATAAGAAAAAATCAAATTTATGGGTCACATTCAAGATTTAATATCATGAATTTGACATGAAAACATTTTGAAACATTATTTAGATATAAAAATAAAAACATTATCCCTAAAAAATAAGAAATACTTTAAGATGGTAATGTGTAATTGAAAATAAAATATACGATCATAAAAAATAAACACATTTTTTTATGTTTTTAAAATGCATTTACTGAAACTTGAATCATTAAAAGGGTTGATAAAACATCATAATATAAATGGTTAAATATAAATGTACATATCTAATGAAAATAAAAATATATAATGAATACATTGGAAGAAAAAAACAATTTGGTTATAAAGGAAAAATAGACGCAAAACGGATGAGAATTATTCTTAATAATGTCAAACTTTTATTAGAAGGAAATTCGTAAAATAAGAGGCTTGGAATTAAAATTTTAAATTTAACGAGATAAAAATATAATGTATAAAATATTAAAATATTATTTTGGAATAAACAAAATTTAGAGGATATTATTTCATGGTGACTCACTATAACTCAAACAAAGGAGGTTTGAGTTATTAAAATCTATTACAACATTGGTATCCATTGAATCGAATCCCCGTGAAATAGTAAATGTGAGATAGGTTTATAAAACCCTTTTATTGAATAAAATTATGATAACAACATCCATAAAAATGTATATACACCACTTAATATAAAAACATGGTTAATATAGAATATTTCTCAAAGAAATTAAAGTTATATGAGATAACCATTACCTTAACTCTCGACTTTCATGAAGCCACTTCTATCTCCTTACCCATTAAAACAAATTATTTTGATAATTGTATTAAGACTTATATGGTTGTCTTTTTAGGATACAATTACCACAAGTACATATATTGTATTTTTGAGCAGATTTTTGGGTAGATTTTTTTGAACTAAGGGGGTTTAAGTGTGAGGACAAGTTGTGTAGTGAAGGATGCCTTTAACAAGTTAGAGGAGTAGAAATTTTGTAATAATAGGTTAACTATTCATTAATAGTTTCTCAAAAATAGGATAATAATTGATAGGGGATGATGTATGGTTGATAAAGGCCTAAAAAACTAATTTGGGGACATGTTTTTAACATTTTTTGGTCTTCACCCTTGGATATAACCCTTTTACAATTTTGGTTTTTATCATGGTAACTAATATCTTCCTTATTAATTTATTTTTTATGCATAAAAATAAAATCAAAATTATTAAATAATATAAACCTTCTAACTGAAAATATAATTTTTTTATTATATTCAATTTGATATTTTGATTAAAATAAATTCTAATATAATAAATGTATAAAGCATTAAAAATGATTTCAATAAAATAGATAACTTATAAACTAAAATGTTAAAGATAGGTTTATAAATTAAAATTAATTTTTTGAATTTATAATTGAAATTATAAAATATATTATTTTTTAATAAAAAGGTTTCTGAAATTTAATTTTATGCTTAAATCCAAATGATGTTAGAAAATTTGTTGTATTTTCAAAAACATTATTTTTCATTATTCACCTATAAATTAATAATTTTAGAAAAATACCAAAACATCATCCAAGGATAATATTATTTATTTTAATACAAATATGAAGTTCGTTGTTTCAAATTCAAATTTGAAAATTTAATAATCAATCTTTTTAACGGAAATATAATGTATAATAAAACCTATTTATATAATAAAATGAATTTTTAAAATATTAATTGTTGTAGTTTATATTATCTTTAAATTAAAAATTAAATTGGTGTTAATTAATTTTTATTTTTAAAAACTCAAATTATCATCATTTAACAATAATCTATTTTTTTCTTAAAGTAGAAATGCACAAAGTGTAAATAATATTATTTTTGTAAAATATTTATTTAGATTCCAAAAATAATATCATTGTTTATTTAGATACACAAATTGAATTTTACCAATGAATTAATATGAAAATATATTTTATTTTTCTTTACACTTATATATTATAATTCAGTTATAGCTACTTATTCACATAAACATAATGGCTTCATTATAACATTTTTATATACTAAATATAATTTTATCTAGATCCATGGTGATTTTTTTAGTTCAATGTTGTGTATAAGGAATTTTATTAGACATATATTTTTTTTAAATAAAAAATGATACAAAATATCTTATTTTCCCATTTTTGTACTTCTTGGGGGTCTATTACCACTTTTATCAATGGATATTTTTGACTTGTTGATCTTAAATGGAGAATTAACACCACTATAATGTTCGAATATATATTTTATTATTTTTCAACTTTATATCATGATCATTATCACATTTAATACTTTAATTATGATATAAAACATGTTGATAATCATTGAAAAAGACTAATTGGATTATTTTAACCACATATTTATTTGGATTATGGCCTTTATACCATGTTTCAGTTTTGGTTCAATCCTGATATCAATCGAGGAAATTAAAAAACTCTTGACCCCTATTATTAAATTTATCTTCTTTCCAGACAATAATCTTCTCAAATTTCATCGCTATACATTCAATTTATATACATCATAGACATAATATGCCAATTAATCGTATACTACATTAAATAAATATTAGAAAATATTATGTATATGGGGAGATTGGTGCCTTCAACATCCTCATGTAAAGGATTATAGTTTTTCTTGATGTATAATATAAGTTTCTCCCACATTATTCCCATATTGTTTCAATAACACTTATACATATTTCATTATATACTATATTTTTGTGTTTATTTGTCTTCATAGCCTTGTTATCCATCTATGTATTTAAACTAATCTCACATTTTACGTGCCATCTTTTGATACCACATTAGTGCATGTTTTTTCATTCTTCTTCTTTTATAAGATCTTTCTTCCAATTGTCATTTTATTTTTTCATGTGGTATGGTTTATGAAACCATTAATTCATTCATAATTTTTTAGTCTTGAATTTAAATAAAATACACCTTAAAATTTATTTTCCATGGTGAGTTTTTCTTGGAATATTTCTCCACCTTTCTTATAGCTGTAGAAACTGTATTCCATTAAATACAGGTTTTCATTATCTATATTTATCACACTATCCATGATAAATATTTTGAGTGTATAATTATAGGATCTTGAGTCAACATTCCTTGATATTTTATTTTTCTATCCTAGGAAGTAAATAATTTTTCATCTTTACTGATTCTATAATGATGTAAATCCAATCCTTGTAAATCATGAGAATAAATGAATTTATATTGATTTATTTGGATCCAATCCTAAAATAATTTCATTCTGAATTAAAATAGTTAGTACAAATATAATATCTTGTGAAGAAACTTTACCTCAAATTTTGTTTTCTTGATTGAAATATGATCATAGTATGTCTTACTCAAAAATTGAGTCCCTGGGATTCTAAACACACCTTCATAGTGTTCCCCAATATTCCATGAATGTATAAATCTATAATTACATTCTTCTTAAGAGCCTTCTCTAATATAATTTAATGGAAATATTTTTATTTAGTAATTACATATATAATACAACTTCTTATCTACTTTTTGGGGTATCAATAGAGGATGTTTCACCTCATTAGAGGAATCCATCCATTCATAATGATATTCTTTTCTTATAATATGTTTCCTTTAACTAGGGAAAAATCTCATTCATTCTTAATCTATATTAATTTTCAGGTACAATCCTTTATTCTATAGTATTCATTAGAGTAAAAATAATGGGTTTAAATAACTTTATATAGATATTGGGTTCCTTATTTCATATAAATGTTCATCAAGAAAATCAATTTTCCTTTCATCATTTCCCAAATCATATTTATATCAATATTCACAAAATTCAATACCCTTATAAACCTTTTATTTTAATTGGATTGATCATCCATGATTTCATAGATCACTTCACATATAATATATTATTGATCCATATTTTCATGCAAGTCTTAGATCACCTTTTTTACACTCTGTGAGCATTATCCATTTTTACAATTGATGATTTATCAATAACCTTATTAGAGTAATTTATTACACTTATATCCAATGATGAAAATGGTTTTTTAAATTGAAAAAAATCTAAAAATGTATTTTTATAATCACATATACCAATATCCTTCCAAATTTCTAACTTATTTAACATATTCTAGAGATTTTGAATATTTTTTTAATTAAGATTCTTTTCTTATAGATCTCCCAATTTCTTTTGAAAATTCTTATAAGACATATAGTTCTCTATATTCTAGAATATACTCCATTCAAAAAAATTATTTAATTCCTTATTAGCAAATAATTAATTCTCCAAATTTCATTTATCTATATAATTCACTATTCCTTATCATCATAGAAGGATAGTTTCATTCAATGGAAATTTATGGGGAACTCTAACATCTTCTCCCACATATGTCCAAAACTCCATATTCAATTAGATAAATGGGTTTCATGAAACAAAGGATATTTATCAATTGATGTCAAAAAATTCAAAAAAATGATATCTTTATATTAAAAAAATACAATTAAGATAGATATTGAAATATTAGTAAGAAACTTTAGTTATTAATACAAATTTTTTAGACCATAATGACCTAAATTACCCTAATTGGGGGGGGGGGTAGTCATGGTGAATTCTGATATTAATTTTTCCATTTCAATTTTTCATATAATTTTGTTCATATCTTATCAAATTTGTAGGTAAAATATTTAATTTTTTTGGTTTTCCACATACCAGAAATGATAAAACATATGAAGAAATGTAATCACACACAGAATATAGGAATTTTACTAAGTGTATCACTGATGGATAATCCAAAGAGAACGCAGAAATTATTGATGAAGCTCATATTTCCTAACATTAAATTCTATAGTATAAATTTTCTATTCTCATAAATTTCATATGTCAAGGTTAATTGTACCATTTTTAAGTTTTATTAATATTATTCTCCTCAATTGTGAAAATATCTTACTTTCGATATATATATATATTTTTATAGAAGCATGGTATTTCAGTTAAATAAATTTATACACTTATCCGAAGTGCAAAATTCATTTTTTCAAGAATTTAAAAAATGATGGTCTAAACATTAGTGAACTAGCACAAAGACGAATTTAATATATTAAGGTCTAAATGAAGATAAAAATACATTCCTTGGAATATATTCCTTATTTTGGAAAAAATTTAATATGATCCCATATATAAAAATTTAAAATTACAATTGATCTTAAATTTTATATTTTTGTCTAGAATAGGTAGATTAATACATTAAATTACTTTGGATGTGAGTGATTCAGCTGATATCATGTCCATAAATTCAGTTTAAAATAATGTAATAGAATTTAAATAGAATTTATAGATTGAAAACAATGATTTAGTAATTCAGTGATAAATTCCCCCACAGGTGTATAAATTAGAATAACTTTTTTATTTTTAGATATAATATATAATTTAGAATGAAATTCATGAAAAAAATTATTTTTAATTAATACATTTAATGTGGAAAACACACACAAAAATAAAGAGTACATATTAAGAGACAAAATGGTTTTCCCCTCTTGCCTATAAAAATAAGTCTCATCCTCCATTCAAAATGGTTGGAAATTAGTGTTGGTTATTTTAGTTTTGAATTTTTAGTATATTGGTAGGGTTTTTATTATTTAATACTCTTATATATGTTATATATTAATCTTCTATATATCCCACATTTAAATTCATTTTTTATATTTTGAGTTTCCCCCACTATGCTACATTTCGGCATCCTAAAAATGAGATATAATGCTCTAAGTCATTTGAGTGGAAGGGCGGTGATGTTATAAGATCATTGTTAAAAAAATTATTTTTTTATTATATTCTAGGATTTTAAATTTTGTTGAAAAAATTTCTGGTGAAGAAATCTATCACACCTCAACCATGATTTATTAATTATTATCAATTATTTCATTATATTTAGCCTTGTTCTTTTAATTTCGATCTGAGCCATTTTTTTAATTTTAAAACTTGGGCTTTTCTACAAAGGAACATGGTTGGTTTAAAATTAGTAGAAACCATGAAAAATCTACTTGATGGAATCTATGATTTTACATATCCAACAACACAGTTGGCGCATAGTTTCCCTATGTGTGTGTTATTCCCCAAAAAGGCACCCTGGGACTTCTAGTGTGGGGTTCACCACTAGTGCATAGTTTATCTAGCCATATATAGCGTCTAGAACATAAAAAATAAATAAATAATTTAAATTAACTATAGTAATAATAATAATTATGATAATGATCTCATTATAATATCCCTATCCCCTCACCCCCTCCCATTCATGAACTAGAACCTGTGGGGCTTACCCTCTTTCATACTAGCCCCTTACCATGGCCTCCTCATCATATTGTTTTATCCATCTATTCATGATGTAATATTCACTGGTAAGGGGTTTTAGTCCTCCAATCACTTATATTTCCTTTCCTTCTTGTGTTTTCCCTCTTTTCTCCCATTTTTCATTACCATTGTACAACCATAACCTGATTTTGGGGTTATTTTTGGTTGGTCTTTGGTTCCAACATTTGGTGGGGTTTGATTAAGGTTTTTTCAAGTTGCATCTGTTGATGGAAGTTATTTTTATGGATGTTTCATGTAAGGTTACTTACATTATTCTTCTTTCACCGAATTATAATTTTGATGTTTTGGAGTTTTTTTCTCCATGTTTTCTAGGGTTCCTTGGATCTCCATTAGGTGTATTTGAGCCACCATTAGAAAATTAAACATGTTTTGAGGTAAGTTACCCTATGTTAGACCATTTATTTTAAGAACTATAATTTGTTTCTGGTATTGAGAGTTTTTTTATATATTTTAAGCAATATATATTTATTAAAATATTGGGGATTATTGGAATGACTACCTTTCTTATCACTCATAATTTTCTTAAGTTGTTGTTATGGTTTTCAATTACTAATGATATTTTTTGGACTTGATTGAAATGCCAAGAACATTGGATATTTGGATTACATTCTAAATTATTTTAATTGTGTGTGATTTAAATGAATAATGATTTTTTTCCTTTTTTCACATTCTCAAAAAAATTTGAATTTTCAATTTTATAAATATTTTCAAGATATGTATGCCACTTTAATGTATTATAAATAACTTAGATATGTATACATACATATATAGATATATTCCTTATTTGTATATATTCACACATGGAATTGGTAATATGTGCATTGAAACAAGGGGTGTTTATATATATATATATTATGGCATTTATCATTCTATGTGTGAAGAGTGGTCTGGAGTATGAAATTTATGGCACAAAAAGTGTTTTCCCAAAAAACAATATCTTCTTTTAAAAATATATGGCCTGATATAAAATTTTAAATATTCTTGTTACGTAAACCACAATACAATAGAACAAATGAATTTTATTTATTTTTTGGAATTCAGTTTGATATGGTTGGCTTGTTGGTATGTTTCTAAATTAAGAGACTCATATTGGTTGGGATAGTATGGCGGTATTATTATTTTCATACTTTTCATTGTTTTTTTATTGGGTTTTTTTACTAATTATCCTCTCCTAAGAGTATCCACTATGGCAATGGTACATGGGAATCTTGGGTACCTAGGTGTGTAAGCTAGTAATATAAGCTAGGTGGCCCAAAACGGGATCGACCTAGTTATCTCTAACAGTAATATGATGCATCATTATCTAAACAATGTGGCATAGAGTGTTTCTATTGGACCATGGGTGAGTAACCTCCAACATCACATGACCATGAAGGTTATATGCTTGATCACAAAGATACAATGTTCCCAGAACCATAATAACCTAGATATATATGGATTTGTAATGGTTTTTCTCTAACATACAATTTTTTTCATGGTACTGTTTTAAAATGATCTTTTTCATGGTTTCATTTGTATCTCTAAAATGATACAAATTAAGTTTTACATCCCCATATTTTATAGCACTAGATGATATGATCCCCTTTTTCATGATTTTAAAGAGACTCATACCTAATTATCTTGTTCTTTATTATTTATCAATTAAATTAAAATCACTCATTCTTGGAGAAATAGTGTTGATAATTAAACAATAAAATTGTTTTTCCGAAGCATTGGACTTTTAATTTTTTTTAAAAGAAAGAAAAATATTATATTTATATATTTAAAATTTAAAACTAGCAATAAATTGTTTTTTATTTAATGGTAAATCATTGGGAATTGTTCTTATATTGGAATCCTATGAGGATTTTTATGATCATACATATATCAATATCATTTTCAATTACTTGATTCAATTTATTTATTCTCACTCGTTTGAAATAAGGATTATTATTTTTGGGTGGTGAATTATACATTTTTATGGTGGTATTATGTTTACTATTTAATTTTTATTTAATTTTCTACAATGACATTGGCCAATTTGGATTTTACTTTTTTCTAGAGATGTAGGGTAACTATAGTTTTTATTAGGTGAAGCAGATACATTGGAGTTGAGAATCTTTTCATTGAAGGAGAGGGTTATCAGAGCATGATAGTGGTCTTTGGTGATTGATTTTGTTTCACTTCTTTCTTAGTTTTGATATTAGGTTTTTTTTTATATTTTTTCTCTCAAACAAAAAATTAATCTATATATGGTTCATGCCAAAATTTTATTTAAATATACACATCTATATTCCCTAATTATATTTCAGTTTATATAATTTCAAATGGGTGATTAATTGATTCACATGAACCTGTACTAGGATATGGGGATCAGGAACCCCATTTAGGCATTATTGGGTATTGTTTTAGGCATCTAATTAAGGGAAAACTATTTTTGGTAAATGATAGGATCGCCCCTCTCTTTATGCGAATATGTTATTGTTTATGTGCATCTTTATTCCTATAATGTTTTTCCACAATGTTGTATATAGGGTAGAGTATCATTACGGTGATAATGTGAGGGATTATTAACTTATATGAAGAGGGTATGTGTGGGGTAATAACAATTTAGTGGGAGGGTTTTGACTGATATGTTTGATCTCATCATTTTTTTTAATATTAATTAAACATATTTATAAATTACAATGATAGAATCATCATGGGCCCTTAAGAATGGAATCTAATTTTTTTCATCACCAACTTTTTTATGACTTATATCCATTTCATTAATTTTTATATACTTTTATTATATACAATTAAAAACACATTATATAAATAGATAATTTATTAATATGTTAATTTTTTCATAGATAATAAAAATATATAATAATTATTATGTGAGTAACCATTATAAGAGATTGAACATAGGGTATAAGTTAAGTTGAATTATTTGAAAAATAATAATTTATTGATTATGGATTTTTGAAAAATCCTAAGTTTCAATTTTTTCCATTTTTGACGACGTAAATAACATAACCACACCATTTTCTAAATAAAAATGCTCAAAAAAATATAAAAATATAAAAATAAAATAAACCACCATTAAATATCATTTTTCGAACTAATTTGGTCAATATGGTATACCATAGTGATTCTTATTCTATATTCCCTACTGACTAAAAAATTATAAGTGTCTAGTAGATAAGAATCATGGATTATTCGAATTTAAGAGAATAAAAATTATTATTTTAGACATGAGGTATTAAATGAAAATTATTTTAACTAACCTAAAGGAATTAGATTCTATAAATGATGCTTAAGAAATAATTGGATCAATTCTCTTTAACCTTTTTCAATTAAAGAACCTTTTATGTTTGAAATTTTGACTAAAATAACCTCAAACCAATCTATACCATTTCCAAAGTATGTCGAATAATAATTATTTCAAATTGATTCACATGTGAGAGATCGACATGATTTAAAAAACTGTTTGGCATCTTTTATAGAAGTAGAAAGGTATATAATATTACAAAATTTGAAAATGAAAATCCCATACCTCCCTAAAAATATCTATGTATAGAATAATAACATACCTATATCAAGTAATTTTATGAAAATATAGAGTATATTTAAATCCTACCTCCAAATATGACAACACAACTTTAAGTGGAACTAAAAAAGTAGATGAATTTATATTCAATAAAATTCAATGGATACTATTTTCATATAATCATGTCATTATGATTTTATTGAAAATGAATTAATAATTACCTCCATATACTTTTTATTTTGATATTTTTTTAAAAAATGGTATCCCTTGGGGGATGATGAAGAAAATGATGATTCACTTTTTGAGATTGAGTTCTCGGTGGTCATTTCTGGAAAGAAAATTTTATAAGATGACATACTTTATGTTGAATATGTATTTTTTTAATTCTTAATATTTAAATCATATTCAATTGGAATTATTTTTAAACATCCCCTTTTCTGAAATTTCTAAAATAACATCACATGAGTATGGTTTTCAAATCCACATAGGAGAATTGGAATTTTCCACAATAGATGCATTTTTCAATTTAATCTTTTCTTGAATGTATATTGAAACTTAGGTAGGATAATTATTTTTGTTACTAAATTTTATTTTATTTTTTGGGTTTATAAATTTTATGTGTTGGGGATTAATGAAGCTAAAATTTTAACTAATTTTATTCTATAAAATAAATTTTTTAATTCCATAAATTTCATATTTATACTGAAATTTTCAGAAATCGTGGAGTTTATTAATATTTGGAGACCAATTATTAAAATGGATATATTTTTCAATTTAAATATTGTTATATCGGAAATTTATTTTTTATATAACATTTTATAAGATAATAAAAAGAGTAAAATTCATTTTTTTATGATTAAATACATGATGGGATACTTTTATATAAATTCGACTAAAATCTAAATCAGACATATTATGTCAAAAATAAATCTCACAGGTTAGGACTTGTAATATTTTCATTGTTTTAAAATAATTTAAGGATCAACTCTTATGATATAGAATTCAAGTCCAATTGACATGAAATTTTATCCTCAAATCAAAATGACAGAGTGAAAAAATTACATTACTATGTATATACATGAATCTTTTTTTCATGTTTATAATTGAATTTGAATATGGATAAAAAGAATTTGAAGAGTTTTCCATGATAGAAAATGATTCTATAGTAATTTTGGATAACTTCCTTTAAACATGGTTATGTGAGCATAAATGGTGTGAGTAAATAAAGGCTACAATTAACAACATCATCCAAGAAGGAAACATTCAATAATTATTTAATTTAATAAGGAAACCATGTGTAACAATTTGGTCGATTGGTTTTGAAGAACAATTTTCACCCCTATTTCCAAGAAAAATGTTTCTCCAATTCTTTTCAAAAGTGTATGTAATTTGAGATCTCCATTTTATTGGAAAATTTTCAATAACTGGGATGTTTTTATAGTGTAATTATTTTCTCAATGTTATTTATTTTTATTCTCTTAATCCCTCTTTTCATGTATATTTTTTATCTTTTGTGTTTCCAAGTATGTGCTCATTTTTATCCCCATAAAAATATCGTACTCACCCTCATTCGTATTTGAGGAGGATTAGTGATGTATATAGTTAATTATGAATCAATATATTATTATTTGTATATCTAATAATTTTATTATTGTTGATGATTTTTTTGGTGAAGGGCTCACTCAACTTTCACTTATAATATGTTATTCTTCTAGTTAATTTTTATTCATATCATTCATTATCATAATTTTACATATGAGGTGGCTAACATTGTGGTGAAGATTTGAGGGATTATTATACATCATCTAAATGGTTGTTGTGGGGTAATAAATATTCGATGAGGGGGTGTTGAGTGATAGGGTTAATTTCAAAATTGATTAGAATGTTAATAAAATATATTTTAAAAGAAAAATGACATGATAATAATAAACTACTAATAACATTGACATCATTTTTTACTTCGAATACTTCATTGTTTCATTTTTCATTAAGTTTTTCATTTTAAATTTTTTTTTGAAAAAAATTTTAACACCATAATTATATTGATATATAATTTACTATTATATTAATTAGTTAATAAATAGTGACAATATAAAACTAATTTTGTGTGAGAATCCACCCTAAGAGAACAACTCTATGGTGTTTTATATGCTACATTCATTGGAAAATAATAATTTATTGATTTGGGTATCAAAAAATTTAAAATTTCATTTTTTACCACTTATGGGGAGGTTAATATATTTCAAAAACTATTTCTCAAATAAAAATCAAAAAAATTAATTTCCAAATGATAAAAAATATATAACATCATTGTATATCATTTATTAATTTATATTTTCAAAAATAAGTATTATAGAGATTATTATTAGGCGTTTCATATTAATCAAAATATTTATAAGCCTAGTAGAGATGATTAATAATGTATTTAATTTAAATATAATGAGAAAATTATTTAAGAGTAGAGTAATCAAATGTAAATTACTCTAAACTACTTGAAGGAATTGGAAACTCAAAAATACAGTCAAGAAATGGGGAAATCACAACTTATTTATCCGAATTATTCAATTAAATAACCACGTGGTGATGATATTATGAATCAAATATCCTTAAATCTATCCAAATAATTTTGATTTTAGGTTAGAAAATAAAACATTCCAATTAATCCAAATGTGAGAGATCAAAATTATTTAAACAAATTTTTAGATTAATTTTTAGAAAATGAAAAATTATTGGATTTTACCATCATTTATAAGTAGAATTAAATACAATAATACCTCTCTATTGTGAGGATAATATATATATATAATATAATTTGAAGAAAATAATAATTCACTACCTTTTCTATCTTTTATTAAGGAACTACAATTAGAACTAATAAATGATGATTCCCTTGAAAAGAAGGAGTTCCCAATGACCTTAAATGAAAACATCAATTTCAATGAAATCTAATTGAAGGAAATTATTTAATTATTTATTTTTTATTTTTTTATTCTTATTAAAGAATAATTTTTTATTTTTTAAAATTCCTTTTTACTATAATTTCTAAAAAAATCACATGATCAATTGTGGGATATTAAAGTTGAAGAGGTAAAATAATTTTTTGTTGAAGTAGTGTATGAACCATTATTTCAATATACCACAACTTGTAAGATTTTCTATATTGATTTAGAAATGTAAAGGTTTAGTTTTATCAATATATTCCCCCACATCATGGGTAAAGGTATGAATATTGGATGGAAAACAATGTTTTAGTTCGAATCACAAAAGTTATATACACCATCAATTTCATGGTGACCACTGGAACTACCAACTAAACTTAGTAGAAAAGAACTACCCAATTTTGGGATCAAACCAAGTTATATCATCTTATATGTTTCTATTTATTTTTCATTATTTTTATTTTTATTCTTTTTTTCTTGCATTATACATTTCTATGTAGTTGTGTTTAGGATTTAACTCATGGATTCTGCAGAAAAATAATTTTTTCTTGTATATTTTCAACCATTTTATTTTTCTATTTTTATCTTTTTGAAATATATTTTAAATTAAATGGAATGTAATTAAATCATAAGTGTAGGGGTATATTAACCTATTTTAAGTAATTTTGTGTTTTTTCCCATTTTTATTTTTATGCTTTTCTTAATTTTTTATTTTTTAAATATTTTTAATTTTTTTTGTTCTCTAGGGATAGATAACATAAATCTCAAAGCTACTGTTTCTAGTTGAATAGTGCATGCATGTTTTTTATATTTCATTAGAGATAAAATTATGGTTATTGAATTATATATGATTTCATTCATAACTCCTATCCGGATAATTCTATTTGAGAACTAGGAAAGGGAGTGTGATTTAAAATATCACGATGGAATCAGAATTATAACATGATGAGAATTTATTTCTGAACTCAACCCGAGGTAATATTTTCTTTGAGAAAAACAAGACCTCAACGAACCAAAATAAAATAAAATCCTCTAAGTCATTCTAAAATAGATTAATATATTTAATTTTAATCCTGTAATGATGATTTGATATAATAGGCCATGGGATTGTGAGAAAATAAATTTCATTATACAACCCGATATATTCTTTTCATATGATTATTTTTTGGAAAAAATTAATTAGTTATTATTTATTAAAAATGAATTAATTTATCTGAGGGAAATATTGAAAAATAGAAGAATAAGTGGATTTTTACTTATAAGAATATCATTTTAGTTCTATAATGGAAATGGAAATTGTAATTAGGGTATAAAAAACCTAGGAGATAGTGATAATTGAAAGGCACTTCTTTGAAAAAATTTCAATTACACTTATATATAATTACTTCACACCTAGAAGAAGAAAATAAATATTGATTAGAGAGAATATGTGTGATAATTTCCCATAAGTGATTGGAAAATTTCATCAATGAATGAATTTTTTATTTCTTCTTTTCATTCCAATGTAGTCAAACATATGAAGGATTATTATTTTAGTTAGAATTTTCATTCAATATCTTAGTAGTGAAATTTTTGGGTGTAGCGTATTAGAAAAGATCATATTTTCCCCCATTTTATTTTTTAATATCAATGTTTTCCTCTAAAAAATTAATATTTTAATAGAAAATTTCAAAATTTTAGGTTTTATTAAGATTTTGAGATCAATTGTAAAAATGGATTAAATTTAGAATTTAGCTATTTTTAATAAACATGGTATTTTTTATATAATGTTTTCTAGAAAAATTCAATGTGATAGATTCATTTTTCTATGATTGATAATTGGTCAAATATATTTAATTTAACAGGATAAAAATCAAAATCTAGCATATTAGGGCCCATATAAAATTCAGAAATCAGGGCATTGAATCTCTGCTTTTTTTTAGAGGTTTTTAATATGATAATATATATGAATAAATACATTTCTAATCGAGATGAAGCTTAATATCTAGATCAATAAAGTATGAGTAAAAAACTAGTTTTTTTATTTATATGTTGAATTCATATATTTTTATTTTCATAAATTCATTATTAAATGGAAGAACATATTTTCAATTTTCAAAAATGATGGTAGACAATGCTATAGTGATTCGGGGATAACTTCCTCTACACGTGTCAAAATGAGCTTTTTTTTTGGGTAGATAGGGGAGAGAACATTGAAACAATTTCAAGAAGAAAACATTTCCAATTAAATAATTTAATGGAATATTCATGCACATCAATTAATAGGAATAATTTTGTGAAAAAATTATTCATCCCTTTTAACAATATACATGTGTTTATACCTCCCTTAAAACGGTTAGAAATATGATTTAGGCATTTTCATTACCATGGTAGTGTATTTTTAGTTTAATAATTTTCTATATATTATATATTAGCCTTATCTTCATCTCTCTTTTACATTCTATTTTTATTATTTGTGTTATCCTTATCATTATCCTTATAAACTACATAAAAATAGAGAATTAACCCTTATTATTGTTTTGAGGGGGGTGTTGTGATTTTTCAATTTCATTATGCATCAATATATAATTGTTATGTTTTTCAATTAATTTCAAAATTGGTGAAACCATTTTTGGTGAATGTATTACCATACATTCACTACAATTGTTTTTTCTCGTTCATCTTTATTATTCTCCTTCAACCAAATAATGCTTCAAATAGGTAGGAGTAGCATTATGGTAATGATGTGAGGGGGTATTATCCTGCTTGGAAAATTATAATATAGGGTAATAAAAATTAAATGCGTGGATGTTAAGTAATTTGTTTTATTATGCTAGTCCCCTTGATTAATAATATTATGATCCCAATGGGAAGGAGTCATAGAGTATTCAATTTCAATGTAATGAAAATATGATTTAAGATATGAGGATTCAAATAGAAATTATTTCAACTACCCTGAAGGCACTAAATGCTCTGAAATATGCTTAATAAATGGAGTAATTTAATCATTATTAATAAAAAAATTCAATTAATAATATTTTTAATTAATAAACAACGAATTAAATATCTTTAATCTTATCGACACTGTTTCCAATGGAGGTTTAAGAAGAAGACTTTCAAACTGATGCATATATGGGAGATCAAAATGATTTAGGCATATATCAAGCTTGGTTTATATAAACTACTATTTTATATGATTTTATAATATTTGATAATGAAAATTAAGAACCTTCGAACCTATTAGTGGCTATGGAAGAATAAAATAATAAGATAATGGAATTTTTAGAAAATATGGAGTATATTGAAAACCTACCTCTAACTGAAACAAAAAAACTCTAAGTGGCACTAATCAATGAATAATAAATTATTTCAAATAGAATATTGGGCGATAATAATTTCTTGAACCAATTTATTTAAAATTTTACGAAAAATAATTAAAAATTATACCCCACTACATTAAAAACTTTTATTCAGTTTACACAGGGATCACCATGGAGAATAATGAAGAAATGAATATTCCCATAATAAGATTGATTTCTTGGTGGCCTTGCCTGAAGATATTAACTTCCAGGTTGACCGAATTTAAGTGAAATATTTATTTATTGATTATTTATGCTTTAAAAATATTCAGGATAAATTGTTTTTTGAAATCCACTTTTTTGAAATATATGATGCAACATCACCAGAGTAGGCCCTTGATGAAAATGTCGAAGAGACCAAATATTTTTTTGGTTGAATAATTAGAGGAACCGTTCTTTCTCCTTCCCCAACCTTTAATTCTATACTAAAATGACTTAGGGAAGGAACTATTGTATTATTTATATAGATTCCTCTATAAAAAAAGTCCAGTGGTGAATGGTGTATGGAAAATAATTTTGTGGTTTAAATTATACAAGCCACATCAATCATCAAATTTTAGATGACCACTAGAACTAGAAACTAGAAGCATTCAAAACCCAAGACCCACTTTGGCGGTTCAAACCAAGTTCTATTAACAATTACCTTTATCCATTTTCATCATTTTTTCTTTTGATTCATTTACCACTTAAATTACAGGTTTTTAGGTGGTAACATTTAGCAGATTAACTCTAAGATAGCGCAAAAAAATAAATTCAATCTTTATATTTCATTCCAATTATTTCTTACCCTCATCATTATAAATTATGTTTCATAATAAATGGAAGGTTTATTAAATATTATGTATCAGTTTGATGTTAGATTGTTCTTATAAATTTTATGTTTGTTTCCATTTTTCTCATTTTTATTATTCATTTTTCATTTTTGAACTTTTTTTCAATATTTTTAAGCATGAAAAAATGCATATAAAACATGGTTATCCTTGTTAAAAATATCATTATAGTTTCTTGAGAATTAATTGGTTCAGAAATTACCTGAATTCAATTATTTTTTACTTAATTTTTTCATTTTTATAAGCAATATTATATTTTATAACTATGAATAAATGTGTGATTAAAAAGGTAAATATGGAATTGACATTATAATATTAAGAAACTATAATTTTTAGCTAAAACCAAGGTAACACTGACTTTTTAAACAAGAGAACCTCAGAGATACATCTCAAACGTTTTTCATATAATTCTGGTCAAATTGGAGTAAAATTGATAATTTATATCTCATAATGAAGCCTTAATACATTAGTCATTGGGTTTGTGTGTAAATGAATTCCATTATGAAATCTAACAAGTTACTTTTAGATGAAATGATTGAGAAGAATTCAATAATTTTAAAATTATAATAAATGAACTCATTTAGGTGTGTATAATATGGTAAGATATTAAAATAATGGGAAATTGACTTATAATATTATCATTGGATTTGTATCAAGGAATAAAAAAATGCAAATAGTCTATAAAGAACCTATGAAAGAGTGAAAATTCGAAGGTGCTTCACATTAAATTTCATATTACACATAGATATATTTGTTTTAGTCATGGAATTAGAACATGAACATTTATTTAATTTATTAAATGTTATAAATTCACAATAATGACATGAAATTTTTATCAATGGATGAATTTTCGAATTTATTCATTCTTATCAGGTGTATTGAACCCTAGAGTAGATAATTATTTTTTTATTAAATTTCATTTTAATTTCCATGAGTACAATGTTTATGTGGAGGGGATCGATGGAGCTCATATTTTTACACATTTAATTTTATAATATCATAATTTTTATCATAGTAATTTCATATTTTAATGTTAATTTCCTAAAAATTAGGTTTTACTAATATTTTGAGCTTAGTTGTGAAATGGTTTAATATTAGAATATTAATATTTTTAATCATGTTGATATTTTGGCGATAATTATTTATAAAATAACACAATGTGAGAAATTAAATTATTTAAGGATTTACTACTTCATGGGATGATTATTACTGAACTAGACTCGAATCTAAATCCAGCATATTAATGCCCAAATGATGGTCACAAATAAGGCCTTAGAATATAATCATATTTTTGTGAATTTTTATTATAGGCATGTATATCACAAAATAATAGTGCAATTGAGATAAAGGTTTATGGTTACATATATACGTGGGATAGTAAGACATATATTAACAAATTACACATGTAATTCATTAGTTTACGAAGATAAAAATGCAATGTAAAACATATGAATGGAATTTGTAGAGTATTTTAGGATAGAAAACAATGCTTTAGTAATTCGATGATAACATCTTCTATATATGTCGTAATAAAACTATTTTTTTCAATGAAATAAGTAATAATTTTAATCAAAATTCAAGTAGATTGTTTTTCAAATTTTCTATTTAATTAAGAAAATATTCTCAATAATTTTTAGGATGGATTTAGAGGAAAAACTGTTCACCAGTCATTCCTAAAAACATGTACAACCAACTCCGTTCAAAAGTTTTTTCAATTTGAGTTCACCAATTTAATTATTAATTTTTAGTTATATGGATGTTTTTTCGATATAATATCTTATATATAAAAGATATTTTTCTTTTATTCATCTAGATATTGTATTCTATTTTTTATTTTTTTTATTTCCCCCACTATGATCTTTCTCAACTCCATGGAAGTGGAAAACTTATACTCATTGTTTTTCAAGTGGGGTAAGTGATGTTTTGAGTTTATTATGTACCAATTTATTTTTTATTATATTCCTATAATTTAAATAGGTGTTAAAGAATTTGTGTTGAAGGTATCACCCCGCTTTCACTATTATTGTGTTCTACTTCTAGTTTATCTTTATTCCTCTCAATCATCATCATAATTCTTTACATGGTGTGGAGTATCATTATAGTGATGATTCATATAGAAATACATTCCTATTTTACATATAAATTAAATCACTTTTTCAAAATACTTATAACATTACACAAACAGAAGCCTAAAGACCATATAAGTTTAGTGCTTTTAGAAACTAGGAAACAGAAATACTAGTACATAAGTTAGCTGTCTTATATCCCACTAGGTTCTTCATTACTATAACCCATATTAGAAATATCATACATAATACATATATTAATAACCTAAGGAATAAAAAATAAAAATGGGAGAGATCATATGTACAATAAGGGTAAATAAGGGAGACATATAAGAATAAACATTACCATAGGGGCATGAGAATGTGATCATAACATTAAAAGATCATACAATGCATATCCAAGATAATAAGCATGAATAATGGAATAAATCATTACATTTCATACGATATGAATCATAATGGAAAAATATCATAATCCCTGAAATCATAACATAGGAATAATACATTGGATGTTGGAATACTCATAAACATGTAATATCATTCCCTATAAGTCAAGATGAATTTATAGAACTTATTAGGACACTTTCTGGGGACTAAGCATATTGGGAGGGACACACCACCATCCCAAGTTTTAGTCCTTTCCTTATAAGTGACCAGGTTTCCCCATCCTCCCATAGTGGGTCATTTTTCCCCATCTACCATCATCATGGTGACTACACCAACTGGGAGGGACACACCACTATCCCTAGTCTTAGTCCTTTCCTTATAATAGATCGGGTATCCCCACATTCCCATAGTGTATCTAGATTCCCAATCTTCCATTTTCATGGTGACTATACCTACTGGGCGGGACACACAAATATCCCCAATCACAGTATTATCCTTCTAAGGGATGTGGTTTACCCATCTTCCCATGGTGGATCAAGCTCGTTGACATCACACCCATAATTATCTCATGAGATATAAATATTTACTCAATTTATTGGATAGATATATAGGTCTCACAAATATCAAAATAAAATGATACATACATGTACCATAAGAGAAACAAAATTTACCATACCATGACCCATAAAAAGATATGGGTTTCATAAACTTCATATCATAACCAATGAAATGAAATTGATGTCATAAACATGTAATCATATCTTAACCTATGTAAAAAAGTGAGGTTTTATAATTATTTCATTAATTAATTACTCATCAATAAAAATGGGTTTAGTAAGAATAAAAATGTATCACCCCAAGCTTCCATGATACGTTTCCTTTTGAATAATGTAATAGCTTGCATTGTACGCAACTTCGAGACTCTAACACACCGCGACCAATCAATGTAGCTGTTATGAATAGTAATACCCACTTTTTGAAATTTTATAAATTTTATATCTCAAAATGGACTTCATTTTTAGATTCAAAATATCAAAATTATCCTATGGTAAAATTTTGGTACTTTTCGGATAACATTTATATTTTGATGAATAGTGAAAATTACTAAATTATAATTAAAAACAACTTTTTTAATCAAAATAATTAATAGTGATAAATTATTAATTTAAGTTGTTTTAAATTATATTTAGAATATATTTTTACCATTTAATACAATGTTCGTCATTGGAAATAATTTTACAATTAAACCGGACATAAACAAGTGTCAATCATTTGATAGTTATTATTTCTTAAAAACACGTTTTTTGTTATGACAGCGGGAATTAATTTTAAATTAATTTCTTCCACTTCTATGTTTTGAATTTTGAAAAATGGACTCCATATTTGGAATCAGGATTTCCAAATTTTGTAAATAGGTAACTTTTATTTTTATACATTTTCAATAATTCGGTAAATATTTTATTTACCATGGTTAAAGGGTAAATCGGGTAAAAAAGGGTAAAAAATAATATTATAATAATAATAAATTACCCTAAAACATGTCTAAACCCTATTGGTTGATAAATTTCCTACCATTATCATCTTTGATTATATTTTGGGACCCCATGGATCCACTTGTATGTGATAATGACACTTTATATTAATGAAGTTAAAGTAAATACAAAATAACATAAGCATATATATTTTAGCAAAACAATTTAACATAGGTTTATATGTATTTTATTTTAGAATATAAATATTCATTATAAATTTTAAACTATTTCCTACATAATGGTATTTTATTTATAATTTTTAGACATTGAAAAATTAAAAATATATATGACACAATAATGATGCAATATTTTCCTTATTAATAAAAGAATCAAATAATTGGTATTATAAATGTTAAAATAAAAATAATTTGAAAGTTTTGATGACATCCACGAATTTTATTGGTTACTATTACATGTTAGGATTTCATAAATTAATTTTATTTTAATTAATAATGTTGGTAAGACTAAAAAAATCAATTATTAAATATTGTCAAAATTAACATAAAAGGGTTTTTAAAACAAATATTATATTATTAATTGATATTATTTTCATAAAATTCTACGATTTGGTCAAATGACTTATATAATGATAGGTGTATAATTTATGGACCACTTGGGGGTATCTTGGATGTATATAGTATTTTTATTAACTATATATTATAAAAATGCAAAGTGACATGGTATGTGTTAAACTAATTAACCAAGAGTTAAAACTAAAAGATATGGTTAATATAATTACTCAAACATGTCTAAAATCTATTTGTTGAAATGATTTAGACCCATCCCCACCTTATAAATTTAATAATAAACTTTTCAGCCATTATAAACCTAATATTAATTTTTTATAAATTTATACTTTTAGTTTTTCCTAAAAGGCCACTACTCCCCCTTATAAAAGGACAACACTTATAACCAATTATTGAAACCTTCAAAGCATTTTGGTTCGACCAAAACCTGCCCAAATACTCTCTCAACTTCTCTCAATTCAACCTAAAGGACTTAGTTTGATCAGAAAGCCAACATATGGAGCCCTTTTGATCGAATCCAAAGGAAGAACCCGAATAAGAGGTAATGTTTTCACCACCCTTTTTCAAGTTCATTTCTTCTTCAACTTCTTCTTTATTTGTTATTTCCTTTATAAAATAATAACTCTAGTATCTTATATATACTGTGATGTCATTATTAATATGTTAAAACCATATTCATTATTCTATCCATCCTTTTAATGACATGTCACCATACATGCGTACGTACGGCTTACCTTCTCCACGTCGTGGTGTAATTGTTATTTAAAATATTATTATTTGGATGGTTATAATAATGATGATTAATTAATGTAAATAATAAATATAACATGATAATTATTATGAATATATGATATACCATCCAATTATATATTATTTTAATATCAAAATAATGATACTGTCGCTCGTGCGTACATACGGACTACCGTCTCCATGAACGCGATAAGATTCATTCCCCATCATATCCATTCAAGTATAATTCTCATTTGTTGATTAAAAATAATTTTTAAAGAATTGATATCACTCTGGATGTGAATAATATACAACCCTATCCATAACAAACATTCCTTATATAACAAAACATATAATAGAAAACGAGTAAGTTAACACCCGAAACGACGATAATACGAAGATATTATTTACAAGGCAGTGTTAAAAGATCATATATGATATCATATTAATGTATATGATTCTTGTATAACCGAATAACAATTATTTAAGCATTATACAGAAGGTTAAACTACCCTCAACCAAAGAAAAGTAAGAGGTAAAGTGTTTTCATCTCACTCTTTATTCCCCTGAGATTCATGCCATATTGCCACTATTACCTTTTGTGTGGTGTGTGTACTGCCCATAATTCTGTTATTTGTGTAATACACTTTAATTTCTATGTATTAACATTTTCATTGTATGATTCCTCTTTCATGGGGTGTATTTTTCATAATTTACCGAATTGGTAAGGGTTATTTCACAATCTCTTCATTATCCAAGGTTGTTTATACGTAATTATATACTGGGACCTCTTTATCATTCACATCCATGTTTCTTAAAAATGTATTTCAAAACATTATTACTATTTTAAAGAATATGGTTTAATGTCATTTATACCCTTATTTTACTTTTTATAAGAAGTTTATAAAGGAATATTTCCGTCGTTTTCCAAACAGTGTCCTTTTTGACATTTTCAACAGAATTAAGGTAAGAATTTATTTTTTTAACTTATACGATGAGTGCAGCCATTTTCTACCGTTATAAAATCTTTGAAGCTTCCCTTACAAGATTATAATAATGTTTTCAATGTAAATGTTTTCTTTTATAATTATGTGACTTTTAAATGATTTCAAAAAAGAGATATTTCTCTCAAATAGTTTTGATTTCATCTATGTCTACATCCATTGATAAATTTTACACTTGTTTGGAGTTTATTTATTATGATACAAATATTACATATTGTATTTAAGGTTTTCTGATATGTTTGACTATGGATGAGTCATTTTTATTCCATTAATGGCTTCTGATTAATGTTTTGGAATTTCGTATGCTAGTTTTAATACAAATGTTTATGTTATATTTCATCCTCTTCTTAGGATAAATGTGTTAGACTAGTATGTTCCTGGTTAGGTACAGGAAAAAGTAATCCCTCCGGGTCAGTGTTCGGTTATTAGAGGCACTCCGGGTTGGTGTCCGGTTGTTAGAGGCACTCCGGGTTGGTGTCCGGTTATTAGAGGCACTCCTGGTTGGTGTCCGGTTATTAGAGGCACTTCGGGTTGGAGTTCGGTTACAGAGGCTCTCCGGGATGGAGTTAGGTTGTAGAGGCTCTCCGGGATGGGTTCTAGTTATAGTTAGCCCTCAGGTCTGGGCACGAGGCCATGACACAGAAATTAATGTTCAGCATTATGCATTCTATCATTATGAAATTGGTTATTGATATTGCATGTGATTATTCGATTAGTAGAATATCCCTGTGAATAAGTAAATGGAATTATTTAATTTTAGTTTTTCCATATTATGATGAAATTCAAATTTAAAAGGCTTTTGTTAGTTATAAATTGCCTTAAATGTTTATGCTTAATTATGAAAGTTTCTGCTATATTGTTATCCTTACGGATCATCTGAGCTCACCTCTTTCAATGTTTTTTCCCAGGATGTGAAAAAGTAATTTATGAATGACCTGTAGGGATAGTATGAGTGGATATAAAGATAATATGTTGTTGTAGTTTTTTTACTTTATGATGTATTGTATGACTTATGAATATGTCTAGTGTTTCGAAGACTTCTAAACAAATCAGAATTTCGAGACTTGATCTTTTGTGATTATTCCAATGTTATGTAATAAGGCACCGACTCTGGGTAACCGGGGTCAGGGCGTTATAGTTGGTCTCAAAAGAAGTTTAGTACAAACCTTGGAAGCTATATTTAGATAAACTCTGATTATGGAACATAGACCAAAGCTGAACTTTGAGGATTAGTATAGAAGAACTTCCTAGAATTTTGGTATTGTAGAGATTTTGTGAGTTTTCTGAGCAATACATCCTTGTCTGGATACGAGCAGGTAGAGGCGGCTCTGGAACAGATGTACCTAGGGGTAAACCTTGAAAACACCGCTTTGAGCTAGACTCGAACATGAACTGGTGCACGACAACGGGCCTTGTTGCACTCTTGGTTACGACACTCCTAAGGGATATGCTTAGGATAACTCTCATTTTCTTTACAAATCATTATGAAGGGTTTATGAGTATATACATCCTAAAAGAAAGCATTTTTTTTATGATTATGGATTATATCCATAAATAGTTAAATTTATGTTTAGTGTTTTACAAGTATGGAATTATGTATTTTGATTCATAAACTGATCTAGTTTATTCCATTATTTAGAAATGGCACCTAGTGGAAGGAATGGAAACTGTATCAATGTATGCACTCCATATAGGGATTTCTCTCCTACTCAAGATAATTATAGTGGAGCTGGTGATGCAACTGGTGCTGATCAGCTAATCACCATACTGGGCAACTCACTCAGGTTATGAATAATAACCATACCCATATGGAGCACCCTGATCCGCAGGGTGGAGGATCAATGTTAGATCGCTTCATGAGGCAACAACCACCAACATTAAATGGGAGTACATATACCTTTGTAGATGATAAATGGATAAATTACTTAGAAAAAATATTTCATTCCTTGGGGAGTAGTGAAAGGGAAGAAGTTATCATAGTAGTTTACCACCTCACTAGAGATTTTGACCAATGGTGGTAATTGATTCAAATCAAAAAGGAAGATGGTGAAGTATCAAATATGGAATAGAGGGAGTTCAAAGAGATTTTCTTAGAAAAATACATTCTTCGTGACCATCGAGCAGATATGGAAAGGCAATTTCTGAGTCTGAGACAAAAGGAGGATGAGAATGTCTCAAAGTATAAGGCTAACTTTACAAGGTTAGCAAGGTATGATGGAGATTATTTACGTAACCCAAGAAGTAAGATTGATCATTTCTTTGATGTGTTAAAACCATTTCTTTGTCGAGCATTGATCTCACAATCCTTCTCGTCGTATGAAGATATTGTCTCATGTGCTATCAAGACAGAAAAAAAATTCTCTAAATTTTATGAAAATAATGTAAAGAAAGAGAATAAGAGAACGATGGAGGAAGACACAGATAAAGGGAAAAAGGGAAAGAAGGATTCTCCATTATGTGATAATTGTGGGAAGAAACACCTGGGTACTTTCCTAAAAGGAATGGGAGTTTTTTACAAATGTGGAGAAAAAGGTCATCAGACTCGTGATTGCTAGGGAAAGAAGGAGGCTCCCAATGTTGAATGCTACAATTGTAGATAAATGGGGCATTATGCAAATGAATGTCCTAAGCGTCAGGAAAACTTACCTCAGAAAAGGCCAAGGGATCAAGGCCAAGCTTATGATGTTACTATAGTTGAAGAGGAATGATTAAGGTATTTGTATTTTTGGACTCAAGGATTATATTTTGGTTATGAGAATAATGTGATATATATAAGGATTGTACTATTGTGCTTGTTTTTTTCATTAGGGTTTTAATATTACTAAGTTAATCATATTTTCGATATGTGATAATAAAAGAAACTTTACTCTATTTGGAGAATCTGATGTTGCGATTGATTTTTGAATTTAGATACCTTTTACAGAGAGTCTGGACAGAGGTACTTTGGATAACTATAATGTTTTGGAATGGATTAAGTTGAAATTTGGATTGTATTGTTCAAGGTTAAAATATTTTTTATGATTATTTTTTGAATATTATGATAATATAGTTTTAGGAAAAGGACAACCTGCAGGTTGGGCGATAACCCGTCACGTCGGACAAAGCTGCAGGAATCGAACCGACAACCATAGTGCGAAAGACCATTATTACCTTACACTAGCCTACAAGAAGTACATAGTTATTAAAAAACATTTTTTCATTATAATGGTATGTTATAATTATTGGAACCTTATACTACTAGGATAAATACAATATTTTTGAGTTCTATTATCTTTTGCAGTGAAAGTTGAGTTTGTGGTAGAAATTAATTGAAGGATGAAAACTCTACTTGTCAATATGTATATATATATTTATCTTATTCTATGAAGAAATTAATTCTTTAGGGATGGGATATTAAGACTAGAAATGTGTTATCTTAATACCTTATGTTTTGTTGAACTGATGATATTTTAAATCATCATAGATTGATGGCTTTGAGGCCCTCAATTCTATAATTGTTTATGATTGATGACCTCAATCACTCCCTATAAATATTTATGTTTTTCCTTTAATTATGTATCTATAATTTACACCAATGATCTCCTATTAAAAACCCCAATTTGGGGGTGACATTCTCATTTCTCTTTCCCTCTTATTAAAACTAAATTTTATTAACCCTATTTACAATATGGGTTTTCCACAAAGGTATTTTCTATTTTCAATCTTTTATTTTCAAAGAACAATTTCAAATTGCAAGGATGCAATTATTTTAATGAGGGGAGTATGTAGCACCCCAATCCTCCATGATACGTTTCCTTTTGAATAATGCAAATAGCTTGTATTGTTCGCAACTTCGAGACTCTAACACACCGCGACCCATCAAAGTAGTTGTTATGAATAATAATACCCACCAATTGAAATTTTATAAATTTTATATCTCAAAATTGACATCATTTTTAGATTCGGAATATCGAAATTAGCCTAGGGTAAAATTTTGGTACATTTCGTATAACATTTATATTTTGATGAATAGTAAAAATTACTAAATTTTAATTAAAAACAACTTTTCTAATCAAAATAATTAATAGTGAAAAATTATGAATTTGAGTGGTTTTAAAGTATATTTAATATATATTTTTACCATTTAATACAATTTTGGTCATTGGACATAATTTTACAATTAAACCGAACATAAACAAGTGTCAATCTTTTGATAGTTATTATTTCTTAAAAATACGGGTTTTTTTGACAGCGGGAATTAATTTTAAATTAATTTCTGCCACTTTTGTGTTTTGAATATGGAAAAATGGACTCCAAATGTGGAATTAGGATGTCTAAATTTTGTTAATATGTAACTTTTATTTTTAAAAATTTTGAATAATTACTTCGGTAAATATTTTATTTACCATGGTTAACGGGTAAATCCGGTAAATAAGGGTAAATATAATATTATAATAACAATAAATTATCATAAAACGTGTCTTAAACCTATTGGTTGATATATTTCCAACCATGGGAATCTTTTCTTCGATTTTGGGACCCCATGGATCCACTTTTATGTGATAATGACACTTTATATTAATTAAGTTAAAGTGCATACAAAATAACATAAGCATATATCATTTAGAAAAAAAAATTCACATAGGGTTATATATATTATATTTTCAACTATAAATATTAATTATAAAAATAAAAATATTTCCTACATACTTCTATTTTAATTTTAATTTTTAGACATTGAAAAATTAAAAATATATATGACACAATAATGATGCAATATTTTCCTTTTTAATGAAAGAATCAAATAATTGGTATTAAAAATGATAAAAAAATATAATTTGAATGTTTTGATGACATAAAAGAATTTTATTGGTTAATATGACATGTTGGGATTGGTTAAATAAAAATTATTAAAATTAATAATGTTGTTAAGACTTTAACAAAAATCATTTATTAAATATTGTCAAAATTGACATAAAAACGTTTTTAAAACAAATATTATAGTATTAATTGATATTATATTCCTAAAAAGCTATGGTTTGGAAAAAAGACATATATATTGATAATTTTATAATTAATGGACCACTTGGGTGGTCTCTTAGATGTATATAGTAAGTTTATTAACTATATATTTTAAAAATACAAAGTGACATGGTAAGTGTTAAACTAATTAACCAAAAGTTAAAACTAAAAGATAAGATTCATATAAGGGCCCAAACCTGTCTAAAATATATTGGTTGATATTATTTCGATCCATTCCCACCTTATACTTTTATTAATAAACTTTGGAGCCATTATAAACCGAATATGAATTTATTATAAATTAATTCTTTTAGTTTTTTCTAAAGAGCCCCTCCTCCCCCTTATAAAAGGACACCACTTCTATCCAATTCTTGACACCTTCAAAGACTTTTGGTTCGGTGAAACCCTGACCAAATACTCTCTAAACATCCCTCATTTCAACCTAGAGGAAATATTTTGATCAGAAAGCCAACTTAAGGATCTCTTTTGATCAAATCCATATAAAGAACCCGAAGAAGAGGTAAAGTTTTCACCACCCTTTTTCAAGTTCATTTCATCTTCAACTTCTTATTTCCTTGTTATTTCCTTTCTAAAATATTAACTCCAGTATATTACATATACTGTGATGTTATTATAAATATGGTACAACCATATTCAGTATTCTATCCATCGTTTGAATGACATGTAACCATATGTGCGTACGTACGGCTTACTATCTCCACGTCGTGGTGTAATTGTTATTCAAAATATTATTATTTGGAAGGGAATAATAATGATTTTTAATTTATGTAAATAATAAATATAACATGAAAATGATTCTGGATATATTATATAACATCCAATTATATATTATTTTAATATCAAAAGAATGATATTGTCGCTCGTGCGTACGTACAGACTATTGTCTCCACGAACAAGATGAGATTCATTCCCCATCGTATCCATTAGAGTCTACTTCTCATTTTTTGATTGAAAATTAATGTTTAAGGACTTGATATCATTCTGGATATGAGTAATATACATAACCTTTCATAAAAAACATGGATTATATAACAAAACATATAAAAGAAAACGAGTATGTTAACACCCGAAACGGCGATAATACAACGATATTATTAACAAAGTAGTGTTAAAAGATCATATATGATATCATATTAATGTATATGATATTTTGATAACTTAATAACAATTATTTCACCATTATATAGGAGATTAACCTACCCTAAACCAAGTAAAAGTACATGGTAAGGGGTTTCCATCTAACTCCTTATTCCCGTGAGATTCATTTCATATTTCCACTATTACCTTTTGTGTGGTGTATGTACTTTCCATAATTGTATTATTTGTATAATAAAAATTAATTTATGTATATTAAGATTTTCATTGTATGATACCTCTTTCATGGGGTGTATGTTTTATAAGTTACCAAATTGGTATGGGTTATTTCACAATCTCTTCACTATCCGAGGTTGTTTATACGTAATTATCTACTCGGACCTCTTTATCATCCACATCCATGTTTCTTAAAAATTTATTTCAATACATTCTTACTATTTTAAAGAATACGGGATAATTTCATTTAACCCTTTTTTGACTTTGTATAAGATGTTTATAAAAGAATCTATTCGTCTTTTTCCAAACAAGGTCCTTTTTAACCTTTTCGACGGAATTAAGGTATGAATGTACTTTTTTTAACTTATACGGCGGGTGCGGCTATTTTCCACCATTATAAAATCATTGAAGCTTCCCTTACATGATTATAAGAATATATTCAAAGTAAAAGTTTTATTTTATAATTATATTACTTTTAAATGATTTCAAAAAAGAAATATTTCTCTCAAATAGTTTTGATTTCATCTATGTCAACATCCATTGATAAATTTTACACTTGTTTGGAGTTGATTTATTATGATACAAATCATCCATATTGTATTTAAGTTTTGTGATATGTTTGACTATGGATGAGTCATTTCTATTCCATTAATGGATTATGATTAATTTTTTGGCATTTCGTATGCTAGTTTTAAAATGAATCTTTATGTTATATTTCATCCTCTTCTTATGATGAATGTGTTGGACTAGTATGTTCTGGGTTGGGGACCGTTAAAATTAAGCCCTCCGGGTTGGTGTCCGGTTATTAGAGGCACTCCGGGTTGGTGTCTCGTTATTAGAGGAACACCGAGTTGGAGAACGGTTATAGAGGCTCTCCGGGTTAGAGTCTGGTTACAGAGGCTCTCCGGGTTTGGTTCCGGTGACAGTTATCCCTTAGGTCTTGGCACGAGGCCTTGATACTGAAATTAAAGTTCAGCATTATTCATTTCATCATTATGAAAGTGGTTATTGATATTTCATGTGATTGTTCGATTAGTAGAATATCTATGTGAATAAGTAAATGGAATTATTTCATTTTATTTTTGTCATATTATGGTGAAGTTAATGTTTAAAATGCTTTTGTTAGTTATACATTGCCTTAAATGTTTATGCTTAATTAGGGATGTTTCTGCTATATTGTTATCCTTACTAAGCATCTGAGCTCACCCCTTTCAATGTTTTATTTTTCCCAGGATGTGAAGAAATAATTTATGAATGACCTGCAGGGATAGTATGAGTGGATATGAAGACAAGATGTCGTTGTATTTTTTTTACATTATGATGTAATGTAAGACTTATGAATATATCTAGTGTTTCCAAGACTAATAAACTAATCAGTCTTTTGAAACATGATCTTTTGTGATCATGCCAATGTTATGTAATAATTCACCTACTCTGGGTAACCAGGTTCGGGGCGTTATAATAAATCGTTAAAATAAGCGGGATTCATAAGCATAAAACTCTTGGAAAGAAGATAGTTTAATAAGAATATAAGCAATGAAAAGAATAAGGTTTCATAAGTAGAGAACCCAGGAAATGAAGTGGGTTTCATAAGAATATCACATGTGACAATAAGTCAGTTTAATAAGAATATAACACATCAAAGACATATGGGTTTCATATAATTCATGAAAATTAAACAGATATCATAAACATAAACCCATCAAAACATAAACTATTAACAGAAATAATATGAATGGATCCTTTAGATCAATTTCTAGAAAGAAAAGAGTAATACCAATAGATGTAATCTTAGATGAAAAACAATTTTGAAATATCATTCAAAAACAGTTATTGAGGTAAATAACCTTTAATTTTTTAGAAAAATTATTTTTAAATACATAAATCCTTTTAAAAACCATTTTCCTTTAAAACTAATAAATGAATATAAAAACATTTTGAAAAAACATTTTTTAAAAATACTTATAAAGAGAGATGAAATAATTTTGAAATCATTTCCCATTGAAAATTTATAAAATAAGATTAAAACCATTTTAAAAAAAAAATTATAAAAATAATTAGAAAACATAAAAAATAATATTCTAAATCCTTGAAATCCTTTTCCTTGAATTTTATTTTGAAAACTTATAAAGAATGTTTTGAAAATAATTTAAAACACATTTTAATCATGAAACATTTTTGAAACCCTTTCTAATTGAAAATACTTTTAAATAATGAATTTATATAATAAGAGGAAAATATTTTATTTTAATAATATACCATTTTTATTTTTTAATGGAAGATTCAAAGTACTAATGGTCATGAAAGTGGTTAAATCCATACATGCGAAACATTCCTTTGGCACTGTAAAATGTATAGAAAAGTGACTCGACCAGAAAATAAAAAGAAGAATCATTTTAAAAAAAATTAAAAATTGAAATAAATTGGTATAATTTTCCATTAAACATTCTAGGATAATATTAATACTATTTCAATATGTTTTTTAGAAAACACGTTTTTGAAAGAATGTAAATTTCTGACCAAAAGGTGAAGTAAAGTTTCAATTTCATGAAAAAAGTTTCTTAATTATATTAACTACCAAAGAGTTCAAAAATTGTACCATTACTTTTTATTAATACAAATATCTATAGGTTAAGAAAATTAATGATATTCCTTGAGAGATGGATCAAAATATTTCATCACCATAATTTTAGTCATAAACAATCATTATAAATGATGAGATTTCAGTTATAAACTGTTACCACTTTGATAAATTTAAATCATCATTCAATGGAAATAATAAAATTAAATGAATCATAACCTATCATGAAAATAATTAATATCATGATATAACATGTCAAAGGTAGTATATAAACCTTATAGAAAAATATAGGTGCATAAAATGGCTTGTATCTCAAAGAAATAATATTGAGACCGAATTACTTTATCAATCTGGAAAAATTTGAATATGAAACCCCATGATAGAAAGATAATTAATTGGATATGTAAATACCCACAATTTTATTTATTTTAATCATATAATTCATCCATGGTCAGTATACGCACTACATAAAATAAATTCATGGTGAATAGGATATGTATATCATGGAAATAAAAAGTGAGATGGAATTCCCTAACCTTATGCCTTGCCTCTCATCGTACTCAAACGTACATCATGTATAATAAATATAATTTAATTATAAATATTATAAATAAAAATATTATTATATATAATACCATATAAGGTTTTATTAGGGAATTATATTACTCGCTTGTTAAAAAATCCATGTTAAGGTTACGCTTCAGGAAATATCTGGTTGGTTTTCCTTACACGTGTCTTATTCTGTTTTATTTATGGTCCTCATACTTGTATTATAATTTACAAGATTTAAATAATTATATAAAAATAATATATTATCATTAAATAAATATCTATAATAATCTATAAAATATATAAATATGAAATGAAATACACTCTTCATAAAGACAGTAGGTCGTACGTATGCATAAACGTTGTTTCCATTATATTGTTGGATTGAGTGAAATAATATAAAATATATATATGTGTGTGTGTGTTTCATCATTAATGTATAATTATTATTTCAAATATATCATATAATTTCACTAAATTCATCTTTAATACATTCCATGTACAGTTTGAACGAATCACATAACTTTGAGGGGGATGTTTTCCACGCTTCCCCAAACGAATGTATCCTATTTAAAAAAGGGAAAGTATGATGGTTTGTGTACTATAATAATTAAAATAACATAATTTCATCATAAATATCATATATATCATATAAAAATAGCGTTCCAATTATAATACCCATCTATAAGATGTGGTAAGGGAAAAACAAACAACATTATTGTGTGACGCGGTAGATCATCATTTAAAAAGATTGGTTCCCATTAGATGCAAGTGTGTATAAGTGTAGGTACCAATATTAATATAAAAATGTCTCAGTATATTGAGGATATAGTGTTTTTTATGTATGTAAAAAATAAGAATAATTGAGGTCGTATAGAAAGGGAATAAATAAGAATGTTACCACTTATTTTGAAAACCCCTTTTGATTTTTCCAAATGGCTTCCTTGGCTGATTTCTACCCAAGGTAGGATTCATGGAAGAAGGGGGTGTTAGGAATTAGATTGGATAGAACATTTATGAACATAGGTGATTTGAGTGGTGTGTAGAAGGGGGATAGTTGGTGGTCTTTTATAGAGAAAGGAGGGGACACACTTGACATTTTTTAAAACAAGTTAGTTGTACCCACCACCACCACCAAATATTTTTTTGAATTTATTAATGATAAAGGGGATGAAAAGCCTACAAGATAAAATTTACAGAGGTGTTAAGTAATGGAGTCCAAGAGAATCAACCATAATAAAGTGAAATCCCCCTGGGGGAAAGGATCCTAGATGAGAAAATATAAGAAACTGATCATTCAGAGACGTAATATAAGTGAGGAAATCCACCACATCATTCCCCAATTTCAATGTATGAAGAATAGAAATATGATCATCCAGTAAATTCTTGCAACATCTAATATAGTAAATAATGGACCACGGGACTGGACCGTTACCTGTAGCTGCTTTAAAGAGGGTCATTGAATTAGTCACTATCTCCATGAGAAAAATGATCCTCTAATTAGAAATCAGGATGCCGTAAAACATTGAGAGAGCCTCTGCTTGGAGAAAATCACACGTGCCCAAAAAGATAGAAAATGAAGAAAATACGGATATGTTATTGTCTCTTATAACTCCCCCCTCGAATCGTTCCCATGCAACAAGAGCCACTAGTATTCATCTTGAGGCCCGAGTTGGGTGCCTTCCATCGAACCCAATCACCCTGAACGAGTGGATCTAGGCTGGTCAAGGAATGCTGGGGAAGGAGCAGAGTGATATATTGGGAAATCGCAAGCCTTTCTTCTATCCTGCAAAAATCAAGAATGTGGTTGCTGGATTTAAAGACGATTCCCAAGTGAGATGCCGCCATATTAGGGTGTCACATATCATTCTGAGTGGTCCACAGAAACCAGTATCATGCAATGAATATAACCAACCGTGACTGGTGTTCTACACTTGGACTATCTCGTGCCAAGATCCACTATTGATGGAAGAGATCAATCGAATATATCCGATCTGACCAGCCTGTAAGCTGTCAAAAGGAACTCCAAATCATCTTGGCCCAATCTCTATTGAAGAATAGGTGGATAAAAGATTATTGTTTGTGGATCTTTGTAGTAGAAGCATTTCAAATATAGAAAAACATGCCGTCATAGTACATTTTCATCAGAGGGAAACACACAATATCATTCATGCCAGGAAAGGAAGATATATTTGGAATGAAACAATTTTCACCATAATAAGATCACCCCATAAGTCTTGATAGGAAGTAGTAGATTGATTTCTGAGAAAGTCTCGAATAAAGAACATACCAGACGTTGATCCTGTGAAAAAGAACATATCAGGGTCATTAGAAAGCATGATATTATCAATGAAATTTTTTTGAGCTGCATCTATAGTGGTTTGAATAAGATGAGAGAAACCACTAGCCTCCCTGAAATAAATATATGGAGATGGATAACTTGGGAAAACCATAATTGACCTCGACCAGTTATGATGCCAAAATATGACATCCCCTTTTCCAACAATTCACCACATGTGGTCCTAAAGAAGAGGGAAGAAGGTCTGAATTATGTTACAGATTTTGGAATTTTTACACCTAGTAAAACTCCCCTCCAGACTGTAAGTTATTTTCAAGTGCTTTCCCAATAAATATCTCCCCTCAATAACCTCCTAGGCTAGTGTGGCATGATGAACCCTAAAAGAGCCAGAAACACCTATGATGTTAAGACCTACCTCTTCAACTGGATTAGCCAACTTATTCCAAGAAGCCCAATGGAACTTATTCTGGAGGTGGCCTCCCCATAAAAAGGACGACATGGTAGATTGAATATTTGAAATCACTGCCTTAAGAACCTTGGGGTAGATAGAATGTGCATGGGTTTGGAAGATAAGAATGAGTTGATCACCGTAATTCTACCTCAAAATTATATAATCCCATTATTCCAATTGAGAATTCACCATGTGATTTTATTAGTAACCATATTGAAGTGTCTAATAAGAATGGAATTAGGAGACACAAGATCACCCAAGTACGCCATATGGAGTGAACCATTTTGCATACCAAGGGTAGACATTAGAATTCTAGAGAGACTATCCAAGAATTTGGTGGGAACAATGAAGAGACTCTTCTTAGGATTAATAACTTGACCACTCCACCCTAAATAGAGCTCCAGTGCCTCATTAACCACATGAATCAATCTTTTACTACCATTAACTAACAGGATGGTATCGTAAAAAAATTTCAAGTGATTGATACTCCCAGAAAAATATTTTTGGTGAAAGGGGAACACTTTCCTCATAGTAATGCATTGACTAAGAAAATGACTTAGAGCATTTAGGGCAATGATGAATTGAGACGGGGAAAGAGGGTCCCCCTATCTCAAAACACTAATAGCCTTTATGAACCCAAAATTCTTACTAATAAATAAGGATTCCATCCATGAAAAACTAAAGCATTGAAAAGGAAGAGAAATGACCCAAGAAGAGAACCACATTCCATCCAATCGTATTCTTTTCTCATGAGAGAAATCCATTCCATCCTATAATATGATTTTCTCATGTCAAGTTTAATAGACACATTACTTCCTGGAGTTTCCATATTCATGTCGCTAACACATTTATATGCCAGGATAATATCCCCTTGGATTAATCTTACATTCACAAAACCAGGTTGTTCTGGGTAACCTAGCTTGGTAGAAAGGGGGACAATATTAAATTCAAAATAACAACAAAGACATTATTTGGGACATTGCATAGGATAATGGGTCTATACTGTTTCAATAAATAGGGGGTATTGAACATTAGAATAAAAACCTGTTTTGTTGCACACAACCCTCAGGGAAGGTCACCTACATAGAAGAAATATTTCACAACACTTATTAAACATGCTTTCACTATATCCCAAGCCGCATGATAGAAGGATGATGGGAAAGCGTCTGGACTAGGGACACTAAATATGTTGATAGACCATACTGTTGATCTTATTTCTTCCACTATATGACGGTTTGATGTAAAACATTAACTGCCTCTGATCCCAAGCATGGAATAACATCAAGCAGTAATTAGGTGATATTGGAGTAGCCATAAATCATGAGAGGGTTCAGATTAACCCAAAACGACCTGAAATAGATGTCATCCAAGCTCCCTAAAACATCTCTGTCTTTTGAGAAAGAGCCATTCTCTATTAGGACATATGAACTAGATAGTGTGAATTTTACATTAATGCAATCTTGAATGTAACATCTGTTACAGTCACCTTCCCTAACCCATTTGATTCAGGATTTCTCTCTAGAAACGCATTCCAACTTCATCAGCAAATTGGACAACTTGTCTTTTTACCCATAATCTTCACAAAAAAAGAATCTTCCCAAGCATTTTACATCACTTATTCTAGGTGATTAATTGATATACCTAAATTATCTAGCTCTGCATCAGTATACAGAAGGACATTGGCCCAATAATGGAGATGATCCTTAATTTTCTGTAAGTTTTTGTGAATAGATACACATGTATTTGCATTTTCAGGTGGATCCCACATACTTAAAATAAGGTTTGGGAAGGTAACATCATCCTCCCAAGAAGCCAAGTAGTGAAATGGGGGAACTACAAACACGGGCTTCCAGAGAGAGTCTGATGGGCAAGTGGTCTGAGAGACCATGCACCAGGTGATGAACTTTGATATCAGGGAGGAATGAGAGAGAGGCACTGTTAACTAAACAGCGGTCCAGCCAACCCCAGGATCACCTATTTCCACACTGGTTATTACACCAGGTCAAAGGATCGCCTGGAAATCCTTCATCCATATGGCCATTATGAGCCATAAACGAAACAAAAGTTTGGCTCGCTCTTCTAGAAAAACCCCCTAGACCTTTTTTCTCTTCTGGACTAGACATTTAGTTAAAATCTCCAGCCACTAACCAAGGTGAATCTCCTTGATTAATGGAAATTAGGTCATCTCATAACGGTTCACATTCATGAGAAACACATTAAGCAAAGACAACTGAAAAAAAGAAATTGTGTCTCCCACAAAAACCATAACATTAATACATTGCATAGTAATAGAAACTAGATCCACTACACATCTTGACTTCCAAAAAACTAGATGTGAGAGTTGGTTGGGGATCCATGAAGAGAATCATGAGCCCCCATATGCTGAGAAAAGATCATGATTTTATCTTTAGCCTATTTGGGATCAAGGATAACAACCCAATAAATAGAATGTGAGATAAATTCATTAGAAATAAAGTCTGATTTTACCTGCGAGCCCTAGCCGTGAGCATTCCATAGAAGAATATTAAACATTGAAAGAGTATTGTTTGGAACTGTACCTAGACTCATAGCCCTTATATTTCTTAGAAACTATTACTTTGGTTATATATTTGGATTGGGATCTATTTTTCATCTTTCTAGGGGAGGAGCAGGCCAAAGATTGGGATCTAGTCTTCTTTAATATTAATAAATTTAACTAATATTTTTCATCAAAAATCAATTTATTATTATTAGACTATAAATATTACACTAATTAATATTTTTTATATATGTTTATCAAAATTCATCTCACATAAGAGGAAAATTTAAATTTAATTTTAATCCTCTATGCATGGCGAAAAAGTGGGGGTTTAAAGTGATAATGTTCAAATGTTCAATAATTTTTTACATCTAAATTCAATATAAAAATTATTATAATAAACTCAATAGGATTCATAGATATATAATTGATCTATTATTACTTTAAAATCAAAATAAAATATAATTCAACAATATAAATAAATCAGACGAAAAAACAGTTTTGATTGGAAATTCATTATATCTCACTTTTCTACCAAAAATGAAGTATATTGGAAAAATACCATAAATTAACCATTAGATAATATTGAAATTTTTAATTAAATTAAATTATTTTATTAAATTTAATTTCTAAAAGTGTGTAAAATTAATTTTATTATTTTACAAAGAGGGACCTAAAAAATTAGTTTTATTAAGAAAATTTTATTTTCACAAAAAATAATGTTTTTTTAATATGTATTATTACAAATATGTTTTATTTTTATAAAATTATTATAAATATTATTTTATAATTAGTTATTACTATTCATAATTTTATGTTTAATGGTTATGTTAAAACTATCCAATTTAAATAATTATAACAATAAAAGGATGTTTCTTAGAAACTAAGTGTTTCATGTATCGCAATCCACATTAGTGTTTCATGTAATGAAATATTACCTTGTTTTACAGTATAAAGAATTTTTTACATAATGATTTAATATAAAAAATATTCTCAGTGTTTCATGGATTTATAAATATATAAAATATTATCTTAATTAGAAACATATATTTCATAATATCTCAGGGTGTCAAATTCGACCCCCCTAAAAATTAAGTTCACCCTCAAAATTTGTATGGGTTACAAAAGGTTTACTCCATAAAAGTTTCTTTTATAAAACCCCACATTATAAAAATATATTCTAAAACTTCCCATAAAAATTGAATGTTGGAAACATAATAGTTACCCAAAGTAATATATATCTAAGTTTCCACATAGTAGAACACATGTGGGAATGAATGATTTGCCCTGCAATAAAAGTATAAAAATAATTGATATTGTTAAAGATCTACGATCAACATAAAGTGGGTGTTCCGTAGAATGTTAATAGTCACAAAACCATAATGTGAAGAAGCGTGAAATCAATCACTAATATCATAAAAATGATGATAATAGGATAACATTTTATTTCAACATTCTTTTCCTAAAGATGAAGAACTTTCATGAGAAGATATATATACTTGATTCAGTAAAATATCTTTCTTTACTCATACTTGATCAATTTCCACTTCATCACTTATTCTAATAAATGAGAGATATTTTTTCATTACTTAATAATTATTATATCATGAGATCCATAAATATAATGATTGCTCTTTTCATCTATGAAAAAAAATTATATCCAGTTATCCAATACGCAAAAATCTACTTATTATGAGACTATGTATTAATCTCCAAAACATCATCCGATGTTTAACATAAACTTTACATAAATGATTGACCTTATAGTCCATTCAAAAGATAAAAATACAAAAAAAATTGAATTATTATTATGAAATAATCTTAATATTGATCCCTCTTATACCACAAAATAGACATTGGTTGTCACATTCCAATCATGTGAATACCCTCATTATATATTCTCTTGAGACATGGAAATAACCTGAATTAAAATAAATAATTTTGGTATAAAATAATTATTCCTTATTCAGATGATTAATGGATATATTCCATAATTACAAGATGATGTAATATTTATCCGTTATGATATAAAAAACTTTTCCAAAAAATCCATAATTAGTACTGGGGTAATCAGTACAATCTAATTTAATTATTAATATCCAAAAAATTCGTTATCCAAACATCATTATGTTAACATAATGAAAATATTAAGGGTTATATTCCCTTATTAAAAATATCACCTTGTCATTAAATCATTTTTCCAGTCCATCATAAGCACCCAGTAAAATCTTTTAATTTGTTAGAAAAAAACATAAACGGGATAATCCTTGTATACTTCACTATTCATATGACATAATTATGGAATCCAAATACATATAAACATCTATTATATCACTTCACACATATTTTATAAGAATGATACCAAATTCAATTACTTGATAACTATTTCCTTTCCCATTTTATTTTTAGTATCATCATCATCAGTAATATAACCATTATTCATTTCACATTGTTGATTCTTTTCTGGAGCGTTCAACAAAAGACATCAATTTTTATAATTAACATTCATTACACATGTAAAGAATTTGACATTTGATTATGTTTTAGGGAGGCTGATATTCTAATCTCTTTTGTTTACTGAACACTTGATTTTTTTTGTAGTTACAAGATTTGTGTCCTTATTTTCCACGGTCAAAAACAACTTCTTGTTCCATAAAGACATGTTCATGGGTGATTATTTCCACATTCTTGATGAAAATGGATCTGAATATTATTTCTTCAATGTTATCCATTTCTGAAAATCATAGTGAACTCATTCTTTATCTTCCTTGGTGAGTCAGATAGATGGTTAAGATACACATAGTTGATCATGTTCTCTGAAGACTAACATGGAATAATCCCAACATCCTTCACTCTAGTGATAATCCCATTTGAATTATCATCATCCAATTTTCTGTTAGATTAAATTTTAACTCAATTACATCGGGTTCCCTATATTTACTAAAACCTGAAATCATTGAGTAAGAAAAAATTATCATATTGAGGGACAACAGAATCATTAAACACCACTTGTAGTTTGTCTAAATTATGACACCACTCTTGATCTATGACACCATAGGTTTATCCTAGATTACTCATATCCAACTTATTTTTAAATTATTTGTGATGGTTCACGAAAATTTTGTGAAATCCCAAACCATTTCTCCCATGATTTTCAAATTAGGAGTGTAGTAAGTCCTTTTTTCATGTACCATGTTATGCTCAAGTCAAACCCAACGTACCTTGTCGGAGTAGTTAGTCTTAGGTACATATATTCCAAATCCACAACCACATGTAGTATCAAGGATGTGATGTATTTCTAGGAACCCACTATCTCTATTCTTTACCAAAATTCTGGTACATTTTTCTATACTTTTCCTCATCTGTAATCTTATCCTTAAAGACATCCCTAAGCACATCCTTAGAAATATTATAAGGTTTCTCACAAATGATTTTTCATCATAGTTTCCAATTGATGACTAAAATATCCCTCTGATACCAACTATTACAACCCAATATTTACGTACATACACATTATATCACTTTTTTTTAGATTCTTACACATTTCACAATCTGGCACCCATAGTCCGTATTAGTTTATTGCCTTTGAAAACATGGAAACATAATCACTTTTACATAAGTGAGATAAATTTTCACCCACTAGGATCTTCATTACTTGAACCCTTCTTAGACAAATTATACATAATACATATAATCATAACATGGGGAAGGATACTGAAAAAAAGGGGTGATATCAGATGCACAATAAGTGTAAATAAGGGATACATGTGGGCATAAACATGAGCATATGAGTATGATAATATGATCATAACTTTAGAAGATCATACCCTGTATATCCAAGATCATAAACATGAATCATGGCATAAATCTTGGAATTCCATAATACTTTAATTATAAGGGAAAAAGATCATAAACCATGAGATAATAACATAGAAATATGACATGAAATTTTGGTATACTCATAAACATGTAATATCAATACCCATAAGTCAAGATGCATTTCTTGAACTTATCTGGGCACTTTATAGGGGCTACACCTACTTGGACGGACACACCAACTTCCCTAATCGTAGTCCATTCTCTAAAGGGATCAGTTTTTCCCATCTTCCCTGTAACACCCCAAGCTTCCTTGGTATGTATCCTTTCGAATAATGCAATGGCGTGCATTGTACGCAACTTCGAGATTTTAACACACCATAACTAATCAAACTATCCGTTATGAATAGTAATACCTACTTTCTGAAATTTTATAAATTCTATCTCTAAAAAATGGACTTCATTTTTGGATTCTAAATATCGAAATTATCCTAGGGTGAAATTTTGGTACTTTTCGGATAACTTTCATATTTTGATGAATAGTGAAAATTACTAAATTTTAATTAAAAACAACTTTTTTAATCAAAATAATTAATAGTGATAAATTATGAATTTGAGTGGTTTTAAAGTATATTTAGAATATATTTTTACCATATAATAAAATTTGGGTCATTGAACAAAATTTCACATTTAAACCAGACATAAACAAGTGACAATCTTTTGATAGTTATTATCTCTAAAAACACGCTTTTTGTTTTAACAACAGGAATTAATTTTAAATTACTTTCTTCCACTTCTGTGTTTTGAATTTGGAAAAATTGATTCCATATTTGGAATCAGGATTTTCAAATTGTGTAAATAGGTAACTTTTATTTTTAGACATTTTGAATAATTACTGTGGTAAATATTTTATTTACCATGGTTAAGGGTAAATCTGGTAAATAAGGGTTAAACAATAATATTATAATAATACTAAATTACCCTAAAACGTGTCCTAGCCTTATTGGTTGATAGATGTTCGACCATAGTCATCTTTCGGTCGATTTGGGGACCCCATGGTGCCACTTGTAGGTGATACGGACACTTTATTTTAATTAAGTTAAAATGAATACAAAAATGACACAAGCATATATCTTTTAGAAAAACAATTATTACATAGGGTTATATATGTTGGATTTTAGATTATAAATATTAATTAGAAAGATAAAAAGATTTCCTACATAATGATGTTTTATTTATAATTTTTAGACATTAAATAATTTGTTTTATTTATGACACAATGATGATGCAGTAATTACTAAAATAGTAAAAAATTAAATTAATTGATATTATAAATACCCAAATAAATATAATATGAAACTTTTAATGAATTAAACTAATTTTCTAGGATAATATGATATATTAGGATTTATTTAATTTACTTTGTTCGGAGTAATAAATCTGTTATGAGTTTCAAAAAAATCAACTACTGAATAGTGTCAAAATTGACATAAAAGAGTTCTTAAAACAAATATTATATTATTAATTGATATTAAATTCCTAAAAATCTAAGGTTAGGCCAAGAGACTTAGATCATGATAGTTTCATCATTAATGGACCACTTTGGGGTCTCTTGGATGTATATAGTAAGTTTATTAACCATATTATATAAAAATACAAAGAGATATTGTAAAAGTGAAACTAATTAACTTAGAGTTAATACTTAAAGATAAGGTTAATATAAGTACCCAAACCTGTCTAAATTCTATTGGTTGAGTTTTTTTCGACCCATACCCACCTTAACCTTTGAATAGTCAACTTTGGAGCCATTGGAAACCGAATATGAATTTATTATAAACTAATATCTCTAGCTTTTCCAAAGGTGCACATCACCCCTCTTATAAAAGGGCACTCCTCCTTCTCATTTAATCACACCTTCAAAGCCTTTTGGTTCGGCCAAACTCTTCCCAAATACTCTCCCAATGTCCCTCACTACAACCTAGAGGCCATAGTTTTATCATAAAGCCAACCTAAGGAGCCCTTTTGATCAAATCAAAAGGAAGAACCCGAAGAAGAGGTAATGTTTTCACCACCCCTTTTCAAGTTCCTTTCTTCTTCCACTTCCTCTTTCTTTGTTATTACCATTATAAAATAATAACTCCAGTATCATATATATACTGTGATGTTATTATAAATATGTTAGAACCATATTCAGTATTCTATCCATCTTTTGAATAACATGTCACCATACGTGCGTACGTACTGCTTACCGTCTCCACGTCGTGGTGTAATTGTTATTCAATATATTATTATTTGGATGGGTATAATAATGATGTGTAACTCATGTAAATAATAAATATAACATGATAATGATTCTTTATATGTGATATAACATCCAATTATATATTATTTTAATATCAAAAGAATGATATTGTTGCTCGTGCGTATGTACGGACTACCGTCTCCACGAACGCGATGAGATTCATTCTCCATCATATCCATTCAAGTATATTTATAATTTGATGATTTAAAAATAGTATATAAGGACTTGATATCAATATGGATATTGATAATATACATCTCATTAATAAATATGGCTCACATAATAAAGAATATAATGTAAAATGAACCCGTTAACACCCGAAATGACAATAATTCTAAGATATTATTAACAAATCAATGTTAAAAGATCACATATGATATCATATTAAAGTAAATGATTCTTGTATAATTCAATAACAATTATTTCACCATTATACAGGAGGTAAACCTACCGTCGACCAAGGAAAAAGTACAAAGTAAGGGATTTTCTTATCTCACTTTCAATTCCGTGAGATTTCCATTGTTCGCCACTAAATTATTGAAAGTGGTGTATTGTGTACTCCCATTTGATATATATTATCATGATTATCTTTATATTAATTTTATTCTGGAAATAATTTGGTGGTTATTAACTTTTTTCCATACGACTCAGTTGATTAACGTGGTAAGGGATTTTCTTATCTCACTTTCAATTTCGTGAGATTTCCATTGTTCGCCACTAAATTATTGAAAGTGGTGTATTGTGTACTACCATTTGATATATATTATCATGATTCTCTTTATATTAATTTTATTCTGGAAATAATTTGGTGGTTATTAACTTTTGTCCATACGACTCAGTTGATTAACGTGGTAAGGGTTTCTTATCTCACTTTTAATTTCGTGAGATTTCCATTTATCACCACTTAATTATTGCATGTGGTGTATGTGTACTGCCCATGATTGTATTCATTGTGTAATATACATTAATTTATGGGTATTTACATCATCATGGTATGATACTTCTTTCATGGGTGTGTGTTTCATAAGTTACCAAATCGATAAGGGAATTTGAAATTTCAATTTCCATTTATTCGGCTTTACGCAAACTCTATTGATTATTTTACCCCAAGATTATGTGTGGAATCACTATTCATATGATTATGTCATAATTTCCACTCCCCTTCCTGTGGATATATTTTTGATACACATAATCACTCCATTCATAATTCTCAAGTCATTGATATGAATTTTATAAGAGTAATTTTAACTCATTCACCATTTGTTGAGTTAAACATACAATTCATTGGTGTTGTTTTTACAAGAATATGTGTGAATATCCTTTGATTGTATTACACTGAATATCCAATCATATTTAGTGTATTTATATTTTTCACACATAATTATGTTGTTGATTTATCCTTAACCTAAGGATACGACCTTTATGATAGATTTCATCTCAATTTACATTCCATTGAGACTTCTTTGTTGATATACACCAAATCACTTTTATGTGGTGTATATAATGTACTTTGACATAGTATATCATGAATCCCTTTATTCTCATGATATTACAAAGTTTTGATTACCTCAATTATTTGTATTAAAGTGTCTCCTTTGGTTAGATTCTCTAACTAAAATAACATTTTTAAATGTTTTAAAGACTTATTCATCTAAATCTTTCTCATTAATGTCCATGTTTTAAAAATGGTTTTAAGGATTTATTTATATGGACATTAATGTTTAGAAATTAAAACTCCTTTTAAAAAGTTTCAAAGTGGTATGGGACACTTTGATTCAAAAATCTACTTTTAAATGGCTTCTTGACAAATAGTGTGACTTTTAAATGTTTTCAAGAAAAGGGGGATATTTCTCTCAAATAGTTTTGATGATTATTTTTATCTATGTCAACATCCTTCATTATTCTTGATTGAGGTTAATGTGATACAATACAATCTTCCATATTGTATCGAATGAGTTATGTTTGACTGTGGATGTGCTATTTTTATACCATTCATGGTTTGTGGTAGAAGTATTGACATTTCGTATGCTAGTTTTAATACGAATGTTTATGTTATGTTTAAACCTGTTCATATGAGGAATGCATTGGACTTAATAAGTGACGGGTGGAGCCCGCTATAGCTCCTCGATGCATCGGTAGGTCTCATGAGACAAACTAGTGTCTTGGAACAAGGCCTTGGCAAAATCTTATTTGTAGTCTTGGCACGAGGCCTTGGCTATGTGGTTATGATAGGCTGGCATTATGCATTCCATCATTATGAAAGTGGTTATTGATAATGCATGGGATTGTTCAACTAGTAGAATATCCATTTGAGTAAGTAAATGGCATTATTTTATTTTATCTTTGCCATTTTATGCTGAAGGTCAAGTTTAAAAGGCTTTTGTTTTAGTTATAAACTGCCTTAAGTGTGTATTCTTATTTATAAAAGCTTCTGCTATAATGTTATCCTTACTGAGCATCTGAGCTCACCCCTTTCAATGTTTTATTTTTCCTAGGATTCTGAAGAAGTAATTTATGAATGACCTGCAGGGATAGTATGAGGGGATATGAAGACAAGATGTTTTTTTTATGATGTAATGTAAAAATTTATGGATGTATCTAGTTATTCCAAGGCTACTAAACTAATCGGTCTTTCGAGACTTGATCTTTCTCGTGATCATGCCAATGTTATGTAATAATGCACCGACTCTAGGTAACTAGGGTCGGGGCGTTACAGTTGGTATCAGAGGAAGTTTATTAAAAACCTTGGAAGCTAGATTTAGATAAACTCTGATTAGAGCACGTAGATCTAAGATGAACTTTGAGGATTAGTATAAAAGAACATCCTAGAATTTTGGTATTGTAGAGATTTTGTGAGTTTTCCGAGAAATACATCCCTGTCTGGATACGAGCAGGTAGAGGCGGCTCTGGAACAGATGTACCTAGGGGTAAAACTCGAAAACACCACTTTGAGCTAGACTCGAACGGGAACCGGTGCACGACAACGGGCCTTGCTGCACTCTTGGGTACGACACTCCCGGGGGATATGCTTAGGATAATTTACATTTTCTTTACAAACCGATTTATGTAATATATATATAAGATGAGAGTAAATGACCTTGGTTAATCCTAATATGTTTCAAATTGAGAATATGGTGACATTTTAATATCTAAAAGATTTTACGACTACTGTTACTCACATAATGCTTTCTGGTTTTTGTCCATGGCTGGATTCCAAGGAAGTCATAGTGACTTTGAGAATGATGTACAAGGTGGGAACGATGGTGGCAATGAGCAACAAAATGGAATTTTCATAGGTGTAAAAGATATCGTCTTTATGCCAAATCAGTTTTCCAAAAATATGATCAACAACATATATATTAACCAAATCCAAGACTCAACAAGGAAGAGAAAGGTGATAAATGATAAGATCTCCAGCAATGGAGACCATGGAGAAAAGAACCCTCAATTTTCATCATGCAGGAAATGTGGAAAGAGACACCCAGGAAAGTGTCTCAATGGGACAACGAAATGTTTTACGTGCGGGAAGGAAGGACATAAAGTGAAGAATTGCCGAAGAAAAATGAAGAGTACTATGGAAGAAGATAAAAATGGTCCCAAGAGTCCATTTACAGTCATTTTCTGTAAATTTAGGGGACCTGGCCATTACCCGAGTGAATGTCCTATTCTATAGGATATTTTCTTGGTCAAAGAAGAAGCTATGTGGAAATAAATGGTTGGAGAAAAATTTAAAAAGTATTAGCACTGCTTATTGATGGGTTTACTTTGGAATAATTTTCTCTTGTATTTGTAGCCCCACAGTTTGCCATGTAAGAATGATATTTGAGGAAGAATTGTCTCCTCTATTGTGGATATAGGTATAAATAACCATTTGGTTTTATATGATCATTGGGGTTTGAGAAAATTATAAGTTATTATAATTTGGGATGAAAATGCAAGGTATGATATAACATTTGTGGTTAAATTACGTTATTTTGAGGAATTTATCTCATTTTGGTAATATTACAAAACATTGTTTTTGAAAAAGGACAACACGTAGACCGTGTGACAACCCGTCGCGTCGGAAAAAGCTGTGGGAATCGAACCCACAACCAAAGTGCGATTGGGATTTATCGCCTACCACTGGACTACGTGAAGTCCCTGGTTAGTGTGACTATTTTTTTTTTGTTAAATGGTTTTATTGATCAATAATAAGATGATTTGGGTTCTTATGTCTTATCAAATGAATACCCTTGGTATAGGAAAATGATTTTGTGATTAAGTGATAAATGTTATTTTGGAAGATGTTCGCTTTGTTGGGAACACTATATGCCCAAGGAAAATAGAATACAATGGGGTTTCATTTGTAGAGTAATGGTGGATTTTTATCTACGTTTTTATTGTGGATTTATAGTGATTTGGGTTATTTATGGAAATGATTAACCTATAACAGAGAATATGTGATGATGTTAATTACTTTTAAGTATGTGACTTTAAGAGTATTTGATGTCATTTGGAGATACAATTTAACATGGGAGACTATATAATCAAATTATTCTATGTTTTGGGTTTCAATATTAGTTTGGATTATATTGAAGGATTTTAAGGACAATTGATTATTGAATGGTATTTATTTTACTTTGGGGTATTGTTGGTTTAAATTTAGAAATTAAGATTAGTGCATATTTATCTCAAGGAATATCCTTTTGGGGGATCATCAGATCATTCAATAACAATTTTGGTTTTGATTAATCTTCAAAGACAATGTAAATATATAGTTTATCCTGCATGGATCATGTGATTCTATAGAAGTTTATTCCAGCTCTTCCAGTGTGACCAAGTCTTCTTGAATACTCATAGTTTAAAAAAAATTGAGTTAGTGGTGGAAATTTATTAAAGAATGAAACTCTACTTAAAATGTAAGTATATCTCATAATGTTCTTAGTCAATATCATAAATGAATTCCTCGTCCTTATGTAATGTAACTTAAAAAAATGGTGTATGTTTACTTTCCTACTAGGAGACTAATGGTCATTTGTCCCAACACAAGTTAGTGGTTTTCTTATTGTTAACTTTTTCCTGATCATGATTTCTATCCCTCTCCATCAGAACTTGACAGTTAGTTTATCATCCATATCCATGTTTTCCAACATGGAATCCTAGTATGGGTTATCTTGGATGACCCTTATACCTCTCTTTCTTTCTTTTAAAGTGATAGTTTTATTGACTTTTTTTCCGATGTGGGACTTTCCATTATATTCCCAAGAAAAATTTTAAAAAATTTCGAGGACGCAATTTATTGAATGAGGGGAGAATGTGACACCCCAAGCTTCCTTGGTATGTATCCTTTCGAATAATTCAATGGCGTGCATTGTACGCAACTTCGAGATTTTAACACACCATAACCAATCAAACTAGCCGTTATGAATAGTAATACCTACTTTCTGAAATTTTATAAATTCTATCTCTAAAAAATGGACTTCATTTTTGGATTCGGAATATCGAAATTATCCTAGGGTGAAATTATGGTACTTTTCGGATAACTTTCATATTTTGATGAATAGTGAAAATTACTAAATTTTAACTAAAAACAACTTTTTTAATCAAAATAATTAATAGTGATAAATTATGAATTTGAGTGGTTTTAAAGTATATTTAGAATATATTTTTACCATATAATACAATGTGGGTCATTGAACAAAATTTCACATTTAAACCAGACATAAACAAGTGACAATCTTTTGATAGTTATTATCTCTAAAAACACGCTTTTTGTTTTAACAACAGGAATTAATTTTAAATTAATTTATGCCACTTTTGTGTTTTGAATTTGGAAAAATGGATTCTATATTTGGAATCAGGATGTTCAAATTGTGTAAATAGGTAACTTTTATTTTTAGACATTTTGAATAATTACTGTGGTAAATATTTTATTTACCATGGTTAAGGGTAAATCTGGTAAATAAGGGTTAAACAATAATATTATAATAATACTAAATTACCCTAAAACGTGTCCTAGCCTTATTGGTTGATACATGTTCGACCATAGGCATCTTTGGGTCGATTTGGGGACCCCATGGTGCCACTTGTAGGTGATAGGGACACTTTATTTTAATTAAGTTAAAATGAATACAAAAATGACACAAGCATATATCTTTTAGAAAAACAATTATTACATAGGGATATAAATGTAGGATTTTAGATTATAAATATTCATTAGAAAGATAAAAAGATTTCCTACATAGTGATATTTTATTTATAATTTTTATACATTAAATAATTTATTTTATTTATGACACAATGATGATGCAGTAATTACTAAAATAGTAAAAAATTAAATTAATTGATATTATAAATACCCAAATAAATATAATATGAAACTGTTAATGAATTAAACTAATTTTATAGGATAATATGATATATTAGGATTTATTTAATTTACTTTTTTCTAAGTAATCAATCTGTTATGAGTTTCAAAAAAATCAACTATTGAATAGTGTCAAAATTGACATAAAAGAGTTCTTAAAACAAATATTATATTATTAATTGATATTAAATTCCTAAAAATATAAGGTTCGGCCAAGAGACTTATATCATGATAGGTTCATCATTAATGGTCCACTTGGGGGTCTCTTGGATGTATATAGTAAGTTTATTAACCATATTATATAAAAATACAAAGAGACATTGTAAAAGTGAAACTAATTAACTTAGAGTTAATACTTAAAGATAAGGTTAATATAAGTACCCAAACCTGTCTAAATTATATTGGTTGAGTTTTTTTCGACCCATCCCCACCTTAACCTTTGAATATTCAACTTTTGAGCCATTGGAAACCGAATATGAATTTATTATAAACTAATATCTCTAGCTTTTCCAAAGGTGCCCCTCACCCCTCTTATAAAAGGGCACTCCTCCTTCTCATTTCATCACACCTTCAAAGCCTTTTGGTTCGGCCAAACTCTGCCCAAATACTCTCCCAACGTCCCTCAATACAACCTATAGGCCATAGTTTTATCAGAAAGCCAACCTAAGGAGCCCTTTTGATCAAATCAAAAGGAAGAACCCGAAGAAGAGGTAATGTTTTCACCACCCCTTTTCAATTTCCTTTCTTCTTCCACTTCCTCTTTCTTTGTTATTACCATTATAAAATAATAACTCCAGTATCATATATATTCTGTGATGTTATTATAAATATGGTAGAACCATATTCATTATTCTATCCATCCTTTGAATAACATGTCACCATACGTGCGTACGTACGGCTTACCGTCTCCACGTCGTGGTGTAATTGTTATTCAATATATTATTATTTGGATGGGTATAATAATGATGTTTAATTCATGTAAATAATAAATATAACAAGATAATTATTCTTTATATGTGATATAACATCCAATTATATATTATTTTAATATCAAAAGAATGATATTGTCGCTCGTGCGTATGTACGGACTACCGTCTCCACGAACGTGATGAGATTCATTCTCCATCATATCCATTCAAGTATAATTATAATTTGATGATTTAAAAATAGTATATAAGGACTTGATATCATTCTGGATATTGATAATATACATCTCATTAATAAATATGGCTCACATAATAAAGAATATAAAGTAAAATGAACCCGTTAACACCCGAAATGACAATAATTCTAAGATATTATTAACAAATCAATGTTAAAAGATCACATATGATATCATATTAAAGTAAATGATTCTTTTATAATTCAATAACAATTATTTCACCATTATACAGGAGGTAAACCTACCTTCGACCAAGGAAAAAGTACAAAGTAAGGGATTTTCTTATCTCACATTCAATTCCGTGAGATTTCCATTGTTCGCCACTAAATTATTGAAAGTGGTGTATTGTGTACTGCCATTTGATATATATTATCATGATTCACTTTATATTCATTTTATTCTGGAAATCATTTGGTGGTTATTAACTTTTGTCCATACGACTCAGTTGATTAACGTGGTAATGTATTTTCTTATCACACTTTCAATTCTGTGAGATTTCCATTGTTCGCCACTAAATTATTGAAAGTGGTGTATTGTGTACTACCATTTGATATATATTATCATTATTATCTTTATATTCATTTTATTCTGGAAATCATTTGGTGGTTATTAACTTTTGTCCATACGACTCAGTTGATTAACGTGGTAAGGGTTTCTTATCTCACTTTTAATTTCATGAGATTTCCATTGATCACCACTTAATTATTGCATGGGGTGTATGTGTACTGCCCATGATTGTATTAATTGTGTAATATACTTTAATTTATGGGTATTTACATCATCATGGTATGATACTTCTTTCAAGGTTGTGTGTTTCATAAGTTACCAAATCGATAAGGGAATTTGAAATTTCAATTTCCATTTATTCGGCTTTACGTAAACTCCATTGATTATTTTACCCCAAGATTATGTGTGGAATCAATATTCATTTGATTATGTCATAATTTCCACTCCCCTTCCTATGGATATACTTTTGATACACAAAATCACTCCATTGATAATTCTCAAGTCATTGATATGAATTTTATAAGAGTAATTTTAACTCATTCACCATTTGTTGAGTTAAACATACAATTCATTGGTGTTGTTTTTACAAGAATATGTGTGAATATCCTTTGATTGTTATACACTGATTATCCAATCATATTTAGTGTATTTATATTTGTCACACATAATTATGTCGTTGAGTTATCCTTAACCTAAGGGTACGGCCTTTATGATAGATTTCATCTCAATTTACATTCCATTGAGACTTCTTTGTTGATATACACCAAATCACTTTTATGTGGTGTATATAATGTACTTTGACATAGTATATCATGAATCCCTTTATTCTCATGATATTACAATGTTTTGATTACCTCAATTATTTGTATTAAAGTGTCTCCTTTGGTTAGAATCTCTAACTAAAATACCATTTTTAAATGTTTTAAAGACTTATTCATCTAAATCTTTCTCATTAATGTCCATGTTTTAAAAATGGTTTTAAGGATTTATTTATATGGACATTAAAGTTTAGAAATTAAAACTCCTTTTAAAAAGTTTCAAAGTGGTATGGGACACTTTGATTCAAAAATCTACTTTTAAATGGCTTCTTGACAAATAGTGTGACTTTTAAATGTTTTCAAGAAAAGGGGGATATTTCTCTCAAATTGTTTTGATGATTATTTTCATTTATGTCAACATCCTTCATTATTCTTGATTGTGGTTAATGTGATACAATACAATCTTCCATATTGTATCGAATGAGTTATTTTTGACTGTGGATGTGCTATTTTTATACCATTCATGGTTTGTGTTAGAAGTATTGACATTTCGTATGCTAGTTTTAATACGAATGTTTATGTTATGTTTAAACCTGTTCATATGAGGAATGCATTGGACTTAAAAAGTGACGGGTGGAGCTCGCTATAGCTCTTCGATACATCGGTAGGTCTCATGAGACAAACTAGTGTCTTTGCACAAGGCCTTGGAAAAATCTTATTTGTAGTCTTGGCACCAGGCCTTGGCTATGTGGTTATGATAGTCTGGCATTATGCGTTCCATCATTATGAAATTGGTTATTGATAATGCATGGGATTGTTCGACTAGTAGAATATCCATGTGAGTAAGTAAATGGAATTATTTTATTTTATCTTTTCCATTTTATGCTGAAGTTCAAGTTTAAAAGGCTTTTGTTTTAGTTATAAACTACCTTAAGTGTGTATGCTTATTCATGAAATCTTCTGCTATAATGTTATCCTTACTGAGCATCTGAGCTCACCCCTTTCAATGTTTTATTTTTCCCAGGATTATGAAGAAGTAATTTATGAATGACCTTCAGGGATAGTATGAGGGGATATGAAGACAAGATGTTTTTTTTATGATGTAATGTAAAAATTTATGGATGTATCTAGTTATTCCAAGGCTACTAAACTAATCGGTCTTTTGAGACTTGATCATTCTCGTGATCATGCCAATGTTATGTAATAATGCACCGAATCTAGGTAACTAGGGTCGGGGCGTTACATTCCCATAGTGTATTATGTTTCCCCATATTCCCATAGTATGTTGGGTTTCCCCATATTTTATCTTCATGGTGACTACACCTACTGGATAGGAAAAACCACCATCCCATGTCGTTGTTATTTACTTCTAATTTTTTGGTTTTCCCATATTCTCTAGTGAATCAGGTTTCCCCATATTCCATTATCATAGTGACTACACATACTTGGTAGGACACACCACCATCTTCTATCATAATCCTTTCCATTTAATGGATCTGGTTTCCCCATATTCTCATAGTGGATCAAGCATGTCAACTCTATTCCTAGAATTATCTCAGGAGGTATAAATATTTACCCAAAGAATTTCAAGGAGATATAGGTCTCATCCATCTCATAATTAAAACATACATGTATGTATCAGAATATAATATAACCTTCTTTATATCATAACCCTGAGAAAGATATGGGATTCATAAATATCCTATTATAACCCATTAAATGAAAATGTTGTTATAAACATTTAATCATATATAAACCTATAGAAAAAATATAGGTATCATAATAATTTCATCTAATAATTACCAATGAAAAAAATAATATTTCAAAATAATATAACCATAGAAAGAAATGGGTTTCATATTCATATAACCAATGAAATGAAGTGGGTTTCATAAAAATATGACATGTGTAACGAATCTGGTTTTATGAGTTGAGACCTCTTGAAAATAAGCGGGATTCCTTACTATATAACCCATTAAAATAAGTGGGATTAATAATAGTATAACCTAGGGGAGAGAAATTTGAGTCATATAAACTGTGAAAGAGAAACTGGTTTTATAAACATCTTTCTATAAAACACTAAACCATTCAGAGAAATAATATGATTGAAACCTTTACATAATTTCCGAAAGTGGAATGAGTTCCACAAACGGAAGAAATATTAGATGGATAAAAGTTTTTAAATATCATTAAAAACATTTAATGAGCAAATTATCCTTTATCTGGTGAAAATGTATAATTATAACAGAAATTTTTTTGAAAAAACATTTCCTTAAAAACATATAAAAGAATCTTGAAAACATTTTGAAAATACATTCCCTTTAAAACTTATAAAACTAGCTTGAAATCATTTGTAAAATTGTTTCCTTGAAATTTTATAAAATAAGATTAACAACATTTTAAAACCAATTTTATTTGAAAATAATTTGATAAATTATCAAATAATTCTCGAAATCATTAAAATCATTTTCCCTAAAAAAAAAATTTTGACAACTTATAAACGATGTTTTAAAAATCATTTAAAACAATTTTTAAACATAATAAATTACTGAAAAATATTTTCATTGAAAAATACAATAAATTAAATCATTCCATGATAATATTAAAACATTTTTTAAAAAAATTATCTTTTTAATATTATAATGAAGGATTCAAGGTAATGATGGTCTTGATGATGGGTAAATTCGTACATGCCGACCATTCTTTTTGCATCTTAAAAAGATTAGAAAAGTCCTCGACCATAAGATGAAAATAATATTCCTTTTGAAAAAATGTAGAAGTAAATAAAATGGTATAATGTAATTTAAACATCATAGTATAATATTAAATATATTTTTGAATTTTTTTAGAAAAGATGTTTTTGAAAGTACACAAATAATTTTCTAAAAGGAGAAATGAAGTCCTATTTTCTTGAAAACATTTTCTTAATTATCATAAGTAACAAAGAGTGGAAAGTGGTTGAATTAATTGGATATAACATTAATATCCGATGTTTAAGAAACTTCATGAGCTTTATTGAGATACACATCAAAATATTTACTCAATAGAAGTATACACTTTAAAAATCTTGATAAACAATGAGATTGAAGATATAAACGGTTACCACTTCAGAAACATTAAAACATAATTAAAGGGAAATAATATCATTAAATGAAGCTTAAAATATAATTAATATAATTTTTTTCATGACATAACATGTAAAATTCAGTATATGCACCTCATATAAAATATAGGTTCACAACATGACATGTGTCTGAAAGAAGGAAAATTGAGACAAAATTACATTATCGATTTGGTATCTTTTGGAATGGAAACCACATGAAACAAATATAATAAAATGGATATGTAAATAACAATATGTTTAATTATAGTAATCATATAATACATAAATTTATTGTATAAACACCACACAAGAGAATATATTGGTTAGTAAGACTTGTATCTCACGGAAATACAAAATGAGATGAAATTCCCACACCCTATGTATTAACTCTCATCATACTCAGACAAAACTCTTGCATAATAAAAATAATTTCAATATAAATATTTTAAAGAACCATATTAATATATCTAATATGATATACTATTTTTTACATGATATTACTCACTTGTTAACAATTCCATGTTCTAGTTACACTTTGGGTAAGATCCACATTGTTTTTCTTACATGTGTATTTATTTATTATATTTTTTTCCTTCATACTAGTATTATGATTTCAAAAATTTCAATAAAGATATAAAAATAGTATATATTAAATATATAATTATTTATAATAATTTATAAAATATGTAAATATGAAATGGAATACACCGTTCGTAGAGGCGGTACACTATACGTCCACATGAACAATGTTTCTGTTTTATTGTCATAATGAATGAAATAAAATAAATGACATATATTTATATATGTCATAATTATTGAGTAATTTTTATATAATATATATCACATAAGTTTACTAAACCCATCCTTTATACATTCCATGTATAGTGTGAACGAATCACATCGCTTTGAGGAGGCTGTAGTCCACACTTCTCTAAACAAAATTTTCATTTTACATAAAATGGAAATCATGAAGGTTTATTTTATATAATAATTAATGAAACATAAATAAATCATAAATATCATAAATATCATAAAGAATATATTTTATATTATAAGTCCCAACCATGACATGTGGTTAGGAAAAAAACAACATTATTTTGTGAGGCGGGCGATCGTCGTACAAAACTTTCATTACCCATTTGGAGGAAGTGTGTGTATGTTTTGGTCTGAAACATAGTTTAAAACCATATTAGTGTATTTATTATTCTGAGGTTATTATTTAATCAAAAAATAAAAAGAATTATGTTTCATATAAAGGAAATAAAGAAGAGGAGGTTGTGGAAGGATGTTACCTCTTTGTTTAGAAACTCTTTTTGGTTTTTACAAAAGACGATCCTTGGTTGGATTTATAACCAATGAGAGACTTCAATGAGGAAGGGAGGGACTTTTAGAAGTTTATTGGGAAGATATTTTCCGAAACTAAGAGTTTTTAGATGTGCGAAGAAGGGGGTGAGTTGGTGTCTTTTATAGGGGGAGAGGGGACACACTTTGCATTTTTGAAAACTAGTTAGTTGTAGCAATGTTTTTACCTAAAAAAGTCATAAAAAACCAAAAACTCATAACATAATTGAAGTTTTATGAAAGAAATATGTCCATAAAATGGTTATTTGAAAATTTTATAGGTCATTGTCCCTTAAGTTTATGGTTTAGTCCCTTATTATGATTAATTTTACATTAATCACTTTAATTATTTTTAATCACCTTTACTAATCTGTTTGGTAAAAAATTAATATTGTCTTATCAAACTATAAATATAATACTCATTATAATAGTTTATTTCCATTTTTTCAAAAATTATCTCTCATAAATAGAAATTTTTTTTAATTTTAATCTCATAAATGTTGTGAAAAATAAGTTATTAAAGTGAGAATGTTCCAATGTTCGTTAAGATTTTGGATGTAAATTCAGTATAAAAATGAATAAAATGAACTAAATTGGACTAATAAATATATAATTGATTTATTTTTACTTTAAAACCAATATAAAATATAATGTTACTATATAAATAAGTAAGATGAAAATTTTGTTTTTAATTAAAATTCGCTATTTTTTACTATTCATCCCAAATTTATGTTTCTTAGAAAAATCCTAAAAAAATATCGATAATTTTTTTTGGAAATTATGAATTAAAATTTTTAAGTATATTTTATCCAATTAATTTTTTAAAAGTGCCTAAAATTAAATTTATTGTTTTTCAAAGAACAATATAAAAAACAGTTTTTTTAAGATTATAGTATTTTCAAACATAAAAAGACTTCACTAAAAGATTTTATGTATTATTATCAATATGACTTATTTATATAAAAAATTTAAATAATATTTAAAAATTCGTTATTACTATTCATATTATTATGTTTAGCTGCTATGTTTTAATTATCATGGTTAAATAATTATAACAATAAAAGGATGTTTTGTAGAAACTCTGTGTTGTATGTAATAAAATCCAAGTCGGTGTAGCATGTATTTAAATTTTACCTTTTAATTTAATATCTCGAATGTTTTACTTATTTATTTAATATAAAAAATATTTTTAGTGTTTCTATTAATGATAAATATCCAAAATATTAAATTAAACTGAAAAAAAATTCACAAAAATCTCAGGGTGTTGCATTACGAGGGAGTATTGTCCCTCATGTGGAGGGTTGATGTGGGGTAATATTAATTAAATGATATTCCTTTGAGTGATTCGGTTGATCTCAACATTTAGTAGAATATTAAGTGAAATTATTTTTAAGGAACAATGATATAATCACTATGAACTCCTAATGATGGTGGATTTTTTTCTTCACTAATTATTTTTGTATATTAATTTCATTGTGTTTTAGATTTAAATATATTATTATCATAATATTTTTAAAACCAACATTAAATATTTTTATTTTTTAGTGGTATTTTAATTACTTTATAAATAGCGACACTAGTTATGTGGTTTTGTGTGAGATCCACCCTGATAGATCGAACTGAGGGTGAATGCAACACTACATTCTTAGGAAATTAAGAGTTTATATATTTGAGAATCATGAAAAATAGATATTTAAAATTTGGATCCATTTAAAATGTTTCTAATAGTTTTAACACACTATTGTTGAATTAAAAACACAAAAAATTAATGATTTAAAAACTACAAAAATATATCATTATTACATATCATTTTTTAACTGATATAGTCATGATGGTGTACATAGAGATTATTATTACGATAATGATTTTGATAAAAATTAAAAATTATGTATGGATAAAATCATGGAGTATTAATGTAAAATATAATGAAATAAATAATTGAATTATAAAGGAATCAAGTGAAAATTAATTTTCATTCCCTGATTTAGTTTGAAACTCCTATATATTCTAAATAAATAGAGGAATAAAATAATGTTTTCCAAACTTTTTCCACATAATAAACTTATAAGGATGAAACAATGAATTAAATAGACTGATCCTATCTATAATATTCATGGATGGGGTCAAAGAAAAATTCATTTAAAACTAATGCATATATGGGAGATGAATATGATTTGGAAAAATATTTGTCTAGTTTTATGGAAGCTAAAACGGTATATGATTTCCTTATCTTTGATAATGAAAATTTATAATATAATAACATATACATATATATGTAATAATACAATAATTAGATAACTGAGTATAAAAGAAATATTGGCATACTAATTACCCACCTCCAACTATAAAATAAAAACTGCAAGGCTCACTAAGAAAAGAAGAATAAATTAAAGATGATCAAATCACTGGAGATTATATTTTCTTAAACATGTTTCTTTATGAATTTATTTAAAATGAATTAACCATTACTTTTCAAAACATTAAATTTTAATGAATAATTAACACATGGAATTATGTGTAGAATGGTTAAGAATATATATACTCCCTTACTAAGACTATGTTCCTAGTTCCCTTTCTTGAAGAGATCGATTTTCAATGCGACATACATGAAGAGGATAACTTATATATTGAGTCTTCATGTTTTAACGAAATTCAAGGGGAATTTTTTCTCACATCCCCTTCTCTAAATTTTCTTGAAATATTATCACATGATCAATCCTCATATGTATATTTCAAATAGGTGATAGAATTTTTATTTGATATAATATAGGTATCACTTTTTCTCCTACCCCACCTTACAATATATATACTTTTAATTGGTTATGGAACTATTATATTACATCTATATAGTCTTTTACATACTCGTTAATGGGATTAATTTTTTAAAGAAAATAATTAAATGGTTTAAATCGCACAAGACAAAACCGCCATCGGAATTTGGTTGGCCATTGGAACTACCAATTGGATGTAGTGAAAAACCAATACACACTTTGGGTTCAAACCATGTTCTATACTATTTTCATTTTTTGGGTATTATTAATATGTTTTATTGGTTCGTTATTTTTTTACCTATTGTACAATTTATGATTTTATCTCATTGATGCCACTAAATAATAAATCAATGTTTTATATATCATTTAATTTTATTTTTATACCCTTATCTTTCTAAATTATGTTTCAGACTAAATTTAAGGGTACTTAAATATTATTTGATAAGGTCAGTTCTAACCTATTTTTATAATTTATTTGTGTTTCAATTTTTTTCAATTATTTTAGGAATTATGAATGATTTTTTCTTCGTTTTTTTAATTTTTTGTGTTTTGTTTCCAAGGAAACATGAATCACATTTTTTTATTCCTAGTAGGATATTCCATGATAGTTTTTGGAGATTTAATTGGTCATAAAATTACTCAAATTGAATGATTTTTTTATTTTTTTCATCTAACTTCTTGGAAATTATATTTGATGACTAATAAATGGAATGTAATAAAAAATATCTCTATGGAATTGGAATGTTTACATAAGAAAATGGGATTCTTGAAGTCAAAAATATTTATATTTTCATTTATAAGAATTATTTAGGGACACAACCCAACATATATTCTTATATGACTTTTTAAATAGTATTACAATTGGAAATAGATTTCCCATAATGAATATCTGAGACAATAGGAACATTTTTGAAAATTGAACATGGTAATAAGGAAACTAAGGATGAGTGAAAATTGAAAAGTGCATGGGGTGAAATTTTAAATTCCACATAGATATATTCATTCACTCATAGAACTAGAACTTAAACTTGTATTAAAGTGAAGAAGTGGGATAAATTCATATATGTGGAATCAAATTTTTATCAATAGACTAGTTTTTATATTAATTCACTTCTGTTATGATTATTGAATCCCTGGAGGGATAATTTTTTTATTTTGAAATTTCATTTTGTTTCCCAAAAGTGAAATGTTTAAGGGTAATACATTGATTAATCTCATATTTTAACATATATTATTCATTAATATTAGGACATAAATCCAACTATTTTAATATTTTAAGGGTTATTTTCACAATTTCGGGTTTTATTAAATTTTTAACATCTATTGTGAAAATGGATTTATTTTAGAATTTTCATATTTTGTTATTAGTTCTATATTTATTCTATAAAAATTTCTACACTAATCCATAGAAAAATATTATATTTATTTTTTATTATATATATATTTTTTATATTTCATTGAACTTGACAGAAATATGAATCCAACATATTAAGGCCCAGATGAATATCACAAATCAGGCTTTGGAATATGTGCCTAGTTTTGTTGAATGATGAAGACGAGAAAATATCTCTATGAATAAGTTTAAAATTGAACTTAAATTTTAAATTTAAATCAAGAAGAGGGAAATGAAATAATTACATAACCATGTATTTGAATAATTCAGTCATTCACATTGCCATAATTGTATTGTAAAATTAAGGAAGGAAATTTGAAAGGTCTTCCCGGACTACAAGTAATGTTTTATAATTTCATTGATAACTTACTATACATGTGCTAAATGAGTTAAAATTGTTTGGGTAGATAGTGGATGTAATATCAAATAAATACAGGAATAAGTTTTTTTTTCAAATTCATCCACTTAATGTTAAAACCATGATCATAAATTATAAGTATAGATTTGGAGTATAAAATTTTCACCCATCTTACCTATAAAAATGTGTCTCCCCATCATTTTAGAATTTTTGAAAATTTGAAATAGTAATTTTAGTTAATAATTTTTTTGCCTTGGTTGTGTTTTTATTCTACAATAATCATTTAAATATTATATATTAGTATTCTCCACATCACATTTTACTAATAAGGTTTTTATCTTTGCTGTTTCCCCCACCATTATCTTTTTGTAATTCATGAAAATAGACTAATAACCCTTTTTGTTGTTCAGGGGGTATCCAATATGTTTTTTTTTCAGTGTGAATCAAGGTATACTTTTTTTAATAATTTAAATATTGGTTAAAAAAATTTTGGTTAATGGATCACCCTTCTTTTACTTCTACTGTGTCCTTCATTAAATTTATCTTTATTCTTGTCCTTCATTATCATAATGCTTCATACGGGGTGGAGTATCATTGTGGTAATTATTTAGGGGATTTTGATAAAAAAAATATGACGGATTATTGTGGGGTAATAAAAATAAAATTTCATGGTGTTGAGTTATTGGGTTTATCTCAACATTGAGTTGGATATTAATAAATAAATATTTTTAAAAATATTGACAGAACTGCCATGAACTCTTAAGAATAGTGGATTATTTTTCCTTCAATAAAATAATTGTGTATTATTTTATTTATGATTTTAATTTTAATATATTATCATCATACTAATTTAAAAACCCTGATTTTATTTGATTGTCATTTCCTAGAATATTAACTAATTTATAAATAATGATAATAGAAAATCAGTTTTGTTCGAATGGACCCCTTTATAAATCGAATCTATGGTGCACACTACATAGAATTAATAGGGAAATAAGAATTTATTTAATATAGATTCATAAAAAATATATTTTTTTTATTTTGAAATTATTTCCAAGGTTTCCATTATCTTATGTACCCTAATTTTTTAACAAAAAATTCAAAAAATGTGTGACATTAAAAAATAAAAAAAATAGCTTCATTGCAATAATTTTTTTTAAAAATAGTTCAATATGAATTATCATATTGATTATTAATATGGATATAAAATTGATCAAACTATTTATAAATACATTATAAAAGAATTGTGTAGTATTTATTTTCAATAGAATGAAAATATTATTGAAGACTTGACGAATCAAATAGAAATTATTTTAAATTCTATAAAGTAATTAGATGCTTAGACATATTCTCATGAGATATTGGAATTATATATTTTTTTTATCTTTTTCAATTTAATAACCTTGTTAGGATGAAATTGTGTAGAAAATATCCTTGAACCAATCCATACTATTATCATTGATGTTTGAAGAAGGGGTATTTCCATAATATGCACATGTGGGAGATCAAGAAAATTTGGAGATATATTGGCATGGTTTTTTAGATTCTATAATGATATGTTATTTTCCCCAAATTGATAATGAAAATATGGAACCTCTCTACCTTTATATGAATATGGAATAAGAAAGTAATGAGATAACCGGATTTTAGGAAAACATGGAGTAGAATGAATATATGCCTCCAACTCTAACAACACAACTCTATATTGCAATAAGAAAAGACAAATTAATAAAAGTTAATCCCTTCAGGGGAGATAATATATTCATGAATCAATTTCTATATGATTTTATAGAAAATTAACTAGTAAATACATTATAATAAATTTACTTATTCATATTTTTTTAACACATGTATTTTGTAATAGGATGATGAAGAAAATTAATTTCCACTTTTTGAGACTGAGTTCCCATTAGTCTTTCATAAATATTTGATTTTATAAGTTATCCTACTTAATGGGAAATAATTATTTATTTATTCTTCATGTACTAATCATATTCAAGTAGAATGTTTATCTATGTTCCCCTTCATTAAAATTTATAAAATATAATCACTTTAGTAGGACATGTTTGTATAATTTGAAGAGGTTTACGAATTTTTGGTCAAAGTAGTAGAGGAACCATTCTACCCCTGTTTTCCCCCACCTTTAATGGTCTACTGAATTTCTATGGGGATGAAAATTTTTATACAATATATGGATTACACTAAAATCTAGGTTAAGGTATGAATATTATATGGAAAAAAATGGTTTGTATGAAATATAATTTGTTCTTACACCATACTATTTGGGTTGACCACTTTAACTGTCAACTATATGCAGTCAAAAATATGTACCGACATTTGAACTCATACCATGTTCAACCATATTTTAACTTTCACATAAATTTTTATTGTTTTTTCTTATGTTTTTTGTGGGTTTATTTCTAGGTTTCCATATGTTATAATCTAAGAGCATAACATGAGGTTTCCACTAAAGAATAAAGCTATGTTGTATCTTTTTGTCACTATTGTTTTTCTACCCTTATCTTTCTTATTTTTTTTGAGTATAAATGTAATTACCATTAATTATTTAGTTTGGGGGGATTTTAATCTATCTTAAGAAAAATTTTGTTTCTTTACATTTTTTGTTTCATTATTTTTCTATATTTTTCATTTTTTTATTCATTTTTAAATTTTTGGTTTGTTTATAGGCAAGGAAAATTGAATCTCAAAGATACCCCACCTCATTGACAAAAATATCTTTTTTTGAAATTTAATTACTTTTTAAATTACTATATTTAAAGTATTACTAAGTGAATATTTTCATTATATTCATGGAAATTATTTTGGATAACTATGACAATTAGTGTGATTAAAAATTTCATTATGTAAATCGAAATAGAATATGAGGAAACTGGATTTTTGATCTCAATACTAGGTAACATTGACATTGTGAAAGAGAACACATCAGGGTTATAAACAAAAAGATTTCCATATATATCATTTGAAACTAGATTAAAATAGGTAATTGGGATCACATAATGAATCTATGAGATAATTTTTACTTGGTGTGTGGTCAAATAAATTCCATCATAAAATCCAATAAGCTCATCACACATGAATTTGATAACAATGATTAAATAAGTTCCTTACTGTGAAAACTAAATTTCTATTGGTGAGGTTAATAATGAAGATTTATGAATAATAGGTAAATTGTATTATAATAATATCATTTTAGTTTTTTCATTGAATTTGGAAATGGAGAATGGTTATAATGAACCATGGGAAGAGTGAGAATTGAAAAGTGCTCCTTGTTAAGCTTTTAATTCCACTTAGAACTATGTGGTTCACTACTATAACATAACAAGAAATTTTATTCATGTGAGGATGTGCGATATATTCACATATAATCAATGAAATTATCAATAGTGGATGAATTTTTTAATTTATTATTTTATATAATGAATACTGAAACATATGATGAATAATATGATTTTTTTGTAAATTTCCTTAGATACCTGAAAAAAGTAATATATAAGTGTGTGCGATAAATGATCATATCTTCTAGAATTTTATTCTATTATAAGGATATTTTAACACCTCTAATTTTATATTTTATGTTTAACTATCATATTTTTATGTTTCATTAATATTTTTAACCAAATTGTTGAAATTGATTAATTTTAATTTTAAATATTTATATTTCCACTAGTTATTTCAGTTATACATTAATGAAAATTAATATAATGTTCAAAATTATCTTTAGTAGTTTTATGTATTTTATAAGATAAATTTCATTATATTGGACCCAAAGATGCATACAAAATATTATGTCCTAAATGAAGGTCATAAAACATGCCTTCGAATTGGTGCCCAATTTTGGTGAATTTTGTATATTGGAGTATATCTCAAAATATATTAATCAAATTGTGTTTAAATTTTAAATTAATATTTGAATGAAGTGTCGTAAAAAAATTACTTAACTATGGATACACAACATTCATCCCTTTTTATAGTTATAAATTCATTAGAAAATGTGGGAAGGGAATTTGAAGAGTCTTCCATTACAGCAATTAATTCTTCAGTAATTAAGTGATAAAATCCCATACAAATTTTTGAATGGGATAAAAAAATTTGTGTAGAATGTGGATATAATGATGAAAAATTCTAATGAATAAAAAAATTTGAAATTTAGTAATTTATCATGTAAATAATCCCCAACACTTTAAAATACATATTTAGAGCCCAAATTTTTCACCCCTCTTTCTTTTGAAAATGTGTCTCCACCTCCTTTCCAAAGGGATTAAAAATTGAGTTGTCCAATTTAATTAATAATTTTCAGAATCATGGTAGGGTTCTAATTCAAAATACTCTTCAACATATTTTATGATATTCATCTCTTCATCTACCTTTTTTCCATTTTTTATGTTTTATGTTTCCCCATGGTGCTCCTTCGAAACTATGTGAAAATCATGAACTAACCCTCATTGTGGTTCAAGGGTGAGTGGTGCAATTTTTTTTAAAAAATAATCTATTTATTATTTTTATTATATTATAATAATTTTAATAGTGGTGAAACCCTTTTTTGGTGAATTTATCACCCTTCTTTCACAACTATTGTGTTTTCCTTCCCGTTCATATATATTCCTCTCATTTATTATCATAATGTTTGAAACATAGGGGAATATAATTATGGTTATGATGTGACAGATTATTATCCCATATGTAGAGGTTCATTGTGTGGTAATAAATATTCATTTTTATTAATGATATAATTAATCTCAACATTTAGTATAGCATTCAGAACATATATTTTTAAACAATAATGATAGAATCACCAAAAAATCATATGAACTATGGATTCATTTTTTCTTCACTAAATCCTTTTTCTTCTTATATTATTTCTATTTTAAATATTAATATATTTTTATCATACTCATTTTAAAACCTATATTAAATCAGTATGTTACTTATTTTTATATTAATATGTTTATAAATAATGAGAATAGAAAATTGGTGTTCTGTGAGAAGATTCTTCAATATATCGACCCTAGGGTGCACTATATGCTATATACATTGAAAAAAATATATTTGGATTCATGAAAAATCCATATTTTTAATGGTATTTTGGAATACTATAATATAGATATATGCACTATATATGTTAAAAATAGTTTTAGATAGGTGCACTGTTGATCCTAGGGAACTCATTCTTCTTGCATAATCACACACTAAGTGTCACACCTCGATCTCATATGCCTATTTATTTTATTTTTATTATTTTCTTGGTCCTGTTCCATTTGGACGAGGATTAGTTGGGACCTGGTTTGATATTTTAAATGTTTGATGTTTTGGTGGGCCTCAGGCTGGTGTGCGGTCACAGAACCTGTAGCGGTGATCGTGCGCTTGGTCGTAGTGAATGCTTTGTTGCCCGAATGTTCGAATAAATAATAAAATTAGATGAATGTATTAAATTGAATGAAAAAAAGCTAAGTAGAATTTCATAACAACAAAATGAGGTTAATATTTATGTTATAAAAAAATGATGACAATATGTTTGTGCAAGTGGTAATGTTATTTTTATTGAATTTGGTAATAGTGTCGTTTTTATAAAATTGTTGTAAGTATAAATATTACTTAAAATAAAATTGATAAAAAATAATTATTATTATTGGTTTTATTAATATTTATTAGTTTTATTATTATTATAATTATTATAATTATTATTATGTTTTATGATGATTATGAATATTTTATTTTTTTAAATTTTTTAACCCTAAACCTACCCTTTTCCCGCATCCCCCTTTCTTCCCCTGCCCCATTTTTTTTCTGCTACAGGCCTCCTCCCTGTTCGGCTCCGCTCCCTACCCGGCTCCAACCCCTCCACCTACCGGCTCCCCCTCCCCCTCTCGGTTCGACCCCACCTCCCTGCTCACTCTTCGCGTCGGCCCGGAGATCCGACCTCCCGCCTCCTACAGGTAGCACGCCAGCCGGCCCCCTCCTCCACAGTCCAACGAAGCCGCGTCCCCCCATGGCTTCCTATGCACAGTTCCCGGCCTCCAGCCGCCGGCCTTCTCCAGGTCCTCCCCGCACTCCCCTCAGTAGGCTCGCCATCTTTCTGGCTCCACACCCCATCGAGGCCTCCTCCCTGCACAAAGCCTCCGCCGACCTGCTCCTCCCGGCACCATTGCCCATCCCGGCCTCCTCCCTGCACCGTCCAGCCACAGCTCTGCACCTTCGAACCGTCGACCATCTGACAGCGCCCCTCCCTCCTTGCACTATGCCCTCTGCATTTCCCTCCTCTTCCGTCCGGCAAACCATCGTTGATTTCCTCCTTTTTGCAGCACCGCACCACCCTTACCGGTGCGATTCCAGCGAACTCGCCCCCCTTCTCGGCATGTTTTTGGCGAACCCGACCCCGCTTATTCGATGGCCAACAGCGACGAACTCAATCCCTTTTTTGCAGTGCCTCTGCATTGCTCCGGCGTGGCCGCGAATCCCCTTGTCGGGATCACAAAGGGTGTTTCGGGTCATATCAGATCACGTCCCGCCTTCCGCCGCTGAAGGAGAAGCATTTCAAAACACTTCAGATCATCCGCTGTTGTTCGCAGGGCGCGTTTGGTCTTGCCACACGTTTTTGTTCACCTCCACCATCCTATATAAGAGTTTTGTTATCGGCTGTGTGTTTATTTCATTATCTTTATTGTGTTTTTAAATCCCTTATTTTTTTATTAGCAGTGCTGGTGATGTTATTTTTGGATGCAATCTCTGCTTACCGCGTGGTTTCAGAGTTTCCACCACCGTCCGAGGTGATGTTCTTTGTTCGTTGTCTTGTTACACATTTTATTTAATTATTGATTTATTTATTTTTGGGTCATGTTTATGTCTCTGAGTCCCTGGAATTTTATTGGATGTGCGAGGGTCTTTGCCGCACTCATTCTAGGTTTCAGAAGTTGTCGCAGGGAGTTGAGATCTTTTCCAAGAGTGTGCGCTTTTGTCGAAGTGCGTGCACGTGGGCAGGGTGTGGTTTGAGTTAAAAAGCTTAGTGTGAATATTGTTCAAGTTAGGCATTTCCTTATTTTCACTCTTTCTGATGCTTTCCAAAGGCACTTGCATGGGTTCTTTTTGTTCATAAATTTTATTTGTACCCTTATAAACCAGATAGATTATTTATTGCATTGTTTCTTTAGCAGTTAAAAGTGTTAAAAAAAGCATTGAAATAGTCCCTCAGTTATGTGTAGGTGTTTCTATGTCCTTTCCCCCAGTTTTAATCCATTTAAAGTTGTGTACTCTTAATTAAAGCTTAAATTATGTTTCACACCTCTATTTATTTATCGTTAACATGTGACTACATTTTCATGTTGAAAGGTTTGATCAAAAATGGATTTTTGGATGCTTCTTTCTTTATGCACTTTTTTTATACCTTTCCACCTTAGTTGGAACTAACTGATTATGTCTGAAAATGGTACAGTTGGAATTATTGAGTGGTGCATGCTTGTAGAAACGTTTTATGGAACTTGTTTGTCTTGTGTTGGTTAGTCTTATGGAACTTAGTGTTTTTGTATAAATGTTTTTTCATCTCTTTAAATTAGCAATTTTCACTAATCCTTGGTTTTATAAGCGGTTCTTGTTTTCAAAATGATGTGGGCCTCTCTGTACGCTTCTTTTAATTGGTTTGAAAAGAAATCCATGAGTGTATGCCCGTTTGGCTTTTTTTTAATATGAAAGTGGTGTTTTGAGTCGTTTTAGAAGAGCTTGTACAATGTTTTCATGAAGTCATTTGATTATGTAAAACGAGAGGCCCGATTCACGACTCCATGTGTTTGATAAAGTGGATTTTGATAACCGAATGATGTGAAGGCCCGGTTGGCACTTTGAATATTCGACATGTATGCATATATATAAGTATAAGGGGCGCTCTTATCTAGGGTAACCCTCCATGGGTGAACGTATAGGAAGCGTCCGTGTTTGGGGTAGGCAAGTGTGGTGAGATGAGTCATGCGTGTGAGGGACTTCTTACTTATATAGTATTATTATAACCACCATGGGTTCCTGGGCGTCTTTTAGATGATCGAGTGACGGTTGCTGATCAACCCATATTAGACGGGTTGGTACCCCTTGGATTTGTTGTTAGGCCAGGTGGGATTTGCCACTGGATTGGTCAGTTAGGGCGGCCAGTTGGTTATAGACTTAGGAGCTTCACCATATGCCAGCAGGTGGTTCTAAAACCGAGTACGTCCATGGTTCTTCTAGGTATGTTTAGGATCACCCATGGTTACTGAGTATTAAATTGCTTGTTTGATTTTTGGTGCATTGGTTTATTTTCAGTTTCACTTTTACTAATTTCACTCTAGCCCAGCTTTGATATTGTTCTATTTTGGATTTCATTTATAAAATGGCAAATGATTTTGGAAATGGTGTGTAGCGTGTGTTGGGTTTTTAAATGAGAATAACATGTTGCATATTTTAAAATGTGAAAACCCTACATTCATATCTGTATTCCAAACCTGTGTTAGTGGACTATTTTGGAAAAGAGAATTGTTGGATTCATTGGTTTATTCTTGGAATCCTTACTGAGCATCTCGGTGCTCTCGCCTATTATATCTTTCCTGTTGCAGGATCAGTTTCTCGTACAGGTTTTGAGTTCAGTTGCTCAATGCTGGAACAACATGGTTTTGAGTTGGGTGGTGACCTAGGGGTCACAAGGAGGTATGTACAGTTTGTGTTCTTTCCACTGCTAGTTTCTTTTGGTTATCGTCAGTTTGTTTTATCTGGTTATTTTTTCTCTTGGGAAAAATCATTCCCAACATATAAAGTTTGATGCCCGGCACTGGTTTCCAGCCCATGGGGATCAGGAATGCCCTTTGGGACATGTCGCGGGCCGGCTCGGGTGACTGGTTCAGGGTCGACCCGGGATGGTTCACGACAAAATGGTATCGTAGGAGGCCCTTGATATTTAGGATGTTTGGTAGAAGGAGATTAGGACTGTCGGGGCTCAAGAGGCAGGCTACGGGTCGGTGCCTGATCACCACCGCTCGTGACTAGACCTGAGTTACCCGGGTTAGTCCGGGATTTGAGTCTTTTGTCTTTGGTTATTTTGGATAGAGGGATGAAAATGAGAGTGAATCGGTTCACATTGTGGCCTCATGTGGGGTGGTGACCCATGTGGAGTCCAAGTGCCCGGTTTAAGGTCCTCTTAGTGTTATTTCTTACTTGGGCATGACTCACCACCAAGTCACCGAGTTAATTACAGACACTAGTCCCTCATTCCGATGGTTTATAGTTGGTTGTGTTTGATTTTCAACTCGGTCTCTGTGTGTGTGTGTGTTGAAAATGAAAGTGTTTTCGAAATAAAAAAAAGGTTTTCTTCCAAATTGTTTATGAAATTAGTAATGTGAGTTTTTAAAGAGAATGTGTATTGGTTTGGAACAATATGGCATGTGTTTGGATTTGGTAAGGAAATAAGTCTTTGAACCTTGGCACTCCCTATGGAGGGTCACACGTGCGTGGGTATAATGGAGAGTGCGTAGGGGAACTTGTTTGCAGATGATGTGAGGGAGATTGAATGAACTCACATGTGACGGTTCATAAGGTTCCATAAGAGGGTTTTAAAATTTTAAGGAAATAATGGTTTTGGAAAGTGATTTATGCTTGTGTTTGTATATGTTTGGATTATGGGCCTTTTGACCTTGGATTTTGTTGTTACCTTGATTGAGTTTTGGCTTGATGCCGGTTTTGAGGATGTTTCACCTGTTGTCATGAGTATGCTGCCCAGAAAAGTCACTAAGGTTGCTAATGAGTCATGCCCAGTTTTCAGTTCTTTTTCATTTTGCCTATCGATCAAAGAAATCAAAGTCCGTGAGGGGTAGTTGTGTGGTTGTGGAATTGGAGTGGGTCTTCAGGTTTTTGGGAACTCCCAGGGTTTTTAGGGTGTGTACCATCTCAGGTTTATTTGACGGTTCAGTTTTAGACTAGTAAAGATGAGATGTCACATCGTCATTGGAGTTTTGGGTGTGATTAACAGTGGTCGACTTACGCGAAGGTTCCCCACCTAGAAAGGAGTGTGGGCCGGTGGAACCTGTCTCCAAAAAACCATCCTCGTCGGTACCGGCTCATAGTTCATCGGACCGCTCTCTTGTGTGCTACTAGTATGGCCTGTCCAGACATTCTAAGTCACCTTGCCACATCCCTCCGAAATCTTGCTACTGTGTGGCGGTTCGGGGAACCGGTGATAGTTCTGGAAGAAGTGTCGTTCAAGAGGAAGGAGCTAGTGACCAGAGGATGCAAATGCTTGACTGTGAGGCAGGGTATGCTTCAGCCATCAGACCCCCAGCCATAGGTCTCGGGGTGAAGTTCGCACACAGTCAAGAGTTGCCGATGGTGTGTAGAACCTTTCTTCGGATTATGTTTTCATCTTTTTGAAGGGAAATATCCAAAGTTTCATGGTTCTATTATTCTCACCATTTTAACCTCATCATTGTTGTGGTAATGTGATGAACTTGTTCTACCATAGTCTAGGCAGTCTTATCTGTTCCCAGTGTGTTCTCAAATCATTAGGATTTCCTTCATGGGTGTTGGGCCCGCGAATAAACGGGTCATTCTAATTTTGAGTTGGGTCTCAACTGTTTGCATTAGGGGGATGTTTGGTTTCGTGAAATTAATGTGCGGTGTTTCGAGGACCTTTGTGAGTTTGGGCTAGATATTCCCTAGTCTCTGGTTGCGGTGAGGTTTTTATTTGGTTGGTCTGTGAGGGGTTGAGTTAATTCCTTATCCTCGGGTTTTTGGGTCGTTTCATAGCAAGATTTATGTTCAAGTCTCTGAGTGTTGTTCGGTGTATGTGGAAAAATTAAATGGGTTCCATTTGGGAGTTCTCGTGTTGGCCCCCCTTAGGGGTGGTATGATCAGGTTACAAGGTTTCCATATTAGTTAATTATTGTGGTGGGGAGAACCCTTCGGTGTTCTCCACTCAACCTTGGGAAGTGGTTGTTCATGAGTTTGGTAGGTTGTGATGTGTGTTTTTAAAGGTCACCCCAAGCCTCTCAATTTCTTATGGTTGGGTTTGGTCATGGACTCTAGTTGTATCAACTGTTGGATTGGTGACTTTCTGGGGGCAGAAAGTGTCTGTGGTGGGGAGGATTGTCACACCTCAATCTCATATGCCTATTTATTTTATTTTTATTCTTTTCTTGGTCCTGCGCCATTTGGATGAGGATTAGTTGGGACTTGGTTTGATATTTTTGATGTTTGATGTTTTGGTGGGCCTCAGGCCGGTGCACGGTCACCGCACCGGTAGCGGTGATCGTGTGCTTGGTCGTAGTGAATGCTTTGTTGCCCGAACGTTCGAATAAATAATAAAATTCGATGAATGGATTAAATTGACTGAAAAAAAGCTAAGTAGAATTTCATAACGACAAAACAAGGTTAATATTTAAGTTATAAAAAAATTGATGACAATATGTTTGTGCAAGTGGTAATGTTATTTTTATTAAATTTGGTAATAGTGTCGTTTTTATAAAATTATTGTAAGTATAAATATTACTTAAAATAAAATTCATAAGAAATAATTATTATTATTGGTTTTAATAATTTTTATTAGTTTTATTATTATTTTTATTATTATTATTATTATTATTATGTTTTATCATGATTATGATTATTTTATTTATTTTATTTTTTTATCCCTAAACCTACCCTTTTCCCGCATCCCCCTTTCTTCCCCCGCCCCATTTTATTTCTGTTACGCGCCGCCTCCCTGTTCGGCTCCGCTCCCTACCCGACTCCAACCCCTCCGCCTACCGGCTCCCCCTCCCCCTCTCAGTTCGACCTCGCCTCCCTGCTCATTCTCTGTGTCGGCCCATAGATCCGACCTCCCGCCTCCCGCAGGTAGCACGCCAGCCGGCCCCCTCCTCCACGGTCCAGCGAAGCCGCGTCCCCCCATGGGTTCCTGTACGCAGTGCCCGGCCTCTAGCCTCCGGCCTTCTCCAGGTCCTCCCCGCACTCCCCTCAGCAATCTCACCCTCTTTTTGGCACCACTCCCCGTCCCGGCCTCCTCCCTGCACAAAGCCGCCGCCGGCCTGCTCCTCCCGGCACCACTGCCCGTCCCGGCCTCCTCCCTGCACCGTATGGCCGCTACTCTCCACCTTCGAACCGTAGACCGTCCGACAGTACCCCTCCCTCCTTGCGCTATGCCCTCCGCATTTCCCTCCTCTTCAGTCCGGCTGACCCCCTTGATTTCCTTTTTTTTGTAGCGCTCCAACACCCTTCCCGGTGCGATTTCGGTGAACCCGACCCCCTTCTCGGCATGTTTCTGGCGAACCCGACCCCACCTATTCAACGACCAGCAGCGACGAACTCAATCCCTTTTTCACAGCGCCTCCGCATTGATCCGGTGTGGCCGCGAATCCGCTTGTCGGGTTCACGAAGGGTATTTCAGGTCATATCGGATCACGTCCCTCCCTCCACCGCTGAAGGCGAAGCATTTCAAATCGCTTCGGATCGTCTGCTGTTGTTCACGGGGTGCATTTGGTCTCGTCGCACGTTTTGGTTCACCACCACCATCCTATGTAAGATTTTTGTTATCGCGTGCGTGTTTATTTTATTATTGTTATTGTGTTTTGAAATCCCTTCTGTTTTTATTAGCATTGTGGGTGATGTTATTTTTGGATGCAATCTCAGCTTGTCACGTGTTTTCAGAGTTTCCACCACCGTCTGAGGTGATGTTCTTTGTCCGTTGTCTTGTTACACATTTTATTTAATTATTGATTTATTTATTTTTGGGTCATGTTTATGTCTCTGAGTCCCTGGAGTTTTATTGGATGTGTGAGGATCTTCTCCGCACTCATTCTAGGTGTCGGAAGTTGTCGCAGGGATTTGAGATCTTTTCCAAGAGAGTGCGCTTTTTTCGAAGAGCATGCACGTGGGCAGGGTGTGGTTTGAGTTAAAAATCTTAGTGTGAATATTGTTCGAGGTAGGCATTTCCATATTTTCCCTCTTTTCAATGCTTTCCAAAGGCACTTTCATGGGTTCATTTAGTTCATAAATTTTATTTTCACCCTTATAAACCAGATAGCTTATTTATTGCAGTGTTTCTTTAGCAGTTAAAAGTGTTAAAAACCACTTTGAAATAGTCCCTTAGTTATGTGTAGGTGTTTCTATGTCCTTGCTCCTAGTTTTAAACCATTTAATGTTGTGTTCTCTTAATTAAATCTTAGATTATGTTTCGCACCTCTACATTATTTATCGTTAACATATGACTGCATTTTCATGTTGAAAGGTTTGATCAAAAATGGATTTTTGGAAGCTTATTTCTTTATGAACTTTTTTTTATACCTTGCCACCTTAGTTTGAACTAACTACCTATGTCTGCAAATGGTTCTATTGGACTTCTTGAGTGGTGCTTGCTAGTTGAAACTATTTATGAAACTTGTTTGTCCTGTGTTGGTTAGTCTTGTGGAACATAGTGTTTTTTAGAAATTTTTTTGTGTCTCTTTAAATTGGTAATTTTATCGAATCCTTGGTTTTATAAGCGGTTCTTGTTTTCAAAATGATGTGGGCCTCTATGTACGCTTCTTTAAATTTGTTTGAAAATAATTCCATGAGTGTATGACCGTTTGGATTTTTTTAAATACGAAAGTGGTGTTTAAAGTCGTTTTAGAAGATCTTGTAAAATGTTTTCATAAAGGCATTTGATTATGTAAAACAAGAGGCCCGATTCCCAACTCCAAGTGTTTGATAAAGTGGATTTTCATAACCGAATGATGTGACGGCCTGGTTGGCACTTTGAATATTTGACATGTATGAATATATATAACTATTAGGGGTGCTCTTATCTAGGGTTACCCTCCATGGGTGAGCATATAGGAAGCATCTGTGTTTGGGGTAAGCAAGTGTGGTGAGATGAGTCACGCGTGCGAGAGCCTTCTTACTTACACAATATTATTATAACCACCATGGGTTCCTGTGAGACTTTTAGATGATCGAGTGATGGTTGCTGATCAACCCCGATTAGATGAGTTGGTACCCCCTGGATTTGTTTTTAGGCCAGGTGGGCTTTTCCACTGGATTGGTCAGTTAGGGCGGCCAGTTGGTTATAGACATAGGAGCTTCACCATATGCCGACAGGTGGTTCCAAAACCGAGTATGTACATGGGTCTTCTATGGATGTTTAGGATCACCCATGGTTACTGAGTATTTACATTTCTTGTTTTATTTTTGGTTCATTGGTTTATTTTCAGTTTCAATTTTACTTATTTCACTCTAGCCTAGCTTTGATATTGGTCTGTTTTGGATTTCATTTATAAAATGGAAAATGATTTTGGAAATGGTGTGTGGGGTGTGTTGGGTTTTTAAATTAGAATAACATGTTGCATATTTTAAAATGTGAAAACCCTAATTTCATATCTGTATTCCAAACTTGTGTCAGTGGACGTTTTTGGAAAAAGGAATTGTTGGATTCAGTGGTTTATTCTTAGCATCCCTATTGAGCATCTCGGTGCTCACGCCTATTATATCATTCCAGTTGCAGGTTCAGTTTCTCGTACTGGTTTCTGGTTCAGTTTCTCAATGCTGGATCAGCATGGTTTTGAGTTGGGTGGTGACCTATGGGTCACCAGGAGGTATGTGCAGTTTGTGTTCTTTCCATTGCTAGTTTCTTTTGGTTATAGTCAGTTTGTTTTATCTGGTGTTCTTTCTCTTGGGCCAAATCATTCCCAACAAATAAATTTTGATGCCCGGCACTGGTTTCCAGCCCGTGGGGATCGGGAACGCCCTTCGGGACATATCACGGGCTGGCTTGGGTGACTGATTCATGGTCGACTCGGGCTGGTTCGTGACACTAAGGGAATGATAGTTTACAGAGTCAAGGGACTTCTTCAAGGGTTTAGGGAAGTATAATAATTTTCTAATTTATAATATTTAGTTGAAATAACAAGTATAATTTTATCCTTATAGATCCTATAATATTCCCTAATTTATTATTCTTCCATCATCTATATCAAATCTGATCAACACCCTAATGTTAGGGTTGAATTTATTACATCTTCAATATAATAGCAACATATTTCCAATCATTCAAATGAAGATAATTTTAAATAGACTTATATTTTTACCTTAATCGTTATCAAATATGATATAATTTCATTACCATACTCTTCAAAACCCTCTTCTCCAAGAACCAAATCAGTTATTTCAATTTAATTCTATGTTTATATTTTCTTATTTATCATTATAAAATTGGATTTGAAAATATGAACTATACATCATTTAATTACAAAACCATTGTAGGTATTTTTATAACATCCATTAACAAACCCCTTGGATCCAATGGATGATAATGACCCACTGCTCACTACTCTTCTCAGATATTTCTATGTGGACCACATTAATTTATTTTGGACATTAAGTTCTATTTAATGTGAGTAATTCCATGAAATTTGAAGATATTAAACAATAATTTAATTTTAAATCAAACCAGACAAGTAATCAAGAAATTAAATTATCATGGAATAGTTCTCTAGATTAATGAATGATCTTTATAATTTCATCCATTCTACAATGGAATGTTTCTCACTACAATGTGGTGTGATTCAACACATAGATTGACAATTCTCATCCAGATGAATTCTTGTTTAATTCCCAAAAATATGGATGAATCCTCATTTTTGTATTTTGTATCTTGTATCCTATTGTGGAATGGTCTTTTATACATAGTGAAATGACTTATTGGTTAAAAAAATATTCCTTTCAATATATTAAATGCACGTTCCTCATAGAGCAACCAATACATTAAAATGTAATTGTTTTTCATTTTATAGGTTGTGGTACATACATCCATTATGAAAAATAGGTATCTAAACCACTAGTTCCATTAAAACCAAAATAGACTTCCTTCATTAAATGTTTTCCATCTCACAGTATGTCTTTAAAAGTCATGTATTATTGAGTTTTATGTGGTGTGGTATATCTTTTATAGTCCAGGTAACTATTAAGGTCCAATTCCTTATAAAATTTTCTATCATCATTGTGATGTATCCTCAAATGTTTTTTTTTGTTTTCATATATTGAAAAGTATCCCACATATAGAAAATTCCACATTTGTGTTTTTTTTATAGTATTCACTTAATAAACCAAGTTGTTACATATGTGGCTCATTTTCTACCCATAATACCAGCCTTACTTTAGCCATAATTCCCTAAAACATCGCATTATGCCACCTATTCTCTCTACCACCCATCTATAAACCAAACAATTCTGATTATTCTTTTCATCTTCCCAAAGCTCATCATAACCATATGAACTAATGCAATATAGTGTCTGCCTTTCATTTATTTTCTTTCCAGAAGTTTGGCCAATATTTTACTCATACATACTCAAGACCCTCCTTCTTTCTTTTCATATATTTTCTCCTCATTGAAAACACTCATCATGACCTGTCCAAGAACACCATTTCCTAGTATATTAATTATTCTAAAATAGGAATTTTCAACATATATCTATATACCATAGATTATTTTGAAATTATATGAGCATCCCCATGACATTAAATTATTCCCATACTTTATCTAAAAAACCTATTTAGTTTTTTTAAAAAACACAACCACTTTGGATACACATCAAACTATTTTAAAAAATCCAATGATACTTCATTCCAAAAACCTATATATCTAATGTTTATAACACAAACTCTTTCTGTCCTCTTCATATATTATCAGTAAATATATCACATAAAATATTTGGTTATAAAATACAACCTCCATGTTTAGCTAAACCACTGTGACAAGGTAGTTCTCATGGTTAATCACATATATTCCATGGACTGAAACACCACCCTAACTCCATGAACATAAGAAGAATGAGTCCATGGGAAGTGTATCTCTATACAAATAACTCAATGCCAATAGGCCCAAGCTTTTTCCTCTACATGAACATGATCGTCACATACCTGACATGTAGATAACCACAAACTCATGACGATCTAAAATCTCTTGACACATAACCATATATAATCTCAACTCATTTGTTTTACATGGAAATACCCAACCACCGTACTTCTCTTGGGTAACACTCAACACATAATGCCTTGATAAGTGAAAGATAATTCCCTCACTTACATCACTAGCATTCTAAAATAATCTTTAGGGTAATTAATCCCTCACGTATCTTTCCAACAACTTCTTTGAACTTCCCTCATAACAATTCTATTAGGCTCCCACACATAAGTTGTTCCTTAGGTACCACCTCTTATCAGTTAACCAATTTAATACACTCACTCTACTAGCCCTATGTATAAAAAGGATTAACAAATATATCTCACACATAAATCTAACCAAAGTTTCTATAATCACTATTACTTATTAATTCGTACCACAACCACTCTACACAATACGACACACTTTGGTACATCCATTAAAACAACCACCTCTCTCATAATGAAATGGTATCTCTCTACAACATATATATCTCTTTCACTCCACTCCTATCAATGGTGGTTACAAGGTATAAAAACACACTGAGACCATTTACATCTACTTATCATAGTCCCTTATACTCCAAAACCTCCACCTATGTCCCTCACTAAAAAATTAGCCACTAAGATGGCCAAAACATAGGCCATTCACAATCAAATGCATGGTTCAAGATCACTACATTGTTTATCAAACCTAACTAGTGATTGTTTCTCATGGATGTGTAGGTACCATGCCACATTTAAATTAAATAACTATGTGTGGAAACATAATTCACTACAAAAAGGCTTTACCCAAGACTATCACACATATCATGGCTCACCCAACCCCTTTTTAGAAATTAAAAAATCATGATGTCAAGGAATAAAATTTCATATATCATACACCACATGATATGTAGTTAAATCAGAACCTAACAACCTTTATCTAGATCATAGTAGTAAAATCATATGATAGCTTGGGTGGATTAAATGGTGTTCATCTGAAATCAAGAGATCATACAAATATTCCATAAATTGAGGGTTATGAAATAAAATTGGTGAAATGAAAGAACTTGTGAGAATGAACATAGTTATTTCCTTATCCTCATCGAGAGGAGGCTCCTACTTCTTATAGTTTTTTGATATTCTATGTAATTGTCATCCAGGTTTTCAAGAAGTGGAGAAGGATATAAAAACTAGTGAGGATAAAGAGAATTGGGTGCTATATTTGAGTATAAAACAAAAGAAATATTGAGAAAATATTAATAAAAATATTGTTCTTCATTTAGGAGGAACATCTATTCATGACCTGGAAGATAATAACACAATTTTCTTCCAATGAGGACTCATTGCAGTATGGAAATATGGTTTATGGCACAACATCCCTCTCTAGGACAGAACTACAAAATTACAATGAAGAATTATTATGAAATAAGGTTCTTCAAGATTATAGAAGTAAACTCATATGATATCTTGGGTGGATCAAATGATGTTCACCTGATATCACGATATCATACAAATATACCATAAATTGATGGTTATGAAATAACAATGGTGAAATGAAAGAAGTGTTGAGAATGAACATAGGTCTTTCCTTATCTTCATCGGGAGGAGGCTCCTACTTCTGATAGTTTATTGATATTTAATGTAATTTTCATCCAGGTGCTCAACAAGTGGAGAAGGATATAAAAAATAGTGAGGATGAAGAGCCTTGGGAACTAAATTTGAGTATCCAACAAATGAGTATTGAGAAAATATTAATAAAAATATCATTCTTCATTTATGAGGAACATTTATACATGACCTGGGGGGACATAACAGAATTGTCTTCCTATGAGGACTCATTGCAGTATGGAAATAAGGTTTATGCCACAACATCCCCCTCTAGGACAGAACTAGAAAATCAAAATCCTGAATTGTTGTGAAACAAGGTTCTTCATATCACAACCATACCATTTAAGAACCCATAAAAGTGAAACCCCCATCAGTTATGGAATGATGTACCACCTATAGTAAATTTATTATTCATTACTATGAAAAATGCCTTAAAAAATTCACTCAGTGGCCCAAAAAACTACTACAACACCTAAACAAGTATAAAAACACTCTTTTTAATGTATGAACCTCATGGAATCTCAATATAAGTCCTAATTATTAATAAACCCACTTATTTGGGACACAAAATTCAAATTCCCTCTAAATTCATAAACCCTTAATGACATGGATCATTATTGTCATATTATTGCACAATATAATTTTTTTATGTCAATATATCAATTTATTTATAACACTATAGATAGATACCATAGTTAAATTATTTTAAATAACAATAGTTTTAATAAAAAAAATATCATTTGGAATTGATAATAAATCAACATCATAATTATTTAATCAATGAAAACATTACATTATAGTACACTTAATAATTTCTCATTTGAAATATACAAAAGATTGATGATTTTCTTATTGAATTTATTCTTAGTTTCAGATTTATTTTAGTATTATTAGTTATTTTAATTTTATATTTCATGTTATGGTTTAGAATAAAAAACCATTAATTGGTTCACTTGTACATTGAAAAATATTTCAATCATGTGAATTAGACCTATGTTTTTAGAGGATCAACCTTACTTTACACTACTATAGTAGTTATTAGGTTTGAAAATTTTATATTTTGATCTATAGTGATAAAATACACCAATGATATACATATATATACATATAAGATTTCATGCGAAGAAACTAATGAATATATTTATATGCCTCCTACTATAATTTATAACAAGATTAAGAAAAATAGAATTGTATTCGAGCTACTGTTGTAGAAATTAGCTCAGGCACATAGAAATATGTATTTGAAAAAGAGTCTTGCATTTTATCCCTTGAGGTATGATGTTTTTTTTTCACTTTTATTATTGGATATTTGTTTATTTATGTAATTGGTTTTATATTTTTTCATTTTTATCAATTAAAGATAGTTTATATAAAAATTATTTATCATTTTTTGGATTCAATATTTTGTTTTCGGGGGAATTTTATAAAATTGAAAATGTAATCCATATAAGGTATTATACTATTATTGTTGGCTATTAACCTTAGGATTATAGGACATATTATTAGGGTATCACTCTCAATATTTTCATTAATATGGAAGGGGTATCATAAAGGTTAGGTCATGAAATGTTACATGATAACCATTTATATACCAAATTCTCAAAACCGAAAATTTGGATACAATGGGAGAAATTTAAGTCCACTTCATCATAGATATTTATTTTTCAATAGATTTGAAGTTTGAAATAGAAATGATTTCATTGGAAACACCATAGAATGTTTTTGAATTTATTATTCAACATTTAAAAGGATTCAACATGTCTTTCCTAAGATATTTCTTATCATTATCCTCTGCATTGAAAACATTTAAATAAGTGAAACATATGTTTTAATGTAATTAATTAATAACATTAATTCAGATTAACATAATACAAGATTTACCTCAATGATAATTTTAATATTACATAAGTTGGAAGATGTGTGTTTCACTCATTTTGACCCTTATAAAATGTTCTATGAATTAGTTTTCATGAAAAGGTACAACATCATGTAATATGGTTCATGTTATTTAATTTCATGTTAAAATAAATACCCAATTATAATTTTGGAACTATTGGTGGAATTGAATACTCTTAATATCATAGGAATTATTTCTTTATATTTAATTTCAAAGTGTATAAAGAATATAATATGTTGAATACATTATACATTCAATTTTTATTTTTCATACATATTTGGAAATTGGATTGTGGTGATTGATGTCTTGATTCCTAAATCATAGGTTGAAAGTGGTAAAGGATAAATTACAGTGAATGATAATCATCGTCACAACGATCTTAGGTGTGGGAGAAAAAAATGTTTTGATAGTGTTGATGAGGATAAATGTTTCCTTAATTCCCATAGACTAGGTGAAACTGGAATATTTATTAAACTATAATTGATATGGGGTGTGGGAATCCAAAAATATTTGGAGAACCATTGATTATTGGAGAGTATCACCAATAGAATACTTTACATCCAAAAAATGGATGGTTCTTCCTTCAAAATTATAAAAAAGGTATATAATCCTTTCATAATTCTTCATGAGATAATTATTCTTGAAAAAAAATGTAATTTAAAAAGAAACTTTTGGTGACCATGTATGGTGTTGGAAATAAATCGTTTTATCTATCATTTTTCGAATTTCTAGAAAGTAAAGGCCAATCACTGATGACATAAATGTGTCATTATTTATGAACACATGATAAAATGAAATTGGGAAGGAATTTATATTGACATTAAAGGTTTTTTATCATGGTCCCCGATAGAAAGATATTTTATATGAGTAAATATATATTACTTTAAAATTTAGTTGACTTTATTATATTTTTTGAAAATTATACAATATAGGAAAATGGTCAATAGTTTGTAAAAAAAGATAGTGAAGTTATAATAAGTCCCTATATTTATTATTTTCGATAGGTATCCATGATTTAATTGTATATTTAAGAAATTAAACAAATAAGAAATGAAAATAATCTATAAAAGAAACATAAAATATCATAACTAGATTGATGTTTTTCCAAAGATCATAATCTATATTTTTTTAAGATATTATTAAATAATGTGTATTAGATTATGGTTTATCATGGGAGGATTATTTTCCCTTTAATAATTTTTCCTAAATTAACATATACTAATCCTCAATATTCATGGATCCTTTTTGAATCATTATATTTTAAACCATGTTTCTTACATTTATGATGGTCTAAAAAGGGATAGAATAATTTTATAAGACCTGATTGGGTTCATGAAACTATATATAAGATTTTATTTCATTGGATTATGATCATAAACACTCATATGACATAGAAATTTTATTCACACTATCACTAATATCAAAAAAATTATCAGAGTTCTAGTATTTATATATGTTTCAACTTGATTTTTAAATATTGGTCTTGGGAACTGGGAAAAATTAACAACATGATATATTAAACTGTTAGAAATTTCGAAGAGAATATGGAATGTGTAATTTTTTCTATCCTTAATACATTAATATAATTTTATTCACTATGTACTCTATATTTATCAGTAATAAAACTATAATATTTAACCTTATCATGTTATCGTTTTGGATACAATTTATTTAAATATTGATTCAACTTTTATCGAAAATAACATATGTAATATAAGTCAATATAAAATGTTCAAGAGTAATGAATATTCCAACAGATCATTTATTATATAAACATGACTATGTTTATGAAGAGACCTAGGACAAGGAATATACTATTTGAAAAGAATGGATATATCACTTTTTTTGTAGGATGATCATGATAAGTTTCCAATAATGAAAAGTCACATGTTGGGGATAATTGTAATTCAACCATTTTAGGTATGTTTTTGGCATTATTATTTTTATTGAGTTTTTTTATAAAAAATAAAAAATTATTTATTCTGAGTATTTAGAAATTAGATACATTATTAAGAAAACAATTCAATTTCATGGAACTAACCATATAGAGATCAATTTTTATGGTAGTGAAGCTGATAAATATACTATCCATTTAGGATAATCATATAACTGTTAGAAATATATTGAAAAATATGTAATACAATTTTCAATTTAATCAATAATTTTTTCATTTTTTCGTTTTAATGTCTAAGGACCTTAAAAGGTAAAATGGTAGTTTCACCATAGTATAAAACATTAAAAAAATAGTTTGATTGTATTATTGGTTGTAGAATATAAAGTGAAAGAATCAAATATTATTTATATTCTTTTGATCTACATGGTCCTCAAGGAATAATAAATATTTTCAAAAAATATTTATTTATTTTAGAAGATTAAAGAGTAATATCTTATATATGGGAGATTGAATGAAAATATTGAAATTACAATTTCATCTTAAATAGAGTGATTTTATATGGCGTGGTAGAATTTATGTGATCATGTATTAATCTATATACCTCTAATTTTAGGAATTTTATTTGAAACACATTGTTATCTAATAGAAATAATTTATTGTTTACTTATATAATGATAAGGAGGTGTAATCAAAAGGCCATATATAAGTAAGGTATCATGTTTTAGGATTTATAGATCATACATTATATGTTAGTTTAAATCTATAATAATATATATTTAAGAGGGGAGTTAATTGGAGGTTATTCATGTGATTAATGAGTGAAATTAAAGGGATTATAGGATATTGAGGAGTGGATCAGTATGCCACAAAAAATGTCCTTTTATTATTTTAGAGATCCTCCCAAGTGGCTCTCTTTATTTTTCCTCTTTGTGAAAAGAAAATACCAATAATTAAAAAGTTTTATTCTTTTATCAAAGGAAGTCAGTCATCAAGTGGTGATAATAAAATATTTAAAGATAATGATCGATCCATGATTGTCTATGATGATCAAATGTTGATGATATGGTGTATACACCATGAGGTAGGAAATTTTGTTTTTCTTTATCTACCATGTTCTTCATGTGTTTAATCTCCCTCACTAAGATCAAACATCGTAAAAATTCTTCTTGACAGTAATGAGATATGAGAATTTTATAATATATAAGATAATATCCAATTTTTCCAATTATGTTAAGAAAGAATATATTTTCAAAAAATGAATATAAGTGAATGTGAATTTGATTATTTCAGGGACATAAAAATTAAATTTTATTCCACTAATTATTATGATAAATAAGAAATTATTTTTGAAAATATAACACTGTGATTAAAGTGTTTTTAATTTAGAAGAAACATATGATAGATAATAATAATTATTTTACTATTTTTATTATTATTTTGGATAATGAAATACTGCATTGATGTGTGTAATTTTATCATCTAATTTATATAGAAAAGAAATTAATATTCACTTTTTACCCGAGTTCTTGATTATTTATGTGAAATGATCTTTTTATTATTTTGAATAATGTATTTTTGTTTATTTTTTACAATTTATTAATGTTTTCGATTTTACAAATTATGGTAATAAAATTTATACTATTATTATTGTTTTCATCATTGGATGGTGATTTTATCATGACATACCATAACGATAAATTAATAATGAAGATGAACAGATAGAGCTATTTGTATAGTTAATCTATTTTTATTATATTTTTTATTCTAGCCTTCTAATTTTCACAAAATAAATGATATGTAAATATCATTTTTGGTGGTGGGCTACCAACTGACCAACATTAATTTTCTATATTCCTATCAATTCTATGTGTCATGGTTCATTCATGATTGTCTAGTTTGAAAAATAGAGGTCAGTCGGTGCCTTGGTTCCCTATTGGGTGATCATGGTGTCATTAAATAGTGATAGTAATGATGGTCAGTGGTGGTGATAGGTTTTAGACGAACATCATTGAGGTGTGATAGTGGTTCCATGAAAAATAGATTCTATATAAACCAGTGTCATTTTGGATGTGATTGTGACAATGGAATTCACGGTGAGAGATCAATGTCCCAATGCTCAAGAATTGTTCTAACTAAACAATCTGTAGTCCATCATCACACATCATGTATGCTTCTTATTATGATTTCCTTATTTTAATTACTGTTTTGTGACATGTAACCCACTATAAATCTAATATTGTGACGCAGACTCAATTTCATAACATTTCTTCATAATTTTAAATAAAACACATTATATATCACGAGATCTTATGCTTTAGTATTTAATATTAGTACAAACTAGGTTTACAAGGAAGAAGCATATGTCATGTGGCCAATGACCATTAAGTGTTTTATGGGAATTGTTGTTTTAGCATTGATGTGTTTTAATAACCATGTACACACATAAAACATTCATATCGTGTGTACTATAGAGATGTAAATTACTATACACATGGCCAGTTCCCTTAGCATATCCCCAAACGTATTCATTTTCCAATTTCAATAATACTACAGAACATATATTGTGAGTACATTTCATATACTATGTCACAAGACATGGAATCTTCCTGAAGCGTGCACCCGATGTAATGAATCATGTTTATAGTTTTTAATTTTTGAATTAATGATTTATTTAATGGAAAAAAATGATCTTGAAGAAATTTACTTATTTATTTTTATTTTCTTATAAATTGATGAACAATTTTTTTTGGTGTTTAAAATTTTACTATTTGGTTACTGAATAATAAATGTTTATTATTTATGCAGAATAAATAATAGTTTGTAATTAATAAATTTTTTATTTTAATGTGTATTTGGAACTTTATAGTAGAAATTTTGGATTGAATTAATGATAATAAAATTATTTTGTTTGTTATTATTATATTTTTCTTGTGGAAATTATATTTGTGTGAGGTAACTACACGTGTATACACACACACACACACACACACACACACACACACACACACACATTTGTGTGAATTTGTGTGTCTATATATACATATATACATACATACATACATACATACATACATACATACATACATACATACATACATACATACATACATACATACATACATACATATATATTTGAATTCTTATTAAATATTTGGGTTAATTTAAATATATATATACATACCCACACATGGAATGGCTATGTGTCTTTATATATATTGGTTAATTTCATAAATGTGTATATATATTGGAAGTGATATATATGTGCACGTGTGATTATGATATTATATATATATGTTAATTCTTATTAAATATGTGGGTAAATTTTAATATATATATACACACACAAATGTGTTATGGGCTTGGCATACTTTGTTTGGAGCAATCATAGAAGAAATAATAATATAATAAATATATAAATTAATAAAAAAATGAGGGTGTGTAACCAGTGTGTTGAGTAATGTAATATATATATATATATATACAGGTGACCTAAAAAATAATTATAATAATATAATGTAAATAAATACATAGGTTAAATGGAAAAATATAAAATAAAAATATATATATATACTAATGGAAGAGGTGGGCCATGGGGTGTGTAATCAAAAGATAGAGAAGGATGTTCCAGGTAATGTGCATGGATTAAATTTTATAATAATAATAATATTATTATTATTATTATTAAATAGAATTAATTAAAATGGATAAAAATTTATTATATAAAGTGAAAATGAGATGTCCCATTTCAATGTACATTGTGAATGGGAGAAATAAATACCTTCTCATATATATTCACCTCTCTCTTCTATTATCTCTCCTCACTATCCAAAATTATCATAAATTAATTATTTGATATCATCCCCATTATTTATCTTAATGACATGCCATCCATTGTATTGGATTCATAAAAATTAGGGATAGGTAAATATCATATATTTTGTTATAAGTGTCATATTTTTTTATAAAGATTTAATTAAACATAAATTTATTATTTATTTAATATTTTTTTATATTACTCAGAATGAACCATCGTCAGTAGCATTGGATTCATCTTGATAAGGGAATGATAAGTCCTAAATTCATTTTTAAAGGCGCAGAAGTATTTTTAATAGATTTAAATAAATTCAAATTTCATGTTTTAAACATTTAAGATAGTGATTATTTTTATTTAAGATTCATTCAATATTGTTTCTTAGTGGTGGATCGATGATGGTTTATGGGTTCATCATATTTGGTGCATATGGTCTTGAGATATCCCATTATTTCATTGTGTAGTTTTATTTGTATGTGATGTGTGACCACATTGACATAATGTTTTTTTATCCTCCTCAAATTAATATTTTAACGAAGACAAAAAATTAGTAGACAAAGACCATTCCATGGGTCTCAAGTGCAGTGTTATCAAGTAGATAATGGGACTTAATCCACAACATATAGTGTTCCAATCTATGTGTCTTGAAAGGGAATCATATTGGGGACATGGGGGGTGTTAGAACCACAAATAAGGACTAATGTGATTCAAAATATTTCTATGATGAATCCTATATTTGAATGAATTAAATTTTAATAACATTGATAACCACTTATTATATTTTCAATTATCGAATTCTTATTCAATGGATAATTGACTCGTATAATGATGAACATGTGATTATGATATTTTCTATATATTTAATGATTTATTTATTATACATGATTGACTGACCTTAGCTGTATTTCTAAGGATCAGGTGTTCCCTTTTTATATACAGTTCATGGGAACTTGGATGTATTTACTTAGATCTGGAGTGACCCTTATTATATATAGTTAGGGGTCCTTGGATGAATTTCCTCAGATCTAGTTTAACCATTATCATTATACATGGTTGGGGGACCTTGGATATATTTTATTTGATTTGGTGTTCCCATTATTGTATATAGTTGGGGGACCATTAATGTATTTACTTGGATCAATTGTGCCCATTATTATATATAGTTTGGGGACTTTATACTTAGTTACTTGAATCTAGTGTGCCCATATTCTTATATTCCAGATAGTTTTACTATGAACATAGAGTACTGGAACATGATAAAGTAGGTTTTGTTAGCTTGATGTTCCACCATGTACCTTATGGTTAATAGTAGAACTATTACACAATGGTTATGCTAATATTTTTTCCTTTATATTCAAATAAAAATATATTTTTACTCAGGTTGGATATACTTTTGATAACATTTGGGTTGGCCTACTGAGTTATACTCACACCATGATCAGGGAACTGATGGTGTATCACACAGACTCCAATAACTCGAAGTCAATGTTTACTTTAATACATTGGAAAAAGATATATGGGATCACATCGTAAATGATAAAATGGTTTAAAAATCATGGAAATATAGATATATTCATTATCCACAAATTACATTGGAAATATAAAATCATATCATAAAACATTCACATGTATTTTAAATCATTAAAAATATTATTATTTATATAGTAGGGAATGGAAAACAAACAAATGTTGAGCTCAGATTCTTATTAAGGGTTATGTATAGTGAATTCTATCATGCATAAATAAGGAATAATAAATATGAAAGGGTAGATAATAAAATAATTTTAAATTCAATCAGTAACTTTAATTATTGAACCTACATAACTAATATCAATATAGAAATCACATTGATAATTGAAACTGAATTCTCAATAAAAAAAATGAATAAATAATTAAATTCCATAACATTTCATCATGGCCTCATCCATGTTATCATGAATCATGTTATCATGTCCCTTATCAATACATCATTATTAATAAATGGGTTAGTGTAAGCTAGATACACAGCTAATATGGCATGCATATTATTGTGTCTCATGATTCCAGTCGATACATTGATTGGTTATCTATAACTAGGCCCCAACCATCAATTTCATGTCTTATTCATTCCTCTTATATTAAATTATGAATAAAATTCATTCTCAAAAAACCTTATAAATCCAAACTTATCTTTATTGAGTCAAGAATAAATAATATATCCTAAGTCAAGGAAATAGTCATTCTCAATAAAATTCCTTCATCTGATAGCATATATTAACGTCTTAAATGGTTTTTACATCATCACTATAACATAAATGATATTTAATTCATCCATGATATTAAAAATATGGCCATAAAAGAGAGAAATAATAAACAATGATTAATTGAGAGTGATAGAGAGCGGGATCAAAAGAAATTTAATGATATCAAAATAGGGTATAAAACATTATCAATAAAGGATTATGGAAGACCATTGATGTCATGACTTGAACTACCAGGTCATGTGTGGTTAGTGATATGCCGAGTGTGACCCCTTAAGCATGCCTTCAATAGGTCAGGATCTTGTAAAAAGTGATGAGTAGACATATCTCACACATGAGCGGCCTTAGCCTAAGTACCTCTGAGAACATAGATCTCTAAATACACATAAATTAATACAAGGTAAAACAAAACTAATATCATATTTCATGCATAACATCTATCCCACATCAGAGTATAAAAAAGTACATGAATGAAAAACGTTCCAAATACAAGCCTATCCAAAATTTTGAAAAATTAGTCCATCCTACTCAAAGGATAGGACTAAAATCAAATGTTACACTTGGCACAAACTAGGGAATGTCGATCTCACTATTCTATATGTTCTCCTGCCCCCCCTAACACATAGTCAAAAGGTATTTCATATACATAATACATGAAATGTGTGGACATAGTCCATACAGGGGTGAGTATAATAATAATTAGTAGGGGACTCTGAAATCACCACACATAAAGCATAAATAGGGTAGTTATATCAACATAATGAATATATTTTAATAATAAAATGATATATAAAAATAATAACACCAATATATACTCATAAATTACACTAAGACATAGAGTGGTCTCAACCATATTGGCATCCATAAGATTTTTCTTGAGGATTCAAGGTAATTCAGATTTGGGAGAACTCACTCCAAAATCCTTCATATCACTTATATCACTCACTTGTTAGGGTGTTCTCATTAGTCCACTCTAAATAAGTACTCACCGGATCATATAAGATCTCTATACATAGCTAGGAGAAGTCACCCCGGGCCCCGGGCCTGGGGCTTAATATAATTTTATGGTTATATTAATGTTATTATATATTGTGGAAATCTTTTTGAAATATCATGTTTTAGAAAGTAAGTTTATATGGATGACACGTATGTCCTTTGAAAATATTTTCATACATTACAAGTTTTCATGGACAAATGTGCTCTTTTTTTCTTTTTATATCCCTTATTGAGCTTTTTTATCTCATAATAATTTTTAAATTCTTTGTATATGTTATAAGGATGTGTAATACAATGAATGATTCCATGTTAAATGATTGAATTCTTGTCAATGAGATCATGTTTTAATTGAAATGTTTTGTATTTTGGAAGAAAAAATACTGTTATTTTGGTATCCACTATATATTAATGTGTAATGTTTTGAATGTATGATATCCTAATTCTTTAATGTTATAAACATGAAAAGATACTAAATCAAAAAATTAAGTGATTTCTTGAATAAATTCAAGGTTACGTAATGTAATAAGGCCGAGTCTTTATAGTTGGTTTCATATGATGGTTTAGATGACATTAGGGGCCAGGATGATGGTAATATAATACCATAAATGTTTTTTAATCTATGGTTTATTTGAAATTTATTATCATTTAAAAATTATAATGTTTCTTTGATGAAGATATGTTTTTTCAGAATGGGTTTCCATAGAAGAAACAGTGAAGATGAAGGGCAGAGGCACTAAAAGAATGATATCCTCCCAAATCTGCACCCTGGAATGGTATGGATAGAAACTGAGCAGTTTGTGACAGTAATGGCTCAGTTAATGCATGAAATAAATGGATGTATCATCCATGTAAGATAACAACCAGAGGTACCACAATAGAACAAGACAGTAGTGGAACATTTTATGAGACAACGCCCTCAGAAATTCAATGGATCTTCTGACCTAGTTGTGGTATAAGGATGGATTAAAACCCTTTAAAATATATTTGATGTTATGGGATGTTTAGATAATAAAAACGTATGGTTTTCCATTTACAAATTTTAATGTGAATTTGATCAGTTGTGGTCAATGGTAATGAATATTAGGGATATATAGGATATTGATTCCTTAGAGTGTGATGAATTTAAAAGTCTTTTCCTTGAAAAATATTTTCCTAAGGTGGATGACTTATGATGGAGGAGAAATTAATTTAATTGAAGAAAAAGGAAGAATATTCAGTGGATTTTTATGAAGTAAACTTCACCTGACTGGTGAGGTGTGCTCCAAATCTTATTTTGGTTCTTGATAGCAAAAGTAACCACTTTTACTCAAGACTGAATCCTAGGTATCTAAGGGTGTTTCCCTCCCGTGAATTCAAAAGTTATGAGAAACTTATCGCACGTTCTTAGAGGATATTGATGGAGTTTGTTGATGATCACATGAATTTTTGAAACAAAGAGAAGAAAAGGTAAAGATGGAATGGGATGGGTATGAATCAATCAATGAAACCTGATGGTATGAAAGTACAGTTTCCTATTTCTGAAAAGTGTGGGAAAAAGCACCATGGTGAATGATTTTCCCAAATAGGGAAGTGATTCGATGTGGTATGTTTAAACATATGGCCATAGATTATAATGAAAATGATTCAAATGAAGATCCTTATAAGAAAAATGTTAAGTGTTTTGAATGTAGTGGGATGGGTCATTATGAAAATTTTTGTCGAAAGAGAGGTCCAAATGATGAAAAGAAGTCATAATATAAGCAGAAAGGTGTAGTGAGATCTTTTGCAACTACTTCAGCAGATGTATGGTTATCCAATGAAGTTGTATTAGGTAATTTTTTGTTTACTTAGATTTTTATAATGTTTTAATTTATACGGGTTCTACATATTCCTTCATTTTTTAGAAATTTTCTTATAAATTGGAAATATCACACCATCAAATGAGACCAAAACCTGTTGTTAAAACACATGGGGGAAATATTATTGAAAATTGTAATTATAAGAATCATTTTATTATGGTATGTGGGAAGAATTTACCTCAAACAATTTTTTCCCCTTAGTAGAGTTTTTGGTTATTCTTGGAATGGATTGGCTTTCTAGTTATCATGCAAAGATTTAATTTTTCAGATAAAGAAGTTGTTTTTCAGAAAGTTTTACAGTTTATATATAATAACTAATCAATAAAATTGATAAAAATTTTGGAAGCTGAGAAAATGTTGAAGGATGGAAATTAATGTTATATTTACCACATTGTTTAAAACAAGGGAACTGTTCAGATTAATGATGTTCCAGTGGTAAATGAATACCTTTGATGTTTTTCCTGATGAGTTACCCATTATCATACCTAATCGGGAAGACGAATTAACAATTCACTTAGTTCATGATTTTAATCCATTTTTAAACCCCTATATCATATGTATCAAAAATAGAACTTCTTGAATTGAAAAATTAGTTGCACAATTTGATTGATAAATCCTTTATTCGTCCTACCACTTCACCATTGGGTTCTCCTATTTTGTTCGTTAAAAAACACAGTTCTATTAAACTTTTCATTGATTATAGGTCATTAAATAACATCACTGTTAAAAAAATTACCCTTTTTCTTATATCAATGACTTTCTTGATCAGCTTCTAGAGGCTCAGTACATTTCCAAGATTGACATGAGATCTGGATACCATCAGCTGAAGGTGAATGAAGATGAGATTCTGAAAACATCTTTTCCTACTAGATATTGGAATTATTAATTTTTTTGTTATTTCATTTAGGTTAACTGATGCACCAATTGTATACATTAATATTATAAATATAATATTTCATTATTTCTTGGATATGTTTGTGGTTGTGTTTATTAACGACATTATTTTATTTTCTAGGAGTAAAGAAGAGCTTGAAAAACATATAAGGGTTGTTTTAAAAACCTTAAAGGAAAAGTAACTCTATGGAAAATTCAGAAAGTGTGATTTTTGGTTAATGTAAATTTATTTTCATGGGGAAATTGAAAATAAGGATGGAATAATAGTTGATCCTGCCAAAACAAAGGTAGTTGATGAATGGCCAAGACCTGAAAATGTTACAATGATTTGTAGTTTTCATGGATTAGCAGGTTATTAATGAATATATGTTAATAAATTTTCATGGTTATCTATCCAACTAACCATGTTAACGTGATCAGGGGATAAATTTATTAAGACATTAGAATGTGACTTTTTAGGGAACTGAACAAGAGATTGGTGAATGCTCCAGTTGTGTCCTTTCTTTCCCAAAATGGTGAGTTTATCATCTATAGTGATGCTTCTTTAAATGGAATTGGTTTTTTTATGTATAATGATAATGTAATAGCTTATGCTTCAATACAACTAAAACCCCATGATTTAAATTATCCCACACATGATTTATAATTGGTAGATGTAGTTTTTTTCATTGAAAATTTAAAGGAATAATTTCTATAGAGCCAAATGACAAATATATACTATACATTAAAGTCTGAAGTATATATAAAATCAGAAAGAATTAAAAACAAGGTAGAGAAGATGGCTTGAACTGATAAAGGATTATGATTTCACGATGAATTACCATCTATGAAAATGAAAACAATGTGGTAGATGTTGAGTCAATAAGGCTATTCCATCCGGATTTCTTCAACAACTATGATTCTCTTATTTTGAAGAACATTAAGTTGAATGGGTGTGAAGATATTGTTGTGTCCAAACCGGGGAATCAAGATGATGTTTGTTCGGAGTGTAAGAAAAATAATAAAGAGTAGTCAAAATATAAAGGCATAAGAAAAATGAAAGATCAGCGTCTAACCAAAATAATTTTCAGAGTCTGAATAAATTCAAAGTGTATAAAACAAAGATGATCAGATTCTGTTTAATATGTGAATTCGGAATGCGAATTCAGAATGAGAATTTGTCATTAGAATTCGTAATGAGAATTCATCATCAGAATTCGTAATGAGAATTCATCATCAGAATTCTTAATGAGAATTTATCGTCAGAATTCGTAATGAAAATTACTCATCAGAATTCGTAATGAGAATTGATCATCAGAATTCGCAATGAGAATTCATCATCAGAATTCGTAATGAGAATTCCTCATCAGAATTTGTAATGAGAATTCCTCATCAGAATTCGTAATGAGAATTTATCATCATAATTCGTAATGAGAATTAATCATCAGAATTCTTAATGAGAATTCCTCATCAGAATTCGTAATGAGAATTCCACATCAGAATTCGTAATGAGAATTCCTCATCAGAATTCTTAAGAAGAATTCGTTGTCGAACTTCAGAAGGATTCGTATCCTGAATCTAGAGTAAAACTGTATCCGGAATTCGGAATGAAACTTTATCACAGTTCTCATTCTGGATTTCAGAGTGAAACTTTATCACAGTTCTTATCCAGAATTTGGATCCTAAAACAGAATACCTCATATCAACGTTTCAAGAAATTCCGAGAAAGTAGAAATGAATCTGAATCTTATACTTAAGAAAAATATGAATGAAAATATGATAAGGATAATTTTTCTTCCAAAAACAATTTTCCTTATAAATGAAATTTTCCTTAAAAAAGCAATTTTCCTTATAAAAACAATTTTCCTTATAAAAGAAATTTTCTTAAAGATATGGTGTTTGTGATTTTCAAAACAACATGGAATGGAAAAGTCATAAGGAAAGCCTTATTGACTCAACAATATCTCCCTTTTTGGAAATCACAAACATCCTTGAAAAATAAATTCTAAGAAGAAAGAAAAACATTAAGGCTTATCTTCCTTTGCTTTACGGATATTGATGAATACGACTAACTCCCCCTTATTCTTTGATACTCTAAGGATCGTATTCTAGATTTCCGGAATGACATTTCATTACGAATAAGAAGGTCTTCTTTAATGAAAATCTCCCCCTTAGATAAGCTCTTATTAAAGTTCTCTTTCCTTAACGATCTTTTTCTTCTCCCCCTTTGTGATTTTCAAAAAGAATTCGAGGGAATGGAAAGTATAACAAAGTACCTGAAAAATCAGTAATAACAACAGAAGAATCGACAATCACAATTCTCTTTAAGTTTGAAATCTCGGCATCAAAGAATATTAGATACAACAAAAAGATCGGATTTACCTATTTCGGATCTTTTTCCTTCGAAATGATCCCCTTAAGAATAGTCTGGATCTTCTTCAGGACTTTATTATCTTTTTTAGCTAGCTTCTCTAAGACCACTATTCTTGCAGATTGAGCTTCAATCTTTTCTTCCTGGGCTTTCAGCTTTTCTTCCTGAGCATTGATCTTTTCTTACTGAGCCTTCATCTTTTCTTGAAACTCAATCCGATGATCTATTTCAAATTTCCAGTTTTGAGAGACAGAATTTAGCATCCCATTCAGATCTCTGACTTCTTGATTCCGAAATTTCTTTTCATCTGTCAGCTTCTCTTCAAAGGAAGAAGTCAGCTCATTTATCTTCATGTCCTCAGTCTCAAAAGCATCTTTAACATTGTCTTGAAATTCATAGAATAGACTCATCTCTTATACAGTCTTCTTTGACCAGTTTTTCATCCTCTTGAAAGATTTTCTATGGGCTTCGTAGCCAACAAAGAACATTTTGAACTGAGCATCTATTTCAACACACTTGTCCATAACCATAGATACGGAGTCTGATTTCTGATTTAAAGCATGTTGGAGCATCTGACATCTTGAGTCAATACTTGAGAAGGTCGGAAAGGTTCCCACCAACTTCTTTAAAGACTGGACAAAAAATTCATGCCCCACCGAAGATGACTCCGAATCCGAAACTTTTCTTAGAGAAATTTCTTCCTCAATAAGGTCAAGCTTTCTTTTTTAAGAACTACCAACTTCCTTTCTCTTTACCACCACTGAACTCGGAGTATCAGCAACATTCGAAGGGACCTGTACACGTTTCACTCCAGGAAGAAACCTTGATTTTCCGAAAGAGATTACAGCTGAACAAGGTGATCAACTCGAGTAGATTAAACATGTGTAAGAGGAAGAAGTAGTTGCTGGAGGAAGTGGTGAAACATGAGATTTATTGAAAGAAGTAGATGATTATAAGGTGTTGCCTTCGAAACACCTGTCACTCCAAACTTCAGAGGCTGAATCCTCTACGTTAGTAACCCGAGAGAAGGATAAGAATGAGGAAGATGTTGTTCAAATAGTTTTTGATGATATTATTCAAGTATCTACTAGCAAGAAAAAAACTCCAGATCAAGAATCGATTCCGAAAAAAGACGAAGGAAAGAAAATTCTTGCTGATACTCAGAGTTCAGTGGTGGTAAAGAGAAAGGAAGTTGGTAGTTCTTCAAAAAGAAAGGTTGAACTTATTGAGGATGAAATTTCTCCAAGAAAAGTTTCGGATTCGGAGTCATCTTCGGTGGGGCATGACTTTGTTGTCCAGTATTTAAAGAAGTTGGTGGGAACCATTCTGACCTTCTCAATTATTGACTCAAGATGTCAGATGCTCCAACATTCTTTAAATCAGAAATCAGACTCCATATCTATGGTTATGGAAAAGTGTGTTGAAATAGAGGCTCAGTTCAAAACGTTCTTTGTTGGCTACGAAGCCCATAGAAAATCTTGCAAGATGATGAAAAACTAGTTGAAGAAGACTGTAGAAGAGATGAGGCTATTCGATGAATTTCAAGACAATGTTAAAGATGCTTTTGAGACTAAGGATAGGAAGATAAATGAGTTGACTTCTTCCTTTGAAGAGAAGTTGACAGATGAAAAGAACATTCGGAATCAAGAAGTCAGAGATCTGAATGGGAAGCTAAATTCTGTCTCTGAAAACTGGAAATTTCAAAGAGACCATCGGATTGAGTTTCAAGAAAAGATGAAGGCTCAGGAAGAAAAGATCAAAGCTCAGGAAAAAAGTTGAAAGCCCAGGAAGAAAAGATTGAAGCTCAAACTGCAAGAATAGTGGTCTTAGAGAAGCAAGCTGAAAAAGATCATAATGACATGAAGAAGATCAAGACTATTCTTAAGGGGCTCATTTCGAGGGAAAAAGATTCGAAATAGCTAAATCTGATCTTTTTCTTGTATCTAATTTTCTTAGTTGCCGAGACTTCAAACTTAATGAAAATTGTGCTTGTCGTTTCTTTTGTTGTTATTACTGATTTTCAGGTACTTTGTTATACTTTCCATTCCCTCAAATTCTTTTTGAAAATCACAAAGGGGGAGAAGAAAAAGATCCTTAAGGAAAAAGAACTTTAATAAGAGCTTATCTAAGGGGGAGTTTTTCATTAATGAAGACCTTCTTATTCGTATTGAAATTTCATTCCGGAAATCTAGAATACGATCCTTAGAATTTCAAAGCCTAAGGGGGAGTTAGTCATATTCATCAATATCCTTAAATCAAAGGGAGATAAGCCTTAATGTTTTTCATTCTTCTTAGAATTTCTTTTTCAAGGATGTTTGTGCTTTCCAAAAAGGGGGAGATTGTTGAGTCAATAAGGCTTTCCTTATGACTTTTACATTCCTTCTTGTTTTGAAAATCACAAACACCTTATCTTTAAGAAAATTGCTTTTATAAGGAAAATTGATTTATAAGGAAAATTGCTTTTATAAGGAAAATTTCTTTTATAAGGAAAATCGCTTTTGTAAGAAAAATTATCCTTATCATATTTTCATTCATATTATTCTTAATTATAAGATTCAGATTCATTTCTACTTTCTCGGAATTGCTTGAAACTATGATATGAAGTATTCTGTTTTAGGATCCGAATTCTAGATAAGAACTGTGATAAAGTTTCACTCTGAAATCCAGAATGAGAACTGTGATAAAGTTTCATTTCGAATTCCGGATACAGTTTTACTCGAGATTCAGGATACGAATCCTTATAAAGTTGGACAAAGAATTCTTCTTAAGAATTCTGATGAGGAATTCTCATTACGAATTCTGATGAGGAATTCTCATTACGAATTCTGATGAGAAATTCTCATTACGAATTCTGATGATGAATTCTCATTACGAATTCTGATGATAAATTCTCATTACGAATTATGATGATGAATTCTCATTACGAATTCTGATGAGGAATTCTCATTACGAATTCTGATGATGAATTCTCATTACCAATTTTGATGATAAATTCCCATCACGAATTCTGATAAGGAATTCTCATTACAAATTCTGATGATGAATTCTCAATAAAAATTCTGATGATGAATTCTCATTATGAATTTTGATGATGAATTCTCATTACGAATTCCGATGACGAATTCTCATTCCGAATTCGCATTCCGAATTCACCTATTAAACAGAATCTGATCATATTTGTTTTATACACTCTGAATTTATTCAGACTCCGAATATTATTTTGGTAAGACGCCGAAAATTCATTTTTCTTATGGATTTATATTTTGACTACTCTTTATTATTTTCCTTACACTCTGAACCTTCACTCCAAAGCTTTCATTCCGGACTTTTGAGTTAGAATTAAAACGATGTTGTACATTCTGTTACACTTGTTTTGTTATAAAATGATGTCGTCCTTTCTGTTTTAAACTAACCATTGGCTAAGTGACACGTGTAGAGGTCCCTCCTATTTTTAAGGAATATATGACCATTGGGAAGGAGGTTGACCTTACCTATAAATAAGAGCTCATTTTTAAGATCTCATAACACACAACAATGATTTTTGACATTGTGCATACATGCTGTTGAAGTGATTTCTAGAGAGAGAGGCTCTTATTAACTCTCAAAGCTTTGTGCGACTCCGAATGTTGGTGATTACATTCGAGGAAATCTAAGACTCCGGAGAGAGTAACCAGATCTAAGTCTAAGAAGATGGTAATTCAGTCAGATTCAAGTGAAAGTGAAATATCAGAAAATGAATTAAAAAATCTTGCTCGAAGGATGAACAAGATAGCTGGCGAGAGAAATTTCCAATCCAAGTATAATAAAAAGGAAAGGAAAGATAAGAAAGATGGAGAAGTTACTTGTTATGAATGCAAGAGAGTTAGACATATAAGACCAGATTTCCCTATTCTCAAAAAGAAATAAAGGAAAGAAAGACATTCAGACAGGAACAGAAAGAAGTATTATAAAGCAAAAGCTAAGAACGTTTTGAAAGCTAATGACACCTGGTGTGCCAGTGGTGGTGACTCTTCAGATGAATCTTCTGATTATGAATCTTCAGGATAGAAGAATCTTGATCATATAGCTAGATTAACTATTGATAATCATTGTTTTATGGATAAGGTATGAAATGCTGAATCATTGACCAATGTTTCTTTAAATTCCAATGATAGTAAGTATTATAACTCTTCTGATGAAGAATCATCTTCTGATGAGGAAAATACTTTACCTACTTTTGAAGAAGTCTCTAGGTTTTCTGAACTTCTTGAAATTGAGAATTCCAAACTCAATAAGAAACTTGATAAGGCAAACTCTAAAATTCTATTCTTACAAAAGAGATATCAGATCTTTCTAAAGATCTTGATAAGAAAAATGCTGATTTTGAAATTATTTCAAAAAATCTTGAGGAAGTAAGTTCTGAGAAGAACAAACTTTCTAAAGAATTATAAAACGTAATTTCTAATAAAAATGTATTTTAACCTAGATCTAGTTCTAAAACTAATGATTTTGAGGATAAAAACTTGGTTGTAAAACTCAAGTCCGAAATTTTTTCCTTAAAGAAGTGTTTATCAAACTTTACCCATGGTAAGGAAAATTTTGATAAAATGTATTCCCAAATACAACCTTTAAGAAATAAATCCGGATTTGGTTATACCCATACAAAACCAATTTTCAGTAACAATTATTTTGTTCTTCAAAGTGCCCCATTTTGTACCAAGTGTCAATGTGGTGGTCACTGGGCAAAGAATTGTTCTTTAAAAAAAACCAATCTCTAGTATTTCACAAAGCTTACTTTTCTAAGAAGATGTGGGTACCTAAAATTTTATTGTCTGGAAATCTCGGATCCAAACAAGTTTGGATTCCGAAAGTCTAATTTTCTTCTTGATTTCAGGAAAATAAAGAGAGTACCAGCAACAATACATGGTATAGGGATAGTGGATGTTCCCGACACATGACTGGTAACAAAATCTATTTTGAAAAGATTGTCAAAACGAAAGGAGGAAAGGTAACTTTAAGAGATAATGCTAAGGGTGAGATTTTTGGTATTAGTAATATTGTTTTTCTTGGTAAAACTTTGATTTCAAATGTTCTTTTTGTTAAGGGTCTTAAGAACAACCTTATTAGCATAAGTCAGTTATGTGATGAAGGTTACCGTGTGAATTTTAGGAATGATAAGTGTTTCGTTCACAATTCCACGGAAGAATTTATTCTCTCAGCCAATAGGCAAGAGAATGTCTACACATTGAACCTAGAAGACCTCAGGAGTCAAGATTTACCTTGCCTAAGTGCAATAGAAGATCATTCCTGGTTATGGCATAGAATACTAAGTCACTGTAACCTTAGGAACTTATGTAAACCCTCTAAGAAGAAACTATTTACGGATCTATAGGAGATTAGATTTGATTCTTCTAAAGTTTTTGATCCTTTTCAATATGGTAAGCAACATAAATATAGTTTTAAATCAATCGGTGATGTCTCAACAATCGATGCATTACAGTTAGTGTACATGGATCTTTTTGGTCCAATACAAACTGGAAGTATTGGAGGCAAATACTATGTGTTTGTTCTAGTTGATGATTACACTAGATTTACTTGGGTTTATTTTATAGCAAAGAAATCTGATGCTTTTTATTATTTCAAAAGTTTTAGAGTTCAATTTAAAAATGATAAAAACCATCCATTGAAAACTATTCATAGTGATCATGGAGGAGAATTTCAAAATTCGGATTTTGAAACTTTTTGTAGTAGAAAAGGTATTACTCACAATTTCTCAGCACCTAGTACTCCTCAACGGAATGGTGTAGTTGAAAGAAGAAATAAAATTCTCCAAGAGATAACTAGAACAACGTTGAGTGAATATTCTATTGCTAGACATTTCTGGGCTGAAACTGTAAGTACTGCTTGTTATACTATAAATCGAGTTTTGATTAGACCCTTTCTTAATAAAACTCCTTATGAGTTATGGAATGGTAGAAAACCAAGACTATCCTACTTCAAGGTTTTTGGTTGTAGATTATTCATTTTGAATACTAAAGATAACTTACATAAATTCGCACCAAAATCTGATGAAGGAATTTTCTTAGGTTATTCCACAACATCTAAGGCTTATAGAGTTTTTAATAAAAACACTTGTACTGTTGAAGAAACGGTACATGTAAAATTTGATGAGTCGGATCCTTTTGTTTTTTAAACACCTCAACCTACATCCTCAGATGTGTTTTCAAAAACTGATTATCATCCTTTGATAGAAGAACCTTCTGATAAGGATAATGTTCAAGAAGATATTCCTGAAACATTTACCCCAAAAGATTTTCTACCCTATGTTGATGAACATGCTTTTTAAAACCCAAATCAAGCATTTCTTAAGAATCATCCCAGTGATAGTATCATCGGTGATGTAAATCAACCTGTAAGGACTAGAAGTTCCTTAAGAATGAAGTAGAACATCTAGCATTTCTTTCCCAATTAGAACCTAAATGAACTGATGAAGCTTTAGGTGATGATGATTGGATCAAATCCATACAAGATGAACTAAATGAATTCGAAAGGAATAAAGTCTGGACCTTGGTTGAAAGACCTAAGGAAACTTCTGTTATTGGAGTAAAATGGGTTTTCAGAAATAAATGTGATGAAAATGGAGTCATAGTAAGAAATAAAGCTAGACTTGTGGATAAAAGCTATAATCAGCAAGAGGGAATAGACTATGAAGAAACCTATGCTCCAGTAGCTAGACTTGAATCTATCTGTATTCTACTTTCCTTTTCATCATTCTTTAATTTAAAACTTTTCCAAATGGATGTGAAATGTGATTTTCTTAACGGTTATGTTCAAGAGGAAGTTTTTTTTGAACAACCTCTTGGATTTGAAGATACAAAACATCCTGATCATGTTTTTAGACATACAAAAGCTTTGTATGGCCTTAAACAAGCCCTAAGAGCATGGTATGATAGACTCACTTGATTTTTGTCTAAGGTACAAAATGCTGAATCATTGACCAATGTTTCTTTAAATTCCAATGATAGTAAGTATTGTAACTCTTCTGATGAAGAATCATCTTGTGATAAGGAAAATACTTTACCTACTTATGAATAAGTCTCTAGGTTTGTTGAACTTCATGAAATTGAGAATTCCAAACTCAATAAGAAACTTGATAAGGCAAACTCTAGAAATTCTATTTTTACAAAAGAGATATCAGATCTTTCTAAAGATCTTTATAAGAAAAATGCTGATTTTGAAAGTATTTCAAAAAATCTTGAGGAAGTAAGTTCTGAGAAGAACAAACTTTCTAAAGAATTAGAAAAAGTAATTTCTAATAAAAATGTTTTTGAATCTACCTCTAGTTCTAAAACTAATGATTTTGAGGATAAAAACATGGTTGTAAAACTCATGCCCGAAATTTTTTCCTTAAAGAAGTGTTTATCAAACATTACCAATGGTAAGGAAAATTTTGATAAAATGTATTCCCAAATACGACCTTTAAGAAATAAATCCGGATTTAGTTATACCCATATGAAAACAATTTTCAGTAACAATTATTTTGTTCCTCAAAGTGCCCCATTTTGTACCAAGAGTCAATGTGGTGGTCACTACTCAAAGAATTGTTCTTTAAACAAAACCCAATCTCTAGGATTTCACAAATCTTACTTTTCTAAGAAGTTGTGGGTACCTAAAATTTTATTGTCTGAAAATCTCGGATCCAAACATGTTTGGATTCTGAAAGTCTAATTTTCTTCTTGATTTCAGGAAAATAAAGAGAGTACCATCAACAATACATGGTATATGGATTGTGGCTGTTCCCGACATATGACTGGTAACAAAAGCTATTTTGAAAATATTATCAAAATGAAAGGAGGAAAGGTAACATTCGGAGATAATGCTAAGGGTGAGATTGTTGGTATTGGTAATATTGTTTTTCTTGGTAAAACTTTGATTTCAAATGTTCTTTTTGTTAAGGGTGTTAAGCACAACCTTATTAGCATAAGTCAGTTATGTGATGAAGGTTACCTTGTGAATTTTAGGAATGATAAGTGTTTAGTTCACAATTCCAAGGAAGAATTTATTCTCTCATCCAATAGGCAAGAGAATGTCTACACTATGATCCTAGAAGACCTTAGGAGTCAAGATTTACCTTGCCTAACTGCAATAGAAGATCATTCATGGTTATGGCACAGAAGACTAGGTCACTGTAACCTTAGAACTTATGTAAAATCTCTAAGAAGAAACTAGTTAAGGATCTACCGGAGCTTAGATTTGATTCTTCTAAAGTTTATGATCCTTGTCAATATGGTAAGAAACATAAATCTAGTTTTGAATCAATTGGTGAAGTCTCAACAACGGATGCATTACAGTTAGTGCACATGGATCTTTTTGGTCCAACACAAACTGGAAGTATTGGAGGAAAATACTATCTGTTTGTTCTAGTTGATGATTACACTAGATTTACCTGGGTTTATTTTCTAGCAATGAAATCTGAAGCCTTTTCTTATTTCAAATGTTTTAGAGCTCAAGTTAAAAATGACAAAAACCTTCCATTGAAAAATATTCATGGTGATCAGGGAAGAGAATTTCAAAATTCTGATTTTGAAACTTTTTATAGTAGAAAAGGTATTACTCACAATTTCTCAGCACCTAGAACTCCTCAACAGAATGGTGTAGGTGAAAGAAGAAATAGAATTCTTCAAGAGATAACTAGAACCATGTTGAGTGAATATTCTATTGCTAGACATTTCTGGGATGAAGCTGTAAATACTGCTTGTTATACAATAAATCGAGTTTTGATTAGACCCTTTCTTAATAAAACTCCTTATGAGTTATGGAATGGTAGAAAACCAAGACTATCCTACTTCAAGGTTTTTGGTTGCAGAGTATTCATTTTGAATACTAAAGATAACCTACATAAATTCGCACCTAAATCCTATGAAGGAATTTTCTTAGGTTATTCCACAACATCTAAGGCTTATAGAGTTTTAAATAAAAACAATTGTACTGTTGAAGAAACAGTACATGTAAAATTTGATGAGTCGGATCCTTTTGTTTTTAAAACACCTCAGCCTACATCCTTGGATGTGTTTTCAAAAACTGATTATCAACTTTTGATAGAAGAACCTTCTGATAAGGATAATGTTCAAGAAGATATTCCTGAAACATTTACCCCAGAAGATTTTCTACCATATGTTGATGAACAGGCTTTTCAAAACCCAAATCAAGCATTTCTTAAGAATCATCCCAGTGATAGTATCATTGGTGATGTAAATCAACCTGTAAGGACTAGAAGTTTCTTAAGAGATGAAGTATAACATCTATAATTTCTTTCCCAATTAGAACCTAAAAGCACTGATGAAGCTTTATGTGATGATGATTGGATCAAAGCCATGCAAGATGAACTAAATTAATTCGAAAGGAATAAAGTCTGGAACTTAGTTGAAAGACCTAAGTAAACTTCTATTATTGGAGTAAAATGGGTTTTCAGAAATAAATGTGATGAAAATGGAGTCATAGTAAGAAATAAAGCTAGACTTGTTTCTAAAGGCTCTAATCAGCAAGAGGGAATAGACTATGAAGAAACCTATGCTCCAGTATCTAGACTTGAATCTATCCGTATTCTACTTGCCTTTGCAGCATTCTTTAATTTCAAACATTTCCAAATGGATGTGAAATGTTATTTTCTTAACGGATATGTTCAAGAGGAAGTTTTTGTTGAACAACCTCATGGATTTGAAGATAAAAAACATCCTGATCATGTCTTTAGACTTACCAAAGCTTTGTATGGCCATAAACAAGACCCACGAGTATGGTATGATAGACTCACTGGATTTTTGCTTCAAAATAACTATGTTAAGGGAAATGAAGATCCAACCCTTTTAATAAATAAATATAAGAAACATGTTTTGATTGTTCAAATTTATGTTGATGACATCATATTTGGTTCAAATCAGCAATCTTTGACCGACTCTTTTCCAAGTATAATGAAATCTGAGTATGAAATTAGTATGATGGGTGAGTTAACATTTTTCCTTGGTTTTCAAATTTCTCAAAAACCAGAAGGAACCTACATATCTGAACATAAGTATATTAAATATCTTCTTAAAAAGTATGGTTATGAAAAAACTAAAAGTATTCGTACTCCCATTGGTACCTCAAATTATTTAGATCTTGATGAAGCTTGGAAACCAGTAGATCAAACATCTTTTAGAGGTATGATAGGAAGTCTACTATAATTAACAGCTAGTCGACCAGACTTAATGTTTTCAGTATGTTCATGTGCAAGATATCAATCCAATCCTAAAGAATCTCACCTAAAGGCAGTAAAATGAATTTTTTGCTACTTTAAGGGAACCATGGATCTAGGATTATTTTATACTTCTGGAAATGATTTTATCCTTAAAATATTTTCTGATGCTGACTTTGGTGGATGTATAATGGATAGAAAAAGTACATCCGGAACTTGTCATTTCTTAGGAGATTCATTAGTTTCTTGGTCCTGCAAGAAGCAACATTCGGTAGCACTCTCTACTGCTGAAGTTGAATATGTAGTAGCTGGAAGTTGTTGTGCTCAAGTGTTGTGGATGCAACACACACTCACTGACTATGGCTTGAGTTTTACTAAAACACAATTTTTGTGTGATAACACAAGTGTCATTTCCCTCATTAAGAACCCTTCACATCACTCCCGTGCAAAACACATAGATATTAGGCATCACTTTTTTGGGATCACACACTCAAAGGAGATATTATTCTTCAGTTTATCGGAACGCAAGATCAACTTGCTGATATTTTCACAAAATATTTACCTTTTGATAGATTTGAATACATTAAACAGAAGTTAGGAATGATAACTGTAAGGTAATCCTCCTTAATTAACTTTCTGTTGAAAAAATCCCCTTACAGCAATAAACTCCTTTTCAAAGGGGGGGTATATTTGATTGTTAGTTTAACAAAGTCTTTCAAAAAACTGTTTTCAAACATTTCGGGATTAAAATTTCGGAATGGAATTTCCAGAACAAAACATTTTCCAGAATGGATACTTTCATACAGAATACTTCTGGAATGAAAGTGTTCGTATTGAAAATATCTGGAATAGAAATTTTGGAACTGGTATTTTCATAACAGGATTTTCATACTGAATCTTCCTTAATAAGTTTTTCGATTTCAAAATTTTGTAATGAAATTTTCGTACTGAGTTTTCCGTACTGAGTTTGTTTTTCCGTAGTAATGTTTTTGCAAACTTTGTCTTTTCATAATAAATATTTTTTCATAGTTATTTTTATATTACCCATTACGAATAATCCTCCTAAGCCAATCTGAAAGGTATGATTAACTTACTCAATTTTTCGTAGTAATATTTTACTTGCGGCAAGTTTCATGTATTTTGTTTTAGGATTATAGTTTTTCTTAATTCTTTGTTTTAATAAAAAACCTCAAAAATATCAGATTCAAGTTTTCTTGAGAATTCGTTTTCAACCGTCAGATCAGATCTCAGCTTATCACAATCGTTCGATCAACCGAGGAAGTTGAACCGTCGTTTCATTCCCTATATAAAGGGAACCCAAATACTTGTCCCACATCGATTTCATGCTCCAGCGTCTCGAAGCTCTGCATCTCTGTTTTAAAGTCGTTCCGAACTTCAGATTTCTTCGTTCCGAACTTCTCAGAGGTCATCAGATCTGAATGTCTGTCGAGTTAGATTCTCAAGAAATGTCATCCTCTAAACCTATTTCACAATGGTTAGTTTACAGAGAAAGGCTAGTCCATCCGGATTTCTTCAACAACTATGATTCTCTTATTTCGAAGAACATTAAGTTGAATGGGTGGGAAGATATTGCTGTGTCCAAACCGGGGAATCAAGATGATGTTTTTTCGGAGTTACTTGTTGAGTTCTATGAAATAGTTTCCTTATTTAAGGAAGATAATAGGGGGAAATTTTCTTTTAAGACTTATGGGAAGACTTATAAGCTTTCTTATACCAAGGCAGCATGCTTGGTAGGGCTGACCTATGAAGGAGAAGTAGAGTTCATATCTCATGTGTTGCCAGATTCTAAGGGTAGCTTCGACAAGGAAAATGCCTTGAAAACTATCGGACTCTCAGATGACAAAGCTCCTAAGATTTCTAGTTTGCCTACAAATTTCCGGATTCTAGAGTTGTGGGTGAAAGGTCTTATCGTACCAAGGAAAGGTGATAAAGACAACCTGAAGAAGAGTGAGATTTATATCTTAGATTTCCTGATAAATATAAGGAAGTTTAACTTCATGAGGCACATTCTTATAACCAGTGGGAATCTTAAGAAAGGAAATCTCAGAGCACAGATCGTAATGTACCCTGAAATTTTATCAAAGTTGATAGTTCGGTTCCTTGAGTCTTTCAAGGAATCTTGCAGATCTAAGCCAAGGATTTTCAAAATTTTGTTGGTCAGTGATGATACCCTTAAGAGGATGGATGTGGCTTTCAACAAGGAGACTGGTGAGTTCTTCGATTTACCTAATAAAGAAGAAGCGGCTCCGAAGGCTACTGAACTGGAGTCATCTAAGCCAGTAAAGAAAAGAATGTTGAAAGAAGTTGCAGCTGAAGTACAGGATCTTAAATCTATGGAAGTTCAAACTGCACCTCCCAAACCAAAGAATAAGAAGGCATATCCTAATGAGGTTGTTGAGAAGTGGAGAGCAGATAATGAGAAAAGGAAAGAAGGGGATCCACAGTTCGGATTGGACCCTGCGGAGGCTAAGGCCTTGAAGGAGAGAACTGCGGATGAGCTTGAAAAACAAGTAAAGGAAAAGAATCTCAAGAAGAAGATGTCAGAAGATAAGGCAGTCCAAGCTTTGTTAAAATTTAATGAAATAGTATCTGGAAGCATTCCAGTTCCGAGATCTTTCTCCTCGGAATCTCTACCTGAGACTCCAGGAAGAAACCTTGATTTTCCGGAAGAGATTACAGCTGAACATGTTGAGCAACTCGAGAAGATTCAACAAGTGGAAGAGGAAGAAGTAGTTCTTGAAGGAAGTGGAGAAACATGAGATTTATTGAAAGAAGTAGATGATTATAAGGGGTCTCCTTCGGAACACCTGTCACTCCGAACTTCAGAGGCTGAATCCTCTATGTTAGTAACCCCAGAGAAGGATACGAATGAGGAAGATGTTGTTCAAAAAGTTGTTGATGATATTATTCAAGTATCTACTAGCGAGCGGAAAACTCCAGATCAAGAATTGATTCCGAAAAAAGACAAGGGAAATAAAATTCTTGCTGATACTCCGAGTTCAGTGGTGGTAAAGAGAAATAAAGTTGGTAGTTCTTCAAAAAGAAATCTTGACCTTATTGAGGATGAAAATTCTCCAAGCAAAGTTTTGGATTCGGAGTCATCTTCGGTGGGGCATGACTTTGTTGTCCAGTCTTTAAAGAAGTTGGTGGGAACCATTCCGACCTTCTCAAGTATTGACTCAAGATGTCAGATGCTCCAACAAGTTTTAAATCAGAAATCAGACTCTGTATCAATGGTTATGGAAAAGTGTGTTGAAATAGAGGCTCAGTTCAAAACGTTCTTTGTTGGATACGAAGCCCATAGAAAATATTTCAATAGGATGACAAACTGGTTGAAGAATACTGTAGAAGAGATGAGGCTATTCGATGAATTTCAAGACAATTTTAAAGATGCTTTTGAGACTGAGGACAAGAAGATAAATGAGCTGACTTCTTCCTTTGAAGAGAAGCTGACAGATGAAATGATATTTTGGATTCAAGAAGTCAGATATCTGAATGGGAAGCTAAATTCTGTCTCTCAAAACTGGAAATTTGAAAGAGATCATCGGATTGAGTTTCAAGAAAAGATGAAGGCTCAGGAAGAAAAGATCAAAGCTTAAGAAGAAAATCTGAAAGCCTAGGAAGAAAAGATTGAAGCTCAATCTGCAAGAATAGTGGTCTTAGAGAAGCAAGCTGAAGAAGATCATAAAGACCTGAAAAAGATCAAGACTATTCTTAAGGGGCTCATTTCCAAGGAAAAAGATCCGAAATAGCTAAATCCGATCTTTTTGTTGTATCTGATTTTATTTGTTTCCGAGATTTCAAACTTAATGAAAATTGTGCTTGTCGTTTCTTTTGTTGTTATTACTGATTTTTTAGGTACTTTGTTATACTTTCCATTCCCTTGAATTCTATTTGAAAATCACAAAGGGGGAGAAGAAAAAGATCCTTCAGGAAAAAGAACATTATTAAGAGCTTATCTAAGGGGGAGTTTTTCATTAAAGAAGACCTTCTTATTCGTAATGAAATGTCATTCCAGAAATCTAGAATACGATCCTTAGGGTTTCAAAGCCTAAGGGAGAGTTAGCCGTATTCATCAATATCATTAAAGCAAAGGGAGATAAGCCTTAATGTTTTCTTTCTTCTTAGAATTTATTTTTCAAGGATGTTTGTGCTTTCCAAAAAGGGGGAGATTGTTCAGTCAATAAATCTTTCCTTATGACTTTTACATTCCTTCTTGTTTTGAAAATCACAAACACCTTATCTTTAAGAAAATTGCTTTTATATGGAAAATTGATTTTATAAGGAAAATTGCTTTAATATGGAAAATTGCTTTAATAAGGAAAATCACTTTTGTAAGAAAAATTATCCTTATCATATTTTCATTCATATTCTTCTTATGTATAAGATTCGGATTCATTTCTACTTTCTCGTAATTGCTTGAAACTTTGATATGAAGTATTCTGTTTTAGGATCCGAATTCTAGATAAGAACTGTGATAAAGTTTCACTCTGAAATCCAGAATGAGAACTGTGATAAAGTTTCATTACGAGTTCCGGATACAGTTTTACTCCAGATTCAGGATACGAATCCTTATGAAGTTCAACAACGAATTCTTATTAATAATTATGATGAGGAATTCTCATTACGAATTCTGATGAGGAATTCTCTTTACGAATTCTGATGATGAATTCTCATTACGAATTCTGATAATAAATTCTCATTACGAATTCTGATGAGAAATTCTCATTACGAATTCTGATGATGAATTCTCATTACGAATTCTGATGATGAATTCTCATTACGAATTCTGATTACGAATTATCATTCCGAATTCGCATTCTGAATTCACCTATTAAACAGAATCTGATCATCTTTGTTTTATACACTCTGAATTTATTCAGACTCCGAAAATTATTTTGGTTAGACGCCGAACATTCATTTTGCTTATGCCTTTATATTTTGACAACTCTTTATTATTTTCCTTACACTCTGAACCTTCACTCCGAAGCTATCATTCTGGACTTTTGAGTTAGAATTAAAACGATGTTGTACATTATGTTACACTTTTTTTTTATAAAACGATTTCTTCCTTTCTGTTTTAAACAAACCGTTGGCTAAGTGACACGTGTATAGTCTTTAAAGAAGTTGGTGGGAACCATCTCGACCTTCTTAAGTATTGACTCAAGATGTCAGATGCTTCAACATGCTTTAAATCAGAAATCTGTCTCCGTATCTATGGTTATGGACAAGTGTGTTGAAATAGAGGCTCAGTTCAAAACATTCTTTGTTGGCTACGAAGCCCGTAGAAAATCTTTCAAGAGGATGAGTAACTGGTCGAAGAAGACTGTAGAAGAGATGAGGCTATTCGATGAATTTCAAGACAATGTTAAAGATGATTTTGAGACTAAGGACATGAAGATAAATGAGCTGACTTCTTCCTTTGAAGAGAAGCTGACAGATGAAAAGAACATTCGAAATCAAGAATTCAGATATCTGAATGGGAAGTTAAATTCTGTCTCTCAAAACTAGAAATTTGAAAGAGATCATCGGATTGAGTTTCAAGAAAAGATGAAGGCTCAGTAAGAAAAGATCAAAGCTAAGGAAGAAAATATGAAAGCCCAGGAAGAAAAGATTGAAGCTCAATCTGCAAGAATAGTTGTCTTAGAGAAGCAAGCTGAAGAATATCATAAAGAGCTGAAGAAGATCAGTACTATTCTTAAGGGGCTCATTTCGAATGAAAAAGATCTGAAATAGCTAAATCCTATATTTTTGTTGTATCTAATTTTCTTTGTTGCCAAGATTTCAAACTTAATGAAAATTGTGCTTGTCGTTTCTTTTGTTGTTATTACTGATTTTTCAGGTACTTTGTTATACTTTCCATTCCCTCGAATTCTTTTTGAAAATCAAAAAGGGGGAGAAGAAAAAGATCCTTAAGGAAAAAAAACTTTAATAAGAGCTTCTCTAAGGGGGAGTTTTTCATTAAAGAAGACCTTCTTATTCTTAATGAAATGTCATTCCGGAAATCTAGAATACGATCCTTAGAGTTTCAAAGCCTAAGGGGGAGTTAGTCGTATTCATCAATATCCTTAAATCAAAGGGAGAAAAGCCTTAATGTTTTTATTTCTTCTTAGAATTTCTTTTTCAAGGATGTTTGTGCTTTCCAAAAAGGGGGAGATTGTTGAGTCAATAAGGCTTTCCTTATGACTTTTATATTCCTTCTTATTTTGAAAATCACAAACACCTTATCTTTAAGAAAATTTCTTTTATAAGGAAAATTGATTTTATAAGGAAAATTGCTTTTATAAAAAAAATTGATTTTATAAGGAAAATCTCTTTTGTAAGAAAAATTATCCTTATCATATTTTCATTCATATTTTTATTAAGTATAAGATTCGGATTCATTTCTACTTTCTCGGAATTGCTTAAAACTTTGATATGAAGTATTCTGTTTTAGGATCCGAATTCTGGATAAGAACTGTGATAAAGTTTCACTCTGAAATCCAGAATGAGAACTGTAATAAAGTTTCATTCCGAATTCCGGATACAGTATTACTCTAGATTCAGGATATGAATCCTTATGATGTTCGACAACGAATTCTTCTTAAAAATTATTACGAGGAATTCTCATTACAAATTCTGATGAGGAATTATCATTACGAATTCTGATGAGGAATTCTCATTACGAATTCTGATGATGAATTCTCATTACGAATTCTGATGATAAATTCTCATTACGAATTTTGATGAGGAATTCTCATTATGAATTTTGATGAGGAATATCATTACGAATTATGATGATGAATTCTCATTACGAATTTTGATGATAAATTCTCATTACGAATTCTGATGATAAATTCTCATTACGAATTCTGATTAGGAATTCTCATTACGAATTCTGATGAGGAATTCTCATTACAAATTCTGATGATGAATTCTCATTACGAATTCTGATGATGAATTCTCATTACGAATTCTGATGACGAATTCTCATTCTGAATTCACATTCCGAATTCACCTATTAAACAGAATCTGATCATCGTTGTTTTATACACTCTGAATTTATTCAGACTCCGAAAATTATTTTGGTTAGACATCGAACATTCATTTTGCTTACGCCTTTATATTTTGACTACTATTTATTATTTTCCTTACACTCCAAAGCTTCACTCCGAAGCATTCATTCTGTACTTTTGAGTTAGAATTAAAACTATGTTGTACATTCGGTTACACTTTTTTTGTTATAAAACGATGTCGTCCTTCCTGTTTTAAATTAACCGTGGGCAAAGTGACACGTGTACAGGTCCCTCTGATTTTTGAGGAAGATATGACCATTGGGAAGGAGGCAGACCTTACCTATAAATAGGAGCTCATTTGAAAGAGTTCATTACACACAACAACGATTTTTGACATTGTGCATACATGCTGCTGAAGTGATTTCTAGAGAGAGAGGCTCTTATTAACTCTCAAAGCTTCGTGCGACTCCGAATATTGGTGATTACATTCGACGGCTTCCGGGGATAGGAAGACAGAGGTGCCGACTACCTTGAGGTTCGAGGGCTTCCTTGCTGAGGAAGACAGAGGTTGCCAACTACCTTGAAGTTGAGGGCTTCCAGGGATAGCAAGACAGAGACTCCGATCTTCGTATCGAGGGCATACCCTGGTGTGGGTAAGACAGAATTTCTTGAAAGTATAAATCAAGGGACCTTTATCCAAGGTTGTTGGATACCATTCTCTTTGAGTTAAATGACTTATATCTTGTTACATGTAGTTCTACTACGTGTCTATATTCCGCTGCATTTTGTATTATAAGGAAATTATAACTTTCTTATACTTCCTTATTTGTAATCTGTTTCATTTAGATTCTATACTATTTAAGGTAGAATCTCATATTTCCGGAACCATATTTCCGGAACCTACTTTCGGAATCTCTTTCCAAGGTTGCATTCGGTGTTAGAGGTGTTGTGAATTTGCTTAATTTAACTTTGTTAAACATAGTCCTTTTCTTTGCTTAAGGAAAACATAGTTATTCGTAACTAACTTTAAAGGTTCCAAAGAAATTTTTAAAGTATACAATTCACCCCTCCCCCCCTCTTGTATATTGAGCATCTACATCACTATTTTGATCCTACAATTGGTATCAGAGAAGGTCTCTGAAATACTTGTACTGACGTATACATTTTTCTTGCTCACATTATCATTCCGAACATTTTCATTCCAAACATTGTTATTACGAATCTTTTCTACTAACAAGTTTTTGTGCCGATGGTTGTTATAAGTATGGCAGGAATTAATGTTGTTTCAATTAATAATCTAAATCCTACAAAACCACCAATCTTTTATGGTAATGATTATGAGTACTGGAGAGATAGAATGAAGACTTTTGTTATCAATACTGGAGTGGACAATTTTGTTATGCTTACTGGTGATTATAAAATTCTTGATAAGGAAGTTAGAACATTTACTAACCAGGAAAAGCAAGAATATCAACTCAACTATAAGGTACGCAATACTCTACTTTGTTCAATGACAAGAAATATATATAGCCAAATTTCTTCTTGTGAAGAAGCTAACTGTATCTGGAAGAAGTTAGAAGTTACACACTTTGGGACTTCTAAAGTGATTGAGACTAGAAGAGCTATGCTTAGAGCTAAATATCATGGCTTCAATTTTCCTTGTGGTGGACCAATATGTAATGTTCTACAGAGATTTATTACTATCATAAAAATCCTACAGTCTATGGGAGAGAAAGGTCTAGATGATGAAGCTCTTGTGGATAAGATAATTGATATCATGCCTAATGAGTGGGAATCAAAAAGAACATCTATAGATGAGAACAAGAAAGTGACTAAGATTTCTCTTGATGAGCTTTTTGGAACTCTTCTCCAACATGAAACCAGAATGAAGAGAGATGCTGACAACATCAAAAAGAAAAATGGAAATGGTATTGTTGCTTTTACAACAACATAAAATAATATGAAAGCTAAGACTCCTCAGAGAGTAACCAGATCTATGTCTAAGAAGATGGTATTTCAGTCAGATTCTAGTGAGAGTGAAATATCAGAAAACGAATTAGCAAATCTTGCTCGAAGGATGAACAAGATAGCTGGCCAGAGAAATTTCTAATCCAAGTATATGAAAATGGAAAGGAAAGATCATAAAGATGGAGAAGTAACTTGTTATGAATTCAAGAGATCTAGACATATAAGACCATATTTCCCTATGCTCAAAAATAAAGAAAGGAAATAAATACATTCAGATTGGAACAGAAAGAAGTATTATATAGAAAAAGCTAAGAATGTTCTGAAAGCTAATGACACCTGGAGTGCCAATGGTGGTGACTCTTTAGATGAATCTTCTGATTATGAATCTTTAGGACAGAAGAATCTTGGTCTTATAGACAGATTACCTATTGATAATCATTGTCTTATGGATAAGGTACGAAATGCTGAATCATTGACCAATGATTCTTTAAATTCCAATGATAGTAAGTATTAGAACTCTTCTGATGAAGAATCATCTTCTGATGAGGAAAATACTTTACCTACTTATGAAGAAGTCTCTAGGTTTGCTGAACTTCTTGAAATTGAGAATTCCAAATTCAATAAAAAACATGATAAGGCAAACTCTAGAAATTATATTCTTACGAACGAGATATCAGATCTTTCTAAAGATCATGATAAAAAAATGCTGATTTTGAAAGTATTTCAAAAAATCTTGAGGAAGTAAGTTCTGAGAAGAACGAACTTTCTAAAGAATAAGAAAAAGTAATTTCTAATAAAAATGTTTTCAAACCTAGCTCTAGTTCTAAAACTAATGATTTTGAGGATAAAAACATGGTTGTAAAACTCAAGTCCAAAATTTTTTCCTTAACGAAGTGTTTATCAAACATTACCCATGGTAATGAAAATTTTGATAAAATGTATTCCCAAATACGACCTTTAAGAAATAAATCCGGATTTAGTTATACCCATACAAAACCAATTTTCAGTAACAATTATTTTTTTCCTCAAAGTGCCCCATTTTGTACCAAGTGTCAATGTGGTGGTCACTGGGCAAAGATTAGTTCTTTAAAAAAACCCAATATTTAGGATTTTACAAAGCTTACTTTTCTAAGAAGATGTGGGTACCTAAAATTTTATTGTCTGGAAATCTCGGATCCAAACAAGTTTGGATTCAGAAAGTCTAATTTTCTTCTTGATTTCAGGAAAATAAAGAGAGTACCAGCAACAATACATGGTATATGGATAGTGGATGTTCCCGACACATGAATGGTAACAAAAGCTATTTTGAAAAGATTATCAAAACCAAAGGAGGAAAGGTAACTTTCGGAGATAATGCTAAGGGTGAGATTGTTGGTATTGGTAATATTGTTTTTCTTGGTAAAACTTTGATTTCAAATGTTCTTTTTGTTAAGGTTCATAAGCACAACCTTATTAGCATAAGTCAGTTATGTGATGAAGGTTACCTTGTGAATTTTAGGAATGATAAGTGTTTAGTTCACAATTCCAAGGAAGAATTTATTCTCTCTGCCAATAGGCAAGAGAATGTCTACACATTGAACCTAGAAGACCTCAGGAGTCAAGATTTACCTTTCCTAAGTGCAATAGAAGATAATTCCTGGTTATGGCATAGAAGACTAGGTCACTGTAACCTTAGGAACTTATGTAAACTCACTAAGAAGAAACTAGTTAAGGATCTACTGGAGCTTAGATTTGATTCTTCTAAAGATTGTGATCCTTGTCAATATGGTAAGAAACATAAATCTAGTTTTAAATCAATCGGTGAAGTCTCAACAACCGATGCATTATAGTTAGTGCACATGGAACTTTTTGGTCCAACAAAAACTGGAAGTATTGGAGGCAAATACTATGTGTTTATTCTAGTTGATGATTACACTAGATTTACTTGGGTTTATTTTCTAGAAAAGAAATCTAAAGATTTTTCTTATTTCAAAAATTTTAGAGCTCAAGTTAAACATGAGAAAAACCTTCCATTGAAAACTATTCATAGTGATCATGGAGGAGAATTTCAAAATTCTGATTTTGAAACTTTTTGTAGTAGAAAAGGTATTACTAACAATTTCTCAGCAGCTAGAACTCCTCAACAGAATGGTGTAGTTGAAAGAAGAAATAGAATTTTTCAAGAGATAACTAGAACCATGTTGACTGAATATTCTATTGCTAGAAATTTCTGGGCTGAAGCTGTAAGTACTTCTTGTTATACTATAAATCGAGTTTTGATTAGACCCTTTCTTAATAAAACTCCTTATGAGTTATGGAATGGATGAAAACCAATACTATCCTACTTCAAGTTTTTTGGTTGCAAAGTATTCACTTTGAATACTAAAGATAACTTACATAAATTCTCTCCAAAATCTGATGACGGAATTTTCTTAGGTTATTCCACAACATCTAATGCATATAAAGTTTTTAATAAAAACACTTTTACTGTTGAAGAAACAGTACTTGTAAAATTTTATGAGTCAGATCCTTTTGTTTTTAAAACACCTCAGCCTACATCCTCAGATGTGTTTTCAAAAACTGATTATCAACCTTTGATAGAAGATTCTTCTGATAAGGATAATGTTCAAGAAGATATTCCTGAAACATTTACCCAAGAAGATTTTCTACCCTATGTTGATGAACAGGATTTTCAAAACCCAAATCAGGCGTTTCTTAAGAATCATCCCAGTGATAGTATCGTTAGTGGTGTAAATCAACCTGTAAGGACTAGAAGTTCCTTAAGAAATGAAGTAGAACATCTAGAATTTCTTTCCCAGTTAGAACCTAAAAGCACTGATGAAGCTTTAGGTGATTATGATTGGATCAAAGCCATGGAAGATGAACTAAATGAATTCGAAAGGAATAAAGTCTGGACCTTGGTTGAAAGACCTTAGGAAACTTATGTTATTGGAGTAAAATGGGTTTTCAGAAATAAATGTGATGAAAATGGAGTCATAGTATGAAATAAAGCTAGACTTGTTGCTAAAGGCTACTATCAGCAAGAGGGAATATAATACGAAGAAACCTATTCTCCAGTATCTAGACTTGAATCTATCTGTTTTCTACGTGACTTTGCAGCATTCTATAATTTCAAACTTTTCCAAATGGATGTGAAATGTGCTTTTCATAACGGTTATGTTCAAGAGGAAGTTTTTGTTGAACAACCTCCTAGATTTGAAGATACAAAACATCCAGATCATGTTTTTAGACTTACCAAAGCTTTGAATGGCATTAAACAAGCCCCACGAGCACGGTATGATAGACTCACTAGATTTTTTCTTCGAAATAACTATGTTAAGGGAAATGCAGATCCAACCCTTTTTATAAAGAAATATAAGAAAATGTTTTGATTGTTCAAATTTATGTTCATGACATCATATTTGGTTCAACTCAGCAATCTTTGACCGACTCTTTTGCAAGTCTAATGAAATCTGAGTTTGAAATGAGTATGATGGGTGAGTTAACATTTTTCCTTGTTTTTCAAATTTCTCAATAACCAGAAGAATCCTACATATCTCAACATAAGTATATTAAAGATCTTCTTAAAATGTATGGTTATGACAACACTAAAAGTATTAGTACTCACATTGGTACCTCAAATTCTTTAGAGCTTGATGAAGTTGGGAAACCAGTAGATCAAACATCTTTTAGATGTATGATAGGAAGTCTACTATACATAACAGCTAGTCGACTAGACTTAATGTTTTCAGTATGCTTATGTGCAAGATATCAATCCAATCCTAAGGAATCTCACCTAAAGGCAGTAAAAAGAATTTTTCACTACCTTAAGGGAACCATGGATCTCGGATTATTTTATACTTCTGGAAATGATTTTATTCTTAAAAGATTTTCTGATGCTGACTTTGGTGGATGTAGAATGGATAGAAAAAGTACATCCAAAACTTGTCATTTCTTAGGAGATTCATTAGTTTCTTGGTTCTGCAAGAAGCAACATTCTGTAGCACTCTCCACTACTGAAGCTGAATATGTAGCAGCTGAAAGTTGTTGTGCTCAAGTGTTGTGGATGCAACACACACTCACAGACTATGGCTTGAGTTTTACTAAAACTAAAATTTTGTGTGATAACACTAGTGCCATTTCCCTCAGTAAGAACCCTGCACATTACTCCCATGAAAAACACATAGATATTAGACATCACATTCTTAGGGATCACACACTCAAAGAAGATATTATTCTTTAGTTTATCAGAATGCAAGATCAACTTGCTGATATTTTCACAAAATCATTACCTTCTGATAGATTTGAATACATTAAATAGAAGTTAGGAATGATAATCGTAAGGTAATCATCATTAATTAACTTTCTTTTGAAAAAATCTCCTTACAGCAATAAACTCCTTTTCATAGGGGGAGTACATTTGATTGTTAGTTTAACAAAGTGTTTCAAAAAATGTTTTCAAACTTTTCGGAATTAAAATTACAGAATGGAATTTCCAGAACTAAAAATTTTCCAGAATGGATACTTTTGTACAGAATACTTCTGGAATGAAAGTGTTCGTATTGAAAATATCCAGAATAGAAATTTTCATACTGGTATTTTCATAACGGGATTTTCGTACCGAATCTTCCTTAATAAGTTTTTCGTTTTCAAAATTTTTTAATGAAAATTTCGTACTGAGTTTTCTGTACTGAGTTTATTTTTCCGTAGTAAAGTTTTTGCAAACTTTGTCTTTTCATAATAATGATTTTCTCATAGTCATTTTTATATTACCTATTACGAATAATCCTCCTAAGCCAATCCGAAAAGTATGATTACCTTACTCATGTTTTCGTAGTCATATTTTACTTGCTGAAATTTTCTTGTATTTTTTTGGATTATAGTTTTTCTTAATTCTTTGTTTTAATAAAAAACCTAAAAAAGATCGGATTGAAGTTTTCTTGAGAATTCGTTTTCAACCATCAGATCTAATCTCATCTTATCACAATCGTTCGATCAACCGAGGAAGTTGAACCGTTGTTTAATTACCTATATAAAGGGTACCCAAATACTTGTCCCACATAGATTTCAAGCTCCAGCGTCCCGAAGCTCTGCCTCTCTGTTTTAAAGCCGTTTCCGAACATCAGATTTCTCCATTCCGAAATACTCAAAGGTCATCAGATGCGAATGTCTGTCGAGTTAGCTTCTCAAGAAATGTCATCCTCTAAACCTATTTCACGATGGTTAGTTTACAGAGAAAGGCTAGTCCATCCGGATTTCTTCAACAACTATGATTCTCTTATTTCAAAGAACATTAAGTTGAATGGGTGGGAAGATATTGTTGTGTCCAAACCGGGGAATCAAGACGATGTTTTTTCGGAGTTACTTGTTGAATTCTATGAAACAGTTTCCTTCTTTAAGGAAGATAATAAGGAGAAATTTTCTTTTAAGACTTATGTCAAGACTTATAAGATTTCTTATACCATGGCAGCAAGCTTGGTGGGGATGACTTATAAAGGAGAAGCGGAGTTCATATTTCATGTGTTTCCAGATTCTCAGGGTAGATTTGATAAGGAAAAGGCCTTGAAAACTATCGGACTCTCAGATGACAAAGCTCCTAAGATTGGTAGTTTGCCTACAAATTTCCGGATTCTAGAGTTGTGGGTACAAGGCCTTATCGTACCGAGGAAAGGTGATAAAGACATCCTGAAGAAGAGTGAGATCTATATATTAGATTTCCTGATAAATCTATGGATGTTTAGCTTCATGAGGCACATTCTTATAACCATTGAGAATCTTAAGAAAGGAAATCTCAGAGCACAGATCGTAATGTACCCAGTAATTTTATCAAAGTTGATAGTTCGGTGCCTTGAGACTTTCAAGGAATCTTGCAGATCTTATCCAAGGGTTTGCAAAATTTTGTTGGTCAGTGATGATACCCTTAAGAGGATGGATGTGGATTTCAACAAGGAGACTGGTGAGTTCTTCGATTTACCTAATCAAGAAGAAGTGGCTCCAAAGGCTGCTGAACCAGAATCATCTAAGCCAGTAACGAAAAGAAAGTTGAAAGAAGTTGCAGCTGAAGTATATGATCCTAAATCTAAGGAAGTTCAAACCTCACCTCCCAAACCAAAGAAGAAGAAGGCCTATCCTAATGAGGTTGTTGCGAAGTGGAGAGAAGATAAAGAGAAAAGGAAAGAAGGGGATCCGCAGTTCAGATTGGACCCTAAGGAGGCTAAGGCCTTGAAGGAGAGAACTGCAGATGAGCTTGAAAAACAAGTAAAGGAAAAGAAGCTCAAGAAGAAGATTTCAGAAGCTAAGGCAGTCCATGCTTTGTTAAAATTTAATGAAATAGTATCCGGAAGCATTCCAGTTCCGAGATCTTTCTCCTTGGAATCTCTACCTGAGACTCCAAGAAGAAGCCTTGATTTTCCAAAAGAGATTACAGATGAACATGTTGAGCAACTCGAGCAAATTCAACAAGTGGAAGAGGAAGAAGTAGTTGTTGAAGGAAGTGGTGAAACAGTAGATTTATTGAAAGAAGTAGATGATTATAAGGGGTTGCCTTCGGAACACCTATCACTCCGAACTTCAGAGGCTGAATCCTCTAAGTTTTTAACCCCAGAGAAGGATAAGAATGAGGAATATGTTGTTCAAAATGTTGTTGCTGATATTATTCATGTATCTACTAGCGAGCAGAAAACTCCAGATCAAGAATCGATTCCAAAAAAAGACAAGGGAAAGAAAATTCTTGCTGATACTCCGAGTTCAGTGGTGGTAAAGAGAAAGGAAGTTGGTAGTTCTTCAAAAAGAAATCATGAACTTATTGAGGAAGAAAATTCTCTAAGCAATGTTTCGGATTCTGAGTCATCTTCGGTGGGGCATGACTTTGTTGTCCAGTCTTTAAAGAAGTTGGTGGGAACCATTATGACCTTCTCAAGTATTGACTCAAGATGTCAGATGCTCCAACATGCTTTAAATCAGAAATCAGACTCCGTATCTATGGTTATGGACAAGTGTGTTGAAATAGAGGCTCAGTTCAAAACATTCATTGTTGGCTACAAAGCCCATAGAAAATCTTGCAAGAGGATGACAAATTGGTCGAAGAAGACTGTAGAAGAGATGAGGCTATTCGATTAATTTCAAGACAATGTTAAATATGCTTTTGAGACTGAGGACAGGAAGATAAATGAGCTGACTTCTTCCTTTAAAGAGAAGCTGACAGATGAAAAGAACTTTCGGAGTCAAGAAGTCAGAGATTTGAATGGCAAGCTAAATTCTGTCTCTCAAAACTGGAAATTTGAAAGAGATCATTGGATTGAGTTTCAAGAAAAGATGAAGGCTCAGGAAGAAAAGATCAAAGCTCAGGAAGAAAATCTGAAATCCCAAGAAGAAAAGATTGAAGCTCAATATGCAATAATAGTGGTATTAGAGAAGCAAGCTGAAGAAGATCATAAAGACCTGAAGAATATCAAGACTATTCTTAAGGGGCTCATTTCCAAGGAAAAAGATCCGAAATAGCTAAATCCGATCTTTTTGTTGTATCTGATTTTCTTTGTTGCCGAGATTTCAAACATAATGAAAATTGAGCTTGTCGTTTCTTTTGTTGTTATTACTGATTTTTCAGGTACATTGTTATACTTTCCATTCCCTCGAATTCTTTTTGAAAATCACAAAGGGGGAGAAGAAAAAGATCCTTAAGGAAAAAGAACATTAATAAGAACTTATCTAAGGGGTAGTTTTTCATTAAAGAAGACCTTCTTATTCATAATGAAATGTCATTCCGGAAATCTAAAATACGATCCTTAGAGTTTCAAAGCTTAAGGGGGAGTTAGTCGTATTCATCAATATCCTTAAAGCAAAGGGAGATAAGCCTTAATGTTTTTCTTTCTTCTTAGAATTTCTTTTTCAAGGATGTTTGTTCTTTCCAAAAAGGGGGAGATTGTTGAGTCAATAAGGCTTTTTTATGACTTTTACATTCCTTCTTGTTTTGAAAATCACAAACACCTTATCTTTAAGAAAATTTATTTTATAAGGAAAATTGATTTTATAAGGAAAATTGCTTTTATAAAGAAAATTGTTTTTATAAGGAAAATCGCTTTTGTAAGAAAAATTATCCTTATCATATTTTCATTCATATTTTTCTTAAGTAGAAGATTCAGATTCATTTCTACTTTCTCAGAATTTCTTGAAACTTTGATATGAAGTATTCTGTTTTAGGATCCGAATTCTGGATAAGAACTGCGATAAAGTTTCACTCTGAAATCCAGAATGAGAACTATGATAAAGTTTCATTCCGAATTCCGGATACAGTTTTACTCCAGAGTCAGGATACAAATCCGTATGAAGTTCGACAACAAATTCTTCTTAAGAATTCTGATGAGGAATTATCATTACGAATTCTGATGAGGAATTCTCATTATGAATTCTGATGATGAATTCTCATTACGAATTCTGATGATAAATTATCATTACGAATTCTGATGAGGAATTCTCATTACGAATTCTGATGATGAATTCTTATTACGAATTCTGATGATGAATTCTCATTATGAATTCTGATTATGAATTCTCATTACGAATTCTGATGAAGAATTCTCATTCCGAATTCACATTCTGAATTCATCTATTAAACAGAATCTGATCATCTTTGTTTTATACACTCTGAATTTATTCAGATTCCGACAATTATTTTGGTTAGATGTCGAGCATTCATTTTTCTTATGCCTTTATATTTGGACTACTCTTTATTATTTTCCTTACACTCTGAACCTTCACTCCGAAGCTTTCATTCCGGACTTTTGAGTTAGAATTAAAACGATGTTGTACATTCTATTACACTTGTTTTGTTATAAAACGATGTCGTCCTTTCTGTTTTAAACTAGCCGTTGGCTAAGTGACACGTGTACAGGTCCCTCCGATTTTTAAGGAAGATATGACCATTGGGAAGGAGGCCGACCTTACCTATAAATAGGAGCTCATTTGAAAGAGCTCATAACACACAACAACGATTTTTGACATTGTGCATACATGCTGTTGAAGTGATTTCTAGAGAAAGAGGCTCTTATTAACTCTCAAATATTCGTGCGACTCCAAATGTTGGTGATTACATTCGAGGGTTTCCTGGGATTGGAAGACAGAGGTGCCGACTACCTTGATGTTCGAGGGCTTCTTTGCTGAGGAAGACAGAGGTTGCCAACTACCTTGAAGTTGAGGGCTTGCAGGGATAGCAAGACAGAGACTCCGATCTTCGTATCGAGGGCTTACCCTGGTGTGGGTAAGACAGACTTTCTTAAAAGTTTAAATCAAGGTACCTTTATCCAAGGTTGTTGGATACCCTTCTCTTTGTGTTAAAAGACTTATATCTTGTTACTTGTAGTTCTACTATGTGTTTATATTCCGCTGCATTTTGTATAATAAGGAAAGTATAACTTTCTTATACTACCTTATTTGTACTCTGTTTCATTTTGATTCTATACGCTTTAAGGTAGAATCTCATATTGTAATATTTTATTAAATTTAAATTTCTGGAACCATATTTCCGGAACCTACTTTCAGAATCTCTTTCCAAGGTTGCATTTGGTGTTAGAGGTGTTGTGAATTTTCTCGGTTTATCTTTGTTAAACTTAGTCCTTTCCTTTGTTTAAGGAAAACATAGTTATTTGTAACTAACTTTAAAGGTTCCAAAGGAATTTTTAAAGTATACAATTCACCCCCCTCTTGTATATTGAGTATCTACATCACTATTTCGAGGAAGCTTGTAGATCTAAGAAAATTCTTGTTGATACTCCGAGTTCAGTGGTTGTAAAGAGAAAGGAAGTTGGTAGTTCTTCAAAAAGAAAGCTTGACCTTATTGAGGAAGAAATTTCTCCAAGAAAATTTTTGGATTCGGAGTCATCTTTAGTGGGGAATGACTTTGTTGTCCAGTCATTAAAGAAGTTGGTGGGAACCATTCTGACCTTCTCAAGTATTGACTCAAGATGTCAGATGCTCCAACATGCTTTAAATCAGAAATCAGACTCTGTATCTATGGTTATGGACAAGTGTGTTGAAATAGAGGCTCAGTTCAAAACGTTCTTTCTTGGCTACAAAGCCCATAGAAAATCTTGCAAGAGGATGAAAAAATGGTCGAAGAATACTATAGAAGAGATGAGGCTATTCGATGAATTTCAAGACAATTTCAAAGATGCTTTTGAGACTGAGGATAGGAATATAAATGAGCTGACTTCTTCCTTTGAAGATAAGCTGACAGATGAAAATAACTTTCGGAATCAAGAAGTCAGAGATCTGAATGGGAAGCTAAATTCTGTCTCTCAAAACTAGAAATTTGAAAGAGATCATCGGATTGAGTTTCAAGAAAAGGTGAAGGCTCATGAAGAAAAGATCAAAGCTCAAGAAGAAAATCTGAAAGCCCAGGAAGAAAAGATTGAAGCTCAATCTGCAAGAATAGTGGTCTTAGAGAAGCAAGCTGAAGAAGATCATAAAGACGAGAAGAATATCAAGACTATTCTTAAGGGGCACATTTCGATGGAAAAAGATCTCAAATAGTGAAATCCGATCTTTTTATTGTATCTAATTTACTTTGTTGCCGAGATTTCAAACTTAATGAAAATTGTGCTTGTCGATTCTTTTGTTGTTATTACGGATTTTTCAGGTACTTTGTTATATTTTCCATTCCCTCGAATTCTTTTTCAAAATCACAAAGAGGGAGAAGAAAAAGATCCTTAAGGAAAAAGAACTTTAGTAAGAGCTTATCTAAGGGGGAGTTTTTCATTAAAGAAGACCTTCTAATTCGTAATGAAATGTCATTCCGGAAATCTAGAAAACAATCCTTAGAGTTTCAAAGCCTAAGGGGGAGTTTGTCGTATTCATCAATATCCTTAAAGCAAAGGGAGATAAGCCTGAATGTTTTTCTTTCTTCTTAGAATTTCTTTTCCAAGGATGTTTTTTCTTTCCAAAAAGGGGGAGATTGTTGAGTCAATAAGGCTTTCCTTATGACTTTTACATTTCGTCTTATTTTGAAAATCACAAACACCATATCTTTAAGAAAATTTCTTTTATAAGGAAAATTGATTTTATAAGGAAAATTTCATTTATAAGGAAAATTGATTTTATAAGGAAAATAGCTTTTGTAAGAAAAATTATCCTTATCATATTTTCATTCATATTTTTCTTATGTATAATATTCAGATTCATTTCTACTTTCTCCGAATTGCTTGAAACTTTGATATGAAGTATTCTGTTTTAGGATCCGAATTCTGGATAAGAACTATGATAAAGTTTCACTCTGAAATCCGGAATGAGAACTGTGATAAAGTTTCATTCCGAATTCCGGATACAGTTTTACTCCAGATTCAGGATACAAATACTTATGAAGTTCGACAACGAATTCTTCTTAATAATTCTGATAAGGAATTCTCATTACGAATTCTGATGAGGAATTCTCATTACGAATTCTGATGAGGAATTCTCATTACGAATTCTGATAATGAATTCTCATTACGAATTCTGATGATAAATTCTCATTACGAATTCTGATGAGGAATTCTCATTACAAATTCTGACGAGGAATTCTCATTACGAATTCTGATGATGAATTCTCATTACGAATTCTGATGATAAATTCTCATTATGAATTCTGATGAGGAATTCTCATTACGAATTCTGATGTTGAATTCTCATTACGAATTCTGATGATGAATTCTCATTACGAATTCTGATGATGAATTGTCATTACGAATTCTGATGACGAATTCTCATTCCAAATTCGCATTCCGAATTCACCTGTTAAATGGAATCTGATCATCTTTGTTTTATACACTCTGAATTTATTCAGACTCCGAAAATTATTTTGGTTAGACGCGGAACATTCATTTTTCTTATGCCTTTATATTTTGACTACTCTTTATTATTTTCCTTACACTCCAAACCATCACTCCGAAGCTTTCATTCCGGACTTTTGAGTTAGAATTAAAACGATGTTGTACATTCTGTTACACTTGTTTTGTTATAAAACGATGTCGTCCTTTCTGTTTTAAACTAACTGTTTGCTAAGTGACACGTGTACAGGTCCCTCCCATTTCTAAGGAAGATATGACTGTTGGGAAGGAGGTCGACCTTACCTATAAATAGGAGCTCATTAGAAAGATCTCATAACACACAACAACGATTTTTGACATTGTGCATACATGCTGTTGAAGTGATTTCTAGAGATAGAGGCTCTTATTAACTCTCAAAGCTTCGTACGACTCCAAATGTTGGTGATTACATTCGAGGGCTTGCGGGGATAGGAAGACAGAGGTGCCGACTACCTTTAATTTCGAGGGCTTCCTTGCTGAGGAAGACAGAGGTTTCCAACTACCTTGAAGTAGAGGGCTTGCAGGGATAGTAAGACAGAGACTCTGATCTTCATATCGAGGGCTTACCCTAGTGTGGGTAAGACAGACTTGCTTGAAAGTATAAATCAAGGGACCTTTATCCAAGGTTGTTGGATACCCTTCTCTTTGGGTTAAAAGACTTATATCTTGTTACTTGTAGTTCCACTACATGTTTATACTACGCTACATTTTGTATTATAAGGAAATTATAACTTTCTTATACTTCCTTATTTGTACTCTGTTTCATTTAGAATTCTATATGCTTTAAGGTAGAATCTCATATTGTAATATTTTATTAAGTTTAAATTCCCAGAACCATATTTCCGGAACCTACTTTCGGAATCTCTTTCCAAGGTTGCATTCAGTGTTAGAGGTGTTGTGAATTTGATGAGTTTAACTTTGTTAAACTTAGTCCTTTCCTTTTCTTAAGGAAAACATAGTTATTCATAACTAACATTAGAGGTTCCAAAGGAATTTTTAAAGTATAAAATTCACCCCCCTCTTGTATATTGAGCATCTAAATCACTATTTCGATCCTATAATTGGTATCAGAGCAGGTCTCTGAAATACTTGTACTGACGTATAAGTTTTTCTTGCTCAATTTATCATTCCGAACATTTTCATTCCGAGCTTTGTTATTACGAATCTTTTCTACTAACAAGTTTGTGTGCCGAAGGTTATTATAAGTATGGCAGGAATTAATGTTGGTTCAATTGATAATCTAAATCCTACAAGACCACCAATCTTTGATGGTAATGTTTATGAGTACTGGAGAGATAGAATGAAGACTTTTGTTATCAATACTGGAGTGGACAATTTTGTTATGCTTACTGGTGATTATAAAATTCCTGATAAGGAAGTTAGAACATTTACTAACCAGGAAAAGCAAGAATATCAACTCAACTATAATGTACACAATACTCTACTTTGTTCAATGACAAGAAATATATATAGCCAAATTTCTTCTTGTGAAGCAGCTAACTGTATCTGGAAGAAGTTAGAAGTTACACACTTTGGGACTTCTAAAGTGATTGATACTAGAAGAGCTATGCTTAGAGCTGAAAATCATGGCTTCAATTTTCCTTATGGTGAACCAATATGTAAAGTTCAATATAGATTTATGACTATCGTCAACAGCCTACAGTCTATGGGAGATAAAGGTATAGATGATGAATCTCTTGTGGATAAGATAATTGATATTATGCCTAATGAGTGGGAATCAAAAAGAACAGCTATATATAAGAACAGGAAAGTGACTCAAATTTCTCTTGATGAGCTTTTTTGAACTCTTATCCAACATGAAACCAGAATGAAGAGAGATGCTGACAACATCAAAAAGAAAAATGGAAATGGTACTGTTGCTTTTACAACAACATCAAATCATATGAAAGCTAAGACTCTTGAGAGAGTAACCAGATCTACGTCTAAGAAGATGGTAATTCAGTCAGATTCAAGTGAAAGTGAAATATCAGAAAATGAATTAGCAAATCTTGCTCGAAGGATGAACAAGATAGCTGTCCAGAAAAATTTCTAATCCATGTATAAGAAAAAGGAAAGGAAAGATAAGAAAGATGGAGAAGTTACTTGTTATGAATGCAAGAGAGATGGACATTTAAGACGAGATTTCCCGATGCTCAAAAAGAAATAAAGGAAAGAAAGATATTCAGACAGGAACAGAAAGAAGTATTATAAAGCAAAAGCTAAGAATGTTATGAAAGCTAATGACACATGGAGTGCCAGTGGTGGTGACTCTTCAGATGAATCTTCTGATTATGAATCTTCGGGACAGAAGAATCTTGGTTTTATAGCCAGATTACCTATTGATAATCATTGTTTTATAAATATGGTACGAAATGTTGAATCATTGACCAATGTTTCTTTAAATTCCAATGATAGTGAGTATTATAACTCTTCTGATTAATAATCATCTTCTGATGAGGAAAATACTTTACCTACTTATGAAGAAGTCTCTAGGTTTGCTGAACTTCTTGAAATTGAGAATTCCAAACTCAATAAGAATCTTGATAAGGAAAACTCTAGAAATTCTATTCTTACGAAAGAGAAATCAGATCTTTCTAAAGATCTTGATAAGAAAAATGATGATTTTGAAAATATCTCAATAAATCTTGAGGAAGTAAGTTATGAGAAGAACAAACTTTCCAAAGAATGAGAAAAAGTAATTTCTAATAAAAATGTTTTTGAACCTAGCTCTAGTTCTAAAACTAATGATTTTGAGGATAAAAACATGGTTTTAAAACTGAAGTCTGAAATTTTTTCCTTAAAGAAGTGTTTATCAAACATTACCCATGGTAAGGAAATTTTTTGATAAAATGTATTCCCAAATACGACCTTTAAGAAATAAATCCGGATTTGGTTATACCCATACAAAACCAATTTTCTGTAACAATTATTTTGTTCCTCAAAGTGCCCCATTTTGTACCAAGTGTCAATGTGGTGGTCATTGGGCAAAGAATTGTTCTTTAAACAAAACCCAATCTTTATGATTTTACAAAGCTTACTTTTCTAAGAAGATGTGGGTACCTAAAATTTTATTGTCTGGAAATCTCGGATCCAAACAAGTTTGGATTCCGAATGTCTGATTTTCTTCTTGATTTCAGGAAAATAAAGACAGTACTAGAAAGAATACATGGTATATGGATAGTGGATGTTCCCGGCACATGACTGGTAACAAAAGATATTTTGAAAAGATTATCAAAACGAAAGGAGGAAAGGTAACCTTCAGAGATAATGCTAAGGGTGAGATTGTTGGAATTGGAAATATTGTTTTTCTTGGTAAAACATTGATTTCAAATGTTCTTTTTGTTAAGGGTCTTAAGCACAACCTTATTAGCATAAGTCAGTTATGTGATGAAGGTTACCTTGTGAATTTTAGGAATGATAAGTGTTTAGTTCACAATTCCAAGGATGAATTTATTCTCACAGCCAATAGGCAATAGAATGTCTACACTTTGAACCTAGAAGACCTCAGGAGTCAAGATTTACCTTGCCTATGTGCAATAGAAGATCATTCCTGGTTATGGAATAGAAGACTAGGGCACTGTAACCTTAGGAACTTATGTAAACTCACTAAGAAGAAACTAGTTAAGGATCTACCGGAGCTTAGATTTGATTCTTCTAAAGTTTTTGATCCTTGTCAATATGGTAAGAAACATAAATCTAGTTTTAAATCAATCGTTGAAGTCTCAACAACCGATGAATTACAGTTTGTGCGCATGGATCTTTTTGGTCCAACACAAACTGGAAGTATTGGAGGCAAATACTATGTGTTTGTTCTAGTTGATGATTAAACTAGATTTACTTGGGTTTATTTTCTAGCAAAGAAATCTGAAGATTTTTCTTATTTCAAAAGTATTAGAGCTCAAGTTAAATATGAGAAAAAACTTCCATTGAAAACTATTCGTAGTGATCATGGAGGAGAATTTCAAAATTCTGATTTTGAAACTTTTTGTAGTAGAAAAGGTATTACTCACAATTTCTCAACACCTAGAACTCCTCAACAGAATGGTGTAGTTGAAAGAAGAAATAGAATTCTTCAATAGATAACTAGAACCATGTTGAGTGAATATTCTATTGCTAGACATTTCTGGGCTGAAGCTGTAAGTACTTCTTGTTATACTATAAATCGAGTTTTGATTAGACCCTTTCTTAATAAAACTCCTTATGAGTTATGGAATGGTAGAAAACCAAGAATATCCTACTTCAAGGTTTTTGGTTGGAAAGTATTCATTTTAAATACTAAAGATAACTTACATAAATTCGCACCAAAATCTGATGAAAGAATTTTCTTAGGTTATTCCACAACATCTAAGGATTATAGAGTTTTTAATAAAAACACTTGTACTATTGAAGAAACAGTACATGTAAAATTTGATGAGTCAGATCCTTTTGTTTTTAAAACACCTCGGCCTACATCCTCGGAAGTGTTTTCAAAAACTGATTATCAACCTTTGATAGAAGAACCTTCTGATAAGAATAATGTTCAAGAAGATATTCCTGAAACATTTACCCCAGCAGATTTTCTACCCTATGTTGATGAACAGGCTTTTCAAAACCCAAATCAGGCGTTTCTTAAGAATCATCCCAATGATAGTATCACTGTTGATGTAAATCAACCTGTAAGGACTAGAAGTTCCTTAAGAAATGAAGTAGAACATCTAGAATTTCTTTCCCAATTAGAACCTAAAAGCACTGATGAAGCTTTAGGTGATGATGATTGGATCAAAGCCATGCAAGATGAACTAAATGAATTCGAAAGGAATAAAGTTAGGACCTTGGTTGAAAGACCTAAGGAAAATTCTGTTATTAGAGTAAACTGAGTTTTCAGAAATAAATGTGATGAAAATGGATTCATAGTAAGAAATAAAGCTACAGTTGATGCTAAAGGCTATAATCAGCAAGAGGGAATAGACTATGAAGAAACCTATGCTCCAGTATCTAGACTTGAATCTATCGGTATTCTACTTGCCTTTGCAGCATTCTTTAATTTCAAACTTTTCCAAATGGATGTGAAATGTGCTTTTCTTAACGGTTATGTTCAATACGAATTTTTTGTTGAACAACCTCCTGGATTTGAATATACAAAACATCCTGATCATGTTTTTAGACTTACCAAAGCTTTGTATGGCCTTAAACAAGCCCCACGAGCATGGTATGATAGACTCACTGAATTTTTGCTTCAAAATAACTATGTTAAGGGAAATGCATATCCAAACCTTTTTATAAACAAAGATAAGAAAAATGTTTGTCTGTTCAAATTTATGTTGATGACATTATATTTGGTTCAACTCAGCAATCATTGACCGAATCTTTTGCAAGTCTAATGAAATCTGAGTATGAAATGAGTATGATGGGTGAGTTAGCATTTTTCCTTGGTTTTAAAATTTCTCAAAAACCAGAAGGAACCTACATATCTCAAAATGAGTATATTAATGATCTTCTTAAAAAGTATGGTTATGACAACACTAAAAGTATTAGTACTCTCATTGGTACCTCAAATTATTTAGAGATTGATGAAGGTGGGAAACCAGTAGATCAAACATCTTTTAGAGGTATGATAGGAAGTCTACTATACTTAACAGCTAGTCAACCAGACTTAATGTTTTCAGTATGCTTATGTGCAAGATATCAATCCAATCCTATGGAATCTCACCTAAAGGAAGTAAAAATAATTTTTCGCTACCTTATGGGAACCATGGATCTAGGATTATTTTATACTTCTGGAAATGATTTTATCCTTAAAAGCTTTTATGATGCTGACATTGGTGGATGTAGAATGGATAGAAAAAGTACAACCGAAACTTGTCATTTCATAGGTGATTCATTAGTTTCTTGGTCCTGCAAGAAGCAACATTCTGTAGCACTCTCCACTGCTGAAGCTGAATATTTAGCAGCTGGAAGTTGTTGTGCTCAAGTGTTGTGGATGCAACACACACTCACTAACTATGGCTTGAGTTTTACTAAAACTCAAATTTTGTGTGATAACACAAGTTCCATTGCCCTCAGTAAGAACCATGCACATCACTCCCGTGCTAAACACATAGATATTAGGCATCAATTTCTTAGGGATCACACACTCAAAGGAGATATTATTCTTCAGGTTATCGGAACGCAAGATCAACTTGATGATATTTTCACAAAATAATTACCTTCTGATAGATTTGAATACATTAAACAGAAGTTAGTAATGATAACTGTAAGGTAATCCTCCTTAATTAACTTTCTGTTGAAAAAATCTCCATAAAGCAATAAACTCCTTTTCATAGGGGGAGTACATTTGATTGTTAGATTAACAAAGTCTTTCAAAAAACTGTTTTCAAACTTTTCCAAATTAAAATTCCGAAATGGAATTTCCGGAACTAAAAATTTTCCAGAATGGATACTTTCGTACAGAATACTTCTGGAATGAAAGTGTTCGTATTGAAAATATCCGGAATAGAAATTTTCATACTGGTATTTTCATAATGGGATTTTCGTTCCGAATCTTCCATAATAAGTTTTTCATTTTCAAAATTTTGTAATGAAATTTTCGTACTGAGTTTTCCGTACTAAGTTTGTTTTTTCATAGTAAAGTTTTTGCGAACTTTTTCTTTTCATAATAAAGATTTTTTCATAGTCATTTTTATATTACCTATTACGAATAATCCTCCTAAGCCAATCAGAAAGTTATGATTACCTTACTCAAGTTTTCGTAGTCATATTTTAGTTACTGGCATTTTCTTGTATTTTGTTTTCGGATTATAGTTTTTCTTAATTCATTGTTTTAATAAAAAAACCTCAAAAAGATCGGATTCAAGTTTTCTTGAGAATTCGTTTTCAACCGTCAGATCTGATCTCAGCTTATCACAATCATTTGATCAACCGAGGAAGTTGAATCGTCGTTTCATTGCCTATATAAAGGGGACCCAAATACTTGTCCCACATCGATTTCAAGCTCCAGCATCCCGAAGCTCTGCCTCTCTATTTTAAAGTCATTCTGAACTTCAGATTTCTCCATTCTGAACTTATCAGAGGTCATCAGATCTGAATTTCTGTCGAGTTAGCTTCTCAAGAAATGTCATCCTCTAAACCTATTTCACAATGGTTAGTTTACAAAGAAAGGCTAGTCCATCCAGATTTCTTCACCAACTATGATTCTCTTATTTCGAATAACATTAAGTTGAATGGGTGGGAAGATATTGTTGTGTCCAAACCGGGGAATCATGACGATGTTTTATCAGGGTTACTTATTGAGTTCTATGAAATAGTTTCCTTCTTTAAGGAAGATAATAAGAAGAAATTTTCTTTTAAGACTTATGGAAAGACTTATAAGCTTTCTTATACCAAGGCAGCAAGCTTGGTTTGACTGACCTATGAAGGAGAAGCAGAGTTCATATCTCATGTGTTGCCAGATTCTAAGGGTATCTTCGACAAGGAAAAAGCCTTGAAAACTATCGGACTCTCAGATGACAAAGCTCCTAAGATTGCTAGTTTGCCTACAAATTTCTGGATTCTAGAGTTGTGGGTACAAGGCCTTATCGTACCGAGGAAATGTGATAAAGACATCCTGAAGAAGAGTGAGATCTATATCTTAGATTTCCTGATAAATCTAAGGAAGTTTATCTTCATGAGGCACATTCTTATAACCATTGAGAATCTTAAGAAAGGAAATCTCAGAGCACAGATCGTAATGTAACAGCAATTTTATCAAAGTTGATAGTTCGGTGCCTTGAGTCTTTCAAAGAAGATTGAAGATCTAAGCTAAGGGTTTGCAAAATTTTGTTGGTCAGTGATGATACCCTTAAGAGGATGGATGTGGCATTCAACAAGGAGATAGGTGAGTTCTTCGATTTACCTAATCAAGAAGAAGCGGCTCCGAAGGATGCTGAACCGAAATCATCTAAGCCAGTAAAGAAAAGAAAGTTGAAAGGAGTTGTAGCTGAAGTACAGGATCCTAAATATAAGGAAGTTCAAACCGCACCTCCCAAACCAAAGAAGAAGAAGGCCTGTCCTGATGAGGTTGTTGCGAAGTGGAGAGCAGATAAAGAGAAAAGGAAAGAAGGGGATCCGCAGTTCGGATTGGACCCTGCGGAGGCTAAGGCCTTGAAGGAGAGAATTGCTGATGAGCTTGAAAAACAAGTAAAGGAAAAGAAGCTCAAGAAGATGATGTCAGAAGCTAAAGCAGTCCAAACCTTGTTAAAATTTAATGAAATAGTATCCGAAAGCATTCCAGTTCCGAGATCTTTCTCCTTGGAATCCCTACCTGAGACTCTAGGAAAAAACCTTGATTTTCCAGAAGAGATTACAGCAGAACATGTTGAGAAAATCGAGAAGATTCAACAAGTGTAAGTGGAAGAAGAAGTTTCTGATGGAAGTTTTTGAAACAGGAGATTTATTGAAAGAAGTAGATGATTATAAGGGGTCGCCTTCGGAACACCTATCACTCTGAACTTTAGAAGCTGAATCCTCTAAGTTAGTAACCCCAGATAAGGATACGAATGAGGAAGATGTTGTTCAAAAAGTTGTTGATGATATTATTCATGTATCTACTAGCGAGCAGAAAACTCCAGATGAAGAATCGATTCCGAAAAAATACAAGGGAAAGAATATTTTTGCTGATACTCCGAGTTCAGTGGTGGTAAAGATAAAGGAAGTTGGTAGTTCTTCAAAAATAAAGCTTGACCTTATTGAGAAAGAAAATTCTCCAAACAATTTTTCGGATTCAGAGTCATCTTCGGTGGGGCATGACTTTGTTGTCCTGTCTTTAAAGAAGTTGGTGGGAACCATTCCGACCTTCTCAAGTATTGACATAAGATGTCAGATGATCCAACATGCTTTAAATCAGAAATCAGACATTGTATCTATGTTTATGGAAATGTGTGTTGAAATAGACGCTCAGTTCAAAAAGTTCTTTGTTGGCTACGAATCCCATATAAAATCTTGCAGGAGGATGAAAAAATGGTTGAAGAAGACTGTAGAAGAGATGAGGCTATTCGATGAATTTCAAGACAATGTTAAAGATGCTTTTGAGATTGAGGACAGGAAGATAAATGAGCTGACTTCTTCCTTTGAAGAGAAGCTGACAGATGAAATAAACATTCGGATTCAAGAAGTCAGAGATCTGAATGGGAAGCTAAATTCTGTCTCTCAAAACTCGAAATTTGAAAGAGATCATCGGATTGAGTTTCAAGAAAAGATGAAGGCTCGGGAAGAAAATATCAAAGCTCCGGAAGAAAAGCTGAAAGCCCAGGAAGAAAATATTGAAGATCAATCTGCAAGAATAGTGGTCTTAGAGAAGCAAGCTGAAGAAGATCATAAAGTCCTGAAGAAGATCAAGACTATTCTTAAGGGGCTCATTTCCAAGGAAAAAGATCTGAAATAGATAAATCCGATCTTTTTGTTGTTTCTGATTTTATTTGTTGCTGAGATTTCAAACTTAATGAAAATTGTGCTTGTCGTTTCTTTTTTTGTTATTACTGATTTTTTAGGTACTTTGTTATACTTTCCATTCCCTCGAATTCTTTTTGAAAATCACAAAGAGGGATAAGAAAATGATCCTTAAGGAAAAATAACATTAATAAGAGCATATCTAAGGGGGATTTTTTCATTAAAGAAGACCTTCTTATTCATAATGAAATGTCATTCCAGAAATCTAGAATACGATCCTTAGAGTTTCAATGCCTAAGGGGGAGTTAGTCATATTCATCAATATCCTTAAAGCAATGGGAGATAAGCCTTAATGTTTTTCTTTCTTCTTCGAATTTCTTTTTCAAGGATGTTTGTTCTTTCCAAAAAAGGGGAGATTGTTGAGTCAATAATGCATTCCTTATGACTTTTTCATTCCTTATTGTTTTGAAAATCACAAACACCTTATCTTTAAGAAAATTGCTTTTATAAGGAAAATTGATTTTATAAGGAAAATTGCTTTTATAAGGAAAATCGCTTTTGTAAGAAAAATTATCCTTATCATATTTTCATTCATATTTTTCTTAAATATAAGATTCAGATTCATTTCTACTTTTTTGGATTTTCTTAAAACTTTGATATGAAGTATTCTATTTTTGGATCTGAATTCTGGATAAGAACTATGATAAAGTTTCACTCTGAAATCCAGAATGAGAACTGTGATAAAGTTTTATTCCGAATTTCGGATACAGTTTTACTCCAGATTCAGGATACGAATCCTTATGAAGTTTGAAAATGAATTCTTCTTAAGAATTCAGATGAGGAATTATCATTACGAATTTTGATGAGGAATTCTCATTATGAATTCTGATGATGAATACTCATTACGAATTCTGATGATAAATTCTCATTACGAATTCTGATGAGGAATTCTCATTACGATTTCTGATGATGAATTATCATTACGAATTCTGATGATGAATTCTCATTACGAATTCTGATGATGAATTCTCATTACGAATTCTGATGACGAATTCTCATTCCGAATTCGCATTCTGAATTCACCTATTAAACAGAATCTGATCATCTTTGTTTTATACACTCTGAATTTATTCAGACTCCGAAAATTATTTTGTTTAGACGCTGAACATTCATTATTCTTATGACTTTATATTTTGAATACTCTTTATTATTTTCCTTACACTCCGAACCTTCACTCCGAAGCTTTCATTCCGGACTTTTGAGTTAGAATTAAAACAATGTTGTACATTCTATTACACTTGTTTTGTTATAAAACGATGTCGTCCTTTCTGTTTTAAACTAGCCGTTGGCTAAGTGTCACGTGTACAGGTCCCTCCGATTTTTAAGGAAGATATGACCATTGGGAAGGAGGCCGACCTTACCTATAAATAGGAGCTCATTTGAAAGAGCTCATAACACACAACAACGAATTTTGACATTGTGCATACATGCTGTTGAAGTGATTTCTAGAGATAGAGGCTCTTATTAACTCTCAAAGCTTCGTACGACTCCAAATGTTGGTGATTACATTCGAGGGCTTGCGGGGATAGGAAGACAGAGGTGCCGACTACCTTTAAGTTCGAGGGCTTCCTTGCTGAGGAAGACAGAGGTTTCCAACTACCTTGAAGTTGAGGGCTTGTAGGGATAGCAAGAAAGAGACTTCGATCTTCGTATCGAGGGCTTACCCTGGTGTGGGTAAGACAGACTTTCTTGAAAGTATAAATCAAGGGACCTTTATCCAAGGTTGTTGGATACCCTTCTCTTTGGGTTAAAAGACTTATATCTTGTTACTTGTAGTTCTACTATGTGTTTATATTCCGATGAATTTTGTATTATAAGGAAAGTATAACTTTCTTATACTTCATTATTTGTACTCTGTTTCATTCAGTTTCTATACGCTTTAAGGTAGAATCTCATACTGTAATCTTTTATTAAGTTTAAATTTCCAGAACCATATTTCCGGATCCTACTTTCGGAATCTCTTTCCAAGGTTCCATTCGGTGTTAGAGGTGTTGTGAATTTTCTTAGTTTAACTTTGTTAAACTTAGTCATTTCCTTTGCTTAAAGAAAACATAGTTATTCGTAACTAACTTTAAAGGTTCCAAAGGAATTTTTAAAGTATACAATTCACCCCCCCCCCTCTTGTATATTGAGCATCTACATCACTATTTCGATCCTATAGTAGATGCCATGAGTCGAAAAAATTATTCATCATTAACCATGTTACATTTGGAACAAGATCCCTTGATTAAGTATTTGATGATTTTTGGATTTGAAGTTGTTGGTGAAAGAAATACCTCTGTTTTGTTTTAGATTTTAATACAGTCATCGTTATCAGACAGAAATATGCAAGCGTAGAAAGAAGACCTTGAGCTATAGAAAAAGGAAGAATTGGTTGAAATGGGTAACTTTCTAGAATTTAACCTTGATAAATATTGTGTTTTATGATTAGGAAATGTTGTGTTTGCCTTGTGATTCCCAGTTGAAGAAAGAACTATTGTGTGAAGCTCTTAGTTCTCCATTTTCAGTTCATCCTCCAAGTACTAAGATTTACAGAGACCTTTAGGAGTATTATTTTTGGGATGGAATAAAAATAGATATTGATAATTTTACCAGGAAATGTTTGACATGTCAACAGGTTAAATAATAGTGGCAGTTACCTAAGGGGATGCTTCAGAATTTTCCTATTTTAGAGTAGAAAAGGGAGAAATTATCCATAGACAGTATGGTGGGACTACCTAAGACTTATCGAGGAAACAACATGATTTGGGTTGTTGTTGATCAGCTGACTAAATCTACACATTTTCATTCATTAAATATACAATGCCTTTGGATCTACATTCTCAACATTACCTCAAAAAGATTTATAGGTTACATGGAGTTCTTCGTTCAATTATATCGGATCGGGATCCCATGTTCACATATAACTTTTGGAAGGGGCTTCAGAAGTCATTGGGTGCATAATTAAATTTTAGTATGGCTTTTCATCCTCAATCAGATGGGCAGTTAGAACTAATGATTCATAATTCAGAGTATATTCTTCGAGATTGTTCAATGGACTACCAAGTATGGTGGGATCAAAATATTTCAATAGTTGAGTTTTCTTATAATAAAAATTTTCATTCTAGTATAAAGATGGATCCTTTTTAGGCATTGTATGAAAAGCGGTGTCAGACTCTAGTGTTTTGGGATGAAGTTAGTGAAAGAAAGTATAAGGGTCCAAAATTAGTAGAGCAAGAAGATCATAATGTGAAGATGATCTAAAACCACATGAGGAAAGCTCAGAGTAGGATGAAAAGTTATGTAGATAACATAAAGAAATACTTCTCTTTCACGGTAGGTGACCATGTTTTCCTTAAAATCTATCCTTGGAAAAGAGTGATGTGTTTCGGTATGAAAGGAAACCTATGTTCTATGTTCATCCATCTTTTTGAAATCTTGGAGATTGTTTGACCTGTTCCATTTCGAGTACATTTCTCTATGAGTTTGTCTCGGGTACACAATATTTTTTATCTTTCAATGTTGAGAAATTATATTCTGGATTCAACTCATTTCTTGAGCCCAGAAGTGTTTTAGTTTAAAGGGAACCTTTCATACAAAGAGAAACAAGTTCATATTCAAAATTTAAGGGAACATGTATTGTGGAATAAGTTAATCAACCTGGTAAAGGTTTTGTGGAGAAACCAAATAGATGGAGAAGAAACATGGGAGTCTGAAAATGCTATAAGGGAATCATACCCTCACTTTTTTAATAATTAAATAAAATTGAAATGACATAATTTCCAAAAGATGGGGATAATGTAACACCCCGAGGTTTTAAAAATAATTCTGAATGCATGAAACTTTTTTTAGTAGATATTTATATCCTTCCATTAAACCTAATTTTTCCACATCTATGTTTGGAATTTCGAAAACCCTACATCTACAATTCTGTTCAGTATGTTTTTTGGAGTCTAAAAGAACCAACTTATTTTTTTTGTGAATGGTAACATATCCTTATAAATAGTAATATGAATATTAGTATGACCCTAATGAAGAGTAAATTTTATTATTTTCTTAAGGCTTTAAGATAATGACATATTGGTTAATTTTTCAATGTAATATAAAAGTAGTTATAGAATTAGAATTGTTAATTTTTCAATAAAGTATGATTTTAGTTAAAAATTAAACCAATAGTATTTAGAAAATTATTTTAAAAAATGGAGTTCATTTTTTAATTCTACACGATGATAAATGGTTAGTGGTGAATATTTGGAAATTTTCTGGAATTCTAGAATTTTTTATGAATAGTAAAATACTATAAAATACGATAAATGCTAAATACATGATTTACTGCATCATAGGTGATGCAAGGATGATGTAAGACCGCATGGTTCGAACTAACATTCCATTATTACTATTTTGAGTCACATGAATAGAGACTATTCATAATCATGATCAAAATATTATAATAATGATTAAATATTGTAAAATACCTCCTCTCATCCCTTATAAATACCACCCTCATTCCCCACTTCCCCCCACAACTATCAAGCCTTAAGCCTTACCTCTATTCTGACTAATACACCTCCCAATGATCATACCAACAACTTAGATCTAGTGATCTCACTAAAAGTCCAATACTGAATGCCTTAATAAGGAATCCAAGTAGCAGAGATCAAGAGGTAAACATCCTATTTTGTTTTCTTTTTTTTTTAATTTTATGTTATTATTTTAAATTTCCCTTGGATTATGATGGGAAATTTTATTCCATATTCCCTTAATACCCATATAATACAAGAATTATAAGAGAACCATTTTCTCTAATCAAAGTATTCGATGAAATTTTAAGCGACGTAGTTAGGCGGCTAAATTTCCATAAGGGATTTCTCAACTTTTCTTTTATTTAAAGATTCCTATCTTTTATTTTTATTTCCTCACCTACCTATGTCCAGGAAGAATAAATGATCTTCTATCATATATATTATGGATTATATCATGTTTATAGAATACTCACCATTACATTTATTCTCCTCTCCCACTAATTCAAGAAATTGAAACACCGCCTATCATGTGTCGATTTACTGACATCAAGGATGATGTGATTTCAATTTCATTTACAGTTTCAAGACTAGTCTTGAAACCATTTTTATGGTTGAAATAGATTATAATTTTTGAATTATATCTTATATATGGTTCTGTAATTTTATTATACACATGTAATTAATTTATAAAACAATGGAGTTCATTACGATCGAAGAATTTCCAAAATAACCTAAACCAATATTAATAATTATTTAACTTTTGAATCATCCTCATGTTAGAATTAAAAATGAAAAAAATATAAAATATGGTTCTTGAAATATTTAAAAACCACTACATTCCAATTCTGTAGTTTTACTTCCAATCTATAATAATATCCACCATGAATGATCAAGGAAATCATGTAAAGAATACACCCATAAAACAATAAAAGGAACAAAATACCAATAATTAAAGGGTGAAATAAGGGTATGAAATGATCATATAGAGTATTATCAACAGATAATGTTTCATTAAAATACTAATATCACTCTTTTAGTCAATATACAACACTTTAAACAATTTTTAAGTAACAAAAACCTTAGGTAAGGGAATTCTTAACCCAATTTCTATTCCTAGGGTTAACCTTCTACTACATTAATTATGTGGTATTAAGATCATTTTTGTGGTGTATTTTTGTTTATTTCTATTGTATTATGTTTATTTATAGTGTATAGACATATTAAATTCATTCAATTTATTCTCATATCAATTATATGTTGTTTTTAAGTGAATTTTCTTATAAACTCCTCTTTTAAAATTTTAGTTTTACAAAATTCAAAGTGAATGTTTTTCAATTATTCAGGTTTATTAATGATGTTCTGGTTCATTGGAATTGTTTATGGTGAAGGGTGGTACATATATCTCTCTCCAATTCATTGAGTATGTGTATGTTGGAGGTCGACCGTATGGTATCTCCAAGTGTAATTGCAATGGTTACAAAATTGTAACTTATTCGTTATGGATACAAATTATAAGGTAGTCGTGAGGGTTACAAAATTATGTAAAAAATTTCCCAAAATACCATTATGGTTCTATTTATATTCTTATGTATTGTGGTAGTATTTTTGAAATCTCATGTTTCACAAAGTAAGTTTATATGGGTGACAAGTATGTCCTTTTAATGTGATTTCATATGTTACAAGTATTCATGGACTAATGTGCAATTTACTTCTTTTTATATCCCTTATTGAGATTTTTGTTCTCATACCATGTTTTTAAATTATTTTCATAGGTGATAAGGATGTTTAAGACAAATTAGTAATCCATGTTAAATGTTTTAAGAGTTGTTAGTGAGATCATTTTTTAATTGGAATGTTTTATATTTTGGAAGAAAACAATACTGTTATTATGATATCTAATATTTATTAATGATTAATGTTATGAATGTATTATGTCCTAATTATATAAATATATAAACATGAAAGATTATAAATTAAAAATGAAGTGATTTCATGACTAAATTCATGATTTTGTAATGTAACAAGCTTGATTCCTTATAGTTTGTATCAGAGGATGGATTAGATATATTTAGGGTTTATGATGATGGTAATATATTACAATAATTTTTTTTAATCTATGGTTAATTTGAAATGTTATATAATATCAATAATACCATGTTTATTAGACTATGATATGTTTTTTTTAGAATGGTTGTTCGCAGAAGAAACAGGGAAGCTGAAGAGGAGAGGTACTGAAAAAATGATATCCTTCCGAATCTGCAGCCCAAAGTAGTAGGGATTGGAACCGAGCAGTTTGTGATAGTAATGGATCATATAAAAAAGGAAATAAATAGAGGTGGAAACCATGAAATAAAACAACCAGAGGTACCACAACAAAACATTAAAATAGTGGAACATTTTATGAGGCAAAACCCTCTTGATTTCAATGGATCTTCTGACCTAGTAGTGGAAGAATGATGGATTAAGACCCTTGAAAAGATATTTGATATTATGAGATGTTCAGATAACCAAATGGTAAGTTTTTCCATTTATCAATTTTAAGTTGAAGCTGCTCAGTGGTGTTCAATGGTAAGTAATATCACGGATAGAGAGGATATTGATTCCGTAGAGTGGGATGAATGTAAAAGTCTTTTCCATGAAAATTATTTTCGAAAGGTGGGGAGATATATGATAGAGAATCGATTCAATGAATTTAAGAAAAAGGAGGAATATTCACGGCCTGTCTATGAAGAGAACTTCACCCGACTAGAGAGGTATGCTCCAAATCATATTTTGTATCATGATAGAAAAATAAACCACTTTTACTAAGGACTGAATCCATGGTATCAAAGGGTGTTTCCCTACCATGAATTCAAAAGTAATGAGAAAATTGTCCAATGTGTTGAGAGGGTAGATAAGGGGTTTTAATATGATCACATTAAATTTGAAAACAAGGAGAAGAAAAGGTATAGATGGAAATTGATTGGTATGATTCGATCAATGAAATCTAATGGTAAGAAAGTACAGTTTCTTATTTCTAAATAGTGTGGAAAAAATAACCCTAGGGGATGCCTTAAAAAAATAAGAAGAGTTTTTTATATTTTATGTTTTGGAAATATGGCCTGAGATTATAATGAAAATGATCCAATGAATAATAATGATATGAAAATTTTTAAGTGTTTTGACTCTAGTGAGAAGTGTCATTATGCAAATATCTGTCCAAAGAGAGATCCAAATGATGAAAATAAGACAGACTATAAGCAGAAAGTTGTAGTGAGATCATTTGCGACTACGTCAATAGATGTTGGTCTATCCAATGATGTTGTATTAGGTACTTTGTTTGTTTACATAGATTTTGCTAAAAAAATTGATACAAGGTCTACACATTCCTTCATTTTTGAGAAATTTTCTGGTAAGTTGGAAATATCACCTCAATAAATGATACCATAACTTATTTTCAAAATACAAGGGGGAATATCATAGAAAAGATTAATTATAATATTCTTTCAATTGTGGTCTATGGATATAATTTACTTGAAAACATTTTTTTCACTTTTTAGATTTTGATGTTTTTCTGAAAATGGATATGCTTTCTGTTTATCATGCTAAGATTGAATGTAGAGATAAATAAGTTGTTTCTAAGAAATAGATTCAGTTTTTATATAAGGTCAAACCCATACAATTGATAACATATTAGAAATTTGAGAAACTATTGAAAGATGGAAAAGAATGTTATCATACTCTTATTGTTGAAAACAAGGGAACTGTTCATATTAATGATGTGTCAGTGGTAAATGAATACCTTGAAGTTTTTTCTGATGAGTAACCCATTGTCATACTTGCTCGGGAATATGAACTCACAGTTTAATTTGTTCCTGATACTAATTCAATTTCAAAACCCCCATATCATATGTCTCAAATAAAAATTAATGTATTGAAAAATAAATTATAGAATTTTCTTGACAAAGGCTTCATTCGTCCTAGCACTCCACCATGGGGTGCTCCTATTTTGATAGTTAAAAATAAAGATGATTCCATGAGACATTGCATTTATTATAGAGCATTAAATAACATCACAGATCAAAACAAGTTCCTTTTTCCTCATATCTATGACTTGTTTTATCTACTTCTGAGAGCACATCACTTTTCCAATATTAACATGATATATAGAAACCTTTATCTAAAGGTAAAAGAAGACGACATCTCAAAAACATTTTTTAATTCTAGATATTGGCATTATAAATTGGTTGTTATGCCGTTTAGGTTAACTAATGCACATGTTGTATTCATTGTTCTTATGAACAGAATATTTCATGAGTTCTTTGATATTTTTGTGGTTGTGTTTATTGAAGAAATTATAGTATTTTCTAAGAGTAAATAAGATAATGAGAAATATCTAAGGGCTTTTTTAAAAACCTTAAATGAAAAGAAACTATATAGAAAATTCATAAAGTATAATACTTGGTTACAATATATTTCTTTTCTCGGGCACATTGTAAATAAGGATGGAAGAACATTTGATCTGGCCAAAACAAATGTGGTTGATGAATGTCCACGACCTAAAAATATTAAATTTATTCGTAGTTTTCTTTGGTTAACAGGTTATTATTGATGGATTGTTATTAAATTTTCATAGTTATCTATCCCACTAACCAAGTTAACGTGAAAAGGAGTTAAATATATTTGTACTAAATAATGTGATTTTTGTTTTTAGGAACTGAAGAAGAGTTTGTTGAATTCTTTGGTTATGGCCTTACCTTCCGGAAATGGTGAGTTTGTCATCTATAGTGATTCTTCATTGGAGGGACTTGTTTTTTTATGAAGAATGATCACATAATTTCATATGTTTCGAGACAACTAAAAACCCATGAGTTAAATAATACCACACATGATTTGGAATTGGTAGATGTGGTTTTTTATTTGAAAATTTAGTGGCATAATTTATACGGATCCAAAGGTCGAATATATAATGATTATAAAAATTTGACATATATATTTACTCAGATGTAATTAATCTTTAGGCAGAGAAGATGGATTGAACTGATAAAGGATTATGATTTCACGATGAATTATCATCCAAGAAAAGCAAACAATGATGTGGATGCCTTGAGTTGAAATCATCATGCATCGTTAACCATGTTTTGTTCGAAAACTGATCCCTTGATTAATGATTTGATGAATTTTGGATTTATAGTTGTTGGTTCAAAAAATACCTCTATTTTTTTCAGTTTTCGGTGAGTCATCATTATCAGACAAAATTAAGCAAGCCCTGAATGAAGACCTCGAGATAAAAAAAAAGTTATAATTGGTTAAAAATTTTATGTTTTCAGAATTTAACATTGATAATGATTTTTTATAATGATTTGAAAAAAGGATGTGTGTCCCTTGTGATTCCCAATAGAATAATTAATTGTTGTTTAAAGCTCATAGCTCTCCATTTTTAATTCATCATGGTAGTACTAAGATGTACATAGTACTTTGGGAGTATTATTGGTGGGATGGAATGAAAATAGATATTTATGATTTTACCATGAAATGTTTGACATGTTAACATGGTAAAGCAGAGTGAATGTTACCAAATTGGATGCTCCAGCCATTTCCAATACCAGAGTGAAAATTTGAGAATGTATCCATAAAATATTTTGTTGGACTACCTAAGAATTATATCAAGGTAACAATGAGATTTGGTTTTTTTATCATATTACTAAATGTGCACATTTTCATTATATTCGAGATGTAATGTCTTTGGATCATCTTTCATTAATGTAACTCAAAGATATTTCTAGGTTAAATGGAGTTACTCTTTATTTTGTATCTGACCGGGATCAGAGGATCACTTATAACTTTTGGAAGGGGCTTTAAAAATCGTTTGGAAGAGAATTAAATTTGGTAGATATTTTCATCCTTATTCAGATAGGAAGTCAGAATGAATGGTTCATACATTGGAGGATATTATTATAGATAGTTCAATTGACTACCAAGAATGTTGGGATCAACATATTTTTTTAGTTGAGTATTATTATAATATAATTTTTCATTCTAGTATACAGATGAGACATTTTGGGGCATTTTATTGGAAGAGGTGTCAGACACTAGTATTTTTGGATAAATTCTGTGAAAGAAAGTTGAGGGGAGCAGAATAAGTAGAAGAAGTGGATGAGAAAGAGAATATGATCTAGAAGCACATGTTGACGGCTCAGAGAAGGCATAAATGATATGCATATTACAAAAGGAAAGACTTCTATTTCGAGGTAGGTGACCATGTTTTCCTTAAAATATCTTAGTGGAAAAGTTTGATGTGTTTTGGTATGAAAGGAACTCTACGTCCGTAGTTCATTAGTCCTTTTTAAAATTTTGAGATGGTTGGATTAGTGTTATATCATGGAGCTTTTATTCGGAGTTTTTCTATGGTACACACTGTTTTTCATGTTTTGATGTTGAGAAAATATGTGCCATATTCAACACATGTCTTTAGCCTAGAAGTAGTTCAGCTGGAAGGGAACCTTTCTTATGAAGACAAACCAGTACAGATTCTTGGTTGAAGGGAACATGTACTAAAAAATAAGGTAATACCATAGGTAATAGTTTTTTTAAAAACCCACATGGTTTAATATGAAAAATGGGAGTCAAAAAATGCTATGAGGGAATCGTACCCTCCCTTGTTTAATAAGTGAAGAAAATTGTGAGGAATCAGTTTCCAGAAGGCGGGGAAGATGTAACACCCCAAGGTTTTAAAAATAATTTAGAATGCATGAAAACCTTTTTAGTAGATATTTATAGAAAGCCCTTAATCATAATATTTCCACTTATATGTTTTGAATTTTAAAAAATGGTCATCTACAATCCTGTTCAGTGAGTTATTTGGAGTATAATGGAACCAATTTAATTATTGGCGACTAGTAAAAAACCCTTATGAATAGTAATTTGAATAGTAATATGACCCAAATAAATAGTAAATTTTATTATTATATTATTTTCTTATGTATTTAAGATAATGACATCTTGGTTAAATTTTCAATGTGATATAAACGTTGTTATATAATTAAAATTGTTAATTTTTTAATTAAGTACGATTTTATTTTAAAATTTAATTATTTTCAAAAAATGGAGTTCATTTTTGAATTCTTCACGTCGATAAATGGTTAGGGGTGAATTTTTGGAAATTTTCTGGAATTCTAGAATTTTTTATGAATAGTATAATATGATAATATACGATAAATGCAAAATACAATATTTACTGCATCATAGGTGATGCAAAGAAAATGTAAGACCGCTGGGTTCAAACCCACATGCCATTATTACTGTTTGGGTCACATGAATTGAGGCTATTTATAGTATTGAGAAAAAATATTATTATAATGATTAAAATAACATAAAATACCTTCTTTCCTCAACAATAAATACCACCCTCATTCCCCTATTCCTCAGACACCTCTGAATCATTGAGCCTTACCTCATTTCTGACCAATACTCATCCCAAGTCTCTTCCCCACGTGCTAGATCTAGTGATATCATCAAAAGACCAAAACCAATGGCCTTAAAAAGGAACCTAAGGAGAAGAGATCAAGAGGAAAACATCCACTTTTGTTTTCTTTCATTTCTTTTATTTTATGTCAGTATTTTTAATTTCCTTGGGATTATGTTGGGATATTTCAGTTCATATTTCCCTTACTTCCCATATTATGTAATAATGATGAGATACCCCTTTTCTCTCATCAAAATATTTGATGAAATTTTAAGCGATGTCGTTAGGCTGCCGAATTTCTGTAAATGATTTCTGAACTTTTCTTTAATTTTTAGATTCCTTTATTTTCTTTTTCATTCCTCACATCCTCTTATCCATGTTGAATGAATGACTAGTATCGTAAATATTCTGGATTTCATCATTTTTATAGAATACTCACCATTTTATTACTTCTTCTCTCACACATTTTCAAGAAATTGAAACATCTTCCGTGATGTGTTGATTTACCGACATCATAGACGATGTGATTTAAATTTCATTTACATTCATCCAGACTATTACTGAAACCATTTTTATGGCTAAACAATATTATAATTTATTCATTATACCTTATATAAGGTTTAGTAATAATTTTACAAACATGTTATTATTTTATAAAATAAATGAGTTCATTACAATCGAAAAATTGCCAGAATGACCTAAAAAAATATCAATAATGATTTAACATTTGAATCAGCCTCATGTAAGAATTAAAAATGAAAAAAGGTATAATTTATGGTTCCTGTCATATTTAAATACCACTCCATTCCTATTCTATTGTTTTACTTCCAATCGACAAGAATATCCATCATGAATCGATCATGGAAATCATGTAAAGAACGCACACATAAAACAATGTAAGGAACAAACTAATAATAATTATAGGGAGAAATGAGGTTATGAAATGATCATATAAGATGTTATAAACATGAAAATGATATTTTAAAATACAAATAAAACCCTTTTTAACGATTATACAGGAGGTTTAAATAATTTTTAAGTAAGAGAGACCCAAGGTATGGAAATTCCTAACCCAACTTCCATTCTTTGGGTTAACATTCTACTTCATAAATTATGTTGTTTTAAGATCATTTTTGAAATTTATTCTTGTTTATATTATATTTTATTATTTTTATTTATAGTTTATATACATATTTCATTCACTATATTGATTCTCATATCAATTATATGTCATTGGTATGTGACTTTACTTATAACATCATCTTTTAAACTTCTAGATTTACAAAATTCAAAGTGAATGTTTTTAGGAAATTATTCATGTTTTATGATAATGTTATGGTTCTTGGGCAATGTTTATGATGAAAGGTGGGACCTATATCTCCCTCCAACGCATTGGTTTTGTGTAAGTTGGAGTTCGGTCGTACGGTTACTCGAAGTGTAACTCCGATGGTTACATAAATTGTAAGGTAGTCGTGAGAGTTACAAATTATAAGGTAGTCATGAGGGTTACAAAATTATGTAAGTAATTTCCCAATATACCATTATGGTTCTATATATGTATTATTTATTTTGCTAATCTTGGGTAAATATAATCTTTCTCAAATTACGTTTATATGGGTGATAAGTATGTCCTTTGAAAATGTTTTCATACATTACAAGTATTCATTGACTAATGTGTTCTTCCCTTATTTTTATATCCCTTAATGTGATTGTTGTGTCCATTCCCAGTTTTTAAATTATTTCTCATAGGTTATAAGGATTTATAAGATAAAGAAATTATCCATGTTAAATGTTTGAAGAGTTGTCAATGTTATCGTGTTTAAATTGAAAAGTTTTATATTTTGGAAGAAAAAAATCATGTTATTATGGTATCCAATCTGTACTAATGTGTAATGTTATCAATGTATTATGTCCATATTCTCAAAATCTCAAAACATGAAAATATCCTCAATAAAAAAGGAAGTGATTTCTGTACTAAATTCAAGATTATGTAATGTAATAATATTGAGTCCTTATAACTATATAAGTTGGTCATAATGAGTCTTGAAACCCCACTTAGGGAATAAGAATAAATTATAGAGGATTACACCCTAGCCACACTAAGCGATTCTTGAAACACTATCCAAGACTAACCTCATAAAGGGGATAACATTCTATTCTCTTGATGTAATGTCTCATTATTTCATCATAGGGAAGAACCAAGGTAACACCCCTAACAAAAATTGGTCTACACTAAAGAGATAAATGGACTTAACCTACCCTGTATAAATTACATGGAATATTCGGGGCGTACATGGTGTGTCACTATATTTTTGAAACATCATGTGTCTTTATATCCCACATGGAATTCATTTCTCCAAAAGAATGATATGTATATTTCAGTTTGGAACTCATCATGTGTAACGACCCAAAATTTAATCAATGGAATAAAACACATACATTACATAGAAAACCAAATAAAAATGTTATTACCATAAATATAGAATCATAAATTAGTTATCTAATAAAGCAATAATAAATAAAAATATGATAACAAGAAAATAAATAACAAATAAGATAATGAGAATGGGAAATTTTGGGCTTCTGAAGGCTGTTTGCCGGTGCAAATCATCTCTCAAACATAAGGTCAGCTTAGTCTACATTCCCCCTCCCCAGAGCTTACCAATGCTGCTGCTCAGATCGTGTATTTCCCCTCACCGTTGCTTCTTGATGATCATTTGAATCCCTCTCCTAGCCTCAAACATTCCCCTCCCCCCACCATGCTTCCCCCTACACTCTTGGTGATTCTTTGGGTTTCCCAATAGATCCTATTCCCTCTACGGATAGTTGCTTGAGCCAGATCTGTGGTGTGGTTCAGTCCCCATCCTCTTATATGTTAGGTTCTGTTGACTCACCCATTGTAGAGCAGGATTTCTGGGCAATTTTCGCTTACACCGAGTCATTCCTAGATGTCCCTTTGCCTCCTGTGTCATCCTTCAACATTTCTTCAATTACCATGGAGGACACCAATCCATTTCTAGTTCTAGAATTAGTGGAGGCTCCAATGTAGAAACGGGTGGTCTTGTTCAATCTAACCCCTCCAAACCCTCCTCATGTCCCCGCCTAGGAGCCCACGATAACCTTTCCATTGAAGGATTATTTTCACGTTCAAGCCCACGTCCCTATTTTGGAGTCTTTGGAGGCTATTGATCCCTATACCTCTTGATTCAATGTTATCTCCCTCACAAATAATGGTGGACAAGTATGATCTTTCCCCTCCCATCCCCCCTTCCACCCCACCCTGGTGACCTCAGGATCCTTCGTCTCAAAGGGTTACTTGCATACTCTGGTGGGATCCCCCCCTCTCTCGACCTACATCTGTGCCCTTCCAACCACTTTGTATCCTTACATTTGCTCGAAGGAGGGAAGGCCCTCCCAGGATCTTCATACTGTTCCCTTCAGTCAAACAACTGTGAGGGCGGGATCCCTCGATCCAGGGCCCTGGAATTTACCAATGTTTTGTTCCATGAAACCACAAAGCTCTCAAACTGAGACCAAAATGTATATTTACCATCTTTTTAATTTATTTTATAATTGTTTGTAATGGTAGGGGCCTCGATGCTTAGGCTAATTGTGAATTAATTGCATCAGAATCTCGTAAAAAATTTCCCCCCCTAGTTGATATTCTCAAACACATGTAAAAGGATAACCAAATCGAGGCTACGGTGATAAGAAGTGGTTTGTACAATTCAATGCATGTAATCCTATGAAACAACTGCATTTGTTACTTCTGTAATATCTATATAATTGTGGAAAAGGTTGATGTTTCATCTCAACACATCACTATGGAGGTTTGTGTGAGAAAAATTTATTTCCTCTTCACATCTGTGTATGCTATGTGTGAGATAATAGGAAGGGTTTCTCTTTGGAAACAACTGTCATCTATTTAATATATAAATATACCCTGGTTCAATACAGGATACATCAACTCTATCACCGATGCTTCCAAGAAAAAAGGAGGGTGTCTGTAAAACCAAGGCTCTATAAATGACATCAAAGAGTTTCTCACGTCAAATGTCTTGATAGACATGTGGTATAATGGGGAGCCTTTTACATAGTGCAACAAAAAAAAGTGATTGGGTTCATTTGGAAGAAACATGACCACTTCCTCAAGAACATGGAGAAATATAGAAACATATGAAGTTGGAAGAAGAATTATCTTGGTCAAAATGGCTTTCGGAAGGGGATAGAACCACCAACTTCTTCAATGCATGTATAAAATAAAAGAGGGAAACCATAATAATTAATCTCTAGATTGAAGATTGAACATACATAGGGGACATCATGGTGGGATGAAATATCACTAAGGATCATTTTAGAAGTCTCCTTTTAGGTTTCCTAGACACAGGTTAAGACTTGACCATTAACTCAGAGAGTGCAGAAAGCTTCTTATGAAATATCACCAAAATGCTCAATGAACGAAATAATGTCCAGATGGAGGCCACTCTCTTTGAGTTGGAGATCAAAAATGAAATCATGATTCTAAAACTGAAAGGCTCCCCCAGACTAGGAAGATTCCTAGTAATGTTTTATGACTTTGAAATGGATGTCATTAATGAGATATTCATTGAGGCGGTGTAGGATTGTTTTAGAGGAAGCCATCTTCTCAGAGCTATTTTCACATTAAATCTGGTGCGTGTTACCAAGGATAAATATCCCACTTATCTGTGTTAATATAGATCCATTTTCCATTGAAATGTTCCATAAAAAATCTTTGAATCCCAGATCAACAATATATTTAACCTTATATTACCTAGATTCATATCAGGAAAACCACATTGCTTCATGTTGTGTCAGAATATCGAAGTGGCTATCAGAATCTTGATAGAAATGGAGGATTAACTCAACATGATGTGCACCTGGTATAACATCATGTTCAAACATGAAATAGAAAAATCACACGATAGGATGTAATGGTGCTTAATTTTGAAGGCCATGCTCATTTTTGTTTCATTGAATGGTCAATATATCTTATTTTCAGATGCTTCACCACTCCTTTTCTTACTGTGGCACTCATTGGTAGATTATTTAGGTTTATTAAATTGTCTATTGGCTATTAAACTGAGAAATTATCTCTCCAAACCTTTTCATTGTTGACCAGGATGTGATTTCGACGAATATAATAGTGAGATAGCTAGCCGCAATATTCTCCCATTCCAAAAAAAATCTGGATCTGGCATCATTACTCACCCAATGTATGCTGATGAAATTTTAATCATTATCAACCAAAGGCCGAGATAAATTAATGGTTTCAATATTATTAGGAAGATATGTAGCATTTGGAGTAGGTAAGGTGTGAACCACTTGTAGATAAGTGTATATCTCCTTAGATCATGCTCAAGTTGATGTTTCAAGAACATTCATGAGAGGATGTGATTTTCCTAGAATCACCTCTCGATGGGATAACTTGGCGTCCCCATATCTAATGGTAATATTAAGAAGGTTTAGTTTGACAACAAAATTTCCCGAATCCCAACTCACATTTTCATCTGGAATAACAAGTTTCTATCACTCGGGGGGAATGATCACGCTGGCCAATAGCGTATTAATGTCTATTTTGGTGCATTCTTTATCTACAATCATCCCTTCCAATGGGTCCATTTTTCATATTGAGAAAATCATGAGTGGTCTCAACCATATTAAATAGGGTAGTTATATCAACATAATGAATATATTTTAATAATAAAATGATATAAAAAAATAATAACACCAATATATACTCATAAATTACACTAAGACATAGAGTGGTCTCAACCATATTGTCATCCATAAGATTTTCCTTGAGGCTTCAAGGTAATTCACATTTGGGAGAACTCACTCCAAAATCCTTCATATCACTGATATCACTCACTTGTAAGGGTGTTCTCATTATTCCACTCTAAATAAGTACTCACCGGATCATATAAGATCTCTATACATAGCTAGGAGAAGTCACCTCAGGCCTGGGGGTATACCTAACCAAATTGGGAATAACCCATATATAGGGGATCATACACCTATTGTAATACCCCAAGGTTTTAAAAATAATTTTTAATGCATGAAACGTTTTTTAGTAGATATTTATATCCAGATTAAACACAATTTTTGCACCTCTACGTATTGAATTTCAAAGAATGTTCATCTATAATTCGGTTTACTAATTTAGTTGGAATCTAATGGAACCCACTTAATTTTTGGTGAATAGTTGCATACCCTTATGAATAGTAATATGAATAGTAATATGATCCTAATGAATATTAAATTTTCTTATTATTTTATTTTATTTAGGATTTAATATAATGAAATCTTGGTTAATTTTTTAATGTGATAAAAAAGGATTTATAGATTTAAATTTGATAATTATAGAATTAAGTATAATTTTATTTAAAAATTAAATTAATAACATTTATAAATTATTTTCAATATATGGAGATTATTTTTGAATTCTACATGTTGATAAATGTTGAGGGTAAATTTTTGGGAATTTTCTAGACTTCTAGAATGTTTTTGTTACTAAAATATGATAAAATACGATAAATGCTAAATACTTGATTTACTACATCATAGGTGATTCATGGATAGTGTAAGACCACTTGGTTTGAAATCACATGCCATTATTACTATTTTTTGTCACATGAATTGAGACTATTCATAGTCTTGAGAAAAAATATTATAATAATGAATAAAATAATGTAAAATGCCTCATCTCCTCCACTATAAATACCACCCTCAATCCCCTCTTACTCCCACACCTCTCAATCCATGATCCTTAGTTAATTTATTCCCAATACTCCTCCCAAGCCTCTTACCCACGTTATAGTGCTACTGGTCTCACCAAAAGGCAGAAAACAAAGGCCTTATGAAGGATTTCAAGGAGAAGAGATGAAGAGGTAAACATCCTCTTTTATTTTAGTTATTTTGTTTTATTTTAGGTTATTAGTTTCAATTTACATTGTATTATATTGGGATATGTCATTCCATATTAAAAATACTTCAAATATTATGTATTAATTATGAGAGACCCATTTTCTCTAATCGAAATATTTTAGGACATTTTAAGTGATGTTGTTAGGTTGCTGAATTTCTGTAAGGGATTTCTCATCTTTTTTTCGAGATTCCTTTCATTTATTTTAATTCAAAACCTAACCCTATCCAAGAAGAATGAATGATCTATTATCATAAATATTATTTATTTCATCATGTTTATGGAATAATCACCGTTACATTTCTTCTCCTCTCCCACTTATTCAAGAAATTAAATCACCATCCGGGATGTGTCAATTTACCAACATCGTGGAAAATGTGATTTCCATTTCATTTAATTTCTTCAAGACTGATCATGTAACAATTTTTTTGGTTGAAATAGATTATAATTTATTTATTATATCTTATATAACGTATAGAAACATTTTTTACAAATTTTATTAATTTTTAAAACAAATGAGTTCATTATGATCAAAGAATCACCAGAATGACATAAAAAATATGAAAAATTATTTAACTTTTGAATCATCCACATGTAAGAATTTAAAATCATAAAAGTTATAATTTATGGTCCTTTAAATATCTAAATACCACTCCACTTAAATTTTTGAGTTTCACTTCCAATGTACTATAATATCCATTATGAACCGATCGTGGAAATCATGTAAAGAACACACACAAAAACAATGGAAGGAAAAAAAATACTAATATTTAATGGGTGAGGTGTGGTTATGAAATGATCGTATAAGATGTTATAAATATGAAAATGTTTATGTAAAATATTAATAATACTTATTTAGCGATTATAAAAGTGGTTTAAACCATTTTTAAGTCTGAAAAACCTCAGGTAAGGGAATTCTTAACCCAATTTCCATTCTTTGGGTCAACCTTCTACTTCATTAATTATGTGATTTTAAGATCATTTTTCTGAGGTATTTTTGTTTATATTATATTTTATTATGTTTATTTATAGTTTATAGACATATTCCATTCATTCAATTGATTCTCATATCAATTATATTTTATTTGTATGTGACTTTTCTTATTAAATCCTCGTTTAAATATCTAGTTTAACAAAATTCAAAGTGAATATTTTTTTGAAATTATTCATGTTTTAAGATTATGTTCTGGTTCTTGAAATATTTTTACGATGAAGGGTAGGACCTATATCTCCCTCCAATTCATTTGGTATGTGTAAGTTTGAGGTCAGTAGTATGGTTACTCCAAGTGTAATCGTGATGGTTATAGAAACTGAAATATTGTCATGAGGGTTACAAATTATACGGTAAGTGTGAGGGTTAAATAATAATGTAATTAATTCCCCAAGATAATTTTATGGTTATATTTATGTTATTATTTATTGTGGAAAATTTTTTGAAATATCATGTTTCACAAATTAAGTTTATATGGGTGACACGTATTTCCTTTGAAAATATTTTCATACATTTCAAGTTTTCAGGGACAAATGTGCTCTTTTTTTCTTTGTATATCCCTTATTGAGATTTTTGATCTCATAATAATTTTTAAATTCTTTGTATAGGTTATAAGGATGTGTAATACAATGAATGAATCCATGTTAAATGATTGAAGTATTTTCAATGAGATCATGTTTTAATTGAAATGTTTTGTATTTTGGAAGAAAAAATACTGTTATTTTGGTATTCACTCTGTATTAATGTGTAATGTTTTGAATGTATCATATCCTAATTCTTTAATGTTATAAAAATGAAAAGATACTAAATGAAAAAATTAAGTGATTTCTTGAATAAATTCAAGGTTACGTAATGTAATAAGGTTGAGTCTTTATAGTTGGTATCATATGATGGTTTAGATGACATTAGGGGTCAGGATGATGGTAATATAATACCATAAATGTTTTTTAATCTATGGTTAATTTGAAAAGTAATATAATTTAAAAATTACATTGTTTCTTTGACGAAGATATGTTTGTTCAGAATGGTTTTCCCTAGAAGAAACAGTGAAGCTGAAGGGCAGAGGCACTAAAAGAATGATATCCTTCCAAATCTGCACCCCGGAATGGTATGGATAGAAACTGAGCAGTTTGTGATAGTAATGGCTCAGTTAATGGATGAAATAAATGGATGTGGTATCCATGAAAGATAACAACTAGAGGTACCACAATAGAACATGACAGTAATGGAACATTTTATGAGACAACACCCTCAGAAATTCAATGGATCTTCTGACCTAGTTGTGGTAGAAGGATGGATTAAAACCCTTTATAATATATTTGATGTTATGGGATGTTTAGATAATAAAAAGGTATGGTTTTCCATTTACCAATTTTAATGTGAATCTGATCAGTTGTGGTAAATGGTAATGAATATTAGGGATATATAGGGTATTGATTCCTTAGAGTGTGATGAATTTAAAAGTCTTTTCCTTGAAAAATATTTTCCTAAGGTGGATGACTTATCATGGAGGAGAAATTCCTTTAATTGAAGAAAAAGGAGGAATATTCAGTGGATTTTTATGAAGTGAACTTCACATGAATGGCGAGGTGTGCTCCAAATCTTATTTTGGTTCTTGATAGAAAAATCAACCACTTTTACTCAAGACCGAAGCCTAGGTATCTAAGGCTGTTTCCCTCCTGTGAATTCAAAAGTTATGAGAAACTTATCGCATGTGATTAGAGGATATTGATGGAGTTTGTTGATGATCACATGAATTTTTGAAACAAATAGAAGAAAAGGTAAAGATGGAATGTGATGGGTATGAATCAATCAATGAAATCTGATGGTATGAAAGTACAGTTTCCTGTTTCTGAAAATTGTGTGAAAAAGCACCATGGTGAATGCTTTTCCCAAATAGGGAAGTGTTTCGATGTGGTATGTTTAAACATATGGCCATAGATTATAATGAAAATGATCCAAATTAATATCCTTATAAGAAAACTGTTAAGTGTTTTGAATGTTTTGGGATGGGTCATTATGAAAATGTTTGTCGAAAGAGAGGTCTAAATAATGAAAAGAAGTTAGAATATAAGCAGAAAGGTGTAGTGAGATCTTTTAAGACTACTTCAGCAGATGTATGGTAATCCAATGAAGTTTTATTAGGTAATTTTTTTGTTTACTTAGATTTTTATAATGTTTTGATTTATACGGGTTCTACATATTCCTTCATTTTTTAGAAATTTTCTTATAAATTGGAAATATCACACCAGAAAATGAGACCAAAACCTGTTGTTAAAACACTCTGGGGAAATATTATTGAAAATTGAAATTATAAGAATCATTCTATTATGGTATGTGGGAAGAATTTACCTCAAACAAGTTTTTCCCCTTAGTAGAGTTTTTGGTTATTCTTGGAATGGATTGGCTTTCTGGTTATCATCCAAAGAATTAATTTTTCAGATAAAGCAGTTGTTTTTCAGAATGTTTTTCAGTTTATATATAATAACAAATCAATAAAATTGATAAAAAATTGGAAGCTGAGAAACTGTTGAAGGATGGAAATTAATGTTATCTTTACCACATTGTTGAAAACAAGGGAACTGTTCAGATTAATGATGTTCCAGTGGTAAATGAATTCCTTTGATGTTTTTGCTGATGAGTTACCCATTATCATACCTAATCGATAAGACGAATTAACAATTAACTTAGTTTATGTTTTTAATCCATTTTTGAAACCCCTATATCATATGTATCAAAATTAGAACTTCCTGAATTGAAAAATTAGTTGCACGATTTGATTGATAAATTCTTTATTCGTCCTACCACATCACCATTGGGTTCTCCTGTTTTGTTCATTAAAAAAACACAGTTCTATTAAACTTTACATTGATTATAGATCATTAAATAACATCACTGTTAAATAAAAGTACCCTTTTTCTTATATCAATGACTTTCTTGATAAGGTTCTGGAGGCTCAGTACATTTCCAAGATTGACATGAGATCGAGATACCATCAACTGAAGGTGAATAAAGATGAGATTCTGAAAACATCTTTTCCTACTAGATATTGGAATTATGAATTTTTTGTTATATCGTTAGGGTTAACTGATGCACCAATTGTATACATGAATATTATAAATAGAATATTTCATTATTTCATGGATATATTTGTGGTTGTGTTTATTAACGACATTATTTTATTTTCTAAGAGTAAAGAAGAGCTTGAAAACATATAAGGGTTGTTTTAAAACCCTTAAAGGAAAAGTAACTCTATGGAAAATTCAGAAAGTGTGATTTTTGGTTAAAACAAATTTCTTTTCATGGGGAAATTGTAAATAAGGATGGAATAATAGTTGATCCTGCCAAAACAAAGGTAGTTAATGAATGTCAAAGATGTACAAATGTTACAAAGATTTGTAGTTTTCATGGATTAGGAGGTTATTAATGACCATATGTTAATAAATTTTCATGGTGATCTATCTAACTAACCACATTAATGTGAAAAGGGGATAAATTTATTTAGACATTAGAATGTGACTTTTTAGGGAACTGAACAAGAGATTGGTGAATGCTCCAGTTGTGTCCTTTCTTTCCCAAAATGGTGAGTTTATCATCTATTGTGATGCTTCTTTAAATGGAATTGGTTTTTTTTATATATAATGATAATGTAATTGCTTATGCTTCAATACAACTAAAACCCCATGATTTAAATTATCCCACACATGATTTATAATTGGTAGATGTAGTTTTCTTCGTTGAAAATTTAAAGGCATAATTTCTATAGAGACAAATGACAAATATATACTATACATTAATGTCTGAAGTATATATAAAATCAGAAATAATTAAAAACAAGGCAGAGAAGATGGCTTGAACTGATAAAGGATTATGATTTCACGATGAATTACCATCCATGAAAAAGAAAACAAAGTTGTAGATGCCATGAGTCGAAAAAAATATGCATTATTAACCATGTTACATTTGGAACAAGATCCCTTGATTAAGTATTCGATGATTTTCGGATTAGAAGTTGTTGGTGAAAGAAATACCTCTGTTTTGTTTTAAATTTTAATACAGTCATCGTTATCAGAACGAAATACGCAAGTGTAGAAAGAAGACCTTGAGCTATATAAAAAGGAAGAATTGGATGAAATGGATAACTTTCCAGAATTTAACCTTGATAAATATTGTGTTTTATGATTTGGAAATGTTGTGTTTGCCTTGTGATTCCCAGTTGAAGAAAGAACAAATGTGTGAAGCTCTTAGTTCTCCATTTTCAGTTCATCCTCCTAGTACTAAGATTTATAGAGACCTTTAGGAGTATTATTTGTGGGATGGAATAAAAATAGATATGGCTAATTTTACCATGAAATGATTGACATGTCAATAGGTTAAATAATAGTTGAAGTTACCTAAGGGGATGCTTCAGAATTTTCCAATTTTGGAGTAGAAAAGGGAGAAATTATCCATACACATTGTGGTGGGACTACATAAGACTTATCGAGGAAACAACATGATTTGGGTTGTTGTTGATCATCTGACTAAATCTACACATTTTCATTCATTCAATATACAATGCCTTCGGATCTACATTCTCAACATTACCTCAAAAAGATTTTTAGGATACATGGAGTTCCTCATTCAATTATATCTGATCGGGATCCCATGTTCACATATAACTTTTGGAAGGGGCTTTAGAAGTCATTGGGCGCAGAATTAAATTTTAGTATGGATTTTCATCCTAAATCAGATGGGCAGTTAGAACGAATGATTCATAATTCAGAGTATATTCTTCAAGCTTGTTCAATGGACTACCAGGCATGTTGGGATCAGAATATTTCAATAGTTGAGTTTTCTTATAATAACAATTTTCATTCTAGTATAATGATGGTTCCTTTTTAAGAATTGTCTGAAAAGCAGTGTCGGACTCCAGAGTTTTGGGATGAAGTTAGTGAAAGAAAGTAGAAGGGGCCAAAATTGTAGAGAAACAAGATCATAATGTGAAGATGATCTAGAACCACATGAGGAAAGCTCAGAGTATGATGAAAAGTTATGCAGATAACATAAGGAAATAATTCTCTTTCAAGGTAGGTGACCATTTTTTCCTTAAAATATATCCTTGGAAAAGAGTGATGCATTTCGGTATTAAAGTAAACCTATGTTCTATGTTCATCCATCTTTTTGAAATCTTGGAGATTGTTTGACATGTTCCATTTCGAGTACATTTGTCTATGAGTTTGTCTCGGGTACACAATACTTTTTATCTTTCAATGTTGAGAAATTATGTTCTGGATCCCACTCATTTCTTGAGCCCAAGAAGTGTTTTAGTTTAAAGGGAACATTTCATACAATGAGAAACAAGTTCATATTCATAATTTAAGGGAACATGTATTGTGGAATAAGGTAATCAACCTGGTATGTGTTTTGTGGAGAAACCACATAGATGGACAAGAAACATGGGAGTCTGAAAATGCTATAAGGCAAACATACCCTCATTTTTTTAACCAGTAAATAACATTGAAAGGACATAATTTCCAAAAGATGGGGATAATGTAACCCCCCGAGGTTTTAAAAATAATTCTGAATGCATGAAACTTTTTTTAGTATATATTTATATCCTACCATTAAACCTAATTTTTCCACATCTATGTTTGGAATTTCGAAAACCCCTCATCTACAATTCTGTTCAGTATGTTTTTTGGAGTCTAAAGGAACCAAATTATTTTTTTTGTGAATAGTAAAATATCCTTATGAATTGTAATATGAATATTAGTATGACCCTAATGAATAGTAAATTTTATTATTTTATTAAGGCTTTAAGATAATGACATATTGGTTAATTTTTCAATGTAATATAAAAGTAGTTATAGAATTAGAATTGTTAATTTTTCAATAAAGTATGATTTTAGTTAAAAATTAAACTAGTAGTATTTAGAAAATTATTTTAAAAAATATAGTTCATTTTTTAATTCTACACGATGATAAATGGTTAGTGGTGAATATTTGGAAATTTTCTGGAATTCTAGAATTTTTTATGGATAGTAAAATACTATAAAATACGATAAATGCTAAATACATGATTTACTGCTTCATAGGTGATTCAAGGATGATGTAAGACCACATGGTTCTAAATAACATTCCATTATTACTATTTTGAGTCACATGAATAGAGAATATTCATAATCATGAGAAAAATATTATAATAATGATTAAATATTGTAAAATACCTCCTCTCATCCCTTATAAATACCACCCTCATTCCCAAATTCCCCCCACAACTATCAAGACATAAGCCTTACCTCTATTCTGACTAATAAACCTCCCAATGACCATACCAACATCTTAGATCTAGTAATCTCACTAAAAGTCCAATACTGAATGCCTTAATAAGGAAACCAAGTAGAAGAGATCAAGTGGTAAACATCCTATTTTGTTTTATTTTTTTTAATATTATGTTATTATTTTTAATTTCCCATGGATTATGATGGGATATTTTATCCCATATTCCCTTAATACCCATATAATGCAAGAATTATAAGAGAAAAATTTTCTCTAATCAAAATAATCGATGAAATTTTAAGCGACGTAGTTAGGCGGCTGAATTTCCGTAAGGGATTTCTCAACTTTTCTTTTATTTAAAGATTCCTATATTTTATTTTTCATTCCTCACCTACCTTTGTACAGGAAGAATAAATGATCTTATATCTTATATATTCTGATTATATCATGTTTATAGAATACTCACCATTACATTTATTCTCCTCTCCCACTAATTCAAGAAATTGAAACACTGTCTATCATGTGTCGATTTACTGACATCAAGTTTGATGTGATTTCAATTTCTTTTACAGTTTCAAGACTAGTCCTGAAACCATTTTTATGATTGAAATAGATTATAAGTTTTGAATTATATCTTATATATGGTTCTGTAATCTTATTATACACATGTAATTAATTTATAAAACAATTGAGTTCATTACGATCGAAGAATTTCCAAAATAACCTAAACCAATATCAATAATTATTTAACTTTTGAATCATCCTCATGTTAGAATTCAAAATGAAAAAAATACAAAATATGGTTCTTGAAATATGTAAATACCACTAAATTCCAATTCTGTAGTTTTACTTCCAATCTATAATAATATCCACCATGAACTGATCAAGGAAATCATGTAAAGAATGCACCCATAAAACAATAAAAGGAACAAAATACCAATAATTAAATGGTGCAATAAGGGTATGAAATGATGATATAGAGTTTTATAATCATGAAAATGTTTCATTAAAATACTAATATCACTCTTTTAGTCAATATAAAACACTTTGAACAATTTTTAAGTAACAAAAACCTTAGGTAAGGGAATTCTTAACCCAATTTCTATTCCTAGGGTTAGCCATCTACTACATTAATTATGTGGTATTAAGATAATTTGTGTGGTGTATTTTTGTTTATATTATATTGTATAATGTTTGTTTATAGTGTATAGACATATTACATTCATTCTATTGATTCTCATATCAATTATATGTTGTTTTTAAGTGAATTTTCTTATAAACTCTTTTAATATTTTAGTTTTACAAAATTCAAAGTGAATGTTTTTCAATTATTCATGTTTATTGATTATGTTCTGGTTTATTGTAATTGTTTATGGTGAAGGGTGGTACATATATCTCTCTCCAATTCATTGAGTATGTGTAAGTTTGAGGTCGAAAATATGGTATCTTCAAGTGTAATTGCATTGGTTACACAAATTGTAAGTTATTCGTGATGGTTAAAAATTATAAGGTAGTCGTGATGGTTACAAAATTATGTAAAAAATTTTCCAACATACCATTATGGTTCTATTTATATTCTTATGTATTGTGGTAGTATTTTTGAAATATCATGTTTCAAAAAGTATGTTTATATGGGTGACAAGTATGTCCTTTGAATGTGATTTCATATGTCACAAGTATTCATGGACTAATGTGCAATTTACTTCTTTTTATATCCCTTATTGAGATTTCTGTTCTCATACCATGTTTTTAAATTATTTTAATAGGTGATAAGGATGTGTAAGACAAATTAGTAATCCATGTTAAATGTTTTAAGAGTTGTCAGTGAGATCATTTTTTAATTGGAAAGTTTTATATTTTGGAAGAAAAAAATACTGTTATTATGATATGTAATATTTATTAATGTTTAATGTTATGAATGTATTATGTTCTAATTCAATAAATATATAAACATGAAAAATTATCTATTAAAAATGAAGTGATTTTTTGACTAAATTCATGATTTTGTAATTTAACAAGCTTGATTCCTTATAGTTTGTATCAGAGGATCGATTAGATGTCTTTAGGGTTTATGATGATGGTAATATATTACCATATTTTTTTTAATCTATGGTTAATTTGAAATGTTATATAATTTCAATACTACCATGTTTATTTGACTATGATATGTTTTTTTAGAATGGTTGTTCGCAGAAGAAACAGGGAAGCTGAAGAGGAGAGGCACTGAAAAAATGATATCCTTCCGAATCTGCAGCCCAGAATAGTAGGGATTGGAACCGAGCAGTTTGTGACAATAATAGATCATATAAAAAAGAAAATAAATAGATGTGGAAACCATGAAATAAAAAAACCAGAGGTACCACAACAAAACATTAAAATAGTGGAACATTTTATGAGGAAAAACCCTCTTGATTTCAATGTATCTTCTGATCTAGTAGTGGAAGAATGATGGATTAAGACCCTTGAAAAGATATTTGATATTATGAGATGTTCAGATAACCAAATGGTATGTTTTTCCATTTATCAATTTTAAGGTGAATCTTCTCAGTGGTGTTCAATGGTAAGTAATATCACGGATAGAGAGGATATTGATTCCTTAGAGTGGGATGAATGTAAATGTCTTTTCCATGAAAATTATTTTCCTAAGGTTGGGAGATATATGATAGAGAATCGATTCAATGAATTTAAGCAAAAGGAGGAATATTCATGGCCTTTCTATGAAGATAACATCACTCGACTAGCGAGGTATTCTCCAAATCATATTTTGTATCATGATATAAAAATCAACCACTTTTACTCAGGACTGAATCCATGGTATCAAAGGGTGTTTCCCTACCATGAATTCAAAATTCATGAGAAAATTGCCCAATGTGCTGAGAGGGTAGATAAGGGGTTTTAATATGATCACATTAAATTTGAAAACAAGGAGAAGAAAATGTATATATGGAAAGTGATTGGTAAGATTCGATCAATGAAATTTAATGGTAAGAAAGTACAGTTTCTTATTTCTAAATAGTGTTGAAAAAATAACCCTAGGGAATGCCTTACCAAAAATAAGAAGAGTTTTTGATATTTTGGGTTTGGAAATATGGCCCGAGATTATAATGAAAATGATCCAATTAATAATAATGATAAGAAAATTGTTAAGTGTTTTGAATCTCGTGAGAAGTGTCATTATGAAAATATCTGTCCAAAGAGAGATCCAAATGATGAAAATAAGATAGACTATAAGCAGAAAGTTGTAGTGAGATCATTTGTGACTATGTCAAAAGATGTTGGTCTATCCAATGATGTTGTATTAGGTACTTTGTTTGTTTACATAGATTTTGCTAAAAAAAATTGATACAAGGTCTACACATTCCTTCATTTTTGAGAAATGTTCTGGTAAGTTGGAAATATCACCTCAATAAATGATACCATAACTTATTTTCAGAATACGCGGGGGAATATTATAGAAAAGTTTAATTATAAGAATCATTTAATTGTGGTCTATGGAAATAATTTACTTGAAAACATTTTTTTTCACTTATTAGATTTTGTTGTTATTCTGGAAATGGATATGCTCTCTGTTTATCATGCTTAGATTGAATGTAGAGATAAAGAAGTTGTTTCCAAGAAATAGTTTCAGTTTGTATATAAGATCAAACCCATACAATTGAAAACATATTAGAAATTTGAGATACTATTGAAAGATGGAAAAGAATTTTATCATGCTCTTATTGTTGAAAACAAGGGAACTGTTCATATTAATGATGTGTCAGTGGTAAATGAATACCTTGAAGTTTTTTTTGATGAGTAACCCATTGTCATACTTGATCGGGAAGATGAACTCATAGTTTAATTTGTTCCTGATCCTAATTCAATTTAAAAACCCCCATATCATATGTCTCAAATAAAAATTATTGTATTGAAAAATCAATTGTAGGATTTTCTTCATAAAGGCTTCATTCGTCCTAGCACTCCACCATGGGGTGCTCCTATTTTGATAGTTAAAAATAAAGATGATTCCATGAGACATTGCATTGATTATAGAGCATTAAATAACATCACAGTTCAAAATAAGTTCATTTTTCCTCATATCTATGACTTGTTTTATCTGGTTCGGAGAGCACATTACTTTTCCAATATTAACATGATATCTAGAAACCTTTAGATAAAGGTAAAAGAGGACGACATCTCAAAAACATTTTTTATTTCTAGATATTGGCATTATAAATTGGTTGTTATGCCGTTTAGGTTAACTAATGCACATGTTGTATTCATTGATCTTATGAACAGAATACTTCATGAGTTCTTGGATATGTTTGTGGTTGTGTTTATTGAAGACATTCTTGTATTTTCTAAGAGTAAATAAGATAATGAGAAATATCTAAGGGCTTTTTTACAAACCTTAAATGAAAATAAACTATATATAAAATTCATAATGTATAATCCTTGGTTACAATAGATTTCTTTTCTCGGGCACATTGTAAATAAGGATAGAATAACAGTTGATCTGGCCAAAACAAATGTGGTTGATGAATGTCCACGACCTAAATATATTAAAATTATTCATAGTTTTCTTGGGTTAACAGGTTATTATTGATGGATTGTTATTAGATTTTCATAGTTATTTATCCCACTATCCAAGTTAACGTGAAAAGGAGTTAAATATATTTGTACTAAATATTGTGATTTTTGATTTTAGTAACTGAAGAAGAGTTTTGTGAATGCTTTGGTTATGGCCCTACCTTCCCGAAATGGTGAGTTTGTAATCAATAGTGATGCTTCATTAGAGGGACTTGTTTTTTTATGCAGAATGATCACATAATTTCATATGTTTCGAGACAACTAAAAACCCATGAGTTAAATAATACCACACATGATTTGGAATTGGTAGATCTGGTTTTTTCTTTGAAAATTTAGTGGCATAATTTATACAGAGCCAAAGGTCGAATATATAATGATTATAAAAATTTGACGTATATATTTACTCAGAAGTAATTAAACATTAGGCAGAGAAGATGGATTGAATTGATAAAGGATTATGATTTCACGATGAATTATCATCCAAGAAAAGAAAACAATGGTGTGGATGCCTTGAGTCGAAAACATCATGCATCGTTTACCATGTTATGTTTGCAAACTGATCCCTTGATTAATGATTCGATGAATTTTGGATTTGTAGTTGTTGGTGCAAAAAATACCTCTATTTTTTTCAGTTTTCGGTGCAGTCATCATTATCATACAAAATTAAGCAAGTGCTGAATGAAGACCTTGAGATACAAAATAAGTTATAATTGGTTAAAAAATTTATGTTTTCAGAATTTAACATTGATAATGATTGTTTATAATGATTTGGAAAAAGGATGTGTGTCCCTTGTGATTCCCAATAGAATAATTAATTGTTGTTTAATGCTCATAGCTCTCCATTTTTAATTCATTATGTTAGTACTAAGATGTACATAGTACTTTGGGAGTATTATTGGTGAGATGGAATGAAAAGAGATATTTATGATTTTACCATGAAATGTTTGACATGTTAACATGGTAAAGCAGAGTGAAAGTTACAAAATGGGATGCTTCAGCCATTTCCAATACCAGAGTGAAAATTTTAGAATGTATCCATAAATTTTTTTGCTGGACTACCTAAGAATTCTCTCATGGTAACAATGAGATTTGGTTTTTTTATCATATTACTAAATCTGCACATTTTCATTCCATTCGAGATGTAATATATTTGGATCATATTTCATGAATGTAACTCAATGATATTTTCAGGTTAAATGGAGTTTCTCTTTATTTTGTATCTGACCGGGATCCGAGGATCACGTCTAACTTTTGGAAGGGGCTTTATAAATCATTTGGAAGAGAATTAAATTTTGGTAGATATTTTCATCCTCATTCAGATAGGAAGTCAGAATGAATGGTTCAGACATTGGAGGATATTATTTGAGATTGTTTAATTGACTACCAGGAATGTTGGGATCAACATATTTCTTTAGTTGAGTTTTATTATAATATAATTTTTCATTCTAGTATACAGATGAGACATTTTGGGGCATTTTATTGGAAGAGGTGTCAGACACTAGCGTTTTCGGATAAATTCTGTGAAATAAAGTTGAGGGGTCTAGAATAAGTAGAAGAAGTGGATGAGAAAGAGAATATGATCTATAAGCACATGTTGACGGCTCAGAGAAGGCAGAAATGTTATGCATACAACAAAAGGAAATACATCTATTTCAAGGTAGGTGACCATGTTTTCCTTAAAATATCTCAATGGAAAAGTTTGATATGTTTTTGGTATGAAAGGAACTCTAAGTCCGTAGTTCATTAGTCCTTTTAAAAATTTTGAAAAGGTTGGATCAGTGTTATATCAAGGAGCTTTGCCTCCACGTTTTTCTATGGTACACACTATTTTTCATGTTTCGATGTTGAGAAAATATGTGCCATATTCAACTCATGTCTTTATCCTAGAAGTAGTTCAGTTGGAAGGGAACCTTTCTTATAAAGACAAACCAGTACAGATTCTTGGTTGAAGGGAACATGTATTGAAAAATAAGGTAATCCCATAGGTAATGGTTTTTTGAAAAAACCACATGGTTTAATATGAAACATGGTAGTCAAAAAATGCTATGAGGGAATGGTACCCTCCCTTGTTTAATAAGTGAAGAAAATTGTGAGGAATCAATTTCCAGAAGGTGGGGAAGATGTAACACCCCAAGGTTTTAAAAATAATTTATAATGCATAAAACCCCTTTTAATAGATATTTATAGACAGCCCTTAATCATAATATTTCCACTTATATGTTTTGATTTTTGAAAAATGGTCATCTACAATCCTATTCAGTAAGTTATTTGGAGTCTAATGGAACCAATTTTATTATTAGCGACTAGTAAAAAACCCTTATGAATAGTAATTTAAATAGTAATATGACCCTAATGAAAAGTAAATTTTATTATTATTTTATTTTCTTATGTCTTTAAGATAATGACATCTTGGTTAAATTTTCAATGTGATATAAACATTGTTAGAGAAATAAAATTGTTAATTTTTGAATTAAGAACAATTTTATTTTAAAATTTAATTATTTTCAAAAAATGGAGTTCATTTTTGAATTCTTAACATCGATAAATGGTTAGGGGTGAATTTTTGGAAATTTTCTAGAATTCTAGAATTTTTTATGAATTGTATAATATGATAATATACGATAAATGCAAAATACAATATTTACTGCATCATAGGTGATGCAAAGAAAATGTAAGACCACTGGGTTCAAACCCACATTCCATTATTACTGTTTGGGTCACATGAATTGATACTATATATAGTCTTGAGAAAAAATATTATTATAATGATTAAAATAATGTAAAATACCTTCATTCCTCCACAATAAATACCATCATTCCCCTATTCCTCAGACACCTCTCAATCATTGAGCCTTACCTCATTTCTGACCAATACTCATCCCAAGTCTCTTCCCCACGTGCTAGATCTAGTGGTATCATCAAAAGACCAAAACCAATGGCCTTAAAAAGGAACCTAAGGAGAAGAGATCAAGAGCAAAACATCCACTTTTGTTTTCTTTAGTTTCTTTTATTTTATGTCTTTATTTTTAATTTCATTGGGATTATGTTGGGATATTTCAGTTCATATTTCCCTTACTTCCCATATTATGTAAAAATGATGAGAGACCCCTTTTCTCTCATCAAAATATTTGATGAAATTTTAAGCAATGTCGTTAGGCTGCCGAATTTCTGTAAATGATTTCTCAACTTGTCATTAATTTTGAGATTCCTTTATTTCCATTTTTATTCCTCACATCCTCTTATCCATGTTGAATGAATGACTAGTATCATAAATATTCTGGATTTTATCATTTTTATGGAATACTCACCATTTTATTTCTTCTTCTCTCACACATTTTCAAGAAATTGAAACATCTTCCGTGATGTGTTGATTTACCGACATCATAGACGATGTGATTTCAATTTCATTTACATTCATCCAGACTATTCTTGAAACCATTTTTATGGTTGAACCAGATTTTAAGTTATTCATTATACCTTATATAAGGTTTAGTAATAATTTTACACACATGTTGTTATTTTATAAAATAAATGAGTTCATTACAATCGAAGAATCGCCAGAATGACCTAAACAAATATCAATAATGATTTAACTTATGAATCAGCCTCATGTAAGAATTAAAGATGAAAAAAGGTATAATTTATGGTTCCTGTCATATTTAAATACCACTCCATTCTTATTCTATTGTTTGACTTCCAATCTACAAGAATATCCATCATGAATCGATCATGTAAATCATGTAAAGAACTCACACATAAAACAATGTAAGAAACAAAATAATAATAAATATAGGGAGAAATGAGGTTATGAAATGATCATATAAGATGTTATAAACATGAAAATGATATTTTAAAATACAAATAAAACCCTTTTTAACCATTATACAGGAGGTTTAAATAATTTATAAGTAAGAGAGACCCGAGGTATGGAAATTCCTAAACCAACTTCCATTCTTTGGGTTAACATTTAACTTCATAAATTATGTTGTTTTAAGATCATTTTTGAAATTTATTCTTGTTTATATTATATTTTATTATTTTTATTTATAGTTTATATAAATATTTCATTCACTATATTGATTCTCATATCAATTATATGTTATTGGTATGTGACTTTACTTATAACATCCTCTTTTAAACTTCCTGATTTACAAAATTAAAAGTGAATGTTTTTAGGAAATTATTCATGTTTGATGATAATGTTATGGTTCTTGGGAAATGTTTATGATGAAAGGTGGGACCTATATCTCACTACAATGCGTTGGGTGTGTGTAAGTTGGAGGTCGGTCGTACGGTTACTCAAAGTGTAACTCCGATGGTTACATAAACTGTAAGGTAGTCGTGAGGGTTACAAATTATAAGGTAGTCATGAGGGATACAAAATTATGTAAGTAATTCCCCAATATACCATTATGGTTCTATTTATGTTTTATTTATTGTGTTAATCTTGTGTAAATATCATCTTTCTCAAATTATGTTTATATGGGTGATAAGCATGTCCTTTGAAAATGTTTTCATACGTTACAAGTATTCATTGACTAATGTGATCTTCCCTTATTTTTATATCCCTTAATGGGCTTTTTGTGTCCATCCCCAGTTTTTAAATTATTTCTCATAGGTTATAAGGATTTATAAGATAAAGAAATTATCCATGTTAAATGTTTGAAGATTTGTCAATGTTATCGTGTTTAAATTGAAAAGTTTTATATTTTAGAAGAAAAAAATCATGTTATTATGGTATCCAATCTGTACTAATGTGTATTGTTATCAATGTATTATGTCCATATTCTCAAAATCTCAAAACATGAAAATATCCTCAATAAAAAAGGAAGTGATTTCTGTACTAAATTCAAGATTATGTAATGTAATAAGATTGAGTCCTTATAACTATATAAGTTGGTCATAATGAGCCTTGAAACCCCACTTAGGGAATAAGAATAAATTATAGAGGATTACACCCTAGCCACACTAAGCGATTCTTGAAACACTATCCAAGTCTAACCTCATCAAGGGGATAACATTCTATTATCTTGATGTAATGTCTCATTATTTCATCATAGGGAAGAACCAAGGTAACACCCATAACTAAAATTGGTCTACACTAAAGAGATAAATGGACTTAACCTACCCTGTATAAATTACATGGAATATTCGGGGCGTACATGGTGTGTCACTATATTTTTGAAACATCATGTGTCTTTATGTCCCACATGGAATTCATTTCTCCAAAATAACGATATGTATATTTCAGTTTGGAACTCATCATGTGTAACGACCCAAAATTTAATCAATGGAATAAAACACATACATTACATAGAAAACCAAATAAAAATGTTATTAACATAAATATATAATCATACATTAGTTATCTAATAAACCAATAATAAATAAAAATATAATAACAAGACAATAAATAACAAATAAGATAATGAGAATGGGAAATTTTGGGCTTTTGAAGGCTGTTTTCCCATGCAAATCATCTCTCAAACATAATGTCAACTCAGTCTGAGTTCCCCCCCCCCCCAGAGCTTACCAATTCTGCTGCTCAGATCGTGTATTTCCCCTCACCATTGCTTCTTGATGATCATTTGGATCCCTCTCCTAGCCTCAAACCTTCCCCTCCCCCCACCATGCTTCCCCCTACACTCTTGGTGATTCTCTGGTTTTCCCACTAGATCCTCTTCCCTCTACTGATATTTTCTTGAGCCAAATCCATGGTGTGGTTCAGTCCCCATCCTCTTATATGTTAGGTTTTGATGCCTCGCCCATTGTGGAGCAAGATTTCTGGGCAATTTTCGCTTAAATAGAGTCATTCCTAGAAGTCCCTTCGCCTCCTGTGTCATCCTCCAACATTTCTTCAATTACCATGGAGTTCACCACTCCATTTATATTTCTGGAATTAGTGGAGGCTCCAATGTAGAAACTGGTGGTCTTGTTCAATCTCACCCCTCCAAACCATCCTCATGTCCCCGCCTAGGAGCCCACGATAGCCTTTCCATTGAAGGATTATTTTCTCCCGCAAGCCCACGTCCCTCTTTTGGAGTCTTTGGAGGGTATTGATTCCTTATACCTATTGATTCAATGTTATCTCCCTCACAACTAATGGTGGACAAGTATGATCTTTCCCCTCCCATCCCCCCTTTCCACCCCACCTAGGAGACCTCAGGATCCTTCGTCTCAGAGGTTTACTTGCATACTAGGGTGGGATCCCCCCCTCTCTCGACCTACATCTGTGCCCTTCCAACCACTTTGTATCCTTACATTTGCTGGAAGGAGGGAAGGCCCTCCCAGGATCTTCATACTATTCCCTTCAGTCAACCAACTGTGAGGGCTGGATCCCTCGATCCAGGGCCCTGGAATTTACCAATGTTTTGTTCCATGAAACCACAAATCTCTCAAACTGAGACCTAAATGTCTATTTACCATATTTTTAATGTATTATATAATTTTTTTGTAATGTTAGGGGACTCGGTGCTTAGGCTAATTGTGAATTAATTACATCAGAATCTCGTAAAAAAATGGCCCCCTAGTTGATATTTTCAAACACATGTAAAAGGATAACAAAATTGAGGCTACGGGGATAAGAAGTGGTTTGTACAATTCAATTCATGTAATCCTATGAAACAACCACATTTGGTACTACTGTAATATCTATATAAATGTGGAAAAGGTTGATGTTTCATCTCAACACATCACTATGGAGGTTTGTTTGAGAAAAATTTATTTCCTCTTCACGGTTGTGTATACTATGTGTGAGATAATAGAAAGGGTTTATCTTTGGAAACAACTGTCATCTATTTAATATATAAATATACCCTGGTTCACTACAGGATACATCAACTCTATCACCGATGCTTCCAAGAAAAAATGAGGGTGTCAGTAAAACCAAGGCTCTATAAATGACTTCAAATAGTTTCTCACGTCAAATGTCTTGATAGACATGTGGTATACTGGGGAGACTTTTACATAGTGCAACAAAAAAAAGGGATTGGGTGCATTTGGAGGAAACATGACCACTTCCTCAAGAACATGGAGAAATATAGAAACATATGAAGCTGGAAGAAGAATTATCTAGGTATAAATGGCTCTGTGAAGGGGATAGAACCACCAACTTCTTCAATGCATGTATAAAATAAAGGAGGGAAACCATAATAATTAATCTCTAGATTGAAGATGGAACATACATAGGGGACATCATGGTGGGATGAAATATCACTAAGGATCATTTTAGAAGTCTTCTTTTAGGTTCCCTAGACACAGTTTAAGACTTGACCATTAACTCAGAGAGTGAAGAAAGCTTCTTATGCAATATCCCCAAACTGATCAATGAACGGGATAATGTCCAGATGGAGGCCACTCCCTTTGAGTTGGAGATCAAAAATGAAATCATGATTCTAAAACTGAAAGGCTCCCCCAGACTAGGCAGATTCCTAGGAATGTTTTATTACTTTGAAATGGATGTCATTAATGACAGATTCATTGAGGCGGTGTAGGATTGTTTTAGAGGCATCCATCTTCTCAGAGCTATTTTCACATTAAATCTGGTGCGTGTTTCCAAGGATAAATATCCCACTTATCTGTGTTAATATAGATCCATTTTCCATTGAAATGTTCCATAGAAAATCTTGGAATCCCAGATCAACAATATATTTAACCTTCTATTACCTAGATTCATATCAGGAAAACCACATTGCTTCATGTTGTGTCAGAATATCGAAGTGGATATCAGAATCTATATATAAATGGTGGATTAACTCAACATGATGTGCACCTGGTATAACATCATGATCAAACATGACATAGACAAATCACACGATAGGATGTAATGGTGCTTAATTTTGAAGGCCATGCTCATTTTTGTTTCATTGAATGGTCAACATATCTTGTTTTCAGATGCTTCACCACTCCTTGTCTTACTGTGGCACTCATTGTTAGATTATTTAGGTTTATTAAATTGGTTCTTGGCCTCTGAAACTGAGAACTTATCTCTCCTAACCTTTTCATTGTTTACCAGGATGTGATTTCGACGAATATTAATAGTGAGATAGCCAGCCGCAATATTCTCCCATTCCGAAAAAAATCTGTATCTGGCATCACTACTCACCCTATGTATGCTGATGAAATTTTAATAATTATCAACCAAAGGACGAGATAAATTAAGGGTTTCAATATTATTAGGAAGATATGTAGGATTTGGAGTTGGTAAGGTGTGAACCACTTGTAGATAAGTGTATATCTCCTTAGATCATGCTCAAGTTTATGTTTCAAGAACATTCATGAGAGGATGTGATTTTCCAATAATCACATCTCAATGGGATAACTTCGTGTCCCCATATCTAATGGTAATATTAAGAAGGTGGAGTTTGACAACCAAATTTCCCGAAACCCAACTCACATTTTCATCTGGAATGAAAAGTTTCTATCAATCAGGGGGAATGATCACGCTGGCCAATAGCGAATTAATGTCTATTTTGGTGCATTCTTTATCTACCATCATCCATTCCAATGGGTCCATTTTTCATATTGAGAAAATCATGAACTCCTTTATATTGGACAACAGGAATGAGTTAATGTTTAGATGGAATTTATGGCACCAACTAGCGAGGACACATAATGAAGGGGATGTGAATTTTCGAAATGTGACAGATATAATTCAGGGCATGCACACCAAACATTTCTTTAAAATCATCGAAGGGAAGTGTCTTTGGGAAAGATTCATTCGCGGATGGTATGGGGATGATTGGAGCAGCTAGATAAACCAACCATGTTGCCTCTATACTTTATCTAAATGCATGAATGAATCGTTATTGTTCTTGATGATAAGGCTAGATGGGTTGTCAGTAGAGGGGACATTTGATTCTGAAAAGACAATTGGGATGGGTGTAAACTTCATTTTCATGGATTTTCGAGACAGGATATCCCATTTAACCAAACCCAAAACTACACAGTTTTCATTTCTACTACTCTTGATGATGTGAAAAGAAACTTGTTCGATATTATCATAATTTCAGATGTCCCAAATAAGTGACTTTTATCTGATTTAACATCTGGTTCATTTTCTACCTACTCCTTCCTGGAAACGACCCACATAATGCAAGGGGATGATAGGTGGGTGAGCCTCATATGGTGCAATAATATTCCAAGTAATATGAATATATTAGTTTTGAGGATCCACAATAGATCCATCATAATAGAAGATAGTGTTCAGATGAAAGGAATTCATATCGCCTCCTGTTGCATGTGCTACAACAACCCAAACTCCAAGTCATCCTGGAATCTCATCTTTGGAAGTGAATGAGAGAAAATTTATTGGGACATGTCTAGAGAATGAATGGGAGTTCAGGTGAAACACAATGATAAAAAATTCTTCTCCTTGTGGTTTTAGAGAATCGAGAACTATCCCAATGAGAGCAGGCTTCATGGCTTGGCTTTTGCATCAGTTTTATAGGTCATATGGGAAATGAGGAAAAATGATTAAAAAGTAAGTCATAGGTATTTTAGGTTTCTGAAGATATGTCTTCTTTCCTTGATGGAGTAACTTAGTAATCTTCTTTAGAGAGGGATGGCAGTGTTTCTCCAGTCTTCCATATGCCTCATCATTTGAAAAGGAATATGGGTTAATTGGGACCCTCCCAGACTTGGCCTCAATATCAATGTGGATGGCCATTGAATCCAAGGAATAATGGGAGGTGGTGGGATAGTTTGTGAGGACATGGGATCTGTGGGCATTTAATTCACCACATACTATGGTTCGGGAACCCCCATCGAAGCTGAATCTAGAGCCCTTTTCAGTGGCCTTTCCATCTATCATGATCACCACATCCCTATCTCTATAGTTGAATCAAACTCCAACCTCCTAGTTAGCTTCATGCTCAATAAATCTTGGACCATGTTTTAATTATCATACACCATCATGAAATGAAGCATCAGGCTTCTATGTGACATTGAAATACTTCACACATGGAGGGAGGGAATCTTTTCTACTGATTTCCTTGATTTTAAGGGGGTTATGTTAATTATTGTATTATTTATCATAGTCTTGGGTCCCTTACCAGTGATTGAAATACCTTTTCTTCAATGATTCCTCCTTATTATACCACTTTTTCTCCTGAGATGGTGGGCCATGTAATAAAAAGTCATCATCCTGTAGGAGAATGAGAAAATTTGGATTTTCCTGATCCTCTAGAATGACCACAGTAATGATCAAATATAATAATATAATATTCATTTGGAAAATGAAAATATATAACCTTGAGAGAAAGTTGAAGTGAATTGATGATGAATAAAATAATTGGTAATTATATACATTAAATAACCAATAAAACCATTTAAAATATGACTATTGGAATACTAATCTAAATGTTATAAATAGTAATCTAGACATTAAAATTGTAACCCCTACTATGAAAGTATAGATATTACTTAGTTATCTTAAAAATAAAAAAAATGATATAGTTAAACCATGTTATAAGTAAATACATTTTTTAAAAATAATGAATTGGGTGTTGGTATTTTTTTTAAAATGTAATGGTTTATTTATAATTTAATAATTAATATAATTATTTAAAACAAACTTTAATTTCATAAGATGGATTCATAAAATTATATTATGTTTTCTTATAATTATAGTTTAATCTTATGTGTACTTATTTAATTTTTCTATGAGTAAAAAACTATTATAATATTAAAATTAGTATTTATCAAATAAATGTTGATTTTAGGAAAAAACTTTTTTTTCAAATTTATGAAATTATTTTAAGAAACTGGATTTTGTTTTTGAATAATGAACATTGAAAATGTGTATGGTTAATATTTGTTATTTTTTCTACAAAATTTGAATTTTTTGTTAACAGTAAAAGCAGTAATTTACGGTATTTATAATTATAAGATAAATACATGAATTTTTGAGTCATGGATGATGAAAGAACACATTAGTTAAAACGCACATGAACTGGATGTTGTATATCATCACAAGATTCATTAATATTGATAGTCTTGAGCGAAAATAATAAATTATTGAATACAGTAATCAAAACACCCCTCTCATCCCATTCTAAAATTCAACCCTCACAACTCGTTCCCCTCACACCTTCTATGATTTAGAGATTTCATATATTCTTTATAATTCCCTTACCTATCCTCTTATATTTTTCCTTGTGTTTTTATTCTTACCAAAATACAAATCCCATATGTCATTAGGAGTTTCTCAAGAAGACGACATTCAAGAGGCAAAGCCCTCAATCGTTTTTTTAATTTATTTTGTTTTCTTATATTATAATTTCCATCCTTACCCGAAGTATAATTATATCTAAAATATCATATATATAAATTAATTTTATTATATTAATGGAATATAAATTACCATGTCTCATCTCTTCACCTTTTATTATAAAAATGAAACTATCATCTATTATACGTCGGTTCACTGCCTTCTGGACAATGATTTTTTTCCATTAATTACTTCAAGAATATTAAAACCCAATTATTATTGTTAAATAATACTGTAATATTATCATTATAAAAATCATAAATTATTTGAACTATTATATATACGTAGTATTAAATGAAATTATTCTAGTTGTGGAGGATCGAAAACACGCCAAAATAAAATAAACATTTTCCATTATAATATTATCAAATGAACCATCCTCACACAATAAAATTGATACATGGGACCATTTAAACATATAAAATTGAATTAATACCTTATGATTTCACTTTTGTGGAATTATTTATATTTCAGAATATCATCCATAAATACACACAAGTTAACCGACCATGAAACCACAAAAACAAACGCTCTCAAAATGATGAGATTGAACATTATAACTCATTGAAATAGATATAAATGAACTTTGTAAAATAGTAATAAATATAGTACATGTATAATAGGTTATGTATTATGTATCTAATTAATGAAATTTAATTATATAGGACATTCATATCAATTTAAGAATGCTTTTGGACATAAAAAAGGGATCTCTTTGAAACTCCATTTTTCTTTGGGTTATGCTTTATCTCCCTTTTCCCCAATATATTTCTGCATTATTCTTATATAATTATCCTAAATTATGTGTATAAATTCCAAAAATATGAATATATCTCAATTCATCTTTATTTTATGTTGTAATACATGTTTAAAAATATTCCCTTCTCAATTCATATTGATAAGAAAGCCTGATTAAAGGTAACATCTCAATTTCATACCCATTTTCTAGAACACTGTATAAACTATTTAAATTTGCCAATATTTTTCTAAAATATCTCATTTTATCATGAAAATATAATTTCATTCATTTCTTATAAAAACAATTATGTATTTGTCCTCAATAAAGACTCTTTCATATTTCCCCTTAAACTACGCTAGATTTTCTCATTTCTAAAGCTAATAAAAAAACTTTTTAAGTATTCACTTCAGTTTGACAACATTATTCATGATATATTCCTATTTTTTTATCCTCCATAAATTAATTTATACTTACTTTAATGATTACAATTAAAATACATCCTTTTTTATTCCATATGACATGATTACAAAACCCATTTCCTTCCATGGATAACTCTTATGTTTATTTCAGATTTTTTGATTTATTATGTAGAACACATATTTAGGAACATGTTATGATGTGTGTTCCTAGATAGAGCTATAATGAATTGGGTAATTTTTTATCATTACACATTATGTAAGGTATTATAGAGTAAAAATAATCTGTAAATGGATTATGTCAACCATGTGATATAGTATCAGAAGATAGCCTTGACTTATGTTTATATCATGCAATATGTTGATGCCATGTTACTAAGTTTCTATGATCATATTATTACATGTTCTTTATGCTATGAAATCATATGATTATTCATGACCCATACCATTTATATTTTCTTATCATTCCTTCAGACTCATATTCGATTTTTACCCCTTACTGGTATTTTTAGCTCATCCATTTTTGTCTATGTATTCCCCACATTACCCTACGCTAATGTAGGAGCATAAAAATTTTATAATATCATTTTAGAGATTAGAAAATATATTTTTATTCTAGTTCCATGCTTTCAATTTTATGCACCTATTCTTCCAAATACACTATAATTTTATATAATTGATTTGTATTTAATAGATAATTATGCTTAAAATCATATCATAATATGTGTAAAAGTATTCGGTTACTATTTTTGGTATTAGAGTATGGTCTATTTATTGTCTAGGGATTAGGACTAAAAAACATTAATAAGATCCCTGGGGATAATTATTTCACCCTGAATAATATATATTGAATCCTAATGAATTATATGTTACAATATACTCTTTATTTATGATTTTATCCCTCTAAGTTCATAGTATTCTTTTTATATGACCATTAGTTATGTATTTAATCCCCCTACTATTTTTTTCTTTTCTCTTTTTAGATTACATTTTGAAATAGGAGAACCTGTGCTAAAAATCAATGTGATATAGAATGTGATGGTAACCCTAATTAGATGAAAAACATGATGGAAATGGGATTGTAGAACATCATGATAGTATTGGATCAACTGGTTCATGTAATGAATCATAACATAAATCATGTGAAACATCTACCTTCTCCTATTAAATAGCATGTTGCATTAAAATATTTTATGTCAAATAGGACTCCTATATTTAGTGGATCTCATGATCCCCTCATCATGGAATAATGGATTTTCTCTATTGAGAAGATATTTTATGTTCTCTAGTGCACATATGTAGAGAAATTTCTACTTGTGGTCTATCGTTTTGATGGGGAAGCTGATCAGTGGTGGAAACTAATCAAAAACATAGAGTCTAATGAAGAAATTGATTTCATGGAATGGGAAGGATTCAATAAATTTTTTTAAATAAATATTTTGCCTGAACTACTCATCTTATGATAGAGAGGGAGTTCCTCAAACTAATGAAAAATGAAGATTTGTCCATTATAAATATGATGAAAACATCATACATCTTTCATGATACACCTATTGATTTTTAATGAACAATAAAATCAATTTGGATCACTTATTTAGTGGATTAACGCTAATTCATTTAAAATAAAAGGTGTTTCAAAACATTTACAACTATAAAGAGATTGTAGGTTTTTACATTATCGTTGATATAGATAATGGATATTGTTAGTGGTCTCATGGGATCAGAGCGAAAAAATAAGGGAAATGAATTCTAATATGGTAGGATCAGTAGATAGATACCATGGAGGAATGAAAGCCAAAAATTCCATGTGTCAAATGGGTGGGAAGAAGAGTCCCAATAACTGTGTAAAGATAACCGAGAGATGCATTAAATGTTGATAAGTGGGTCATAAAGATAATAATTATATAAGGGATATGAATAATTCAAGAAATGAGAAAGAATAAAATAGGGTTCAGATCAATACTCATCTAATAGTAAAGTGTTTCAAATGAAAATAATGTGGAAATTATGTGAGAAAATTCACTAAGATATGGATTTTCAGGGGAAATAAATGGAAATAGCCTCCAAGTCATAAAGGAAAGGAATATGCTATCACAACTGCTGAGTTTGATACCAATAATGATGTTCTAATAGGTACATATATTATTCATTAAATAATAGTAAATTTAATATTTGACTTTGGTTCAATGTATTCATTCATATCGGAAAGTTTAGTAGAAAGTTTCAAACACCACCTTTAATTATAGAGGTTGAATTATTTGTGGGAAAAATGTATGGGCTAACTATTGCATCAAAAGTAAATAAATCCTCCCTGATAAACTTTTTAGACTGAACAATCCAAAAAATATCATCTTACTTCCTATAGTTAATTTTGATGCTATATTGGAAAGGATTGTAAATACTTATATAAATATAACATCAAATGTTGATAGAGGGAGATGACTCTTAACATCATGAGGCATCATTAAATTCTATAAAAACGTAAAGATGATGATGAATATACTATGGTATATTCTTATCAAGAATTTATACTATTGAATTATGACCAAGATTATATAGATACAATGGTTAAGACAAAGGATATGATAATTTTTTATGAAATGACTATTGTGAGGGACTACACTGATGTGTTCCGCTAGAGAATTTTATTGCCTTCCTCCTGACTAAGAGGTTGAGTTCTAAATTGAGCTCATACCTGGATCTCTTCCCATATCAAAGACTCCTTATAGAATGGACACTATTGAGTTGGAGGAATTCAACAAGCAGATACAAGAGAATATGGAAAATGGTTTTATATGACTAAGTTTTTCACTGTGGTGTTCAAAAGTCCCCTTCATCAAGAATAATGATTGAAAAATGTGACTCTATATTGATTATAATGAGATCAAAAAAATATTTATGAATAAAAAGTATCCCCTTCCAATGACATATGACTTCTTTGATCAACTATATTTGTCCAATTATTTCTCTAAGGGGGACTATCAGTCGGGATATCACCCATTAAAGGTGAAGAAGGAAGATGATCCCAATATCGTTTAGAATGATGCATGGACACTATCAGTTCCTTGTTATTCCTTTCATACTCCAAAATTCTCCTTAAATTTTCATGGACATAATTAATAGATTACAGGGATATTACCTCGAAAAATTTTTGTTATTCATTATTGATAATATTTTGATATACTCAAAGAGAAAGGTGGAGTATAGGGATCATTTAAATACCATGATAAAGACTTTTTAAGGGGAGAAAATATTTACAAATTATATTAAATGTGAGATTGGTATGAACAAATAATCTTTCTTGGGGCATATCATCACCAAAAAATCAATATTTTTGGACCCCTCTAAGACATAATAAATCAAAACGTGTCTCAGGACATCCTATATAATGAAGATCCATACTTTCCTTGGTATATGTGGGTATTACCGATTATTTTTGAAGGACTTATCATGATTCTAAAACCCAATAACCAAGATAAATCAAAAGGTAGTAATGATTTTCTAGAACAGTGAATGTGACCACTTCTTCGCTTAATTGAAAAATAGGCTTAACACTACACCAGTACTTACACTGCCCACAAGTGGGTAACTCTTTATGGTACACAGTGATACATAAAATAAATTATTTGTATTTTTAATGATGAAAATTTTAGTGTGACAACATATACCTTATGAATGATAAATTTTAATGAGAAAAACTATCCAATATATGATATGGAGTTGGCATTTATGATATTCACTTTGAAAATATGGAAGCATTATCTTTATTGGGAGAAGTGTGAGATATATACTCACCACAAGATTCTAAATTATATATTCACATATAAGGATCTTAATATGAAATAGAATATATGGTTAGATATCATAATGTATTATGACTTCACAATCCACTATCATCCTTGTAATGTTAATGAAATGGAAGAATCTCTAAGTAGAAAGGATCCAACAAATTTATCAATGATGAAAATTGATATAGTTGCAAACTTCATAGACTTATAAAGGATTTACATAGGAATAATAAAAAAAGAACATCATAATTCTTTTCTCAAATAATATCTCAAACTTCTCTTATATAGAAGATAATTTATGAAATAATAAATAATGTAAAATTTTATAAGAAGGTGGAATCTATCAAAAATGGGAAATCCAAAGAGTTAAAAATTTATAAGGAAGGATTCTTAATATTTTGGTCACAGAAATGTGTACCAAAAAATCTTGACATAAACAAAGATCTTTTGGATGAGTCACATATTTGGACCTTCTCAATCCACCTAGTGATCACCAAGTTGTCTCAAGATCTCCAAGAGAACTATTGGTGGGGAAATAGGAAGAACAAAATCAAAAAATTTACATCAAAGTTTCTTCTATGTTAAAAAATTAATTATTAAAGGAAAAAGTATAAGGGGATGATTCAACTATTACCCATACCTACATTGAAATATTAAAACTTATTTATGGACAATTTCACTATAAATTTAAAGAAATATAGAAGAAATAATGAAATTTGGTTTATTGTACATAATATTAAAAAGAAAGCTCACATTATTTGAATTATAGAGGACTCTTAAATAGATCTACATTCAGTGATATAGATCAGAGAAATGGTGAGGCTATATATATTACCATAATCAATTGTATCACATAAAGATATGTGATTTACCTCCATGTTTAGAAAAAATATCCAAAATGATCCAAACACTGAGCTTAACTTTATTATGGATTATCTTGCTCAAACTAATAGAAAATAAGAGTAGAGTATTAAAACACTAGAATACATGTTTTTCGAAATTCTCAATGGGCTTCAAAGGATGATGGTACCGACATCTTCCACCGGATGAGTTCTCTTGCAACAATAGTTTCCACTAAAGCTTCCAAATGGATCTATATGAAGCCCTCTATGGGAAGAGATGTAGAACACCTTCCTGCTGGGATGGTGTTAGTGAACATAAGCTATTGGGACATTAAATGGTTGAGAAAATAGTGTAAAATGTGAAGACCATTCAACATCACCTTAGGGTAGACTAAAGTAAATAGGATATCTATGAATACGATCGTCTATGGACTTAGATTTTGAGATTGGAGACATTGTATTCCTCTTTATATCTCCATTTAATAGAGTCATGAGGTTTGGGAATAAGGGAAACCCAAGTCCTGGTTATGGCTACCACTTTAAGATTCTTGATTGTAGTGGTGTTGTGGCCTATCGACTAGCACATTTAATAACCATATCTCAAGTACATTATGTATTCAATATACCCCTATAGAATAAATACATACCATATACCTCACATGCACTAAACTCATAGTTATGACATATATAAAATGATATCTCATATAATAAACATTTAGTAATGATCTTGATCCATAGAGATAATGTTCATCGCATCAAGACTACTCACCTAGTCAATATACTATAGAAGAACCATAAATATGAAGATGTGACATGGGAACCAAAGGAAGAAATTAAGTAGAAGTACAATCACCTATTTTCACAGTAGTATGTCAAATAAGACTTTGATGGAGAAATTTTATAGAGGGATAATGTGACGACCATAAATTTTATCAAATATAATAAAAACTAAATCACATAGAGAACCTAAAAAAATTATAATTATTGTAAATTAAGAATGATACAATAGTAATACAATAAACCAATAATAATTCTATATATTCTAGAGGGACAATAAATATAAAATAATATAATAAGACTGGAAATTTTTGGATCAACTCTATCAACTAGAATGGAAACACTTATAAAAAAGCTAATAATATTATATAAATTTTAAAAGGAATATATATAACCATGATAGAATGTAGAAGTGAAATAATAATGAATTAAATATGTGGAAATTATAGAAATTAAGGAAACTATATGACCACTATAGATCTATTTTTTGTAATATTAATCTGGTCATTATGAATAGTAATCTGGCCATTAGAGTAGTAACCCCACCTATGAAAGTATAAAATAAAATATGTGTATTTTATGAATAAAAAAATTTACATATTTATATCATTGAATAAGTAAATAAGTCTTATAAAAATGATAAATTAGGTGTTTCTATTTTTATAAAATGTAAATGTTTCGTATAATTTTATTATTAATGTAATGATTTAAATGTAAATCTATTTTTATAAATAAGATTAAAAAATTAATATTACATTCTATTATAATTATAAGACAATTTTATGTTACCCTAATTATTTTTTAAATGGTTAAAAATCGAATATTATATTAAAATATGTATTTATTGAATTAATGATGATTTTATATTAAAATTACATTTCTTAGAATTAATAAATTTATTTAAACAATTATGACTCCATTTTTGAACCCTACATGTTGAAAAATTGTTGTGGTGAGTTTTTGGGATTTTTTCTAATATAGTTGATTTTTTAAATAGTGAAATATGATAATTTATGATATTAAATATTATAAGGAAAGTACAAGAAATTTTGAGCCATGGATAATTTAATAATTGATTAGATTAAACTCAATTTCACTAGATACTATATATTGTCACAATAATCAATAATATTTATAGTCTTAAGATTAAATAATAAATTAGTGTATATAATAACCAAAAACACACCTCTCTTCCCCTTATAAATACCACCCCTTCTCCTCACCCCATCAAAGCATCGTACCATGAAAATATTATTCCCAATTTTATCAAAAAGACTCTTTCCCACATCCTATTGTATTTTATCTTACCAAAAGGCCAAACCCTCGATCATTAAGGTTGTTCTCAAGTAGATGACATTCAAGAGGTGAAATCCCTAGTCCATCACTTTTAGTTTATTTTCTTCTCTTATCATCTCTTCACATCCCCTATCCAAAGTCGAATAATAAATCTAGAATAATACATGTACAATAAATTTGTTTTTTAATGTAATATCAATCACTAAGTCCCATATATTCATCTTTTATTCTAAAAATGATAACATCATCCGTGATATGTCGGTTCACCGCTTTCGTGGAAGATGGATTTTTGTATTCCATTATCACCTTGAGGTCTGGTCATAAAAACAATTATTATGGTTAAATAACATTATAATATGTATAATTTAACATATTTAATTTTTTTAACTAATAAATAGATATAATATTAAATAAAATGAAACTATTTCATGATGATTGAAAACCCACCAAAATAAACTAAACATTTATCATTAAGATTTTATAAAATAAACCATACTCCTACTAGAAACTAAATGATATATTGGACAATTTAAACTTTTGTAAATTCATTAATACATTATAATTTCACTTCTGTAGAATTATTCACATTTAACATGATCAAACATAAATATACACAAGTTAATTGACATAGAAATCATGAGAACAAACTCTCCCAAAATAATGATATTGAACATTATAACTCATTGAAATGGCCATAAATGAAATTAATAAAATTATAATAAATCAAATACCTATATAGGAGGTTATGAATTAAGTATCTAATAAAAATAATTTTATCAATTAGTACAATAAATTCATGTGATGAACGCTTTCATACATAAGCTAAGAGATCTCTCTAAACCTCTATTTTTTTCTTTCGGTTAAACATTATCTCTCTATACCCTACTGTATTTATTCATTTATTGTATATAATTCTCATATATTATTTTTATATATTAGAATCATATGTATATATACATATATCAATTCAATTATATTTTATGGGGAAATACATGTTTAAAATTGTTTCTTTCTCAATTCCTATCGATAAGAAATCCCGATTAAAGTGAACTTCTATGTTTCATACCTATTTTTGAAGTACGATCCATAAACTATTTTTATCCACCAAAAATTTTCTAAAATCTCTAATATAGAATGAATAAAATATATTATCTCATTTATGTTTTTATACAAACTTTTTTATCTTTAAATACTCTTTAATATTTTCCCTCAAACCACACTAATGTGGATCATTTATAACGTTTCTTAAGCACTCTTTTTCAAGTTTTAACATCATTTTAGAATAATTATTCATCATCTATTCTGATTTTTTTAATTATTTTTTATAAATGATTTAATATCTTATTTCATGGAAACCGTAAAGATATTCCCTATGATTATGCCTTATGACATGATTACAAAACACATTTCCTTCCATGGGTGGCTCTTAGGTTAATATATTGTGTTTTATTTTTTATTTTCCACACATATACAGAACATGTTACGATGGGTTCACCTAGATAGTCATCCAATGCATTGTGTAATTTTTTGTCTCATGAAACATTATGTATGGGATTATAGAGTAAACATATTCATTTAAGGTACTCCATCCACTATGTGATATAGTCTTGGAAGTTAGCATTGAATCATCTTTATTTAATCTTATATGTTACATACTCATTCATATGTGAAAAAAATCAAATAATTCCATGTCCTTTATTTTATCCCGTCATTTTTTTATTTATGATCCATGCCTTTTATGTTATCTTGTCATGCCGTTTGGCTCAAATTCCATGTTTATTCCCTTATTGTTCTTCTTTTCTCATCCCATTTTGTTTATGTATTCCCTAGGTTATACGATGATGTTTTTGGAGAACAATAGAAGCTAGGATCTTATTATAGATATTAAAAATGAATATTTTATTCTAGTACCACGCTCTCAATTTTATGTACAAAGTCTTCCAAACACACTAGACTTTCCAATTGTTGATTTTTATTTAATGGAATATTATGCTTAAAATCATGTAATAATATGTGCAAAAGTCTTGGGTTAATCCGGAAATGCCATCATGTCTATCCATGTATTGTATCACATGATTGTGTACTTTGGTCATACATGTGTACACTGGTCATGTCTAAGTACATGGTTGTATCTGAGTGCATGATTGTGCACATGTACTCTGGATATTCCCAAGTGTATATGTGTGTTTGTGCATTTATACCCCTAGGCTATACATTGAGCTTGAAGTACCACCTCACATTGTGTGTGACAGGTGTCACACAACATGTGATATTTGTTTTCTATGCATATAACCTAGAACGGTAAGAGGGAACTACATTGTTTTTGTTCTTCCATAGTACATGTGATATAGTTTTTATTTCCAAGAAATTCGGACTATTCTACATGCCTTTATAGTGTTTCTTCCACTACAAATTACACCTTTAGACCAACTAATAAACATGGATCTGGGATCCTCAGTGATTATCCATCACTAGTGACAATATTCCAGTAATAAAATCTGCTAAAGAATCACCTTTTCCACACCACATCATCTGAACACCAAAAATAGTGTACCTGGGATCACAAGATTTGATCCCATTCACCTACCATCATTATAAACCACAATAATTCTATCAATATCAATCCCAAAACCATGAAAATGATTCATTATTCAAAATAATTAATGTGTAGTTATTGGTCACTAGAAATATGTTGTAATGTCAATCAAAGGAAAACAAACAATGAAAAAATGAAGAATAGGGAGAGAGAACCGAAAAATAAAAACATGAGGAATGAACCTAAAATGTTTCTATGGTTGTTCTTGATTAATTTTTGTTAGAATAATATAAAAATAACCAAGTAATAATAAAATACCAATAATTACTAACCACAATAGGATAAAAAGATACCTATAAATCAACCATCAATCCACGAATGAATATTGGTTTAAATTTTAATTATAGAGTTCTAGGAACTCTGATTGTCTAATCAATTTCTAATCCATGATGTATTTCTAATCTTTTGAGAATCCTCCTCCTATGTCCCACTCTAAATCCCTAGGGTTATGCAGAAAACACTAGGGATATTATCTATGTTAATTTAAATAGATGATGGATTGGTTTTTTGATTAATTATAAAAATTAAATAAATATATTCATTTATTTAATTATTATTCTACCTATGATAGAGCTCAAGCTAGAACTTTTACAAGTATAAATATCAGTCATTCCTACAGTAACACCCACATTTAGGATTTAATGGAGGTCTCAAATTTTGGATCTACGACTCAGTTTGGTATTTATTCTTTTATTTTATGAAAATTATGTGTGTTCGATGTAAGTTTTATATTATATCATTATTGGTCCTCTCTAGGACTTGGAATCCCACACTAACTCAGTTACAAGATTTGAAAATATTCTTTAAACTCCTAAAATGATTTAAAAGATAAAAATTTTGTCCTTAAATTCTCTCCACCTTAAGGAATTCTATCTTCAAAATCAAAAAACATACTAAAAATTGTGACAGTATTTATCTCACATCTGGTTCTATTGATCCTTGTTGGTCTCATAAATATTCTTGTGCTTCTAATAAAAATTCACCAATGGAATTTATCACCAAAAAGGATTTTCTCTTATAGATCCGCAATCTCTACCATGTAATCTGAAAAGGTATCATCCTCTTAAATAAAAACTCTCCATAGTTGATAACATATAGTAAGACGTGAACATGCCTCATCATCTATGATATTTGGAATACATCATGTATCATTTATAACAATGGTGGTAGGTCCAAGTGGTACACCACCTCATTGACCTAACACATTATCTGGAAAGGTATATTGATTCTCAAAGATAAAATTCGACTCCAAAAAAATATTCACAATCAATGTCAATGTGAGACCTTAAAAACACATTATATACAACCTTTAATTAAAAAGGACTCTATAATCATTATTTCTAGGACTACTATTGGATTAGGGCAGTTCTCATCTACTCCTAGATGACCCACACCTTCTCTATTGTCACTCGCAACAACTCTTGTCCTATGAGTTATAACTCACCTAAATTAATAAAATATAGAGGAGAAATATAGGATTTCCCATACATGGCATTGAATGGTTCCCCACATATGGTGGAATTGTAACTATTTTTGTATACAAACTACACCAAGGTTAGTTTATCCTCCAAACTACATAAAAAGCCCCTCATGTAAGCTCGTAGCAATCCCTATTGATCCTAAATATTCTTCTCAGAATGGTCTTCGGTCTAGGGGTGAAATGTCAAGATAAAACATAATTGAGCCCCAAATTCCGCCTATAATCCTTCCAAAAAAATTTATGTGAAGGGGTCAAATCAATATGATACAATCTTCAAGGGAACTCGATGAAGCCGAACTATATATTGATTGTAAATACATCTCAATATCTCTATTGAACTCTACTATCAGATATATCAGAAGTGGGTCAACATGGTGAGTAAATATATGATAACCTATACTGTATCATTTCCCCATTAAAACCATGTTAACCCCATCAATATGTACATATATACACCATCCCACATCCACTTTAGAACCCCAAGGGGTTGAGCTAAACCTTTAGGAACTTGGTGCTCAACCTTCACAAGATGATAAGTGATAAACTAGTAGACAAACCTATGACACACTTCCTCATCCCTGACCACCAGAGCTGACACTAAGGGTCATGTTATGTCTTATCTTGACTTGTATGTTACACCATTCTGGATTTACGAAACAACCTCATAACCACATCATGCAACATCACTAGTACCATCATCTATTCTCTAAAAATAATAGAATGTTGTCCAACTTCATGTAATCCATTTGTAAGATGTCCTATGAATATCTAAATACACAATGTATCATTATTGGTATCTCAAATCTAAGCCTCTATAAAAAAAATTAGAAGAATTGTGGTGACAATCATTAACTGGAGGTAAGATTCGCCATACTTGTCCACTCAAGATAACTAATTTGAGGCTAACTACACTTATTCCTTAGTCAACAACTACGAACAACATATCCTATTGAGATAATCTTCCACCATATTCCCCTTACTGAATTATATACTATCATGATGTGATAATCCTAGAAGAACTGTATCCATCACCCTATCTAAAGTTTATATCCTTATGAGAGAATATATACTTGTGACTCTTATGGTCAGAATATAACATAAACCTATAATCCATAAGGTAGTGTCTTCTCATCTTTAGGAATAATACTACCATTTCTAGATCTAGATCATGGGTTTCATAGTTCCTATCATGAGATCTAAGAATTATGGACACATAATCCACCACTTCCTACCTCTATATCAAGAAACATCCAAGCCTGATCCTAGAGGAATCACAGAACACTAGGTACTCAACATCCACCTCTGGTAGTCTCAAGATTGGGGTGCTCATCAACCTCTACCAAAACTCCTAAAAATCCTATTGGAACCTATTCCTCCACAAAAAAGGCTTCCACATTTTGGTAAAAGTATTCAAGGATGTCAATATCTAAGAGAAATAAATTTTGAATATCCTTTATTAGCTTGCTAATGAAATGAATCTTTGAACCTCTATCACTCTCTTGGGTGGCTCCCAAGATAACACTGTATCAACCAATATTTGGTCCACTACCACACCCTCAGCTAATATTAGATGTATTGTAAAGTGGAACTATTAAATATATAACATACTATTCATGATATTATCAATGATTCTATGCTCCCAGAGTAAGTCCAGGATAATCCCCAAGTGTCTCTAAGATCCTTCTTAGATATAGAGTACATTAGAATGTCATCGTTAAAGACCACTACAAACTGGTATAAGAAAGGTTTAAAGATTAATTTCATGAGTCCCATGAACAGTTCTGGGACATTATTTAGGATTAAAAAAATCACCATGTAATCATAATGGCCTTAGCGACATCACAATGTTATCTTCGGAATATCCCCATGTTGTACTTGGATATGGTGATGAACTGATCTGATGTCACTATCTGTTAACCAGATCATCCCTCTCAATAAGTCTAATAAATCATAAATCCATGGTATTGGATACTTATTCTTTATGGTCACCTATATCATTAGATGGTAACCCCCACATAACTTCATACAGACATCCACCTCCTTGGAAAACAAAACAAGGGATTCCTATAGGGAAACACTCGGTCTTACAAAACCTTTCATCTATAAGACCTCAAACCGCACCTTTATCTCATGAAGCTATGAGGGAGGCATCTATTATTGTAATGCATAAAATGACGATGTCCCTTGGTAAAATTCGACGTAGAATTATATCTCTTAGTGACGAGTCATGCCTGAAATGAGGAAAAAATCCTTGTACTCTTCCACCATTATAGGAAGATAAAATCCCATTGAATCCAATAATCCAAGGGTAATACTACACAAATAAGTAGTAATTATTTTATTACCCTAATTTAATATCACATACTAATATTTATTGGTTTTAATTTCACCCATGAAGGAAACCCCAAATCCATTTCCACGATCACACCACATCCTTTTCCAAAAAACAATCATCTTGCGAATATTTTTTGGATAGCCAGTCCATACCTAAGATAAAATTGTAGGGATTCATTTCTGATAAAATGTGATCTCAAAAGAAAATATCTACCACAATAGTTGTATCATAGTATCATTAGAAGTGTGTGATATCTGAATCCCATGTAGTAGCAGTCTCCATGTTCAAGGGGAAAGGTAAGGCCTCAACTGGAAACTCTGTGTCTTGAAAAAGATAAGTGGAAAGAAAATTGTCCCTCACACTTTTGTATATCAGTAATAAATATAAATTAGAAAATTAATAGATAGTAACTCTACGCATCATTAGAGACTCTAGGTCGAATGCATCGATTGACATTAGTTATCCTTTCCTTATACTACCAACTCCATAAGCCTAGTGTGGACCACTTATGTGCAGTGGTTGAAACATTTTTAACTATCTTCCACATCTAACCTATCTCCATACTCCTCTTCTATTTATACCACCATATGAGCCTCCCTACTCCTACTATTATATCTGGATATTTGTTCCATCGATCGTCTCTCTGTTGGATGCATTTTGGGTTGGATAATGCCACATGAGATTTACCTGACTGTTGTAAGAGAAACACTGCCTCTCCCTCTCTCAGCAAACTAGAACTGTCATGATATCCCTAAACTATAGGCCCTTTATCCTGATATTTTCACCTAAATATTATCTCATGCATGAATCCCTATGTGTGTTGTTAGATACCATATTCAAAGGACTTATCTATTATATTACCACAACCATAACTAATTATTGGCATTTAATCACCTAGAAATATATCATCTACCAAATCCCACTTGATCATAGTAGCTAAGGTAAGAATTAAAATAGATATTACTATAGTCCTGATATCTCAGAAAAATCATAACTCAATGGTCTATTCTTGGATGAACAAATCAGGTACCACATCCAGAGAGTATCACAAGTTGTTATTGAACATCGGTTAATACTCTTCCATGGTCACGCTTCCCTACTGAAGTTGTAAAACATCATGGATGTGAACCACTTACAATGTTCCTACAAAGAACTCCACCATGATGATTTTCTCAAATTATATTCAAGAGAGGGATTCCAAATCATTTCCCTAAGTCAGTAGACTCCACCACCTCCATATGGATTCCTAAAGAGGAAAAAATATTAGGACCACCATATGATTTGGTTTTTTCTTAAAGTAAAGAAAACTTGGGTTAAATCCTCTATATATTCCCCATCTACCTAGGGTTTTAGCTTACCCCAAGAACTAGGAGGTTATTACCTCTAAAACTCATAGAGTGTGCTCATCCTACACACATCCTCAATCGATAGTCTCGGAGAAACCTACTACTCCATAGGTGGTGGTAGGATAGGAAAACCACCCAATGTAACTACCTCATATACAAGACCATACATTGAAGCCTCATCAATAAGCAAATCATCATCCTAGTGTCACTATGAAATCCACTCTATTTTTTTCGTTGATGAATCCAGAAAAAAATGAATACAACCCCTATTGAAAGAGTATGTTTGTGGAGCTGAATCAATAAGTACACGGAAATTGAAATTTATTCTTATATGATGCATATACCAATGATTTCCCTAAAAATAGTTGTTATATGTATTCACTCAACAAGAAGGATGTATGAGTACTACAGAATGGATACGTTTCTTCTACACCAAGAATATATTTCAAATACTGTGATGCTAACTCAAAAAACATTAACAGTATTTCCATAGTTTCCAAAACAAACTCAAATATAGAAAATATGAGAACTATGGTCTAAATATTAATCATTTATAATACCACTATATCATGTCCCATCTCACTAAGTCCCACCTAACATTTGTTAAACTGATTTTGACACTCCATGCCCACCTATAATAGGACTGGGACTGGAGATAATCATTGAGTAGGAATATCATACACATGGGAGTCCTTAACTTCTGTACCTACAAACATGAATAAATATTAAAATACCCATAAAATACTAAAATGGGGAAATAGGATGATATAATTAATTCATAACATCTATCCTTCACCAGAGTATGAAAAATCACTAGAAAAAATAGCTTAATGCAATCTCATTCAAAAACATCCAAAAGAGTCTAACCTGCAACAAGGATGGGACAACTACCAAATGAAACACCAGGGCTGAACCATGGACTATCTATCTCGATATTCTATTCCTGATCCTAGTTTTCTAATGATTCATCAAAAATTCAATCATCTATATATGACATAACAGGACCAGGTAGAGACCATGTAGGGGTGAGTATAACAATATCTAGTAAGAAACCCGTAAATCACTAAACATAAATCCTAAAGAGATTATTAATATAAATATCCTCTGGATATTTCCATTAGAATGTGAGAAAAATTTATAAGAACTCCCGATATAATCATAATAGTGGACAAGTATTAGAGTGGTCTTAAGCATACTTCCATCCATAGGGTTTTGATTAAGGCTTTGAGGTATCTCACGTCCAGGAGAACTCACTCCATAATCCATGCAATAAGTAATGGAACTCATCCAATAGGTCATTATCATTGGGCCTCAAAAAAAAATCACTAATTAGATCACTGAATATATCAATACACAACTAGGGGATCTCATCAAGGTCATGTATGGTATATCCGACCATAACTAGAATAACCCTCTATATAGGTGATTATAAACTTGTGTAATTTGGCCACGATGATTCTCTAAAAGCCAGATAGTGTTGAAGAAGGAATGATAGAGGATCTCAACCAAATTACATAGAGATATTTATAAAAATCTATCAAATACTAATCCTATATGGGGATCACAAGCTATACTCAAGATATATTTCTTACATATACCCTCATAGGGATGAACCCCAGAAACGCACCCTACTATAATGAGTCTATAATAAAAAGACATATGGAATCAACCTACCCTATTTAATGTATATGGTGTATACTAGGATTACATGGTGTGTATCTTGATGTCTGAAATTTTCCATCTGTCTATCCCACATGGAATGCATTTATATAAATATGTGGAATTTTATTTAAGATATATGGAACATATAGATTAGTTTGGAACTCAATATTTTGTCTGGTCTAACTCATGCAGAATAGTCTACACCCATGTACTCAATATATTCCTATATACATTGTTCATGTCTACGTACATATCCATATCAAATTATATGACTATGCACATGTACTCTAATCATGCCCAACTGCCTAACTATATGTGGGCATGTTTACCCCAAGGAAGTACTCTAGACACCAGCACTGGGTCATGAGGTGTGTGAAACATGTCCCATATATTGTGATAGTTTTATATACACATAAATCATAATGAGGTGGTATGGAACCACATGACATGGGTTCTTCTATAGTACATGTTATGTAGAATGGATTTTCAAAGAAAATACAAAATGTCCAATAATTATCACCTAATACATTGTCAACATTGATTCCACTATTAGAAAAATCTTTAAACATAGATCTAAGATCATCTAATCAAATCCATTAATGTTTAATAGATTCCAGTCATCTAATCTGATCGTGAATCGCCTCTATCACAGCGCATCTTCCGAACACTGAAAACAATGAACCATTGATGACTAAATCTAAACGTGATCACCTACCATCACCTTACACCATGATCAATCCTTTTATCATGATCCCAAACCCATGTTTATTATTTATTTCCCAAATAATGAATGTTTAATGATTTTTCATCAAAAATTCATTAAAACACTACTCAAAGGAACACTAACCATGAATTAAAGAATAATATAGAGAGAAAATCACAAAACAAAAAATTGAGGAACAAACCTCAACCATTGATCCATATTTAGTTGATTGGTTTCCTTTAGAATAATGAACAAAGTACCAATCAATAATCAAATACCAACAATTCCTAAGAATATGATGAAAATGAGATACCCCCAAATCAACCGTTGGTCCACAAATCAATCGTTTTAGAAATATTGACTTGCATTTGAAATCGGATAAACAAACAAGGATAGAATACACAATAAAAAAAATGATACCTTGATTTTGGATCAATCCCAGATAAATAACGTTTTAGGTTATCTTTAGTCAGATCTAAGAACTCTGATTAGATCAATAATTCCCATTCCACATTCTGTCATTGATTGTTTGAGAATCCTCATCTACAAACCCTCTCTCAATCATTAGGGTTATGCAGATAACCCTTGGAAATTTACATAAAAATTTTGAAATATATTAGAGTTCAGTTTTTGGCTTAAGTATAACATTTAAATAAATATATTAATTTATTTAATTTTTATTTCACTTACAATGGTGCTTAAGCTAGACACCTAATGCACACAACAATTATATTTCACCTGGGGTAAAACTAGTGTTACAGGTTTAAGGCTGGAATTTGATTTAAGATATGAAACTCAATTTGGAATTTATTCCATTGTTTCAGAAAAACTAAATTTTTGCAATTTCAAGTTTATATTAATCCATATCTCGTCTCCCCAAGCTTTGGAATCTCGTGCTAACTCAACAGTGATCTTCGTATGTTTTCTTAAAATATTCCACTTATTCATAAGATACAATTTATTCATTATAATTCATTCATTAGAAAAATAACATTTTTAGTATTTATTAAAAGATAATAGAAGTAACTCATTAAAAATAACATTCATATAACATCTTCTAAGGAAGCAGTTTAAAATATTGTTTTAAAGTTCTTTTTATTCTATTTAGAAAATAATACCCTTTTATTTTGATATAATTTTAAATAAAACCTTCTAATATATTGAGAAATGAATTTATTTTAAAATAACAATAAAAATTTTAATGTTCCCTTGATTACTTATAATTTATATAAAGGAAATGAAGGGTGTCCAATCCATGTATGTAAATAAACATTATATTCATACATTTGTAAGAAGTCAAAAATAACACATACTATAATCATTGGAACGATTAATTTTTAATCCTTAGTAAAGAACATAAAAAATAGTTAAAAATTAACCTTATAAAAATTTCATGAAAAAGATAATATTATTAAAAAATTTAAAGAACCACTTCATGGAATAAAAATAGTAATAAAGAAGACTTTAAAAGAGGTTTATATTTTAAGAAACTGACTTACATGCATGTTACTTATTAATTCTTCGTCTGAAAAGAGAATTAATGAAATAGAATATATAAACCCCAAAAATAACTATAGATTATTAAAAATATATGGGGTATAATTTATTAGGATCATATAACTTTCCTGAAGTAAATTTTAACATAAACAATCCTAAAATAAAATGATATTGTAACAAAATTTCCATACCATGGATCTCCTCTTAGTCATATGTATTTGATAATACTGCATAACGAATTTAAAAATATTAAATAATTTATTAACAAACCTTTTCATATATATTATATTTTTAGGATCATTTTTTAAGCATTTTAAAACCATTCAGTAAATTTTTCTCTCTTACATCTACCATTTAAGGTGGTTCAGTTAAATTCTCAGTATATTATTCCTTTCTAAAGGTGCTATGAAATTATTACATAATATCTGTAATGTTAATTATATAATGAATATAAAATTTAATCAATATATAATATTTTATAATAATATATTCATAGTGATAATTGAAAAATTAATCACATTGTATTGTGGAGCTGGTAGTCTACATGTACACACGAGCGGCGTTATCATTTTCCAATGGATTCAATGGTAAGATGGTATATCATATTTTATACTTCATAAATCATAATCTTATTGTAAATATAATATATATTCATTAATTATACCTTTATAACTATCAATTTAAATTTGGGACAAAAAAGGAATTATTCCACAATAAGTAGAGGGAACGTTGTACGTACACACGACCAATGTTTATGTTACCCATAAGATCTAAATGTGATGGAAAATGGTTGTATCATAAAAAATATAAACACTAATTATATTTTTAAAATATAAATAATTCTTTTAGGATATATTAAATATATTTATGGTAAGTATGAGAAGAAATAGACTTCAAAATAGTAGGGTAAAACGATTACCTCTTCATCAAGATTCCTCCTTTAGAATACAAATTAAGCCTTAATAGGATAGTCTTAGGGTAATAAAAAGGTTTATAAAAATATTTTTAGGAATTTAGGAAGGTTTTTGGGTAGGTCTTGGATGGGATTGATGGCTCAATATTTCTGAATAAATGATATTAAGAGGTGACCTTTTATAAGTAATGGGAGGGGAACACATGGAATTACTTAAATTATTTAAATAATATAGTACTTTTTTGTAAAAGTGGAAAGAAATTCATATCATAGAATATGATATTTTCATTTTTAAAATAAATCTAACCATTGAGGTTTAATCATGTTTTTTATTATCTTTAATTCTTATCGATTTATTTTAACCTATTTTATTCATGTTACTCTTAAATGAGGTTATAAGTATTCTCCATGGTCACTATTCATTTTGACAAAAAATTATGTTGACCGTATTACCTAATAGTTATTATACTAATTTGAAATATTATATCCATTTTATACTATTCGTATTCTAGAAGTGGAAGAAATTATTTTTAACATAAGGTCAAAAAACACAATAAAAATCATTTATAAAAAAGATTATTTTAAGCATAAAACGATTTTAAATAAAAATATTGTATAATGTTCTTTATAATGTAATTAATTGGATTATTTTAATTAAAAGAAGAATTATTTTTATTTCAAACCAAACTGTTATAAAATTTAACGTTGTAAACATATGTTTAATAAAAAAATAACCACAAACTATTTTTATTTGAACAAAAACACGATATAGATTTTGAAAATATTAAACATATATTTGTATGTTCAAAATTAAATTTTCATATAAATTATTTTAATTCATAAACCAATATTTTTATTACAGAATTTTTTTATTAATCATTCAAATTATTATTATATCATTATAATGTCCTAAAATTGATTTTTTTTGGAAAATCATTATTTTCACAATTCACATTAAAATATACTATTTATAAAAAACCTCAAAAACTAATGTTTGAATAATTTTGAAAAGATTATTTAAAAAATAAAATTTTTTTTAAAAAAATAAATTTATAATTTTATAGAATTTAATTTTTAATCACATTTTCTTAAATAAATTTATATGTGTTATATTGTTGTTTCTTGAGAAATAAAAAAATTACATACTATAATTGAATCATAGGGGTTTCATTCAACCCTCGTTCAAAAATATCATCCTATAAACTTGAAAAATGTCACCACATGAATATATTTCGTTAGTAATTAATCTTAACTTATTTAGTTCATTTTATTACATCCTCTATTTTATAATTTATCTAATGTACCTTACTTAATTAAGTCGTCTTACTCCTCAAAACATGTCCTCTAGTGTAAATAATTTGAATTATCTCTTTATATTAAAATATATAAATTTTAAATTCAATTTTTTTAAATAAGGGAACATTTTTTGTTTTTTTAATGTACTACCACGATAAGAAGATGTGGAACACATCAGTAACTTTACAGGGGCTAGGAAGCATTTTCAAATGGTAATACAAAGTAAAAAATCTTTTAGTAATTTCAAAATAACGGATATACATTGTACATAGTTTCCCTTTAGTATAAAAAATTACAATTCAATTACATTTTAATACTTTCAGAAAAAGTAATCTCCCCTAAATGAAGTTATAATACATTCCTTTGGTTATCCACATAACTGTTTTACTTACATTTAGATTCCTTAATATAACTCTAAATAATTGGTACATTACATGTTCTCTCATTAATAATTACTTGGATTAAAATATTTCTTTCTCCAATATCACCCCCAAAAAGATATGGTATTGTATATTTTATAGTAAAATGCTTTATATAGTAGAATTTTAATTCTTCAATGGAAACTATTATTATAATTAAATTCCACCAATGGTAAATAATGACCCCATATACCTTGAATTTCATGTAATAATGACCTAGAAATATATCATATTGTTTTCATAGTCCTTTTGGATTGACCATCTATCGGAGAATGATTACAAGTGTACACACATATCTCATTGTCAAGATTATTTTGGAGGATCTTCCAAAATGTTGATGTAAACAATGGTTCACGATCATATATAGTTGATATATGTGCACCATGAAGTCTCACAACATTATTAATATAAATCCATGTGAGGAAATCAAGGAGGTAGATATTCCCTTGTTGTTAGCGAATGTATAGACATGGTATGGTGTTCAATAGTAAACCATATAGAATAATTCATTCTTATATCCTTTTAGAAATCTAGTGAAAATGTATATAATAATATCATCAAATTTCCAAATTGATATATTTTGAGGTTTCATGAATCCTGTAAGATGTTATCTCACTACATTTACTTATAAAGAAACATAGCATCTTGATGCAATGTCTGTAATTTCCCATTTAATATTATCATCCCAAAAATGTTCCTTTAAATATCAATGCCTTTTTTTGTGCTACCAGGGTGAATAAAAACATTTAGTCTATAACCTTTATCAAATACTTAATATTTTAGATCATGAATGTATGGAACTAAAAGCTTCTTTTTAAATTTCAATATACCGTCTTCATAGATGATGTCTTCTAACTTGCCATCATCCATGCCTTTGGTTTTGATTTGAATATTCTTATCATAAACATAGAAAAATTTTATTTTACATAATAAGGAGGGTTTTGTGATCATTTGGAATAGGTAATATGTTTACCATTACTTAATGATTCTCGTATCAAAATTTTCTAATAATATGATTATATTATCGTTATCATTCCTCGTTTTAGTTCAAATTTTATGATATTTCCTCCTCAACAAATCATCCACCTTATATTCCATTCAATGATGGAATATTATTTAGAAATTATAATAAATAAATAATTCTATCAATCACCTTCCCTGAATTTTGAGTACATTCTATTAGAAGATGTATTTAAAACTTTTGTGATCTGTATATATTTTACATTTTCACTATAAAGATAATTCCTATAAATATTCAATGAAAATATTTTGGAAACCAACTCTAGATCATGGGTTTTATTATTCTATTCATGAATCATTAACTACCATAATGTATAGTAAAAGACTATATCATTTTGTATGAGGACTCATCCAATTACCTTCTTTAATTCATTATAATATATAAACAATTCAACCATTCCTCGTGGTAAAATAAATATCGGTGCATTGAAAAATATCATGGATAATTGTTATCAAATATGTTTACACTATTATTAAGATATAAATTTTATCCCTTTATGTGTAAAAATTGTTTTTTTTTCAAGTTAAAGTCCGGGTTTGAGACCAAGACACACTTTATTAGAAAAAAGAGATGAGTTACAAAAAGTAGAATGATGGTATCTTATTACTATCTATTTGAAAGTGAGGGAGAAGGTCAACTAGAAAAGTATCACCCCATGTCATAGCTTGGTTGAATCCTTTGTTGGAAAAGCCATCCGCCACCATGTTTTCTTCACGATACGTATGGGGGGAAATTTATCTGATTTCAATAAGGGAATAGAGGAAGTTCAACCAGCCAGCAGTAAGAGTCCAAGAAAGGTGGATCACCCCATTCCAAATAGCAAGGACAATGGTGGTGGAGTCACGTTCAATCTAGATGTTGTTCCATCCTTTAATCTTTAAAAAAATAATGGTCTTAATCACCTCCAACATTTCTGCTTCAAGAGTAGAGGCATTTCCATACCTCCCAAAGAATCATCCATGACATTGTCTGAGAGAGTCCTTGAAAATGGCCCCACATCCCGCAGGACCCAGGTTTCCTCTGGAAGCTCAATCTATGTTAATATTGATCCATCTAGGTCAGTGATTGCCAAAAAAAACTCATGACATTGCTTTTCCTTAAAATATATGCCATCGATTTTGAGTCGTCGAAGAATCAAAAATTCCCCAAAAAAATTATCGTAGTGGGATTTCTGAAGCAGGGCTGCTTCCCCAATGTCAATAAGAATCCTCCTCCGACCTGCATTGGGATTGAATGAGTAATTTTTGTGAATAATTTAATTTATATCATACAAGATCACATGCAAGAGATTAGTAACAGTGGAAAAGAATAGGTTCATGATTTTCCGTGAAGAGTCAAGTTCAACACAATGTTTTATTTGAGAGAAAATAGATTCAGAGGATAACCATCTATAGTTAAATAGGTTAGTAACATAATTCGAAAGAGAATAGGTTGTAGCAATAGAAAAAAAGATAGTTGGTTTCCTCCCCGGGCTGATGGAATAATTAAAAATTAGATCATAGTTGGACACCAAAGGACTGAAGACAAACCACTGTAAGAATAGGTTTATGGGAAATGCACCAAACAAGGTTAATCCTTCAAGGTTTAATCCAAGGATTGTCAAAAAACATAAACCATGAAAAAAATGGGTATAGATCTAGTGAATAAATGGTCATAAAAGTTTTTCAAATCCAAAATACCATTGTGAGAAGGCTCCCAAGTAAGGAAATCATCCCCATTAAAAAGGGGTAGTTGTCCACAAATTGCATAATGTGATCAGGGTTGTTAGATGGAATAGAGTGCATAACATATTTTACGGTGAGGTTGATGTTATCTGGAGGGGCATCATGAGAAAACATTGAAATGATGGGGTTCCAATCAAGTTGTCAGGCCAGAAATTTATAGTGGAATCTGAAATAACCATCCATCTAGAGTTATGCATGATGTCAACAAAGGTATTTCTAATGGATGGCCAGAGGGAAGAATTGAGATAGCAAGATTTCTGTTTTTTAGTTTTTTCAGAAATCTGTTATGAAGAAAGTCCATGGTGTTATATTTTTATTGATCAACCTCCGGGTGATCTTTTCTTGAAGAGTATCATTAAAGAGTTTGAGATTTTTAATTCCAAGACTGCCTCTTTCAAGATGTTTGCATTAAGTCGACCAATGGACAGTAACAAGATTTCTTTCAAGAATATTTCTAGTCCAAAATTTTTTTCTGATGTATCCATTACCTTTTTTATTAGACTATTAGGCCATTTATGTATAAAAATGGAGTAATCCATTTTGGAGATAATTTTGGATTTCACGAGGTAGATCCAGCCAGCCATGGAGATGGATGACCCTTTCCAGGAGGTCAGTTGATTAGTCACTAGATCCATAACAGCATTGAAATACACAGATTTAGGCCTACCCCAAAAGTTGGGGACTCCTAGATAGGTAAAGGGGATGGATCACTCTTTGATGACAAGGAATTCAATGACAAATCCTTTTCTAGAAGAAGGGAAGGTTTTCCCAAAAAACAAAATGGATTTATTCCAACTAACAAAATGACCATAGACCTCTTCATAGTGAGACTTTTCTGTTTTGAGGATAAAGATATTTTTTGTACAACCATTAGGGAACTGAATAATTTCATCGGCATAAAGGAGATGAGTCGGAACATCTAGATTTCTAGTAGCCTGTATGGGTTTTAGCTTGATTTGGTGAAAAAGGGAGGAAAAAATCCTTCTATGGTAAAACATTTCAATTGAAAAGAAATAGAATAAGAGGGTTACCTTCTCGAACCCCTTTTGAGCATTTGATGTATCCCTTAGGAGAACCGTTAACAAGGATGGAGATAAAAGCTGAGTTGAAAAAGGATTTTATCCTGCCAATAAAAATATCATTGAACCCAAAATCCTTAAGGAAGTTGAATATAAAGCTCTAATCGATGGTGTCAAAGGCTTTTTTAATGTCAAGTTTGATTGCAATATTCCCTCCAATGGACTTTTTCTTAATAGAGTTAATGCATTCCAAGGCATTGCAAAAGCAATCTTGAATGGATCTTCCCTTGATAAAACAAAACTGATTTCAGGATATGATCTTGTTATAGAGAGGAGAAATCCTATTATCAAGGAGCTTGGTAATGATTTTATAGAGAGAGTTAATGTGGGAAATGGGGAAGAAGAGGTGTAGCTCAAATGCATTAGCCACTTTAGAAATAAGAGTCAGAAATTTGGCATTGAAGCCATGGGGTGGGACTCCATTAGAAAATAAGTGTCGAACCAGCTTGAAAACATCAATATAAACTACCTCCCAATTTTGTCGGAAGAAAACATTATTGAATACATCAGGCCCCGGAGAACTATTGGAGTTAATGTTGAAGACATTATATTTTATTTCATTATTTATGGGAGTGATTAAAAGAAAGAGGTTATCTTGTGAATTTATCATAACTGGAATGATCCCAGGGAGGGAATCCTCATCAATATTAAGGCCATCGAATGTATTGTGAGAGTAAAAGAACACATGATTGGATATGGCTTATTTTGAGTCAAAGAGAGTGTCATTGTCTTTAAGAAAGGATAGAGGATGACATGTGTTCCAAACTCTCTGATGGGCATTCTAAAATTTAGTGCTTCAATCACGATCAGAGAGCCCTTAATTTTGAATAATCTGTTTATTCATGTTGTCTTTGTGGATCAGAAGATGGTTAAGTTTCATAGAGTTGTTCAGTTCATTCTGAGGGTCTGTGGAGAAATCAGTTCATGTTGAGTTATTTTGAATATGATTGAGTTCAGTTATAGGAGAGGATATGTCGTTATCCATTTGATTATATTTATCCCTATGCTAACTTTAAAGTAAATGTTTGAGGTGGTTTAGCTTAGTGACACAAGATAAAGCATATGAGTGATGATTCATATACTTACGAACATTTTGTATGAGATGAGAGAACTCCAAATTCACAGACCATGCATTATTATTTTTGAAGGGAATGATGGGTTTTTCTATTTAGGATAGGAAACTAACAAGGATGGGATGGTGATCTAAGTTCATCTCATGTATAGTGATACTAGAAATGGTGTCCAAGACATCTTATGTCGGCACATTTACGAAGGACCTATCATGTTTACTAGAAACAAATTAGTTTTAGTGTATCTTGTACCAGGTGTATTTGGCCCCTGAGAGGTTGATTACAATCAAATTATAGATTTTAATTGAGACTCTAAATTCCCTAGAAGAGATTAATGAGTGAGGGGGGGGGGCAAGCTTCTCACTGGGGTAAATAATGGAATTAAAGTCACCAATTATTAACCAGGTCTCCTAGATAGAGCAAGCTATGTTAGAGAGGCCTCGCAAAACAGGTCGACGATCCTGGTATCTATTCTTGGAATAGACCAAGGTACCAAAGCAATTAAAGTTATTGAAAGTAAATCCACAAGTATGCATTTGATCAGAAACATGGTAAATAATAACATCTCGATGTACGGTCTGGAAAAAAACCCAAAGGGTGTCAATAGCACTGTCATTCTTGCAGGCATCAAGGAAATGATAACCAAAAGAAGATAAATGCATATAATTCAAAGAGTCATTAGTTTTAGGTTCAGTGATAGCAAACAAATTTGGTTTATGAGTCATCAAAATCCATTTTAGGAGAGATAGAGTATTAGTGTTAGCTATTCATTGATAGTTCCAAAAAAACAAAACCATTAAGACCTATGTTTTGAGCATGAGTTCCCCTTTTTCTTCTTAGACCCACTTGACCATTTGTTCCTCTTTGTTCTTCTAAGATCTGAAGAGGAGACCGGAGGAGTCTTGTGGTCTTGATTAATCATAGAGGGATCAGAAATATGTTTGTATAATTTAGTAATAAAAAATATTTTATAGTGCCAAGGGATTTATGCGTTAGAGAAGTGTCCACAGGGCCACCCACTGCTTAAATTAAACAACCCATGTTTTGAGATGTAATAGACAGAACAGGTTAGGCTTGTTTCTTTATTTTCCTAATAGATTCATTGGCTGAGGTTTTTGAGTTTATTCCATCCGAATTGAGATTCAATGGATTGACAGTGCATGAATCAGTAATTGGTTATGTGCTCACTGTCATGTGTTGATTATGTATTGGAACTGAAATATTAGAAGTGATCAAAACTGTTGTGGTCTCTTGGTCTGCTCTAGTAGGAATATGAACATCATGCTGGACAGGCCCAGCACCATTATCCCTCCCATCCTGAGGTGCACGAGGAGCATCTGTTGTAACCGAGCCCATTGTCATGGGGTCCTTTTCACACTGGAGTTTCGAGTAGGGACCAACAGGTGCAGGCTGTAGCTGGACATCAGAGGCCATCGGGCCAGGGACATCAAGAAGATCCACATTGGAATGGTGATCGAAGACATACAATACTAAATGCACAATCATCCTCCAATATATAGAGATCTATATCAGCATTTTTTGGCTCATCCACTTGGTCTGCCCAGGTGTCACCCGAGCTCTCACCTAGGAAGTTCGAGCATTTCACCCAGACTTCTGAGGATTTTTTAGTGGGTTCCGTGTTGCATAAAACTGAGGCTTTGATTTTTTTTCCATTTGAAATCATTCCATCCATCTTCACTTGAATGAGAATCCTAACTCTTGACAACCCCAAATTTCAGCGGTGAGTGGCCCACAATTGTGCAGTATTCACAGTAGGGGGGTATTCTTTCACACTCAACCCAAACCCCAGTCTTGAATTCATTCGTGTTGAATACAATTACTTTCGGGATCATGGAGGCTATTTCCCTCTAGACCATCACCCTCGCATAGATACCGAGATCAGCATTAAGATTACGATGGTCAATTTTTTAGCAGTGTACCTAGGCAACAGGCGATGTCATTGAGAATTCTTGGGTGCCAGAAGTATCAGTTAAGCATGTGAAGTCGCACCCATAACTGTACCATAGTGTTCCTTGTGGTATTCAGATTGAAGGCATAATCCCAGTCAGAGATGCGAAGAAAACCTGGTTAAAGCTGAATATTTTTATACCTCTAGATTTGGTTGATCTTGTCTTTGGATTTCAAGAGAATATGAATGTATCCTTTTCTGATTGGCACCAGTTTCATATCGGTTTTCCCTTAAATATGAGAGATCTGCATTTTCCGATCTAGATTCGAACATGAATTATCACCTTTGAGGTATAAGATGCATCCCAAGAGTGAGAACATGTAGAGTTGGGTGCGTTGCTGAAGAGCATCTGGATCAGCATGGACAACAAATCTACCATCTTCAATTTTTTACAATGTGGAATCTTCGTCATTGTGGGTTGAAACATTCAAATCCTTTTAGCGCTTCGAGAAAGGAGATTCCCTTCGGTCATTCAACCAGGGGGACTTCATCCACTTTCAGTTAAATCTTTGCAGATCCGGGAGCAATCTCACATCCCGGATCGAATCCTTCCATTAGCATAGATCCCATCAAATCTAGATGAATATATCTCGTTCGGGGATAGATCAAACCCTTATGAGAGATGCGGAAACCATTCTCTGTATTAATAAGGTTTTTTATGTGTAAACATTGTTAATTGGTTAGCTAATTGAGAAATGTTTTTAACAAATCATTAATAGTAACCTACTAATAAAATGAAACTATTTACCTCTGTTATGTTTATTAGTGTTGGACATTCCATATTTCCCTTTATCTTTGAAAGATCAACTAATATTCAATCGATAGAGAATATGTGGTTATAAAAATAAACTACCCAATGTATGGATCCCTATTTACTACCTTTTCCATAAAAATACTTGTCTTTACTCTTAATAATTATTCATAAATTATTCTTTTACTCATCATACATTATAGATTATATTAACATATAATCAATAAATACCCAAATGAAATTATTGATATAATCTATGAAGAATATTTCCATCAGATCTATAAATATAAAGGGTGGATTTATAAATCCAAATGGCATTACCTAATTTTTTTTCCATACCTAATAATAAATGTCATCTTTGGAATATATTCCTTTTTTACTTCTGGTTCAGGATAACGAGAATAAAGATCAATATTTTAAAAATATTTACCTCTTTAAATGTGATAAAACAATTAATCATTGTGTGGTAGTGGATACTGATTATTTATAATAATAACATTGGCTTCCATGTAATTGATGCACAACCTCATAAACCCATCTTCTTCTTAACAATATTAATAGGGGTATCCCATGGTTAAATGCTAGGTAATATAAAATCCTTATCACAAAACTTTTATATTTGATTCATTAGTTCCACTAATTATGTTGTGTAAATACTATATGGAGTGTTATATATAGTTTTATCATTATGGATGAGATCAACAGAAAACTCATCTTATTTCTTAGGTGGACATCCAGGTAGTTCTTTAGAAAAAACATCAATATATTACTTAAATATATATAAATAAACTATTATAAGTATAACATTCCCATTTATAGTTTTTCTAGGATTTTCTACTCTAGGAATTTCATTATGTAAATCTACTAGATATATATCATGACATGATTCAAATTTTGTAGTCTCCCTGATTAAGAGAATGGATTCCATATCTCTGTCAGGAATTGTAATATCCTTGAATTGGAAATATATTTTTCTATTATAATTTTCAATCCAATACATAGAAAGGATTACATAAAATTTGAACATATGTATAATAATTGGTTTTCAAATAGTGTATGTTTATATAACATAATAGGAACTTACTGACACATCATTATTGCAATTGGACTTCCACTATGATTCTTGATTGAAAACACCCTTATTGAGGTACTTGGAAAATATCTAATTTTATTAGAAAAAATGTAATATTTACAATTTTTTGATGATCCATAATAAAATTAATAATTAACTATATTTGAAGTTGTGATCAAATGACATTCCACCATATCCTTAAAAAAATCCTCCCTAGTGGTTGTGACCGCATATGTTTATCCTTACTCCCATATCCTTTTCTAAGGAAAAATTATTTATTTCATGGGAAATTGGTTTAAATAATTACTTATATATCTATATTTGAGGAACTATATAATAGTGGTTTCTTTATTTCCCTTGAATTCATGAGCCTTATGACCCATTTCTTTTCAAATGAAACAAACTCATATTCCCATTTTGAAATTACATCAGTTTTTTTTATAATTATCATAATTTTAAAATATTATCTTCACTTTATTATTATATGAAACAGTTGTGTTTTATTAGTACATTACTGTTCTCTTATTTTCCTTATTTCTATTTATGATATAAGACCTAGAAAATTAGTACACTTTTTTTGATGTCACGTGATATCAAATCATTATATGATAAATTTTTTTGAGTAACCAGTTTTTTTAGAGACTCAGTTGTATCCCATAAATGAAATTTTAAATATTTATTTTTATATTATGTTTATAGTATGTATCATAACTAGCTAATCATGTAATTACAACCTTATACTCTTAAACACTTTCTTCTTATATCTTATTAAAAATGAGTAACACCATCTCCGTTACATCTTGATTATATCAAGGAAATTAATTCTCAAATAATATCACTTTAAAAGTTCTATATTCCATGAATTCTTTTTCACAAACAACTTATATGTTCTTAAAAATTGAGCCCCATTATTTAACAACTCCATTAAGACAATTCACTACTAGAATAATCATTTCACATTCATTACTTTCCAAGGATAGAAATATATTTTTGAGGGAATTTATCCATTGTTTATAAACCAATGGATTAATAATTCCATTAAATGATGAATGGTTTTTTTTGTTGAAGATATCCAACATAGGTTAATCATGTTGTGGAACATTAGGATGTTCAATACGGTCATGGTTATTTTTTACAAATAGAGTCATTTTTTCAAATATGAACATGATCTTTTAAATACCAACACCAGATATATGGTCTTACATAGAATGGTAGTCCCTATATTGATGATCAATGTTGATTTCCTTCCTTACTTTTGGATATATCTATAAATAATCTCACACACTTAGTAAAATCATAATCATCTTGAATATTGATCTACAAAATAAATCCATATATTGGTAAGAGTTATCAAATACCCTAAGTGGTTATTATAATTATCATGTTTGTTATGTTCTTTTAAAATCATGTTCCCAAGTTTCATACTAAACTTTATCTGATACAAACAAGAACACCCCAACTCTAGTAACCCTATTTTGGTGTTTAATTTTTTTTATTGGTATCAGATAAAAATTATCACACCATGCAAGATCGATCAGATTTGATGTCTTATAAAACTAGATATATACATGATTCCCATATTACATTATAAATATAAAAACATAGCATAATAAAAATTATTACATCCTTAAGATCATTCATAATATCCTTCATCACATCCTCACAAAATAAAAACATACAAAGGGTAATTCTATATTCTTAGTAAGGGTCACATATAGTTGAATATATCATGATTAAATTAGGCATAATCAATATGGTAGAGTAGATAATTAAAACACATTTCATTCACTCAATAAATTTAGTTCAAAGAATATTCATTTGTAATATCAACATATCAATCACATGGATAATGGATACTGAATTCTAAATAAATTAAATGAATAAATATTGAAATTCATGAACCTTCCATCAAGTCCTTGGAAATTGTTTCATGAATCTTATAGTCAAGGACATTGTCAAGACATAATTCATAACAAATCTGTAGGTTTAAACCAGATATTAATCGAATATAACATGCTTATTTTTTGTATCATGATACCTATCAAAGCATAAAGGGTCTATCTATATCAGATTTCCACCCATAACTTTAGTTTCCTTTTCATTCATATTATATTCAGTGATTAATAAAATTCATTATAAACATTAATTATAAATCAAAATTTATCATTATTGATTATAAAATATGGAATATTTCTTTAGTAGATGAAATGATCGTTATCAATAAACATACCTCAACTGATACAATATACAGATTTGGAATAAGTTTGACTCATCATTAAATTTATTGAAAAGATGATGGATTAATCAATGATATTGAAAATATATACATGAGGGATAAAAATAATGTCTAGTGAATAATGGATACTGTGAGATAACATGCTTTTAATAAATTGAATGATCTCGAAATAAGGTATATTCCATTATCAGGAAAGGATGATAGAGGGAAATTTATTATTTAAAAATTAAGGTCATTAAATAGAACTATACTTCTAAAAAATAAAATATAATCAATAAATTATAAATAACTTCTTTTTAACTTCCTGTAGTAATGGATTTATAAATCACTTGGGAAAATTATTTTCATACTATTAGGAAAATAATACAGTTTTATTTTGATAAACTTTAAAATAAAAATTCCAAAAATATTGAAAAAATATATTTTATTTTAAAATAACCATAGAAACATGAAAATTATTCTTGATAAGGATTAATTTATATGATGATGGGAAAGGACTGTCTGACTATATATTAAAAACATTCCTTGTAATTTTGTAAGAAGCTGAAAATAACCCATACAGTAAACGTTAAAAATATTCCTTCTTAACCCTTTATAAATAATTTAAAAAGTAGTTTAAAATTATGTTTAAAAATAGTCTAATAATAAATAATATTATTATTGAAACATTTAAAAGAACCCTGATATGAAAGAAAAAGAGTTGTAAGGAATGCTTTAAAACACGTGTTTTTTTAAATACAGTATTCCTTATTTGTAACTTAATTATTCATTATTGATACAAAAATTAACGATATTGAATATAAACTTGAAAACCCAAAAAATAAATGGAGGATAAAGAAATATATATGTAGATTAATTGATTAGGATCATATAATTTTCCCAAATTAAATTTGAACATAAATAATCACTAAATAAACTGACATTGTAAAAGAAATCCCTTAACTATGATCTCATCCTAGTTGTGCATGTTTTATACATGTGTATAATTAATAAAATTTATTAAATACTTTATCAAGAAATTTTTTTCAAAATATTATATTTTTATGTTCTTATATGAAAATTTTTAATATATTCATTGAATAATTCATGCATACTTTACCCATTTATGGTTGTTCATTTAATTTCACCAAAATTAATTTGGTATATTTTTCATTGTGAAAAGTATTATAAAAGGGTTAAATAATCTCTAGAATTTTAATAATATCATGAATATAATTTTAATTCATTATATATATTTTTTATAATTCATGCATCGTGGTAATAGAAAAATGAATCGCAGTGTTTCTTGGTGGTTGTGGTCCCCTTGTACGCATGAGCAATGTTATAATTTTCCTATGGATGTAAGTGTAAGAAGGTTGATGATATATTATATTTACTTAATCATAATTATTCCATTAATATTATATATATTCATTAATTACACCTTTATAACCATTCATTTAAATCAACGATGAAAAATTAATTGTACCGCTACATGGAGGCAGTAGGTCGTACATACACATGGGAGATGTTTTAGTTTTCCATGGGATGGAAAAAAGTTGGAAAATGGGTTTCCAATAAATATAATAAAATAAAAATATATTTATATAATTCATTACTTATTTTTGGACAAATATAATAGATTTAAAGGAATTATAAGAAAAAATAAACTTGGAATGTCTTGGGTAAGATGATTAACTCTTATTTTAGAGACCTATGTTGGATTATATATTGAGAATTCTTAGGATTGTCTTATGTTAAGTACAAGAGATCACAAATGAAAGGATGTAATATAAGATTGTTCATGGTTTATAATTGATGGGGATAGAGGAATAAAAATCTGTCTATGATGGAGGAAAAGATGTGACCTTTAATAAGTAAGGGGAGGGTGTAACAACTGGGTCCTGGTGACAACATAGAAACCTCTCCTTTAACATGGATATCGGGGCCTAGCATTCCAGGTACCACTAGTTTCCCCGCAGACACGTGGTCCCCACCCAAATGACCGAACGTTTCCTCTAACAAATGATGGTCCCCACAGGCCAACACAAGTCCTTTGTAGTGTGATTTTTCCTCACTCACACACACCCTAGAATACATCTCAAATGGTCACCCATCTTGATCACTAATAAAAGTCAAGCAAGCTTAACTGTGGATTTCTAATCAGGAAAACTTTTGAAAAGGAAGGTTTACCTTATTGACATGAGTTGTATCATTTATTTATTCAATCCTTTATCATTATAGGGTGTTACAGTCACCCCCCCCCCCCTTAGAACACAACGTCCTCATTGTGGACCCTAAATATCAACCTAGTAAGTCCACCAGACATAAGGATTGGTTTCTCCTCTGATACAAAATGTTACAACTGGATCTTTGTGATAGTACATAAACCCCACCATTAAAATGGTAATTAGGCTCTGGCAACCAGTACCCCCAGTTGCCCCGCAGACACGTGGTACCCACCCTAGGGCCCACCCATGTGCCTGAATGGGTCATTTGACTAAAAACAGTCTATATATGCCCACACATGTCTTTTTTAATGTGTTTTTTTCTCACTCACACACACCCAAGGAAACTTCCCAAAATTTCACTCATCCTGATCAAAACTCCAGGTCAAGCATGATTAACTATGGATTTCTAATCATTTAGGGTCCAGAAAAGGAAGGTGTACCTTGATGACATGAGTTATATAAGTTATTAATTTAACCCTTTATCATTCTAGGGTGTTACATAGGGACACATGTGGAATTACATAATATATTAAAATAATATAAAGTCATTTTTTGAGAATGTGTCACAAAATTATCTGAGATTAAAAGATTATAAGGGTAAGTATTAAATCCAACCAAAACATTGAGGTTTTAGAATGTTTTTGTATCATATTAAAGCTGTGTCCCATTATTTTTAACCTTTTTAACTCATTTTAACCTTAAATGTGATCATAAATATTTACCATGGTTACTATTAATTATGACCAAAAAATAAGTTCTGATTATTACCTAATATAAATTTTCCCAATTCCATTTATTTCATCCATTATAAATTATTTTACAAAAAGAAGTGGAATAAAATAATATTTATACAAGTTTTCAAAATGTAACGAAAAAAAATTTCTACAAAAAAATGTTTATTTTAAGAATAAAAGTGGTTTTACATAAAAATAAAAATAAATTTTAATTAAAATATAATTAATTAGACTATATTTCAAAAAGTATACTATTTTTATTTCAATTCAAACTCAAAATGAAAAAAAACCTTTTCAATACTTTATTACATGAAAACAAATAAAACCAATTTTTATTTGAGGAAAAACATTATAATGACTACCAAAATATAAAGCATATACTTCAAAGTTAACATTATAATTTCAGTTGAATTATATTACATATTAAATATATATTATTTCTAAAAAATATATTTCATGGAAATTAAACTTATTTTTATATCATTATAATTTCTAGAAAGTGATAGTTTTTTATAAAATTTGTATTTTTCACTATTCCCCCAAAAGGGAACTATTTTTGAAAAATATTAAAAAACCACTCTAGGATATTTTTTACATGGTGATTACAAAAATAAACATTATTTCATGAAATTGATTTTTTTTAAAATTTTTAATTTATATTTTAATCAAATTTTTGAATAATGTAGTGTTTATTATGGTTTTGTTTCTTCAGAAAGAAAATCTCACATAATATAATTCAATCTTCGGTGTTACTATTGGTATCTAACCAAACTTCAAGGATAATGTTCAGGATAATGTAAATTCTCATATCATAGATGTTTGATCGGGTATTTTAAGAGTAGAGCATGGATAATGGAACGGAGCATGGTTTTGAACTAGATCTGGGGTTTCCTTCGTAGATTTTTCTTTTAGGATTCTATTTCAAATGCTATCTAACATTATTTTAACATAGAATGGTAATATATTTAGTCAATATAGATATTTTTGTGATGTTCGGTTATGATAATGTGAGATATATGATATTGTTATGATTTCAATTTTTATTTCTACTATTGTTAGATTGTTTAGTCTCCCCATGATATCTTACAGACCCTTTCCACTAATCAAAAACCTCTGGAATATGGTGAAGAATGCTTAAAGTCATGTAGTTACCAAATTTGTTACATAAGATTAAACTCTGTTGGGAATGTTAAAATTTTTCATCAGGTAATTATTTTTTTCTTTTTTAATATATTTGTAAGTTAAACAGTATATTGGATGTTGTCTGGGCTTGGTATGGAAATCATGTATGGGAGTAGAAAAAACATGAATGAGAAGAGAACATGTTACAGTTAATGAGATTGTTTATTAGGATATTTGATTTTATAGTTGAATTATTTTTACAGAAAATTATGCAAATCGTGTATGAGATTTATTTTTTTATGGAATTTCACTCATGGACAGGTATGGCAGAAGATCATATGATTCTATATTATGACAATAACATATGGATGGATTCATGTTGTCTTCTTATTATGATTATTAATTTTTAGCACATGATTATACTCCTTGGTTATTTTGTGGTATCAACTAAATAAAATTCCAATAGAAATTTACAATGTGTTTTCCTCTATATCCATTAAATTAACATTTAAATTAACTGATCCTTAGTCATTATACATTAAAATAGAAGGAGAAACATTATGGATTCATTGTTTTAATGTTAGAATCATGTTTATAGTTAGTTGTTATAATTACATGTTGGATTTTATTTTGAAAATATAGTGTGTATCATGGATATATATTTTTTATTATTGAAGAGTTAATTGTCATGATATATAAGTCTTGATAAAAATCATGTTCAAATAAATTGATTAACTCAAACATAGTAAATGCTTTTAAATTTTTTAAATTATAAAAAATATAATTTTGAAATGAAATTATATAAAGGTCCATGGTAATTTATTATTATGATTACCATGTTAGTTTAAATGAAATGTATTTTACAAAATTTTTAAGAATGTAATGCCATGATATAATTATTTTTGAAGCATGGTTATGATAACATAATTTTTAAATCAGTATAAATGAATGAAAATAATGATTATTCTTTAGTAGTAGTCATGATGTTGATGAATTTTTTGGTGTTAATTTTTGAAATTAATGAGAATATTATGAAACTTATATATTGAGAATCTATTTCATAGAAGAATTGTGAGGTTTATTTTAAATTATGATATTTTAAAAAAACTGATAAATATATTTTGGGTTTAAATATATAAATGGTCTTTATATTAAATGTGTATTAAAATAATAATATTTATATTATTGAATGAAGTAGACATTGAGTGTTGACTGTGAAAATGGTCCAATTGAAATTGGTGTTTAACTTTTTTTAATAGCATTTAAGTTTTTATTTGATAAATTCTGGTGTTAAACTGTGAATTTTTTATTTTTTTCGACTAAAAATTTCATTTGATATTTTATTCACTATTATAATGAGTATGTATTGATTTATGATATAATGTTATATAAGAATTTAGAAAAAAAATCAAAATAAATATATAAAATAATATGATTTCTAATAATGTAAAGATAAATTAAATGAATTAATTGTTTTCTAATAAGTGATTTATTTGGTTTAAAATGTAATATTTAATTTTATCTGTGTTCTTAAACATGATAGGTAATATTTTTTTTTGTGCACGGATATTAGTAAGACATAGATTGGTGAACTTGATTTGGTTTTTTTGTTCACATTATTTTAAGAAAGTGAGTTTAATGAGTTTCAAAAAAAATAGTTTTTATGGAATTTTAATGGATTGTTTGCAATTTTTGAAAAAAAAATATCAAAATGTTTTTCATATATATATATATTATAGATTGTTCCTTGAAAAAAAAATAGAATATTATTCTGAAATATTGTTTTTTCCATAATTAAATCTCATTGACTTTTTTTATGTGTTCACTATGTTTTCAATTAAATTGTTTAAAATTTTTATTTTGGGAATATGGATCTATTTGATATCAGTTAAAATTGTTTTAATATATATAAAATATATATATATATATATGTGGTTTTCTCAAAGTCATGCCTTCTGAGAAAAACTATTATGTTGTTTTGATGTTTATTTGTTAATATACATGAATGGAAGTGAAGTAAGTTTCATAATTAATTGACCATTATTATTAACATATATTTATTATGGGGATATCATTTAAAAATAAAAATTAGATAATTAAATATTTTTTCATGAGTTATGCTTTATTTATCATTGGGGTATTTTTTAGAAATAGATATGTTTGAAATTTTTAAAGTATGTTTTATACATAAAATAAAATAATTACTTGTTATTACATGATTGGTTGATGGTAAATTATTGGAATATTTGATGAATGTTAGTTAATAATTGGTAAATTGAAAATGAACTCAAAAAAATTGAGTATATTCTGTAATTATTTATGTATTTATTTTGTAAAAATATAACCTAACATGATGTGAATTATTGTGTTCTACAGTTTATTCATATGTTGTAATTTTGCTATCAAACTTGTATGGTGGGGAGTAGTGGTTCTATATTTTAAATCACTTATCATGGACTAGAATCATTAAGATGAGAAAATATAAGGACTTGTATTGTTGTTAATAAATTATTGAATAATAGATTTATTAAAATGTATAAAATATTATCATGAATAAACATCTTTTTTTCCTTATAAATTATTTAACAAAATGATATGGTGTTTAAATATTTATTACGTTGTTGGGTAATAATTTTTATATATTTATTTGTGATAAATAAATTTCAGTGTCTGTGTACTTAATAATTGATTTATTATTGTAGTTTGAAGTTAATGAAATTGTTTTTCTTGTTTTTTCAAATGACATTTATATTATCTATTATATTAAAACATTAAATGGAAAATACCAATAAAGATTTTATAATTTGTGTTGAATAAATGAGTGTGCGGTTTATAAATTTTAAATTTAATGTATATTTTTAATTTTATCATGGAAATGTTGGATTAGAATTAATAACAAAACAATTTTTTCATTATTGTTATTTTCAGTTAGAAAAATTTATATTTTTTTTATAGTAAGTGAGATTCTTACACACACCCATTTATGTGTATATATGAATGTATTTATTCATACATACATATATATACTTAAAATATGATGATATATAAAAATATCTTCGTGAAAACTTGTTAAATGGGTAGGTTAATTTTAATATATATACACACACACACACACAGACAGACACACACACATGCAATGAGTGTTCCACTTTATATATATATATGGGTTAATTTTGATAAATGTGTTCATATTAAGATATTGAGACATGAAATATAACATTATAATAAAGGAAATTGATTTATAAAATGAAAAATGTAAAACAGAGAGATGAATAATTTGGGATATGTCTAGCATACTTTGGAGTTGGAATATATATATATATATATCTGTGGGATGAAATGTATTTTTGTAAATACTTGTAAAATATGTGGGTAAATATATATACATATATATATATGTATGATGAGTACATTTCATAACACATATATATATATGAGGGTTGGTCCATGTACGCAACACATAGAGAAATCAAGGAAAGTAATAATAATATAAACAAAAAAGTAATAAAAATATAAGGGGCATAGTGATTGTACTCTGTAATGGAATATGTGAATATATATATATACATACAGGTTGTGATATAGTGTTGTTCTCTACAAACTGAAACAAATAATATAATAATAAAATAACATAAATAAATATATTGTTATAAGGAAAAAATGAAATAAACATTAAAATATATAATAATGGAAGTGGGACGCTATAGGTATTGAAATGGAATGAAGGATGAGGAGATCCCCCTGTACCGTTCATAGATTAGCAGTTATAATAATAATATTATTATTAAATAATGTGAATTGAAATGGAGAAAAAAAATATAAATAGAGAATGGGATGCACCATATTATGTTCAGTATGTAAGGTGAGAAATGAAACCCCACTCACACTTCTCCCCCAAGTTCTCTAATATTCTCTCCCCTCTCTATATAAAATTACAATAATTTATTTATCTGATATATCCTCTTAAATTTATTTAAATAGTGTGTCATCAGTGGATCTGGATTCATCTCAATGAGAAGATGGTAAATGTCTCATATTTTTCATAGGTTCCCAATATTTTTATGGAATTTATTTAACCTAAATATCTTATTTAATTAACATATCTTTTGATATTGGATAGAATGACTCATCGTTAGTGGAGTTGGATCCATCTTCATTGGAGAAAAATATGACCAATATTTTTTCATAGGTGATGAAGTATTTTATGCACGTTTAAATAAATTCAAATTTCATGTTTTAAATGTCAAATATGGTTATAATTATTAATATTGAAGGATAATTCACTGTCTTGTCTTAGTAAAATATCATCACAAGTTTTTATGTCCATATATGTTTAGGTATGTGGTAACATGTTATTCATTAAATTTTTAATTATTTTCTATGTGTTTATGATGTGTCAAAACACCAACAAAATGCATTCTTGGACTTCCCTAATTAGTAATTCATTGCATCCCTAAAATAGATGAGATAGATCATTCCAAGGGACTCAAGTGGTCTATTATCATGTAGTGACAAAGAATTTGTCCACTTTTTATGGTGTTCCAACCATTTAGATTTGAAATGGGGTTATTTTGGGTTCTCTAGGAGTTTTATAGCCTCAATTAATGAATAATGGATCTCCATATATATCTATGATGTACCCAAGAATTGATTGAATTAAATTAAATTATTTTTGATAACTTATGATTATATTTTCAATTGTTGATTTCATGATCATTGGGTTATTGGAGAAGGAGATTATGAACTCGTGTTTGTTAAATATACTATACGATTAGTGTTATTATTTATTATACATTGTTGGGGGAACATGGATGTATATACTTCTATAGGGTATGCCCATTTTTTATGAACTACCACAGACACCCTGGTACCCTGATAACTGAGTTGGATATAACATAGCCCATATAGAATTCACAATCCCCTTCAGTTAAGGACTATAACCTAGAATCATAAAAGATAAAATAGGGAAAAAATATTCCACTAAATAGTGGAATATTAGATATTGCAAGTTATTATAATCAATACCCCAAAGAGGGAAATTACCAGAAACCAAATAGGTATCACCAGACCAAAGAAAGTACATCACTAAAGTACTCAACAACTCTCAAGATAAAAGTAAAACATTCCAAAAAAATCACTCCAATACAATAGATCAGGAATATCCACCCCTTCAAGAGGTGTTTTCCCTTTTCTCAGAAATGGAATAATAAAATATATAAATGCCTAGAAGAAAATGTAGGATGTGAGATATAAATATAAGAAGAGTCTCCATGAGTGTTCCATAATAGATTCGATAATAATAAAATAATATTGATATCAATATAAATAAATTTGGTCATGGAATAATATATCATTTCTACATTTAAAAAAAACCACGCTTATTTTCAAAGGTTTTAATGCATTTCAAACATCTATTAAATAAAAATATTATTTAGAAAACAATATTTAAATAAACATGAATGAAGAAAATAGTTCTATATTCAATAGAATATTTAATATCAAATAAATCACAACCAAAGCCTTGTTCATATTCCCTTTAGTATGTTAGTTCCAAGATATAGGATCCACACACTTCTCATATTAGTGGTCATAGAAAATATGTGTACACACATCCCTTTGACATAGAAAAAATAGATCTCGTCAACACCCTATTAAGGATATGATATGATTAAGATGTTTTTTAGAGTTGTCATCGTCGAAAAATTTCTTGGGAATCATCATCATAGTTACATGACCCAAATAACCCATTAATTACCTAGGCTCGTATGTTCACAATCAATCAATCAATAAATAATTGTAAAATCTTCTCCTTTTGAATCAATCATCATTTATAATTCAATCCCACAAATTTTCAATTTCAATATAGAAATAATATTTTCAAAACAAAACCCTGGGTTTTTTATCATTTCATCTCTTTTCAATAAAAATCATTCATCAGTTTTCATCATTTCAAATTAATCTATTTGTCTCACAAAAATTCTCAAATCATTTCATCAACTCCATCAATTTAAAAATACACCATAGATTCCTACTTCATTATAATCAGTGGTTTTTTCCAAAATACAATCCTTTTAAAATTCCAAATCATACAAAATTTTCTTTTCATAAATAAATTGAATTATATTTCAAAAAAATCCGTAAAATCTATCTTTTAATTATATGTAAAATCTAAAACATAAACACCTACCTTTAATCATGATAATAAAAAATCAACTGCCACAACAGGATCCTCTAATGAAGAACGGGGGTGTGGTAGATCATGAAACACAACCACTAAAAATGATCCAATTAAATGGAGTTTATATCTATCCAAAACATTATGATCTATGAAAATATAGTGAGGATGTAAGGAGAGATCATATGATTTTGAATGAGTGGTGATCTACTAATTAAATAGGTATCAGATATTCCACCATCAGTTTGATTTTCCAAAGGAGGTGTTTGGAGAAGCCAAAATTTATTATAGGGATCCTTCTCAAACCTGGAAATTGAGTATGGATAAGTGGGTAGATTAGGAAACAACAAATGGATTCCTGTAAAATTTTAAAATAATATTAATAATATTAAATAAACATGTGCATGGTTAGCTGGGTAGGGTCATAGGGTTAAAAAAATGTGTGCCCTAACTAGGCACCCCCTCTAGACTCAATATCCAAGGTGTATATTTTAAAATAGGTCGTAACATGGTTGGTAAAACTATGATCCAACCCTTCAAACCCTCACTATCCTAGGTTGTATAGTTTTTACTTTATGTTGCACATTTTGGGAAAACCATGCGCCAACCATACACATCCCATAAAAATCCAAAATTTTCCAAATTTCACCTGAAGAATTCCTAAACAAGAACTAACCAAAGAATGATCTAAACAGGGATCAAGGTGTTATTAAATACAAGAAACAATATGTCACAAACTACCCACAATAAAAACCTTATTTTCCCATAGATTATGTAAGAAGTCTCCATATCAACGAGATGAGGCCATTGTTCTCTCTTGAATTTTACACTCTACCAAGTATCAAGAGAATCAGAACCATGATTTTATAGCACAAGTACCAAAGGCATTATCCTCTAATGAAGTACCTTTTTCTCGAAAGAAATTATCTTGAATGTATTCATAGTAATGGATAAATCAGGCACAACGTCAAGATAAATATATTTCAAAAGATGATATAGATCAGAAAGATACTTTCGATGCTACAATACATAGAACATATTGTGTATCGACATCAGCTATGGTGAAAGTTCTAAATGGTAATCCACTTTCCCCACTTTCTCAATAACCTCAAAATATCCCACAAAACAAGGATCAATCTTCCCAATCCTCCTCATATGTCATTGACCCAACTGAGGTGAAACTCTCATGAAATCAAAATCACCAATAAATAACTCCAATTGTCTATGATGATGATCAGTATAGGATTTATACCATCTCTATTCCATTAACATTATATGATGAGTCAACGGAATCATCACCATTATCTGTTGGATCAAACTCAGTCTGATTAAATAAGAGTCACCAATCTCTACCCAACACAACATATATTTACACAACTTTCCATACAATCCCTCAAAATGATCAATTCAGATCATATACTGGTAAATATTTTTATTGGAAGACTAAACCAGTCCCAAATGATCATACCATGATCCCCCAAAAATGAGGACATAGGCATGAAGCACATCATCAAAAATTTGCATTGCACTCTTTCTATCCATCCATCTATAGATGGTATGACATACTCAGATGAACCTTACATCTCATATCCTCAAAAAGAACATTCCAGAATTAGAGGTAAAATGAGGATCACTATAAGAGACTATAGTAGAAGGAAGTATTTGAAAATGAAAAATCTCTGTCACATAGATATTTTCCAACTCCTCAACATTGGAAGTATCATGAATGGATATAAAGTTTGATGATTTTGTAATATTATTGATCAAAAACAATATCGCATTATTCTTTCTCGGGGTATGTAGAAACTCTAACACAAAGTCCATATAAATATTATACCAAATCCAATTCAACAATTTTAATGGATGAATCATTACAAAAGGTCTCTAGTGATTATCCTTGAACTGCTCAAAAAATATAACAAGTGAAAAAATTAGCAATATCGTATCTTATACCTAGCCACCCGAATCATCATTGCATGTCATAAAAGATATTTTTGGTTCATGGGTTCACATCCCACTGGGAATTATGGTAATCCCCCATCAAAGATTTTCACATGGTTAACGTAACAAGAACCCAATTTAGGAACATATTACTCCCTCAATAGAGGAAAACCACTTAGTAATGGTCTCCCCACTTTAAAGATAGTCCTAATGCTATAGAATTCATCATCAAGTTGATGTTCCTGAAGAATCGTCATTATAAGAGAAGAGGTAAAATAAACACATTCCATGATAACCATGTTCATTGATTCTTCAAATACAATATGAAACTATGAAAAAAGATCCATCAAGTTCCACTCTTCTAATGATTCCTTAATAGTGTAGATCATAAGTTTCCTACTCAAGGCATCAGAAAAAACATTACCTTTCCCCAGGTTATAACCCATGTCAATGGAAAAGGATTGAAGGTGCACTACACAACTACTCTAATGAGGATTCAAATATTTTTTTAGAGAAGATATAAAATCAAACTCGTGTACTCCAAATACATGGTATAAAATCTTCTAAAAAGGTAATGCCAATGACTCATTAGCACATGCATCACGACTATTTGTTCAAGGTCATGGGTTAGATAATATTTATCAAGTTTCTTAATCTATCAAGATCCATATGCTACCATGTGATCAACATTAATAATATCCCAACCCAAAACATGATGTGTCACATAAGACCACATAGCCCTTTCCAGCCTCTCAAAGAGTTATCACCAGGTTAGAAGCCAAAAGAAGATTCAAATCAAAAATAATAATAATGACCTTTATCATCCTAAGAAAACATCACTCCCTTCTGAGTGATATCAGTCATCGAAGAAGCTAAATTTGATAAATCCTTTACATACCAATGATAATACCCCACTAAACCAACAAGATATAAATCATGGAAATGATTCATAGTTGATCTCAATTTATTACATCTTTCACCTTATCAGGATCAACTGATATACAATGTTCCAAGACAATGTTTCTCAGTAACTTTACTTCCCGAATCAACAAATCACAGTTAGATATCTTAGCATATAGTCAGTGATTTCTCAAAAATTCAATAACTTCATAAAAATGGCACACATGGTCCTCCATGGCCTGAGATTAAAATATTATTTCATCCAAAAAGACCACCATGAATGTATAAAGATAATCAGGGAAGATCATGTTCATTAAAACCATAATTTTTTTAGGATAGTTGGTCAGACAAAGTGGAATGAAAAGATACTCATAATGGCCATATCTAGTCCGAAATGAGGTTTTCTGAATGTCAGCTTATTTTATTCTGAATTGGTTATATCCAAACTAACGATCAATATTTGGAAACCACTTCACTCTTTTCAAATATTCAAATAGATCATCAATCATTGGAAATAAATATTTTTTCATTACCATAACTTGGTTGTTTTTATATTAATTAACATATAGGAAAAGTGTTCTCTCAGCTTTCTTAGAAAAGATAATCGGCGATGCCCAAGGTGACACACATGGTCATATATATCCTTTATCTAATATATCATTCAAATAATTATTAAAATCATTCATTTTATTTGGTTCCATGTGGTAATAATGAATAGATATTGGCTGTGTACCAGGAACTAATCAATAGAAACTCAACCTATCTTACCAGTGGTCAGCTTGAGAAATGAGAAGGAAAAACATTGGAAAACTCGACAACAACTGGAGGAAGATCATCACTCATGTATTATAACTCCATATTAAAATAAAAAACTAATATTACTTTCCACACCTCAAAATAATAAGGTCTATCTCTACTCGACCTCAGGTCCCACTCTACCTGGAATATATGTCACAACCAATCAAGTGCAGTGAAAGAGATCTGCTGAAGATCAGAATCAATTTGGGCCTTATAAAAAATGAACTGATCCATCCTAAAAATGCCATTGAGAGATTTCATGTCAAGAACCATAAAATACCATGTAAGATTGACCAATAAAAATGAGAAAACACAAGAAAGAAAATAACGACTGTACTCTCATTATTTCGAGGGGTTTGTAATATCCATCACATAAGACAAAATATCCATAGAAAGATTTATCAAATTCACAATACATGTTAATATAAATGAGTGATATGAACCAATAGAAAATAAATAAGTAACTAAAGTTGATGTTATAGTTGTTGTACCACTCAAAGTTATTGGAGTTGTATTAGTTTCTTCTAGAAACTCTGCCACTGTATGATGAAGCTACAATCTGGATTCCTGTGGCTAGAACACCATTGTTTTTGAAGCATATATTTTCACTACATTACTTTTAGTTTCTTATGATTTAGTACCACTACATGGAGAATTATTGATATAACATAATTTATGTATGTGTCCTGAGAATATATAGGAACTGTAGATCTTGGCAGTCTAGTTTTTTACCCATTTCAAATGACATGGCTTACCACACAAGAAGCAAGTTAGGGGGCCTATTTTAGGACCTATATGAGATCTATAGCATTCCTGCTATCGATATCCACCATGAGACTCATCCTGATTCCCATTCCCTCAAACGAAACTCACATAACTGCCATTGGGAGAAAAAGGTACTCCCATCAACCCTAAATAACCTTCCAGTTCATGCACACCCATCAACGCCCTATCCAGCACATCAATATAAGAAGTGATATTCTTTAAGGATACCTAAAAATGGAAATTATGTTGATGAAAAATATCTAAATATTAATTCTTCATCTTATCATTCGATAAAAACTTAGGTGAAAACTAATTGTTTTTTTGGAAAATCATTTTTTCACTATGTCAGAGTTCTATCAGCCTGTTCATGTTTGAAAAACTCCATAGCCTTATCTAGCACCATATACTATGGATATAAATTATCAATTGAATGAACCCTTAATTCCTTCAACTCTAAACTCTCATGCTTCTTTTTCATAACCATTGAATCCCACAATCTCTTCACAGGTCACTCTAGATTGAAGGTTTCACATTTCACTTTAATCAAATTAGTAGTTTCCAATAAATCTAATAAAAACAATATCTTTCAAAACCAATCCTAATCCTATGGAGGGTAATTTCATCCTTAAAATTTTTGTGGATTCTAGGAGAAGAACTCAGGAGAACAATTACAAGATCAATCTCTCTAAACTGAATCTTTAAGGGGAATATGTGTTGGTGAATGTCCTGAATCTTGGAAAACTCACACAATAGTTCCATAAATATTCTTGTCCATCAGAGGATCTCATCACTTTGGTTCACCAGTGGCTTTACCATGAGGAATATTCACACATTTTATTAGAGTTATGATTCAAAAAAACATTACCAAACAACATTGATGATTCTTGAAGATCACTTATATCAACAACTCAAACAAGAGAAATGTGAAGATTTACCCCATCACATATAATATCAAGATTTATATTTAAACCAATAAAAATTAAAAACATGGAAAATTATAAAATTAAATGAATTTATTCGAAAAAATAAATTTACTAAACAACATGTAGTAACATATGACTCTTTAAGATGAGATATGGATTGATAATCACTTTTAACTACATCATAAGACCTAAAGATAACCCAAAAATGCATAATAACCTCAATGAAGGATGCTAAAACTACACATTTGATACTAATTCATCACAAAAAAACTGAGATACCATAGTACCTTGATAACCAAGCCATATCCAACATAGCCTAAAGAGAATTATTAATCCCCATGAGTTGGATACTAGCACCTTGAGTCATAAAATACAAAATAGGGAATGAATTTTTCACAAAATATTAAATGATATGATATTACAAGTATTATAAACACTCCAAATAGTGAAAATATCATAAACCAAACAGTTATAACATAACCCAAAATTGCACATCCCAAAAGTACTAAAAAACTAGCAAGATAAAACTCAAACATCCCAAAGGAAATTTCACTCTAATCCCAAAGGATCAAGAAAATCCACCAACTCCCAGAGGTTCATTTCCATTCATTAGACCTAGAATAAGAAAAAATAAAAATTCATAATGTAAAAGGTAGAGTGTGAGGTATAAATTCAATTAGGTTCTCACTAATTAATCCATAATATCAAACCAAATCATTATTTAAATTTTTAAAAAATAAGGTACGGAATATTATAAAATTTTCACATTTAAAATAAATCATTCCTCTTTTCAAAGGATATAAATAATTTCAAACATGGTCTAAATAAAAATTTTATATAAAAAATGGTTTATATAAATCAACCATCATGATGATAATGAATCTATAATCAATGGGATATATATAATAAGAATAATCATGACAAGAACCATATTCATCTACCATACAGTGCATTAGATCCTAGCTATAGGATCCTCACACTTATCATATTAGTGATCACGGAAGATATGTTCACATGCATCTCTTAGTATCAGGTTGAATAGGACACAACAACATCCCATCAGGGATATGATTTGTTGAACTTGGTTTTTTCATATTTTTCATTATTAATCAATTTATATAGAAGTATTATCCAAACTAGATTTTCCCAAATAACCCACTAACTAACCAGAATATCATGTGCTCAATCAATCAATCAATAGTGGGGAAATCATATCATTTCAAATCAGTCATCATTTACAATTAAATTTCCAAAAAAAATTAATTTGAATATGCTAATTCAAATTCAAAACTAAAATAGTGTTTTTTTTATAATTTCATGTATTTTAAATACAAACTCAATCATAGGTTTTCATCATTTAAATTAAACCCATTTTTCTTAAAAAAATTATAAAATCATTTCATCAAATCCATAAATTTCAAAATACATCCCAAATTCAAATTTCATTGGAATTGTGGGGTTTTCCCCAAACCTCGTTCTCTGTGAAATTCTAATTCCAAATCATACCGAATTTGGATATCGAAACTCAATTCAAATCTATTTCAAACAAAAAAAATTAACAGTTTCAATTATATATGAAATATGAAATGGAACCACCTACAATTATTTATGGAAATAAAAAATCAACAAAAACAATGGGATCCATCAATAAATAATGATGGTGTAGGAGATCAAGAAACACAACCTAGAATCAAAATCCCATCAAATGGAATTTAGATCCATCTAACACTTCATGATCCATCGAAATATAGGGAGGGAGAAATGATAGATTGAGGGAGATTAAAAAACAATATATCCACTCATCGAAGAAGGATTAGATATCCCACTAACACTTTGATTCACCAAAGGAGGGTTTGGAGAACCCAAAATTGCTTATAGGGAGCCACATAAACCCTGGAAATAAAGTATGGCCGAGTGGGGTTGGTTGGCTGACATAAATGTGTGATTATTAAATTTTAAAGCAATTTTATAATTATTAAAAACCTTCACACAAGGTTAGCTGTGAAAGGCCACATGGTATGAAAAATCATAAACCCTAATTGTGCATTCGAATTGTACTCATCATACAAGGTGCATAGTTTATCCTTGGTGGGTGAATAGTGTATAAAACCTTGACCAAACCAAGAAAAACCTCACTACAAAAGGTATCATAGTTTTCACTAGAGGGTTTCATAGTATGGGAAAACCATAATCCAACCATGCATAGCCCAGAAACCATCCAAAATATTCAAATTTCACCCAAAGGACCCCTAATCAAGATCCATCCATATAATGATCAAACAAATGGTCTAGGAGTACCCAAAAATAAGTAATGGAATGTTAAACCATTCTTATAAATAATTTGGGGACTATGTACATATTTAATAAGATCTATTTTTCAAATTAGTATATTCAGTTTGGGGAACATAGACATATTTCATTTGATGTGGTGTGACCATTATCATATACAGTTGGGGGACCTTGGATGTATTTCTTTAAATTAGGTGTTCCCATTATTATATATAGTTGGAGGTCCTTGTACTTATTTCCATGGATCTAGTGTGACCATATATTTGTATACATGATTATGGTGCTATGGAAAAATACATCTTGCACTAACCAAAAAAAGTATTGTTGACCTGGGGTTCCACCCAAGATTTGATGGTTAACATTTTAATTTTTACTTGATGGTTATGTCATAAATTATTTCATTACATGCACATTGGTATATAATTTTAATCAGATGGGGGTTCCGTAAACAACGGTGGTTATTCCCTACTATGTCTTACTCCCACCCTTCTTGGGCCACTATTGGTACCTAAGAAGACATTATGGTTGTAGGTCAGGGTAAGGGAAAATACCCTATGATAGATGTGAGATATATTATGTTAGGAGTATAACATTGGTGGTGGGAATTATCATGGCCATGGAACCAATTTTGTGTTTTCTTTTTTTGGTTTTCTTTTGGTATTTTTTATGTATGCTAGCTGATATTGGATTGACATAGCATGGTTATGAATTCGATTAAATTGGAACTTTTCATAATTTCTAGTTCTATAGATTTGAGATATATGATGTTTTTGTGATTTATGATATTATCAGTACTCTAAAAAGATGGTATAGTCTACCTAATATATATGTCAGGCCATCACCACTAGGGGGAATCTTTTGAATTTGGTAAGTCGCACTTTAGGCCATGTGGAGACACAATTCTATGACATAGGCTAGAATCGAGTCAGGGACATTACACCTAAGTTTCTAGAGTTCTCCACACATCATGTACCCCGAATAAACATGAAATTCATGGTGTATTAACATGATTTGTGTGATGACAGTACATGACTAGTTTTCTCATGTGATCAAACACATAGTGTACCATACATGGACATTACCTATACGTGGAATAATATATAATTCGCAATATTTTCCACCCAAGATCTTTTTTGGATATATTTATTTTCCATTTTGAATTTTTCCCACAAAAAATGTAGTTGATAATTTTACATCATCATCTAGGGATTGTTACTTGTGGCATTTTGCCATTTGAGTTTCATATCATTTTATAGACGATGATGCATTTGTGAGTACAATTATATCAGTGATAGGATGATTAAACCTACTAGTAGCATACAATATTTTTTTCATATGTCCTCTATAAATACTATGGATTATGTATCCCTACAATTGTGGTTGGTCATCATTCTTTTACTTATAGAATATGAAACCCTCTCAAATGGTGCACACAATACATGTCTAGTAGAAGGTCCACTATAGGGATTGTTACTCCCTCAAATAAGGTGTCTTGTAGTGGTTCATGGGTTCCCCATTAATGATATTATAAATAGATGATGTGAGGTGAAAGATATAATATAGTTTATGTGAACAATGTTCTATAGTTCTCATGGAACTCTATATTCCTTTCCAATTTTAGATATCATTATATCTAGGCTATGGAATTCGATATACATTACTTTGATGTGGTATAGTTCCACTCCTTTGTTCTAGACTGGTAACATAAGTATTTTATTCTGTGGTATTTATTAGATGATGTGTATTTTATGATATTATTTGTTTTCTTATATAAAAAATCTATTAATATCTAAATAATGGTAGTTTGAGGAATCACTATATTACCTCTTATTACCAACGAGTTGTCAATTACAGTTAGTTTATTGGACTTAGGACACTATAGGTATTATAATTATCTAAGTGTCTTGGATACTTGGATAATTTGATTATTCATATAGTTGATTTGATTTACATTAGAAAGGGACTTAATTTTTTTATCTTTCCCTATATCATGGAATATTTCAGTGCTCATTACCTCATTCCTTTCTGCATAATATCTTATACTTGGGACTTTGAGATGACTATCAGTTCCATCATTTTTTAGTTATTTATGGTCATCCTACTTGGTATTTGTCTACTCTCCCTTGCATGGGCCTTGTGAATACACTTTTTATTCTATGTAGATGATGTAAAATTTAGAGTTGGTCATGGTTATCATAGATTTGGGTGTATTTTTTGTATTTGATGCTTAGTTATATATGGTGTTGCACTACAATGGCATTTAATATAGGCAGTCCTTTCTAGATATTCCAGGTGTTTTATATGCGTGGTGTAACTTCTTATGTTTCCCAACTGTAGATAGATGATGATCTGTTTTTCTATATTTATTGCACAATGTTGTGTTATCATGTGTATTTATCATCTTTTAGTGGATCCTAGGGGGAATAAAATTGTATAAATAATGTTTATGAATCTATTTTTATATGGTTTGGTTGTTCATTTATATTGATATATATTTTTGGTTGTATTATGCATATTTTATTGTATATCTCTTGAAAGATGTTATAGGATAAAGCCTTATATGATTAATTATGACGTCATTAGTCACCATCCCCTAGACATTAGAGGCTGTCTTGGGGGGGCACTTGAAATATTTCCATCTAGGTGGGGTCTTAGTAGGTTTGGTCATGTCAGATTGGTATCAAAGTAGTTCGAGTCCAAAAGATGTAGATTGGGGTTAGATGTCTCATGATGATTGGTTTAGGATTTTTATACAAGGATATTAAAGGGTGTTTTTGTTTTATTTCTTAACAAAAGAACTTTGTGTTTATGTGGTGGTAGATATATCCATTCACTAAGACTCAGATAATATTTTGATCAACTCAGAACATTATGGTATCAATTAATGGCTATAGTTTAGATAGTTCATGAATTATATAAAGTATATTCATGGTCTTCATGTCCTTATTTTTCCTACTCATCTAGGTATTATTTAATCATTGTATAGTCATCCAATAAAATAAAATATGTCACATATTAATAGCCACGTCTTATATAAAAGCATAATTTTCATAGAATATTCTAGTTCTTGGGAATAAATCTACTTATTATTGTTGATTCCAAAGTTTACTTATGAATTTTCTCATTCCTTTATGTTTTGGAAATCACAAACATATTTTCATTATAAAAATTTTTATGTATAATAAAATTTATATTTATTACTTTAATAATTCTTTATATCTATAAGTAAATCAATATGCATGTTATTTAATATTTTTATAGTTAAATATAACATTATTTTTTAAAAGAATAAATTGAATCCTTAAAAAACACAGAATCCCATACTTTCTCAATTATAATTCTCTCAGAAAATCGATTCCGATACCTATTTCTCAATTCTGATTCTACCAAAAAATCAATTTTGATTCCTATTTATTTATTTAAAATCATGTTGAAAATAGAATCTGATTCAACTTCATTAATTCTGATTCACGTTGAAAATCGAACTTCATTTAGTTTTTCATTCTTTTAATTTTCTAGAATGCTTATTCTTATTTTCAATTATTTCTAGATCTTGTTTTATATCTTTATTTATGTTTTCTCATTTTTTTAAGAATCCTTTTTCATAACTTTCTTATTGTTTCTATATTTTATTAATCTAATGATTATATATCATTATTAAATATTCTATTTCCCTTAAACATAATGTAAATATTAATCATATTCATACGTGATTAATGTTTATCTCTATATTTTTATTCTAAACGATGTCATCTAATCTGTTATTATATAACCATTTTAAGTGTCACCTGTATAGGTCCGTCTATAATTTCTATAAAAATATGGCCATTAGAGGAAAGGATGATCAATGGAGATCTCACCTATACATACCCAATCATTTGAATGATTTTAGTTTTGTGGATTTTTGTTAGAATTGATAATCTACTTTATCTCCACCATAATTTCTTTTTGCTAAAGCCTTGAAGATATTTGGTTGTAAATATCTTATTCTCCATACATAAGATCTTCAACAGCGTTTGTTTTGTTTTATGAGATTTTACTTGTTATTGTATATAATATATGGTTCAAATTTGAAGGAATACATAGTTTCAGATTACCTACTTAACTGATTGTTTCGATGTTGAAGGAATATAGTGGTGATGATCGCCTTATAGTTCGAGGTATTGTTGGGATAGCAAGACGGACACTAGTCTTCGTGGATTAGTGGATTACCTTGGTGTGGGTAAGAAAAACATTATTGAAAGTATAAATCATGGGATCATTATCCATGTTTCTTCAATACCCTACTTTTTGGTTTAAAATACATATAGTCTTTAATATATTCTTTTAATTTCTGCTATAATCTGTAATAATAAGATATTTGTTTCTTATACTTTCTCTTACAGTAACTCTGATATAATATTTTATACGCTTTAAGGTATAATATTGTTTATGTATACCTGTGTACTTATTGATAATCATCTTTATCAATCCAATGTGTTTTTTCCTTAAACATAAAAAATTATATTTAAGTGAATCTAATTTTTTTAACTTTATTAAACAAATTTCCATTAAGGTTAAGAATGGATGTTTTCAAACATACAATTCGCCCACCACTTATAATTGAGCTTCTGCATCTATATTTTGATCCTAAAATTGGTATTAGAGAATGTATCTAAGATACTGATACATACACTTAGTATTATATTTATATTTCCACTACTCAGTTTACTTGTTGTTTCTTTACTTATGCACATTGTTTTTAATTTCTCTTATAAACATTTTTTATAAATATTTACTACACTAATTTATAGATTTGAAAATTTTTGTTTTAAAATATGGTAGTAATGAATGTTGGATCCTTAGATAATCAAAACCCTAGAAGAAGGCCTATCATTAATGGTAATTATGATGAATACTAAAGAGATTGAATGAAGATTTTTGTTATCAGTACTGGTATAGATAAATTTTTTATGCTTACTGGAGATTATAAGATACCTGACAAGGATGTAGAAGCTATTAAAAATCAGGAATATAAATAATATCTTATGAAATATATGGTACCCAAAACATTGCATTTTTTATGACTAGAAATATATATATCCAAATATATTCATGTGAAGTTGTTAACCACATTTTGGTGATACTGGAAGTTATACATTTTGGTACTTAAAATGTTATTGAAACTAGAAGTTACATACTTAGAAAAAAAATTTATGGTTTTTTTCATTATGGAGAACCAAAAGTTAAGGTTTATTAGAGATTTATAACTATTGTAATAGACTACATTCAATGGGAGAAAAAGCAATAGATTATGAGATTCATGTAGGTACAATCATAGACATCATTACTAATGAATGGGAATTGAAGAGAACTACTATTGGTGTGTCAAGGAAAGTTACAATTGTTACTCTTGATGAGATATTTAGAAATCTCTTATAATATGATAATATATTAAAGAGAGATGCTGGGAATATAAAGAATAATAATGGGATTGTTACTTTTAATTATACTTCATATCATATGATATCCAAAATTCAAGTGAATGTTTCTAGGACTACAAATTCAAAGAAACATATTTTCTAGTCAGACTCAAGTGAATCTAAATAGTAAGAGAATGAGTTGTCTATTCTTTCTTGAAGGATGAACAACATTTTTGGAAATAAGGATTTACAATATATATATAAAAAAATATAGGATATATAGACATTATGAGAGTAATTATAAAATATATTACAAGCCTAAAAGAAATAAAGTCATGAGGGAAAATGTGTCTTCAAGTGAAAGTGGTGGAGACTCATCTGATGAATCTTTAGATAATGAATATTCTAGACATAAGAATATTATTCTTTTTTCCAGAATATAAATATAAAACCAATGTATCATGGATAATGTACTCACATTTGAATCCTTAAGCAATATTTGTTTAAATACTAACTATCCAGATATTTATAGACACATATTTTTGGATGAAGAATCATCCTTATAAGAAGATACATTACCAACTTCTGAATAATGATCTTGATTTTCCATGTTACATGAAAATAAAAATAGTAAGATCAATAAGAAACATGACAAGGAAAAATCTGGAATATCTATTTTAACAGAAGAAGTATCAGATGTTTCTAAAGATCATAATAGACAATGTATTAAAATTATTTCTATTTTTAAAAACCATTAGGTAATTAATTCTAAAAAGAATAAAATTTATAAGGATTTCAAAAAAGTTATTTCAATGAAAAAAATTAGAGATTAATATCCATTATAAAACCAATGCCTATAAGTTTAATAATTTAGTCATTAGACTATAATTTGAAATCTTTTCCTAAATGAAATATTTATAAAACATTACTTAAGGTAAAGTGATTTTTTATAAGATGTATTCAAAAATACATACTCTTTAGAGTAGTTCTGGATTTGGTTATTCTCACTTAAAACCAGTTTTTAGTCACAACTATTGTTTCCCTAAAAGAGACCCATTTTGCACAAAGTGTCAAAGTGATTGACATTGGGAGAAATTTTATTATTTGAATAAAATCCAATCCTTAGGTTTTCATAAATCTTAATTTTCTAATCAGATATGTATTCCTATGATACAACTTTCTAACATTTCTAGATCCAAGAAAGTTTTGATTCCGAAAACTTAACTCTTTTACTTTCAATAAACCAAAGGAACTACCAACAAAAATACATGGTACATCAACAATGGATGTTTCTCACATATGACTAGTAAGAAAAACTTCTTTGAAAATATTATTTTGTTGAATGTTGGAAGAGTCAATTTCAAAGACTATGCTCATGAAGAAATTATTTGTATAGGTAACATTATTATTCTTGATAAAGTCTTAAATTTAAATTTCTTAGTTGTTGAAGGTATTTAGAAAAACCTTATAAGAATAAGTCAATTATGTGATTATGGTTACCTAGTGAATTTTAGGAATGAAAAAATCTTAGTAAAAAATTCAAATGATGAGTTTATTTTTTCATTCCATCAGAATATGAAAGTTTATAAACATAACATAAAAGTCCTTTGGATCCAAGACTTAACTTGTTTAGTGCAATGGAAGACCAATATTGGTTATGGAATAGAAGTTTAGGACACATAAAATTAGGAACTCATGTAAGAAATAATATTCTGTAGCACATTCCACTATTGAATCCAAATATATAGCAGCAAGAATTTGTTGTTCTCATGTGTTATGGATGTAACACACACTCACTGATTATGGTATGAGTTTTACTAAAACTCAGATACTATGTGATAACACTAGTTCCACATCCTTAAGAAAAAAATCATTCATATCACTCTTATTCAAATCACATAGATATTTGACATGACTTTCTTAGAGATTACAGACCTAAAGGGGATAATTTTTTACAATTCATCGGATCACAAGAACAACTTGCTGATATTTTTACAAAATAATTACCTTCTGATATATTTGAATATATTAAACAAAAGATAGAGATGATAAATTTTAGGTAAACCTTTTTGTTAAAACTATCTCCTAAAATAAGATAATACTTTTTATATGGGTTACACTTGTTTTCCCTCATAATGTTTTTTGAAACCTAATAAGTTTTTCAGAATCTAATAAGTTTTTCAGAATATAATAAACTATTTTCAAACTCTAACAAGACTTTTTGTGAATCAAATATACCTAAGACGAATCTTCTCAAATAATATAAAATCTTCTTAATACTCCAAAAGATACATTCCCTTTCTTTTAACTCTTAGTTTCAATTAAGTTTGTTGGTATTTCAATGTGGTCATTAGAAAAACATCAACAGATTCATATTCTCCTTAAATTTGTTTTATTTCCTTAAAACCTTAAAAGATAGAAATCTATAAGAAATCCTTGGATTAATCACAACTATTGGATCAGATCAAATAAATTTCAAAAAATTGATCTATCTTGTATGTTTAACCACCATCTCGACACCTATATTAATGAGGGGACCCCCTATGTCCCACATATAATTCAACAATCTTTCTTCCTTAGTTTCTTCCTCCCTTCAATGTTCTCGTTCTGATTTCTAGAGCTATTTCATATCTTTCTAAATGTATTTGTAAATATCTTATCACAATTGAGTACATGAGACTAAGGAACATATGGATTTTTCAATCTTCAGATAATGGTTAGTTGATCAGGATTTCATTTTTATGTATGATTCTTTGATAATAATTATCATAATGTTTCAAGTATGTTAAAGTATTTTCATTTCTAATAAAAAGTGGAAAAGGATCCTATATATTTGGACTTAGTTATTTAATTATATCAATCATTCTAGTTTATCAATGAAGGTGGTATGGATATGTTTCACTTCAGAAGTTACATGAAAAATTATTCTTTATCTTAGAAGAAATCCAGAAATATCCATAAAATTCCACATGAAGGTGAAAAGTATTATTTCTCTCATATGTTACTAGATTCAAAAGGATAATTTGATTGAGTTAAGTTTATTGATCCATTAGGCCGTAAGGGAGTTAAGAAGCTTAATATTTCAAACCATTTAGTAAACTTCATAATTTTGGTGTTATGGATGCAAGTCCTTCTAATACCAAGAAAGGGAGATAAGGACACCTTGACGATTACAAACATATTTATAATATATTTTCTAGTTTATTTATAGAAGATTAAGTTGGTGAATTATATCATTCATACTATTAGTATGATTAAGGATGATTTGATCAAATATCATATCCTGATGTATCCATGAACCTTGTTCAATATTGTCTCATTTTTTTTGAACTTCTGCAAGTCTATTTGCATATCAAAGCCTAAGAAATTCAAGATTCTTCTTTTAAGTGATGGGACACTTAAAATAAAGAAATATTATTTTAGTGATAAGACAAATTATTTTGTTGAATTATATGGGAATAAAAAGGAAGTTATAGGAATTTTAACACCCCATGATTTCATAGTAAGTTATCTTCTTTAATGTAATTTAATATCTTGCGCTACACGCAACACTGAGTTTCAGGGCACCCAGACTTACCAAACTAGCCATTCTAAAAGTGATTATGAATAGTATTAACTGAATTTTAAATTTTATATACTACATATAATTTGATAATCTATATTATGTTTTTTGTTTTAGACAAAATATAAGAATAAGTTCAATTTTTTGGATAAAAGAAGTATTTTTCAAAAATGAAATTTTACCGCCTTTTAATGGAGAACCCTTTTAAATCCAATATTTGACACTTTTATATATTTAATTTTACAAAATATACTTTTTAATTAGAATTGGGACATAAAAATTTAGTTTTGATAATTTTTTGATGTTTTTCTGATAACATTCATATTTGGGTGAATAGTGAAAAATATTAAATTTTAATTGAAAACAACTTTTTTAATCAGAATAATTTATATTGTTTGTAACAGCCCAAGATTTTATAAAAAATATTCTTTTTAATTTAATTAATGTCTTGTGTTGTACGCTACACCCAAAGGAGCTTGCACAACACACATCCTTGACTTGACTTGCATTACACGCAATCGCGACCTTCCTCGATAGCGTGTGTAGTACGCAATACCGAGTTTTACTAAACAACGATATGCTATAAAAATATTATTAAAACTAGCCGTTATGAATAGTAATAACCACTTTTTGAAATCCAGTAAATCTTATTTTTCAAAATGAACTTTATTTTTGGATTCGGAGTATCGAATTTAGCCTAAGGTGAAATTTTGGTACTTTTCGGATAACTTTCATATTCTGATGAATAGTGAAAATTACTAAATTATAATTAAAAACAACTTTTTTAATCGAAATAATTAATAGTGATAAATCATTAATTTGAGTGGTTTTAAAGTATATTTAGAATATATTTTTACAATTTAATACAATGTTGGTCATTGGATGTAGTTTCACATTTAAACTAGACATAAACAAGTGTCAATCTTTTGATAGATATTGTTTCTTAAAAACACGCTATTTGTTTTAACAGCGGGATTTAATTATAAAATTAATTAATGCAACATTTATGTTATGAATTTGGTAAAATAGACTTCATTTTTGAATTCGGAATATGAAATATAGCTTGGGATGAAATTTTGGCATTGTTCTGAAAAACATCAATTTTTGATGAATAGTGAAACTACTAAGTGGTAGGTTAAAAACTGAATTTTGCATAAAACTTAATTTTACCGCTTCTGTGAATGGAATTTCGAAAATCCGAGAGACACGGTTAATATCAAGGACTAAAATGTGGTTCAATGAGATGAAAATAATTTTTTGGTGAATAGTAACTTTTTACTTTTTTTACCACGGTTAATAGTAAATAAGGTAACTAAGGGTAAATATGATATTAATATTACCCTAACACATGTCCTAATTATATTGGACAAGTGTAATTCGACCAAAAACAAACTTAGGAATAAAATATGACCATTTAGGCCCACTTGGATTAGATTAGGACATTTATTATAAATTAATTTAAAGAAGGGTTATAATAGTTAAAATCAATGTTTAATAAGTAAATCATTTTTAATATGGGGTTATACATAAGATAAATTCGACTATAAATATTCATTAGAAAGCTAAAAAGATTTCCTACATGATGGTATTTTATTTGTAATTTTTAGACATCAAATAATATAATTTATTTATGACACAAAAATGATGCAGTAATTATCTTATTAATGAAATATTGACATAATTGATAATATAAATACCAAAATAAATGTAATTTAAGACTTTTTATGAATTCCACTAATTTTCTAGGTTACTATGATATATTAGTGTTGATTTAATCAACTTTGTTCGAACATATAATTCTGTTATGACTTTCACAAAAATCATATATCAAATAGTGTCAAAATTGACACAAAATAGTTTTTAAATCAAATATTATATTATTAATTGTTATTTTATTCCTAAAAATCTAAGGTTCAGAAAAATGACTTAGATAAGGATATATGTATTAATAATATACAATTTGGGGTTCGTTTGGCATGTTATAGTAAGTTTATTAACCATATAGTGAAAGAAAACAAAAAGACACGGTAAAAGTTAAATTATTTAACTTAGAGTTAAATCTAATTGATAAGGTTACAATAATACCCTAAACTTGTCTAAATTCTATTGGATGAGAGGATTTCGACCCATCCCCACCTTAGCCTCGAAATAAATCAATTTGGAGCTAATTAAAACCGAACTTGACTTTATAATAAAATAATATTTTGAGATATTCCTAAGGTGCCCCTCTCCTCCCCTATAAAAGGACACCTCCTCCCCCTCCTCCTCACACCAATTTGAGCACTCAAGCTCGGCCAACCCCTGACAATTTATCCTCTCCACTTCCCTATAAACATCCTAGAGGTTCTGGTATTCCTCAAAGACCAATTTTAGTGCCCTAAGAGGAGGTCTCAAAGAGGCACTTCAAAGAAGAGGTAATTACCGTTACCAATTCTTTCATCTTTATTTCTTCTTCCACTTCTTCTTCTTAGGTTGTTTCATTATGAAGTAATAACATCAGTATCACTCATATACTGATATGTTTTTATAAGTATGAAACAACCCTATTTCACCATCTATCCATCCTACGGAAAAAGAAATCACCGCGCGTGCGTACGTACGGAATACCGTCTCCACGCCGTGGTGCAATCTATTTTCCACCACCACCTTACATGGATGGGTATAATGGTGTAAAGAATAACTATACATAGTTATTACAACATCATATTGATTCTGATATATTGTATAATACACTCCAATTCAATTCAATATTTATAGAAATGATATCATCGCTCGTGCGTACGTACGGAATACCGTCTCCACGACGCGATGAGATTCATTCTCCATGTTAACCATTTAAGAATGATTATAATGTATATATAAGAAATAATAATGAAATATATGACATTATAAAGCTACTGTATTTATGTATATATATACATATGTATGTCATCTACTTACTTCCATTTCAAGACAATAAGGAAAGGAAAACAGCGTTCATACGTACGTACAGACTACCGTCTCCATGAACGGTGTTTTTCATTTTATTTATCTACCTATTATATATATATATATACTGAATATATATGATATATAAATCATATTTTATATTCTGGAAGTAAGTAAATCATGATATAAATAATAATGATGTCAAGAACAACAAGTCAAAACACCTATGATAAATGAAACGATTTTACCCAAAACGCTTCTTTAACATGGAATTTACAAAAGAACGGGTAATATAATGTCATAAGTGAACCATATATGATATCATAACAATGAATATGATTCTGTAATAAGTCAATAACATGATTTAAATCATTATACAGGAGGTTCGGACACTTACAAAGAAAGTCGGACCTAAGGTAAGGGAAAATATCACAATCTCATTTTTACCCGAGATTGTTTATACTTTGGTATTTACTGGGGTGTATTTTATCATCCAAATCCATGTTTCATCAATATGTAATGTTATTTCCATCTACCTACAATTGTTTAAATCCATTTTTACCCTTCGGTGAGTTTTTAGTAATATGTATGAAAGGAATCTTTTGTCGTTTTTCGTACGAGGTACTTTTTGACTTTTCCGACAAAAGTACAAGAAGAATGTTTTTTTAACTTAAACGGCACAAACGGATTTTTACGGTTTTATAAAGCCTTATTTTTATGAAGATTCCTCCAAAATATTTCATGACTATTTTCAATAAAATCTCTTTCTTTTAAAAATTTCATGATGTTTTGTGAAAAGAAATTGATTTTGAAGAAGAAAGGATATTTTCCTCAAGAATTCAATTCAAGTGTTTTATCAAAATTATTTTCCATCTAAGATAATAAAGGGTTCTGTTTCTATCCATATTTTTACATTGATTTGACTATGTTGTGATGGAATTATGTTTATGAATTCCTTTATATTATATGAATGGTTTTATGATGTCATGTTGTTTAAGAATCCCATTTTTATTACATGGGTTATGCATTGATGTATGATTTATGATTCTGTGGCACACATAAGAAAGGATTCATTAAGAGATGGGTGGGACCTATATCTCCCTCCAATGCATTGGGTAAAGATTTAATATCTCATGAGATAGACATGGCTGGAATGGTAGGTTATACCGGTTCAGTGAAACAGGACTGAAACGAGGATTACTCGATTCAGAAAGGGACTTTGTCCACTAAGATAGTCTTGGCAATGAGTCATGACTAACAAGAAATGATTTTCCATGATTATGTGTGTATGCCACAAAGTTTCATGTTTTAAGTTATGATTATTGGGATTTCATTTCACTACTATGATTTATCCCATGTTATGAAATTATGCTCTCTTTTGCAGGTTAAGATTTCCAAAAGTTATGTTCTTATGAATATGATGTAATTGATTTTTCTTTTGTTTACCCTTACTGAGCATTTGAGCTCACCCTTTTATGTTTTCTTTTCCCCAGGATATAAAGAAAGGTTTTAGGTAAAAAAAAAGGAAGATCTTTATGGGAGATGTTGAAGATCTTTCACCAGGATTAGAAGATTATGTTCCGAGTTTCCAAAGACACTAAACTATTACGATCCTTGTGTGTGTGTTTTTGTTATGTATTAAGTATTCTGCCAAAGTAATGTAATGTTCATGTACGTTAGGCTTCGGGTCTCTACAGTTGGTATCAGAGGAAAGGTTTAGTCAACCTTTGGAAACTAGGATGCGATAACTTTAGTGAGATCTCTAGAGATATTTCTAAGGTATGTCTAGGGATGTATCTAAGGTTAAGTATACGTATAGGTTATAGTCCTAGAATTGCGCTAACGATCTTCGAATATAACCTAAGATGCTAGATATTTAGGGTACTAACCCTTTATTATGTTGTTTTCCCTAGCATGATTTTTGCCTCTCACACAATTCTTTTGGGGTTTTAGACGATGGCTGGAACCCGAAGGAACCGTGTTAATGCGGAATGTGATGGGCAATGCAATGATTGTACCCATGAGCAACCAAACGATATAGGAGCTGGAATGAAAAATCTTGTAGCCATGCTCACACAACTTTCTCAAGCTATGAATCATGAAGGACTTCCAAACGAGCAAAGGAAGGAGCAACATTCTGTTGAATCCTTCATGAGGCAGCGTCCACCTTCTTTCAGTGGGTCTACTGATCCATTAGTTGCTGAACAATGGATTAGTACTACTGAAAAGATATTTTCAGTTCTTCAATGTTCTGAACATGATAAAGTCATCCTAGCAGTGTATCGTTTGGAAGGAGATGCTGATCAATGGTGGAATCTTATTAAGAATACAAGGCAAAGGGATGAAATTGAGTCTATGTAATGGGACGAGTTCAAGAACTTATTTTTCAATAAGTACTTCCCTCGTATTCTTCGAACAAAGATGGAGAAAGAGTTTCTTGAACTGAAGCAAAGGGACGATGAATCTGTTGGTACCTATGAAGCAAATTTTACAAGACTTGCAAGGTATGCTTCTGGAATTATCATCTAACCTGAAAGTAAAGTTGATCGATTTTTCAGTGGCTTAAAACCAAGTCTTCGATGGGCATTAACTATAAGAGACTTCAGTAGCTATGAAGAAATTGTGCGTTGTGATATCAAGGTAGAAATGGAAGTTGGTGTTACATATCCATCTCATGGTTTTGACAAGAAACGAAAGATGGAGTTCAAGGATAAATCTCAGAATAATGGTGAAAAGAAGATGAATGTTTCCTTATGCACAAAGTGTGGAAAGAAGCATGGTGGAGATTGTCTAAAAGGGACTAGAAAATGTTTTAAGTGTGGAAAAGAAGGCCATCGAGCAGCTGAGTGTCGAAGTAATGGAAAAAGGGTTTCTAATGATAAAGCAAACACTGCAGAGAACGCACCGCCAACACTTCAATGCTTCAAGTGCAAGGAAATGGGGCATTATGCTAATAATTGCCCTAATCCAAGGGTTAGTGATGATCAACATGAGCAACCACTGAAGGAAAAGGACAAAGGGAAATCACATGCGATCACTATTGGCAATGTTGAATATGACAACGATGTGGTGGAATGATTAAGTGTTTATGTAATGGGATTCCAAAATAATGTTGTATCATTGAGTATTGCAATATTTATTGATGTGGTATTCAAAGTGATTGAGATATTTTTTAGAAATAAGATGATATGCGCATAATGAAGATGAGAAAATTAAATGTTTGATAGTATTCATGAGCTCATTATTGATATAAGGACTAAGTGATATCATGGTTTGAGTATATAGAATTTTGAGGATTTTGGTATGTGGAAAGTGTTAACTTTTAACTGCACTCATGTTTTCACTAAGGTATTAAAGAGAATACACGATTAAGGACTTTGAATGTTTGGAATGTGACCAACAAGACATATCTTATGATATGTGGGGATCAACGACAATATTAAATCTCTGGTAATCGATGTCACTATATTATGAGAGTGGACTGCAGTATTATGTATAAGCCTAAAGATTAGACTGGATTATGTTGGACATAAGTTAGTATTGTCTAAGGATAGAAGATTTTTGATATTATTGATGGGATGTTATAGTAACGTAGTTTTAGAAAAAGGACAACCTGCAGGACGGGCGACAGCCCATCGCTTCGGACAAGGCTGTAGGAATCGAACCCACAACCGAAGTGCGACTGGCCTTTATCGCCTACCACTAGCCTATAGGAAGTCCCTGTTTAGTAGAAACTAGTTTTATTAAGAAGTATGATATATGAAGTATAAGCCCATTTTAGGAACCATATGTGATTAATCTCACTATAGATCGACTTATGTATATAATTTTTGCTAACCTTTTGTTTGAGACAGATGGAATGACCCGTCATTCTATCACATGATCTTCTAACACTTCACGAATAACAAATTCAACTTCATTTATTTAAGAGATGAAGTGGAAATTGTTAAAGGCACGAACAACAGTGAGATTGTACCAAAATAAATTAAGTATTTATTCTAATTCAAATTCTTTAACTTTAGGGAAATGATCTTGAAAACCAAAAATGTTGTCCTAGTTCTCTTATACCTGATGAATCAGATGGTACCTTAGATCGTCACAAATTTATGGATTTGTGATTACTGGCTTTTCCATAGCCATGTTCTCTACCACTCTCCATCAAAACATGATGGTTAGATTTCTCTTCCATATCCATATTTCCACCTATGTGGAAACCCAATGATTAGTTTATTTGGATAACTGTTACGTTTCATACTTTTGTTTTTAAAGACTGGTTTTGATATTCCTTTTTACGATGTGGGTTTCTATTAAAGAAACTTTCAAATAGTAAACCATTTATAACCCCGACGAATTTCGAGGGCGAAATTCATTTTAAGGGGGGTAGAATGTAACAGCCCAAGATTTTATAAAAAATATTCTTTTTAATTTTATTAATGTCTTGTGTTGTACGCTACACCAAAAGGAGCTTGCACAACACACATCCTTGACTTGACTTGCATTACACGCAATCACGACCTTCCTCGAAAGCGTGTGTAGTACGCAATACCGAGTTTTACTAAACAACGATATGCTATAAAAATATTATTAAAACTAGCCGTTATGAATAGTAATAACCACTTTTTGAAATCCAGTAAATCTTATTTTTCAAAATGAACTTTATTTTTGGATTTGGAGTATCGAATTTAGCCTAAGGTGAAATTTTGGTACTTTTCGGATAACTTTCATATTCTGATGAATAGTGAAAATTACTAAATTATAATTAAAAACAACTTTTTTAATCGAAATAATTAATAGTGATAAATCATTAATTTGAGTGGTTTTAAAGTATATTTAGAATATATTTTTACAATTTAATACAATGTTGGTCATTGGATGTAGTTTCACATTTAAACTAGACATAAACAAGTGTCAATCTTTTGATAGATATTGTTTCTTAAAAACACGCTATTTGTTTTAACAGCGGGATTTAATTATAAAATTAATTAATGCAACTTTTATGTTATGAATTTGGTAAAATAGACTTCATTTTTGAATTCGGAATATAAAATATAGCTTGGGATGAAATTTTGGCATTGTTCTGAAAAACATCAATTTTTTATGAATAGTGAAACCACTAAGTGGTAGGTTAAAAACTGAATTTTGCATAAAACTTAATTTTACCGCTTCTGTGAATGGAATTTCGAAAATCCGAAAGACACGGTTAATATCAAGGACTAAAATGTGGTTCAATGAGATGAAAATAATTTTTTGGTGAATAGTAACTTTTTACTTTTTTTACCACGGTTAATAGTAAATAAGGTAACTAAGGGTAAATATGATATTAATATTACCCTAACACATGTCCTAATTCTATTGGACAAGTGTAATTCGACCAAAAACAAACTTAGGAATAAAATATGACCATTTAGGCCCACTTGGATTAGATTAGGACATTTATTATTAATTTATTTAAAGAAGGGTTAAAATAGTTAAAATCAAAGTTTAATAAGTAAATCATTTTTAATATGGGGTTATACATAAGATAAATTCGACTATAAATATTCATTAGAAAGCTAAAAAGATTTCCTACATGATGGTATTTTATTTGTAATTTTTAGACATCAAATAATATAATTTATTTATGACACAAAAATGATGTAGTAATTATCTTATTAATGAAATATTGACATAATTGATAATATAAATACCAAAATAAATGTAATTTAAGACTTTTTATGAATTCCACTAATTTTCTAGGTTACTATGATATATTAGTGGTGATTTAATCAACTTGGTTCGAACATATAATTCTGTTATGACTTTCACAAAAATCATATATCAAATAGTGTCAAAATTGACACAAAATAGTTTTTAAATAAAATATTATATTATTAATTGTTATTTTATTCCTAGAAATCTAAGGTTCGGCCAAATGACTTAGATAAGGATATATGTATTAATAATATACAATTTGGGGTTCGTTTGGCATGTTATAGTAAGTTTATTAACCATATAGTGAAAGAAAACAAAAAGACACGGTAAAGGTTAAATTATTTAACTTAGAGTTAAATCTAATTGATAAGGTTACAATAATACCCTAAACTTGTCTAAATTCTATTGGATGAGAGGCTTTCGACCCATCCCCACCTTAGCCTCGAAATAAATCAATTTGGAGCTAATTACAACCGAACTTGACTTTATAATAAAATAATATTTTGAGATATTCCTAAGGTGCCCCTCTCCTCCCCTATAAAAGGACACCTCCTCCCCCTCCTCCTCACACCAATTTGAGCACTCAAGCTCGGCCAACCCCTGACAATTTATCCTCTCCACTTCCCTATAAACATCCTAGAGGTTCTGGTCTTCCTCAAAGACCAATTTTAGTGCCCTAAGAGGAGGTCTCAAAGAGGCACTTCAAAGAAGAGGTAATTACCGTTACCAATTCTTTCATCTTTATTTCTTCTTCCACTTCTTCTTCTTAGGTTGTTTCATTATGAAGTAATAACATCAGTATCACTCATATACTGATATGTTATTATAAGTATGAAACAACCCTATTTCACCATCTATCCATCCTACGGAAAAAGAAATCACCGCGCGTGCGTACGTACGGAATACCGTCTCCACGCCGTGGTGTAATCTATTTTCCACCACCACCTTACATGGATGGGTATAATGGTGTAAAGAATAACTATACATAGTTATTACAACATAATATTGATTCTGATATATTGTATAATACACTCCAATTCAATTCAATATTTATAGAAATGATATCATCGCTCGTGCGTACGTACGGAATACCGTCTCCACGACGCGATGAGATTCATTCTCCATGTTAACCATTTAAGAATGATTATAATGTATATATAAGAAATAATAATGAAATATATGACATTATAAAGCTACTGTATTTATGTATATATATACATATGTATGTCATCTACTTACTTCCATTTCAAGACAATAAGGAAAGGAAAACAGCGTTCATACGTACGTACAGACTACCGTCTCCATGAACGGTGTTTTTCATTTTATTTATCTACCTATTATATATATATATATACTGAATATATATGATATATAAATCATATTTTATATTCTGGAAGTAAGTAAATCATGGTATAAATAATAATGATGTCAAGAACAACAAGTCAAAACACCTACGATAAATGAAACGATTTTACCCAAAACGCTTCTTTAACATGGAATTTACAAAAGAACGGGTAATATAATGTCATAAGTGAACCATATATGATATCATAACAATGAATATGATTCTGTAATAAGTCAATAACATGATTTAAATCATTATACAGGAGGTTCAGACACTTACAAAGCAAGTCGGACCTAAGGTAAGGGAAAATATCACAATCTCATTTTTACCCGAGATTGTTTATACTTTGGTATTTACTGGGGTGTATTTTATCATCCAAATCCATGTTTCATCAATATTTAATGTTATTTACATCTACCTACAATTTTTTAAATCCATTTTTACCCTTCGGTGAGTTTTTATTAATATGTATGAAAGGAATCTTTTGTCGTTTTTCGTACGAGGTACTTTTTGACTTTTCCGACAAAAGTACGAGAAGAATGTTTTTTTAACTTAAATGACACGAACGGATTTTTACGGTTTTATAAAGCCTTATTTTTATGAAGATTCCTCCAAAAGATTTCATGACTATTTTCAATAAAATCTCTTTCTTTTAAAAATTTCATGATGTTTTGTGAAAAGAAATTGATTTTGAAGAAGAAAGGATATTTTCCTCAAGAATTCAATTCAAGTGTTTTATCAAAATTATTTTCCATCTAAGATAATAAAGGGTTCTATTTCTATCCATATTTTTACATTGATTTGACTATTTTGTGATGGAATTATGTTTATGAATTCCTTTATCTTATATGAATGGTTTTATGATGTCATGTTGTTTAAGAATCCCATTTTTATTACATGGGTTATGCATTGATGTATGATTTATGATTCTGTGGCACACATAAGAAAGGATTCATTAAGAGATGGGTGGGACCTATATCTCCCTCCAATGCATTGGGTAAAGATTTCATATCTCATGAGATAGACATGGCTGGAATGGTAGGTTATACCGGTTCAGTGAAACAGGACTGAAACGAGGATTACTCGATTCAGAAAGGGACTTTGTCCACTAAGATAGTCTTGGCAATGAGTCATGACTAACAAGAAATGATTTTCCATGATTATGTGTGTATGCCACAAAGTTTCATGTTTTAAGTTATGATTATTGGGATTTCATTTCACTACTATGATTTATCCCATGTTATGAAATTATGCTCTCTTTTGCAGGTTAAGATTTCCAAAAGTTATGTTCTTATGAATATGATGTAATTGATTTTTCTTTTGTTTACCCTTACTGAGCATTTGAGCTCACCCTTTTATGTTTTCTTTTCCCCAGGATATAAAGAAAGGTTTTAGGTAAAAAAAAGGAAGATCTTTATGGGAGATGTTGAAGATCTTTCACCAGGATTAGAAGATTACGTTCCGAGTTTCCAAAGACACTAAACTATTACGATCCTTGTGTGTGTGTTTTTGTTATGTATTAAGTATTCCAGAAAAGTAATGTAATGATCATGTACGTTAGGCTTCGGGTCTCTACATTGTTCAATTATGCATTTGAATTGTTTGGATGTATAAATAAATTATATTTTAACCATTTAATCCAATTTTGGTCATTGGAATTATTTTCACTTTAAAATTATACGTAAACAAGTGTCAATCTTTTGATAGTTATTATTTCTTAAAACACGCTATTTGTTTTGACAATAGGAATTATTTTTAAATTAATTAATACAACTTCTATGTTTTTAATTTGGTAAAATAGACATTATTTTTTAATTCTTAATATCAAATATAGCTTAGGATTAATTTTTTGTGTGTGGAAAACTTCAATTTTTGATGAATAGTAAAACCACTTAGTAGTAGTTAAAAAGCAGAATTTTACATTTAAATGAAAATTTACCACTTTTGTGAATTGAATTTCTAAAATCCGACATACATGGTGTTATTAGTGTGTAAAATGTGGTTCAATAAAATGAGGATAATTTTTGGTGAATAAAAACATTTGACTTTTATTTACCATGGTTAGAGGTATATAAGGAAATTTAAGGTAAAATGAATATTATAATAATAAAAAAATACCTTAAAACTTTTCCTAACATTATTGGATGAGTCATGGCCGACCATGAGAATACTTGGGTTGATTTAGGGACCACATGGATCCACTTAACAGTGATAATGACACTTTTTTTAATTAACTTTAAGTAATGACAAAAATGACATTAATAAATATCTTTTAGTATATCAATTTTTACATGGGGTTATATAAGACATATTTTAGACAATAAATATTCATTGTAAATATAAAAAGATTTCCAACATTATCATATTTTTTATAATTTTTAGACATCAAAAAAATTAAATTATTTATGACACAATAATGATATAGTATTCACTTCATTAATAAATGATTTAAATAAATAAGATTATTAATATTAAAACAATATCCAAAACAAGTAAAATTCTTATTGGATGCTTTTATTTCTAACATGAGTCATCCTATCTTTAAATTTAATGATTTTTGGACCTTTTTAAGCCGAAGATAAGTTTATAATAAAATAACATTTTCAAACATTCCAAAAGAGCCACTCCTCTCCCATAAAAAAGGACACCACTTCTAACTCATTACTCAGACCTCTCAAACCCATTGGATCATCCAAACCGATCCCAAATAAGCTCTAAATATCTCTCTATTCTTCCTAGAACCATAACTTTGGGCATAAGTCACTTCAAGAACTCCATTTGGTTCAAACTAAATATAGTTATCCAAATTAAGGGTAATGGTTTCTGTTAACATCTCTTATTTTATTTTACTTATCCAACCCCTAAACTCTTATTATTCAATTATTTTGTAATAATAACAGTATCAAAAATATACTAGGATGTTTTTATGAGAAGGATTTTAACTGAACTTACACACACCTCCATATAATGGGTAAAGAACATATTGTTTTTGTGGATGGAAAACTAACACCTCATGAAACAATGATTGTTCAATTATATCCTAACGCCTCTCATGGAGGCCATTAATATTGAACTGTATTTATATATGATATATATTAGGTGTATGTTTTATTTATTCTTCTGTATTTTCCATGTATATCATTCTTTTATGGATTCCATTATGGGTAAAACACGATAATTTCATTTATGGAAGTGCAGACTACCGCCACCTCAAAGTGATATGACTCATTAATGACTTATGTGGGACATATAAAGGATGGAGTTAATGATATTATATATGATAATATACTGTAATTATAATATACATATGTATAATTATGATTAAATTCCATTAAAATACAAAATAGAAATGAAAGTAGCGTCCATGCGTGCATACGACTTACCGTCTCCATGCACAATGCATTTCATTTCATATCTCCAAATGTAATTTACATTCATAAATACATATATATATATAGTATATATAATATTTATATGATATATAAATTATTTATATCATTATATAGATAATTGACATTTTACCACATGAAAAAATTCAAATTATAACAAGTTCATTTTTTACTAAAGTTTCGAACATCGATAAAATAATAATTATGAACTCAAATAATTAAATAATTGTCATATCATTGTAATAAGTGATATAAAAGGGTTAATAAGCATGAAAAATGTTCTAAATCAGGTATAAATTAACTTATGTTTTTTATTCAGGAAGAACAAGGAACATATAAGACCAGTCGAACTTTAGGTAAGGGGTTTCATAACTCACTCTAAATTTCATGAGATTTCCATTGTTCGCCACTTATTTGTTGCAAGTGGTGTATTGTGTACAAAAATTTGATATATATTTTCTTCATTATATTTATATTCATGGTATTATATAAATCATTTGGTTGTTATTAACTTTTGGTCATATGACTCCATTGATTACAACGTGGTAATAGAATTTTATCTCACTTCTTTTTTTTTGTGAGATTCATGTTGTATTGTGACTATTTCCTTTTGTGTGGTGTATGTAATGGACATGAATGTAATCCATGTGTAATATAATTTAATCTATAGTTATTTACAACTTAATTTAACAATACTTCTTTCATGGGGTGTATTTTTTGTGAGTTACCAAATTGTTAAGGGAATTTCAAATTTGAATTTCCACTCATTGTTCTTTATGCATACTTCATTGATTATTTTTCACATAGATTGTGTTTGGAATCAATGTTTATTATTTATATATTAATTTTCACTCCCTTTTGTGTGGATATAATTTTGATTCACATAATAACTCCATTTATTATTTCCCAATTCATTGATATGAACTTGATAAGAGTAATCTTAACTCAATTTCCATTCATTGAGTAAAACATCCAAGGCATTGGTGTTGTTTTTACAAGAATATGTGTAGATGTCCTCTTATTGATTTACACTTAATATCCAATCATATTTAATGTATTTATATTTTTCACACATAATTATTTCATTCATGTATCCTTAAACTTAGGATACAATATTTATAAAGGAATTCATCTCAACTTACATTCCAATGAAACTTCTTTGTTGTTATGTGCCAATTCACTTTTATTTTGTGTATATACTATAAAATTACATAGTATATAATGAATCCCATTATTCACATGATATTATAATTTTTCTATTACCTCAATTATTTGTATTCAAGTGTCTCTCATTTGGTTATGAACTCTAACTAAAATACCATTTTAAATGTTGTAATGATCTGTTCTTCTAAATCTTTCTCATTATTGTCCATGTTTTAAAAATGGTTTTTAAAAACTTATTTATATATACATTAATGTTTTAAAATTAAAATTCCTTGTAAAATTTTTCAATTTGGTATGGTACACTTTGATTCAAAAATATATTTTGAACAGCTTCTTGATAAATAGTGAGACTATTAAATGTTTTCTAGAAAAATCGGATATTTCTCTCAAATAGTTTTAATGACTATTTTTTTTATGTAAATATCCTTTAGTATATTTTATTCATTATTGAGTTTAATTTATCATAATAAAATCATCCATATTTAATGAGTTATGTTTGACTATGGATGTGCTATTTTTTCCATTCATTGTTTTTTGTTAAACTATTGACATTTCATATAATAGTTTTAATACGAATGTTTTGATTATGTTTCACCCAATTCATATGAGGAATTAATTGGACTTAGTATGTGATAGGTGTATCCCGATATAGCTCCTTTATTCATCGTTAGGTCTCATGAGACAATTAGACGTGAAATTGGCCGAGGCCATTCCTAATTTGATATATGGTTTTGGCCGAGGCCTAAATCATTTTTAGATGTCTTGGCCAAGGCCTTGAAAAAATGATTCAGGATGTTTCGAATTATAAATTCCTTCATTATGTGATCGGCTATTGATATTTCATATGGTTTTTCAGCTAGTAGAATACCCCTGAATATGTTTTATTATGGCATTATTTACTCATCTTGTATTCCTACTGAAAAGTGTTCGTGATTATTGTTTGTAAAGGCATGTGTTTTCAATTATTCAAAATGAATAATGCTTATGTTATCTTCTATTGTATTTCATACTCTTACTGGGAATTTGAACTCAACCTTCTCTCATGTCTCATTTTCCCAGGATATGAAGAAGATAGTTATTAGTGACTTACCGGAATAATCATGAAAGCTTGGATGTTTCTAATGAAATAAATTAGTGTTGTTTTTATTTTCAAGTTTTAATGTCAAAATTATGTGTGTATCTTGTTTCCAAGACTTCTAAACTGATCGGTCCTTCAGGACTTGATTCCTTGTAATCATGCAAATGTATTAAAATAATGCACCGACTTCTAGATTCTGGGGTTGGTGTGTTAAAGTTGGTATCAGAGAAATTTTAGTACAAACCTTGGAAACTACATTTTGATAAACTCTGATTAGAGCACATCACCCTAAGAAAAACTATCAGGATTATTATAGACTAACATCCTTGAATTTTGGAAATGTATAGATTTTTTTATTTTCTATGAAATATGTCTCTGTCTGGATATTAGCATGTAGAGGCGACTCTGGCACAGATGTACCTAGGAGTGAATACTCCAATAAGGAGTTTCGAGCTTGACCTAGGGTATCCTAGTACATGACAATGGGCTTTGCTACACTCTTTGTTACGACACTCTCAGGGGATATTCATAGGATGATATACATTTGTTTTACCAACCAATTTGATGGATTTTAATATATGATGAGAATAAATGACCATGGTTAATCCTAAGGTGTTTTAAATTAAAAATATAGTGTCATGATATTCTCTAAATGATTTTATGACTATTGTTACTCACTAAATTCATTCTAGTTTTAGTAAATGGATGGATTCCAAAAAAGTAATAGTAACTTTGAGGATGATGTAAAAGGTGGGAACTATTGTGGAAATGAGAAAAAGAATGAAATGTTGATAGGATTAAAAGATATCATGTTCTTACCAAACCAGTTCTCCAAAAACATGATCGATAACATATATAATAACCAACTTCCAAACTCAACAAAAAAGAGAAAGGAGTTTAATGATAAGAGGTCCATCATTGTAGACCATGGAGAAAAGAAACCTAAATTTCCATCATGCACGAAATGTGGAAGGAGACACTCAGGAAAGTGTCTCAACGGAACAACGAAATGCTTTATATGTGGGAAATAAGGACATAAAGTAATGAATTGGCAAGGAAAAATGAAGAGTACTATGGAAGAAAATATAAATTATTCCAAGAATCCATTTATAGTCATTTTCCTTAAATGTAGAGGACCTAGGCCTTACCCGAGTGAATTCCCTATTCTATAGGATAAACTCTTGGTCATGAAAGAACCAATGTGGAAATAAATCGACTGACAAATGTTTAAAATTATTAGTTATCTTTGTTGATGGGATTACGATGGAAGACTTTTCTCTTGTATGTGTTACCCTGTAGTTTGATATGTGAAAAATCTATTTTAGGAAGAATTATATTTTCTATTGTTGATATAGTTATAAATAACAATTTGGTTTTATATTTTCCTTGAATTCTAGGAAATTTCATGTTATTAAATTTTTGGATGAAAATGAGAGGTATGAGATAACATTTTTTGTGAAATTTTGATATGGTTATCTCATTTTGGGAAATCTAAAAATATAGTTTTTGAAAAGGGACAACATGCAGACCATGTGACAACCCATCATGTCCGACCAGGCGGTGGGAATCGAACCCACAACAAGAGTGTGATTGGGATTTATTGCCTACCACTGGACTCCATAAAGTCCATGGTTAGTGTGACTTATTCCTTTTAGTTAAATGATTTTATTGATCAATAATAAGATTATTTGGGATATTATGTCTTATCAGATGGATAAAATTAGTATAGGGAAATGATTTGGTGATTAAATGATAAATGTTATTTTGGTAGACGATTCCTCTATTGGGAACACTATATGATAAAGGAAAATAGAATACTATGGGATTTCATTTGAGGAGTAATAGTGTATTTTTATCTATGTTTTTATTGTTTATTTATAGCGATTTGGGTTAGTTATGGAAATGATTAACCTATCTTCAAGAATATGTGATTAGGTTAATTACTTTTAAGTATGTGACTTTAAGAGTAGTCGATGTTATTCGGAGAACTAATTTAACGTGGAGGTATACATAATAAAATTCTTATAGGTTTTGGGTTTCAATACTAGTTTGTATTATATTGAAGGATATTAGGGACAATATTTTATTGAATGGTATTTATTGAACTTTTGGTATTGTTGGTTTAATTTTAGAAATTAATATTAGTATTTATTTTTCTAAAGGATTATCATTTTTGGGGATAATCAAATATTGTACTAACCATTTTGGTTTTAGTTAATCTCTAAAGATAATGGAAATATATAGATTATCCTTTGTGGATCATGTGATTCTCTAGAAGTTGATTCTAACGCTTCAGGTTCGACCAAGTCATATTAAATACTCATCATTTGAAAAAAAAGAGTTATTGGTAGATATTTTTTAAAGGATGAAACTAAAATTAAAAATTAAGTATACCTCTTTATTTTCTTATTCAATATCATAAATAAATTCCTCAACTTTATTAAATGAAACTTTAAACAAAACCATTGTATGTTTACTTTTAATACAGGGAAACTAATCACTTATTATCCCTTCACAAGTTTGTGGTTTTTATTTTGTTAACTTTCTCCTGATCATGTTTTACACCACTCTCCATCAGAACATGACACTTACTTTATCTTCCATATCTATGTTTTCCAATATTGAATCCTAGTATGCGTTATCTCAGGTGACCTTTGTACTTATCTTTCTTTATTTTATAGTGATAGTTTGATTGACTCTTTTTCTAATGTGGGATATAAAATGATGTTCCAAAGACCAAATTTTAAAATTTCAAGGATTCCATTTCCAAAAGGGGGGAAGAATTTAACACCCCAAGATTTCATAGTGTGCTATCTTGTTTAATGTAATTCAATATCTTGTGATACACACAACACCGAGTTTGAGAGCGCCCCCACTTAACAAACTAGTTGTTCAAAAAGTGGTTATGAATAGTATTAACCAAATTATAAATTTTATATAATACATATAATTTTATAATCCATATTATGTGTATTTTAGACATAATATAAGAACAAGTTTAATTTTTCTGATAAAAGAAGTATTTTTCAAAAATGAAATTTTACCGCCTTTTAATGGTGAACCCTTTTAAATTGATTATTTGACACTTATATATTCAATTTGAAAAAATAAAATTCTTATTTAGAATCGGTAAATAAAAATTTAGTTTTGATAAATTGTTGGTGTTTTTCTGTTAACTTTCATATTTTGGTGAATAGTGAAAATACTAAATTTTAATTGAAAACAACTTTTATAATCAGAAAATTTTGTAATGTTAAATTATAAATTTGAATGGTTTGGAAGTATAATTAAATAAATTTTTACCATTTAATTCAATTTGGTCATTGGAATTAATATCACTTTGAAATTATACATAAATAAGTGTCAATCTTTTGATAGTTATTATTTTTTAAAAACAAACTATTTTTTTGACAATGCTGATTAATTTTAAATTAATTAATACAAATTCTATGGTTGTAATTTGGTAAAATAGACATAATTTTCTAATTTTTAATATCAAATATAGCTTAGGATGAATTTTTGGTATTTTTCTGGAAAACATCAATTTTTGATTAATACTAAAATCACTTAGTAGTAGTTAGAAAACTGACTTTTTCATTTAACTGAAATTTTACCACTTCTGTGAATTGATTTTTGAAAATAAAACATAAATTATTTTTATTAGTAAGTAAAATTTGGTTCAATAAGATGATAAACTTTTTTGGTGAATAGTAACTTTTGACTTTTATTTACCGCAGTTAAATGTAAATAGGCTAATTTAAGGTAAAATGAATATTAGGATAATGGGAAATTACCTTAACACTTGTCCTAACCATATTGGATGAGTCATGGCCTACCATGAGAATACTTGGGTCGATTTTGGGACCCCATGAAGCCACTTAAGAGTGATAACGATAGTTTATTTTAATTAACTTAATGTAAAGACAAAAATGACATTAACAAATATCATTTAGTATATAACCTTTTATATGGGTTTATTTAAGTCATATATTCGACTATAAATATTAATTGGAAATATAAAACAATTTCCTACATTATGGTATTTGTTTATACGTTTTAGATGTAAAATAAATTAAATTAGTTATGACGCAATAATGAGGCAGTATTCACCTCATTAATAAATGATTTAAATAAGTAAGATTATTAATATTAAAAATATATCCAAAACCTGTCAAATTATTATTGGATGATTTTATTTCAAACAATAGTCATATTATCATTGAATTTAACGAATTTTGGACCTTTTGGAACTGAATATAGGTTCATAATAAAATAACATTTTTAGACTTTCCAAAAGATCCCCTCCTTTACCTTATAAAAGAACACCACATCTAACTCATTCCTAACACCTCTCAAGCCCCTTGGATCATCCAAACACTTCTCAAATAAGCTCTCAAAATCCCTATATTCCACTTATAAGCCTTAACTTAGGAATAAGTATCTTCAAGAAGTCGGTTTGGTTCAAACCGAAGGGAGTTACCATAATTAAAGGTAATGGTTTCTGTTAACTTAACTTCTTTTATTTTAATTCTCCAACGCCTAAACTCTTTTTATTCCTTTATTTTATAACAACACCAGTATACTCAATATATTATGATGTTTTTATGAAAATTATTTGAACTAAACTTACACACAACTCCATCTAATGGATAAAGAACATATTGTTTCTGTTGATGGAAAACTAACGCCTCACGAAATGACGATTGTTCAATTATATCCAACCGACTCTCATGGGGGAAATTAAGATGGAATAATATTTATATATGATATATAATATGTTTATGTTCTATTTATACTTCTGTATTTTCAAATTATATTATTCCTTTATGGTGTCCGTTATGTGTAAAATGTGATAATTTCATTTAAGGAAGTGCAGACTACCGCCCCCTCAAAGTAATATGGCTCGTTAATGCCTTATGTGGGATATATAAAGGATGTATTTAATGATATTATATATGATATTATACTTTAATTATAATATACCTATGTTTCATTGTGTTTTAATTCCATTAAAATACAAAATATAAATGAAAGTTGCGTTCATGCGTATGTATAGCTTACCGTCTCCATGAACAATGCATTTCATTTCTTATATCAAAATGTTATGTATTGTCATATATCAATATATATACTAGATATATAATATATATATGATTTATAAATCATTTTTATCATTCTGGAGTTAATGGAATTTTGACCACATTGAAAAATTGTAATTATAACTAGTTCATTTTTTGACTCAAGTTCTGAACATCGATAAAATATCCAATATTAACTCAAATAATAAAATAATTGTTATAGAAAGGTAATAAGTGATATAAAAGGGGTAATAAACTTAATTTTCTTTAATCATGTAGACATTAACTTATGTTTATTATTCAAGAATAACAAGTAACATACAAGACAACTCTGACTTGAGGTAAGGGGTTTCTTATCTCACTCTTAATTTCCTGAGATTTCCATTGTTCGCCACTTATTTATTGCATGTGGGGTATTTTTGACTTCCATTTGATATATATTTTCATGATTCACTTTATATTAATGTTATTCTATGAATCATTTGGTGGTTATGAACTTTTGGTCATATGAATCGATTGATTACAACGTGGTAAGAGGATTTCATCTCACTTCTTATTCCCATGAGATTCATGTTTTGTTGCCATTATTTACTTTTGTGTGGTGTATGTACTAGAAATGAAAGTAATCCTTGTGTAATATAATTCAACCTATGGGTATTTACTGCTTCATTGAATAATCCTTCTTTCATGGGGTGTAGGATTCCAAAGTTACCAAATCGGTAATGGAATTTCAAATTTCAATTTCCACTCATTGTGCTTTACACATACTTAATTGATTATTTTACACCAAGATTATGTGTGGAATCAGTATTTATTATTTATTTAGTAATTTCCACTCCCGTTTGTTTTGATATACTTTTGATACACATAATCACTCAATTTATTATTTCTCAAGTCATTGATATGAACTTCATACGAGTTATCTTAACTCAATTTCCATTCATTGAGTTAAACATCCAAGTCATTGGTGTTGCCTTTACAAGAATATGTGTGAATATCCTATGATTTATTTACAATAAATATCTAATCATATTTAGTGTATTTATTTTTTTCACACATAATTATGTCATTGATTTATCCTTAACCTTAGGATATGGTCTTTCTAAGGGAATTCATCTCAACTTACATTCCAATGAAACTTCTTTGTTGTTATGCACCAATTCACTTTTATTTGGTGTATATACTATACTTTGAAAGAGTATATCATGAACCCCTTATTCTCATGATATTATAACTTTTTGATTACATCAATAATTTGTATTTATGTGTCTCTCATTTGGTTATCAACTCTAACAAATATATCATTTTAAATGTTTTAAAGATCCATTCTTATAAATATTTATCATTAATGTACATGTTTTAAAAATGGTTTTAAGGATTTATTTATATAGACATTAATGTTTTAAAAATAATTTTTTAAACAAAGTTTCAATGTGGTATGGGACACTTTGATTCAAAAATCTATTTTAAAAATCTTCTTGATAAATATCGAGTCTTTTAAACTTTTTCAAGAAAAAGGGGATATTTCTCTCAAATAGTTTTAATGACTGTTTTCATCTATGTCAGTATCTTTTAGTGTATTTTATTCTTGATTGAGGTTGATTTATCATAATACAATCATCCATATTGAATGAGTTATATTTGACTGTCGATTTTCAATTTTTATGCCATTCATAGTTTGTGGTTAAAGTATTGACATTTTGTTTGGTTGTTTTAATATTAATGTTTTGATTATGTTTTACCAATTTCATATGAGGAATGCATTGGACTATTAAGTGATGGGTAGATCCTTCTATAGCACCTCGATGCATTGGTAGGTCCAATGAGAAAATTAGGTGTGGAATTGGCCAAGGCCTTTCCCAATTTGATATATGGTTTTGGATGAGGCCAAAATCATTTTTAAACGTCTTGGCTGACGCCTTGAAAAAATGTTTCAGAACGTCCAAAATTATGCATTCCAACATTATGAGATCAGTTATTGATATTTCATATGGTTATTCGGCTAGTAGAATACCCATGAATGTGTTTTATTATGGAATTATTTACTCATCTTTTATTTCTTCCATAAAGTGTTTATGTTTATTTTTTGTAAAGGCATGTGTTTTCAATTATTCATCATGCCTAATGTTTATGTTATCTTCTATTGTATTTATTAATCTTACTATCCATTTGAGCTCACCCATTTCTCATCTTTCATTTTTCTAGGATAAGAAGATGTTAGTTATGAGTGACTTTCAGGAATAATCTTGGACGATTGATTGTTTCTAATGGAATAAATTAATGTTGTTTTTATTTTCATGTTGTAATGTTGAACTTATGTTTGTATCTTGTTTCCAAGACTACAAAACTTATCGGTCCTTTGGGACTTGATTCCTTTTAATCATGAAAATGTAATAAAATAATGAATTATCTCCAGGATTTTGGGGTTAGTGTGATACATTAATCTCAATGAAATTTTTAGATGAGCTTGATAAAAAAAGGTACAAGTCTCAGAACCATAGAGAAAAACCCATTCTAATGAACCTCCAAATTCAAAGAATCAAAAATATTACTCAAATGAAGATTTAGCTTAGTGGAGACAATACAATGAGATAAGAAAATAAAGAGATGTCATATTCGGATTAATCTAGCAGAATCTAAAGCATTCAAAATTATAGAATATGAAAAAATTAAGAAACATTCAAAAGAGATAAATCTCAAGAAGAAGTTAAATAAAGGTTAGATAGTTAAATATTTGTAGAATGATATAGAAAGATCCTTAGAATAAATTGATTTTCTTGAATCCTTTATACAAGAAACTTAACTTACTTAATAATATCATCAAGTGACAGTAGAGGATACCCTAAAAGATAATGGAAGGGTAGTTATTCCAAGTTCAGTTCAAATAGTTCATGAACCATTTCAATAAGAATAATAATAATAAGTTAATATCCATGAGAAATAAAGTGATGATGAGATTCAAAGAATTTATGAAACAAAGAGGATAAGCAAATATAATAGCTTATCTTTAATAACATCTCAATCCCCTTCAATAAAGATTGCCTTAGAAGGTAATTTAGGCCATAAAATTCATGCTCCAAAAGAAAATGTTATTGATATTGATATTCAACAAATACCTTACGATGATGATGATGGTGATGATGATGATGTTGATGGTGGTCATTATTAAATTCAAGAAGATAATGGGGAAGATTATGTTGATAATATTATTCATGTTTCTTATGAAATGGAAGTAGTTATAAGTTATAAATAAAAATAGAATTTATGAAAGGAAATGGAAAGAAGATAGATGTTGGCACATCAAAACAAGATGGATCAGAATCAGAAAGATTTTCCTCCTCTATAGGAGAATTTTTTTTCAATCCTTAAAGGAGTTGGTGAAATAAATTCCTTACTTTCTGAACTTTGATCCAAGATGTCTTCTTTTTCAATATTCCAAAAATCTGAAATCGTAATCCACAAAATATTTCATGGAAAATCTCATAAATCATGAAGTTGGTTTGAAAATAATTGTTCATAATTATTACTCTTGCTGGAAGTCTTAAAAAGATATAATGAAGTGTTCAAATCACATCAATAATGATATTAAATAAATCGATGATATTTTGAGATAATAAAGTTTTCTTTCAAAATCTAATTCCAAAATCAAAACACTTTCAAAAAACATCTCAAAATGGTTGAAGAAAGAATAAGTAATTTGTTTGCAAGAATATAGGGATTTTTACGGGAAACTGAATTCTCCTTCTCAATAATTTAAAATAAAGAACACTTATAGATAAGAGGTGGATGAAAAGACTAATTATCAAGTTGAAGTGATTAAGTCTCATGATGATTATATAATTAGACAACATGAAAATATTCAAAACCTAGAGAAGAAGAGTAAGGATCAGTATGTTCTTATTGAATAAAATAAAGATGATCAAAAGGAGCTCAAGAAGTTGAAGGCCATATTAAAATATTTAATACCAAAGAATGAATAATTTTTTCTTATAGTTTTGATATTTTCTATAAAACATTTTTAATATCAGATAATTGTTATTCAATGTTTCTTATAGTCTTTTTCCTATCTTTTCATGTACTTTATAATTTTCATGTATTCTTTTTTGAAATCACAAAGGGGGAGATGAATATTCTAAAATTAATATTATACTGTGGATGAAATTTTATGGAGGGAAATACTTAAATAATACATCCTTAATAAAGTGGGATATATTTCCTTTAGAATGGAAGAAAAATATATAAAGTCATAAAACAATCCTTAGGGGGATTTCATAAACTATTGGGGAAGTTAGTCAAATTCATCTTGAGTTTTAAATAACGGGGAGATATGTTTTTCTTGTATGTTAAAATATGAATTCTTTCGGTTTTAATATTTTTTATTTAGATCAACTGTTTTTGCTTTCAAAAAAAGGGGAGATTGTTGAGTCTAAAGTTTCCTTATGATTTTTCTCATTCCTTTATGTTTTGGAAATCAAAAACAAATTTTATTTATGACACTTTATATATATAAGAAAATTTCTATGCATTTATTCCATAATTATTTCTATCTATAAGGAAATATATATTCATTTTCTTCAATCTTTTTATAGCTAATATAACAATATTTTTTCTTAAAGAATAAATTAGTTCCTTAATGAAACTCCGAATACCATGAATTCTTAATTCCGTTCTATAAAAAAATAATACTTCATTCCTTTTTATAAATTATGAATCATGTAAAAAATTGAATCTGATTCATTATTCTCAATTCTAAATCACAAAAAAAATTGAATTTGATTCATTGTTTTGAATTCCAAATTGCACAGAAAATTGAATCATATTCATATTTCTCAGTTCTAAATAACATATAAAATGAAATCTGATTCACTTCATCAATTTTGAATAGACCAAAATCATGATTCTGATTATCAATTATTTCCAGATCAGATTTTTTATCTTTCATAAATTTTTCTCATTTTTTAAAAAATCTGATTTTATTAACTATCTTAAAGTTTCTATATTTTCTTAATGTAACTATTTTATATCATTCTTAAATATACTAATTTTCCTAAAACATAATTTATAACATAATTGGATTCATACTTACTTAAGGTTTTGCATTATATTTTGTTATGTTAATTGATTTTGACTGTTGTATTATTATATTACTGTTGTAAGAGCTAGTTATACAGGTCCCTCTAAAATTTTAGGAAAAATATGACTATTGTAGAAAAATACGACCATTGGAGATATCACCTATAAATACCCAATCATTTGAACAGTTTTAGTGATGTAAACTTTCTGGAGAATTGATACTATGTGATAGCTCTTCCAAAATAGCTTCATTCAAAATCCCTTAACAGATTAAGTTGTGAGAAGCTTGTTTGACATACATAGGATCTTCAACAAACATTGTTTTACATTGTATAATTCTGATTATTTCTATGTATAATTTAGGTCTTTAAAGTAGATGGAAGAAAGAGGTGTCTATTACCTTCCTAATCAAGCGATTCCATGTTGAAGGAGGATATAGTTGATAATCACCTTGTAGATTGAGGGATTTCCGGGATAGAATGATAGACATTGGTCTTTCATGGATTGAGGTCTTACCCTGGTGTGGGTAAGATATACTTTCATAAAAGTATTAATCATGTAACTTTTATCCAAGTTGTTTTAGATATCCTAATATTTGGGTTAAAAGACTGGTACTCTTTTATATGTAACTTTAATTTCCTCTATAATCTACGACAATAAGAAAAAATTCTATTCTACTTTCTCTTACTGTAAACCTAATATAAGATTCTATACGCTTTAATGTAGAATCATGTTTAAGTATACCTATGTATTAATTGATAATCATCTTTATTGTTCCAAAGTGTTTTTTCCATAATCTTAAAAAAGTGGATTTAAGTGAATGTAATTTGTTTAACCATGTTATATAAAGTATCCTTAGTGTTAAAAATGGACGTTTTTTAACTTACAATTCACCCCTACCTCTTGTAATTGAGAATATTCATATACATTTCAATCCAAAAATTAGATGAGCATTATGGAATAGATTGAATTTTTTACTTGATATATATTCATTCCCATGTATATAGGCTGATTCTCTCCCCCGTTATTCTAATGTTACGCCTTATTATAAAGAAGATGGAATTTCCCAATGATCTAGATAAGATAACTAATAGGTAATTTATTCTATGGAATTTATATTATATATAATTCAGAAAATCATAGTAGGAAATAATCCCCCCTTTTAGATTGTTTCATGGAGTTAGTGACTCAATCATTATATTTCTTTTATATACTAATTAACAAGGTGGTTATTCTTTCATGGGTGCCCTTACGAAAAAAGTGATCCTGAGTCACCCGAAATACACAGTCTCAAATATAGTTATAAAAATACACTCTCCAGATACTATATTTGATACAAGGTGAGATGTCCCAAACTAAATGTACATATATTTCAAAATATTGCATCTCACAACTATTAAAAAATCGCAATAATGTAATGTTGAGTGTCTTGAATGATAAGGTACATAATAAACTTTTTATATGATACTTGTAAACATTTATCAATAATATAACCTCACTATACTCTCTTATAGAGTCCTCACAGGTTATAATCATCTTCTAATCCTAGGGATTGGAAATATAAGAAATGAGTTATCTCAAACACTCAGTGTGGTAAAAATTCATCAATATTTCATAATGTTTAGATTATAATAATATTATAAAAAATGGGATTGGTAGAAATTTATTATTAAAAATATCATTAAACAATATGATTTGTTAATAAGTAATGATAGAAGGACATGTAATCTCAAATGAACAAAAATATCCCATGGAAAAAGGTTGTAAGATAATAAACATGGGGAAAGGTTCAAAATTATAGTCATATATAATTGAAATGGTTCATAATAATATGTATAGGAATTATAATATAGTAGATAAAGCATCACTTCTTGTTTCACTTATTGGATCAGGTATCATAAAATGATTCCCATAGTGAATCAGGTATTACATATTTTTCCCATATTGAATCAGTAATTACTTCATATTTTCCATATTGGTCTATACATCATATCTTATTTCCCATATAGTATATTGAAATACTACATGACTCTTTTAGTGGGTTAGGAATGGCTACTTTTTTATTAGTGAATAAGGAGGCACTACTTGTTTCCCTTGATGGATCTAGAATAATAACTTGTTTCCCAATATCTCATGTGATATTAATCTTCACCCAAGGCATTGAGGGCTATATAGGTCCCAGCAACCACGTAATGAAAAAACATATGTATGTGTGCCATGTGATTATAAAAATATTAATTTTTAATCATCACATAATTAACTTAGGGAAACTATATGGGTTTCAAGAAAACATCAATATAATATTTCATAATTCATCTAGAGAAAGAATTTTGATGGTAACCAAAGAACATAATACTTTGGGAAAAATAGAGAACATCAAAGGATGTTGATATAGATAAAAATACCCATTTATGATTATTGGATAAATTACAATGAACATTAAAAAACATATACCTTTTTAAATGATATAAAACATATTAAAAATGTATTACTTATAATGAAATATTACTATTTGGGTGAGTTCATTCAATATTATCCTTAAAATAAAAAAAATGATTATAATAAAAAAAATTAAAAAAGAAATATTCATTCCAAAAACATTATATGTGAATACATAAAACATTGAATAATTTTATATTAAAAACATAAGACTTTAAAATATATTTTTATGTAAATAATTTCTTTTAAAAAGAAAAGTTTTAGTTTTAAAAATATTTTAAAAATATATCCTTTTGTTTTAAGAATCAAAAAATTTTAAATAGTATTGGGATACCATTTTGAAACATGAAGAGTAACATTTTTAAAGAATAATGATTATAGAGGTAAATTAAGGTGTAAAAAATTTATTGAAATCATTTTTCCATTGTCCTAAAAGCTGAAGATATGGGTCAGATTCAAAATTAATTTTTAAAAATATTTTTTAAAAAATTAAGAAAGAAATTACTTCAAAAAATATTTATTAATGGATCCATGAACAAGACATAAAGGTTTTTCTATGGAATGTGAATTAATGGATAAAAATAACTAAAATTAATGTGAAATAATTTTAACATTTTAAAAGTACCTTTACTAAAATCCACAACATAAACATAGTGGTAAATATTTTTCTGAAAATATTTAAAGATAAATATTTATATTAATATAAATAAAACAAATTTTGACTAAAATATAATAAAATAGAAAAATTTCTGGAAGAGTGAACACAGATTAGGGGAGGGGCACATTTAAATAAGAAGGAAATTATTCTTAATATTATCAAATTATATGAAGGAAGAAATATAAAAATGTAATTTTCTATAAAAGAATATCAGAGGAATTATAATATCATCATATTATAGAAGAAAACCATCTTCTAAAACCATAGTCAAAGGATAATAATTATGAATCAAGAGAAGAATTTTTGTTAAGAAAACCTCTTATAGCTTAAGAATTTTTTTTAAAAGCCTCTAGGATGGGAGATATTGAAATTGGATGTTAATATAAAATTAATAAAATATAATTCTTGATATTACATATCCAATACTAAATATAAACTCCATTTACATTAAATTAGATGTGTAAAATATATATCTATCGAAATAACAGAATTGAGATGAAACACCCATACCTTAATTCATGAATTCCACACAAGTTCATGAATATAAATTGTAATCAGAATAACTATCAGATTAAAATATTTAAAAAAAACATCCAAATATATATTCAATTATAAAACAAATTATATTTATTTATTAAAAATAATTTAGTTATTTATATTTCATTTTAATTTTAAGATTTTAACAGTTTCAGTTATTTTTTTACTAGATTCATAAAGGTGGCGTCGATTCTTGTTTATATATAAAAACTTTATCATTAATAGATAATAAAATTTTCATGAATATTTACTTCATGTTGATATATAATGTTCTATTTTCATCCAATGGGATCCATATTTATGATACATAATTGTAATATTTATAACTGAGCTTGTTTCGATGGTTTAGACGAAAAAGGGTTGTATATTAACAATAAATTAATTATTAATGTAACCATTTCAAAAACATAAACCAAAAAATATATTATAATAAATTTATAATAATATATATCATTAATTTTCTATAGTCAACCATGAAAAAAAAATTTATAAAATTTCTCATGTAGGTGGTTAAGCTAACTGAAACAGGTACACAATATAATCGATGGGCGAGTATGGTCAAAAAAGGGATTTTTTCTGAATAATAAAATTATTATGTAAAAAGTCATATTATTTAGATTTAATTATGTTTTTGAACCATATTTTAAGTGAGTTAGAAACAAAAGAAATTACTGTAGTGAAATACAAAATACATCACTTTTGTGGAGGCGGTAATCCCCACAGACACATGGTCAACGTTTTAATTAATTGTACAATGGGATGAATTTAGGAAGTTGATTAATATTTTTGAAAATAAATTTTTTAATAAATATAATTTTAATCAATTAAATATATTTTTTAACCATCCATACAATGAGGTGATGAAAAATAAAACTCCTCATTCATGGAGAAAGTAGTATGCATGTGCGCATGGAGACATTATCTTCTTTATAAGTAAAAGAGAGAGGGTAGTTAATGATAATTACATCAAAATAATAAAATTTATTATATTAATAATAGATATTTTTTTATAATATAATGGATTAAATAGAACATTAGAAGTTTTATAATAAATAAAATAATTAAAATGAAAAATCTGTAATTAGTAATTTTCACTTTACTCCTTGAAAAAAAAAATTTCCAAAAGGATTATGAATATAATGTGTGGTATTCTGAGATAACAGGAAACACTAGGATGTGAGAAGAAATTTTTATAGGGATTTTGGAAAACTTTTGGTCAAACTATGTGGATTTGGGTTTGAGGGTAACTGGGATGATGAAGGATACTTTTATAAGTGGAGGGACTGGAATTTTGAAATATATATACGGTGTAGTCACTATTAAATGATAAAATAGATCTAATAATTGAAAATAATGGATTATGGGGATTTTATTATTGGGAGATCCCTATACATAAATTTTTAAAACATGTTTTTATGTATTTTACACTTAGATATTTCACTATTTCCTTTTTTACAATGGTCACTAATTTTTACCATAGTAATTTTATTTTAATACATAATTAGAAAGTTTTAATTTGGTAAATATTTTTTACCAAATGACCCAAAATATTTAATAATTTTTTAGATAATATTTATATTTTTAAGAAAAGATAACTGTTACATTAGCGCATGTAATGCATAAAAAAGATTTTTAGAAAAGGTTTTTTAATCAAAAATGTCATGTTTATAAAAAAACTTTCAATTTTGTTTATTTTAATGATATTAATATTTTTTGTAAATAAAATTATATTTAGTTGAATTTAAAAAAAAAATCTGATACCTCATTTCACAACTTAGGAACTTAATTAAAAGATTAAAAATAGTTTTTATTAGAAAAATATTGTTTAAATTTAAAAATATTAAACAGCATTTTTATAAATATGATAGAGTATTTTAAAAGCATAATTTAACTCATTAAAAAAATTTATCTGGATTTTTATTATTTCTTTATTTTATATTTACCTCTTGATAATATCCTAAATCCTACAGTTTTAATAAAAATTGTATTTTTTCACTTTTTACTAAAAAACCCAATTTTTTCCAAAGAATCCCAAAATATATCCCTAATAATATTATTATTCTAATTAAAAAAATTAAAGTCATATTATAAATTTCATATTCTCCAATTTATAAATTTTTGTTTTAAATTAAAATACAAAATTTAAAGATAACCCATTTTTATCGAAAATTAATATTTATGTGTTTTCTTAATATTAGTTTATATAGAAATAAAATTTAAATAACATTAATATATTAGTTTATATATAATATAAATTTAAATGTGGTAAATTTAATTTATTATGATAAAATGCAAAAGACTTTTAAAAAATAGTTATTTGAAAAACATTACATTTATATTCATTAATTTTTTTCAAAATATTGTTAAAATTAATTAATTATATTAAAAATATTTAATTTTATTAATCCATTTATATTAATATTTCATTTAATTTTATCAATAAATAATATTATACATTAATAATATTGATTTTAATATTAAAAATTAACAAACACACATAGATATATATATATATTATTTATTTATTATTCCTGAATTATATTATTTTAATTTCACAACTAATAATATAAAACATCAATATACCTATTGGATAAATTTATATCCAAGGACTATATTTCCATCCACTATATTTACACTTGAAAGAATTCATTCTTATATATAGACTTACATAACTCATTCATTTCATTGAAAATTCTTGAGTCACAATTCTAATTTCCAAAATTTTACTTAGATATCACAATATGCATTATCCTTTGATGATGTTCTTCCTCAATATAGGATTTTAATAGATATTGAAAATCAACAAGGGTGAGTATGGTTAATGAGGACACCTAGTGTTGAATATTTTCTTATTTTCTATTTATTTTCCCATTTTAATTTATACACTTTAAATGGATGTAATAATCCATGGTGAGTAATGATATATGGTGTGTAATACTTGAAATCATGTTGATTTATAGTAATATTTACCTATAAATGAATAATGTTTTGTTTGTTTAGTTCCTATAATTTTTGAATTCATTACTTATCAAAACCAATTCCTTTCACCAAATAGAAAAAATAGTTTATAGTTATAAAAATATATTTTATTCCGTAAATATGCTTTCTATAAAAATGGGTATTAACATCCCCCTTGTAAATAAGTTATTTCATCTCAATTCAAATTATATCTTACTTATAAAAATACATAATTTTTTCTACAAGATAATCATGACAGAGGATAATGATTCCAAAGAGATACAAACTTTTCTGTCATTGGGAAGAATACGTTACATATATTTATCATAATAATATGAATATATTAATATACTCAACCATTTAATACAAATATGCTTCTATAGTTGTGTCTTATGAGCTTATAAAGATATACCATCAACAACGTTATTTTCAAGTTCCTATTACTATGAAAATATTACAACTAGAATGATTGATATAAAATCGAATATAATTAGAGTAAATGATCATATTAAAATGAAATATCAATCATAAGATATATTCTCCAGTGAAACATTCATTTCAACTTATGATACTTTTATTTCAACTATGTCACACTTGGTTTACCCAATAACTCTCTTGGTGAAACCTAGGTTTTCTATGCTCATTTTACTATTAGGTTTTCTAAACATACTTAGTATTTATTATATCCTCAAATTTCATTTGAATTTGTCGTATTAGTTCATAAATAGAATGTATATTTATCAAATAAAATACATGAGAGTGTCTTGCCAGGTTTCCTATCTTAATCCCCCTCATCATGCACTAATTGAATATCAAGTTTACAACGAAATATCCTTTTTTGGGTGATTTCCATTAGGTTCATCTTTGTCACATCTATTACAAAATTCATATAGCCATATTGGAATGTAATTTTTTGGATAACCACATACTATATGAATTACATTTACGTCAGGATGTTATCCTACATTTAGACGTATCCATAGAGTTTTTACTTAATCTATTTCATCCAAATCCCAAAAAATTACAAAACTTCTCTCGAAAGTAAATAAACCTAGATTTATACTAATTGAGGAGCCCAAGATCCTCACTCTCATATCTAGTGAAAACAATTTATTTTAACATAAGATATAATAAAAGTGGATATCCCAACATAAACATAGATATATTTTAAAGTATTACATCTAACAATAATCACACAATCCCATGAATATAATTTTTAGTGTATTTGAGGATATTCTACAAAAGAAATTTATTATATGATACATGTGAACATTTCACTATAATATAACCACACTAGACTCCCTTCTGGACTCCTCATAAGTTATACTCACATTTATAACCTAAGGAATGGAACTATTAAAAAAGGTAAGATAAAACACTTACTACGGGAAAAATAATCAATATGTTATGAAGGTATAGTTCCTAAAAGTATGAGAAAATATGGGCAAGGATAAAAATATTATTAAAAAGATCATGGAACAATAATAGTAATCGATAAGTTAAGATATAAGGAAATATAATATCAAACAAAAAACATATACCATGTAAATTGAGAGTGATATAATATACATGATTCATAGAGCATAATAATTGGAATAATGTATATAAATGTGACACAATAATAATAACTAGAATCATTACATAATGGATCATGAATCACTTCAGTTTTCCCTTCTAGAATTTGGAATCAAAACATGTTTCTCTTAGTGTGTGAGGTTTTATTTCATGTTTACTATAGTCTATCAGGCATTATATCTTGTTTCCCATATTTGATTATGATTTATAACCTATTTCTCATCAAGGATCAAGAATTAAAACTTATTCCCATAATTGTATTAAGTTTAACTTCTAGTGTCCTCCATAGATCAACTTTCACTAATTTTTTCCCTTAATAGATCAATCATTACAACTTGTTTCTTATTATCTCACAGTATATAATATTTTACCTTTTGCATTGGATGACTATATAGGTACCAAAAATAACATAATAAAAAGTATAAATATGTTTTCCACAAGATCATAAAACACCCATTTTATATCAATACTCAATTATGCTAATTAAGAGAGTTGGGTTTCATTAAAAACTCAATAGAACATTTTTGAATCCATTCGTAGAAATAAATTGGATTGCAGTATTATGAAATATCCTTTAGTGAAATATATAGAACATAAACGATTGTTTACATAGATGAAAATCCCAAATTATGATTATTAGATAAACCCCTTTGGAAAAAACTATTTTCCCTTTTTAAAATGATTGAAATCCCATTAAAAATGTTTTCTTTAAAAATAAATATGTTCATCATGATAAGAAATTTAAAATTATCTTTTAAAACAAAAACTAATTTTTATGACAAAAAATTATAAAATAAATATTCTTTCAAAAATATTTCTTTGTAACTAAATAAAAACACTAAATAATTACTTCTAAAAAATATAACCCTATAAAATCCATTATAAAATAAATAATTTCTCTTAAAAATAAAAATTTTACATCTAAAAATACTATGAAAAATATTTTATATTCTTTTCAAAAGGAAATATAATAATGTATTTTGGGAAAAAAATTAAAATATAGAATGTAAATAAGAATGTTAATTATGGTTAAAATTCGTAAATAAAAATGTTCATTATAGTTAAAGAACACATACAAGAGTTTTTAGAAAATATAATTACGTTTTTACTAAAACATAAAGCTACGAATCACATTAAAAGTCAATTTTACAAAAGGTGTCTTAAAAACTTTTGAAAAAGTTCAATTTATAAATGAATATAAAATTATTTATCCATGAAGAAGACAACATTTTTCCAATTGAAATATGATGTGAAAGATAAACATATGAATATGAAAGTGAAATCCAATTTTAATATATTAAAAAACCTTAATTATATAACACTTCATAAAAAGTGTGATAAATATTTAATTTTTAAAGAGGGAAAAAATTTGTATCACCATAAATAATTTATATTTGGAATAAAAAACGATGAATGAGGAAATTGGTTATAAGATCGAACATTAATATGGAGAAAATAAACTCATTTAGAAAGGATAAAAATTATTCTTAACATCAAACTATTTCATAAAGGAAGAAATCAATCAATGTAATTCCACAAAATAATTGGAATGAATTTTAATATCATCACAAAATAGAAGATAACCATCTTTTAAAACTATACTCAAATAGTAATAATTATTATACAAGAGAAGAAGTTGAGTCAAGAAAAAAACTTGGCGATATAAGTTTTAATAAAAACCCCTTAGAAGAGAGATATTGAACTATTTTGTTTAAATAATCAGAAAAAAAAATTATTCAATAAATTATTTATCCATTAGAAATTAAAAACATAATTTAAATGAAATTATGTTCACAAAACAAAACAAGCCTCATTTAAATTAAATTGAGATGAAACATGTTTACCATAATTCATGATATCCTAGTATTTGCCTTAATATTTTTTATGATAAAAATAATAATCTTAATAAAATAATTCATAACCATATCCATATATAAATCACTTTATAAATTTTATTTATATACATCTATTAAAAATAAATTTATTAGTTATAGTATATTTTCATCATCAGATGTTATTTGTTTCAATTTTTTATTTTGTACTAGATTCATAAAGGCATTGTCTATTATTATTTATAGATTAAAATTTAATAATTATAATATAATTAAATGTAATTAAATTTATATATAATTACATTATAAAAATTTATAGTTTCATCATATAATATTAAAAATTATGACATGTAAAAGTGGGATTTATAGTGATCTTGTTTCCATAGTTTTGATAAAAAAAGGTGGTATATTAATAATAAGTTAAATTTTAATATATTTTTTTAGAACCATAAACAAATTATCTAATCGTTTATGTATAATAATACTTGTAATTAATTTTCAATATTCATCCTTCATAGAAATCTATATAATTGTTCATGTAGGTGGTCAAATCGACCCAAATAGGAACATACTATAATCGATGGGAGAGTATGGTTAATAAAGTGATTATGTTGGAATAATATCATTATTAAATAATAATAATTATATTATTTATATTTTATTGTTTTATTGAAAAAAAAATTAAGGTATTTGAATACATAATAAAATATAATAGTGTAAAACAAAATTCCTCAATTTCATGGAGGCGGTAGTCCGCACCTACGCATGAGTGACCTATTCATTTACCTTAGAATGGGGGTAATGTAAGTAATAGTTTATAATTTTAGTATCATTAAGATTTTATAAATATCATATTAATTTTTTTATATTTTACTTTTAACCCCTCATTCAACGTGGTGATGAGAAATCAAATACATCATTCATCGAGGTGGTAGTCTGAAGGTATACATGATGTAATTTCCATTTTTCTTAGTAAATAGTAAATGGTAGTTAATGATTTTTCCAAAATAATAATCAAATTTAGTTATATTAATAATTATTATTTTATTATAATATAAATGATGTAATATATCTTAAAGAAGTGGGATAAGAAAGACAACAATTGAAATGGAAAGGGGGTAATTAAGGTTTTTTACATTGCATCTTGGAAAACTCAATTTTTTAAAAAGGATTAAGTTATAAAAGTTTTTTATTTAGAGAAAAAATGAACCACTATGCCATTTTTAGTAATTTTACTGGTGTATTTTGTCTATGTTTCAGTTGAACTAGATTATTTTGGGTGATTGGAGAAGTAGAGTGTTGAAGGATCATTTTATAAGTGGAGGGAGTGACATTTTTTTAATATACAGATGGTAAAGTAACTATTCAAATGTAATATGGCTCTAGTAATGGAAAAAAAATTATTGGTCAAATTCTACGATTTATAAATCCTCAAATAAACATTATAACAAATGTTTTTATCTTGTTTCTATGTATTTTAAACATATATTTTTCACTTTTACCATTTTTGCCTTTTTACTGTGGTAACTAATTTTTATCTAATTAATTTACTTTTCATTACTATAAATAAAATGGTTCATATTAAATAATTTTAACCTAATTAATCAAAATATATAGTCCATTTTTTTATATAAAACTTATTTTTGTCATAAAAATTAATTTTATCATTAGAGCATGTTATGTGTAAAAATTGTTTATCATTAGAAAACGTTTTTTGATCATATATGATCTATTTTGGAAAAAATATACAAATTTTGTATATTTTAATTAAATTCATTACATTTTTATTACCTAATATATATTTATACGACTTTAAAAGAAATCCAAAACTAAATTACACATAGTACAAACATAATTAAAATATTTATAATTGTCTTTATTAGAGAAAAATTTCTTGAATGTTGTTGGCCATAGGGGAGGGATGGTTTCTAACTCACAAGGGATGGGTGAACATAGTGGGGATGGTTGTGGGGTGTGTGTTATTGTCAAGTCGACTTAGGTGGATATGAAGGATGGCCCTGTGGACGTTGATGGGGATACCAATCCTAGAGTTTCATCAGGGAAAGGGGATCATTTGGACTCTGTGTATTCTGAAGGTGAGATGGTTGAAGTGCAACCTACTGAACATACAAATAAGGGCATGCGGTAGGTTCATATTGATGTTGTGTCGGGTCTTTCAAGTGGTTTGAGGACAGTGCATGCGCCTCTGAACCCATCAATCCTGCAAGTGTTTGACATAATGAAAGATGATCTTGGAATTGAGTCAAGATCTATGGTTGGGACTAGTGCATGCAATCTGGTCCTCTCTGAGGAGAATTTGGCCTCTTTGGAAGGTGATCATGGGAATATGAGCAGTGGTCCTACTAATTCAGGCCGAACAAGGGAGGGTGTTGTCCTCAAGGATATTTTCATCAGTAGTTCATGTGTTGCGGAGGAGGTGATTGTGAAAGAGTCATCTATCGATCATGGGTCAGCAAAGAAGGTTGATGATGGGAGTGGTGTGAAGGTGAAGTATCCAACTGAGTTGCAGCCCCAATCGTGGAAACATGGGACTGGTATTGAGCTTAGCAACCATTTTGATGGTTTGCTTATGGATGACGTGGGGTTGGACCGAGATGGAGTTGTGTCTATGGGTGGAAAAGCCTTGGAGGGGTAGAGTGATGTGGATTCAGATGGTTCTATTGTACCATTTCAAGTGCAGGAGGATGGTGTTGATGTTCCTGCAGTTGACTCCACTGGAATTTTTCTGCAAGAGTTGGGTAATGCGAATGTCGCTAACAATGAGGTTGATTTTTCAATCAATGATGATGGAAGCATTTCACAGGAGGCTGTTGCTGGTGATATCTTTATGAAGCAGGGGACAAATGTTGGTTGTGCAGTTATGGGTAATTCACAGTGTCTTGATATGATTTATTCTAACATTCAATCTCAGCAGGAACGGGGTGTGGATGAGGGTTACCGTGTAGTGCAGAGTTCTGGACAATGGGGGGATTGTCTTGATAGTGACACGGAAAATGATGGTGGCAGGGTCCCGGCCTTCTACAGTGATGTTGTCCAGGGTGGGAAAAGCAGGGTGTCTGGGAATGCGGAAGTGATGACTGCCCCACCATGAAGAAGTCCGAGGAAGGACGATTCTTATTTTCCAAATCCAATGACTACCAGGTCCTCTATTGGGGGGAAGTTTGGGATAAGCGGTCTTCTAAGGAATTTCTCTCTTTGGATAAGTTGAACCTCACAAGGAAGTACACCAAGATTTTGCGACATTATCACAGCTCAATGTGGGAATCAGCTACTACATATGATACAATATATCATGGGTATGGTGATGGGTTGGAATAATATGATCTGTACTTGTCATTTCACTTTTGTGTTCTTGTCTATTAGATTTTCTTTTATTTAATAAATGGTCGGAGGCTTGCCTCTGACGGAGTTTCCTGATATATTATTTAATATCTATATCTAATTTAAATAATGTTAATATATTAGTTCATATAAATAAATATTATAAATTTTTTAAATTTACTTTATTAGGATAAAATATATAACACTTTAAAAAAGTTTATTGATAAATATAACATTAACATGAAATATTTTTTACCAAGTACCCTTAATTTTAATTAATTATATTATATAATTTTAATTTTAATAATTCATTGATATTAATATTTTTAATTTAATTTTATAAATAAATAATATCATACTTTAATACAAATAATTTTAATAATAAGACCTAACAGAAACACACACACACATATATATGTCATTATTTATTATTCATGAATTATATTATTTTAAATTTACTATTAATATTAAATAAAATCAATATACCTATTAGATAAATGAATATACAGGGACCATATTTATAAATAACATATTTCAGACAACCATATTTATAATAAAAATATTTTGTTCTTATATATAACCTTACAAAACTAATTCATTTTATTGATGCTTCTTAAGTCACATTTCTCATTCCCATGGTTTATATGTTAGATATCATAATAGTTTTTCATTTTTTATGTTGGGATACTTCATTACAAGTTCTATTTGTAAATTGGTTATCCTTAAAGGTGAATCTGGTCTAAAATATCTCCTTGTGTTTAATATTTTATTCGTTTTTTTATTTGTCCACTTATAATTTTCACACTTTTAATGGATGTAATAGTCCCTCATGAGTAACAATCCATGGTTTATAGTACTTAGTTTCATGTCATTTTTTTTGTAATTTTTTATTATGAATGAATAATTTTTTAGTTCAATTTTTATATTTTATTACTTACTTCCTAATTTACTTCAATTCATTTAAACAAATGAAAATATTAGTATAAAATTATAAACATATAATTTATGGAATGAAAACGCTACCTAAAAATTGATAGAATTCCAGAGTTAATAGTGGGTGATATTTCTCTCTAAATTATGATGACACTTCTCTACCATTGTAAGAGTTTTAACATATGTTCATTATGTGCTTCTATTGGGTATCATGATATTGATTTCAACCCAGGTAGTACACTTAAAAAGGGAACTCTAACTTGTCCAAGTACTTATTGTCGAGATTTCTGATAAAAGAATTAGGATAGTGTTATTCAAATACGAATCCCAAAATATACTGGAATCCATGAGTGATCATTGAAAGTTGAGATATCGATAATAGAGATGCACTATATTTTTTGGAAAAACCTAGAGTTATCTCAAGAGATTGTTGGAGAAGTGTTGTGGATGGGCCTCCATGTTGATGGGAGTGTTGAGACATGTGAAATTATTAAAATATATTAAATATAATATTATGAAAGTGGTTTCCCTTTAGGTGCAAGTGGTTTGGAATCATCTTGTGGGGGATGAATCCTTAGTCCACACATAGAAATATCACCCTTAGATAATTCTTATCAATCATTGAGTGTTAAAATTTACAGCTGCTGGTTGACACATGAAACATATGGATATGATCATATGATGTATATTTTAGTACATTGTATGATTCATGACACCTTTTATGTAATATAATACTTATTGATACATATTCATGACCTTAATCGAACATCATTTTTTATAAATCATGAGATTCCAAAGGATCTCTTAGACTAAACCACTTCAACCAGATAATATCAACTAAATAAAACTGCATGTCACTCACACATTCTGATGAAGTGAGTTTGGGCTTTATGGTGGATGATATCTTTCATGGGATTCCATCAAAGTGGTAATAAGTCAAAGAGGTATCAACATTCACCAGAAATTAATATTTTCTTCATGAATTAAAAGATCATGTGAATTTTATTAAAAGATGTGATATTCATCCAAGTGATTAATGGGACCCATGGAAATAGAAAGTACAGTTCAGCCTTTAGAAGGTGTAGTATAATTCACATGACGAGGTATGAATAGAATTTTTAAGTTTAATATTATATTGATCAGAGTTTGTGGAAGTAGTACACTAGAAAACAGCCTATTAGATAGTTTTATGTTGACTTAGTAGAGGATGTACTATTGTAGATAGCATATAAGGGGTGGATTATTGATGAGAGGGGGAGATGATAGTAACCTATTATTTTTAATAATGTACCACATATATCCTTTTTTGTATAGGTACTATAGTTATTGTTTCAATTGAGTGGTCTCACATGATCAAATATTTCATGGTGATGCACCCAAGGGTTTTACATGTTGGTGTGAAGAACATCATCCACTTCCATAAACTGAAATTGATTTTCCCGTGAAATAAATTTCAGGTGTCATAATGGGAAATTGAGAAAGTTTCCTCCCTATGGGAGTGTGCGCCTCAATGTAATATGTATCATAAAATATTTTTACTATAATATACTGAGATTCTAGATATATGATTTTCACAATGATTTTGGGTTTAGTGACTTAATTTCAGTAAGTGATATTGAGATACCCCCATGTTATGGTGTTTTTCTTTTAATGTTTTTTGAGAAGTGAATGTATGGGTTTATTTTCAATGCATTCTTATTTAAAAATTGTATTTTTTTAGTTTTTCCATCTATGAACAGTTACGGTGCATGGTTTGAGGGAACCTGTGTGACCTCCCTTCATAAGGAATGATTCCAGTTGATTTTGAACTATTTATGGTTTGTTATCTTGGGCTCCCCCCAGTTAAGTCTAAAATATGTAGCCCCATAGAGAAATCGTGCAGGGTCTTTGGTGTGATTGCGGTGAGTGGCCTTACTTTAACACATTTTGATAAACTATACAGATAGTTTGTGGTTTCCTATGTAATTTTTTACAGAGCCATTTTCATGACTTCTTCATGGTTTGACAAACCTTGCTGGGAACACTAGGGAGTATTTCTAGGATTGAAGTGGTTCTAAAGTGAGGAACATGTTTTTTCAACCATGTCGCATTATATGTGTTATTTGTGGCTTATGGATTTCTGGGAGGTAGTGGAACCCATATTGTCGGTGCATGATTTTCGGGGACATGCAGCCATACCATGTAAGTTTTCCCGGTGTTTAATTTTTTTTGGTAATTACCAAATACCCCATCCCCATTAATAGGTATTTCACCCCTCTTCTCCCCCACATGAATTTTTCAACCCTCTTGGATAGATGGAGGTGTTCCAACCTCCACCATCTTAGATTACCATCCTCTCTTTGATATTTTCTATGTGGTTTTGAAGTGGTTATTACTATCATTCCCTCCATCCATATCCTTATATTACCTCTTAGTTTAAACTTCTTCCATTAACCCTAATAATCATGTGTATCAATATTAGATCTCGGGATAAATTATTTTATGGGTATTTTAATGTCTAGTTGTTGTAGACACTATTTCTAGTCCTATCGGTGTGGTATGAAATAAAGGTTACATGTTTTAGGATGTTTCGACGTGGTTATCACATCATTGGGGAAATTGTTACTGTGAAATTGTTTCTTTTTGTAATTATAATATTCTTCTTCTTTTTAAATCTCTGTTTTAAGAAGTCATAAATATATGTGATATCTTTATGATTATTTGGAACCATTTTTTTGAGTTTCTTACTTGGAATAATTGGGTGTGTATTTGAATTCCATGTTTCATTTTTTAAAATATAATTTTAAATTTTACTTATCCACTTTTGATATTTATTGTGAGTTTTTGAAATGTTTTTCATGATATGAAATGAGTTTTAACGTGGTTTTTTTATTGAGTGAAAATAATGGATTTAAATGGATTTTGGTTTTGAATTTATTTTTGGACCTACGAATGATTTATAAAGGGGTTCTTTAATGTACATAAAATTGTTACTTTAAAGGTGTGTGTAGATTAAACCATTACGAAATTCCATTTTTGATTGTTTTAAATGGTTTAATGGGTAATGGTTGGCCTTTTAGTCCTATTTTGGGTTTCAAAGATAATTACCCTTGTGGTAGGGTACCTCTAAAGTGTTTTAAAAGAAATGGGTGATTTCTTTATACCTCCTAAAACAGTTTAGTGGGTGTTTTTAAAAATTTATGATGTAACTAATGGATTGTAAATTAATTAGGATTTAAAATAATAGATATCTTGTGTATGGGTGACTTTAAAACATATTTTATTTCGTATGTTTTTTTCCATCTTTTTTCAAATAGAGTTTGGACATTATTGTATAAAATTTCTAATGGCTTGGAATCCCTAGCATGTTTTGTTTAAATGGACTGACTCATTTGGAATTTTATCAAAATTATTTTTCATAAATGGTGTGAAACCCTCATAAGCCCCTTGTGATTCTTATGTGCATGTGATGAATTGTTATACCATAATGAGATATTTATTTTTGATGAATTTTGTATGATGTTAATATTTTTTATACAAGGAGATGATTTTGTGAGGGTAAAATGCGGTGCATGAATTGTTTTAAATTCTATGATTCTCCTTGAGTAAATCATTTTTGTTTGTTCACACCATCGTTAACTCGTCATGTTACACCTTGGGAAATTTGTTTTGTTTGTCAATATTTGGAATAACTAACCTAGGTTGGGGATTAACCTTTTCCCTGCTATAATGAAAGAGCACTTTGTGGGAACATTCCCCCTTGATACTAAGTGTGCTCATGGGTGGTTGGGGACTAAGACTTCCCTAGTTCTGACCATGAGATCTGAGGGAGGTTCATGTGTGCCTCCCTTTTATTTTTGGTTAGTCGTGTGAGCCTCCACCTATTTTTAGTCATGTTTTGTGATATGGTTTAGCCTATAGTTTTTTGAGTCCATATATCACCACTTTAGAACCTTGTAATTATTACCCTGACACTAGCATCCTTTTGATCAGTTTATGGGATTTACCATATTCTAAGATTGTAACCCCTATTTCATGGATTTCTTCTTTGAACATATATACTTTTAGTTTGTTTCTTATTATTATATTAATTGATCATAGTGGTTACTTTTTCTAAAAACCAATTTTATTTTTTATTTTTTTACTCTTGTTTTAGTGATTTAAAGTGAGTTTTGAAATTGATTTTTTTGAAGATTTCTGTAGCCTCAGATATGATTTAAGGTAAAAAATTATACGGATAAAACAAGTGTTGGTTGTTTCTTAGAAATGTTAATGGTGGGTGTGGTATTGAAATGGCTTGGCCCTAGGGATTTGTTTTCAAAATTCATGTGTTTGCTTTTGGGGAATGAATTAAAAGAATTTATAAGTGGTTTATGGAATTATTTTTATTTCCATGCATCATATATATATATATCCTAATATCTATTAATATTTTGGTACTAGAATTACTGAATTTATTTATGAAATGAATTTCAAAGTTTAAGTGGGTTTTGGGGACATACTATGATTTTTATATCATTCTTACTAAATTACATGTTCCGTGTTTTCATTTGAATCCTTCTTGTTCATCTTGGATAATGTGGGGTGAGTTTGGAAGTTGTGAGAAACTAGAGGGTGTGTGGAGTAGGTTTTAGTCTTGGCTCAAGTTGGTTGGTTTTTTGTATCATTCTTTAAGTTATTTTTATTACTAATTTTTCCTTATTCCTTATATATCATTGTTTTTTATAATTGTTTTTGGTATATATGCAAATTTTTTGGATCATTATAGTTAGTAATAAGATTTTATAATGTTTTTTATTTATATTGGTTCTAATATTTGTTTTATTCCATTGTTGTCTCTATTATTGGGGGAAAACCAGTCCCAATGGATTTCTTATGATGGAAATGTTTTTTTCACTAGTATATTTGTATTTTTATTCCATTATAACTTTATAGTGGACCATGTATGATATCAGGTTGAATGAAAGTATTGTCTAGTTTTTTTAAAAAATGGTATTAGAGTTCTGGGTTTTCCTTGAGTTGGAACCTAAGGTTATTATGTAGCCTATATTATTTAGGGATTTCCTTGTACAATGGATATTAGGGTGGCCATTAATGATATATAATGGTGTTGATAGTCTAACTGGCTCTAAAATTCCCCACACACCAAGTTGTAATGGTTTTTTGGGTTTCAAACTATGAATTCAATGTTTCTTTTATCCATTTTTGTTGTTTTTTTCATTGTTATTAGCATGTTTAGGCCCCCATTGATAGTTGATTGATATTGGGAACCACTATTTGGCTATGGTGTTGAATTATTATTGAGATACACAGTTATATCATTTAGAATGGGAAACCAAGTGGTGCCCATGTGTTCTACTCTACTCTTTTTTCATGGTTCATTAAATAGTTGACACTTGGTCACCCAAACTGGGGTGGTCAAGCCATGTGTGGCACTGTTCTTCCCCTAACAGCTTGTTTGGACTCCTCTTGATTATTAATTTCTATAAAAGTAGTTTTCACTTGTTATAGGTGGAATGAAAAGTTTTTTTCCCATTTTTGAATGTTTCTTTGGTGATCCATGTTTGGATACTAATGTAGTTCAAGGGTGAACTTGTATTTTTTAAAATCCTTAATTTGAGAAATAAATGTGTTTTGTAAAAACATTTATTTACAATCATGGTTTTTTGATTAATTGGAAGAGTGGACTTCCATGTTCTTATTAAAAATTATATTAAAATGTAATCTTTCCTTATTATATTTTAAAATTAGGTGTTTCAAAAGATATTGTATTTTTTAAAAAATATTTCAATGTTTTTTCAAATACAATTAGTTTGGATATTAATTTTTGGATTTTTGGTTTTCATTGTGGAATTGATTTTAATGGGACTTTGTGTATTTCTTTTTTTGGAAATTTATATTTTCTACCAATTTTGGTTTCTTAGTATCCTTAGTTTTTTGGACAAATTTTGGAGAGAAAACATAGTAGGGGATGATTACAAAATTACATTAAAAATATTATATTTCAACAAAAAAATTTCTCTTGGGGTAAATTTTTCTTGCCTCATTTGAAGTATTTTTTCTATTGATTTCCAGTTTGTAAGGAAATCTCATAGTTTTTGTTTTAAGGCATCCCTTGAGCTCGTTTATGTATTTTTTTTCCCTTCAATTGTGTTAAGGTTTTCTATTATTTTGATGCCTACCAAAACTCCAAGGAGAGAAGGGGACACAAAACATTCATTTATATATTATGAAAAGATGGGGTTTAAAAAGTTTTATGTGACCCGCAATTCCCTTGGGACACCTAAAGCCCCTTAGGTAATATATATTTAGAGATATTTGGTCTATTATAGATAAACCAGTGCGACTTTTTGGTTCCTACTTTATTACATGAGGGAATTGTTTTTAATCATGGATTTGGGAAGTGGTATTGAGTTTGATACTTTTGAAGATGGTTTGGTTGTTATGGTACTTTTAATTTATATTTTGTTTCATTGGTTTCATGACATTGGGTTTTGTTTGGTTTTTTGGATGTTTTTTCCTTTTAGGGTGTTATTTTTGGATAATTCTTTTTGGGGGTTTTTTGATGGATGGTTTGAAGGTTGTTTTACCAATTTTTTGTTCCATTGAAAAATACACACCCCCTCTCATCTTCTTGGGAGTTTTGAGGATGGTTTGTGATTTCCATTTTTTAGCATCATTATTTAGTAAGACCTAACTAGGTGATTGTGGGTTTCAAAATTATTTAATTTAAGCATATTGGTGTTCATTTATTGGGTTTTATAGAGGAATTTAGGTGTACTATTATGTAAATTAAGGCTATGTTTTACCTGTTGAGTGTGGTATACTAACCACTGTGTGGGTGTGGGTCTTTTTTGGGATCCACTATGTAAAGGTAATTTAGTGTTTTAACCTAGGTTATCTGCATATATCGTGATCTAATGTTAGTGATATTGTCTTTATTTTAATTATCTTATGGATTTTCTTCATTCCCTCTGTTTAGAAGTACTTGTGGTTGAGAATGTTTTCCTCTCATGGATTCATGGTTGTTATAAGATGAGGTTTTATGTAGGTTTTATTTTATTACACCATATTATATGAACTCTAAATGGTTTGGAGACCATGTTATGTCTCCCATTTCTAATAAGATATCTTTTTTGGGTACCTTGTTTTGGTTATTCTTATAGATGTTTGGTTCTCTTATGTTTGATCAGTTTTATTGGTTTTGATTATTTTTGTGGTTGGATTTGTGGTAGTTATATGTTGAGTGGTTCATTTAGTTAGATCCTTTTTGATATTTTCCACTTTCTAAATATTTTCTTTCGAGTGGGACTTTCTTGTGGGGAAGTTTTTATTTTAGGGATTTTGTGGAACCCCTCATGTCACTACATTCTTCTTTTTGTATTCTTTTGAAAATTTGATGTTCAATTTCTATTTCCATGGAGTTATAATTCATAACTTGGATATTTTTTATGTTTTCCTTCTATTTACAATTAAAGAGAATCGTTAGAGAGAAACAATGATACCTCCCTTCATGAAGATATTTTCCAATTCATTTTGACCAGTGAATAGTTTGTCAGCATGGGTTGCACATGGTTATGTCCAAATAGTATGGACCCTAGGAAAAACTATGTAGGGTATTTTGTGTGTATGGGTTAATGGAACACCCTAGGTAAATAAATAATATGAAATTTTTATATGTATCCCAATTTTTGAATAAAATTTTAATATTAATTTAAATAGAAATCTATGCTTGATGTCTTACCCAATACACAACAATGAGTTCTTTTGAAATCTTACGTTGCACTCTAATAATAAAATAATTTTATTTTAAATGGTAGTCAACACCTCGCCGTTGTAATGAAGGGAATGAACAGAAATAACTACAATGTGATTATATATGTTTTTCAAATATTTTTACTTTTTACAATAAATGTTAGAGGATTAAAAATGTGAATGAATCCAATTTTAAGCTTAAACATTCTAATATTCATTAAAAGGACGATTAAATTCCTTTTGATGGCGAACCTCTTTTAAATACACTTTTTGAAAATTTTATGTGTTATATTTGACAAAATAAAATACTTCTTTAGAATCGGGACATCAAAATTTACTTTGTGTAAATTTTTGGTATTTTTCTGATAATGTTCATTTTTTTAATGAATAGTGAAAAGTGTTGTATATTAATTCATAACCTCTTTTTAATCTAATTTATTTATATAACTAGATTATCTATTTAATTGGTATTAAAGTTAAATTAGAATATATTTTCACCATTTAAACCAATGGTGGTCATTTGAATTAATATCACTTTGAGATTGGACATAAACGAGTGTCAATCTTTTGATATATATTGTTTCTTAAAAACACGCTATTTGATTTGACAGCAGGATTTAATTATAAAATTAATTAATTCAACTTATATGTAATTTATTGGGTAAAATATAAATCATTTTTGAATTTGGAATATCAAATATAGCTTAGGGTGAATTTTTGGTATTTTTCTGAAAAACCTTAATTTTTGATGAATAGTGAAACCACAAAGTGGTAGTTAGAAAACTGATTTTTCATTTAAATGAAACTTTACCAATTAGGTGATATGAATTTAAAAAATCCAATATAAATTATTTTCATTATTAAGTAAAATGTAGTTGAATGGGATAAAAGTAATTTTTGGTTAAATGTAACTTTTATGTTTTATTAATCGCGATTAAAGGACAATTAGTGTGATTTAAGGTAAAAATGATATTATAATAAAATGAAAATATCTAGAAACTTGTCCTAACACTATTGGATGATTAATGGCCGACCAAGACAACCCATGGTTGTATTTTGTGGACCCCATGGAGGCACTTGGGTAAGATAATGACATTAATGCCTTTTATTTAAAGTAAAAGTAAAAAAGGACACAAACATGTATTGTTTTAATAAAACAATTTTTACATGGGGTTATACAAGTCATATTTTTGACTATAAATCGTCATTGGAAAGCTAAAAAGATTTAATATATCATATTATTTTTTTATAATTTTTAGACATTATATAAATTAAATTATTTATGTCATCATGATGATGCAGCGATTACCTCATTATTTAACGATTTAAATAAATTGAAAGGATAATGTAAAATCTAAGACCTAAACATTTCAAAAACCTGATTTATGGGTGGATATAGAACTATTATCACCTTATCCTTGAAATAAATCAATATGTGACCTCTAAAATATGAAACTCATTTGAAAATAATGTAACATTTTATACTTTTCCAAGAGTGCCCCGCCTCTCCTCTTATAAAAGGCCCCCACCTCTACCTCTTTACCCACACCTCTGAAGCCTTTGGCACGGCCAAGCTCTGATAATTTTGTATCTCCACATCACTGTCCTAATCCTAGAAGCCTTAACATAGGCAGGAATCTCTTCAAGAAACCCTTTTGGTTCAAACCAATGGGAGTTACCTGATTTTAAGGTAACATCTTCACTTGTGCTCTTTTGTTTTATTTTGATTCTCCAACCCCCTAAAAAATTATTATTCATTTCATTTGCAACAACACCAGTATATTCCATATACTATGATGTTTTTATAAGATTTATTCGAGCTACACTTACACACACATAAATCTAATGGTTAAATAACATACTGTTTCTATGGATGGTGAATTTATGCCTCACGAAACGATGATTGTTCAATATTCTTTTAACACCTTAAAAGGTTGCCATTAAGATGTCACTATATTAATATTTGATATATAATATGTTTATGTTTTCCTTAAGCTTCTTTATATTTAATTTATGACATACCTTTATGGTTTCCATTATGGGTAAACGTGATATCTTCATTTTAAGAAGTGCAGACCACCGCCCCCTCAAAGTGATTTGATTTGTTAATACCATATGTGGTACGTATAAAGGATAGATTTAATGATATTATATATGATTCCATACTGGAATTATAATTCTATTATGTATCATTATGCTTTAATTCCATTAAATATGAAGTAGAATTGGAAGTAGCGTTCATGCGTACGTACGGCTTCCCGTCTCCATGAACGGTGCATTTCATTTCTTACCTCTAAATGATTATGTAATATTATAAATGAATTTATATAATGGATATATATTATATATATTATATCTACATAATGAATATAATTATGGATATAATGTATATTTTACCCAATGAACAAACCTGTGATTATAAAGAGTTTATTTTTGACTCAAGTACCATGTATCGACAAAACGACCGTTATTAACATAAATGATTACATAATGTTCATAACATGGTAATAAGTGATATGAAAGGAATAATGAACTTGAAAAATGTTCTTAAGCAATTTGAAATTAACTCAATATTATTATTCAGGAGATTAATGAACGATCGATTCAATTCGGACATGAGGTAAGGGATCCTACCCCCATCTTTCTTTTTAAGTACACTCTTTTATGTCATTCCTTTTAAGATCATCATTCTTATGATTGGGATGTTATTTTATATTAATACTACTGTACATTTTATGTTCATATTATGAGAGACCCTATTTTCTCTCATCAATCCATTTTGGAAGTTTTCAGTGGCGTCGTTAGGCTGCCGAATTTTCGTAAGAGATCTAACCTCTCTCTTTCTTTTTAAGTACTCTCTTTTATGTCACTTCTTTTAAGATCCTCTTTGTTATTTTGGGGGATGTTATTTTATATTCCACTTTCTGTAAATTTTATTTTAATATGATGAGAGACCCGATTTTATCTTATCAATCCATTATTGGAAGTTTTAAGTGGCGTCGTTAGGCTGCCGAGTTTTCATAAGGGATTTTTCATCTCACTTTTAGTCCTGTGAGATTTATGCTACATTTGCCACCATTTCCTTTGAGTGGTGTATTACTTCCCATTATTATACTATTTGTGTCATATAATTTCATTTATGGGTATTTACATATTCATTGTATGAACCTTCTTCAATGGGGTGTACGTTTTGAAATTTACCCAAGTCGGTAAGGGAACCTTTCACCCTCCTCTTTTTAAAAGACCTCTGTTGTTATGTCTTTTAATTCACATAATATTATGTTGGGATATGTTCTTCAATATCCTTATTGATGTAAATTTTATGTACAAGTGATTAGATACCCTTTTTATCTCTCATCAACCCATTTTCTAAATTTTGAAGTGACGCCGTTAGGCTGTCAAATTTTTGCAAGGGAACTTCTTAACCCAATTTTGATTCTTTGGGATAAACTTGTATTCCTTGAATATGTCGTTCTATGAATATGTGTGAATAACCTCTGATTTTTTTACACTTAATATCCACTAATATCCGGTGTATTTGTTTTTCACATATAATTATGTTATTGATTTATCCTTAATCCAAGGATAATGTCTTTGTAAGGGACTTCGTCTCGATCTCCTTTCATTAAGGCATATTTTTGTTTCAATACAAGGCTTTCTTTTATACGGTGTATAATACACTTTTAATTATACTTTTATTCGAATGGAATCTTTTCTATACAAATAGTTTTACTAAACGACAAAAAGTATGTTTCTTTTTAACGTACGCGGTGACAATGACCTTCCTGCCGCTGCGAGTATTATTTGATCTTTGGCTTCCTCAACAAGACGTTATATTTTTAAAAGTAAATAAATACCATATACTCTTTTTCGGTATTGAAAATGGTTTTGATAATATATTTTTTATGTCAATATATTTATGTGATATATTGTGCTTGAACTATGGAAATGTTTTCTTTCTATTATATTTGTTTTATGTGTTATGATTTTATAATGGTACTTGGACATTTTATGGGTGGTTATGTGTTAAACCATATGACAGTTACTGTCGTGAATACTAAGATAGGTGGTTACGTTCTAACCTCTAATGCATTGGGTGTGGAAGTAGGCCGTATGGCTATTTCATTAAGTGATATGTGTGGAAGTAGACCGTATGGTTATTCCATTTAAGTATGTTTATGTCCCAAGTTACCTTTATATGTTATGTGTTCTTTATATGGGTTTTTTTATTTTAATATTTTGGTTAAAAAAGGGGTAAGTAATGATCTTTTATTCAGTGAAGTGTTTTTTTTTTCTACTTCATAAAAGTGAAAATTATTACTTTGATAAAGTATTTTTGGTTTAGTTGTTGTTTTGAAAAACTAACAGTTTTCCTTCTTTGTGTATCCTTTACTGGGCTTTTTATGCTCATCCCATGTTTTTGAAAATGTTTTCCATAGTACTTAAAGTTGAATAGGGTCAAGGATGGGATCAAGGAAAGACATTCTATCTAAAATATGGAAATAGACATGTTTCTTTTTAAGAGTTTTTTTATTATTTTGTGGAAACTTAGTAGAAGTGTATACTTTTTGATCTTTGAGATGTAATAGTTATGTCCTAATTCTCTAAAACTCTAAACCTGAAAAGATCCTCAATGTGAATTATTCATTTAATTCAATAATAAGTGATGTTTAAGGCTGGGGCCTTATAGTTAATATGTACACTTCTCATATAGTTTGGTAAACTATGTGGTAAGGGTTATTTAGGCCCTATGATTCTTGACAAATCCATTTTCATGGATTTCACATAATTTTTCAAACTATACGGAGAACCCCAAGAGGTCCTGTGAGTTTGGGGATAGTACATAATTGAGGATCGTGATTTTTTAATTGTGAAGCCTATCAGGATTAACCATGTCTATATGTTATTTTTTGAAGTAGTTTCACCCACACTATTAGTGAATGGTTTACCTAATTGTGTGAACAAACCGTGAGAGTTGACCAAGTGTTTAATTTTTTTGGTAATTTCGAAATTTCCCTCCCAAATTAAGAGGTATTTCACCCCTATTCTCCCCCACACATTTAATACGGCCCTATTGGATCCAAGAAGGATTCCCAGCCTCCAACATCTTGGAATCTCATCCTATAATTGGCCTTTTTCAAGTGGTTTCAGGCGATTCTTCCAATATTTCCCACCTAATTATTTCTCCAACTCTACTATGTTAGTTTCAACTTCCCAAATGAACCCTAAATAACATATGGATTGATTATAGGGCTCTATGTGGATTATTTTATGTATATTTTGGGGTCTAGGGGTTTTAGTCATCATTTTTAGTCCTAGGGGTGCGGTCTCCATTGAAGGTGGAATGTTAGGGGATGTTTCAGCTTAGTTCACACTTATTTGAGGTAGCTGCTAATATTAAGTTGTTTCCTTTTGGAATTAAAATATTATTGGGCTTTTTATGTTACCCTTTTATATATATATAAATATTTGTGACAACCTTATGATTATTTTGAACCATTTCATTATGTTTCTAGGTTCCCATAATATTTTTTGTATGTAAATTCCATGTTTTACCATTTAAAATGGAATGTTTTATTATGATAAATTAATAGTTAAATAGTTTATGGGTTTTTAAAAAGTTTTTCAAGATTTGAAATGGGTTTTATCCTATTATTGGTTATAATTGACTGAAAAAAATATTTTTAAAGGGAATTTTGTTTTCAATTGAAGTGTGGACCTCAAAATAATTTGTAAAGGGGAGATTTAATGTACTTCAACAGGTGATATGAAAGGCGGGTGTAGTTTAAAACTTTTTTAAATACCATGATGGATTGTTTCAAATGGTGTAATGGGTAATGGTTGGCCTTTTAGTATTGTTTTGGTTTTCAAATAGAAATATCCTTTTTTGTATGGTATCTCTAAAATGTTTTGAAGGAAAAAAGTTATTTCTTTAATCCTCTTAAAATATTTTAGGGGGTATTTTACGACAATTGTGATGGAAATAATTTCATTTCCATGTTATAGTATCTCCAATAAGAGATACATTTTGTATGGGTTACTTTTAATCATTTTAAAATTATTAGGCGTTTTCCATCATTTTATAAGTAGGGTTTGGAATTTATTTTATGAAATATGAAATAGGATAGTATCCCAATAATTTTTTACTTTAATAGAGTGGTATGTTTGTTATTTAATGAAAATGAGTTTTTATAAATGGTGAAAAACACCTTTTATAACCCTTTGATTATTGGGTTCATGGGATGGCATGTGATCCCATTGGGGGATGTTTATATGTGACGCATTTTATTTGATTTTTATGTTTGTTTTGCAGAGGGATTATTTTTTTGGGAAGAAGGTAGTTTGTGTATTTATATAAATTTTCTATCTCTCACTAAGATTGAATCATGATTATTTTTAAACACCTCTATTATATCTTCATTGTATTCCTTTAAAAATTGTGTAGGTGGATTAGTCGGTTAAATACCAGACGAGGGATGGTGATTTGGTGTGTTTCCCCCCAGGACAGAGAAATCCAATTATGAGAACATTCACCCCAGAGGTCTAGTGTTATCATCTGTGATTGGGGATAAATACCACCCCAATGGGGAATTTGAGTTCTAAAGGAGAAACATGGGATCCTACCCACACATTTTTATCTCCATTTTATCCTCCACCTATTTTTAGTAACATTATGTTCCACGGTTTATCCTAGGGTTATTCTGAGTCATTGTAGTGAATGTTTAGATATTTTTGGATAGTCGCATGATACTACAATTCTTTAGATAATTTTATGGGATTTCCCTTGTTCTTCAATTATATCCCAAGTTTCTTGGATTTTTTATTGGCACGTTCGTATTGATCATTTTTTCTTATTATTGTGTGACTTTATCATAGCGATGCGTGTTTCAGACAACCTATTTTGTGTTTTTTACACATTTATGATTTCTTTAAAGTATTTTTGAAATGGGTTTTCTTTAAAAATTTCTTCATCTAGTTTTATATATTAAGGTAACCATTTTAATTTGTATAAAACAAGTATTGGTTGTTTCTCATAAATTTTTCTAGTGTTTGTGGTCTTAGAATGGATTACACATATAGATTTGTTTTCATAATGAATATGTTCAGTTTTGGGGAATAAAGTAAATTTTTTTTTCGTGGTTTATTTAATTTTATTATTTTATAATAATTATATATATATATATATTACATTATATAAACATTTTCAAACTAGAATTAGTGAATTTCCTTATTAAACTAATTATATTCTTTCGGTTGGTTTTGGTGATCTACTATGATTTTTCTCTCATACCTACAATGTTTTAGGTTCCAGGTTTTCAAATGGATCCTTCTTGTCCATTTTGGATGATGTAGCGTGAGTTAGGTCGTAGTGAAAAACTATATGTTGTGTGGAATTTGTTCAGGTTTAACTCATGTGGGATTGTTTTCAGAAGAATTATTTTGTTCATTTTTACTCGTACTTATCCTTCCTTAATGTATCTCTTTTTTGTATGATGTTGGTGTATATTAAATTGGGTTGTATCATGTTATTTGGTTATGACTTGTTATCATGCTTCTAATTTATTTTGGCTTAGGAATTTTTTTATTCCATATTTTTATCTATGATCTTGGAAAATAAATTCCCAATGGAGTTTCTATGATGCTCTAATGCTTGTATCCAGCCCATGGGTATTAAGAACACACTTCATGCCTTATGGAGGACCAAGTAAGTTATGTGGGTAGATGGAAGCCTAGGCTAGTTTTTAGTAGTTATCTTGATGTTTGGAGCCTTTAGAGTATGTTTAATTAAATAATCATGATCATATTATTTTGATTGTGGTGAAATGGGAAACAAATGAGAAGTGGCATGTGGATATATAGCTTCAAGATGATGGTTTTTATTCCCAAGTTTCTCACCTATAGATTTCAAAAAATATCAATACAACACATCCTGGTTGTTTTCTATAGTGTATGTTATCTTATTTGTGATTGAAATTGCATATGTGGGGTTCTCATTTATGATGAGTATGAATATTCTGTTTCCATTATACTTATTGTTTGAGAAACTGTTTTATAATTCTTATTATCTTAACATGATATAATTTTTAATCAAAACATAGTGAACATCTTGATTAGTATCTCTCCTAGAGTTTGTGTGGAATCATAATATTAATCATAGTAGAGTAATTTGACTCAAATACTTCTTCCCATGTAACGTTCATAAAGCACAATTTTAAAGGTGGGGAGTGTAACAGCCCAAAAAAAGTTATCCATAGCAATGAACCATTTTTATATGGATTTATGAGGTTCATGTTTCTAATTTTCCATATATAGTTTAATGAACATTAAGGTAGCGCAGGGTAATGGGGGTTCATTTTTTTCTATAATCTCATAATTTAGTAATATGCTTCTAAAAATGTTGTGCTTTAGGATTACCCTAAGTCAATAGTCTTTCTCATATAGAGGAATATCAGGGGAAACATTGTAGGTGTGTGCTATAAAATAGAATATCCATTTCATAAATGGTTATTTCAAAAGTTTTATTAGATCCTGAATCACCATATATATATCAAGTATATGCCAATATGGGTTATTTTTTTCCTAAGATTTTTTTTTCAGCTTTACAGTTTATCATCCAATGGTGTGTTCTTTTCAAGGGTGAAAACATTTAAAGGATAGTAGGAAGTTGAGATGATTATTTTATTGATCGAGACATATAATATTTTTTAGTTTGTAGAGTCTCAAGTCCCCGAAAGGGTAAAATAGTAAATTCACCATAGAAAAGGACCTAAATTTGTTTTATTACATTAGATTTAGAACTTGGTGTTCATCCTACAAATAAAATATTATAATGTTCTGATCTACATGGATGTTATGTAATAATTGATATTTGATAATTAATAATTACCAATTCAGTAATCTCAAACAATAACATATAATAAATTATATAATGGACTAAAATAAAAATATCTTGTATTCATATGATATTAGGTGTTTTCCCTAGATTTGGTATTAATTAAGTTATTTAGTATCAAACCACGGCTTGATAATTTTTAGGTTTTTATTTAAAACACTAAATTATATAATAAAAAATAAAATTTTATTATTTATTATTTTATAATTTTGAGGTGGAAATTTTATGGACACATGGATGTGATGTAGTGTATTAGAATATTTCTAGAGAAAAAATTCTATATTTTTTTTATTTTTATTATAGTGATTTATGATGGGATTTAATGGTTGGTTTAACATGTGATCAATGACCGAAATGAAAGGGATCAGAGGATAAATATTACAGGTCCTTTATTTTACCAATAGTGTCATTTTATTCTTTAATAAATCACCTTAATAATAAACTTCTCTATTTCTTCCTCGTGGAAGGAAAATATCTATAATGAATTCTTTCTATTCATTACTCAATGGAATTCATTCATTGGGAGAATGTGATGAAATGTACATTGAAAAATATCCATCTGTACAAACTAATGATGATAAGAATTTTTATGTGATTAATCTACTCCGATAGATATTAAATTTTATTTATTTTTATATTCCACATTCTTCATGTTTTGAATATCCCTCTCTGAGATTGAACCTCAAAAAATTATTTTTTATAGTAGTGAGATATAAGTATTTATTAATAAATCAGAAAATATAAAAAATTTATATAAGATAAATAAAAGATGGTTTTTACAAAATAGATTCATATGACTCTAAAATTTTATTATTTATAGGTTATAACATTGGAAATTCAATTCCATTTGTAATTATCACAAATGAAATTTTTTTTGTGAAAATTAAATTTCATGATTATAATGTGATTATATTAGTATAGGGTTTTGAGGTATACTAACAATAATTTAACTATTATTATTATTTTTCTCAGTGGATCCTTTCGAAGTTTAACATTTAAATATGGAATATAATTTTTATATGAATAAAATACTATTCCCTTTCTTCTATATTTCTATATTTTTTATGTCTAATGATATTTTTATTATTTTAACTACTATATTTTCATTAATTATTCATGGTCAGGTCATGAGTAATTTTTTTTGAATAACAATAAAAAAAATTTCTCCAATATTACTATATTATCCATGAAGGATTGTGAAAATCATATGGTGAATGATGATTTTAGATAATGAAAAAAATTAATCGTGAGTCATTCTGGTGTAAATGTTCTCTTATTATTAAACTTTTGGTTACCATCATCCCACATTCATTGATGATCATGTAATTAAATACATCCATGGGTGATCGAGCTTCCCACTGGCCACCATTAATTATATATATTCCTCATAAATATTTACATGATGGTTTAGTTATGATTTTATTGCATGAAAATGGGGCTGGGACGATGTCTTTTGATAATTTTTTATTAATTCTGGTGTTAAAAAATGTTGATAATAATAATGATCAATGGAAATGAAAACTTCCCTGTGAGATCCAAAATGGTATGATGGATGTTCCAAGTATAATGGATTCCATTGATAATGAAGGCGTGGAGAGAGGAGGAGGCAAGAATAGTGCTTGTAATAAAAAATTTATGTTATGGTGATCCATAATTTTTTTTGACTACATGACATACAGTCCCTTATCACTCATCTTTTATATCATAAACTAATATTTCATCATTTTAGTTAATTCCATGAAAAAATGTACCCACCAAATCGTTCCATGTGACTTGAACACGGTGATCAAAAGGTTTTACAAGATATTAAATAGCATACACTTTGTGACTATAGACCACCCAATATGTAATGTGGGATGGAGAACATTAGTGTGTACTCCACATAAACTCACAATTAACACAACATACCCACATTTCAAGTGTACCACTATACATTTTGATTATTTTGAAAAATGTGGAGAAATATTTATAGGATTTAAATTACCGGTAACTATCAAAAACTCACATTTTCATAATCTCATAGAGATACCACTTACTATATGCCTAGAGAGTTCCCTTAAAGTGTTCAAATAAGTACAATTATTCTAATACTTAGGTTACTATACATTGTTTACTATCATTACATGTCATGTACTATGTTCCATGACAAATATTCAACCTCCAATAGAATCCCAATTTTCTGGAGAGACTCACATTCCATGTAACCGAATTAGATCCAGCATTTATGGTAGATTCACACAAGTAGAATTCGAAAAAAAATTAATATATTCCTTCACTGATCATATATTTCATGTATGCTACTTGGATATTAAATGTACTTTTATTGTTCTAGCATTCTCTATATATTTATGATTGAGTTATAGTTTTGGGTATATGAGTATTCCATTCTAGAAATTATTCTATATATAGTGTGATGGTTTAGTAATCTTTATCATATATGGAGCATTACTCATGGGATTTTTTTGTTAAGTATCATAGATTTATAGATATTTCTAGATAAGACATGGGGTTGGTATCCCTCATCTAAGGATAATATCTCAAGGTCACAGGTACTCCATAAATCTTGTTGAGTATGTACCCTCAGATTGTGAAACGGTGTAGGTTTTCCACTTATGCAGTCAATTACTCTCTTGGGTGATTTATAATACACATATCGAGTCATAGGTCCTCTATAATGATTAGTAATCCCTTGAATGAGGTATCTTACATCAAGGAATGGGTCTACTATTATTTATACTACTAATTGATTATTCTTATGTTAAATTAACGAGGTAGTTTAGGTACACTAGATTATATAATGCTCTTGTTACTCCAGATTCATTTTTTGTGGTAGACTTCTATAATGGTGAACTTTTGATTTTGATGTTCATGTCTTTAACGGGTCATATTCCCAATCCTTACTTCTATAGTGGTTATGTGAGGATTTTATGGAAATGTAAATTTTTTATTATATGGATTCTTTGACATTCATCGTTTTATTTGGTTCTTTATCAATGAGTAATTGAACTATGGTTCTTTGAGGATTCTCCATATCACCCTTGATCACAACCAAGGAGTGAATTATATCTAGGTTGTGAACATGTTACACTATAGGTCTTGTACTAATATTAGTATCCCAAAATAAATTTATGAAATAATTAATCATAGATATAAGATATGTTATGGTGATAGGAGACATAATTTTGTTCTTGTATTTCTTTCCTATATCGAATATCTAGGTTTTCCTTATCTCTTTTAGTTTTCGATTACTCTCTTATACCAATGGTTTCAAGCAATAATTTTTTTTATTTAATTTTTAATTTTTGGGTGCCATAATAGGTATATATATACTCAACCAAACAATTTCCTTATGATCAAATGGGTTGTGTCTATGCAAATGATGCATAGTTTGTATTTGGTCTTGTTGATCATAGAGCTAGAGTAGTATTACAGAGTAAATACTTGGTGGAATTTCTTGGTCCATAGAGGTGGAATTTGAAGTTGGTGGACACTCTATTATACTCCTTAGTGTATGGTGGTTTAGAGAGACTCTTCTCAGTATTCCCTTCTATGGGGAGATGGTGTTACCTTTGTACATGACTATTGAAAAGTTTGGTCTTATCATTTTTATTGACAATATATCAGGGTTTCTCACATCGTGTATCATTATATAGTTCATTTGCATACATCCATTGTTATAATGTCAACTTTTTAATTTATATTGATATCTATTATAGTTATGTTCAATATTTTTCGTTGCAGATATATGTATATATCATGTTGTTATAGGATGAGGCCTCCCATGTTTTCTTATTCTCACTTAGTATTAGTCTCCAACCCTTGTTTTATTATATATGGGATTAGGGTGGAACAACCGTCTCTTTTCTAAAGAGGAGGGGTCTCGGTGGGTTAGTTTATATCATAAAATTCATTTAAAACACCAAGTAAGCCGGATTTTTTTCACATTTTCTCTATTCAATATGTAAGATCATCCTAGAGGTCTTCTTGGAAAAATTTTTGTCGTATTCCCTATCTTTATGGATTCTATCATGCCTATTGAGTCTTGTAAATGTTCCATTGAAGGTAATTAGTCTCTCTATCCGTCTTATTCTCTTATTCCCTCTTCTATTTATCTTCAATTTTAGAACAATATTTTTTGATTCTGGTAGAAATGTAAGTGAGGTGTGTGAAAGATATAATGGGTTTTTTATTAGGTATTACTCAATTATTTTAGGGCTCATAACCCTATAGAATCGTACTTTATTGACTTTTGACAATTTTATTTGAGGTATGTAGATCCTTTCATCTCTCATGGTTTATAAATACATTAGTGTGTCAGTTGAATGTATGTATAATATCTACTTCAATTATAATGATTGATTTAAAAAATATGTTTGGGTAATTTTTCAGAACCATTATTTACATTAAAAGTGTAAATGTTATTGTTTTTTTTTGAAAACTCAAATTTGATTCTGAAATTTTTTTAGAAAATAATGTATAGTTCAAGTGTTTGAAGGTATATTATAGTGAACTATAAAATATAATGTTAATTTTTTTATCTTATGGGTTTAAATGGTTTTATACAATACTCTTTAGAATGAATTCTTTGAGTAAAACTACATATGTAAGAGAAAAAATCCATCATGAGGTAGATAAATTCCATTGTAAATTAAGTGATTGTAACTTGGTTCATAGGTAAAGTGATGACATAGATATGAGGGATTATGTTTTTTCCTAGAGGGGTACCCGAGTTATCTTATTTTATTTTTTTTATGTTCTATATTAATGAATGGGTTTTTGAATGAGTTGTGTGGTGTGATTTAGGGTGTGTTTAGTATAGGAGATAGTGGAAATGTTTCATAGTTTATTTTTATTCATTATTGACGTTCCAAATTCAAATTATTTAGATGTTTTCTTGTTTTACATATTTCTTTATAAATTCATTATTCTTTTAAAAAAAATTTATGGGGTGGAGAATGAACTATTTTTCTAAAAGTTATAACCAAAATTTTATTTTCACATGAATGGGACATTATGGGTGTATCTTTCAGAAATATTATTTTATTATACTCACTAATTTCATGCATATCATGTTTTTTATATATATGTTGTGTGATGTGGCCTAATTAATAGAATAATTCTATTTTAATTTATTATAAAACATAGTAAAACAAAATTGAGGTTTGAGGTGTTAGACCATGTAAATGTTGTCGTATGGACTCTTTTTTATTGTGGGTTACTTAATGGGGATTCTTGGGTTCCCTTAATAGATTATTAAATTACTATTTTGAAAATTACTATTTAGGATAAATTTACTCAATATTCTTTTTTCTTATACATGTTTATATATACATTAAGGCATTTTTTGGTTCTATTTAAAACATTGGATTGCTTAATTGTTTTTTAGAAAGTGATACATTACATGAAAATTTAATTGTGGAATACTAAATTTAAATTTTCACTAAGTTATATGAGTGAATTTATGTATTAATGGATAGATTATAGTATGTTTCCTCTAATAAAAATATGGAAATGTTTTTTATTCAACTATAAATTTTAGTTTTCATAAAAAATTCTGCCAATCCATGATGAATTTTGTTTAAAATTTCGATATGGATAGTTAGGTACATTTTATGGAAAATCATCCACCTACTGTATAATTTTTCCTCTCCACTTCTTCATAGACTTTTTTTATAAGAGGGAACACTACAAATGTCATGTGAGATACCTAAATAGAGTAGCAAGTTATGTATCTTGGTTTCTTGATTAAATTTATAAAATTTTACAATAAATTAAGGTCTATAAAATGATAAATCCCTCTAACATATATATAATTACCATCCTACTAAATACACATCATCTTGCAAAGATACTAAAATACAAAAATAAATTGTAAAAAAAATAAAATCTCTAAACTCACTTTTTATTCCTTTATTTTCATATAAGAAATGTATATTCCATTTCTTGTACAAATTTTTTTAATAAATTACATTTTTCATAGTCAGGATGTCTATCAGGTTCAGGATATTATCAACCCATAGTCATTGTGTTAATATTTTTTAATTTTCTTCTGGTATTTTTAAAATTTGTGAATAATTTATGTTTCTAATTTTTTAATGTATCATTATGAATCACTTAAACTATTTATTTTATATTTTGTATGTGGTGATGCATATGTATTATTTATTTATTTGTTTTTATATTGAATTTTATGATTCTCATACAAATCAGGTCACAATTAAAAATTTATACCTTGTGAAGGAATGCATAATTTAATAATGCTTCCGTTTTTTTATTATTATGGAATAAGATTATGGAAGTGGGGATACATTATCCAAGTTGTTATTAATTTAAATGGTGTCAATATTCTTGATAGGTGATTTCCAAAATTATTGAGGATGGAAATATAATCTAAATATATATTAGGTATATGCGTAGTATTTCATTTATTGAATAATTATGTCTATGTGTTGGATATACTAATGTTTTTTATAAATATCTCAATATTTTATATGTTCTAATTCTCACAAAAACCCTATTTCATTTACTAATAAACTAATTTTAATTGATTTTAAGATATTTTGATTTTCCCCATATGTAATATTTCATTTCAGAAGAATTTGGTTAAATTTTTGTTTTTCAAATTCATAAAAAATTCAAAAGAAAATATTTTACAATACTATAAAATATCATACAAGGTGATAATTTATCATACAATCTGAAATTGTGCATATTCTACAAAAAATATATTTTATTTCAAATGAGATAATCTTATATATTGATAAACATCTTTAGCCTAGATTTCAGATTCCAGAAAAAAAAATTAACCTACAAATATTTTACAGATTATTGTATTACAATTCATGATTTTGAAAAAGGTAATTATCATATAAAAATAAGTGTTCAATTTTTTTATGAGTAAAGGAAGTAATTTTTCTAATATTTAATAAAGTAAAATATCATAAAAAGTTCATAATTATCCTACAATGGTAAAAAAAATTATATTAAGATAGAAATTATCTTATGGAATAGTATATGAAGTTCTTTTATCCTACGGTTATATTATTATCTGATGAACTGATGAATTATAATATGATAAGGATTTTCTTATGAATTATATGATTTCTTTTAAAGTCAAAATATTTTTCGATATTTTGATTTATGAATTTCCCTATATCTTACAAGGTTTTGGAGAGAAAATGACATATAAATAAGATAATTCCCTTCAATGTTCTAGTCAATAAAAGTCAACATTTTATCATTACTTATTCACTCTTTCAGGGTATCTATTACTATTACAAGAATTTCGATAAAGTTGATTCCTACTTTTCTCATGGTAGGAATTTTTTGTGGATAGATATAGATAATTTAATTAAATAATGCATCTATTTATGAGAAATTGTATAGTTCCAATGATGCTTTCATTATAGTCAACACTGATATCTATGATTATTATTTTTGGAATAAAAGGACGCACTCAAGAATAGAGCTGGTATTTTTTTGTAATTCTATATACTCCTGACCTTTGGAGTATATATGGAGTTTTAAATTAAAATTAAAATATATAGTGTAATGAGAAAATAAAGAACACTCAAGAAATAGATATATATATTAAGAACTAAAATGGTACCTTAATTCTCTACACATAAAACCCATTCATTATTTTTATATAATGATTAAAAAAATTAAGACTTATATTCTTCAATGAACTCAGTTGGAGTCAGGATATCTTCCACATTAAATATTTTAAGATTTATTCTTTTTATAGATGATCATATCACTTTTTCAAGTTTCTTATTATAAATTTTAGTTCAATTTTTTTCTCTATTATATATCATTATATTTTGTAAAGTGAACACTACATGACCAATTTTTATAAAGGGTATGGATAGATCTTGATAAAAGTGACAAACCCATAAAATTAATTGGTCACTTTTTTAGATGTTCTAGTTTCTTGCAATAAATTTTTGAGGACCTATGTAAAGTAAATGTACAATGAAATTCACCAATATCATGGAGAGAGCACTAGTGGATTGGACTAAGAGATTCATTTGCCTCAAACCACTATGAATCATTCATGTTATGTTCTACCCTTTTATTTTTTTTATTTCTACTATCTATTTGATAAAATACTTAAAAAAATAACAAGGGTTAAATTTTTTTTGGGATTAAATTTTCTATAACTCAATTCACCCCCCCCCCCTCGTGATTGATTGTGAGACTCCCTTAGATTAAATATTTTTATAAAAGGATAAGAATCCTGATTTATATACTCTAAGATGTTGGACTCATGAAAGATCATTTTTAAATGGCCAAAATGGTTAACAATAAAGATGTGATGCCTATATTTAGGTATCCATATTCCATTGGATAAAACTATGGATACGCGAAGTATCAAATGATAATTTATCTGAAAATACTTGTCTAAATGTTATTTTAAAATCATTAAATCCTTAATTAATTCTTGATTGTAAACTAGAGAAACATTATTTCACTATATAAAATATATATGACATAAAATCCATGGTTATGCATATGATAATATGTTCATTAGTTCTTAATGAGTACAAATGTGTTTAAAATTCAATAAAAAATAATAATTATGGATAACCATATCCTTTTCTTATAAAACAACTAGAAATGAGAGGAATCATAGATACAACACTATCAAAAAAAATCATACTTTTAGAATGATTGATAGAGATTGGGATACTTATATGAATGGAATGTTGACTAAAATTGTGAAAAATGTGTTTTCTTTAGCTAATCATAATCCAGAATCCAATATATCAATTAATGTTTATATAGTTCTTCAAAAAAATTGAGTTTGATTTTAGATTCCTTTGGAAACTATAATGTGGAAGAAATTATCAAAATAAAAGAAACTATTTTAACACTCATGATGTATGAAGATAATATTGAAATTGAGATAGTAAAATACAATATTATAAAAATATATAGTTCCTCTTTAAATTAATATACTTCATTGTAGGATATGAAAAACAAAAAGAAGTCATTTTAATGCCCATATGATGAATAAACTTCAAGAAATTCAGATTCAAATTATGTCATTACTCAGTTTTCCAATATTTATAAGAAATTATACAATAATATAATTGGATTCATGAAATAATTTAACATGTACAGTAAATTTTACAGACAAACCAGATAAATATTATGCTATAGATAAAATAATATTAGTCATATCATGACTAATTTCACCCATTGTAAAGAGAATAAAACATATATAATGAATTATAATAATAAATAAAACTATAATAAGGACAATAAAAAAAGTATTGCTTCCTGGAGTGACTTATAGTAACATATTGATAACTCCATTTATAATAATTAAGATAAATTATCTAATAAAAATAAAATTATTTTCGTCCTAGAACAAACTGATATAGTTTATTCTTCTTCATATAATTTCTTAAAATCTAAATCTAGAAATTATTCTTTTGATGAGTTAAATGAATAGTATTATTTCTTAGAAATTAGATATGAATAATTAGATGAAAATAAAATGTATATTATGAAATCTTATGATATTTTGTCAAAAGAAAAAAAAATTAAATATCCCTATCGATTTTATAATTGAAATCTAGTTTAGAAATATTAGGATCTAATTGTGTTATACATGATAAAAAAATAAATGAATTAATGGTTTAGGTAAAAAATTAAAGGATGTTGTTAATGGTTTTATTAAGTGGGGAACAATCTAAATAAAATATTTTGTGGGATTTAACCACATAATGAAAATTATGGAATAATAACTAGAGGGGAAAACCCAAGTAATATAGAAATTATTTTTTACATAATTCCAAAAAAACAAATATTAATAAAATAAAATTTTTCTATTTTGGAAAAAAATTTAATTTTGAAAAAGATTATTTTCTATGATATAATTAAATATATAAAAAAATAAGTCATTTATTCCTGTAAAATATTCAATATCTATATCAAAAAAATATCAAATGTAGGATAATATTTGTGTTCTAAAATCCTTTATAGCTAGAACTACTGGACCCAAGTTATCTGGGTTAAAAACAAGTTTCTTGGTAAAATAATTTCAATTTTGAAAAATAATCAACAACATAAATGAAAAATAGTTTATGTATAGGGGTTGTTTATGGAATATGGGAAGATATTCTTCCAACATTCACTCACACACTAAAATCTATGAAGGATATCACATATTTTTTGAAAATTAAAAGGATAAATGTTTATTATTTTTTTTTTAATATTACCATTCAATCCTTATCAAAAAAATACATTATATTTAATCTTTAAATAACAACATGATAATTATATCTCAAATTAATGATAATGGAAATTCTATTTATTATGCTAACAATGAATGTACTATTTTTAACAAAATGTTTCTTAGATTTATCACACCAAGAAATGAAAATGAGTACACACTATATCATCATTATTTTTTAAAGAAAAATGTGAATAATTTCAATATTAAAATTAATAAATAGTGGATATTTAATAGGAGGCAGACACATTGTAATATTTATTAACTTAATAAAGTGGATATTGAAAATATGATTTTGGAATTTCCCGAAGGAGGATCTCATAAAAAGAAATAATGAGATGCATTCCATTTATGGAATCAACAAAAATCATATTTTATTCCAATTAAAGAAGATAATACATCCAAACCACTTGAACTTATTCACATGGATCTATTAGGACATTATAGAACTGCAATGATATATAGACAATCCCTTTTTAAATTTTTGATTAATTATTTATAAAGACTTAATTAGGTTAATTTCATGAATCATAAAAGTGAAACATATGGTGTTTCAATTAATTTTTTTAATCTTGTTCAAAAATGAAAAAAGGATCTAAAATTAAGGTGTCTGATGCATTTCATTCATAAATATTACATCTTATTATATTAATATTCATTTCATATCAATATAATCCAATCCAAAACTGTAATGTTTTAGTATCTTTAGAAACATGCATATATGAAATCCTAGTATATAAAATAATTGAATAATCTCCCATAAAGTTATTCACAACTATCACCCTTTTTATAAATATCTTACTTAAAAACATTCTTTATATCCAATGGAAAGGAAACATAAAAATGGTGGTCTGAATTTATTAGTTGGGGTAAAAAAGGGAGATATCAATGATATTTCAATAATAACATGGGAACAAGTGTATGAGAACATCATATTAACATTTTAAACCCATAAATATTAATTCATATATCATAATCATTAGTTGAGGGATAAATATTTGAAATTCATAAGACATAGATCATAAAAGAAATAATGAACATGAAACATGAGAGAATAACATTGGAATAACATCATGTCATAAAAGAGTTTTATAAAATGTGGAATAATCATAATCATAAAAATCATATTTCAAGGATACTCACCAATGCATTCGTCATATATTAGGCTTGGTCTAACCACCCGTATACCTACATTGGGAAGGGTATAACCTCTAGTCTACCCTCTTTTAGGATTGGGATTTCTTCTATTATACCCTTTTTGATTATAAAATCTTAATCTTTACCCAATGAATATGAGGTCCAGAATAGACTGGTCACATCACATAATCATAATCCATTAATATATATTTCACAAGGTCGGGAAAACATTTATCATTTCATCATAGCTAAACCAATGGAAATGATAACATGTTTCATCAATACTACATAATCATAATAATAAACTATAAAAATGGATTTTATTATAGGATTATATACATAAAGAATCATAAGTAATATAGAATTATGTTATCTTATATGAAAAATGACATTAAAAGATCACAAGAATTATTTCTTTAGGATAATACCCTTTTTATTTTGAAGCCACTTACTTAAAAACTAAAAATTCCCAAAATATTATGAGAACAAAATTATCTACAAAGAAACAATGAAACAATTAGTGGAATCTAAAATTCATTGAATGTTAATGATGGTGGTAAAATCTATTCATTCGATATACATTGAAACAATGATTTCATTCCCACCATTGGTAAAAATAACCTTATTTATAAAATGATTAGAAGATTAATTTTTATCCTTTTTATATATATTCAAACATGGGTAAAAATTACATTAGAAAATTATATGTGAATATTTTAAGCAATCTTTAAAATATTTTAAAGAAACTATGGATATGGAATAAAAATATTTCCCACCAAAGAGGGAGATAAAATCTATTTTCCTTTAAACAATTTTATCAATATATTATATACATAAATAGAGTAAAATGAAAGGAAAACATATAATATATAGAAGTAACCCATGGAGAATAAAATTATTTATCATTTTGAGAGATATATTATATAATTCATCATTGTTAATTTACGGATAAATAATCTTGGTAAAAATTAAATTCTAACACAAAACCCTTACCTCAAGTTCGACTTTCTTTAGAAGCGCTCTAAAATATTGAATAATAAATTAACATTTATTTTAATTTTTACCAAAACCATATACTAGCATATAATTCCCTAAATATTTTACTTATAAAATATTATTATCCATTCATTAATATTTATTTATTATAGTCATTATTTTTTGTGATAATTGTTTCATTTTTCATGTATGCTTCTATCCAGAAATTATGCTCCTTTCATATTGATCCAGGTTTCATAAACTTAAAAAATATTAACAATAATATATATATCATATATATTCATTGTATAAATATTTATAATCAAATTATAGATATAAAAATGAATTATATCATTCCTGGAGATAGTAGTCTGTATGTACGCATGAACGATGTTTTCGTATTATATTGAAAGAATGAAAGAAATTATAAATAATATTTTATCATTAGAGAATAACTTTTATTTCATATATATACTAAATATCATATATATATTTTAAAACCGTTATTATATACATTAATATGAGGTGGTTATGTAAAATGAATCATATCACTCTATGGAGATGGTCGTTTATATGTACACATAAGTTATAAATTCATATCCCATTTGATGAAAAGGATGTGTAAAATGGTTGTTCCAACATCAAAGTAAAATATAGATATATTTATATTGTTATATACATCATGTTATGATGGATAAAACTGGTTAACAGAAGGTGGAATAATAAATAAAATTGAAATATATTAGTTAATATTTTTTCTAATTCTTTGAGAGATCACTTTTAGAATTCACCTTAAGCCTTGAAATATTGATCTTAAGAGGATACCAGAGTATTTATGAAAAATTTAAGAATTTAATGAAGGTTTTATGGGAGGTTTTATCTATGATATAAGGATTAAAATTCATGAATATGGGATGATAGGATATTACTCTTTATACATGACGGAGAAGACACACATGGAATTACTTAAAGATTTTAAATAATATAATGTCACTTTCTTGTGAAATTGGATGAAAATAGAAAAAATAAATGTAATGGTAATATATGGTATAAATAATAATAAATATTAATTATACATAATTATGTGTCAATCACACTCTTATCTGAAATTTTTACACCTCAGTAAACTTGTTTTAACCTTAACCGTGGTAAAAAAAATATTGTTTTTTCTATTAATTATGGCTAAAAATAATATTTGACTCATTAAAAACATAGAAATGATAATTATAAGTATGGAATAAATTTTATCAAATTAAATTCATATACGTGTTAGAAAATAATATTAAATTAAGCATGTGAAACCTATGAAATCCCATTTTAAGAAAAAATGAATTATTAAGGACAAAATTGAATTTAAATTCATTAATTTCATAGTTAAAACAATAAATGGGATATTAAAATATTTTATTGAATATATAATATTGAAATTTTAGTAAAACCATTCATAAATAATTATTTATTCAAATTGTTATTATTAAAACACATCACACACTTAAAAAGGTTTTATAAAAATAACTATTTTTATCATTATGTAATTTTTTGTTCATCCATAACATTTAGATAAATAAGGAATCGATATTTATTCTAATAACTTTTTAAAAAATTAATGTAATTTTTGTGGATAATATTACATAACATGTAGAAAAATGATTTTTTTTCAAAAAATAATACTTTTATCATTAATTGATTTTATAGAAAATTTAATTTTAATTTCATAAAAATTAATCAATACATTTTAATTTATTAAAACATTTATGCATATATATATATCCTAATTTTGTCAGTCATATTAATACCAACCAATCTAAAAAATATTTTATAAGGGTATATTACACAACATGTTTATTTATACTTGAGGATGCGTGTAAATAATGATATCAAATACTTCAAGTTTATTTAAAATGAAATACATGAAATAACATGGTGTGTCACATTTTAACACCCAAAAATTCATTTTAATAAACATATTATGGTACTTTTATACAAAAAAATTATGATATCTTTTCATCATCAAATCCTTAATTTCCTATAAAACGTTATCAATTTTATGATTCCTTCATTGGTCTTTAACCATGTGAGCAATCTTGTTTTGTATCACTTTATATATATGATACAATATTTCTACTGGTTTATATTTATAGTAAAGAACATGATATTTTGATACAACCTATTATTTTATTACATGTGAAGGATCCGGTATGTAATTCCTCAAAATAGATACACGGAACACATCATGCGCATGAGAGAAGATCAGTGGATGCCCCAAGTGATAAGAAACTATCCTGATCCAATAAAGAAGAGGTAAATGGATGATATATATAGGGCTCATATTTTACTTATTTTTAAATATTATGAACTTATTCTATGGATAAATTCATATAAATAATTCCTCACCAAAATTTAATTTCATATATCATTGATGATTTTAAACATATGTTTTTTGTTGACTCAAAATTACCTTTATGTTTTACTGATTGGTTCTTAAATTATCCATCATTTTCTTATTTACCTCAGGTCCTAAGGTATTTTATTCTCCAAATTCATCCAAGAACATTGGTTTTATTCACTTCCTTCTAAATAATTCTTCATATAGAGTCATGTGATTTCTCGATTGAATTTTATTGGTATTAGAGAATTTGGTAGGAATAAAGTGTTCACCCCAATAACCATTAAAATAATGAGAACATGATATTAGAATATGATTTAGGGTTTTAAGAATTCTAATGGAATAAATATATATTTTAGGATGATAAGAAGTACTAAAACACAACATTATTTCAAATTTTTAGTTACTATTTTTCTATAACATCTTGGTGAACCTCGAACCACTATCAGATACAATAGAATGTGGTAATCCATGGAACCTTACCACTAACTTAATGTATATCCTATAAATATGACTAAGAGACAAATATTATCTTATATTATTGGAATTTTGTGAATTCATAAGGTAGTAAACTACAACACAATTATTATTATGAACTTTATATTTTATAGGGAGTTCAAATATGATATTCATGGTGAATTTTTATTGTTTTCATTATTGTATGGGTAATTTTTTAAAGTATACATAGACTTTTATCTCTCATGATTAAATTTATAACATACAAAGAATTTAGATACGTACTCTGTAATATCACTCTTTATTTTTCCCCCTTTAAATACAGTTTAAATCTTTATACAACTTCCTAATTCCAATATAAATAGTGAATTATGAACTATGAGCTTATTCCAATAGATCTTTCTTAAAGTATATTATTTATAGGACACATACTAAGTTCATGAACCTTATATTCATTCACAATCAAGGTAGAACGTAGGATCATTTCTCACCTTCTTTTAAAACTCGACATGTTATTTATTTATACATAATCTTCACATGGTTAGATGGTTGTAAATAATTGATGAAATACAAAATTTATCCCCTTCCTTAGTGATTTCATGGTACATCCTTTTCAAATATTGATGTAATAGATTTTTTTATCCTCATAATAAATAAGATAGAATGTTTCTTTTTTACTTGGAGAACCATCCACATTTTTAACTTTCCCATGGTGTTAACGTATTAGGTTGCATTAATCTTTAATATACGCCCATCATATTTTTTTGGAATATTCAACTATTTATAGGTGAATATATGCTTTAACCTTATAGGAAAATTATATATTTTACACCTTTATCTTTAAAGATAAATTTTCCATATAATTAATGAAAATATTTCCACTGAAATCTTCAGATCCATAGTTGTGTAATTTTTCTCATGAAGCCTTAATTGGTGTGAGACATAAGCTTTCACCATATAATTATATATAAGAACACATCTCAACCCCATCTTTGACGCTCCCTATAAATCACAAATCATTATCCATTACAAAGTAGTGTGAGAAAAAGTTCACTAAAAAACATTCTCTTTTATTCCTTGAAATTTTTTCACATTCATCAGTCCAAATGAACATGACTCCCATTCGAGTTAACTTTTTGTGTGGATTAGATAGTTTTGGAATGTTTTTTACAATGATTCGATAATATCTATATAATCTAAGAAAACTATGGATCCTAGTTTCTATAGTTAGATCGGGTCAATATTTAATAAATTATTTTATCATGGATCCAAAAAAAGAGCATATATTTATATTATATAACACAAAAATGAAACATTTTATATTCAAAATTTTTACATTGTAAAATCTTCGTACACATTATCCTTCCTTAGGGTCTTTTATACAATCCTCAAGTGACCTTAATGCTCTTCCTTACACTTGGAATATATAATATTATCATTTATAAATAATACCATAGAATGGTAAATGGTAATTATAAAGAATATATACATTAAATCCATTACCATAATATGGGAACCAAATGGATTAAATAGAATCATTATATATTTGTAGTGAGTATACCTGGTATGGAAGGTTATATTCAGTGATTCATTATATTTTCACCTCAATTGATAGTATCTAGATCAAAGATAAATCATGTAAAAATATTAATATCCATATAATTGATCATAAAAATCATCAATACAGATTATAGGATACTTATTTTTGATTTTGATCTTATTAAATTCGAGATTATCAATACAAAGTCACATTGATCCCACATTCTTCTTGGCAAAATGAAATGGTTCCCCCATTGTGATGCACTTGTCTGAATGAATCCTATATCAATATTCTCTTGTATATTCTTATTCAATTCCTACAACTATATCGAGGATATACTATATGGAGTAATTGATGATGGTGTATCACCAAGTATGAGTTCTATAGAATTATTAAATTAACGATTCAGGGGAATACTTTGAAAATATTATGAAAAGACCTCAACAAACTATTATACAATAAGAATATATTTGATGTCCAGTTTCACCCCAACCATATGAGTTAAATACCCAATTTGAATATGAATGATGACCCATTAAATTAATTTAATTTCTATTAGAAGTTAATATTTATCCTCACACCAATAAATTATTATAGGATGGGTTGGAATATAAAATCTGAAATACCATCCTAAAATTTTAAAATTGTATATAAATAAAGAAACACAATCCATGACCAAAATAAAATTAATCTTCACTATAGGGAGAAAAAACTATATTTTTTATGAAGCACATACCCATAAATATCAACTAGAGAAGAATCAATGAGTTTATATGCGATCATCATACCATTATAATTTTTCACTAATAATTCAACATATAATCATTGAGGTGGTAATCTGATACCCTTATATAATTCTTCAAATACAAAAGATTTTGTATATCTATAATCAAATAAAAATTAGCAGATCTAGAGTGGATAATAAGGGTACCATTCACCACATCATTATCATTTCCCCCATCATCAATAGTGATTTCATGAGATTTCGATTTGTCTCTAGGATTAAGAGGTTTATAACACAAATCAGTTTCATTAACCCTCATATTCTATCACTAGTTTGCATAATGACCATACTCCTTCAATTTTAAATATTTGAGTGTGGGTGGAGTATTCTATGGATATTTCTTTCCAGTCACATCATTAGCTAACTTATTCCCTTCACTTTGTCATTTGATCACCCAATGACCTTCCTTTACATACTTAATTCAATTAATAGTCCCCTTAGTACAATTTACTCTCTATTTTTTACACTATATTTGTATAAATTAAAAGTCATTTTCTTCCCTCTATGGTATTTGTTATTAGAGTTCCTTTGATTTCCATCTATATTTTATTAAAAAATCCATTATATTGATCGGTGAATATAATATACATTTCTACTTTGAGAGAAAATAGATTGATTTGTTCATAAATATTGATGTATGCTTTGTATAACACCCTTTGGAGACTCATTTTTATGAAACTAAAGAATCACTAAATCTTACATTCAAGTTGGATAATAATACCAAAAGTGTACCTTACAAGTATTGTAAAATATTTCTCATATGTACTAATGGATTCATAATCAATCAACTTTAGATTAAGGTATTACTTCTCTATTTTCGTATGAAGAATACAAGGAAGGTACATATTGAAAAATATACATATAAACTCATCACACTCCATTGAGTTAAATTATTCCTATTGTCTGGTGTCCTTGAAAAGTTCCCAATATTGATCTTATTCACCTTTTAAATGACAACTGGCTAAATTTACTTTTTCATTATATGATAATTAGATAATAGAAAACAAATTTTTAGTAATACTAATCCATTTATAAGAATTTTTATTGATAATTGGAGTGACTAAAATAAGGTGGATGTTACCTCATGAAGGACTCAATGGAAAATTGTTCCCACATTTTCTCATTTGGAGGATAATCATAATTCATCTCTTTAGAAAGTAGTATGAGCATACCAATGAGATTTTTCAATCTAGTTCCCATATTTTTCAGTTCATTATGAGTACAATCATTGTATTATACATCACATTCAATGTTAACATAGTACAATCTAGTTTCATCAATTGAAAAAAATGCAAAAAAATTATTTATGTAATAATTTTAATATTGAGAAATTATATAATCATGAAAATAATTTATAGGATGTATAAATCAAAACAAATTCAATTTCAATCTCAGACACCTTATGATTAACATGGGTCATCCATGGTTGTATTTTATTCAAAACATCAAAATGGTTCATAGAAAAAATAGGAATTAACCCAAGAATATACATACATAGTGTCTATCCAAGTCTGTAGTCTTAGTCGCACTCATCATGCACCGATGTCAATCGAGTTAATAATTAATCCACCCCATTTAGAGTTGCTAACCCTAAGTAGATCTATTCTAGATCTGAATCCATATTACATTATATATAAAGGCATATATTTTCTAGGAAAACAACACTTATTTGTTTACCAAATATTATGATGTTTTCCTATACATAGGCTTATCATAATGGTTCTCAATAAATTTTTCTCATCAATGTTTCTAAAAAAACATATCTCTGATACAAACTAAGGTAACCTAATCATTTCATATATAAATACTACATATTATTATATGAATATCTATTTTATATAATTATAATCCATGTTAGATCTATAAAGTATTAGTGTCTTTAAAAACATGGATATATAAACAACTAGAATATAAAATATATATACCATATATCAATATGTTTTTCACAACTAGCACCCTACGAAAACATATCATACATAAAACTATTATCATATACAGAGGAAAATAAAACATAATAAAGGGTGAATTCAAATCCTTAGTAATGTCAAACAAGGGAGATATTAGTGATCATTTAAACATAAAATTAGTATAAGGGATTGGAATGTGATCTTAAAATTTAACAACCATACTCAAAAATTATTGAATAATAATCCTGAAACATGGAATAAAGCATGAAAGTTCATAAGATATGAATCATAAAAGAATCAACGATTATGATCTATGATATCATAAAATTTTCATAAGATCATGTTAGAAAAGAGTGTAATAAAGTGTATAATAATCAAAATTATAGAAATATTATGTCAAGGGTACCCACCAAGACAATCCTTATAACACACCATGATTTCATAGTATGTTATTTCTTCAAAATAATTCAATAACTTGTACTACACACAACAGTGAGTTTAAGCGCACCACGACTTACCAAACTAGTCGTTCAAAAGCGGTTATGAATAGTATTAACTGAATTTTGAACATTATATAATCCTTATAATTTTATAATCCATATTATGAGTTTCTTAGAAATAATGTAGGAACAAATTCATTTTTTAAGATAAAAGAAGTATTTTTCAAAAAGTTCAATTTTACCACCTTTTAAAGGATAACCTTTTTAAATCTAATATTTGAAACTTATATATATTCAATTTTTCAAGATAAACTTCTTCTTTACAATCGGGACATAAAAATTTAGTTTTAATAAACTTTTGATGTTTTTTTGATAACTTTCATATTTGGGTGAACAGTGAAAAATACTATATTTTAACTGAGTACAACTTTTTTAGTCAAAATAATTTATATTGTTCAATTATAAATTTTAATGGTTTGAAAGTATAATTAGATTATATTTTTACCCCTTAATCATATTCTAGCCATTTTAAGTAATTTCACATTGAAATTGGACATAAACAACTGGCAATCTTTTGAACATTATTATTTCATAAAAATATTCTTTTTGGTTATAATGACGGGAATTATTTCTATATTAATTAATGAAAATTATATGTTGTAAAGTTTGTAAAATATAATTTAGTTTTGAATTCGGAATATCAAAATTATTCTAGGGTGATTTTTTGGCATTTTTCTAAAAACATTCACTTTTTGATGAATAGTGAAAAACACTGCGTTATCGGTTAAAACTGACTTTTTTTTAAATAATTAGTTATTTTATTGAAATTTATATAATTTAAAAATAGGTGAATAATACATATATAATTTGAATATAATTCATTTTATAATAAGTTTAGTTATATAAAATTTTATTGAACTTTTTACCGTCTTTTACCCACCTTATGAGAATTTAAAAATTTGCATAAAACATAATTTTACCATTTCTGTAAGTGGCATTTCAAAATTTCGAGAGACACGATTGATATCAGTAAGTAAAATGTGGTTCTATATGATAAAAATAATTTATGGTGAATAGTAACTTTTGACTTTTATTTACCACGTTTAAAAGTAAATAGGAGAATTAAAGTTAAAAATTATATTATTATTACCCTAACACATGCCTTAATTCTGTTGGATGAGTGTGTTTCGACCAAAAAAAACTTTTGAAATATAATATGATCCTTTACGTCTACTTGTATTATATTAGGACATTTATTATTATTTTATTTAAAGAAAAGTTAAAAGAGTTAAAATCAATGTTTAATAACTAAATCATTTTCAATATAGGGTTTACATAAGATAAATTCGACTATAAATATTCATTAGAAAGATAAGAATAGTTTATACATAATTGTGTTTTATTTATAATATTTAGACATTAAATAATGAAATTTATTTATGACACAAGGATGATTCAGTAATTAGTTTATTGATGAAAGATTGAAACAATTGATATTATAAATATCCATATAAGTCTAATTTGAGAGTTTTAATGAATTACACTAATTTTATAGGTTAATATCACATGTTAGGGTTGATTAAATAAATATTTGTTCCATGTAATAATGTTTTTATGAATTTAAAAAAAATAAAATACCAAATAGTGTAAAAATTGACATAAAAGAGTTTTTAAAACAAATATTATATTGTTAATTGATAATCTATTCCTAAAATCTATGGTTCCTCTAAAGGGATTAAATAATATTATATATGTAATTGATGAAGAACTCTAGGTACTCTTATAAATTTATATTATGTGTATTTACCATATAGTGTAAAAATACAGGAAAACATGGTAAAAGTTAAATTATTTAACATAGAGTTAAATCTAAAAGATAAGGTTACAATGGTAACCTAAACTTGTATAAAACTTATTAGATAAGATTATTTCGACCCATACCCACTTTACCTTTGAAACAAATTAATTTGGAGTTATTATACACCTAATATTAAATTATTATAAAATAATATTTCAATTTTTTTCTAAGGAGCCCCTCACCACTCTTATAAAAGGGAACTCCCCCTTCTCTCAAATTCACACCTTAAAATCCATTTGGATCAGACAAACCCTACCCAAATATCCTCTCAACTATCCTCCCTAAATTTTAGAGGCCTTCCTTTAATCATAAAGTCGTCTCAATGATACCTTTTGATCAAATCCAATGGCAGAACCCAAAGAAGAGGTAAATATTCCATCACCTCTTTCAAGTTCCATTATTCTTCCACTTCCACTTTCATTGTTGTTTCTATTCTAAAATAATAACTCCAGTATCATCTATATAATGTGATGTTATTATAAAAATGGTATAACTATATTTGTTTTTTTATCCATCCCATGAATGAAAAGTCACCACACATGCATATGTTCGGCTTATTGTCTCCACACCATGGTGTTGTTTGTTATTCAAACATTTCATCATTTGGATGGGTATAATAATGAGTATAAATGATGTAAATAATAAATATAAAATTATAATTATTCTGTATATATGATATACTATCCAATTATATATGATTTTAATATCAAAATAATGATATTGTCGCTCAGGCGTACGAATGGATTACCGTCTTCGTGACACGATGAAATTCATTTCCATTTTCACCATTCAATGATGATTTTAAAAATATATATTATTAATAAGTATGTAATATATGACATAATAATTCTACTAGATATATATATATATATATATTTATGTACTTACATATATCTTATTCACTTCCATTCAATACGGTATAAAATCAGAAACAACGTTTATACGTACGTACGACTTACCATCTCCATAAACGTTGTTTCCATTTCTTATATCTATCAATTATAAATATTTATATTATAAATATATATGATATTTCAATCATGTTTTTTATTCTTTAATTATTTAAATAATGATCTAAATGATAGGATCAAGAATAACAAGTTAAAACACGTACGATTAAGAAAGCGATAATTACCTGAAACGTTAATTTAACATGAAAATAATTATCCAATGTATATTATAAAGTCATAAATGAATCATGGATGATATAATATATATTAATATGGTACTTTTATAATTTAATAACATAAAATGGTCATTATACATGAGGTTAAACATACCCTCGACCAAAGGAAATTTCAATGTAAGGGTTATTTCCTCAATCTCCTTATTTATCTGAGATTGTTCATGTGTAAGTACATTCTAAGAAATACATATCATAGATACCCGTATTTCATAAAAAAAATCCAAATGAATCTTTTATGTTTTATGGGAGGGTCTATTTAACTATATCATCATTTTATATGTTTTAAAGATTTATCTTTTTAATCCTTTTTAATCAATCTAAATGTTTAAAAAATGATTTTAAGGATTTATTTATATGGACATGAATGTTTTGAATTGATAATTATTTTCAAAAGTTTCAAAGTGGTGTGTGACACTTTGATTCATAAATCTAATTTAAATGACTTTCTTTATAAATTGTGATACTTTTAAATGCTTTCATGAAAATGGGTATTTCTCTCAAAGCATTTTACTCATTATTTTCATCTATGTCAACATCCGTTGATGGATTTTAAACTTGTTTTAAGTTGATTTATATTGATACAATATTCAATATTATATTGAATTAGTTATGCTATGTTTGAATGTGAATGTGATATTTGTATACCATTAATGGTTTATGGAAAAAGTATTGACAATTCGTATTCTAGTTTTAATAACAATGTTTATGTTTTGTTTCAACCTTTTCATATGAGGAATGTATTGGACATAGTAAGTGATGGTTGGAGCCCTATATAGCTCCTTGATGCATCAGTAGGTCTCGCGAGACAAACTAGTGTCTTGGCACAAGGCCTTGGAAAAAAAATTTATTTGTAGTCTTGGCACAAGGCCTTGACTATGTGGTTATGAAAGTCATGCATTATGCATTCCATCATTATGAAAGTGGATATTTATATTTCATGTGATTATTAGACTTTTACAATATCCGGGTGAATAAGTAAATGACATTATTTTATTTTATCTTTTCCATATTATGCTGAAGTTAAAGTTTAAAAGGCTTTTGTTTTAGTCTTATACATTCCCTTAAAATTTTGTGCTTATTTATGAATGTTTCCACTATATTGTTATCCTTACTGAGCATCTGAGCTCACCCCTTTCTATGTATTAATTTTTTGAGGATTCTAAGAAGTGTATTAGGATTGATAAGAATGGTTATTCTACGGGATTAATGGCATTATCAATGGATCATTAATGTTGTGTTTTATTTTCTAACGTGTAATGTAACATTCAGGTATGTAATCTATTTTACAACACTACTAAACTGATCTGTCTTTCGGCACTTCATTCCTTGTAATAATTCCAATGTATTAAAATAATGCACCGACTATGGGTAACTAGGGTCAAGGCATTACATTTTGTATCAGAAGAAGTTTATCAATAACCTTGGAAACTAGATTTTGGTGAACTCTGATTAGAGCACATTACCCTATGATAGACATGGAAGATTAGTATAGAATAACATCCTAGAATTTTGGTATTGTAGAGATTTTGTGAGTTTTCTAAGCAATATATCCCTGTCTGGATACGAGCAGGTAGAGGGAGCTCTCGCATAGATGTACCTAGGGGTAAAACCCAAAAACACTACATTGTGCTAGACTCGAATGGGAACTAATGCACGAAAACCGTCCTTGCTACACTCTTGGTTATGACACACCCGAGGGATATGATTTGGACAATTCTCATGTTCTTTAAAATTCATCATGAAGGGGTTTTTTTAAAAGATGGAGGCAGAGCCCCTAATTATTATAAAAAGAAATGTCTGGAAGGATGAGCAAAGTACATCAATGATATCAAATTCCCCCTCTTGGTGGGGCAAGATTTTTCCTCAGCTTGATTCCAATTCTTCGTTCCTATTCTCTCATATCATTCCATGCATCTATATTGATGGGCCCCCAGCCTCTCCTTCCTCTACTATAGCGTTCTTCAATATTTTTAGCTTGCTGTAGAAATGTTTCCACATCTTCATCTGAACATTCAGTTTTTTCCTCCTCCTTCTTCCTTTCCTCTTTTCTTGCTTCTTTCTTTTGGCTTCTTGTTCAAACCTGTTTCCAAGAAATATCTTCATCACCTTTCAGTTCGCCATCCTTCCATGATTTTTCTGCCACCTGCATAGCTGAGGGAGGCAAAACAATAGAGGGTTCTACATGACAGATACTCACCTGTTTTTCAAGGCTGGCCAAATCCCCAGCCACAAATGACTGCATCTCCAAGGGAGTGGCAAAAGTAGCAACATTCCAAGAAGTTGTAGCAGCAGCAACATAGATCTGAAGGTTTAGGTTCATGCTGTTAACTGGAGAAACTAGGGTAGGAACCTTATTCGATTGGGTTCTAGCCTCAAAATAAGGCCTAAATTGTGTTGTAATCTGTTTCATTCCTTCATCAAGATTACAATCAAGTTTTTTTCTTGAGATGAAATCCCTACAACCCCATCAGTGGATGTTTCAGTGAGGGATTTTTGATTAATAGAAGCAACACGAGATTCGATTGGAGTAGTGCTTAGTTGCTAAGAAAAATCAATCTCAGTGTGCTTCCCTTAACATAACTTCATCTGAGTAGAAAGAATATGATTTTTTGGCATTATCATCATGAACAGAATTGTGTCCAGGATCATCAAACTCATGTTGAGACTTTTCTGAATACTCAATACCTATTTCTGCTATATCGTCCCAGGATATTTCTATAGGTTTAGCAGAATTATTTTGGTTTTCTTTTGTTTCACTCACAGTTTGGTGAACATTAATGTTCCCAGGTTCAAGATTCAGAGACTCCCCTTAGGGTTATCCAGTTTCCTTGGATTAGGCTTCATCCTCCCAGTATTAGTGCATGATTTAGATTTATGCCCTCTTTTACCACAGGTATCACAAAGCAATGCCTTCCTACAAGTTACATCGTCATGTCCTATAGTTTTTCATTCATGGAAAAAATTTGGAAATATCTCAAACTCAATTTTGAGTTCTAATTCTTCATCATCAGTAGATAAGTAAATTCTATCTACTAAAGTATCATAATGATCAATGTCTACAAGACATCTAGAAAAATATCCAAATCTAGCCATTTCAGTTTCCTTATCTATCCTAATTGGAACTCCAATGGCAAGGGAAATATCATAAAGAATCCTAGGATTCCACAAAATCCAGTTCAATCGAAAATTTTTAATCCAAACATGGGCTGAGGTGTTACCTATTTGAGTTGGATTGAAGCTCCGGTTCCATTCTCCGATGTGCAAAGCACTAGGTTTGAAAGAAAGTGAGCCGATTCCCCAGGATCTCTGTTTTAGCTCTTCTGATGGGAATAGCAGATGAAAAAACCCCTTGCCAAGATACACACATTGTCATTCATCGAAACCCCAAATGGTTGCAATTCGCTGTTGAAGGTATTCCATCTTCCATGGATCGGTCCCTTTTGTAAATATCAACCTCGCGATTATTGAATGTGCACCCAACTCCATTCATTCAGCAACAGCATCATAATCAGCCTTAACATGTGCTACAGAACCTTTTTTTCAAATTCCTACATATGATCCTTTAAATGGGGAAAAGTATTTATTACCTTTACTGGTTTTAAATGGCTTCAGCTTGAAATCTCTGGGTTTCCTTGAATCAAACCGAGCCAAGCCATTTGCAGCATGTGCGTGGGGGTTTAATCTCCCAGGTAAGAGGAATCCATCTGCCATTGCGAATCAATGGAGCAGAAGCTCGATACAAAATCCTAATCGCTATACGGGAGAAAGGCAGAAGTGCTGCTCGAAGTCATCTCCAACAATTATGAAGGGTTTATAAGTATATACTTCCTCAAAGAATATATTTCTATGATTATGGATTATATCCAAAAATTGTTCAATTTATATTAGGTATTTTACATGTTTGGAATTATTCATTACAATTCATAAACTGACCTAGTGTATGTCACTGTATAGAAATGGAGCCCACTAGAAAGAATGTGAACTCCAACAATATATATGATCCAAAGTGTAAGAAGGATCATATCTTTCATGGTATTAATACAACATTTATAAGGTAAATATTCTCCCATGTATTATCAACATATGAAGAAATAGTATCATGTTTTAATAAGATAATTAACTAATTATATGATTCCTATGGATTTTAAGGGAATCAAGAGAAGAAAGGGGTGGGAGAGAGAAATATAGATAAAGGGAAGAGGGAAAAGAATAATTTTCCCATATGTGATAACTATGGGAAGAAACACCCTAGAACCTGCCTAAAGTGAATTGGAGATTGTTATATGTGTGGAGAAAAAGGACACCAAGTATGTGACTGCAAGGGTAGGAAAAAAGATTCAAATTTACAATGCTTCATTTGTAAAGAGTGGGGACACTACGTGAACCAATGTTGAAATCATCGGATTAAGCCCCAAAGAATGCTATTGGATAATAATAAAGTTATGATACTACCACGGATGAGGAGGAATGATTAGAGTTCTTATGTTGTTATTAAAGAATTATGTCATTTTAGTGTTGTATCATCGATGTACTGCTTATAATAATTATGGAGTACATAAGGATTGTACTATAGTGCTATTTCATTAAGTACTTGAGATTGTGTGGAACCAAGAAAAGTGACTCAATAGTAGGTTAATTTTTTTGAAAATATATGGTTGAGAGAAAGATAATCCATAATATGGTTCTGATACTGGGATAGTGATTTAGGAATAATATAAGTTTTATTTGGATAAATTATATTGGATATTCTTAACTACCTTGAAACTGATTAATGAATTCTATATCAATCATCATTGGAGTTTAGAAAATTTTTTGGATTGAAGAAGTATATCCAAAATTATATAAGAAATGTGGGAGCATGAATGTAATCAAAAAGGTTTTATGGTAATTCAGGGTGTTACCATGTTTTAAAATAAAACATCATGAAGGTTTTCACATGTTATTACGTGGAAAAAAAGATCTTTGTTGTGTTTAACTTCCTTATAAATTTTGGAATATGAGTTTGGATAGATGTTTTTTGGATAAGTCTAAAGATTGGAATAGATTACGTTTGAAAGGTTATTTTTGGATTTTTATAAAAGGACAACACGCAGACCGTGTGACAACCCATCACATCTGACAAAGATGCGGGAATCGAACCCACACTATAGTGCGATTGGGATTTATAGCCTACCACTGGACTACGTGAAGTCCCTGGATTGTATAATGTAGTTGTTTTTAAAGGGTTTGATATTTGAATTATAAATTCATTATTTTTTTAACCCTATATGATTTGGATAAATAGAATATATATTTTTTGAAATCTTTTAGAGTGAAATATGAGTTTGTGGTAGGAATTAGTTAAAGGATGAAACTCTACTTGTCATGTATATATATACATATATATTTTACCGCTTATTCTATGGATAAATTAATTCTTAATATTTAGGGAACAGATCTAAAAAAAAGTGTTATCCTAATGCCTTATGATTTGTTGAACTGATGGTATTTTAAATCATCATAGATTGATGGATTTTAGGCCCTCAATTTTGCACTTGTTTGTGATTGATGACCTCAATCACTCCCTATAAATATTTACGTTTTCCCTCCAATTATGTGTCTTTAATTTCCACCAATTTTCTCCTAATCAAGATCATAATTTGGTGGTGATGCTTTCATTTTCATTTTCCATTTATTAAGACTAAATTTATTAACCAAATTTCGGATGTGGGTTTTCCACAAAGGTATTTTATATTTTCAACCTTTTATTTAGGAAGAACAATTTAAAATTTCGAGGATGCAATTTATTGAAGGAGAGATGAATGTAACACTCCAAGATTTCATAGTACGTTAATTTTTCAACGTAATTCAATAACATACACTACACACAAAAATGAGTTCAAGCGCACCACGACCTACTAAACTAGCCATTCAAAAGAGGTTATGAATAGTATTAACTAAATTTTGAACTTTATATAATTCATATAATTTTAGAGTCAATATTATGATTTTACTAGACATAATGTAAGAAAAAATTCTTTTTTTTCAGATAAAAGAAGTATTTTAAAAAAAATGAAATTTTACTACCTTTTAATGGAGATCCATTTTAAAATACAATATTTGAAACTTTTATAAATTCTATTTGACAATATAAACTACTTCTATAGAATCGGGAAATAAAAATTTAGTTTTAATAAATTTTTGGTCTTTTATGATAACTTTCATATTTTGGTGAATAGTGAAAAATACAATATTTTAACTGAAAACAACTTTTTTAATCAAAATAATTTATAGTGATCAATTATAAAATTTAATGTTTTGTAATTATAATTATATTGTATTTTTACCATTTAATCCAATTCTTGTCATTGTATGTAATGTCACTTTGAAATTGGAAATAAACAACTGTCAATATTTTGATAATTAATATTTCTTAAAAATAAACTTTTTGGTTTTGACGATGGGAATTAATTTTAAATTAAATAATTCAACTTATATGTTTTTTAGTTGGTAAAATAGAATTTATTTTTGAATTCGGAGTATCAAAAGTATCCTAGGGTGAATTTTTGGTATTTTTCTGAAAACTTTCAATTTTTGATGAATAGTGAAAAACACTACATTATCGGTTAAAACTAACTTTTTATTTAAATAATTAGTTATTTTATTTAAATTTAAATTAGGTAAAAATATGTACATAATACCTATATAAGTTCAATGTAATTAATTTAATAATAAGTTTAGATATATAAAATTTTATTGAACTTTTTACCGTCTTTTACCCACCCCAAGGAGAATTTACAAATTTGCATAAAACATAATTTTACCACTTCTGTAAGTTTAAATTAGAAATACTGAGAGACATGGTTGACATCAGTAAGTAAAATTTGGTTCTATAAGATAAAAATAATCATTGGTGAATAGAAACTTTTGACTTTTATTCACCACGGTTAAAAGTAAATAGGGTATTGAATAGTAAAAATGACTTTATTATTACTCTAACACATGTCCTAATTCTATTGGATGAGTTTATTTCGATAAAAACACCATTTGGAATAAAATATTATCCAATAGGTCCACTTGATTTAGATTAAGGCATTTATTATTATTTTATTTAAAGAAGAGTTAAAAGAGTTAAAATAAAAGTTTAATAAATAAAACATTTTTAATATAGGGTTATACATAAAATAAATTTGACTATAAATATTAATTAGAAAGATAAAAATATTTCATACATAATGGTGTTTTATTTATAATATTTATAAATTATATAATTAAATTTATTTATGACACAACGATGATGTTGTAATTACATTATTAAAGAAATATTAATACAATAAATATTATAAATATCCAAAAAAATCTAATTTTAGACTCTTAAGGAATTACACTAGTTTTTAGGTATTATGACATGTTAGGGTTGATTAAATAAATTTTTTTCAGTGTAATAATGATGTTATTTAGTTAACAAAAACAAAATACCAAATAGTGTAAAAATTTACATAACAGAGTTTTTAAAACAGATATTATATTATAAATTGATATTCTATTACTAAAAATATTTGGATCAGAAAAATGGATTAAATAATAATATATATGTCATTAATGAACCACAATATGTTCTCTTATAAGTTTATAGTATGTTTATTAACCATATTGTGTAAGAATAAAAGAAGTCACGGTAAAAATTAAATTATTTAACATAGAGTTAAAGCTAAAAGAAAAGGGTAAAATGGTAACCTAAACGTGTCTAAAACCTATTGGTTGAGATGATTTCAACCCATAACCACTTTTTCTTTGAAATAAATCAATTTGGAGTTATTATAATCCGAATATGATTTTATTATAAAATAATATTTCAATATTTTCCTAAAGTGCCCCTCACCCATCTTATAAATGGGCACTCCCCCTTCTCTCAAATTCACACCATCAAATCCATCTGGATCAGACAACCCCTACAAAAATATCCTCTCAAATTTCCTCCCTTCATCATAGATTCCTTAATTTAGTCAGAACTCCCACCTAAGGAGCCCTTTTGATCAAATCAAAAGGATGAACCCGAAGAAGAGCTAAATATTTAATCAGCTCTTTCAGGTTCCTTTATTCTTCCACTTCCTCTTTATTTGTTGATTCCATTATAAAATAATATCTCTCATATCTTATATATACTTTTATGTTATTATAGAAATTCTAAAACCATATTCTTTATTTTTATCCATCCTATTAATGTAAAGTCACCACACGTGCATACGTATGGCTTAGCATCTCTACGTCATGGTGTAATTTGTTATTCAAACATTTCATCATTTGGATGGGTATAATAATGAGTATACATGATGTATATGATAAATATAACATTATAATTATTCTTTATATATGATATACCATCTAATTATATACGATTTTAATATCAAAAGAATGATATTGTCGGTGGTGCGTGCGAACGGATTACCATCTCTATGACACGATGAGATTCATTTCCACGTTCACCATTCGATGATGATTATAAAAACATAGATTATTAATTATTATGTAATATATGACATAATAATGCTACTGGATATATATATGTATATATATGTACTTACATATATCTTATTCACTTCCGTTCAAAATGATATGAGAATCGAAACAGCATTTATGCGTACATATGGCCTACCGTCTCCATAAATGTTGTTTTCCATTTCATATATCTTTCTATTATAAATATTTTTATTATAAACATATATGATATATAAATAAAGTTTTATTTTCTGGAATTAATTAAATTAGGACTTAAATGCTACGATCAAGAATAATAAGTTAAAACACGTATGATAAAGAAAGCGATTATTACCTGAAATGTTAATTTAACATGAAAATCATTATTAAATGGGTCGTATAATGTCATAAATAAATCATGTATCATATAATAAATATGATTATGGTAATGGTATAATTTAATAACATAGAATGGTCATTATACAAGAGTTTAAACTTACCCTCGACCATAGGATAGTTCAAGGTAAGGGTTATTTCCTCGATGTCATTATTTATCCGAGATTGTTCATGTGTATGTACATTCTGGGACACACTTATCATCGATACACATATTTCATAAAAATGGTTTCAAAAGGGATATTTTAATTTTTTATGGGAGGGTCTATTTAACTAGATCGTCATTTTAAGTGTTTTAAAGATTTATCATTCTAAACCCTTTTCATCAATGTCCATGTTTTAAAAATGATTTTAAGGATTTATTTATATGGTTATGATTGTTTTGAAATGATAATTATTTTCGAAATTTTAAATGTGGTATGGGACACTTTGAATCAATAATCTATTTTAAATTAATTCATTTATAAATTGTGAGACTTTGAAAAGATTTCATGAAAAATGTGTATTTCTCTCAAAGCATTTTACTCATCATTTTCATCTATGTCAACATCCATTGATAGATTTCATAAAATTTTGAAGTTGAATTATTATGATAGAATATTATATATTATATTGAATGAGTTATGATATGTTTGAATGTGATTGTTCTATTTTTATACAATTCAGGATTTATGGATAAAGTATTGACATTTCGTATGCTAGTTTTAATATGAATGATTATGTTATGTTTCAAAATTTTCATATGAGGAATGCATTGGACTTAGTAAGTTATGGGTGGAGCCCTCTATAGCGTCTTAATGCATTCGTAGGCCTCATGAGACAAACTAGTGTCTTGGAACAAGGCCTTGGAAAAAAAATTAGTCTTGGCACAAAGCCTTGACTATTTGGTTATCAAAGTCTAGCATTATGCATTCCATCATTATAAAAGTGGATATTGATATTGGATGTGATTATTCTACTATTCTAATATCCATGTGAATATGTAAATGGCATTATTTTTTGTATCATTTCCATATTATGATGATGTTTATGTTTAAAAGGATTATGTTTTTTCATATACATTTCCTTAAATGTTTATGCTTATTTATGAACATTTCCACTATATTTTTATCATTACTGAGCATATGAGCTCACCCCTTTATATGTTTTAATTTTCATAGGATTCCAAGAAGTGTATCATGATTGATAATTTGGGTTAACCTATGGGATTAATGGCATTCTGAAAGGATCATTTATGTTGTGTTTTTTTTCTAATGTGTAATGTAATGTTAATGTATGTAATCTATTTTCCGGGAATGATAATCTGATCGGTCTTTCGGGACATGATTCCTTGTAATCATTCCAATTTTTTAAAATAATGCACTTACTCTAGGTTATTGGGGTCAGGACGTTACATTAATCACCTATTAAGCTTGGGATAAATGCATTTGTACCTTATTCAGGCTTGGGATAACCTCCCATATACCCTCTTTTGGAATTGGGACAACTTCTCTTGTACCCTTTGAGATGATATAAAATTTATCATCATCCAGTTAATTAGAGTTATATAAAAAACCAACCCCATCACATAATCATAATACATTTATAAATGTTCCATAATATCATTCAAACATTTATCATTTCATCATAGCTTAACCCATATAAAATAAAGACATGTTTCATCCATAATTCATCATCATAATCATCAAACATATATAAAAAACAAATATGGAATCATAGAATCATATCATCCGTGAAACATATGTTACATAAAATTATTTTATCATAGATGAAAATACTATTAAAATATCATTGGAAAACTTCTTGAGAAAATACCCTTTTAATTTTGAAATAATAGGTATATTCTATCATAATAATATATTAGTATAATTTTTATACAATATTCATAATTTTAAGATGGATACAACGGGTTTTGAGATAGTGGAATAAGAAATAAAATTTAAATTTACCAGTTAATATTTATACCTCTTCTTTAAGATACCTCTTTTGGCTTGCACATTAATATTTTAATGATTGGTCTTATGACTAGAAAATATTAACTAAGAAGAATTTAAGAAATATTTTAATGAATTAGGGAAGTTATTTGATTCCAAATATAGAATCAATTTTAAAAATTCTATTTCTATAAATGTAATAATGTAATTTTAAAATAAATGTGTGAATGCAAAAAAACCCTATTTTTAGAAAAAATATATTCAGAATTACATTAAATTTACCCTATCTATATGCATAGAAAAAACAATAAAATATATGTGAAACTATTTTATTTAATATATAATCATTAAATTTCATTAAAATAGTTAATAAATAATTATTTATTTAATTTATTATTATAAAAGTACATTGGGCACATAAAAACAGTTTTTTATAAAATAAATCATTTTCCTTTAAATGATTTTATCTCAATTCCTAACAATTAGATAACTAATGTATGGATTTATATTTATAATTTAAAATAAATCTTTTATAATCACCTATTATTAATTATCAATTTAATTTTATAAAATAATAATACATTACATGTATAAAAATTTCTTTCTTTTAGATAATAGGTCTATTAATTATCAAATGATTTTATTAAAAATTTAATGAATATTTAATAGGAATAAATAAATACATATGAATTTAGTAAAATAATTCAATATATATTTCATAATTTTGTTAATCCTACTCATACCATACAATCCAACAGCTTTGTTATAATGGTATATTATATCATGGGTTAATTTATACTTGAGGTTTCATGTCAATAATGTTATTTAATACTTGATTTTTATTACAAATAAATATGTGTAAATTCATTGGTTGAAAAATAAAATTGTCATATAAGAATTGATAATGGTGCATAATATGGTAAATGGGAATTTAATACATTACTCAAAAATTATATCACTAAATATACCATTTATGCCCCTAGAATTAAACATCTAAAACACTAGTAACCAGATGTCGATGTCTAAATTATTACATTTTTATAAAATACAATGGGTCACATTAATAGTGATTGATTAGTTTAGTAGTTTTGATGAACTATATAAATACATGTTTATCATTTGACATTAAAAATAAAATATAAAACATATTACGACTAACTAATTTTAATCCCTAGACTCATTCAAAAATTCAGTATTTATATATTGTGGAATGTACTACAAAATAAGGGAGAGATCAATATCTCAGAAAGGTTTGTGTATAGAGTAAGATATCATGAGTATGTAAGTCATAATCAATATAGAAAGGTAAATATAAAGAAATAAAATCTATTTAATAAATAACTTGATAAAATAAATGCATCCATGGATAATATCTACGTAATAACCACATGGATAATAGTATCTAAATTCACAATGAAGTAAATGCATAATGTTGTACATTAGGATCTTAGACATTATGATATCTAAATATCAAATTCTAGTGACAATAAATTTTATGTTTATGGGGAGTTATACACTAAAAACAAATTTAATAACACTATACAACTATAATGTTTCATGAGACATATCGATGCTTCGAGGGGCTATGTAATTCTAATCCCCAACTGTCACTACATTCCTAATGAAATCCTCATATATTGAATAATAAATTTAATTTAAAAATAATATTTTTTATCAAAAAACACATCTTTATTGAGTAATGTATTCAGAATATCAATATTGTAACATCATAGACCCGGAAGCCACTCAATATTGCCTCGAGCCAGGTCAGTCACAAGGCCTCAAGCCCATCTCCCCAAATGTCAGAGGCATCCAACTAGAAGAAAAGTTCATAGTTGTGTCAATAGAGAGAATATTCCCTAATTAATAAAGTATATCACAGTGGAAGTCAATAATATATGGATAGTAAAAGCAGATGTAATAATAATTTAAATAAAGGGTAAATAAGACAAGAAGAAATAAACAAGCCAAAACTGTTTCATTTATATTGATGTAGATGATACATGTTTTAGAAAACATCCGAAACAAGTAAATAGAATTAAAATATAGCACAAGTGTCCAAAAATCCAAAATGTATCGCATTACTATAGTAAGCCTCAGCTTAGTCCCATGCTCCCCTAATCTAATGTAACAATCAATAGCCTATGTTAGGGATATTTCCCCAACCATCACCCGGAACTCTATAATTTGTTTGGGCCCCAAGGGAGGCCTACACAAGTTGTGAGATAAACATCCTAGTAGGCATTAACCCAATGGTCTATACATTTCAGTCATGAAATATAAACTATGCAGTGTATGTAAATCATGTAAACAGGTAAGCATGAACCGAAGTAAAGTACCCATGTCACGTAAACTACTACAAGAAAGTGATATCAAATAGCCTATCGATGATCCCTACAAAACAATGTCAAGATATAACAAAGAAGTTAAAATAAGAATAATAAACAACACATCCTTTTCAAATTCTCATCTATATCATGTCTACACGACCTTACTGTATAATGATACCTTATCAAAAACCCATTCCCTTCTCATATAATAATTCTTGTCATATATCTCATGGTTATTACATAAAATAAAGTATAGACCATTAAGGGTCTGATCAGAGGTGTAGAAGGACAATTCATCCTTGTTGACTCCCAAGATCTTCTTGATGGATACTTAGTATAGGCAATGGTTGGAGTCTTATAAACATGCAAGATTGAAAAATTCATACTCAAGTCTAACCAAGCATGATCTAGGTGGTGGAATATCTTGAGGAACCCCATGTAATCAATACCCATGAAGGATTATAACTCAAGGGATCCACTACCATGTTCAAGATCTATGTAGATTTTTCCATGACATCTAAACAAACATTCATACATTTTGTACCATTTAACAATTCAATTCCATATGTGTATACCCACTCATATAATCGAAACTTTTAATTCCATTCAAATATTATACCCACTCATATAATCAAATACATTCAATTATATCTCATGAGTATACCCACTCATGTACTACATTTCCATTAATCAGGTCACATGTGTATACCCACCAATTTATCACCATTTTCCATAAAATATATCACACAAGTATACACATCCATTCATCACAATTCACAAGAATGGAATTTAATGAGAATACGTACTCACATAATCATCAACACATTTAACATAACAAACTTGGTCAATTAAAAAATTTACCGATTGATGTTAAAAAAATTATAATAAATTAAAGGTGGAAAAATCATCTCATAATCAATCTATTCAACTCCATTAACTTGTAATTGGATTCTTAGTAGATGGGAAGCTCAAAACACACCCATGGGTGGTTTAACATGGAACTCCCAGGGTGAAATCATATGGCGCACCCCATAGGTGGCCTTGGGTTGGCGAACAAACCAACTACACATCTCAATGAACCTATGGTCATCCCTAATAAGTCTTATATCATTTAGTTCAATTAACCAGTTCAATTTTGGGCCGACATCAGAAGGTCTGGTGGGTTCTATAATGAATGATAGTCCTATAAAGAACAAAAAGATAAAACAAAAGTATAGACCTATAACATTATCTTGGTAGTGGAGTGATCATCAATTATCAAGTCTTGATTTTACTTGGATTAGGATAAATCTATAAAATTGATGAAGAATCATAAATTAGGGCATATGAGCCAAAATCGAAATAGGGCATTCAATATTCAAAAAAATAAAGAAATACTTTAAACAAATTTAGATATTATTGATGAAGATCTAAGGAGAAAATAATTTTTTAATTAGAGTCCAGATAATTATGATACCTCAAATCAGAATTTAGTTGTTGAAGAGAGCATCAAAATGAAGTATCATCTCTGAATAGGGTGAAATAAGATTATTATGTTTATAAAATAATTTAATATAATTAAAAATTAGTAAAAACCCGAACTTCTTGGAAACACACTGTTTAGGTTGACATTTTGAAAAAATTTACACTAATCGTGCATGGTTCCTATAAGCCAAGGGGCACCCACATGGTTAACCCGCACGGTTTACAAATCATAAAAGAACGTGCGAAAAGCCTTTGTCGTGTATTTAAAAAAATTAGTCCTAATCGACTGGGTGATAACCTCTTCCTTCATGGTTTCCTCATACTGTAAATCTTGTACACCCCCTACATCCAACCATGTTCTTTTTAGTAAAACATTGTTGCATGACCTACACAGTTTTCATTAATCATGTGCAGAACATTTTCATCCCAAAACATGGTTCTTTGCTTTGAAAAATCCCCGAACACATGAAAAACACATTTGATCATGTTGGAAACTCACATAAGTCCATATTGATGAATTAAAATTGAAAAATAAGGGATATGTACCTCATATGAAAACATGGGTTCTTATAAAAAATTCACCTAATTAATCTAATATCTTTCATAGTAAAACAATATATGTGGACATGGAATACAGTTTAATTAAAAATAATATCCTTGAAAAAAGAAATATGAAAATGGATGATAAACATAATTCTTAAATAAATATGATCACAAGAAAGTCAATTTTTCATGAAAATGTTAATTTCTATGAAATTTATCGAGAGAGAAAAAAAGGGCCATAAATTCTTCATAGATATATTTTTTTAATAAAATAATGACATTTAGAGAATTAAATTAAATGAAAAAAACATTTAAAATAAATATTCATTATATATTTTAATTTCTAAAACTATTTAAAACTTGTAGAAGAAACCTAATATCAATAAATGGTTATGGGGGTGGGAAAATCCATTAACACTATATACATTAAAAAAGAATCATTCCTTTCAAATTTTTTAAAATAAAGTCCACGATGACCATTCAATAAGACATTAAAATATTAATTTCATCACATAAAATAATCCAAGGATGAAATAAAATGTCCTTAACAAATAATTTGATTAAATAAAAAGTAATTTTGTAAAAAATGAAAAATATGGACATGGGGAAATATATACCCAATCAAAAACAGAAATAAGATATTTTATACATTTAAATATTTATATTAATGATTCAAGTGAAAAATAGTGAAAACATAGGAAAACAATCATGTAAACTTATTAAATATTCATTGGATAACAAATACGTAGATTTTATGAATGACAGATTATAATATTCCTTCAACAAAAATAAAAGTAATCCAAAAAAATGATATTTAAAAATAATTTCATACCTCTTTGATAAGTTTGAAATTATTTCCCATAGATTGAGTAATATGGAATTTAAAATTTAATTACCATTAATAAATATAGATTCATTTTATATACATAAAAAGTCCAATATATACATCACATAAGAATAAGATTTTTTGAAGGCAGAGCTCTTGATCTCTCTCACGACCATGGCGTAACCCTAATGCCTCGTGGTTCTACTCCTTCCTCCCGATCGGAGGGGGGAGGCTCGCGTTCTCAGGTGCAGAAGAAGGTAGAATCCTTCTTTCAATTCTCAAACCCTTATAACTTTCCTCTCTTCCTGAAGGTCTCGTTGTCCCTGAAATTCCCCGATCTATTTCAGGATGTGCCTCAGCTCCCTTTATCCCCATCGGGGATCACTTGGGCCACGAGCCTCTGTAATCTCACGCTAGTTGCGAGATTCCCACATCATTGACCATCAGTTGACGAATTTGATCGTTTCGTCTTTGGTTCCTAGAAGCTACAGGAACGTGCAGTGGTTGGGCTGCTCGACCGACACCACATTATGATTCAGTTTTCATCAGAGGAGGATCTTGCTTTCGCTTGGTCTAGGGAACCCCGAAGATGCAACATAGCTTCCTTCTTCCTCTTTTGATGGTGTTTTGATTTTCACATACGGGCCGACCCATCTAAAATCGCATTTTGGGTTAGTCTCCCTGGTCTCCCTCTATCTTTCCAAATTCCATCTATCTTGTGTGTTATTGGGAATATGATTGGAAGATTCCTTTGTTCTGATCAGAGAACATAGGTCCTCTGTCATCCTGTTTTTCCATGAATATGTGTTGAGGTTAATGTTGTAAGGTCACCCATTAATTAGGTCTAGATCACAGATGGGGAAGAATTCTGATGGAAGAAGGAGGTAATCTTCAAGTCTTGGAAGTGTTTTTGTAAAACCTGCTATAGTTTTGGTCATCTAGAGTCAGTATGTCAAAGAAAGAACTTGGTTAGGTCTTCACAGGAAGTGAAATTGGGCAACAGTGGCCTTGGCGACAATGATTGGGTGTCTTCGCTGGTAGATATATTGTCTGGGACTTCTCTACCTGGGCAGTCTTCTTTTTTTGAAAAAGGGGGAAATGATTCCCCTTAAGATGTTGTGAAGGAGGTTGGAAAGGAGGCTTCTTCAGATAAGGCAGTGGGAGAGGATGACCAGCTGCTTCGTCATGTGATGGTGTACAGAATGATCTCTGAGGGGCTACTGTGGTTGCTGCTATTGTAAAAGAGGTGCAACCTTCATTTAATTCCTCTTTCAAGCAAGTTTTTGATCATCTAAAATCAGATCTTGGGGGTTGGAAGTGGCCTTTGTAAGATGATACTAGCAGTGGCCCCGTGAATTTTCCTATTGTTTCCATTAGCATTCAATTTGAGGTTTTTTAGTATGAAAAAGGTTGATCCTAGTGAGGATGTCCTTCAATGTAATGACTTTTCTAATATGCAGCTTGTTTCCTCTACTATGCTTCATGTGACAGATGATAAACCTGTAATGGAGCTTCATGATGGTCATGACACTGAGTTTCCCCTCCAATGCCTCAATCCTATTGATGATAACATGAAATTTCACTCAACAAGTGGTGGGTGTTTGACTGTATCCAAGGGTATATTGTTTGGAGGTATTGATGGATACCAAACAGTTGACTCTGTGCACATAAACGGAATGTGGGGGAATATATATGATGGTGACAAAGAAAATGCTAGTGATGCCACAAAACTATCTTATAGTGATGTGGTTCAAGGTGGAAAAAATTAATTTCCTATAAGTGAATGTGGTATGACAGCTCCTCCAACAAGGAGGCTGCAAAAAGATTACTCTTTCCTGTGAAATTCAGTGTCTACCAGATCATACTCCAAGAGGAAGAGTTTTCATGGGACTTTCACTAGTATGAAAAAGGAATTTCAATCTTCTAAGGAGTTTCTCTCATTATAGAATTTGAATCTGAGAAGGAAATGTGCTAAGATCCTGAGACACTATGAAAGCTCGGAGTGGGAATTAGCTAATGCGGATTAATATGGTGATGTGGATGATTTTTATGATATGTAGTTGTCTGATTTGGTGTTCTTTACATTCTTTTTATACTTTTCATTTACATTAATAAATGTTTAGAGTTTTTCCTCTGACTGAACTTTCCTATTATACATCACATAAAATAAAATAGGTTCATAATATCAAATATGTCACAATAGTGTGGAAATTGAGAGTAAATCCATTACAAAGATCATAAAATTGATGTGAGAATTAATAAATGAAGTAATTTTATATAAGAAATTAAATTGTTTAAAAATTGTTTAAATAAAACATAAAACAATCAAATATTAGTTTTAACATAATCATTCCACGACATAATCAATGATGTAGTGGTATAACTCAAGGAATAGAAATTGAGTTAAGATACCTCTAACATCACACTTCCACTTAGTAGGACATTTTTTAACCCCATTTATAAATAATTCATATTTATTATAAATAAAAAACCAAAACATATATATATATATATATAATATCATATGTCTTCCACTTATAATATCTTATCACTGACTCCATGATAATCTCTAACTTTTATCATTATTTTGAGTGTTAACAACTTCATTTTTCATGTTTGTTTTGATTTGGCAGTTGCAGTCCTTGTGTATTGATCATGGTTCTATCATATACAAGAATTTAAATCATGATATAAATGTCATAAATATTAATTATACACATTTTTATAATCAGACATCAAAAATAGATATAAAAAATGATTCACATCGTTTCCTGGAGGTGGTAGGTCACACATACTCATGAGCGGTGTTACCATGTTTTAACAGGTGGAAGGGTGAAGAATTAAATGATATATTTTATTTTATGAATCATAATTACATCATAAATATAATATAAATATATATATACATTCATTTTATTATTATTACCATCCTTGTGAGGCGGTGATGGAAAAAATTTCATCAGTTTGTGGGGCGATAGTTTTCATGTATATAGAAATGATGGTTGTGTTTCCCATTTTGTGGAGAATGATATGGATAATGATTATTCCATAAAAATAATAATATCTCAATATATGGGATATATTTGTGTTAGTATATTGAAATTTTTACTATATAATTTAATGTGTTAAAAAAATAATTAATAAAAGTGATTGGTTAATATGATTACCTTCTCTTAGAAAAACCTTTTTTGGATCTCTTCTTAAGGACTCGAGGGATAGAATTTTTGGAATAAAATTCATATATAATGATTATAGGATATTTTGGAAAATAATTTTGTAGTTTTTAGTTGATATATTTGTTTACAGTTTATTTGAATAAGAGAGGATATGTGGTATCCTATTACAAAAGAAGGGAGGGGCACCTTTGGAAATACATGAAAAATTATTATATAGTACGTGTTTCACTTATGTTAACTGTCCCTAAAATGTGATGTGTTCTATTATCAAGATAATATTTTATTAATTTAATAATATAATAAAATATATATAGTTTTAGATACAATTTTAAACCGTATCTTTTGGATTAACCCCTTTGTTAACCATTTCAAAACATTACTACGACAATAGCATTTTCAAACATAAAGTGTTATAAATTTAATTTCAAGGTACAAATTCTATAAAAAATGATCACTTATTAATATTTTAGACGAATTTACATTCCACTTTTTCTCTTTAAATTCTTTATTTTGTTTTTTAATACTTTAATAAAATATTATGTTTCATATAATATCATTTATGTTATTTTTGACACTATTCATTTAATTTGACATTTAAGACATCGAGATAGTAGTGGAATTAATTCATAACCTCTTTAATCATAAATAATACATTAATATTGACCCTAAAATTTATATTAACCTATAATTTATCTGATTTAAATACCATTTTATGTTCTTAAAATTACTTATTTTGATTTTCTATACCTTAAAACAACACTCTGTCAGCATTGTCTAAGCATTTGTGAAAATTATATAAAAATTAATAATTAAAAATAACTTAATGTAATAAATAATCATTATACATGAAATAAAATTTTATCTTCATTTATGACATATTATTATCCCTTTCTTAATATATAATGTAATTTAATTTAAATAGAGTGACATTTTCTATTTACCATTTTCTCAAAAGACATAAATTTCATTTTTAAAGGAAAATGGAACCAAATAACATATATTATATGTTAGGATATATATGATCAAATTAATATATATCAATTAAATAAATTTTATTTTTATATATATTTCTAAATTCTTATCACATTATTTTTAACTTTAATTACATGATTTACCATTTACTGTAGTGAAAACTATCTACCATGGTTATTATTCACATTGAACCAAAATAAATGGTAAATATCCTAAAAACATGCACCTATTGATTCAAAAATGAAATCTATTTTTCAAGATTATATATTTATCAGTATAAAAAATAAATTTTTATATAAATTTGTAAAATACAATGAAAAACAATTTTTAAAAAAATTTGTTTTAAATATAAAAGTGAACATATCCCAAAATCGAATATAAAGTTAATTCATATATAATTATATTTATTATGAATATTATTTTACATAGAAACCAAATCCAAGACATAATGGTACTTTTAAATTAATATATTTAATGAAAATAAATGATGGTTTTTCAAAAAAGGATATTTTCACTATTCACTGAAAAATCAATCTTTCTAGAAAATTACAAAAAATTACCCCTATTATAATTTTGATATTATTATTTCAAAAATTATATCCAATTTATCAAATATAATTTCTAAAATTATAATAATTTATTATAATATTCTTTTATAAAAAGTCATAAAACCCATTTTCTAGATAACATGTTTTTGAAGGATGAAACGAAATTGCTAAAAATTGACTGTGTATTCCCAAGGAATTAATCAATAAATTTGTATTCAGTAGAATAATTATATATATATATATAATAATAATAATTCGGTTACTCCTATTCATACCCACTAATTCAACAACAAGGTTATAATGGACATATTTAAATAATATCGTGTCATGATTTTTTAAGCTTAGTGTTGCATGTGCTACATACGATCAAATGTAGTGTTCATATTAAAATAAAATATTTTTTTTAACTCATGGTGTACTAAATTATCCCTTCTTTATATAAATTTTTATCTCACAATTTATAACTATTTTTTTCTAACGAGAAAATAAAAAAATAATAAAATATGATATATATATATATATTTATTTATTTAATTTTTTGGTTATAAATAGGAAACCTAATTTTAATTTATATATATAAGACTCATACTTGATTTTTTTTAAAACAAACCTTGGATGTTGAGTGTTATATTTCATATAAGACTTAATAGATTTATCTTCATTTTTGTTGAGTTTGATAAATTCCTTTTCTATTCGGATAGAAAAAATGATAAAATTTACATACATGATTTCATCCCATTATATAAGCATGATTTTATCCATAAATGTGAATCATCTTAATAATTATTTTTTTTCATGGTTGAACCACTAAAATAAAATTTTGATTATCTATAATGTCAAAAAAAATGATGAAAATTTATTCCTATTTTGTAAAACCAAAATGGTTATCACATGCAAAAATAATAGCAAATATGAATAAACCTTCATATAAGGAAATAATAAAATATATTTAATTACTCAACAATAACTACCAATGTTTAACATAAATCATTCCATTGTAAAATAACCTTAAAAATATTAAAAATATTCCTAACCATGTTAAAAACTACAAAATATGAAATATCTTATTACTTATTTTTCCATTATCTATTTTATATTTATCTCCAAACCAAAATGATCACTCACAATGTCATATACCATTTATGTGAATACCTTGATCATTTATTCCTATAATACATTCTAATAACCTAGATCATTATAATACTTGAATAAAATCATATATGCTTCGAAAATATAACTCTTTCCTCTTTCCTAAAATAAAATCAGAGGCTATACAATATATTTTAAAAGTACAAAAAATTTATTCAGCATTATAAATCTCTCTATCATTAAATCACTAATAAATTTCTAGGTTACCAATACTATCAAATTTACATTATGAATATCATCAAATTCTTTATATCGACTAAACATGATTATCCCAACCTCAGGATCATATAAATGGTTATCTATTTCTTAATCATTTATTTTACAAAAATAACACCTTACTAATATATCATATTTTTAGGTTATTAGTACCATTCATCATATTCTGGAAAATTATTAAGTAATTTTTTTAGAACAATCCTATTAGATTTGATGATTCTTATCAATATAGTATCATTGATAAATTGCACCTATAGTACAATTCTCAAATCCAAATTCATAAATAATTCATTCATTACACTATAATGATAGGTATATCATATATTATTCCTTTTTCTATGAGTTATATCTTGGATTAGGTCATTGAATCAGATAATTTATAAGTTTCCTATACATAATATTTAGAACAATAAATTGAACTATATGATGTACATTATCCCATAAATTTAACTCATCATTTTTTCTAAGAAATAAATTTCACTATATACTTATTTAATACAAATAAAACATCTTCCCATTATTTTTAGACATTTCCCAAGGGTTTTCATTCCTCATTCTTGATATGTATAGGGATAAATGTTATTTCCTCAATATTATTAATGAAACTCCATTTTTCTCTTATTTGGTTCATTTGGTAACTCATATATATTTAGTTTTTTAAAAATATTTCAAGATAAATAATTAGGAATAATCACAATCTTTCACATTCTACATCCCAAAAAAATTATTTTCTTGGGATTAAAATAATTTCATTGTCTTTCACGTTTAGTATGAACAGAGTTTCTTATGGTTTGAGCAATTGAAAAAAACTAAGAAAGCATAGTGTGATAAAAAATAATCATATTTGTAAGTAATAAAGTCATGAAAATAATTTATAGAATATTTAAATATTTACCCCTTAGTTTTTACCTAGGTTATCTATGGTCATTATCAATTCAAATTATTCATAATGGTTTAAAAATAAATTCTGATTTAATCCAATTATATCCCTCTAAAATGTCAAACTAAGGGTGGATTAAGGGTCTATTCACCATGACCTAGAATGATGGTCGTGAGATACTCAACCAATAATTTTTGAGGTTAGTACCCCTAACTGTATTTGTGAAAAAACCAATCCCACCTATATAATCAAGAAATGTATTTATTTCTATTAAAATAATATAATATCTATCTTACCAATTCATTGATGATGTTGTGCATCAGTTATAAATATTCTAAAATAATTTTGAATTTTTATGTTCCCTACTATATTTGTTTATAAATTTAGTTCAAAATGTTTCTACTAAACTTGATCTGATACCAATGTTATCATTCCAAACTCAAATAACCCGTAGTCAATGCCTAATTTATTACATTTTAATAAGATACAAGGGATCACATCACCAATGATTGATTAGTTTAGTAGTCTTGAATAACCATATACATACATGATTCCCATTTTATATTGGAAATAAAATATATAATATAGTTAAAATAAATTATATATATCCTAAAGACTTATTCAATGATTCCTTCTTCAAATCATATGGAATAGAAAACAAAATGGTTGCATACAATAGAATATATCATGAATAAATAAGGAATCATAAATATGTTAATGTAATTAACAAAAAAAACATACCATTTAATCAATACAATGAGCATGAAATGAATCCATGCATAATATCAATTCAATAATATCGTGGATAATAATAAGTGAATTATCCAACTGGTCTGTCTAACAAAACATATCGATGCATTGATGGGATATGAAATTTTAGTCTCCATATATACCTACATATCTAATTCATTTTTCATATATTTAATGGTGAATTAAATCGATAATAATATTCCTTATCAAAAAAATATCTATATTGAGTAATGTATATGGAATATCTAAATTTCCCCAGTCAAATAAATAACATTCTTAGTTAATAAACACATACATAAATGGAATAAGGTTTAAGAAATATGCATTTACATGTCTTAAATAATTTTTATATAGAATAGAAATGTATTTTTCAATGATTTGTGATCACAATTAAATAAATTTTTTAAGGGAAATTTAATTACCACCAAGATTGATCAAGTGATAAAATATGACAATCAATTCATCAAAAAATATAGGTTTTTAATAAAATATAGTATTTTGGAGAATATAAAAGAATTGAATAAAAACATTAAAATAAATATTAATTAAATAATTCCCTTTCTAAAACTATGGGAGATGTGTAGAAAAACTAAATATGGTAAAATGGTTATAGAAGGAAGAAAATAAGTTAACTTCATATACATTAAAATAAAACATTCCTTTTGCATTTTTGTAAAGAAAGTAAAAAATAAACCATTCAAAAAACATTATTGTGATCTAAATCAGACATTTTATAAATTCAATGATCACATAACATTTATTTAATAAATCGTTTTTTAAATATAAATTAACCTTGAAAAAAATTCAATAATATGTACCGGAATGAAAAATATACTCAATCAAAAAGATAAATAAGATCAGTTTTTCTTTAAAAAATATCTTTTCTTCATTCAAGTGAAAAAGAGAGATAAATTAATCATAAAATATAGATAAAAATAATATATTTGGTGTATAATAGATTATATGGTGTTTATAAAGGATTAATTATAATATTATTTCAGCAGAAATAATAAAAATCCTTAAAAAATAAGATTGTAAAGTAATTTCAAACCTCTTTTGTACCATTTAAATTGTAACCCATTATATGGTTAAACATGAATTAAATATTTAATTACCATGAATAAATATATATTCATGTTATATAATTTAAATAGTTCGCATTTGTGCCAAATAAAAAAAATAGCTTCATAATACCAAATATGACTCAATGGAGTGAAAATTGAGAGAAATTCCAAAACAAAAATCATAACATTAAAGAAAAATTATTAAATTAATTAATTATGTTTAAATAATGGAAATCTAAAAATTTTAAATACAACATAAAACAATCAAATTTAAATTTATACATTGTATTGTCTTGAAATAATCAATAATGTACCAGTATAACTAAATGAATGTAAATTTGGTTGAGAAGCCCATTACCTCACGCTTCCACTTAGTTGAAACTAATTTAACCTCATGTATAATATATTTACATTTATCAAAAATCAATAAATAGACCATATAAATATATATATAACATCATATATAACACCATTATAATATTTTATTACTATTTCTTTAATAATATTTTAACATTATCATTGTTTTTGGGGTCAAATGCATCGTTTTTCATAATTTTTTATTCATAAATTATATTACTTCCATATAGATAATGGTTATATCATATAAATAAATTTTAAAATTATATAAAAATTGTAAATATTTATTATATAGATATTTAGAATCATCCATGATAAATAAATATGAAAAATTAATCACATTACTTCTTGGAAGTGGTAGTCCTTATATACGCATGAGGGATGTAATCATTGTTGAATGGGTGTATAGGAAAAGAAGTAGAAAAAAATATTTTATTTACATAATAATAATTATTTAATAAATATAATATATATTCATTTTTTCATCATTATGTCCAGCCACGTGAGGTGTTAATGGAAACATATTATAGTTGTTCGTGAGATGGTAGTCTACACGTACACATGAATAATGATTTTATTTCACAATTGATGAAGAGGGGGATGGATTAAGATTATTTCACAAATATAAAAAATCCAAATACATGTGATATACTGATATTATTGTATTATAATGGGTAGGAAATAACTGAAGGTGGTAAATGATGAAGTAAAAAAAGAATGATCTTTCTTAAGATGATTATTATATCTTAGAGAAACCTCATTTGGATAACGTCTTAAGGAACCAAGTGATAGTATTTTGATAATACCATTACCAATATAATAAATATAGTAGGTTTTAATATATTTTATCATGGTTTTATTGAGATACGTGGATCACGGTGGTGTAAATAATATAGGAGAGGTGGTGTCCTTTTATAAGTGAGGGGAAGAGAAAATTTTGAAATACATGAAATATTATTATATAATATTTAAATAACTCATGTAAAATTGATAAAAAAATGAAATTTATTAAAATTTAAGTAGTATATTGGATTAAAATAACTATTTTATCATATTATATAGGTTTATATATCATTTAAAACCTTATTATTTGGATTACCCGCTTTGGGGACCATTTTTAAGTTTAAACATAATAAAAAACATTTCAATATTAAAGGGTTATAAATTTAATTCTATAGAAAAACTTTTCACACAAATTATTAATTTATAATTTTTTTGAAAACTTCCCATTGTACTTTTCCTATTTCAAGATTTCTATGATTTTTAAATAATTTCATAAAATATTGTTTTTCATAAAATATCAAAAAAATTATTTTTTACTCTATTCATTTAATTATACATTAAATAAATCTTTATGGTAATGGAATTAAAATATATAATATTTAAAAATATATTAGACATTATTATTACACACAAAATTCCTCACATTTCATAACTTAATAAAAATACATCACATTTTAATTTTTTAAAATAATTTATTTTTATTTTTCCAATGCTTACATAAGCATTTATTTAAAATTGAATAAGTATTTTGTGGTAATTAATTTTATTTAGAAAAATGAGCACATTAACTCTTATTATTGAATAAATATAACATTACAGCAAATGAAAAGAAGGTATTTTACATTTTTTTCTATTTTTGAATTGGAAGAAGATTAAGAGGGAGTGTATCTGCATGAATGCATACATCTTTGACAACTCCTTTATTTCCCATAGAATCTGCAAGAGAATAATCTTCACGAAATGAATTGGTGATTATATAGTTCATTTTTGAAATATTTTCCATTCAATTAAACCTTATTTCAGTATGTTCCCATGACAGATGGATGTTACCAAGCCTTACTGCTTGCACAGTAGTAGATGAGTCATATTTGAACCTCACATCATTCGAATTTAATTACCTAGAAAGGTGGAAAGAATTAATGAAAAAAAAATCTTTTAATTATCGATTTTTTGGTAATGTCCACATATCCTATAAATACAGTCAATGGTATCTCTATTGTGGTCCTTGATCACATTCCTAAAGCCCGCTGGACCAAGATTCCCTTTAGAAGCTCTGTCTGTATTGCACTTTATTTAGCCACCAAATGGAGGAGTCTAAAACACATCATTCATTCCATGAGGGGTTAGATACATATATTGTTGAGGCATATCAGCATATTAAATCCCCAAATATAATTGTAACATTTCCCTTTCTTAAGTTAATATTCATTCTGAATAGCCACTGTAATATCAGGGAAGCAATACTGATAGATAAATGGAGTGTGATCGTGGATAACTTTATGCTTCCTATAAAAAATAACAGGTAGTATTTATTAACTCACAATACTAAACATATTATTTAATTTCTTAGAAATATAAAGATTTACAATCTCATTCCAAAATCTATCAATTCTATCCATGAGTAGGGGATGCAGATCAAATATATCGAACAGTGATTTCTATAATAATACAGTCGTTTCATAAGAAATGAATAGGTAACCCACTTATTCCAAATGTTTGTGTCATAAGTCACAACTCTAGAAAAGAGTAATACCTATTTAATGGAGACATTCATAAACTGTAATTATATGGAATGAAATTATCCAAAGGAGGGATAATTGATAAGGCAGCATCCATCAGTTGTTGAAGTCACCAATCTCACTAGGTGAACCTTGCATCCCATGGGTGTAGAATTTTTTCAAATCTAGCAATTTTTTTTGGGGCTTCTTCCAAAACTAATAAGTCATCATGTAGAATAAATACTAGATTTGATATGACATATTTATGTTCACCTAAGAGAGGTTCCATGTTTCTTAGCTGGTATTTTATTGTGATATTGGTATTATTGGGTTGATCCATAGTTTTTTTCATGCTCATTAAATAAGTCCCCATCAAGTTTAATTTCCATAATATAAGGGAGGATATAGAATTCACTAGCCAATTTGAGTGTCTATACACCTTATAAAAAAATGTTTTTCAATAAAATCCATATTGAGGACTCCATGTAGTGACGTTTTCCGAACATTAAACACCCCATCAATATAATTTTGAGATGTTCCAGGGACATAGAATTGTTGTTGACCACATTCCATATAAATAATGCTTGGATAGATTGATTGATCATTTCAAGGGTTTTGATGCTTATCCACCCAAGGTTTTATTTTTTACAACATTGTTTCTAATTTATAGTGATGAATTTTATCTCTGAGATTCTACTACTCTAGATAAATTTCATCATAGAAACATTGATGTTTTTTATCAATGATGTGGGTCATAACTACACTATAAAGAAGTAAACAAATTTATAGGTCACAATGTTTTTAAAAAGGTAGATCCTCCCTTCCATTGAAATAGATTTCCCTTTCTATGAGGAAAAAGTTCTTCTAATCTAGATCAATATAGTATTGAAGTGGAATGCATTAGGTCTTCCCCAAATGAGAGAAACACCTGAGTAATTAAATGGAATATAACCCTCAATTATACACAAATCATTAAGAATTATCCATCTTTTGGAAGGATCAATGTTTCCTCCCATGTAGATAAAGCACTTCCCCCAGCTGATCTCTTGTCTCGATACACTTTCATAGTGAAAAATAGAATTCATGGTGTTTTCAATGATTTTCCTATCTGCATTGGCAAAAACAATAATTTCATCATTAGAAAATAAATGAGAGGGTGTGAAGGTACCTTAAGTAGTTTTGATAGTCACCAATTCACATTATTCAACCATTTGGATAAAATATATTCTAATATAGTCTTCATCAATTCCAAAAATGATCGCATAGAGTGGATCACCATGCCTAAGCCCCCTTGAGATGGTGAAGTACTCTTCTAATGATTAATTAATGAGAATATATAAATGATAAGATCCAAGAAGATCTTTGAGTCAAAGAATAAATTCCATCTCAAAGACAAACCTAAATAACACATTACCAATAATATTTGAATACACTGTATTGAAATATTTTTTAGGTCTTTCTTAAGGGAACATTTCTTCCCCTAGATTCATTCCTAAGAAATTTCACACATTCTAAGGTGAGTGAGTTAGTAGTCCTAGATATTTACTCCCTTGATAAAACCGAATTAATTCCAATAAATAATTTTTTATGATATTTTAGAAAGCATTTTCCATGATTTTAGTGACCACATTATGTATGATATTGACAAGAGAAACTTGTCTAGATTGATCGATGTCACTAGCATTATCAAGTTTAGGTATTAAGGCTATAAATTGATCCTCAATACTATGTGCAAGAGATACACTCTTTAAAAAGTACATAAACATGTTGAAATCATCCTACTGAATGACATACCAGTAAAAATAAAATAAGTGGTTGGTAAATCCATAGGAACCAAGGGATCTCTATTTTTTAAGGCCAACTTTAATATCAAATTCTATTGGGGATGCTGTAAGAATTTTTTTTTCTTCTTCAATAATGAGTTTATGAATGATACCATTCATGAGATATGATTTATTCATGGGAAATTAAATAGGTTCATATAAAAAACAATATTCTTGGAGAGAGAATTATTTTACTCGATAATTATGTCATCAACCTTAAGAAGAGAAAGTGGATGGTTAGGCCTTCTCTTTTTCTATAAAGAATTGAAAAACATAGTGTTTCTACCCCCTTTATTGATCCATCTGACTTTGAAAATATCCCTTTAAATTATTGCTTAAATACCGAGAATATTTTGAATCTTGGAAGCCAATTTAGTATCTTAAATAAGGTTCCTAGGGAAACCATTTTTAATAATGGACTCTTGAAGAGAGTGGATAGAACATTATAGGGATTAAATTTCATCATCTATGAAGATAAATCATTTCTTAATCTATTACATAAATATTTCTTTAAGACTTTTAAGATTTATGATACATGCCCTGTGGTTGATTATTTTATGAAAATATTCCTATGTTTTTGGAAAATCATACAAGGATGGTTTGAGGCTGATGTTGACACTTGTCCAGGACATGTTGATGTTTTACAAATTTTCAAAAAAGGATTTGGAAATATCCCTTTCCTATCAGAATCAATATCCACTTTGCAAAATACCAACAATGAGAAATTATCATTTTTAGATCCATGTATGACTTGGGTTTTCACAATTCAAGTAGGTAACTTGGCTAAGGATTGAAAATAGGCAATGATCACACCATTGTTGTAATGTATTTAGGTCAAAAACCACTGAGATGGAACATTAATTCTTTATGTTTTATAATAAGGGGTATATTAGGTTCCTTAGATTCTAGAACCGAACCAGAAAGTGTTGTATAAAAATAAATTCCTTTATAGAGTCTGTTCCTTGATACAACATCCTTCTGATGTCCTAGGTTAAGGGTTTTATTCTATTCAATTATTTAAAGAGAGCAACATCGGCCCGATATCAGGTGTGTGAACCTTGGTATTTATCAATTTTATAATATAAAATAATGTTATTTATCAATTGAAAATCTCAAAAAATTCAATATATTCAAATTTCAGATTTATTTTCACAATTTAATCTAATCTAATGAAAACCAGTTTTTAAAAAAATTGTGTTTCTAAAGAAAAAAAATAACGTATACCAAAATATAATATAATATATATTCATATATAATTATTGAACTTATTGATCTTATTTTACTTTAAATAAATCCAAAACATATTTCTTATAATAAATTATTTTTTAAAAGACATAAAATGACAGTTTTACAAAAAACAATATTTTTCACTATTCACTAAAAAATCAATCGTTTCAGGAAAAATAAAAAATTATAAACCTAAAATATTTTTTATATGATAATTTATAAAATGGTATATTTTTATAAAATAAAATTTCTTATAGTGTGAAAAAGTAACCATAATATTCACTCAAAAAAATAATTAAAACATTTTTGAAGAAAAACAAATTTTTGAAGCATAAAATTAATTTACTAAAAACTGAGTACATATATATTAAGAATTAATCAATATATTTTTATTTATTTGGGACATTATATATATATATCATTTTACTTTTATTCATATTTATACCTGATAATTCAATGAAAATGTAAAAATTGGCATTTTTAAAAAATATTTTTTCATGTTTTTTTTATTTCAATGTAGTATGTTCTATAGTCTATCTAATGTATTATTTTTTTTAATGAAATTATAAACTAAAATATTCTGGTATTATAAGAGCATATCAATATAATGAGTTAGTTGAACAATTAAATAAGAGAATACAAGAAATTTCTAAAACAACGTTGTTTGAATATAGTCTGCCTACTAATTTTGGGGCTAAAGTTAGTAACACAATATGTTATGTTATAAATAGTGTTTTAATAAGGAATATCTCCACAATTATACACTATGATATATGGAATAATTTAAATCTAGTTGTTTGACACTTTACAGTTTTTGGATTCCAGGTGTATATCATGAACACCAAATACAATATTGGTAAGTTCAATCTAAAGGTTGATGAAGGAATCTTCCTAGGTTAGTCAAATACTTATAAAGCCTATATAGTTTTCAATAAAAATTAATGTAAAATTAAATTTTCTACACATATGGAATTTTATGAAATTGATCCTTTTGATCGCTTAAAAAATCAATTTGATGACCTGACTGATTGAAAGGATAATGTGAGATACTCTCTTTAAAAAAAATTGGATTATGAATTGGTATAAATTATAAAAAATATAGTCCTAAAAGGGATAAACAGATGTATCTAAATGTGTGTCTCATAGAAAGGATATATCCCTTTCTTCCCCAAGAAATTGTTATAAAAACCATTGTGAAAGAGTTATGACTAGAGGAAATCTATGAAACCATGATAATTTTTCTCCATTTTTGTATCAAATAAAATCGAAAACCATATAAAAATACATATGTGATGTGAATGGGGTATTATATATGTAATAATAATTAAAATATATTAAGATGAACAATGTTTGTGAAATATTTGAATGACCCATTAATTTTCTTATTACTGGAACTCAGTGGGTATTTAGAAATCACCAAGAATATCCAGATGTGTTCATGGGTAATAAGGATAGATTATTTTACAAATATATAATTAAGATGAATAAATTGATTATTAATAAACCTTTACCCCTATTCCTAGGTTATAAGAAATTTGAATTCTCTTAGACTATGCATCATATGTGAATATTAAATTATATCAAATTGATGTGAAATATACCTTTATTAATGTATTTTTAAAATTGTAAGTATAATGTGAAATACCTCCATGTTTTGAGGACCCTCATTTTCAAAAATATATTTTTAGTTACACCAAATATTTGTACATTCTAAAACAAGAACCGTGGTCTATTTATGAAAGAATAAGTTTATTTATTTTATAAAATGTTTTCATTGTGGTTTTGGTAGACCAAGATTTTTTAAGAAAAAATCGTTAAAATATATTTTAAATATATAAATATATTCTAAGGATTTTATTTGTTTTTTTATATGTCAAAAATTTTGCAATGGTTTTTCAAAACACAAGAATAAATAATTTGATATTAGCATGATGGTTGAGTTGAACAATTTCTATTGATTTTAGATTTGCTAAAATGATTTTCGGAAATTTTTTAAACTAAATTTAATATTTAAATTATTTATTAAAATTATTTTTACTTTATAGTGATAATAAATTTTTGATATTTATGATTTCCAATATAAATCCTGACATGTATGAAGTAGGTAAGCTTGTTGAAAATAAGCAGTATAGAGGAATAAATTAAATCATTATTTATCTAACTGTAAGTACATCAGATGTAATTTTTTATGTATTTTATATGAACTATTTAAAGAAAAAATAAATTAATCTAATTTAACAACTATCAAAAAACTATTTAGGGATTGAAAAGGCTCAATTTTGTTATATTTACTTTTTCTAAAAACATTTCATTCTTATATAAATTGATATTATGATGCTAATTTTAGTGGTTTTAAAGTAGATATAAAAATCACTTTTGGAAATTATTACTTTTTAGTGAAATGTATATTTTCATGTTCATGTAAAAAAAGAAGCTTTCTATTACATTATGATCTATAGAAGTTGAGTTTATTACAGCTAGCAGTTTTTTTCTCAAATGTTATTGATGAAAAATACCTTTATAAATATCATATTTAATTATAATAATATTTAAATAAAATTTTATAATACTAGTACTATCAATATTTCAAAAAATCTAATAAAAATTTCAATGACCAAGTATTTTGATTTGAGACAAAATTTTATAATAGATCATTCTCAAAAGGGTGATATTTCTCTTCAAATTTTTTGTACAGGAAATCAATTACCATAAATATTTACCAAACCATTTCCTATTGATCATCAAGATTAAAATAAAAATTAAATAAATTTTTATTTTATTTTTAATGATTTAATTTATATTTTAGTTTTAATTATTTGTTTTGTTATTTATTTCTTTAATATATGAAGTCATTTTTTATTAGATAATTTATGCATAAATTTACCCTTTTATCTATTGAGTGATAAAGTATCACATGCCCTATATTGATTTATATTTTATTTATTTATTTTATTTAATAACATATCTATTGGGACTCTATATATACTATAATAAATATTCAGTTGATGAAAAACTCAAACCATCACAAACATATGAATTTATTCTCTACAAATTCTGAACAATAATTACCTATAAAAATCCTTTAAAGCTCAATAAAATCATTTAATAATAATAATTTTAATGTAAAAAAGATCCAAAGAAATGTATTTTGAATGTTTGAAGAGGATAAAGTTCTATGAAATACTTTATGTGGAAAATATATCAATTTGTTCATACTACACCTTATTTATTTGTTGCTGAAAATTACTTTGAACCTCTACGGATGTGGATTTTTGTTCAAAAAATATAGAATTCATATCCTTTCTAAGAAATAATTTAGGAATTTCTATTAATATTTATTTTTATATTTGATGATGATGGATAATTGGTAGTATAAATTATCAATGGGAAGAAATTTTTTATATCATATGTGATGATTTCTGAAGTTATTCAATACTCACATGAATGAAGTTTTGAGTTCAGTTTATCCCTAGTTAATGTAGACTATGTGAAACATATTGAAATAATGACATTTGTTTTTGGCTCTCAGGAAGTATAGAAAACCCTATCATGGATTTTGATGTTGAAATAAATGTTCTGGTTATGTTTATTTAAACTAGGATGATTTAGTAAAACGGTGAGTTTGAGAAATTTATAAAACTCAATATTTATATTCAATTTATCTTTTTTGGCTAAGAATAAAGTCAATCACTGACTTAAAATCATAGGTATATGTACTTATCCTATAAAAATTCTTTAATTTAATGTCTTTACGTGATAATTTTTACCCTGGTGTTTGAAAAGGTTGGTGTAGAGCTCATTGGGGTTTTGGAAACAATGTTTCATGTCCTAAAAACTCATGGAGTAAGAAAACTAAAGAAAATTGGATATTATTGAAGCTACTATATAAGGAATTTGTTTCCCATTAGGTATGATGAAATAAAATAAATTGCTACTCAATTTTAGGGGGATATTCCTACTGCTCCTCCTATTGTTAAAGAATTATTTGAGAACATAACAGATGATGATCCTATAGTTATAAAAATAATAGTAAGAGGTTTTTATTCTAATGAAATTACTTTCCCTATTTCTGATCATATTTTAATCAATGATAAATCTATTACAGATGTAAAATATTCTAAAAAAGCTATGGTTGGTCAAGAAGTTGACGTTATTGTTTCTCATGATGAGAATCAAGAACCTACAGTTGAGGTTTCTATACCTCATGTGATTGATTATGAAGATAACTCTAGTTAATATAAGATATAAAGGACCCAATATATAGTATCCTTCTTTTTTTATATTTTTGAATTAATTTTATTTGACGATTGTGAGAAAAAGACTATTTCATTTCATGATGATATTTACAAAAATATTCACCATCCAACATTTGAATAAATGAACTATTTGGAGGAACCGTCTCTTAATTAATCTCCTAAATTAGTGAAAGTTGAAATTGGAGGAAGTGTTAATTTTTCATAGAATTTTAGTTTAAAATAACAAGAATATGGTGAATAACCCCACGTGATTATGCATTTCAAAATAAATATCCCACCAATGTAACTTCCACGTTTTGTGTTATATTGAAGGATTACAGATCCTGTAGTTGAAGATCCTAAGAGTTCTGAGGATGATAAATTCATGGAGAACTTTGGTGATATGTTTTTTCATGAATTTAATTCTATTCAACCTTATATTTGTGGGTTATAGATAAATGTTAATGAACTGAGCGAAATTTTTTTACAATTTAAGATATTAATGTGAATTGATAAATTTTAATATTTCAAATATAGATGATTAAAAACCATTCAATTGTATAATGATACATCTCTACATTGGTGTTGGATGAAACAAATTATTTCAAAATAGAAATCGATTATCTAAAAAAGGTTATAATATCATAATTTTTTTATAAAGATAATTCAATCTATTTCTACCACATCCTCAACTAAAAGGGAATATAGTTCTGTTAATGATCATTTAATGAATTTATCCCCGAACATGATGATATTATATAGAAGGTTTGAAAAGATTAAAATGTGATATGGTAAATTCAAGGACCATTAAAGACTAGAAAAAATATATCGTTATTTAACTATATATCATCAAAGATAATTCTTAGAGTTGAAGAGAGAACATTTACTATAAAATGGATAAATTATTTGGTTTTATTAAATATGATTATTTCCACTCTAAAATAATCCTTAGTAGAGACACATGATTTTCCTGGGAATATTTTCACCTTTATTTCTCAATGGGTCTATGATATGAATAAAAATCTAAAAGGCATGAAAGATAACATTATAAAAATATAGAAATAAACTCAAAACGTTTCTTTATATGATTCTTAATCTACTCCTTCTGATAAGATAATTTTACCCAATGAAATATTTGATAGACTTTCTAATTCAAATATAGTTCATGATAAGGTGAATAATGTTTTCCTTCTATAGATTGTTTCTAATTGTAGAATTTAGGTTCTTAATGATTTAGTGTTGTAATTGGACAACACCTATAAATTATTTCTACTGTTTAATAATAACGTTAAAGAAAAAAAATATTCTACCAGGATGATCTTTGTAGTCTTCTAGAATATTTTGAAGATGAGATTAAGAATGCAATAGGTTGCGAAATAGAAATCATCCAAGATGAATTTTTTTATTTGTTAGAAATGTGAGTCAATTTGTTGTTTGAGATTATAGTAAGGATATATTTGTGCGATAATACTCATATATTCATTAGTGTTATTGGTGAGAGGATTCATAATCTATTTTCATCTCATTCTGCAATTGAATGAAAAAATGATGTAATAGAAGAAGCAATTTATAAGGATGTTTCTAACTCTACTACAAAACATATCTTCAACAAATTAAGATTTCACATCTCTATGTTGATAATTTTTATAAACAATGATCTAATAATATCCATGAGGATATTTTGGTTGTACTCATGAATCCTGCAGGATATGTTATTGGTATTTTATGGATAGGATTGAAAATTCTATATATATCCTTAACCTCAGAATTTTTCACCCTTGTGATACCTCTTAAAAGCCTATCCATGAGAGATAATAATGATGTTTAATTGGTTTTTTTCCTGTCTTACATAGTGATTATATAATTTTATTATTTGACATAATTAAACTCAATACATTGTGGTTTTTATTCTTCCTTACATTGAATCTATTATTTTTTTTCTAATATAAGGTGTAATTTTGTATACACTGATAAGTAATCTATTTTGGTATCATCTTATGAATAGAATACAATCTTTATAATGGATTTTATATTATAGAAAAATTAAATTAACCTAAAAAATTTCTTATATATTATAATTATCATACAAGATAGAATAATGTCTTAAAATCCTAGCTTTTCATAATGTAAACTATCATATAAAAAAATATTATATGATGTGATGGTTTTTCTATGAGAAAATAAAGTCAAAATTGGGATATTATATAAAGGTAAATTTGATATTACGTACACAATTATCATTCAGAAATCAAAAACATCATATGAAGATTGAAATTATCTTACATAATAGTGTTATAAGATGATTATTATTATTGAAATAGCATTAGCTTAGGAAAGTATGAAATATCATAAGAAACATGTTATCTAATGAATTCTATGATTACTTTCAAAGTCAAAATATTCTTTGTATTTTTTTAGGAATTTTACAAATTATTAAAAGGTTTTGAAGATAGAAATGACCAAAAAGGAAGATAATTTCCTTTGATTCTATAGTGATTCAACATAATTATTTTACAAATATTATAGTTATAGGAATTCGATTGAAGTCCATGCCTACATTTATTTTTGACTAAAATTGTGGTTTCTTGATAAGGAAAAATAATTTATATAATATGATTATTTATGATAATTGATACTCTTCTAATGAAGTCTATTATTATAGTCAATTTTTGTATCTAGAATTTCTTTTTTCATAATTTTAAGTCACATGGGGGAACATAGCCTATATTTTTTTTATCATTTTTTCTACTCTTGACCATTTGAGTGTATATGGAGCCTTAAATTCAAAATAATACATATAAAGAAATGAAAAATGAAGAACACTTGAGATATAAATATCTATCTGAATAACACATGCGACACTCTACTTATCTTTATATATAATCCATTATTTTTTCTATAAATAAGAAAAAAAACTTGTTTCTATTATTTGAATAACTCAACTATAGTTGAGATATCTTATAGATCTAATATTTAAAGTCTTGTTCTTATATCGGAAGAACCTCTAGTATTTTATCAAGTTTCAACTTGAAACTGTGAGATAATGTCCTATCTCAACTATACATACTTATCTTTTATAAGGTCAACACTCCTTTTTCATAGTGTTTTAAAGTCATTTATAACTCTTAATATAAAATTAACAAATATTTAAAATATCTATGTACCTTTTGGTTACAATTTTTAGTTTCTTTTACTCAACTATCATGGTCTTGGGAAAAGGACCTACATAGTGAAATTCCCAAAGATCAGGGAGGTAGTGTTTGTAGAGTGTAATAGGGGATTCATGTGCTCCAAACAACTATAACCCCTAAGTGTTATGATATTCAATTTTTTGTTTTTATTTTCATTTTCTGTTTAATTAATGAGTTATGAAAATATTTACAGAAGATTTTTATTTATGGTTAAATTTTATAGAAATTAATTCACCCCCCCCCCCTCTTGATTCATTTAAGAACTCCCTTTAGATCAACATTGCGATCTATTGTGAACAGAAAAAATCAATCAGACTAGATTATCCACATGATTTTATAATATCACATGAACATAAATCCACCTAAAATTTGGTCCATGATCCCTATGTCATCAATAAATTCTTATAGAATCCAATAAAAATTAATTTAGTAACCAAAGTTTTTATTTCAATCACAATAATAAGGTTTAAAATTGAATTAACTATTAAAAATTCTAATTAAGAGAGTTATTTGGTGTTGTGAGAGAGAGATATCATAATTGAGTCTCCATATTGATGTTTCCTATTGACTAACATAAACTGTAGTAAAACAAATGAATTATTGAAGTATAATAGCATGAATGGGAATAAATAAACTAACTATAGTTTAATTTTAAGTTTCTATAAACTCTAAAATCCACTTTAGAAGCTGAAAAATCTCAACATGTTGTGAGTTAGGATTCACAAGATGTATGCTGATTGATTCAACATTAGATTCAATTATTAAGATTCATATAATAAATTTTGAATTATTATTAATAGAAGTGAAGGATAAAAGTTATCGTGAAAACTTATTGTCCCCCACACATTGAAAATTTCATGTATAGTGTTACTCATACTAGTTTTGATGAAAATAGTAAGAGTGGTGAATCAGGGTGTGAAAAAATTGATCCAATTTAGATCCCAAGAAAACTGGTATCTTTTCTACCATGATCTTGAACCTATGGTTAGTCGAATCAAAAATTTAGTGATCAACATAACTAATTACTTCATACATTAACGCATGTTGAATATTAAATCATTTATATAAACAAAACCATTTTATTACGTAACCTCTATAGTAGAGGTTAATTCATTTTAAACAATTGACACATTATTCATACACATGAATCAATGAAAATACATTATATCTATAAAATATTAATAATTTTTCATATAATGATTCATAATGACACACAATCTTCTTAACTTCTACTCATGTCATTATGTTAGGGTTGAAATATAAGACACATATGAAAAAAAATATATATATTAAAAATTAATTCACTAAAAACTATAGATTTGGTTCATCTTTTCCTTCATGGGATACTTCTATCTTCCCTCCAAATTTTTATCATAATATTTTATAAACCAAAAAACAAATAATTCTTATATATTATTTCTATAAAATCAATTCATTTTTAGGTTAATCGACCATTTTCAAATTCTTCGTTTATTTCCTCTAAAGAGAATGTGTAATCTTCATATTATTATTACACACCAAGATTACTCTTTATATTTATTCCATCTTGGTTTCCAAATATATAATTTCATTTACACGATAATACATGAATTTATTCTCTACAAAACTATCTTATAAAGCCTCTAAAACCTAATATATAAGTGTATAATTAATTTCTATATAGAAATATCACTCTAAATTTCTCCATAAATTCTCTTTATATATCTTTTCCAAAATCTTCAATATTTATCCATTTTTATTTAATTTAAATATCCATTATATATATATATATATCTTCATTCCATGTCTTAATAATATATATACTAATATCTTATAATAATATTCATTTACCTTGATAGGGTTTAGAACCCCTAATGTGGATTTATTAATCCATATTTGAATAAAATATAGTCAATAACCATGTCATTCTAAAATTCTTGGATATATTCTACATATTAAATTTTACCTAACATTCTGTAATATTGATTCACGAATGTATTATTATTTAGTTACTTCCTTTTACTATAAAACTCATATTCTCTTGGAAAATACACTCATCTTCAATGACCTTATCTCTGAAAGTCCCAAGAAACTATAGTGTTAAACGTTGAACAACTATGTGGTTTTCCTTCTTCAGTATTCATGAGGATTCAAAAATTTATTCATCCCCCTGGATTAAAAAAATATGATATCAAATTTTAATTACATTTAAAATACTTGAAATGTTACCGAAAATACATGTTGATCATCATTTTACAAGATGTCACACTTGTTCTAGAGTAAAACTGATTTGTTACGATGACTATAAAATCATGGTTTCTTCTAATGAAATTATAAGTATCATAATCCCCCTGAAAATAAATATCTGATGATATAAACTAAATAATCATTAAATTCCTTCAATATTTTATGATTACATAAAAAATGTATTAAAACCCATATATTAAATCATCAAAGTTAAACATTTCGTATTATTATAATAGTGTTATATGAATTAATATGGTGCATCCATATTCAACCAAATTATTAATTTCTTCTTTATGATCAATGATCATCCTTCTAGGAATTAATCTTAAATACTAAAATTGATCATTCAAAGAATAAAAATATTATAATGATGGCATTTTTATATCCTAACTCTTCAATTTTTTTCAATGATAAAATTGAAATGAATACCATGGCATATCATGTGTGGTTTATTCCTTTGATTAACTATAAAATTAAATTTATATTAGTTTGATTTATCATTCTATAAACTCTACTAAAATCCAATTAAAACTATTATATTCATGTAGAAATATTTATGGTGTTATTTAAATAAATACCTTTTAAAAAATATTTACAAGAATGACTTTATATCATAAAATTTTAAAGTTGTTTTAATAGATTTTCAAAACAAAATTTACCATATGTACCAAAACATATATCATTCACTTTATCAAGAGTGTATTATTCTCGAACTAACCTTATATTCTAATATTTGTTTCTTTATATTATAATTAACACTTAGTATTTCAAAATCCCTTCAATGACTAGCATATTTTATTCAAAAAAACTATATTATAACATCAACCTCTTTAATATTAATCGATGTGGTGCATTGTTCTAAAATTATCAATTAAAATTTAACAAATATTTCCAACCTTAATAACTTAACTCTATATATATTAACCCATTAATAAAATATGTATCTTTAGAAACGTCTCTAGTGCTCTCTTAAGAATCATCACAAATTCAACTTCTCTATCTTGATGGAAGTGGTACTATCATACTGAATTTACAATATATAACCACCATGATTTAAGTAATGGAATTGGTGAAATATATACCTATAACCATAATAACATCCCAAAATATAATGAATATTTTATTGAGATTAATTTTCACAAGGCCTCAAGTAAGCACCTTGGTCATTGGAGGATATACACTATCATCAAGGATTCAACATATCACTTGTGGTGTGAGCTAACTATAATTGATCATGACATATATGAACAAAAATAATAAGAGTGAAGCATAACACAATATAAATGAACACCAATCATTAAAAAATTTACATCAAATTATATACCAATTAAAACCAACATGATTTACCACCAAAAACACATATAAACATAACCTCAACACATGTATTATAAAAAAATAACAAAATATCCCATAATATAAAATATAAAATACTCCTACCAACACCTAAAACCCTTACCAAAATCATCTCAATTACATGGATTATGATTCATTTTACTATAACTCTTAGATCCAATACTCATAAACACCATCATTACATACCAACATTGAAAGGACCTGAACCAACTAAATTTTAACCATAAATATGTACGCTATCACTAACAGATGTTGTTTCACTTAAATTCAAATGACCTTTTAGGATTAGAGTTATGCCGACTTAATAAAAAAATTAACTAATAAATACCATATATATTTCATAAAATGAACATTATTTACCCTATATAAGAAAATACTTAATCTATAATAAGTCTTCAACATATCATAAAACATTACCCCACAATAGTTATTCTGTTAGGTATATCATGTGTAATGGTTTTCATCATTACTTGGTGAAATTTGAACATAATAATTGGTGGGACCAAACACTCTGTGAAAGTAAACATGAGGGATAAAAATCAAATATTATAAGTTATCCTAAAATGAGAATAAATAATATTAAAATAATATATAATGAAAATAATTCCATAATTAAAGGAATATATGATCATAACATCTCTATGGTTACCATATCATTAAATAAATGTATATATTATAAAAATAGTTCCTTATAAATGAAATTCTTAATTATAGATATATAATACCATTACCTATTCCTGTACATCATGATATTACTATTAATTCCATGTGTTTAGGTAATACTGTTTTTTGGGTAGGGATACACTAAAATACCCAAACCATTTTTTCTATTGATACATATTGAGGCATTGAGGGGATATTAAAGGCCCCATCCATCACTAATTAAGTCTAATTCATTAATAATATGAAGGAATGAATAATATATACAATACATGAAAAATATTACTTAATAATAATTAAATATACTTATGTAAATAATAAGAATACAAATTCTCTATATTTCACCAATCAATATATTGAATAGATTTCTATGTAGGAATCCCTGAATAAAATATAATATAGATAAATGGGTATATAGTGAATTTAATTCTTTATCCAATAAATTTATTTATATAATCTATTTGAAAAAACCTTAATAGAAGTGAGGAAATATATATTTCTCACAATGGAAATGCATTGGCATAAAAATATTCTTTTAATAGAGGATGATTTGGAAAGTCAAAGTGATTAAATTTTTTTACTTTAATACCCCAAAATAAAATATTATAAAATGATTTAGAAGGTATTAAATGAGAAATATATACATCAAAAAAATAAATAAAATTGTGAATATGAATCATGTATCAATGATGAAAAATTGAGATACATAAACCATTATGGTAATAGTAACATATGAATCATAAGATCGTGGGAGAAATACTATGAAATTTAAATATAACTAAATGATATATATTAATTTTCATGAAGTAAATAGTGAATTTAATTCACCGTATAAAAGAAGATATGATGTTAAATATCTGATATATCTCTTTTAATTGAAAATTGAGACAAATAACCCTTAATGTTTTAAAAACATTTGAATCCAAAACCATTAAACGATAAAATTTAATATTGAAAAATAAATACAATTAATCAAGAAATAATCATGATATAAAACATAAATGTCTAATTAATTACACACAAAAAATAAAAAATATTTTGTATAGATTAATCATGTCTCATGGAATTTAAATTTTAGACAAGTAACCCTTACAAGTAACATAATCATTAAGGTAAGAATCGTTTTATAATGAGGCTATAAGAATTTATTGTAGATCCTCAAAAAATAAAGAAATATAAGATCATGTATTCAATAGCTAGAATAAACCTATATAGAAATAGTACATTTTCAATAAGTATGTTTTTAAAAAAATGGAATAAAATTGAGTTAACATAAACCCTCACCATAACTCTTGATTAGTGGAAATGTGATTTAAACTCTTGTAAAGAAATAAATATCTTAATAACACATTTTATAACCCTTTTCATATATATAGACTTTTATAACCATCATTTATAATTATTCACAACATTTATATTAGTGTGTTATTATCTTTGTTTTATATCAGTTGTGAGTAATATTGATCGTCTTGAACTAGTTTGGTAATAGAGGCGTTGTTCTTCATTCTTATCCCAAATTTCATCATTCACAAATCAAATGTAATATGACTTATTTTTCTAGGTATCTCTCACTTTGATATTTTTATTAACATCTTTTAATTAGGTTCTTCTTCTTTAAATATTTGGGGTTGAATCTTTTCTTTGAAAATGGGGTACTTTTACTAGGTAAAATGACCGAATGTTTGGGGATGTATGTTTTTTGAATTAATGGTGTCTAGTTATACATGTGTCAAAGTCCTATGAGGGTTTACCATGGGTTTGGATAGCTTCAGAGGTGTTTTGGTTTATTTATACAGAATATGTGTTGTGATCTGTCTTCTTGACACTTTCACGTGGTGAACATGTTACATGATATGAACTTATTACCTATTAGAATCCATGAACTGGTTCAGAGTTTGAAACATTTACATGTTGTGAAGATAGTTTATGTCATAAAAAATTCTATGAGGTTTATTACAACCAGTGGTGATGTGTTTTGTAGAATATCTTATAAATCGACTAATTCACATTGTGAAAGGGGTTCATGTAATGAATATCTCAATATCAGAGGTTTTAATCCATGTTGTGAATATGATTTTCTTAAATATACCATGGATATTCCTTTCACAAAACCTAGGGTGGATCTAGGGGATTTTGGAGTAATTATTTCCCTTTTATGTGTCTTGTTCTATCATTTAATCTCTGGTTTTTCCTGTTATCACCTTCACCTTCATTATTCATTGGCATTCCCTGTTGAGAGTGTTTCTTTGATCATCGGATAATGTTCGGTTGTTTAAAAAAATCCATTTGGCATTTTTTTTTATTGTTTAAGTATGTGTAAGGTAATGAAATTATGCCAACAAAGAGTATGTGAAAATGAATGTAATAATGGGTGATGATAATCATCTTCTTGGACTACTCCTTTGATCCCAATGGATCCAATAGTGTTGAGACTAAGCTTGTGGTTACCCATAGGGTGAGACTACCCGTAAGTAATAATAAAACGGCTATTGGCTTAAAACGTGAATTAACATGACATGATAGCTTAGATGTTTTCTTGTGACATGAACACATTTTAAAATGTCTATTTGGTTTTTTAAATGACTATTGATACTTTGAAATCATATGACTATTTACACTATCATGTTAATGAGTAAAGACATATCTTGATGAATGAAATTGGATTGAAAGATAAAAGGTAATTGGATGAATTGAACACTGTGGATCATGATGTATGTAGTGTTATTTAATTATTTTATAATTTGGGTTTTCTCTTATGATTGAATAATTATATAAAGGGAGTGGTCCAATTATGTTTTAATGATTATAAGGATTGTCTCAGTTATGCTGAAATGATTATATAGAGGGATTAGCCCTGTTTATTTGTAAAGCTTATAGGTATTGGCTCGATAATGCTGTAATTCTCATAGGGCATGGTCCGGTTATAATAAAATTATTATAAATTTGTATTTTACACAATTATGTGATTATTCCATGGACTTTTGGTTACAATTTGTATGAAAATCCAACATTCCTAAAGATATTTCAATATAGTTTTGAACCAGGTTGATTATTGTACAGTATTAATTTATTAATTACAACTCATGTTTATCATTGTATTGCATGCACTTACTATCAGACTAGTTTTTTAGAAATTGTGGTGTTTACCTATTGAGTTTTACTGACACCCTATTTTGGGTTCCACTTGGTACTCAAGTGTATTACATAGACACTCGTTTGTATAAAGGAAAAGGACCTTGTGGCTGATTTTTACTTCCTGGATAAATTGGAGCATAGATACAGAACCTGCATGGGGTTTGGGATCATGGTCCTTTGAGTTTATCATTTTCTACTTGTTCTTTTATCTGTATGAATTTCATAATAACTTTTAGTAACATTCCATCCTATAATTACATTATTCTATTATGATCTTTGTATTTTTTAGTTTAATGTTATTATTTGGATTATCAGTTGTGTTTCATTGTTTCAACTGTTTCCATCACTCTGATATTTTCTATATTTTCATTTCATTAAAACTCATTACTAGGTATTATTGAATCCTCACTATATTCTCCACACCCCAGTACTAGTTGGAAACCTATAGCATATGGGGAGGCATTCTTGAGGTCAAGTAACCAACCCATTTTGTACATGTGAGAGAGTTCCAAATTGAGGGACATTAAAAAGTTGTATCAAAAGAGATCATATTTGTTGCCTTTATATTTAGTAAAGGTATAAATGATACTATTCTGTATCTGTAGTTGATAATGATCTTATCCATGGGATTATATAACCTGTGTTTGGGGTAAATCTTTGTTGCTAGGTATGGGATTGTAATTCATGTGGTTAACTTGTTATGGTTGGTATTATTGCACCTTAGGTGATTCAAATGTGGTGTGATGTTATTGTTTCCTGATATTTACAGTTATGGAATGGTATGGTGTGAGGTGAGTATTCATGCATCATAACTGGAACATAGGTATATATATTAACATACATTGTTCAAAATAGGAACATATTTATTTTAAGGGATATATTTTCCTAGATGAATTATGAAATGAGATACCTGTTATATTTGATAAATTAATTAAAATAATTGTTATGTCGTTCCAATTCACTTATTAAACCATGTTTAGATAGACTATGAGCCATTGGTTCTCAATTGTTGTCATATGTTGTGGTTGACCTTATTTTTATCTAGTGTTCTAAGGAGTGCCTTTTTATTTTAGGGAAAATTACTCCTCACCATATTTGAATTAAATATTATGAGCAAGTCAATAATAATGCTCTTAACCCTACTAAAATGAATATTAATATAGATGCTACGAATTATATTAATGTTCACCTTAACCATAGACTCTTAAGGGTCATGTGATCCATGTAATGTGATAATTTTTGCATTATACCTTCAACATATGAGCTGAAGAAAGCGTTTTATATATGGAATCTACTTACATTAACAAGGAAGGGAGGCCCCTAGGCATTCGAGTTCTAGATCGAGTTAGTTTAGATGATCTTCAAGAACCATGGGACACCTGTATATGGGACAGTTTTTATTTCTATATAGATGCTTCGTGGACCTTCCAAGAATTAGTAAGACATTCTAGTGAAAAAATGGTAGTAAGAGGATCTATCCTAGAAGGACTTCAAGAAATATTTCATGATCCACTTATATTTTGAAACATTGAAGGATCAGAAGGCTCACAACTGCATGCACCTGCCATCAGAGGTCTTGTCAGTGATAATCTATATTGGAAATTTCACCAACATACATAACTTTTCACCATCTTTAGAAGATAATGAGATTGCAATAGTGAAAATTTTCTATGATGGTATTCCCCATGAGATTAGGTCACAAGTGAATTTTTTAAACTTGAATAGAATTTTGGATGTTATGAATCTGGTTCACATCATAGAAGGGAATCTTAGAGAGTCCTTGAACTGTAGTCAGGATATTTTAGTAGGGTGAATTGTGATCTCTTATTACATTATAAGAAGACTTTTCATGATAGTTATCCTTATATAAATAGATGGGAGAGAAATTGGGGAAGTAGGTAACCATCTTTGGACCATGTTCTTTTATAGTTTGGTGTCTCACATTTTGTCATAAGTGGCCTTAGTGTTTGTACACTTCTTTAGGGTTCTGATATTATGGTAGGTTGGGACACCTATAAAAAAATTTTATGAGAATAAAATAGAATAGGAGTGGTAGGGGATTAAGAAATGTAAAAGAGTTTAGAAAGGACTTATCTACCCCTCAACAGACTAGTAGTTGGAGTTCCACTAGTCGTTTAGGTCATGGAAGTGGATGTGGAACTCTATAGAAAGAGTGGAAGTACCTTCTAGAAGGTGTAGCCTAGTAGAGTCAAACTAGTACCAAGGAATAGGGGAATGTTTGTATCATGTTTTCCATCCCACTCCATCTGGTTTGGATGGAAGAAGTTTTACTATCAAAGGTATGATTTTTGTATATTCTACCCTTTCTTATGCGTTTTTTGATAAAAAAAATCACATTCCATTAAATATACTCCTTTAGAAAACATTTTGGGCTTGTTTTTTGAGTGTAAGGATGTTTTTTTTCTATTAACACTCTATTGGGATTGTGGTTATATAATATAAAATTATTCAGGGAAAGTTACCTGTAAATTGTTGGATACAATTTCTTTTGGGAATGTTTTTCATTGGAAAGGACAGGTTTTAATTTGATTATAGGTATGGATTTTTTAGTTCTATAACAGGATTGTATAAACTGTTAACAAATTATATTTACCTTTATTTGTTTAAATAAAGGTATATATTTTCACTTGGGTGAGTGGGATATTTTTTAGGGTTATTCGGGACCAATTCAATGCATATCGAATTTCCTCATTCCTCATATAGAGGTCTAGATCTAAATGACAGTGGAATAAACAAGGATAATGTTACCCTATTGGTAGAACATTTTCATAATTTATTTTATTATGACATCTATATCTTACCGCATTATTGGGAGATTGAGTTCATGGTCGAGTTGGTACTGGGAGCAGCGCCTGTTTCTCCCCCACTTTACAAGAAGGCACAATCAGTGCTTTGGGAATTGAATGATTAGTTGGAATATCGAGATGATAAGGGTTTAAAACAACCTAGTACTTCACCATGGGGTTATATCATACTTTTTTATAACAAATATTACTTGATTTTTCCCTTTTGTATTTACAATTAGAGATTTAACCAGATGATGATAACAAACTGGTATCCCCTTCTATGTATCTATGATATCCTCGATCTGATGATATGTCCCTAGATTATCATTCGGATTGACTTGAGATCAGGGTATCATCATTTGAGAGTGAGTCCATCATACATACCATATATTGATTTTATGAGAATGTTTATCCTATATGAATTCCTGGTGATGCCATTTGGATTAACGAATTCACTAGTGATGTTAATGTCCTTGATGAATCCAATATTTCATCCTTCTCTAGATTGATTTTTGGTTGTCTTAATTGATGAATTATTATTTCACTCTATGTTTTCTGACGATCATGCCCAAAATCTTGAAATCATACTGAGTACATTGATATAGCATTGTCTTTATTCTAAGAAGACCAAATTTAGTTTCTAGAACAATAAAGTGATGTTCTTGGGTCATGTTATCTTAGAGTCTGGAGTGTCAGTGGACCCAAAAAAGGATGAATCAATGTTATCTTTGGAGAAACCTAGAAATGACTTAGATATTCAGATTATTCATGGTTTAGTAGGATATTAACAGAATTTTTTTCATGACTTATCCAATCTAGAAGCACTGATGTCCAGGATAACCAAAAAAGGGGTGAAGTTTGTTTGGTTAGATTATAGTTGGAGATATTTTCAGGAGATTAATGGAATGATAAAATTATCACTAATCCTCACCATACTTATGATGGGTAGGGAATATACTGTATATTGTCACACATATGGGGTTAGGCTCGGAGTAGTTCTGATATTGGTGGAATGAGTGGTTACTTATGGCTCTAGATAATTGAGACCACATGAGAAGAATAATCCTACTCATGATCTAGGGTTATCTGTAATGTTATATTCCCTAAGATACTGGAGTAACTATATTTTCTGGGATTGGTTTTCTTGTAAGAATATCACAAGAACCTAAAGTACATATTTTCTTAGTAGGACCTGAAGATTCAACAAAGGAGGTGGGTTTAGTATTTTCAATCATTTGACTTTTAATGCGATTATACACAAGGAAATGGAAACATTTTTTCTGATGAATTGATCCATAAAACACAAATAGATGTACAATGGGGTCCTTTTAATGAGTGGCAGATGATTGAACTCTTTACAGACATGCATCTTGATGTTCCAGTGTTTCAGGGACCAATAGCTCTGACTTCGTCATCTATTACACCAATACTTTTGGACTGGATGAAGACTGATATGTTATCTTAATTGGATAGTTTAGCTCTAATTGATAGATTATATTGTGGGGGATATTAACATGATGGTATACTGGAAGAACTAATTCTCTTATTTTTATTGGATGTGTATGTGTTCTTATGGGATTACATAAGGACCTGATGGTAGAGATTCATACATCTAGATGGGTGGCACACATAGGGATAAAGAATTGTATTGTGATCACTATATATAGTAATAGTGTCCAAGAATGAAGAAGGAGGTAGTGGACTTCATGGTGTGATGTTTCACCTATCATTAGGTAAAAATGAGAATCAGAGGCTTTCTGGGCTATTGTATCCTCTTCTTATACATGAATGTAAATTGGATTATGTCTCATTGGAAATCGTAATCAGATTAACCCAGACCCCTCAAAATAATAATTTATTATGGGTGATCATGGATCTACTGATGAAGTTATACCATGTCTTTCCTCTTAAAGAGACCATCACTGTTGATTATCTTAGTAGCCTCTACATGTAAGAGATTGTTTGACTACATGGTTTTCTAAAGAGTATCATTTTTGATAGATATACTTGTTTTAAATATCGGTTCTGGGAGGTTCATCTGAAGGATTTTGGATCATATTATCTTCTATGTATAGCACATCATCCTCACACTGATGGCCAATTTGAATAGATGATTTAGATTCTACAAAAACTGTTACAAGTCTATGTATGGGATTATAATGGTTTGTGGGAGGAACATATAGCCCTAAATGAATTTTCATATAATAATAGATTACATTAATTGATCTAGATGTAATCTTTTATGTCTTCGAATGTTGTTCATTTCATTAAGAAATTTTTTGGTTGGATGTTGGTGAGTCATCACTCGTTATAGATAGTCCCATGCAGGAGACTTCCAAAAAGTTTCGGTTGATCAAGAGGCAGTTGGTGACCACGCAGAACATGAAGAAATGTTACGATAATTGGTGAATATGGCCTCTTATATTTGGGATGGTTCATCTTGTTTTACTTCAAGTTTCACATGTGTTTGTGAAATTTTGTGTCATGTAATTTTGAAATTTATCACCCAAGGTTTTAGGCCATTTGAGAAAATAGAAAGGGTCAGTCCAGTGGAATACTGATTAGACCTTCCACAGCACTTTAGTTCCATGGACGATGTGTATCACATGTCACAAATTTTGAGATATCATTCTAACACAACTCATGTGGTATATGTTGATGATTTCATGCTTGGGGTAGATTTTTCTTTTAAGGATCATCTTATATGAATTTTGGACCATAGTGAGAAGTATATAAGGGGAAAGGTCATACCAAATGATTGATTATAGTGCTAGCATAGTCATGTTTAATAGGAAAAATATGATAGGGAATATAATATGCAATCATAGTGGCCACACTTGTTCACTAATAACCTAAATTGATTCGTGTACCAGCTTAGGGACTAGCTATTATATGTTGGGATGTTTTATGATCTTATATTTTTCTAGGTACATCCATCTTATAGTTTTGGTTGAACCTCTTTTAGTTGGGTTATTCTTCTTTTAATTATTGGTGGTTGATCATTTTCATTGGAAATGGGGAAATTTTCGGTGGAAAATGAACTCAATTTTGGGGATATATATTTTTTTGATATAATGGATACCAGGTATAAATGGGTCAAAGGCCTTCGAGGGTTCTCCATGGTATTGGAAATCTTCACAGATGGATCATGTTTTTCATAAAGATGATGGGATATCATCTTTATACTAGATAGGTTATTTTCATGAATAAGTTAAATGATGAGAACCTATTTTCAAAAATAATTTGTTGAGTGGTTTAGAGAGTTAAAATATTACACATCATTAAACTAGTTCACATTATTAAATGGTCGGGCTAGGTTATTATAACCCGATGTGATGTGTTTTTCATTGTATCTTATAAATCACGAAATTGACATTGTGAAAGTGGTTCATGTAGTTTATATCTTGATAATGTATCTTTTAAACCACATTATGCAAATGATTTTATTTCATCCACCTAACTGCTTCATCTCTCAAACCCTAAGTCTACTCTAGGTGATTTTGGAGTAATTATTTCTCTTTCATATGTCTCATTCTAGTGTTTAATCTCTATTTTTATTTATGATATCATTAAACTTTATTATTTTTTAGAATTATCTATTTATATTGATTCTGTGATAACGAGATAATGTTAGGTGGTCTATAAAAAAATCACTTTGGTCTCTATATATTTGTTTAAATATGTTTAATGTGATTCAATTGAGCTGACACAATGTGAATTTAATTAATGAAATGAATGGTGATGATAATCAAATTCTTGGACTACTCCTTGGATCCCATTGGGTCTAAAGTGTTGAGACCTAGCTTTTAGATTCCCATAGGGTAATACTGCCCTTGAACAATAATGAATTTTCTATTGGATTAAAAATTTAATTAACATGACATGAGACCTTAGGTGATTTTTTGTGATAGTATCACTTTTTAAAATGGATATTTTGTTATTCAAATTACTAGAAATAATTTTATATGGTTTGATTGTGTACATGATATTGTTAATGGGTAATTACCTAAATTTAATAATGAAAGGTGATTGAATGAAAAATCCTAATTCGCTGAATTGACCTTTGTGGATCAAGATTTATTTTGTGTTATTTATTTCCTTTATGACTTGTGTTGTATCTCTCTCTAAAATAACTACATAGGGTGAATCAACCATTTATTCTGTAATTCTAATAGGTATTGTCCTGGATTTTCTAAAATTATAATATATAGGGCTTAGCTTGGTTTTTTTGTAATGCTTCTAGTGATTAGCCTTGTTACGCTGTACTTATCTTAGGTCTTGGCCCGATTATGATGAAATGATTACATAGAGGGATATTTCCCAGTTATGTAATTATTCCATGGATTTTGTGTTATTGTTTTCAGGGTAATTATACATGCACAAATATATTCTGTCATTGTTCCAAAGAAGGATGATTGTTGTACTATATTAGTTGATTAATTAATACTCTTGCTTATCTCTTTAATACATGAACTTATAATCAGTCTAGTTTTTTAAAAACACGATGGTGTCAGCCTACTGAGTTTTACTCACACCCTAATCAGGCCCCTATTTGATACCTGATCAAATTATATGGCTCCAATTTTGGACAAGGGAAAAGGGAATTGTTGTTAATTGTTGCTTATTGGATTAGTTGCAGCTTGAATATGGGACCAACATTGGGTTTGGGATCGGGGTATTTTTTGTTTATTGGTGTCTTCTTGGCCTTTTATTTGTGTTAATTTTGCCATGAATTTTAGTTACATTCCATCTAGTCATTACGTAATTCTCCTATTGTCATTAGATTGTTCAGCTGCATTTTATTGTATGGTTTAACTACTATATTGTACAATTTATTCTATTTCCATCACTCTTATATTTGTCTATTTACAATATATTAAATCTCTATATAGATTTTATACTCTCCCCAATATGTTATCTAGACCCTCACATCTAGTTAGAATCCATTTGCGTATGGAGAGGCATGTTTGAGGTCCAGTATCCAACACGGTTTGTCCATTTGAGAGAGTGTCAGATCGAGGGATGTTACATCATACTAGGTACATGAATTGGTGTTTTATAGTAATTTATATGGTTAAAATTTAATTTTATGGTAATTTTAATTATGATATATAAATATAAAAATTGTTATGAGGATGTTACTTTGATTTTTCATCAACGAAGGTTGGTATCTTGACTAAGGAGTTTAATATTAATATTATAATTCCAAAAATAGAATCAAATAATTATTTACATATTTATATCATATATTACTAGAAATTAAATCTCCATAGTAATCCATGATATGAATTTATATCATTGTTCAAGTAGTTGGGTGAACCAACCCAAACAAGATCATACCATACTTAATGGATGATTATAAAGTGATTTAGATTTCATATCATTATAATAGAAGCATAATGACCATATTCAGTTTCTATTAGTGTGTCATGTCATTATTGGAAATAATTATAATAAAAAATATAACCTATATTATCTTATTTCATAGTATGAAGAAATGATTTTGAATCTCTTAGAACACTATTTGGATGGTTCAATTTACCATAGTTTTTTATTTCGCATATTTTTAATAGTTTCTCCCATTTTTGTTACCATAACCATTATTATTTCATAAAAATAATATTTATCCATTAAAGGCACTCCCCTAACCATCCATTAAAAGCAATGAATAAAATAAAAAAACCAAAATCAATTGTTCTATATAGGTCATAGTTTGCACGCACGCATGATTTCGGATTTCATTTTACATGGAATGGGAGAAATGAATAATATGTTTTATCATTTAATAATATATATTATGTTATAAATAAAATTATTATTTATTAAATATATCATTAGGACTAGATGTGTAAGGTTGTTAAGGAAAGTGGAACATAACACTTCTTGGTGGTGGTAGTTCGCACACATGCATGATTGTTGTTTTCTGTTTTTCTTAAGGGAAAAATGGTAAGGATGTTAATAGAAATTCACATATAATAATAAATTCTTATATGAAAACAATAATTATGTAATTATATAGAAATGGTAAAATTTAATTTCAAATAATAATATAGAAAGGAAAATAAATTAGGAAAAATTAGTACCCACGTTGAAGACTTGGGATTTTCCCTAGAGGAATTTTTGGGAAAGGAGGGATTAGGATAACCTCTTTGAATTAGAATCTAAATAGGGTAAAATAAAATTATATTGGAATTATTAACTTTATGATTATATATGAAACCTATTTTTTGAGTATTATTGAACGGGGGAGGGAGACATCTTTTATAAGTGGTGATAATGGAATTTTTGTATATCTTTTAACTTAATATAAAGAGAGAACATGTTCACATGTAATGTGGACCCAAAAATATAGAATAATTTAGTTGAGAGGAATTTAGTTTAATAATACTTCAAACATTCATTTGAACATAGTTTAAAAAAAATTATGTCTGTACTCTTAGAATTTTCGGTTTGATCTTTTTTGTTTTTACCATGGTAACTAGTTTTTACCTAAGTAATTTACTTCTAATGCCTAAAATTAAAGTGTCCCTTATTGAATAATATTTAAATAATAATTAAACAATTTAAAATCCATTTGATCAAATAAAACTTATTTGTGTAATAAAAATAAATTTGATCATTAGTGCATGTAACGCATAGAACACCATTTTTAGAAATAGTCTATTTTTAAGTTTGAATAATATGATTATGATAAAATTATCAAATTATTTGGTATTCCTTATAAAAAATTCTTATTATAAAAAAAATTGGAATGTATACAAATAAAAAACAGAGTTTTATCAAAATAATATTTAATTAAAAGAAAATATAAAAAGAATTTCTTTTATAGGAAAATATTAGTTAAGTTCATAAATTGTAAAACATGTGTTTTATAAATTCATTTGGTTATTTAAAAATTTATAAAATTTAAATTTTACATATTTGATAAGTAAAAAGGTTTTAAATCATTATATTTCTTTGTTATACAATGATAAATTTTTAAAAGTTATAGTATTGGTAAAAACTACATTTTTCAATATTCACCTAAAAACAACTATTTTAGAAAAAATACAAAAAAATTAATATTAAAATAATACTTTATTGATGAATCTAAAAATTAGTTTTATTTTATATAATACATATTGTAAAATTTTATAGTTTAACTTCTAAATAAAATCACAAAAATATAATGAAAAATAATTTTATAGGTAAGTAATATTTTTAAAAAAAATATTAACTAGTCTTATTTTTTTCAATTAATTACTGATAAAATTAAATTTAACAAATTAATAAAATAAAAAAATTTATTTTAACCATAAATTAATTAGTCTCTTACCAAAACACATAAAATTTCCATTTTTAGAAATATTAAATTTTAAAACATAAATCAATTATATTAGTTTTTTTCGGTACACTAATTTAATTTATAAATCACAGAGAGTTGATAACAAAGTTTTTGTTATTTATATATATATATATCATAACTTTGTTACATATATTTTTACCCACCAATTATACAGAAACATTTTAATAATTATATACTAATTCGTGGTTCATTTTGGTTCGGAAATACATGTGTCCCAAGTTATCAAATATATTATGATTAAAAGGAAATAAAATATTTAATATTTAATATTAATTAATTACATTCTCTCCCATGGTGTATAAATTTCATCAATGAAATTTTGAATTCATTATATCTAAATAAAATAGTTGAGTGTATCCGCAAGATATACCAAATCTGAGGTTTATTTTTTTTTTGAGATATCAAACTTACTCTTTTAGATACTATGAAACTCATGTTTAGGTATCAATAACTATATGATAGGAGCAATTTCAGTATGAGGTTTAAAGTTAAAATCTATAAATAATATATGGTTTATTTAGGACATGTAGTGATATTTCATAATATAAAAATTGATATGATCCATTTGTAATGAGAGATGATTCATTCTTAAATACTACCATATCAAATTAAGGTAAAAAACTAGATCTATAATAAAAAAACTCCCGTAATACTTAATGAATATTTAATAATAATCATTACACTATTTTTTTATAACTCAATATAAAATATTTGGTGAAAACAAACATTGAATAATATATTTAAAAATATATAGTGTAAACTCTCTATCATCATTAATAGCAGTCATTTCATAGGATTTTTCTTACTCCCACGGTCTAGGCAGTTTTGATGAATTCGTTTTCCATTGGTTATTGGATTAAGGAATTTATTTTCTATACTGCCCAATTTACTTTTAATTAAATCAATGAATTTTAGTAGCTTATCTCTTTCCCATACACCTGATAGATTTATGACCTTTATTTTCACACTTATAGTTAATTCAAAATCCCTTCAAGGAATCCCTGAGGCGTTTCTTCTCACATTCTTAACATGTAATAAATTGAATATTATTTCCTTAATAATATTTTTCACTTGAACACACATGTTACTACAACTTTATCTTCTCTGGTGTATTTTGGGAATAAACTATGTTCATGTTGTAAATCATAATTTGTGATAGGTAGTTTTTCATAATCAAAAGATTCATCATTGTAACACTTATCCTAATAGGTTAATCACTGGGTAAATATTCACATTAATCTAGAAATCCATTATTAACTATGTTACATTATTCATCATCCATTACTAAAGCCAAATTAGGTTAATATGAGTGATGATCAAAAAAAGAAATTCTTGTATGACAATTACATGAATATTTCAACTTCAAAATGTCTCAATCTTCAAAATTATTAGATTCGGTTTCTATTCAACCTAAATCTCTATTAGTTCAATATAAGTTTCATTATGTTGGGATTTCTCATATTACTTCACTTAATTCACTAAAATAATAGTTCATTCAAAATGGTTAGTAAAGTGAATGTGATTAACTAAAGCACATCCCATAAGAGTGCATATCTAGGTGTTCTCTCTTAGGAACACTCATTGTGTACCATATTGATGATTTAGTTTATAATCAACCATCATTTTCTAGGTTGATTACTCTTATGTGTATATATTTTCCAATAGTAACCAATTTAAAATATCTAGATAAGGATTTAATTTCATATTGAACATCATAATCTCTACATTAAGAATAATATGGGATGTTATCTTATACATAAAGTTATACCTTTTAATTATCCCTATGGTTTTCAATAAAGTTACTTTATCCTAATCCCAAAAATATTTAATATTAACTCATAAAAACTAAATGGTTATTTGTACCTTGAAATAATTATTAACCATAACTTAAAACTCCTTAATGAGAATTATAACTATTATGTTATCCTTAACTGATAACATCCTAATCTCTAATGCTATTTAAACCCACCTTTGATACCAACTATGATGACCCAAACCCACACTCACTGAATATTGTGTGAATAAACACCTTCTTTACATATCATCTTTGAAATGAAACGAGGTGACCAATTTTAACTATCAGATTTTACAATATAACAAACCGATATTGATTCACATAAACTTGAAATAGATTTTATGTATATTGTTTTAAAGTGTTAATAAAAACTTTTAACTAATAAATACAATTTATATATCCTCATATAATCATTTTTTTGACTATATAAGAATCTATTTATTCTATAATAACTCTTCAAAATATCCCATAAATTTATCCACCCAATATATTCTTTTAGATATATGTTGTTTAATACATTTCTTCATAACCAGAAATAAAATTAAATAGAAGAAGTGTCATGCTAAAATTATTAATAAGGGTAAACACAAGAAATAACAATCCCAAAACATAATTGATTATAATATGATCCTAAATAATATGGTAGGAAAAAATAATAAAAATTTTAACACAATCAAAATAAACTATGATCATAACATATCTATGGTTGACATACTAATGAATAAGTGCATGAATAACAATAATTGGTTCCTCAGGGATGATATGAACAATTTATAACAAAAAATTCCATGTCCTAATACAATAAATCATGATCTTAGATATCATTATCTTACCATCAAGGACTTATATTAGGGAAATATTTTTATCCCGGTTAAGTATATACTAAACTATATAAGTTAGTTTTTCTAATAATACCTATCTATAAATTAAAGGGTTATTACAGGCCTCACTATAACTAATTAATTCCAATGTATTCATACTATTAGGGAATGAATTATTTATACAATACATAAACAATATTTTTTAATAATAAATAAACACACGTATTGGAATAATAAGAATATGGACTTTCAATATTTCCCTAATTAATAAATGGAATATATTTCTATTTAATAATATCTATAACAAACACTTTATATAGAAAGGTGTATATGGTTAATTCAACAATATCCCCTAATAAATTTATTTTTGTAATTTAGTGGAACAATTTTCAATCAAATGAATTAAATATATAGTGTTCACAAAGGAATGGTATTGGATGAAAAATAATGCATGTTGCAGAAGATTCATTGGAAAGAAAAATGAAGGGATATTTTTTTCTGTTCAATACCTTAAAAATAGTATGATAGTATTTATAAGGTAATAAATCACCAATATATACCCTAAAAAATGGAATCAAGTGGTGAATATAAATCATATCTCAATAAAAAATTTGAGATGAAAAAACCCTTATGGTAATAAAAACATTAGAATAAAAATAACATGAGAGGAATAAAATAAAATCCAGAAATAATAAATTATGATATATTAATTTTAAATTAGTTAAATAGGTAATTTAATAAACCCTATAAAACCAAACATTATCTATAATATTAAATATGTCTAACTGAATTGAAAATACAGAAAAATAACAATTCTTGGTTTCGAGACTTTTGAATCACACCACCTAAAAAGAAAATAATTTTAAATATAAAATTAAAAACATAAATAATGATAGAATATTGATATAAAAAATAAAATTATAATTAATTACACCATAAAATAGAAAACATGGTGTATAACATAATCATGTATTACAGAATTGAAATGTGAGACAAAGAACCCTTACAAGTAACATAATCATTGAGGTATGAATCATTTGATAAAGAGATTATAATGAAGAATTATAAAACCTAATAAAAGTCAGAAATAAAATACCATATATTAATTATATAACACCCCAAACTTCCATGGTATGCTTCTTTTTAATAATTCAATAGCATGATTTGTACGCAACACGGAATTCAAGCGCACCACGACCTATCAAACTAGTCATTTAAAAAGAGGTTATGAATTTTATTAACCATATATTTTATTTTATATATATTACATATAATTTAACCATTCATCTTTTTTGTTTCATAAACATAATATTCGGACAAATTCAATTTTTCAGATAAAATAAGTATTTTTCGAAAAATGCATTTTTCCTGGCTTTTAATGGAGAACACTTTTTAAATCAAATATTTGACACTTTTATATTTTTTATTTGATGAAATTAAATTATTCTTTATATGTGGGCCATAAAAATTATTTTTTATAAATGTTTGGTACTTTCTTGATAACATTCATATTTTGATGAATATTGAAACATACTAAATTTTAATTAAAAATAATTTTTCTAATCAAAAAAATTTATAGTGTTAAATTATACATTTGGGTGGTTTTAATTTATATTTATTTTATATTTTTTTCATTTAATATAATCTAGGTCATTATAATTATTTTTACATTTAAATTGGACATAAACACATATCAACCTTTCGATAGTTTTTACTTTTAAAAACGCGCATTTTGGTTTTGACAATGAGAATTAATTTTAAATTAATTTCTTTCAACTCTGTGATTTGAATTTGGAAAAACATTATTCCATATTTGGAATCATAAGTTCAAAATTTTCTGAATAGTTACCTTGTTCGACATTATGAATAGTATCTTCAGTAATTATTTTATTTATCTTGGTTAAATGGTCTAGAAAATAAGTGTACAAAATTAATATTATAATAATATTAAATTACCCTAACACATGTCCTAATCCTATTTGATGACCTATTTTCTACTATTGGATTATTTGGATCAATTTTGGGAACCCATGGATCCACTTGGGTGTGAAAATGGAATTTTATAAAAATTAATTTAAAGTATAGAAAAATATAACATAAACGTGTATCTTTCACTAAACCAATTTTTATATCGGGTTATATAATTGATCTCTACATATATAAATAGTAATTATAAATCTTAAAATATTTAATACATCATGATATTTTATTTATAATTTTTAGACATAAAATAGAAAAAAAATTTATGACACAATTATGATGTAGTGATTACCACATTAATGAATGATTCAAATAATGAATTTATAAATATAAAAATAAATGTAATTTGAACATTTTTATTTCATCCATAAATTTTCTGGAAGGAATTGAAATATTATGTATGATTTAATTTCCTTTCTTATAAGTAATCAATTTTTTATTACATTAGCAAAAATCAATTACTGAATAGTGTCAAAATTGACATAAATGAGTTTTTTAAAACAAATATTATTTTATTAATGATATAAAAATACTAAAAATATAAATTTCTGACAAAAATCTTTTATAGTGATAAAAATTTAAAAAATGATCCACTTTAGGTTATCTTTTAATTTTATAAAAATTATATTGACCATGTGGTATAAAAATACAAGAGGACATGGTAAGTGTTAACTTATTTTACAAAGGGTTAAATCCAATATATAAGGTTAATTTTATGACCTAAACATGTCTAAAACCTATTGGTTGAGATTTTATAGATATATCCTCGTCTTATACTCTAAATAATTTAATTTTGAGATATTATAATTATAAAATAATTTTATAATAAATTAATATTTCATATTTTTTCTAAAGTGTCCCTCACCTCTCTTATAAAGGAGAACATTCCTTTCTCTTTAATTCACACCTCCAAAGGACTTTGGATCAGCCAACCCCATCCCAAATATCCTCCCAACATCCCAATATTCATCTTCGAGTCAACAATTTAAGAATAAATCCATATTAAAGAGTCTTTTTATGAAAATCAAAAGGAGACCCCAGAAGAATAGGTAATTGTTTTATCCCTTCTTTCAAAGTTCATTTCATCTTCTAATTCCCCTTACTAAGTTGCTACCAAACTAAAATAATAACTCTAGTATATACAATATTATTATTAATTTTAAATATTATGGTACAACCATATTCCCCGTTTTAACCATCCTATGAAAAACAACACCACCATATGTGCATACGTATGGCTTACCGTCTCCATGCCGTGGTGTAAATTTTTTTACATGTGCACTTTATTTATACGGGTATAACGCTGAATATAATGGATGTAGATAATAAATATAACATGATATTGCTTCATTAAAATTCATATTCCATCCAATTCCATATATTTTAATCATTAAATTAATGATATTCTTCGCTCGTGTGAACATATAGCCTACCGTATCCACGACACGATGAGATTCATTCTCCACTTTGACCATTCAAGAATGATTATAAAATATATACCTTTAATAATTATGAAATAAATTAAATAATAAGTCTACTATAAATATATATATATATATGTGTGTGTGTGTGTGTGTGTGTGTGTGTGTTTTCATATATATGATTCACTTACTTCCATTCAATACAATAAAAAAATAGAAGCAGCGCTCATGTATACGTACGGCCTATCGTCTCCATGAGTGGTGTATTCCATTTTATATATCTATCTATTACATATATTGAAATTATGAATATATATGATATATAAATCATTTTATAAATTATTAATGTATGTAAATAATGATCTAAGTAATATGATCAAGAAAAAAAAGTCGAAACACGCACGATAAACAAAGCGATATTACCTAAAATTTTGTATTAACATGGAATTGTTAATAAATTGGTAATATAAAGTCATCAAAGACTCTTATATGATATCATAAATATTATTATGATTCTTATATAAGTTAATAATATGTTTAAAAATATTATACATGAGTTTCAGAGTCGTACAGAGAGTATTGGACTTAAGGTAGTGGTTAATTACTCAATCTCATTATTATTCGAGACTGTTTATATGTAAGTATTTACGAGGAAATATTTATCATCCATGTAGATTCTTTATAAAAAAAATTTCAAGATAAATATTTTATGGTTTTATGGAAGGGACTCTTTAACTAGATCATTATTTTAAATTTCTAAAAGACTTTTTTTAATCTTTTTAATTAATGTCCAGGTTTTCAAAATGATTTTAAATATTTATTTATATGGACATGAATGTTTAAAAATTTTATTTACATTCAATTGTTTCAATTTTTTAGGGGAAACTTGGATTAAAAAATCTATTTTAAATAACTTCCTTTATAAATTGTGTGAATTTTAAATAATTTCATGAAAAAGGTATATTTCTCTCAAAAAGTTTTACTAATCATTTTCAAATATGGAAACATCATTTACGGGATATCATTATTGATTAAGGTTGATTTATTATAATAAAATCAACCATATTTTATTGAATGAGTTATGATATGTTTGAATGTGGATGTGATGTTTTTATACCATTCATGGGTTATGGTTAAAGTATTGAAACTCTGTATGATGGTTTTAATATGAATGATTATGTAATGTTTCCCCCTTTTCAAATAAGGAATGCATTGGACATATTTAGTGATGGCTAGGGCCCACTATATCCCATAGATGAATCAGTAGGTCTCATGAGACAAACTAGTGTCTTGATACAAGGCCTTGATAGAATATTTGTGAATGGTCTTTACACAAGGCCTTCACGTAGTAGTTATTATGTCTGGCATTATGCATTCCCTCATTAAGAAATTAGTTATTACATGTGATTATTTTACTAGTAGAATGTCCATGTTCATGTTTATATGCTAATTATTGATTAATTTTTCCATATTATGTTCATGTTTATTTTATAAAAGGATAATGTTTTTATTATTCATCTTCCCTTAAAATTTAATATATTCTACTGAATTATTTACCCTTACTAAGAATCTAAACTCACCCCTTTATTATGTTTTACGTTCCCAGGATTCTATGAAGTTTAGTATCATTGATATTCATAGTTATGCTAGAGGAATAATGGTGTTCTAAAAGGATTATTTAGGTCGTGTTTTATGATAGAAGGTGTAATGTAATGTTCATGTATTTAATCTATTTTCTAAGACTTCTAAACTGATCGATCCTTCAAAACATTATTCCTTGTAATAATTCCAATGTATTAAAATAATGCACTAGCTTCAGGATTTTGGGTTTTGGGCATTACAGTTTGTATCATAGGATGTTTATCAATAACCTTGGAAATAGATTTAGAAAACTATGGTTAGAGATCATAAGGCTAAGATAGAATTTGATGATAAGTATTGAAGATAAAACCAGAGTTTTTAAATAGAGATTATGTGGGTATTCCTAGAAAATACATCACTTTCTAGATACTACAAGTGGATATATTTATGGTACAGATGTACCTAGGGGTGGAAACTATGACATGGTGTTTCGAGCTTGACTCGAGGTAACCTGGTACAGGACAACAGGCCTTACTACACGCCTGGATTAACACTCTTGGGGGATATGTTTAGGATTATTATTATTTTCTTTGTAAACCATTATGAAGGATTTATAAGTAAATATGTCCTCAATGGAACCATATTTATGATTTTGGATAATATATGCATAAATTTGTCAATTTATGTTTTGTATTTTACTATTTTGGAATTATGATTTATGATTCATAACCTAATTTAATGTATGTAATTTTTTATAAATGGAGTCTAGTGGATGAAATGTAAATCATATCAATGCACATAATCCATGTAGGGATTTCCCTCCTATGAAAGTTAATGATAGTGTAGTTAGTGAAACAACTAGTATTGAAAAGCTTATAACCGTACTGGTTGAGCTGACTCAGGTAATTAATAATATCCTTTCCCATATAAAGCATGCGGATCCAAAATGGAGAAGATCAATGTTAGACCGCTTCATGAGAAAACATCCTCCAACATTCTATGGGACTACCAATCCTTTTTTATATGAGTAGTGCATAAGTTACTTAGAGAAAATATTTCATTCTTTGGGAAGAAACGAAAGGGAAATGGTTGTAATGGTAGTTTATCGTCTCTCAGGAGATGTGCATCAATGGTGGTCATTAATTAAAAACAAAAAGGAAGAAGAAGAAGTCGTAAATATGGAATGGATGGAGTTTAATGAACTTTTTCTACATAAATACTTTCCTCATGAATAGTGAGCTGATATGGAATGAAAATTTTTGAGCCTGAGGAAAAAGGAGGATGAGACTGTTTCAATGTGTGAGGATAACTTCAAAAGTTTATCAAGGTATTGTACATACTTTTTACGTAACACAAGAAATAATATTGATCGATTCTATGATGGGTTAAAACCTTTCCTCGGATGGTCATTGGTCTCAAAAACTTTTTCATCATGCGAATATATAATCTTGTGTGTTATCAAGATAGAAAAGAAATTCTCTATGTCTTATGACATTAATGTAAAGAAAGATAAGAAGATAAAATTGGAGCAAGAGACAGATAAAAGGGATAAGGGAAAGATGGATTTTTTTTCTTATGTGATAATTGTGGGAAGAAACGCCCTGGTACATGCCTAAAAGGAATGGTAGTTTGTTACAAATGTGGAGAAAAAGGACGCGAGGCTCGTCTTTGAATGGGAAAAAATTAAGTCATGCAATGTTATAATTGTAAATATATGGAACATTATGAAAAATATTTTCCAAATAATCAATGAAAATTGATCAAAAAAAGAAAATTGATCAAGGTCATGCTTATGCTGTTATAATAGTTTAAGTGGAATAATTAATGTATTTTTTCTTTTTCATTCAAGAATTATATTCTAATTATGAGAATAATGTGATATAAATAATTATTGTAATACAATAATTTTTGTTTTCATTAAGGTTTTAGTATGATGAAGGTAATCATATATTCATTATGTGAGAGTTATAGCAACATTACGTTGTTAGGGGAAACTGGTGTTACAATTGAATTTGGAAATTTTTAGATATTTTAGACCGAAATAGTACAAAATTATTTAAGATAACTCTAAATTATGGTATTTATTATGTTGAAAATTGTATAGTATTTATTAATATTATATTTGGAATGTTTCAATACTATAGTTTTAGAAAAAGGAAAACTTGCAGGTCGGGCGATAACCTATTTTGTTGGAAAAAGCTGTAAGAATAGAACCCACAACCAAAGTGCGACAAGACTTTATCACCTACCACTATCCTAAAGGAAGTACCTAGTTATTATAAAATATTTTTCTTCATTAAAATAGTATATTTTTATATTTGGAACCTTATTCAATTGAGATAAATAGAATATTTTTTGAGTTTAAGCTTTTGTAGAGAAAGATGAGTTTGTTGTTGGATATAGTTAATGGATGAAACTCTATATATAAATGAAGTATGATTCCTCGTTTTATTAGTATATTAATTAAGTTAATTCTATGACACTAGGTAAAGGATCATAAAACCAAAAAAAAATTCCAGGTAATTTATTTTTCTATGAATCAAATGGTCCCTCAGATTATCACAGAATTATAGATTTTTTGTTTTTAACTTTCTCCTAATAATATTCTATATCACTCTCCTTCATAAAATTATGGTTATTTTTCTCTTCCATTTTCATGTTTTCCTATATGTATCCCTAGTATGTGTTATTTCTAATTACCTTCGTAGGTATCTTTCTTTATTTTCAAATAGGTGTCTCATTAATCCATTTTATGATGTGGAATTTCAACTATGATTTTTTAAAATGGAAAACCCCTAGTTTTCAATCATGAGTTTAAATTTTAAAGATGTAATTTATTTAAGTAGGGGATAATGTAATACCTTAATTTTCCATGGTATCCTCCTTCTAAATAATTCAATAGCATTCGATGTATGTAACACCAAGTACAACCACACAACGACATATCAAACTCGCCGTTTAAAAAGCGGTTATGAATAGTATTAACAAATTTTTTAATTATATATATCCCATGTAATCTTAACATTCATATTTCTTGTTTCATAGACATAATATAACGGAAAACTCTATTTTTCAGATAAAAGATGCATTTTTCAAAAAATGCAGTTTTTCCACCTTTTAATGGTGAACCCTTTTTAATTCCAATATTTGACACTTTTATATATTCAAGTTGATGAAATTCAATTTTATATATAAGAGTTAAATAAAAATTTAGTTTGGATAATTGTTTTGTACTTTTATGATAACTTTCATATTTTGCTGAATAGTGAAAATACAAAATTTTATTTGAAAACAACATTTTTAATAAAAATAGTTTATATGGTTTGGTTATATGTATAATTAATTTTAATATATAATTAGATTATATTTTTATCATTTAATATACTTTTTATCATTATAAGTATTTTTACATTTAAATTGGGCATAAACACATATCAATATTTTCATTGTTTTTACTTCTTAAAAGCCCACTTTTTGGTTTTGACAATGATAATTGATTTTCAATTAATTTATACAAACTCAATTTTTTGAATTTGGAAAAATTTATTCCATATTTAAAATCATAAGGTAAAAAATGTGTAAACAGGTACTCTTTATTTTTTAACATTATGAATAGTAACTTTAGTAATTATTTTATTTACCGTGGATAATGGGAACATCTCGTAAATAAAGGTATAAAAATAATATTATAATAACATTAAATTATCCTAACACATGTACTAATACTATTTTATGAGATATGTTCGACCATGGGATTCCTTGGTTTGATTATGGGACCCCATTTTGCCACTTGGGTGTGAAAATGACATTTTATAAGAATTAATTTATTATATATAAAAATATAACATAAACCTGTATCTTTCAATAAAAAAATAATATGGTGTTATATAATTGATATATTATAATTTAAATAGTAATTATAAAAGTAAAAATATTTCTTACATCATGATATTATATTTATAATTTTTAGAAATAATAGAAATACATTTATTTATGACACAGTTATGATGTAGTGATTACCTCGTTAATGAAAGATTCAAATAAATGAATTTCTAAATATTAAAATAAATGTAAATTGAACATTTTTATTCCATCCATGAATTTTATAGATTATATTAAAATAATAGGGTTTATTTAATACCTTTTTTTAGAATAAATAAATTTTTATGACTTTAACAAAAATCAGTTACTAAATAGTGTAAAAATTGACATAAATGACTTTTTAAAAAAAATACTATTTTATTAAATGATATAAAAATTATTAAAATCTAATGTTTCCCCAAAAAACATTTTTAGTGATAAAAATGTCATAAATTATCCAATTTAGGTTCTCTTGTGATTTTATAGTAATGATATTAACCATTTAGTATAAAAATACAAGAGGACCTGGTAATAGTTAACTTATTTTACAAAGGCTTATATATAAAAGATAAGGTTACTTTTATGGTATAAAAATATCAAAAACATATTGGGTGAGATTATTTATACCCATAATCATCTTATACTATAAATAAATTAATTTGGAACTATTATAATTTGAAAATAAGTTTATAATAAATTAATATTTCAATCTTTTCCTAAAGATCCCCTCACCTCTCTTATAAAAGGGAACATCCCTTTCTCATTAATTCACACCTCTAAAGCCCTTTATGTCGCCCAAAACCAGACCAAATCTCCTCCCAACATCTCTAAATTCATCTTAGATGAAAATATTTTGACAGAAGTCCATCTTAAGAAGTCCTTTTGTGTAAATCAAAAGGTGACACCTGAAGAAGAGGTAATTGTTTTATCCCTTCGTTAAAAGTTAATTTCATCTTCTACGTCCTTTTATTAAATTGTTACCATACTAAAATAATAACTACAGAATATAATATATGAATATTTATTGTTAATATTATGTAACAACCATATTCCTTTTTTTATCCATCCTATAAAAAACAACATCACCCTGTGTGTGTGCGTATGGCTTATCATCTTCATGTCATGGTGTAAATTGTTTTCCATGTGCACTTTATTTATATGGGTATAAAGATGAATATAATGGATGTAAATAATAAATATAACATTATATTTATTCTTTAAAATTAATATTCCATCCAATTAATTTTAATTTTATCATTAAAGGAATGATATTGTTGCTCGTGTGTACGTACAGCCTACCATCTCGCCAACAAGATGAGATTCATTCTCCACTTTAACCATCCATGAATGATTATGAAAAATATATTATTCATAATTATGAAATAAATGAAATAATAAGTAAACTATAATGATATATATATGTGTGTGCTTTTTTGTTTATTTACATATATTTCATTCACTTATTTCCATTCAATACAATAAGAATTTTGAAACATCGTTCATGCATACATACGGCCTACCTTCTCTATGAACAATGTCTTCCATTTTATATATATATATATATATATATATATATATCTATTAAATATATTTACATTAGGAATATATATGATATATAAATCAAATTATACATCATAAAATAAATTAAATCGTGTTCTAAGTAATGTGATAAAAAAAATTACATATCAAAACACCTAAGATAAACAAAGCGATATTAGCCAAAATGTCGCATTAACTTGAAATTTTTAATAAATGGGTAATATAAAGTCATAAAAAATCATATATGATTTTATAAATATTATTATGATTCTAATATAAGTTAATTATATGTTTAAAAACATTATACAAGAGTTTTAGAGTCGTATATAGAGTATCAGACTTAAGGTAAGGGTTAATTCCACAATCTTATTATTATTCGAGATTGTTATATGTAAGTATTTATTGGGACATTTTATCTTCCATGTCCATGTTTTATAAATAAAATAAAAATCATATTTTATGGTTTTATAGAAGGGACTATTTTAGTATATCATTATTTTATATGATTAAAAGGTTTATTTTTTCCAAATCATTTTAATAAATGTCCATGTTTTAAAAATGATTTTATTGATTTATTTATATAGTCATGAATGTTTTAAAATGTTATTTCCTTTTATATGGTTCAAAGTGGTATAAGATACCTTGATTAAAAAATATATTTTAAACGACTTCCTTTATAAATTGTGTGACTTTTAATTGATTTCATGAAAAAGTGATATTTCTCTAAAAAAATTACTGATCATTTTCAACTATGTCAATATCCTTTACTGGATATCATTCTTGATTGAGGTTGACTTGTTATAATACAATATTCCATATTTTATTGAATGATTTATGATATGGTTGACTATTTATGTTCTATTTTTATACCTTTAATGGTTTATGGCTAATGTATTGTCATTTCAGGTGCTAGTTTATATATGAATGATTATGTTATGTTTAACCCTTGTCAAATGAGGGATGCATTGGACTTAGTAATGGTTGGTCGGGGCCCAATATAGACCCCCGATGCATCGGTAGGTCTCCCGAGACAAACTCATTTCTTGGCACAAGGCCTTGAAAAATATATTTTTGAATGGTCTTGGCATAAGGCCATGAAAGAATATTTTTTAATGGTCTGGGCACAAGGTCCTGATGTAGAAGTTATTATGTCTGTCATTTTGCATTCCCTTGTTATGAAATTAGTTATTAATTGTGATTATTTGACTAGTAGAATGTTCATATGCCTATTTATATTATAATGTTTGATTTATTTTTTCTATATTATGTTCAGGTTTATTGTTTAAAAGGGTGATGTTTTTATTATACATCTTTTCTTAAAAGTTTATAGCTTTCTCTGAATTATTTACCCTTACTGAGCATCATAGCTCACCCCTTTCATATTTTTTATTTTCCCAAGATTCCAAGAAGTTTATTATGATTGATATGTTGGGTTAATATTGGGGATTAATGACATTCTAAAAGGATTATTTATTCTTTTTTATGTTATAAAGTGCAATGCAATGTTCCTATATGTGATATATTTTCCAAGACTCCTAAACTGATCGGTCATTTGGTACATGATTCCTTATAATCATTCCAATTTGTGAAAATTATACACCATATTTCGGATTCTAGGTTTGGGATGTTACACATTACATATAATTATCCAATATTTTAAAAATAGTTATTAAATATGTTTGTAACTCAATGGAAGAAAACTATGTTAGGAAAAACGCTTACCTTAATTCCTTCTTAGTCAAAATGTGCCCAAATGTATTGTATAATAAACAATCATAATCACTCATTACTAAATGTTTTTTATATTTATAACATTTTATGAACATCATTTATAATAATTTTACACATTTTTATTAGTTATTTACTATCTATTTTCAATATTGGGAGTGAGTAATCTTGATCATTTTGATCTAGTTCTGTAATTGTGGTGGTGTTCGTCATTATTATCCAAAATTTCATCATTATCATATAATAAAAGGTAATGTAATTTATTTTTTATAATTAATTATAATTTTATAATTTTACTCTATGGTAGTTTTTGTTGTGATCCTTGATGATGAAATCGATGATGAGCATGTTTGATTGATTTTTCAAAAATAGACATTGGTGTCTTAACTAATTAGTTTGATATTAATGTTACCCTTAAAGAAATAGAATAATATATTTATTTATTTGTATTATATATTATCATAAATTAAATCCCCATAGTAATCCATGATTTAAATTTTATTATTGTTCAATTAGGTTGTCAAACCAAGCCAAACAAGAAAATACCATAATTAATAGATGATTGTGAAGTGAATTGGTTGTAAAATCATTATAAAAGAAGAATAATGACTGTCTTTAGGGTTTATTATTATGATATATAATAATTTTAAATAATTATAAGAATAATATAAACTATAAAATTTAATGTCGTAGTATAAATATATCATTGATTCTCATAGAATGCTCTTTTGGTCAGTTTAATTTTCCACTGTTGTTTATGGCTAATATTGTTAATAGGTTTTCACATTTTTATAACATATACTTAATAATTAAATAAGAAAAATATTTATACATTATATTAATTATTTTTAACATCCATTAAAGTCAATAATGAAAAGATAAATAACATAAAACAATCATTTCATGGAGGTAGTAGTCTTTACAAATTCAAGGTTGATGATTTCATTTTCTATAGAATGAAAGAAATATATAACATATTTTATCATTTAAGAATATTAAAGGTGTTATAAATATCATAATTATTTTTTAATTATAATATCAGTACCATCCATGTATGGTGGTTTATCAAAAAAATGACGATTTGTGGTGGTGATAGTCTATAGTCATTCACAAATGATGTTTTTGTTTTATTTATGGGAAAAATAAAATGGTTATAAATACTTATTAACAAATAATAATAACATTAAATATAAATAATATAATAAATTTTTTATATATTAATGACTAAAATATATTTTTAAATGTAATATATATAAAAATAAATTATATAAAATTAGTACTCACATTGAGGACTTAATCATTCCCCTAGAGGACATCATGGTAAGAGAAGTAATTGAACAATCTATTATGATAATAATAATAATAGGTAAAATATGATTCTATGGGTGTTTATAATGGTTGTTTTTCATAGAGAAACTTAATTTTTTAATTTAATTTACGGGGTAGAGAGAGGGCTCCTTTATAAGTGGTGAGAATGTAATTTTTTTATATATTTCAAATTAATATAAATGGATCACATGTGTCACATGTAAATTGGAAAAAAAATAAGGAAAATAATTTATTTTGATTATATAAGTTTAATATTACCTCAATCTTTTATTTTAATATATACATTAAACATGTGTTAATGTTCTTTATTCTTAGAATTTTCACTTTTACCATTTTTTTGTTTTATCGTGTTAATTAGTTTTTATCTAGGTAATTTACTATTAATGAATTAAAATAATATGGAATTTATAACAACATTTTCACCCAATTATTCCAAATATTCAATCAATTTCATAATATAAAATATCTACGGGAAATAAAAATCATTTTTAACTTTAGCGCATGTAACACGTAAAACCCATTTTTAGAAAAAATATATTTAAATGTTAAAAATTTATATTTCGGATAAAATTATATATTTAATTAATTTAAATTATAAAAATAGGAAAAATATAAGAAAAATAAATTTAATATTTCTTTTATATAAGGCCAAAACAAGATATTACCAAAAATAAAATTTAATTAAAATAAAATACCAAAATGAGTTTTTTGGTAAAGTATTACATAAGTTCATAAAATGGTAAACATAGGTTTTATACATTAGTTATTTTATGTAATAATGTATATTATTAATAAAAAATAAATATTTGATAAATTAAAAGGTTTTATAAACTTCTGGGTATTTCTTATATAATGATAAAGTAATAAATGTTACAGTTTTCAAAAACACTACATTTTTCACAATTCACCTAAAAATAAACGTATTCAAAAAAATAATAAAAATTAAATTCAATACAATATTGACATTATGAATCTAAAAATTAATTTTATTTTATCAAATTAACTTTCTAAAATTTTAGAATTTAACTTTTAAATAAAAACATAAAATTATAATAAAAATTGTTATCAAAAGAAAATAACATTTCTTTAAATAAATGTTATCTGTTCTTATTTTAATTTCATATAAATTACTTACTGTATTGGTGTTATTATATTATTCACATAGAAAATAAATCTTATCCATAAATTATTTATTTTCTTAAAAAACAAATTAAAATAAAATTATTAGAAAGGTTAAATTTTAAATAATAAATTAGAGTTATTAGTTATTAACTACTCTAATTAAATTTATTTATTCCTTTTAATTAATAAGTAAATTTATTTATATTTATAAATATATTTCATAATTAGGTTACATCTATTTTACCAACTAATTCTATGGAAATAATTTAATGGTAATTAATATTTTTCGGTTTGTTTTTGTTCGGTGTTGAGTGCAACTCATGTAATCAAATACATTATTTTATAATGGAAATAAAATATATAATATATATTCATTGGGTGTTACATCAATCTACAGGTCCAGATACCCATATACCCTTCCCCTTCCTACATGAATACTACTGTATTTTCATGTTTACATAATGTGAATGTACAGGGTTTGAGAAATACATCTCCATAAGTTACTATAAAAGATCCAAAACAACTTATGATTCTTAACAATTTATATAAGTATATTTAAATTTTTGATATTAATTTAACTTAAATAATAAAATGAAATAAAATATCAATAAGTGAAACAAAATAAACCTTAATATAATGTTATGCTGATGTTAGATAATGTCTAAATAAGCTCAGAATATTTTTCGAGATATGTGATACATTAAAACATGGATCCTATAGTATCTTCCAAATAAAACGAATAAATACCTTATTGTTCAAATAATATAATTAATAAACTAATGGAAAATCTCAACATATCATATCATAAGAATTATCTCACACAATAACCAAACTCATGTTTATGTCATATCATACCTCAAGGATTTCACTATAAAATAATCAACACATGTTTTTATAAAACAACTTCAGCATGACATAATGTTGAATAATTACCATATTAATTCCAAAAAAAATTTACTATATTTCATCTCACTTTTATTATCCAAAATCATAATCTAACAATCACATTACATTTAATATTCTTGTATCCATTCCCAATATTTCACATAAGCATTAAATCTATTTCAAGCATATAATTCCATGAAAAATTCCCCATTTTATTACTAACAACATCATTTTCACTATTTAAAATTTCAAATAACAACATAATAATTATATTCCATTTATATTATTTTCTAATTAAAATAAATTATTAAATATAATAACCATTATATCATACCCAAATAACTAATTTCATACTCTTTTCTTTCAAATTAATGACATAACTATGTATTATTCATCATACATATATTTCAATCATTTTGATAATTCCATGAATTAACTACATAATTCAAATCTTACAAAGACACATCATTATTCACTTTTTGAAACAAAACATCATTTGAAAATAAAAAATAATCATAAATATCTAAACAAATCATTTGAATTTAAAATATTACTTCAATAATTTATATAATTCTTTTCATAAAACATATCCCAATGAATTTTTTTCAATACCAAGTAATAAACATATCCATATCTCACTTAATTATTTTTTTTTGTGAAACAAAAATATATATTTCTTTCACTCAACCAATTTATTTTATAATTTAACCGCATTTTTAGCAATGGATAATCTAATTTCCTCCTTAAATTAAGACCATTTTAGTTAATTACACGCCCTTTTATTTCCTAAAATAATTATATAATTTTACAAATCACTGTAGTATCTAATTAATGATTTCAAAAAGTCCAAAATAAAATTATATTATTGTTAATCCCTAATTTCAAGAAAATATAAATAAAAGAATGGTCATGTAAAAAATCATTTACATGCATATTTTTTATTCCCTTTATAAAACTCATTCAATAATTTAAAATCATAATGGATTTTAAAACTTTAACCTCATTTAATAAACCATCATTTATAATTTTTGGAAATACATGCTAAAATTTCAAACACTAAAAAATATAACTAACTGTGTGACTTATCACTTATATAACCAAAATATCATCAAATAATTCCAATAAAGAATTATAATTCTTCAATGTCTATAATAACAAAATTAACTCATTTCATATCCTTATTTAGGATATTTAAATAAATTTTTAGCACATTAATTGAAGAATTAGTACACTATTTAATTCAAAATAATGAACCCTCGTATAATCTCATTTAATCATTAGGTGTGATTATTATTTAATCAAAAATAATATGTGATCATTATATAAACATCCATTTAATTCATTCAGACACCAAAATTGATTCATTAATTACTTCTTTAATTAATTCTCAAATCCATGTTAAATTGCCTCAACAATTTTATGTTTTATAATAAAATTATCCAAAAACCGAAAAAAATAGTAAATTATACACATATAGAAGATCATGGCCAAGTATCTAACGTGAAGTCAATAATCCACACAATGATTGGATTATTAATTCCTCCTTCATCACCAAATTTTATTAATTCATCCAAAATTATAAATGAATAATTAATTAGAAAAGAAAAATGAAACATCATCACCTTTTAAAAAACTGAGAAAATTATTTAAACACTCCCCTAATAACATCACATTGAACATATAAAAAATCAATAAAAATGATAGATATATCATTAGAGGAATTATTGATAAAAATATGATATATTATAGGAGAAAATAATGATGCAACGATTAATAGAATGGTAAAATCAGACTAAATCCTGAAATCTCTTGAGTAAAGATTGAATAAAATACCCATTAACTAAAATGAGGCCAAGAAAGTAACAGGGTGCCCAGTGGATAACCACTACTTATAATGTTTCCACCAACTACATGGTGGTAAGTCTGGGGTCACCCCTAACCCTATGCCTTAACTAGTGAGTACCTGGTGAATTTTTCTGAGAACCCAATAGTTCCTTTTACTATATTCTAACAAAAACTAGGACATTCTCACTCCTCTACTCACACCATTTACTCAAAATATCAAATTTTAACTAAAACTAAAACTTATAAAATATTCAAATACAAAATTCAATATTTATTTAGTCTATACAAGTATATAAAACTCATTTCATCAAACCCTCATAATTTCATCATTAAACTCTGTGAAAACATCATTAAAATAGAAAAGGATTCAAACCATTTTCATAAAAAAAATATAACCATAAATTTATATAGGGGTTAAAAAAACTTCAGTACTCAACTATTTACTTTATTAATGTTGGTTGAAGAATGATCCAACAAAAAAACATTTTGTTTTAAATAATAAACCCCATAACACATCATTAATACTACCATAAATTTATATTTCAATAAACATAAAAAAAATAAATCAGATTTATCATTAGATATTTATGAATCATATTATCTCCCATTTAAATCAAATAAAAATAAGTATATTTCAATAAAAAATCCAACACTTCGCATATATAATAAATATTATTCTTTATACCTAAATATAAACCTATTTAATTCATAATATTTATCGGACACAATATTGGACATTTTGGATTCAAATATTTCAATAAAAACTACATCTTAATATCTAAATTCATCAACTTTATCAAAATTTTATTTATACAAGTTAGAATAAAAAATTAATTTTATAGAGTACATGTTCTAAAAATAAAATTTAAAAAAATCAATGAATTCTTCTAGAATCTTTCAACACCTTAAAACCATAAAGTACTTTAGAAAAATTGTATTATTTATTTTTAGCTTTCAACAAATAAAGGAAATCACTCCAACATTTTTTCACAATAGATGGATACAAGAATTACATATGATAAATATGAATGCTTTTTTATCATTGAAACTATATTTTAGAATAAAATCATGTATATATCCTTTTTAAATATTACTTTCTCATTTCATAAATCTTATCATTTGTAAAATAGAAAAATCCCTTATTTATTTAATTATTTTTAATATATATTCTATCTATTATACAATTTATTCATGAGGTAAGAAAGTAGATTTATATACTTCTATTTCATATTTTAAAATTAAATTTACATATCTTATTAAGTAGTTGGTATATATATATTTTAAATTCAAGATTGATTAATGATTTCTCTAAAAATTCTTACTCATTTTACATTTTTATGTTCCATTTGTATCATCAAGAACCATATATTTTAGTAAAAATCATCTACCTCTTAATCATGAAATTATATCTAGGTAAACAATATCAATAATATCCTAGATCCACATGGATTTTATCTCTCCCATTTATCTTTACCACATTACTTTTTATCCTGTATTTAAATAATACCAAATATAAATTTTTCTATGACAAAAAAAATAGTTAAAAAGATAAATAAAATTAGATGTTGTGATCTTCTATGATGTTATCAAGTGAGATTATTTGTTTTATATTTTGATATTAATCTTTGATATTAATCATTAACAATTCTTTTAATAATTCATACCATATTCACAATAATATTTTGTAAAAAATATGGTTCTTCATTCTCAGTGAAATTTATATTCATACAATTTTTTCTTTCTTTCCTTATATTATTCCTACAAAAAAAAATATATTTCAATACCTTCAATAAAAATAATCCAGTAATTTAATTATCTAATAACCTTGGTTTTCAAATTCTATTTTTTTTATTTTTCTACACAACCATAGAGATAGAAATATATAATAAAACTAAAACCATGATTTGGTGGTACTAATAAAATCATTGTTTGTTCTATAGTGATCCACATCATAATGAAGTTCACCACATCATGGTTTTTTGTCTGTAATTTCATTTCATATACTATAATTCATGTTAATTTCCAATTTATCACATTTTAATCTATCATGATCGATTGGAACATCACGATATAGGGTTTTAATGAGATTTTATGACATATTATAAAACATTTAAAATATTTAAACATTTCATATTAAATATTTGAATTCTATAAATTGGTTTTAAAATAGGTATCATTTATCTGACATATTTATGCTTTCAATGATGAAACATTGAATGTTAATGAAATTTTTTTCTTTATAGAGAATTTAAGAATCATCCATAGGGCCTATAAATTAATATTGAGACCAAGATAAGGTAGATAGATTTATGTTCTTAAAAACTGCATGAAAAAATATCTAATTCTATCTTTACCTTAAACTATATATGATAGAATATCATAGATAAGATGAGCTCCTCCCCATGTATTGAAATATTTATAATGTAGATGGATACCCAACAGGGAGTACTTTGGATACTTATTAGTTATTTTTATGAAAATCAATAAAGAATATAGAGTTATGATTCATAAAATAAGTGGTATTTTTTTCATTTATGTTTTATTTAATTCTAATTAGTTAGTTATATTTAGTGTAAAATAGGTTTTGGTTACTTTTTTCTCTTCTTAAAGACAAGGGTTTTCCCCATTAAAACCCTTATATGTTTTTAAAATAATAATAATTATATTTAGATTGATGTTTTATATAGATAGATAATATATAAATTTTGTTTTCCTATATCCATATTTTTTTATGAAAAAAGGTCATATTTCATTATTATTTTATTAAACAAGATGTGATTCTACAAAAAAATGGTTTTGGATTATGATAAATTTAAAACAATTATTTTATTTAAGAAAATAGAAAATGGAAATAATTTCAAAAAAATAGATATTCATAAAATTATAATTTTACATCATACAGTCTTTATAAGAGATTGTGGTTTGTATGGAAATGATATTTCCATAAGAAAACAAGGATTCCGTTGAAAAAAACCACATAATGGTTTCAAATTTGTGACTTTTGAAGTTTCTATTCCAAATGAATTTAACCAAGAAAAATTTTGGGGTTATTTTGGCATTGGCTTTCACTTGGGAATAACCATGACATGGTTTATAGTAAAAAATTTCATTTTTGTATTATTTTTAACAAAAAAAATTCTTAAATTAATTATAAAACATAATTAGGGTCGCATCAAATCTCGAGGGATAAAATTCTTACTAAAATTTTTTGGTTATGTAATATACATTTAAATTATATATAAATTATTTTTTAAAGGGGATGTAAATATTAAATTAAGTTTATATATAAAGTATTTCATATTCTTTTATGAAATATTCATAAAAATATTAAGAAATTTACATATCAAAAATTATTTTTTTTGAAATTTATCTAAAAAATTATAAAAAGACTTTTTGTAAATTTTATTCATAATTAAATAAAATTTATCTAATTCTTAAATTATTTAAAATTTCAACAGCAAATATGAATGTTAATATGGAATAATGGTTTATATTTTATTAAATATTATATATTTTTAATATAAATGATTTTATATTTAATTATACTTAAGAGAAAATATGAGAGGGTTTTTATTGTTTTGAAACTATATATTGGTAGAAATACAACCTTCTTGGAAGTGCACAGGGAAATGCATCACATTAATTTGGAGTTACATTAGTTCATACCCACAAGAACGAAAATCCAATCTTACAAATTAAGTTCATTTTTTTGAGAATGTAAGATAAGTTATTATATGTTTTTGTTGTATAGTATATCCACGTCCTAGTAGAAACCAAGAAATTTAGATGGCATGAGAGAAATAAGTAAAATGTTTTAAAAATAAAATCAGAATTAGTGTGGGTATTGGGATTGGTTTCATTTATTTATATTTATTATACAATAATTCCTTATTGCTTCACTTGTTCACTCGCTCCCTATTTCTAACTGATCTATAAACACACTCTTCCTATTCTTAGTGAAAACGTTGGTCCCTATAAGGTTAGCTATACTGACTAAACTAATATAATTAATATGTTGTGGCCTTTGATTAATTTTTTCCTTATCCTCTTCAAAAACATTCATTATTCATAGAACTCAGTCCCTACTTTAAGTGCATGGGATTAAATTTAAAATCTCATTTATTCACCCAATCCCCTAATATTATCTAATATTTGGAAATTATTTCAAGTAATTATGTGTTGAAGAAGAAGATAGTAAGAATCCAATTCATTTAAGAATTATGAAATTTTCTAACCTACACCCCCCTTCCCATCTAGGGGTTTAACCATGAATGTCATTATAAGACAATAAAAAAAATATTAATGAAGAAGAATAATAATATCTAATGGTAATTGTTGTAGCTTTCTCCAATGGCCAAATATCTCAACCTCTTAAGTATCCTTCTCTACCCAAAGTGACCATTCATAATTTAAACTCCCTTTTCTCCATGTTTGTTCTCTACATGGTAGTTTTAATTATTGGTGTACCAAAATACTCCATATACATTTCATATATAATTGCTCATTTTAAAGATGTTTGATGTGATTTAAAACTATACCAGAACTTTTAGTACATTTTTAATGATTTACTGATCGAGTTGTAGTAAATTTTGAAATTAAATCCCTAATAATCCATTATTATCAATGTATCCTATATCTAATCATAACCATAAATTAGAGTGGAAATTTATGATCACATTATCTTAATTTGTTTTATGTTGGATTGATATTGGATCATGCATTATATCATAACATTGTGTTTGAATGTGTATGTTTTCTCTATGATGGATGAGAGTCATGTTTCCATGGATATTTCTTATAAATGTGATGCGGGTCACATTTTTCAAGAAATATAGCCCCATTTTCTCAAGATTTATAATTCATCAAAAAATAGTATCCCAAAATGATGAACAACCCATTGATTTTGTAACATGTATTGGTCCCACATTCTATGTTGTGTCTCAATCACATTCTATGTTGGATTTTATAAGATAATGTCAGCAATGCAGGCAACCCAAGTTTTTTTTATAAAAAATATTGAGTTAGTTTAATCCCAAAAGTTTTACAAAGTGTATACTAAGGAGAAAAAATATCTTCAAGATGAAGAATATGGGATATAGCTTTTGCTGCAACATACTTTCAATCATAAATGAAATGTATAATTGGCTTCCGTGTATACTAAATCTCCCTTCTAGGATATAACATTGTCTTTGGATGATGTTTTCAACTATCTATTGTTATACATTGTATTATTGGTTCCTCATGAATTAACTAATAAAGACTATATTAGATATTATATATAGACTTAAGGATCAAAATATATAATACATTGTTTACTAACATAACTATACCCTCAATTGGTGAATCTAATGAATCTTTAACCATATTTTGTTTCTTTTTTTGTAGATTGTTACCTTACACCAGAATTATTCATAAAATTAGTGTTTTTACTCGAAAATATCTTCATTCATATTATAATATAACTAATTCCAAGAAAAATTATAGATTTACCAAATTAAAATCTTATTCAAAAAAATATAACAAATATGTAAACTACTATTTAACATCTAAAATTCAAAGAAAACATAAAAGGGGATCTGAAAAAACCAAAAACAATGAGAGATTTATGTTATACACATATTTAACAATTTATTTATTACTTTTACTTAAGTAATTTGACTTGACATGTTTCACAAAGTTGCTAAATAATTTCTATTTTGATTCTTGAGTCATTAAATTTTTAAATAAAAATAATTCAAAAGATTCATTATTCCCACATCGAACACCTTAAAATACCCCAAATAATTAATTTTTTTATCCGCTATTTGGTTTTTATATTCCTTCATAAAACTCAAATGACCAAATTTTGAATCAATTTCCCATGATTTATATAGTTTTAATATTCCCCTCACTATACATATCTTTTGATAACCAGGAACATATATTTATTTACTATTTTAAATCCATTTATTATTCAATAAACTTATTGATTGATTCTGACTATTCTTGAACTAAATAATCCCCTCACAATGATTAATTCAGTAATTAATTCTTGAATTAATTCCCAAATCCATGTTAAATTTCCACAAAAATGTTAAATTTTATAATAAAATTATACAAAAACTGCCGAAAATAGTTAATTATAACCATATAGAAATCAAGACCACCTATCTCATGTAAATTCAATAATCTACACAATGATTGGATTCTTAATTCCTCCTTCATCACCAAATTTTATGAATTCATAAAAAATTATTAATGAATAATTAATTATAGAAGAAAAATAAACCATCAACACCTTTTAAAAAATAGGGAATATTGTTTACACACTACCCCAATCACATCAAATAGAACATGTAAAAAATCAATACAAAATGATGGGGATATCATTTGAGGAAGTCCGGATAGAAATATGATATATTAGAGGATAAAATAATTATACAATGATTTCTAGAAAGGTAAAATTAGACTAAATTCTAAAATATCTTGAGTAAATGATGAATAAAATACCCATCAATTATAATGAGGCCAAGAAATTTACTGGGAGCCTAGTGGATAACAACTAGTTATTTAGTTTCCACCAACTACTTGATGGTATGTATTGGGTCACCTCTCACCCTATGCCTTAACTAGTGAGTACCTGGTGACTTTTTATGGGAACACAATATTTCCTTTTACTCTATTCCAACTAAAACAATGTCTTTCCCGCTCCTCTACTCTAACCATTTACTCAAAACATCAAATTCAATCATAAACTAAACCTTATAAAATATTCAAAGGAAGATTTCGATATTTATTTAATCTAATCAAGAAAATAATACTTGTTACATCAAAACATAATAATTTCATCATTAAACCTATTAGAAATATCATTAAATAGAAGAAGATTCAAACTAATAACCATGAGAAACATATAACAATTAATTTTTTAGGGGTTAAAAAAACTTCAGTATTCAATTATTTACTTTATTTATGTTAGTTAAAAAAGATCCAACAAAAAAACAATTTTTTTTTGAAAATAAACACCCCCGTAATATTTTTTTTAATACTACCATAAAATTATATTTCAATAAACTTAAAAAAATAAATCAAATTGATCATTAGATATTTATGACTCATATTGTCTTTCATTTAAATCAAATAAAAATAAGCATATTTCAATAAAAAATCCAACACTTCACATATATAATTATTATTATTATTTATCCCCAAATATAATCCTATTTAATTTATAATTTTTATCAAAAACAATATTGGGCATTTTGGATTCAATGAATTCAATAAAAACTACATCTCAATATCTAACTTCATCTACTTCAACAATTTTTCATTTATACACGTTAGTATAGAAAAATTTATTTTATAGAGTACAGGTTATTGAAATAAATTTAAAAAAATAAATGAATTCTTCTAAACTCTTGCAACACCTTAAAGCAATCAAATACTTTTGAACAATTATATCCTTTATTTTTATATTTCAAAAAATAAAGGAAATCACTCCCCCATTTTTTCATAATAGATAGCTCGAAGAATTACATATGATAAATACAACACCACTTTTTATCATTGACAATATATTTTATAATAAAATCATGTATACATTATTTTTAAATATTACATAATCATTTCATAAATCTTATAATTTGTAAAATAGTAAAATTCCAGGATTATTTAACTATTTGTATAATATATTCTAACTATTGTACAATTTATTCATGAGGTAAGATATTAGATTAATATACTCCTATTTCATATTTTAAAATTTATTTTAAACAACGTATTAAGTAGTTGGTATACGTATATTTTAAATTTAAATTTGATTAATGATTTCTCTAAATATTCTTACCCATTTTCCTTTTTTATGCTCCATTTTTATCATCAAGAACCAAAAATTTTTGTAAAAATCATCTCAATCATAATCACGAAATTATATCTAGGTAAACAATATCAATAATTTCTTCGATCCCCGTGAATTGTATCTATCTCATTTATCTTTACCACAATACATTTTAGCCTTTTTAAATAATAGAAAATATAAATTCACCTATGACACTCCAAAATAGTTTAAAAATAAGTAAAATTAGATAATATGATCTTCTAGGATCTTATCAAGTGAGATAATTTTTTTTATATTTTGAAATAAATATTTGACCATAAACATTACTAATTCACTTAATCGTTTATACCATATTCATAATAATTTTTTATAAAAATATGGTTCTTCATTCTCAGTGAAATTTAGATTCATAACATTATTTCTTTCATTCCTTACATTATTCTTATAGAATAAAATATATTTCTATACCTCCCATAATAACAATCCACTTATTTTATTATCTAATAACCCAGGTTTCAAATTCAATTTTTTGATTTTTCTACACCACCATGGTGATATATATATATATTAAAACTAAAACCATGATATGGTGGTACTAATCATATCATTATAAGTTCTATAGTAAACCAAACCATAATAAAGGTCACCACATATTGGTTTTTTGTATGGAATTTCATTTCATATATGATAATGAGTGTTAATTTTCAATTAATCACATTTTAATCTATCATGATCCATTTTAACATCATGGTATGACGTTTTAATGAGATTTTATGACATATTATGAAACATTTAAAATAGTTAAACATTTCACAGGAAATATTTGAATACTATAAATTGGTTTTAAAATAGGTATCATAGTTCAAACATATTCATGTTTTAAATGATGAAACTTTGAACATTTGTGAAATTATTTATTTATAGAGAATTTAAGAATCATCCATGCGGCCTATAAATTAATATTAAGACCATGATAAGGTAGATAGATTTATGTTCTGAAAAAATCCTTTAATTGAATATCTAATTCTATATTTACCTTTAAAAATATATGATAGAAGATAATAAATAATAGGATATCCTCTTCAAGTATTGAAATATTTATACAGACGATGGATACCCTATAGGGGAGTACTTTGGATAGTTATTAGTTATATTCCTAAAAATCAATAAAGAATAAAGAGTTAATATTCATAAAATAAGAGGTGAGTTCTTTATTTATGATTTATTTAATTCTAATTAATTGGTTATATCTTTTGGGGAATTGGTATTGGTTTCTTTTTTAACTTCATATAGACAAGGGTTTTTTCCATTAAAACCCTTCATTGATTTTAAAATAAGATTAATTATTTTTAGATTGAAGTTTTATATAGATAGAAAATATATAAATTTTGTTTCCCATATCCATTATTAGTTTTATAAAAAAAAGGTCATATTTCATTATTATTTTCATAAATATTATGTCATTCTACAAAAAATGTTTTTGGTATATGGTAATTGTAAAAATATTATTTGATTTAAGAAAATAAGTCATAGAAATAGTTTACAAAAAATAAATAATAATAAAATTATAATTTTACATCATAAATTTTTTATAAGAGATTTTGGTTTGTATGGGAATGATGTTTCCAAAAGAAAAAAGGATTTGGTTGAAAAAAACCACATCATGGTTTCAAATTTGTGATTATTGGGGGTTCTATTCCAAATGAATTTAATTAAGAAACATCATGGTGTTGTTTTGGAATTGGTTTTCACATGGGAAGAACCATGACATAGTATATAGTAAACATATTCATTTTGTTATTATTTTTAACCAAAAAAATATTTTCTTATATTTCTCATAAGACATAATGAACCTCGCATCAAATCTCGAGGGATAAAATTCATAAAAAATTATTTTGGTTATATAAAGTAAGTTTAATGTATATATACATTATTTTATTAAAGTGGTTGTAAATTTTAAAATGAGGGTAAATATATATTATTTCATATGATTTTATGAAATATTCATAATAGGTAATAAGAAATTTTCATATCAAAAAATATTTTTTTTTGAAATTCATTTAAACACTGAGAAACAGAATTTTGGTAAATTTTATTCTTGATTGAATAAAATCTATCTTATGTTTAAATTATGTAGAATTTTTACATCAACTATGAATGTTAATATGTAATAATGGTTTGTATTTTCTTAAATATAATAATTTTGTACTATAAATGATTTTATATTTAATTATATGTAAAATAAAATATGAAAGGGTTTTTCTTATGTTGAAACTATATATTGGTTGAAATACAGCCCTCTAGGAAGTGCACAAGGCCATGAAACACGTTAATTTGGAGTTACATTAGGTCATACCCACAAGAACAAAAAACCAAATTTACAAATTCAGTTCCTTAGTGTGAGAATGTAAGATAAGTTTTGATATGTTTTTATGGTATAATATATCCAAATGATAGTAGTAACCAAGAAATTTAGATGACATGAAAGGAATAAGTAAATGTTTTCAAAAATAAAATGAGAATTAGTGTGGGTATTGGAATTGGTTTAATTTATTTATATTTCTTATACAATAATTCCTTATTCCTTCACTAGTTCACTCGCTCCTTTTTTCTAAGTTATCTATCAACACACTCTTCATATTCCTAGTGAAATTGTAGGTGCCTATAAGGTTATCTATATTAACTAAACTAATAGAATTAATATATTTTGGACATTGAATAATTTTTTCCTAATCCTCTTCAAAAATCATCATTATTCTATAGAACTAAGTCCCTCCTTCAAGTGCATGGGATTAGATTTAAAATCTCATTTATTCACACAATCCTCTTAGATTATCTAATATTTTGAAAGGATATCAAGGAATAATGTGTTGAATAAGAAGATATTAAGAATATAATTCATTTAAGATTTATGAAATAATTCAACCTACACCTCCCCCTTCTCTTTTAGGTGTCTATACAGGAATGTCATTATAAAACAATCAAAAAATATTAATGAAGAAGAATAATATTATCTAATGATCACTGTTGTATCTTCCACTAATGGCCAAATCTCTCAACCTCTTAAGTATCCTTCTCTATCCAAAGTGACCATTCATAATCTAAACACCCACTTCCCCATGTTTGTACTCAACATGGTAGGTTTACTGAATGGTGTCCCCCAATACTCTATTTAAATTCTTTACATATGAATTGTGCATTTTAAAGTAGTTATGTGATTTGAACCACATAAGAACATTTGGTGCATTTTTAAAGCATTACTAATCAAATTCTAGTAAATTTTGAAATTAAATACCTAAGAATACATTATTGTCAGTGTATCCTATATCAAATCCTAACATTAAATTAGTGTTGAAATGTATTATCACATTATCTTAATTTGGTTTATGTTTGATTGATATTAGAACGTTCATTATATCATAACATTTTGTTCGAATGTGTATGTTTTCTATAGGATGGATGAGAGTCATGTTACCTTGGAAATATCTTATACATTTGTTGTGGGTCACATTTCTCATGCAATATAACCTCATTTTCTCATGATTTATAATTCCTCAAAAAATAGTATCCTAAAATGATGAACAAACCTTTGATTTTGTAACCTATATTGGTCAAACATTCTATGTTTTGTCTCATGCACATTCTATGTTGTATTTCATAAAATAATGTCAGCAATGAAGGCATCTCAAGTGTTTTTCATAAAAAAATTTGAGTTAGTTTAATCCCAAAATGTTTACAAATTATCTGTTAAGGAGACCAAATATCCTCAAGATGATGCATACGGGATATAGTTTAAGTTGTAACATACTCTCAATCTCAAATGAAAGTTATAATTAGTTTCTTGGTATACTAAATCACCATTTTGTGATATTAGATTTTCTTTGGACGATGTTTTCATTCATCTATTTTTCTACATTGGTGTATTGTTTCATTCTCAATTAAAGAATCAAGACTACATTTGAAATTATATGTGGACTTAAGGCTCCAAATATATATTACATTGTTTACTAACATAAATGTACACCCAAATTGTGAATTTAATAAATCTTTAACAATATTTTGTTTCTTATTTTGTTGTTTATTACCTTACACCCAAATTATTAATAAAATTAGTGTTTTACTTCCATAATATCTTGATTCAAATTATAATATAACTAATTCCAATGAATTCATATATTTACCAAATTAATTTCTTATTCAAAAAATCTATAAAAAATATGTAAAATACCATTTAACATCAAATTATTCAAGTAAAACATAAAAGGGGATCCTAAATAAATAAAAACAATGAGAGATTTATATTATACACATCCCCAACCAATTATTGATTACATTTCCTTATGTAATTTGACTCAACATTTTTCACAAAGTGACTAAATAATATTGAGTTTGATTTTTGTGTCATTAAATTTTAAATAAAAAATAAATCAAAAGAATCATTATTCCCACATCCAACACCTTAAAATACCCCAAATAATTAATTTTGTATCCACTTTTTGGGTTTCTATATTCCTTCATAAAACTCAAACGACCAACATTTGAGTCAGTTTCCCCTGATTTATATAGGTTTACTATTCCCCTACTATACATATATTTTGATAACGATGAATATTTTTTTTACTATTTATAATCCCTATATTATTCAATAAACTTATTGATTTATGGTGAATATTCTTGAACTAAACCATCCCTTGTAACATGCATCCCCTAATATCATTTTTGATGACCAAGGGAAATATGTATGATAATGGAATTCAGCTCTCAAAATGTCATTTCATCCAAATTCCTTTATTTTATTTTTCAACACACACGTGCACTATTATTAATTATCTTAGATAATTTATGTGTAATACCAATATTCTATTTTATTCTAGTTATTTTTTCGGAATTATATGATTTTTTATTGAGTTGGCTTCTTGAGGTGTTAATTTATTATATAAGATAATTCACACTATATCAAGTTCATCTTTTAGTGGGTAAAAACATATTTTTAATCCCCTAAAATATTTTCCATTTACACTTAATTAACCAAATTCACAACCTAGAGATTCAAATTTTTCATATTTTTTTATCTTCTAGAGAAAATATAAAAAGAAATCAAAATTTTATTAAAAAAAGTAAACAAGCCTCAAAATTTTCCAAATTTAATTTCTTTATCACAAATTATTATATATAGATACAGGATATTTCAAATATTTGATAAAAATAAGCTCATGTGAAAGTGATAAGGAACATAGAATACTCCCCTTATTTTTAATTTCTACCTATGTGAATTATGATTCCTATTGTTTTTCAGTATGTACTCTCCATATATATTATAAAATTAAATAGTCATAATATGTGGGTGAGATTATTTTTATTTAAAAACTAAAAAATTAAATTAAATTATTTTGGATACCTTCCAAGATTCCTTTGTATATATTCGTCATCTTTAATTTTTAGCTCTTCAATCATCAGTTTAGAAAATTTGTGGATTTTTACACCTTTTCCGATTCAACTTTTAGCTTTTTCCTATTCCATTTAATTTGAATGGATATCTATCTTATCTGTATATTTTTATACCTCCATATGAATTTAGTTTAACAACCATGAATTTCTTAAACCATCTAGACTATATATTCTCTATAAATAGATTCATTCTGGAATTGATCATAAGTACATGTTATCCTTACTTAATGTTTTTTTTACTAATAAATCTACCAAGAAACTATTATTATTTTTATTTAAAAATCTTGGAATTCTCCTAGGATTCTCTTCCAATTTATTCCTGCTCATTCAGGTAAAAATTAATCTTATATGAAACACTCTTGTCATTCATTTGTACATCATTTACCACTCAAAATCCTTGTTTTCATCCCCTATTAGAATGTGGCATGCTTTCATAAAAATTATTATATAAGGTAATGAAAAAAAGGAAATTTCATAGGTTGGTATGTATGCCCAAGTGACATTTTATATCATATAAATCAAATACATCCATGATCAAATTGACGTATCTTCTAAAATTCTATTCAAATCCTTTTTCCTCATCTAATATGTTCCACTATTTTATAGGATCTATACATTTCCATTCATGTGTTTACATTCATATGTCTCCATAGGAATTAAAAATTGAGAATTCTAAAAGTCTACAAAGTTACCAATAATGATGATCCTCTGTGATCTATATCTACAGAATATATTCATTCTTAGAAATTTCACAATAAATGATCATATGCTTTCTTGTGGGGAAATGGATTTAACCTATTGGGATACATATACATCCTATACTTGTATATACAATTCCAATGAAATATTAATAATGATATCATAATTTCATGGCCCCAAACCTAAAAAATGTCCACTTCCAATATGTCTCATTGGGAAATATCTTTTATTCCCCCAACATTTCCAATACTATGAAAACTATAAAAGAACATAACAAAATCCATTTTATATCTAAATGATATGGTATATATGAAACCAATTTAAATAACCTTATAAGTTCTATCCATACCTCTATATTTAAAACCACTATTAATGTATGGAAATGGCTATGAATTCACAATACTTCATCTTATAGAACTCCCCTTCTAAGGATCTCATCTACTACATGTTTATTTAATAATGTATCTTACCTCTAGTAATACATCACATATGCCTCAAATATTTTATTCACACTCCACGTCATACCCTATGGATATTTACTAGTAGCTAAAAAATTTGTTAAATGAAAAATACCAAGGAAGACACTTGGTTATTACTGAAAATAGCTTCCTATATATAAATTCTGACTTGACAGGATGAGAAGGGTCTCCCATTATGTATTAATGTCTAGATATGTGACCAACCACTTGATTCTTATCTATTTTTTCCTTAAATCTCAAGAAACAATTCATATAATATAGACACATATATGATACATAGTGATATATCTTACTTATTTGATAGAAGGTACATAAAATTTGAATGGTTTGTAAACATAGATACATTACTTTTAATGAGATATGTCATGAATTCTTTCATAGTGAAAAAAAATTCTAACATCTATTTCTTTGTAGTTTCATACTATATTTGTGAATCATTTAATATATTACTTTTTAAAGTATTGAATAATCATATGAATAAAATGGTAGGGGGTGAATATGTGTAGCATGATTTTTAAAATTTCTTTTTTATCTTTAGAAACTAACACATGTGATTATTTAGGATCTGATTCTTTCACTTTAAAAGTAACAGTCATACTTATATAAAAAATGGAGAAAATAAATGAAATCATGGTGCATAAAAGTTTTTACATGGTTATACCTCATTGTGAGAGCCTACACCTAATTGATGCTAGTTTTTAACTCCTACTATAGATTTTCCACAGATATAATTTTATCAATAAAATTGATTGGGTAATCTATTATCCTATGACCCATGATTCATATAAATACACTTATACTTATAGGTTTTAATACCGTTCAATATTATAAATGAAAAAAAAACATCACCAGATGTGAGAGATATTATTTTGGAAGAAAATTGATTTAGTAATAGATGTGTGATCCACTAATTTGATCCACCAAAATAATATTTAAAAAAATAGATCACTCTTTTATAGAAAATCATTTGAGTAATTTAGTATTCTTCTCCTCTTATACACTTCCATGTAATCATGGATAAAAATCATTTAAATAATTACAACCCTATATTAGGATAATAGTCTTCATCTCCTCCTTTACTCAGTCTCACACCCACCTCTTTTAATTTTTGAAAACAATTGCAGGATGATATTTTAATCTTCCCAATATCTAAATCTTCAAAAACCTTTATATTTCCAATTTCACTCCAGTTAAGAGAATAAAATTACTTATTTCATCATCAATATTTCAAAATGGAATACCATTAAGTATTTTTAGGATTCAATCCAATATTACTGTTTTAAAAAAATTTACTTTCATTCCCGATTATGTTCTATGGAACTACTAACAAATCCTTCACAAGGAACTACTTCCCATGTCATCATGATTTTTTTCAAAAATTCCCTACTACTATAAGTCTTCTCATAACATCATATTAGATTTTCTAAATAGAACTCAACAAAAAAAATTAAATTTGCACATTTACAATTGCCCATTAGAACTATACTTATAGAATGATGGATGTCTCATCGATCAAATCCACCTGAAAAATTAGCATAAAAATATATTATAATTTTGAAAACATATCTTGAATCATTTTAATATTTTCATGTGACTTTAGATACTTATGAAAAATAAACTATCATCACACTTATATATATATTATTTTTTAAAATAGATAAAATCATTTGAGTACTTTTTTATCCATTTTTTTTTGAAACATGATCTTGTTATTCATGATTTGAAGATCATGGATACATCATATTTCATGAATCACAATTTATTTTTGATATTTTAACAACTCAGTAATGACCCAACAATCATCTCGTTTATTTTTATTTTTTAAAATTAAATTTTGGAACCTCCTTTTTTAATCTATAGAAATGTCATAATTTTCCAAGGGCATGGAATATAACATAGCCTTCATAAAGTCATACATGATCCCTTGAAGGCCTGATAATAACCCTAAAGTCTCATAAAACACATATAAATCATACATTGGGATGGATGAAGTATCATCTGAAATATAAAATTCATACTCCAAGGAAACTCAAAGTCACGAGAATATATAGAAGTTATATGTTATCTTTTAAAGAGATATAGGAATGAGACTCAAATCAAATGAAATAAGACTTATCAAGATTTCTATTATCAAGGAAGTATTATTCTAGACTTAGAATCTATGAAATTAGAACATCAATTGTATATGTTTCCTACAAAATCATACACAAGATAATAACATTATTTGATGGAACTCCAAAATTATATGATATATAATTGGATATTTTTAGTTATAGGACATGAATCCAAGACTATAAAATCAAAGACTATATTCCCACTCACTTTAATCCATTTATAAAATTCTAAAAAACACATCAAATAGGATCCAACATATTTCCCAGAACCTCTATCCATAGGTTAAAAACAATAACCATCAACAATTATATGGTGAACTTCAATCTCCCCATTTCAATTTATTGTTATCCCAAATTTTATTTTTACTCAAGTTATGAAAACTCATCACTAAATTATGTAATCTCACTAAAGAGTCATAAAATCACTATATATCTCAAATTAAATATATCTTGGAACCATACCACATGGTAATATAGTGTTTTGTAGATAATTTTATTCCTCAGTGGCATGAAATGTTTGTCCAAGTGATTTAAATTATTTTTTCCCATTAACTTCTTCAACTCAAAAAAAATTATCCTCCTTTTTGAAATAACCACAACTCTCGAAACACACTCATCTTTTACACTCTTCTCTCTGATTAACAAATAAGTATGTTTTTCTGTCACTTTTCTTCTCCCCCTTTGTAATCATAATCTAAAGCCTTATTGGGGACTTATTTATGAAAAAATTTAAGAGATGGGGGAAGGTTCACCATTATGTTTCATCCTTATTTTAGAGAAACATTCCTTTGAAAATAAATCAGGGAAAATTACTACAAGTTGTTACTTAGTTACAACAAACTCAAGTTTCACATCACCATATGTCACATTATCTTAAATAAAATTATATCTATGATCAATGTTATTTTACCTAGAATGTTGAACTATTTTCTTGGAAAGATATATAGCACTTAAATTTTCATAGGTAATCTATAGTGTCTTCTCAGCCTTAACTACCTAGTTATATAGTTAAAATTGTTTCAATATTATCGAAGTATAAACATGTGAGGCCATTATGTGCTCATATTTAGCTATGAACAATGCCACTAAAATTTTCTTCTTGTTATTCTATTACACACTACTCTCGCAAAGAAACAATGTACCACCTGAAATATACTTTATTTCAATAAAATCTACATCCCAATCAATGTATTTAAATCCTTGTAAATTAAAATATAAATTGATTCTATACAATATACTAAAAAACATTATATTATTGATGTATATTTGGATTATATTTTCTAAAAACTTATGTTTTAATTTGGGATCAATTTTTAATCTATCAAATTGTGTTACAAAATACTATGTTAAGTCTACAAGTTGTTAGGTAGAGAAGACTCCCAATATTTTTTTGTAATCCCATTGACTTAAACTAGTTCAACCATTTTATTTGGTTATTTTAGATCCAACAACTATAGTAGTAAAAATATTGCTTAATTTCTCTATTTTAAACCACTTCAATAATTCCCAATATTATTTTTATTAAGATATGATTGGCTCCTTGTATAAATTTTAATCCCATTAGTTATAAAATTTCACCTAGCAGGGATATCTCAAAAAAACTGATTCATTTCTACAAAATATTTTTTATAAAGATACTCATTATCACCTGAAAAATTATTTCTTAAACATATACTATGATAATGAGAGTACTAGTACATAGGTCTTTCACATAGTGAATAAACTACAAAAAAAACTGGGTGATTGGAAGGGTAGTTTTCATTTATAGAGGGTTATAACCCCCTCCAAACACTTTAGTGGTGGTCACCCAAAACCACCTCTATAGTTCCCACTTACTCTGATTAGTGGCGGTTTTGGGTAAGCACTAGTAAAATCGATCTGATTGTAGCGGAAGTTAAATTAGAGGGTGTTTTAACCCCATATAGTGTTTCTATATATTCACTATAAATGAATAGATTAGAGGTGGTTTTAACTACATATAATTCAAACATCCAATTAGAGGTAGTTATAACTGCCTCTAAATGGGTTTCAAAGTCCTAGTTTAGGGGTGGTTTTATTAAACCGCCTCTAAACTAGACTATTTTTTTAATACACACCCCACATGACAACCCCCAAGACCCCCACAGGCCCCCTCAGACATACCACATAATAACCTCATAGACCCCATATGACAACCCCCAAGACACCCCCCCCCCCACAAACACACACACACATCCCAGATGACAACCCCACAGGCAACCCCCAGGACCCACATGAGAACCCAACAGACCATGCAGACAACCCCCTGACCCCACATGATAACCCCCATACCCCAATGGACAACCCCATGAGACAACCTGATATACCCCAAAGATATCCCCCCAAACCCCACTTGAACCCCAGGACAACACCACATGATATCTTCCCAGGCCCACTAATTCATCTTTCCCCCACCCACAAGCCCAAAACTTCCTGCAAACCCAGACAAACCTACCTGTGACAAAAAAACCACTATTATCTAAACTATACTTTTTTTTAATATACACCCCACATAACAACCACCAGGACTCATAGACAACCCACATGACAAACCGAGATTCCCACATGACAACCCCTCCCCCCCCCCCACCTTCCTAGACATCCCACATGACAACCCATGGAAAACCCCACAGACCTCTTGGAAAACCCCCAGACCCTACATAACAACTTGACAGACATTGCAAGCAACCCTCAGACCCCACATGCCAACCCTCATACCTCACAGGACATCCATATAGACCCCAAAGGCAACCAACCATACCCTACATGAACCCTAGGACAACCTCACATGACATCCCCAAGCCCACTAATTCATCTCTGGGACCCCCCCCCCCCCCCCAATCCAAACACTTCCTACAGTACCAGACAACCTACCCATGACAACGGACCCACTGCTATCCAATAGCCAAAAAAATCCTCTCTTGGGATTCAAATGCAAGGTCATACAGATGCACATGGCACACCTGAACCACTATGGAAAATGAAATTTCAATTGATAAATACAATATTTTATATTTATTTAGATATAGAATAATTATATTATGTGTGTGTGTATTTGGGTATAAAAATATAAATTATATAATATATATTTTTATATATAATATTTTTATGTATTTTAGTTGGGGTTTGGCTTAGTGGTAGGCACCCCGTAATCCTACTTGAAAAATGGGGGTTCACAATCCATGGGGTGCAGGTATTTTAGATGTACTATAGTGGTACTATTGCAGCGGTGGAACTGTTGATCGGCAGGTACTGTAGCGGTGGCAGGATACTATAGCGGCGGAGGGGTACTGTAGCAGCAGCGGGCACTATAGCAGCCTAGTTACTTTTCACAAAATGGGCTTTAGGCCAAAAATTTGGGCCTACGGGATATGTAATGGGATACAATCCCACTGGGCCTTCAGGCTATGTAATGGGTCTCCCACTACCCAATTAAAAAAGAGGTATTTGCTTTGCTTTAATAATAAAATGAGGCTTCGGCCCCAACCTTAAAAAAAATATTTATGTATAATATTTATATATAATCTATATTTGTGTATAATAAATACATATATTATATTTGTTTATTTATAATATAATAAATAATCATATTTAAAAATATTTATCAATACATTTATATTTGTGTGTGTATTTATGTATTTATAGAACATCTATATATATAATATAATTATAATATATATATATAATTACTTGTATATACTTATATATGTGTGTCTCTGACAACATTGTTATTAATTAATAATATTATTATTACACCTATTTTTTAAACTATAACAATTATATGTTGGTTTTATAAATTATATACATTTATGTATTTTATGAATTATATTATAAATATGTTATATTAAATAAATTTATATTATATATTTATGTTTGTAATTATATACATTTATATTATATCATGTATACACACATATATATACACACAAAATTAAATTAAATCAAATAGTTGGAAATATATTATATAATTAATTGATATAAGTATATATATATATACTAAATCAATTTATAATTAATATGTCATACTAAAATATATTTAAATTAATTATATAATATATAAAATAAAATATATAATATAATATTTATAATATAATATGTAAATTATAATTGCTTAATATAAATATATATTTTATTTTGATTTTTTCTATATTATATATATTTGTATACATAATATAATATAAATATATAATATTTGTAAAACCGTATATAAATTTTATATATTTTAATAAATAGATTTATAATTACATTTATATTATGTATAACATTATTTATACATGTATACATTTTAGTTTGTTTGTATAAGAATATATTTATAGTATTTATATAATGTATATATATATATGTCTCTTTGTGTTTATAATGCCTTAAAATACATTTTTATAATGTGTTTATCTGATATATATATACACACACACAAATGGGGATGCAGAAATATATATTACAAAATTTGAATTTATATGAGAATTGTTTTAAAATATAAATAATTAATTAAATCCATTTAAAAACCTCCTCTAATCAAAAGGAATAATGGAGTTTATGAAAGCCCTCTATTTTATTGAAATAGAGGGGGTTTAAAACCCCCTCAAAAGTCATAAATATGAGAAGGTTCACAACCACCTGTATTTTATTAAATTATAGGGTGTTCAAAACCACCTTTAATTTATTAATTTAGAGGGGTTTCACAACCCCCAATGATGTCTTAAATTTTATGGGGTTCACAACCCCCTCTAATCGAAGAGAGTATTGGTGGTTCATGAACCCCAACTAATGTTAAAAATTAGATGGTGTTCAAAATCCCGTCTAATTTATTAAATTAGGTGTGGTTAAAACCACCCTCTAATTTCATAAATTAGAAGGCATTCACAACCCCCTCTAGTCTAATGGATTAGATGATGTTCCTGAACCCCGTATAATTTCTTAAATTTCAGGGGGTCAACACCCCCTCTAATGTCATGTATTATAGGGGGTTCAAAACCCCAAATAATTGTAGAGATTTTATAGGGTTATGAACCCCCACTATTTCTTTAAATAATCCATTATATATATATATATATCCTCCAATATCAAAAAAATATTATATATATATAGCACCCTTAAAATCTTATTGAACGTCTATAGACAGTAATTATTATATAAGTGGCCGTTATGACATAATAGCCTCAAAAGCCAACAAAACATTTAGAAATGAGGCTAAAGAATTTATAGGGGGTCGTGGACCTTTTCTATATTCGATGATTAGATGGGGTTCTTCATAACCCCATATAAAATAAATTTAGAGGTCTTTGTGAATAACCCCCTCTAAAAACTGATGCTAACCATCAATTTTTGTGGGGTTATTATCAACATCTCCTTTAGAAAAATTTGTTCTTTCCAAGCATCCACCCAGGTTGGAATACCAGGATATTTGTTCATGTTTTAATCTATAAGATTGTTTTTTATGCTTTAATACCATTCTTCCACCAGTATCAAGGATAAAACCCTAATGTTTTTATATGTAATACTTTTCTTCTAGGTCACCATTATGAAAGGAAAATTTCACATCCATTTGGTTGATCTTATAATGTCTATCATATTAACTACCAAGAACATCCTTTTGGTATCAAGTATTTTCACTCTTATAAAGGCTTCTTTATATTCAACTCCTTACATATGAGAATACACCTTGTAAATCTCACTTCCATTATTCCTAATGACTTCACCTTTCTCATTCAATTTATTTCTAAAAACACACATTTTGAATATAATGTTTTTATTCTAAAAACATGAAACCAACTCCCAAGTGTTATTTTTTTTCTATTTGATCAAGATATAAATTTATATAAATAATCTATTATTAATTTTAAACTTCCACATAAATATTTTGTGGTTCAACATAATATAGTAGAGTAGTATGGTCCTCAAGTCCAAAAATTATTGTTTTCTGGAAAGGTACATTTTATTGGTCAATAATATTCCCTTAATAAACATGTTTATTCTGCCTTTTCTTCCTCTACCACCGATCCTCATCTCCTTCTTAATAATTAGTCACATATGACTAAATTTCAATAAAAAAATTCTCATTTCCAGCCTAATCTTAAAAAAAAATTAGAAACCTTCTTTTTTATAGCTCTAGTAAATTTATATTTATGCTCAATAAACATGTATATTATGTTTGATTTTCAATAAGTTATCAATCTAAAAATTCTACCATCTTGTTTTTCATCCCTAAAATTTTTACACACTCCAATAGAAATATAGCCAAAAAAAGTATCTTACTTATATTGTTATTCCAACATACCAAGATTTCTATTATTTATCATCATATAACATGATCATCTAAATACTTTGAAGTATTTAGTATTCATATTTTACGTTACCACAAATCAAATGAAATATGATGGGTCCCAGGTCGCATTAAATACTTATTTTAAATTTTCATAGTAGTAAACTTAGATTCTCTCCAAAATAAATATGATATATTATATTTAACTATTGTGGTACATCCCATGTCTATAATACTTCTATTTTTAGCCACACCATTTTTTTAGGAATGTATGGTGTACTATATTGATTCTTTATTCCATTAATTTATAACTTACTCTTAATGTATTTACATGTGTATTATTTTCCATTGTCAAATCTCACACTTTTGATGTCAAAACCAAGAAATGTTCCAACTTACTTTTGATGATTTTAATCATTATAATTCCATTTAATTTATAATTTATAAAGATAAAATTAGTCATCTTGGAATTATAATCTTGGAATTTAAATAAATATATATTAACCTTGGTTGAACTATTCTTCATAATACAATATAAATCATAATATATATGTTATAATGATTTATTGGATTGAATATCAACTTTCTTGTGTGTCTCTTGAAGTATATTGCCTTTTAGGTATCTATTAAAAATATATTCTCTATCACTTTTTTTGAATGACTCTCACCAATTCATGTTTAGAAATATTTTTCATGTTTTTTGGCCAAGATTTATAATTCTTCTATTCCATAAATCACTATCATGTTGGGAGGTCATATAAAATGAATTTAATGGTTTAGAAATTTGATAAAATTCCCCATTGTTCATTCACCTCTTATAAGGAATCTCCCAAATTTAAAAATCTTGATTATACATGAGTACTATACAAAATATCCTCATTTACCTCCTCACACAATTAGATAACACTAATTTTATTTGTTTTATACCATTCAAAAATTACACATTATCAGATGTGACTATTTTTTAAACAATATAATAGGTTTTAACACCTTATATTATCAAGGATATATCATTGAAGAATGTAATTAATCCCACTTTATGATATTCTATATCTTTAATGATTTTGGTGTGTCCAATATTGTGTGAATAACAGCCATTATCTTGGATCCAAGGACTTTCTCTCTTTCTTTCCTTTAGTGCCAATTCCCTTTTGAATGAATTATCTTATAAATTTATCTCATTTACTTATTTTCACATCTATTTATATGATAAATATCAATGAATATTTTTTATTCACTTTGCTTCAAAAAACAAGGTCTATTACATCTTTCATAAACTTCCATCAGACTTTCAAACATGTTCTGAGTAGAGCGGACTATAGAAATTTTGTTCATATCCTTCTTCTTTAGTGATTAATTATTTTTCACTGTTGAACTTCTCTGGTTGATTCATTACTATATCGAGGTAATTATATGATTTTTTAGTGTATGTAATATTATTACAAAAAAATACCACAATAACATTAATAGACCTTGAATCTGAATCTTATATTAAATCCCTAATTTTATCCAAAAAAACTAAATTCCATAATATTATATTTTTAATGAAATCATCATTGATTATTTTTATTCATAAATGATGTTGATTTTCTATTCATTATTCTTTCTTTAATAGATGTAGAATATGGTTTCACATCATCGTTTCAACCCCATACTTATCTTTATTTTGTTTTATGATCTGAACTATAATGAAAAACATATTCAAGTTTCTGATTAATTTCAGGTACATATTAAACAAAAAAATATATACAGGTAATATAATATTTTTTAGTTGATTTATCCTTGACATAAATATGTTTTTTGAATTATTAATTCACCATTTTTAATTCCTTTTAAATTTATTGTAGTTTTTATTCCAATTAAATCATTTATTCTTCTTTTAAAATAATTGTTTCGTCGATGTCCTTCTTGGTCTTATAATTCAAAAAAAATCAGCTAAAAAATTATTGAGATTATTAATATCATTAGTCTTACTATTGAGAGGTTAATCATCTGATTAAACATTATTCTAATTGTATGTCATCAAATTTGTAACATCATTATTCAACTTGGTATTATAATAAAAGAAACACGCTAACTTAGATCTGATCATGTATTACATATATATTCCTTCTCTACTTTCTTCTCCACTACAAGATAAAGATTCATACCATTTAAAATATTCCATGAAATTGGTATTTTCCTTAGATGATTCATCATTTCATTGAATTATACAGGAAGTGTCTTCCACTTACTCTTCACTCATAAAATTAATTATCATTATTTTTGGAAATTTCTCTTAATCCCAAGACGTGTCCACTATTTGAGAGATTTATACCCATATATTCTTATGAGAATTTTCAATGTAATAATTAGTATTAAATTAATATTTTTTCTAATTTGGATAGTAAACATAAAAAGGGTCCAATTTTTTCACATTTGAAGCATTTTAAGGGAAGTTTCTCATTTTATTTACCCATTTCTTTTTTGAAAATTTTTAATATAAAATACATGACTATCATTCTATCATTACCTATATCATAATTATTATCAGGTTCATTTGGAGGTTTAGGTTCTTATTCTACAAACAGAAACATTCTCGTGGATAAAAAAGGAATTTCATATATCACAATCATATTAAAGGTGTGCCTCTTTCTAATTTCATAAGTGATGAGAATATTGTGTAACTCTTCTAATGTTATATCTTCTCTATATTCAAATATATAAGCATAATTCCCTATGATTTTATTTATAATAATGGAATCATCAGATTTTTCGAAAAAAACCTCTAATTTTTTTCACTATCTCATTCACTCTAGTGAAGTAGCCATCATTGGATTTATCCTCATCAGTCATTATATACTCAAAAAAATTTATAATTATATCTCATATCTTATTTCACCTTGAAATTTCCTTCATAAAATCATTCATGTTGACCCCAAATCTCATTAGCAGTTTGTAATCACATCACCTTAGTGAACACCTTCTCATAGAGATACATGAAATTGGAATTATTGGATTTCCCATCATCCTAAAGGTTCATTTTACCAAAAAATACATTTTATTTCTCCTTTGAATGGGATAAAATCATATTGTTGAAGTATCAACCACTTATAGACATAAAGATATCAAATATAGAAACATTACATTCTTTCAACCATGGAAATTATTTCCATAAAATATGGGAATGACTTTACTATTCCTAGAGTTTATATTATTTTTATTCCTTCACACTGAGAGAATTTAATAGAGAGAAACTTTATCTCTGATAGGAATTGAATATACCATTGAATAAAATGAATACAATAAGAGAAGGTGTATTTTTATAGCCTAAATTTTATAATTTAATTATAACATAGACACTATCCCATGTGACTATTTGGGATATGATTCTATCACATTAAAAATAACATTCATCCTTGGATGGTAAATGTAAAAATAAGGAAGAGAAAAGAACACACATGTTTTGACATGATTTATCCACAATGTCAGAGCCTATTCTTTATTGAAGAAAGTTTTAATCACATGCTATATATTTTCTACAAATATATGTTTATCAATATAATTGGTTTGGTTAGTTATTATATTTAGACACATGGTTAATAGAAATACCACACCTACTATAGGTTCTACTATATTCCAAAAGTTATAATTAAAACAATCATCATCCAGTGGGAGGGGTATTATTTTAGATGTTGGTTTCATTAATAATTGATGGTAGATACTTCTCTTTAAGCCACTGAGATAATATTACTAAAACTCAATTCAATCTTACATATATAATCCATTGATGGTACTCCTATTATTCTTATCTTATACTCATACCTATAAGATTTAATAATAAGATATTTCTAGATCACTGCAACCCTAGCTTTGGTATCACCTTGTTCTTCTCCTCCTTCGGTCAATTGTGCACCCACCTCCAATACATTTTATTCCTAGCATTGAGATGATATTTTATTCTTCACTGTCTCTAAATCAAAAAAAAATATTTAATATTTAAAAAGTCTCTGCAATCATGATAATGAGATTAATCCTTTCATATCCAATATCAAAAAAATACTAAGAATAATTATTAATACAACTACCAAAATCATGATTTTAAAATAGACGTTTTTGGTTCCCTGTGATTTTGTGTTGATCTATCACTATCTCATTCACATGGGATTTAATCCCATGTTGTCTTAGACCATCCTGTTGGGGTCCATGCTGCAACTCCCCAATCCCGCGTCTAATATGCTAGGGGCAGGTGACTAGCACTTATTAGTCATATCACTAACATGGGAGTCATTACCTATATACTTGTACACATGATCACATATTCAAGACCACAAAATGATGAAATACGAAAACCACTAAGTATGTAATGAATGTATACATCTATATCCCACAACTAGAGTAACATAGGAAGTAAGGTAAAGTAAAATAGGGCCAAATACTAGACAACCACAAAGACTCAGTAACACTAGAAAAACATATAAGAAAAATGTACAGGGACTGCTATCTGAAAGCTATAGGAACACACCTCGGTCCATCTGGTCTCACTAAGCACCGTTTGGTCTTGTTCTTCCTAGGACTCTTTCAAAAGGTTCAATCATCTGTACAAGACATGACATGTTCATGAAAATCTCGTGTAGGGGTGATTATTAAAATACTTAATAGGACACCTTGAAACCACAAAGTAAACTAAAAAAGAAATTACAATTTTTTTTACCAAATTATACATTTAAAAAACATATATCAATAATACATAGATATACTTAATCCAATACACACTATATTGAGGTAATACACAACCATATTATACCTTCCCAAGGATTTTAGTTCAAAGATTCCATGAAGCACTAATCTAGGAGAACACCCTCTGAAGTCTGATAGCACTAATGATGTCCATATAAGAGGAACTGGTTATCAAAAACTATCATGAAAGAGAGATATGATGATAGATCTGAAGAGAATACAATACAACAGATGAGGATAATAGCTAGGGCCATGGGTTGATACGAATAAATCTATATGGATTAACCTGCTAAGTAGAGGATTGAAACCCGGTATGATTGGACATGTTGATTCCAATAACCCCACCTAGGGCACAAAGATAAATACATGATCCCACTCCAAGCCTCATAGGGGGATTCAAACAACTCTATCCATGATTCCATACTGATACGATCCTAGTTCTAGGAGTAAGAAATGAATTGCACCTACCTTTATATAAATGATAACGGGAATGAACCCTGATGAAACTTGTTCATGATCTAGAGGACAGGAGATATAAGCCATGTAGAAGGGGGTATATGCCGTGTAGTAAGGCTACAATTATTGTCCATTGACCATGGGTACTACCCATTTAAAAGGCCCATGTCATCAACCCATGTCGTGTAAGAAGGGTACACTGCATGAGGAATGGTTACATGTTGTGTCCCTGTATCCGGGGTCCGCTAGGGTTTTTCAGTCGGGTGCTAGTACACTGATTCCGCCAATGTATACATACATGTGAACTAGTACATGGGGTAGCCTATGTACATGGTCCATGAAATGTCATTTGGGATAGTGCACGCCATGTAGAAAATTATTTTAATCCACCCCATTTCTTTGTACTCTTTCTAGTACATGATGACTTCATCCAAGGGAAAAAACGTCATGTACTCAAATACTACACATCGTGTTAATTGAGTTTTTCAAAAACCCATCTTTATACTACTGATCATTCCATTTGATCCTCTTAACTCCATTCTAGTTATTGATTCACCTAGAAACTCAAGATCCAATGTCATCAAGTAATTCCATCACCAAATTGGTGTGTTTCATCTTCTGATCTGGTTACAAAATAAATTAAATCCTCATTCTTCATTTGGTTATGATGAATGATGATGGAAACAAATTCGTAGATACCCATCATCCAAATCGCTCAATCTCTATCGTATCACCTCCATCATGTCATCTTGATCCCAGATCTATGATATTGTATTCTTGCGCAAATAATCATCTTCAAAACGATCAACTGATTGGGATGTGACAAGTCACGAGCAAAGTGAAAAATTCCCTATGACGAATGATGAATGTGTGGGGAGAAAATCATTAGTTTCAATGAGAGGAATGAACCTTGGTCAATTTTCATGTCAATATTGATCCATTTTTGTTATAATGATAATCTAATAAAAAAAATAATCACAATGATTAATCTCCCATAAAAACCCTTCAAAAATAAACCATCCCACAAATACGTTCAGACCACAGATCAATTTTTTGGTTGATTGGTGTGCATTCATCATGGAATTCCAGAATTGGAAAAATCAAATCAAAATAACATTACCTACATGAATTTAGATCAGTTTCTGATGAATAAAAATCTATGTGTCATTATCTTAGGTAATATATGTTGAAAATCAATGTGAAACGATCATTTTTCTATGATCTATCATTGTTCATCAAAAAGGATTCTTCGGATCTATCTTTAATGACTCTCAATAAGATTATTGGGTTATGAAGCTAACCGTATAATTATGATATAATAATCTATATAAATATTTTCAATCCATTGGGTCATGCAAATGAGCTCAAAATAATTTTATTAAATTATTTATTCATTTTATGCCCGAAAAAACTTCTTCACAAACAGCTTATGCCATCCAATGTTAGGTCACACCTAGGGTTAAAACATCATTATGAACTCAATAGTGACCTCAGATTTATAATCTGGGAACTTGTTTAAATGTTTTTACAATTTTCATGAAAACCATTTTCACATAGTATATAATATTTTAATATATTTGAAAAATTTATTATAGACACACCATGTCTCAGAAACCCAAACAGTCTCAGTTCTTGATCTTCAAATTAATACATATAATATTTAAAAATAACACACGAAAAATTTGAGACATTACATTTTCCCCACCTTAGGTATTTACATCAACAAAAATCTAAAACAAATTCTACTCGAATATATCTGGGTATGGGGCATAATTTGGAACCTCCTACTCCATTTTCTCTCATGGGGATCTTGTGCTACCACTAGACATGCACCAAAGGTAACGATTACCCATGATTGATACTCACTTGCTGATCCTCGATCTTTAATGGGTACTCAAAAAAATTTCTAAATCCTCGATTTCCATCTCACCCTAGTCGATAACGTGTGGTGGGTCATGCGCGTATCTCCACAGCTGCGACACATGGAATACATCGTGTACATGGTCTAACATTGGAGGTAGAACTAAGTGATATGTCACCTCGCCAACTCTATACAGTATCAAGAAAAGGTCAATGAAATTCAGAGATAACTAGTTACCTCATCCAAATCTATATAATCCATTTCGATGTGAAACACATAGTAGCATATGGTCTCCTAACTATAAATCCAGGGAGTTATACTATCTCTTGAATGTAGAGGCATCCCAAGCTCTCTACTGGACTCTTCTCTAGGATATCTAGGAAGAGGGATGACTTGGTTAGTCGATCAATGATCACCCAGATGGAATAATTTATCGTTGATGTATGTTGGAATACCATCATGGATTTCATAGATATCTCATCGCATGTACATTCTAGAACCCAAAGCATTTGAGCTAAACTCATTGGAATGTAATGTTCACCCTTCACTCATAATAAGTAAGTCATCGAGAAACAAACTCTCCAACTCCCTTCTTAATCCCTATCCACAAAAAACGAAATCATAGGTCCTGATACATCTTTGAAACACATGGATGTACCTCCTAATGAAATGTAAGAAACTCTCTCAGAACTACCTCCTGCAACTTCACTAGTCCCACTGTTCGTCCTCTTAAAATAATGACATGCTTCCCACCTTTTGACTATACATCAGGAGCATGCTCTATAGTTATATGAATTAGTAGGGTCTCACAATCGGTATCCTGAAGTGGTTCATTCCTGACTCACCATAAGAGTGGTGGGGTGACGACCATTGACTCGAGGTAAGCTTCTTCATTCCATCCAAAAAGTATTACTACAAGGAGACCAATTGCTCTAATTCCTTGTTCAGCAATTTTGAACAAGATCTCCTACTGAGATCATCTACTACCATGTTCCCCTTCCCAAAATAATAGACAATTTCAATGTCATAATCCTAGAGGAACTCTAGCCATTGCCTCTATCTCAATTTAAGATCCTTTTGAGAGAATATGCACTTGAGACTCTTGTGATAGGAGTAAAGTTAAAATCGCTCACCCATTAGGTAGTGTCTCCAAATCAATAGAGAAAAGGCTATCGATGCTAACTCATGATCTGAGAACTCATCGAACTCTACCTCAAATTCAGAGAATACTTCAAGCATTTCTCTTTCCACATTAAAGGATTCCCATTTCTAGTCAAATTTTCTAGGGGTGCTGATATCCTAGAGAAATCATGTATGAGTCTCTGGTAATACCCTTCCAACACAAGGAAGCTCTACACCTCCATCACACTCTTTGGTGGATCCCATGATAATACTACGTTGACTATGGTTGGGTCCGACTCAACTCCATCTATTGATATAAAATGTCCTAAAAAGTGGACAATATAAATCCAAAACTGGCACTTTATGAGTTCTCCATAAAGATGGGGCTCTCAGAGTACGTCCAGAACTATCCTTAAATGTATCGCATGCTCATCGTATGAAACTGAGTACAAAAGGATATTGTCAATAAAGAAAATCACGAACCATTCTAATTAAGGCTAAAAGATCAAATTCATGAGTACCATGAACATTAGTAGGGAGTTAATTATGCCAAAGGGCACCACCAAGTACACATAGTGACCGTAGAAACATCTGAATGTTGTCTTAGGTATATCCTCGGCTCGTACTCATAGTTGGTGATATTCAGATCCGAGGTCCACCTTCGAGAACCATAATGCCTCCCCCCACCCCCTTCAACTAATCGAAGTGGTAATCGATCCTCGATAGATGATACTTTTTCTTCACATTCACCTGGTGCAAGCACATGTAAACCATACACAACCCTGAGCTCTTTTATTCCTTCTTTGTGAATAAAACTGGGGTTACCCAGGGTGTAACACTGGGTCTCATGAATCCCTTCCTCTACAAGTCCTCCAACTGCACCCCCATCCCAAAAATCCCCTTAGGAGCATTCATATATGCATGAACAGTTATCGATGACCTCCCAACGTGTATATCAATTTAGAAGTCTATATCTCAGTAGGTAGGTAAACCTAGATCATTTTCAGAATAGAAGTCCTCATACTCCACCACCACTACAGGAAACTAGGATCGCACATCATTCACCCCACCAAGTGTTAGGCTATCCAACTGATTAGTAATTGGATTCACCCACCTATTCATTACTCCATCCTACGCTACATGGGCTTCCTTTTATTTAATAAAAAAACTTGGTTCTATGACTACAGACACACCGCACCCTTCCCTAAAAAATCCAATATTTTCATGGACTATAGAACCAATGCATAACAAGAATAACATCGTAATTACTCAAAATCACTACCAAGTGGTTCCAATAGAAACACTCTCCTACAAGGTTTAGGTCACATTGTGAGCACAAGTGTTTGATCTTTGAGTATTCTCTTATAGAAGTCTTCAAGCATAGGAGTCGATTCTATGGTTCAACATGAATTTATAAATCATGTAAAAGGTACGTGGAAAGAACGGAATGGCTAGAAGTTATGTCTATTAGTATCATAGCTAATATATAAAAGATGTAGATCATACCTCAAGTAATTCTTGGATCCCCTATGTCATATGCATCAACCACCTGAACCAATCATTGCCCCTATCATCCAACTCCCTGAGCCTGGTGTGGACCGTATGGGGGTGGTGATGGTAAAATTTTGAAACAACACCAACCTCTTGATTCTCTCCATGCTCTTCTACCACATCTGCTACCCAATATAACTTCTTTCTTCTATCATTTTCTCTACCTCAATGTTATATCCATAGTTTCTATGTCACCTATATGGAAAGTCAAAAAATTTCAAGTGGGATGTCCCATGCCATCACATGAGTATAACTTCATCTCTCTGGGATGACTGGACCCACCCTGTGGGCCCTGAACTACATATCCTCTATCCTAGGACCTTTTAAAACGTCCCACACATCCATGTCCCTGACCTTAACATCATCTCCCTACTGTGGAGGTTTCTTCTATTTATTTCCCACTGCTAACAACCATTGGATGTATCTTCTTATCCATGGAACTCTCAACCACCAAGTCTCATTCATGCACCCTAGTATAAGTAGGAATTCATAGAGAGATAACACTATATCTAATATCTCTATTCATACCTCATTCAAAGGTTCGAGCCCTGAATAACCGATCATTAACCATATCCCTAGACTACCTAGAGAGGTTGGTATACCTTGATGAATACGCAGATACCGACATGTTGTCATATAAGAGCTGTAGAAGCTCCTGGATATGCATATCCCTTAGCTTATAAGGTGAAAACTCATCTCTAAAATGGTTTTCAAAATATGTCCATGAAATAGTCACCTCATCATAAGATCGAGAAACTAAACCCCACCATCATCCTTCTGATCCATGAATAATGACCACCACTAGGGCCACCATCTAATCTGATGGTGTCTTGAATGGATAAAAAACTCAGTTCACCACCTCAAGCCAATCCTCATAAACCTATTAGTAGTCTCTCCTCAAACCCTAAGGGGTATCTATCACTGAAACTCGTGAACTGCACTCAACCAATACACCTCATCTATTGGTATTGTGGGTACTTTGTGATGTTCTACAGGTGGCAGTATGGCTGGTAAACCACCTGAAGGTATAATCATGAGAACGTTTCCTAGTAGAAAAACCTCATCATTGAGAGGTCCATCCCCATGATGAAACTATTGATTCTTAGATAGCATACATCGTGGAGGCATTCTAAAGGTAAACAATACATACTACGGTCATTGAGTATATCTAGAGAGCTAAAAAAAGAATGATATGGAATCCAAAACCCATTATTATATGATGCATGTACCATTATTTTCTCAACAACTATTTTTCTCAAGTACCGAGTCGAAAAACTAGTGATCAATGTCTTGGTGTATAGATACATTGTCTACGACACCAACACTAGATCCCCTGACCTGAAATACAAACTTGAAACACATAACATTATTTGTCCAACCCAATATCACAAACTGCCAATACTAAAGTAGAACCAACCACTCTGATACCACTCTTTCACTAACCATCTCATTGGGGACCATAATGCAAATCCCAAAGCCCACCTCCAATAGGCCATGGGCTGGTGACTAGCACGGATTTGGAATATCAATAATATGGGAAGAATTTTCTATGTACCTATACACACAGACACATCTCAAATACCACAAACTGTTGTAATGTAAAAACCAAAAAGTAACCAATGCATGCATACAACTATATCCCATAACCAGAGTATGATAGGATGTAATGTAAAACATGTCCAAATAAAATCCTTCTACCAAAAGTACAAACTATAAAAAAAGGTATTGGGATTACCGCCTAAAATTCATAGGAACAAACCTCGGTCTGTCCTATCTCACTAAGAACTATCTGGTCCTGATTCACCTATGACTCCATTAAAAGGTTCAATCATCTATAGAAAACATGACATGTATGGGAAAAGTCCGTGGAGGGGTGAGTATAATAATACTCATTATGACACCCCAAAATCTTGAAGCAATACAAAAAATTAATGTATACCCATATTTACCCAAGTATACATCTACAAAACATATAATATGAATATCCAGATATACTCAATAAAAGAAACATAGTATTGAGATAATCCAAAACCATAGTATACCTTCCCTAGGATATCAGTTTGAAAATTCCACAAATCACTTGTTCATGAGAACTCAATCTGGAGTCTGATTGCACTGATGAAATCTTTCTGAGAGGTACTCCTCATCAGGTACTATCATTAGAGAGATATGATGATAGATCTCTAGAGAATATGATACAACAGATACGGATCACAGCCAAGGCCACGGGGTGATACCAACAACTCCATCTAAATTAACCCATTAAATAGAGGACCGATTCTAAGAAGGATTGGTCTAGTCGATGCAAATAACATCACCTAGGGACCGAAGATGAATAGAGGATCCCACTCTAGGCCTCTCAGGAGATTCCAATAACTTTCTCCAAGAAATACATCTCAACGGTTTTCATTCATAGGAGTAGGAAACAGTTCACACCTACCTTCATGGAAATGATAAGGGGAACGAACCCTAACTAAACCTATCCAAGATCCAGAGGACAATAGATCTAAGACATGTAGATAGGGTTACACAGTATGTAGTAAGGGTGCATGTTGTGTCCCTGGATCCCATGTACTACCCATGTAAATGGATCGTGTCATCAACCCATGTTTTGTTATAAGATTACAACGGAATGTGGTATGATGACACGTCATGTCCCTATATCTGGGGTCCGCCCATGTACCCTAGCCATGTTCCAGTACATGGCTTTAGCCTTTGTATCTATTCTTGTGTACTAGTACACGGGGTCACCCATGTACATGGTCTAGGTCATGTCATGTGGAGGAGTACATGTCACGTAGTCAACCTGTTTACTCCACCTTGTGTTCGTGTACTTCTTCGGGTACACGATATGTTCATCCAATGGGAACACATGTTGTGTAGTCAAGGACTACACACCATGTGTATCGGGTTTTTTCAGAACCTGTCTTCTTCCTCCCACTAACGCTGGTCGATCCTCCGGCCTCCATTCCAATGATTGGTTAACCTCAAATCCCAATATCCAAGGACATCATGTCATTACATCTCAAAATCAATGTGTTTCATCTTCCGATCTGGTTAAATAATTGATTAAATCATCATAATTAATTCTACATTGAAGAATTAGAATTTAGGGATCCACCATCATTTTAATCACTCTATCTCAATCTTCTCACATCCTTCATGTCATGGTGATCCCATATCTGTGATATAAGATCATTTATTCAATAAATAGGATTGCAATGATAGACTGATCGAGATGTGTCGAGTCGTGGGCCAAGTGAATAATGCCCATGACGAACAATGAACGGGGGGAGAAAAAAAAAAGAATCAAAGAGATGTACAAACCTCATTTTAGGTTCATATTGATTTTGATCTGTCTCTATTAGAATGACAATCAAATAAGATAATTATAACAAATATTAATCTCCCATCAAAACCCCAAAAAAACCCATCCCGCATATATGATCAAATCGTTGATCAATTTGTTCATTGATGGGTTCACGTGCATTCTGGAATTCAAGAATGAAGAAAATAAAATCCAAATAACATGCCATCTCTCAATGTGGGTTTCTTATTGATGAATAATGATCATTGAGTGATTTTTGTAGGCAAGATCCATTGAAAATCGATGTGTATAGATCGTTGGTTCATGATCTTTCGTCGTTCGTCGGAAAGAATTCTCTAGATCTCTCTTCAATGACTCTCCAGAGGAATCCAGGGTTGTACAGCTAATCCTAGAATTCTGACATAACAATCTATTAAAATATTTCTAATCCACTTCATCAACATAAATTGATTTAAAATAATTTTATTAAATTATTTATTCATTTTGCACCCATGACCTCTTTTTCACAAACAACCTTTGTTGACCAATGTTAAGTCACACCTAGTGTTAATCCATTATTTTGAACTCAACGGTGCCCCCAGATTTCTGATCTGGGCACCTGTTTAAGAGTTATTCTACATTTTTAGGAAAAAAATGTGTGTGTTCTATGTAATATTTTAATATATTCCAAACATTTATTATGGACACATGAGGTCCCAGAATCACACATCATCTTAGTTACAGGTCTCAAAATTAATTCATATAATACATAAAAGTAATACACAAATAATTCATAAATTACACGTGTTCTTATGAAATTTCATAAAATAACATTATCTTTAAATTCTCATAACATTAGATTCAATATTCCCAACAGAACTCCATACAAATAATTTATATTTATACCTTTATAAATACCCATAAAAATATTTACCAGTAAGATGAAGAATATCTCGTGGATCAATTGTAATTGAATACTCATATTCCGAATATATCATACATTAAATAACTCAGAATTAATTAGAAAATTTTTTCGTCTGATTTTATGAACATAGTAATTGAAAACAATTTCCATACATATATCTTCTTAATTCTATAAAATTTTTAAAAATATTTGAGTTATTTTGTAGTCAGGTGTTATCAGCTCTTTTCTTATTCTTCAAGATATGAGGATCATGAATACCTCATGTTAGATGAATAAAAATTTAATAGTTATTTTTTAACCCCTATAGAATTTTCCATGAATCATTGGGATTATTTTATTCATCAGCAGTAAATTGTGGAACATCCATTTTCAATTTTTAGAAATATCAAAATTTTCTTAAGTATTTATGTTTTAAATGAAAATTACAATGTCATACATGATCCCTTGAAAGCCTGGTGTTATCCTTGAACCCTCGCACAATATAAAGAACTCATAATATGGGACTTATAAACTCTTATGTGGAATCTAAAATTCATATAATGTGGAAACTGAAAGTTATACACAGATAAAAAAGTCATACTATTCCCATCAAAGACTTATGGGATGGTTGATCAGGACTTATGAAGTAAGACGTATCAAGGTTTCAATTATCACCAATGTATTAAACAAAAAACTGAAGTCATACATAGAAATAAAATGTATTACATACTACTTAAATAGTTATATGACATAAAATAAATTTATTCACTGGAACACCCAATTTTTAAGAAACAGACTTAGTTATTTTTAAATGATAGGAATATAATTCAATAATCTTTTATAAAATCATATAAATTCTCCCAAATATATTACATACATCTATAAATTTCTAAAAAACACTTCACACATCTTCCAAAATATTTTTTTTATTTATCTCAATATATTAATAAAAAATAAAATAACCATTTACATTTCCCAGACACTTCAATACCCCCTTTGGATTTATTGTCATCCTAAATTCAAATCATCCACAATCTACTCAAAATAACCATAAATTTATATAACCTCACTCAAGAATAGAAAAATAACAACCTATCTCAGAATATATGCATCTTGGAACATCACCACAGGGTAAGGTAGTATTTCTGAGAGAAGTTCATCCCATTGTACAGTAATTATTTTTCATGAACTGGCATGGATCACTATTCAATCTTGAATCTGAACCCAATCCATGATAAGGCCTAGAGGGAATTCCTCATCCCCATGGGTTCGTTATAAGAACCCATACATCAATAAAAACATATTGGAATGTTTTCATCCCAAACTTATAGAAGACAATTGACATGGAATTTATGTAAAATAGTGTATCAAATGAACAATAAAATATTCTGTAAACATATTCAAGTAGTGGTAATGATACATCAAGGACTAAATAAATCAATACCAGTATATTTAATCCATTAAAAAAATAATAGCACCCAATAATGACATTTAAAATCCAATTAAATTTATTGGAAACTTCCCACCATCTCCACAATAGATACCCAAGCCAATATAAACATGAAACCCACCACCTCACTGCATCACCTTTACCTTTCTAACATTAAATAGAACATGGCCTACACACACCTAGGGACATATGCCAAGTGTAAAAAAAATAAGCCACGTATGAACCCACTAAGAGTTTTATAATAATTATTTATTTGATAAACCCATATTTATTAAAATTTTAAGAAATCCTGGAATGATAAAAAATTACAAAATTTTTATAAAAACCATGGATATCACTCCTTTTTCAGTTATAAAATAATTCATATAAACAGTTTAAAAAATCTAAATAAAAAATTTTATTTATCAAAGAATGTATCCAAAATACGTATCACAACCAAGAACAATGGAAGGTACACCTAGTATAACATATGACAGAAAAATCTAAATTCATTATACACTAATCTATCCTGACTAGTGTGCACTAATCTTGTCTCCAACATATTGACCAAAGTAGTTGAGGAATACCCTAATCGGTAATTCCCCCTACAATTTCATATTTACTATTCCATGACATGATGCCAAAAGGAATAAGGGTATACCCTATTTTTTTATTTCCCTTAAAAATAAAGGACAAGTCTTGATACACAACCCCCACCTAAGTACCCAAGGCTCCCATGTGATGTGCATATAAAAATATTTCAAAAGGGATTATCACAATTCAAGAAAAATTACATAACCCTTTTCACATAGTCAAAATAATACTTTGAAAATTAATTTTAATAAAAAATGTTAATTATTTGAAATCATCTTTCCTTTATGACTTCTCAATGGTAAACCATTTTTTTAATACTTTGAACATGCATTTATTAATTCATAAATCTTGTTAATAACTATTTAATAAAGAACATTAGATAACTATGAGGATATGAAATTTTTTAGACATTGACTTTATAAAAAACCCCTTTCCTCAAGACTTGTTTCACATAATGAAAACAATATAATATACACATCAAAAGGTAAATGTTTGAAAGAAAATGTGATATGAGGAAATAAATATCTATTCCTTATCTTAGAAATCATATTCAGTGATCACATGGTTGCTAGAGAATAAAGGAGATCTCGCACCTTGTCAAACATGAGATTCACACCACGACCATAAAAGATAAGGCCTCTAGAAACCATATAAAAAATGGATCTATGAGAATCAAAGAAGAAAACATCATTGTATCGATATGTTGGGTAAAAAAAACACATATCTTCTTCTAATTCAAGAGAATAATGAATAAAGGAATAGAAAATATCAAGCATATCAATTAGAACTCAGTAGATCGATTTGGGATCAACACATCAATTAGAGATGGTTTTGGGATCCAAGAACAATAAATAGAATTCACTCTAAGATCCCTGGTTGAATTAGGTTTAGAGAAGAGAGATTAATATATTAAGAAGAAATTTCAAAAAAAATATCACACCATATAAAATATTAGCTGAACAATACTAGATGACTAGTGGAAACAAGTAGGTTTTCTATAGGATGAGTTCCCTATTGGCTGTCCAATGGCCCTTGATTCCTTAGATGGTTCTTTCTAAATCCATTGGTTGGATGATGGCCTTCTTCAGCCACAAAAAAACCCAATACACCTAAAAAATCCATAAATATTCCTCCAATTTCTCCCAAACTAGAAATATGACCTAGTCAAACTTAAAATGATATATACCACAACCAATATGTGAAAATTCTACCCAAAATAAGATTATATATATCCCTAATGTCAAGAAGAAGTGGGATTACTCAAAAATAGATGAGTTCAATGGTCCCCCACCAACGTTTCATGTTCCCATGTCTCATGATAATTTTATTAATGTTTTCATAACACTTTAACCATGGAATATATTTCAAAAAACCTTTATCTAGGAGTTAATGATTGGAAATGGATCCTCACCAACATAAATAAAAGGTTCTAAAACAATGTCCTCTCAATTAGAAACATGGTATGAACTTGGGTAATATTTATTAAGGTGAGATATATGGAACACCTCATGATTCATAGTCAAAAGAGATGTTAAATCCAAACAATGAGATACCCTTCCGATATTCTTGGTGATCAAAAATGTTTCAACATATCATAGAGATAATTTTCTTGGATTTACAAGATTATAATAACCCAAAAAGGTGACACTTTCAGGAAAACCCAGTCACCAATAGATAATTTCAAAGGATGATACTGGTGTTTAGCTTAATATTTCCTTAGAATCTGAACTACAATGAAGTTTAAATGTATAAATTGAATCTTATTTGTTATATCCTATATAATAATTTGTTTCATAAGACACGAAACTCCCCCCCTCTAATCAGAAAAGAGGTTATCTATATGGGAATCTATACCATTCCTTGAAATGATCCATTCTGATTGAATATTATTGATTTTTTATAATAAAACTCAACAAATCATTGTAGTTATCTTTATATCCTCCAAAATTAAATTTAATGGTATAGATAATATTTTTTTAAATATAAATAGTTTTCTCTATATAACCATATTTTTGTGGATGGTTGAAAAGAATAATTTTTATATTTACATTTTTGTCATTTATGCATATTATTCCATTTAATTATTCGATAATACAGGTGGTATGTGTCTAATTTTGTAGGAATAAAGGATTCATAGGTTTTCAAGAATGAAAAAGTAGAAAAGGGAAAAACATTCCAAGTACACGTCATGATTATGAAGTTCATGTCATGTACTTGAGGATCACAACCAAACCCATGATATGAATCCAAGTCATTACCATGCCATGATTCCTAGAATAAAGGCATCTACACATCATGACTAGACTGGACACATAGTGAAGCCAGTCAAGACCTTATTGGATAAATGTGTGAAGAATCCGTAGAAAAAAATAGATAGAGACAGGGTACATGTCATGAATGACCTTTTCACATCATGTACCCAGGTAAAAATCCGTATCCATGAGAACTGTGTGCCATGCAGTAGATCCAAAATAAAATGAAACGGACTAAGGGTACACGTCGTGTACCATAAATACACGTCATAAAAAAATCCCCATATAAGCAGCCGAGTGTCAGAGCACTAAAGAGCAGTTCATAATGTGCTTCTCTTCTCCCTTTCATCTTCTTTGCAAGTCTTTCCTCCCTTTCCCCTCTCAAACTTTCAAAATATTAGTATTTTCTCATTTTTGTTAATCCTTGTGAAATGGAGCCTTAATTATTTAATGCATTCAATTCCTATCATCACCTTTAAACTCAATTACCATTTCTATTTTTCATGTAATTATTTTCTTTATAATCATAATTTACTTAGTGAATATTTATTTCAGTGCCATTTCAAAATCCTTTTTATGATCCCAATTCCATTAATCATTCCATCAAGCATGTTGTCTGTAATTTATTTAATTATGTTCTACCCCACCATGAGTAGCTATATTTAGTAGGGGTAGGGATCAAGTAATGTGTCTACATAACTTAATATACCATTTAATATAAACATGGAAAGCCTAATTGAATTAGAAACTAGGATATGAACCCTTGATCTATCCCATATGTGTGAATGTCCCTAACCACGGGACGGTCAAACAAAAATACCTTATCCTAATTGAACTAGACTAAGATATGATCACAAGATTAAGATAATTTATACCTTAAAGGATCCCAACCTAAATCCCCTAGGCTATCACTATCTCCCAACAATAGAATAACTAATTCCTAGGTAAAACTAGGAGCTTAAGACCAAATTCAGTTAGTGATACATGTTTTCTTCACAGACTAAGGCATAGAATCTTTCCAAAGTTAGAATTAAAAAAAATCCTTCAATCAGTGAAAAAAATTGATCACGACCCCTCGATTATCATTTAATGACTTCCTAAAATAGAACATAAAACAAAAACAAAAAAAAGACTTCAATAAATTACACCCTCATAAGTTTAGAACCCATATCCTCTTGAAATGTTCAACAATTTCTCTATGGATTCGACCCCATACTCTCACTACAATACGTCTTAGTAGTTGGTGAATGTTTGGGAAAAATTATAAATTCAAATTTTATTCATGTCGGAGGAAGTAATGACACCACCGCATAGAGGCCATCAAATTTCAGGTGCCATTATTGGGGAGGCAATGACGTTTCTTGAAGTAACTCTGGTTTTATAAGACTAAGGATTACCATTACCTCACCATTTTTCTGTCCTTCGTTTTCAAAATCTCGTGTGTCATCACCTTTATCATCAAGGAAAGTACCAAGATCCCTTGATGCAATCAAGGAATCTTGAAGCACAAGAATTGTTTGCCTTCGATCCCAAGATCGAAATCCATATTCTTTCACTCTTCGGATCAATAATGGTCGAGTAACATCAAAATGTGAGACCCACCCCACCAAATCAACAAATCATACGGTAGAACACCTGATATACCCTGAGAAACCCATCAGTGACTATGTCTTTCCATCAATCCATGGTGTAATGCCAATCATCATTCACCTACCAATTTAACCCCATACCTTTGAAATCTAGCCTACACTCATTCATATGATCCATAACATGGGACAATACAGTGGTCTTTAGATTGAAGACCCGCCTAAACATATTTCTAATTTCATGGATGTTTGTGATACCTTTATAAACTAGGGAGTTAGTTATGGTATGATAAGAATCTGTTTCATTCCTTTCTCATTAATATATAGAGATAAATATTGGATCAAAAGACAAACTACTTAGTCAATCACAACTTTGGATGAGCTCAAAAAAATGTTTCTCGATAAGTACTTTCCCCCAATCCGAACCTAGACACTCTAGAATGACCATTAGAAATTTGAAAAATAATATGGACAATCTTCTTGGGAAGAATGGGATCGATTCAAAGAAACCATGAGGGAATTTCCACATCACGGTCTTGACAATTGGATTCAAATGAAAAAATTTAATCAAGGAATCCATACAGTGGCATGATTAGTTATTGATGATGCCACTGATGAAGGTTTGATGTTCAAAACATCTGATGCAGGAAGAGCTCTTTTAGATGATGTATCCCATAATGACATTTTGTGGAAATGTGATCATGGACCACCATGATGTGGAATCCACCAAGATGATGAGACATCTTAGCTACCATCTCTAGTCAAAGTGCTAACCAAGAAGCTTCATTCATTTCAAATACCAACCACACAACCCCCTCCTACCCCAGTCAAGAGAGATATGGAGTGAACCACACCACTATCAGGACTTCAAAAAAGGATATGAGGAACCACATGATTTCCATTATGTTAATTATAAAAAAAGTCCAACATTTCAACAGCAGTAATGAAATCCATTTTTCAGAAGTGGCTTGCTCAGCAACAGCCTCCAAAAATCAAGGATATTTTTAGTAGCATAGTAGTCAAACTCAATTCCACAACCAAGGACCACCAGGGTATCCACAAATGACACCTTCCCTGAGGCCACAACAACTGGAATATCCAAAGCAACCCTTTATAATTCCCCAATAACAACAGTTTCCACCCACCCATACAGGACCACAACAACCACCTCCACCACTAAAATGTATCTTGGAGAACCTCATGAAATCCTTCATTCAAAATTCAGATCAATGGATGACCACACAGGAGACAGAAAAAAATTAGCAAGCAGCTTAAAGAAACATGGAGAAGAAAATGGGGAAGATCTCGAAAGCTTATCTAGAAGATCACCAGGAACTCTAACCAGTAACACTGAGATATAACCAGAAGAGTAAGCTATGTTTGGAGTGCTTAGGAGTGGACAATTATTATATTTCCAACAATCAAAGAAACAAGGCCACAAAAAGAGCCCAAGAAATAAACATAAAAAAATAGAAGAAATAAAATATGAAAAGGAGAAAGCCCCAAAAAAACATAAGGAATCTGTTTATGTATTCCCATCTCCATAAAAGACACCTCTTCCCATTCAAGAAAGAGTGAGGAAACGTATGTAGGAATATCTGTAAAAAAATTCCACGGAATGTTCAAACAATTTCACATCATTATTCATTTTACTGAAGAAATATCCCAAATTTTCATGTATGAAAAATTTATCAAATATTTTATATAAACCAAAAGAAAAATAGAAGATCTAGATTCGTCTCATTAAATTAAGAATTATCTTCTATTATAAAATAGAAAATCTCACCAATGATTAGATATTCTAGATGATTTTAAATTCTATGTGCAATAGGAGAGAGAAATTTTGGAAGAGCGCCCTGTGATATTGGAGGCTACATTAACCGGATGTCGATGAGTGCTTTACAAAAACTCAAACTCCATGTTCTCAAGGAAACAAGAGTGTTATTACAGTTAGCGGGTAGTTAAGGAATTTACACATGTGGTATTATTGAATATGTTTTCTTTAAAGTTAGTAAATTAATTTTTCGAGCATACATCATTGTTCTAGACATGGTAGAAGAAGGAGATGTCCTTATCATTCTCAGAAGACCCTTCTTAGAAACTGATAAGGACTCAATTTATGTTAATCAATGACATCTCATATTCAATGTTAGATAAGAAGAAGTAGGTATCATCCTAATAAAGGCTACAAAATATTCAAATGATCTGGTGGACTACAATAAAATTTCTATTTCTCCACAAGGATAGGATAACATGGATATTGAAGAAGAGATAGGTGATTCATGTTCAGAAATTGAAGAAAAATATAACTTCGAAAAATTCATATTTATTAAACCACTTAATAGAGACATTGTACCACTATTTATCCAATCCATCATTCATCCACCCAAGTTGGACTTGAAACCATTATCTAGTATGTTTAAGTACTATTACATAGGAGTGCCATTCTCCATACCATTCATTATCAACACCAAATAATCTCAGGATCAGAGAGAAAAGTGATTGATGTACTAAAAAGACAAAATTAATCAATTGAATAGCTGGTGGTGGATATTAAGGGAATAAATCCTTTATAGTGCACCCACTGGATTTTACAAGAAGATTATACAAAACCAAAAATACAACCTCATAGGAAGATTACTCTTCCAATGAAGGAGGTTTTCAAAAAATAAGTTCTAATGCTTATGGATTCTATAATAATCATTCCTATATTATATATCAAATGGGTGAGTCCCCTCCAATTCATTTCAAAAAATGGAGGACTCCCTATTGAAAATACTACTGATAAGGAACTTATTTCAACACGCATCATCACAGGATTAAGAGTTTTTCTGGATTATAGATGTTTGAATGAAGAGACAAGGAAATATCATTTTCCCTTAGCTTTTATGGATCAAATTATTGAGAGTCTAGTAGGACAGAATTTTTACTATTTCTTGGATGGATATTCAAGGTACAATCAAATTGAAGTAGACCCTGTTGACTTCCCAAAAACCACCTTTACATACTTCTTTGGTAATTTTTCATATAGATGCATGTTATTCGCTATTTGAAACGCACCATAGGCATTAAAAAGATTACTGACACAAATATTTCATGATATGGTTGAATAATTTCTCAAAATATTCATGGATTATTTCTCTATCTATGGATGATTGTTTAATATCTGTCTAAGAATTATAGAACTGGTTCTCCAATGCTGTGAGGAAAGATTCTTAGAGCTGAATTCAGAAAAATGTCATTTTTGGTTTAATGAGGAATTGTATTGGGATAAAATATCTCTAAAGAAGTTATTGAGGTTGATTATGCAAAGACTGACTTCATCAAATTTCTACCAGAACCATCAACTGTAAAATAGATCAGAGGATTCCCTGGGCATGATAGATTCTTCAGATTCCTCGTAAAAGATTTCTATAATGTATTCCATACATTAACACACTTGTTTTTGAATAAAATTCATTTTTAATTCAATTAGTATTGTCGATAAGATTTAAGACAATGAAAATAATCTGATTGCGTCTCTGGTTATCATTGCACCAAACTGGGAAAAAGAGTTTGAGCTTATGTTTGACGCTAGTGACCTTGATGTAGGATTTGTGCTCGAACAACATATTGAAAACATCTTCTACCCAATATATTAGTCCAACTACATGTTTAATGATGCATAGATCAATTATATGACTATGTATAAATAGCTCATTGACATTGTATATGCCTTTGAAAAGTTCTATTCATGCCTCATTCAAACCAAAGGCATTGTCTGTATAGACCATGCCACCCTTCAATGCCTAATGAAAAAAAAGATGCAAAAAAAAGATTTATACATAGGATTCTTTTTTAGTAAGAATTTAAAATCATAATCAAGGACACCAAATAAACAAAAAAAATCATTGATGATCACCTCTCATGATTTGTCCTGGCCCATTGTTAAAGAATAAATTGAGACTGATATTGAAGTATATTTTCCAGATGAGACATTTATTGTATCAAAACTCATCATGGGTTCTCAGACATGTCCAACTATCTTACCACAAGATATCTCTATCATTACCTCTCATACCAGCGACATAAGAAGTCTTTTTCTGATGCAAAACACTAATCGTGGGATGAATTGTTGCTATTAAAGCATTGTGTCGATGGCTTTTTAAGACATTACATCCTAGAGGAATATATAAAAAATTCAATTGAAATTTTCCACACATCGAAAATTGGCAGCCGTCATGGACTAGAGCGCACAATGGAAAAGATCCTATAAAGTGGATTTTTCTGGCCCTCATTGCATCATGATACTAGGGGATTATTTCATCATTGTGATATATTTAAAAGAATAGGTAACATCGGTAATATAAATGAAATTCCACAAACCCCATTAAGGAGTTTGACATTTTGACATATTGGGTAGTGACTATATGGGACCATTCCCCTCATCACATGGCTTGAATTACATTCTAGTTATAGTAGACTATGTTTCCATGTGAGTTGAATCCAAAGCCACAACACATGACACATCAAAGGTAGTCATGAATTTTCCTAAAAATAATTTATTTGATGATTTTGGATTTCCAAAGATACTCATTAGTGATCACGGAACACACTTCTCAAATCATCCAATATGAAAAATGTTTCAAACATATGTCATTCTATAAAACATTGGAACCCCCTATCACACATAAACATGTGGGAAAGTTGAATTGTAAAATAGAGAGCTGAAAAAAAATCATAAAAAATACGTTCAACATCATTCGAAGTGATTGGATCCTAGAATTGGACAATGTATTATGGGAAAACGGAACTGCTTACAAAACACATATATATACCACCCCATTTGGACTATTTTACGGTAAAACATGTCATCTTCTAGTGGAATTGGAATATTGTTCATTCTGGGAAATTAAAAATATGAATATAGATTTAGAAAAAGATAGAGAGGAATGGTTATTGCAATTAACTGTGTTGTAAGAAATAATAAAAGATGAATATGAAAATTAAAGGATTTACATGGAAAAAATGAAAATGTGGCGTGACCAACGAATTGAAATATGTACCTTCATTCCAAGGAACAAGGTTTTTCTATTTAATTAAATTTTAAAATTATTCCCAGGGAATTTGAAGCCACAATGGTTTAGTCCTTTTGAGGTTTTCCACATTCTTTTTTATGGATCAATCTAAATTCAACAAGATGGTGAAACTCCATTCAATGTAAATGGTCAACGGTTGAAGATCTTTTGGAAACTATTCCATGAAGGTTGTGTCCTAAGCCTCAAGTTCCACTAAACATAAAAGGATTCAAGCTCCCATATTTAAAATAAGCACTAATTGGGAGGAAACCCAGGTTATAAACTCTTTAGGTACATTATATTAGGATCATTGATGATGAATTTTATGTTTCAATGACGATGAAGTATAGAAGAAACAAGGAAAATGGGAAAACAAGATCTAACTACACATAATGAACTTCATGGTCATGACGTGTATATTTTTTTAAATCATAAAAATTAAACATTCCTCCCATTCATGACATGAAAGAAAAGTACATGTCATTTACTATTCTGATTCGGGTTTTTACAAACAATTGTCGGTCGTGGCCCATAATTTCACAAACCCCACTCCCTCAACCTCAACGCTTCACATACCTCTCTATCACCCTGCACGTCGCAGCCTTCCCTCTCCATCACCCTGTGCACCCTTCCCTATCCCTAACCTACACGTGACCTCACCCACATCCACTCCCTAACCCACACACGACCCCTCCCTCTCCCTCTTCCCTTTACATGTGCACCACTATCCTGCTTTCAATGTCATGAACTAAACATCCAAAACCCTCCCCCACAACATCATCATTCAACTCATCCTCACCATTAGAGGAATGGCCTATATCCAAGCATCTGAGGACCGCTGCAGACAAACCTTCTACCTCAGTAATTTTCTGGGCTACACCATCCCCTCAGGCACAGTCCAACACCACCACGACTTCTAGTAATGAGTACCTGCACCTACAGTACATATTATGTTTCTCTAACCAACTACACTATATTAATCTTATCCAATTACAGGTAAATCCCATGTGAACCAAAAAGACCCTAGATGTGAGGATCCTTTCCCAGATGAATATTGTTGATGCTATAGTCGACTTCCTCAAGTCTCTTCACATAATCACCATTATATCCATAAAATAGAATATGATTTTCATTATAAGTTTCAAAAGATCGAAAAAAATTATTGGATATAAATTTTTTTAAGAAACATCTATAAAAAAATATAAGTCTCTATATAATAATTAATTAATATAGTTCCTCTCACTATAGACATATTTGTGTCAACTTCTACTGGATATTCATCCATGGTGTACATCTTCTTCACCCCTAAAACCTACGGTTGGAGCCCTATAGTTTGGGAGATTTTCAACAATGAAGTAGTAATATTTCCAAATGATGAACTAAATCCATTCTAAGGTGTAGAGAGAGCCAGATATAACCTCTACAAATGAACTTGGAAATCACAAAACTATAGTTCTTTATAGGTGTGGGAAAATAAATATTATTTTTTCCCTTTTTTCCACAAATGTTGAATGTTTAAGGGACTTTTCTAGTTTCATATGATAGTATAGAGGGAGACCACTAATGATAACTTCAACTACCATTACTACCTATTTTATGGGTCTATGACATTTTGTATTATTCTCATTAGATCCACTAATGTTACCACTAGGTGGAGGAGGGTACCCAACTAGATCTGACTAGCCTTCTACATCAAACCCTATCAGCATAACCTTGTCTACCACATTTTTACTAGATTTTGTCTTTAACATGAATACTTGGGAATTAATTTTAGATCTAAATTCCATCTAGAACCTCTAAGACATCATATTATCACTTTATATAACCTCGAGGGAAAAATGAACCAGCCTAAAAAAGTGATTAAAATACACTTTCACTGATGGGTCATGTTGTATAATGACGATAAACTATATATATATTTCCAAAGCTAATTATTTTTTGAGTAGCTGCTAAAATAGGAAGGTCTTGAAGTCTTTCTAAACCAATACCTTATGACATTTTCCATGAACCATAGTGTCCCACCACCACTTACTAGGGCACTCAATCTTAAAGGTAACACATTTCCCATTTACATATTTCAGTTTCTCCAAGAATTCAATGGTATTTTTAACCTTATCTGGTCCCTCCTCCACATCTTGAGGATGATTCATCCCCATAAAATATAACGGCTTCTGGTGGAGAAACTCCTGAGCTCGATCTTTGTCTTCTAGAGCTCGGGGTAGAATATCTCTTACTTGAGTCTAAGAAGGTGGTATATTTTGGTCTGTTATGTGAACTACCCATAATATGTTCTCAACAAGGTTTTTATCAATCAAAGGTTTCCATAAAAAGAATTATCTATGGTTCCCTCTTTAGGAAATATATTAAGTCTTAAAGGAAGCTTGATTATTCACATTAGATAATTAAAGGAGACCATAATATGAGAAACAATATTAGTCTGGATGAAGATAATATAAGGATATCATGGATAATAAGAAAAACTGAACATATGAAACAAATATACTACCATCTCATGGGTACTCAAGGATTATTATGATAAGATTTGTCTAAGAACCCATGTGCAACTTACCCCTTGAGTCTCAAAAATCCAATATCATGTCTACCAAATCTCTTAGGACAAGAAAAATTTGAGTAGAACCTCATTTGATACAAAGTTATCATGAAATAACCTCAATAACCCCTAAATATATGAAAATTACTTGGTCCGCAATAAGGCCCAAAGGGAATTCTCGATCCCCATGGTCTGGTGAAAAGAACTTGAGCATCATGATAAACCTTTGGGAATGATATCTACTTAGCCTAAAATAAAAAAACTAACATGGAATAAATTAATAAGGGAGGACAAAAGTAAAAAATAAGTTAGTCCATAAATAGAATAAAACAATCATAGTGATTCATAAAGTACTAAACAAGACAATCCCAATATACATAATCCTAAAAACCCAAAGTAATCAAAATATATAATGGAAATTCCATGTTATATATAATGAAAATCCCACTGTCTCACCACAAGATACTCATTCCGAATTAGACATAAAACTTTTCACCACACTATAACTCCATTCGCTTTCTTACATCATATAAACAACATCTATACTCACCTGAGGGCATGTGTAGGTTGTAAGAAAAATAATCCCAATAAGATCCCAGAAAATGTTCCATAAGAATTAATTGTTTGTTAGATCTAGATATAATCAAATATAAAGAAAACACAACATGATAAATAATGAAATAATTTATATCAAAATCATGCAAATCACCTATTTTTATCAGTTATGAAATAGTTTCATAAAAACAGTTCTCAAATCAAATTAAATAAACAATTTTCCATTTTTCAAATCATTTATCAAAACTCTATATCACAACTAGAAACAATGGAATGTACCCCTACTATAACATAATATTAATTTAGAAAATTTTATTATAAAATAATCAATTATGACTAATGTACACTATACTTGGCCCCAACACAATGACCACATGAATAACAGAATACCCCAATGTCTAATTCCCCCATATGATGTCATGTAACAACGTCCCCAACATAATGCCAGATGGATTAGAGGAATTCTATAATGTGTGATTCCCCATAAAAATCGAGGCCAATTACAGAAACAAAAACCCTACATAAGAACCAAATTCTCTCATGTGTTTGTCATATCATACTATTTTGAAGGGATTGTAACAATTCAAGACACATTTTTATAACTCCATTATCATTATCAAAAAAATACATTGAAAACTAATTTCTATAAAAAAATGTAGATTCTTTCAAATCATCCCGCATTTATAACTTATCAAGGGGAACCCATCTTTAATAAAAATCCATTACACACACATTTTTAAAATCAAAGATCATTCCAAAAACCATTTACAAAAAAAATTATAAATCAATGAGAACATTCAATTAATTAAATAAATACTTTATATGAAACCACCTACCTCATTAAAGGGTTTTCACCATAAGAACAACGAAATACACTAAAAAAGGAAATGTATTGTAGGAGAAGATAAGAGGAGGCCATACACTTCAATTCCATATCAAATAAATTAGATTCAATGATTGCATGTTGGAGGAGGAGAAAGGAGATCACATACCTCATCAAATAAGATATCCTCATAGGGACTAAACAAGATCCAACCTATGGAAATGAAATAAATAATGAATCTATGAGTATAAAATAAGAACACATCATTGGATTCATGTGTAATATCACTATAGTATATATCTTCTACCAATCCATGACAATAAGGAATAACTGATGATTAGGGATTGAGCATACCAATTAGAAGAAAACTTTTTGATTTGGGGATAAAATACCATTTGTATATTGTATAGAAGGATATGAATTCAAAACAGTGTCCTCTTCAAGAGAATTGTTCCAATTAGGTTATGAGAAGAGTTATTAAGAGGTTAGTAAGAAAATTCAATAAAATTACAAAGTTTCTCAGCATTTAAAATTCTGTTAGAATGCCACCATTTGGTCAGTGGCTATAAGATGAATGCTTACAGCCTATATTCCCCCATTGACTGGTTGGTGGACCCTAAAGGATTTGGTGGTTCTATCAAAAACCACTGGAAGGCTGGTGGTTTCCCATCATGTATTTAGAGTCCTTTATTAGCCACCACGAAGCCCAATCCAAATATAAAATTAATCTATCCACCTTCCCTGCCTCCCTCACTCTAATGATAAGCACCTAAAACTTATAAAGAGATATACCTCAACCAGGATGTGACAAAAAGATTCCATTTGAGTCCATTTATTTTTTTCTATTATAATCTCCATCAACTCATCAAAAATGATATCCCTTTTTAAATAACCATAGCTCTAGATACACAATCATTCCTTATATCTTTGTATAACGATTTTGAATCCATTAACCTAGAGTTGATGGATACTTTACTACCTTGTCACAAAATAGAACTGATCATATCAAATTAGATTGAATATTTTTGTATTTTTGAGAGAATAGATACCTTCATGATTCTCACATTACATTCAAAATCATGCAATAAAACCTAAAATTAAAATGAAACTTTATTATTTTTTCTTCTATATACACAAATAAATCATAGTTAACATCTTTATACACTAGGGAAAATAAAAAATAATAAAGGACGATCTCATAAGATCAATAAGGGAAATTATATAGAAACATCTATCATATAATAAATAAAACATAAATAATATGGAAGAGAAAAATAACAATCAAATAATCCATTTAACTAATATCGTTAAAGGGGAATATATCAATGGATGAAATAATAACATAAATAATCACATTTATAATAATAACGGATTTCTTAATTATAAAATACATAATTTTATACATCATATTCATTATATAAATTTTTTATTCAAAAATATAATATGTAAATATGTAAAAAATTTTCCAAATACCTGAGCTAGTTTGTCTCATGAGACCTGTCGATGGTTTGACTAGCTACAATGGGAACCTCACATAACTTACTAAGTCCTATTAATTCATCATATTAAATAAAATAATAATAATAATAATAAAATCCAAAATCAATATAAACATTCCTTTTGACAAACTAGCACATGAAATGTCTATATTTTCCCTACTCAATAAATCAAACAACATGACCATAAGAGTTATAGACAAATAATGTGGATGATATAATTAGAGAATATCCTTTATAAGTCATAACAATACCTAAATTATGTTGACATAGTTGAAAAATACTTTTAAAATAACAATTCGATAACTAATTGAAAACATGAGAAAAATATTTTTTTTATTTTGATAACATTTTGATTAAAATTTAGCATAATATTTGTAAAATTATTTTCTTTGAAAATATCCATGGAAACATGTAAAGGAAGCTTTAATGAAGAGAATGGTCATGAAGATATAAAAATCCATTCATGTATTAAATGTTAAAGTAATGAATCATTTCTCTCCAATGGTAAAAATAAAAATACCTCATTCAAAAAATAACAAATATATTCCTTTTTTTACTTTCTAAAGAATATCAAATATAGTAGAAAATTAATTTCAATAATCATTAAGGAATAGTAAAATTTATTAAAAACATTATAGAGATCATTGATATGAACAAGACATATTCCTAACTAAAAAGGGAGATATGATTGATTCTCCCAGAAAATGTTTTCTAAATCATTTTACGTACCAAATAGGAAAAATGATATTAAAACATGTAAACTCTATATATAACCATATGAGATGAAAATAGATCACTAATACAACATAGCCTTTTATCAGTGCTAAAACCCGACATTAAAAATTCTAGAAAAGCGCTATTGATGCCAGCATAGATAAAGGGGGCCCCTTTATCAGCGCTCTGAAAAGCACTGATAAAGAAGACCTTTATCAGCGCTAAAAAAGGGATGATAAAGGATCCACTTTATCCGCGATTCTTTTAGCACTAATAAAGCTCGCATTTATCAGCACTTTTTGGAGTGATGATAAAGGGGACCCCCCCCTCCCCTTATCTACGCTGGCATTAACAGCACTTTTCTAGCACTGATAAAGTGGTGCCTTTATCAGTGCAATCTTGAGCACTGATACTAGGTCCCTTTATCAGTGCTCTTTTAGCACTGTTAAAGGTGTCCTTTATCAGCGCTCAAAAAAACGCTGATAAAGGCACATTCCCCTGCACCTACACGACCATCACCTGCACACCTGCACAAACCAGCACCACCTACACACCTACACAAAATAGCACATACACACATGCACAAAATATCACCCGTAAAAAATATTTTGCTAAACAATTCTATATAAATTTACTTAACATCATGAATACAAAAAACACACTGCTATATAAATTTCAAACAATGTTTTACATGGTTACAATTACAATTATACAACAACAGTTATAAACATTAATGTTTCATCCTTTTATATATGTGATCCTCTCTCAAAAACTACCATCTATGGTATTTATTTACGAACAAAGAATCTGAACTCAAGGAAACAAATTCACCTATATAAGAAAACAAATATTATGTTAGTAATACAGTAATGAAATAAATTAAAACATTAATATGAAAGAATACATTAATATGGAAATGTGAAACTAAAATATGGAAATGATAAACTCAAATGTTTTCATTCTAATAACAATGAAATTTAATAATTTAAAATCAATATGTTTTTGATGATTCATCTCACTTAATAAATACTGATTCTTTATCTGAGAAAAGCTTTACCAGTCAAATCGTGCGTTGGATTGAGGTTTAGTTGATTCATAAATGTCACAAATGACTCATGGATCGTTGTCCTAAAGTATCAAAACAATACGAATGTGTTTTCTTGGTTTTTCCGTATGTCACTTGTGTTGTTTTCTAAATTTTATGTCTATTTGAAACTCATATCAGAAACTTTTATCCATACCGGTCACATCATGCGTCAGATTGAGGTGCGGTCAATTCATACACATCAAAAATGACTCATGGATCATTGTACTAAACTATGAAAACAATATGAATGCATTTTCTCAGTATTCTGTATGTCTGTACTTTTGTTTTCTAAAGTTTATGTCAATTTGAAACTAATATCAGTCACTTTTATCCATACCGGTCACACTGTGTGTCAGATTGAGGTGCATTTGATTTTTACACATCACAAATTACTCATGTATCATTTTACTAAAGTATGAATACAATCCAAACACATTTTATGGGTTTTCCGTATGACACTTGTGTTGTTTTCTAAAGTTAATGTTAATTTGAAACTGATATCAGAAACTTTTATCCATACCGGTCACACCCTGTGTTAGATTGAGGTGTGGTTGATTCGTAAATGTCACAAATTACTCATGGATGATTTTCCTAAAGTATCAAAACTATATGAATGCGTTTTCTAAGTTTTTCGTGTGTTATTAGTGTTGTTTTCTAAATTTTATGTCAATTTGAAACTGATATCAGCCACTTTTAGCCATACCAGTCACACCGTGCATCGGATTGAGGTGCGGATTATTCATACACATCAAAAATGACTCCTTGATCGTTTCCCTAAAGTATCAAAATAATTCGAACATGTTTGCTTAGTTTACCGTATGTCACGCCTTCTTCATACTCTTTTGTCAACCGATTGACATTCATCCATTCTTTATTTATATTCATCCTATTTGAAATCCAAATAATGGGTATATTGGTTAGGGGAGAAGTAATATGATTATAATTTCGATATAAAACTAGATACATTAAAAATGGTGGGGGCATGCTCATTAATAGAAAACCATGGGTGGTTCTTGGGATTCATACATTCTCTTCCTCTCTTAGATCCCCCTAATGAGGGGTGGTTCTTGGGAGTTTTTTATAGTGAATTAGTGAGTTATTCGCTCATAATTCCTCCATTACTATTATCCTTTATTTCCTATGATTTGGGATGATTTTAACTAGGATTTGTGTGATTATTTCACTATATCATCTTCAAATAAATTCAGATGATGTATATTTTGTTTATATTGGCTGGAGAATATCCTCATATGATGAATGTACCGTGTTTTGTGTGGTTTAGGTGGTGTTGTGTTTCCCAATGAGTTTTTAAAATATTATTCCTAATTAAAGTTTATGTGAATAATTAATTATTAGTTTCTATAATTAATTATTTGGGAATTGTGCCTTGAGATTGGGTCTCAATCATTGGTACAAGATTAGATAAGGCATGTATAGTCTTGGTTGAGGATGATTTGTTCTTGGTGTGAGGGTTATTCCATTTTTTGTGGTAGTTGGACCCTATAATACAAAACCATGTTCCAATTTTTGCATGATTGTGCATTAATTCTTGAGTATATGTGTTCCAGTGAAAGGGATAGAAATCAAGAGCAACCTAGGTAAATAAATAGGGTGTTTTTTATCCACCAAGAGATAGAGTGTTGGTTATATTGAATGCTTGTGATTTTGTGATCATCCAGAGATTATGTCTCCACAGAGATGAGGTTTCTAGTTGTGTTTATGAGAAGATCGAGTTTGGTGTGTGACTTACATGGGATCCACATATTAATGCTGTATTTTGACTTGTGATAGAGGTTGGATATTGTTATTCCCTCCTTAGACCAATTTTTGTATGATAATATGATGTGAGATATAGAAAATGGGATCACATAGTATTGGTTTGGAGTAGTTTTGTGAGATATAAGCCTCTGTATGCAAGTCTTGGGTGTGAGATTATGTTTTTCATACACAATCACATGTTTTTAACTTATAAAAAACCACTCTAGATTCGTATAAATACTAAAATGACCCATCATAAATGAGAAAAATAAATCAAACTATTTAATAAAGAAGGACACTTCCAAAACTACATGAAGATTGAATTAAATCGAGTATCAATAAAAATTTATGATTCCCATAGGTGATTTATATTTTAAAATTTCAAGATACAAATTCATGTTTCATCTCTATATAATTATTTTCATATAGACTTGAGCTAAATTCTAGTTCATGTAAGTTATAATATTAATTTTTTTAAAATAACCTTAAAAACATTAATTCATGACATGGGTTGTATAAACCCAATTATCACATTCTTAAATCAAATTGGAATAAGTTAGGGAATATATATAAACTTTCCTGTTAACCTATATTTTTTTTTGAAAACCCACACACTACATAAAACATTAAATTTCAGTTTAGTATCCTTCCTAGAATATAGTGGTATAGATTTATATAAGTATTTGTACCCTAAATAATCCTTCATGTAAGTAACATATATACTCTCATGAAATACCTGTGCAATTGCATTCACCTAACTCATATGAACCCTATATTTCATTCCCAAAATATTCTCCCTGGCCAAAAATGCTCCACTTTGTACTAGTTTTGATGTCTGGGTGTGTTTTTTGCATGTGTTTAGTCATGGATCCAAACCCCAATTGAATCATTTTCCGCATTATCTTTATTCAGTGGAGTTAAAAAAACATGGATTATTGTTCTATGTGTATGAATTCAAATTTCATGTCCTATCATCCTTCCAACCTAATGTTATACTATAGGGAATAATACCCTCCCCAAATGATGTTAAAATATATGATCTTACATCCTTACTAGATAAATTTAAACAACGCAATATATTATTATTCCCACATGGAATTAAACTATATGAAATTACACCTTACCAAATGATGTTAAACTTCATTATATATCATCCTTACCACATAAATTTAAATTATATGATCAATTATACATTCTACATGATATTAATTTCTCATATGATGTTAAACTACACGAAACATTTCCTCCTCCGAGCATATTAAACAACATGTCATATCATCCTTCTCTCATGATATTATATTTCATGTAATATCATCCTCACCACATTAATTTAAACTACATGACATACCATCCTTCCTCCCTGGCCTAACTATGGTGTAGTATCCAAAATTAGAAAAAGATCCATACTAAGGGCCACTAGACGTATTGAAATCCTAATCTAGTGTAACAAACTTTCACAAAAAAATACTCTCTCTATTCAGGTTTCTATCACAAGGCTACGTTGGGGAGAACTAATCAAGATCAAACAAGTAACCAACCACATATACAAGCATCACACTCACAAGAATAACGCCAAATAATAATTAATTTCAATATTTACAATAAATGAAAACATCATTAATTCATGAAAATTAAATTTTACTCACCTTAAGGAGGAGGACCCGGTGGCGGAGGAGGATGAGGAGCCGACCGCTGAGGCAACTGAGGCAGTGAAGGTAGCAGAGGCAGCGTGAAGGCAGCACAGAGGCAGCATAGAGGCATCAGAGGCAGCGAAGGAAGCTGAAAGGAAATAGAGGTAGTGGAGGTAGCAGAGGAGGAGGAGGAGGCACCGGTGGAGGAGGAGGAGGAAGAGGAGCCACGACAGAGGAGGAGGATGAGAAGTAGGCACCGGAGGAGGTGGAGGTGGCGGCGGCCATAGTGGAGGAGGAGGAGAAGGGGATAGCGGCGGAGAGGAGGCGGCGGCAGAGAGGAGGCGACAGTGCAGGGTAGGGCTTCCGTGAAAGCTTGACAGGGTACGGGGAGGAGGAGGAGGACCCGTTGGATTTTATAAATCCTGCGTGGACCTTTATCAACGCTAGTAAAAATCACTGATAAAGGGGGTCTTTATCAGAACTAAAATGAAAAGTGCTGATAAAGATCTCGTTTATTAGCGTTTTTTATTACTGATAATGGTTGGACTTTATCCGTGCCTTTGTAGCACTGATAAAGGGTGAATTTATCAGCGCTTTTCATTTTAGAAACGATAAAGACCCTATTTATCAGCACTAATAAAAGCACTGATAAATGTATAAATTTAATAATTTGTTTAAATTATTATATATTTATTTAAAATGATATTTATGGTAAATATATATATATTTATATATTAATAATTATAATTCTAAATAAATATATATTTATTTATACTTATAAAATTATTTTAAAGGTATATATATATATATCATTGAAAATAATATATATATATATATATATATTAAATATAATGTAATTTTAATTATAAGTGTACATTTTTAGAACATATATATTATATGGGTAACATAATGAATTATAAATCAATAACACATCAACTTGATATGTAATTATAATCTACAAATGAACATTATTCATGCACATATATATATATATATATATGCTTTCATGATATATTCATTGACCCCAATTCATTGGAAAACACATATATATTCAATGATTTTTATTATACATATATATTATAAAGTATTACATATTTATAAATAAAAAAATACATTAAATATAAACAAATATAATAAATATATTTATTAAATCTAATAAATATAATGAACTAATAAATATAATAAATCTAAAAAATGTATTTATTATTAATCTTATAATTATTTAATTATATATATATAGTTATCACATGTGTTTTTCATTTAATGTATACAATAAATATTATCAGTGCTAAGAAAAGCGTCGTTAAATGTAACCTTTAATAGTGATAAGAAAAGCACTGATAAAGGGTTATTTAAAGCACTGATAAATGTACCCTTTATCAGCGCTAAGAAAAGTGCTGAAAAAGGGAACACCTTTATCAGTCTTTGTTTTAGTGCTGATAAAGGGTACACTTATCAGTGCTTTTTTAGCACTGATAAAGATCTTCCCCATTAACAGCGCTTTACCGTTAGCACTGATAAAGGCAGGCACCTTCCTTGCCCAGTTTTGTGGTAGTGGATGGATTTTATAAGAGAAACATCATATTATTTATCCAATTTTAGTTTAAACATAAATAATCCCAAAAAATGTGATTGTTTAATAAACCCTTAAATTGGATTTTTATTGGTTGGATATAGTCCATCCTATTTTATAATAGACATATATTAATTTTCTACATTATTAAGAAAATTTTTATGCGTATTATCTTATCATATTCCCTTTTATTTAATTTATTAACATGTATTATAAATTTATTAAAATTGTTAATTTCATGTTGGATGTTTTGGAGGCATTTGGTTTATAAAAACATAACAATATCGGTAGGCTTACCTTGGTCAAAGGGTAAATTAATCCATATTATCAAAAATAATATTCACTAAATATTTATATTTATTATACATTAAATACAATTTTATAACCAACCATTAATGGTGGTCATGAAAATTGAAACATCTGGATTCATGGAGATGGTAATCTATATGTATGCAAGAAAACCATTTTCAATTACATAATTTATGAAAGTAAAATGATGTAGATAAAGGTTCAATTTTAAAAATCATAATAATTTTTTAAATATAAAATTTATACATTATATCTATCCTTATTAACATACAAGTAAATAAGAAATAAAAAAAACACATATATTCATGGAGGTGTTAGTACACACATACACATGAGTGACATTATCATTTTCAAAATGATGATTGAGAAATCAGGTATGTAATATATTATCTTCGTAAAATAATAATTATTTCCTAAAAATATTATATATTTATTAAATTAAACTTTATAACCATCTTTCTGAAGCTGTCATGGAGAAAAAAATCTATAGCTTTCTGGATGTGGTTGTCCACAGTTATGGATGAGTGATATTTATATTTCTCATTGGATGGAAGGAGATATAAAAAAGGGTTTTAACATAAACATAATTAAATTTTATTATATTATAGACACTAAATTTTTTTATATCATCATGTTTGTTATAGGTTTTGAGGAATTAGAAGAATAAATAAACATGAAAGAACTAGGTTAGGAGTCATACCTATTCTCAGGAAAACCCAATTTCGTTTGTAGATTAATACTTTTTAGGTTGGTATTTTTATTAGATAGAAACCTCTATTACTTGGGGAGGACATTTTTGTAGTTATTTTTATATGTATTGGTCAATATAATTATCATAAAATGTGAGAATACGTGATAATAAGATATTCCCTTTTATATGGGAACTGAGTCAAACACTATTAAATATCCATAACTTTCAATTAATATAAATGTTTTAAACACCTGAAAGTGGACTCAAATTGATGTCTTTAAAAAATAGAATGAGGATGTATTTATATTTACTCATCAATCAAATTTAAACATGTTTTTTTTATATTTTAAACCCTATCTTTTATTTTTAACTACCCCCCAATCAAATTCTTATAACCATTATCATGGTGATAATTTTTTATCATAATTACTATTCATTGTGACCGGAAATGAAATTGAAGTCATTAAAAAATTTGAACCTTCAAATTACAAATATTAAAAAATTCTATAATTAAATTTATAGAATTTTTCAATGTATAATTTTAATGAAGTAGGTGTATTGCAAGGAAAATTGTTTCTAGAAATATTTATTTTAAGAAAAATTATTTTTCAGAATGTCTTGTAAAATGTTGATTCACATTGAATTTATTGAACTATGTTCAATAAAAGGATAATAATTTTACTTTAAAGATGATACAAAACCGAAAATATTCTTGGGAATACTTTATTATAATAAAAGAACTAAAATAGTTTTAATTTGAATTGAAACAATACTTATATTCTCAAAATGATATTAATTGATTTTTAAGTTAAATAATATGTTTTTAAAATAATTATATATAATTTTAAAATATATATTTGGTATTTAAAATAGTTTTCAAAAAAAAATTAAGTCCTTATTATATCATGATGATCTTATGAATGTGGGATTTGTTAATAAATATATTTTTAACTATTCACAAAAAATTTAACTATTTTTGAAAAAAAATCACAAAAATGCATCATATGTCAATATCAATGTTTGGATTTTGAAACAAATTTCCATTTTATCAAATTAATCTTTTAAAATCTAAAAAAGTAATTTTTATGTAAAATCGTTAATAAAACTTCTTTCTGTAAAAATAGAATGCATGTAAGTATTTTTTGGGTTAAACTATTGTAAAATGTTCTTACATATTACATTCTCCCACTTATATAATTTCATCCTTGATATTTTTTAAATTTAAATTTTTAACAAATCTGAGTAATCCTTCCTCATAACTTCATTAGGATCCCAAGTTTCCTCCTATATTTTTTGATTTCTCTAAAGAACCTTCACTGACTGAGTTTTCTAATTACATGAAATTAATTCTATAATGTAAAAAATGTGGATAGTATCTTCATTATAAGATATGTTAGGTCCAAAATATACCTCATCATAGGTGAGTACATGTTTTGTATCAGAAATGAATTTCCTCAATAAACAAACCTATAAGATGTCTTGTAAATTAAAGAGTTTGGGTGGCATATCTAGTTTGTAAGTCACAACACTGATTCACTCAAAAAATTTAAAAGGCCCAATATACCTTGGGCTTAACATACCGTTTTTATAGAATCATATAACTCTTTTCAATGGAGATACATTTAAGGTTACATAATCTCCCACTTCAAATTAAATACCCTTCCTTTGGTTATCGACATAGTTCCTTTTTTGTTATCAGATTCTATGATATGATTTCAAATAGCCATAGCATTTATAGTTGTCTCCTTGAAAATTTTTGGACCTACTTGTTTCCGTTCCCCAAATTTTTCCTAGACCATTGGAGTATGGCCTATCTTCCCATTCAAATCTTCATATAACTCCATCTATATTCTCTAATGGATGTTATTATTTTATGATAATTATATCACATGTAGATACTGATCTCGTGTATCATGAAAGTAAAGTGATAAAGATATCAAAATGTCTTCTAGTGTATAAATAGTTCTTTTAGACCACCCATCAATTTAAGGATAATAGGTGGTTCTCAAATATATCTTTGTATTGAGATCCTCTTGAAGACTCCTCTAAATTTTTAATATGAACCGAGGGTCACTATTAGATAAAATTCATTTATTTTCAACATAAAGTTTCAAAACATCATTAATATATAGTTGATAAATCCACTCAAGGGATATATTTACCCTTACTTTGAATAAATGTGAAGACTTTTCTGGTTGATCAATAATGACCCATATTAGATCATTCTTCCTAGGTGTATTTGGAAGTCTATTGAAAAAATATATTTTAACATGGTACACCATATAAATTGATATAGGAATAGGTTGCATGACTCCCTTAGGTTATTATCCTTTATCCATTACCTACTAGCAGACTAAACATCGGGACATATAGTTTTCAATTTCTTCATTATACCATCACACCAGTAATGTTCTCTTAAATACTTTTACATATTTCTTCTAATAGGCTGTATAGAAATATTTGAGTTATGTGCTTCATCTCATAGATCCTTTTTTATATATAGTATGGATATAACACATAACCTCTTCTCATATATCAACCCTATATATTTATATATGAATTATATCAATTTCCAATCATTCACTACTTCAATATTCCTTTATAAGTCATTATAATTCTCCGAGGACATATCTATATTTTCCATTAAATATGGTTTATAATTTTTTTATAAAAGGAATGATGATTCCCCTTTCAAAAACATTACAATATCAAACATTACTAAATCCATATATGTATGATCCTTCTCAATTATCAACATAGTTAGGACTCTATGTTCCCTCCTAATTAATGCACCGAAAACCTTATTTTCCTTCCCATGGTTGTATTGTATCGAGAAATCATAGTCCTTGAGTAGTTATAACCATCTTATTTCCTCATGTTGATCTACATCTAATATAATATATACTCCAATATTTTTTGGTCTATATATATATGCCACACTATTTTTCATCGAGATAGTACCTCTATATCTTCAAGGAAAAATATTACAGTTTCTAACCTAAGAGCATGAGTTGTATAATACTACTCTTGGGTTTTCAATTTTTGTAATGAATAAGAGATCACTCTATCATTCTGTATTAGGAAACAACACATTCTTTTCTTCAATTCATCACTATATATTAAATTTCCTGATGATACATTTAATATCTGTTCATTAAACAATATTCTATTTAGCTCATAAAAAATTTCGTCACATTGTATTGAACATATGAATTTAACCCCTTTACATGTTAATTTGGTAAATGGTTTATCTATTTGGGTAAAATTTTGAACACACCATCGATAGTAACCTTCTATATCAATGAGACTATGAATCTATGTTATATTCATTAGTGTGAGATATTATTTAAAATCCTTTCATTTTAAAGGATTGATAGATATTCCATCCTTCGAGACAATATTTCCAAGAAAATAAAATTCCTAGACAAAAAATTCGCAATAATTGGATTTCCTATATAATTTCATTTATAAGAGTCTCAATATTTAATCAGAAATTATTCTCATGATCTTTATGGATTTAAAATTATATCAACAAACATCAATGAATACCATCATAATGTTATCAATATAATCCTTGAATATTATATTCATCATATTCATAAAAATATAAGGTACATTAGTTAATATAAATGGAATTTCTGTAAATTCATAATGTTCACACATTATACAAAATGTCATCATGGACATATCATCGTTCTCACCCTTAATTAATAATAACCATGGAGAAGTTAAATCTTTGAATAATATTATGCACTTTGTAGTCAATAAAGTAGGTTATCAACGTATGTAATTGGATGATTGTTTTTTATTTTAATGGAATGACCTCCTTATAATCAATTTTCATCCTCAAATACGCATCCTTATTTTCCAAAAATAGGGTAGGGGTTCTCTAAGTTGAAACACTAGGGCATATAAATCCCTTATCATGCAAATCTTTAAGTTGTTTCTTCCACTTTACCAATTCTAATAGTCCCATTATATAGGGAGCATTGGATAAAGGTTTTTTATTAGGGATGTGTTCAATAGAAAACTCAACATTACTCTCATGTGGGTGATCTAAGTCAATTTATTCAATTTCAACATGGAAATACTTTTTAATAAAGATGTAATTCCAATATTAAGAAATAATTTTCTCTACTGATTCTCCTATAATTTCATTAAGGTGGGAAAATTGTGTTGGATCTATAAAATATTTAGATAATGATGTTTCCCCACAAAAATAAGTTATTCTCTAGCCCCTTTATAAATAGTAATCTATTTATCTCTTCAATAAATTCATTCATTATAATTTGAAATCAAATCTACATTGGGGATTATGTCAAAGTCAATCAAAGTTTTAGAAATGAATTCAAAAACTAAGGAATATCTAAGCATCTTAATAGAGCCTTATTGATATATCCTTATTATAATAAGATTCTCATTAGGTGTCTTGATTAGAAACCCTTTATACAGAGAGTTAAGGGATGATTTAACGATCTTGGTAATCATGAATGATATAAAAGAGTGTGTGGCTATATATTCAAATACATTATTATCCAAATTTGAGTTTATAATCATAGTACATATTATCATGTCATTTTAAACTACAACCTCATTTCTTGTGATATAAAAAACATATCCTTTCTACCATGGTATTTTATAAGTAAAATTCTCTTCATTCGTGGAGAATTCATTCGAATAGTGACCCATATCCATAAATTTCAACAATTATACATTGGAATATTTTTTCTATCCCTTAAAATCATGATCCAGTTGGACTTTCTGTCAACACCTAAAGAAAACTCTCATTCCCTTCAACGTGCCCCAAACTAATTCTTTCCTCAACTATTAAATATTAGATATTTTATCCTCCCCTTCTTCCTATTTCATAAAATTATTTTTATAGAGTGCTAAACCACCAACTAATTTTCATGATTTCCCATGAAAACATAATACTTGGAGATTTATTTCATTATCTTGATGGAACTTTATAAAATATCCTCATATAATAAAAAGTTTTAGATACTAATTCCATTCAAATTCAATGTTTTATCCCATTAAATAAGTGATAAGTCATACTTCTTTAATTACATATATAATCTGTAGAATGATTTTCTATCCTTGTATAGTTATCTTAGTATTCACTAAAATTTTACTCCTCTTTTTTCCTTATATTGAGAAATTTCCTTTCCATATCATCTCATTGCTCATGAGGATGGAATTTTTAAAATAATAGCTCCTTAAAATTCTTCCATAATATACTATATATGTCCTTAATCTCTTTAGTTTTCTAGATCAATGACCACCATATATCAAGGTCTCCCTTTATATGATAAAATATCATGATAACATTATATCTTTCACTGCTTTTCAAGTAGATAAATATCATGTTCTGGGAATTCACCAATTTCTTGGATACTAAAAGATTAGTAGTCCCATTGGATAATGGGTGTTTTTGCCACATTAAGTTGTCCAACATTATTTCAACATATTTGGGACAAATAGTTTACTCTATATAGGAATGATTATTGGTAATATTTTTTGTCAAATATCCCAATATAGTTATAGTCTTCTCATCTTCAGCAATAACCTCATTGACTTTATTGAATTGATCATGAGGAAAATATGTGGATGTGGTTTCTATTCCTTTTATTAGAAACCATTTTTAAATAGTTTCGTATAATATATTATCTCTTAACATCATTAAATCTAAATCATACAATAAAATTCCAAAATTAATAAAATATTATATAATATTTTCGAGATTATCTTAAGGTTTTGTCATAATTGTGTGGCTATGTTATTCTACATTCTTCAAAATCTAGTTCACATAGTCAAAACTAAACTTCCTCTGATACCCATTCTAACTACCCCTATTTTAGTAGCACATACCCAATGGTTACATTAATACATTGTAAAAATATACCAATGATCATGTCCCACTGGATCAAATGGTTTACTAGTATTGAGAGACAATATACATACATGATTATCACATTTCATTCAAAAATTTGAAATAAAACATAAAATTCTAGTTAGAAATTTATTATTTCTTATAGTATATCGATGAAATTATTCATAGTTCACCTCGTTGTACCTTGATAAAAAAACATAATTGAAGGAAATATAATATGCTCAGTAATGTAAACTGTACAATGGAAGCTATAAGAGAATAAATAATGCATGAATAGTATGACTGAGATAAACAATATTCAAATAAGCTATATAACTAATATCCTGAAAATGGGAATATATACATGTATAAAATATCAACATATATGATAAAAAGGATAATAATAATTTATTACATAAGTATAGAAGTCATAATTTCATACATTGAGATCTTTCTGTCATGGTCGTGTTTCATGATATAATTTGTAAATATGTGTTGTATATGCCAAACACCAAAGTAAGATTTTCTCATGGGACCTATCAATGCATAGAGTAGTGAAATGGGACCCACCCATCACTATATACTTATAATCCATTAATCATATGAAATAAATGAATTTAAAAATAATACATAGTAAACATAAAATATTATATTGAAAATCTAGAATACAGAATGGTAATATCTTCCTCTATTAATAAATAATGAAACATGATCATAATCCATATAGGGAAATAATTTGGATTGTATCATTAGAGAATATACCTAGTGAATCATAAAAATATATATTTGTTTTGGCATAGATGAAAAATACCATTAAAAGAACATTTAAACCATTCTTTGAAAACATAACAAAAATAAATTTTTCTTTTGATTACATTTTAAATAAAATTTTCAACAATATTATGAAAATTATTTTCCTCAAAAACAACCATGAGAACCTATAATGTGTGCATAAATTTTCCTAAATGTCATGCTGTAATGAAAACTTATTCATACCGTCAATATTAAAACAAATATTCCTTTCTCACCAAGAGAAAAGAAAAATCATTTTCAAAAAAATGAAAAGAGAATTTATTTTAAGAATTTATAAATAATTTAAAATATAGATTAAAATTAATTTTAAAAATCATTGGATTAGTGCCAAAACATTATGGAAAAAATTACAGAGAACATGGTTATAGAAGAGAATTGTTTCTGACCAAAACAAGTAATATTGTTATCTTTTCATAAATACATTTTCTCAGTCATTTTAAGTACTAATGTAACGCCCCGACCCCAGTTACCCAGATTCAGTTCATTATTACATAACATTGGCATGATCACAAGAATGATCAAATCTTGAAAGACTGATTGGTTTAGTAGCCTTGGAAACACTAGATATATTCATAAGTCTTACATTACATCATAAAAATGAAAACTACAAAATCATCTTTTCTTTATAGTCCACAATCATATCCCCACCTACTATCCCTACAGGTCATTCATAAATTACTTCTTCACATCCTAGGAAAAATAAAACATTGAGAGGGGTGAGCTCAAATTCCCGGTAAGGATAAAAATATAGCGGAAACTTTCATAAATAAGAATAAACATTTAAGGAAATGTATAACTAAAACAAAAGCCTTTTAAACATGAACATCAAAATAGTATGATAAAAATGAAATAATGTCATTTACTTATTCACATAGATATTCAACTAATCGAATAATCACATGCAATATCAATAATCACTTTCATAATTATGGAATGCATAATGCCAGACTATCATAACCACATAGCCAAGGCCTCGTGCCAAGACTACAAATAAGATTATTCCAAGGCCTTGTGACAAGACACTAGTTTGTCTCATAAGACCTACCGATGCATCAAGGAGCTATAGCGGGCTCCACCCATCACATATTATGTCCAATGCATTCCCATATGAAAAGGTTTAAACATAACATAAACATTCGTATTAAAACTAGCATACAAAATGTAAATACTTCATCAATAAACCATGAATGGTATAAAAATAACACATCCATAGTCAATCATATCAAAAAACCTTCAATAAAATATAGATGTTTTGTATCATAATAAATCAACATCAAATAAGCATAAAATCCATCAAAGGATGTTGACATAGATGAAATCAAAATTCTTTTTAGAGAAATATCTATTTCTATTTTCAAATCATCTAAGAGTCATATATTTATAAAATAAAACATTTTATTTGAGAATATTCTTATAAGATTTTAAGGGAAGCATCGATGATTTTATAATGGTGGAAAATAGATGCACCCACCGTATAAATTAAAAAAAACATTCTTACCTTAATTCTGTCGAAAAGGTTAACAATGACCTTGTTTGGAAAACGATGGAAAGATTCCTTTATAAAACTCTTATAAAAAGTAAAACAAGGGTATAAATGACCATAACCCATATTTTTGTAAATAGTAAAAAAAATTAAATACATTTTTAAGAAACATGGATGTGGATGATAAAGAGATCCCAGTAGATTATTACGTATAAACAACCTTGGATAATGAAGAGATTGTGAAATAACCCTTACCTTGTACTTTTCCTTGGTTGGGGTAGTTTAACCTCTTGTATAATGGTGAAATAATTTTTATTAAATTATACAAGAATCATATACATTAATATGATATCATATATGATCTTTTAATATTGATTTGTTAATAATATCTTAGTATTATCATTGTTTCGGGTGTTAACTTACTCGTTTTCTTTTATATGATTTGTTACATAAGCTATGTTTGTCATGGATAGGTTGTATCTTAATCATATCCAGAATGATATCAAGTCCTTAGATACTATTATTAATCATCAAATGAGAATTATACTTGAATGGATACGATGGAGAATTAATCTCATCGCGTTCGTGGAGACGGTAGTCTGTACGTACGCACGAGCGACAATATCATTATTTTGATATTAAAATAATATATAATTGGATGGTATATCATATATACAGAATCATTATCATGTTATAATTATTATTTATAATAGTTACACATCATTATTATACCCATCTAAATAATAATTTATAGAATAACAATTACACCACGATGTGGAGATGATAAGTTGTATGTACGCACGTAAGGTGACATGTTATTCAAAGGATGGATAGAATACTGAATATGGTTGTAAAATATTTCTAATAACATCACAGTATATATAAGATACTGAAGTTATTATTTTAGAATGGTAATAACAAAGAAGGAATAAGTGGAAGAAGAAAGGAACTTAGAAAAGGGTGGTGAAATCATTACCTCTTCTTCGGGTTCTTCCATTTGATTTGATCAAAAGGGCTCTTAGGTTGGCTTTCTGACTAAAGTAAGGCCTCTAGGATGAAGTGAGGGAAGTTGAGAGAGTATTTAGTCAGAGTTTGGTCGAGACAAAGGGCTTTAAAGGTGTGAATTAATGAGAAGGGGGGGTACCCTTTTATAAGAGGGGTGAGGGGCACCTTTGGAAAAGCTAGAAATATTATTTTATAATAAATTCATATTCGGTTTCTAATGGATTCAAAGTGGATTATTTAAAGTTTAAGGTGGGGATGGGTCGAAAACCACCCAACCAATAGAATTTAGACAGGTTTGGGTTACTCTATTAACCTTATCATTAAGTATTAACTCTTATTTAATTAGTTTCACTTTTACAATGTCTCTTTGTATTTTTATATTATATGGTTAATAAACATACTCTATACATCCAAGAGACCCCCAAGTGGTCCATTAATGATACACATATCATGATATAAGTATCTTGGCCGATCTTTAGATTTTTAGAAATTTAATATCAGTTAATAATATAATATTTGTTTTAAAAACTCCTTTATGTCAATTTTGACACTATTCAATAATTGATTTTTGTAAATATCATAACAGAATTATTACTTCAAAAAAGTTAATTAAATCATTTCTAACATGTCATATTGACCTAGAAAATTAGTTTAATTCATAAAAATTCTCAAATTATATTTATTTGGTATCTACAATATCAATCATTTTATTTTTTCACTATTATGGTAATTACTGTATCACTATTGTGTCATAAATAAATTAAATTATTTAATGTCTAAAAATATAAATAAAATACAGTTATATAGGAAATATTATTATATTTCTAATTAATATTTATGGTTGAAAGTCCAACATATATAACCCTATGTAAAAATTGTTTTTCTAAAAGATATATGCTTGTGTCATTTTTGTATTCATTTTAACTTAATTAAAATAAAGTGTCCCTATCACATAAAAGTGGCGCCATGGGGTCCCAAAATCAACCCAAAGATGCCCATGGTCGGCCATGGATGAACCAATAAGTTTAGGATACGTTTTAGGGTAATTTTGTATTATTATAATATTATTTTTTAACCCTTATTTTCGGGATTTACCCTTTAACAATAGTAAATAAAATATTTACCGAAGTAATTATTCAAAATGTCTAAAAATAAAAGTTACCTATTTAAAAAATTTGAAAATACTGATTCCAAATATGTAATCCATTTTTCCAAATTCAAAACACAGAAGTGGTAGAAATTAATTTAAAATTAATACCCGCTGTCAAAACAAAAACCGGGTTTTGAAGATATAATAACTATCAAAAGATTGATACTTGTTTATGTTCGGTTTAATTGTGAAATTATGTCCAATGACCAAAATTGTATTAAATTGTAAACATATATTCTAAATATACTTTAAAACAACTCAAATTCATAATTTATAAATATTAATTATTTTGATTAAAAAAGTTGTTTTTAATTAAAATTTAGTAATTTTCACTATTCATCAAAATAATAAAGTTATCCGAAAAGTGCCAAAATTTCACCTTAGGCTAAATTCGATACTCTAAATCCAAAAATGATATCCATTTTGAGGGATAAAATCTCTAAAATTTTAAAAAGTAGTTATTACAATTCATAACGGCTAGTTTGATCTGTTGTGGTGTGTGTTAGAACTCGATGTTGCATACAATACACGTTATTGCATTATTCAAAGAGAAGCGTACCATAGAAGCTTGGGGTGTTACATTATCCCCTCCTTCAAATAATTTCATCCTAGAAATTTCTAGAATACTACCGCATGAAAAGAATTGGGTGGTTCTTCATCATAAGTTCATCGGGTTCCCACGTTGCCTCTTCCATCTTATGGTTTTTCCACAAAACTTTTACCAGACGCGTTGTCCGATTTCTCAGCACTTGTTCTCTCGTATAAAGAATCCTGACGGGCTCTTCGCAATAAGATAGATCGGGTTCCAGTTCTAATTCCTCATAGGTGAGTACGTGCGTTGGGTCAGGCATGTATTTCCTCAATAGAGATACGTGGAACACATCGTGAACTTTGGAGAGAATTGGCGGCATTGCCAATCTGTAAGCTACAGCCCCAATTCGTTCTAGAATTTCGAAAGGTCCGATGTACCTTGGACTCAATTTACCTTTCTTACCAAAATGTATGACTCCCTTCCATGGAGATATGTTCAGGAAAACATGCTCACCGGCTTGAAATTTCAAATCCTTCCTTCGATTATCAGCATAGCTCTTCTGCCTACTTTGAGTTTCTTTGATGTGATTTTGGATTACCTTCACCTTTTCCATCGTTTCCTCCACCAGTTCTGGGCCTACAAGTTTTCTTTCACCAACTTCATCCCAACAGGTTGGTGTACGATATCTCTTTCCGTATAATGCTTCATATGGTGCCATCTGAATACTCGAATGGAAGCTATTGTTATAGGAAAATTCTACCAGAGGTAAATATTGATCCCACATACCCTGAAAGTCAAGTGAGCAGGATCTCAACATGTCTTCTAAGGTTTGAATAGTTCGTTCTGATTGTCCATCTATTTGATGATGGTAAGCAGTGCTCAAATGAAGTTCAGTATCCAAGGCTTTCTAAAGACTTTTCTAGAATCTTGAAGTAAAACGGGGATCACGATCAGAAACAATCGATAGGGGTATTCCATGAAGTCTCACAACTTCATTAATATATAGTCTTGATAGTCGTTCAAGTGGTAAATCTTCCCTTATAGAATGAAAATGTGCTGACTTGGTAAGACGATCAACAATGACCCATATTGAGTCGTTCCTTCTAGGAGACTTTGGTAGCCCCATGACAAAGTCCAACGTAGTATTGTCCCATTTCCAATCCGGTATGAGAAGAGGTTGCAGGAATCCTCCAGGCTGTTGCCTTCCATCTTTCACTTGTTGACAAACCACACATCTTGACACAAAATCAGAAATCTCCCTCTTTATGTTGTCCGACCAAAAATGTTCCTTAAAATACCTATACATTTTTTTGCTCCCAGGGTGTATAGAGAAATTTTAACTATGAGCATCATCCAGCAATTCCATTTTTAGATCAGGTATATCAGGAAAACAAAGTCTCTTCCTGAATTTAAAAATTACATCTTCATACACAAAGTATCTCAACCTCCCATCATTCACAGTTTTAGTCTTCTTTTGAAATTCTCCATCATCGGTCTGAGAACTCTTAATCCTTTATAGTAAAGATGATTTGTAAAGAATTTGAAAAAGCATTGATGTTTCACCTTCACTAGTTATTCCCATATCCATCTTCACTAGATCCATGAAAATTGGGTCCCTTTCAATTCTCATATTCTTTAAAACTCCATGGTCTTTTCTGCTCAAAGCATCTGCCACCTTGGTTTCGTTCCCCGGGTGGTAGTGTATCGTGCAATCATAATCCTTGAGTAATTCAAGCCATCTCCTTTTCCTCATGTTGAGTTCATTTTGTGAGAAAATATACTTCAAACTCTTGTGATCAGTATAAATCTCACATTTTCACCATAGAGGTAGTGCCTCCATATCTTCAAATCAATGATCACAGTTGCTAACTCGAGATCATGAGTAGGATAGTTTTGTTCATGAATTTTCAACTGTCGTGATGCATAGGCAATAACCCTATCATTCTGCATAAGGACACAACCAAGTCCTTTCTTCGATGCATCACTATAAATAACGAACCCATCATTCCCCGATAGTATAGTCAATATAGGAGCATTGACTAATCTTCTCATCAGTTCTTCAAAACCTTCCTCACACTCTTTTGTCCAAACAAATTTAACCCCTTTACGTGTGAGCTTCATTAATGGGTTAGCCAATCGGGTAAAATTCTGGACGAAATGTCGATAATAACCTGCCAAACCAATAAAACTGTGTACCTCAGTTATACTCGTAGGTGCTGGCCAATCCTGGATTGCCTTGGTCTCAGAAAGATCAACAGAGATTCCATATTTATAGATAATATGGCCAAGAAAAGAAATCTCATGAATCCAGAATTCACACTTGCTAAACTTCCCATATAATTCATGTCTTCTCAGAGTCTTCAGGATAATGCGCAAGTGACCTTCATGATCTTCGTAGCTTTTAGAGTATACCAAGATATCATCAATAAATACCACCATAAATTCATCGTGATATTCCTTGAAAACTCTATTCATCAGATCCATGAATATAGAAGGTGCATTAGTCAATCCAAAATGCATTATAGTAAACTCATAATGCCCGTACCTGGTTTGAAATGCTATCTTCGGAATGTCTTCCTTCTTCACACACAACTGATGGTATCCAGATCGAAGGTCAATCTTTGAAAAGTATTTAACTCCATGTAGTTGGTCAAATAAATCATCAATGCGAGGTAGGGGATACTTGTTCTTTATTTTTATGGAATTGATCTCCCTATAGTCGATACATAACCTCATAGATCCATCGTTCTTTTTAACAAAAAGAACAGGGGATACCCATGGAGAAAAACTAGGGAGAATAAATCCCTTATTACTCAATTACTCTAGTTATTTTTAGTTCAACTAATTCTACAGTGGACATTCTATAAGGGGCCTTCGATATAGGCCTTGATCCCGGAATTAAATCAATGGAAAACTCAACTTCTCGTTCTAGAGGATGTCCAGGTAAATCATCCAGAAACATATCTACATATTCTTTAACAACAGGTACATACTCTATTTGAACATTCATTTCCTCACCCACTGTAATTTCATCCTCTTCCTCCCCAATAATTGAATTTAGTTGAGCTAATGGGGGTGGATCTAGATAAGAATTAGGTGCTGACGATTCTGCTCTAAAGATAAGGTGTTCCTTATCATCATCATCAAAAATCGTATCCTCCTTCTTCTTACAATAAATATTCGCATCATAGTCCGAAATCTAATCCATACAGAGGATTATATCAAACTCAATCAGAGTTATGACGATGAGATGAGAAGATAAATGACATTTATGTGCTCTAATGGGGACTGATTAACAAAACTTTGTTGCAATGATACTTCCCTTAGGAGTTTTAACTGACAACTCTCGTGTTAAATAAAATTGTAAATATATAATTTTCATAGAAAACTGGTATGATATGAAACAATGCAATGATCCAGAATCAAATAATGTATTTTCTAAACTTGAGGAATCTATTAAATTACCTGCCACCATGTCTTTCGGAGCTTCTACCTCAGCAGTAGTGATAGCATAAGCTTGGCCTTGATCCCTTGGCCTTTTCTAAGGTAAGTTCCCCTGACGCTTAGGACATTCATTTGCATAATTTCCCATCTCCCTGTAATTGTAGCATTGGACATTGGTAGCTTCATTCTTCCCTTTTCATTCACGAGCTTGGTGGCCTTTTTCACCACACTTGTAACAGACACACATTCCCTTCAAGAAAGTACCATGGTGTTTCTTCCCACATTTACCACAGGATGTATATTCAACCTTTCCCTTCTTCCCCCTATTTCCATTCCCAGATTGATTAGATGATCTCTTCTTCTCTTGCTTTGCTTTAAAGTCATAAGACTTAGAGAATTCCTTTTCGGTCTTGATAACACATGAGACAATGTCTTCGTATGATAAAAAGGATTGTGAGACTAATTCTTGACAGAGAAATGGTTTTAACCCATAAAAGAGATGATAAATCTTACTTCTGGGGTTACGTATATAATCTCTAGCATACCTTGCTAACCTTGTAATGTTAGCCTCATACTTTGCGACATTCTCATCCTCCTTTTGTCTCAGACTCAGAAATTTCCTTTCCATATCTGCTCGATGGTCACGAGGAAAGTATTTTTCTAAAAACAGATCATTGAACTCCCTCCATTCCATATTTGATACATCATCATCTTCCTACGTGTTTTGAATCAATGACCACCATTGATCAGCATCTCTAGTGAGGTGGTAATCTACCATGATAAGTTTTTCCCTTTCACTACTCCCCAAAGCCTGAAATATTTTCTCTGGGGAATTTATTCGTTTCTCAGCTACTAAGGGATTTGTACTCCCATTGAAAGTTGGTGGTTGTTTCCTCATGAATCTATCTAACATTGATCCTCCACACGGCGGATCAGGGTGCTCCATACGGGTAAGGTTACTATTCATAACCTGAGTGAGTTGTCCCAGTATGGTGATTAGCTGATTGGAACCAGTTGCATCACCATCTCCACTATAATTATCTTGAGTAGGAGGGAAATCCCTACATGGAGTGCGTTCATTGATATGGTTTCCATTTCTTCCACTAGGCGCCATTTCTAATCAATGGCATAAACTAGATCAGTTTATGAATCAAAATACATAATTCCATACTTATAAAACACTTAAAATAAATTGAACTATTTATAGATATAATCCATAATCATAAAAATATTTTCTTTGAGGAAGTATATACTCATAAACCATTCATAATGATTTTTAAAGAAAATGAGATTTATCCTAAGTATATCCCCCGGGAGTTTCGTAACCAAGAGTGCAGCAAGGCCCGTTGTCGTGCACCAGTTCCCGTTCGAGTCTAGCTCAAAGTGGTGTTTTTGGGTTTCACCCCTAGGTACATCTGTGCCAGAGCCGCCTCTACCTGCTCGTATCCAGATAGGGATGTTGTAACACCCCAAGATTTCATAGTGTGTTATTTCTTCAAAATAATTCAATAACTTGCACTACACGCAACACCGAGTTCAATTGCACCATGACTTACCAAAAAAAGCCATTAAAAGAGGTCATGAATAGTATTAACTAAATTTTAAACTTTATATAATCTTTATAATTTTAGAATCCATATTATTAGTTTCTTAGTCATAATGCAAGAACAGATTCATTTTCAGTATTGCACTTTTATCAACTTTTGATAGTGAAACCTTTTTAAATACAATATTTTAAACTTTTTGACTAAATGGAGACATCAAAAAATTTAAAATGAAACATCCCAAACTTCCACGGTACGCTTTCCTTTGAATAAAACAGTAGCGTGTGTTGTACGCAACTTCGAGTTTTAACACACACCACAACTGATCAAACTAGCCGATATGAATAGTAATACCTAAATTTTGAAATTATATATATTTTATATTTTGAAATGGACTTCATTTTTGGATTCGGAATATCGAATTTATCCTAAGGTGAAATTTTGGTACTTTTCGGATAACTTTCATATTTTGATGAATAGTGAAAATTACTAAATTTTAATTAAAAACAACTTTTTTAATCAAAATAATTAATAGTGATAAATTATGAATTTGAGTGGTTTTAAAGTATATTTAGAATATATTTTTACCATTTAATATAATTTTGGTCATTGGACATAATTTTACAATTAAACCGAACATAAACAAGTGTCAACCTTTTGATAGTTATTATCTCTTAAAACACGCTTTTTGTTTTGACAGCGGAAATTAATTTTAAATTAATTTCTGCCACTTCTGTGTTTTGAATTTAGGAAAATGGATTCCATATTTGGAATCAGGATTTTCAAATTGTGTAAATAGGTAACTTTTATTTTTAGACATTTTGAATAATTACTGCGGTAAATATTTTATTTACCATGGTTAAGGGTAAATCCGGTAAATAAGGGTTAAAAAAAATAATATTATAATAATACTAAATTACCCTAAAACGTGTCTTCAACCAATTGGTTGATACATGGTCTACCATGATCATATTTGGGTCTATTTTGGGACCCCATGGATCCACTTGTAAGTGATAATGACACTTTATTTTAATTAAGTTAAAATGAATACAAAAATGACACAAGAATATATCTTTTAGAAAAACAATTGTTACATAGGGTTATATATGTTGGATATTAGATTATAAATATTCATTAGAAAGATAAAAAGATTTCCTACATAATTATATTTTATTTATAATTTTTAGACATTAAATAATTTATTTTATTTATGACACAATGATGATGCAGTAATTACTATAATAGTGAAAAATTAAAATAATTGATATTATAAATACCCAAATAAATATAATATGAAACTTTTAATGAATTAAACTAATTTTCTAGGATAATATGATATATTAGGATTTATTTAATTGACTTTTTTCGAAGTAATCAATCTGTTATGAGTTTCACAAAAATCAACTATTGAATAGTGTCAAAATTGACATAAAAGAGTTCTTAAAACAAATATTATATTATTAATTGATATTAAATTCCTAAAAATCTAAGGTTCGGCCAAGAGACTTATATCATGATAGTTTCATCATTAATGTACCACTTTGGGGTCTCTTGGATGTATATAGTAAGTTTATTAACCATATTATATAAAAATACAAAGAGACATTGTAAAAGTGAAACTAATTAACTTAGAGTTAATACTTAAAGATAAGGTTAATATAAGTACCCAAACCTGTCTAAATTCTATTGGTTGAGTGGTTTTCGACCTATACCCACATTAACCTTTGAATAATAAGCTTTGGAGCCATTATAAACCGAATATGAATTTATTATAAATTAATATTTCTAGCTTTTCCAAAGGTGCCCCTCACCCCTCTTATAAAAGGGCACTCCTCCTTCTCATTACTTCACACCTTCAAAGCCTTTTGGTTCGGCCAAACTCTGCCCAAATACTCTCCCAACATCCCTCACTACAACCTAGAGGCCTTAGTTTGATTAGAAAGCCAACCTAAAGAGCCATTTTGATCAAATCAAAAGGAAGAACCCGAAGAAGAGGTAATGTTTTCACCACCCCTTTTCAAGTTCCTTTCTTCTTCCACTTCTTATTTCTTTGTTCTTACCATTCTAAAATAATAACTCCAGTATCTCACATATACTGTGATGTTATTATAAATATGGTACAACCATATTCAGTATTCTATCCACCCTTTGAATAACATGTCACCATACGTGCATACGTACGGCTTACCGTCTCCACGTCGTGGTGTAATTGTTATTCAATATAATATTATTTGGATGGGTATAATAATGATGTGTAACTCATGTAAATAATAAATATAACATGTTAATGATTCTTTATATATGATATACCATCCATTTATATATTATTTTAATATCAAAAGAATGATATTTTCGCTCGTGCGTACGTACGGACTACCGTCTCCACGAACGCGATAAGATTCATTCTCCATCGTATCCATTCAAGTACAATTATCATTTGATAATTTAAAAATGGTGTTTAATGACTTGATATCATTCTGGATATGAATAATATAAAACCAATCCTTTACAAACATGTCTTACATAACAAAACATATAAAAGAAAACAAGTAAGTTAACACCCGAAACAACGATAATACTAAGATATTATTATCAAATCAATATTAAAAGATCATATATGATATCATATTAATGTATATGATTCTTGTATAATTTAATAAAAATTATTTAACCATTATATAGGAGGTTAAACTACCCCAACAAAGGAAAATTACAAGGTAAGGGGTTTTCATCTCACTCCTTATTCCCGTGAGATTCATGCCATATTGCCACCATCACCTTTTGTGTGGTGTATGTACTGCCCATAATTATATTCTTTGTGTAATACACTCTAATTTATGTGTATTTACATATTCATTGTATGATACCTATTTCATGGGTTGTATGTTTCATAAGTTACCAAATTGGTAAGGGTTATTTCACAATATCTTCATTATCTGAGGTTGTTTATATGTAATAATCTACTGGGATCTCATTATCATCCACATCCATGTTTCTTCAAAATGTATTTCAAAACATTTTTACAATAATATGGGTTAAAGTCATTTATACCCTTGTTTTACTTTTTATAAAAGGAATCTTTTCGTCATTTTCAAAACAAGGTCCTTTTTAACCTTTTCGACATAATTAAGGTAAGAATGTTTTTTTTAACTTATACGGCGGGTGCGGCTATTTTCCGCCGTTATAAAATCTTTAAAAGATTCCCTTACAAGCTTATAAGAATATTTTCAAAGAAAATGTTTTATTTTATATGGATCTTAAATGATTTCAAAATAAAAAGAGATATTTCTTTAAAAAGAATATTGATTTCATCTATGTCAACATCCTTTGATGGATTTTAAGATTATTTGAAGTTGATTTATTATGATACAAAACTTCTATATTGTATTGAAGTTTTTGTGATATGTTTGACTGTGGATGTGCTATTATTATACCATTCATAGTTTATGGTGAAATTATTTACATTTCGTATGCTAGTTTTAATACGAATGTTTATGTTATGTTTAAACCTTTTCATATGGGAATGCATTGGACTTAGTAAGTGACGGGTGGAGCCCGCTATAGCTCCTCGATGCATCGGTAGGTCTCATGAGACAAACTAGTGTCTTGGCACAAGGCCTTGACAAAATCTTATTTGTAGTCTTGGCACGAGGCCTTGACTATGTGGTTATGATAGTCTGGAATTATGCATTCCAATATTATGAAAGTGGTTATTGATTTTGCATGTGATTATTCGATTAGTAGAATATCCATGTGAGTAAGTAAATGGCATTATTTTATTTTATTTATGCCATAACATGTTGAAAGTTCATGTTTGAAAGGATTTTGTTTTAGTTATACATTGCCTTAAAAGTTTATTCTTATTTATGAAAGTTTCCGCTATATTGTTATCCTTACTGGGCATTTGAGCTCACCCCTTTTCTATGTTTTATTTTTCCCAGGATGTGAAGAAGTATGTTATGAATGACCTGCAGGGATTTTATGAGGGGTTAATAGTGTGGATTGTGGAAACATTATGTTGTTGTAGTAGTTTTTCATTTTATGATGTAATTTAAAACTTATGAATATATCTAGTGTTTCCAAGGCTACTAAACCGATCGGTCTTTCGAGATTTGATCTTTCTTGTGATCATGCCAATGTTATGTAATAATGCACCGACTCTGGGTAACTGGGGTCGGGGCGTTACAGTTGGTATCAGAGGAAGTTTAGTACAAGCCTTGGAAGCTAGATTTAGATAAACTCTGATTAGAGCACGTAGACCTAAGATGAACTTTGAGGATTAGTATAGAAGATCTTCCTAGAATTTTGGTATTGTAGAGATTTTGTGAGTTTTCCAAGCAATACATCCATGTCTGGATACGAGCAGGTAGAGGCGGCTCTGGCACAGATGTACCTAGGGGTAAAACCTGAAAACACCGCTTTGAGCTAGACTCAAACGGGAACTGGTGCACGACAACGGGCCTTGCTGCACTCTTGGTTACGACACTCCCGAGGGATATGCTTAGGATAATTCTCATTTTCTTTACAAACCATTATGAAGGGTTTATGAGTATATACATCCTCAAATGAGACATTTTTATGATTATGGATTATATCCATAAATAGTTCAATTTATGTTAAGTGTTTTATAAGTATGGGATTATGTATTTTGATTCATAAACTAATCTAGTGTATTCCATTGTTTAGAAATGGAGCCCAGTAGAAGGAATGAGAACTCCAGAAATGCACATGATCCAAAGAGAAGGAAGGATCATATCTTTCATGGTCTTAAGCTAGAATTTATAAGAGAAATAGTCTCCCATGTATTATCATCATATGAAGAAATAATATCATGTATTGATAAGATAAGTAAAGAGTTTACTGAGTCCTATGGCTTTGAAGGGAAGCAAGAGAAGAAAAGGATAGAAGAGAGAAAGATGGATAAAGGGAAGAGGGAAAAGAAGAATTTTCCCATATGTGGTAACTGTGGAAAGAAACACCCTGGAAATTGCCTGAAAGGAATGGGAGTTTGTTATAAGTGTGGAGAAAAAGGGCACAAAGTACATGACTACAAGGGTAAGAAAATGGTTTCAAATGTACAATGCTTCATTTGCAAGGAGTTTGGACACTACGCGAACCTATGTCCCAGTCATCAGACTATGCCGCAAATGATGCTATTGGATAATAATCATGTTATGATACTACCACAGATGAAGAGGAATGATTAGAGTTATTTTGTTGATTATTTCAATTGAGTGTTGTATCAACAATGTACTTGTTATAATAATTATGGAGTATATAAGGATTGTACTGCAGTACTATTTCATTAAGGACTTGAGATTGTGTGGAACAAAGAAATGTGACTCAATAGGAGGATAAATTTTTAGAAAATATATGGTTGAGAGAAAGATAAACCATAATATGGTTCTGATACTGAGGTAGTGATTTTAGAATAATACATGATTGATTTGGATAAATTATATTGGATATTCTTGACTACCTTAAAGCTGATTAATGATTTGTATATTCCATCATTATTGGGGTTTAAAACATTTTTGGATTGATGAAGTATATCCAGCATTCTATATGGAATAAGGGAGCATGAATGTAACCAATAAGTATTATGGTAATTTAGGATGTTTCAGTGTTTTAAAAGAATACATGATGAAGGTATTCATATGCTATTACGAGGTAAAAAGGATCTATATTATGTTTACCTTCCTTATAAAGGTTGGACTGTGAGTTTGGACAGAAGTATTTTGGATAGTTCTAGTTTGGATTATTTTGGATTACCATAAAAGGACAACCCGGAGGTCGGGCGGCAACCCGTCGAGTCCGGCAAGGCTGCGAGACTTGAACCCGCAACCGAAGGGCGACAAGGGTGTATCACCTACCACTGGCCCACGAGATGTCCTGGATTAAATAATGTAGTTTTTATTAAAAGATATTTTAGATGAATTATAAATTCGTTTATTTTGGAACCCTATACGAATAGTGTAAATAGAATTTTTTTTACATTCTATTATCTTTTAGAGTGAAAGATGAGTTTGTGGTAGAAATTTATTAATGGATAAAACTCTAATAATAAAGTAAGTATATCTCCATATGATCTTAGCCAATCTCATAAAAAATTCCTCAATATTAAGAAAAGAAAATTAGAACAAAAATTTTTTCCTAGATGGTACCTTAAATCATCACTAATTTATGGCTTTGGGATTGTTGGCCTTTTCATAGCCATGTTCTCTACCACTCTCCATTAGATAATTGATGGTTAGATTTTTCTTCCATATCCATATTTTCCTACATGGAACCCTAGTATGTGTTATTTTCGGTAATCTTCATACTTTCGACTCTTTATAGAGGCCTCATTAATTCATTTTTCGATGTGGGATTTCAACTAAGATATTTTGAAACGTCAAAAATGTGTTATCCTAATACCCTATGTTTTGTTGAACCGATGGTATTTCAAATCATCATAGATTGATGAATTTAAGGACCTCAATTTTATACTTGTTTTTGATTGATGACCTCAATCACTACCTATAAATATTTACGTTTTCCCTCCAATTATATGTCTCTAATTGCCACCAATATTCTCCTAATAGAGATCATAATTTGGTGGTGATCCTTTCATTTCTCTTTTCCTCATATTAAGACTAAATTTTAGTAACCAAATTTCCGATGTGGGTTTTCCCACAAATATATTTTCTATTTTCAACTTTTTATTTTCGAAGAACAATTCCAAATTGCGAGGACGCAATTTATTGAAGGAGGGGAGAATGTAACACCCCAAGATTTCATAGTGTGTTATTTCTTCAAAATAATTCAATAACTTGCACTACAAGCAACACCGAGTTCAATTGCACCATGACTTACCAAAAAAAAAGCCATTAAAAGAGGTCATGAATAGTATTAACTAAATTTTAAACTTTATATAATCCTTATAATTTTAGAATCCATATTATGAGTTTCTTAGTCATAATGCAAGAACAGATTCATTTTCAGTATTGCACTTTTATCAACTCATGATAGTGAAACCTTTTTAAATACAATATTTTAAACTTTTTGACTAAATGGAGACATCAAAAAATTTAAAATGAAACATCCCAAGCTTCCACGGTACGCTTTCCTTTGAATAAAACAGTAGCGTGTGTTGTACGCAACTTCGAGTTTTAACACACACCACAACTGATCAAACTAGCCGTTATGAATAGTAATACCTAAATTTTGAAATTATATATATTTTATATTTTGAAATGGACTTCATTTTTGGATTCGTAATATCGAATTTAGCCTAAGGTGAAATTTTGGTACCTTTCGGATAACTTTCATATTTTGATGAATAGTGAAAATTAATAAATTTTAATTAAAAACAACTTTTTTAATCAAAATAATTAATAGTGATAAATTATGAATTTGAGTGGTTTTAAAGTATATTTAGAATATATTTTTACTATTTAATATAATTTTGGTCATTGGACATAATTTTACAATTAAACCGAACACAAACAAGTGTCAACCTTTTGATAGTTATTATCTCTTAAAACACGCTTTTTGTTTTGACAGCGAGAATTAATTTTAAATTAATTTCTGCCACTTCTGTGTTTTGAATTTAGGAAAATGGATTCCATATTTGGAATCGGGTTGTTCAAATTGGGTAAATAGGTAACTTTTATTTTTAGACATTTTGAATAATTACTGCGGTAAATATTTTATTTACCATGGTTAAGGGTAAATCCGGTAAATAAGGGTTAAAAAAAATAATATTATAATAATAATAAATTACCCTAAAACGTGTCTTAAACCAATTGGTTGATACATGGTCGACCATGAGCATCTTTGGGTCTATTTTGGGACCCCATGGATCCACTTGTAAGTGATAATGACACTTTATTTTAATTAAGTTAAAATGAATACAAAAATGACACAAGCATATATCTTTTAGAAAAACAATTGTTAAATAGGGTTATATATGTTGGATTTTAGATTATAAATATTCATTAGAAAGATAAAACGATTTCCTACATAATGATATTTTATTTATAATTTTTAGACATTAAATAAGTTATTTTATTTATGACACAATGATGATGCAGTAATTACTATAATAGTGAAAAATTAAAATAATTGATATTATAAATACCCAAATAAATATAATATGAAACTTTTAATGAATTAAAATAATTTTATAGGATAATATGATATATTAGGATTGATTTAATTGACTTTTTTCGAAGTAATAAATCTGTTATGAGTTTCACAAAAATCAACTATTGAATAGTGTCAAAATTGACATAAAAGAGTTCTTAAAACAAATATTATATTATTAATTGATATTAAATTACAAAAAATCTAAGGTTCGGCCAAGATACTTATATAATGATAGGTTCATCATTAATGTACCACTTGGGGGGTCGCTTGGATGTATATAGTAAGTTTATTAACCATATTATATAAAAATATAAAGAGACATTGTAAAAGTGAAACTAATTAACTTAGAGTTAATACTTAAAGATAAGGTTAATATAAGTACCCAAACCTGTCTAAATTCTATTGGTTGAGTGGGTTTCGACCTATCCCCACCTTAGCCTTTTAATAATAAGCTTTGGAGCCATTAGAAACCGAATATGAATTTATTATAAATTAATATTTCTAGCTTTTCCAAAGGTGCCCCTCACCCCTCTGATAAAAGGGCACTCCTCCTTCTCATTTCTTCACACCTTCAAAGCCTTTTGGTTCGGCCAAACTCTGCCCAAATACTCTCCCAACATCCCTCACTACAACCTAGAGGCCTTAGTTTGATCATAAAGCCAACCTAAGGATCCATTTTGATCAAATCAAAAGGAAGAACCCGAAGAAGAGGTAATGTTTTCACCACCCCTTTTCAAGTTCCTTTCTTCTTCCACATCTTATTTATTTGTTCTTACCATTCTAAAATAATAACTCCAGTATCTCACATATACTGTGATGTTATTATAAATATGGTACAACCATATTCAGTATTCTATCCACCCTTTGAATAACATGTCACCATACGTGCGTACGTACGGCTTACCATCTCCACGTCGTGGTGTAATTGTTATTCAATATAATATTATTTGGATGGGTATAATAATTATGTGTAACTCATGTAAATAATAAATATAACATGTTAATGATTCTTTATATATGATATACCATCCATTTATATATTATTTTAATATCAAAAGAATGATATTTTCGCTCGTGCGTACGTACGGACTACCGTCTCCACGAACGCGATAAGATTCATTCTCCATCGTATCCATTCAAGTACAATTATCATTTGATAATTTAAAAATGATGTTTAAGGACTTGATATCATTCTGGATATGAATAATATAAAACCTATCCTTTACAAACATGTCTTACATAACAAAACATATAAAAGAAAACAAGTAAGTTAACACCCGAAACAACGATAATACTAAGATATTATTATCAAATCAATATTAAAAGATCATATATGATATCATATTAATGTATATGATTCTTGTATAATTTAATAACAATTATTTTACCATTACACAGGAGGTTAACCTACCCTAACAAAGGAAAAGTACAAGGTAATGGGTTTTCATCTCACTCCTTATTCCCGTGAGATTCATGCCATATTGCCACCATCACCTTTTGTGTGGTGTATATACTGCCCATAATTATATTCTTTGTGTAATACACTCTAATTTATGTGTATTTACATATTCATTGTATGATACCTATTTCATGGGTTGTATGTTTCATAAGTTACCAAATTGGTAAGGGTTATTTCACAATATCTTCATTATCCGAGGTTGTTTATATGTAATAATCTACTGGGATCTCGTTATCATCCACATCCATATTTCTTCAAAATGTATTTCAAAACATTTTTACAATAATATGGGTTAAATTCATTTATACCCTTGTTTTACTTTTTATAAAAGGAATCTTTTCGTCGTTTTCAAAACAATGTCCTTTTTAACCTTTTCGACAGAATTAAGGTAAGAATGTTTTTTTTAACTTATACGGCGGGTGCGGCTATTTTCCACCATTATAAAATCTTTAAAAGATTCCCTTACAATCTTATAAGAATATTTTCAAAGAAAATGTTTTATTTTATATGGATCTTAAATGATTTCAAAATAAAAAGAGATATTTCTTTAAAAAGAATATTGATTTCATCTATGTCAACATTCTTTGATGGATTTTAAGATTATTTGAAGTTGATTTATTATGATACAAAACTTCTTTATTGTATTGAAGGTTTTGTGATATGTTTGACTGTGGATGTGCTATTTTTATACCATTCATAGTTTATGGTGAAATTATTTACATTTCGTATGCTAGTTTTAATACGAATGTTTATGTTATGTTTAAACCTTTTCATATGGGAATGCATTGGACTTAGTAAGTGACGGGTGGAGCCCGCTATAGCTCCTCGATGCATCGGTAGGTATCATGAGACAAACTAGTGTCTTGGCACAAGGCCTTGACAAAATCTTATTTGTAGTCTTGGCACGAGGCCTTGACTATGTGGTTATGATAGTCTGGCATTATGCATTCCAACATTATGAAAGTGGTTATTGATTTTGCATGTGATTATTCGATTAGTAGAATATCCATGTGAGTAAGTAAATGGAATTATTTCATTTTATTTATGCCATACCATGTTGAATGTTCATGTTTGAAAGGATTTTGTTTTAGTTGTACATTGCCTTAAAAGTTTATTCTTATTTATGAAAGTTTCCGCTATATTGTTATCCTTACTGGGCATTTGAGATCACCCCTTTTCTATGTTTTATTTTTCCCAGGATGTGAAGAAGTAAGTTATGAATAACCTGAAGGGATTTTATGAGGGGTTAATAGTGTGGATTGTGGAAACATTATGTTGTTGTAGTAGTTTTTCATTTTATGATGTAATGTAAAACTTATGAATATATCTAGTGTTTACAAGGCTACTAAACTAATCGGTCTTTCGAGATTTGATCTTTCTTGTGATCATGCCAATGTTATGTAATAATGCACCGACTCTGGGTAACTGGGGTCGGGGCGTTATAGATGTATTGCTCAGAAAACTTAAAAAAACTCTACAATACCAAAATTCTAGGAAGTTCTTCTATAATAATCTTCAAAGTCTATCTTAGGTCTATGTGCTCTAATCAGAGATTATCTAAATATTTATTCCAAGGTTTTTACTAAACTTCCTCTGATACCAACTGTAATGCCCCGAACCCAGTTACCCAGAGTCGGTGCATTATTACATAACGTTGGCATGATCACAAGAATGATCAAATCTCGAAAGACCGATTGGTTTAGTAGCCTTGGAAACACTAGATATATTCATAAGTCTTAAATTAAATCATAAAAATTAAAACCGTAACATCATCTTTTCTTCATAGTACAAACTCATATCCTTACATACTATCCCTGCAGGTCATTCATAAATTACTTCTTCACATCCTGGGAAAAATAAAACATTGAAAGGGGTGAGCTCAAATGCCCAGTAAGGATAACAATATAGCGGAAACATTCATAAATAAGAATAAACATTTAAGGCAATGTATAACTAAAACAAAATCCATTTAAACTTGAACTTCAACATGTTATGGAAAAAATGAAATCATTCCATTTACTTATTCACATGGTTATTATACTAATCAAATAATCAAATTCAATATCAATAACCACTTTCATAATTATGGAATGCATAATGCCAGACTATCATAACTACAGAGCCAAGGCCTCGTGCCAAGACTACAAATAAGATTTTGCCAAGGCCTTGTTCCAAGACACTAGTTTGTCTCATGAGACCTACCGATGCATCGAGGAGCTATAGCGGGCTCCACCCGTCAGATATTAAGTCCAGTGCATTCCCATATGAAAAGGTTTAAAAATAACATAAACATTCGTATTAAAACTGGAATATGAAATGTAAATACTTCATCCATAAACCATGAATGGTATAAAAATAACGCATCCATAGTCAATAATATCACAAAACCTTCAATACAATATAGAAGTTTTGTATCATAATAAATCAACTTCAAATAAGCATAAAATCCATCAAAGGATGTTGACATAGAAGAAATCAAAACTCTTTTTAGAGAAATATCTCTTTCTATTTTAAAATAATTTAAGAGTCATATATTTATAAAATAAAACATTTTCTTTGAAAATATTCTTATAAGCTTGTAAGTGAAGCTTCGACGATTTTATAACAGCGGAAAATAGCTCCACCCGCCGTATAAGTTAAAAAACATTCTTACCTTAATTCTGTCGAAAAGGTTAAAAAAGACCTTGTTTGGAAAACGACAGAAATATTCCTTTATAAAACTCTTATAAAAATTCAAACAAGGGTATAAATGACTTTAACCCATATTCTTGTAAATAGTAAAAAGGTTTTGAAATACATTTTTAAGAAACATGGATTTGGATGATAAAGAGATCCCAGTAGATTATTACCTATAAACAAACTCGGATAATGAAGAGATTGTGAAATAAACCTTACCTTGTACTTTTCTTTGGTTGGGGTTGGTTAACCTTCTATATAATGGTGAAATAATTGTTATTAAATTATACAATAATCATATACATTAATATGATATCATATATGATCTTTTAACATTGATTTGTTAATAATATCTTAGTATTATCGTTGTTTCGGGTGTTAACTTACTCGTTTTCTTTTATATATTTTGTTACATAAGTTGTGTTTGTCATGTATAGGTTGTATCTTAATCATATCCATAATGATATCAAGTCTTTAGATACTATTATTAATCATAAAATGAGAATTATACTTGAATGGATACGATGGGGAATGAATCTCATCGCGTTCGTGGAGACGGTAGTCCGTACGTATGCACGAGCGAAAATATCATTCTTTTGATATTAAAATAATATATAATTGTATGGTATATCATATTTACAGAATCATTATCATGTTATATTTATTATTTACATGAGTTACACATCATTATTATACCCATCCAAATAATAATTTATTGAATAACAATTACACCACGACGTGGAGACGGTAAGCCGTACGTACGCACGTATGGTGACATGTTATTCAAAGGATGGATAGAGTACTTAATATCGGTGTACCATATTTATAATAACATCACAGTATATATAAGATACTGGAGTTATTATTTTATAATGGTAATAACAAAGAAGGAAGAAGTGGAAGAAGAAAGGAACTTGGAAAAGGGTGGTGAAATCATTACCTCTTCTTCGGGTTCTTCCTTTTGATTTGATCAAAAGGGATCTTAGGTTGGATTTATGACTAAAGGAAGGCCTCTAGGATGAAGTGAGGGAATTTTAGAGAGTATTTGGGCAGAGTTTTGCAAAGAAAAAAGGCTTTGAAGGTGTGAATTAATGAGAAGGGGGATTACCATTTTATAAGAGGGGTGAGGGGCATCTTTGGAAAAGCTAGAAATATTATTTTATAATAAATTCATATTCGGTTTCTAAGGGATCCAAAGTAAATTATTTAGAATTTAAGGTGGGGATGGGTCGAAAACCACTCAACCAATAGAATTTAGACAGGTTTGGGTTACTATATTAACCTTATCATTAAGTATTAACTCTTAGTTAATTAGTTTCACTTTTACAATGTCTCTTTGTATTTTTATATTATATGGTTCATAAACTTACTCTATACATCCAAGAGACTCCCAAGTGCACCATTAATGATACACCTATCATTATATAATTCTATTGGCTGATCCTTAGATTTTTAGGAATTTAATATCAATTCATAATATAATATTTGTTTTAAAAACTCTTTTATGTCAATTTTGACACTATTCAATAATTGATTATTGTAAAAACTATAACAGAATGATTGCTTCTAAAAAGGTTAATTAAATAATTTATAACATGTCATATTAACCTATAAAATTATTTTAATCCATAAAAAGTCTCAAATTATCTTTATTTGTGTATCTACAATATCAATCATTTTAATTTTTCACTATTATGGTAATTACTGTATCACTATTGTGTCATAAATAAATTAATTTATTTAATGTCTAAAAATTATAAATAAAATACAATTATGTATGAAATATTTTTATCTTTCTAATGAATATTTATAGTTTAATATCCAACATATATAACCCTATTTAAAAATTGTTTTTCTAAAAGATATATGCTAGTGTTATTTTTGTATTCATTTTAACATAATTAAAATAAAGTGTCCCTATCACTTACAAGTGGCACCATGGGCTCCAAAAATCGACCCAAAGATTTCCATGGTCGGACATGTATCAACCAATAAGGTTATGACACGTTTTAGGGTAATTTTTTATTATTATAATATTATTTTTTAACCCTTATTTACCGGATTTACCCTTTAACCATGGTAAATAAAATATTTACCGAAGTAATTTTTCAAAATTTCTAAAAATAAAAGTTACCTATTTACACAAATTGAAAAAAATCCTGATTCCAAATATGGAATCCATTTTTCCAAATTCCAAACAAAGAAGTGATAGAAATTAATTTAAAATTAATTCCCGCTGTCAAAACAAAAAGCGTGTTTTTAAGATATAATAACTATCAAAAGATAGATACTTGTTTATGTTCAGTTTAATTGTGAAATTATGTCCAATGACCAACATTGTATTAAATGGTAAAAATATATTCTAAATATACTTTAAAACCACTCAAATTCATAATTTATCGCTATTAATTATTTTGATTAAAAAAGTTGTTTTTAATTAAAATTTAATAATTTTCACTATTCATCAAAATATTAAAGTTATCCGAAAAGTACCAAAATTTCACCTTAGGATAAATTAGATACTACAAATCCAAAAATGAATTCCATTTTTCTGAGATAAAATCTCTAAAATTTTAAAAAGTAGGTATTACTATTCATAACGGCTAGTTTGATCGGTTGTGGTGTGTTATAACTCGATGTTGTGTACCACACACGCTATTGCATTATTCAAAGAGAAGCGTACCGTAGAAGATTGGGGTGATACAAATAAATAGAAAAAAAATAAAAAATTAAAACGTTTAAAAATATTAAATAAAAATAGGGGAATAAAATAGATTGATTTTAAAAGAAAAATATAATATAATTCTCCCAATGTAAATGTAAACAAAAAATCCTGAATAAAAATTAGATTATTGAATAAACCCTTAACTTGTATTTTTTCTAAGTTAAATGCATTCCAAACTCCAATATAATAAAAATATATTAATTATTTAATTAATTAAGAAGATTTTTCAGTTTTATTACCTTTTAAAAATCCCTTTTATTTAATTTATTACAATGTCTTATATAGTTACTAAATCGATTATTTTCATGTTGAATTTTTTGAGGATGTTTGGTTCATAAACATAAAAAAACATTGGTAGGTTGACCGTGTCCAAATGGTTATTTAATCCATAATCTCCTAAATAGTATCCTTGTCATATATATATATATATATATTATACACATTCCATACAATTTTATAACCAATTATGAAAGTATTTCTTGATAAATTTAACATGTCGCTTCCTGGAGATGTTGTTCTGTTTGTACTCATGAATGATCTTTCAATTTCCATAATTTATAAAAATTAAATGAAATAGATAAAGTTCTAATTTTAAATAATAATATTATAAGTTTCATATTTATTCATTAAATCTATCCTTTTTACCATCTATGAAAATCTGAAATTAAAAACTAATCACATCGCTTCGTGGAGCTGGTAGTCCAAACGCATGCACAAGCAAACATTATCATTTTCAAATGGTTATAATGGTAAGAAGTTATATAAAATATTATCTTTAGAAAAGAAAAACTATTTCATAAAATATTATATATTCATTTTATATATATTTATAAACATTCATGTTAAGTGGTGATAAAAAATTAAATCCATCTCTTCATGGAGTTACTAGTACACATGTACGCACAAGAGATGTTTTCATTTCCCATAAGATAGAAAAAAGACCAAAGAAGGTTCTAAAATAAACATAATAAAATTTAAGTGTATATAATATACTTATATTATTATATAATCTTGATTATTATAGGTTTTAATGAGGTATAAAAAGAAATAAACATGAAAGAACCTAGTTAGAAATTATATCTCTACATTGGAAAACCTCCTTTGGTTTTCACCTTAAGCCTTAATAGGTTGGTATTTTGGGGAGACCAGGACCTCTGGGATGTGATTAGGATATATTCTAAGTGGTTTTTTTATTAATTGGTAAATATATACAGCTAAAAAGGTGTCAATAAGTGATAATAAGATGTTCCCTTTTGTAAGTGAGGGGTGGCACACATGTGAATATCCATAACTTTAAATTAATATAAATGTCTTACTAACATGAAAGTGAAACCAAATTTATTTATTTAGAATATAATATTATTATTAATGAACATAAAATCATCCAATAAAATTTAGACATGTTTTTATATTATATCTCTTATTTTTTACCTCCTTGTAAACTCTAAACCATTACTATGGTGATATTTGTTTTCCATAGTTTCAATTCATTGAAACCAAAACTAAAATTGACTTCATTAAAAAACATGAAACTATTTATTCCAAATATGAAACCATTTTCTAATACTAAATTTCTATAAATGTTAAAATTTAAATTCAAAACATGTACGTGTATCATGATGAAAAAAATTAAAAAAATTCTTTTTTAAGAACAAAAATGACTTTATACCAAAATCATAGAAAATATTAATTCTTATACAAATAATTTAATTATGTTCAATAAAATAGGAATAATTATGATTTAAAACTAAAATACATTCTTGTGAATATTTTTTAGAATAAAATACCAAAATAGTTTTTATTTCTATAAAACAATTACTCAAATATCAAAAAATGTCATTCATAGATTTATAAGTTCAATAATATATTTTTAAATGATTTATATTACATATTAAATATATGTTTGGTATTTCATAAAATTTTCACTACTTATTATTTCAATCTTAAATCATTATGATGATGTAAAAGTGAAAATATTTAGAATATAGATATTTTTCACTATTCACCCAAAAATCAAATTTTTCATAAAAAATGTTGACAGTCCATCATAAGTCAATCTCAATGTGTTGAATCTAAAAATAATTTCCATTTTATCAAATTAAATTTCATAAAACTATAAATTATTTTTTTTAATAAAATCATGAATAAAATATTTTCTTCCGAAATAGATTGTATGTAGCAATTGTTTTGATTCGACAACTATAAAAGGTTCTAAGATATTACACTATTTTATCCCTCTAAAAAATTAGTATTATTTTGTGTCGAATTTATTCTCCTCCTTTGAAAATTAAATAAAAATCATTTTGGAGGTCTGGCTTCTACATATCAGTAAGTGGTAGGGGAAGGATGAACCTAAATTTTTAGCTTTAATTCATAAAAATGCACCTTTTGTAATGATTTGGTGAAGATATATGTAACAGGTTCCATGGATCCAACAAACTCATGATTCACATCACTTTTTCCCAAATTATCTTTGATGAGATGATATCCAAGATCAATTTTATTTTATATAGAGTGTTGAACCAAATTCTTTGAATGATCTATAACACATTTATTTCCATAAGAAATGCATAGTAGCTTCTTAACCTTATCGATAAAGTTATCTAGTTGAAACTAAAACCATTTTATATGGGCATAAAAATGATTTTATACTATGTAAATATATTAGTATTTTCTCAATACCATTGTAATTTTCTTATTTAAATATCATTCCACAAAATTAATTTCCAGAAAGAATGTACCACCTGAAGTGGACTTCCATTAAAAACAATCTCCAATCCAATCAGTATTTATAATTCCTTATAAATTTAAATTTAAACCAGTCATACATATCAGGAAAAATTTAATGGATCATTGATTTATCAAAAGATTCCCTTGGATATAAACATGTGATACACATTGGGATAACTTTGAAATTTGGTACATTATGTTATAAAAAATACTATGTTCTGTCTGAAAGCTGTTAGATGGAGATGGTTTGTAATTAGTTTCCCATAATCTAGTTTATTTACATTATTTCTATCCATATATTTAGGTAGATTATTTCCAATGGATATGAATATACTTTTTTTGTTTTTTATAATATTTGTACTCATTTTTTATCAAATATTCTATTAAATTTTTTCTCTTAGGTGAAAATTAGTTGTTTCATTATTAGAAGAATATTGTGTTACTATTTCCAAATTCATATGATGTTTTATAGATTCTAAAAGTACTAAAAATCATGTCTTATCTATGAATATAAGGATTATAGTTGATTTTATTCTATATAATTACTTTATAAAATCATGTAATAATTTTTGATGACTTGGATTGAGGAATCTCGAGTCTATCAAATGAAGTTTTATGGATGGTGGAAAAAATGAATTTTATTGATAGAGATCATTATATAGAGAGATATGAACATTAACAGATGGAAATTATAGATATAATTGGTTAAATGGGAACTATAAAGAGTAACTATAATGATTTTATCAAAATAAATTTTTTGAATATATCATATGATTTTTTTCTAAACAAGGGAAATATTTTGTTTGTGAACAATGATCGCTAGATGAAAAAATATGAAGATTAATATACATAAATCCAAGGGTTAATTACATGGGTGGGAGTCAAAAAATGTATATATTATGAGTTTATATGAAAAACTTGTGTGATTCTATCAGATATATTATCACTAGATGGAGGAGGTCAAATAAAGAAGATTTGAAAAAAGAATCTGTGAATGAAGAAGAAACGAATAAAGAAGAGATAGATAAAGCAGCTATGGATGAAGCTCCACTAGATGGATAAAATTTATTTGTCCATAAGATAGAGAAACTATATTGTGGAAACCTATGAAAATAATTTTATGGCTAAATATTAAGTTTACTATATGACAAAGCATATGAATATCACAGGACAGAGAATTTCTAGATATAGAAGTTGTTAAGAAGAAATATTGGATTGAGATGTTCTAAAACATTTCTTGATAGAAATGCCGATATTTTTATAATATGTTATCCTTGTGATTATGTTGATAAATCAATTAAAAGATTTTAAATATCACCAACATTTGATTAAAGCCAAATAATGAATTTTTAATTTTATCATTTCAGAGATTGTGGAGTCATTCAAACAAAAAATATGTGTTGTGTACGAAATTCAGATTTCCATTTCATGGTTTTTCCTTTTTTGGGTAAAGAATTCGTATATAAAATTTTATATTCTGGTTGTGAATTTATATTAATAATATAATATTTCTAATCATTGAGAGATCCCTTCTTAAGGAAAAATATTGAGAAGATTGGAACATCAAATTTTTAGGATGCTTCTAGAAGACCAGTACATCATATTCTAACTTAAGTATTTCTAAATAAAGAGGATCCAATAAATAAGAAACGAACTATGGATTTATGGATAAAAAAGAACCAAATAGGGGATTTCAAGATAGAAAGGAACCAGGAAATGAAATTTCGGTTAGAGTTTTTCATGAATAACATTCAATGATCTAATATTGCATTAGCTCTGAGGAAGAAACAAATATTTTAACTAGTGGGAACTAATTATATTTCCTATCAGGAGAAAAAATGAGATTCATAGGAGTTATCTCATTTGTATTCAATAATTTTATTTAACATATATCTGTGGATTAACAATATTCAACATGACATGGACTAGGTACCCACATTGGGACCAAACCATGTAAAAACATGTGTTATTTTTTTTATTTACTTATCATTATATATGAGTGAGTTTGATTTATAAAGTAAATTTGAGAGGATAAAAAAAATTTACAAGTTATATACGTTAATTTTAGGACAATGTAAATTTTATAATATTCACATTGATTAACCCCCCCCCCCTTCTTAGTGCTTCACATATTCTTAGAAACTGCAATTATTGTTTGAGGTCGGTTCCCTATATTAGATACATATATTCATATCATAGATAATCTTAACTCATTGAATATAAGAGGTATTCCTACCTTTGAAGAAAAATATTATCATGGATTGAAAAATATAATGATACCCAATCTTTTGTCTATTAGTATGGAGTTGACTTATGCCACTACTATAGGGTTTCCAAACAAGAAGAAGTATACCCCTATTTCATTTAATATCAAATAGAATATTAAATTTGATAGAAAATATTATAATTTTATTATAATGGCCTTATTAATTATGTTTATATGGAGGATATGGGTCTCAAAATAGTGAAGGAAATATGGAAAAAACATGAAAACAATATTCAAGGGGAATGTGAAATTAAAAGAATCTAAGTACTAAATCGGTAGAATCAATTTCAAATATATCAGGATGGTGGAAGAAGAATATATTGATGATTACTTCACCTGGGTTAATAAAAATGCAAACAAAATTATAATATTCAATGATTTCTTTGAAGATTCAAATATTGTTAAAAATTTAGGAGAATATTTCCAGAAATTTTTGATCCTAATGTCTCTATATTAGAGGATAGGGATAAATTATTCAGTGATGAACTATATAAAATGATTATTTTATATTAAATAAGAAAATAACCATCATTAAAACATAATGTTAAGGATTAGATTACCATTTAAGCTCTAAGGAAGATGAAAAATTCATAAACTAGAACATGAGGTAATAGGATACAGTGAATCAATAGATAATGAAGGAAATTATAAAGATAATTATAGTATTATGACCCTTGTATAGAGAAATTACTGATAATTTAGAGGTAATTATAATGGAAATATCTAATAAAATGTTTTGAGAGTGATAGGATCATACATTTTTCTATAAACTATCCAAATAAGAAAATTGAAGAATATGATTATGATGATTATGAAGAAAACCCTCAAAAGGAAAAGGTAGTGTAAAACTTATAAGAAAGATAATAAATCCATAAAAATTAATAAAAATGTTACCATAAGGAAAAAAGTAGTATATTGAGTAAAATGGATTTTTATTACTCTACTTCCAATTGTTCAATGGAATATTATGTTCTGGACATGTTCAAAATCTTCATAGATCATGTTGAGAAATATGAAGACACTTCAAACACTGAAATAGATGAAGGGGTATAACATTATATGGATCATATATTGAGATTATAACTTATGTAATTTCTTTATAAAAACACAAAACTCAAGAAATATAATAAATCTTTTAAGAAGGAAAGTGAAAAAAATAATGAGAAAGAAGAAGATTTTATCAAAAATGAATAATTGTTGTAATATCCTTAACATCAAGTGAGGTACATTATTCTATAAATTCTGGTTTAAATACCTTTAATTTTGTTAATTAAATGTTTATCAGCTGAATTAGGAGGCTCCAGGGAGTTATCAGGGTTTGGGACCTAAAATAGGGGAAACTGTCCATCCATTGCATGTTACACTATTCGATCATGGTTAATAGTAATCATGCACTCCAACCATGCTTTCCTCGAGGAGGGGTCAATAGTTTTAAGAAACCATGTAAGGTAGATGTAATAACTATACTGTCTTGGATAGATCCATCCCACATAGTCATTGCAGGGTTTTTCAAACACTTCGGTCTCCCTAGGTAGTTGTGCATCAAGGCCCCCCTCTTGAACAGAGTGTGGCACACAGTCGGTACACTGTTTGGCCAACCATGAGACCAACCCATATACCCCATTAAAAGTGGGATTTTAACTTTTTCCCCCTATATATAATTAAGTGTTCTAACTTTATATTATTCTCCATTCTTCCTACAATAACCCTAGTGAAAAACCAAATCACCCTAGATATCCCAAGGGTTGATCTTCTTCATTTCTAAGCAATTTGGAGAACTGTTGGGTACAGATCAAGTCTCTGAGTAATTCTAACACTCTTCTTCCTTATCTTTTCTTGTATTAGTGATTATGTAGACGTTATTATTCACCCAAATCCCAAAATCCCTCTTTTTGACGTAGATATTATGTTGTGACTTTAAATGGTTCTCGAATTTGAGTAAAGGCTATGGTTGATCATTTCGTTATCTTTGAAATCATGGTAGGTGGTCTACAAGTTATATTCTAGAGCCTTGTAGTAAAATTCATGTGTATTTTATTGTCAACTTCTTCCATTGGGATGTACACTTGGTTTTACCATGGTTTAAATAATGAATTAATTGGTTGATTGACAAATTTAACCCCTCATAATTCATGTGGGTTGCGTTATGGTTGAATAGAATAGGATAGAGCATATCGATGGGGTGGGTAATATTCATGAAATTGGTATTGGGTTATTATTAATGAATTTTAAGTGTTTAAAATACCAAACCTAAGTGGTTATGTTGATCATGTTAACATGATTAGATAAAGTAAATATATTAAATTTGTGTTTAAAAGTTTAACTAGAATTTTGTAATGAAATTGATATTAATTTCATTTAATTGACTACATGAAAGAAGGGTAGTTTGGTATAATGTAAATGGGATGATATAGATATGAAATTAAAATGATAAATATATTAATGGGTTATGTTATTAATATGATTTAGGTATTTAATGAACTATGAATCATGAATGTTATGTTTATTAGTTTTTTATGGTTTTTGAAATGGTATAAGTGGAAAATGGTTAAAGAATCATGTGCACATGGATTGGTGTTCTGTGGGGTATCTAACTATGTCCCACTGGTCAGGTTAGACTAAGGATCTAAACCCCACCCCTATAATTTATGGATTAGGGAGTTGTACTGAGTGTCTATTCCTATAATGGATAAATTCTATGAGACCACATAGACTGAGGCTCTAAGGTAAGTGTGATGTAATTGTTTGTGAAATTGTTTCCCTTATGAGATTGGGAAGTTGACTTAACCCCTGATGATTATTAGTTTTTTGGAGTAGGCTATAGAGTAAATGATGAAATGCATAACCCATGGTACAAATGATGAATATCTTTTAAGTGAATAATAGTGATTAATGGAAGTTCATCTTTTTTTCATACTTTTTCTACATACATACACTATCTGTTTGGACGAGTTATTTTTTAGACATTGATGGTGGTGGACAACTGAGTTGTACTCAGACCCTGCTTGAGCCGCCATTGGGTAACTGAGTAGAATTTATGGTTTTAGGTTAGGAAAAAGGGGAATTCTCTATGATAGATGGTTGATTTGGGTGTGGGAGGTGCAAGGATGAGGGATCATAAATCAGATACTGGACCCATTTTGGGGAATATTCTATTTGTATTTATTTTTAGTTTTCTTGCACGTGGCACTGTATGACATGACATAGAATATTTACCATTGGTTGTGGAATTATACCAAGTTTTTTGAATTTGTTGGTAATTTATTTTATTTTTTATTTTTTATTGATTATTTTATTTCATGTTTTATCTATTGTGTCTTACTCGAATAAAGAGGGTATAGTCTCCCCATGTGATCTATTAGACCCTCACTAATAGTCTCTAGCCTCTGGTGTATGGGGAGGTGCACATATGTGGCAACAAGACATGGGGAACCAGTTTACTGTCCTTCGGGTTGGAAACATTACAAAGTTGTATAAGAGATCTTTTATTTTCTTTGTATTAATATTTAAAAATGGTATATGGGAGACAAGGAAGTTTCTGGACTTGGAAATGAGAAAATCCATGGGAGTCACTAACCCATTTATGGGGAAAGCCTAGGTAACCCTGGGTGGGGTTATTTTTATTGATGTGTGTGTATTATTGTTGAATGATATTTAACTACTGGGTGATTAAATTGTTTTGTGATGTGACTATTTTATGATATTTTTATCATGGATTAAATGGAATGAGGTTTTTCATACATACATAATTTTAGGAAGATAGGGACGTAAGTGGAATGCCTCATGGTTTGAACACACTAGAAGGATGTGGGCAGAATGAAGGATAGAATGCATTTAATTTTATTTACAAAAATTTACAATGTGGTGTCTAATAAATATTATGTAAATAGGTAAATTTTAGGAATGGTTAAAGAATATTTCCAAATGAAAAATCTCGAATGAGTAAAAATTTAGGTTTTAATAATTTGTAAAGATGTAAATGTTACTAAAAGATAAATATTTACTTTGTGAATGTGGAATCAGTTAAAAGAGATTCTTAATGAAATGGGATTGTGATTTTGTGAGTTGGTTTACCCATGTTGACCATGACCTATAGTGGGGATGGCTGAGGGTATTGATTGGGGTGTGACAATACCCATTGAGATAGTGTATATAGAATTTGTTTTTTATGGATATTGAAGAGCCTTATTTAGTAAAAACTGTAGAATTTTTAACTTCTGTATTATTAAATGTGTGTTTGGAATTTTAGAGATGTAATGGGGCCCAAGGTGGGTCATGTCGAGTATGTTGGATCTGACTAGAGAATTTCAGTTTCCGCACCCTATAACTTTTTTTAGAGATGGAGATCTCGAGGAATCGGTGTTCTAGATAGAGCACATCCAGAAAATTTTGGATCACGTAAGGAATCTTCCTAATAAGAGACTCATGTTGTCTGATTATATGTTTCAAGGACCGGAAAAGAGATGGTGGGATATTATAGTTTAGATTCAGCGGGGTGAGGGTTTGTTATATAAATATTTCCAGGAAACATTTCTGAAAAATTTCTATCTAGAAAAATTAAAATAAAATAAGGATATGGAGTTTATGAGGTTTACCGTGGGACTATGTTAGTGATGGATTATGTTGGCCACTTCACTAACTTAAAACCCTTTGTTCAATCACTATCATGGAATGAGTCAACTATAGATAGAAGTTTCCTTAATATACTGATACATTATATTAAGTCACTGGTTAATATATTTCATTTATATAGGTTTGATGAGGTGGTGGATCATGTCCTTGTTTAAAAAGGGAACATAGAAGAGGCTTCTAGTTGTGGGAATTTGGTTCTAGATTGACAAACATTTAGTGTGACTTCTGATGGTAGGAACAGTCATTTTGAGAGTTTTTATTGGGACATTGGGGTACAAAGTGGTCAGTGAATATGACTATACTCTCAAGGTAGTGACGAGGTGTTTTTCTATCAATGTGATAGGTTGGGACACATGCGTGGTCAGTACCCCCAACCGCTAGTTGAGTGTTGAGTGTACAACGGGATGGGAAATGTGCAGCGGTAATATAGGAACCCTTGATAGCTAGTTAGTGATAGAGGATTAAGGCCAATGTATAGTGCAAGAGGGAGGTTAGTTACCCCATATCAGGTAGGCAGTAGTAGTTCTACTGGTTGTACCATTGAGGTTGGAATACATGGTACTCCATGATGAGAGTGTCTATATACAAATGGTGGTATAATACATGGAATTTAGACCGGATCCTATGGTAGAGGGTCATTTAATCTTTATGTAGTTCATCCTACACTTGGAGGTGATGAAGATGGACCATCAACAGTTTGATGTACTATTCTTATAGATTATACACTTTCTAGAGCTTTTTTTATACAGGTTACTCGCATTCTTTTATATCTTCTCAGTTGTTTGTTATGTTTGGCCTAGAACTGGAACATTTGTGTGGGTTTGTTTCAATTGATACACTACCAGGAGTATAATTAAAGAGTATCTAGCAATGTAAGGTTTTTTCCCTTGATGTTTGTGGGTACCATTTTTTCTGGGACTTGTTTGTTCTTGAGATTTCAGGTTTTGATCAGATTTTGGGAATGGATTGAATAGTTTTGTATCAAGCCCTTATTTTTAATTACCATCATAGGGTAACATTCATTTCCGTAAAGGTAAATACTTATGAGCACTTTGGGAAATTGGATATCTAAGCAGGTCGTGCAGGTCCAGTCTGTTAGCAGTTGGGTGAGCTCATAGCCCAAGTGGCTTGTATTATGCTTTATTGTGGGGGAGTAGAGCATATTGTTCTAACTCTTGTGGTAGATCAGTTTCAGGATGTGTTTCCTAGGGAATTATTGGTGATAACACATGAGAGAGTTTTTGAGTTCACGGTAGAGTTGTTTCTGGGTGAAGAAAGAGTTTATATTTTTTCATATATAATGGCACCAGAAGAAATCCATTAAATTAAAACATAGTTTGGGAATTTGATTATAAAAGGTTTATTCATCTGAGTATTTCACGTTGGGAATCTCCAGTTCTATTTTCCATGAATTTTGATGGTATTTTTTGGTTGTTTGTATATTATCAACGTTTGAATTGGATGAAGGTTAAGAATTTATACCCTCTTACCAAAATAAATGATATTTTTTACAATGTGAAAGGTGATTTTGTGTAATCTAAATTTTTTTTGATATTAGGTTATCATTATATGAGGGTGAGACCTTATGATATACCATGTACTACTTTCATAATAAGGAATGGTTTATATGTGTTGTTTGTGATGCCATTTAGGTTTAACAACTCACCAACAATGTTTATGGCCCCATCAAATTGAACCATTCACCTGTATCTAGATCAGTTTGTATTTTTGTTTGTTTATGACCTCTTGGTGTACTCTAAGACTCATGGAAATAATGAAAAACATCTTGAAATCTTCTTGAGTACACTATGAGATCATATTCTATATTCCATGCTATCCAAGTGTCATTTATGGATTGATAAGGTAAACTTCTTCGATCACATAATCTCTATGGAATGTGTTTCTGTGGACCCAAAGAAAGTGCATGTTGTTGTATCTTGAGAGCATTGTATGAATTTCTTTGATGTCCAAAGTTTTCTAGGTTTGGCGGGATATTACTGAAGGTTCGTCAAAGACTTTTACTATTTGGAAGCACTACTCTCGATCTTGACCTGGATGGGAATCAAGATTGAATGGTCTGGGGTATGTTAGAATGCTTTCCAGTAGTTAAAGAAGTGGTTAACTACAACATTGTTCTTGATCTTACCTATGCCAGGTAAGAAGGATACCTTATTTTCTATTCATCTGATATTGGTCTTGGTGATGTTTTTATGTAGGATAATCAGGTTGTTCCGTATAGGTCATGATAGTTGAGTCCTAATGAATGAAATTACCCTATTCATGAACAATAATTAACCATGGTGGTTTATACTTTAAATTGTTCGAAGTATTACTTTTTGGGAGATAGTTTTACTATGTTACTGATCATAAAATCATGTATTACATATTTTTCTACTGTGATTTGAATATTTGGCGGTGGAGATTGGTTGAGTACATGCAGTGCTTTTATTTTGAACCTCTATATAAAATGGAAAAAAGAAATAGTGTTTTGGATTCCATTATCTAGAAGACTCAAAACCAACAAGTTCATAAATCCAGTTTCGAGTATAGGATGATGGTTTTTTTACCAATATTCACTTAGAGGTTCAGCATAGATAAGGGAAGATGAACCTTACAACCTTGTTAGTTTATTCCTCCCTTATAATCCAAATCAAGGCAAGACAATATAAAGATCATTAATGTTTTTAATTGAGGGAAATTATTTATGGTGGGGTTCTTCCTTCCGGTTGTACTACTGGGGAATTTGATATCATTTATGTTTGTGGTCAAGTTATCATGCCTACATGTATATAGGGAGAGTTGATGCGTGAGGTCCATGAATCAAACTGGGTGGTGCTTCCAATCTTAACCAAAATGTATCAAGATATTTATAGGTAGTTTTGGTGTCTAGGGAAGAATAAATAGGTTTCAAGTTTCGTGTCGTGATGCTACACCTATCAATAGATAATGGTTCTAAATCAATAACGGAGTGTCTTGTTACAATAATTTCCCATTCTGGAATGGAAATAGGATAATGTGGTTATGGAATTTCTTTTGGTACTTATAAGGATATATTAAATGAATGATGTGATCTGGGTTGTTGTGAATTAGTTGACCATGGTGAACTATTTCTTACTGATTTGGGATACCTTCACTATTTATGAGTTGGTTGAGTTGTACATTCGGGAAAGAGTATGGTTACATGGGGTTCCATGAACTATAGTTTCAGATCATGATTCTTATTTTACTTCCTGATTTTGGAAAGGGTTACATAAGGCACTTTATACCTAGGTGTTTTTGAGAATTTCCTTCTAGCCACAAATAGATGAGAAGTTACAAAGTTCTAATCAGGTGATAGGGGACATATATGTGGCATGGGTCCTAGACATTTGTGGATCGTGGGAGAGGAACTTATAACATTTTGAGTTTTCCTTCAACAATAGTTACCAGTATAAGATTAAGATGGAACCTTATGAGACTCTCTATTGTAGGTCATGTATATTTCCATTATGTTGGATGGAGGTAGGGGAATCATAGTTTTTGCGACTGAGTCTTGTGTAGGAGATGTTGGAACAATTTCAGTTTATTATGAAATCTATTACTATGTCTTATAGTAGGTAGATTTCATATGTTGATCAATGTTAACAACCTATTGAGTTTATGGTGGGTGATTGTTTGTTCCTTCAGGGGTTTCAAATTTTGGTTCACCATCATATTTGGAAATAGGGTAATTTGCGTCCCAGATATGTGGGGTTGTTTGATATCTTGGAGAGGATCAATCTGGTGGCATAACGACTAGATATTCCATAATGGTCTAGTGGGATTCCTGAAATTTTTCATGTGTCATAGATTCGATAGTATCTCCCTGACCCATATCATGTTATTGATGTTAATGATGTTAACTGCGAGGCTGATGCAACCTTTAAGGATCATCTGGTTTGTATTGTGGGTCATAGTGAGAAATTATTGTAGAGAAAAACTATGTGTTTGGTTTGGTTTTTGTGGTATGATGGTAATTTTTAGTAAGAGACTTAGTATAAGGAGATGAACATGTGGGACTACTAGTCTAATCTCTTTTCCTCGGAAACTCAGTGATGATTGGGAGAGCGGCTCGAGGATGATCCATTAAAAGGTGGGGAGGTTGTAAGATCGTAGACTTCTAGTGAGGTATATAATTGTTTAAATTATGGTTTAAATATCTTTAATATGTTTAATGAAATTTTTACTAAGTGACTGAGGAGTCTTGGGGTTTCATGGGGTTTCTAGACACAAAATATAGGGGAAAGTGTCCATCTATTTCATGTTTCACAATTGGAGCATAATTTGTAGTAATCATGTGTTCCATATGTCTATTCCTAATAGAGGGGTACACTACTTGATGAAACCATGCAAGGGAGAAGGAGTAACCATGAGATCATATATAGATCCATCCAACATGGTCATCATATAGTTTTTCAAACCATTTTGTCTCTCTTGGTATCCATAAGACCTGGTCCCTCCTCTTAGATAAAGGGTGGTGCACAATTGGTGCACCGTTAGGCCCACCATGTAGCCAAACCGTGTGTCCCTTTAAAAGCAGGATTTTAACTATTTTCCCTTATAGTTAAGTATGTTTTGTAACTCATTATTCTCTTCCATTCGTCCCCAACATCCCTTGTAAATAAATTAATCACCATATACTTCCAGAGGGGTGATCTCCTTCATTTAAAAACTATTTGGAACATTATTGTGTGCGGATCAAAGATCGGGGTGAATATAACTCTCCACTCCCTTATATGGTTTCTGGATTATGGATTTTATAGTCTTTATTTTTCTCCAAAATCCCTAAAAACACTTTTTCCATCGTATCTAAGGTTAGGGATTCAAAGGGTTCTCGAATACGAGTCAAGGTCTAAGGTTGAGCTTACGATTGTCTTCAGTATCGAGGTATGTGTTCTACAAGTTATATTATGTAGTCTTGAAGTTAAATTCATGTTAATGTGAATTTTATCTTGTGTCATTAGGATTTCCTCTTGCTTTTCCCATGGTTGAGATAATGAATTAATTTTTTTCCTGAAGAATTTGACCCCTCGTGATCCTGATGGTATGTGTTGAGGTCGAATAGACTGGGATAGAGGCTACCCATTGGGTGTACCATATTCGTAAACGTGGGATTGGGTTATTATTTACAATTTTAAATGGTTTAAGAGATCGAACCTATGTTGTTATGTTTTTTATGTTAACATGGGCTGATATTTGAAATATATGAATTTTTTTTAGTAGGTTAACATGAATTATGAAATGAAATTGATATTAATTATGTTTAATTGATTACCAGACATAAGGGGGTGTTTAGTTTAATTTTTATGTGTTAAGTGAGATATGAAATATAAATGGTAAATGTGTTAATGTGTTAATGAATAAAAATAATTTATGTATTTAATGAACTATAGATCGTGAATTTTATGTATATTATTTGAGTATGGGTTGTGAAATGGTGTATGTGGTAAATGGTTCAATAAGAATGTCAACATGGAATGGCGGTTTTTATGGTATTGAACTTGAGGATCTACTCTCGTGAGTCGAGTTGGACTTAATCTCTAAACCCCACCACTATAATGCATGGGTTGGGGAATCGAACTGAGGATCTATTCCCCTAATAGTTGCGTTCAATTATACTACATGGACTAAGGCTCCAAGGTAAGTGTGATGTAATTTTTTAGGAAATGATTTCCCTAGTGAGATAGGGAACTTAACTTATCATATTATTCATAGTAGTTGTTCATAATATGTGGTAGAGAAATTGATTAAATGCCTAAACCATGGTACAAATGATGAAAATGGTTTAAGTGAATAATGTTAACTAAGGGAACCCAATTTATATTTTGTTTATCTTTCCATACTTTGACTACATGAATACACTATATGTTTGGCCTAAATATTTTATAGACACCATTCATGGTGGCCTATGGATTTGTACTCACACCTTTATCAGGCAATCATTGGGTACCAAAGCATATATTGTGGTTTCAGGTCAGGACAAGGGAAAAGGCCCCATAATAGATGGTTGATTTGGGCATGGGATATGCATTGATGAGGGATCCAAATATGGAGTCAGGACCTATTATGAGGATTCTTTTGTTTGTCTTTATTTTTTATTTTCTTAGACATGGAAGTGTATGAAATGACATAGCATGTTAATCATTTCTTGTGGGATTGTACCAAGTTTTTGGAATTAGTTGGTAATGTATATAATTGTTTATGCTCTATTGTTTCCTTTTTATCATGTTTTATCTAGTATGGATTACTATGATTCATAGGGTTTAGTATCCCTACATGATCTATTAGACCCTTACTACTATTTGGTTGCCTTTATCATACGGGATTCTCACCTAAGGTCATGTGGTGACCCGAATATAGGCACCAGTTTAGTGGCCTTCAGGTTTGGGATGTTACATGTGTACACGGTGGAAAATAAAAACCTCTAGATGGATGTTTCAAAATAAGGTAAAGTGGTAAAAATATTGATTGAAAATTATTTATAATTTATATGAGTTATTTAATACATAATCAATATATCTTGCGGTTGAAAATATTTTGAAGAATAAAAAATATAATTAGAAGAAAAATTCATAGGGGATAGTTGATACATATGAACCTCTTAAAAGAACTCATCCAAAAAATTAGGTGAAATCATCATTAATTAAACTTAAAATTACATATGATTTTACAATCCATGAATATTGAATAAAAAAGAATGGAACATCTTGTATTGAGAAATGATTTGATAAATACATCACATCAAAAGAAGATAAAAATAATTTCTAGAATAATGGTTTCCCACACCAAGTAAATCATATTTTTTTACGTATGTTGAATCTTAAAAAATGTTTCCCAAGTAAAACCCATAATTTTATAAAATTTCAAGGTTTAACAATTATTTTTTGAATTTTGATATATTCATATACAAATAATTTAATTTTTAGAAATACATGTCAATCCATGAGAGTAGGAAATAACTGATGGCGAGAAACAATGGAATAAAAGGAAGCAACTTCATGAAGTTAAAGGAAGAATAAAATCAAAAGGCATTAGATGTTAAAAACTCCTCATAGAAGAATTAATTTGACTACTTAAAGGAAATTTGTGAAAGGTATGATCAAACATAACACTACTATGAAGACTTCATGAAATCAGTTCTAGGGCAGGTTTCTTATATCCAAAAATAAAAGGAAACAAGGAAAAAGAATATTGAAGAAAAATCTTTTATTCTTGCGATTTATATAAATTCTAGAAACAGAAATAATGTAATGACCTTGACCCTAGTAGACCAGTTTCAGTGTCTTAATTTGTTATGTATGCATGATTATAAGGAATCAAATCATAATGGATGGAAAATATTATCTATTTTTGAAATTAATATTACATACATGTTATCCATTTTACATTGGGAGTATAAAATAAAACATAATACCAAAACATTTTAATGAACATTAGACTTGAAAACCAATTCAAATATCTCTTATTCATAACCTATAGAATAGAATCCATATAAGGGTGATCTAAAATCCTTAGTAAGGTTTATGTATAATGGAAACTATCATAAATCAATAAAGAATAATCATTATGAAAAGGTAAATTATTGAAACACATTCCAATTAATCAATAACTTGAGCATAAAATGGTTAGAATAAAATATGATCAATAGTGCCATATTAATAATCACATGGGCTTGAAACTTAACCATAAATATTATAACTTATCAAATAATAACATGATATAAAAATAATTATGGACTTCATAATTATGGACATTTTAACTATCAAGATCTATACTCAATATAGTTACTTCCATGATCAATCCTCAAGACAGTTTATGTCTGTAGGTAGAAACCCATCTGATTTATCCAACTGATTCATCTCAAGATACAACTAATGCATGATGGGGATTACATTAAACACTCCCCAGCCTAAGTAATGCATGTCCAAAACATTCATCATATATCAAATGATCAATTTAAATCATAAAAAATATTTTTTATAAAATTTCTATATTCAATAAAGGATATGAATTTATCAATATTTCCCCAATAAATCATATAACATTTAAAGTAAAAACCATATAAAAAATGGTATACGGTTTAAGAAATAATAATATCCCTTATACAAGAATATGAATATTAAAAATAGATATTATTTGTAATAAAACTAATAAAATAAAGTGACTTTTTCAAGATAAATTTAATAATCACAAAAGGAATTTAGATTGTATGATTACTTTATCCACTTGGAAATTTTTAAGTCATATCCCCTTGGATGAGATAATTTAAAGTGAAATGTAAAATACTATTAATTTTGAATAAATCATGATATCACATTTCAAAGGGGAGATATATACATCACATAAATTTGAATTGGAGCATAACAACAAATAATTCGTTGGGGCATGTAAATTGAGATGAAATATCTTACCTTAGACTTCAGTTTGGTTTAATGATCATTAAACTCATGTAAAAATGTACTAATCAAGTTAATAACTTATCAAATATCATATTAATATTTATAATATCATATATTATTCTTTTATAACAACTTATCACCCTTTCGTTAATAATTTGTCATTATTTTAATTTTTTGGGTGTTAATTTCCATGATTGTTTAGTATGTTTTGACATTTTTTTGTGCCTATTACTTAAGTAATAACTTAATAATCTAAAGAATGTAAAACATGATGTAAATATTTTATATAAATAGTATATATATATTTATAGTAATCCATAATATATAGTTATATTAAATTAAATACACTGTTTATGGACATGGTATGTCGTACATACAGATAAATGTTGTCTTCATTTTATTTTCATATTGAAATAAAGAAATGTAAATGTTATATATATATATATATATATATTATCATTATAGGATCATTTTTATTTCCTATATATCACGTATTTTTATTAAAATAAACCTTAATACATTCTATGTAAAGTGTGAGCGCATCACATTGCTTCATGAGGCGGTAGTCCTCCATAAACATGAGTGACATTATCATATTCCCATGAAATGGAAGAATAAATGTATTTTTAATATAAAAATTATAGAATCATAAAAACATCATAAACATTATATAACTTATATATAAACTATAAATAAATAATTATTCATAACCTTTAAATGTGGTAATGGAAAAACAAACTACATTGGTACGAGAGGTGGTAGTCCTCCAAACACGCGAACGATAATTCTATAACCCATTTGCTGGAACTGTGTGAAGTTTTAGGTCATACACTTAACATAAAATCATCCTATCATATGTAATAAACTGAGGTTTTTAGATGAACATTTAATAATAATAATTGTTATAGGAGGATATGGAAATAAGATAAAACTGATTTAAGGAAAACATTACCCCTTCTTCGGGTTTCCTCCTTAGGTTTGCACTAAAACCATTAAATTTTTATTTTATACCAAAAATAATACTTCTATGATGATGGGAGGGAAATTATGGAGTTATTTCTGCAAAAAAATCAATTAAAATGGGTTGAGAGGTGTGAATAAGTTGGGGAGGGAGTGCCTTTTTAGAGTTGAGGAGGAATTGTATTCTTATAAATACTCAAAAGTATTCACTATTGGGAGGTATTAATTAACTCATGTGCCTAAAAATTTGAAAAATAATGGATTTATGGGATTTTTGGTTGAGAAAAAAATCCACAACAAAATGAAACAAATATTTATCAGGTTCTTCCTAAACTTTTTTGATTCCCTATTTTTTACCATTTTGGTTTTTGTTAAGGTGGATAATTTTCTAACCTAGGTAATTTATCCATTAATTATAAATTAAAGAGAGAATAAGTATAAAATATATACCCCAAGATTCTAAATATTATATTTAAATTTTAAATATAAAAAATCCCTTTTGGTTTCGAAATAAACTTTTACAGAAGCACATATAGTGTGCAAAAACGCTATATTAATCCTAACTGCCCTATCAATGTTTTTACTATATAGGGGTAAATATGTTCAATATATAAGATAAATTGGTACATTATTGGTTAATATTAGATATTTATTAAAATTTTAAAATCTCTTTATATAATATCATATTTTTAGTAATTTTAAATCATTTAATGAAATATTATTTATAATAAAATAACATTAATGTCAATTTTGACATTATCTATTTATTTTGAATTTAAAAAAATAAATAAAATGAGGGAATTAAAATATATTATTTTCAAAATAGTGTTACATGATTTAATAATCAAAAAAATCAATGGAATAAAATTATTTACTAAATTTACTTCACTTTTAATATTCTTATTATCATTTATTTAAGTTAATTATTAAATAAATAATTACTGTGTTGGTGTTTCTCAAACATTTAATGGGACTAATTAGTTTATAAAAAATAAAAATAAATTATAATGATAAAAATATAAATTATATTCTAAAATGTATACATAAAAATAATATTTTATATTTCCCCTATCCTAAATATTTATAGAAAACAAAAGTAATAAAATAATCTTTTTTGTCTTTTTTGTTACTTAACTTATTATATAGGTAGCCTTTGGGGAATAATATCCTAATAACTCATAAAAATAGATAATAAGGTTTTAAGGGTATATATATGTCCATAAAATGTGTTTTTGACATGTTTCTATGTCAGTTTTTCCTTTATGATTAAACATTAGTCCCTCACTAAGCCCATTTTCCCTCAATCGTATTGATTAATTTTAATTATTTTCACTAATAATTATGGTAAAAATTTAATTTTTCCTTATTAAATGTTATAAATTATGATTATTTCAAATATTTAATCTAATTTTCCAAATTCAATTCACAAAAGTGGCTAAAATTATTTTAAAATTAATCTCATAGACACAATGAGAAAGCAAGTTGTTTAAGTGAAAACATTCAGAAGTTTGAAATGTTTTTATACCCAAATTAAATACTAAAATGATTATATAGACCTAAACTTTAATAATATATTTAAAATTTAATTAATTAAACTTTAAAACCAATTTAAAAAATAATTTAACCATATAAATTATTTAACTAAAAAGTCTGTTTTCAATTAATATTCAATATTTTTTATTATTTATCAAAAAATGAATCTTTTCAGAAAAATACCAAAAATTCGCTCTAATATTATTTTGATAATATGATTTCAAAAATGAATGTTATTTTTCAAAAAACATTTATACAAGTGTAAAAAATTATTTTAAAATAAGTGATCCTTCAAAATACGTCAAAACTGCCTTTAGAAAAATACATATTTTTATAAATAAAATTTGATTTGTTCTTATATTATGCCTATAAAATATATTTGATGAATCTAAAAAATTATTTAATATATAATATATAAATTTAATTAATATCATCCCCTAATAGTGATTAATTTTATTTATTAATATAAAATTCCATCGGCACATAAAAATATTTTGTTATAAAAACATTTCCTTTATATTCAATTGATTTTTATATTCATTTATAATTAATTGGTAACCAATAAATTAAGCCATATATTTTCATAATTTATTTAAAAATATTCATTATTCATAATTAAATAAGTAAAAGAAAATTTTTCTTTCAAATAATAATATTAATACTATTCAGTAAAACTTGTTCTTGCATGTAACACTTGCTGTTGAAGAAACACTTTATTATCTGCAACACAAGATAACTCAATATTATGTGAATTAAAATCTATAGAATATATTTAATTTATTTAAAATAGTAAACATATCAAAATGTATCTGGATGTTTTATTTCTTTCTATGCATGGTGTTGTGTGTCTTATACGCTATCGAATAAAATGTTATTCTTTTAGAATTTTTGAGGTGTAAAAAATAAACCATGGATATGTCATAGTGGTTATTCATCACATATGATATGTGATTTGAAATTATTTAAAAACATATAAGAACATTGGGGAGAATAAATAATTTTTGGGAATGATAATTCCTTAAAAATTAGGGGAATAAGTATAGTTAAAATTGAATCTCATAAGTTAAAGTTAAAGGAAGTTGTTTTTTGTAGAAAGATATACCCACAACTTTCTGAGTGTTAACCAACTCTATGATAATGGGACGGAAGTTGTATTTATAAAAATATTTATGTCTCATTAAAATTAAGAAATACGTAAAAATTGATAATAAAGGATAAATAACTATTGTAAATTTATTCCAAATTAGAGATCCAATTAATTATCTCAATTTGAGTACGGAGGATAAAAACAAGATGTGGTATTAGAGATATTACCATATTTTCTACAAAAGAATGAGTTAAATTTTAAGTAAGATGAAATAATATATTTTCCATAACTGAAGATGAATGATTAAGTTATTTGAAAAAAAATCTAGAAATTATAGATCGTTTATGGAAGTTACAACAAAGTTGAAATACAATCCACCAGACCTCTTGAGCTTGTACATTCTGGCCAAAATAGTCTTATGAGTCATCAATCATCAAACCATGATTTTTTTACTTTATTATTTTCATTTATGATTTCCCTCAGATGACCAATATAATTTTCATGAATCATAAAGTAGAGGCTGTAGAGTTTAAAATTTTTATAAGGGAAGTTGATAAGGATATGGTTGTATTTATATGAATATTGAGAATATAAAATGGAAAAGCGTATACAAGTAAATATTTTGATTCCTACCATAAGAAATAAGGAATTTAACACTATTACAATGATCCTTAAACTCATTAAAAAATAGAGTAGTGGGAAATAAATAACATAAGTCTCATTGAAATAGTTTTAATAATGCTCACTGGATATAAACATTCAAAATTCTTCAGGATAGATATTATAATTATAGTCTTACATGTTCTAAATAATTTTTATCTTTGACTAGAATAGAACATGAAACACTATGAGATGTGGTATAAGAAATAATAATACAGAAAAATAATCTATGTTTTTTGGAAGTCCATTATTAATAATGATCACAATAATAATATTTAGGTAAGTTTGTTGAAAAATTGTAATGAGTTTTTTTTCATGGAATTTTATTCCTACAGAAGAAGCTACATGTGTTATAATAAATGACTACATATGTTAGTCAATTAAATTGATATAAATTTCATTGAAAACTAGTGTGCCTTAATATAAGTCATTGAGGATTATGTGGATTGCGTAATGGAATATAGAATAAAAAATTATTGAGAAGTTAATAAGAAGGAAGATGATGGTGAGCCTAATCTTGTACCGATTGATCATGATCAGTCCAGTGATGAGGAATGTTAGACCAGAAGAATAACACAAAAAAATATTTTAAAATAATTAACATGATTATATCATCATAAATCTAAAAGCTATAGTTAAGACCAAATATAAATTGAGTTTTGAGAATGAAACATTACTTATATCATAGTTGAAACCAAAATCTATTACCGAAGAAGTTGTGCATATGTTTTGAATAAATGAAATGAATGAATAGTTGGATCATCTTGAGAAAAATAATACTTTTGATATTGTTCCTCGACTATAAGCTAATAATTTTATAGGAACAAAATGGGTGTTCATATATAAAATCAATGAGTAGGGAGAAATTGAAATGGAATAAATCTCGAATTATCTGTAATGATTATTCACATGTAGAAGATGTTTATTTTGAAAAAAAATTCCTTGAATGAAATACTTTTAACAATTAGAATGTTTTTCGATATTATTTATTATTAAAATTACAAATTATATCATATAGATATCAAGTCAAAAATTCTGAATTCATAAATTTATTAATATTTTTTCTTTGAGAAGCTCGATGTGTTTACAATTGATATTGATGGAACTAATATGTGTAAACTAGAGAAATAATTATACATATTAAAACAATACACTCTTGCTCAATACTCAGTGCTTTACAACTGTCTAAATAAGATAAACACTTCTAAAAGAAAAGGTGATAAAAACTCATATGTATAGGTGATGAGTATAGGTACCCTGATTTCAATTTTTTACATTGATGGTGTAATTTTATGGTCACATTCATAAAGCATGGTAAAAATATGCTGATTAGATGAAGACATACTTTTTGAAGTCTATCTTTCAAGAGTTGAATTTTTTTTCTTGGACTACAAGTTCAATAGAAAAGAAGATACATTTTTTTTTCAAAATAAAGGTGTGATAAATAACTTTTAATGTTGTTGGGTATGGTACATTAAAAAGAATTATATACACTTATTTATGTTTGTATGAATATGAGTAAATACAATGTTTTTCAAATTGTGAATCATAAGGACTCTACAAAGTATATAGAAATATTTCTCTATCTCACAACATCTTGTCCATATATTATGTATGTAGTAACATTATTTTCTAGGTGTCAAAGTGATCCAAAACAATCTCATATGATATTTGTTAAGAATATTTTGATGTATGTTAGAAGAAATTTGAGTTATATATTATTGTAAATGAAAATTAATGAGGTAAATACACTTGGGTTTATGGAGGATGATCAGGCCGGTGATTCTGATGATCGAAAATCTGTATCTGAATGACGATTTTTCATGGGATAGAGTTTTTTGTAGGAAATTTAAGAAATAAATATCATTAAAACTATGTAAAAATTAATCCATATATGTTTTTCATTCCCATGCATGTACTCAAATGATGTGGATGAATGTTCAGATGTATGATTTTTGGGTGAATTTTAGAAAGAAATTTATGATTATTTCTATTTATTAGAGTAAGCATGATCTATATAAAAGTTTTCTGTAACATTTTAGATCAATGAACATTGATATTAAATATCACTTCATCAAATAGAATTTATCTAGTGATGATTTAATTCTAGAGTATATTTCATTAAAACACCAAATTACTATTGTTTTCCATAAATATATACCATTTAAACGATTTGAGGAATTAAGGTTGAATCTACTTGTTTATACTCCACCAATGATTTTTTAAAGTTCGTGGGTTATCCCCAGTTTTATCTATATTAAATAGTTAAATGGGAACAATAAATACAAATAAATACTTTATCTTATGTGAATCTTAAGTTGGTGTCATCATTAAAATGGGGATTAAGGGTTTGTGGCATTTATTAAGGGATAATTTTATCAATATCACGAGCATAAAATTTCTTATCATCGAAGGATGGAATTATTTCAAAAAAAATTCTTAATATAGAAATGTGATGTTAGAAAACCACTCTATAATAATAGAAATGGATTAATTAAATTTGAGATAATATTTTTTGATAATGCTTCTAACCAATACAAAAAGTGAGTTTGATGATACGTTTGTTTGTTTTTATAAAAAATTGTTGTATTTATTTTCATCATTTTTTATGTTCTTTTTATTGTTGTTGTTTTAAGATAAAATGATTTGTTGCATTGTTATATGAATATTGGTTTACTCTTTAGGAATTAAGATGAATATTTGTTGATCCTCAAAGTAGAAAATATCATGATTTATTGAAGAAACTATTGAATCTAGATGATGTTTTTATGTGATGTACTTTACCAAAATTTGTAATAATATTTGAAGAAATGGGTGGAGAAATCATGAGTCCATATGATGAATTTTACCATATAGGGGAAAATATAATGTTTCAGGAAAAAGATCATGGTATTCAGAAAAAGGAAGACAACTGAATGGATATTCACGAGATTATCAGATTAGTGAGAACCATAAAGAAAAAATATTATGATATAACCAAAAGACTTGTGTGATACTGTTAGAAAAAAAATTTTAGATTGAGTACAATATGAAGTTTATGGATAGATATAACAAGATCGAGAAATATGAATATTCCCATACATAAATTTCAGAGATCATCAAATAGAAGAGAACCAAATAGAGTAAATATTATGATTATATTGGATGAACTTGTGTGAGTCCATTAGATAGATTATCAATATATGGAGTATTTCTTATGAAGAAGATCCATGTAAAGATGTTATGAAAAAAGGAGAACCAAATGAAGAAGATACAAACAAATAAACCCCAAATGAAGCTCCATCAAATAGAAAACCTTTATGTGTCTATTGGATAGAGAAGATGGAAGGTGGAAAATAATGAAAATCATAGGATAGAGAATGCTTGAGTTTACTAGATGGATAAACATAAAAATATCAATAGACAAAGAATTACTGTATGGAGAATTTCTCAAGAGGAAATACCATATCTATATATTCTTACACATTTCTAGATAGAGCTTCATATATGTTTCTAATCAATAAACCTTATGAAAATTTTGAACTATTATTTAAAACTTCATAACTCTCACAAGATTTGGGGAAACCTAGATGAAGAATGTTGACTCTAATTTTTTAGAGGCTTTGAAGGCACTCAATAGAAAAAAAAGGGTTGAGTGGGAAAATCAAATATGAATTCCATGTATCATTCTTGTTATTTGGAGTAATTATTAGTATATAAATGGGAAAAGGCCCATTGTGAATTTATTTTTTTATTATAATATTTCTAATAATTGAGAAATCCATTTAATGTAACAATCTTGATAAGATAAGAGCATCCAATTATGATGAAATCTTGAGAAGACTTGTATCTCATGTTCTCGATAATGTAGTTCCACATGAATAGGGCCGAATAAAGAAGAATCAAGTGGAGGATTTATGAATGGGTAATAACTATATATAGGATATTTGGATGGAGGGGAATTTGATAGAGAAAATACAAACAGAGTTGATAGTGAGAATATTTTAAATTTATAATATTTCATTAGATTTTAAGGAGAAACAAATCTTAAAACATGTGGAGACCATTAATATTTCTTCTCAGAAGATAAAATGGGCTTGATAGAAGATATCTCATTTTTATCAACTCTCATTGTATAGTGGATATCCATGGATCGATGAGAGTCAACATTGAAAGGACTTTGAACCAAAATCAGTAGTGAACCTAGTAAAAACTTTTATGTTTTTCATCTTTACATATCATTTAATATATATAGGGTAGAATTATAAAGTTGAGAGGATAAAAAACATTAACAAGTCGTGGAGGTTAATATTAACTGAAAGAAAATTGTAAAAGCTCATTATTGATTCACCTCACTCCCCTCAGTGGTCCATATATTCCTATAAAAATCAAGCTATATGAGTAGAAATTCCTTTGAATTCACCCATTACAAATCTCTTTACCAATTCCCTAAATTATTTTTCTTAAGATAAGAATATACAAGAAGCTCCTTATATGACTTGTAAACCTATAAATTATGACATTTCAACCATCAGGGAAATATAAAAATTTCTATTGATTCCCTCATCTAAATCGTCCAAAATATAATATTTTTTATTTATAAAAATTATTTAATTAACATATACTATGACAATTAGACTACCCATGGATAGATTCTTTACATAGAGATGATTATCAACTGTATTTTAAAAAAAATCTTGCTTTTCAAGAATCCATCCAGCTTGGTATACCATGATCTAGGGGACTTATTTAATCCATATAATTATTTCTTTATCTTGTATACCATTATCTAATCAGTTTCAAGGATAAAACCAATAGGTTTTTCTATGTAAACATCTTCTTCCTGGTCACCGTTAAGGAAGAAGAATTGTATATCCATTTGATAGATCTTGTAATTCATATGATAGAAATTTCCAAGATCATCCTTATAAACTCAATAATTTCTACTAGTGTACATTTTTCTTCAAATTCAACTCCTTCCATCTAAGAATACCCCTTACAATCTAGTCTTAACTTATACCTTATGACTTCACCATTCTCATTCAGTTAATTTCTAAAAATACACTTGGTGCATATAATGTATTTTCTTTTAAAAATAAAAACCTTGTACCAAGTGGATTTATTATCTATTTGATCAATTTATTCATTTATATTAGTAATCAATTCTTCCTTTCAATTTCCGCAGATATGTTTTGAGGTTTAACATGTGATAGAAGAGAGTTTTGTTCCTCATGTTCTAACTTTTTTCTTGTAAATAGAGATTTATTTTGTTGGAAAATAATATTTCTATAAAATAATATATTTTATAGCCTTTTATATGTATACCTATAATCCCAAATTATTTATTTATCATTGGTCATATTTTATTCAATATCAACTACAACATGCTCATTTATAGTATATTTTACAATCTAGTTTTTAGAAATATATATGTTTTCAACTCCATTTTTTTCATATTTAGGCCCAATAAACACAAATGTTTTTCTATTTTACAATAATTTTGAAATATTAACTCCATAAATTATTTTTTAGATTTTTTATCCATCATTTTTACCCAATACCATTATAAATATATCCTAAAATGTTCCTTCTTAATGTATTTCTTCAAACTTTCACATATTTTTGTCCGTTATAATCATTTAATAGGATCTTTTAAATACATTGGAGTATTTAATAGTTGTATTTTAGTGGTACCACTTATCATATGGAGTCTTATGTGTATCAATTCTCAACAGACATCTATTTTTAATGTTCATAGTAGTCTAATGATATTATCTCCAAAATAAATATGAAATATGTTTTTCATCTATCAAGGTTAATCCCATATGCACAATATGTTTTTTTTCTTCTCAACCACACAATTTTTTTGTAGTGTATGGTGTTATATATTTATTATTTATTAAAACATAAAGGAATTAAATCCATATTTTTTCCATTAACAGATCACACCATTTTGATGTGAACACAAAGTAATTTTTCATCTTTCTATTTGAATATTCTAATTTTATAAATAGACTCTAATTTATGATTCGTAAATAGAACATTATTAATCTATGAAAAATCATCAATGAACGTAATTAAATAAAGATCATCCATGGTTTAATATATCTTTTTTGGAGAACACATATCTGAATATATAAGTTTTAATTATCTAATAGATTGAATATTGACATTATTATGTATCCCTGAAACTATCATCCCTTTTATGTATGTGTTAGAAACTGATTATCTGTTAATTTTTAGTTTTTGAAGGTCTCTCACTAAATAATGTTTTGGAAAATTTCTCTTGTTTTTTTTGCTAGGATGGTCAAGTATTATTTTCAAAAAATTATTCTCTTCATTTTCACTTATATATCATAGACTGGATGGGTCAATATTAGGAATAAAGTTCCCACTTGTTTCGTCACTTCTTATAATGAATCTAATATCTTTAAAACTCAAGATTATACATTATTTGTTATAAAAAATAACCTCACTTATTTTATCACACAATTGGTTAATTCTAAAAGAAATTTGTTTTATCCCTTACACAAATAACACATTTTTGGATGTGATCCTTTTTATCTCAATCTCAACAGCTTAAAAACCTTTTATTCTCAATGAGATTCCATTTTAAATAAAACTTATTTTCATTCATGATCTTCTATATTTTCATGTTTTTTTCATCTCAAGTCATGTGTGAAAAACACCAACAATCAAGGATTAATATTCTTTCTCTATTGATTTACTTTGGTTAAATTTAAACTGTGATGACTTCTCCACTTCAATATTATTCTATACTTATTTCCCACATTCATTTTTATATAACTGTATAGAGATATTTTTCACACAATTCCTAGTATAATACCATAGCCAGAGACTTATAGACATTTTTTCACCACCTTCATATTTATAGATTAATTATTTTTAGATTTATAGTTTCTCCCATTTAATTTATTCCATATTCAAGTTGAGAACATATTGTTACAAAAATTTTAGAATATGTTTCCAAATATAACATAGCACCAATAATAGAAACTGAATATAAATCTTTTAATAAATCCATAATTATATGAAGATAATTAAATTATTTATTCTTATATTTGTAATCCATATTTTCACTAATGATTATTATTTTTCAATGTTATTGATATTTCTTCAATTGTTTTTTCATCAATTGATATATAAGATAGTTTTTCATTATATTTGTTACCAAAGACTTGTATAGATTTGGAATTAGTACCTTCACTATTTGAAAACATATAATCAGATTTGTTATTAATTTTAGGTATATATTTTACATGAATTGAGGTATAATAAATATCATGTGGATTACATGATTAATCATTGGCCAAAAAATATATTTCATGTAATCCGTTCACTATCTTTAACTCATGTTTATATGTAAAGATTTTTTATTCCAACTTGATTATTTACTCTTCTTTTAATATTATTTTTCTTCAACATCTTTCTTTAGCTTATCATGCTCAACACCCTTTAAATAAAATTTCTTTAGTTATTTAATAAATTCAATTTTTTATTTAATATATTCTTCATTTTACTCAAATTTATTCTCATTCATATTTCTAAAAAGTTTTAACTTCCATCTTCGACATAGTATTCTACTAGAAAATACACTAACTTTGATCTAATAATGTGTTCCACGTATTTTTCTTCACGACATTATTCTTCACTACTTGATTATATTTATTTCATTTCCATAGTTTTTTGAAATTATTGACTTTATAAGGTGATTAACCCTTTGATTGACTACTAGAGTAAGTGTATCCCTCTTCCACATTACTCATCAGATTTATTATCATTATTCTTTGGAATTTAATATTTTTTTCTTAGGCTTATACACTATTTAGTATATATTTTTCCATTTCTCCTTATGCGGTTTTTCATCATGATCATCAGCAGAAAACTTATTGTTTTTCATCATTCAATAGTTAACTGCAAATTTTCCAAAGCATCCACGTATGATGCATTTAAAGTGTATTTTCCCATTGTATTTACCCTTTAATTTTCTAAAATTTCTAAATATAACATACATTATTTTATTAATTCCATTATTTATATCATAATAATCATTATACTAACTAGAAGGTTCAAATTCTTCTACTTTTTTCATCACAGGGATTCAAAATCCATCCCACCTTTCAATTTCTTCTTAAAGGAAGGCGTCCTTATCATTTCATATGTAATGAGGATATTTTGTAAATCACCCAATAATAGATTTTATATACCTTCAAGAGGCAATTTATTTAGATCTAATCAGTCAGGAAAAGTTCTCATGAGTTTGTTCACAATAATGGAAGCATCATGGTTTTCACCAAAACATATAATTTTTGTCACTATCTCATTCACTCTAGTGAATTAACCATAAATATATTCATATTAATCAATCCTATATTTGAAACTAATTATCCACTTTTGTATATTTGTTTTTCATTTTGACATTTTCTTGTTAATTTCATTCATGTATATCCAAGATAGCTTTAGTATTTTGTAATCCCGTTAATTCGGAAAGTAAATTATTAGATAGAGACACAAAAATAACATTCATATATTTTCCATAGACCTTGAGGAACCATTTTAAAAAAAATATCATTTTACCACCCCTTTGAATGGGTGGGAATCAAATTGGGGATGAATTAAAAACATCAAGACTCAAAGACAATAAATGTTAAATAATTTTATTTTTTCAACCAAATAAATTATTCCAATCAAGTCTCGGAAAAAATATACTCTCTATTGATTTGATATTTTCAATCTTGATTCACACTGATATAATCAAATAGAGGTAATATCCATCATTAATACTTATTAATATTCTGATAGAATTGAATTGTTTCTATAAGGGGGTGGATCTGTGTTGCTTAACATTTAAAATTTATTTTTCATTTATAAAGTAACCCATTTGACCAGTTATGATCTGACTCTATCACTTTAAAAAGAAAACTAAGCATTATATGCTAAATGTAAAAAATAAAGAAGAGTAAGAAACAAAAAGGTTTTAATATATTTTAGCCTCAATGTGAGATCCTACTCATTACTAAAGTTGGTTTCTGTCTCCTGATTTAATTTTCACTAATATTTTTTTTCATTACAAGTGATTGGGTCAGTTATTATCCTCAGACCCAAGCTTCATACAAATACATGGCTTCCCATAGGTTTTATTATCTCTTAGCAATCACATTAAATAAAAATAGCACCAAATTAGAGTGTAATCATTCAAATGATGGTTGCATCATCAACATATGAGAGATTCTCCTCTTGGAGGCATTAAGATAATACTTAGAAAAAATAGCTCACTCTTACTTAATGAATCTTGGATGGAAATCTACTTATGTTTGTCTTTGACTAAGTCCAGTAATCTCAAGTAAGAATATTTTTTAGATGAATCTAACCTTATATTAAGGCCCATCTTCTTCTTCTGTTCATTCAATCAATATTACACCAACCATCACTAATTTTTGTGTATAATAGTGACATGATATTCTATTATTCTTACTCTCTCAATCTTTAATAGCCTTGATATTTCTAAAATATCTATATTAGATACCATTAAATTACTCAATTCAATTTTAGTATAAAAAAATATAATACAATGAAGTATTTTTAAAATTTTAGACAAAATTATGATTATAAAATATCCCTTTTTGGATCCCCAATATTTTTCAAGGATCACCCACCAACTCCTTTAGGTGGGACAACTTCCCATGTCTTCATAAAATATTACAAAACCACCCACGTTCATTTTCAGGGAAAAATATTCAATATTATCAATATAACTCCATAAAAATAATTTTAATTATTTCATCTAAAATTTCCCAGTATAGATACACTCACAAAATAAAAGAAATATCACAGCTCGACCACACTCATAAACTCAGCTTCAGAATATCAAATACTTTTGAAACCCCACCTTGATTCAAAAAATATATATTTTCATGTGATTTTATGAACTAATAAATATGAAAGAATCATCATACAAATATATGCATTATTTTTTAAAATAGATTAAAATATTTGAGTTATTTGATATCTGTTGTTCTAAAAAATGTTCATGTTCTTTATGATGTTTTGATTATGGATATTTTATGTTTCATGAATCATATTTTAAATGTTATTTTTTAATCATTAATGAATATAAAAATCACACCAAGTTTATTTTATTCTTTAGAAGTTAATTTTGTAACCTCCATTTTCATTTTCTATAAATATCAAAATTTTCGTTAATGCATGAAGTCTTACATGACCATTAAAAATATATATGTGATACCATGAACACACGATATTCTTCCCTGAGTCGTGCAATCTAGGGAAGTTGTACACTAGGTATTATGATGTATTATAGAGAATAGAAAATTCACACTATAGGGAAAATAAATTTCATACATATAGACAATATTCTTACATGATATATCGAATAATTATGAGAGTGGTAGTCATGTCATATTAATTAAGAATTTTCCATATTTTAACCCTCATTAATGTCTTCAAATATAATCATAAGTCATATGCAAGAATAAAATGTCATAAATAATTACTCAAAATTCATGCACCAATTAAGAAAGTAATACATTGTAACTCTAAAGTCATATGAAATAGACTTAGACATTTTTAGTGATAGAAATATAATTCTAGACACCTTTATAAAATCCCTGAACATTATATAACTAAATTACATCCATATATGAACATCCTAAAATTAGATCAAACATTTTCCAACATATTTCCCATAAATTCTCTCAAGAGTATTAAAACTGATATAATAACCATTGAAAATTCCAAGGATCACTTAATATTTCAGAGTATATGGAAAGATGTCTCCTTTATCTTTTCTATCTAAATACATCTACAATAGTGAATTCACTGGCATCACACATGATTTTTAAGGGAATACACTAATTAGGTTATCAAATTAAAATTATTGATATAAAATGCTTATTTAACCCATTTAAAGATTATATGAAGTTCTTTCTAACCTTGACTTCGACCCTTTTTTAAAACTGATCACAATGGTCAATATATCTTTGATAATTCCCTTATGAATATTCTATAAAACTCGGCATGCCCATGGAAGATCCTCACTACCTTAACTGTTGGAAGTTTAATTCGTAATGAATCACTTATTTATTGGAATTATCCACATTTATTCCATACCTTGTGATTTTGTGGCCATGAAATATTACTTCTCTTACTATAAACTAACATTTTATCAATTTAAGTAAAAACATTGACTCTTTATATTTACTCATAACTTTTGATATATTCTCTAAGAAATATTCAAATACATTTCCCAATATATAAAATTACTGTATGAAAATATCAACAATACATTCTATGATATTTGAGATGATAGAAATAATATAACTCTGAAATGTGGAAGGTGTTCCTCGTAATTCAAATGAAATTATTCTATATAGGACTTTTTCTATAAGGACATGTAAAGTTGGTATTTTATTCATTAATAATGTCAATGGGAACATATTTTTATCCCGAATATCCATCCAAAATTCAATATTATGAGTGCCTTACTAACATCTCAATCATTTTATCATTTCATCATAGATGTAAGTGATCTTTCTTTATAAAATTATCGTGATTTTTGTAATCTATTAAAACTCTATTACCTATTAGAGTCCTTGTTGAATTTTTCACATTCTTCTCATTCTTCCCATTGGATATGATAACTATATCCCCTTTCTATAGCACCATATGTATATGTTTCACCCAAAAACTATTAGAAACAATATATATTGTCTCATCATCATGTAATTTGATGATCTCAGACTTGACTACTTCATATATGTTAGGACTAAGACTTAATTGAAACTCAGTAGTTGGATTAACATCAACCTCCATGATAATTTTGTTCATATGAATTATTGGACTAATTCTTTTGATATATGATGTCATCCAGTAAATTTAATTCTAAATCCTTTTACACACTTAAAGAAACATTAATTATTATTGATACTATAATTTGAAAAATACTATAATAATCATTGTAATTGTTTCCTCAATTTAGGAATACTTATGCTTATAAGTCATTATATTCATTTGAAAACACAGTGGTTTCAATCACAATTATTGAAAAAACGTTTGTTATTATCCTATGTATCTAGTAAACTTTCATCTACATCAAAATGATAGTTTTTTCCTTTTTAATTTCTTAATTCCTTAATGTAAATTGTTCTTTATGTATTATCTTCAATAAATTCATCCAACTAAACCTATTAATATCCATGTTGAATCTATAACTCATCTTTCAATTTATTTTCAATGATATCCACTAAAAAGGACTAATTTCAACTATATATACTATTTATATAATTAAATACATTCATAATATATTTATATTCCACTTGATAGAATATGAATATTTATTATGGAACATTAATCAAGTAACTTCATGTATCTTACAATGGCCTTCCTAGTATGATTGGCACCTACTTATCACTTTTCGTGTCTAAATCCAATAAATTGGATGAAAGAAAAGTTTTCCAACTCTCAAAAATAAATTAGCAGTCACACTAATTGTATATTTGAGTGATTTATCAAACAATTTAAATGAAACAATTATATTCTTAATATTTCTTAATTCAATTTCTTCCTAAACTACTATGGGAATCAAATTGATATTATCTCCCATAACCACAAGATAATTCATTGTTCTATTTGTTTCCAATTCACAAATAATAATTAAGCTCTTTAGATCCTTGAGATTTTCTAGGATCTTCCTCTAGAAAATATAATTTCATTATTTAGTGAGAGCAATTGTTATAAATTTCTCAATCCTTTTTTTTGATATTATACTCATCAAGAACTTTTTACAATATGGAAACATGAAAAGTGACTTAGTAAATAGAATATCCAATTAATATTTTGGAAAATTTAACTAAATATTTAAAATAATCACATATATCTTATCCAATTATCTATCTCTTTAATATAATGGATCATGTGGCATATAATCCTTAGAATCATTATGAGATAACTTAAGAATCACTGTCATATATTCATATTCCATTTTTTTTCTTTCTTTTCTCATCCAATTAGACTTCCTATTTCCTTTTTTCATTTTCAATTTCATCTTTTACTTATTGAGAATTTTCTTCTTTATTTTTTTATTTGGTATCTCAAGTTATATCGGTTGTTCTTTATTTCATCACATGAAAATATTTACTCCTCCAGTTTTTTTCATACATACCTCTCTTTGATTTGGTTCAATAGTTCTTTGAAATTTTCATTTTCTTTTATTGTTATTTTAATTAAAATTTTATCAACATGTATGTCTATGTTTTTTATAATATCTCGGTTCCCATCTATTAGTGGATCAATTCTTGAGAAATTTTGATTTTTTATTAATAAAAAGACATTCATATTAAATGTATTCCATTTTATATCTCGTTATTTCTTACAAAATATTTTATATAATATCGTATTATTTCATGGATATAGAATCATAATTTCTATAAGATTCATGGTTTTTTTCTTTGTAATTAGATTAATAGTTTTCTTGAAATTTACCATTACCTACTTGTGATAAAATAGTATTTTCCAAAAAAAATTGAATCAATTTGTAATAATATTTAATTTATTTAAATTAATATTACTATTTATTATAATTATCTTATTATAACATGTGATTTTATAATTGAATAATAAATTAGGGATTAAATGGATAAAAATGATCAATTTGGAAGTTGGATTTTAATTAAAAACTTTAAGGTAAATTAATAAAAATTGTGTGGGTGTTTTTATAGGTTAAAAAGGGGGCCATAGTTATCCCTCAACCCATAGGGAAACCCATAACATAGTATGTAACACCCCAAGCTTCCACGGTATGCTTCTCTTTGACTAATACGGTATCATGTGTTGTACGCAACATCGAGTTCTAACACACCACAAACAATCAAATTAGCCGTTATGAATAGTAATACCCACTTTTTTGAGATTTTATACATTATATCATTCAAAATTGACTTCATTTTTGGATTAGGAATATTTAAATTAGCTTAGGGTGAATTTTGTGTACTTTTTGGATAAATTTCATATTCCATGAATAGTGAAAATTTCTAAATTTTAATTAAAAATAACTTTTTTAATCAAAATAATTAATAGTGATAAATTATTAATTTGGGTGATTTTAGAGTATAATTAGTTTATATTTTTACCATTTAATCCAATTTTTTTCATTGGACATAATTTCACATTCAAACTGGACATAAACAAGTGCCAATCTTTTGATAGTTATTATCTCCTAAAAACACACTTTTTGTTTTAACAACGGGAATTAATTTTAAATTAATATCTACCACTTCTGTGTTTTTAATTTACAAAAATGGATTCCATATTTATAAATAGGATTTCCAAATTGTGTAAATATGTAACTTATATTTTTAGATATTTTGAATAATTACATTGGTAAATATTTTATTTACCATGGTTAAAGGGTAAATCCAGTAAATAAGGGTAAAAATAATATTATAATAATACTAAATTACCCTAAAACGTTTCCTAAACCTATTAGTTGATACATTTCAAACCATGGTCATATTTAGGTCGATTTTGGGACCCCATGGATCCACTTGTAAGTGATAATGACACTTTAAATTAATTAAGATAAAATAAATATGAAAATGACATAAGCATATATCTTTTAGAAAAACAATTTTTCCATAGGGTTATATATGTTATATTTTCGACTATAAATATTCATTATAAATATAAAAATATATCTTGAATAATGGAATTTTATTTATAATTTTTAGATAGTGAATAATTAAATTTATTTATGACACAATAATGATGCAGTATTTTCCTTATTAATGAAAAATTAAATAATTGGTATTATAAATGTTAAAATAAATATAATATGAAAGTTTTTATCCAACACACGAATTTTATTGAATAATATTACATGTTAGTATTTATTAAATGAATTTTTTTATAATTAATAAATTATTTACGACTTTAAAAAAATCAGTTATTAAATACTGTCAAAATTGAAAAAACCAGTTTTTAAAACAAATATTATATTATTAATTGATATTATATTCCTAAAAATCTAAGGTTCTGAAAAATGAATTATATAATGTTATTTGTTTTATTAATGGACCACTTTGGGTCACTTTTATGATTATAGTATGTTTATTAACCATATAATATAAAAATACAAAGAGACTTCGTAAATGTAAAACTAATTAACTATGAGTAAAAACTAACGGATAAGGTTAATAAAGTGACCCAAACCAATCCAAAACCTATTGGCTGAGTTGTATTCGACCTATTCCCACCTTAACCTTTAAATAACCCAATTTGGATCCATTATAAACCGAATATTAATTAATTATAAAAAAATATTTCTAGCATTTCCTAAGGTCCCCCTCACCCCTCTTATAAAAGGGAACTCCCCCTACTCACTAATTGACACCTTCAAAGACTTTTTCCTCTGCCAAACCCTGCCCAAATATCCTCTAAATATTTCTCAATTCAACCTAGAGGCCTTATTTTGATCATAAATCCAACCTAAAGTGCCCTTTTGATCAAATCAAAAGGGAGAACCCGAAGAAGATGTAATAATTTCACCACCATCTTTCATGTTCTTTTCTTCTTCCACTTATTCTTTATTTGTTATTTACATTATAATATAATAACTCCATTATCTTCTATATACTGTGATGTTATTATAAATATGGTACAGACATCTTCATTATTCTATCCATCCTTTGAATGACATGTCACCATACATGCGTACATACGGATTACCGTCTCCACGTCGTGGTGTAATTGTTATTCAATACATTATTATTTGGATGGGAATAATAATGATGTGTAATTCATGTAAATAATATATATAACATTATAATGATTCTGTATATATGATATTCCATCCAATTATATATTATTTTAATATTAGAAGAATGATATTGTCGCTCGTGCGTACGTACGGACTACAGTCTCCCCAAACGCGATGAGATTCATTCCCCATCGTAACCATTCAAGAATAATTTTCATTTGATGGATAAAAATAATGTTTAAAGACTTAATGTAAATCTTTATATGAATAAGATACATCCCATCCATATAAAATATGGCTCACATAACAAAGAATATAAAGTAAAATGAATCTGTTAACACCCGAAACGACTATAATACTAAGATATTATTAAGAAATCAATGTTAAAAGATCATATATGATATCATATTAATGTATATGATTATTGTATAACTCAATAACAATTATTTAACCATTATAAAGGAGATTAAACTACCATATACCAAGTAAAAAGTAAAAGTAAGTTGTTTCTTATCTCACTTTTAATTTCGTGAGATTTCCATTATTCAACGCTTATGTATTGCATGTGGTGTGTGTACTGCCCATGATTGTATTCATTGTGTAAAATACATAAATTTATGGATATTTACATCATCATTGTATGATCCTTATTTCATGGGTGTATGTTTTTTAAGTTACCAAATCGATAAGGGAATTTGAAATTTCAATATCTATTCATTCGTCTTTACTCATACTTTATTGATTATTTTACTCCAAGATTATGTGTGGAGTCACTATTCATTTTTTTATGTCATAATTTCCACTCTCCTTTCTGTGGATATACTTTTTATACACATAATCACTCCATTGATAATTTCTTAAGACATCGATATGAACTTGTTAAGAGTAATTTTAACTCAATCTCTATTTGTTGATTAAAATATCCAATTCATTGGTGTTGTCTTTACAAGAATATGTGTGAATGTACTCTGATTGATTTACACTAAATATCCAATTATATTGAGTGTGTTTATATTTTTCACACATAATAATGTCGTTGATTTATCCTTAACCAAAGGATACAGTCCTTATAAGAGATTTCATCTCAAATTACATTCCATTGAGACTTTTTTGTTGTCATACACTAAATCACTTTTATATGGTGTATGTAATGTACTTTGACATAGTATATCATGAATACCTTTATTCTCATGATATTATAATGTTTTTATTACCTTAATTATTTGTATTCAAGTGTCTCTTTTTTTGTTAGGAACTCTAACTAAAATATCATTTTAAATGTGTTATATATTTATTATTCTAAATAATTCTCATTAATGTCCATGTTTTAAAAATGGTTTGAAGGATTAATTTATATAGACAATAATTTTTTAAAATTAAAATTACATTTAAATGTTTCAAAGTGGTATGAGACACTTTGATTCCAAAATCTATTTTTAAACGGCTTCTTGAAAAATTGTGTGACTTTTAAATATTTTCAAGAAAAGGGGGGACATTTCTCTCAAATAGTTTTGATGATTATGTTCATCTATGTCAATATCATTCATTATTATTGGTTGAGGTTAATATGTAACAATACAATCTTCCATATTTTATGAATGAGTTATGTTTGAATGTGGATGGGCTATTTTTATACCATTCATGGTTTTTGGATAATGTATTGACATTTCGTATGCTAGTTTTAATACGAATGTTTTTGTTATGTTTCAAACATTTCATATGAGGAATGAATTGGACTTAGTAAGTTATGGGTGGAGCCCGATATAGATCCTCGATGCATCAGTATGTATCATGAGACAAACTAGTGTCTTGGCACAAGGCCATGACAAAATATTATTTGTATTCTTGGCACAAGGCCTTGACTATGTGGTTATGATATTCATGAATTAGGTATTCCATCATTATGAATGTGGTCATTGATATTTCATGTGATCATTCAACTAGTATAATATCCATGTGAGTAATCAAATTGAATTATTTGATTTTATCTTTTCCATATTATGCTGAAGTTCATGTTTAAAAGGCTTTTGTTCTAGTCTTATACGTTGCCTTAAATGTTTATACATATTTATGAATGCTTCCACTATAATGTTATCCTTACTGAGCATCTGAGAACACCACTTTGTATGTTTGAATTTACTAGGATACAAAGAAGTATATTATAATTGACCTATAGGGATAGTCTTTGAGATCTCAGTGTTGTCTATGGAGATAATGTTGTTGTATTTTTCCATTTTATGATGTAATGTAAACCTTATGAATGTATCTAGTACTTCCAAGGATACTAAACTAATCAGTCTTTCGAGAATTGATCTTTTATGATCATGCCAATGATACGAAATAATGCACTGAATCTGGGTAACTGGGGTCGTGGAGTTACAGTTGGTATCAGAGGAATTTTAGTACAAACCCTGGAAATTATATTTAGATAAACTCTGATTAGAGGACATAGACCTAAGATGGACATTGAGGATTAGTATAGAAGAACTTCCTAGAATTTTGGTATTGTAGAGATTTTTTGAGTTTTCCGAGCAATACATCCCTATATAGATACGAGCAGGTAGAGGTGGCTCTGGAACAGATGTACCTAGGGGTAAACCCTGAAAACACCGCTTTCAGTTAGACTAGAACGGGAACTGGTGCACGATAATGGGCCTTGCTTCCCTCTTGGTTACAATACTCCCGGGGGATATTCTTAGGATAATTTACATTTTCCTTACAAACTGATTTAAATTATTTTAATATAAGATGAGAATAAATGGCCTTGGTTAATCCTATGGTCTTCCAAATTAAGAATGTGGGGTCATGATATTCTCTAAATGATTTTATGACTACTGTTACTCACACAATGCTTTCTGGTTTTAGTCAATGGCTGGATTCCAAGGAAGTCATAGTAACTTTGAGAATGATGTACAAGGTGGGAAAAGTGGTGGAAACGAGCAACAAAATGGAATGTTGATAGGCATAAAATATTTTGTGTTCATGCCAAATCATGTTTCCATAAAATATGATCAATAACATATATATTAACCAACTCCCGGAATCATCAAAGTAGAGAAAGGTGATGAATGATAAGAGCTCCAGCAGTGGAGACCATGGAGAAAAGAATCGTCAATTTCCATCATGCAGGAAATGTGGATGGAAACACCAAGGAAAGTGTCTCAATGGAATAAATAAATTCATTACATTTGGGAAAGAAGGGCATAAAGTGAAGAATTGTCGAGGAAAAATGAAGAGTACTATGCATGAAAATAAAAATGGCCCCAAGAATCCATTTACAGTCATTTGTTGTAAATGTAGGGGACCTGACCATTACCCAAGTGAATTCTATATTCTATAGGATATTTTCATGGTCAAAGAAGCTATGTGTAAATAAATTGTTGGAGAAATTTTTAAAAATACTAGTACTCCTTGTTGATGGGATTACTTTGGAATAATTTTATCTTGTATTTATAACCCTGCTGTTAATCATGTGAAAATGATATTTGAGGAAGAAATATCTTTTCTCTTGTTGACAGAGTTATAAATAACCATTTGGTTTTATATGATTATTGGGTTTGAATAAATTACATGTTATTATATTTTGGGATGAAAATGAAAGGTATTAGATAACATTTGTGGTTAAATTATGTTATGGTTATTTTGAGTAACTTATCTCATTTTGGTAATGTTATAAAATATAGTTTTTGAAAATGATCAACACGCGGACCGTGTGACAACTCGTCATGTCGAACAAAGCTGTGTGAATCAAACCCACAACCAAAGTACGATTGGGATTTATCGCCTACCACTGGACTACGTGAATTCCCTGGATAGTGTGACTAATTATTTTTAGTTAAATGATTTTATTGATCAATAATAAGTTGATTTCGGATCTTATAACTTATCAAATGAATAACCTTAGTATAGGAAATTGAATCAGTGATTAAGTGATAAATGTTATTTTGGAAGATGTTCGCTTTGTTGGGAACACTATATGCCCAAAGAAAATAGAATACTATGGGATTTCATTTGAGGAGTAATGGTGGATTTTTATCTATTTTTTATTATAGATTTATTGTGATTTGGGTTATTTATTTAAATGATTAACCTATAATAGATAAAATGTGATTAGGTTAATTACATTTAAGTATGTGAATTTAAGAGTAGTTGAATTCATTTGGATATACAATTTAATGTGGATGACAACACAACCAAATTCTTCTATGTTTTGGGATTCAATATTAGTTTGGATTATATTTAAGGATTTTTAGGTTAGTTTTTTATTGAATGGTATTTATTTATCATTGGGTTATTGTTGGTTTTGTTTTAGAAATTAACATTAGAGTTTATTTCTATAATGGAGTATCTTTTTGGGGATCATCAGATCTTATACTAACCGTTTTGGTTTTTATTAATATCTAAAGACAAGGTAAATATGTAGATTATCCTTCGTGGATCATGTGATTCTATAAGAGTTTATTCTAGCTCTTCTAGTGTGACCATGTCTTCTTGAATACTCATCTTTTAAAAAAATTAGTTAGTGGTGGAAATTTATTAAAGAATGAAACTCTTTTTAAAAAGTAAGTGTATCTCTTTATGTTATTAGTCAATATCATAAATTAATTCCTCATCTTTATTTAATGTAACATAAAACAAACAAAAAATGTTGTCTGTTTACTTTTCCTAATGGGAGACTAATGACCGGTTGTCCCATCCCTAGTTTGTGGTTTTTTTGTTAACTTTATTCGGATCATGATTTCTATCCCTCCCCATCAGAACTTGACACTTATTTTATCATCCATATCCATGTTTTTCTACATGGACTCCTAGTATGGGTTATCTTGGGTAAACTTTGTACTTCTATTTCTTTCTTTAAAAGGGATAGTTTTATTGATACTTTTTCTGATGTTGGTCTTTACATTATATTCTCAAGCCCAATTTTTTTAAAAAAAAAATTGAGGATGTAATTTATTGGAGGGGGGGAGAATGTAACACCTCAAGCTTCCACAGTACGCTTCTCTTTGAATAATACGGTAGCGTGTGTTGTACGCAAAATCGAGTTCTAACACACCACAACCAATCAAACTGGCCGTTATGAATATTAATACCCACTTTTTAAAATTTAATACAATTTATCTTTCAAAACAGACTTCAGTTTTGGATTTTTAATATCAAAATTATCATAGTGTGAATTTTTGGTACTTTTCAGCTAACTTTTATATTTCGATGAATAGTGAAAATTACTAAATTATAATTAAAAACAACTTTTTCAATAAAAATAACTAATATTGATAAATTATGAATTTGAGTGATTTTAGAGTATAATTATATTATATTTTTTCCATTTAATCCAATGTTGGTCATTGAAAATAATTTCACATTTAAACTGGACATAAGAAAGTGCCAATCTTTTGATAGTTATTATCTCTTAAGAACACACTTTTTGTTTTAACAACGGGAATTAATTTTAAATTAATTTATTCCACTTATGTGTTTTGAATTTAGAAAAATGGATTCCATATTTAGAATCAGGAGGTCTGAATTTTGTAAATAGGTAACTTTTATTTTTATACATTTTGAATAATTACTTCGGTAAATATTTAATTTACTTTGGTTAAAGGGTAAATCCGATATATAAGGGTAAAAAATAATATTATAATAATAATAAATTACACTAAAATGTGTCCGAAAAATATTTTTTGATACATGTCCGACCATATCAATCTTTGGGTTGAATTTGGGACCTCATGGATCCACTTGTAAGTGATAATGACACTTTATATAAATTAAGTTAAAGTAAATATAAAAATAAAAATAGCATATATCTTTTAGTAAAACAATTTTTACATAGCGGTATATATGTTATATTTTCGACTATAAATATTAATTAGAAAGCTAAAAATATATTCTATATAATGATATTTTAATTATAATTTTTATACATTGAATAATTAAATTTTTTTATGACACAATAATGATGTAGTATTTTTCTTATTAATGAAAAATCATATAAATGGTATTATAAATGTTAAAATAAATTTAATTTGAACATTTTTATGCCGTAAAATAATTTTATTAATTAATATGACATGTTAGGATTTTTTAAATTAATTTTTTTAGAATTAATAAATTTATTAAGACTTTAACAAAAATCAATTATTAAATAGTGTCAAAATTGACATAAAGGAGTTTTTAAACCAAATATTATATTATTAATTAATATTCTATTCATAAAAATAATAGGTTCGGCCAAAGAACTTATATAATGATATTTTTATTATTAATGGACCACTTGGTGGTTTTTTTGAAGTTATAGTAAGTTTATTAACCATATAATATAAAAATACAAAGAGACATGGTAAATGTCAAACTAATTAACAATGAGTTAAAACTTAAAGATAAGGTTAATAAAGTGACCCAAAACTATCTAAAACATATTGGTTGAGTTTTTATAGACCTATACCCACCTTAAACTCTAAATAAACTACTTTGGATCCATTATAAACTGAATATGAATTTATTATAAAATAATATTTCTAGATTTTCCTAAGGTGCCCCTCACCCCTCTTATAAAATGTCACTCCCCCTACTCACTAATTCACACCATCAAAGCCTTTTGGATCGGCCAAACCCCACCCAAATATCCTCTAAAGTTTCCTCAATTCAACATAGAGGCCTTAGTTTAATCAGAAATCCAATCTAAGGAGCCCTTTTGATCAAATCAAAAGGAAGAACTTGAAGAAGAGGTAATAATTTCACCACCCCTTTCAAGTTGTTTTCTTCTTCCACTTCTTAATTATTTGTTATTTATATTATAAAATAAATAAATCCAGTATATTATATATACTGTGATTTTATTATAATTATGGTATATCCATCTTCATTATTCTATCCATCCTTTAAATGACATGTCACCATACATGCGTACATACGGATTACCGTCTCCACATCATGGTGTAATTGTTTTTCAATACATTATTATTTGGATGGGTATAATAATGATGTGTAATTCATTTAATAATAAATATAACAACATAATGATGTTGTATATATGATATACCATCCAATTATATATTATTTTAATATCAAAATAATGATATTATTGCTCGTGCGTACGTACGGACTACCGTCTCCACGAACGCGATGAGATTCATTCCCCATCGTATCCATTCAAGAATAATTTTCATTTGATAGTTAAAATTAATTTTTATAGACTTAATATCATTTTGGATATGAATATGATACATCCCATCAATAAAAAATATGGCTCACATAACAAATAATATAAAGGAAAATGAATCCGTTAACACCCGAAACGACGATAATACTAAGATATTATTGACAAATAAATGTTAAAAGATCATATATGATATCATATTAATGTATATGATTATTGTATGATTAAATAAAAATTATTTCACTATTATAAAGGAGGTTAACCTACCCTTGACCAAGGAAAAAGTACAAAGTAAGGGGTTTCTTAGCTCACTTTTAATTTCGTGATATTTTCATTGTTCACCGCTTATTTTTTGCATGTGGTGTGTGTACTTCCCATGATTGTATTCATTTTGTAATATAATTAAATTTATGGATATTTATATCATCATTTTACGATCCGTCTTTCATGGTTGTATGTTTCATAAGTTACCAAATCAATAAGGGAATATGAAATTTCAATTTCCATTCATTCGGCTTTACGCATACTTCGTTGATTATTTTACTCCAAAATTATGTGTGAAATCACTATTCATTTTCTTATGTCATAATTTACTTCCCCTTTCTATAGATATAATTTTGATACACATAATCACTCCATTGATAATTTCTCAAGTCATCGATATGAACTGGATAAGTGTAATTTTAACTCAGTCTCCATTTGTTGAGTTAAATATCCAATTCATTAGTGTTGTCTTTACAAGAATATGTGTGAATATCTTATGATTGATTTACACTGAATATCCAATAATATTGAGTGTGTTTAAATTTTTCGCACATAATTTTGTCTTTAATTTATCTTTAACCTATGGATACAGTCTTTATAAGATATTTCATCTCAAATTACATTCCATTGAGACTTCTTTATTGTTATACACCAAATAAATTTTATATGGTGTATATAATGTACTTTTACATAGTATATCATGAATAACTTTATTCTCATGATATTACAAATATTTTATTACCTAAATTATTTGTATTCAAGTGACTCCCTTTTGGTTAGGAACTCTAACTAAAATATCGTTTTAAATGTTTTAAATATTTATTATTCTAAATCATTCTCATAAATGTCCATGTTTTAAAAATGGTTTTAATGATTTATATATATAGACATTAATTTTTTAAAATTAAAATTCCTTTTAATTGTTTCAAAGTGGTATGGGACACTTTGATTCAAAAATATATTTTTAAACGGATTTTTGACAAATATTGTTTCTTTTAAATGTTTTCAAGAAAAAGGGGGGACATTTCCCTCAAATAGTTTTGATGATTATTTTAATCTATGTCAATATCCTTCATTATTCTTGATTGAGGTTAATCTCTTAAAATACAATCTTCCATATTGTATTGAATGAGTGATGTTTTACTGTGGATGTGCTATTTTAATACCATTCATGGTTTTTGGATAAAGTATTGACATTTCGTATACTTGTTTTAATACGAATGTTTATATTATGTTTCAAACTTTTCATATAAGGAATGCATTGGACTTAGTATGTGACGGGTGTAGCCCACTATAGCTCCTCGATGAATCGATAGGTCCCATGAGACAAACTAGTGTCTTGGCACAAGGCCTTGACAAAATCATATTTGTAGTCTTGGCAGAAGGCCTTGACTATATGGTTATAATAGTCTGGAATTATGCATTCCATCATTATGAAAGTGGTTATTGATATTGTATGTTATTATTTGACTAGTAGAATATCAATGTGAATAAGTAATTGGCAATATTTGATTTTATATTTTCCATATTATGATGAATTTCATGTTTAAAAGGCTTTTTTTCTAGTCTTATACACTGCCTTAAATGTTTATACTTATTTATGAATTTTTCCGCTATAATGTTATCCTTACTGAGCATCTGAGCTCACCCCTTTCTAGGTTTTATTTTCCCAGGATGCAAAGAAGTATATTATGATTGACCTAAAGGGATATTCTATGGGATCTCAGTGTTCTCTATGGAGACAATGTTGTTGTAATTTTCCATTTTATGATGTACAGTAAACCTTATGAATGTATCTAGTACTTCCAATGATACTAAACTAATTGGTCTTTCGAGACTTGATATTTTATTATCATGATAATGATATGTAATAATGCACCGACTCTAGGTAACAGGGGTTGGGGAGTTACGGTTGGTATTAGAGGAAGTTTAGTACAAACCATGGAAACTAGATTTAGATAAAATCTGATTAGAGCACATAGACCTAAGATGGAGTTTGAGGATTAGTATAGAAGAACGTCCCAGAATTTTGTAATTGTAGATATTTTATGTGTTTTCTGAGAAATACATCCCTGTCTGGATACGATAAGGTAGATGCGGCTTTGGCACAGATGTACCTAGGGCTAAAACCCCAAAACACCACTTTGAGCTAGACTAGAACAGGAACTGGTACACGATAATGAGATTTGTTGCACTCTTAGTTACGACACTCTCGAGGGATATGCTTAAGATAATTTACATTTTCCTTACAAACCCATTTTATGTATTTTAAAATAAGATGAGAATAAATGACCTTGGTTAATCCTAATGTGTTTCAAATTTAGAATATCAGGTCATGATATTCTCAAAATGATTTTATGACTACTGTTACTCAAAAAATTCATTCTAGTTTTTGTCAATGGCTGGATTCCAAGGAAATTATTGAAACATTGACAATGATGTAAAAGGTTCAAACAGTTCTAGAAACAAGAAACAAAATAGAATGTTGATAGGTGTAAAAATATCGTGTTCATGACAAATCTTTTTTTCCAAAAATATGATCAATAACATATATATTAACCAACTACTGGACTCATCAAATAAGATAAAGGTGATGAATGATGATAGCTCCAGCAGTGGAGACCATGGAGAACAGAATCCTCAATTTATATCATGCATGAAATGTAGATGGAAACACCGAGGAAAGTGTCTCAATGGAATAAATAAATTATTTACATGTGGGAAAGAAAGGCATGAAGTGAAGAATTTCTGAGGAAAAATGAAGAGTAATATGGAAGAAAATAAAAATGGTCCCAAGAATCCATTTAGAGTCATTTCCCATAAATTTAGGGGACCTGTTAATTACCCAAGTGAATCCCCAATTCTGTAGGATATTTTCTTGGTCAAAGGAGAAGCTATGTGGAAATAAATGGTTGGAGAAATTTTTAAAATTACCAGTACTCCTTCTTTATGGGAATACATTGGAATATTTTTCTCTTGTATTTGTAACCCTATAGTTTGTCATGTGAAAATGATATTTGAGAAATACATGTATTTTCTCTTGTTGGTATAGTTATGAATAACCATTTGGTTTTATATGATCATTGGGTTTGAGGAAATTAAAATTTATTATATTTTGGGATGAAAATGCAAGGTATGAGATAACATTTGTGGTTAAATTATGTTATTTTTATTATGAAGAATTTATATCGTTTTGTTAATGTCATAAAATATTGTTTTTGAAGAAGGAAATCATGCGGACCGTGTGACAACCCGCCGCGTCGGACAAAGCTGTGGGAATCGAACCCACAACCAAAGTGCGATTAGGATTTATCGCCTACCACTGGACTACGTGATGTCCCTGGTTAGTGTGAATAATTATTTTTAGATAAATGATTTTATTGATCAACAATAAGTTGATTTGGGATATTATGTCTTATCAAATGAATAACCTTAGTATAGGAAATTGATTCGGTGATTTGGTGATAAGTTCTATTTTGGATGTTGTTCACTTTCTTGGGAACACTATATGCCCAAGGAAAATAGGAAAGTGTGTGATTTCATTTGAGGAGTAACGGTTGATTTTTATCTATGTTTTTATTATGGATTTATAGTGATTTGGGATATTTATTTAAATGATTAACCAATAATAGATAATATGTGATTAGGTTAATTACTTTTAAGTATGTGACTTTAAGAGTACTTGATGTCATTTGGAAATAAAATTTAACATGTACGACTACATAACAAAATTCTTCTAAGTTTTTAGTTTTAGTATTAGTTAAGACTATATTGAAGTATTTTAAGGACAATTGTTTATTGAATGGTATTTATTTAACTTTGAATTATTTTTTGTTTAGTTTTAGAAATTATGATTTGTGTTTATTTCTCTAATGGAATACCCTTTTGGGGATCATAAGATATTATACTAAACATTTTGTTTTTGATTAATATCTAAATACAAGGGAAATATATAGTTTATCTTTCATGGATCATGTGATTCTATAGAAGTTTATTCTAGCTCTTCTAGTGTGACCATGTCTTCTTGAATACTCATCGTTTAAAAAAATGATTTAGTGGTAAAAATTTATTAAAGAATGAAACTCTATTTAAAAAGTAAGTATATCTCTATATGTTCTTAGTAAATCTCATAAATTAATTCCTCATATTTATGTAATGTAACATAAAACAAACAAAAAAATGTTGTCCGTTTACTTTTCCTAATAGGAGACTAATGACAGTTTGTCCCATCACAAGTTTGTGTTTTTTTGTTAACTTTCTCTTGATCATGTTTTCTATTGCTCTCCATCAAAACCTGAGACTTATTTTATCATCCATATCCATTTTTTCCTACATGGAATCATAGTATGGGTTATCTTGGGGGACCTTTGTACTTCTCTTTATTTCATTTAAAGTGATAGTTTTATTGACTCTTTTTTCACGGTGAGACTTTCCATTATATTCCCAAGCCCAATTTTAAAAAAATTACGATGATGAAATTAATTGATGGAGGGGATAATGTAACACCGAAATCTTCCATGGTACTCTTCTCTATGAATAATATGGTAGTGTGTGTTGTACTCAACATCGACTTCTAACACACCACAACCAATCTAACTAGCCATTATGAATAGTAATACCCCACTTTTTGAAATTTTAACCATTTTATCATTAAAAATGGACTTAATTTTTGGATTCGTAATATCGAAATTAGCTCAGGGTGAATTTTTTCTACTTTTTGGATAACTTGCATATTTCGATGAATAGTGAAAATTACTAAATTTTATTTAAAAACAACATTTTTAATCAAAATAATTTATAGTGATAAATTATGAATTTGAGTGATTTTAGATTATAATGAGATTATATTTTTACCATTTAATCCAATGTTGGTCATTGGATATAATTTCACATTTAAACTGGACATAAGCTAGTGGCGATCTTTTGATAGTTAGTATCTCTTAAAAACACGCTTTTTGTTTTATCAATGGAAATTAATTTTAAATTAATATCTTCCACTTCTGTGTTTTGAATTTAGTAAAATGGATTCCATATTTAGAATCATGAGGTCTAAATTGTTTAAATAGGTAACATTTTTTAGACATTTTTAATAATTACTTCAGTAAATATTTTATTTACCATGGTTAAAGGGTAAATCCAGTAAATAAAGGAAAAAATTAATATTATAATAACAATAAATTACCCTAAAACGTTTCTTAACCCTATTGGTTGATACATTTCTGACCATGGGAATCTTTGGGTCGATTTTGGGACCCCATGGATCCACTTGTAAGTGATAATGACACTTTATCTTAATTAAGTTAAAGTAAATACAAAAATGACAAAACCATATATCTTTTAGAAAAACAATTTTTACATAGGGATATATATGTTATATTTTCTACTATAAATATTCATTCGAAATATAAAATGATTTCCTACATAATTATATTTTATTTATACTTTTAATAATTAAATTTATTTATGACACAATAATGATGCAGTATTTCCCTTATTAATGAGAAATCAAATAATTGGTATTATAAATGTTAAAATAAATATAATTTGAATGATTTGATACCATCCAGGAATTTTATTGATTAATATGACATGCTTGGATTTCTTAAATTAATTTTTTTCGAATTAATAAAGTTGTTATGAATTTAAAAAAATCAATTATTAAATTGTGTCAAAATTGACATAAAGAATTTTTAAAACAAATATTATATTATTAATTGATATTATATTCCTAAAAATATATGGTTTGGCTAAAGGACTTATTTAATGACATTTTTATTATTAATGGACCACTTGGGGGTCTCTTGGAATTTTATAGTTTGTTTATTAACCATATAATATAAAAATACAATGAGACATGGTAAATTTCAAACTAATTAACTATGAGTTAAAACTAAAATATGAGGTTTATAAAGTGACCCAAACCTTTCTAAAACCAATTGGTTTAGTTTTTTTTGCGACCTATACCCACCATATAATTTAAATTATCCACTTTGGATCCATTAGAAACTGAACATGAATTTATTATAAAATAATATTTCTAGCATTTCCTAAGGTTCCCATCACCCCTCTTATAAAAGGGAACTCCCTATACTCACTAATTCACACCATAAAAGCCTTTTGGATCGTCCAAACCCTGCCCAAATATCCTTTAAAAATTCCTCACTTCAACATACAGGCCTTAGTCTGATCATAAATCCAATCTATGGAGCCCTTTTGATCAAATCAAAAGGAAGAACCCGAAGAAGAGGTAATAATTTCACCACCCTCTATCAAGTTCATTTCTTCTTTCACATATTCTTTCTTTGTTTTTTCCATTATAAAATAATAAATCCAGTATATTCTATATAATTTTATGTTATTATAAATATGTTACAGCCATCTTCATTATTTTATCCATCCTTTGAATGGCATGTCACCATATGTGCGTACATATGGATTACCGTCTCCACGTCGTGGTGTAATTCTTATTCAATACATTATTATTTGGATGGGTATAATAATGATGTATAATTAATGTAAATAATAAATATAACATGATAATTATTGTTTATATATGATATACCATCCAATTATATGTTATTTTAATATCAAAAAAATGATATTGTCGCTCGTGCGTACGTACGGACTATCGTCTCCATAGACGCGATGACATTCATTCCCCATCATATCAATTCAAGAATAATTTTCATTTGATGGTTAAAAAATGATTTTTAAAGACTTAATATCATTATTTATATCAATAAGATACATCCCATTCATAAAAATTATGTCTCACATAACAAAGAATATAAAGGAAAACGAATCTGTTAACACCCGAAACGACTGTAATACTAAGATATTATTAACAAATCATTGTTAAAAGATCGTATATGATATCATATTAATGTATATGATTTTTTTATAATTAAATAACAATTATTTCACCATTATACAGAAGTATAAACTACCCTCAAACAATGAAAAAAGTACAAAGTATGGGGTTTCTTATCTCACTTTTAATTTTGTGAGATTTCCATTGTTCACCCCTTATTTATTGCATGAAGTGTGTGTACTACCCATGATTGTATTCATTGTGTAATATGATTAAATTTATGGATACATATATCATAATTGTACAATCCTTCTTTTATGGGTGTATTTTTCGTAATTTACCAAATCGATAAGGGAATTTGAAGTTTCAATTTCCATTCATTCGGCTCTACACATACATCATTGATTATTTTACTCCAAGATTATGTGTGGAATCACTATTCATTTTCTTATTTCATAATTACCAATCCCCTTTCTGTGGATATACTTTTGATACACATAATCACTCCATTGATAATTTTTCAAGTCAGTGATATGAACTTGATAAGAGTAATTTTAACTCAATCTCCATTTGTTGAGTTAAATATCCAATTCATTAGTGTTGTCTTTAAAAGAATATTTGTGAATGTCCTATGATTGATTTTCACTGAATATCCAATAATATTGAGTGTGTCTATATTTTTCAGCCATTATTATGTCATTGATTTATCCTTAACCTAAGGATACAGCCTTTATAAGATATTTCATCTCAAATTACCTTCCATTGAGAATTCTTTGTTGTTATACACCAAATCACTTTTATATGGTGTATATAATGTACTTTGACATAAGAAATCATGAATACCTTTATTACCTTGATATTAGTAAGTTTTTATTACCTCAATTATTTGTATTCAAGTGTCTCTCTTTTGGTTAAGAACTCTATCTAAAATATCGTTTTAAATGTTTTAAATATTTATTATTCTAAATCATTCTCATTAATTTCCAGGTTTAAAAAATAGTTTTAATGATTTATTTATATGGAAATCATTGTTCTAAAATTAAATTTCCTTTCATGTTTTACAAAGTGGTATGGGAAACATTGATTCAAAAATCTATTTTTAAATGGCTTCTTGACAAATAGTGTGACATTTAAATGTTTTCAAGAAAAAGGGTGGACATTTCTCTCAAATAGTTTTGATGGTTATTTTTATCTATGTAAATATCCTTAATTATTCTTGATTGAGGTTAATTTTTTACAAGAAAATATTCCATATTTTATTGAATGAGTTATGTTTGACTGTGGATTTTTTATTTTTATACCATTCATGGTTTTTGGATACAGTATTGACATTTTGTATGCTAGTTTTAATACGAATGTTTATTTTATGTTTCAAAATATTCATATGAGGAATGAATTGGACTTAGTGATTGATGGGTGGAGCCCTCTATATCTCTTTGATGCATCGGTAGGTCTCATGAGACAAACTAGTGTCTTGGCACAAGTCCTTAAAAAAATCTTATTTGTAGTCTTGGCACAAGGCCTTGACTATGTAGTTATGATAGTCTGGCATTATGAATTCCATCATTATGAAAGTGGTCATTGATATTACATGTGATCATTCGACTAGTATAATGTCAATGTTAATAATTAAATGGAATTATTTGATTTTATCTCTTCCATATTATAAAGAAGTTCATGTTTAAAAGGCTTTGGTTCTAGTCTTATACACTGCCTAAAATGTTTATGCTTATTTATGAACGTTTCTACTATAATGTTATCCTTACTGAGCATCTGAGCTCACCCCTTTCTATGTATTAATTTCCCATGATGCAAAGAAGTATATTATGAATGACCTATGGGGATAGTATATGGGAACGTAGTGTTGTATATGGAGACAATTTTTTTGTAGTTTTCCTTCTTAGGATGAAATTTAAACCTTATGAATGTATCTATTACTTACAAGGCTACTAAACTAATCGGTCTTTCGATACATGATCTTTTCTGATCATGCTAATGATATGTAATAATGCACCGACTCTGGGTAAATGGTGTTGGGACGTTTCATAGTAGGACCAAGATGGGCCCACCATCCCAGCCACCCCAAAGGGAGATCCCCCCACATGACTAGATAATAGCATAGATAGTACAGGATCATGCTGGAATGTGGCAGTAAAGTCTCCTTGGTTATGTGAGGATTATATCCCCATCACTGGGAGGGTTATGATAGTAGAAGGAATCCTTTAACACTAGTATGACTTCATTGTTGGTATGGTGTCCGGACATTACTTATTAATTAGAGTTCGGATGAAATGATTTTCAATTTGGGACTCACAATCCCCAACAGTATTCAACATTAATAAAAAAGTCGTCATTCACACTTTTCTCTGAGTCTCCCACCCTCATACATTTTACTCTACCACTTTCCACCGCCTTCTACACCCAGCCACACCAAACCACCATTCTACCACATTTCAAACCCACTAACATCCATTATAACTCATCTATGAAGCCATTACCTCCATCAAGAATGATCAAAATTGATATTATTACCACTGATAAGGCCCAAAATCACCATAGATCATTTTATCCACCTCTAGTGACCTCATTGATCCCTTACACAATAAATGATGATTACATGCATATCTGAGGATACATCCAACCACTGCATAGGATAGATAACACATATGAATTTGAGATCCACTTCTAGGAGCACCACTACACCGTAGGCATTGAAGATTGAGCCAAAGATAATGGCTTCCATGTGGCCATGATTTTCTGGATTCCATGAATTACTTGAGTTCTATGAGTTTTATTTTTTTAAAAAAATAGGAAAATACTTGATATCTGTGAAGATTCAATAGGAAGATTTAAAATGGGGGTACTCTGAGGATAAATTAAAATGGATCTATGACCATAAAAAAATAAATGTGATATGAACGAGATAGATACAAAGATCCCTCTCACTATAAGTATAATGGTTTTCCTATTTTAAAGACATATCGATAGAGAGGCCTCATAGTAGAGGATCCTCAGGTGGATCGTTCTCTATTTATTATTTTTGTTGTCATACTTTTTTAGTTTTTATTTATCATTTTGTTTATTTTTAACCTTCTCTCATTAATTCATTCACATTTTTTCTAATAAAAGTGTTCCACCCATTTTCTTCTATCTTTTATTTTATCCTTATCTCTTTATTATTATGTATCACTCTCATTCTTCTTATTTTTATTTTTCTTATCTTATCATTCTTTCCAAAAAGACATATTACTTATGATAATGGAAGAATGACCCAAGGCTTATCCTAGTGGGAGGATTACTATATTACTTAAATTATATACATAAATTTGTAAATTTTTTATTTGTTTTTGTGGTGAAAGGGAGATAAGTGTGTAAGTGTGATGATTTTCTACCATGACACAAATCTTGAATAAACTTATATTAATTTTTTTTAATTTTCCCTCCCTTATATTGAATGAGTTATCTTTATATAATCAAGTCTATCTATACAATGGATGAAAAATTATATTATAGAGATGGGTTCTGGGAGATTACACACTCTTGATTGAGGTGTCTTACCAACCCTTATTATAGAAGAAGGTGGAATATAATTTCCTTAGGCCTTAAATGTTTCACAATCAATAAATAAGAGGATATTAATTCAATATTGAAATTTCACAATTGGATTATGAAACTAAATTATAAAAATCCGACATGAATAATGAAGGAACCGAGAACAAAACCATTGAGCCATGTTCTTTCTCTCATAACCCTCATTTTTACATTCATTGCATGTTAGTTTATATTTTCATTCTTTTTTCATTTAATTTTAATTATTTTCATAAAATAACAAACACACAAAAAGAAAAGTTTAATTGAATTTTAATTAGTAAGTGAATAACATTAAAGATACTCAAGTTACAATATCCCTGTTATCCATTCTACAACCACTAGAAAAATAAAAATATTAGCTTTTGAATAACCCCTTAATAGGTTTGTTCTACCTTTCTAGAAATTTACTTACTTATTTCAAGATAAATTGGGGTGGTTATGTAGTCTTTGACTAAAAGTGATTGAAAATTTATCAATCCTCATTGGATATCTCCCATGGTTTCTTATATAAAAAAATCTTCCTCTCTTTGAGTGGGTGATGATACTTTAGCTGGCATGTCAAAATCTATACAGTGGTAATAATTGTGTTCATATGAACAATAGTAAATAAATTTCTCCTTTTATCCTTGGTTATTAAATACAAGACCATAGATTTGTATTTTTGAAGAATATATTTATGGATTCACACCATCCATTATTGTCACTCCATTGTTAGTGACTCTTATTCCTCTAATTTTATTTTGTTGATAATTAGAAGTGAGAGAATCATAAATATTCTTGAGTTCATTTTCTATAATTTCACTATATTGGACTCCTGTATGTCCATCAATATTTTTCCAAAAGAATTTATCTCTTTATAAAATCAATTCAAAATTATACAATGGGTATTTATAATAGTGATATTATTGGTAGTAATATTTCAATATTTTCCATGCCTCACAAAAATTTTCTTTATCTTTCTGAACAAATGTTGAGAGTTTGGTCATTATGCCCATTCTACTCTATATAGGGTATAATATCTCAATTAATTAACTATAAGTTTATTCCCATGTATTTAATGAGTTTTATTATTAATATATCGACCATGTTCTTGGTATCCACTTAAGATATTAGGATAAGTGTCTTAGTTTTAGCTTATATTCAATCACTCTATTGAGTGGAAAGTACTAGATAGTAGAGAAAGAAATATGAATATACCATGTTTGGTAAAGCTATTGTACTTATTATTTACATTATTTGAAATAATGTTTTTGATATTGATCTAATTATTAAGATTATGTGTCCAATAAACTAGGTATTAAGGATTTAATGAATTGATTAAAAGATATAAGTTGAGGCAACATGATCAGATGAGAAAAATATGTAAACATTCTGGTGGAGGACTTTGAGGTTATTTGAAAACTCTCAGTAAAGAATACCAAGAGTCTGAATGTGAGAGGAACACTTTTGGATATACCCAAAACTGAGAGGGGGGTGAATCGGTGTTGGAAACTTTTTAACCAATTATAAATTTTTATTCTTTTACCACATAGAAGTGTTTGGATCTTTATTCTCCAATTATATTTTCCTCATCCTATAAATGTATATGAAAGAAAGTAAAATATGGAACCTGATATTTTTAAAAAATTTACTACTCAATAAGAATAGCTAGTCTTTGTAACATATGGTAATGACTAGTCCACAAATTATTCACTATAATGAGTTAGCTATTGTAGTGTTTTTTGTAAAAAAATATCTTTTCTATAAGTGTGGGTCCCTATACATTATGATAGGTAGTAAGAAAAAATTCTTTCTTCCCTTGACTGGTGATGACCACATATAACTTGTAGCAACTATCTAGTTCTTTATACTAATTATGTAGATAGTTTCCAACATCTTCAAGAAATGTATTATAACACTAAGAAAGACCCCCACATATTGATAATTCAAATGGATGTAATAGTGCTTCTTTGTTATTCCCTTAATTCTTATCTTACATTAATAGTACAATAGAAACAAATCTTCTTATTCATAGAGAGAAACTAAAATATTCTCATTCTTTCTCTTGAACATCATCTGTAACTTTTTCATCTGGTCATTCTCTTTTATCTTGTCCATCCAATGTAGATTTTCTTAGTGATATTTTATGTGATCTTTCTTCTTATTCTTGATTAACTGGGGCCTATTTATATGGTGGAACTGCTTTTTCTAATATCTTCTACACAATTTGATACATGTATTTATTATCACTTATTTTCCACTATATTTTTTTGATCACCAATTGATAAGGATGCTACATCTGATATCCATCCAATCCCTTCTTCTTTCCTTCAATTAATTCATTTTTTCTCTATCCAATTCTTCATCTCTGTTCGGTAACCCCAGCTTCATCTGGTACCTCTTCTCATGAAACTTCATCCATAATGATAATTTATATCATGCATCATAGTCAACACATTCTTATAAAACTTCAATTCTTCAGAATAAAACATATCTGCACAACTCTCTATTTCATCACACTTTTGTCATCACATCATCACCCCATTATAAAAGTATAATTTCACTAAATGTTCAAGGTGAGGCGAATACTTCAAGTTCAAACATACCACATAAACATTGATAATCCCACTAAAATATTTTCAATATTTCACCACCATCAAACTCCATAAAAGATAAGAGAAAACTAATATTCAAAGTTAACTTCCTTAAATATTGGCATTAATAATCTTCCTCAATTTTCTAAAATTATAGCTAAAATAATTATCTTCCCTTTTTTATTAATGAAACATTGATCATACAACTAAGTATCACAAAAATTAATATATTTATAAGGAATTCATCAAGACCTTTGAACATTCCATCCGGAATGATTTATATCAAATAATCAACTTAGTGAAACTTTTTCTAGTTTTCCATCAAACTTTTATAGGATCATCTCATAACTCTTTCTTAAGACACTTCCTCTAAATGATTATATTCTTCGAAAAACATTCATTCATTCCCTTATCTTAGATTACATTTCCTCATAAAATTCATATTATATAATCTATATAATGAACATAAAAGTGCTCATTTAGTGGACACAAAACCTTTACTATTCATTTAAAAACCTCTTTTAAAATTTCTTATACTTGAAAACTTTTCTCTGATGGAACAGTTAAAAAAACATTTTTCTCATTCAATTATTTTGAAATATATGTACAATGATTTTCATTCGAAACATCAGTCTGATAAATTTAACTCAGAAACCTATGTCTGGTGACTTCATAGAAAGACTTATTTGTTTGATGATCTCCACAAATTTCCTATAACTATTGAATTTTTGTGAATCCTTATCTTGATCATTCAATAATTTATGTCTAGTATAGTCTATATGATGACTCTCTAATATCATACTCTAGAATTCATGATTCCTCTCATCAGCTATAACCCCATAAACACTTTCTTCATTAATTTTCCATAACTTTGTTACTCTTCATATCAATATTTATACAATTCCATTTTATGAGCATCGTACAACTCTTTATTCAACCTCAACCACCACATAAAAATATTTGGGAACCATATTTCCACTAACTTCTACCACAAATCCGAAAAATGAAAATTGCATAGCCACTCCTCAATCCTCCCTTTGGATATAATCAATTTGAAATCCCTTTTAGATACATTTATCTTCTTCTAAACATCATCTTGAATCACATATATAATTAATTTTTATGTTTGATCAATAAAGAACACATCACTTAGAAACATCTCATATAGTTTGTCTCATTATTATCATTTAGATTTAACCATGGATTTAAAAAGTCAAACTATTATTTCCACTTTTAGTATAACTGAATAATTACATTAAAATATATCTAATATCATTATGAGTTTTTTTTCAGTTCTCTCTGAACATTTTATTTTTCTAATTAGACTTTGCATATTGATCTAGTTGATAGGCTATGGTAGAAAACCTTGTAAAGTTACAACTGATGAAAGATGTAATGAAGTATTTTTAAAAGTCCATCCAATGGACACTAAATCAGATAAAAGTATAATGAAATATTTATCTAATTGATCTACTAAGAAATAATCATTTTATTACCTCAGTATAATCAAATTCACCCCATCACCTTAGTATGATAGCCTCCATTTGTTCGACTTCACAAACATCTTAAGGAAACACCTTAAGGAGACTTTTATAATGTTGGTACCAAATGTGCTTTTCCAAGAAACATAGAACATGTTGTAGATATTTAGAACAACTCATAAATAATCATAAGTATACTAAAGTTGCTAAAAAGAACTTTTAATATAACACACTTATAATGTATACTATATTCCTGTTTAAATAAATTTTATTTCTTTGATATCTTGTATTACACACAACACAAACAATAAATTGATAATGATATACTATTAAATTATTATTATTTAATGTGACTGTTATAAAACAGTTCTTAAATTGGTGGTTATTAATAGTACTCACTAAATTATAAAAATTATATAGTTTACGCTTGTCTAAAATAATATATTTGGTTATCAATTTATTATAAATTAAATTAAAAATCATTTAAAAGTAAAAGAAATATTTTTATGAAAAACTATTTCTATGAATGTAATGTTTTTATATCTTATAAATTAAAATCATCTCTATTAGTAAATTATTTTAATGAAATTTATATATAATATTTTAAATCAAATTTTTTTCATTCATGTAATATTTTTTTAAATCATGGGATAAGATTAAATGCAGTTTTATGCTAAAAACATTACTTTTATAAAAATAATTTTCATCATATTTTGTATACATATTTAAAATAAATTATTACCAATTTTAGAAACTTTATTTAAAAAATGATCTTAATTATTTAAATCATCTCTTTAAAATAATATTATAGTGATATTTTTATAATTTTCTAAAAATAATATTTTTTGAGGAATAATGAAAATAGTGATTTTTACTAAAAACTGCCATTTCATTTAAAGAATTTAAAATGTTCAATTTTTAAATAATTATGTTTTGATTTTTTATATATTATCTTTTTGTAATTGAGAAAACATTTATATGGAAAACTATATTTTCATCACGTTATCAGGTTAAATTTTATATAATAATTTTACTATTCTATTAATTGAATTTGAAAAAATAGATTCCATATTTAGAATGAAAATAATTAATATTATGTAATAATTTCAAATTTGTTTTTGGTTATAATTATTACTTAATATAGTAAAATTTATTTACCATGATTAAGTTTAAAACATAGTTTTATGCATTACGTGCGCATGTGTTAATATTAATTTTCCAAACACATATGATTTTTATTTGATAAATTAGATTTCATATTAATAATTAGTGGGCATAATTTATATAATATGCCTCATTTATTTTTAGTTATAAAAGCTAAATTACCTGGGTAAATAAAAAACTAATTACCGTGGTGAAAACAAAAGTGGTTAATGTAAATAAACTAAAAGGATAAGTGATTAACATGTTTAAAAAATGTTAATTTTTTTATTATTGAGGTTTGGATATAAATTAACATCCCTCTAACCCATTATTTTTTAAATTTTTAAGAACTTTTAATGATACTAACATCTCATTAATAAATAGTTTAGGGTATTTAAAAAATGACACTCCTCCTCAATTATAAAGGGATCCCCTCCCATCACTTCTTCACACAACTCTAGACATTTATCAAAAAAACCCTAGAAACAATATCACCCCAAAACCATTATCCACATTATATATCTTCTATAATTCTCATAAAAATAACCCTAGGGTCCTTAATAATATATCCAAAGGTGGTTTTTCTAAGATAAGGTAATAATCTTCACTAAGCTCCTTCTATTTACTTATTCTTTTTTACACCTTCAATTATGTATTAACTTTTACCATATGATAACACATGTATCTCTCATATATGGACATTTTGTTGTGTTATATTCATAATATATATCCATCTCCTTCTCCATAAAATGGGAAATAAATTCATCAATCTTGTATCCAGATAACTACTTCATTGCGAATTGATGTACTTTTTTACTTTCTTCCACTCACATGGATAGCCATAATGATTGAAATAATTAATATTTATAATACATATGAGAAAATTTTAATTATTTAAAATTAATATATCATCCAATCCATTACTATAGCAACACAGGATCTTTGTACATTGATATTATATATTTTTAGATGCATATTCAATACATTACACAAAAACACACCTATGGATCATAAAGGTATAGTGCCTTTAGAAACGTGGACACATAAACAACTTATTCATCAGAGTTCTACATCATCTTACAAATAGTTCCTCATAAATATAACACTTTTTATATATATCACACGTAATAATTATCATCATAACCTAGGAAAAATAAACATAAAAAAGGGTGATCATAGATGCTCAGTAAGGGTAATCAGGTGAAATACATAAATATAACATGGGCATACGTGTATGACAACATGAGAATGACATACAACACCATACCCTGAATATAAAAGATCAAAATATTGAGCCATGGAATAAATATTGGCATTTCATAAGACATTAATCCTAAGGTAATCAAATAACGTGATCCATGAGAGTGTAAAATTAGCATAATGCAGTGAATTGTATAATACACATAATCATAGAAACTCATTTCACTAAAATATAGGGCTCACTACCAAGGATATCATAGTGGAATGGGTTCACTCACAAAACCATCATGGTACTCAAAGTTCCCTCCCAGGACCATCATTGTGAAAAAAGTCCCCTAATGAACCAGCTTCACTCCCCATTCTAGTCATATCTATCTAATGAGATATAAATCATTTCCCAATTCATTGGAAGGAGATATAGGTCCATCCCATAACATAATAAAAATCATATATATGTGTGCCACAATGTTATAAAAAATTAATTATATAATAATCCATGAAATAAATTGGGATTCATAAACATTTCATCATATAATAACCTATATAAAATGTTACAGTTTCATAATCATTTAATTAATGTACCAAAGAATAAATTTTGAGAAGAATTGGGTTTCATAAGAGTGGTATAACACATGGAAGAGAAAAGAGTTTCATAAACATATTTTCATCATATAAATAATTCATTATGAGAAATATTAAGAATGGTATCCTTAGTTCATATCCCTAGAAAATAAAAATTAGCACCAAAGGATGTCATCTTAGATGGGAAATTTTTTATAAAGATCACTTGAAAAATTTCCTAAGGAAAATAACTTTTCATTGAAAATCACAGTTTAAAACTAAAATTTAATTAAATAGTTTTGAAATATTTTTCTGTTAAAATAAACTTAAAAATTTATAATGGTATCTTTAAAAATCATTTAAAATATTTCATGAGGAAAATATCATTTCTTCTTTGAAAAAAAACATTTTAAAACATAAAACATTTTTTAAATACTTTTCACATTAAAATAATTTATTTAAAATATAGAAAAATCCAAAATATTCTGTAAAATATTTTATTTAAAAATAAATATGAAAACATTTATGGGAATCCTGAAATAATTGAGTAGTCATGAAAACAAGAAATACTATTCATGTCAAGCATGTTAAGAACGCATATTCTTTTCAAATTTTCACTAAAAGGAAAACACGAATTTCTTGGAAGGTGACATAAGGATTCCTTTTTTAAAAAACATTTTTAAAAGTTTAAACATAGTTTAAAATTTATTTTAATTATGAAATTATAATATTAAAACTGTTTTTAAAACATTTTTATGAAATATGGTTTTTGGAAGAAAATTGGTTTTCAATCGAAGTGAGAAATAAAGATGGTTTTATTAAAAATATTCTTCTGAAATATTGGGTACATTAAGAGATTAAAATGGAGGTAAAACATTTATTATCATGAAATAATAATATTATAATTTAATTCATTATTTTCTTGAGACATAAATCATATTATTTCATCATTCGAAGTATAATTATAAGTAATCCTGATAAAGAATGACATTGTAACATAATACTCTCCCCACTTTGGTAACATTGTATCATAATATCCATTAAATAATAACATTAAATGAAACTTATAATTTCATTATAAGATTTGTATTCATGATATAATAGGTAAAACTTTATGTATATACACCTCATAGAAGAAGATAGGTTCATAAAATAACTTATGTCCCAAAGAAGGAAAATTGAGACAAATTATTTTTACCACTTTGGTAAATTTTGAAGCATTAAACCCCTAGAAGAGAGGTTATAAAAAGGATACATAAATACTAATAATATTAATTATATACATCATAAAAAATCATGTGAAATATATACACCACATGAAATAAATATATAGTGAATATGGCTTGTGTCTCATAGAAAATAAAAGTGAGACAAAAATCTCTTATCTTATGTCTTGACTTCCTTCATACGCATTCGAAACTCCAATATAATAAATAAAATTTTACTATAATTATATTATATAACCATAATTATATATATCATACAATATATTATTTACTTATGACCATTTTTACCCATTTATTAACAATTCCTTGTTATTATCGTGCTTTGAGTAATAAGTACTTTTTTATATATTTTGATTTGTTATTTTCATACCTATTACCTTGATCATGGTTCGATTATATCATAAATAATAAAAATGAAATAATTATATAATTTTTAATTCAATTATACTTTCAATAACAATCATTAATTATGTTTTTTAAAAACTAGGTATTTATGATCATGGTGACGGTATGTCGTACCAACGCATGAGTAACGTTTCCATTTTTCATCAATCATTATGGAAAGGAGTAAGGTAATATTTTATCTTTATATATTTATAATAATATAATAAATATATTATTATTTATTTAAATATTTGTATAAATATCATCTATGTGGTTTGGTGATGAAAATAGAGAGTCACATCACTTCGTGAAGGCAATAGTCCACGCATAGACCAACGATGTTATCATCTTTTTGTGGCTGAAAGGGTAAGAAATAAAATGATATATTTTCTTTACAAATTATTAATATGTCATAAATAAAATAATTAGGTCATTTATATGATATATATTCATTAAATGTATCCTTATTATCTTCCATGTAAATTGTTAGTGAAAACAAATCACATCACTTCATGAGGTGGTAGTACATTGTACACAAGAACGACGGTATCTTATACCCTATATAATATAAATTAAAAAAGTTATATATGATATAATTACTACATAGGTATAATTATTTTTAAAATATCAAATATATACTCGATATTTATCATCATACCCAACTCTGTGGGGTGGTAATGGAAAAACGAATGGCATCGGTTCACGAGATGGTGGTCTGCTATACATACGATTGAAGATTTTGTAACCAATTTGATGGAAGTGGAAATGTTTGTACATCATAAACTTAACATAAAAACATATTAGTATATTTAAGATACATAAATTGTCATATCATTATGGTTTAATAATAATTGATGGATTTGGATGAAGAAATAAACTAGGAATGCTCATTGAAGAACGTTTCCTCTTCTTCAGGTGTCCTCCTTAGGTTTTCACTAAAAGACTTTCTTGGTTGAATTTATACCCAAAATAAGTATTATAAGATTATAGGAGGAAATTTTGGATGTTATTTTGTGATTTATTATCTGAACTAAAATTCTTTTAAGGTGTGAAGATGAGAGAATAAGGGTTTTCCATTTATAAGTGAGGTGAGTGGAGCACTGATTATTTTTATAAAAGGAAAGGGTTTAACCATATTTTTATAATTCAAAAAAGCTATAAAATTGAGTAGTATTAATAATTATATTTTATATGGTTTAAATATGGTCAAAAAATATATTTCATATAATTATTTAGGTCATTTTAACCATTATTTTTTTAATTTAACCCCTAGTAAACCCATTTTTTACTTTATCCACTGTAATTAATTTTTACTATTTTTACTATTCACATTGGTATAAAATTAACTTCAACTTATTTTATAATATAAATTATTTTGATATCAAATATCTAATACATTTTTATAAATTAAATTCATATAATTGGAAAATTTTAATTTAAATTTAATCTCACGGACACAACGAGAAAGCGGGTTTTTAAAGAGAATATATTCAAAAGGTTAGAAAGTTTTTATGAAAAAAATAAACCTAAAAATGACTCCAATGACCTAAATTGGATTAATATTAATATAATGGAACTAATTTTACATTAAAACCAATTAAAATATAATTTAACTTTATAAATTTTCTAGATGAAAAATAGTTTTCAATTAAAATTCAGTATTTTCAACTATTCCTAAAAAAATAATCTTCTTCGAAAGTTATAAAATATTTACCCTAATATAATTTTGATATTACGATTTTAAAAATTAACTATATTTTTCCAAATAACTTTTTTTTAAAAAAATTAGTGTTAAAAATAAGTGTGCAAAAAATGGCAACCAAGCTTTTTTTTAGAAAAATGCAGTTTTAGAGCCAAAAATTAGATTTGTTCTTATATATTTTATATAAAACACATAATATAAATGTTAAATATTTGATTGAATATATAATATATACATTTCATTAAAATCATTGACCAAATTTTTTTAATTTAATGAAGAAAAACATTTTTGTTTTTATAAAAATAATTTTTCATAAAAATATTTCATTTATTTTCATATATTTATTATTTTCATTTTTAATTAATTGTTCATCAAATATTTAAGTTTATATACCAGAATAAATAATATATTTTCATACTTTATTTATAATATTCATACCATTTTTCCAATGTCTAAGTGATGACTATCATATATGATATTTAATAATATATCATGTTTCCTTTAAAATTAGTGTTCCCTATAACACAAGGTAAACTCAGTGTTGCATGTAATGAAAGATATAAGAAATAGTAAATTTATTTGAAAAATATTTTCAAATTTTTTGGATGTTATATCCTACCCCCTAAAATTAAATATCTCCCTTGAAATTATTCTTACTCATCAAAGGTTTAACATTTTAAAATTATTTCATAGAGACCCAAATTATAAAAAGTGTTAATAAAAAATCATTTTGAAAAAGTTTTGGAGATGTGTGAAATTCATCTGAAATGACACATACTAGGTTTCAAAATATAATAACATGGGTTGTAATTGAAAACATAGACATATAATAGGAAACTAACACACAAATACTAATGGAGTGTGATAGAGAACATGATCAAGAGAAATGTAATTAGCACAAAGTCCTAAAAAGAAGTGTGAAAAAAGGTCATGATATCATAAAAATTGATAATAGAAAAACATTTAATTTCAATATCCTTTTCCTAATGTTGGTTAATTTTTATTTGATGATATACTTTATTTCATACCATTTTATAAGAACAATCGCGTCCATTGGTTGTGCCTTAATCAATTTCAACTTCGTCTTTTACTCTAAGAGAAAAAATTTCAAGAATAAATTACTAAATAAAATCCATAAAATAATTATAAGTCATTCCTTATATATCTAGTTATTATCAAAAATAAAATGGTCAACACACGTTGTGTATAAATATTCATATAATGAAATACTACATTAAACTCTAAAACCTCATCCAAAAATTAACTTAAACCATTCTCTAATTGGTTAACATTATTACAGATAAAAAATTTAAATTTATAAAAAATATAACTAAATTTCTCAAAATATACTTAACATAAATCCCCCAATTATCATAAAGTATCTCTTCATTATCACATACCAAATATTTTAATACCTTATTCATAAATTTTTTTGACTTCTGTTAATAACTATAGTTTCAATAAAACCTTAATGAAGACATACATGATTCATTATTCCTTGAATAAAACCAGTTATTATTAAATATGATCCATATATAAAATAATGATATAAACTCCATCAATGATAACATAAACTACTTTTTCCAAAAAAAATGATTAATCAGTTACAAGGTCATCAATACCATACAATTTAATTTATTCATATCAATCATCTCTCTATCAAAACTAAACATCATTTTCTCAATATAAAGAACATATTAAGGGTCATCTTTCCTTATTAAAAATATCACATTTCCATTAAATCTCATTTCTAGGTCATCTGCATCATTCGACATATTTTTTTTCAAGTCCATAATGAAAAACGTATACTAAGTTGTCCTTATAAATAGCATGATTCATATAACATAATTCTTGAATTAAAATATATAAACACTTCAATCATCACACTTACTTCTCAACCCATTAATGGAGATTCATCATCTTATTAAATAATACGTTTTCCCTAAAATATGTAATATATATCTTTACTAAACATTCATAAACATCAATTTAATTATTCTCATCACGTTTAAAATAAAACAAAACTGCTAGAACATACCATACCTTTTGTATTTAATTTGTAGTGTCTTTATCATTAAAAATATAACCATTACTCATACAAACTTTCTAATTCTATTCATGATATTTCCCCTTTGACATATATTTTCATAATTTCCATATTTCATATTTTAAAAAACTTTGAACAATCAATGATACCTTAGGCATACCATTACTCTCATCCATTGTGTTAACATAAGTTTCCATTTTTCCTTTATGGTTACATTCATTGTGTCCTTATTTTATACAATCCAAACATCTTTTTGTTCCTATAATACATTTACTTAGGTTATTCTTCCCACATTATTGATATATAAGAAACTACATCCTCTTTCTTACATGGGGTCTATTTCCTGAACTCCCGTCAAGCGAGATCCTTATCTTCTTTGGGGTGTCTTAGAGTTGGTTAAGGCACACATTATTAATCATGTATCATGATAATTTATTAGGCATAATCAAAATACCAATAATTATAGTTTTCATTCCATTTTTTTCTCATCAAAATATTTTCTATTGCATTCAAAGTGGATCAAGTTATTTCTGGTTCCCACCACTTAATAAACCCAAAAAATATAGTGTCAATAACAAATTCAAAATGGGAAACCAAATAATCATGAAAATCACTTATATTATGTCTAAATCACAACACATTATTATTAATCAATGAAAATAGATCTTTATTCTCGGTTAATCAAAGTCATCCTCTATTTAAATCCTTCATCATGGTTCATAAAGTGTTTGATAATTCCAAAAACATATCCCCCCAGAGTGTCCAAACATGTGTGTAGCATGGCCCATTATCGTGGACTAGGAGATAATTGAGTCTAGCTCAATGTACCCTTTTCAGAATTATTACCCCTAGGTACATTTTTTCCAGATCCACATCCACTTTTAGTATCCATATAGGTATGTAATTGTTTTGATACCACTTTCTCTATACTTTAATAAGATTCTAGAAAATGTTTCTATACTTATACTGATCCATAGAATTATCCTTAGACATACCCCTATAAATATTGTTATAAATATCCCTAGGGATATCATTAATTTTTTCTCATCCTTTTTTCCAATGGTTAACTAAACATTTCCTCTGATACGAAATATAGCGACCCATGATTTTCATACATGGATATTAAATCTTTTTATATGAATATTCTATACATTAAATAAACATATGCCTAAGGATCGTAATAGTATAGTTCCATCAGAAACTTGTAAACATAAAAACTGGTTCATAAGAGTTCTACATCATCTCCAATATAGTTCCTCATGAATAGAACCCTTCTTAGAAATTTAAAATGTAATATCTATCATCCTAACCTGGGAAAAATAAACATAAAAAAGGGTGAGATTGTATTCTCATTAAGGGTAAACAAGGGAAATACATAAACATAATGTGAGAATGAGGGAATGAAAATGTCATAATTACATATAAACCCATACGCAATATATCAATGATCAAAATATTAAGTCATGGAATAATGATTGGAAATTCGTAAGACATGAATCATAAGGGAATCAAAGAACATGACCTATGAGAGCATAAAATTGGAATAAGACATAAAATTGTATAATGTACATAAGCATAGAAAATAATTTTTCTAATTGTCATGTCTCACTTCTAAAGATATCATAGTGGAATAGGTTCTCTCCACAAACCATCACACTGGTCAAGGGTCACTCCTAATACTGTCATAGCGGAAAAAGCCTTTTACTAAACCATGTTCATTCCCCATTCATGTCCTCTATATCTGATTATATATAAATCTTTACCTAATTAGTTAGAGGGAGATATAGGTTCAAACCATCACATAATGAAAACCATACATATGAATTCCACTAAAACATTAAACATTCATCATATCATAACCCAAGAAACAAAATAGTTTTCATAAAAAATTCATCATATCATATCCTATGGAAAAGATACATATTTCATAATCATTTCATAAATTAATCATAGCATAACCTAAGAAAAGAAATGGGTTTCATAAGCATGGCATAACCCATGAAAGAGAAACAGTTTTCATAAACATATTTTCATCATAAACACAGAGCATCCATATATATAATAGAAATGGTATACTTGGATAAAATCCCTAAAAATTCATAAGTAGAATCAAAGTATGAAATCATATATAGAAAATTATTTTGAAAGATCACTTGATATATTTATTGAGTAAAATTACTTTTCTTTTAAAATCACATTTTCAAAATAAAATTTTGTTAAATATTTTGTAACTAATTTTATTTCAAAATAACCTAGAAAATTTATAAATAAATCTGGAAAAATAATTTAAAATATTTTTTGAGGAATATATCTTTTCTTATTTGAAAAAAATCCTCTCAAACATAAACCATTTTGAAATTACTTATCACATTGAAATAATATATTTAAAATATAATAATTTCTGAAATATTAAAGAATTTTTTTTGAAAATAACATTGAAAACATATATGTTAGTCCTGAAATAATTGATCGGTCATGGTAGTGGGAAATACATTTCATTCTATAATTATTAAGAAAATATTGTTTTAAAATTTTTGGTAAAATCCAAACAGGCATTGTTTGGAAAGTGACATGATGATTCCTTTTTAAAAACATTAAAAAAACTAAAAAATGGTTAAAAATGTATTTAAAATATCATAGGGTAATATTAATACATTTTAGAAAACATTTTTATAAAACAAGGTTTTTGGAAGAAAATGGGTTTTTGATCGAAGAGAGAAATAAATATTATTTTTCATAAAAAAAAATTCTTTTGATCTCATGGGTACATAGAGAGAGGAAAATAAAGTGAAAAAAATTATTCCCATGACATTACAATAGGATTAGAAAATTCATTAGTCTCTTGAGAGGTATATCGTAATATTTCATCATTGTGATCAAAATCATAAACAATCCTGATAAACAATTAGATTGTAACATAAAACTCTTCCCACTTTAGTTACTTTGAATCGTAATCCCCATAAAATAATAACATTAAATAAAACTTATAATATAATTAAAATAATTATATTCATTATATAACATGTCAAAGGGGTATTATATACACCTCATATAATAATATAGGTGCATAACATAACTTATGTCCCAAAGAAGTAAAATTGAGACAAAAATACCTTAACACATTGGTAACTTTTGAACCACAATCTTATTATAAGGGAGGTACTAAAATAGATATTTAAATACCAATAATTTTAATTATAATCATCATAAAATAAATTCATGGTAATTATATACACCACATACAAGAAACAAGTGGTGAATATGGCATGTGTCACGCAAAAAATAAAATTGAGATGAAAATATCATACCATAAGTCTCAACTTCTTACAGACACGTTCAAGCCTATTATATAATAAATATAATTTTATAATACATATGTTATATAATAATATTAATATATATCATACCATTTACTTATGATCATTTTTTACTCATTTATTAATAATTACTTGTTGAAATCATGTTTCGGGTAATAACCACTTTGTCTTTCGTATGTGTCTTGATTTGTTATTTTTGGTCCTATTAATTTGATCATGGTTCCATAATCTCCAAAATAATAACAATGAAATAATTATCATATTTATAAATCAATTATACTTTTAATAAAAATAAATAATTATTTTATTAATAAATTAAGTGTGTTACGATCATGGGGACAGTATGCCATAACTAAGCATGAGTAACACTTCATTTTTTCAACAATAATTTTGGAAAAAAGGTAAGTAATATTTGACCTTTATAAAATTATTATAACATTATAAATAAAATATTATTTATCTATATATACTTATAAATAACATCTATTTTGTGTGGTGATGAAAATAAAGAGTCACACTGCTTTGTGAATTCGGTAGTTTACATGTACACGAACGATGTTATAATTATTCAGTGAATTAGAAGGTAAGAAAGAAAATGATATATTGTAATTTAAGAATTATTAATATGTAATTAATATCATATTATTTCATTTTTATTACATACATTTATTAAATTTATTATTATCATCTTCTATGTAAAGGGTTAGTGAAAACGAATCATATCACTTCGCAAGACAGTAGTCCGATGTACACACAAACGACATTATTGTATCCCCTATGGAATAGAGAGTAAAGAATTTTTATATGATATAATATATAAAAATTTATAATTATAATATAAATATCATATATATATATACACTTTATATAAATCATCATATCCAATCGTGATATGTGGTAATGATAAAATGAAAGATATCGGTTCCTGAGGTGGTAGTCTGTCGTACACATGAATGATGATTTCATAACCCATTTTATGGAAGAGTATATGGTTGTAGATAAAAAACATAACATAAATGTATATCATTAATTTTATGATATTGAGGCTATTATATAATCATGGTCTAATAATAATTGAAGTATGTGGATGATGAAATAAACTAAAAATGCTCGTTCAAGAACGTTACCTCTTCTTTGGGTGTCCTCTTTAGGTTTTCACCAAAATAATTCATAGGTTTTATTTATAATAATACTAAGGATTATAAAATGAGATGTTGGATTGTGGGATTTTACTTTGGTAGGTTTTATCTGAACCAAAAGTGTCTGAAGGTGTGTCGAGAATAGGAGAAGGGTTGGCCTTTTATAAGTGAGGTGAGTGGCATGCTTGTAATTTTTAGAAAAGGAAAATTTATACCAATGTTTTATCAGTAAATAGGGATCCAATATAATTTATTATAAATAATTAGACATTATAGGTTGTAAATATTGAAAAAATATATGTTTTAGACAAGTTTCAAGGTCATTTTGACCCTTATTTTTTAATTTTAGCTATGAGTAATCCTATTTCTACCTTAACCACGGAAACTAATTTTTATTTCTCTTACTATGAATTTTGGTAAATAATTATGTTTAACATATTATATACTATAAATTATCATTTTTTCAAATAAGGAATCCATTTTTTTAAATAAAATTCACATATTTGAAAAAAAAAATTAAAATTAATCTTGTAGACGTGATGAGAAAGATGATTTTCAAAGAGAAAATGTTCAAAAATTTACAAAAATTTTATATCATAAATAATATAAAAATTATTCCAATGAATTAAATTATAATAATAAATATATAAATGAAATAATGTGACTTGAAACTAATATAAAATATTATATAACTTTATAAATAATTTAATCCAAATGGAAGTTTTCAATTAAAATTTAGTATTTTCCAATATTCATAAATCAATTACAATTTACAAAAAAAAAACATTAACCCTAATATAAATTTTAAATTGTAATTTAAAAACTTAATTTAATTTTTTCAAAAACTATTTTCAAAAACAAGTGCGTCAAAAAGGGCGAAAAATTGTTTTTTAGAATAAAAAAATATAGTTTTTAAGTATAGAATTTGATTTATTCTAATCTCCTATCTAGAAAACTCATAAGAGGAATATTAAATATTTTATTGAATATATTATGTAGAATTTTCATTAAAATCATTCACCAAAAGTGTTTTGTTTAATTTACTGAGGTAGAATGTGTTTGTTTGCAAAAAAAAATTAGAAAAAGATTTACTTCATTATAAAATAGTTTATTATTTTCATTTTTATATAATTGGTTGCCAAATAATTAATTTTATATAAATTATTAAATCATATAATTTCTAAATTTAGTCAATCATATTCATACCTTCTATTCTAATGGTTATGTGATAAATTTCATATGTGATATTTTAATAATATGTCACATTTAGGTTAAACTCAGTGTTGCATGTAACACAAGAAAAACTCGGTGTTGAATGTAAAAAAAGATATCAAAAAGTTTAAATTTAATTGAAAAAATGCACAAAATATCTAGGTGTTTCACTAACATTTTCAATGGTTAAGGGAATGGTATCACTGCTCGTGCGTACGCATGGTCTATCATCTTCACAAAGTGATGCGATTCATTTTCCATATACAACATTCAATAATGTTTATAAAAAGATATATAATTGGTAAAAGTTATATTAATAACATTAATATCATTATGTAAATGATGTATCTATATCCTATGCACAATAATGAAAAAATTAATGACTAAACATGAATGGGAAGATGAAGCAGTTAACACCCGAAATGATGGAAATAATAAAATATTGTTAACAAATGGGTTTTAAGATGATAAAATATTATATTATATGATATTATACATAGTTATATTGTTGTTTTATAAATTAATAACACATTGAAAACTATTATACAAGAGTTTAAATCATGATCAACAAAAGAGAAATGTGAGGAAAGGGATGTTGAATCAGTATATTAGAATTATACTGATTAGGGTCATATGAATATGTTTAGATAGATAACTTACAAGTGGGGGGTGAATTTTAGTTGAGAAAATATAGTTTAAAATAATTAAACCATACAATACACTAAGCCTTTTAATTTAGGTAATCAGATATATCCTTCAGTTTGATGACCAAAATCAAAAAATCATAATCAGATACAATACGATTAAATTAGAGTAAATTAATCAGTATCACAGTGGATCTAATTAATCAAAAAATTAATATTAATCATAGTTTATTACAATAATAAAAAATAGAGTATAATAAGTTGAATATAATGATCAAATTTACAATAAATATGCATATCATGAAATAAACATGTTAATAAGATTCAATAGCTATAATAATGTAAGAATGACTTACAACTATTAAAATTAGAATATATTTTAACCATAAGAGTAAGTTAGTAACTAAACCGGACTAAATGTGTCCCCAGTTTAATAGTAAAAAAATGTACCTATTTCTTTAGAAAGTAAATTCCTCGATACAAAAATCAGATTTGTCTTACTAACCATGAAATCCCAAGAATAATCGATCAAATTCTGTATCTCATTATTCCCACGAGACCTTGATCTAGATGACCAGATTCTTCATCTACCTATACTTGGAATCCCTTGATCGTAATCATAGATTAGACATCAAAAAAATTATAAAACAATTCTTAAGGATACAACCTGATAATGTTTTCTTAAGAACTCCAACACTCTAAAAAAATTGCAAAGACTTGGAACATGATTTTCATGATTGGTGATATTTCGAGATCTCGGTAAATTAAGAAATTGAAAATGAATCAACAATCTTCAGTTATATTTTATCAATATTAAAACTCTTTTAATTCTTAGGTATTTATAGGTGAACAACCTATGGTTATCTCGATATCCTAACAGTCATATTTTATCTAAGTTCTTTATAAGGACTTGGATGCCTTCCACTTTATAGATTATAATGATCTGGAAAAATATAATATACAATTTCATATTAATTTTACACCATTACAGTGTAAAAATTATTCCTTACATTATAATTATGTTTTCCATATTCATATGATAAACATAATCATCCTGATGGGATTCCTATATATTTTCATTATGATAATATTTATAAGTTTATATGATGTTTATCGGTGCCAGTATCAACCCGATGTTAATATTTCGTTAGTATGATAGATAGAACAAAATATATAACACTTTCAGGATAATGGTGAGTCTGATGTTTATCAAACACAACCTTATTCTGATATTCATAATAGAAAATATATAATTTTACATCCAAATACATCAGAACATAATATAAGTATAGAGAAACATAATGTTTTCTACAAAAACATACTAAAACACATTGAACATATGAAACTTAGTAATTAAGTATTTAAGAAATATTTTTGGATTTCTAAAAAAAGGTAAGGGAAATTAAGAAATAGAATTTTTGCCTCAACATCCTCCCCCTTTTTGGAAAACACAACCCACATGACTTAAATAAAGAATAACATTGAAAAATTTCCAGTCCATGTTGTATTAAGAACTTCATATATAGAGTCAAAACAATAAAAACTTTAACTCCTCTTGATTTTATAATTTATCTGAATATGATGGATAGTATGATATTGAATATGATTAATTCCCCCATAGTATATGAACTTCCATTAAGGATCATATTCTCCCCCTTAAAGTAATAACTCTCCTTTATCAAAAATTTTTATACCCCTTTATATAAAGATCTATTTTTTGTATAATTCCCCCTTTTAAAATACTTTCTATATAAATAAGAATAATTCTCCTATAAAGGAATATTTCTCCCAAGAATAATATTTATATCCCGTTGTGATTTTTTCAACAATAATGAAGAAATGTCTTGAGTTTCCTAAAATTTTATTGAGGGAAACAAAATATGAAACAATTTGATGACCTAAAAATTCATAAATAAGAAATAAGAAAGGACATTAAACTAATCGAAATTAGAAAACATTCAGAGAAAAATCGTATTTAGTTGAAAATAATAATTCATTCATAAAAAAAAGATACGTTTGTTTTCCAAAAATGAAGTATAATAAATGTTCAAAGGGAAAATTCAATCTTTCTTCATCAAATAATTCACAGTGGATTTCATTTTATTTAACTCTTTTCAGTCCTCCTCCAGCTTATTTATCCTTTCTTCTTTATTCAAGACTTTTTCAAAATATTTTTACAACTGTTGAAATTTTTGTTTATGAAACTTTTATTTGAATTTTAAGGCATTGACTTGAAGATAAAGATCTTTATTCCAATTCCTTAATATGATAACATCCTCTACATGGGATTTCAGTTTAGTAGTATAAAATTGTATGTTTCACAACATCTCATTCATGTGTTTTATTTCTTGATTCTAATAAAAAATTGTACCTTTAAAACTTTCCACAAACTTTACTCCATCTACAATATATTTTGTAAACTGATTATGGGATTACACACATTCTTTGAATATATTCTTTACATATTCAAAAATTTAATAATATAAATTGTTATTGGCATTAATCTAATGATATCACTGTATAACTTTATTTCATGACATCTTCTAAGCATGATAAATTCCTTCTAAAATATCCAAATCAGTCTCATTCCAAATAAATCTTTCTATTATCCTATTTAGTTATACCAATTTCTAATCAAGAATTTCACAAATAATTTCTATTATGGCATCAAGTCTTGGAAAATACAGAATTATTCATTCAATTCTCTTCAAATATTGAATAATATAATCAAATCTTTGAGCATTTAAGGTGTTGACTGAATCTAATTCTTATTTCTCAATTTCAGAGAGTTTAGATTGACTGGTTTCGATTTCAGCTTCCGTTTATTTCCCTTTATCAACATTCTTGGAAATGTTTTTCCAATTTCATTATTGACTAATAACTCAATTATCTACCTATCATCGGTGACATATTTATCATCCTCGTCAGTTGAATTGTGGTTTTCCTCATTTTTTTGGTTGGTGATTGAGATTAATCCTTTAAAGATCTTTTATTTTCATAATATTTAGATTTTTATTTTTGATCAACATTGGATGGAAATTCTAATGATGATGCCTCTGATGAATTTAATAAAAACGTATCATATTGTGTTTTTTATCACCAACATTATCTTCATTTTCATCAATTTTCTCTTTCTCATCCTATTCCTCTTCTTATTCTACATCAATTTCTTTATATTAATATTTTTTACTTCCTTCTTCTATAATATATTTTCATCCTTTATATATTCCTTTATACAATAATTTAATTTCTTTTTTAAACTCTTCTATGAGTTGTGACTCTATTATTGAGTCTTATTTTCCTACTGGTACTGGTTATAATGGATTTTCATGAACTGTAGGTACTGATTTATCATCAAGAACATTATCATTTCCTTTATGAGTAGTCTATGAAATAATGTAATGAACAAATTATATTTCTTAAAAAATAATACAACATCCAGATTTGGTGAAGTGGTATGGGAAGTAGCTGTAACTATATTACTAGATGCTTTCTAAACATCTTTCAAAACATTTCCACAAAATAAAGTACCCATCATCTTCTTTTTAAAAAATTTCTTCTTTTTTTATTCTTGTTGAGTATTGGAGGCATTAATTGCTAAGAAATTCACCTAATTTGGGTTAAGTCTAATAATCAAATCACCAGATTTCTTCTCATTGATCTTCTTCATCCACTCATAATATACTTTATCAGGGGATTTCTTTTTTTCACTTTCTTATTTGGGGAGGAATCAGTATTTCTTTTATTTTTTTGGTCACCATGCTCAGCTTACTTATAAGGTTATTCTTCTGACGCACCACCACCAAGTTTCTCAATAAATATTTTTAATTCATAATCCAAACTAAACCTCATTATATTCATTTTAGAAATAATGATATATAAAATCTTCATCCTCTTCAATCTTATATTTTTTGGAATCCTGAAAAACATCATGCATTAAACCATTAATATTCTTATCACACTAGAAACTTGATGATCTTTTACTTCATGGATCTTGTCTTCATGTTTCATATAGTAATAAAGATGATTCTGATATGATTTATCGTCCTTTTGTTCACTAAATAATCCATTATAATAACATAAAAAACATTGATCATATCTATATCTCCCTTCATGGGTCTAAATAACCCTTGAAACTATAGGGAGATTACGCCATTGTTCGGTGTCAGATAGATAACTTTTCAAACTTTTTAGTAATGTTTAAACATGGAATATTTTGTTTACTTGTTATTGAAGGTACTGAGATCATCATGAAGTTTGTTAGAAGAAAACAATTCATATCCTTCTAAGGTTATTATAATCAGACTTGCATCCTTTCTATAAAATTACTTGTATCTCATTTCATTTATTTGAAAACCGAATTTTTTAATTCCTTCGTCATTGATAATTTTAAAAGAAGCCCAAAATATTCTAACAAGAGCAGGGTAGAAGAGATCAGAGCCTCTTTCTAAATTCTAAACACAAATAGATTCCCATCCTTGAAACATAATAATCATTCTGTGAGAAGAATCTTATTTTTCATAAAAGCCTCTTCCTACTAAACATTCTCAGAAAATAAACCAATCAGTGTATTCTCCAATGGATTCCATCGTATTGATATAAATACTAAATATGGTGAATTTATAGTAAAAGATCCATTGGATTTGGAGACTTAAGGGAAGAAGAAACTCAGGGGAAAAAGTTCTGGCTAACTGATGTGGGACATAGGGGCCCCCCTTTATATAGGTACTTGGGTGACATTTTATCTTCAAAAAACATATCCAATAGTTGAGATTCAGCCTCTTCTAATCTGTAAGTTGAAACTCATATAAACAAAAATTTGATGTATTTTAGAACTCTCAAGTTTCAGTTAGATTTTTATCATATTGGGGTTGAATACGATTAAGAAAAAAATCTTTAATCAAAGTGTTTAAGGAAAAAAATTATAAATCTAAGAGTAACAACAATAAATTAACTAAAAAATTATATAGTGCTAAAAATAGAAATAAAATAGAAGTACATTTCAGAGTGAATATATTTATCGGTATGAAAGGCTTGTTATTATTAGTTTTTTGTAAATATGATAGTTTTTATTATATATCATTTAATACAAAAAAAATTACAAAATTGTAGATGAATAATTTTTAGAGAAAACTAATTACAATGTTATAAATAAAACTAATTGTAATAGTTTTGGTAGAAAAACAAATTATGATATTTTTAAAATTAAAAAATTTCATAACAAAACATGAATCCCGAAATTTTCTTTACATTTTCTAGGTTTAGAAATATTTTTGAGGATTCTAACTTTGAAAATTTTATAATGATATATGAGTATGGTAAAATCATTATAGTAAATATTTTATGGAAATTAAAATTTTTAGAAATGTAATGTTTTTGAAATACATTAAAACATGTGTGATCTCCAATGAAAAGTATTAACTTATTATAATGATATGGATAAACAAGAAGTAGATATGAAAGATCATTTTACATTGACCTTTACTAGATTCTGTTTAATGTATTAAATCTATCATAAAGTAGTGGTTCTATAAAAATAACATCAAGTTGATCTTGCATTTTGATGCATTGTAAAATTATATATCCTCTATGTGTGTGATCCTTGAGTAAATGGTGTCATTTATCTATGTTCTTATCACCTGAATGATGTTTTGGGTTTTTACATAATGAAATGGCACTAGTATTATCACATGGTAGTTTAGTTTTTGTAAAACTCAATACATAGTCATTGAGTGTGTATTTCATCCACAACACATGGGCACAACAACTTCTAATTAATACATATTCAGATTTAGTAAAGGATAGTTCTACTGAGTATTTCTTCTTAGCAGACCATGAAACTAAATAAAATCATAATAAAAGACTTTTTTAGATATACATTTCTTATCCATTCTATAACCACCAAATTCAGCATCTGAAAAAAAAATCAAAAACATGTCTAGAATAATAGAAATTTCCTAAATCCATAGTTCCTTAAAGATAATGAAAAAAATCATTTTACATATTTTAGATGGGATTAAATTGGTTTAGATTGATATCTTCCACATAAGAATATATAAAAAATTAAATTTTGTCGACTAGAAGTTAATTTTATTAAACTTCAAATCAATCCTCTAAAAGTCTTTTGATCTACTGGTTTCCCAACCTCATCAAGATCAAGAGTATCTAAGGTACCTATAAGAGTAAAAATACTTTTATTATTTTCATATCCAAACATTTAAAAATATATTTAATATAATTATATTGAGATATATATATTCCTTATAGTTTTTTTGATATTTGAAAACCTATAAAAAATGTTAACTCAGACATCATACTCATCTAAAACTCATATTTCATAAGATCTAAAATGGAATTTGTTAAATATTTTTTATTTGATCTAAATATAATTTCATAAACATAGATTTTAATAATAATAATATTTTTTTAACTTATTTTATAAAAATGGTAGGATCCACATCTCCCTTAACAAAATTGTTTTGTAAAAAAAATATCGTTAACCTATCATATCAGGCTCTATGGGATTATTTAAGTCTATATAAATAATTGGTAAGTTTTTAAAACTATTAAATATGTTTTTTATTTTCTAAGTCAGGAGGTTTTTTAAAATAAACATTCTCCTAAACATAACCATTAAAAAAGAACACTTCACATCCATTTGAATAAATGTGAAATTAATGAATGCTACAAAGGAAAGTGGATAATGAATACCATATAGTCTAGCTATTTATGCATAAGATTCATAATAAACTATTCCTTCTTGTTGGTTATAAACTTTTGTGAAAACTCTATCTTTATTTCTAATAATTATACCACTTTCATCTCATTTGTTTCTAAAAATCCATTTTACTCCTATTATAGAAGTTTCTTTAGGTCGTTCAACTAAATTCCATACTTTTTTCTTCCAAATTCATTGATCTAATCTAAAATTTTATTAATCCAATAATCATCACATAAATCCTCATTATGATTATTATGTTCAAATTGGGATAAGAAATCAAGGTTTTCAATTTCATTACTTAAGGAACTTCTAGTCTTAATTGGTTGATCAACATCACAAATGATACTATCACTGGGATGATTCTTAAGAAATGACTAACTTCATGGGGTTTTTTAAAGTCTATTAATCAACATAAGGTAGAAAATAATCTTGAGTAATAACTTTAGAAACAATTTCTTGAGATTTATCCTTTTGATAAGATCCTTCTAATAAAGGTTAAAAATCAGTTTTAGAAAAAACAATCTTAAGAGGATGTTGGTTGAGGTTGTTAAAAAACAGGGGGATCAGTTTCATCAAACATAACATGTAATATTTTTTCAGAACTATAATAGTTTTTGTTAAAAATATATATATGCATTAGAATTTGTGGAATGACCTAAAAATATCCCTTCATACGATTTGGGTGAAAATTTATGTAATTTATCTTTTGTATTCAAGATGAATAATTTACATTCAAATAATCTAAAGTAATATCTGTTTCATTTTTGGCCTGTCCAAAACTCAAAAATAGTTTTATTAAGAAAAGTTCAAATTAAATATTGATTTATAATATAGTAGGTAGCACTAACCACTTCATCCCAAAAATGTTTAACAATTGATTATTCACTCAACATGGTTCTTTTTATTTACTAAATAATTCTTTTTCTTCTTTCAACAACACTATTTTTTTAGGGGTTCTAGGATTTGAAAAGTTATGTTCTATACCATTCATAAAAAAAATTAAAAAAGATAATTTTCAAAATATCCACCATGATCACAATGACTATTTATCAATGGAATATTTTTCTCTCATTTTTAACATTGGCTACAAAATGTTTAAATTAACAAAAATATTATGATTTCTTGGTGATAAAATAAACCCATTTATATCTAGTGTAATCATCAAATAAATAAATACATAGTATTTGCCTCCAATAATATCAATTTGTGTAGGACCAAATAAGTCCATGTGTACTAACTATAATGTTTCAGAAGTTTAGACTTCACTAATAGATTTAAATCTTGACTTATGTTTCTTACCATATTGATAAGGGTTATAGACTTTTGAAGAATCAATCATAAGCTCTAGTATATCCTTAAAAAGTTTTTTCTTATTAAAATTAGATAATATTATAGGGTTATAGTGTCCTAACCATCTATGACATAACCAATATTGATCTTCCATTGCACTTAGGCAAGGTACATCTTGGATCAAGAGGTACTATAAGTTAAATGTATAAACATTCACATGCTGATGGGATGGAAATTTTAATTTATCCTTGGAAATATATACTACAAAATTATCATTCCTAAAGTTCATAAGTTAATATTCATCACATAATTTACTTATTCTTATAAGGTAGTGCTTAAGACATTTCAATGTTACGGATACTAATAATCTCTCCTTAAGAATTATCTCCAAGAGTAACTTTTCCACCTTTCATCTTGATAATATTTCCAAAAAATTATTTTTTACGAGTCATGTTCTTGGAGCGTAAACTATCAATGTACCATGTATTCTTATTCTTGGTACTACCTTTGGTTTCATTAAAATAAAAACATTACACTTTCAATGCCCAAACCATTTTGGGTCTGATAGGGTTAGAAAAAAATTATGAATCCTCATTTTTAGAAAAAATATAGGCTTTATTAAAACCAGGGGGTTATATTATATTTAAGGAAGAACTCATTTTCTATTGAACTCCAATTTGACACTTAATAAAAAATTGGGCATTTTTTTGGAAAAAAAGTAATTGTTACTGAAAATATGTTTTTTATAAGAAAACCCTATTGAAGAACTAGTACCATGAGGATGAATTTGTCTATACATTTTATCAAAATTTTATTTACCAGTGGTAAATTTAGATAAAACATTTCTCAGAATTCAGATTTCAGATTTTAGTTTTACCACTAGATCTTTATCTTCTTTATTATTGGTATCGGAATGAATTTTAATAAAACTATGTTGTAAACTATCTTTTTCAGCAATTATTTTTTCTAAATATTTTTGAAAAAAAAGTACTTATTTAGGAATTATCATTATCAAGATATTTAAAGAGATCTGATATCTCATTTTTAAAACATTAATTCTTGAATTATCCTTATTAGTTTTTTTAAAAACATTATAATTTTCATTTTCTAAAATTTTTGCAAAGAGAGAGACTTCATCATAAAGAGGTAATGTATTATATTCTATTAAGGAATATTTTTCTTTTAAAGATGATGAAATTTTACCATCATGGTAGATTTCACTTAAAGACATATTTTTAATTTTATCAGCTATTAGTATTATTTCCATAAATAATTTATTTACTTGAGGTACATTATCAAAAAACCTAAGTTCCTCTGTCTGAAACATTAGTTCTCAAAAATATCTTCAGAAAATTCACTTCCACTAGAAATACAAGTTTTAACAGTTTTCATAACTTTCTTGCCTTTAGATTTTTATATATTTGGTTATTTATTTTATAATTTATATCCTTCTTTTCTTTCTTTTTAGGAGTTGTATGATTTGTTATTTTATTTCCATCTTTCTTACATTCATAATGAGTAACATCATCCTTCTTTTCATTAATATATTTGGGACCTTTCTTATATCTGTATTGTAATTCATTCTTTAAATAAATTTAATTCATCATCCAAGAAAAATTAGCTAGCCCATTTTCATAATTCTCAGAATTATCTAAATTGGATTTAACAATTACTTTTTTCTTTATAGAAGAATTAATAATATTTTTAGTAGATTTTACTTTTTCATGTAAGGTTTATGTTGAAGAAATGGTAACTCCACCATTTTTCTTTTTCTATTTCTGAGTAACTATTTTGAGTCGACTTTAATATAACATTATAGTTACAATGAGATAATATAAGGTAAGGTGACTCACCTTTCTTGTTTCATCAACAATATTTCTCTTTGATTACCACTCATTAGACATGATATCTATTATCTTATCCACAATTATTTCACCATCTAAAATATTTTCATCTATAACTTGTAAAATATTTAGAATTATCATGAATCTATAGTGAATCTTGGAAATAGAATCTCCAGGAAGAAAATAAAAGGCTTAATAGTCATCTCTAACCATAGAACTCATAGCTTCAACAACCTTTGATGTTCCAAAATGTTTTACTTCAAGATTTTTTTAGATACGATTAGCTTCTTCACAAGATGAAATCTGATTATATATGCTTCGAGTCATAGAGCATAAGAAAGTATTTCTAACTCTATAGTTGAGTTTATATTCTTATATCTATTGATTTTTAAAGGTTGTAACATTCTTATCTATAATATTAAAGTTTCCAGTTAACATGAAAACGTTTTCAACTCCAGGGTTAATTACAAAATTATTCATATTATCCCTCAAGAATTCATAGTCAGTGCCATTAAAATAGGTGGTTTGTTGGGACTAATATTTTCAATTAAACCAATATTAAATCCTTATATAACTATCAAAACTAAATATATATTAATTTCCTCAAACAAAATTTCTGTAACAAAATTTTTGAATCAAAAATTTTAACAACATACAATAGTAATGAAAGTAAAAGCTTCAGAAAGTATTTGAGTAGTGGAATCTTGCTATATTAAAAATTATGGAATCAATATATCATAATTATAATAATTATGATTATAAGAATATTTTTATATAGATAACATACAATAGGGGTGAATTGTAGTTTAGAAAATTTATTTTAAAACAATTAAACTAAAAAATACACTAAACTCTTGAAGTATGTAATCGAACTTCGCCTTCAGTCCAATTACAGTAATCACAAAATCGTAATCAAATAAAATTAAATTAAATCAAAGTAACTGAATCAATTTCAAATTTGATATGCCTAATCATAAAATGAATCATAATCATAGTTTTTTATGATAGTCAAAAATATAATATATTAATTTGAATACGATGATTAACAGTACTATTAACATGTATAGTAGAAAATAGACATCTAAACAATAAAAAATAACTATAATAAAGTAAGGATTACTTATAGATATTAAAATAATAATAAATTTTAACCTTATGATTATGGTATTCACTAACCCTGACTAAAGGTATCCCTTTATTTACTTACAAGAAATTATGTCTTTCCTCAGCAATAAAATCTCTCAATGTGAAAATCAACTATATCTTTCTATCCAAAGAAGCCCTTGATCTAATGTTTCAGATTATCTTTCTCATTATCCTTGTGATACATTGATCAAGCAGATCAGATTCTTCTTCTTCCTATACCTATAATCCCTCGATCATAATCACAGATCAGACATAGAAACAATTAGAAATCTATTCTTAAGGAAAGAACCTGACAAGGTTTCTTTAAGAACACTAACACTCTAAAAAATCAAATAATAAGATCAGTATGTTCACACTTGGTAATATTTAGATCTCTTTCATAAATGAGATATTGAAAATGAATCAAAAATATTCAACTAGCATTCAAAAAGATTCAAACTCTTCGAATTATTGGGCATTTATTGGTGAACTCCCAATCGTCATCTTGATCTCCCAACGGTGTTATTTTCTTTTAATTTATCACAATGGCTTGGAAACCATACACTTGATAGCTCATAATGATCTGGAATAATATAATTTCTGACATAATATTTATTTTACACCATTACAATGTAAAAAAGTATTCCATACATTAGAATTAAGTTTTATGTATTCAGATGATAAATATAGTAAGTCCAATGACCGTTCTATATAATATCATTACGATAATCTTTATAAGTGAATATGATGTTTATTTATACCAATATCAGTCAAATGTTAATATTTTGTTAGTATGATAGTTAGGGAAAAATATCTACCACTTTTATGATAAATGTGTGTCTGATGTTTACTGGACACATTCTTATTATGATAGCTGTAATAGATAATATATAAGTTTATATCAAAATACTTCATAACTTATTCTATTTATGTTAAAGCAAAATGTTTTCTAAAAAAAGATACACAAACAGGTTTCACATAAGAATGTTTGTAATTATGTATTTAATATGGCATTTTTTGTTTCCAAAACAAAAGTAATGGAAAAGTAAGAAATAGAATTTCTTACTCAATAAGGGATTTTGTGTCAATTTTCTTTCATTGATTCATGTTTTTATATTATAAAACAATTTATAGTAAATGGTTTATATAATACCCATTTTAAATTTTATATCATAAATATTTCTTAATTCAATGTAATTTATGTTTCAATTCAAATTATTTAATTCCATGATTTGTGACTTAAATATTACTAAATGGTAAGTGTTTAATAACTCAATTCTCATTCATTGGGATATATAAATTATTCATGGATTATATTATTCCATAATTATATATTAAATGGAATTTTTTTAATTTACATCTAATTTCCTATTTTGTTGTGTGTATTTATATTTGTTACACAAAATCACTTCATTGATTAATTCTCACTTAAACGTTATGATCATTGTAATGGTTTTTCATCTTAAATTGTCATATTTGGGACATAGTTTTTGTTATATACCTATATTATTTTATGAGGTTTGTTTACTACTACATTAATATGATAAAACATGATTCCCTTTATATTCATGGTGTTTGATGTTTCATTTGAAGTTATTTCTATCATGGGATTATGATTCAAAAGTTACCAAAGTGGTAAGTGTTTATGTTTCAATCCCATTTTCATCAAGATTGTTTATGTTTGAATTTACATTGAAGGAAATTACATTATAATTGTCTAAATAAATCCTTTAATTTTATTATCTTATGGTTATTCGTGATATTTTCATGTAATAGTATAATTTTCCTCTATTTGGTACTTAAAATGATTCAGAATTTATTTAATAAAATCCAACTATATTAATCTTTTCGATCGTAAATTATTTTTATTCCATATATTCATTTTCCTTAAAAATATTTTAAATAATTATTTCAAATTTCGAAAATGCTTTATTAAGAAATTTTTACACATGTTTCACTTTTCAAAAGAAAATTAAATAAATATTCTTGTCATTTTTTGAAATACCTACTTTTTGACATTTTACCAAAAATGTGAATGAAATATTTATTTTAACAAACTCATCATGAACCAAATATTTCATGTATCACAAATAATCAATATTTTGAAACTTCCATTAAAATTTGAAGAATAAATTTAAAATAGAAATATCTTCCTAGTATTCTATAAAATATTAGTTTTTAAAAGGTATTTTCAATGTGAAAAGTTTATTTTTCTCAAGAATGTATTTAATAATATTTTTAGGGTATTTATAATCATAAATTACAAAAACTATTTATTTAAATTATAATATAAGGGGGATATGTTATCATGGTATAATCCTTATTATTTCTCTAGATGATTTTTAAATAAATTGGAGAGGGAATGTATTGACATTTCCTTTTGGAACTAATTATTTATTCTTTAACTATCTCTTTACTTAAGATTATTGAACATTGTATTTCCCTTAGATATATATATATATATATTATTTGTTTTATGGATATGAATATTTCCTAAAACATATAACATTTATAAATATGATATTTTACTTTGGATGTTATTTTATTGTCTGGTAAATTATTGAAAATTCATATTCATTACTCGATATGGATATTTTTTTCCTAAGGAATATTTTTCAAGAATTAAATCGATCATTCGATATATGAAGAATGTATTGTATATGCAGTAATGGGTGGGGCTTAGAATTATATAGTCTATTGATTCATTGACAAGTATCGTGAGAAAAATTAGTAATCCGTAATTAAATGGGACTTTACACATAGTTTTAAATTGTATTGGTAAAAGGTCTTGACAATATGGATATCATGATGTCTTAGATCATGAAATCCAATATTATGAATTTCCTCCATTCAGAATTAATTTATTATTATCCAAGAGATTACTATATTAAAATCATCAAAAGATTAACAGAAAGATCATTTGATTATTTATATATAATTATTTAATTATCATTTATTTTAGCCATATTATTCTTTATACTCAAGTTATTGACTAAATAGAATGTGTTTTTAGCTATTTACATTTACATATTGATTATGCCATATTGATTCATGATATATTCTACTTTATGTAACACTTACTGAGCATCTGATCTCAACCTATATTGGTTTTCCATTCCCTGTGATATGAAGAAGTAATGTTTAATAGATTTCAAGTATACATAATGTTTTTTTTAATATATTGTAATTTATTTTTCTAAATGTAATGTGAGATTAAAGTGTGTATCCTATTTTCTAGGACTACTAAATAGTTTAGTAATTTGTTATGTGATATATTTTATCCTATGGTAATGTAATAAAGTATTCATTGACTTCAGGAGACAGGAGTCAAGGTCTTTATTGATGGAATTAGAGGATGTTTAGTAGAATCCCTAGAAACAAAATTTAGGAAAACATAGATGAATGAAAATAACCATATAATAGATATTGAGGATAAGTCAAAGCATTTGATAACATCCTAAAATTTTTGTAAGGTATATATTATGTGGTTTTTCCATGATATTACATTCCTACCTAGATACTAGAAGTGGATGTTGATCTGTCATAGTTGAACATAAGTGTAATAACTCAGAAAAATGTTTATTGAGAATTAGCCTAATTGTCACCTGGTATAAGACAATGGGCCTTGTTTCACATCTGGTTTGATATGTACAGGGGATATGCTTTGTATAAGTCACATTTTCTTTACAAACCATTATGATGGATTTTAAAATAAATATAACCCCAAAGGAACTAAGTTTATAATTCAGATGAGCATAGTTTATAATTTTTAGGCACCATTATGGGTAAATAAGACTATCTTTTTTTATTATTTTAAATAAAAAGATACCCCTTATGAGGTTTTTTGTAATGTAAGTACCTTGGATATATTTACTGAGTTTTAATATATGTTTGATGTATATGAAACCCTTATGTATAACTTGTATTTTAGTGAGTAGTTTATTTGATAAATAATAATTTTATATTTTTTAGACATAATTTAAAGGTTATTGAAAACCTTTAAGGTTAATATGATCATTCACTACAAGGAAATAGTGTTTTAGGGGTGGTTTTTTTGTGGCAGTTTTAAAAACGGCAGCTAAAATTTTTTCAGTCAATGATTTAGCAACGGTTCCTAAAACTACCAAGAAAAAATTGTCGTTAATTTTTGAACAAAATTTTAAAAAATTTATTAAAATATATTCTAAAAAATTAAATTTTTAAAAGCGGTTTTTTAAAAATTCACCGCGAAATATGGACGGTTTTTTGAAAACCGCAGCAAAATTTAAGAATTTTTTTAAAATATATATATATATATTTATTATTTATTATTTAATATTTTTTATTATTTATAATCTAATATAGTTTATTATTGATAATTTCATATATTTACAATGTGTCAATTATTTAATATTTATAATTATTAGTTAATAATATTTTCAAACTGAAAACAAATTGTCAATTACAAGAAGAACAGACTTCGGAATAAAATAACTATAATATCTGATTAGAGATTCCATTTTAGCTCCACCACCAGTAAAATAAAAGTTTATCAAATGAGAAAAAACCAAGTGAGATATAAATCATGTGATAATCAAATGAAAAAAATATTCCAAATTATAAAGTCAAAAATAGAACTCGGACTTCAAACGGCCATAACTTTTAGTCTGGGTGTATGTTTGGGCTCTAACACATATCAAATCGAAGCCTACGATAAGAAATATGCCGCTTATGTTTGTTACCAACTCTATGAGTGTTGAACCTCTTTTTATTATATCAGAAAGGCCCAGAAGGCCTCCGAAAAAAGAGGTTTTAGTTGTAGGCATAGATTTCATAAAATTGAAATGGTTATAACTTTCGATCTAGGTGTTCATTTGGCTTGTACCACATATCATATCGAAGCTCATTTTACGATCTCTGCTTTGACTAGTTTTGACCCTGGAAAATGAGTCTCGGATCATATTTTATGGTAATTTCAGTGTTTTTTGGGTTTTTAGATGTTCTAAAGGTTTTATGATTTATTTTATTAATTGTTTTTTATCTATTTATTTATAAAATATTAATTTTTTTTAATTAATTGATAATTAATTAATTATTATTTATTTAACTATTATTTATTACTATTTATTTATATTTATATTTATTTTTCAGTTACTATGTACACATTAATTATTAATTTATTTATTAATTAATTATTAATTATTAATAATTTGTTTATTATTAAATTTTTATTAATTTTTTATTTATTTTTTATTTTTTTATTTATTCCTTATTCATTATTTATTAATTAATTTTTATTTATTTATTAATTAATTATTATTTATTAGTTACAAGTTATTAATTATTAGTTATTAGTTATTATTAATTATTAATTACTTATTTATTTATTTATTTATTTATATATTTATGTTTTTATTTATGTATTATTCATTTTTTTTATTTTTTTTCTTTATTCATTATTCTTTATTATTTATTCTGCATTTTTTCTTTATTCTTTATTCAATATTTTAAATTTACTAAATTTTAATTTATTATTAGTTTATTATTCATTTATTATTTATTTATTATTTATTATTTACAGATTATTTATTTATTAATTATTTATTAATTATTTATTAAATATTTCATATTTCATATTTCATTTTAAATAATAAAATTATAATATTAATTATTAATTAAGAATTGTTACATTTATAATTATCAATTATTAATTATTAGTTAATATTAATTATTTATTATTTATTATTTATTTATCTATTTATTTATGTATTTATTTATGTATTTATTTTATTCTTATTTATTTATTATTTTTTCTGCATATTTTATTATTTATTATTTATTAATTTATTAATTTATTTATAAATTACTAAATATTAATTTATTATTCATTTATTATTTACTTATTTATTTATTCAATATTCTTTATTTATTAATTGTTTATTAATATTTTTTTACTTATTTATTAATTATTTATAAATTTTTAAATATAAATTATTTATTATTAACTCATAATTCTTAATGATCAATTATTAATTATTAGTTATTAATTATTATTAATTATTAATTATTAATTATTAATTATTAATTATTAACTATTAATTATATAATATGTATTATTTATTATATATTATTTATTTATTACTATTTATTAGTTAATATTTATTTATTTATTTATTTATCATATATTAAATTATTTTTAATTAATTTATTATTTATACATTACTTATATTTATTATATGTTATATATTATCTATTATCTATGATCTATGATCTATTATCTATTATATATTATGTATTTTGTGTTATATATTAAGTATTATATATTCTGTATTATGTATTGTGTATTATATATTATGTAATATATATTAGATAATATATACTAGATAATATAATATATATATATATATTATATATTATATAATATATATAATATATTATATATAATATATTATAAATTATATATTCGGTATTAGGTATCATATATTAGGAATTATATATTATGTCTTATATACCCAGCAAGCTCAGTCAGAGGAGAAACCCCTGACCATTTACTAAAAGAAAAGAAAACGTACATCAAGTAGAAGAGAAGACTACAGGCGAACATCTTGCCCACAACCAACCATTTCCAACAAAAACAGTAAAACTACATGTCACAATAATCATACCCTTCTCTATATCCATAGTAAGGTGCTTCCTCTTCATTAGTTGATTCTCATTCTGAAGACGTTTCATGTTGCTTCAGTATCATAGCATACTTCTTTCTAAGCTTCAACTTTTCCAACGATGGATGCTCCTTACAGTATTGTGCACGTGCTACCGGGATGGCTCCGCATTCCCTATTAGATGAGGCCCTGGTGGCCACTGGCTTGGGCAGTTGAGAGCAGTCCTTCCTGGGCTTTCTCCTTAGTGGAGCAGTCATAATACCATCATTTCTTGAAGCCTTCCTTCTTCAACTCTGAACAATATCACTAAAAGAGGGCCTGATAGCGCCACTATTTTCATTATCACTTTCATAAATATTTCCCAACTTACCAGTGACCTTCACGGAAGCATAATCATTACAGCCAACATCCTTCCGCACAAGCACATCCTCTACAACAGTTAAGATCCCTTCTTACATAATCTGAGATTGCCTGTTCTGATCAATTGGGGAAAGGCATTGAGAGTCTGGTGCAATATCAATACCATCACATGACACCCACTCCATTGCACCCTCATCAGCTTCTCCTTTCTTGGAGTCAATCTGAGCATCTTCAACTGGTTGAAATCCTTCAACCACAACGGGTACCTCCTCGCCCTCTAGACCTTCAAACCGATTGCACGTCATGACCACTTGCATTTCCTTAGTCGCGCAAGCTATGTGATCAGGAGAATCTATAGAAGTAGGCCCTAATTGACACAAATCAGCAGTGTCCTCTGGCAAGGGCTACTTTCCAGCACACATATCATTCCTCATCCTCTAAAAAATTTTCCTCACAGACATATTTAAGGACACTATCCCTGGTTTTATACTAGGAGAGCATAAAGGAGCTACTGTAAAATCATCTCAGTTCACCCTTTGCAATTGAATTTGACCCAAATGCTTCACAATCACAGCACTGCAAGTTGGAGAGACTCCCTCCCAAATATTATCTCCAATATCACCCCTTCTCACTATCAACCCATTCCCAGTGATCTCCATTCTCACGGCCTGGTCCAAGCCAGTAGTAGCACAACCTCCGCTGGATTTTTTCTTCACCATTTTTGAGCATCCACCCGTTCTACCGATGCGACAAATTGATGCCAGATGACCAAAACGGCCTCCAGACACACACAAAAACATCCATGATTCAAAAACAACCTCTTATTTCCAAAGAAACTCTTGCTCATCTGTAACCCAAATACAACGGACCAGTGATCTTGCAACGTCAACTTCCACACAGATTCTCGGACAAATCAGATGGTATACAACCTCAGTGCGAAGATCGGAGCAAAGATATCTCCCCACCATCTTACCTGTCGCACACAGAATCGACTGATTTTGAATGGAGAGTGGAAGGCCAGGAAGGCATACCCCGGTCGCAATCGTCGAAGGGTCACGCTGCATATGAAAATCGAAGCTCCAGCAAAAAATATAGAAAGATGACTTGTTGCATCTTAGAGGGGCCATGGACCAGGTTGTGATCAAGTCTTCTTTAGATCCAAAGCGAATCATGAAATGCCTCTGGTCAAGCAAACCAATGACCGCACGCTCCTGTAGATCACATGAATCGAAGAAAAACTGCTCAAACAATTCAATTGAAGGCCTATGGAGATAGAATCGAACCACTAAGGTAAATTTGTAGAGGTCTGAAGCACTATTGAGCTCCGTCGGAAGCAGTGAAAGCTGGGGAACCTCACGGAAAAGGTCTGGGACTTTCGGTGAGAGAGAGATCCTTGGGAATGGAAGAAGGAGTTTTGAGGGGGGTCGAATCTTCTCATTTTGAAGAAGGCATGAGACTCCCCCCTCCGATCGGTAGGGGGGAGAATAATCCAGCGGCATCCGATCTAGGTCATCGGAGAGAAACCGACGAGAGAGAGAACCCTCAAACTCCACTGCCTCTTATGTCTTATATATTATATGTTATATGTTATATATTATATATTATATATTATATATTATACATTATTCATTATTCATGATTGATTATTGATTATTGATTAATAATTATTTATTTTGTATCTATTTGTTATGTATTACTTGTTTTTTCAATTAATATATATATATATATATATATATATGAATAAGTATTTTCAATTTGATTTATTGACAACATGAACAGCTTGCTGGAGTGGTAGTCTTCGGAGAATAAGCAAGTGGTAAGTGGTTCAAATCTCACCCAACGCAGAATTTATATATTTGGCATGGGCATATGAATGGGCATGTGCATGGGAATGTGGATGGGCATAGACTTATGCATTTAGATTTAAATTAAAATATAAATAAATTATGAAAATAAATAAATAAATAATGAAAATAATAAATTATTTAATTAATTAATCAAGAAAATAAAAAAATAACAAAAATAACAAAAATAAATAAATTAATAATATAAAAAAACAAAACAAATAAATAAAATAAAATAAAATAAAATAATGAAAATAAATTAAAATGATTTAGTGACTATTTAAACTGTTTTTAATTATTTCCCAACGTACGATTTAGTGGTGGTTTTCCAAAACCGTTGTAGAACAATTGGGGGCAGTTTAAACTGTCGCGGAACGGAAAAAAAACTGCCACTAAATACCAATTTTGGCGTAGTGATTGATGTTAATGTAATAATAGTTAATTGTGTTTATTTGAGGTTGTAAAAAAATAATTCATATTGAATTAATTGGTGAATAAAAAGTGAATTGACGATGAATGATATCTTTGATGATGTTCATTGTATTTGTAGGAATTTTTAAGGAATTATATTAATATAGTTCTAGAAATAGAAAAGTCTGCATGTTGGGTGACAACCTATCACATCCAGCATGGTCGTGAGGCTTGAACCCAGAAATGAAGGGTAACAAGGGTGCAAAGACTACCACTTGAATACATGATATCCGGGGTAATACAATTTTTTATTAAAACAATTTGTTAGAATAATATGAATTTGATTTTTTTATTTTACTATTGAGTTTTATAGATTAATTTTCTCTTTTGGATAACTTGTGATAACCATTTTGGTGCTGATAAATATTTAGAGACATAAAAAAGACTTTTCACTCATTCATAGAACCTATGATCCATTGAAAGATAATTTTAGTGCATTAGGTGTAATAAATATTAAAATTCATCTCAGATATTCATTTCATAGAGTAATAAATGATGTTTAAATTGATCAAGTCACAACCGAAAGATAAAATCGTGATTATAAAATAAAAAGGTATCAATTAAGTATATTTTCGCATGTTCTCTATTTTGAAAATAAAAAAAATCCCTTAAAGTTATGAAAATTATTTTGAAATAAAAAAATGATCATCTTGCCTTCATTTCTGATTAATTGATGGACTCTTCACCTATTACAAATTTATGGTAATGGGGGAGTTAACTTAATCACATCCATGTTTTCTATCACTCTATTTTTTCCCTTGTGCATTATTTTCTTCCTCCATATCAATATTTTCACATCCCTATAATTTTTTCCTACTTGGAAACAAATTTAGGTGTTTTTCTATATGACCTTCATTCATTCCTTTCCCTCTTATCAATATAAGGTTTTTTAACCCTTTTTATGATGCGGGTTTTAAAAAAACGATAGACCTTTGATAAATAAAATATAAATGTGATGGTGAAATTTAATTAAGGGGGTAGGAATGGAACACCCTTCTATTTAAGAATATATTCCAAAATTTTATTTCTTCGATAGATCGTATTACACACAACAACTAGATTAAATGAACTAAGTTATACTATTTAAGGTGACCATTATAACCTATCTATTAAATTGATGTGAATAAATTGAAATAAATAAGTTATGAAAATTACATGGTTTACACATGTATAAAATAAAAATCATGGTTATCAATTTATTATAAATGAAAATAAAAATAATTTGAATTTGAAAGAAATATTTTTCTCAAAAACTATTTTTATGCGCATAATGTGTTTTTATCTTATATATTAAATTAATTACTATTGGTAAATGATTTTAATGAAATTTATATATTATATATAAAATAAAATGGTTTATCATTCATCTAATATTTTTTCTAAGCATACGAAAAGAATAAATTTAGTTTTATGCAAAAAAAATATTTCTCCAAAAAACGATTTCGTTATGTTTTACAGACCAATTTTTGATATATTTTTATCCATTTTAGAAAATATATTTCAATAAAATTAATTTTTTAAATTATACATTTTAAATTATTTTATATTGATTTTTTTTATTTTTCTAAAAGGATTAATTTTTTGATGAATAGTGAAAAATAATGATTTTTATTAAAAATTGTCATTTCATTTAAAGCATTTACAATGTTACATTTTGTTTTACATGATTTTAAAAGTAAAATTAGTTCAATTATATTATTATTAATTAAATTTAAGTTATTTTATTTAATTATATGTAGTGTTTTGATATGAAATGTTTTTTATTTTAGAAAACTTTTTTTTTTGAAAACATCATTTTTCTCGCGCTTGCAGGTTTAATTTTAATTTAAATTCTTCCAATTTTGTTACATGAATTTTAAAATATGGATTCCATATTTTTAATAATAATAATTAATATTATTTTATTATTTCAACATAATTTTTTCCATAATTATTAATAAAGATAAAACAAAATTACCACAATTAAGGTTAAAACTGGGTTTTGTGCATTACATGTGCCTGTGTAAAAGATAATTTTCCAAAAAAATGGATTTTTATTTGATAAATTTGATTTCATAATTAGAATCTGCATATATTAATTATCTAATACGACCAATTTATTTTTATTCTTAATGGATAAATTACCTAGTTAAATAAAAAAACTTATTACCATGGTGAAAACAAAAATGTTAAAACTATGTAAACATAGGTGATAAGGTAATAACATACTTAATACATTTTTTTTCTATTGTACTTGTTTCTCAACATTAAATTATATCCACCTCATTATTTTTAAATTTTTTAGGCACTTGGTGTGGGTGTGATTCCCATTATTGAATAATGTTGGGTATTTAAAAAAATATCATTCCTCCTAAATTATAAAAGATCCCCCCTCTCCTCACATATTATCACCTATAAATCTATTTTTTCTGACCAAAACCTTTAAAAAATCACTCAAACATCCTTATACACATTCTTGATATGTTTTTCTCCCTAAAAGTCCAACCTTATGGTCCTTAATAAGAGATCCAACATATGTTTTCTAAGAAAACGTAATCATCTTCACTAAACTCGTTCTTTTTACTTCTTCTTGTTAAACCTTCAATTTTATATTAAAAATATAATATAATAAAAACAACATCTAAAATATACTAATATTTTATAATGTTGATGCTGTAATATTTATCCATCTCTGTCTCCATCAAATGGGAAACAAGGTCATCACACATGTGTACAGTGGACTACCACCTCACAAACCGATTAAATTTGTTTTATATCACCAACTGACATGGTTACTAATAATTATGAAAATAAAGAATATATATTAAACATGTTAAATTATATTAATTCATTAAAACTAATATATCATCCAATTACTTTCTTTTTCACCCATTAATGGAATTATTTCATCGCACGTGCATATGTACGGCAGATCGTCTCCGCGAAGCAATGTGGTTCATTTTCCACGATCAAAATTTAAATACTAGTCATAAAAAGGTATATAATGAATATGTTTTATATTTATAACTTTAATATAATTCTGGATATTATGGATCAATATCCTTTTCCCCAGAACAAGAACTTCTGTTACAAAACATGTATAAGAAAACAAAGCAGTGAACACCTAAAATATGGACAATGATGAAATATTATTATCAAAAGGGTGATAATATGTTAAAATAAGATCATATATGATATTATAAATATGAATATTTTCTTTTAATAAATTAATAACATGCCTAGAACCATCATATATGATTTTAAATAACAATCAACTAAAGGAAACGTGAGGTAAGGGATTATGTCTCAACTTCCTTTTATTGAGGAATATTCTAATATTATGCACCAATTTATTTTAAATGGTGTATATGCTGCCCATTTTAAATTTCATATCATTAATCCTTCATAATTAATATTATTTTATATTTCAATTCAAATTATTTCATCCTAAATGATTTTACATGAATGTTACCAAATGGTAGGTGTTTCATAACTCAATTTTCTATCATTGGGTTATATCACTAATTCATTGATTATATTATTACATGATTATGTGAAAAATGGAATTTTTTAATTTGTATTTTATATGCAATTTTTTTTGGATTTATATTTTTTACACATAATTACTTCATTGATTAATTTTTACTTCAATATTATGATCATTGTTTGTGTTCTTCCTCTCAAATTATCATCTTTGAGACATATGTTTTATTATACATTTATTTTCTTTTATGAGGTCTGTCTACTACCCATTTGATATTATATATCATGATTCTCTTTATATTCAATGAATTTAATGTTTCATTTGAATTTATTTCTTTCATCAGGGTTATGATTTAAAATTTACCAAAGAAATAAGTGTTTATTCTTCAAAATCATTTTAACCGATATTATTTATACATAAATTTAAATTGAAGGAAATTATTTGATCATTTTATAATAAAAACCTTTCATTTACTTCTCCTATTTTTATTCAATTACTTTTCAAGTAATAGAACCATTTTCCTCTATTTGGAACTTAAAATTATTTATAAAATGTTTTTTAAAAAACAAAAACATTATTTCTTTTTTCGGTTGAAATTTATTTTTCTTCCATATCCATATTTTATATAAAATTTTATAAAGAATATTTTTAATATTATCCAATGATTTACTAAAGTCATTTTTAACCATGTTTAACTTTTTTAAAAGTGGTTTAAAAGGAATCTTCTTGTCATTTTCTAAACTAGGTGACATTTTATCTAAAATTTTAAGGGAATATTTTTTTTAAAATAATCATCATGAATAGAATATTCCATCTATTAAAACCACTAATTTTTAAGAGATTACTTTAAATTTTTATAAGGTTATTTTAAAATAAATAATTTTTCGGAATATTCTATAAATTTTTAGTTTTTAAAATGGATTTTCAAAGTGAAAAGTGTATTTTCTTCAAAAAAAAATTCAATAATTATTTTATGGTATTTGAATTAATCGATTATAACAACCCTTTATTTTAATTGTCCTAAAATGAGGATATATTTTAATGATACCATCATTATTCTTTCTCTATATGGTTTTTTATAATTTTGACCAGGGATGGTATTATCATTCACTTTCTTGATTTATTTTGTTTTTATTAACATTCCCTTGAAACATTCACAATCTTTTAATCTTTGAAAATTAAATTTACCATAAATATCCTTATAATTTTTATCATGGATACAATTATTTATTAAACCATATAAGGTGTTTTACTTTAAATTTTATTTTATTAACTTGGGAATTATTGATAACTCATATTCATTACTCAGTACTAATATTTTTTGATAAGACAAATTATTCATGAATTAAATAAATCATTCGATATATGAGGAAAGCATTGGATATGTTATGATAGTTGGGGCCTAGAATTATACAGCCCCTTGATTCATTGATAGGTCTTATTAGAAAAATCAGTAATCTAGCATTAAATAGGTCTTCACCAATATTTTTTAACTCTCTTGATGTATGTTCTTAATGGTATAGATATCAAGATGTGTAAGATCATTATGTCTAATATTATTAATTTATATCGTTTAGAATTAAGTTATTATTATCCATGATATTACAAAATTGATATTTTCCTTGGATTAGCTTTAACATGGTGTGATTATTTATATGGAATTATTTGATCATCATTTTTTCCGGAAAAATTATTATTAATGACTATGTTATTAATTAAATGGAATCTATTTTAAGTTATTTATCATTCCATGTTGATTATGCCTTATTGATTCATAATAGTTTCTATTGTACATAACTCATACTAAGAATCTGAAATCACCCTTTATTTTTTCTCTTTTCCCAGGATAAGAAGAAGGAATATTTAAATGAGTTCAAGGAAGAAGAAAAGTTACATTAAATATATGTTAATTTATGTTTTCAGATATATTGTGATATTATAGTATGTATCTAGCTTACCAAGAATAATAAACTATTCAGTCCATTGGTATGTGTTCTCTTGTGACCTATGGTAATGTAGTAAAGTAACCATTATCTCCCGGATACTAGATACAAGGTCTTTATTGTTACCTTTCCTGTAATGGATATTCTTTATCTCCACTAAAGGAAAGAATGGCATTTATAATTTTATTAATGTAATTCTACTTGAGCACTACCATTGAATCTTCCAATATCTTATTCTTTGTATCATTTTCAATATATTTAAATCAATGAAGTATTAATATTCCATTGAAAACAATTGAAATTAATTGGAAACAATTTACAACAAATACAACTCATGCACAATGTTTTCTCTTTGGAATGATTGTAATATTGATGGGGAATAGAGAGTATGTTGAAAATTAATTAAGTCCTATATATTTCTTATTATTGACTCATATTTCATAAGGTTTGGATAACCCTGTGAAACTGAATTAGTTTAATAATATAATTGTGGTATTGAGAGTTGGAGTTCTATCAGCTGGTTCTCTAAAATTTAATTCAAATAATGTTTCACTAATCATAAAATATCAAACATCATGATCACTTAATGTAATTCATGATTAAATCTGGGTGTGTTGAAAGTTAAATCAAACTAAATAATTTAAAATGAAAGGATAAATTAAAACCATTGGAAGAGGGTGGTCTGGTGAAATAGAAAGTAATATCACTAGAATCTATAGTATTTATAGGTGATGTAGAATTAAAGGCATTATAAGTTGAGGTGGTTCCAAAGTAGAAATAAATTTCATTGATAGGAATAATGTGTGATAAAAATAAATTCATTTGTAATTTGTGTTGAGTTGATAAGAAGATTCTAGTATATATTCATACAACATTTTTAATTAATGGTATAATTTCACCGGTAGCTCAAGAATCATGTCAGAGTTGGTATGAAGTGTTGAAGAATTAAATAGTTTGATAGATATAGAAGAAAAAGTAAAAACCAAAAAAATTAGAATGAGGTCTTTAAAATTGTGTTTATTGGATGATACTGAGTGATTTCATGTTAAATTAGTGAATTAAAAACTATTCTGACATTATTGAGTTGTATATTAAAATATTCAAAATTCATGAGAGAAAATTAATGATTCTATATTATATTTTTGAGATACTTGAGGAATAATTTTTACACAAATATCCTTAAGGTATTTGAACATTTTCAATCAAAGATTGATAGAAGTAGAATAATTTTTGTTTGAAGACTACAAGACACTATATTATCAGATGAAGATTAGTTATATATAAGAGAGAGTTTATATACCACTTTTTTTCCCCTTGATTAATTCGAGATTATATATCATATAGAGCCTAAATTGATGATTAATGTAAGATACACTGAGTTAAAGAAGTAGGCCACTGAGGTGACAAGGCTATAAGATACAGAATTATTAAATGCATGTTTCATAAATTTATATTCTAGAAATTAACGTTTTTTAGAATAATTCAATTTTTTATTGATAATTTTTAAGGTATTATATCAATCTTTTAGCTGTTCTAAATCATTACAGTATATTTCTAGGAGACATACTTGTAGGATACATTTTTGGGAAAAGGATAATTCATTCCCAATTCATTATAATTGATAATTTATTATACTGTAAATTTTTTGTCTCTATATAAAAACTGAACTCAACAAGGAGTAGGTTCCACCAATAGGGTTAAACCTTGTAATAATATGTGTGCTTTACTTTTTTGTTTACTTTCATAAATAATAGTGATAGTAAAAAAATCTTTAGTGGAACAATATTGTAACAAGTCCTAGAGGTTATATTTAAGATAAAGGATGTTCTAAAAAAGGAACAACTAATTCAAACATATACCCACATAATGGTTCACCCATTCTTAGGTATATAAAATTTATTAATGAAAGTTAAATCATCCTATGAAGTTAATCCATTAAATATTGAAAAAAAAATCAACAGATAGTTCTTCAACTCATAGTTCCTTGATTTCGTTGTTAGTGTGATAAATTTGGGGTTTCAAAAAACTCAAGGAATATGCAAGTCCCTAATAATTGGGGTTCATGATAATTATAAATAATTTCATCATGAAAATGTTTCTCTTTTCTATTCTAATATCGTATTTCTTCGTTTTTGTCATCCAAGTTTGCTATTGTATTATCTTTTCTCATGCAAAAATTTATTTTAATCCCATGAATCAAAGGTAGTATGTGTGTAATATATCTCCTTATGTGTATGTAATTATAAAATCAAAAAATTAAATATGTGAACATTTTAAATTGTATAATCAATAAAAATTTGGAATCAATGAGAAAAATGTATACTATTAAAGACCGGGTTTATTGTATGTTATTTGTGTATTGTAAACTAAAATATAGTTTTGAATTGTCTTCCAATGAAATATAGCTAATCATGTCTAAATTATAACTTCATAGTCATAGCTACACAGCCTTTATACAAGTGAATAGGGTCATGAAACATATTTACTAGGCTTTACCCTAGGTCATATCCATAGGTATGGAATGTTAAATCCAAAAATTCAATTTATTGGTCTAAGAATATAAGAGAATTTTTGTGATGTATGTGTTATAGAATGTAACCTACTGATAGTATAAAACTATAAAATGAGATGGAATAAGAGAAATATATTAAATTATTTGAAAATAAAATGAGAATAAATGGGGGTATTAGGATTTTTTCTTTCTTTATATTTGTTTAAAATAAAGTATTCAATTATTAATAATAATTACTCTCACTTTCCAAGTATTCTTTGATGTCACACTTCAGCTTCTTAATTCAATCATAGGTTCATGTAAGTTTTTTTATTCTCGATAAAATAAGAGGCTTATGATTTTTTGGTCTATGATTAATATTTTCCATAACCTCTTTTTACACTATTGTGATTTATAGAACTAAGTCCCTAATTCAAGATTAATTGATTATATTTTAAATATTATTTATTTACATAATCACATAAGTTCATCTACCAGTTGATCAAGATAGCAATGCATTAAATATAGAATAATAAGACACTATGAATATAATTCGTTCAAAATTTACAAAAAATCCACAACTACACCTCTCTCTTCCCCACTAGGTGTTTATATATACATTATTTTTATAAAAAATCAAAAAATAGTTAATAAAAGTAATTTTTCTGATAATCCTTAGTGGTGATTCCTCTAATGGTTAAATATCCCAATCTCATAACTCTCCTTCTCTTGTAAAAGTGACCATTCCTAATTTGATCATTATCTTCTCTACATGAGATAATCCCATTTTATATCATTTCACTTTTCATGATCATTCCATGTGTATTGGAGAGTGATGTGATCTCTCAATGTGGATAACCACATGTATTCCCCTTAGATAAGCTCCAATAACTTTACCATTAGGGATTTCTTGTCACATCATGAAATTTTAAAATGAAACAAAATGTCAAATCATTATTAAATAAAATACTAAATACTATATAAACTATATAACCTAGTTGTTTAACATAATTTTGCGACTTCTATGATTTGAATTTTGAAAAACAGACATCTACAGTTGTGAAAGCTATGTTATTTGGAATCTGATAGAACAAACTTGATTTTTGATGAAAAGTAACATACCTTTATTATTAGTAATATGAATAGTAATATGCCCCTTATGAATATTAAATACTATTATTATTTTATTTTCTTAATATAATAAGATAATTATATCTTGATTAATTTTTCAAGGTGATATAAAATGAGTTATAGTTTTAAATTTGTTATTTTTTTAATAAATTATGATTTTATTTAAATATTAAATTAAAAAAATTTAGAAAAATATTTTGATAAAATGGATATCATTTTTAAATTATAAACATTTGAAAATGGTTAGGGTGAATTTTTGGGATTTTTCTAAAATATTTGAATTTTTATGAATAGTGAAATACAGTAATATACCGTATATATATATATTATATGTTAATTGCATTATTCTTAGAATTATGGATGTTGTAAAAACCCTTGGTTCGAACTCACATTCCCTCTATACTATTTTGGGTCACATAAATCTAGATTATTCATATTCTTCAACAAAAATAATAAACTAGTTATTAAAATAATGGAAAACCCCTCCTCTCATTCACAATAAATACCACCTTCACCCCCCCCCCCCCCCTCTAACACCTATAAATCATTGATAATTGTATAAATTATACCAAATATTCTTCCCAAGGATCTTCCCCACATCCAAGACCTGCTGATCTCACCAACAGTCCAATACCAAAGGCCTTAAGGAGAATCGCAAAGAAAACAGATCCAGAGGTAAAAATCCTCTTTCATTTTCTTGTGTTTTCTTTTCAATTATTTTATTTTATTATACTATCTTAAACCACACTTATACAAGAGGCATGAATTCTAGAGTATTAAATATATTATATATATTTTTCATGTTTATGGAACAATTCATCATCATAATCCTTCTTCTCTGCCTCTTATTCTCGAAATAAAACCATCATCTCTGATTTGTCGATTTACTGATATCGTGGATGATGTGTCTTAAATTTTCTTTACATCCTTAAAATATGGTTGTAAAAATATTTTAATGGTTGAAAAATATTTTAAATTGTATTATATGACCACTATTATGTTATATAATTAACTTATATGCATAATATTAATGGTATATGATGAAATAACTTCATGATTATCGAAGAACCGCCAAAATGATCTAAACATCATTAATGTTTTATCTAATGATTCATCATCATATACGTTAACAAAATTATTTATTGTATTATTTAATATTATTGAAACATATTAATGACAACTATTTCCACTTCATCAGATTCTCTTCCATTTGACCAAAAAATTTATTACAAACTGACCATTCAAACCATGTAAAGAACGCACCTAAAAGAAAGTAAATACAAAAATATTATTTAATAATAATAAATGGGTGGGATAGGGAGGGTAGTGCCAAACCCGAATGGGTTTGAGCCCAAGAGGGTTTGTCCGAAAAAGCCTACATATAATGTGAACAAAAAATTGCATGCCTGCCCCGCCGCACATAAACTCGCGGGTTGCATGCGGGCTTACCCACATTTATGAAAAATATACTATTTATAATCATTTAAATACTGTATTTTTTTATCAGTCTTAATAGTATTTCTGGGGAGAAGTATAAATTAAAAATAGCTAGAGTTTTAAGGGATGTGATGAAACATTTTTCTGTGAGTTAATGGTGGCATGCGATGACGCCGAAGTGGTGGCGATCTGTTGTGATAGATTGTACGTGTGTGATCGGTGAGGGGCGATGAATGGTAATGTTGGTTGTGTAGTGATGTGAATAGCTAAATATGTCAATGAACGAAGTATCTCCTAGTAAAGATGAGTTTCAGAAGAATCTATTAGGGTTTCCATGAGTTTCTATCCTATTCTCTTAAAAAAAATTAACAATAACAAAATTAAATAAACCTAAAAAATAATACGATTATAATAACTCTTATAGAATAGAAAGACTGTGAATGGGTGATGAGTTCCATTTTTTGAGATATTGACACACCTTGTAAATATGGTTAATAATTAATATAAAAATAATATAATATCATATTAAAACAATAAATATAGGAATATTTAAAATTCACATGTGAATAAATGGTGAATCAGTATGATCATTACTGGGAGAAATCATGTCACCATTTAACCATGATTTTTTATTAAAAAACTAAAATGTTAATGGAACATATATTGTAAAAATATTTTTTAAAAATCCGGCATGTGGTCAAGCCCGCACCCACGCAGGCTCAACTCGCATTGGCCCTCACCCACACGGGCTCAACCCGCATTGTCCCGCGCTCTATATGGCCAAAAAATTTAGGCCTACACTGCCCCACATCTTCCCCATACCCACAACTCCTGCGGGGCGTGATCCCGCTTTTCATCACCAATATTATTAATATATGTGAGGAATGATGTTATAAAATGATAATATAAGGTATTATATATATTATTTTTATTCTTTAAAGTATTAATAAAGCTCCTTTAACTATTATACATGAAGTTTAACAAGATTTATGTAAGACAAACTTGAGGCATGGGAATTCCTAATCCAATTTCCATTCCTTAGTTTAACCTTATACTTAATTAATTATGTGTTACAAAGATTATTTTAGATAGTAATATTGGTTGTATTGTTTTATATAATCAGGATTTACAATGACTTTACATATTTATTTAATTTTATTAATTCTCTATTCAATGATATGGTATATGTGAGGGACTCTTCTTCAAAAATCATCTTTTAAATTTCTATTTTTAGAAAATAAAAAAGGAATTTTTTAATGAAAGTATTCGTGTTTTATGATTATATAATGTTTTGTGTGAACTTTTTATGAGAAGGGTGGGACCTATATCTCCCTTTAAAACATTTGGTATGATTATATTGGAGGTGGACTATATTTTTACTCCAAGTGTCACTACGATGGTTACACCATAAGGTAGTTGTGAGGTTTACATTGTAAGGTAACCATGAGGGTTATGATATAAGTTATCCATGATGGTTACAAAACATATGGTATCTATTGGGGTTAAAATATTAAATAATTAATACCCCAAGTTACCAACATATTTTATTTGTACTTTTGATACTTTTATTGGAACCTCTTTTTTTCATAAGTAATGATATTAAGTTGATGTTCAATGGATAATGTTTTAAAATTATTTATAGACTACAGGTTTCTTTTCTTCTTTTTATAACCCTTAAATGGATTTTTGTGCATATTCCATGTTTTGAAATGTTTTCATATGATTCCATATAATTTCAAAGTACAATTAAGGTTATAATAAAGATGAATCCAATTAGTTATTTTGAAATTATTTTTGTAAACTTTGATTCAATGTATGTAAGTATTTTTCTAATTATCAAAAACCTAGACTAGAAAAGGTCCTTATTTGTGTAATGTGCTATGTATTTTTCTATTATTCTTAATAAACAAAAGTACACAACATGTTTTAGTATTTAATCTGGAAGTATGGGTTCAGGGATTTACATTTCTTCTATATCATGTGAATTTGTTTCTATATTTGTAACTCATTATAACATCCTCATTATTTTAGATACTTGATTATGGAGATTATTTTGGTACCTAGGAGTTTGGTGTGTTTTATACATTCAATATTCAATGATAAATGGACTGAAATGATTAGTATCCTTTCCAAATATCTAAAATAATAGTTTTAATGTTGTTATAAGTAATTTGGGGCCACATGTCACTTCTAGTATATTTATAAAACATCAACGATTGATTTGAAAAAAAAATATAAAATTATAACCCTATGTATCTATTGGTATCAACATATCCTACATTGGAGTGGAAATGTATTCTCTCATAGGCCTTCTATAAGCTATGTAAGTTTATTAAAGTATCATCTATTGCAGTTGGATATTACATTGGAATGTGGATACATTCTCAAGGGGTGATGTAGGGGGAGTTTAAATAGACATATCCTTATCATGTGAAAAAAGTAACATTTTTTATGAAACATAGCCTTGTTCTCTTGACATTTTGAATCACTGGAAACAGAGTACCATAACACATGGACCATCTCTTTAAGATTGTAATATGTGTTGGTACCTCATTTTATATTCTGTCTAAAACATTTTTTTTCTTTTATATGAAAACATTGGAGGAAATAGAACCTCAATTATTTCCCCCACACTATATTGGATCCAGCGTAATCCAAATAAGTTGACATATCATCTATTAATTAGTGGATGTAGTTTCCAGATGATGAAAATGAGATATAGTTTGAGTGGCAGTGTGATCTCAAGCTCAAATATGGAATATAATTTTTTTTTATTATATACTCAATATCTATTTGGTGATATGCCATTGTCCATGATGGACTCCCATAGTTTTTTGTAGTGCTAGGTTGATTTATTTTCACCTTCTCAAGTAAATATTTGAGACTACGTTGGAAATAAGACATAGGCTAAAGGTTTCCATTTCATTATAATTTTCGTTCTAATATATCCTTAAACCCAAAATTGTGATTCTAATGCATATTTTACTATTTATTTATTCCATTTCATCCAAATACTTCCAAAATTCAAGGATTCACCACAGAAACGTCAAGTTTCAAATTCTAAATTAATTGAATGAAAATTAAATCCTAGATGTTAAAAATTAAAATCTTAGTCCCAAAACTATAAAAATTCAAAAAAATACCATTTAACATATAAAATGTAATAAAAAATAAATGTAACATGAAAAAAAACAAAAAACAATGATAGATATGTTCTATATAGGTTTGTATTTATGTAAATTTTAATTTTTTATTTATTTAGTTTTTTCCTAATTTTATTTAAATCATGGATATAAATTGTTTTTATTATGAATAAATGTTTAACATTGTTTAAAGTGTTGCAATACTTATAATAAATGTCAAACCATGCATATAAGGAGATAAATGCAATTTATAAAATATAATTTAGTTATATTAAACCATTACTATGATTTATAAGTGGTTTTGAGCCAGAACATTATGATTGAATAAGATTTATGCATATTAGATTTCATTTTTATATTAGATATAAGGTATCTTTTTAGTATTGATCTTTGGAAAGTGATAATTTGGCTTAAATTTCTAAATAGACCTAAGGATTATGCTCTTTATTGAAATGTGGGGGTTTTATACCAATCCCAACATACATTCTCTTATATGGATTTTTTATTATGACCAAACATGATGATCCAAAAGTAACATTTGGAAAACTCAAACACAAAACAAATTATGGTAATTTCCTAATGTATATACACTTGAAATGGTGTATATAGAACTGATAAGACCATTAAACCCATCCTGGAAAATAATTTCAACACTCAATACAAGTTTTTATTTGAAGAATAGAACAAACAAGTGAAACAAACTCTCACAAAATGAAAACATAAGAGATAATATGCTTTGTTTCATTCCATACTACATATAAGAAACACAACAGATTTATAAAAGAATAAAAAGAGAAATTTAAATCCATTGATTGAAATGATACAAAAATATTAGAACCCTATCTAGAAGAAACATAAGGTTAATAGTAAAAAAAGATAGATCCAAATATCTGAGTGACCCTCCCCCCCAACTAATTATAATCAAGTTCTTATATTTTTCCAGGATCTACCAGCATCCAAAAAATATTCACCACTACACACACCATCGAAGGCCACCAACACCACCCTAATTACTAAACCAACCTCTAGTAACTTTCTATGAATAGTAATATGACTTCAAAAATTTATCCTTCCTCCATTTCAGACTCTACCTTTTATAATTACTTATTTCACTAAGTTATACTAATACCAACACACTTCTGGTTCTATAAATAATATTCTAAATTATCCCCTTCTGAATGCACAAAGTTATAAAATATATAAAATTTTAATCACACATCCAATCCTAGTAATATCCCACATGACCACCACTTTCAATGATTCCTCCAAATACTATGGAATTATTTTTACTTCCCTTCTTTGGTAACAATAAATAATTAATACCTAGTTTATTTTATTTGATCATTAAATCACATCTAAGGTAAACATGTGACCACCTAGACTCAGATTCCACTTAATGGGTTCCCCAAACCTGGTGGACGACTTGGCCTCAACCACATCTCCTCAAACATCAGAGGTTACCGACTAGCGACGAGGGCCTAGGGTGTGTCTGTGGGGAGACTATGACCTCATTACCAAAGTGTAGCGTAATTAATGAATATAAACAGAGGTAAATAACATGATTTAATATAAATAAATAAAAGGAAAAATTTAAAATAGAGACAATAGTAACTATAACCTAAATAACTAGAATAAAATTCGACAACTGATGATATTTCATGTTTCTAGAAAACTAGAAAACATGGATACAAGATAAGAGGCATAACATGTTCCACAAAAGTTTAAAGGAAAACAATAGACTATCCTAATAATCTCAATCTCCAACTCCATCATATTTTATCAATCTCTATACTAAATAGAAATTAATCCAATTTTTGAAGTCATATGTTACCCTTTGTCAACACCTGCAACCATGTAATCTACTCCGAGTACCAAACAACGCCTAGAAAGTATGAGAGATAAATATCTGTGGGTCACCACCAATGGTGTTTATAACATCCAACCACTGTAATGGATATGTAATAGTGTGTAGGCATGCATTTAGACATATATATAATGTAATTAAATATAATATAACTAAATACCCAAGTACGATCTTCAGACCTCAGTTGGTGTCTGAACATATACCCAAGTCACATGTTGTTAATGGTGGATGTTTAAATATGTAATAAGGAAACCACCATTGATATTTAATAGAAAATAGTTCTATGGTATTCACTAAATAAATATAAACTTTAGGGGTCATAAACTCAGTTGTAACTGGGTCTAGCTTAGGGTAAGGGTGTAATCCATGGAACATAGTCCATGGAATTCCACAATAACATGCCTTCCGAATCCAACGGGATCGGCCAAGTAAAACGGGCCTAATAAGTAATAGGGATCTATGGGCTTTAACCTTGTCGCCTACTTTTCCATGCTAGATTCAAAGAGTTTATACAAGGCATAATATAATTCTATGTAAGGGATGTTACTATGTCATACCGGGCATCCAAGAATAGACAAAGATCGGGATCTTGGTCGGTCTCAACCTAAGAAAGCCACATCATTGAATAGGAATGGGGTTCTCGAGTGTCCCTGGTGTTCCCTGATAAGAATCAAAGGCGAACTCAAGTTGGCCCAGTCCTACTAGTTAATGAATCATGTATAATTCCATAATGGTTCAAGCCTTTCCATTCATTAGTTTTAATATTCCAAATAACATGAAACCCATTAATATACCATTTTCAGCCATATATAATGATCAAGATCCATTATTAAACCTTCCATTAATGTGGTAAGGGATTCTACATACATGATACCTATTATTCAATTACATTTAATCCATTCAAGTCATATACTAAGTATACTTTCCAATTTATCACTTTAAACTATTATTTACATTTAGGCACTCACCATAGGATGTTCAAGTGAAAGTGACATGGTAATTTCCATTCATAATTACATTATTAAACACTCATTTAATTATAAATAGGCTTACCATTCATGTGGTGAAACTCAAACACACTCGAACGATGGCTCAAAAGTGTAAACACACTAAAAATTGAAATGTTTCATAACACCCTACATGGGGTGTTGGGATCTGTGGGTGTAGGCACCAATAATTAATCACATATTTGGAATGAGAATAAAAATAGGGTTATAACCAATATAATCATTATATATAATTCCAATAAATAACACGCGATGAAATTGGTGGGCCTTACATGACAATTTTCAAAATCAACAAACTTGAGGGATGAGTTATAGAAAACAAACCTCAGAGTTGTGTGACTCTCATCATTTGGAATTGTCCCTTGACTTGGATTAGATCGGAGTATATATAAAAAAGTATAAAAACGATCATACCCTAATATCTAGGTCATGAAAAAGAGAGGAGAAAAATAACTTAAACGGACTCGAGTACTTACCATTGCGCATCCAATGTGATGAATGGATGCTTGATCAGATCCCGACAAAAGGAGGTATCTTGATTCCTACCTTTGGTCTTAAAAATATCCAAAATGATAGGAAATTAGGGTAATATTGTTAGTTATTATTTTAGGGAAGAATAAGGGGACTTAATAGATCAATAAGAAAAAAAGTCCAATTTATGCAGAGAAATAGCTTGTGCACGTTTTTTCCGCATAGTTTGAAAAATTGTGTGCAAATCATACACAGTTACCTTGGAAGAGGGAAATTTCCATGGTTAGGCTGCACGATTATACACAAATCATGAGATTTGGTTTTGTTTTGGAAATTTCCATCTACACGATTAGTGAAACTGTGCGCCAACCATGCACTAACCATCCCACAACGATATTTTACCCAAAAATATGGGTTTTGGGCTCTGAATTTTCATCCAACACCCGTGATTTCTTTTCTAACATTTTATAAATCCATATTAGGTCCAAATTAAATATTTAGACAGAAATTTAAAGGATTCATAACTAACTTAAAACCTATTTTTTTATAGTCATTCCCCCTTAAAAGAACTCAGTCTTGAGTTCACCTTCCAAGGGTAGAGAAACACTGTTTAAGAATAAATCTAGATATTGGGCACATAGCTCAGTCACCCTCTCCCAAGTCTCATCCTACATGTTATTTTTCATCAATAACACCCATACTAGTGGGACATACCAGCGTGAGATAACCTTCATGCTCTGGTCATCTATGTGTACTAGATACTCCTCAAAGGTAGCATCAGCATCTAAATCAACTTATTCAGGATCAAAATTATGATACGGATTAGCATGATACTAGAGAAGCTGTGAGACATGGAATATGTTTTGAATGTCATGGTACCTCTGAGGTAGTAGAAAAAGATAGTTTTTTGGCCCGAATCTCTCTAGAATTTCAAAAAACACTACATAATGAGTTGATAACTTTCCCTTCCAGAACCGTGATGTGAAATGAGAATCCCAGTCTTAAACGATAGTATGAGGAACCCTCTGTGGTCATATGATCTAGGGACATACATTCTTCCTATCTCATCAACTAGTAAAGTCTCTCGAATATGAATGAAGTGAGATGATTTAGTTATTCATTCAATGACTACCCATATAGAATTGCTACCCCTCATCGACCTAGGTAATTTGACTAAAAAATCCATGAAAACACCTTCCCATTTCCATTCTAGGATTGGAAGTGGATGTGACAAGCATGAAGGTCTATGGTTCTCTACCTTCACCTACTGTTAGGTAGACCACCTCATGATAAAGCTTGATATCGGATGTTTTATCCCATTCCACTGATACTGGCATCGCATGTCTCGAAGTATCTTCGATATTCCTAGATGAACTTCCCACTAAGAGGTGTGGGACTCATGCATTAACTCCTCTCTCATGTCAGTGGTAACCTAGATATGTCCATGTAGATTCAGGATTTCATCTCTTTCCATAGACCAATCCATAGGCATATTTTGTTTTGATATACTCTCATGAAGAACTAAGGCTTCAGGATCTGAAAATTGTCTACCCTTCACCTTCTCAAGGAGGGAAGAGGTAACTGACAAGGATGAGTGGTAAGAATGCTCCTGACTATCATTAAACTCTAGATAAAGCTCAAAAAATAGGTCCATTAATGTCCATTAATCATTGGATTCCTATACAGCCTATGTTTTAGTTTTTCGGCTCAGTGCCACTGCAACTGCATTACCCGTCGTAGGTGTATAGGCAGCATCAAAATCAAAGGATTGTAGACATTCGACCCATCTTCAATATCTAAGGTTCATTTAACACTGTGAAAAGATATATTTGAGTAACTTATGGTCTATGTACCCCCCAATGTTCTCACCTCATAGATAGTGTCTCCAGTAACGTAAGGCAGGGACAACTGCTGCTAGATCAAGGTCATGCATCATGTAATTTCTCTCATGAGGTATCAACTGCCGATATCTATATGCAATGACACTATCTTCCTATATCAGTACTACTCTTACGTCGATTCCTAATGCATAAAATAAAATGGTATAACCTATACTTGGATCTGGAAGAGTCATAATAGGTTCTAATACAATCCTCCCTTTCAACTCCTAAAAGTATTTATCATATTCTTCTGACCACAAGAACATGACGCCATTATTTGTAAGGAAAGTAATATAGGAATCAAGGTGGGAGAAGTCCTATATAAAACACCTATAATATCAATACATCCTCAAGAAACTCTTGAAATCAAACACATTCTTGGGATGCTTCCAGTAAACCAAATCACTAACTTTTTCTGGGTCAACAGAGACTCATGACTCTGAAACAATATGACCCAATATGTGAAATTTTTCAATCTAAATGTGGCATAAATAATTCTTCGCATAAACATTATGCTCTCTCAGTATACTCAGAATGATCTCAAGATTATTGGCATGGTTTCTATAGGTGTGATAATACACCACAATGTTATCCAAAAGACCATGAAAAAAGAGTCCAAATACATGTGGAACACCCAATTCATCAGAGCCATGAAAATGGAGGGTGCGTTCATAAGACCGAATAGCATAAAAAGGTAATAATATAGACCGTAAATACTATAGAAAGTTTTACAATGTATTTCTGATGGCCTGACATATACCTGATGATAACCTGATCCCAGGTTGTTCTTGGAAAATACCTTGGTTCCCCAGAGCTGGTCAAAGAGATCATCTATTAGAGGAAGTGGGCACCATTTATTCACTGTAAGTTGGTTCAAATATCTGTAATACACACATAGACATAAGGTTCCATCTACCTTCTTGGTGAAAATCATGGTCGAACCCCAAGATTATGTACTACACAGTATAAAGCCTCTATCTTCCAAGTCCTATAACTACTACTTGATCTCTTGGAGCTCTGTTCGTGACATCCTATACAATGAAATGGACATTGAAACTGCTCCTAGAACAAGATTGATAGTAAAATATACCTCTATATCTTGAGTTAATCCAAAAAAAGACTTTGTGAAAGACATCCCAGAAATGATCCACACCAAGAGGGAAATCAACTTGTCATAAACCTTGATCCTCTATGAAAAGAATTTTCATCTGGGTGGTCACTACACCTAGCCCATGATGCTTTGGTCTAGCTCTAACATCCTATACATCCCACTCACCCTTATGTAGATAACTAATGCCATTTAGTGATATAAAAGATACCCTATGACGATAGCATTCTACAAAACTGTGATAGTGAACCAGCCAATCCATCACCAGTATGACATCGAATCCCATCAACTCAAGAACAATGAGGTTCCATAAGAAAGGGTAACTACCTGCCTCAAATAGATAGTCCTTAAATTGGTGTATACCCTCTTTTCATACCCCTAATAATGCATCTAGGGTCATTACAACATAGTAATATTGTATCTCTAGTCTGAGACATTCCATGATAGATATAGAGGTAAAAGAGTTTGAAGAATCTATATCAAATAAAGAAAATACTATACTATATTATAATAGAATAGTACCACGTAATGTAGATGGTCCTATAGCCTAATCTTTTGGTATTGCTTATAGTGCATTCAAAAGGCCTAATCCACATCCCTAGGCAACATATGGACTACCAAGATCAAAACTACTCTACAGTTGATGTTGGGGATCAAGGGTCTGGCTACCATGGCCACGACCTCCTCCTTGGCTAGACCTAGCATTTTTATTCCAAATCCCCACTTGGCGTAGTTTAAAATAACACTCTCTTAAAGGGGTAGATGGCACTAATTCTTTTCCACTCAAGGCTGGTGGAAAAGTCTTGTAGAAACATTAAAGTTTCCCCATACAGCCATAAGCTTGGAACTCCATTGGGTCTCTATCACAATGAGGATTTAGGTGCTTCGGTTGTCCACACCGATGACACACTATAAAGATATATAAACGGGAACCCTGGTTGTCACTTCCATAATGATAAACCTCGAGCGAACGTTTCCTGCCAGTAGAAGAACGATTTGGTTGTCGGGGCACTGATCCTCTATGCATGGTATTATTTTTTTCCCTCAGGTTACGCTCAGTGATAAGTTCTTGGTTGAATATTGCAGAAAAAATGGGTATGTGAAACACATTCACCTATGTATGGATGGAATACTGGAGAACATCCTCAAAGCATCTAGTAAGTGAAATCTCTTCACTAGTTATAAGTGGTGAAAAGCGTGTAACTCCGTGAAAGCTGCTGAATATTCCATAACTCACATTAAACCCTATTTGAGATGCGTGAACTCTCTGACTCTATTAGATATCAGTGTCTCAGAAAAGAACTGATCATAGAAGGTAGTCTATAAATCAACCCATAACATGACTTAATGATCACTGTCCTAGGTAATCATGTCCCACCAACACTTGTACAAATCCCAAAAAAAATTATGTGGAAATCTTAACCATCCAGTCTAGAGACGTTTCTAGACTCTCAAAGATAGATAGGGTGGCTTCTAACCGAGAATCAGCAGGTTGCGGACCGCCATACCCTAAGAAAGTAAGAGGAATTTGTTGCTAGAACTCACGAGTTAGATTATCCATCATAGGTTCAATCCAGGGAGCACCGTGCATGGATTACATCATACATAGGAAACTATCATGAAAGTGGGAATTAGTGCCCAAATCAACTACTGAAGGCATTTCCTTGAGTGGAATGCCTTGAGGTAATAGTGGTGGCTCAGTGCCCACCATGTCTAGAGCATGGTCATTTCCACCTTCCTGACATACGACACAAGGATGTTGTGGCGGAATTGATCTATAATTTCGAAGCACATGCCTCAAATCAAGATTAAGCAGAAAGATAGCATCAGTAGCAGAAGATGAACATAGGAAAACTCAGTACCCAAGGTATATTATCCCAACTACATGATTAGATGGCTATGTATCGGTACTTTCTCAATTATAAGTTTCATTTTATTTTACATTAAATTACTAGGTTCAATCATTTACATTTCATAAACATGACAAGGAGGGATATGGAGGTGCAACCGTTTCATTTTATAATTTTGATTCACTTTATAATGTATATCCATTTCTAGTGAATCATTTCCCATACACATATCACTATAAATGACACCCATTTATTTATAGCATAATGGCGTGAATTGGTAAATTACTCATCCCAACCCATGAGGTCCCATACACCTTCTGAATTTAGAAAAAACAGTCACTCAATCACAACCTAAAGTAATACATGTATAAGATAACAATCACATCATCGCCCAACAATAACAAGCATGTAAAGTAATGAAATGCAGTTAAATTCACCTATATTTCATAGAAATATGAAGGACATGTGAATCCTATGTGCCTATAATGATGCATGTAATTATGCTCCTTGTAATCATATCATCAAGCCAAGGATGAAAGAAATACTCCGTCGGAATAATAATAATCAATAACTCCAAAAATTATGCGTGTCACCAAATGGTGAAATAATGTCAACTATAGTATAGAAAACAGAACCATAATTATATTTTGGTTAACATGGATTTTACCTTGAACATGAGTTCTCGATGCATGATCATAACTTATGACCATGTCCCAAGTTTTCCTAATCTCCAATCTATTTTCTGTAAATAGTAAAGTAAGAAATGAAAATAAACACTCTAATACGACTTTGTGACACCCCAGACCCGGATGACACTTAATGGGTACCCTATGCCTGGTGGTTTATATAGCCTCAATCACAATTACCCAAATGCCAAAGGATTCTGACTAGTAGTAAGGGCCTAGGTTGTATCTATGGGGAGACTATTCCCTCATTATCAAAGTGTAGTACAGTAGATGAATATAAAAATAGGTAAATATTGGAAGCAATATATGTAAACAAAAGCCACATCAGAAAATAGAGAAAATAGAAACACTAAGTGAAATAACTGGAATAACATTCAACAACTTGTGATATTTCATTTCATTATAAAATTGGAAACATGGATACAATACAACATGCATAAAATGTTCCATAAAAGTATAAAGGAAATAAATAGACTATCCCAATAATTCTGATCTCTCACTTTGTTATCTAGTATCAATATCCATAATAAACAACAATAAATCAAGTGATCAAAGTTATATGCTTCCCTTTTTCAACAACTACAACCATTTAATCTACTCAAGGTGCCAAAGGGTACCTATAGAGTGTGTCAGATAAATCTCAGTGGTCCACCACCAACAATGTCTACAATATCTAGCTTGTGTAATGGAAAATTAATAGTGTGAATGCATACACATATACATATATATAATGTAAATAAATATAATGTAACAAAATACCCAAGTACTAGCTTTGGCCTTTAGCTAGTGTCTGAACATATAACCAAGTCATGATTTTATTGTACCAATTTATAAATAAGTCACATTTTATTAACAATAGTATTTCTGAGAAGTAATAAGGCAACCAGAATTGATATTTAATATGAAATGGTTCCATGGTATTCGCCAAGTTAACCTAGACCTTGGGGTTTCTAACTTAGTTGTAATTGGGTCTATATAAGGGTAAGAGTGTAATACAAGGAGCATTGTCTAGGGAATTCCACAATAACATGGCTACCGAATTCTAGGTGATAAACCAAGGTAAAACGGGGATATGTAGTAACAGGTCCCTATGGGCTTTAACCATGGCACTTTCTTTCCAATGCTAGATCCTTGGAGTGTATCCAAGGAATCCTTTGATTCTATTTAAGGGATCATACAGTGTCATAACAAGCATATAAAAGTAGAAAATATAAAGATCTAGGTTAGTCTCAACCTAATAAACCCACATCCCAGAATCAAAATGGGGTTCCTAAGTGTCCATGGAATTCACTAATAATAATCCAAGGCAAACATGAATCCAAACACTCCTACTATTTAATGAATTTATATATAATTCTATATTCGTTCAAGCCTTTTCTTTAATGAGTATGAATAGGCCACGTAACATAAAACCCTTTAATAAACCGTAGTAAGTAATATTTAATGATCAAGGTCCATTCCGCTACCTTCCACTAATATGGTAAGGGGTACTAGAGACATGCAACCTATTATTCAACTACATTTAATCTGGTCAATTCATATACTTAGTATAAATTCCAATTTATCACAATAAATATTATTTACATTTAGGCACTCACCTTAGGAGGGTCAAGTGGAAGTGACATGCTAATTTCCATTCATCATTACATAATTCAACACTCATTAAATTATAAATAGGCTTACCATTAGTGAGTTAAAACTTGAGCACACCTAAACAATGCATCAAAAGTATCAAAGAACTAAAAACTAAAATGTGGCATAACACCCTACATGGGGTGTTGGGAGTTGTGGGAATAGCTACCAATAATTAATGACATATTTGGAAAGAGCATAATGATATGATTCTAATGAATATAAGCATGACATATAATTTCAAAAAATGGAACCCGAATAAATTGATGGGCCCCACACGACAATTTCCACAATAAACAAACTTGAGGGGTGAGTTATAGACCACCCACCTTAGGTTTGTACGACTCTCCTCCTCCGATATTAGCCCTCTATTTAGCTGTGATTGGTGTAGATCTAAGAAAAGTAGAAAAATGTGCATACCCCAATATCTAGTTTGAGAGAAAGAGAGGAGAATAAAGGCTTAAACAAACTCATGTAATTACCGTTGTGCATCCAACATGAAGAATGTAAGCTCCATCAGATCCCAGATGAAGGCTACCTTCTGATTCTTACCTTAGGTCTTCAAAAATCTCCAAAATGAGAAGAAATTATGTTAATCTGGTTGGTTCTTGTATTTGGGAAGAAGGAGGGGACTTAATAGATCATTAAGGGAAAAAAGAAAATTTTACCCAAAATAATAGCATTTTCATTGTTTTTCTAAGCAATTACCTAGGAAGAAGGTCACATTTTAGGGTTAAGCTACACGGTTGTGCAGAAACCATGCAATTTGGCTCTATCCAAAAAATTTCATCCACATGGTAAGCCAATCCATGTGATAACCATGTAACATGGAATGTTTCCCCAAAGAGATGGTTTCTAGGCTCTGAAATTTCCTTAGACACCCCTAAGACCTTTATTAACTCATTAGTCATCCATATAAGGTCCAAAGTGAATATATAGACCAAAATTTAACTGATCCATAACATAGTGAAGAACTGGGTTCTTACAATACAACACCCAAAATTTTCCCATAATATAAACTTTGACAATATCTCTACTGGATTTTTACTTCCTCCTATCTTTTATAGTTAAAGAATGCTATCTTATATCATATTCTGGTAGAAGTGAAACTTTAACTAAATGTGTTTCATCCATGAGTGAAACACCATATTCTTATTTTTTTTAAATTGTTCTCTAATTATCCTTGAAGAACATTTCATTTTCCTTCCTCCTGAGTTTCTTTAATAAACACATTGACCAGACCAACTCGCACCTTTCTTCCTTAATAGCTATATACTTTCCTTCTATAGTATAACTTGAAACTACCGGTTATAATCTAGAAATCCATATTATGTTTCTTCATATGTTGGTAAACACAATGCTAGTGATACTCTTCTAAGCTCAAATCCCCACTAAAGTCCACATCTATATAACCTTGTAACATATCATCTATTCTAAAAGGCAAGGATATTTTTTCCATTCCTTTGACATATTATAGAATCAACTTTTCCACTTCCTAGTGTTCTTTTCCCATATTGAATATGTACCTATTGACAACACCCACTACATTTCAAATTTCTTACCATGTATAAAACATGTTTTATATTACATATCTAGTAGCTGATAAAAATGAAATTGTCACTATTTACTTAAAATAAACATCCATTATTTGTGTGTTTTATTTGTGTAATTTAAAATTTATAATCAATGGGGTGGTCATATTCATAAATTTGATCTTTTAAAATCTTTATAAGACCTTCTAGATATAATCTCAATGAGACAAGGCCAATTTTCCATTTATCTAGTATCATCTGATCCATATCTCCAAAATACGTGTGTCTTCACTAAGATCATTCATCTCATTTACTAAAAAAATATAGCTTTCTGATTTTTAATATATTTAATTTTTGAACTATCATTGAGAATATCATCCATATATAATAGAATTATGACAAAACAATCATTAAACACATTCCAATAGTATAAATCTACACATTTCTCTAGATAAACCTCTTCTCTAACATAAAGGCATTGAACATATTATTCCAATACCTATTTTTTTAGTTCATCCCATAAAAACCCCAATTGAGCCTACACAATAGTCCTTATATTTCACTTTCAATAAAACATTACTACTATATCATGAAGTTTTAATTTTTCAAGTCACAATGTAGGAATTACATTTTAATGTATATATGTTTCAAGCTATATTCATTTTGAATAAACAAGTCTGAGCATTGTTTGGATTGTTTTTTACTTAACAACAGGAGATTTTTTTTAAATAATATAAAACATTAATTTATTAAAATCCCTTCAAAACCAACCTAGCCATGTACAACTTTATTGATTTGAAAGGATTTTATTTCCTCCTTCATTGCTAAATTTCAATGTTATAATTCACTGAGATTTTCCACCTCTTATGAGTTTTTGGGTTTTCTAAAATCCATAAGAAGCAAGTATTGTAGATCAATTATGAACCTTTTCATCATTCATCTAATCCTAGATGACCTCCTCAAATATACCTAAGGTACTTCTCCTTCCAAAATTTCAGCTTTTAAAACTCTTCCCCATTCTTCCATTGTCTAGGAGTGTTCTGGTACTTATTTACTCAATAGATCTTATAGAACATTAGAATTCCCAAAAAAATATTATAGTCTTTAGTTCATTTACACTTGTACATTATCAGTTAATTCTTTGATCTCAACCACATTTTACCATGTTTTGACCCTTTTATGAGATCTTCTCATTGAAGAGAACATTCCATCATCTAATGAACTTTAATTTATCATTATCCTAGAGAAAAAATTGAATAGTTTCATACTCATACACTATAGAGAATCATGCTCATGATTTTTCATCAACCTTATCCCTTTCCCTATAATCAATATAGACATACATGACACCTGTGAAAAATTTTATTTGAGAAACATTAATTAATCTTACAATCCATAGTTCTTACAAATGATCCTTCCCTAGTGTTTTAGAAATACTTTGAATCACGAGATAATTAGAATAGTAAAAAACATATACAAAAAACACCCTTAGGAAACCAGAATGTATCCATTTTCTCTATGATTTATCATTTATTTTTGGTTTCATTAATTTTTCTATGAAATTATTCTTTGGTGTCCTAGGTTTACACTTCTCTAAACATATTATTTTCTTCTAGAAAAATCTATAAATCTATATTATTATATGCCCACCTATGTTATTATACCTTTTTAATTTTATATTCATTCCAGTCTCTTTTTCCACTATGGATCTCCATTGAATGAATATTCTAAAAACATTGAATTTATGCTTAAAAAAGTACACATTGTGTGTTATATCAGCATTATGGTAGAATATTAAGGTGTCTATGAGAATGAACTGAAGTATGACCCCAAACATCTATGTGAAAAAACTCCTGATTTAAAATCTTAGGATTCCTTCCATTTGTAATAAATTACATCATTTACTAGTATCTAAGGATACAATTATCACATGTAACATAATCAATGTGATAGATATTCAATACTAATATATCCCTCAAAACTCACATGTTGCTCTTACTCATGTTCCCAAGATAGAAATTACACAACTCCACACTTCTTGAAGATAATGTTTTGAAAATAATTTCTCTATTTGACTTTCCATAAATATTTAATTTTTGTATTTAACACATTTTTTCCACCACCATAGATACCCATGTGATCTCACATAATCCATCCAAAAATGTTATATAGAAACCCACTACATCTATCTAACTTATCGAGATTAGGTTATTCCTTAATCGTGGAATGTGATGAATCCCTTTCAATTCTAGAAATTCTCCATTTGAAATCTAGAATTTCAAATCACCCATATACAAGATATTCAAAGCCTTATCATCCATAATATGAACTTTCTAAAACTTTTATAAATATAGATTTTCATGCATCCCCTCTCAAGAATTCAACAGAATAAATACCCAAAATAAGTAATCGTTGAGTATAACATAATGTTAATACTTAGTAGAAAACATTTTTATTACTCAAAAATAATTTTTTTCAAACATCAAGAAGAAAATATTCTATAATTAACCATATAGTCTCTACAATACTTATTTAAGTGTCCCTTTTTTCCTTAACTCCAACATACAATTCTAGACCAAGGTAGTTTTACTAATCATATTTTCATCTTCTCTTAACTATGAAAATTATTTTCCAATTAAATATAACTTATTCTCCCTTCCACATTGATTTTTATGGTGTGGATGGTTTGGCACGATTGTGGGTGATTTTTATCATTGGTGGTTAGTGTTGAAGTGGGCTAAACATTTGTGTTGTGGGTATTGGTTATTATAGTGATTTTTGGAGGGTTTATGTGGATTATCTAATGGTTTGATAATATATTATGGTGTTCTTATTGTTCTTTTTGTTTTAGGGAAACTATTAGTTATAGTCATAAATGATCTAGTGATAGTGTTCCTATGGTGATTTTTGGTGCTAGGTTATGAAGTTTTTTTGTTAATAATGAAATTATTTCAGATTGTTGATGATCATATCATTGATTTTGTGTTGATGATAGGTGATAAAAAGTAAGTGATTTTGGTGGGTTGATAATTATGACCCATGATATTGTCATCGATTTTCCCATTCTCATGTGATGTGTATCCTTTTTAGCGTGTAACTTGAGGTGAAATGTTATTTTGGAATTCCGAATCAATGGTCACTATCCATTTTTACCTAAATGGTATTCTTTGTATTTTGGTTTTGTATATGTTAATTATAGTTATATCCCAATTAAATAAAAATCATATTTATTTTATAATAAAAAATTTGATTTTGATAAATGGGCTAATCTCCTTATTCAAAATGATTTCATGAACATCTTGAAACACTAATTCAGACTTACCAATAGAGTTACTAACAATGTTATTTATTATATATCGTGATTCTAAAAGTGATAAAGGAAGAATTAGAGTCTAAACATGACACAAAAACATCAGTGTTATTTATTCATGTTGACATTAAATCTTGTTAAATTCATTAACATGATCAACCATAGAATTTACATTCATTATATTCAAGCTGAAGAGTATCATATTGGAAACACTTTTTTCATAACTGAAAGGATTTTATGTATATCATATAGAGTTTTCACTAACTCTTCAATAGTCTATACCATCATATTATTGAATAAAAAAATTTGTGTGAACATTATCCAATAAATACAAGTTCCTTTTGGTCGATCCTTTCCCATTGTAATTGATCCATTACTTCAAATTTAACCCCCTTCAATGAGAGCCCAATATCTATCAATAATACATAGTCTTAAATATATATCCTCCAAAATAAAAAAATAAATCCCAGTAAAATTTTAAATCAAAACCCTTTATTCATCCAAATACATTACTTATAAATAGAAGTCCCACTAAAAATAAATACTAAAGACAACATTTGTTACCATAATATTCTACTACTAATACCAAGTCCACATATTCTTATTGAATCATAATCTCTTGTACTACTTGTTGTGCCCAAACACTATGATCTAGAAAGAATATTTCATAACATCAAACATGGAACAATGTCCAAAATTTTCAAAATTTAATGCTTCTAGAAATATTGTATCCAAAACTGAAAAGACTAAGAACCTCATATTTTTGCCAAATTGCTATACTAAATGAAAAATCCCTTTTTAATTGAACAACTAAGTGAAATTCACAAACACAAAGTCAAAATAAAAGAGTTAATGTGATTATATACTTAACCTACTCCATGAAAGAAACACTAATACTTTATATAATAAATGAAAAAATAATATAAACCCCCCAAGTTATAGGTGATCACAATTTTAGAGCACTACCCATGAGAAATCAAGGGTGAATAGTAAAAAAAATAAAAATCACTAAGTGACTCTACATAATAATTTATAGTTCCGTCTTTCTCGTTCTCTAGGTTCTACCAGCATCTGAAAAGGTAACTCCTCCACACACATCATTTAAGGCCACTATCAGTAGCCTGCTAACTGAACTAACCTCTAGTGATTGTTTTGTTAATAGTGATTTGGATTAAAGAACACATCCTTCCACCCTTATATACTCAACCTTCTAGACCGTATACTTTCACTAAATTCTGATACTATCAATTCCCATCTACTTATATAACCCATATTATGGACTATCTCCTTTTAAAATAAAAAATCATATAAGATAGAAATTAATCTCCACACTTTCAAGCCTAACATTTTGTTTTTTTTTTGTGATTATAAAAATTTACATGAAAGGGTTTCATATACCTTATGTATAGGATATATTTATATATGTGTGAATATATGTTGATTTTAATTTTTTGTAAGTAACACAAGTTATGAGTTATATAAATTGTTAAACATTAATATACTTATAAATATATTAAATTTTTATATGGTATAGTTTATAAAAAAACTAAACCATTTTAAGAATGATTACATGAAAGCAATATATGAGATAAGATGGGGAGATAAAAAAACCTCCAAAATGCCTAATTTCTTATAAATTAAACACTTGTTAAAAAGAAAATCATCCAAACATATATGTTATGACAAAGTATAGTGTCAAAAATTATCTTCTTTAAGGAAATTAGAAAATTGATAACTCTAATAATATTATATTCATATATCTAGACTGATATTTGGGTTAAAATAATCTAATAAACCCTAAAATTTAGGATACCCATGGAATATAGTTGGGATATCATATATGAAAGAAGTGGCCAAGGAGTTGTCCAAAAAACTATCAAAGATTAATATATGATATGACTAACATGAATTTCTACCAAAATAAATAATCAATTAGGGGAATTCAAAAATAGAATAAAAAATAAATTAAATATTGATTAGGAAAACACTTAGATATGATTTAAATTAAATGGTGTCATTATTCTTATAGGAATACATTTAGTAAAATATCTTATTGAAAGATTAAAAAACATGATACTCCTCTAGTAAATACTTTTTTAAAAATAAAATAGAATCATAATCATCAGATAATAACTTCAGATCAATACATGAAAAAGATATTATTAACATGATAAGATTCTTAAACTAGTATAGGAACTTGAGAATAGTTTTAATATAAGACGGAAAACTATATGTATTAGAGAAACACATTCATAATATTCCAACTAGTTAAGATATTCATTTAGCATATCTAGATTTTTATTATAATCATAAGAAATATTTTATTTTTGTATCCAATATCATGATTATATCCATGATATGGAAGTTATAAAAGTAACACAAAAACATGTATTCATTCAATATGATATATAACCTGAGTAAGATATAACAAGAACAAGGTATAGATGAGAGGTATGAGGTTTGAAAATAATTTTTTACATGTATAATTATTAAATGAAATTAGGCCTATACTCATTTTCTCAATATAATTAGGGGCCTAAATGACTTGAAGATGATGGGATATCCATTTAGGATATGTTTGGATATAAATATCATTTTATAAATCATTTCCAGAAAGGTTTGGGTAATTCATTTAAAACTACAATATGAATAAATTTAATAAATTTTATCCAATACTCTTAATATATTGAGGATAGTTGAGAAGTACGTGGGATTTCTAAGCCCTAGTACTGATTTGACACTACATAAGGGTAAAATTTCAAGTATGAAAAAAAATATCAGAGGCTTAAATAGTTTTCCTGGTTAATTGAGACATAAAGATGGTTTCATTTCATTGGATTTTATGAAGTAAATAATTTTGAATATTCTGTTCAAAGATTTTAAAATTATGAGTTCGAATCTTATTCCCACTATTATTCAAACAATATTTATTTATAGACATTAATCCATTAAATATGTTTATAGTATGGATTTATTAAATGTATTTATAAGTATTTGAAATTAATTACACATTTATTTAATGAGTTTAACAAAACATTATGAAATAAAACAAAACATAAGGAATATTTGGTAGTATATCATATGTAATGTAATTATATTAGTTTTTATGTATAGTCTTGTTAACATTATTAAAGTGTTTAAATAATATATTCAATGTGTCATTTTATATATATGGAGGTATCCACCATATCATTATTTCATATTGGCTATATATATCACATGAAGTGAAATGATAATTAACATTTCAAATAATGACATTGATTTATCCAAAATAATTATTCACCATAGAGTATTAATTGTTATGATTAAATGTAGATATTAGTTTGGGTTGTGTTTTGTATAGAGATATAATATTCGATAATATTTCATAAAAGTTGTTTGGTGTATTGTATAACCCATTACATATACCATGTGGAGTATCATTTAATATGTATTTGGTATAATAAGGGGTTCATGTTTCATATTGAATCTTACATACCCGAGGTTTAAAAAACCAAAAATGAAATCCTTTATACTTTGATATCATCATTAAACCAACCCTAAGGCTAAGCTAATTAAGGTGTGGATAACTATATTTTTTATCGTGTCATTGGTTAAGGTTGAATTAATATGGGATCTATACTCTTTTATGATGAGTATAGAATATGTTCCCTCAATTTAGATTGACTAAGGAAGTGTATGGACTTAACTTTATAGGAAATATCTAATGTGATTATCTATTTGTATAATGGGTATATGTTGTGCTCATCCATCTAGGTGAATAACATGTGATGTTTTCATCTATTTAGTCATTATATACTCAAAGAATAAATAATGTGTTATTTGACTATAAAATATTTACATTATCAATATCTAATGGTCACTTTTGTCTTAAAAAATGTATTATACAATTATGTATATTATATATGCTATAGGAGGTGGACAGATATGTGTAAATATATCTTTTTTATGAAGATTATTTAAGATATCTTTAGTGCTTGAGTGGTACTGATATTTTATGGGAGGATTCTATTTTAATATAATTATGGATTATATATTTCGTGATTATTATCAATTATACAAATTCACTTGGGGTCACACTCTTTGTTTGTTTGAATTAAAGTTAATTTTATTTAGAATTTTTTTTTATAAAAAAAATTTAGTATCTGAAAAAGTGTTTTGGGGGGTACCCAAAGTGAGTTTTGGATAAATTTTCATAAACTATAACATATAATGTTCCATATTGAAAAATGAATAATAACTTTTCTAAAATTTTCTTTAAATCATATTCAATAAAATTTATGGATATGGTTTCAAAAGTTGTTACAAATTATGTGACATAAGGTAGAAAGTTTACTCAGTCTATGTGGAATTATTTTGAAGGAGAGATTGATAGAATTATGTAACAATATTAAAATCAATCAATGTTAGTATTATCCATTTTGTGGTTTTTTTGGATTAAACTATGTCAAATTAATGGTTACCACGTTGTGACATTGTGTGTGACAATATATGTGTTATTTAAAAATACATATTTATTGATTTTTCTCCCATTATAAGATATCATGGTTGATTATTACATCATGGGATGATTATTTAATAAATTTTAAGGAAAATTTAAGAAATTTTTAAGTGGTTTCAACTTTCATCATGAATAGTTGAAAAATTAAAAATACTTATAATATTTGTTTTATAGTTTAAATTTCATTAAAATTAAAGTGATGAAGTATTGAATAATTATAAAATTTTTGGATTCATGGATCCTTTGTGGAAATTAATTATGTCTTATAAATTTAGGTTAAAATCATGAGATTTTCAATAAATTATATTTTAAAAAAAATCATGAACTGATGTGCTTGTACTTTCTGTCTCTTTAAATAAAGGTATTAGTATATCATGATGAATAAAGAATCCATTCCAAGAATTGTGTGATTCATAAAACCCATGGATACCCTATTTTGAATTGGTAATTTTATTAATTTTTAAAGATATTTATTTACCTTGTTGAGGAATAAAAATTAGGATCTTCTCTTTATCAAATAATATTTTTGTTTTATATTTATTTTTCATTAAATTCAAAAAAAATTGTTGGATCTTGTAGAAAAATTATTTTTTTCGTTTCATTTCACTATGATTATACAAGATTTATCCCTTGATTTTTTTTACTTCATTATCCTTCTATATTATTATTTAAAATAAATTTTGATAGTTATATAATGGTATGATTTTATTTTTCTATATTATTCCTCTTTTATATAAAAAAATATTCATCTAAGTCCTTTAATCATTTATTCATTGCATTAAAAATTATATTTTTGAACAATAAGTTTCACTTTTTCAAAATTATTAAGTCTTTCCTTTAAAAACTCTCATAATTTACTTTAGAAAAATATCAAACAATATAAAATTGGATAAAATAGATGAATCATATTCCATAAATACCATAAATGTTTTTACTAATTTATAATGTATATAAAAATTTTAAACTTTACTTATTTTATGAAATGCCTGAAAATTTTATAATCATCCATGATGTAACATATACCTATATTAGTTTAACATCCCATTACATATTTTCATTTGTGACTTATCCATATTAATTGAAAAACATTATTTTCCCTATCATAGATTTCATATTTTTACCTCTATATTCATTACTTTTTGGAATATTCAAGTGAGAATATTTATAATAGTAAATACACATTTGTACCATGTTATATGGGATTTGACTCATTTTTTTTACATTTCAAGTATCCTTTATAAGTTTACATAACATTCATTATACTAAATTTATCAACTTTTATTTTAGGATATAAGTAATTTGAATAATTAAATTTCAGACCTTTATTATAAACTTGATCATTCATGTATGAATTCAATGCAGCCATCAATTCCTCATCTTTTATCTTTAACCATTTCTCAATTTAGGTCTACTATTTATTAATATAAATTATCCACATGTTCCATATTTTCAATTATGTATAGACACACACACACACTATGTATGAATTATTCTCATTAATAATAAATTTAAATTTATTTTCAAATTATTTCTTAAGTGAAATAATATAAAATTAAAAATTTCTTTATCTTTTGGAAATTTATTTCAGTTCTTGACTTATTTCATTCATTAAATAAAATTACTCTTCCATATTTAACATAATATTTTTATTGATTTTATCAAGGATGTATCTTCTAATTTTATTTATAAATTATCTAGGTTTAATTTTTTATTTTTATATAATTTTATTTTCTTTTATTTTCATGTTGGTTTTATATATTGAATATTTTATTCATTTCCTTAATATATTATTCTAAATTAATATCAACTATATGGAAAATTTATGGTTGTAAATTATTATTCATTGGTACTTTAATCAAATTAATTAAATTTATAGAATTAAAATTTCAAAATCATTATGGTTTTTCTTATAAATATTTTCTCAATGAGATCATACTCACTATTCTCCTCAAAACATCCAAATTATCACAATTTTTTACATCATGAGATGTTGATATTTTTCCCTGGTATATCAAATTCAATATTTTCAAGAGTAATTTCTCAACATACAATTATTATAATGATCTACTCTCTATAATTCTATTATATCATGGAATTTAAATAAAAATATAATTTATAAAGGTCTTATATGTTATAAAAAATGACATAACTTACATACCCTTGGACTAGAATGTATAGGTCACATTCCATTCAAGGGTTGTCCCAATCCATAGTTGGGCCATTATAATTTTTATACCCTCACAAAGGCCCCTTCATCAAGGCCCAAAGTCCCATGTTATCTGCCTACTATACCACCTACACTACATCGCATCATAACCCTTTTGTTATTGCATACCTCAAATTCTATCCATAAATGGACCATAAATCCACCCCAATGGTTGTTGTAATTTCAACCCTAGTTGAAATTTCATTTTCTCGTTTTCGAAGAAATGAAGATTACATGTTTAAAAACGTTGTAAATACCATAATCTAATTTCTCTTTCATTGATTCATATTGAGTCAATTAAACGATATTCATTTAATGAAGTGATTAATTCATAAATTTATTTTAGTTTATCTCATATATAAAAAGAAAAATAATAACAATTTTTTTAATAACTTACTTAAAAATATAAAAATTGGATTTTTGGATTTATTTTATTAATATTTTATTTCTTATAATCTCTTAGATCATATTTATATAAAAAAGGTGTCAAAACATCATTATCATAAGACTAAATATAAGGAAGCATCTCTATTTACTATATTTTAAATTTTATACCATTAAAAATTAGGAATTATATATTTTATTCCATATAATCTATTATAAACATTAAATAAATAGTTAGATTTAAAATAACATAAGAAAAAGAGAAAAAACATTTAGTAATAGATGACCTAAATTTAGAGAAAATCTTCACAGTAAAAAATTAACAGAAAAAACCTTTGAATTAAAATTTTTTTAATTTGATATTTTTCTAATAACAAACTAATAGGATCTAATTAAAATTATTAGTCACAGAATATATGAAAGACAAGCTAAGTGGGGGTTAATCAGGGAAAATTCTATTTTAACTTATATAGTTTCCTTAAATATTATTTTATGGAATACCTCTATCATGAAATTATGATTAGTTGGATCATGAATTAATTTATTCATCTATTTGATTATTTTAAAAACAAAATTGTGAAAAAAATAGAATCAAACATAATATTATAACTATTTACTTAGTTTACCTGAAATGAGGAGGATAATCTAAGTTAAAAAAGTGACAGTCTATCACTATAAAAATTTTACAAACCAATTATTATGTGATTAAAATATTGATGATTAATTCACTACTTAGTCCAAAAGAAATTACCTCTTCAAAACATCCACCCATTTCTTTAATTCTTGGATAAAATATATGAAAAAAGTTCTATAAAACTCATAATAAGATATAAAACATAAATGGAATATAAACTCTAAATGTGGTTATCATTTTCTTATAAGGGATTCGTTTATATTCATTGTATATGTGTCTTATAATTCATTGGAAATTTTAAACATATAAATTTCTTTCTTCATGATCTGGACATGAACAAATCATTATTTTATAAGTTGATCTTACAACTCATAATATCTTCATATTAAACAAATAATGTGATATTTATATATCTTCAATACATACTATGACAAATCCTTGTTCTTATTCCTTCTATGATTAAAATATATATATTTTCAGTGTATAATGAGCTATATATTGTTTCTCAAAAACAACTTCTTTTACAATATCCATAACCTAGTATCAAAGTTTATTATAAATATTATTATGGAAGGATCTCTCAAAATTGATTCATGTGTTCCCTTAATATTATAGTTAATATCTTCCAAATTATTCCATTAAATATAACTTCAATGATATAAAAAAAATCTATATATCTTCCTTTAATAACTGAAATATATTTATAATCAAATTTGTGAATATTATAGTTCTTTTCATTATGGGATAAAACCACATGTCTACTTGTATCCATCAAAATAGGATTATTTAAATTATGATTAATATCCATTTCATTCCAAAAAAACTCATCTGGTTTCCATATATTAAATTTAAATGAACATGAGGTTTTTTTATTTCACTAGGGCATGATTCATTGGTTCTATGATTTTAATAGTCTCGAATTTCGGTTTATAAAAATGGATTTAGCTTTCATATCCTTATCATTGAAATTTAATAGACCCTAAGATACTAAACATTAAACCGTGATGTAGCTGCATTTCATCTATATACCAATAGATTCAACACTTATTATATTAACTTATCATTAAATGCATAGTTTTGTGTTTAAAAAATCTTAGAAAATAATATATATTTATGATTGAAAAATGATTATACTCCTTAAACCATTATAAATAAACTTTTTTGTATAATAAAACAAAATTCTTACCATAACAATAAATGTTTTTTCCCTCTTAAGAAATTATGTATGTCAAATCCACCATGACATTACATATATATTGAAATAGAAAATTTCATCAACCAATACGTTGAATTAATTCTTTTTTGTGATCAAAATGATATTCATGTAATAGATTTCATCATCAGGTTTTTATATTTCACATTTTTTTCTAAATTTTTTAATGCATTATAATTCTACAACTATTTTAAAACTAATTCTGTTTTACCACTTTAGAAAAAAAAAGTATTCTTCCTAGAATTTATCATAAAAATGACATATATTTTGTAACCTCCAAACCAATATTTCAAGAATGGGACCTCATAGATGCCTCCTAGTTTTATAGAGTTAATTAACTTGTGGTAAGGGTCTAATGAAATCATGGGATGATTATTCCCTCAAGGTGTAACATCTTGAACTAACCCATCATCCCTCAAGATCACATAAATTATGTTGGAATACTAATTTCCCTTAGGTTCTTCCCATTATTCACCAATGGATAGAATTAAATTCTAAGGGTTAATAAAATACCATAGTAGGATAGTTTACCTTTATAATGATCTCAATCCTTATGCAAAAAATTTAAAAGATTTTTGGCTTGATGTATTTGTATGTTATACATTACCAACCTGTAAACAAAATAACCCCAATGTAATATAAATAATACTATATTGGATTATATATGATGCCTGATAAATCTTTTTTAAGATTAATAAATGAGTTAACAAAATCCTAATACGTGAACAATTGTAAAAAGATCAAAAATTATGGCTGAAAATTTCTCAATGGGGAGTCCCCAAAATGGAATCTAAAGGAATACTCGATGCCTCCTGTAATATCTACAGTCATCCCATTATATATAACTCCTACGATATCATAGATTCTTTTCCAAGTATTATAGCCACCATTACTAAAGCAGCATGGCTCACCCTTATTCTATATTGTAAGCAGTCTACCCCTCCACAAAGTTGGTGAGTACAGTTGTGTATAAAACCTAGTATGAATTTTCAAAAACTTACCCATTCACCCCATGTATGTAAAATAAATCATTAAATTTTTTTGGTAAAATGTTTCTTAGCCTATTAATGTGTACAAAACCATAATAAATCATTTATAATTACACAATTATCTATATTTACATAATTCATGGCAAAAAATCATAGACTTCCATTTTTTGATCCATGCCCACATATATCTTGATGTTCCACCAAAACATGATAGAAAATTGTAACCGTGGGAAATCCTGAATAATCACTATGTAAATTACATACTCATGAGTAAACTACTACATGACCATTTTGTAACATCCCTATCCACCCCAATGGGGAACCCACGCTTAAGTTGGAACTAAGAATAATTTCATCCATGATAAGGAACCTACACTCAAGTATGGATTTCCTACACTTGTCTAAAACCTCATACAACCATACTAAAAGTGATAAATTTTTCATCAATAGTCATTCAACTCAATACAATAATTAATAAAAACACTAAAAATAACTTTATCATTTCCCCCGATTTGTGGAAAACACATGCACCTGGAAATGTACTCAATCCATTTTTTCTCAAAACCACATACACTCAAAACCCATTTTACATAAAAATACCACCACCATAATTAAATAATTTCCAATATATTAGAAAATTCAATGAAAACATCATATCCATTTACATGTTATTTCAAATAAAGGTGTTCATAGAAGAAACTGCATTCCTTAACCCATTGATGATAGAAAATCACACTATAAAACTCAAGATCCTTGATCCCCTTAGCCTTCATAAAATACTTGAACCAAAATACTAAATTTATTCTACATTATACCATTATTTAATCCAAAAATTATGTGGTTTGGGTTTCACTAAGATAAAAAAATCAAGATAAGAAGATACATCCAAAGGTTAATTACCTTAGATCTAGACTATAACTTCCCAAGGGACAATGGAAGAATAGTTTTTGAGGAAGAGATCCACCCCAAATCCCCCAAAATCACCCCAAATTTATTAGGTCTAAGTTAGGTGGGAATGAAATTGAAATAATCCAAATCTAGTTAAATTAGAATATTTATGATGGTTTCTAAGTGGTTGTATTCTATGACTACATCGTACTAGTGATCATACAACTCTCACTGGGAAAACAATTAGGCATGCAAAGTCAACATGTATGGTCCCAGTTACCGCCCCTCAACTTTTAATCCCTATATACCACCCTCAAAACCCCATACATTTTTATATAATAATTTTTAATAGTACCCAAGACCTTATAACATTAATTCATCCTGTAAAAATCCTTCTAAAACACTCAATTTCATCTGCAAACATCTCAAAGATAAATATATATCCGAAGTAGGATTTTTATACCTAAAATGGGACCCTATAATACTCACCACCATTTCACTTCCCATCCTCATGATGTTACAGTTCATCAATTTTGGAATCAATATTAGGCTGTTAATTAAAAATCAAGCATTCCCTCTCCCATGTATTATATTAATGGTATCAAACTACAAAAGGATATATATATCAATGGAATAACTTAACCATGAAATACTTCCTCTCTTTGATCAACAACGCAAATGCAATGCTACAAAAAAATGTAAATCTAGGTATAAATCCACTTAATCTTTATTAATAATGTGTGGAAGGTACAACACATATTTTCAAAAACATAAAATTTGAAACACATCATGCATCACACTATATCAAGGAGTTAATTCCAACTTCTATAATACATCGCTTATATGTCCGATAATTAATAATTGACCCATGTATCTAGAACTCAATTTTTCCTATTTCTCATGACTTTTTTTACCATATATCTGTGATAAATGTTAAAATAAATGACCATCCATAGTGAGATCTAATGATCATTAATGATAATAAAAATTCAGTTTTTTCCTACTCTAATATGTCATCATTAATTTTTTGAATTAATTGAATCTTATCCATTATCAACTAAACCATAATTGGTACCAATAAAGAATATTCTCTAAATTCTACCCAATATGAAGATAAAAAATTGTGCCTCCTATCAAGGAAGTCAACTGGGGGAATCAAGACAATACACTGATAACTATTATTGTATAAAATCTCCACTAAAGAAGATGGTCCTCCGGTAAACTACAAAAATCCCTTACATGTTCTCTAAGAATTCCCTCTAATATCTAGAAATTACACTATGATTAAACATCTATATTCAGATTATAATATATACTAAAGTTCAATGGAGTATCCATAGTTTTTATAAAATATTACCAAAACCTAAAAGTGAACCAAGGATCCCTATCAAATATATTTGATGTTGGTGCATCATAAAGCATAACCACTTATATGAGGTATATATTTTTCAAATATTCCATTAAATATGTCTCTTGAATCGATATAAAATGGTCTAAATTGATTATTCTAGACACAACTAATGAAATTTTTCATGCTTATTCATAATCATTTTAAATTCTACCAAAAATCCATTAAAATTTTATCCTACAACCAAACTGAAATTATAAATTGTTTCAAAAATCTATCAGAACTCTTGTGATCCATTTTTACCTGAAGATAGGTATGACATTTTGTAACATAACTAAAAATATCCCCCTTCAATCCCATCCACCAAAATTATAATTTTATATACTTGTACATCTTATTATCATTGGGGTGATGTTTTTATTGGAATGATGTGATTACCTTAGTATTTCATATCATTCCAAGGATGGAACAACCAACCACTTTTGGAAATATGACATCTAACATAAAAATTATGACCATCCATCGACCATCCCCCCTAATTAAATACTATATAGCTACAAAAATATGGGAACCAAATAATTCATGAAAATAAAATTCAGTGATCAAAGTAATGATCCATCATAAATATAAAGTAAAGATAGAAAAACCCATAAACTGATAAGTTCAGTGCACATACCAAAATATGTAGGAACAGGAGTTATGGAATATCATAAGTTATATGTCACTAGAATCAATAATTATAAATTACGATGTGTGTTAGGATTTTGATGTGTCGTTAAACTGATATAGTGACAAATATTTTGATGCTTTTGTATCTTGATGTGCACTAGTTATCCATCACCCAGCTTTCATCCTAATGAACCTTTTAAATATAAACATAACTTCCCAATATCAAGAAGTACCAATTTAATAACATTATCAAATGCATAATAATTTTTCACATGTATCTATCAATTTGGTGCATGTGATCAACCCCACCTCTCACACCTCCAATCCAGTGTGGGAGGCCCAAAATGAATTTAAATATCTTGGATTACTAAGAGTCTGGAGTTTTAGAATTTATTGCAATATTCCCATTTCATATATACTCTACGTAATCCATGATCACAACTCTAGCATGCCCCATCACTTAATTGTGACCCTAGGAACTAAAAACCAAGAATATTCATTAATATCTCAAAGTTAAATTACATACCAGAAAATTGAGATTAGTGTTACAAACATCAATGTATAGTTTCCAACATGGAATGCGCATGAAAAATTATTTTTTTATAAATTGAAGAACATACACTTAAGGTTCCCATAGATATAAAGAGCAATGTTATTTTTCAATATATATGCTTCTGTGATTTCTCTCGCATGGAAATTCCATAGTATAACTTCCCCTCATTTAAATCAAGTTATAAAACATGAGAAACCCTAGTTTATGTATTAATTTTAAATGATAAATGATGATCATTAGAGTAGATATTGAACATGGAGGGTTTCCTTCAAGAATAAGTCCTAACATTCTCATAATAAAAAAAACTTTTTCACATTCATGTATTCCCTTTTATCAAAAGGATTCAACCTCATAAATATGGTACTTATCACCCTTTTCCATTATTTATAGACTAAGGAGTATTTTGGATTTACTTCAACATATCCTAGAGTTCCTATATAGTTCTTGAACTCCAAGTTTCATTTTCATAAGCCCCACTAATGTTATGTGCCCCTCTCATATGGTCGGTTACCAACCACGCCTTCCTACTTGATCTGTATTTTACATTTTTTCTTTTCTAAAAAATGACTAAACATGTTAAATGGGATTAAAATATATGCACCTCTTTATAGAACTCTAATGACATGCGTTCTGTATTTTTAACTATATACTTATCAATCATAATCCTAATATTTATCCCACAGGTCCCGTCATAAAATAGTCTATTATTACCTCCCTCGTCATTTTACAAACAGAGAGATTTTGGTTATAAAAGGGCCTATAACCTAATGTATGAATCATTCTTTCCCTAGACTTATCTTTTGGATCCATCTATAGAATTTTTTATTATGCATAGGCCCAACATTGAACCATTCATAGGAACAAATCACCTGATGGTCCTAGTCAAGTGGTCTTAGACTAGAGGATACCATGGTGTAAAATGTATAGTCTTAAAAGACACACAATTGGTTCTTATCACATAACCTTAAATTTTAAAACATACACTATCAAATGACTATGAAACTATAACCTTTAACATTGTGGTTTTTATTCCCTATGCAAAGATATGTAGGAAACCCCTTTCATCACCCCTATAACACCTCGAGTTTCAATGAAATATTTTTTTATAATAAAATAAATTTATTTGATATATTGGGCTACAAAAAACACAACATTAATATATTTCTATATGCAACACTGCATTATCTTTTGTTACGCACGACACTAAGTTTTAACAAAATAATGATATATTATTAATATAACTATTTAGACGAAATTGTAATAACCTAACTGTTAAAAATAGTGATGCGAACAGTAATAAATTATTATTAAATATTTATTATTATGGTTTTATATAAATGAAACATATTTATAAAAAAATTAATTATTTTTTAGTAAAGTCCTTATATGCTTCGAAAATACTATTTTCTCAAAAATGTCTTCTTAATTATTATTTTTACCATTAATAAAATTAATTTTTCACACTTTTATAAAATTAATTAGATGAAATAGAAATAATTTTTCTATTTAATAATTTCAAAATTATCTTAGGGTGATTTTTTCAGATGTTTCTGAGAAGTTTCATTTTTTGTTGAATAGTAAAAAATACTGGATTTTAATTGAAAACTGCTTTTTTGGTTAATTTATTTATAATGTTAAATTATATTTTAAATTGTTTTTAAAGTAAAATTTGTTCAATTATAAATCAATTAATTAAATTTTGGTCATTTTAATCAATTTCATACTTAATTTCATTACAAAATTTGTATACACTTTTGAACATTTTCTCTTTTAAAACCTGTTTTCTCAACGCATCTATGGGATTAATTTTAAATTAAAATTTTTCGATTATGTGAATTGAATTTGGAAAAATGGATAAAAAATTCTCAATAAGAATGATTTATATTATTTAATAATCTAAAATTAATTTTTGAGAAAAATGAATAGTAAAAATTGTAAAATTATATACCATGGTTGAGGTACAAATGGTTTTACATGGGAGTTAAACTAAAATGATAAGGGTTAATAATAACCCAAAACATGTCCCAAACCCATTTAATATCCATATTTAGACCTTATATCTTTTATAATCAATATTATTTATAATTTTATCCTTTTTACATGGAAAAAACGTGGGTGAAATTCTCTCTTTCCAAATAATTACAAGTGTGCCACTCACCTCACTTATAAAAGGCATCCCCCTCTATTATCATCTTCACACATTAAAAACATATTGGATTAGATATTTCCTAACCGAATTGTTTCCCAAAATCCCTCTTATAATCATATAAGCTTTATTGTGGACATAAATCTAACCAAGTAAGGCTTTTGGTGCAAAACAAAGGAGGATACTTGAAGAAGAGGTAACGTTCATCAATGGGTGTTTTTGTTTTATTTATTCCTCTGCCACCTTCAATTCTTATTATAACATGATAATATAATAACATAATTATCTTAAATATACTGAGATTTTTTATGTTAAGGTAATTACTTACCACCATCTCCACTTCCTTCAAATGGGTTACGATATCATTGTTCGTGTGTGTGGAGGACTACCACCTCGCGAACTGATGTCATTCATTTTTCCATTACCACCTATAAAGGTGGAAAATAATGATGAATATATAGTTTATATATGGTATTTATGATATTAATATGGTTATTTAATTATTATATCATATTTACCTTCATCCTTACCATTTTGTGGGAATATGATAATGTCGTCTATATGTGCAGTGGACTATCACCTCACAAAGTGACATAATCCATTCAAGCTTTACATTGAAGGTAATAATGATATTTTTAATGAAAATAAATGATATATATGACATTAAAATTATTCTAAAATGATAATATATCATCTAGCTTTATTTCATTCAATTCAAAAATAAAATGGAAACAACGTTTACGCTTATGTATGGCCTACCGTCTCTAGGAATGGGGTATTTCATTTTATATCACTAAATTTTATGGATTAATATAAATACATATATAATAAATATATATTATCTTTATATCATGTTTAAAATTATTTATATGATTAAATAATTATAAAATTAGGAGTATCAATAATAAAAAATCAAAACATATATTTGAAACAAAGCGGTTGTTACCTGAAATGTAACTTTAGTATGGAATTGTTAATAAAAGGGTAATAAAATGTCAAAATAAAATCATATATGGTATGATATATATATATATATATATATCTAATATATTGATAATAAACTTATATTTACTATACAGGAGTATTTAACGGGTACGATGGAAGTCAATACTTAAGGTGTGGTATTTTTTGTCTCAATTTTCCTTCTTTGAGATTTACATTATGTTATGCACCTATATTATTTCATGAGTTGTACATACAGACCCTTTTACATGTAATATCATTAATTTATTTTTCCTTATGATATTTTAATCTCTTTTTTATATTATTCCATCATGATTCTTATTATTCAATGATTCCCAGGTGGTAATGAGTTTATGTTACAATATCATCGTTTATTGAGATTATTTATGATTATGTATCCAACGATAAATTATTATGATCCATATCTTAAGAAACTAATAAAATTTCTTCTACTCTACTTATTAATTATATTTTCAAGTAATATTACCATTTTTTCACCCTTCGGTATTTAAAATAAGTTAGAAATTATTTTTAAGAAAATATCACATTATTTCTCTCTTCGATAAGAAATTTACTTACTTCCAAATGCATGTTTTCTATGAATGATTTAAAAAATGATTTATTATTCTCCTATAATTTTTAATGTCATTTTTAACCAATTTTTAATTTTAAAAAAAATGAAAGGAATCTTCATGTAGCTTTTCTAAAAAAATATCATTTATCTTTTACTAAAAATGTGAAAGGAATATATTTTTAATGTATAGAACATGAAAAAAACATCCTATCATAATGAACATAATTTTAATTCAATGTTTATTTATAAATTTTCAAGTATATTTTTAAATAAAAATATCTTCAAAAAAATTTATGTTTTAGAAAGTGTTTTTGCAGGCGAAATGAATATTTTCCTCAATAAATTTTTTCAATGATCATTCAAAATCATTTTCTATCTAATATTACATATGTTGATGTTACATATTCCTTATTGGGTATACCATCCAAGGATGCCATTATTATTCATTCTCAATTTGTTTTATATTTATAATGGAATGATTTTTATGAAACCCATTTCTCTTCCACGGGTTATACTATGATAAAATTATTATCAAATCGCTTGTTTTTTCACAGGTTATGCTGTGATGAAATAATGGAATTATTATGAAACCTGTCTCTTTTACATTGGCTATGATATAATAAAATGTTTATTAACCCTATTTCATTTCATGTTTTATGATATTAATATTTTTTTATGATATTTTGGCATACATAAATATGGTTTTCATTATGAGATGGGTGAGACCTATAACTTCTTTAAATGCATTGGGTAAAGTTTTATATCTCATGAGATAGATAGGACTGGAATGTGGACTGAACCCAGTTTTGTAAGGTATTTTTCCAACTATTATGGTCTTGGGAGTTAACCACGAATACTTTAATGCTTTGGGGAGTGAACCCATTCCACTATGATATTCTTTTAAATGATCCTTGACTAATATGGAAATTATTTTTTATGCTTATGTGTATTCTAAAATTCTATGTAGTATGTCAATTTTATTCTCTCAAGGCCTGTATTCTTTGATTACCTTATGATTCATGTCTTATGAACTATAAATATTCATTCCATGACTAAAAATTATGATATTTACTATGTAGATTATGATTTTCATATGTTAGTCACATGTTCTCATAGCCTTATGTTCATGTTATACTTATATATCTCCCTTGTTTACCCTTACTAAGCATATGAGCTCACCCTTTCTTATATTTCCTTTTAGCTGGTTAAAAGTAAATGTATTTTGTATGATATGTCTAATAAATAATCTAGTAATGAGGATATTAATGGGAGATGATTTAGTTTACCTATGGACTTATTTTTTGTGTTTCCAAGTTTCCAAAGACACTAAACTATTTTGTTCCACAGGCATGTGTTTATGTAATGTATAAATATTCATAAAACATTATGTGATATCTATGTATAATAAGAAAGGTTCATTATAATTAGTTTAAAAGGATATGTTTAGTTAACAATTGGAAACTATGATTACAGTACCTTAGTGAGATACATAAGGACGTGATGAAGGATAGTTCTTTCTAAAAGTCAATGTATATGAAAATGTCTTGGAATTTTGTTAAAGGATAGAGCGATTGGTTTCCAAGAAATTAAATATCCATCTAGATACAAAAAGTGGATGTATCTCTTATATAGAGGTACCTAGGGGTAATAAATCGGAAAATGGTGCATTGATCTAGACTTGATCATCACCTGGTGCACGACAACGGGCCTTAATGCACACCTATTTTGACACTCACATGGGTTATTCTTTAGAAATTTACAGACTCCTTATGAACAATCATGATGTATTTAAATAGATGATGAACATTAATGACCAAGAATAAAACTAAGGTGTCATAGATTAAATAATTTGTCATTGATTAAAGAAGGTTTCATGATTTAGACATCCTGTGAGTGATATTTTAAGATTATGTGGTTCCCTGTCATAATTATTTTTCCTTACACTATGATATTGGTTTTTAGTTAATGGATGGAACCCTAAGGAACTATTTTAATACTAAGTGTGAGGGAAAATTAAGTGAATATACTCCTATGCATTTAAAAATTATGGTAGATGTAATGAAAAATATCTTTTTTATGCTCACACAACTTTCTCAAGATATGAATCATTATAGACTTCCAAATGAACAATGTAGGGAAAAACATTCTATTGAGTCCTTCAAGAGAAAATGTACACCTTATTTCAGTAGTTATTATGATCCACTAGTTTTTGAAAAAAATGTATCAGCACTATTGAAAAGTTATTTTTAATTATCCAGTGTGTAGAACATGAAAAAGTCATTTTTATTGTCTACCATTTGGAAGTTGATGTAGATCAGTGCTGGACTCTTATAAAAAATACAAGGAAACTAGATGAAATTGACTCATTGGATTTGTACGAGTTCAATAAATTATTTTTCAATAAGTAATTTCCTTATATTCATCATATTAATATATATAATGAGTTCCTTGATCAAAAGAAAATAGATAATAAATTTGTTAGTACCTATGAGGAAAATTTTACAATACTAGGGAGGTATGCTTCTGGTATTATCATCGACCTGAAAGTAAGTTTGACTGATTCTTCACTGGCATAAAACCAAGTCTCCAAAGGACATTATCCAAAAGATAATTTAGAAGAAATAAATATATTTTTCAATTTCATATACCGATGGAAATAGAGGTTGGATTTATGTATCAATATCATGGTTTTGATAAGAAGATAAAAAAATTAATTCAAAGGAAAATCTTAGAATAATGAAGAAAAGAATATAAAATTTCTTTTATGCTCAAATTGTGGGAAGAATCATGGAGGAAAATTTCTGAAGGGAACTAGTAAATTTTTTAAGTTTATAAGGGAGTTTCATTGAAAATTTTATTGCTAAAGTTATGGGAATATGGTACCTAACGATGTGAATATAGATAAATTTACACAGAATAAAACACCCACACTCTAGTGTTTCATTTGCAAGGAGTATGATAAATATGCTAACCATTGCCAAAAGCTAAAGAATAATAATGATGATAAAAATCATAAACCTCTTAATACAAGTTAAAAAGGTAAATCTCATGAGATTATTATTTCTATAAATGGTTGTGATAACGATGTGGTGAATGGTATAATTACCATCCACTATTGAACAACTAATGTATTATTTGACTATGGATATACCGATACATTCCTGTCTAAATATTTTTATATGGGTATCAATATTCCAACCAAATGATTATATTAATAATTAATAGTGAAAACACCTTATGGTGTGATGATCACATCTCAAGACTATGGTTCCTCTCTGATTAACATTGGTAGGAATGTGCTGCCTTAAAATCTTCTCATTATTCCTCTGGTTGAATTTGATGTAACATTAGGTGTGTATTGTCTATCTCTATATAAATCCCAAATAAATTTCCAAGAAAGTGAAGTCAAATTTTGTATTGCAAACCAAAATATGACCATCTATCAATGTGATGATAATTATAATATTCTAATGGAGATCACATCCATTGTGTGGATCTGAATTCCCATTCAAAAGGAGTGTTTATCTCAAAAGTTTGGGGAGAAACTTGACATCAATGGTATTCTTATTGTGTAGGAATTTTTTTATGTCTTTATGGATGAGTTTCCTAGAATTACAACAAAACATGAAGTTGATTTATCAATATAACTCATACCTGGTGCCACACAAATTCCAATGACTCCCTATAGAATAACCTTAATTGAGTTACAGGAATTGAAGAAGAAAGTCTAGGAGAACCTTGATTAGGGATTCATTCATACAAATTTGTCACCTTAGGTTGAACCTATTATTTTTTTAAATAAATATAGATCATAAAAACACTATATTGATTATTAGGAGTTGAATGAGATCACAATCAAGAACAAGTATCTTATTCCTTATATTGATAACTTGTTTTATTAACTACGCAGAGCTCAATACATTTCCAATATTGAATTTCATTCTAGATATCATCAATTATGGTTTAAGGAGTATATACCCAAGAAATTTTTTTTAAAAGGTATGGACACTTGAATATATAGTGATTCAATTTAGTCTTACTAATTCCCCATTTATTAATGGATTTAATGAATATAATATTTAGATATTACCTTTATCAGATTGTGGTGGTATTTATAGAAGATATTATTATACAATAAAAGAGATAGTAATGGAATAAAACCCACTTAATAATTGTAAAAAAACCAAAAGGAAGGTGAAAATATATGAATAATTAAAAAATATGAATTTTGGCTCTAAAAGCTTTCATTTTTGGGGCATTTATCTCAAGGGATGGTATATCGATAGATCAATAATAGATAGAGACTGTTGAGTATTGACCCAGACCAACCATATGGATTGAGATCCATATTTTTCTTGGTTAATCTAGATATTATCAATGGTTTTTGGAGAATTTTTCATGAATATATAATTCTATTACCAAGTTAACTCAGAAGGAATACAAGTTCTTCTAGGGAGATGAATGTGAGTAAAATTCAAGGAACTGAAGAGAAGATTAGTCCACACACCAATGCTTATATTAACTTATAGAAAATAAGTATTTTTAATATATATTGATGAATTCAAGAGGATATTGGGATTATTTATTATACATAATGACATGGTTATAGATTATTCCTCATAAACATTGAAGATTCATGTGAAAATTACACAACCCGTGATTTGGAGTTAGCTGTGGTGATTTTTTTATTAAAGATATAGAGTCATTATCTTTATGGAGAAAAGTGTGAGATATATACCTATAATAATATTTTAAAGTATATATTCACACATAAATAGTTTAATATGAACCAAAGAATATGGTTATAGTTGATTAAATATTAGGATTTCTCAATATATTACCACCTTAGGAAAGTGAACAAGGTGGATGATGCTTTTAGTCGAAATGATCATGATATATTATCCATGGTGAGGATTAAAAAAATCCAATATTTCTATATTCGCAATGTATGGATCTATAAATCTTGATATAAAGTAAAAAATATTATATTTCTCAATTTAATTTTAAACCATCTATCCAAGTGAAGATTAAAGAGGTGTATAACAATGATGTAGAGCTATAAAAGAAGGTATGAAATGTTCCTGAGTATAGCCTTAACCATGATATAATGATAAGGTTTAGGAATCATGTATGCATTCCGTACATACTATATTTGTAGGATTTGTTAGAGTAATCTCATAGTTCTTCATTCTCTATCCATTCAAAAATTATCAAGATGTATAGAGATTTTAAAGAGTATTTATGATGGGATGGAATGAAGAGAGATATTACATAGTTTTTATCTAGGTTCATGGTATGACAATAAGTTAATACTAAAATACTAACATCTAAGTGGATGTTACATCCATTACCCATAATAGAATGAAATTTGGAAAACATTACTGTGGATTTTTTCATTGGACTTCCCTTAATGTCTAAAGGAAGTGATGTTATATGGGTAGTAGTTGATCGATATAATAAGTCATAACACTTCATCAATGTTGAATAAGACTTCTATCTATATAATATTTATATTATATACATTAATTAAGTGGTATGGATTCCTGGAGTACCAAATTCCATTGTGTCTAACCAGTATTATAGGTTTAAGTAAAAGTTATGGAAAATTATTCTGCAAGCCCTTGATAAGGGGTTGAGTTTCCTAACTATGTATAATCCTAGTACAGATGGTCATCTTGAGAGAGAAATTCAAAACCTATAGGATATGTTGAGATCTTATTCTTTGGATTTCAAAGGTAGTTACGATCAACACCTTCCTCTAGTTGAGTTTTCTTACAAAAATATTTTTTACTCAAACATTCAGATGTATCCTTATAAATTCATCTATGTAAATAAATTTAGAGATCTAATGTTATGGAATATAGTAATAGAATTAAAGCTATTGGGACATGAAATAGGTGAAGAAAATGTTGAGAAGGTTAAATCCATTCATAAAAACATCAATGAAGTTTGTAGATGGAAAAAACTTATACTGAAAATCACTGTCATGATCCAGAATTTGAAGTTGGTTACTTGGAATCTCTAATAATTTGTCCATGGAAGAAGGTTATAAGATTTGGTAAGAAATGGAAACTAAGCCCCGTGTATATTAGTACCTTTGAAATTCTTGATCGTATAAGGACCATAGATTATTTCTTGAATCTTTCACCAAACCACTCTCAAGTCCAAGATGTATTTCATGTATCTCTCTTGAGGAAGTACATATCAGACCATTTATGTGTATTGAACATAGAGGTCATTCGATTGGACAAAGATCTTTCTTATGATGAACAATTATGGGAGATTGTAGATCATAAAAGGAAAAACATACAAAAAAATACCACTCGTCTAGTTATAGTTTTCTGGTGAAACCACTATTTTGAGGAATCAATGTGGAAACATGAGGATATGTTGCGGAAAAATTATCCTCATTTTTTTGTATTAGAGTGATGAATTTCAAGGTTGAAATTCATTTTAATGGTGTAGAATGTAACACCTCAGGTTTAGATGAATTAATTATTTTTTAATAAATTAAATTTATTTTATATATTTAATTATAAGAGACACCAAGTTACCCTTTTGATATATAGAACATTGGATTATCTTTCCTTACACACAACACTAAGTTTTAACAAAACAATAATTTAAGATTAATATAGTTATTTTAACATGACCATTATAACCTAGACATTAAAAATAACGATATTAATAGTAATAACTATTTTTTAAATATTATTTATAATTTTTTTAAAATAAATTAAACATATTAATAAAAAAATAATTAATTTTTAGTAAATTCTTTATATGATTTGAAAATATTATTTTCTCAAATATTTCTTTTTATTTATTTTTTTGAAAATTAATAAAATAAATTGTTCACACTTTTAAAAAATGAATTTGATTAAATAAACTTTATTCTTTAAGTCACCATTTCAAAATTTACTTAGGGTGATTTTTTTTGTTTTTTCTAAAAAGATTCATTTTTTGATGAATATTGAAAAATACTAAATTTTAATTAAAAACTACATTTTTTAATTTAGTTATAATGTTAAATTAAATTTTAGATTCGTTTTAAAGTAAAATTAGGCCAACTATACATCCATTAATTTAATTTATCTTATTGGAATCAATTTAATATCAAATTTTCATATAAAAACTTTGTAAACATTAAAAAAATTTCTCATTAAAACCCTTCATTCCCATCGCATCGTTGGTATTCATTTTAAATAAAAAATTTAAAATTATGTTAATGGAAATTGTAAATATGTATTACATGTTTTTAATCATAATAATTTTTTTATATAATAATTTTAGATTCATTTTTTACCGAAATGAATAATAAAAACAATAAAAATTATTTAACATGGTTAAGGTAAAAATTGTTTTATTAAAGGTTAAACTAAAAGGACAAGGATTAAAAATAACCCAAAACGTGTCAAAACCCCATTTTATATCCATATATGGACTTTATACATTTTTTAATTTATAATGGTACATTATTAGATCCTTATGACATGGAAAAAATGTGGGGGTAATTATCCCTTTTCAAAAAACTACAGGTATGCCACTAACCTCACTTATAAAAGGTCACCCCCTCTTCTCTCTTATTCACACCTTAAAACCCTATTGTTTCAGAAAATCCCTTCCAAAATTCTTTTCTGAATTCCCTAATATCACTCTAGAAGCCATATTGTTGATATAAATACAAAAATGGAAGGATTTTGGTGCAAACCTAAGGAGGATACCCGATGAAAAGGTAAGGTTCATCAACGAGCATTTTTTTATTTCTTCCTCCATCACCTTAAATTATTATTATACCATTATGATATAAAAACCAAATTGTATTCTATATACTGATTTTTTTATTTTATCTTCCTGACCTACTACCATCTCCACATCCATCAAATGATTTATTAAATTATCATTCGTGTGTACGGAGGACTACCGCCTCGTGAAATGATGTCATTTTCTTCCATTACAACCTCTCATAGATGTAAATAATGATTTATTTATTTTTATATAAGTTATTTATGATATTATTGATATTATTTAATTATTATAACACACACAAGTTCATTCTTTCTATTTTTTGAGAATACAATAATGTCACTCATGTGTACGGAGGACTACTACCTCGTAAACCGATGTGATTCATTCACACATTACATGGAATGCAATAATGATGATTTTAAAAAAAATGTGATATATATGAAATTAAAATGATTCTATAGTGATAATATATCATTTACCTTTATCTCTTTCAATTCAGCAAGAAAATGAATACCATTTTCAAACTTATGTGTGGCCTATTATCTCCTGGAATGGTCTATATCATTTTCTATTGCTAAATTTTATTAAATAATCTAAATAAATATATAATTAATTTATATTATATTTATATCATGTATAAAACTTTTGAGATTATTAAATCATTATCATATTAATAGAAAAAATATAAAAAACCAAAACATATATGAGAAACAAAGCAGTTATTACCCAAAATATAACTTTAACATGGAATTTCTAATAAACAGGTAATAAAGGGTCATAAGAAAATAATATATGGTATGATATATATTTGTATATATATTATTCTATAATATATGTATAATAAACTTATATTTACTATATGGTAGGATTGAAGGTGTATGATGGAATTCAAGACTTAAGGTAAGGGGTTTTGTCACAATTTTATTTCTTTGAGACGTATGTTATGTTATTCACCGGTATTATTTCACAAGGTATATATACATCCCCTTTTAAATTTAAAATCAAGATTTTATTTATCCTCATCATATTTTATGTTTCATTTTAGTTTATTCTTTCATGGGACTTACAATTCAAAAATATTGAAGCGGTAATGATTTTATGTCATAATCTCATTATTTATCGGGATTAGTTATGATTATGTTTTAAATGATAAAATATTATGATCCATCTCTCAATAAACTCATGCATTTTTTTTAATTTCATCACTATTTATATTTTCATGTAATAGTATCACTTTTCCACTATTTGGTACTTAAAATAATTGAAGAAATGTTATTTAGAAAATCCGACAATACTTCTCTCTTCAGTCAGAAATATTTTTTCTTTTAAAAGTATGTTTTATAAAAATATTTTCAAAAATGTTTTATTATTCTCATATTTTTTTTAAATAAATGTTTACCCATTTTTTAATTTTTTAAAAAAAATTAAAGGAATCTTCATTTCATTTTCCAAACAATCCCCATTTAGATATTACCAAAAATGTGAAAGGAATATTTTTTTAACATTTATTGTATAAACGAAACTTCCCATTATCATAACCAATATTTTCTTTCAATGTTCCTTTATAAATTTTCAGGGTTCTTTTGAAAGAAAATTATTTTCAAAAATTTTATGTTTTAAAAAGTACTTTTCAAATATAACATGATACTTTCCTCAAGAAATGTTTTAAATGATCATTCAATGTCATTTTCCATATAAGATGACATCTGTTTATGTTACTTATACCTTACTAGGGATATGATCTAAGGATTACATTCGTACTCCTTTTGTAAATGGTTTATTTTTATTATGGTATGATTTTTAGGTAAAAAAATACTCTTCAAGGGGTTATACCATGATAAAATTCTTATAAAACCCACATCTTTTTCCACAGGTTATGTTATGATGAAATGATGAAATGATTTTGAAACTTATCTCTTTTCCATAGGTTATCATATGAGGAAATTCTTACTAATCAAATTTGATTTCATGTTTTATGATATGATGAATGTTTAATGATCTTGTGGCATTCATAAATATGGTTTCCATTAATTTATGGGTGGAACGTATATCTCCCTCTAATGCATTGGGTAATGATTTATATCTCATGATATAGATAGCACTGGAATGGAGAGTGAACCTGGTTAATTAAGGTTCTTTGTCATCTATGATGGTCATTGGAGTAAACCTACACTACTATGATGGTATGGGGAGTGAACCCCTTCTATTCTGATATCCTTGGAAATGATCCATGACTAATATGGAAATAATTTTCTATGCTTATATGTATGCCAAAAATATATGTCTTGTTATAGTGTTATGCTCTTGTGGATCATGTTATTTGATTCCCATATGATTCATGGTTTATAATCTATTAATCCTTATTCCATGACTCAATATTATGATATTTGATATTAAGGGTCTGGTTTTAATATGTCATTCTTAGGTTATCATACCCTTATGTTTATGTTATGCTTACATATCTCCCTAGTTTACCCTTACTTAAAATCTTAGCCCACCATTTGTTATGTTTCATTTACCTAGGTTATGAATAACTTTATTTCTTATGATATTTCTACCAAGGGTTCTAGTTATGAAGATATCAAGGGGATATTTAGTTTACCTATGGACTAGTTATTTTTTTCATGTCTCCAACGACACGAAACTATTATGGTCATCATTCATGAGTTTTTGTATTGTAATGAATATTCATAAAAAATGATTTAATATCTAGGTATGATAATCTTGGGTCATTATATTACCAATGTGAACAACACCTCATCCCTCACTAGTGATGATCCAATAAATGGTACCCTAAAAGTTTTTATACTAACTAGATACCATGAATCTCTAACACACCCATTTATTATTCAATATCCTCAATAATGAATATATTTTTTCCTATTTAATTACACTAATGAAAAGACAGTGAATCTTTAAACCTTCTACTGATAAGTTATTGAACCCTTAAACATACTAGTGATGAGTCAGTGAAACCATGAATTAGCTAGTTAATAGCCAATTATTCTTTGATCCTACTATTAAAGAACCAATGAATTATTTTCTAAACAGGTTAAGCCTTCATAGATTGAAAAAAACTCCAATGTTTCCTTAAGTATTCCAAGGATACCTCAAACCCCAATGTCTCTTTTAATCCTTACTATATGGAAAAATACTCAAACATAATGTTATTTATTTTGTATCTTATTGAATGGATACCTTTATTATACCCATAATATTTTTGTTGATGATCTAATGCATTAATTTTCAATTAATTATCTAGTGAACTATAAACTTACTGGTTATGATCAAATAGTTATTAAGTTCACTGGTGATGATACAGTTAGGATTATATCTTATTAATGATGATCTAAGGAATCCTTAAATACCCTATTGATGAGTGAGTGAATCCATGTCTTTGATGTTGATGATATAGTAAACTCAAATATCTTGGTGAAGAACAAACAATTCTAGTATCCAACTAGATATGAGTGAGTAAATTTATTTTTTTATTCTGATGAGTGAGTAAATTTATCTGTTTGAAATCATTAATAACATGAAAACCCACTATATTCCTCCGTGTATAGAATTAAATTTCAAATTTCCCTCTTATATATCTTTGAAATATATAGTACCACACACTTACATGCCTTTATGTAATGATAATGACATGCCCCATTCCATGAGAATAGGATGATTTAAATTTAGTACATCATCAACTCATTTTCTCAATCAACCAACCACATTTATAGTGGGTATTTACCTTTCTATGGTGAAAATTGATGTAAAACAAAACCATATTATTATGAAAAAGTATTTAATGAACAAATACATAAATATATAAGAAATTATCAAAATATACAATAACCATTATTGTGAGATGATTTGACCTCCCGTGCTCTTAAATATGACATGCATAATCCTAAGATAATAACTAAATAGGTTGTTTAAAAAAATTAATAAATAAATGATAAACCCAAAATGAAAAATTTTACCTACAAAATAGATTGATCTATCATGCATGATTATTTAAGATGGTTATCTAACATGAATCTTTTTTTTTTATTTCCCATAAAATCAAAATTCTTTAGGTGGATACTAAACCATTTAAACCCTTAATAGGAATCGAAGTAACCTAAGAGATAATATTAGTTCCATGAGCCTCATTAACCTTTTTATGATCCCACATACGTATATTTAAGCTGCGACAAAATCTGTTAAAACTTTTGAGAATCGTCACCCCCTCTCTCTCGCCCAACTTCTTCAGTGTCAAAAGGATTATTCTTGTGTAGGAATACATGCATCATGGTGTGACTGAAAAAGTCTATATGGATTTATAGAACATAAAGGGGATGATTACATGTATTCATGTCCAACACATATGGATTAACAGGTGAAAATGTACCTCATAACTATATCTAATCATTTCAAGTGTCTCTTTCCCAAATAAGAAAAGCCCCTCCTCTTGTATTTGGAGGAGACTGAAAAGGATGTGACCTAGGTTTGACGAGCTACTTAGATGTTTAATATTAGGGATACCACTATCTAAAAACATTATTATCACAAAGAAGCTTCATAAACCAGATAGAATATATAAAACACTCCAATTATGGTCATCAAATCACATCCATCTAGTATGAGTTCACACTACATGCATTCCAACCTCACATTTCATGGGGACATCACTTCCCCAAAAGTTTTTACATGGACCATAGAGGATCACCTTATTATTAAAATAATATCATAATTATAATACACTATCATGATAATAAGGTTTCCCCTACAGCCCCATAAACATTATTTTTTATCCCTAACAACTTACCTTGTTATTACATGGGATATTTTCTACTACAGGGATCAGCTCTATGAGAATAACAATAAGTGGTGTGAAAATTTTTCACACTCTAGAAAATATATACCCCATGGAAGTCCTCCCCATTTAAATATCAACTAGTATAAATTTCATCCTTATATTCATAATATGGAGTCCCAGTATGTGGAATCTCTAACAGTCTTGTAACCATAAGTGTGTTTCCTGGGATTGATTATAATTGAAATGGAAATGTATTATGATTGAGATTTCCTTCATATATAAATATATATATATATATATATATATATATATTGTCTCAAGAAGAATGATATTGACCATGAACTCCTCTATGCCTAAAGAATCAAATTCCAAGCCAGTGTCACCAACTTCTAGTCAACTAATAAATATGTCAATTTTTATAAATAATCCCTCATATCATGAGATCCTATTTATAAAAGAGCCACCAATTATAATAGTTTCTCCAGTACTATATAATAATGTGATTCTAACATTAGGTCCACCAAATAAGTGATCATTATCCATCCTTAAACTATAGTTACTACCTAGAGAAATATTATATAGCCTAAATTATAGGGAAACAACCAATATGATCAAGACAGTTAGATTTATCATATATAGAGATAAAAGACAATTTTCATTAAATGTTGAATAATATGGCAGAGGAAAATATTCCAGCCATATGTTGACCCTTTGATAAAAATTTCTACCACAATTAAACCATGACATAGAGGTGAAACACCCCACATCCACCATAATACTCCCAAGTCAACAAAGGATATTGAATACTGTTGAGGGTCTAGGAACATGACTTAGGGAGTGATTTACCCTCTAATGGTCCATCACTTCAAATAGCAGATAATAATCATCAAGAAAATAATAAATAGTACAAGTCATCAACCTTAAACAAAAAACTTCGAAGACTAACCTAACATGCCCCCAAATTTCAGGAATCCTAATTAAACTCAACGTAAATTCATACATTCCAAAACATAAAGAGTATATCTAAAATAGTTCATAATAATATAAGAAAATTTCCCACTCTACTAGACTTTCACATCACATGAAAAATGCTCCAAAGTGTCTCTAAACACCAACTCTCTACTATATAGTATTCTTGCCTCTACATAAAACATCATTCATGTAATTTTTTCTTATGTAGGGTGTTTATGTATAGTGAGTGAAAATAAAATCCTTAGTTTAAACAATTACAACCACTTCCATCTCATGGAGTCAATATTTGAATATATTTGTGTATATATATAATTGATACATGTATTTTATCCATATATTTTATGGTGATAAATACATTAATTTTTTTTAATATAATTGATATTGTTGATAATATTTAGAATTTTACCTCATTTTATGATTTATAAAATGATTCTACCAATATTTGGAAAAGTAACAAAAATAGATGATTATCATGAGCTGGAGACACTTCACATCGGGATGAAAAGTGTCACAGCATCGAACCAGATAAATGAATCTCCAATGGAGTTGGAATTTCACAATTCACATCTTGAAAACATTTCACATCATGAAACATTACAAGATGTGAAACTAAATAATGTGAAAACAACCTGTGAATATTTCAATGCCCCAAACATTACATGTTGTGAAACAACTGCACAATGTAAATGCTCAAGGATGACCAAAAAACATTCATGTTCGATGAAATGAGAGGTGGAGACTAATTTTATGACGTCAGGACCACTCAATATCAATTTTTTTCCACATTAATGATGGATTATATGTAACCCAATCCCATTAGAGTTCTATAAATCGAGGTCTATGCTACAACTACTAAAGAAATTCCAAAGAAAAAAGTATATAGTGAGAAGTTACGCTAATGCAGGATCCTCCACCACTTTTTCTTTGGTTTTATTTCATTATTTATTATACTTAATTTGTTATTTATTAATCTCTCATCACTGGGATAAGAGGAAAACCTACCTTGTTCTAGGGTTATGTAGCTAAGGGGGGAAGGTTCCAATGGATTTATTTTTTTTATTCATGTTCTAGATTGCTGCAATTTGTTTATCTATTTACAAACACTTTATTTTTGTTTAATCATGACCATTAGATAATAAATATAAAAGGAACATAATAATTGTGCAACTGGTTACCCTAAATTGAGGCATGACCATTTCACATTCAGATAAATCGGGTTTAAATATTTTATCGAGACAAAATGGATTTTCAATTTTCATAAACTACCAAACTATAGGAAAGGGGGATTTCTAGGTTGATGAGGGGGTTCCAAGACAATAGGATCCCCCTAATATCAACTATAACACTAAACAAATTTTATAAATTTATTTTGTAAAATCCAATTTCACTCGAACACTAAAACTATAAAAACTAAGTACCCTTTTTTACAGTTGATTTCAAAACAAACCATATACTCTCTTTTTTCTTTCTCACATTCAAAATCAATCAATATCTGTTCTTTCCCCATAATTTAAAATAAATTATAACAAATTTATTTTAAAAACCATATCAAACTAATTCACCCCCATTATGGGTTCGACCTATAACTTTCATAATACTACATTTTAATTGACTATGTAGCACAATTTTAGTTCTTTTAGAAAAAATTATTTTTATTATACACATAGGAAAATAATGACTCCCCTTGATCTTGTCAAAATTCTCATCATTATTGGGGAAAGATTCGAATTTTTTTGGGATAATTTTAATTTTAATTTTTTTATATAATTTTCACTATTTTACATTAAATTTGGTCATGTTTCACTTTTCTGGATTTGAACTCATAATGCACAACCATAACACACAAACAAAAGTAAAAGAGGTTTTAAAATTAAATTTTAAATCTATGAAAAGTCTGATAAAGAATAAAATTTTGACCATGGATTATGTATAAACACATCAAGTGTTTAGGGTACCAGTGAGAGATCTGGGGCTATATACTTTTGCAGAATATAGAAGACTCTCTAATACATTATTACAAGTGAGCATCTTAGTGTTTCCCCTCTTACAAAATTACATTGAGATTAAACTGAGGATCATTCAGATGATTTAAAAAACAATACATTTTTCTATACTACCTCATGAAAACCCAAACATGTATATAGGGAAATTTATTGAGATTTGGGACACATTTCAGTTCTATAATGTTTCTACTGATGTAATAAGACTTTGCATGTTCTAATTTTATTTACAAGAGTGAGCTCGAAATTAGATTCAAATCTAGTAATTATATTCCATCAATTAATGGGATGATCTAGAGAAACACATTCTCACCTAATTCTTCCCACCAACCAAATCGATGGGTATATGAGTAAACATTATAAATTATTATCAATTTGAGGAAAAATCACTATACTCTGCATGGGAATTATATAATGATATGACTTTTAAATCCCTCCAACATAGTATAGAGCTACAATTTCACATCCAATTTTTTTAAGGGTTTTTCTTAAGGAATCCAGTCAATTATTGATGTTGCAGTTGGAGGATCACTGGTGAAGAATTCACTTGAAGAGTGTTATTTCTTGTTAGATGAAATAATGAGAAGTGGTTTCTAGTAAAAATGAGAAGGGATGTAATAAAGACGTGTTCACATGATCAAAAACAATGACTGGATGGTGGAACATATGGAATATCTATCCAAGAATATTGACATGATGATTGGAAGCAAAAAACCCCCCAAGGTATGTATACGAAAGATGTAAATTATACTGATTACAATTGTGGTAATCAATTTTAGGGATGGTATCCATGAAAAAGGAAAGTACAAGGATATCAACAAAGTCCAGAAGGGTATAAAAAATAACCTTAAGGGCCTACACTAATGATCCATTTCCATACATATAAAGAGACATTGGACACATTTATGACCATGACTGTGGTGGTAATTAATGAAATAAAGGAAGAATCGACAAACCAAAAGGCTGCACTGTGAAATCTAGAACATCAAGTAGGATAAATTGCTGAATTACTTAGTGAGAGACTAATAACCATTGTAAAAATAAAATGATACTTTAAAAATAAATATCAATTTTGTATTAAAATATTAGGGGACACTATTTCACTAAAATATTTCATACCTACTTTGACCAATGTAGGTTCCTATTCCTGAGTATAGTCCACAACTCATCAAATAATCTTGGTATTTCCCAAGATTAAAGGTGCACATGGAACCAACACATCTTGTTGTTTAGGGTCCATAACATTATATGAATATGACTCCTTAGGGTAAACTATTCCATGTCCTGGAATATCATATATTTGTCCCCTCTGTAGATAACTTTTCCATATCATAGAATTTCTTATATTCATCCTATTGAAGACTAGTATATAATATCATGGAATATCATATCATGGTATATCATAGGTTATGTTCAAGTGATCAATATCATCTCTCAAACTTAATTAAACAAGTTTAGTGATAAACAACTCATGCATCACATTAATCACAACACAATAAAATAATTCATTCCCAGAAAAATCACATTTTCAATTCAAACTCCCTTCATATCATATAGAATCAAAAGTATTAATATATTAATTTACAACATCAATGTTTATATTCATATAAAGAACACATTCTTCAAGGAGCCCCCATCTAGGTCACAATATTAAAAATTTCAATCCAAGGTTCAATACCCAACCTTTTCCAAGATAATCATTCAACTTATCCATTTAATGGTTACTTTCCACCTTCATGAATCATATATTGGGTAAAAAAATTGACACTTTAACGAACTTAATTAAAGTTATTTATCAAGTATTAAAGTTTAACATAACTTAGAGACCAATTTTATGTTTTATTTAACAATATACCCCTTTTAGAAAATTAATTCAACATTTAAAACATCATTTTAAAGAATAATAAAATTCTACTTTATTCAAATTATATACAAGGATAACAACCCGAGAACACTGGCTTCTTCTAAAATATGAACATCATCTTATTCCATTTAAATCTTATTCATATCCTAATATAAGACACGAAAAAATAGGAACTATTTTCATCCTCTATAATATGATGTTATATTCCTAATGTAATATAAACTTCATTACCCTTCTTAACACCACATTTTCACATTTTAAAATACACATTAAAGTAGAAAAATAATAATTTTTAAATGAACTAAAAATTATTCAATATACCCCAAAGACATAATGAAACTCATAATCTCATAATATCAATATATCATGTAGCATTTATTACTTAAATGTTTTTTTAATATCAATCCCAATTAATTTTACACCCATGTTTATCAATATAAAATCATCAGATCAATTTAAATCTCACATTTCATAGTGGACTTTATATTATAAATTCATTAATTTAAACAAGTATAAACCCAATTTCAACTCTAATTCACAATTATAAGTTAAAATTAATCAATATATTTATAAAAAAATATGTTTAACATAAATTAGATCATTTTCCTTTCCAGGAAACACAAACAACAAATTTAAATCATCATGAAGTTAATAATTCACATATAAATGTATTTCAAATCCATGGGAAAGAATGTGGTCACCTACATCTTATGAATACAACCAATCCACTTGTGGTATTGACCAAAATATACTCTATGAACTCAATATTTAAAGGATCATATAAAATAGAAATATAATAAATATAATTATACTCAAACGGTGACCAATAAATTATTTCCCGAACAAAAATGTTAAATTAACAAATCGATTATTCAGACAAAGAAAAGACACCAATCAGATCTCAAATTTATGTTGAAACAAAGATAGAATAAAAAATGAATCTAGATAATGAAGATAGGGATTTAGGTCTCCGAAGGTCTATAAAATTTCATAAAATTAATCCCCAAATTAAAGGAACCGTGATATAAAAAATAATTCTTGTGATTCTAAATAGAAAAAACTAACCGTGTTAAAAAACCATCCTAGAAAACACTGGGTACTTTGCCAAATCAGACCAGCTGGTTGGTGACTCACTAGCCACAAAATATTATTCTAAGGGATTCTAGGTAGATAATCTAGTGGACCTTCACCTTTGGTCAGTACACCACTATTGTGTACTTTATGTACTTTTGGGTTATTCCTTCAGGATCCACCTACAAATCCTTCCCCCTTCAGCTTTCATCACCCTAATCTATAATAACTATCTATAAAACCAATTGAAAATCACTAAAAAGACTTAAATTATAATAAATAATAAAAACTAATGAATATTGTTGTTAAAAACACTTTACCTTGGGATTATCATATTGAGGAGTATATTGATTCTTTACAATGACACATCTCATCACTTGAATCACAATTTACTTTCAACTCACTAATATCAACATGGAAAAAATACAAAGTATCTCATAAGTTTAGACTTAAGGCTCCCCACCATTGGAGTGTCCATATATAATGGTACATTAAACCACATCACCCTTGTGATGAATAGATGAATAGAATTTCTATATGGAACCATTCTCTACTCAAGGATAATACATCCAACATTCAACAAGACTATTTAATTCTCTTAAAAAATCACCAAGACTGATCTAAATCCAATCATTACTAAGGTCCTAATAAATATTTCCCAAACCCATGATTCCACCACTACTACTAATATTCTTCACTTCACTCCAATCCCCATATTGGATCCTCAAAATTTTATTTACACATTACCTCACTAAGTAAAACATTTATCTATGGTTAAATTATTCCTTGGAAATGTCTTTATCCATATCCAATTCAATACAAAACTAGTCTTTTTTACACCTAAATAAAGAAACAACCCTCCAGAATCCCTTTATTAAAGAAAAAAATCCCTAATAAGACTAATTTAGCATGGAAATCATTTATCCATCATGACTACACAATTATAATACTGTATCTTTTTACATGGGAGTGTTGTGAATCCCATTCAAAAAAAATTCATAGTAGTAATCAAATGTAACCATTCATCATTTAATACCCCTTCTCACAAGAGGTTTTAATTAACCATGACCAACATTAATTACCGAGATCTCACATATTTCTAAAACATTAAACATATACTCATAGAAGATTCAATGCTCTAATTCCATTTGAATGATTAACCAATTCCATTCTAGACAAGAATTAAATAATTATTTCTAATATCTAATAAACATAACAAAATTCATAGTTACCTCATAGCCTATATCAAGGCTTATAATAAATAAAATAATGTTAACTATCACAATATGACAAATAATATAACACTCCACACTATAACCCAATTACTAATGTAATTCAACATATTTCCCATTTCCATTTTAAGAAATTCATAAAAACACTATTTTATCATAGGAATTACCTCAAAACTAAATATTCATTCATCTTATTACCAATCAAAACAATTTAGTTAGACTTTACAATATCTTACCACATTTTACCATTCACAAGGTAGAAATATTCTGAATTTAGCTTCCTAATTTCACCCAATAGTGATAAAATCAAATATTGTTATTCATAAAATCATAAAGAATAAATTTTAAATATTTTTCATTTAACATTTGAAATAATAAAAATTCAAACAATAACTTTATTTGAAACAAAGAATCCACTTCAATTAGCTAATAATTTTTTCCCAACTCTTCTTATTATAATTTTTAACATTACACATATGATCCACTAATCCACCCTTGAAATGATTAGGTATCATTAGAACACTCTGATTAAATTTATGAGAGTACCCACCCCCCCCCCCTAATTCAAGTAATTAACATAGAAGAGATTTATTCTTATAAAAAATTGTTATAATATATTAAGGGTAAATTATAGATCCTATTTATATTTTTAAGTAACCCTAATGGTTAATTTACATTAACAATTTTCAATAAATAATCATTAAAAAAATTCAAGAAATAAATTAAATTTTTTTCAACATAAACAAATATTTTCTGATAAGTAAATTATCTCTTACATGCCAAAACAGAACATAATAATTCTACCAATCATTTTTGACTCAATTATAATCATCTTATCAAATAAAAATTAATTTTTTACTTAAAAGTTCCTTTTAATTCCATTAATATGATTTTCCATTAAGAATGACATCAACAAACAAGACATATTGATTACAAAAGTTTACAAATTTATAAGAAACAATTTCAATACATATAGAACATTCAATTTCAACATACATTAAAAAAATATAATAACATCAAATTAGTTAAAAATAATGTCTTATTTCAATGAATTACCATGATTTTTTCCATTTATCACATGTAAATAATAATTACACCTTATGCATGCTCCCAAATAATCATAATAAAAAATACGCATAATATTCTTGTTAGTAATCCATTCTATTTAAAATGACTTTATCATCCTAATAATAACCAAGATTTTAACAACAAGTTAAACCCCATTCCAAAATTCAATTTAATATGTTTTTTAAGAATTAAAAAATTCAACAACATTATCCATGTTCAAATTAATCAATTTATTTCAACATGATTTCATTTTAACCAAACATCATCATAATTTAACCAATCATACATCAAATATATCATGTTTTCCTTTAACATTTCCAAAAATGTTTGATTCACCTTGAACAATATAACTATAAACCATGTGATTATGTGAATTAAAATTTTAAGACATTAAATAATCTCTCACAAATCCTACACCTTTAAACCTATTTTTTTCCATTACATGAATCATTTAAAACAAATTTATAATTCCTGTATTTCGGAATTTAATACACACAATTCACACTATCAAGCTCCAAAGGATTTATCAAAATCTCAAACAAACTATCAAAACAAAAACATATTTTTGTCTACTCAAAAAAAAAACAAAATCATGACACAATCTTTACTATTCAATTCAATATTTATTTTTTTAATTAATGTTCATTATTTCACATAATTTAAAATAAAATAAGGTCATTTTCATTCAACTTAAAAGATAAACATTCATTACGGTCCTTATATTTCAAATTCCTATATGGTTTACGATGCATTTTTTCAAATTGTAAACTCATAGAAGATAAATCTCACCAATATAAAGAAACCAATGAATTACACATTCAAAAAATATTTCCCATTTTTAATTTTACCATGTTATAGGTATTTATGGTTTTCCAAAAAATCTTAACCCTCGTATTTCACTTACATAATTTCATAATATCTATTTACTTTATGTTTATAAAAATTTAACACATTACTTATCAAATTAAATAGTTCCATAAAATTATGATTTAACCACATTATTAATCCCTCCAAATTTAACCAAAATCATTTTATTTTAACATCAACTTATATCAAATCAATAAAAAATAATTAATCACCAAATAAAATCACACCACATAAATCAACATATTCATTTCATTCAAATTTAAAAATTCATTATTATTAATATAGCTTGAAAACATTATTTTCTTTATCAATACTTTTATTGTTTAAGTGAAACCAATTTCTCAATTAATTCATAAAACAACCACAAACATATTCACATTCAATTTCATGCCATGTCTATATGTTTCAATATGATACATGATTAATCTACAATTCACATTCAACTACGTGAGTTTTATTCCTCAAAATAAAATTTATTAAACTATGAAAACAAAATATTGCACTTCCCTAAAAACATAGATGTAACATCCTTCCCCTGATTCCAATCAACGGTTCTTTGAGACGGTGGTCCATAGGACCTCAAGCGGACCTCCCTAAACACTAGAGGCTACCGACTAGTATCAAGGGCCTAGGGTCCATCTTTGGGGATATTATTCCCTCATATATTAGTGTATGAACAGTGGTAAACAATCGATAATAAATAGATATAGTATAAATTGAAACATCTTGTAGTAGAAAAATATAAATAAACCAAACAATAGAAATAGGAAACTAGTGGATGCTAAATAACAATAATAGATCTAAAAGGTTGATCATGATGCCATGTGCCTATAAAAAATGTGAGTACATGGGGGGAAGGGGATACAGGCATATAATACATTCTTGAAAAAATATACAAATTGAAAAAAACAACTACAAGCATTCCAGTCATAGGTTCGGTCTTCTACCCCGATCTCTAACAAAAATATGTAAATCAATCAAGAATCGGATGCAGCATGCTTCCCTTTATCCAAACTTGTGATCATAAAATCTACTTGGGTACCAAATGGCGCTTGAGCAGGGTGTGAGATACAATATTAGTATGTCGTCACCCACGATGCCCAGTTAGATCCATTTTATGTACTAAATATGTGACAGTGTTCCATAATAAATAATGTCAAACCATAAATTAAATTATAACCACCTCACCTTGAGTTCCTAAATAGAAACCCGACCAATACCCCCTTCTTTGGCCTAAGTCGGATGTCTAATAAGAGATATATGTGTATTTCATAATGTGTATACAAGGGCCATTTTAAACAAGGCTACGAAGGAAGGAATTCCCCCCGAGCATGTGCTTTGGATTGAGGTCTCATTTTCATGTCATCGTATAAGTAATTCTCTAATATAAATAAGAAGCAATGCATATAGCACAAAAAAATCAACCTATCAAATCCATTGGTGCAGTACCAATCCCATCCAAGAAAATATAAATAGAATCCCAAGGGTGCTACAGAAACATATGATATAACCAGTGTAATTGAGACCATCCAAGGAAACCCATATGATGTCCCTTGTATCACTCATGACATGGTGACTCTGAGTCTGTACTAAGTGTCTCACCTAGGAGATCGGGTATCACACATGGAATGATGTATCCATTATTTCAATGGGTTCATACTTTATTTTTACACTAGGGAATTGGTCTCGCTCATGAGTATATGTAAAACCACCCGAAGATACCATACTCGAAAAAGTCATGGTATTGATCCTAGTGCATCAAGTAGATCCAACAAAGCATGGTGATTCCATCCATGGAATCTTTAAATCGGGATTCATGTTCCCTCCTGGACCATAGTAGGTGATTCAAATCAATTAAGGCACATAATAAATCATAACATATACATACACCCACATGTAATCAAAGTAATGTAAATAAATCATGCTAATAAGCCAGCCAAACAATACAATTCAAACCATTAAACATTGATTAAGGCATAAATCACAAAAGTAATCTCAAGGTTCCAAGGCAAGATCGCTAAGCAATATCAAATAATCACATGCAATGGAATATAATCATAATCCCAAGGTAGTGGCATAGAATTTTTGTGGAGCAATGAAATACGGAATGAAGTAAAGGTATCCAACCAAATTACATAAGAAACTAAATGTATGGAATATGGATTCAAATGTGATCATCAAGCATAAGCATTAAAATACAATGTGTGAGGAAAGAGGCTCAAGGTCCACTTTCATGGATAACCATTTACCATAATTCAAGTTATAATTTGGGGAATTTAATCAAAAACCAAATCATATGTGGTAATTAACCATTTGGGACACGGTTAAAAGACCATCAAAGGTGGTCATGCCTAAAGGGGTGTCCAATGACCAAGAGAATGACCCAATGGGTGGGTTTTTCCATAAAGAGGGATCTCATAGGTCATATAAAACCATTTTAATTAATTTATTAAACTAGAAAAAACCTTGTTAGGAAGGTGTGGTGAGAAGCGCAATAGAATTTCATTGAAAAATCAGTGAAATAATTGGAAAGATCCTATAACACCTACCTCAATGTAGTAGCACTCCACTCATCCATTTTCGAGGCTTGATTCGACCATGAATGGTAGAAATCAAAGGATTTGTCAAACACCATGAAAATAGGGATAATTCATCACAAAATAATAGTGTAATATATAGAAGAGTAACATTTAAATATAGGGATTTGGAAAGAAGGGCTTACTGCAGGATTTCTATTTCTTCCGACAGTGAAGGATTTGGACACCGGTAGAGGGAGACAGCTCAAACCCTATGAAGTGGGAGGATGAGAGCCCATGCACCAAGGGGGAGAAGAAAAACTTTCTAGAATGGATTATTAATGGAATAATGATGGTTAAAAATAATTAAGGATGGTTATTTTAGATATTTCACCCAAAACACATTGTGCATGGTTTGGCCACACAGTTGGACAAACCATTTTCCAACCATGAAACATTCACTACTATAAGGGGGGACCTCACACAGTTTGGTGCACCGTTTGTCTAAGCATGCACAGACAGTGAAACACCCACTGTCCAAAATTTATATATGGGTCACATGGCCATGCACCCTAAGTCGCATGGTTACAAGAAAACTATGTAGCCCCTAGGTTCCCACTATCTTTAGTTGCATAGTTTAGGGAAACCATGAATACTAGGCAGAATGGTTTCCTCTGATAGTGTGGCCCAGTATTCCTCTTCCCATATTGAGGTTTTGGGATTTAAATGAGCCCCAAAAACACCCGATACCTCCATTAATTGATTTGGAATCGTTATCACGGTTGTTTTAATGAATTTAGACAAAAAATTAATCATTTTTATCTTTGAATAAAATTAGGACATTAAAACCTTGCTTTATTAAGAAAATGTTTCCCCACGTTTCCCTTCCAAGGGTGGTAAGACATCATCTAAGAAGAGTTCTGGTTACTGTACACATACATCGGCCTCTCACTCCCATGTCTCATCCTGAAAATGTATGTGCTGTCATATAACTCAGACTATAGGAACTAACTTGGCTCGTAGGACCTTCATGATATGATCAACGATATGTATCAGATGCTCTTAGAAGAATGCATCCACCCCCAATTAAATATCCTTAGGGTCAAATGAGTGAAACTGTTCATGATGATACTGTCGAAGCTAATATATGTGAAAGAGCTCATTAATGGCATGGTAACTTTTAGTTAACAATGACTGAAAGGATACTGGTTCAACTCTCTCCAATATCTTGAAAGTCTTGACACATCGAGGTGATAAATTTTCTTGTCTATTGATTCAACTATAACCCAATCTAGGTGACACACACAGAAAGACCTGATGTTCCACCTCGAACTCTAGAGGTCTACGGTGATGATCAGTATAGGACTTCTTCCTAGTCTGAGATTTATCCAAACACATCATAATTAGATGTAATTTATCTGAAGTCTTCTGAATAAGAAGAGGAAGCAGTACAGTTTCCTCACCTACCTCTAGCCAGCACAGGGGTGAACGACACAGTCTACTATAAAGGTCCCCATATAGATCCATCTAAATTGTTTCCTGAAAACATTTTTTGTATGAAATCAACCAGAGGAATATAATATTACCATGAACCTCCAAAATCAAGGATACGTGACTGTATAATATCCTATCACACTCAAATTATCCTCTCAGACTACCATTCGATCTGATGGTGATATTTAATAATCAAGAGCACTTATGAACCCAATGCATTTGGAAAACCTTTCCAGAGCCTCAATGTAAACCAGGGATCCATGTCTGAAATGATATAATGGGGTACACCATGAATTCTCACTATCTTCTAGATGTAAATCCTTCATATCTCATCAACATAAAAGGTCTCTTGGATTATTAAGAAATGTGTGGCCTCAGTCAGTCTGTCGAGGATTTCCTATATTTCATCGCTTCCTTGAGTGGATCTCAGAAAACCTATCACTAAATCTATTGTTACATCACTCCATTTCATCTTTATAATGGATAGAGGTTTTAGAAGTCCATCATGTCACTAGTGCTCTACCTTTACCAGATAATAGGTGGAGCACTGAGTGATGAAACCTATTATCTACCTCTTCATACCTGACCACCAATACTAATGATGAATATCTTTGTATATATTGGTAATCCCATGATGAACTTACCAAAAAAGGCATGTGATTCCCTCATTAACTCTTCTTGCATAATCGCAGTCACCCATACACTGACAGGGAAAAGTAGAGTCTCGCTATCATCCAAAACCCAACCATGAGGTGGGTTATCACCTATGACTCTCTCCCTCAAAATTAATCCCTCAAAATAGGATAGATTCCTCATCTAGACCTTCTCGCGAAGGGTGGATGTCACTTCCATAACTGCTAAGATTAGTTTCACTTGTTGTTATTGAACCCCCAAATGTAGCTTAGAAAACATAGCCATCATATTCCACTCACTGCTAGCATCCTGGATGTATTGTGTCTACTTTATTCGGCCTAAGGAATCAACCATGGCATTACCCTTACCAGTTGTATAAGAAAGATAATAGTAAAAGAACTATAGGTATTCCACCCACTTGTGATGCCTCATATTCAAGTCGCACTGTGTGGAGATGTATTTGATACCTTTTTTATCCTTATAGATAATTAATCATTCACCTAATATATAGTGTTTACCATAGCATAGAGCATGAAAAACGACATCTAGATCTAGGTTTTCAAAGGATATTTCTACTCATGAGGCCTCATATGGTGATATCTATATGCCACGACCCAGTATCCTTGCATTATAACTACACCAAGCCCCATTCCTAAGGCAGCACAATAGACTGTATAACTCCTTCGTGTATATAAAAGAATCAACATCAGCGCTGAGGTGAGTTTTTCATTTAACTCATAAAAATATGACTCAAATGATTTACCCACAAGAACTGTTCACCCTTCATAGTCAGGGCAGTAAGAGGCATTTCTAAGTGGGAGAAGTCCGGGATAAATTTCCTGTAATAGCTAGCTATCCCCAAGAAGTTCTATATGTCAAATAAATTCTTTGGATGATCCCAAGAAAACACACCGCTCACCATATCTAGATCAACATAAATGCCTACCTCTGATATGATATGACCCAAGAAGTGAACCTTGTTGATCTAAAAGTGGCACTTATTGAGCTTCATATAGAAATAGTGCTCTCTCAGTGTACTCATCATGATCCCAATAAGAGTTTCATATTCATATCTGGTTCATGATTACACTAATATATCTTCTTTGAAGACTACCATAAATAAATCTAGATATGGTTGAAAAAATGATTCATCAAATCCATAAAGATTATCATCATATTCATCAAACCAAATGACATAACCAAATACTTGTACGAGTCATACCTACTCTGGAGCTTTTTACATGGTATATTGATGGAATCAAAGAAACCTGATGGTAGACCAACCTCAAAAATATTTTGGATAAAATATTTTCTCCTCAAACTGGTTGAAGGGTCATCTATCCTAGTCAGTGGATACCATTTTTTCACCATAAACTGGTTCAGCCAACGGTAATAGATGCCCAATATAAAGGTACCATCTATATTCTTGGCTAAAAGAATTGGTGAACCCCATGGAAATGTGATGGTTCTGATAAAACCCTTAACCTCAAGTTCATCAATGTACTATTTTATTTCCTAGTGCTCTATAGGTGTCATCCTATATGGAGGAATAGATATTGGTTTCGCACCTTGCACTATCTCTATGGTGGACTAAACATCTCTCTCATGGGGTAATCTAGATAAATGTTTTTGGAATACATCCATAATATGATCTACTATGGTATAAATATCTACTAATTACATCCCATGATTTCTAATGAAGAGACTATCCAACTGGGTCGTCACCCTGCTAAGCCCAGTTCACTTGGGTCTAGCTCAATCAATATGGATATCGAATTCGCTCTTATGTACATATTTTCATTCCTAGATTATGTGAAGTACACCTATTGGAAATAGAAATATATTTGGGAATAATAAGGAATAATCCATCCCATACCGAGAATGACATCGAATTCATTCATCTATAGGATGAAGAAACTTAAAAAAAATCAACTATTTCAAGGGGCACTCCTGGAATTGGCATATTCCCTCTGTTCTGACCCCTAATACCATGTAGAGATACTTGACTCCATATAAGTACTCAATATAAAGGCCATGAATTTCCCCAACTATAGTATATATAAAAGATTTGGATGAACCTGTATCAAAAAGGGTAGAAACTAATATAGATACTACTAGAATAGTACCTCTCACCATAGATAGCCTTGGACTCTAGTCCTTGGGTGAAGGTTTTATTTCCTAAATATGGCATGTATCACGGTCTTGAGATGATGCCTGACTAACCTAAGTAGATCCACTCTACTAAAGCTAAATATTTGTGACCTGAATACCTTGGACACATTCACTGGTATAGGACCAACTCCTAGCCTGACATGGAGTTATAGATCTTTTACCTTATACAGGTGTTGGTAAGAATCCCCTCTCACTGAAGGCTGGAGGAAAATATTGGTAGAATCATTGTAGATGACCCTTCCAATCGCAAACTCAACACTTTATTGTGTTCCTCATGTGTTGAGGATTCTTATGATATAGTCTTCCACACTGGTGACACACTATAGAGCTTTCAATGTGTGTCATCTAGCTAGAACTAACCCCACATTCACCCTCGAATTGTAACTTTCTACTACTAGAAGAATGTTATCCCTGTCTTAGAACTGAATTGCCCAGGCTCACATTGCCAACTTCATTGAGATTTTGTTCCATAATTAAATCAGGTTTCACTATCTTTATAATGGTTGTTATCTGAATGATTTTCACCTATGAGCAAACAATATACCCAATCCCATCCTCAAAATTCCTCACATTCATCAACTCTTCACCGATCAGAGATGGAGAGAAATGTTGGATCTTGGTGAATTGAAGATAATACTATAGAACTATCATAGAGCCCAATTAAAGATGCATGAATCCCCTAGAATAATCCTCCATCAAGGACTGTAAAAAATAAGTGATCATATAAATCCATCTAAAAATTTTCCCAGACCATGACTCGGTGTCGTTTAGACTAAGATTTGACATCCCATAAATACTTGGCAGAGTCACGTAACATGTAGGTAGCGATCTTGACCCTCCACTCTAGAGGCATCTCAAGATGGTCGATGATAGACACCACAGATTCTAACCATGGTTCTACATCATGATGTATGTCATCCCTTGAGAATATTGGAGGATGATTCTACTGTAAGTACCATGTCAGCTCTTCCATTGTCGGGGTTGGATGAATTGAACCCTAAACAGACTACTTAAACCAAATTAATATTTCACAAAAATAAGCATATATTCCCATAAGATGATCATTAGAAGGTTACTCAAGTGTCACTATAGTAGGTATAACAGGTGGATTAGGATCCACTACCTCTTGATTATTCTCATCGCCACTTTCCTGACATACAATATAAGGTCATCACGGTGGAATAACTCTACAAATTCCAAGTGAACTCCTCATAAATGTTTTATATCATACGAAACAGATAAGGAAAGTGATAAAATATGGGTAGGTACAAGGCCTCCCTAGAACACAACACAACCCTTAGCCTTCCATCGGATCCAGGTCTAGGTAAGAAGGAACGGTCAAATAATGAAAACAAGAGACACAGCCTATTACCCATAGCTATGGTTGAGTCAGGATCAAGGTCTCGCGTTTTTTCTATTTATAGGGTGACCATTTTATTTTAAAAGGTGGTAGTCATTTTAATTCATTTATGCAGTTAAATCCCCTTTAAAAACTTTAATTATATGGATTGTCATTACAACTTATAAGGGCCCATACAACTTATAAATTGAAATTATGTGTCCACTCAATCAAATTTATAACATGATCTTTCAAGGTGAATTGTAAAATTTCTATAAATATAGAAATATAGGTACTACAAGGCTCGATAATCAATGTGCCCACAATAATCACATGAAATCATGAAAAAGCACACTGAAAAGTAGATATGGAATGGAAAAAATGCATGAAATTTCATAACCTATTATGCCTAACATGATGCATTCTTTTAGCATGACCTTATATCATCAGTATTAGTAATTGAAATCATCATTACAATAAAATCAATATAATAACACCATAAAACAAGTTTTCCACCTAGGTGAAGTTGTATCAACCATAAATGGAATTATCAATAACTGCAATTTCCCATCCTAGGTAAATTGGGTTTCTCCTGTACATGGGTTAGATACATCTAAGCATAAGGTCAATTCCAAATTTCCATGTCTTTCCTATCTAAACCCAAAAATAATAAAAAATTAAAAATATCTCTAATACCACTTTATAGCATCCTGCCTTGTATTCCACTCAACATTGCCCCGAGACGGTGGATCAAAAGACCTCAAACGTACCTCTCTGAATTATAGAGGCTTTGGACTCACAGTGAAGATATAAGGTGTGTCTGTGGGGAGACTATTCTCTCATAGACTAGTGTATGCACAATGTTAAATAATGTATAACAAATAACAAAAGCATAAATATAAACAAGTGGGAATGAAAATATAGAAATAAACCAATCAAGAGAAATATGTTACTAGTGTAAGATAAATAATAATAATATATACAAAACGATGATCATTATTTCATGTTTCTACAAAAAATTTGAGCACATGGAAGCAGGGGATACAGGAATATACTACATGATGGAAAAAAATTATACTATAAGTATATCGAGCATAGGATCGATCCTTTGCCCTAATATATAACCAAAATTTTTAAATCAATCAAGCATCGAAATAAGCATGCTCCCCTTTATCCAAACCTATGATCGTAAAATCTACTCGGGTACAAAACGGTTCCCAAGAAGGGTGTGAGAGTGAATCTCAGTATGTCGGAACCCATGGTGTCTAGTAAGATCAATTTCATGGAACAAATACATGACAGTGTGCCATAATAAATGAAGAATAAGGATAATAATTAAATTATAAAAACCTCTTACAAAGTTCCTAAATGGACACCTAACCAATACCAACTACTTTAGCCTAAGCTAGATTTTTGAGAAGAGGAACCTGTGTAAGTCACAATTTATATACAAGGTTCATTGTAAACAAGGCTACTATGTAATGTATACTCCAAAGTTGTTCCTTGGATTGAGGTCTCATTTCTATGTCATTATATAAGGAATTCTCTAATATAAATAAAAATAAACACATATAGAACAAATAATCAAGCCATCAAATACATGGGTGGAGTCTTAATCCCATCCAACGCAATCAAAACAGAATCCCAAGGGTATCTACAAAAACAAATGATATAACCAATGTCATAATGTTTATACAAATAAACCCATATGGTGTCTCTTATATCACTCATGACATGGTGACTCTGAGTCCATACCATGTATCCCACATACGGGATCATGTATCACCAATGGAATGGCGTAGACATCATGCCTACGGGTCCATCCTCGGTTTCTCCCCTAGGGAACTAGTCTTACTCATGAGTATACGTAAAATCTCCCCTGATATCTCTTACCTATAAATCCATGGTATCACTCCCAGTGTGTTAAGTAAATCCAACCAGACATGGAAAGTAGATACATGGAATCCTTAAATCAGGACCCATGTTCTCTCTTGGCTTGTAACTGGTGAGCCAGATCAATCAAGGCACATCACAAGGAATTCCATATACATATATCCACATGTCATCAAAGGCATATTAATAACTCATGCTAATGATATATACAAATGATAAAATTAAAACCATTAAACATGGAATAAGACATTACGCACAAAAGTAAGCTTAAGGATCCACGGAATGATACCTAGGAAATATGAAATAAACACAATATATCGAATAGAAGCATAATCCCAAGGTAGTTTCATATCATATATGTAAATAAATGACATGTGGAATGAAGAAAATGTACCCAACCAACCTGCATAAACAATTAAATGTATGGAATATGATCTCAAATGTGAGAATCAAGGATAAGAATTCAAATACAAGGTGTGAGGCATGAATCTCAAGGAAAACTTCCACATCCAACCATTTTCCATAATTCAAGTTATAATATACATAATTTAATAAAAATACAACTCACATATGGTATTTAACCGTTTTAGGCATCGGAGAAAGGCTATCAAAGGTGGGCACACCCAAAGGGGTGGCCAACGACCAAGTTAATGACTCAATGGGTGGGTTTTCCCATAAGGAGGAATCTTATAGGTCATATAAATCCATTTTAATTAATTGATTAATTAGAATGAAGCATCAACGAGAAGTTCTGATGATTGGCACAATGACACGCCATTTAAAAAGTGAAAAAATGATGGGAAAGAGCCTAAACCTCATACCTCGATAGAGTAGTGCTTCACTCTTCCAATGTCAAGACTTGATTAAACCTATAGTGGGAGAAATAGATGGATTTTTCAAACACCCCTACAAAAGGAAAAAATCTATTGCACAAAAATATCACAATAGATAGAAAAGTAACCTTGAAATAGAGGGGTGTAGAAGGAAGAGCTTACCGAGGGATTTCCATTTCTTTCGATGGAAACAGATTCAGAAATTGGTGGAGGGAGATCTCTCCAACCCTATTAAGAGTAACTAGGAGAGCCCACACACCATGGGGGAGAAGAAATACATGCTAAAATGGAGAAAGAAGAGAAAGATGAGGGTTACAATCATTAAATAGGGTTATTTTGTAAATTTCACCCAAAAACACACTACACACGGTTTTGTTGCATGGTTGGCCAAATTGTGTGACAACTGTGCATCATTCACTACTATAAGGGGGAAACATTCAAGGTTAGGAACACACTGTGTCTTACCGTGTGCAGACCGTATGAAATCCACTATCCAAAATTTTCATATGGGTCACATATTTTTGTTCCCTATGTCTCATGGTTGTAGGAAAATCGTGGGTCCCCTAAGTTCCCATTGTCTACAGTTGTAGGGTTTAGGGAAACTATGCGGTCTTGGCACTGTGGTTTCCTCTGACCATGTGGTTTAGTGTTCCTCTTCCCATTTTAAGGATTCAGGCTTCAAATGAGCCCTAGATTCCCCCGTCACTTCCATTAATTTATTAGGCATCATTATTAGGGTCATTTTAAGGAATTTAACCAAAAATTAATGGTCTGTACCTTTGAGAAAATTGTGATGTTACATTGGAATTCCACTATGATTGTGCTATATGGACACCAACTTATTGTTTTAATAATAAATCCTAACTCCTAGTATTCACCCTACCATGTCTTGAGTGTCAAGATTCTAGAGAATATTATCTCTGATGCTATTTTTTAATAGCCTTCCCCATTTCAACCATTCCGTTGAAAAAAAACACCATAGGGACCCTATTGTGCTCTCTAATCATTAGTGGTTAGATAATATCACTAAGGGTTTAAAAACCTCACTTGAGAAGTTATTTATCATCTAATGATTTTTCACATCAAAAATCAGATAATATGAATCACAACAAAAATATACAATGGAAGGCATCAACATCAACCTAAATAAAATAAAATATTTTCTCAACCTTCCCCCGAATGTCATGAATTCAAATGGGAAACAAAGGTAAGTCATATATGCCAAAACATATCCAATATATCGGAAGATACAATAATAAGATGAGCAGAAAACCTAATATAGTAGCCTCTAAGAGAACATGAACAGAGTTATAAAGTATCTCTAAATATAAACTCTCTTCTATAGGGTGCCATTTGTTTTATCTAAAACATAATATGTGTTATCTATATGAACATGTGATGTATACATATAAAGAGTTACAATAAAATCCTCTATATAAACTACTGCAACCTCTTCCATCTCAAGGAGTCAGTATGTTGGTATATATATATATATGTTTATATATATATATAAGCAGTGTAAATCCAAACTTATATCATCACCATGAATATCAATAATGAAATAAAAGATTAGGTGAAACCATGTCACCTGAACAAGTCATACATGCTTCAACAAATGTCAATTTTTATGGATATTGATTTCAACCCATAGCTCATCATATAATACTTTCCTTTCCCAATGTAATGCCCCAACCCCAGAATCCATGATCCGGTGCATTATTTTAATACATTTGCATGATTACAAGGAATAAAGTCCTAAAGGACCATTATGTTTAGTAGTCTTGGAAACAAGATACATACATAAGTTCAACATTGCAACTTGAAAATTAAAAAAAACACTAATTTATTCCATTAGAAACATCCAAGATTCCATGATTATTCCGGCAGTCACTCATAACTAACTTCTTCATATTCGGGGAAAATGAAACATGAGAAAAGGGTGAGCTCAAATGCTCAGTAAGAGTAAGTAATACAATGGAATATAACATAAACATTAGGCAAGGTGAATAATTGAAAACGCATGCCTTTACAAACAATAATCATGAACACTTTATGGCAGGAATACGAGATGAGTAAATAATGACATAATAAAACATATTCATGGGTATTCTACTAGCCAAATAACCATATGAAATATCAATATTTGATCTCATAATCATGGAATGCATAATTCTAGACATTCTAAAACATTTTTTCAAGGCCTTGGCCAAGATGTCTAAAAATGATTTAGGCCTCAGCTAAAACTATATATCTAATTGGAAAAGGCCTCTGCCAATTCCATATCTAATTGTACCATGAGACTTAACAATGCATTGAGGAGATATAGTGTTCTCCACCCATCACTTACTAATTCCAATTAATTCCTCATATTAAATGGGTGAAACATAATCAAAACATTCGTATTAAAACTAGAATATGAAATGTCAATACTTTATCCACAAACTACGAATGGCATAAAAATAGCACATCCACAGTCAAACATAACTCATTCCATATGGATGATTTTATTATGATAAATCAACCTCAAAAAAGAATAAAATACACTAATGTATATTTACATAGATGAAAATATTCATTAAAACTATTTGAGAGAAATATCACCTTTTATGAAATCATTTAAAAGTCTCAATATTTATCAAGAAGTTGTTTGAAATAGATTTTTGAATCAAAGTGTCCAATACCAATTTGAAATATTTTAAAAGGAATTTTAATTTTAGAACATTAATTTCTATATAAATAAATCCTTAAAACCATTTTTAAAACATGGACATTAATGACAATGATTTAGAAGAATTGATCTTTAATAAATTTTAAATGATATTTCAGTTATAGTTCATAACCAAATGAGAGACATTTGAATAAAAATAATTGAGGTAATCAAAAAATTATAATATCATTAGAATAAATGGATTAATTATATAATATGTCAAAGGACAGTATATACACCAAATTAATGTGAATTGGCGCATAACAACAAAGAAGTTTCATTGGAATGTAAGTTGAGATGAATTCCCTTATAAAGATGGTATCCTTAGGTTAAGGATAAATCAATGACATAATATTGTGTGACAAATATAAATACACTAAATATGATTGGATATTCATTGTAAATCAATCAGAGGGAATTCACACATATTCTTGTAAAAACAACACCAATAACTTGGATGTTTAACTCAATGAATGGAAATTGAGTTAAGATTACTCTTATCAAGTTCATATCAATGACTTGAGAAATAACCAATGGAGTGATTATGTATATCAAAATTATATCCACAAAAATTTGAGTGTATATTACTACCTAAATAATAAATAGTGATTCCACATATAATCTTGGAGTAAAATAATCAATGAAGTATGCGTAAAGCACAATGCGGGAAAATTGAAATTTGAAATTCCCTTACCGATTTGGTAACTCATAAAACATACACACCATGAAAGAAGGATTATTAAATTAAGTTTTAAATATCCATATATTAAATTATATTTCTTAAGGATTACAATCATGTCTAGTACATACACTACACAAAAGGAAATAGTGGAAATACAGCATGAAACTCACGGGAATAAGAAGTGAGATGAAATCCCCTTACCACGTTGTAATCAATCGAGTGGTATGACCAAAAGTTAATAACCACCAAATGATTCACAGAATAACATGAATTTAAATATAATCATGAAAATATATATCAAATACTAGTACACAAAACACCATATGCAATAAATAAGTGGTGAACAATGGAAATCTCACGAAATTAAGAGTGAGATAAGAAACCCCTTACCTCATGCCCGACTTGTCTTGTATGCTCCTTGTTCTTCAATAATAATAATCTTAAGTTAATTTCTACTTTATTAAGAACATTTTTAAAGTTTATTATTCCTTTTATATCACTTATTACCTTTCTATAACAATTAGTTAATTATTTGAGTTCATATTCGATATTTTATCGATGTTCAGAACATGAGTCAAAAATGAACATGTTATAATTAATATTTTTCCATGTGGTCAAAATTCCATTATCTCTAGAATGAAATACATGATTAATATATCATATATATATATATATTATATATCCAGTATATATATGTATTTATGACAGTACATAACATTTGGAGATAAGAAATGAAATGCATTATTCATGGAGACGGTAAGGTGTACGTACGCAAGAACACTACTTTTATTTCTATTTTGTATTTTAATGGAATTAAAACATAATGATACATAGGTATATTATAATTCCAGTATTATATCATATATAATATCATTAACTCCATCCTCTATACGTCTCACGTAAGGCATTAACGAGTCATATCACTTAGAGGGGGTGGTAGTCCGCACTTCCTCAAATGAAATTATAGCATTTTACCCATAATTGAAACCATAAAATAATGATATAATTGGAAAATAATAAATCATAAATAAAACATAAAAATAATATATATCATATATAAATACAGTTCCATATTAATTTCTACCATGAGAGGTCGTAGGATATAATTGAACAATAATCGTTTCGTGAGGCGTTAGTTTTCCATCCATAAAAACAATATGTTATTTACCAATTAGATGGAGGTGTATGTATGTGTAGTTCAAATACATATCATAACAACATCCTAGTATATTGAGGATACTGTTTTTTGTGTAAAATAAATGAATAATAAGAGTTTAGGGGTTGGAGAAGTAAAATAAAAGAAGAGAAGTTAAGAGAAACCATTCCCTTCAATTTGTGTAACTCCCTTTGGTTTGAACCAAACAGACTTCTTGAAGTGACTTCTGCCTAAGTTAAGGCTTCTAGATGGAAGATAGGGATATTTAGAGCTTATTCGGGCAGGGTTTGGATGAGCAAAGTGTCTTGAGAGGTGTGAGTAAGGAGTTAGAAGTGGTGTCTATTTATAAGGAAGAGGAGGGGCTCTTTTGGAAAGTTTGAAAATGTTATTTTATTATAAACGTTTCTTCTGTTTCAAAAGGTCCAAAACTCATTAAATTAGAATATAATATTAATCGTGTTCGAAAAAAACAGCCAATAATAATTGTAAAGGTTTTGGATATTGATTTAATATTAATATTCTAATTTATTTAAATCATTTATTAATGAGGTGAATACTTTATCATTATTTTGTCATAAATAAATTAATTTTTTTGATTTCTAAAAATTATAAAAAATTACCATAATGTAGTAAATATTTTTATCTTTACATTGAGTATGTATAGTTGAAAATATTACTTATATTACACCATGTAAAAATTGATATACTAAAAGATATTAGTTAATGTCATTTCTGTCTTTACATTAAGTTAATTAAAATAAAGTGTCATTATCACTCTTAGGTGGATCCATGCGGTCCCAAAATTGACCCAAGGATGCCCATAGTCGGTCATGACTCATCCAATAAGTTTATGACAAGTTTTAAGATAATTTATATTATTATAATTTTCATTTTACCTTAAATTACACTATTTACCTTTAACCGTGGTAAATAAAATTCAAAAGTTACTATTCACCAAAAATTATTTTTGTCTTATTGAACCACATTTTACTCAATAATAACAACCATGAGTGTCGGATTTTTGAAATTAAATTCACAGAATGGGTAAAATTTCATTTAAATGAAAAAGTCGGTTTTTTAACTACTACTAAGTGGTTTTTCTATTCATCAAAAATTAAATTTCTCCAGAAAAATACCCAAAATTCAGCCTAAGATATATTTGATATTCCAAATTCAAAAATTTTGTCTATATTACCAAATTAAAAAAATATAAGTTATATTAATTAATTTAAATTTAATTACCATTTTCAAAAAAATAGCATGTTTCTAAGAAACAATAACTATCAAAAGATTGACACTTGTTTATTATTAATTTCAAAGTAATTTTAATTCCAATGACCAAAATTGGATTAAATGGTAAAAATATAATTTAATTATACTTCCTGACCATTTAAATTTATAATTTAACACTATAAATTCTTCTAAATAAAATATTTGTTTTCAATTAAAATTTAGTATTTTTCACTATTCACCCAAATATGAAAGTTAACAGAAAAAGACCAAAAAATTATCAAAAACTAAATTTTTATGTCCCGATTCTAAATAAAAAGTTTATTTTTTCAAATTTAATATATATATATATAAGTGTCAAATATTGGATTTAAAAGGGTTCACCATTAAAATTCAGTAAAATTGCATTTTGGAAAAATACTTCTTTTATTTGAAAAATTAAAGTTGTTCTTATATTATGTCTAAAAAAACGCGTAATATGGATTCTAAAATTATATTTAGTATAGAAAATTTAAATTTTAGTTAATTCTATTCAAAACCACTTTTTTAATGGCTAGTTTGGTAAGTTGGGGTGAGTTCAAACTCGGTGTTGTTTGTAGTGCAAGCTATTGAAGTACTTTAAAAAAGATAACTTAATTTCAAATCATGGGTTGTTAAATTCTTACCCCCTTTTGGAAATTATGTCCTCAAAATTTTTATAATAATTCTTGGGAACATCATTGACATTCCCACATTATAAAAAGAGTCAATAAAACTATCACTTTAAAAGAATGAAATAGAAGTACAAAGGTAACCTGAGATAACCCATACTAGGACTCCAAATAGTAAAACATGGCTATGGAAGATAAATTAAGTGTCAAGTTCTGATAGAGAGTGATAGAAAACATGATCAAGAGAAAGTTATCAACAAGAAAACCACACACTTCTGATGGGATAAACGGCCATTAGTTTCCTATTAGGAAAAGTAAACGGACAACGTTTTTTGTTTAAAATTTCATTTCATAAAGTTGAGGATTTTTTTATTAGATTGACTAAGAACATAAAGATATAAACTTACATTTTAAGTATAGTTTTATCCTTTAACAAATTTCTACCACTAACTCATCTTTTTTTTTAAATGATGAGTATTCAATATGACTTGGTCACACCAGAAGCATTAGAATCAACTTCTAGAGAATCACATGATCCATAAAAGATAAACTATATATTTCCTTTTCTTAAGAGATTAACCAAAACCAAAATGGTTAGTACAAGATCAGATGATCCCAAAAAAGGATAATCCTTTATAGAAATAAATACTAATTTTAATTTCTCAAATTTAACCAGCAATATCCAAAGTTCAATAAATACCATTCAATAAACAATTGTCCTTAAAATCCTTCAATATAATCCAAACTAATATTGAAACCCAAAACTTTGAAGAATTTGATTACGTAGTCTTCGACATTAAATTGTATCCCCAATTAACATTGACTACTCTTAATGTCACATACTTAAAAGTAATTAACCTAATCACATGTTCTATAAGATAGGTTAATCATTTACATAAATAACTCAAATCTCTATAAATCCACAATAAAAACATAGATAAAAATACATCGTCACTCCTCAAATGAAATCCCATAGTATTCTATTTTCCATAGGCATATAGTGTTCGCAATAGAGAAAACATCTTCCAAAATAACATTTATCACTTAATCACCAAATCATTTTCCTATACTAAGGATATCCATTTGATAAGACATAATATCCCAAATCAACTTATTATTGATCAATAAAATTATTTAACTAAAAATAATTGGTCACACTAACTAGTTACTTCACGTAGTCCAGTGGTAGGCGATAAATCCCAATCGTACTCTGGTTGTGGGTTCAATTCCCACAACTTGGTCTGATGTGATAGGTTTTCACATGTTCTACATGTTTTCTTTCTCAAAAATTCTATTTTATAAAATTCCCAAAATGAGATAAATTCCTCAAAATAACCATAACATAATTTCGCCCCAAATATTATCTCATACCTCACATTTTCATCCCCAAATTTAATAACATGTAATTGACTCAAATTCATGGATTATATAAACCCAAATGGTTATTTATAACTACATCAACAATAGAAAAGATAATTATTCCTAGAATAGAATTTTAACATAACAAACTGTAGGGTTACACTTATAAGAGAAAAATCTTCCAAAGTAATCTCATCAACAAAGAACACTAATAATTTTAAACATTTCTCGATCCATTTATTCCCACATAGGTTCTTCCTTGGCCAAGTGGTTTTCTTATAGAATAGGGAATTCACTCAGGTAATGCCTAGGTCCCCTACATTTACATAAAATCACTATATATGGATTCTTGGGATCATTTTTATTTTCATCCACATTAATATTCATTTTTCCACAGCAATTCTTTACTTTATCTCATTATTTCCCACATATAATGCATTTCTTTGTTCCATTGAATCACTTTCATAGGTGTCTCCTTCCACATTTCCTGCATGATGGAAATTGTGGTTTTTTTTCTTTATGGTCTCCACTGCTGGAGATCTTATCATTCATCACCTTTTGCTTCTTTGTTGAGTCCGAGAATTGTTTAATATATATGTTGTTGATCATATTTTTGAAAAAATAATTCATCATGAACATGATATCTTTTACGCATATCAACATTCCATTTGTTTACTCATTTCCAAAATTATTCTAACCTTGTACATCATGCTCAATGTTACTATGACTTCCTTGGAATCCAGCCCCTGAATAAAACCAAAAAGCATTGTGTGGGTAACAATAGTCATAAAATCATTTAGAGAATATCGTGACACCATATTTTCATTTGAAACACTTTAGGATTAACCAACTTCATTTATTCTCATCTTATATTAAAATCCTTCAAATCAGTTTCTAAATAAAATGTAAATTATCCTTTAAAAATCCCCCAGGAGTGTCGTAACCAAGAGTACAACAAAGCCCATTTTCGTGTACCATGATACCCCTGGTTAAGCCCAAAACTCCTTGTTAGAGTTTTCACTCCTAGGTACATATGTTCCAGAGCCACCTCTACCTGCTCGTATCCAGACATGGATGTATTTCTTGGAAAATACACAAAATCTCTACATTACCAAAATTCAAGGATGTTATTCTATACTAATCCTCAATTTCTATCTTAGGGTAATGTTATGTAATTAGAGTTTATCTAAATCTGGTTTCCAAGGTTTGTACTAAACATCCTCTGATACCAATTGTAACGCCCTGACCCCAGAATCTAGGAGCTATTGCATTATTTTAATACATTGGCAGGATTACATGGAATCAAGTCCCAAAGGACTGATCAGTTTAGTAGTCTTGGAATAAAGATACGTACATAAGTTCAACATTACAACTTCAAAATAAAAACACCACTAATTTATTTCATTAGTATAATCCAAGCATCCATGACTATTCCTGCAAGTCACTCATATTAACTTCTTCATATACTGGGAAAATGAAACAGGAGAAATGGGTGGGATAAAATGATCAGTAAGAGTAAGAAATATAGTGGAAGATAATATAAACATTAGTCATGTTAAATTATTGAAAACACAAGCCTTTACAAACAATAAACATGAACGCTTTATAGAAGGAATACGAGGTGAGTAAATAATGACATAACAGAACATATTCATGGGTATTCAACTAGATGAATAACCATATGAAATATAAATAGCTAATCTCATAATGATGGAATTCATAATTTTTCACATTCTGAAACATTTTGTCAAGGCCTTAGCTAAGACGTCTGAAAATGATTTAGGCCTCAGCCAAAACCATATATCAAAATGGGAAAGGCCTCGACCAATTCCACGTCTAATTGTCTCATGAGACATATGGATGCATCAAGGAGCTATAGTGGGATCCACCCGTCACTTACTAAGTCTAATACATTCTTCATATTAAATGAGTGAAACATAATCAAATAATTCGTATTAAAACTAGCATATGAAATGTTAATACTTTAACCACAAACTATGAATGGTATAAAAATAACACATCCACAATCAAACATAAATCATTCAATATGGATGATTGTATTATGATAAATCAACCTCAATCAAAAATACAATACACTTAAGTAGATTGACAAAGATTAAAATAGTCATTAAAACTATTTGAGAGAAATATCCTCTTTTCTTGAAAACATTTAAAAGTATCACTATTTATCAAGAAGCTGTTTTAAAATAGATTTTTTAATCAAAGTGTCCCATACCACTTTGAGACTATTTAAAAGGAATTTTAATTTAAAAACATTAATGACCATATAAATATATCCTCAAACCCATTTTTAAAACATGGACATTAATGAGAATGATTTAGAATAATAGATCTTTAAAACATTTAAAATGATATTCTCGTTAGAGTTCATAACCAAATGAGATACACTTGAATACAAAAAATTGAGGCAATAAAAACTTTATAATATCATTAGAATAAAGGGATTCATGATATATTATGTCAAAGTACAGTATATACACCAAATAAAAGTGAATTGGTGCATAAAAACAAATAATTTTCATTAGAATGTAAGTTTAGATGAATTCCCTTATAAAGATCATATCCTTAGGTTAAAGATAAATCAATGAAATAATTAAGTACAAAAAATATAAATACACTAAATATGATTGGATATTCAGTGTAAATCAATCAGAGTACATTCACACATATTCTTGAAAAAACAACACTAATGACTTGGATGTTTAACTCAATGATTGGAGATTTAGTTAAGATCACTCTTATCAAGTTCATATCAATGAATTGAGAAAGAATCAATGGAGTGATTATGTGTATCAAAAGTATATCCACACAAATGTGAGTGTAAATTTCTAAATAAATAATGAATACTGATTCCACACATAATCTTGGAGTTTAATAATCAATGAAGTATGCGTAAAGCACAATGAGCGGAAATTGAAATTTGAAATTCCTTTACGGATTTCGTAACTCATTAAACATACACACAATGAAATAAGTATTATTCAATGAAGTTATAAATACCCATAGATTAAATTATACTTCACAAGTATTACAATCTTGGACAGTACATACACCACACAAAAGGAAATAGTGTCAATACAGCATGAATCTCACGGGAATAAGAAGTGAGATGAAATCCCCTTACCAAATTGTAATCAATCGAGTCATATGAAGAAAAGTTAATAACCACCAAATGATTCACAGACTACCATGAATTAAATAGAATCATGAAAATATATATAAAATTTCAGTACACAATACACCACATGCAACAAATAAGTGGAGAACAATGGAAATATCATGAAATTAAGAATGAGATAAGAAACCCTTTACCTCAAGTCCGATTTGTCTCGTATGCATCTTGTTCTTCCTGAATAATAAACATAAGTTAATTTATAATTTATTAATAAAATTTTTCAAATTTATTATCCTGTTTATATCACTTGTAACCTTTCTATAACTATTAGTTAATTATTTGAGTTCATATTGGATATTTTAACGATGTTCGGAACATGAGTCAAAAATGAACTTGTTATAATTACAATTTTTCCATGTGGTCAAAAGTCCATTATCTATAGAATGATATAAATGATTTAGATATCATATATATATATATATATATATTATATATACATTATATATATGAATTTGTGACAGTATATAACATTTGGAGATATGAAATGAAATGCATTGTTCATGGAGACGGTAAGCTGTATGTACGAATGAACGCTACTTTGATTTTTTTTAATGGTATTAAAAAATAGTGATACATAGGTATATTATAATTCCAGTATAATATCATATATTTTATCATTAACTTCATCATTTATACATCCAACATAAGGCATTAACTATTCATATCACTTTGAAGGGGTCGTAGTCCGCACTTCCTCAAATGAAATTATTGTGTTTTACCCATAATGGACACCATAAAGGAATGATGTAAATGGAAAATATAGAAGAATAAATAAAACATAAATGTAATATACATAATATATAAATATAGTTCCATCTTAATGGCCACCATGAGAGGCGGTAGGATATAATTGAACAATCATCGTTTCGTGAGCCGTTAGATTTCCATCCACCGAAACAATATGTTCTTTACCCATTAGATGGAGGTGTGTGTATGTTTAGTTCAAATACATATCATAAAAACATACTAGTATATTTAGGATACTGTTTTTGTTATAAAATAAAGAAATAAAAAGAGTTTAGGGGTTAGAGCAGTAAAATAAAAGAAGAGAAGTTAAGAGAAACTATTACCTTCAATTTTGGTAACTCCCTTTGGTTTGAACCAAAAAGACTTCTTAAAGTGACTTATTCCTAAGTTAAGGCTTCTATGTGGAAGAGAGGGATATTTAGAGATTATTTGGGTAGGGTTTGATGAGCCAAGATTCTTGAGAGGTGTGGGAATGAGTTAGAAGTGGTGTCCTTTTATAAGGGAGAGGAGGGGCTCTTTTGGAATGTTTGAAAATGTTATTTTATTATAAACATATATTCAGTTTCAAAAGGTCTGAAACTTATTAAATTAGAATATAAGATGACCCATGTTCAAAATAAAATCATACAATAAGAATTTTATAGGTTTCAGATATTGATTTAATATGAATAATCTTATTTATTTAAATCATTTATTTATGAGGTGAATACTGCATCATTATTACGTCATAAATAATTTATTTATTTGATGTCTAAATATTATAAAACAAATACCATAATGTAGGAAATAATTTTATATTTCCAATAAATATTTATAGTTTAAAATATGACTTATGTAACCCCATATAAAAATTTATATACTAAAAGATATTTGTTAATGCCATTTTTGTCTTTACTTTAAGTTAAATAAAATAAAGTGTCATTATCAATCTTAAGTGGCTTCATGGGGTCCCCAAATCGACCCAATTATGCCCATGGTCATCCATGACCTATCCAATAAGGTTAGTAAAAGTGTTTAGGAACTTTTGTATTATTATAATATTCATTTAACCTTAAATTACCCTATTTACATTTAACCACGGTAAATAATAGTCAAAAGTTATTATTCACCAAAAAATATTTTTATCTTATTGAACCAAATTTTTCTTACTAATAACAAAAATTTATGTTGGATTTTCGAAATTCAATTCACATTAGCAGTAAAATTTTATTTAAATGGAAAATCCAGTTTTTTAACAACTACTAAGTGGTTATACTATTCAATAAAAATTGATGTTTTCAGGAAAAATACCCAAAATTATACCTAAGATATATTTGATATTATGAATTTAAAAATGATATCTATTTTACCAAATTCAAAACATTTAATTTGTATTAATTAATTTAAAATTAATTCATATTGTCAAAACAAAGTGTGTTTTTAAGATACAATAACTATCAAAATATTGACACTTGTTTATGTATAATTTCAAAGTGAAATTTATTCCAATGACCAACATTGGATTAAATGGTAAAAATATAATTTAATTATACTTCCAAACCATTCAAATGTATAATTGAAAACTATAAATTATTATGATTAAAAAAGTTGTTTTCAATTAAAATTTAGTATTTTCATTATTCACCCAAATATGAATGTTATCAGAAAAACACCAAAAATTAATCAAAACTTCATGTTTATGTCCTGATTCTAAATAATAAGTTTATTTTTTCCAAATTTAATATATATATAAAAGTTTCAAATATTGGATTTAAAAGGGTTCACCATTAAAATGAGGTAAAATTTCATTTTTTAAAAATATTTCTTTTGTCTGCAAAATTGAACTTGTTCTTACATTTTGTCTAAAAACCCATAATATAGATTCTAACATTATATTTAGTATATAAAATTTAAAATTCAGTTAATATTATTCATAACAACTTTTTGAATGGTTAGTTTGGTAAGTCGGGGTGCGCCCAAACTCGGTGTTGCGTGTAGTGCAAGCTATTTAATTACTTTAAAGAAGATAACTTACTATGAAATCTTGGGGTGTTACATTCTTCTCCCAATTTGAAAATTGCATCCACAAAATTTTAAAAATTGTTTTCGGGAACATCATTGAAAGTCCCACATTGGAAAAAAAGTCAATAAAAATATCACTTTAAAAGAAAGAAAGAGAAGTACAAAGGTCACCCGAGATAACCCATACTTGGATTCCATATAGAAAAACATGGATACTGATGATAAAGTAAGTGTCAAGTTATGATGGAGAGTGATAGAAAACATGATCAAGAAAAATTTAACAACAATAAACCCACAAACTTATGATGGGATAAATGGTAATTAGTTTCCCAGTAGGAAAAGTAAACTAAGAAAAGTTTTTGTTTATAATTTCATTTAGTAAAGTTAAAGAATTTATTTATGAGATTTAATAAGAACATAAATAGATATACTATCTTTTTAAGTAGAGTTTCATCCTTTAATAAATTTCAACCACAAAATTATATTTTTTTCAAATGATGTGTATTCAATATGTCTTGTTCACACCTGTAGCTTTAGAATAAACTTCTAGATAATCACATGATCCATAAAGGGTAAACTATATATTTCCCTTGACTTTAGAGATTAACAAAAACCAAAATGTTTAGTACAAGATCAGATGATCCCCAAAAAGGATAATCCTTTAAAGAAATAAATACTAATATTAATTTCTAAAATTAAACCAACAATACCCAAAGTTTAAAAAATACCATTCAATAAACAAATGTCCTTAAATTCCTTCAATATAATCCAAACTAATATTGAAACCCAAAACATAGAAGAATTTGATTACGTAGTCTTCCATGTTAAATTGTTTCTCCAAATAACATCGACTACTCTTAAAGTCACATACATAAAATTAATTAACCTAATCACATATTCTAAAAGATAGGTTAATATTTTCCATAAATAACCTAAATATCTATAAATCCATAATAAAAACACAGATAAAAATCCACTGTTACTCCTCAAATGAAATCCCATATTATTCTATTTTCTATAGGCATATTGTGTTCTCAATAGAGAAAACGTCTTCAAAATAACATTTATTACTTAATCACAAAATCATTTTCCTATTCTAAGGATATCTATTTGATAAGACAAAAGATCCCAAGTCAACTTATTATTTATCAATAAAATTATTTAACTAAAAAATATTAGTCACACTAACCAGGAACTTCACGTAGTCCAGTGGTAGGTGATAAATTCCAATCACACTCTGGTTGCGGGTTCAATTCCCACAACTTGGTCTGACTCGAAGGGTTTTCACATGATTTGTGTGTTGTCCTTTTTAAAAAAATATATTTCATAACATTCCCAAAATGAGACAAATTCCTCAAAATAAACATAACATAATTTCACCAGAAATGTTATCTCATACATTGCATTTTCAACCCAAAATTTAATAACATGAAATTGCCTCAAATTCAAGGATCATATAAACCCAAATGGTTATTTATAACTAAATTAACAATAGAAAAGTTAATTCTTCCTAAAATATCATTTTCACATAACAAACTGTAGGGTTACACAAACAAGAAAAAAGTCTTCCAAAGTAATCCAATCGACAAAGATCACTAAAAATTTTAAACATTTCTCCATCCATTTATTTCCAAATAGGTTCTTCCTTGAAAAAGAGGTTATTATATAGAATAGGTCATTAACTCGGTCAATTCCCAGGTCCCCTATATTTATGAAAAATGACTATAAATGGATTCTTGGGATCATTTTTATTTTCTTCCACAGTACTATTCATTTTTCCTCAGCAATTCTTTACTTTATGTCCTTCTTTCCAACATATAAAGCATTTATTTTTTCCATTGATACACTTTCCTGGGTATCTACTTCAACCATTCTTGGATGATGGAAATTGAGGTTTCTTTTCTCCCTAGTCTCCACTGCTAGAGCACTTATCATTCGTCTCCTTTCTCTACTTTGTTGAGTCCGGAAGTTGGTTAATATATATATTATTGATCATATTTTTGGAAAACTGATTCGGCATGAACACGATATATTTTAAACCTATCAATATTCCATTTTTTGTTCATTTACACCACTGCTCCCACCTTATACATCATGCTCAAAGTTACTATGATGTCCTTGGAATCCAGCCATGGACTTGAACCAGAAATCATTGTGTGAGTAACAATAGTCATAAAATCATTTAGAGAATATCATGACATGATATTTTCAATTTGAAACACCTTAGGATTAACCAATGTCATTTATTCTCATCTTATATTTAAATCCTTCAAATCGGTTTTTAAAGAAAATGTAAATTACCCAAAGCATATCCCTCAGGAGTGTTGTAACCAAGAGTGCAGCAAGGACCATTGTCATGTACCCAGATACCCTGGGTCAAGCTCAAAACTCCTTGTCGTAGTTTTCACTCCTAGGTACATTTGTGCTAGAGCCGCCTCTACCTACTCGTATCCAGACATGGATTTATTTCTTTGCAAATACAAAAAATCTCTACATTACCAAAATTCAATGATGTTCTTCTAAATTAATCCTCAAAGTCTATCTCAGGGTAATTTTCTCTAATAAGAGTTTATCTAAATATAGTTTCCATGGTTTTTATTAAACTTCCTATGATACCAACTGTAATTACCTGACCCCTAAATCCAGTAGCCGGTGCATTATTTTGATACATTGGCATGATTACAAGGAATCAATTCCTGAAGGACGGATCAGTTTACTAGTCTTGGAAACAAGATACATACATAAGTTAAATATTACAACTTGAAAATAAAAAAAATCATTAATTTATTCTATTAGAAACATCCATGCTTCCAAGATTATTCCTCCAAGTCACTCATAAATAAATTCTTTATATCCTATAAAAATGAGACATAAGAAAGGGGTGATCTCAAACACTTAGTAACAGTAAGCAATATAGAGGAAGATAACATAAAAATTAGGCATGGTGAATAATTGAAAACACATTCCTTTACAAATAATAAACCTGAACACTTTATGGAAGGAATATGATCTGAGTAAATAATTCCATAATAAAACATATTCATGGGTATTATACTAGTCGAATAACCATATGAAATATCAATATATAATCTCATAATGACGGAATGCATAATGTTAGACATTCTGAAACATTTTTTCAAAGCCTCGGCCAAGACGTCTGAAAATTATTTAGGGCTCGGCCAAAACCATACATCAAATTGGGAAAGGCCTTGGACAATTCCACGTCTAATTATCTCATGAGACCTAATGATGCATCGATGATCTATATCGGGCTCCTCCCATCACTTACTATTTCCAATTCATTCCTAATATTAAATGGGTGAAACATAATAAAAACAATCATATTAAAAATAGCATACGAAATGTCAATACTTTAACCACAAACTATGAATGGAATAAAAATAGCACATCCGCAGTCAAACATAACTCATTCAATATGGATGATTGTATTATGATAAATCAACCGCAATCAAGAATAAAATACACTGAAGGATATTGAAATATCTGAAAATAGTCATTAAAACTATTTGAGAGAATTATCCCCTTTTCTTAAAAACATTTAAAAGTCTCGCTATATATTAAGAAGCTGTTTAAAATAGTTTTTTTAGTCAAAGTGTCTCATACCACTTTTAAACTTTTCAAAAAGAATTTTAATTTTAAAAAATTAAAGTCCATATAAAAAATCCTTAAAACCATTTTTAAAACATGTATATTAATGAGAAAGATTTAGAATAATAGATCATTATAACATTTAAAATCATATTTTAGTTAGAGTTCATAACAAAATTAGAGACACTTGAATACAAATAATTGAGGCAAACAAAACATTATAATATCATAATAATAAGGGGATTCATGATATACTATGTTAGAGTACAGTATATACACCAAAAAAATTGAATTGGCGCATAACAACAAAGAAGTTTCATTGGAATCTAAGTTGAGATGAATTCCCTTATAAAGACTCTATCCTTATGTTAATAATAAATAAATGATATAATTATATGTGAAAAATATAAACACACTAAATATTATTGTATATTAAGTGTAAATTAATCAAAGGACATTCACATATATTCTTGTGAAAACAACACCAATGACTTGGATGTTTAACTTAATTAATGGAAATCGAGTTAAGATTACTCTTAGCAAGTTCATATCAATGAGTTTAGAAATAATCAATGGAGTGATTATGTGTATCAAAAATATATCCACAAGAAGGTGAGTTTAAATTACTACATAAATAATAAATAGTGATTCCACAGATAATCTTGAAGTAAAATAATCAATGAAGTATGTGTTAAGCACAATGAGTGGAAATTGAAATTTGAAATTCCCTTAACGATTTTGTAACTCACGAAACATACACCCCATGAAAGAAGGATTATTCAATGAAGCAATAAATACCCATATATTAAATTATATTACACAAGGATTACAATCATGCCCAGTAAAAACACCAAACAAAAGGAAATAGTGTCAATACAACATGAATTTCACGGGAATAAGAAGTGAGATGAAATAATCTTACTATGTTGTAATCAATCGAGTCGTATGAAAAAAAATTAATAACCACCAAATGATTCACAGAATACAATGAATATAAAGATAATAAAGAAAATATATATCAAATTTCAGTACATAATAAACCACATGAAATAAATAAGTGGCGAACAATGGAAATCTCACGAAATTAAGAGTGAGATAAGAAACCTCTTACCTCAAGTCCGACTTGTCTTGTATGTTCTTTATTCTTCCTGAATAATAAACTTATGTTAATTTATAATTGACTAAGAACATTTTTAAAATTTATTATCCCTTTTATATCACTTATTAACTTGTTATAACAATTAGTTAATTATTTGAGTTCATATTGGATATTTTATCTATGTTCAGAACATGAGTCAAAAATGAACTTGTTATAATTACAATTTTTCCATGTGGTGAAAAGTATATTGTCTCCAAAATGATATAAATTATTTAGATATCATATATATATATATATTTATATCCATTATATATATGTATTTATGATAGTACATAACATTTGTAGACAAGAAATGAAATGCATTGTTCATGGAGAAGGTAAGTCATACGTACGCATGAACGCTACTTTCATTTCAATTTTTATTTTAGTGGAATTAAAACATAATGATAAATAAGTATATTATAATTACAGTATAAAATCATATATAATATCATTAAATCCATCCTTTATATGTACCACATAAGGCATTAATGAGTCATATCACTTTGAGAGGGCGGTAGTCCGCACTTCCTCAAATGAAATTGTCGTGTTTTACCCATAATGGAAACCATAAGGGAATGATATAAATGGAAAATAAAGAAGAATAAATAAAACATAAATATAATATAAATCATATATAAATACAGTTCCATATTAATTTCCACCATGAGATGCGGTAGGATATAATTGAACAATCATCGTTTCGGGAGGCGTTAGTTTTCCATCCACAGAAACAGTATGTTTTTTAACCATTAGATAGAGGTGTGTGTGTGTGAAGTTCAAATACTTCTAATAAAAACATCCTAGTATATTTAGGATACTTTTTGGGTTATAAAATAAAGGAATAAAGAGATTTTATGGTTTGGAGAAATAAAATAAAAGAAGAGATGTTAAGAGAAACCATTACCTTTAATTTGGGTAACTCCCTTTGGTTTGAACCAAATGGACTTCTTGAAGTGACTTATGAGTAAGGTAAGGATTATATGTTGAATAGAGGGATATTGAGAGCTTATTTGGGTAGGTTTTAAAAGATCCAAGGGGCTTGAGAGGTGTGAGGAATGAGTTATAAGTGATGTCATTTTATAAGGGAGAGGAGGGGCTCTTTTGAAAAGTTTGAAAATGTTATTTTATTATAAACTTAACTTCAATTTCAATAGGTCAAAACCTCATTAAATTATAATATAAGATGACTCATGTTCTAAATAAAAACATCCAATAAGAATTAGACAGGTTTTGTAGATTTTTTTAATATTAATAATCTTATTTAATTAAATCATTTATTAATGAGTTGAATACTATATCATTATTGTGTCATAAATAATTGAATATATTTGATGTCTAAAAAATATAAGAAAAAATACCATAATGTAGAAAATATTTTTTAATTACAATGAATATTTATATTTGAAAATATGACTTTTATAACCCCATGTAAAAATTGAAATACTAAAAGATATTTGTTAATGTCATTTTTGTCTTTACATTAAGTTAATTAAAATAATGTGTCATTATCACAATAAAGTGGCACCATGGGATCCTAAAATCTACAAAACGATGCCCATGGTCGGAAATTACTCATCCAATAATGTTGGGACAAGTGTTAGGGTACTTTTTTATTATTATAATATTCATTTTACCTTAAATTACCCTATTTACCTTTAACCGTGGTAAATAAAAGTAAAAAAGTTACTATTCACCAAAAATTATTTTCATATTATTGAACTAAATTTTACTTAATAATGATAACCATGTATGTTTGATTTTATAAGTTCAATTCACAGAAGCGGTAAAATTTTATTTAAATTAAAATGTCGTTTTTTAACTACAACAAAGTGGTTTTACTATTCATCAAAAATTGAAGTTTTCCAGAAAAATACAAAAAATTTAGCCTAAGATATATTTGATATTTTGAATTCAAAAAATATGTCTATTTTACCAAATTCAAAACATATAAGTTTTATTAATTAATTAAAAATTAATTCTCGTTGTCAAAACAAATAGTGTGTTTTTAAGAAACAATAATTATCAAAATATTGACACTTGTTTATGTATAATATCAAAGTGAAATTAATTCCAATGACAAAAATTGGATTAAATGTTAAAAATATAATTTAATTATACATATATACCATTCAAATTTATAATTGAACACTATAAATTATTCTCATTAAAATATTGTTTTTCAATTGAAATTTAGTATTTTTCACTATTCACCCAAATATGAATGTTATCTAAAAAACACCCAAAAATCATCAAAAATAAATTTTTATGCACCAATTCTAAATAAGAAGTTTATTTTGTCAAACTTAATATATAAAATTATCAAATATTGTATTTAAATGGGTTCACCATTAAAAGGCGGTAAAATTGCATTTTTGAAAAATACTTCTTTTATCTGAAAAATTGAACATGTTCTTATATTATGTCTAAAAACACATAATTTGGATTCTAAAATTATATGTAGTATATAAAATTTAAAATTCACTTAATATTATTCATAACCACTTTTTGAATGGATATTTTGGTAAGTCGAGGTGTGCTCAAACTCGGTGTTGCGTGTAGCGCAAGCAATTGAATTATTTTAAAGAAGATAACTTACTTTGAAATCTTGTGGTGTTACACCCAAGCCTTAATCTATAAGTGGAACTAATACATTTTTTCATTCAATTCCTAATACATTGGACCCCTCAGGGTCAATCATGCCATATCGTAGCACATCAAATATCAATCTCCTCAATAATAACTATTCCATATCATGGCATATCATTTATCCATCCCCTCAATACTAACTATGTCATATCATGGCATGTTATATATCCCCCTCAAATTGAAACTAAGACATGTCATGGAATATCACATCTCAACTCATCATAGGTCTCATACAGGTGACAATTATCATGGATCAAAAATAATGCAATATGGTTAGTGATAAACATCTCATGCTTCACTTAAATAACAACATAATATAAAAATCCAATCCATGACAACTCATATAATCAATTAAAATGCATTTTGGATCATATGAAATTATGAATATTTCACATATCCATTTCTATAATCAATTTCATTAATCTCACCAACAAAAATGGACATCATAGATCCCCCCTTAAGGTCAAAATATTTCATATTTCAAGCCAAGCTTCATTACCCAGCCTTTTCATGAATAATATTTCCACTTAACAATTTAAAAATTTATTTTTACTTCATTTATAGTAAATTTAAAAATAAATTTACACCTTAATAAACATATTTAAACTTCACTATAATGAATTATAGTTTAACCGTCCTTATTCAACCATTCCCCTTTTAATTCAACATCAAAGTTCGGGGGTTCAAATCCCATGGAGTGTAAGTACTATAGCTACACTATAGCAGGGGTACCTTAAAAATGACGGGTACTATAGAGAGTACTATTATAAGGCCCCATACTTAAAAATTACATAATATTTATTTAATTAAATAATTCACATTTTAGGATCTTTTAATGTTTATTACTTTAAAGAATTAGGCTTTAAATATTACATAAGAAAACCATAGAAATACAAAGTGGAAACTTCCAACACTATTCATTTCATTCATCACAAAAAAAACTTTTAAAAATAAACAAGGTTTCTCTTCATGTTTAACCATTATAACTTTTCCTTGAATACATCTTTGACTCTAATCTACATCAAATATTATGAATACCATTTAAAAACATGGGATGAGAACAAAAAGCACAATATGGAACATAAAAATAAAGAAACCCACTATTTTAGTTAAAACATGGTAACCCATTTAATGTTTTTCGAGTGAATGAAACAAAACATTTTCACATGAATTACACTCATACCTTTTCTCAAAGAAAAACATTAAAACCAATACTGAGCAATTAAAACTCATTTCAGTGACTTAGAGAATCATATACATAACACCCATTCAAACCTCTTTCAATTGAAATAACATTATGGTAGAATTCCACAATAGAGATATATAATGGGTATCAACCTTCTTATAAGCTATATTAGGCTCACATATGAGCTAAAATGGGGCTCATCCATTTATATTAGTTATAATGGGCTCACTTGTGACCTATTATGGGACTCAAACCTTCGTATAAGTTATGCCAGGCTCACCCTTAAGCTATAATGGGGTTCAAACCTTTTTATAATCTATATAGGTCTTACTCATTTCATATAATTTTCAAGTACCATTTCAAAAACATGTTCATCACAAAACCCTTTCGAAAAAACTCATTTAATCTCTTATGAGAAACATTTTCATATAAAAATACCATTTTCATTTAAGAACCCATTTTCAATACAAAGATACCAAAATAAAGGAATGATGGGTATCTTTTACTTTTAAAATAAATTAAGGTTTATATAGGAATCCAAATATAAAATAGTTTTTATGACGGTGGAGAAGTCGATTTCACCGTATATGTTAAAACAAAAAACATTCATTTTGTCATTTTGTAAAGAGAGTAAAACGCTTCATATAAAAATATTTTTTTGAAAACATTTAATGAAATTAAAGATAAATAAAAATTTAAATATATAATACATTTATATCCATATAAATATATAGGTAAATTAATATCAGAAAGAACAATATTTTATAATTAAATCTTTAAACGTTCAAGGTGTCTCATGCCACTTTGAACATTTAAATCTTAATTTCCAGGAATTAATACATTTACTAAAACAATAAATAACATTATTATAGATAACATATGGATATTAAATGTCATAGTGGATATATATACACCGTATATAATAATAAAGGTACATATTATCAAAACATTACTCAATGAAATGAGATTGAGACTAAATCCCTTACTTTGTGTCTGACTTGTCTCGTACGTTCTTTATCTTCCTCTTCTTTGGTTGATCACATTTGAAGAACACATTACACCTCTAAAAAGGGATTTATACCTAAAAGAAGTCCTTTATAATGCAGGTAAAGATTCTATAAAGGGTTTTGGGCAGATCTGGGCTGAACTAAATGGTTCTTTAAGTGTCAGTATTAGAGAAGAGTTGGTACCTTTTTACAGAAGAGGAGAGGGGAACCCTTGGAATTATTAAAAGTACTAAATTAATATAAACTCAATTTCTAATAAAAATAGTCCCAAAATCATTTATTTCAAAAATAATATGATTTTGGGTCGAATTACAATCATCCAATTAAAATTACACAAGTTTTGATTATTTTTTAATCCTTAACTTTTTGTTTTAACCCTTATTTTACCCTTTTTAATCTTAACTTGATATCATGTTATTTACATTTTTGCATCAAAATAATTACCAAATCATGCCAAAAGATCAATTAATAGGTCATTACTGAATGTTTTAGCCTTATAACTATTATTTGGACATATATTGTAATTTTAGAAATTTTATATTTTTTAGTTAAATATTTTATATTTTATGTTATAAATTGTGTCAATTTTGACACTATTCATTCTTGACTTTTTTAAAAATTCATAAAAACATTATTCATTCAAAGAAAGTACATTAACTCAATCCTATAATTTCATATAATCTATAAAATTACTGTATGGCATCAAATATTTTAATTTATATTTGTTTTAATATTATTTATATCATTTATTTGATTTTTTTTCTTTATTAAATCTATTACTACATCATCTTTGTGTTATAATTAAATTTAGTTATTTAATTTATAAAAATTATAAATAAATAACCATGATTTAGGTAATCTTATTATATTTTTTATTACTATTTATAGTCGAAAATATCACTTATATAACCCCATATTAAAATTGTTTTAGTAATAAGAGCATGTTTAGGACATTTTTGTCTTTAATATAAATTAAATGTTGCAAATGTCATAATCACTCCCAAGTGGCTTCCAAACACCACCATTTCTTTCCATGTATTTTCCTGGTTGTCCATAACTCATCCAATAATATTAGGACAAGTGTTAAAGTAGTTTTATATTATTATAATATTATTTTTACCCTTAATTACCCCATTTACCTTTAACTGTGGAAAATACAAATAATTAATAATGTTACTATTTATAATGTTCAAAAATAAAATGGAACTATTTCAATAATATTGATATTATGATTCCAAATATTGAATCCATTTTTTCAAAATTCAATACCCAGAATTGGCAGAAATTAATTAAAAATTGATCTTATTGATGGAATAAGAAAACATGTTTTTTTAGTAAAATGTTCAGTAATTCACATTGTCTTCCTATTCAATTTAATTATGAAATTGATTCCAGTGACCAAAATTGTATCAAATTATAAAAACTTTTTTTAATTATACATTAAAACCAATTAAAAGAATAATATAACTATATAAATAAATTATATGAAAATGCAGTTTTGAAATAAAATGCAGTATTTTCCACTATTCATTAAAATATCAATTTTATCAGAAAAATAACAAGAAATTAAAACAATGTAAATTTTTATGTCTTGATTCCAAATAAAAGGTTTATTTTGATAAATAGAATATCTAAATGTGACAAAACTAGATTTAAAAAGGGTTCACCGTCAAAGGGAAGTAAAACTGAATTTTAAGAAAAATACTCATTTTAGTATTTTTTTTTCTTATGTATTGTCTATAAAATAAATGATAAAAATTTTAAATAAAATATTGAATTAATATAACACTAATAAAATACATAAAATGTTATTTTTTTTATTTTATATATACAATTATTCTCATTTAAATGGTTTTTCACAAAAAATGCATCATTTATATTCAATTGGTTTTTAGTTTCATTTCAAGTTAATTTGGTAACAATGAATCCTTATATAAACATGTTTAAACCATATTTTTGTAATTCAGTTAACAATATTCATTACCTCCATTCTAATGGCTAGATGGTAACTACCATAATAAATAATAATATTACAATATATTATTTTTTGGTTTAACTCAATCTTGTGTGCAATGTAAGATTTCCGAGAAACCCATTATTACATGTTGAGTACAGTATTGGAATCATAGTCCCCATTATGGTAACATTACTTTCTAATTCATAAATATTAATAAACACAAAAAATTATTATTTGTAATTACTTGGGTTGTTACATCCTTCCCTTCTTTTGGGAATTGTGCACTCAAAATTTTTAATTTGGGTTTGGTAACTAAGGTGTCACTTAAAAAAATTACTTCATCAAAACCCTATATTGGAAAAATATTCAATAAAATATCCACTTCAAAAGAAAAAATTGAAGTACAAAGGTCACCTAAGATACCACATAATATAATTCTATATAAGAAAACATGGATATGGAAGAGAAAACGATCCATTAAGGTATGATGGAGAGTTATAAAAAAATTGTTAGAGAAAATTTAAAAATCAATAATTTATAAATCATTGATGATCTAAGGGATCATTTGAATATTCGAAAAAGTAGGTACAAGGGTAAAATTTTTGGTTTCATGATTTTTTATTAATGTTGTAGAATTCATTTACATCAGTGACTAAGAACATAAGTAAATGTACTTACTTTATATATTTCTACTTTATAAGAACAATTTATTCCTCATAATATTCTGATAATTATTATGTACATCCCTAATAATAACCTTAATCATCAAATTTCACACAAACCACAAAGGTAATCAATATCTTAAAATTTAGGTCCAAAATTAATGGAATACACCACATTAAAAAAAAGCCTTACATAAATATAACTCCAAAAAAACATCTTCCTTAATGTTCATTAATAACTTATTATCACATCACTAAAAATATTAGAATGTGTGTATAAAACCTTGAAATTATGGTTATCCTTCCAAAAAAACTGGGTGCTTAGGAGCTTCCATAACTTCACCAGATGTCTCAACATCAACTGTAGTAGCAACAAAATATTTTCCCGAACCTTTTTTCTGATCATAATGATTTCCTCTCTGAGTAATTAAATTCGGACACTTATTTTCATAATGTACCATATCATTGTAGTTAAATCATCTTACTATAGACTATATATCTGTTATCTCATTGTTGGACTATTCAAGACCCTTTCCTTGTAGTCACAAACATTTTTACCAAACATACCACATCAGTAACACTTTCAAGATCTAGACATATATTCCACAAAATATATTTTACCACACTTGGAACAAGTTTTAGGTTTACCTCTCGAGCTCTTAGTTGGTTGCTTATCCATTTCCTAACACATTTAATGTTGTTTACTCTTACCATATCATGGAACTTTAGTATCGACAAATTCCATTTCAACTTTATCAGCACAACAAACCACTCTTTTATAACTTTTAAATTCTCTAGAGGATAAAGTTTTTTGTATACTGGGTTTTAGTCCTGAGTAAAATCTATTAATTTTTCTATCATTGTCTCAAATAAAATCTGGAACATAACTGGACAACCTGGTGAAGTTCACTTCATATGTGGTAATTGAATCATTATCCTTTCTCTTTAATTCAATGAATTATTTTTTGATCCTAAGATGAAAAACCTTAGGGAAATACTTCTCAAGGAATATATTATTAAATGTTTCTCATTCCATAGAATCAAGATCATTTTTCTCTTTAGTATTCTTAACCAATAACCATCATCGATCAGCTTCACCTTGAAAACAATAGATGGAAATAGTTACCTTTTGATGTTATGATTATACAATGACTTAAAACATATTCTCTAAGGTATAGATCCATCCTTCAGCTACCACTGGGTCAGATGATCCATTGAATGATTGGGATATTGTCTCATAAAATGTTTCACTACTCACACATTCCTCTATGGTTGATCTGGATGATATTGTGCAGGGATGCCACCACCATTTATAGCCCGAGTCAACTGCTCCATCACTGCAACAAACTGTTCAGTTCTAATTCTGACCACCACATGATGTTTATTTGAAAGGTTGTTTTCCTCTCGATGCCTTCACATTACATCATTCATATTTCCTCTGTAGAAAACCATTCTAAACATAGATATTTTAGATGAAGAAACATGGTAATCTTAAAATACTACATTATTTCAACTTAACTATAAAGTAAAATCCTCTAAAGGAAACCAATTAACACCATCCTAACCACTAAAGTAGTCTAAACCATCCATTGATACCAAATATAAGTCCCCAAAATTAAACATTACATAATCTTTAATTAAGTAATGAATTCACATTCTATGATCTTTTCAAGTTTAGATATTTATATAATTATACCATAGCTATTACATAACAAAACCATAAAAATACAATTTGGAAACATCCAATAGTATCCATTTATTTCATAACAAAAAAATTAAAATAAACATGGTTTATTTTCATGTTTAATCATCATAACTTTTCCATGATTTCATCAATGACTCTAACCTCCCTAAAATCATGTGAATAACATTTACATAATTGGGATAAGAACAAAAAGAGCAGTAAGTTCAAAAAAATTAAAGAAAACCAATAGTCTAGTTAAAACATGGTAACCCGTTTAATGTTCTTTGAGTGAATGAAAGAAAACATTTTCTCATGAATAACACTAAAAATTTTTTCTCGAAAAATAACATTAAAACTAATATTATGAAATCAAAACTCATTTAAGTGACTTAGAGCATCATATACATAAAACCATTTCAAACCTATTTCAATTAAAATAACCTTACAGTCGACTTCCAAAATAGAGATTTATAATGGGGATCACCCTTTGTATATGATATATAGGGCTCACCTAGGAGCTATAATGGGGCTCATTCCTTTATATAAGCTATAATGGGCTCACACATTAGCTATAATGGGGCTCAATACTTCATGTAAGTTGTGTCGAGCTCACCTTTGAACGATAATGGAGTTCAAACGTTTGTATAATCTATATCGGGCATACCCTTTTCATATAATGCTCATGTACCATTTCAAAAACACATTCATCAAAAACCCCTTTTGAATAACTCTTCTAATCCCATATGGAAAACATTTTCGTATAAAATTACTATTTCCATTTAAGAACCCATTTTCAATACCAAGATACCCAAATAAAGGAATGAGGGATTTATTTTACTTTTAAAAGAAATTAAGGCTTATAGAGGAATCCAAATATAAAATAATAGTTATGGCAGTGGAGAAGTCTTTGTTACCATACACATTAAAACAAAAAACATTCCTTTTATCATTTTGTAAAGAAAGTAAAATGCTTCGTATAAAAATATTCCTTCTGTAAACATTGAATGAAATTCTAGATAGACCTAAAATTTCCTATATAATCTTTTTATATCCATATAAATAAATATGAAAATTAATATCATGAAGAAAGATATTTTATAATTAAATCTTTAAATGTTTAAGGTGTCTCATACCACTTTGAACATTTAAATCTTAATATCCATGAATTAATACTTTTACCAAAACCATAAATAATATAAGTATAGATTAAATATGGATATGAAATATCCTAGTGGCTATAAATACATCATATAAAAGAATAAAGGTTCATAGTATCATGAAATGCCTCAATGAAATGATATTGAGACGAAATATCATACCTTGTGTCTGAATGTTCTCGTACGTTTTTTATTTTCCTCTTCTTTGGGTGATCACCTTTGAATAACACCTTACACCTCTAAGGAGGGTTTTTTTGCCAAAACTAGTATTCAATAATATGAAGATGGATTATATGAATGGGTTTGGGAAGATCATGGCCAAACAAAATGGTTCTTGAAGTTACAATATTAGAGAAGAGTGGGTACATTTTTATAATAGAGGGGATAGGAACCCTTAGAATTATTAAAAGTATTAAATTAATATAAATTAAATTTGGATTAAAAATGGTATAAAACATATTTATTTCTAAGATAATATGATTTTGGGACGAATCTCTATTATCCAATTAAAATTATACAATTTATGAATATTTTTTAATCATTATCTTTTTATTTTAACCCTTATTTTACCCTTTTTAATCATACTATGATATCGTGTAATTTACACATTGTGGCTCAAAATAATTACCAAATCATTCCAAACGAACAATGAATGAGTCAATAATGATATTTTTAGACTTACCTCAACTATTTGTCTGAATCTTCTATTTTTAGAAATTTTATATCATTTAATTAAATATTTTATATTTTAAGTTATGAATTATGTCAATTTTGACACTATTCATACTTGAATTCATTAAAAATTCATAACTTGATTCCTTCAAAAAAAACTATATTAACTCAATCCTAACATTTCATAGTCTTCCAAAAAACTCACGTATGGCATCAAATATTTCAATTTATATTTTTAATATTATTGATATCATTTATTTTATTCTTTCTTTAATAAATCTATTATCACATCATTTTTGTTTCATAATTAAATTTCATTATTTAATTTTTAAGAATTATAAATAAATAACCATGATTTAGTTAATCATTTTAGACGTTTTATGACTATTTATAATTGAAGATATCAATTATATAGCCTCGTATTAAAAAAAAATTAGTAATAAGATACATGTTTATGAAATATTTGCCTTCACTTTAAATTAAATGTTATAAATGTCATAATCGCACCCAAGTGGCTTCCAAATGCCACAATGTCGGCCGAAGTATTGTCTTGGTAAGCCAAAACTCATACAATAATATTATGACATGTGTTAGGGTAGTTATATATTATTATGAGATTATTTTTACCCATAATTAGCCTGTTTACCTTTAACCGTCGCTAGTAAAAATATGGTCTTTATCAACATTCAAAAAGGCCATTAATATCACCGTTAATCGACACGAGGATAAAGGGGGTCCCTTTTATCAACTCTCAGAAAATTGTTGATAAAGACCCCTTTTATCAGTGCTAAAAAAACACTGATAAATGGGGCCTTTATCAATGCTTTTTTTAGCGCTCATAAAAGGACACTTTTATCATCTCTTTCTTCGCACTGATAAAAGTTAAAAAATAGATGAAAAAAATAAAAAATATTTTCTGCATATCGGGGGAGGGGCTTCAACAGTGCTTGAAGCCCCCCTTCAATAGCTCTCTAACCCCCAGCCGCAGCCTGCACTCCCCAGCCACCCCACCATCCTTTAACATCACCCCCAGCCCCTCTAATAATGCTAGGAATTATTCCTCATCGGCGTGCGCGACCTGCCATCCCAGGATTCGAACTCAGGACCTGTTGTGTGCGCGCATAAGCCTTTACCACTCCACCATATTGCTTTTCTCTTCATTTATTAATATATCAATTTATTTATATATATATTTAGGTATATTTACTCGTATGTTAATAAGTAAATATATATATATATATATATATATTAACATATATATTAACATATATATTTATATTAATATATATATATTTAGTTATATTAATATATATATATATACATCCATATATTAATATATATATATATATAGTTATATTTATATATTAATATATGTATTCATATATTTATATATTTTTATAAGATCAGTTTTGAATGCATTTAGAAAATACGCTTTTATGTGTGATTATAAATAAAGAAATACATATATACAATATACACACACACACATAGAGATAGAGAGATATATAAATATATATTATGTATATCTGTATGTATAATTATACATATATATATATTAACCAATATTTTATAATAATATGTATATACATATGTTTAAAATATGTAGATAATATATTTTAGTTTTTCAATACAGACGCACACAAATATATATATACACATACACATTATATAGTTATAGAAATATTCATTATTTATATTTTAAATAAAACGGATATCAGTTTCTTATTTAGATAAGGCTTATATATTGGGAAATATATTTTATATGTAAATATGTTTAATTATTTATTTATAAAAATAATTTTTTATGTGCGAATAAATAAAAAATATGTATACATTGTTATGTATTTGATTATAAATAAAATTACATTATGAAAAATGATAAAATTTTAAAACCCATTATATGAATATGAATGTAATATATTAAATAAATTCATTCCCTCCTTAAAAATGGCAAAAGGACCCCCTTAAACGAGGTTGAAATTCCATTGAATGTTAAAAAAATTGGGTATCCAGCCTAAAAACTCAGTTTTGGAGGACTTATGGACCTTTTTTGGCCTCGAAAAATGTGATAGAAGGTTCCCTTTAATTATTAGTGTGTAGCGATCATCGTATGATTTTATTTGATATGTTGTAGAGCTCAAATTGAAACCCGGATCAAAATTTATGGCTGTTTGAAATTTGAGTTACCTTTTCAACTTATTTTAGATCTTTTATTGATTTTTTTGATTATTTGTGTCTTCAAATAGTTATTCAATGATTATTAGTCGATTATAATTATCAAATTATTAATTTATAATATTTTTTAGAATATTTTAAATCCATTTTCAATAAATTTATTATATAATTAATGTAATATTCTATTTATACTTATCTTAAATATATTAAAAAATATATATTATATCTACCTCAATATAAATATACTAATATATCAATATATTATTTTTTATAATTTTTTTCGAAATATAAACTTTATCATTGATAGGAAAAAGTGCGGATAAAGATCCCCTTTTATCAGTACTAGTAAAAAAAGCACTGATAAATGGGACCGCTCTAACAGCCATAAAAAAGCAATGGTAAAGACGGTGCTTTTATCAGTGCTAAAAAAGTTCTAATAAAGGGTCACTTTTAATAGCTCTTTTCTTAGCACTATTAAAAGTTCCCTTTATCAGCGTATTTTTTCAGCACTGATAAAGGCACCCCCTTTAGCAGTGTTTTTTTAGCACTATTAAAGGGTGGAGCTGCAGAAACCTAGTGGTGTTGTGTCCAGTATTTTGAGACCTCCTATCTAGGAACATATGTTTAAAATCAAACATTTACTCATCAACATGATCTACAACATGGGAATATTCAACAGATTGAATATTGATGACCCTCACGAGCATATCTCTATCATCCTGGAAGTATGTGACATCATTCGCAACTACGGAGTTCCCTATGATACAATAGGATTGTGGGTATTATCATATTCATTAGGATACAAAGACAAGGAATAGTTAAAGAGTTAATCTCCTAAGTCAATCATTTCTTCGGATGAGCTAGAGAAAAACTCCTGGATAAATAATTTCCCCCAGGTTAAACCTAGAAACTACACAATGAAATTCAAAATTTCAATCATGTAGATAGAAATTCTTCCTAGGAGGTCTGGGATTGATTTAAAGAACTCACTCACAAATGTCCACAGCATGGACTTAATGTGATGCTTTATGTGGAAACCTTATACCAAGGTCTCCAACTAGTTGTTGGCATAGTGGTATATGCTATTGCTGATGGGGGTTTATTGCTGAAAACACATGGAGTAAGCTGAGCACTTTTATGTGAGGTATTTCACAATTAAAGTCTAAAAAAATATATCATGGACCTCCTTGATATATAAGCCACCAAGTTGAAGAAAACACCCATATAGATGCACAAGTTAAGGCCCTCACTAAGAAGCTAGAATATTTTCAGCTACCTGCTGCACCACCACCCCCTCAAGCTCTTGAAATGGATATTCAAACCTACGAAATGTGTGTTGGCCCAAACATATATCAATTATATAGATTAGGAGTCAAAAAATAACAAAACAAATATTTTAATTATGTTAATTAGAATTAGTAAAACCAACAATTCCAAAAATCACAATAGTACTATCAATAGTGGTTGACTCAACAACCGCCAGAAAACAATCAAGGGTACTACTAAGAGATAAGCGGTTAAGAACCACTCAAGAACCAAACACCACATGGAAATCCACCTATAAATCCTATTCCTAGGCCACCTTGATAATTACCTCTACAACCATTCCCTCCTAGAGAACAACAACAATTTCAACTGTCTCCACAACGACCACCACAACCTTCAACTCCCCAAAAATCAAATTTTGAGAATCTACTCTCAACCTTCATTCAAAAGTTATACTAGAGGATGAAAAATCACGATATATAAATGAAAAATCAAAGGGTCTCCCTCTGAAACCTAGAACATAAAATTGGTCAAATATCAAAGGCCGTGTCAGATAGATTTCAAGGTAGGCTACCTAGTAATATTGAGACATACCCAAAGGAAGAGTCAAGGGTAGTGTTAATAAATAGTGGAATAGTGGTAGATTTTCAGAAAACCTATGGAGGATAAGAAAATAAGTATGAGGAACCTAAGAAACCTATAATAGTCATTGAAGAGGATGACAAAAAAGTGAATAGAAATGATCAAAAAAACCTCTATAATTAACACCTCCTGAAAATAAGCTTTAACATAAGAGAAACCCAAATAGGATATCTACATTGCACCACCATCTTATAAACTGCCTCTCCCCTTCCCAGAAAGAATGAGGCAGGGGAGAAACGAAAGGAAATATAAGAATGTTTTAGAAATTTTCAAGAAATTTCATTTCAACATCCCATTTTCTAATGTTCTTTCCCAAATTCCTTTGTTTGAGAAATTATTAAAGGAACTACTATCTAACAAGAGTAAAATGGAAGGAATGGGAGTAATTTCCCTAAATTAAGAGTGTTCTTCTATGTTTCAACAAAATATTCCACCAAAGTTGAGATATCTTGGGAGTTTCTCAATTGCATGCACCATAGGAAAATGAAACTTTAGAAGAGCCCTTTGAAAGTTAGGATCCATTGTTAACCTCAGGAAAATGAGTATATTCTACAATCTGGGACTCAAGGAACTAAATACTACTAGAGTTGTGCTTCAATTATTTTACCAATCAGTTATGTATCCTCAAGTACTTATCAAGCATGTTCTAGTCAAAATTGGAAAATTCATTTCCCAATAGTATTCCTCATTTTGGAAATATAATAAGAATGGTTCATTCCCATAATACTAGGCTGACCATTCATAGACACTAGTAAAGATTTGATTGAAGTGAATAAAGGAATAATTACCTTTATAATAGGTGATGAACATGTTTTTTTTGATCTAGTGAAAGATGAAAAACAAATAAATTATTATTTTGACTATCAAGTTATCTTTATCACAAAATATAGAAATGAAAACATCACTATCGAAGATGATAGTAATGAGTTATCCCCAATTGAAATTAGGGAGTATGATTTTGTGGAAGTAAACTATATAGAACCTTTTTCAAGGGATATTATCCCATCAGTCATAACCTCGATCATCTAACAACCGATGTTGGAGCTGAAACCTCTTCTGAGAACACTCAAGTAATCATTTATAGAGACAAAAAATGCAGTAACAGTCATCATCAACTCTGAACTAACACATATACAAGATAATGAGTTGATAAAATTCCAACAAAGACATATTAATTCAATTTCATGTGGGGCGGCTAGCATAAAATTTATCAACCCCACATTATTCACTCATAAAATTTTACTAGAAGAAGGTGTGAAACCCAAATTCTATCCTCGTAGGAAACGCACCCCACCAATGAAGGAGGTAGTTAAGATATATGTACTAAGACTTCTAGAGACTAGAATAATTTATTCAATCTCTGATAGTGAGTGGGTGATTCCTCTATAAGTTGTTACAAAGAAATATAACCACACAGTTGTAAAGAATCGTTAATATGAACTAATCTCAACTCGCACCATCACTATATAGAGAGTATGAATGAAATACAGAAACTTAAATACAAAAACTCGTAAATATAATTTCCTATTTCCCTCCATAGATAAAATACTATAGAGAGTACAAATAAATTAATTATATTGTTTAATGGATGGATATTTAAGATACAATCATATTTTAGTCGACCCAGATGATTACTCCAAAACTACATTTACATGTCCATCTAATACCTTTGCATAAAGATTCATTCCATTTGGTATGCGTAATACACCAACAAACATTCGAAGCTGCCAGAAACATATATTCCTCAATATGTTGGATAAATTTTTGGAAATCTTTAGGCATGTTTTTTCAGTTTAAGGAAGATCTTTTGATGTATGCTTAAATAATCTTGTAATATTCCTACCATTCTATGAAGATAAGTGTTTAGTTTTAAATTGTAAAAATCCATTTTATTGTCTAAGGATGCATAGTCATCGAACACAAAATATATAACAATGGCCTGTAATTTGATCCTTAAAAGATCAAGGTGATCAAATATTTTCCTAAGACCTTGGTTGTTAAAGGAATAAGAAGATTTCTAGCCCATGAAAGATTCCACCATCACTTCATAAAATATTTTGAGAAATTTTCCACCCTTTGACACACCTGTGAGAAAAGGATACTCTTTTTGAGTTCATTGAAGAGTGTCAACAAGAATTCAAAATTTTAAAGAAAATATTGGTGAACACTCCGGTTATCATTTCAAAAATAAGGGACAAAGACTTTGAGTTAATGTGTGATTCAAGTGACTTCACTATAGGGGTTGTCTTAGGATAGCGGGTTGGCCACATTTTTTATCACATCTACTATAACACCCTGAAATTTCTAAAAGAAAAACGTTTATTCGAAAGTGTGTATGACATGAAATACCAAGCATATAAGAGAATATAATGTCCCAATACTTTAAAATATATTAACTTTTTTAAATAAATTCTATATATGATATTTCTTTTAATGCACTAAATGCAGAGTTAGCTTCCGCTACACGCAAGAACGAGTTTTACTGAACAATAATATATTATTAAGATATTGTTATTTAATATAATAAGATATAACCTATATGTTAAATTAGAAGTTATGAATATTATTAACTAACTTATGAAAATATCTATTTTTTAAAAATATATGTTTGAATTAACTGGTTACAAATTAATTATAAATGAATATAAGATCTAGTTGAAAATAAAGGTAATATTTCTATAAAAAACTATCTTTCTATTCACAAAGTAATTTTATCATTATAAATTAAATTAATTACAATTAGTGAGTATTATTAATCTAATATATATATTTTATTCAATAAAATATTTTTCAAATTCATCCTATATATTTTATAATCATAAGATAAGAACAAACCCAATATTACACATAAAATTAATATTTTTATAAAAGCATCTTTTCTGCCTTTTAATGGAGAATCTATTTTAATTATATATTTTGGAACTTTTATAAATTTGAAATATCAAAATAGAATCAATTTTGGAAATTAGAATACTAAAATTATCTTAGGATGAATTTTTTGTATTATTCTGTGAGGTTTTTTATTAATAATTAAGAATAATGAGTTTTAATTAAAAATTGATTATTTATTTAATTTATTTATATGGTTAAATTAAATTTTTATTGGTTTTAAATCTTAATTAGAAAAATTTAATATCTTATAATTCAATTTATTTTATTTCAATTAATTTAACTTTGAAATTAGATATAAAAACGTATAAAACTTTTGAATGTTTTTACTTTTAAAGCTCCCATTGTCATCCCGTCTGTGGGATTAATTTTAAATTAATTTCTACAAATTATATGATTGGAATTTAGAAAAAATTATTCCATATTTTGAATCAGAGTAATTTATAATTTCTAATTAGGTAATCATTTTTTTTTACCAAAACTATTATTAAAAGTGATTAAAATTAATTACATTGATTAAGAGAGAAATTGGCTTAACAATTGACTAAACCATAAACTTAAGGCCCAAAATGACCTAGAAACTTTTCCAAAATCCATTTTATATTAATATTTAGACCTTATCTTCCATTGTATTGAATATTTACTATTATTGGAGCCACTTGACTTGGAAAAAATTTCGATGGAATTCTCTTTTCAAAAATTTACAATAATGCCACTCCCCCTCCACTATAATAAAAAACCCCAACTCTCCCATTTATTCACACATATAAAGCAATTTGGATCACCAAAAATCTGATAAAATAATCTCAAAATATACTTACCACCAACCTAAAAGAATCAAAATGGGCATAAATCCAACAAATGAAGTATTTTGGTATAAACAAAATAGAGTTACCCAAAAATGGGGTAACATTTCTCAAAAATCACTTTCATTTTATTTCTTTATCCACCCCCTATACTATTATTAATACATGATAATATAATATACTCAGTATCATAAATATAATTATAAATTTTCTTTATAAGGGTTTACCTACACTGATACACACTTCCATCTAATGGGTAACAATCTTATCTTTCGTGTGTACGTCAGACTACCGCCTTACGAAATGATGATTGTTTGTTCTTCCTTTACCACATCTCATTGTGGGAATTATGATGGAAATTTTTTTTTATATGTTATATACAATAATTATAATTTATTTATACTTATTTAATTCTTATATAATGCATACTTTCATTCATTCCATTTTGTGCGGATATAACAACTTCATTTGTGGACATGTGGACTATCACCACATCAAAGTGATTTGATTCATTCACACTATACATGGAATGTATTGGGGATGGTTTTAGATAAAAATATGTGAAATATATGAAATAAATATGATTATATAATTATAATTTATATATATATATCATTTAATTTTAATTATTTTAATACGTCAAAGATATGAAAGTAACATTTATGAGTACGTACAACATACTGTCTCCATGAACGGTGCATTTCCATTCATATCTCCAAATAGTATGCATTATTATAAATACATATCTAATGGATATATATTATATTTAAATAATATTTTACATACTAGTGATGACAGAATAATGACTTAATTAATAATAACAACAACTAATAAGTCAAAAACATACTCAAAAAAACTAGGCAATTAAGACCTAAAATAGTTAAAATAATGAAAGGTGGTTAACAAAAAGTTAATAATATATTATAATAAGATAATATATGGTATTATAAATTATTATGGTTCTATTATTAGTTATTAACATGCTTAAATACATTATACATTAGGTTAAAGGATGTTCACCCAAAAGGAAATGGAAGTTAATGGATTATTGGCTCACTTTTCAATCTGTGAGGCATACACCATTTTCACAAATTATTTCTTTTTTATGTTTTATATAATTAACCTATTTTATTTTGTATAATTAATATATTTATCTTCATGGTGTTTATAGTTTCATTTGAAATTATTTCTTACATGAGGATTATAATTCAAAAGTTACCATACAGTAAGGGATTTTGTCTCAATTTACATTATATTGAGACTTATTTGTTGTTATGCACCAATTAACATTAATTTGGTATGTATATTTACCATTTATATTTTAATATCATGATTATATCATAATTTATGGTATTTTATGTTTCACTTTGAATTACCTCACCAAAGGGGTATAAATTGAAAATTACCAAGTGCTAAAAGTAATATTTCCAATATCACTTTATTTTATTATTGTTAACATTCAATTGAATCAATAAAGTTATTGTAATAATTTAAATATCCACATTATTGGTTTATTAGTATTATTATTTCTTAAATAATATACATTATTTAACTAATGGTTTTTACTTTAACATTTATTTTATTATCTGGGGAAATATTGATAAATCTGTTTTCTTTATTTAATATAAGTATTTGATAATATTGATTAATCTATATGAGGAATGATTTAGATAAAAAAATTATGGTTGGGGACCGAAGTTTATATCTCTATTCAATGCCTTTATAGGTTATCATTAGAAAAATAAGTTTTTTTAATTAAACAGGTTTCTACCCATATTTTTAAACCATATTTTGAAAGTTATTGACGATATAGGTTTTTATATTCCTTAGACATGACATCTAACAATTAAGAATTTCATTCATAAATATTTTAGCTATCATTGTTATTATTCATGAGGTTTTCATATGATAAAATATATGGATTATTTTATTCTTATTTTTTTGAATATATGGAATGTGTTTTAGTTATTTACCTTTTTATATTGATTATGCCTTATCTAGTTATTTAAATAGAATGTGTTCTCAGTTATTAACCATTATATGTTGATTTATTTTTATTGATTCATTATTTATTATACTTTAATTAACTTTACTGAGAATTTAATATCACCCTTATTATTTTTCATTTTCACATGTTATGAAGATGAATCCTTTGAATGAGTTTCAAGGATTCTGAGCTTTTATTATTATTATTCTTTATTTATTTTCTTAATTTAATATGGTTATCATGTTTGTAATACAGTTTCCCAAAACCGCTAAAATGTGTGAACCATTGGGATTTTAATCTTGTATCTATGCTAATGTAATAAATTAATGTACCGAATCTAGGATTCTTGGGTTGGGGTGCTACACTTGGTATCATGTAAGGTCTAGAAACAACATTAAAAACTATATTTAGAAAACTTGGATTAGAGAATGAAATCCTAAAATAGACTTTGAAACTAAGTATAGAAGAACATCCTAGTATTTTTATAAGTTGGATATTATGTGGGTCTTCTTAGAAATTCATCCATGTCCAGATACTACAAGTGTATGTGGTTCTCACACATATTTACCTTTGCGTAACAACTTTGACAAGGTGTGTTGGGCCTGACTCAAGCATAACTTTGTACATGACAATGAGCCTTACCATGCACCTAGTTTTACACTCATGGGGGATGCACATAAGAAAATTCACATTTTATTTACAAATATTTATAAGGGATTTGAAAGTAAATATATCCCCAAATAAACCATTTTTATGATTATGAAATTATCTATCCATTAATTTATCAATTTATGTTAAGTGTTATGTAGTATTTAGAATTATAAAAAGCTCATAATTTTATGATCTAATCCATTATTTTCCATTTTTTATAAATGGTACATTTAATGAATAATGGTATCATTACTCATGGAAAATGTATAGGTTTACCTACTAAGAAAGCAGATATAGCTTTTATAGAACCTGGGAAAGTTGTGGATATATTATAGAAGCTTAATCAGGTTATGAAACATATTCTTTCCTAGATGGATCAACTTGTTCCGCAATGAGATTCATTGATGTTGGGTCATTTTATATGATATATCCCCCAATAATATAGTGGGAATACCAATATAATGGTGGTTGAGCAATGAATTATGTATTTGGATATACTATTTATGGTATTAGGATGTGGTGAAAAGTAAAAGGTTACAATTATAGTGTATTTTCTCAATGGAGATTCAGATCAATAGTGGTCATTGATCTAGAATACTATGGAGGAATTTGAAATAGAACTCATGGAATAGAAATCTTTTATGCCCATATTATTTGACAAATATTTCCCTTGTAAGAATTAAACTAAGATGAAGAGAAAGTTACTTATTTTAAATAAAAAGGAGGAAGAAAGTGTTATGGAGTATAAATATACCTTTATAATGATTTTAAGGCATGCTATAGATTTTATATGCAACACAGAGTGCAAGATTGGCCATTTCTTTGAAGGCCTTTATCCAAGCCTCTAAAGTGCACTAGTGTCTCAAAATTTTCTTCATGAGATGAAATAGTTTTTTGTGATTTCAAGATAGTGAAATAATTCACTGAGTCTTATAGATTCAAAAGGATGTAATATAACAATAGAAATAGGATAAAATGAAAAATAAAGGAGAAAAGGTAAAGAATGATTTTACCATATGTGATAACTGTGGAATGAATCACCATGGTAAATGATTGAAATGATTGGGAGTTTTTTATAAGTGTATAGAAAAGTGTCATTAAGAAACATAATGCAAAGGGAAGAAGTAAAATGATGTTATTTAGTGTTAAAATTACAAGGATATAGGGAACTAGGAAAACAAATTCCCCAAGCGTCAAAATAATATACCTCCTAAGAAAGGGATCGAGTTTAATCTTATGTTACTGACACAACCAAAGTGGAGTGATTAATGTACTTATGTATTTTGATCTATGCAATATTTTCTAAAAGTATTTTATTGATGATGTTATCATCATATTAATTATAAAATATTTAAATATTGTACTATATTACTTTTTCATTAATGATTTGAGATTATATGTTGATTGGTACCAAGAAAAGTGTTTCAGTAGAAATTTTAACATTTTTTAAAATTAATGGTTGAGGGAAATATAATAATTAATATGTTCCTAATATTGATACCATTTTTTGGATAAAGAAATGATTGATTTGGATATGTGCTGACTACCTTGGAACTGATTAATTATTTTATGAAAATTTAGTTTATTCTATCATTGATGGAGTTTACAACACTTTTGGATTTATAGAATATATCCAATAATATTTTTTTTACATAAGGAATAATGAATAATGCATGTTCCCAATAAAGTATTATGTTAATTCATTTTTTTACCATATTTCAAGAGAATACATGATTTATGTGTTCACATGTAATGCCTTGGACCTAGTTACCTAGAGTCGGTGCATTATTACATAACATTGGAATGATCACAAGAAAGATCAAATCTCGAAAGACCGATTGGTTTAGTAGCCTTGGAAACACTAGATATATTCAAAAAGTTTTACATTACAACATAAAGTGAAAAACTACTACAACAACATATTGTCTCCATAGTCCACACTATTATCCCTTCATAATATCCCTACAGGTCATTCATAATTTACTTCTTCACATCCTGGGAAAAATAAAACTTAGAAAAGGGGTGAGCTCAAATGCCCAGTAAGGATAACAATATAGATGAAACATTCATAAACAATAATAAACATTTAAAGAAATGTATAACTAAAACAAAAGCCTTTTAAACTTTAACTTCAACATAGTATGAAAAAATGAAATAATGCCATTTACTTATTCACATGGATATTCTACTAATCGAATAATCACATGCAATGTCAATAACCACTTTTATAATGATGGAATGTATAATTCCATACAATCATAACCACTTATCCAAGGCCTCGTGCCAAGAATACAAATAAGATTTTTTCAAGGCCTTGTTCCAAGACACTAGTTTCTCTCATGAGACCTACCGATGCATCGAGGAGCTATATCGGGCACCACCCGTCACATATTAAGTCCAATGCATTCCCATATGAAAAGGCTTAAATATAACATAAACATTCATATTAAAACTAGTATACGAAATGTAAATAATTCATCCATAAACTATGAATGGTATAAAAATAACACATCCACAGTCAAACATATCACAAAACCTTCAATACAATACCGAAGTTTTGTATCATAATAAATCTACTTCAAATAAGCGTAAAATCCATCAAAGGATGTTGCCAGAGATGAAATCAAACTCTTTTTAGAGAAATATCTCTTTCTATTTTAAAATCATTTAAGAGTCATATATTTATAAAATAAAACACTTCCTTTGAAAATATTCTTATAAGATTGTAAGGGAAGCTTCGACGATTTTATAACGGTGGAAAATAGCGGCACCCGCCGTATAAGTTAAAAAAAACATTCTTACCTTAATTCTGTCGAAAAGGTTAAAAAGTAACTTGTTTGGAAAATGAGAGGAAGATTCGTTTATAAAACTCTTATAAAAATTAAAACAAGGGTATAAGTGATTTTAACATATATTCTTGTAAATAGTATAAATGTTTTGAAATACATTTTTAAGAATCATTGATGTGGATGATAAATAGATCTTAGTAGATTATTACGTATAGACAACCTCGGATAATGAAGAGATTGTGAAATAACCCTTACCTTGTACTTTTCCTTGGTTGGGGTAGGTTAACCTCCTGTATAATGGTGAAATAATTGTTATTAAATTATACAATAATCATATACATTAATATGATATCATATATGATCTTTTAACATTGATTTGTTAATAATATCTTAATATTATCGTTGTTTCGGGTGTTAACTTACTCATTTTCTTTTATATGTTTTGTTACGTAAGCTATGTTTGTCATGGATAGCTTGTATCTTAATCATATCCGGAATGATGTCAATTCCTTAGATACTATTATTAATCATCAAATGAGAATTATACTTGAATGGATACGATAGAGAATGAATCTCATCGCGTTCGTGGAGACGGTAGTCCGTACGTACGCACGAGTGACAATATCATTCTTTTGATATTAAAATAATATATAATTGGATGCTATATCATATATAAAGAATCATTATCATGTTATATTTATTATTTACATGAGTTACACATCATTATTATACCCATCAAAATAATAATTTATTGAATAACAATTACACCACAATGTGGAGACGGTAAGCCGTATGTACGCACGTATGGTGACATGTTATTCAAAGGATGGATAGAATACCAAATATGGCTGTACCATATTTATAATAACATTAAAGTATATATAAGATACTGGAGTTATTATTTTAGAATGGTAATAACAAAGAAGGAAGAAGTGGAAGAAGAAAGTAACTTGGAAAAGGGTGGTGAAATCATTACCTCTTCTTCGGGTTCTTCCTTTTGATTTGATCAAAATGGCTCCTTAAGTTGGATTTCAGACTAAAGTAATGCCTCTAGGATGAATTGAGTGAAGTTGAGAGAGTATTTGGGCAGATTTTGGCCGAACCAAACGGCTTTGAAGGTGTGAGTTAATGAGAAGGGAGAGTGCCCTTTTATAAGAGGGGCGAGGGGCACCTTTGGAAAAGCTAGAAATGTTATTTTATAATAAATTTATATTCGGTTTCTAATGACTCAAAAGTGGATTATTTAAAGGTTAAGGTTGGGGTGGGTCGAAAAACACTCATGAAATGGAATTTATATAGGTTTGGGTTACTATATTAACCTTATCTTTAAGTATTAACTCTTAGTTAATTAGTTTCACTTTTACAATGTCTCTTTGTATTTTTATATTATATGGTTAATAAACGTACTATATACATTCAAAAGACCCCCAAGTGGTCCCTTAATGATACACCTATCATGATATAAGTCTCTTGGCTGAAAATTAGATTTTTAGAAATTTAATATCAATTAATAATATAATATATTTTTTAAAAACTCTTTTATGTCAATTTTGACACTATTCAATAATTGATTTTTGTAAAAATCATAACAGAATGATTACTTGGAACAGAGTTAATTAAATCATTCCTAACATGTCATGTTAACCTAGAAAATTATTTTAATTCATTAAAAGTCTCAAATTATATTTATTTGGGTATTTATAGTATCAATTATTTTAATTTTTCACTATTATGGTAATTACTGCATCATCATTGTGTCATGAATAAATAAACTTATTTAACGTCTAAAAATTATAAATAAAATATAATTATGTAGGAAATCCTTTTATATTTCTAATTAATATTTAAAATCTAATTTATCTTATGTATAACCCTATATTAAAAAAATTTTAGTAAATAAACATTGATTTTAACTCTTTTAACTCTTCTTTGAATTAAATAATAATAAATGTCATAATCTAATCCAAGTGGACCTAAATGATAATATTTTATTCCTAAGGGTGTTTTTGGTCGAGATACACTTGTCCAATAGAATTAGGACATCTTTTATGGTAATATTAATATCATTTTTACCCTTAATTACCCTATTTACTTTTAACCGTGGTAAATAAAAGTAAAAAGTTACTATTCACCAAAAATTATTTTCATCTCATTGAACCACATTTTAGTACTTGATTTTAACCGTGTCTCTCGGATTTTAGAAATTCCATTCATATAAGCGGTAAAATTAAGTTTTATGAAAAATTCAGTTTTTTAACTACCACTTAGTGGGTTCACTATTCATCAAAAATTGATGTTTTTCAGAACAATGCCAAAATTTCACCCAAAGCTATAATTGATATTCCGAATTCAAAAATTATGTCTATTTTAAAAAAATCCAAACATATAAGTTTCATTGATTAATTTTTTAATTAATTCCCGTAGTTACAACAAACAGCGTGTTTTTAAGAAACAATATATATCAAAATATTGACAATTGTTTATGTCCAATTTCAAAGTGAAATTAATTATAACGAACACCATTGGATAAAATGGTAAAAATATATTATATTTATAATTTAAAACCAATAAATAATAGAAATTATTACTATAAATTATTTGGATTAAAAAATTTGTTTTTAAGTTTTTTTCACTATTTATAAAAATTGGAAGTTCTCAGAAAAATACCAAAAATTCATCTTAGGATAATTTCGATATTCTGAATCCAAAAATGAAATCCATTTTGAAATATAAAATATATATAATTTCAAAAAGTAGGTATTACTATTCATAACGGCTAGTTTGATTGGTTGTGGTGTGTTAGAACTCGATGTTGCTTACAACACACGCTATCACATTATTCAAAGAGAAGCGTACCGTAGAAGATTGGGATGTTACATTCTCCCCTCCTTCAAATAATTTCGTCCTCGAAATTTCTAGAATACTACCACATGAAAAGACTTGGGTGGTTCTTCATCATAATTTCCTCAGGTTCCCACGTTGCCTCTTCCATCTTATTGTTTTTCCACAAACCTTTTACCAGACGCGTCGTCCGATTTCTCAGCACTTGTTCTCTCATATCAATAATCCTGATGGGCTCTTCGCAATAAGACAGATCGGGTTCCAGTTCTAATTCCTCATAGGTGAGTACATGCATTGGGTCAGGAATGTATTTCCTCAATAGATATACGTGGAACACATCGTGAACTTTGGAGAGACTTGGCGGCATTGCCAATCGGTAAGCTACAGCCCCAATTCGTTCTAGAATTTCGAAAGGTCTGATGTACCTGGGACTCAATGAACCTTTCTTACCAAAATGTATGACTCCCTTCCATGGAGATACATTCAGGAAAACATGATCACCGACATGAAATTACAAATCCTTCCTTCGATTGTCGGCATAGCTCTTCTACCTACTTTGAGCTGCTTTGATATGGTTTTGGATTAACTTAATCTTTTCCATCGTTTCCTGCCCCAGTTCTGGGCTTACAAGTTTTCTTTCACCAACGTCATCCCAACAGGTTGGTGTACGACATCTCTTTCCATATAATGATTCATATAGTTCCATCTGAATACTCGAATGGAAGCTATTGTTATAGGAAAATTCTACCAGAGGTAAATATTGATCCCACATACCCTGAAAGTCAAGTGATCAGGATCTCAACATGTCTTCTAAGGTTTGAATAGTTCGTTCTGATTTTCCATCTGTTTGAGGGTGGTAGGCTATTCTCAAATGAAGTTCAGTATCCAAGGCTTTCTGAAGACTTTTCTAGAATCTTGAAGTAAAATGAGGATCACGATCAAAAACAATCGATAGGGGTACTCCATAAAGTCTCACAACTTCATTAGTATATAGTCCTGCTAGTCATTCAAGTGGTAAATCTTCCCTTATAGCAAGAAAATGTGCTGACTTGGTAAGACGATCAACAATAACCCATATTTCATCGTTCCTTCTAGGAGTCTTTGGTATCCCTCTAACAAAGTCTATCGTAATATTATCCCATTTCCACTCCAGTATGGGAAGAGGTTGCATGACTCCTCCAGGCTGTTGTCTTCCAGCTTTCACTTGTTGACAAACCATACATCTTGACACAAAATCAGAAATCTCCCTCTTCATTTTGTCCCACCAAAAATGTTCCATCAAATCCCTATACATTTTGGTGCTCCCCGGGTGTATAAAGAAATTGGAACTATGAGCATCATCCAGCAATTCCCTTTTTAGATCAGGTATATCGGGAACACAAAGTCTCTTCCTGAATTTCAAAATTCCATCTTCATACACAAAGTCTCTCAATCTCCCATCATTCACAGCATTAATATTTTTTTGAAATTCTTCATCATCGACTGAGAACTCTTAATCCTTTCTAGTAAAGATGGTTTGGCAACCATTTGAAAAAGAATTGATGTTTCACCTTCCCTTGTTATTCTCATGTCCATCTTCACTAGATCCATGAAAATTGGATCCCTTTCAATTCTCATATTGTTCAAAACTCCATGGTCTTTTCTTCTCAAAGCATCTTCCACCTTGTTTTCCTTCCCCGGGAGGTAGTGTATCATGCAATCATAATCCTTGAGTAATTCAAGCCATCTCCTTTGCCTCATGTGGAGTTCTTTTTGTGAGAAAATATACTTCAAACTCTTGTGATCAGTATAAATCTCACATTTTTCACCATAGAGGTAGTGCCTCCATATCTTCAAAGAAAAGATCATAGCTGCTAACTCTAGATCATGAGTAGGATAGTTTTGCTCATGAATTTTCAACTGTCGTGATGCATAGGTAATAACCATATCATTCTGCATAAGGACACAACCAAGTCCTTTCTTCGATGCATCACTATAAATAACGAACCCATCATTCCCTGATGTTAGATTCAATATAGGAGCATTGACTAATCTTCTCTTTAGTTTTTTGAAACATTCTTCACACTCTTTTGTCCAAAAAAAATTTAACCCCTTTACGTGTGAGCTTCGTTAATGGGTTAGCCAATCGGGCAAAATTTTGGACGAAACATCGATAATAACCTGCCAAACCAATAAAATTGTGTACCACAGTTATACTCGTAGGTTCTGGCCATTCTTGGATTGCCTTGGTCTTAGAAGGATCAACATAGATTCCATATTTAGAGACAATATGGCCAACAAAAGAAATCTCCTGAAGCCAGAATTCACACTTGCTAAACTTCCCATATAATTCATGTCTTCTCAGAGTCTTCGGGATAATGCGCAAGTGATTTTCATGATCTTCGTAGCTTTTGGAGTATACCAAGATATCATCAATAAATACGACCAAAAATTCATCAAGATATTCCTTGAAAACTCTATTTATCAGATCCATGAATACATAGGGTGCATTAGTCAATCCAAAAGGCATTACAGTAAACTCGTAATGCCTGTACCAGGTTCGAAATGTTGTCTTCGGAATGTGTTCCTTCTTCACACACAACTGATGGTATCCAGATCGAAGGTCAATCTTTGAAAAGTATTGAACTCCATGCAGTTGGTCAAATAAATCATCAATGCGAGTTAGGGGATACTTGTTCTTTATTTTTATGGCATTGATCTCCCTATAGTTGATACATAACCTCATAGATCCGTCTTTCTTTTTAACAAAAACAACTGGGGCTCCCCATGGAGAAACACTAGGTCGAATAAATCCCTTATTACTCAATTCCACTAGTTGTTTTTTTTAGTTCGACTAATTATACAGTGGCCATTCTATAAGGGGTCTTCGATATAGGCCTTGATCCAGGAATTAAATCAATGGAATACTCAACTTCTCATTTTGGAGGATGTCCAGGTAAATCGTCCGGAAACACATCTACATATTCATTAACAACAGGTACATCCTCTATTTGAACATTACTTTCCTCACCCACTATAATTTCATCCTCTTCCTCCCCAATAATTGATTTTAGTTGAGCTAATGGGGGTGGATCTAGATAAGAATTAGGTGGTGATGATTCTTCTCTAAAGATAAGGTGTTCCTTATCATTATCATAAAAAATCGTAACCTCCTTCTTCTTACAATAAATCTTCGCATCATAGTCTGAAAGACAATCCATACTGAGGATTATATCAAACTCAATCATAGGTATGATGATGAGATCAGCAGATAAGGAACATTTATGTGCTCCAATGGGGACTGATTCACAAAACATTGTTTAAATGATACTTCCCTTTGGAGTTTTAACTGATAACTCCCTTGTTAAATCAAATTGGAAATATATAATTTTCATAGAAAACTGGGAAGATATGAAACAATGCGATGATCCAGAATCAAATAATGCATTTTCTAAACTTGAAGAAACCATTAAATTACCTGCCACCACGTCTTTCGGAGCTTCTACCTCAGCAGTAGTGATAGCATAAGCTTGGCCTTGATCCCTTGGGCTTATCTGAGGTAAGTTCCCCTGATGCTTAAGAAATTCATTTGCATAATTTCCCATCTCCCTGCAATTGTAGCATTGAACATTGGTAGCTTCCTTCTTCCCTTTTCATTCACAAGCTTGGTGGCATTTTTCACCACACTGGTAACAGACACCCATTCCCTTCAAGCAAGTTTCGGGGTGTTTCTTCCCACATTTACCACAGGATGGATATTCAACCTTTCCCTTCTTCCCCTTATTTCCATTCCCAGATTGGTCAGAAGATCTCTTCTTCTCTTGCTTTGCTTTAAAGTCATAAGACTTAGAGAATTTCTTTTCGGTCTTGATAGCACATGAGACAATGTCTTCGTATGATGAAAAGGATTGTGAGACTAATGCTCGATGGAGATATAGTTTTAACCCATCCAAGAAACGATTAATCTTACTTCTGGGTTTACGTATATAATCTCCAGCATACCTTTCTAGCCTTGTAAAGTTAGCCTCATACTTTGTGACATTCTCATCCTCCTTTTGTCTCAGACTTAGAAATTGCCTTTCCATATCTGCTCGATGGTCATGAGGAAAGTATTTTTCTAAAAATAGATCATTAAAATCCCTCCATTCCATATTTGATACTTCATCATCTTCCTTCGTGTTCTGAATCAATGACCACCATTGATCAGCATCTCCAGTGAGGCGTTAAACTTCCATGATAACTTTTTCCCTTTCACTACTCCCCAAAGCTTGAAATATTTTCTCTAGGGAATTTATCCATTGCTCAGTTACTAAGGGATTTGTACTCCCATTGAACGTTGGTGGTTTTTTCCTCATGAATTGATCTAACATTGATCCTCCACACTGCGGATCAGGGTGCTCTATACGGGTAAGGATATTATTCATAACCTGAGTGAGTTGTCCCAGTATGGTGATTATCTGATCGGCACCAGTTGTATCACCAGCTCCATTATAATTATCTTGAGCAGGAGGGAAATCCCTACATGGAGTGTGTGCATTGATTAGGTTTCCATTTCTCCCACTAGGCTCCATTTCTAAACAATGGCATAAACTAGATCAGTTTATGAATCAAAATACATAATTCCATACTTATAAAACACTTAACATAAATTGAACTATTTATGGATAAAATCCATAATCATAAAAATGTTTTCTTTGAGGAAGTATATACTCATAAACCCTTCATAATGATTTGTAAAGAAAATGAGATTTATCCTAAGCATATCCCCCAGGAGTGTCGTAACCAAGAGTTCAACAAGGCCCGTTGTCATGCACCAGTTCTCGTTCGAGTCTAGCTCAAAGCGGTGTTTTCGGGTTTTACCCCTAGGTACATCTGTGCCAGAGCCACCTCTACCTTCTCGCATCCAGATAGGGATGTATTTCTCAGAAAACACACAAAATTTATACAATACCAAAATTCTAGGAAGCTCTTCTATAATAATCCTCAAAGTCCACCTTAGGTCTATGTGCTCTAATCAGAGTTTATCTAAATCTAGCTTCCAAGGTTTGTACTAAACTTCCTCTGATACCAACTGTAATTCCCCGACCCCAGTTACCCAAAGTCGGTGCATTATTACATAACATTGTCATGACCACAAGAAAGATCAAATCTCGAAAGACCGATTGGTTTAGTAGCCTTGGAAACACTAGATATATTCATAAAGTTTTACATTACATCCTAAAGTGAAAAACTACTACAACAACATATTGTCTCCATATTCCACACTATTATCCCCTCATAATATCCCTGCAGGTCATTCATAATTTACTTCTTCACATCCTGGGAAAAATAAAACATAGAAAAGGGGTGAGCTCAAATTCCCAGTAAGGATAACAATATAGCGAAAACATTCATAAACAAGAATAAACATTTAAGGCAATGTATAACTAAAACAAAATCCTTTTAAACTTGAAATTCAACATAGTATGGAAAAAATAAAATAATTCTATTTACTTATTCCCATGGATATTCTACTAATCAAATAATCATATGCAATGTCAATAACCACTTTCATAATTATGGAATGCATAATGCTAGACTATCATAACCACATAGCCAAGGACTCGTGCCAAGACTACAAATAATATTTTGTCAAGGCCTTGTGCCAAGACACTAGTTTTTCTCATGAGACCTACCGATCCATCAAGGATCTATAGCGGGCTCCACTCGTCACATATTAAGTCCAATGCATTCCCATATTAAAAGGTTTAAACATAAAATAAACATTCGTATTAAAACTAGCCTACGAAATGTAAATACTTCATCCATAAACTATGAATGGTATAAAAATAACACATCCACAGTCAAAAATATCACAAAACCTTCAATACAATACAGAAGTTTTGTATTATAATAAATATACTTCAAATAAGCGTAAAATCCATCAAAGGATGTTGACATAGATGAAATCAAAACTCTTTTTAGAGAGATATTTCTTTCTATTTTGAAATCATTTAAGAGTAATATATTTATAAAATAAAAAATTGTATTTGAAAATATTCTTATAATATTTTAAGGGATGCTTCGACAATTTTATAACGGCGTAAAATAGATGCACCCTCCATATAAGTTAAAAAAACATTCTTACCTTAATTCTGTCAAAAAGGTTAAAAAGTAACTTGTTTAGAAAACAATGGAAAGATTCCTTTATAAAACTCTTATAAAAAGTCAAACAATGGTATAAATAACTTTAACCCATATTCCTTTAAATAGTAAAAATGTTTTGAAATACATTTTTAAGAAACATGGATGTGGATGATAAAGAGATCCCAGTAGATTATTACGTATAAACAACCTCGGATAATGAAGAGATTGTGAAATAACACTTACCTTGTACTTTTTCTTGGTTGGGGTAGGTTAACATCCTTTATAATGGTGAAATAATTTTTATTAAATTATACAATAATCATATTCATTAATATGATATCATATATTATCTTTTAACATTGATTTGTTAATAATATCTTAGTATTATCGTTGTTTCGGGTGTTAACTTACTCGTTTTCTTTTAAATATTTTGTTACGTAAGCTGTGTTTGTCATGGATAGGTTGGATATTAATAATATCCAGAATGATTTCAAGTCCTTAGATACTATTATTAATCATCAAATGAGAATTATACTTGAATTGATACGATGGAGAATGAATCTCATCGCGTTCGTGGAGACGGTAGTCCGTACGTACGCACGAGCGACAATATCATTCTTTTGATATTAAAATAATATAAAATTGGATGTTATATCATATATATAGAATAATTATCATGTTATATTTATTATTTACATGAGTTACACATCATTATTATACCCATCCAAATAATAATTTATTGAATAACAATTACACCATGACGTGGTGACGGTAAGCCGTACGTACGCACGTATGGTGACAAGTTATTCAAAGGATGGATAGAATACTGAATATGGTTGTACCATATTTATAATAAAATTACAGTATATATAATATACTGGAGTTATTATTTTATAATGGTAATAACAAAGAAGGAAGAAGTGGAAGAAGAAAGGAACATGGAAAAGGGTGGTGAAATCATTACCTCTTCTTCATGTTCTTCCTTTTGATTTGATCAAAAGGGCTCCTTAAGTTGGCTTTCTGACTAAAGGAAGACTTCTAGGATGAATTGAGGGAAGTTGAGAGAGTATTTGGGAAGATTTTGTCCGAAAAAAAAAGGCTTTGAAGGTGTGATTTAATGTGAAGGGAGAGTGACCTTTTATAAGAGGGGTGAGGGGCACCTTTGGAAAAGCTAGAAATATTATTTTATAATAAATTAATATTCGATTTCTAATGGCTCCAAAGTGTATTCTTTAAAGTTTAAGGTTGATATGGGTCGAAAACCACTCAACCAATGTAATTTAGACAGGTTTGGGTTACTATATTCACCTTATCTTTAAGTATTAACTCTTAGTTAATTAGTTTCACTTTTACAATGTCTCTTTGTATTTTTATATTATATGGTTAATAAAATTACTATATACATCCAATATACCCACAAGTTTTCCATTAATGATACAAATATCATGATATAAGTCTCTTGGCCGAGCCTTATATTTTTTGGAATTTAATATCAATTAATAGTATAATATTTTTTAAAAAAAACTCTTTTATGTCAATTTTGACACTATTCACTAATTGATTTTTTTAAAAATCATAACAGAATTATTACTTCGAAAAAAGTTACTTAAATCATTCCTAACATGTCATATTAACCTAGAAAATTAGTTTAATTCATTAAAAGTCTCAAATTATATTTATTTGGGTATTTATAGTATCAATTATATTAATTTTTCACTATTATGGAAATTACTGCATCATCATTGTGTCATAAATAAATTAACTTATTTTATGTATAAAAATTATAAATAAAATATCATTATGTAGGAAATCTATTTATCTTTCTATTGAATGTTTACAATCGAATTTACCTTATGTATAACCCTATATTAAAAATGTTTTAGTAAATAAACTTTGATTTTAACTCTTTTAACTCTTCTTTGAATTAAATAATAATAAAAGTCCTAATCTAATTCAAGTGGACCTAAATGATAATATTTTATTCCAAATGTTGTTTTTGGTTGATATAAATTTTGTCCAATAGAATTTTGACATGTGTTAGGGTAATATTAATATCATTTGTACCCTTAATTACCCTATTTACTTTTAACCGTGGTAAATAAAAGTAAAAAGTTACTATTCACCAAAAATTATTTTCATCTCATTGAACCACATTTTACTACTTGATATTAACTGTGTCTCTCGGATTTTCGAAATTCCATTCACAGAAGCAGTAAAATTATGTTTTATGAAAAGTTTAGTTTTTTAACTACCACTTAGTGGTTTCACTATTCATTAAAAATTGAAGTTTTTCAGAACGACGTGAAAATTTCACCCTAAGCTATAATTGATATTCCGAATTCAAAAATGATATCTATTTTACGAAATTCCAAACATATAAGTTTCATTGATTAATTTTATAATTAATTCCCGCTATTACAACAAATAGCGTGTTTTTAAGAAACAATATATATCAAAAGATTGACAATTGTTTATGTCCAATTTCAAAGTGAAATTAATTCTAATGAACACCATTGGATAAAATGGTAAAAATATATTCTAATTATAATTTAAAACCACTAAATAATATAATTTATCACTACAAATTATTTTGATTAAAAAAGTTGTTTCTAAGTATTTTTCACTATTCATAAAAATTGGAAGTTCTCAGAAATATACCAAAAATTCAACATAGGATAATTTCGATATTCTGAATCCAAAAATGAAATCTATTTTGAAATATAAAATATATATAATTTCAAAAAGTAGGTATTACTATTCATAACGGCTAGTTTGATTGGTTGTGGTGTGTTAGAACTCGATATTGCGTACAACACACGCTATTACATTATTCAAAGAGAAGCGTACCGTAGAAGCATGGGGTGTTACATCACATGTTTTGTATGTGGTGATTAAAGATCTACTTCATATTGATTGAAGGCTAATGATAAATTCATTTTGGAAATTAAGTGACCATCATTCCAAAGTGCTGGATCATAATATTTTAGAAAAGTTAACCATTAACGAAATGTTTTAAGATGAACTTTGGATGAGGATTTAGAAATTGATTTATTACTTCGCCATATGATGAAAATTGATATAGGAAATGAAGTATATATCATTTAATAATAACCAAAGTATAAGATTTTTCTTATGGAATAGAAACATATCAAGTAATTTTGATTCTTTACATTCTTATAGACTGAAATAATTCATCAACAATATGAAAAGGGTCTTAAAGTAAAAATAATATCTTGTTGAAAAAAATTTGTATGATATCAATGACCTTTTCCCATGCCACTAGTTTATAGATTTTTGTTCAAGAACTTTGTGATTGAAATTTTCTCTATCACTCCCTATAAAAACTTTTTAGATAGATTTCTCTTTTATATCCATGTTTTCACTAATATTGTCCATTTCAAAAGATTAGTTTTGTGGTTACCTTCGCATTTCCATTTCATTATCATTAAGAATATGTGTTATGAAACCTATTTGGGATGTGGGTTTTTAAAATATATTTTTTAAAAATATCAAACCCTCAATTACCAAGATCAATTTTGAATTGCGAGGACACAATTTAATTAAGGTGGAGAGAATGTAACACCCCAAAAATCCTAAAAAATAACTTTTATTCGATAGCGTGTATGACACACAACACCAAGCATGCAAGGGAATACAATATCCTAATAATTTACAATATATTTACTATTTTTAAATAAATTCATGCAGTGATATTTCTTTTAATGCATCCAACACTGAGTTATCTTGTTTTACACATAAGAACATGTTTTACCTAACAATAATATAGTATTAAGATATTATTATTTAATACAATAAGATATAACCTAGACATTAAATTATTATCTATGAATAATATTAAAAAACTTATAAAAATATATGTTTTACACAAATATATGGTTAAATTCATTACTTACAAATTAATTAGAAACGAATATAAAAACCTATTGAAAATAAAGGGAATTTTTTTATAAAAAACTATATTTATTATCACAAATTCATTTTATCCTAATAAATTAAATTAATTAAAATTTGTGAGTGATATTAATTTAATATATCTATATATATATTATTATATTAGATCAATTTTTTTACATTTATTAAATATATTTGATAAACATAAGATAAAAACAAACCCAATATTACACATAAAAATCAATATTTTTATAAAAGTATTTTTTCCACCCTTTAATGAAAAACCTATTTTAAATATATATTTTTGAGATTTTATAAATTTTGTATATAAAAATAAACTCAGTTTTATATAATAATTTCAAAATTTTATTAGGATGAATTTATGGTATTTTTTGTGATGTTTCACCTTTTGATGAATAGTGAAAAATACTGATTTTTAATTGAAAACTACTTATTCATATTATTTATTTATAAGGTTAAATTAAATTTTTTATTGGTATTAATTCTTAATTAGATCAATTTTACATCTATTAATCCAATTTATTTCATTATAATTAATTTCAATTTGAAATTAGATATAAAAACATAGCAAACTTTTCACCGTTTTTACATAAAAAAATGTGTTATCGTCTCGTCTAAGGGATTAATTTCAAATTAATTTCTTTAAATTATATAATTATAATTTGTAAAAATGGATTAAATATTTGGAATAATGATAATTTATACTCTCTAATAAGGTAAAATTAATTTTTTACCAAAAATATTCGTAAAAGTGATTAAGAGAAAAATTAGCTTTATAAAGGAATAAACTTTAAACTTATGGCCAAAATAACCTAGAAAATTGTCCAAATTACATTTAATGTTCATTTTTATAACCTATACTCACGTTGATATAATTTTTACCATTAGTGGAGCAACTTTACGAGGTAAAAACGTGGGTGAAATTACCTTTTCAAAAATTTACAAGAATATCACTCCTCATCCAGTATAAAAAGGCACTCACCCCTACTATTTACTCACTCTTATTAAGCCCTCTTTCTCACCCAAAATATGGTCAAATAAGCTCTGAAAATAAATCCCCTCAACCTATAAGCCTAAAATTGTTCATAAATTCAACCAAAAATGTCTTTTGGTATAAACCAAAATGAGTTACTTGAAAACGAGGTAACATTATTCAACGATCAATACCATTTTATTTTAATCTACACCCCATAAACTCTTATTATTAGGGGATTATATAATAAAATTATTCTCCTAAATATACTGATATTTTTTTATTCTAAGGTTTCAACCTATACTTACACATGCTTCCATATAATGGTCAATGAACTTATCATTCATGTGTATGGAAGACTATCACCTCACAAAAGGATGATTGTTCGTTCTTCCTTTACCACCTCTCATGGTAGGAATTATGATGTAAAAAATTGTTTTTATATGTTAAGTATGATATTTATAATTTATTTATACTTCTTTAAATCTTATATAACACTTAACTTTATGCGTTTTATTTTTTGGGGATAAAATTACTTCATTTGTGGACGTGTGGACTACCACCTCCCCAAAACAATCTGTTTCATTCACGCCATTCATGGAATATATTAGGGATGGTTTAAAATAAAAAAAAATAATAAATATTTGACATAAATATTAAACTATTATTATAATATAAAAATCTATATCTTATTTACTTTTCATCATTTTAATACGACTAAGGGATAGAATTAGTGTTCATGCGTATGTATGACCTACCGTCTCCATGAACGGTGCATTTCATTTCTTATCTCCAAATATAATGGATTTTTATAAATACATATATATTGGATATATATGATATTTAAATCTTGTTTTACATTGTTTATATGATGAAATTATGATCTAATTAATAATAACAACAAGTAATAAGTCAAAACATACTCTAAAAACTAGTCAATTAACACCTGAAATAGTGAAAATAATGAATGATTGTTAACAAACGGGTAATGAGACATTATAAATGATAATATATGATATTATACATATTATTATATTAATTTTATAAGCTGTTAACATTATTAAAACCATTATATATAAGTTTAAAGAATGTTCACCCAAATTGAAACGCAAGGTAAGAGATTCTTGTCACACTTTTCTTTCCATGAGGCATACACCATTTTCACCACATATTTATTTTGTGTGGTTTTTATAATTCCAATATTGTGTTTTATATCATGAATAAATTTATCTTCATGGTATTTAGAGTTTCATTTTAAATTATTTCTTTCATGGGGATTATAATTTAAAAATTAATTTGTAGTAAGTGATTTCATCTCAATTTACATTCCATTGAATCTTATTTGTTGTTATGCACCAATAAACATTAATGTGGTGTATATAATCCCCCTTTATGTTTTGTATCATCATTATCTCATAATTCATGTTATTTTATGTTTCACTTTGAATTATATCACCCAAGGAGTTTATCTTTAAAATTACCATGTGGTAAAAGTAATATTTTAAATCTCACTTTATTTTTTGATTATTTACTTTCTATTGACACAATCACTTTATTATAATCATTTTAATATCCACATTAATTGGTGAGGGATATTTTATTTTACTAAACCATATAACATTTTTAGATATGGTATTTACTTCGATATTTATTTGATTATCAAGGTAAATATTTATAAATCCACATTCTTTATTCAATATATATATTTGATAAGGAATATTGTTTTTTAATTTAATTGATTACTCAATATATGGAATGATATGGAAAACCAGTGATGGGTGGGTCCTAGAATTTATATAGTCCCTCGATGAATCTATAGGTTCTCTTAAGACAAATAATTTGTCCAAATTAAATGGATTTATAAACATAGTTTTAAACCATCATGTGAAAGGCGTTGAAGATATAGATTTTCATGTGCCTTAAACATGAAATCCAATAATTAAGAATTTCCTTTATAGATATTTCAGTTTTCAATGTTATTATCCATGAGGTTTTCATATGATAAAATCTATGGATTCATTTCATTCTCACTACATCTATTATTCCAGTAATACAATTATTGATGCTCAGGTAAACTATACAACCAATGAAAATAAACTCTTTCTAGTTATATTTTCTTTAGAAAAGTTCTTCTCATACTTAGTTTTTTTCAAAGAAATTATTTACATTGATCATGTTGCCCAGAAATATTTACTGAGTAAAGAGGATTCAAAATGAACACTGATGTGGTATATCCTACTACTACAATAATTTTTCATCATCATCAAAGACGTGAAATGGATGAAAAATGTTGTTGTTGATCATCTATATAGACTCCCACTACCCCTCATTAAAGAGGATGATAATATGGAAATCAAAGTTGACTTCCCTAATGAAACTCTTTTCAGCCTAAATATGATGGAACACCCATAGTTTTCTAACATTTCAAGATATCTTTTCATGGGATCCCTATACCAAAAAATATCTTACTATAAAAGGATGATATTTTTATTCAAACCCTCACACTACTACTGAGATGAGATGCTACTTTTTAAGTTCTATGATGATGGCCAAATACGGCGCTGCATCCCAAAGGATGAGATCCAAAGTGTTTTGTACATGTTTTATACATAATCAACTATATGGGATCATGGAACTGAACATATAGTATCCAAAATCATAAAAATTTGACTCTTTTGCACCACACTTCATAAATATGTATGAAATGTTTGAAAAATCTATGATCAGTGCCAAAGAAATGGAACCATCTGGAATAATAATGAAATGAACCAAAACCTGATCATGGAGGTCCAAATATTAGAGGTATGGGGGTATATTTTATGAGTCCATTCCATAATTCACATGTTAAATTTTATATCTTAGTTCTCTTTTACTATGTCTCAAAATGGGTAGAAGAAAAAACAACCATTCATGACACGAAAAAATTTGTCATGAACATTTTAAGGAAAAACATATTTTCTAGGTTCAAATTTTCGCATTTACTCATAAGTGATAGAGGAAATCACTTTTCCAATAATGATTTCAATGTCATATTGGGGATGTATGAAATCCGATATAACACAGGAATTCCCTACCACCAAAAAAGAAGCGGTAAAGTTTAATTGTTAAATGGGTAAATCAAACAAATCCTAGAGAAGAATGTAAACAAAACCTAGAATAACTGGAGCCACAGGTTCGATGATTCAATTCGGGCATATTGTAATGCGTATAAAAAACATATTGGAACCAATCCATTCTTATTAGTGTATGGAAATCCTTTCCATTTTCTAGTAGAACTAGAGCATTGCACATTTTGGGAAATTAAGAAGTAGAATCCGGACTCCCAAAAGGACGGGGAAGTTAGGATGATGCAATTGGATGAGTTGGAAGAAATAATAAAGGATTACTATGATAATTCCAAGATTTATAAATAAAAAAACAAGAAGTGGAATGATCAGTTAATATCATGATGATTTTTTGTACTAATAAATAAGGTCTTGTTATTTAATACATGTTTGAAGTTGTTCCCTAGATAGTTCAAATTTGGATTGTCAAGACCCTTTGTGTTCATAAAAGTATTCCCCTATGGGACCACAAAGATTCAGAAAAGAGGAGAACCACCCTTCAAATTTATGGGAAAAATATTGAATACATATCAAGAACCATTCCAAGAAGGGTGTTTCATTATGCTAATATTTGTCTGAGCACCACTGAGTCAAGATCTCAATGTTAAAAGAAGCATTGAATGGGAGGAAACCCAAGATAAGTTAACCTACACTAGAATAATTTATAGTTGAGTTAGGAAATATGAGGGCATGATACAATCAAAGAATATAGGTCTGTGGACAAAATTGTGAAAATCTTAATTTATACGTCGTGTAATCCAATACATGAGGTGTGTGATTCACCACCCAAAAATCAATTACATGCTTTAAACATCATTTAATATTACACAGCATGAAATTTCATGACACATAAATGTTATAATCCTTGGGATTATGATTCTTAAACCCTCTCTGAACCCCTCCTCTTTCGTTACTCTCACCTGCACACACCCCACACCGCAGGCGCTCCCTTTTCCTCAACTCACCCTCACCACACCATACTCCTCCATATTCCTCACCAAAATCTCATTCTTCCTCTCTATCCCCTTCAGGACATTGTACCTAAGATGGAATGCATGAAGATAGTGTAGACTCCCCCTGATGATACTGCACTCATGCGTGAGGATCCACCTCTTGTCAAGTGTTGAAGGTTCTTCACACCTTCAACACCCATACATCATCATCCTCCTGCTCCTCTTTTGCCTCTATAACTCATTCATCCACTGATGAGTCCACTCGACCTCTAGTGGGTTGTAGGATGTGGAGTGCCCCCACCTCCATCCCATCCTTCATTTTTAATACCCCAAGAACCAGTCCGCACTGTTTTGTTTGGATGAAAATCCCATGCAGACCAAAAAAATGTTGTTTATAGCTATCCTCACCCAACTATACATTATCTAAGAGGTCCTCCACATCCTTGACCTTTTACACATCCCTCCCTTCATCAATGTTCAAGAGGATAACTTTAGGGAGCTATTCTTTGAGTTCTTAGCCACATTCAAGTTGGATATCAACAACATCCAATTTTGGATAGGTTCAGACCACATTCACTCTCATTCAATAAGTTTGGCATCGAGATCAGTCTTTATTCTGCTATCTTCAACACTCCTAAGTATTTATGACCCTAAATATTTAGCCGGGAAATTCAGATATAGCCCGAATATAGAGGATGATTTCCCAGGACCCTCAAATAATCCATGATCCTCAGATTATGAAATACATAGACGATAGGTCCTGTTATGTCGATTATTCATAAGTTATTTACCCATGATTAGTTCACTCATGATGAGGCTCAGTGAAGAATCAACTAGTTTTACATCCTCATCTTTTCCACTATCATGGATGACCTTGCTGTCAAAATGGAGTCACCGTTTGCATTTTATTTCAGGGAACATGACCAACAGACACAAGGCACATTGATCAGTGGGTCTATAATCACTAATAATTTCTGAAATCCTGGAATATTTGATGTCGCCCTTCACCTAACCTATCTCAGACTGATGAATTTGACCAACTTCTTTATGCTTCACAAACTAGAACTATTGAGTAAGTACAATGACATCTATCTATGGGAACCAGTATGAATCGAGGGGTCATAAGTGGTTCTAGGAGACCATGTAGCTAACCTTACACCTAATCCTTCCACCTCAAATCCATCCTCCACCATACCACCTCTATCTCTTCTCATCCATCCACTACCACCATTCCCACAACTATTCCCACCCATTCCACCACCCATATCTCTTCTCCATCCACCACTACTATACATAAACCTTCTCCCACCCAATCCAACCCTACTGACTTCTGGATATCAAACCAATACATTATAGAGAACCTTCACAAGATATGTCATCATCTAGGCATCCCATTCAATTTCCCACCCTCATTTACCATGCCTCCCTCCCCACCATCCATTGCAGTCACACACCCTCCACCTCTAGTAGGCCATTTATCCTCCCCCATTTCTTCCCCATTGATAACCCCGACCGGCCTACCCTCTGAGCAGATAGACCCTTTTCCCCAACAGGAGTTTCTACCAGAGCAGGACCGGTGAGGAAAGGGATAATATCCTCCATCATATTTTGACGTATTTCTCATCATTCCTACTGCCAAATCCATGGTCAATATCAGGATTGGTACCTTCCCTATTCCTCTCACTAAGATAGCTTCCAACCCCATGACACCCACTATAGTAGTTGACCATCCAACACTTTTCTCCATTACTGATCTTGACTAGTCATATTAGCTGTAGACACCCTCTATTTGAGATAGGGAAGTATATGAGAAGCTTTAAGATTTTTATTATTCTTACTACCCCACCCATTTTTGTACTCTTCTTGGGTGTTCACTTTTTTGTATTGGTAATCCATTTATATGATCTATCACAGCTATATATATATATATGGGATACCCTTTTTGATTCAATGATATTTAACTTTTTTTCAATTAATTACTATATTATATTAGTAATGTCTATCTCTTTTTCCTCTTCCATTATCATCAATGCAGCTATTATGCCACCATCTCCCATTGTACTTTGAATTACTCACCATCTGACTGATGTCAAGTGCCATCTTGTGGAGCTATCACTAGAGATCCATGCTTAGTAGAGGTCCCCACCACACCAGGAATGGATTCTTTTCTTACGAAATGAGATTCATGCTCAGTACACACCAAATGTGATCAATCTAACCAAGTATTCATGTGATCTCAAAGAAATTCCCACCAATTAATATAGGCAGCATAGGTCTTCTAACTATATGGAAGACACTTTATGATATTTTTTATACCATTCTAGATGATGATGTATTTATTATTACTTTATAGCAGGAAACCCATATCAGATTTTTTTTGTTTGTTTTTATTTTTGTACTTATGATTTCTGTTTTCATTTCAATAACATTGTTTTCATAGGCTATTATTTAACATCATTGTACCCACAATCTTCAAATATCTGACCTGCTTTCCATTCCAATTCATTTTGTTCACCTACTTATTTTACAACAATAATACTATTTAAATCATGTGTACTAATGTTTTATCTAGTTTAGTATTTTCCCTTATAACAAATTATGCTGGAAGAAAAAAAATTGCTACCAACATTCACTAGGTTCCACATGGTATGACACTCATTACAGGGAGATCTTGATTCCCTAAATTCATATTCAAGTTTCCAATTTATTTCATTTATTCTATATTTTTGATATCTCTCCCAAAATTCATTTTAGGATAGTATGTACATTAAATCATTTTAAATGTGGGGGATTATTTGTTGAAATTTCTTATTGATACACTTGGATTACTGGTTTTTTCATTTATATAGGAGTCATTTTTCATTAAAAACATGGTTTAAACCTGAAAATAATTTTATAGATTTAAATAAAATACAAAGTTAAGTTGAAAATTGTTTAAATCTGTGTCTTTCTCCTATTTGGATTTTTATAATGATTGCTAAGTTTAGTAATTTAATTCTAATTACAGATTTTTTAAATTGTTATTGATTGAATTATTACTTTATTTTTTACCATGAGTGATTTCTAGTTTTTCTTGTATACTCACATTCCTAAGAGGATTCTAAGCCCATAATTTCAAATTCTTCTCTAATAATATTTCTTGAGAGACACCTGGGGAAAGTAAAACTAGTAGAACTTGTATTTGGCCTTATTGAGGTTATGATTGAACGAATACAATTTTAATATGATTGAGGGAATATTTTTCGAGCCACATTTCTTGAGACCCAACATACATTTTTCATTTTTTTAGCCCATAGTTTCCATGAATGTATTATTTTGGATGAAACTATCCAAAGTCAGTTATACCTTCCTACCTTACTATTGTATCGTAGTTTATTATCCTTTCAGCAAGTGTGGACAAATTTTTAACCGGTGAAGACATGATGTATTGATTGAGGAGATATATTATGGTACCTATACCAAACTTATATGATGTGATCCATGATTCCTTTTAGAATTTATGCATACCCTATTCCCATTAAAGAAAAAGAAAAATATTTCAGGTAGTTTATTAGTAAGGTCCAAAATAACTATTTCAAGAATGATGGATCCTCTGATGGATCATATGTGGTTAGAGGATTGATGTGACATCTAGCCTAAACATGAATTTCAAAAAATAAAAATAAATAACAAAAAAATAAAAAGAAATTATCATGGTACATTTATGATTTATACTTGATATTCTCCTCGATCTACTTGAGATTCTTAGATAATGGAGACTATATGATCCATAAGGATCCATTACAATGAACTATTTAGGTTTATCATGCATTATACTTTAGATATTACCCTCCTTTTGAGCTTTATTTTCACTTTCTACTCACCATCCTCAGCTTCAGAGTCATTTGAACCCTTTTTTGTTGAATCCCTTGTGATTATATTTTTATTTTTCTTTACAAAGATGAGTTGATAAAACCAATGCAAGATTATGGTTAATAACATGTATTCTGGGTATAAGCACAACTTTAGTTACATTTTATCTAGATTTATGAGAGAAAATTCATTATGAGGTAAATTTCAAAATGGGTATACAATTTAAGGAACAATTTTGAGATTTTAATTAAAATATTATGAATTTGAATAAAGAACCAAAATAGGTGGCATGAATTATTTTATCTATAGGATTAATTTTTGAGGACTAACTTTTTCTACTTACACTTTGTTTTATTTTACTTGTTTTAATGCATGTTTCATGTTATAAAAATTGTTTCTCTTGGAATCCCTATTGAGATTATTTTCTCTTAAGGATAAATAATTGTTCATGTGTGGGGGAATTTTATACGATGAAATTTTATATACATTTTGGATTCATTTAGTTAATTATTATTCATGTTTTATTCAATAATGAATTAGGTATGTGTTGATTATTACATAGAATAGGTTTCCAAGATCCCAAAGGATAAGTTGTCAAAACTAGACAAGTAACATTTGAAGGCTACCTCGTAATTAAATTTCAATTGTGTGATGAAGCATGTAGTGAGCTTCCATTACTTGTTGTGAAATAATTTTCTTCTAAAAAACAAAATATTTAGGCCTAGATTGATTCTAGGTCCAAAATACATAGAGGAAAACTTAGATTTAGATTACATGATGTAAATTCCCATATATTTACTTACAGGACATTGAAAATCATATATAACACTTATGGGGTTTTATTTTTCGCTATTTTTATTATTTCCCTTAGATTCTCTCCTAACTAAACTTTGGACAAATCATTTTACGATTTTTATTAAATCCATGTTTTGATAATAAACCTATAATAATTATTCACTTCATTTGTCATCTTTTACAATTATAGAATTTGTTTTTTCATTGCCATTTCCACTTGATGGTGGTCTATTCCCATGTTATTGCTTATTTAATATTTAGAGTATGTTTTTGATATATTTATTACTTGTTTTAATTTAAAACTACTTGATTATTGAACCCTCGATTTCAAACTATCATATTTCAACTGTTTCACTAGTCTGCTCAGCATGTTTGAAATTATTTATTTGATCTAGTTTAATACCTTCATGAGTAAATAAACTGATTACGGTTAGGTTTGAGAATAGGTTTTTTTAGAACTTAATAAATCTCTAAATAAAAACTTTGGTAACCCTAGGTCTAGTAATAAGGTTAATAATAACTCTTTATTCAATTATTTAAGGAAACCCTGACTAAGGTGATTTTAAATGGATTAACCTTAACTAATTGGGGTTGACAAGGATATAACCATTATCATCGAAATTTTTCTTCTATATAAGATGGTCATAATGCATCTAGGTTTTTATCTATATTCGGACCAAGTAATTTTTTCACATTAGATATATTTAGTTGGTTTGACCATAACCAACTAGTGTTCTATGCATCGCTTCATAGCCTAAGCCTTAGGATAATCCCAAGTTAGTATTGAGATTATCCATTTTACCTAATACCTGAAATTGACCTCTATACATATATTTTTCCAAAACCATGAACCAAAATTGATGGAATTAGTTAAATACTTGTCCAAATTCAACTTGTGAGGACTCTTACTCAAAGGTTTCTAAGTCACTGGTTCATTACCTATCAATCTTTCCCCATGGGTTCGACCCCGCACACTACTATACTATGCCATTATAGAAAGTGTAGTTTTGGATATAAATAAATTCTAATATAATCACCATCTCTGTGAATTAAACTATGAATGAAGGTGAATTAACCCCTATTAGTGGAAATCATAGGGGATTACCTCAATATTAAATTTCATGTAGAATCTTCTGACACGTCCCAAAATTCCAACCAATAATAAGAGGTTAAACTTCACAATGGTCACAAAGTATTGGTCCCCTCTAACCATTTAGATATATATATATATATAATAAAAACTATACATATGATCAGTATTTTAATCAATATAAAGCCTCATACTTTATGAACATCGAAAATGAGTTAATAACTACAATTTAATCACTGGTGGGTGAAATCACTATCACAATACCTGAAGTCTCTACAAATGAATACATTAATTATACCAAGTAGATAATCATATAATTAAGAAATTAAAATCATGATAATTATATGGATAATCTATTTTATCCCTACATCAACGGTAGGCCCATGATTTAGGGTCTCTTTAAAAGTTTTAATTTTCATCAAGACAGTGTACATTGAGAAAAGAGAAAGAAAAATTTATCATTGTGACCCTAACCCAAAATCCACCCAAGACTATTAAGAAACTTATAGTTGAATAGGAACATGAAAAATTAATGTAGGATATAAAAAAACATCAGTTCATCAAAACAAGACACTGTCGAGTATGCAACCCATACACCAATTTCAAATAAGTTTAAGAACAACTTTTGAAAAATGATCCAACTCTCTAGGAAAGAACTAATTGTTCAAAAATACATGTAAAATAGGATGCATGAAACAATATCCTATACATCTAACTATTTCTTGCATAGAGAACTATAATATACCTATCTTGAAATATCACCCAATTCTAGTCCAAGCAATCAATCCAAGGTACACACAAATAAATATAGAAACATCGCAAGTCAAAAAACATGAGGCTATTAATTCTTGATTAGGTATAATTAAGGAAATTAATTCTTTGATATATCCAAAACATAATCCATGCCCTGGATGGGTTTACTTGATTCCATCACCACTGAGATTTGGTAACCTTAACATCTCCATTTTAATGGTATAAGAAGAATAGAATAAATATCTTACTCATTTCAATTCTTGGTGTGGCCTAATAATGGTAATATCTGTTCAATAGATGTTATTTAAACTAAAATTATTTGTTCAAAAATTATAAGGATCGTATTTTTATAGTATAGAAACATTGAATCTTGATCAATATCTTATTGAGAAGACCACTATCAGAAGTTATTATACTAGTTCAATTTGATGTTGAGGGAAAAAAATATTTGTGATATATTTAATTATAATAAAGGAGAATATGAGAGTGTCTCTAATTTCATCACCCAATGGAAGGGTTTAACATATTCCATGGAGATACAATTTTCCGAGGATATACTTCTAGAAATTTATATAGAAAACCTTTAATATGAGTTAGTTATAATTTTAATCGCAGTAAAATACCAGAGGACTCTAGTAATTCAATTATATATTAAAATTATCTAAATGATTATTTCATAAAAATAAGAAAAATAAACTTATGGAACTGCTACAACAAGACAGAAATAGTGGGAAATCTTAACTAACTACCATTATATTTAATAAGATGGTGGCACCATCCTTGGATCACAAACAAGTTAGTTTTTATATGGCACCACCACCTAGACCTAAACCTAAATAACAATAATACACACTCCCCAAATCTAATATATAAAATTCCAGAGGGGAAAAAGGAATAATAAATTTGAGTCCAATAAGAATAATGTATATTTATTCCTACTTAAGTAGGTTTCAAGTTAATTTTTATCACCCCTATATTATTATATTATCATACTACCCGGGATTAGAAATCCCAATAAGGTGGATCTCAATGATCACCCTAATTACTACCATTAACATCATATATTAGGGCATACAATTTAGTATTTCTTCAAATTCAAGTACATAATAAAAAAATAATGGATGATAGTGAATTAATGTTGGATCACCCAAAGAAACACATAACCCATATAGTCGTCATTCTCCCTAAAGAAAAAGGATAATAATAAGAAATTCAAAAAACAATGCATGAAAGTTTGATTACTAGGTTATTCAAAAATTATTCAATCATGTGTAAGAAATTTAACACCAGAAGATAATGATCATATATTTTATTTCTTTTAGAGCACAATTTGTTATATATATTATAATGAATGCAACATAGAATATTATGAAATGTAGAATGATATATAATCGTTAAAATGTAGTTATATAATTTACATGTAATAATTATATGTAATTTAATTATTAAATATGTTTATAAATAAATATAAAGTTCATTATAAATATTAACTCATTGATAAAAAAATTAATATAGTTAAGTAACTAATAAGACCGATTTATGTTTTAAAATGTAACCCTTCCAAATTTGGGTTTTATATACATTTTATGATGATACTAAATATATTACTAATAAAATATATTTTTGATATGAATAGTATGTTAACAGTAAATTTTATAATTAATTAATAGAAAATAAGAATAAGAATATTTAATATTTTTAACAAATTATTTTCCTGAGAAACAAATTTTCATTATTTTTTTATGATTTATTTAAAAGCCAAGTTATAAACTTTTTTAATTTTAATTTGACCAAAATAACATCATTTTTCTATTTATAATAACAATTTTATATTAAGACTAATTTTTTAGTTTTCTCTAAAAACATTGTTTTTTAGTTGAATAATAAAACGCATTGTTATTTCTAAAACTATCACTTTTATGAAATTATCATAATAAAAAATAGAATAAATGTTTTTGAAAACTAAATTCTATAATATATATATATATATATGTAAAATAAATTATTTAAAATCACTATTTCTTATTTATAAATCCCATGTATATAGTTTTGGAAGTATAAGTTATATTTTACTATAAAAACTGATTTATTCACTCACATTAAAAAACTAGTTTTCAACAATTTTAGAAATTAAACACAAAAATGGGTTTCATATACTATATCATCAAGTTATTATGATTTAATATAATCAATTTATTTTTTTTTCATAAAATTATGATTACTAAGAATAAAGTTAATGATTGTGAAAATAATAAAATATTTATTTTTAAAAAATTGTTTTATTAATATTATAGAAATTATATATAATAAAATTAATTAATATATTATAAAAATTGAAATTAATATAATTTTAAATAATATATTCAAATAAATTATCACTCGTTAAATTATTAATCAATACTAAATAATATCAACACATAATGGTGAAAATATAATTCTTCCACAAAACAATTTTTCTACTATAAAATGTTTTAATTTAAAATTTAATACAATATTAATTATAAATTTAATTACATTAAATTGAGATTAAATTTAGGTCAATAAAATTAAAATTTTATAAGAGTAGTTAATTTATATATTTAGTAAACCAAAATTTACTTGGGTAAAAACTAGTTACCCTGATAAAACCAAAAAAAAGGTAAAATTAAAAAATATAAGATCAAGTGATTTTAAAAGTATTTAAAAAATATGTAGAAATAATTTTTTAAGGCTTTAAAAAATAAATCTAACACAAAAATCCATTTTTTCTAACTTCTGGAACTATGGACCCTTAAATAGTATCATTCCATTATTGAAAAACAATGGGTGTTCACAAAAGTTCCCTTTACTTCACTTATAAAATGGAATAATTCCACCCCTTTATGACAATCCATGAAATTATCTATAATTTTACAATATATATATATATATATATACTTTAAATAAATCTAATGTGTTAGTTATCATTCTCTACATGCATCACCAAATGAAGATGAACCACATCATCTTTTATTAAAATTAATATAACCATTGTAAAGTTACTGTAGGATTGGTAGGTTTAAATAAGGGTAAAGTTGTTAAAAAAAATATAGAAATTATAATAATTTCAATGTAATAATAAAATTAAATTTTTATATTTAAATGGTTAATAAATCCTTTTATGCGTAAAATATATTTTTTATAAACAAAATCATTTTTATATGAAATTAATTTTATTATGTTATGGTTAAAAAAATATTTCATTTTTTAATAATATATACAATACAATACATTAAAATACATCTAATATTTCTCACTAATCAAGTAATAAATAAATTTAATTCTAGAAAAAAATCTTAAAAAAATTAGGCGTCCATATATTATTATTTTTAAAACATTAAATGAATTTTATAAAAATAATTTAAATTGATCACTTTTAAATGATGAAATTAATATTATGTTTAAAATTAAATTAAAATAAATTAACACTATGTATAAATTTATGTTAAAATATATTAATAACACATAAGGATTAAAATGTCATTTTCTATAAAGCTTATTATTCTACACATTATAAGTTTTAATTTAAAAGTTAATATCCTAATATTTAGAAGTTTAATTAGGTTAAATATATCCCAAATAATGATTAGTCACATTAAAATTTAAAAAGAAGTTTTGTATTATATTTTTATTAGAAAAATAATAACCATGATAAATTTTAAAACAATACTAATAATGGTAAAAATGGGTAAATATAGTGTCTCGAATTTTTAATAATTTGAAGGTCACTTACACATTAGAGAATAAATTTATAGGTTTAAATGTTATATTCTCATTTCTCAACTAACATTTATTCACCTAACTTGCATAACCCACATAATACCCATTTGATACCATTCTTACCCCTACCTAACTTTAGTTTCCATGAAAAGCCCTCTTTTTCACCTACAAAAAGTGGATCACTCCCACCAATTATATCATTATTATACACCCACAATGTTTTTACCATGAATTTCCCTTCCCTATCCCTCTAAAATACCTCCCAATGAGTTAGTTTGGTCATAATGATTCCTTACCAATCTTTAAGAAGCTACTTAGAAATTTATGGCTTATCCTCCTCCTCTTTTTGATTGAATTGATTATTTTAAGATAAACCCTTTGAGTTTCAATTGATTATAATTTAATTTTACTATAATCAACCCTTTACTATCCAAATGATTCACTATTTATTAGATACCACCCTTCTCTCTCATTAATATAATTTTATAAACCTTTTTGTATAGACATTATGATTACAAAATCACTCCTTGATTTTACATTCCATACTTTCATGTTCTGAAAACCAACCCCTATTTCATTAAAGAGTTTTCACATAGATATTGTTATATTTGATTTTTGGGATGAAAACCACATTCATGAATCAGGGTATTGAAATTGTAAAAGACATTCTTATGTTATATGATCAATGTGAAACATATAATGATAAACATATGAAGGGTGCACCCTGACAATGCTCAAATTAATTGGGTAAAGAATTAATCTCTAGACATGACATGTTAATGATACCTTGGTAGCATGAATTTTTCATTTTTTATGATAACTTTTTTGAATAAAATTTTTAATATGATTTTTGGACATCATAGTGCTAAAATTTGGTGATATTCTTATGAATATCTTATGTTTATATTATAGCCACATTACCATGGTATGCATCATATACATAATATCATGTTATGACTAATGTTCTTACAATCATGTTATGGATATTTTTTCAATTCACGATATTAGAATATTCCTCTAATTTTACCCTTGATTTTCATTTATTATTCTTTTTCATTATTCATACCTTATTTGGATTTATGATCACCTATTTATTTTAACGAATGTCCCTAGGAAATATTATGAAGTGAGGTGATCTAGGATGGTATAATAAAGAGTATTTTCAAGATAGTTAAAATTTGTTTATGGTTTCTTATATAATACATGTATTATTTTCTTAGTTTCAAAGGCAAAAAACACCAAAAGTTTATATTGAAATTATCATTATATTAATTTTTTTAATAAATTATTTTTAAAACTATGTATGAAATTTTGGGTCATTAAAGTTTTTATCAAAAAATTGTTTAGTTTTTTTGGAAATTAATCTTAGAAAACCTTGGTGAAAATTATATGGATAAGTCTAATTAAATGAAAAAAAACTTAAATTTTGGTAATATATAGAGTCGGTGGATTCCTGAGAATATATATCCATGTTTGGATACTAAAATTTGATTTTATTGTGGAACAGATCAACATAGGTATAATCAATCTGAAAAAAGCTAGTTTATCATTGAATCAATATTCACTCTTGTTTATGATGAGTGGGTTGAATAACTCACACCTAGATAGACATACTTGTGTAATATGTTGTGGTTATCATATTTATTTTTGTAAAACATTATAAATGATATGAAAATAAAGTAATTATTTCTCATTATATGTAAGAAATGATTTAATTACATGATCACTGAATAAAAATATTATAAAATCATTAGAGATAAAATTAATTTTAGATTTTATAATTATAATTACAAGTAGGAATTTTCACACTTATTTTTTTTAGAAAAAATGGAAGGAAATAGAAGGATTCATAATAGATGAAATGGGAAATACGATAAAAGATTTCATCATATGATGGAAGATGAAGTTGAAAAACCTCATGATTATGTTAAATCAACTATATCAAGTTATAAATAATAACAAGCATCATTTAAAGAATCCATCTTCACCAAATAAGAAACTTCTATTCATTGAATCTTTCATGCATCAATGACCACCTATCTTTAGTGGATTCTCTAACCCATTGATTGAAGAATAAGTGTTAAATTTATTAGAAAATAAATTTAATGTGATCCATTTTTATGAGAAAGATATGGTTTTCTTGTCTGAGTACCTCTTAGTGGGAAAGTTGAACAATGGTGTAAATTGATCATGAACACTGTGATAAAGGATGAATTCGAAGCTATAGAGTGATAAGTATTGAGAGCTAGTATTTTCATACATTGATATTAAATATTTTTAGATTAATATTAAATACATTACTAAAACACACACCTTAGGACTATAAAAGTTTAGTGTCTTTGTAGAATAGGTATAAAATCATATAATTTGGTGAAGGATCATAAAATTTCTCTTAAATATCATCCCCTTCAATACTCATCAAAAACATACCTTATTTAAAATATTTTTTATAACCTGTGTAAAGGAAAGATAAGAAAGGGTGATCTTAAATGCTTAGTAAGGGTAAACAAGGGATATATGTAGGAATAACATAAGGAAAATGGTATGAAAACATGAGCATAAAATTTTAAAAATTGTACCCTATATATTAAATATCATAATCTTGATTCATGGCATAAATATTGGTAGTTCATAAAAAATAAATCAGAAGAAAATCAATAACCATGAGCCATGAGAGAATAACATTGGTATAATATGTATAATTATGATATTTAACATAATATTGTAACATTTTCAACACATATAAATAGAAATGGTTTCACTCTTTATGTTAAGAACATGAAATCAGGGAATTACATAAACTTATGAACATGAAACCCAGTCTACGCAAAACATTATGGACATAAATGAAAGGTCCATGCATACCACTTTGAACATGTAATAAGTTTTTCACATAACATTTTGAAAATGCAATCATGCTCATGCATAACATTATGAACATGAAATATAGGTCCGCACATAACATTGTGAACATGTAATTAGGTTAACATATAACATTGTGAACATATAATCAAGTTCATAGATAACATTATTTACATGAAAGATAGGTCCACACATAACATTGTAAACATGTAATAAGGTTCATGCATAACATTATTAGAATTAATTAGGTTCATGCATAACATTATGGACATGAATGAAATGTCCATGCAAGACATTGTGAACATGTAATCAATTTCAAAAATAAAATATTTACTCGTGAGTTATCCATATTTAACCAATGAATTAGAGGGAGATATAGGTCCCACAAATCACATAATGAAAATCATATGCATGTGTTCCAAAAGATGGTAAAACATTCATCATATCATAACCCGTGAAATGAAATGCATTTCATAAGAATTTTATTATATCATAACCTATGAAAAAGAGAAAAGTTTCATAATCAATTCATCATTTCATCATAGCATAACCTATGAAAAAATAAGTGGGTTTCATGAGTATTTTAGCATGCTATAACATGTGGAAGATAAATATGTTTCATAAAAATATTTTCATGATAATCCATTTAGACAAAGAAAAAAATTTCATCCTTGGTTAATATCCCCAGAAAAGCATAAGTTATATCAAATGTTATCATCTAATATGAAAAAATGATTTTTAAAGATCACTTAGAACATTTCATAAGGAAATAAAATTTTCTTTGAAAATCACCTATTAAAACTAAAAACGCATTAAACATCGTGAAAATCATTTTACTTGAAAATAAAATAGAAAAATTATAAAATAATCTTCTATGAAAATAATGGTCATGATGGTGGAAAACTCTATTCATGTCATACACATAAAAACATGATTCCTTTCAGATTTTTAGTATAATCTAAACAAACATTGTTTAGAAAATGGAATTAAGATTCTTTTTAAAACATTTTCTAATAAGAAAAAAATGGGTAAAAATTTATTTAATAAATTATTTTAATAATGTTAAAAATTGAAAAAAAATGAATTTTTTTAGAAAACATGGTTTCGAAAGAAAAAGGATTTTTCAGCCGAAGAGATAAATAAATTCATATTTTATTAAAAACATTTTCTTAATTTTTTATCAAAGGGCTAAAAATAGTAATATTACTTGGAAATATCGAGAATATCCAAAGAAGAATAAAATTATTGTTAATTATTGACAATTAGAACATAACATTTCAATATTTAAGACTCAATCATAAACAATCATGATAAATAATAAGATTGTAACATAAAATTTTTACCACATAGGTAACTTTGAAATGAAATCCCTACAAAAGAATATCATTAAAGGAAACTTAAAATATTAAGGATAAATAAATTCATGATATTAGTCATCATAGGGGATGTATATACACCTACCCAAATATATTTTTTGTTGTTTTTATATAAAACCACTTCAAGGGAAAAGTTGGAAATGTGCATAACTGATTACACCTTAAAAAATCAAAATTCAAAAGAAGGGCCCAAATTAAACATTCCAAAACTAATAGAACCACCGTTGGAACCAAATCCCACAAATAAAACTAACACCCAAGAAATGCATTGATGTCGTCATCATCACAACACTTTCATCATCACCATGCCATCGCCATCCATTCCAAATGTTGATCCATCACCTCCCGATTAACCACATCTTCGATGAGAAAAAACCACCAAAGATCATCCCACCACAATTTCCATCACAGAAATAAACTCACTTCATCATTGTTAAAACCTTGTCGTTACCACACCAGAAAATTTTTAGAACATATAAAAATCAATCAAAAAAACACAAAACATATTAAACATGATTGAGTGGATTCAGATTCATCATCATAGAGGACAAAATTGAAACATGTAATCATCATCACTTGAACACCACATGTGTTGGATGTCAGAAAAATGGAAAAGGGAAAAAAATGATGATGATGAACCGCCTTGAACCCCAATGACCCCTCAAATATCACATCCAAAAGATTCCTAAAAACCACACCTCTAGACCAACTGGTATAGGATTGGTGGAATTATGAATCTAGGGTAGATTATAAGGGTCGATACATCAACAATGATTCATGATCGAATCGGGGAGCCAAACCAAATGAAGAATCTTGAAATGAAACTGTGATTCATTGCGAACAACAAACCAAAAACATTAATGTAGCCCGAATTGAATCTATAAAAGAGCGTACCCCCCCCCCTAGAACACCATTAGTTGATTGAACCACACATCCCAAATCCCTTATGAAACCACTTCTGTAAACCAACTGTGATAGAAATTCCACAATTGAAAGTCAGAGTAGTGAAAATCTAGAATGACCAAAATGTAGAATCACTTCCATAATTGAGCCTCCAACCTGGGCTAAGGAATCCAGCACCTTGGGAAATCATACCTAAAACAAAAAAATATGATAAAATCACCTGTAAGAAAACACCGAGAGAGTATGAGACCGTAATAGAAGAAAAAAGCGGGGAGACGAAACCGAAGAAGTGGTGCGCCAGCCACTCCCCACTGAGACACCACCAAGGAACCCTAGAAGAGATCATAGAGGGTGATAATCCACTAAAATTACCTATATATATGGTCTAATAAAATCATTCCTTGGAAAATAATATAGGTTTATAACATAACATGTGTATCAAAGAAGGAGAAATAATACAAAAATCCTTTACCGCTTTGGTAACTTTTAAACCATAAAATCTATGAAAGAGAGATATTAAAATTGATATGTAAATCCCCATAATTTTTCTGACAAAAATCATTAAATACATTCATGGGTATTATATAAACCAAATAAAATAAATATGTTGTGAATATGAAATGTGACTCATAGAAGTAAAAAGTGAGATGAAAACCCCTCCCCTTTAGTCTCAACATAATTCCTAAAAATTAAAACATTATATATAATAAATAAAATTTTATTATAAATATATTATAGAACCATAATTAAATATATCATATCGTATATGATTTACTTATGACAATTTATTACCATTTATTAAAAATTCCATTTTAAAATCATATTTTGGGTAAAAACCACTTTGTTTTTCATATATGTTTTGATTTGTTATTTTTATTCATGTTACATTGATCATGGTTCCATAATCACTAGAATAATAATAATGAAATAATTATCATATTTATACATCAATTATAATTTTAGGACCAATCATGATATTTGGTTTTAAAAAATAAAGTATGTTATGACCGTGGAGACGGTAGGTAGTACGTATCTATGAGTAACGTTTCCATTTTTCATTGATCATTATGGAAAGGAGGTAAGTAACATTTAATATTTACAAAATTATAATATTATCATAAATAAATTCTTATTTACTTAAATATAATTATACATATCATCCATGTGTGGTGATGAAAATAGAGTCACATTGCTTCGTGAAATTGATAGTTTACACGTACATGAACGATGTTACCATCTTTCAGTGAGTGAAAAAAGTAAGAAATAATATGGTATATTATATTTTTATAATGATAAAAATTTAATTAATTTAATATTTAGGTCATTTATATCACATATAATCATTAAATTTACACTTATTATCTTCCATTTAATGATTAATTTGAAAATGAATTACATCGCTTCATGAGGAGGTAGTTTTCCGTACACACAAGTGACGTTATCGTATCCCCTACAGAATGTACAAAAAAAAATTATATATGATATAATGACTCCATATGTATAATTATTTTATAAATATTATATATATACTTTATATTCATCATAATACCCAACTGTGAGAGGTGGTAATGGAAAAATGAATTGCATCGGTTCACGAGGTAGTAATCTATCGTACACAACAATGGTGATTTTGTAACCCATTTGATGGAAGTAAAGATGATTTTGTGTCATTAAATTAACATAAATAAATATAAATTTATGTATAATTTATTTTATTATATCATCATGGTTTAATAAGAATTTAACGAGGTGTAAGAATAAATAAAATAAAAACGGCCATTGAAGAACGTCACATATCCTTCGGGTAACCTCCATAGGTTTGCACCAAAATCTTTATTAGATTGAATTTATGCCAAAAGTAATGATTATATTATGAAATTAGGGAATTTGTTAAGTTATTTGGGTAGTTATTGGTTCAACCAAAAGGGGTTTAAGGTGTTAATAAAAGAGGTTAGTAGGTGGCCTTTCATAAGTGAGGTGAGTGACATACTTGTAATTTTTTAAAAATAAACAGATGTACCCATGTTTTTCTCATTTCAAAAGGCTAAAAATGAAGTATTATTTAAAACAAGATATTATAGCTTCTATATATGGCCATAAAATATATTTTAGATAATATTTAGGTCATTTTAAACCTTATAATTTTAGTTTAACCTCCAATAAACCCATTTTCACCTTAATCGCGATACTTAATTTTTATTGTTTTAACAATTAATTTTGGTAAAAAATTAATTTAAACTTATTGTAAAAAATAAAATATAACAAATAAAAATATTTAATATATTTTTATATATTAAATTCATATAATTGGAAAATTTTAATTTAAAATTAATCCCAAGATGCGATGAAAAAGCGGTTTTCAATGGGAAAAAGTTCAAAGTTTACAAGTATTTTATATTATCATTAAAAATTAAAATGATTCAAATGATATATATTAGATTAATATATAAATAATTTAACAGTTTTAATTTAAAAAAACATAATTTAATATTATAAATAATTTAAATGAAAATGTAGTTTTCAATTAAAATTCGGCATTTTCACTATTCATCAAAAAAATAATTATTTCAAAAAATTATAAAAAATTCACCCTAAGATAATTTTTATATGATGATTTAAAAAATTAATTTTATTTTTTCAAAAAAAAATTCTATGTGTCCAAAATTATTTTTAAAATAAGTACGCAAAAGGTGATAAAATTTTTTTTTAGAAAAATATAGTTTCAAGCATAAAATTGAATTTATTCTTTTATTTTGTCTAGAAAACAAATTATATGGATGATAAAAACATTAATGGATATTTAATATATAAAATTCATTAAAATAATTCACTAAAAGTGAAATTTTTAAATTTATTATTTTAAAACATGTTCGTGCATATAAAAATAGTTTTCATGAAAAAGGATTCCTTTATTTTAAAATAGTTTTATTTTCATTCCTAATTAGTTAGTCGCCAAAAACTTAATTTCATATACATATTTAAATAATTTATTTTCATAATTTATTAAATCTTATTCATACCTTCCATTCTGATGGATAGGTGCTAACTATCATATTAAATAATAATAGTATGTCACCTTTTGTTTAAACTCGATGTTGCATGTAATACAAACCAAACTCATCATTGCATGTAATACAAAAATAAACATATTGTTGAATGTAAAATAAGATAAACTTGGTGTTTCACATAACTTAAGGTAAACTTGGTGCTTCGTGTAATGAAAAATATCTAAAATATTAAATTTATTTGAAAAATATATATTTCAAAAAATCTTGGGGGTTATAGGAAGAGTTCAAGAAGATCTTTTTTTCGAAATAATTTTCATCGAATACTCTAAATGAAAATGGAAATGTATTTAATAGAGATTATGAAATGAATTTTTGGGATGTTATGAAATGAACATTACAAGAATTTTTTGATATTATTCAGGATTTTTCATTAATTCTAATGGTAATATCGATTGTTTATTCGATGAAATGAGACCCGATATATGGAATTCATTATAAATCTAATAATTTGAATGTTTTAAGGAGATAGTGTGGTATAATATCAATGTTGAAATTCAATTTATAGATGTAAATTTTACTTATGGGATGTATGATAATAATATAAGTTTTAAGTAATATTTTAAAAAGGAAATTAACCATGAAAAGAAAGGGAATAAACGAAAAAAATCCATAAGAAACAAGTGTGGGGAGAAGAACATGGGGAATTTACTTTAAGAAAGTGGGAAATGTTAAAAATGTGGAAAGGCTAGCCACATTTCGTTGAATTATCATGGATATGAAAATAAAAAATAACGAAATGAAAATGAAAAATAAAAATGGTGGAATCATATAATATAGTGATATGTTTCAAGTGTAAAGAGAATGGACACTTTCATAACCACTTTATAAATCTAATAATGATATAGAGAAGTCGTAATCAATCTTAGCAGAGGCCAAGGGATCTGGGATATGATTTTTATATCATGATGGATGAATTTGAGGCTCCAAATGATGTGTTGGAAGGTATAATTACTGTTCACTCAAGTAATTATAGTGTATTGTCTAATTTTGGGTCTACACATTCTTTTAATTTATTCAAGTTTGAAAATAACATTAAATATAAACTTAAGCTATTAGAAGTAGAGTTATCAATTAAAACCCATGGAAGTTCTATTCAATCACTAAGGGTATATAGAGACCCCCTTATCAACTTTTTGAGTATAATATTATCATTAATCTAGTCTAAAATCCAATGGTAAAATTTTACATAAATTTATGAATGGATTGGATATCAAAGTAAAATTTCATGATAAATAATTGAAGAAATTAAATTTTAGAGGTCCTGGAGGAAATATTTGAAGTTATTTTCAAATCAGAGATATCACGGGCTGATTTTTGTCAAGAAATGACTCCTATAGACTTCTTTATGGAAATTATTGGTAAATAATGGGTATTAAGTGAAAGTTAAAAATATATATATATAATTTGTACCCATTAATTAGGAGTACCTAAATATTTTTCATAAAATATTATTTAGAAAACCCCAAAAAAGAGAGGTTGAATCCTCAATTGAACTCAAACCATGATCTAAACCTATATTTAAGACCCTATATAGAATGGAATTTCTATATTTAGAGGGACTGAGGATGAATATATAAGATCTTTTGGAAAAGGGATCCATCCATCCAAGTGTATCTCCTTGGGGAGAATCTATTATCTTTATAAATAATAAGGATAAATCAGTGGGGTTATATATTAATTATTTCTAACTCAATGTAATCATAATAAATAAAAAATTCCACTTCCTATAATTTATGACTTGTTCAACTAGATTTGGGTAAAAAATTATTTTCAAAGATTAATCATTGATCATGGTATCGTCATTTGAGAGTGAAAAAATAGGATATTCCAAATGCAAATTTTTGATCAATGTATGGACATTACGAGTTTTTTGTTATTCCCTTTGGATTAACTAACTATCACAAGATATTTATGAACTTTATGAATAGAATATTTAGGGACTAACTAGATAAATTTTTGGTGGTCTTTATTTATGATAATACAATATATTCTAAAATTCAAGAAACACATGATGACTATTTCAGGGTCATACTAAAAACTCTAATAAAAGATTGTATTTTTTCTAAATTAAATACATGTGAGTTCTGTTTGAAATAATTTTCATTCTTGGGACACATTTTATATTGAAAAATAATATTTATGAACCTACTAAGTCTAATGAAGTAAATGAGTGTCTTCTCCCATATATAGTAATAGAAATTAATAGTTTTATTGATCTAGTAGGATTTTATATAATGTTTTGGAAAAAAAATATCACAGATTTCTTATCCACTTACCAAGTTAACTATAAAGGGATTTAAGTTCAATTAGATGGAGGAATGTAAATAAATAATCCTTGAACTAAATAATAGGCTCGTTGGAGAACCTATTATAACCTTACCATATAATAGAGATGGATTTTTCATTTATATAAATGTATCATTGAAAGTAAGTGGATGTTTTCTCATATAGAATTACAATGTAATTGTTTATATGTCTTGACAATTAAATACTTATGAGTATAATTATACTACCCAGGAGTTGGATTTAGATTCTATATTTTTCCTTTAAATATATGGAGACACTATCTTTATGGGGAGAAGTGTGATATATAAACAAACCACTTAAGTATAAAGTATATATTCATACATAAGAAATTGAATATGAGATAAATATATGGTTGTATATTTTGAAGGACTATGATTGTTTAATTAATTATCACTCGGGTTGAGAAAATAAGTTCGTTTATGCGCTGATCACGAAAAAAATTGGAGTTTTTACAATGATGAGAATTAAAGTAGATCTATTTTCAAAGTAATTGGTAAGGATAAACATATAAGATATAAGGGAAGGTATATCCTTAATACTACCTCAAATGATTAAGTAACCAATATTATTGTAGAGGATTAAGAAATCATAATGAGATGATACTATGATACCAAGGAATATAGAAGCAATGAAAAATGGGTAGTTTCTTTATTTCTATCTTGAATAAGAGGGGGTACTAAGGTTCATAATAAGACTATGTATCCCTTCTATTTCAGAATTAAGGAAAGAATTGTTGGATGATGGTCATAGATCTATATTGTCTATATATCCAGGAACCTGTAAAATTTATAGAGATCTATGAGACCATTACTACTGGGATAACATGAAAAAATAAATTCCTGATTATATGGTATTATGTTTGGTATTTCATCAAGGGAATGTATATGTTAAAGTTTTTAAGGGATTATTGCAATGAATACCTATACCATTATGAAGGTAGGATAACATCACTATGAAATTTATTACAACACTCCCTAAGAAATCATTTGTTAACAATTCCATATTGGTAATAATTGATATATTAACCTAGTCTGCACATTTCATCGCCATACAAGAAGATTCTCCCTTGAGTTACTTACTCGCCAATATATTAAAGAAGTGGAAATACTCCATATTGCACTGTTTTTAATTATCTTTGTTAATGATATAAAATTTACTTATATGATTTGGAGAAGCCTCCAAAAGGATATGAATACAAAATTTAACCTAATCACGGCCTATCATCTTCAAACTGATGGGAAATTTGATAGGACCATTCAAACATTAGAGGACATATAAAGTCTTAGATTACCAGATTTTGATAAGATTTTAACTAACATATTAAAAATTTTGAATCATTTTACAACAATAGTTTCAACTCATGTATTCAAATAGAACAATATAAATAAAATTATAATAAAAGGTGCATAAATCCGACATGTTGGGATGAAGTTAGAGAAGGAAAATTGTTGGGACCATACCTTATAAAGAAACCATGAAGAAGATACAATTAATCCATATACATATAAAGTCTAATTTGATTCATAAAAAGGGTTATGATGACAATCTATGGAAGGACTTATAATTTCATGTTAGGGATCAGGTATTTAACAAAGTATCATTATGGAAAGTATAGATGAGATTTTACAAGGGAAAGTTGAGTCCAAGGTACATTATACAATTTGAGATTTCGGGGCATTTCAAAGCAGTTTCATAATGGATGGTAATACCACCAAATATTTAAAATGTATATGATTTATTCCAAATGTTCCTACTATTAATGTATATATCAGACCAAATGCATATAATTGAAATTAATATTGAGAAATTGGAACCAGACCTTTCATATGATGAAGAACCGATCCAAATTCTTGATGAAAGGGAATGAGTATTGAGGAACAATATAACATGACCTGTAAAAGTTCTATGGAGAAATAAAAAGTTTGAGGAATAAACTTGGGATCCCAAGTAAGTAATGAATGGAAGATATTACCATTTATTATAACTTAAGATTCAAATTTTGAGGGATTTTTTTGGGAGGGTGGATTCAATGTCCCAATATTTTACAACACACACACACATCTTTATTTACATAAATCTAATGTGTTCTTTATCATTATCAACATGCACCTCCAAATGAAGAAGAATCAAAACACCTTTTATTAAAATTAATATAACCATTGTAAAGTAGGCATGGGATTGTCGAGTGTAAATAAGGATAACAAAATTATGAAATTTATATATAATTAAAAACAATTTTAATGAATTAATAAAATTTAATTGGTATAGATAAATGATGAATAAATCATTTCAGGAGAAAATAATGTTTTCTCTAATTATTTTTTATATATAATAAGGATTATTATATTTTGATTAAATAATTAGTTTAACGAAAAATTTTAATAGTATATAAAATAAAATATGTTATAATCTATCCAATATTTCCTACTAAGTAGGTAATATATTTATTTTATGAATTGAGTTTTTTTTATTAAATTGATGGTATGCATTTATATACTATTATTTCTAAAACATTGAATAATTTTTATAATATAATTTCAATGGATTTATTTTAAATGATGAAACTAATAATATAATGACAATTAAATTTGAATAAATAAACACTCATTTTAAATTTATGTTAAATTATTTTAAGAAAACTTAACCTTTAAAATGTTATTTTCTACAAAAACAATTTTTATACACTTTATATGGTTAAATTTTAAAGTAAATATACATTTTTTTATAAATTTAATTAGGTTAAATGGAACCAAAATCAAGATTCATCATATTGAAATTTGTTTAAAGTTTTTTCTTATATCATTAGTAATAAAATAATTATCATGATTAATTTTTTATCAAGATCAATCTGTATAAGACCTCGTCCTTAAACATTACTTAATCATGAATTAAACGAATAATTCACATAGAGGATATTTTCAGGTTTATAGTTTTAGAGAATTAGGTCATAACTATTACATCTAAAAATATTACATATTAGACACTTCTACTAAGTTTCCATAAAATAAAAACTCTTAAAAAGAAACATGTCTAGTTTCATGTTTTATATAGCATGACTTTCCCTTGATCCCATCCTTGACCCTACTCCACATTAAGTCCTGTGAAAAACATTTCAAAAACTTGGGATGATCATAACAAGCTCAGTAAAGGATACACAAAAAGGAAAACTATTAGTTTTTTCAAACAACAAGTAAACCATGAATAAATTACCAAAGTAATACTGTTCACCTTTATGAAGTAGTAAAAACTCTTCACTGAATAAAAGACCATTACTTACCCTTTTTTAACAAAACTTTTACCATAAAAACCATATAAAGAACAAATAACATATAAAGGTAACTTGGGACATAAACATACTTAAATTTTATAAACATACGGTCGACTTCCACACATACTTAATGGAATAGCCATACGGCCGACTTCCATACCCAATGCATTGGAGGTTATAACGTAACCACCCGTCCTAGTATTCACGGCACCACCCATCATATGGTTTATCATGTAACCACCCTTAAAATGTCCAAGTACCATCATTACACATAAAATATTGAAAATATAAACATTTCAATAACAAAATTTCATTTTCAATCACAATAAGTAATTCCAAGATATTAAATTAATCAATCCATTTCTAAAAATCATTTAAAAGAGATTTTTGAATCAAAGTTTCCCATACCACTTTTAAGATTTTAATGTAATTATAATTTTAAAACATTAACGTCCATATAAATAAATACTGAAACCAATTTTGAATAAATGTACATTAATTATAAATATTTACAATAATGAATCTTTAAAACATTTAAAACGATATTTTTGTTAAAGATTTTTTAACAAAATGAGAGACTCTTGAATACAAATAATTGTGGAATAACATTTAATCTGAGCTTTATAATATCAAGAAAATAAAGGGATTCATGATATAATATTTCAAAAGACAGTATACACACCATATAAGAGTGAATTGGTGCATAACAACAATTAAGTCTCAATAGAAATGTAAATTGAGATGAAATCCCTTATAAAGATGGTATCCTTAAATTAAGGATAAATCTATCACATAATTATGTGTGAGAAATATAAATACACCCAATATAAGTGGATATTAAGTGTGAAACAATCAGAGGTCATTCACACATATTCATAGGATGACATGCTCAAGAAGTACAAGTTGAACCCAAAGAAATCGAAATTAGGTTAAGACGTTCCCTTGTAAAAAGTCGACAGCCTGACGGCATCACATCAAAATTCAGAAAACTAGTTGATGAGAGAGTGAATGGTATCTCATCACTTGGACATAAAATTTACATCAATAAGGATATATAAGAACATATCCCAACATAATAATATGTAAATTAAAAGACATAAAGAAAATAAGTCTTTTAAAAAGAGAAGGGTGAAAGGTCCCCTTACCGATTTGGGTAACTTTCGAAATGTACACCCCATTGAAGAAGGTTCATACAATGAATATGTAAATACCCATAAAAGAAATTATATTACACAAAGAGTATCATAATGGGCAGTACATACTCCATTCAAATGAAATGGTGGCTAATGTGGTATAAATCTCACGGGAATAAAAGTTAGAAGAAAAATCCCTTATGAAAACTCGGCAGCCTAACGGCGCCACATAAAACTTCCAAAAATGTATTTATGAGATCAAATAGGGTATCTCATAATATGAACATAAAAAGTACAGTATGAGTAATATAAAATAACATCCCCAAAAATAAGAAAGATGAGCTTAAAAGAAATGACATAAAAGAGAGTACTTAAAAATAAAGAGAGAGGTTGGATCCCTTACCTCGTATCCGACTTGACTCGATTGTTCTTTAATCTCCTGAATAATAAACTTGAGTTAATTTCTACTTTCTTAAGAACCTTTTTCAAGTTCATTATTCCTTTTATATCACTTATTACCATGTCATGAACACTATGTAATTCTTTAAGTTGATAACAGTCGTTTTAACGATCATTGCTACTTGAGTCAAAAATAAACTCTTTATAATTACAGGTTTGTTCATGGGGTAAAATATCCATTATATCCAGAATTATATTCATTATGTAGATATCATATATATAATATATATCCATTATATACATGCATTTATAATATTACATAACATTTAGAGGTAAGAAATGAAATGCACCTTTCATGGAGACGGTAAGCCGTACGTACGCATGAATGCTACTTTCATTTATATTTCATATTTAATAGAATTAAAACATAATGATACATAATATTATTATAATTCCAGTATGTTATCATATATAATATCATTAAATATATCCTTCATACGTACCACATATGGTATTAACGAATCAAATCACTTTGAGGGGGTGATAGTCAGCACTTCCTAAAATGAAGATATCACATTTACCCATAAGGGAAACCATAAAGGTATTCCATAAATTAAAAATATAGAAGCATAAGGAAAACATAAAAATATTATATATCATATATAAATATGTTGAAATCTTAATGGCCACCTTTGAAGGTTTTAAAATAATATTGAACAATCATCGTTTCATGAGGCAGAAATTCACCATCCACAGAAACAGTATGTTCTTTAACCATTATATGTAGGTGTGTGTAAGTGTATATCGAATAATTATTATAAAAACATCCTAGTATATGGAATATACTGTTGTTTTTACAAAATAAATTAATAAAAAGAGTTTAGGGGGTTGGAGAAGCAAAATAAAACAAAAGAGCACAAGTAAAGATGTTACCTTAAAATCGGGTAACTCCCTTTGGTTCGAACCAAAAGGGTTTCTTGAAGAGATTCCTGCCTATGGTAAGGATTATAGGATGAGGATAGGGATGTGGAGAGACAAAAATATCAGATCTTGGCTGAGACAAAGGCTTGAGAGGTGTGGGTAAGGAGGTAGATGTGGGGGCCTTTTATAATAGGAGAGGAGGGTCACTCTTTGAAAGTCAAAAAAATGTTACATTATTTTCAAATGATTTTCGTATTTTAAAGGTCCCACATTGATATATTTTGAGGATAAGGTGATAAGGGTTAAAAATACACACATCCAATAGTTTTTTGACATGTTTAGGTCTTAGATTTTACATTATCTTTTCATTTTATTTAATTCGTTAAATAATGAGGTAATCACCGCATCATCATGATATCATAAATAATTTACTTTATTTAGTGTCTAAAAATTATAAAAAAAATAATATTATTTAGGAAATCTTTATATCTTTAAATTATGACTTATAGCCATAAATCTGACTTGTATAACCCCATGTAAAAATTTTTTTAGTAAAACAATACATGTTTGTGTCATTTTTACTTTTACTTTAAATAAAAGGCATTAATGTCATTATCTTACCCAAGTGGCTCCATGGGGTCCAAAAAATAGACCCATGGGTTTTCTTGGTCGTCCATGACTCATCCAATAGGGTTATGAAAAGTGTCAAGATATTTTAATTTTATTATAATATCATTTTTACCATAAATCACACAAATTACCTTTAATCGCATTTAATAAAACTTAAAAGTTACTTTTCATCAAACATTATTTTCATACCATTGAACCAAATTTTACTTAATAATGAAAATAATTTATATTGGATTTTTTAAATTCAAATCATAGAAGTGTTAAAGTACCATTTAAATGAAAAATTAGTTTTTGTAACGACCACTTTGTGCTTTCACTATTCATCAAAAATTAAGGTTTTTCATAAAAGTACCAAAAATTCACCCTAAGATATATTTGATATTCCGAATTCAAAAATGATGTCTATTTTACTAAATTAATAATATAGAAGTTTCATTAATTAATTTTATAATTAAATCCCGCTGTCAAATCAAATAGTGTGTTTTTAAGAAATAATATATATCAAAAGATTGACACTCGTTTATGTCCTATCTCAAAGTGATATTAATTCAAATGACCACCATTGGATTAAATGGTAAAAATATATTCTAATTTGACTTTAAAAACAATTAAAAATATAATATAATCAAATAAATAAATTATATTAAAAAGGGGTTTTGAATTAAAATATAACATTTTTCACTATTCATTAAAAAATGAACTTTATCGGAAAAATACCAAAAATTTACACAAAGTAAATTTTGATGTCCCGATTCTAAAGAATAATTTTATTTTATCAAATATAACACATAAAATTGTCAAAAAGTGGATTTAAAAGAGGTTCACCATCAAAAGGCGGTTAATCGACCTTTTAAAGAATATTAGAATGTTTACGCTTAAAATTGGATTCATTCACATTTTTAATCCTCTAACATTTATTGTAAAAAGTAAAAATATTTGAAAAACATATATAATCATTTTGTAGTTAGTTATGTTCATTCCCGTCATTACAACGGCTAGGTGTTACCTACCATTTAAAATAAAATTATTTTATTATTAGAGTGCAACGTAAGATTTCAAAGGAACTCATTGTTGCATATTGGTTAAGCCATCGAGCATAGTGTTACCTTTAAATTAATATTAACATTTTATTCACAAATAGTGATAAATATAAAAATGTCATATTCTTTATTTACCTGGGGTGTTACAATAAGTGTAAAAATGGGTAAATAAATTATCTTGATTTTTTAATAATTAAAAGGTCACTTAAACCTTATATAAAGACTTTTTTACATATGATATTAATACCCACATATATAACCTACAATTTCTTTATCTAACCCACCTAACACCCATGTGACTCAATTCTTACCCCAAACCTAACTTTAGTTTTCATGAAAATCCACTCTTTTTCAACTTAAAAAGATGATCACTCACATCCATTCTCTCATCCATATCTACCCCGGAGGAATTGATATTTAATTTTCATTATATTCCCTAATATAAATCCCAATCAATAAGTTCTTAATTTTTTAAAAAGTCCTCCCCTAAGATTAAAGAAGATACTTAGCAAGGTAAGGGTTCTCCTCCTCCTTTTGATTTAAGAAATTTTTTTGTGATAATCACTTTGATTTTTCATTGATTATACTTTCATATGTTTATAATAAATAATTTATTTTTTAAATTATTCAATATTTATGAGATAATACCCTTATATATCATTAAACCCATTATTCAAACCTTTTGTTTTATCCCTTATGCTGTTGAAATCAATCCGTTATTTTACATGCTATAGTTTTTAGTTTTGAATAACTAACACTATTAATTAAAGGGAATTCACCTAGATATAACTATTATTCATTTTTTGGGGAATTATATGTATGAAACCCACATTCCTTAATCATGATATTGATAATATTAAATACATTTTTAGTTTATTTGATCGATGTAGCACACATAATGATAGACATTTTAGGGCTTAATGAAAATAGTGCTCTAATGCATTGGGTAAAGAATTAACCTATATGTATAACATGTTCATAATAACTTGGAAGTGTTATGTGGTCATTTTTTATGATACCTTAGTGAATAACCTTGGTAATATCCTTTATTACACCTTAGTGGTGATCTTTCGTGATATGATTATGAATGTCTTGTTTTTATATTAAAGACACATTTCTGTGTTATGCCTCATGTACATATGATAATGTCTGACTCATGTTATTATGATCATATTATGAATATTTTCCTTATGTTCATGTTATTATATTATGTCTCAAGTTTTATCCATAATTTTCATTATGATTTGTCTTCATTGTTTATCCCTTACTAAGACTTATGCTAACCCCTATCTTTTTAAAAATGTCCTTATGAAATACTATTTAGTGAGAAGATCTAGGATGACATAATGAATAATTATTTTATGATGGTTAATTTTTTATGTTTTATTATGTGATATATGTATTACATGTATTATTTTCTTATTTTACAAGACACTAAACCTTAAAAGTTCCTGATGAAATGATCAATGTAATAATTTTTTAAGTAATTATGTTCAAAACTATATATGAAATTATGGGTCATTGTAACCCATTATTTTGAATTTATTCATGAAAATCCATAAGTTTTCTCTTACAAGTCTATCTCATGTTCATAAGACTATGATCTCAATTATTTATCGTAAGTTTTTCATTTCCTATAATACATTCATGACAGAGTTCAAGGTCCAAAAGTGAGTATTACTTGATCGTTATAATATTCTTATTATTTTTCCCTTTTAAACCTATCCTAACCTATATTGAACCAAAATTATAATATATAAACATCATTTATTTTTAGATTAATATTCAATACATTTTAAAAATACATACCCAAGGATTGTAATGGTTTAGTGAATTTGGATACTAGGTACACAATCTTTTTATTTAGTAAAAAATCATCAGCATATCATATAAAGATATCCCCCTTCTATAATCTTAATAAACATACCTAATAAAAAACCTTTCTTCATAATATATGAAATTGAAACATAAGAAAGGGAGAGATCAGATGATCATTAAGGGTGATCATGGGAAATACATAAACATAATCTGAGCATAAATGATCAAGTACATGAGCATAACGTATGAAAACCATACCCTTCATATCAAAGATAAAATATTAATTCATGTAATAAATATTGGTAGTTCGAAATATAGGAATCATAAAGAAAATCAATGAACATGATCTATGAAAGCATAAAATTTGCATAAGACATTAAATTTTATCATACACATAAGCATATAAAATCATTTTCATAGTATTTAAGGATCAGTTCCAAAAGTATAATAGTAGAACAATTTTACTCCCCAAAACATCTAAATAGTCAAGGGTCACTCCTAAGACCATCTTGGTGGATAAAGTCTCATATGAAACTAGGTTCTATCTCCATTGTAGTCTTATTTATCTCATTAGATTTCAATCTTTATCCAATGAATTAGTGGGAGATATAGGTCACACATATTACATAATGAAAATCATACATACATGGTCCAGAATATCATAAAACATTAATCATATCAGAACCCATGAAAATAAATGATCTCTAAAAAACATTTATCATATCATAACCCGTGAAAAGAAATGGGCTTCACAAACATTTAATCATAGCATAAACAATGGAAAAAATAGGTTTTGATAATCATTTCATTGTTTCATCACAACATAACCCATGGAAAAAGAAGTGGGTTTAATAATAATTTTATCATGGTATAACTAAAAGAATAGAAATAGGTTTCACAAAAATATTACAATCATAAATGTAAATAAAGAATAATTATTGTTTCCTTAGATCATAACCCAAGTAAAGATAGGTCACATCAATGGACGTCAACTTAGATGAAAATTGATTTCGAAATATTACTTGGGAATTTTCTTGAGTAAAATGTCCTTAACACTTTGAAAACAGTTTTTAAAACATAAAAAAATTTCAAAATCCTTTTCTTTGAAAATAAATCTTGAAACTTATAAAAGAAGCTTTAAAAATCATTTAAAACATTTCTCAAAAAAAATATCCTAATAAATTTTATTTTTTTTGAAAACATAAACCATTTTATAAATAAATATCATTGAAAATATCCTTTTAAAATTATATATTAATCTTTATATAAAATAATGTTCATGATGGTGAAAATTCAATTCATTTAGTCCACATTAAAATAAATATTCCATTCACATTTTTAGTAAAACCTAAACAGGTCTTGTTTGGAAAACAACCTAAATATTCCTTTCATTTTTATGTAAAAAGTAAAACATGGGTAAAATATTATTTATTATATATTTTGTATAATTATAAAATAATTTTTGAAAACATTTTTAGAAAACAATTTTTTGGAAGAAAATTGGGTTTTCATCCAAAGAGAGAAATAAAGTTGATTTTTTTAAAACATTCTTTTGAACTATTAAGTACATAAAAAGAAGAAAATGAAGGGAAAGCATTTATTATAATTAAATAACCATATGATAAAAAATTACTATTTTTATTGAGATATGGATCATAATATTTCATCATTGGATGCATAAACATAAACAATCTTGATAAACGATGAGAATGAATCATAAAACCATTACCAATTTGGTAACAATGAATCGTAAGCCACATGAAAGTATAAAATTAAATAAAACATAATATATCATTAATATAAGTATATACATGATGTAACATGTCAAAAGGGTTGTATATGAATCTAATTAAATAATATAGGTTCGTATCAAAACAAAAGTCTAAAATAAATAAAATTGGCCAAAAAATCCCTTATCGATTTGGTATCTTTTGAACCATAAACCTCATGAAAGAGAATTGATAAAATGGATATGTAAATCCAAATAATTTTAATTAAAATAAATTTAAAATACATTCATGTTATTTTTATACACCACATATAATAAATAAGTTGTGAATATTGAATGTATGTCACATATATAAAAGTGAGATGAAAAATCTCTTACCCTAAGTCTTGACTTCCTTAATATGTGTTAAAACCTCATGTATAATAAATATAAGTTTATTATAAATTTATTACAGAATGATACATTTAGATATATATATATATATCATACAATATATTATTTACTTATGACTTTTTACTACCTATTTGTTAATAATTCCGTGTTAAAATCACAATTTGGGTAATAACTGCTTTTCTTCGTGTATGTTTTGTATTTTTATTTAAGGTACTCTTAAATTTATCATGGTTTAATAATATAAAATAATTTTAAACATGATATAAATATCATATATATTCATTATATATGTAAATTGTGTAATCCATAAAAGCTAGATATAGAAAATGAAATACATTATTCATGCAGACGGTAGACTATACACATGTATGAATGTTGTTTCCATTTCCTTGATGGATGAAATGAAAGAAAGGTAAAAAATATATTACCTTTATTAAATATTTTTTATTTCATATATATAATATATATTTATTAACTTTATCCTTATTACCTTCAATTCAAATCATTAGTGAACAATGAATCACATCGCTTCGCGATGTGGTAGTCCATCATAATTTTGTTAAAAATATCATATATATTCATTTAATATATACTTTTTACCATCCAAGTAAATTGTAAATTGAAAAACACATCACATCGGATCGCAAGCCGGTAGTCTTCCACAGACACGAGTGGCGTTATTGTTTTCCAATGGGTTAGGAGGTAAGATGTTATTTGTGGTATTATTATTAAAAATTTATAATAAAATCATAAATATAATATATAAATATTAAATTGATAATTATATCCATCAATGATAGGTGGTGATGGAAAACGAATAAAATGTGTTCGTGAGGTGTTAGTCTTTCGTACCCATGAATGATTATTTGGTATCCCATTTGATGGAATATGAAATGGATATAGGTTATTAAATTAAAATAATAACATATAAGTATATAGGATAAACTAGTTTTATAATATGATTATAATTGAATAATATTTTCCTGATTTATAAGAATAATTAAAATAAAAATGCATAGTTAAAAACATTACAACTTCTTTAGACAACCTCTTTAGGATTAACATAAAGCCTTCATATATTGAATTTATGATATCAACATGGAATATATGATTTTGGGAGAGATCTATGAATGATATTTGGGTAGGTATTGGTTTATACAAAGGCTTTTGGAAGTGTTAATAGAAGAGGACAGGGGTGGTCTTTTATAAGGGAGGTGAGTGCCACCCTTATATTTTTTAAAATGAAAACGGTATAACCACATTTTTTCACATTAAAAAAGGATAAAAATGACACATTATATAAAAATACATCTAATAAGGTATAAATACGGAAAAAATTGGTTTTTGAAAAATTTTGTGTCATTTTTAAACCATATATTTTTAGTTTACCCCCTGATAAACCCATTTTTAGTTTAACCGTGATAAATATTTTTTTCTATTTTTACTATTAATTGTTGTAAAAAAATTAATTTTAACTTATTATTTTATACTAATTATTCTTATTACATATATGGAATTAATTTTTTCTAAATTAAACTCACATGAGTGAATATTTTTAATTTAAAATTTAATCTGCGGTCATGGAAAAATAGTTTTCCAAAGAGAAAATATTCAAAAGTTTAAAAATGTTTTATATAAAACATAAATATGAAAATGATTACAATGACATAAATTGGACTAATAGGTATATAATTTAACTAATTTTACATTTAAAACCATCACAATTTTTTTTTGATGTTTTTAAAATTATTAAATTAAATGACAATTCTTAATAAAAATCAAGGTTTTTACTATTTATTGGAAAATTTATCATCTCAGTAAATTTTAAAAAACTAATCGTCAGATAATTTGAGAAAATTTCTACTATTCTACACTTTGAAACATGGTCATGCAACCATAATACCCAAACCAGTGGAACTTACATGCCTCAGAGACTCTTAATGCTCTGATCAATTATTCATATCAGATAATCCTAAAAGGATGCTTCTACTTCTTGGTCAATATCCTTAGGATCAAATAAATGAGATATGTCAACATGATACCAAAAAATATTTGATACATGGATGACATCGTGCATGCATGGTACCTATGATGTAACTGCAACCCATAGGATACTAGACTGACTCTCTCCATGATCTCGAATAAACTAACATAATAAGGCGATAAATCTCCCTATCTATAAATCCTTTTGTGACCTAATATATGAGATACTCATTAAAAGACCCGATGCCCTACCTAGAACTCTAGAGTTATATGGTAATAATCGATATAAGAATCCTACATAGACTAGGACGTAGTCGTATGCTTTTGAATAAGTTTTATTTTCTATGAAGTCTCATGAATGAGGGAAGGACCCAATAGTGTTTCCTCATTTTCCTCTAACTAGTATAGAGGGGAATGACACAAACTATCATAAAGGGCCTCATACAGAGCTATCAGAATGATTTCATGAAAATATTTGTGTAGGAAACTCTATAGAGGTATGTGTTTTTTCATAAAACTATAAAATCAAGGATTCATGCCTAGATCATGTCCTTTAACACATATATCATATGATCAGACTACCCATTGGTCTGAGGGTTATATTTTGTACTCAAGGGCACCTGTGAACCCAATTAATTCTACAACCCCTACCAGAACCATGATGTAAAATGAGAATCTTGGTTCGATATGATAGAATGGGGAACACCATGAAGGTACACAATCTCCTAGTTATAAATCCTCCTAATATCATAAGATGATAAGGTCTCTCATATTAGTAGGGAGTGTGTGACCTTACTGAACCTATATATGATCATCCATACTACATTGCTACCTCAAGGGGATCCTGAAAAGACCATCATAAAATCCATAGTGACATCATTCCATCTCAACTAGAGAATGGATAGAGGCTATAAAATTCTCATAGGTTGCTAGTACTCCAGCTTCACCTACAGAAAGGCGGAACACCTCATGATAAAACCCATAATCTACCTCTTAATACAAAACCACTAATACTAGTGATGTATGTATCAATACATCATGGTATGTCCATGGTGAACTCCCTAGACAGAGTCATGATATTCGTACATCAAATCTTCTTGTATGTTTTTCGGATCCCATAAAAACCCACTAAAGTGAATGATATCATTCCCAAGAATAACCAAACTAGGTCGTGGGCTCTCACCCAAGACACTCTCCCTCAGGACAAGGCCCTTCTAATATGATATCAATATTATATATACCAACTTTATAAGGGGGGATTCCATCACCAAAGTTGGTAACACTAGTTGACCATGATATTCCAAAACCTTCAGATGCATCTCAAAAAATAGGTCCATAATCTTCCACTCACTTATAGACTCTCAAATGGTATATGACATAGTCTTCTAGCTCAGGGTGTCGGATACTGCATTACCCTTCTCAGGAGTATAAGAAAGCTTTAAGTTGAAGGAATCGGTTGTTTAACCTAGCTGTGATGCCCCAAATTCATTTCATACTATGTGGATATGTATTTGAGACTTTTATTATCCATGTAAATAATGAATCATTCACCTAATAAATAATTCCTCCTAAAGATTAATATATGAATCACAACTGATAGATCATGGTCATGTATAGGGTAATTCTTCTCATGAGGTCTTATGTGGTGGGAACCTTATTATGCAACCTAATATACTTTCATCAAAACTACACATATCATAATTCCTAAAGCATCTGAATAAACAGTATAGATTAAACTTGGATCTAGAAGAATCGGGATTGATGCTGAATTCATTCTAGCCTCAAACTCCAAAAAATTTTATATCAAAAGCTTATGGCCATCTAAACATCACAAAAATTTTATTCAAGCCTATAAGATGATATTTTGGTCTTGAAACTTTCTATATGAAATGTTTTTAATGGCCAGCTAGCCCCCAAAACCTATGTATATCAAAGACATTCTTAGCATTCTCCCAATAAACTATGATGATTACCTTCTCTGGGCCAATAGATACTACTACCTAAGAAATAATATGACCCCATAAGTGAACCTTATCAACTGAAAAGTGGAATTTTATAATCTATACATATTTCTAGTGCTTTATCAGTGTATTCATCATGATCTCAATATGTTTGTCATAATCATGTTAGGTTTTAGAATACACCAAGATGTCATCCATGAAGACTAACACAAATCAATCATAGTATGGGTGGAAAATATGATTCATAAAATCCATTGAAACATTGGGTACATTCATAAGATCAAATGGCATAACTAGGTACTCATAGAAGCTATACATTATTTGAAATGTTTCATGTGGTATGTCTGATGGTATCACATGGACCTGATGGTATGTCGCACTCAAATTGATCTCAGATAAAACTGAATCTCCTTGAATCTAGTCGAATAGGTCATCTATATATTTATACACCTGTCTAATATATTATTTAATAAAACATTCTTCAAGGGATTATTGAAACCATTGAGTCATTGGAATCTTGATTGGTAGTCTTAGAGGAGCGGCATACACTAGTGCATCTAGAATGTAAACCTTACCCAACTGGGTGAGCAACACCAGGACACATCCAAACTTCATGAGTCCTAAGTTTCTGATATTAAATGAAACCAGGTACCTGGAAAAAAATTATGCACTATGAAACTCATTGTGATCCCCTGATGGGAAATATATCGCAATGAGAAGAAATAAAACTCATATTCTTTATAAGAACCTTACAATGTACAACCTTTCTATCGTATAGCAGTTTTCCAGCAAAATTAATCGCAGGATAAGAATACCACCTTCAGCAGTTCCACTTTTAGTTCAGCTCAATATTGAAAAATAAAATAATCACTTACCACTTGAATTTAAAACCTTAAGAAAATGAGGTAGTATCATATTTCATTTTCTTATGGAAAGGGATGGCCTACTCCCTGAACCTACCACCTCCATAAGAATACATGACCACTCTCTACATTGATAAGATTCATGGTGAGATGTGAACACCACTCATCCTAGTGTAATATACAAGTGGGTTTTAGTATATCTCATATATTTTCCAAATAATGGAATATTTTATATAGAAGATAAAGATTATGTCCCAAATAAATCCACGAGTCATAGGTAATAGAGCAGTAAAGAAGGATGTGGCATATTTCACACTTAAGATAGCCTTCATGCCTTCTCCAACTCTAAAACCTATACCATATCATGAATAACCACATGGGTTCCAACAGAACCTCCCATATTGATAAGATGAGTGGAGGTCAACCAGTAAAAACCAATTCAAAGAGTGAGGGAACAAATTTTACTCATTCTGAGATAATCAAGTTTGTGACTACTTTATAATTATTATGGAAAATGATTTACTTCACATGATGGAACCTAAAAGGCTTTATTAGGTTAGTCTTGATGAACAACCATATTATGTCCCCTTCCAAAGAACATTGGGGCACACCATTTAGGAATGATTCGTCTTCAATGTCATCCTTTAGAAAATGGTATATTCTAGGAAGGTAAATTTTGGAAAGCCACCAGCATAGGTAGAATCTATTTCCACTACTTCCCCTAATGAAGGAGGCAAGTAGAAAAAGGATGTTATAAAAAGGGAATAAAATTTTGATGGTTTGATGGCTCAAACTACAATTGACCAAATACATTGTATTCTCTATGAACAATTGAAATATCCAACAATTCCCCCAACAACTTTCACCACAACCCAACCGATTTCATCGACCCCACAAACCTCCAAAAGTCATCCTTATAGAAAAAAGAATGACCAAAAACATAGGGAGAGAGTGAAAGAAGATGAACCTTCATCAATTCCAAATTTATATTGACTCCATTTGAATTTATGACCTCATATTTGAAACAATGGTCACCACCCCTCCAAATTAAACCAAAAAAATGGTTAGCCCGGAAAATTCCTCATCAAAGAGGAGTTTTTCATTAGTTCCATTAATGTTATTTCGATAATGGATACATTCTCTAATGATGAGTATAGATATAAACCCAAGTTCCCCGCACCTAATTAGGGAACTAGCGGAAGAGGTCACGGGATCTGAGGATACCAAGGAAGAGGTAGTTTTGGTAGGAACCAAAACTTTATCCAATTACCTACTCAAACTGTCAATGTGGAAGAAAATCATGGAAGATCCCTTCAGTAGATCCAAAAGGAGTAGGAAAATTCCATTCACATTCCATAATCCACTCTGACCCGATCACTCTGGAATATCAATAAAAATATGAACAGGTGTTCACTCACCCTCGACATCCAGGAAGACCTGCCCATCCCAACCCACTAAGGATAAGAGCACCTCTAACTCCTCTATCAATAGAAAATTCATATACATCAAGTAATCAATACTTTTATGCACCTATTAAAGAGTATACCCACATGGGGAAGTATCATACTTTATACTAGATGTTAGAAATACTGAAATACTTATCCTTGGTATCGACCAAGATATTGATCGTGGGTGCCTTGATCTGGTCAAAAGACCTTAGGGTAGAACTCGTAGGGGATTTTCTAATCCCCCAAGAGTTTTAAGCTGAAGTGTCTGCTTTCGAATTCTATCTGACAGAGACCAATCTTACATAATTTCACATGGTTATCTGTTTGATATATTAAGATAAATATGTCATTATATAGGGACACATCCTACCCATGTACGTATCTGGTAGGATAAATTATGTGGATGTCCAAATGGTTTTCATTGATAATGGCTCAAGAGTTAACCTCATTCCAATACAAACAATTCATCATTTGGGTTGCAACGAGGATAACTGATGTTATTAATATTTCCATGACTTATTATATTACCCCTTTACTGGTTTTATATGAAATGTGCATAATTTGTGTGAAATATTAATGTTTTAATATTAAATATAATTTTTGAGCATTTTTAGAAGTAGTCCAATTGAGTCAGTTTAATGTTTTACTAATAACATTCCTTATACTGATCCAAATTGTGTGTTTCTTATTTTTAAGTATTCTCCTTTCAATATAATCCATTTCATTAGAAGGTACCATGAGCCAATTCTGCCATTTGAAGGGTCATATGGTCCTCACAAACAAGACCAAAGAATCTGTGAACAAACTGGACCAGCCTTGAAGATTGATTTACTGGGTTCAATCAACAAGTACAAAATCCTTAAATCTCCACCATAATTCGGGGGACACTACATGTCATCTTGGATAAAAATATCAAGCCCCAACTCCAAATAAAAGGGGCCCAACATATGCTTTGAAGTCCAGACCACCATTCTGTCCGATAATTAAAATCAGTATCGTATGCATGACATATCTCATGATGTAAGCATGAAATCGAGCTGATATTTTGTAGTGTGAAAGAGGAGATATAGGAGGCCGACTTTGTTGAAGAAGTCATTCGGATTTGAAGGCATATTCCTATTACAAAATCCATTCACATTTTGGCCATCGAAAAATCATGGATAGAAATGGACAGTTTACTGTTGTTTAATAAAACCGCCATAACATTGGCTCCACTTGTCCAAATGCCTCCAAATATTTAGAGTGGTTGGCCAACATTATTTTATACAACTTTTAAGAAGGAGATATTTTAAGATTCGGCTTTCTGAATAGCCAAATTGGCGATGCAATTGGAGGGACAGATTGGGAATGCAAACAGTCCACTCCTTGGGCTATAAATACTCTCCCCTTCTCTCCTTGAGAGGGGTTGGCATTTCAGAAGATAGGATATCATATTGGCACGACAAAAGCCTTGCCAAAGGCTTTATAGGACCTTCCATACTCAAGTTTTCACTTGAGAGACCTTTCCTCCTCTCTTTGTTTTCACTTACTTTTGTGTTCTTCATTTTTGTAATCTTGTAATTCTCTTTCTTTGTAATTCTGTTTTAATGAAAGTTACTTCTTCAATATCTCTTATTATCATCCACCTTATGTAGATTAATATTTATGTTCCTAAAATAGTTTAAATTCAGTTGAATCCCCTTCCCTTCTTTTGCTTCCTCATTCAATAGAAAATCCATTTTTAATTATCATCATCGTTCGTGTGTGTGTGTGTCAACGTACCACCCTTCTCTAATCCCTTTCTTTTTCTTCTATTTTTAATTTATCATCATAATTATTTTAACCAGAATATTAAACATCCAAATGGATAAGTAAATCTCTCATTGGGTGGAGTTATAATTCGGGGATGTTAAGTGATTGAGAGTTTTTCTCGATGAGTATTCTTAAAATTAATATTGCGTATGTTAAACTTAATATGTCATGGATTAATGATATGTTTTGTTTAACGAGTGGTCTCCATGGATTATTAGAACCATAAATACACTACCATAAATAAGTTTTGATTGGGATTAGAACCCTAAGTTAAGTTAAGGCTTGGATTAAATCCTCCACACTTAGGAATTCCAATCAACGTCAACTTATGACATGGGTGTTAATTTAATGCAATACAAAGAAAAGCTCAAGGATATCACATGCTTAACTCCCCAATGATGAACTCACCCCAATCTTTATCAATTTGGTAAATCAAACAACATCCATAAATAATTTCAATTAAGCTCTGCAAAAAACCCCCCTAATCAAAATACAATCAACTAAAAACAAACGACTATTACAAAGTATCATCGCCGAGGATTCGACCCGAGTGCTGCTATACACATTAGCAGAGCACCGAAATTTTGACCGGTCGATAGGCAACAATCGGCCGCACTTTCAAATGGCTCCATTGACGGGGATGGTGCTTTAATTAGTCATTCGTTTCTGGTTATTGTAAAAAAACCCAAAAAAATACAAAATTTTAAAAAAAATTGAAAAAAAATTACAAATAAAAACCCGTCTTCTCATAAAAATCATAAATTGAAAAAATACAAAGAAAAATCCATCTACCTATTTCTTCAAAAATCTCTCTGAATGCCCCGTATCCTTCCAAACAATCCATCGGATTTGTTTGACCCTGAAATTGAGCAAACACTTCACCAACTTAGGAGGAACATAAGAGATACTCAAATAATTCAAGAACCAGTCCTCATCCAACCAGTTGAAATTGAAATGGCCAATCCTAGGGAACAAACCCTAAAAGAACTCGCCACCCCTGATATGAATTACCAACCTCTTAGTATTCAATATCCAAATATTTAAGCTAAATTCTAACTCAAATCAGGTTTGATTCATCTTCTCCCTCATTTTCACGGGCTAGCCGGTGAGGATCCACATCTCCACCTTAAAGAGTTCCAAGTGGTGTGCTCTACCATTAAGCCTCAAGGGGTTTCTGAAGAACAAATCAAACTTCGAGCATTCCCTTTCTCCCTAGCTGACACTACTATGTCATGGCTCTACTACCTACCTCTTGGTTCCATAACTACATGGAATGACATGAAGCGTCTCTTTCTAGAAAAATTCTTTCCTGCTTCTCGTACTGCTTCCATCCGAAAGGAAATAAGTGGTATCCGTCAATTCCCAAATGAATCACTCCATGAGTACTGGGAGAGGTTCAAAAAACTTGTTGCAACATTCCCACACCATCAAATCCCTGACCAACTCTTGATACAATACTTCTATGAGGGGTTATTGGCTATGGAGCGAACTCTCATTGATGCCGCAAGTGGCGGTGCTCTTGTTGACAAAACTCCAGCAGCTGCAAGAGATCTCATAAGTAACATGGCTGCAAACACACAACAATTCCATACTCGAGTACATGATCAAGTCAAACAATCCCAAGATAATCAATCCATAGAGCCTAAAAAGATGACTGAGTGGATGAGTGAACTTACAGGTCTTATGCGTCAACTAGCGGTGGCTACCAAATCCCCAACCTCGTCTTCTCCGCAATCAATGTTTCCTGGACCTGTCAAAAACTGTGGAATCTGCAACTCTTCATCTCATCCAACTGACACATGTCCACAACTTCAAGAGGATCAATCCGATTCATCTGGACTAATGGAGCTCAATGTAGCATATGCTCAGCGGAACCCCAACCCTCAACAATCAGGTCAGTTTGTTAGAAACTTCAACCAACTTCACTCTGAGCCCTTCTATTCTTCCTTTAACCAAGGCCTTAGGTATGATAATCCCATATCTCATCCCCATCAATTCCATCCTCAAAATCCAAACCAATTTCAATATAGTCATGGTGGTGGTAACTTCCATCAACCTTATCATTTTGCTCCTCAACCTCAGAGGAACAATCCTCCTCCTAGATTCCATTATCCTAGTGAGCCTTCCCAATTCCAAAACCAATACAATCGATTTCCCAAGAACCAAAATCAAGGCAATCCCAACCAGGGATAATCCTCTTCTTCCAAGCAACCATGGGAAAGTGCAGTGGAAGATCTTTCCTCCTTCACCCGTTCTAGCCTTAAAAACATTGAAACTCAAATAGGTCAACTTGCATCCCACCTGAGCCAGCAACAACAATCAAATTCTTCCCAACTCCCAGCTCAACCATTACCCAACCCCAAGGGTAATGTAAGTGAAATTGCACTTAGATCGAGAAATCAACATGCTATGCCTCACGATAAATCCCCAAACCCTCCTTTAAATGTTGACCTAGAAAATGAAAAGAAAAAGAAAATTGAAAAGGAATCGGAATCCACTTCATAACCTCCTTCAATTCCACTTAGGAATCCAATTCCTTTTCCTCAAGCCATTTCTAAACCAAGGAAGTCCTTTGAACCTGATCCTGAAATGCTCGACATGTTTAGACGTGTTGAAGTCAACATTCCCCTCTTAGATGCCATAAAAAAATTCCTAAGTATGCCAAGTTTCTTAAGGAGTTGTGTACCCACAAGAGGCAACTTAGGACCTTTGAAAATGTTTCCACCCAGCAGTCTATTCCCATAAAGTGCAAAGATCCAAGGACCTTTACAATCCCATGGCAAATTGGAAGTTCCAACTTTGATGATGCACTCATAGACCTAGGAGCCTCAATTAATGTCATGCCCAAATCCATCTTCTCTAACCTTGGTCTAGGTCCCTTGCACCCAACGGGTGTTGTCATTCAGTTATCCAATCGAAGCACAACCAGTACTGAGGGAATAATTGAGGATGTCCTTGTCCGAGTCAATGATCTTATCTTCCCTGCTGATTTCTATGTCCTTGAAATGGAAGGTGAGACGAACTCTTCTCGATCTGCCCTAATTCTAGGAAGATCATTCCTTATGACATCTAAAACCAAAATTGATGTCCATGCTGGCATCTTATCCATGGAATTTGGAGACCAAATGGTTAAGTTCAATATTTTTCAATCCATGCGATACCCATTAGAGAATCAATCTGTATTATCTATCCATGTTTCTGAAACTCCCTCTGAGATTGTGTTGAATCATAATCCATCATGTTCTTCCTATTCTACTAATAGAGGAGTTTGTGAATATTGAATCCTCATTGACCAAGTGATTAGTGGTGAAATTGATGTTGACATTACAAATGCAAACTCCATTGATCTAAAGGATCTTGAAAACTCTTTGGAATCTCATCTCACCTATAACCTCCAATTCTCCAAAATGGATGGTAATGAGGAAAATGAACTAGAATGCTCATTTGTTGATTCAGATCAGATTATCCCACATTCATTCTTTCCTATCCATGATTCTGAAAATTCTGTTATATGTGAAGTGAACCTTGAACCAATGTGTTTATATTGTCCTGATGGTAGTGATGTTTGTGATATTTGTACCCTAATTAATAAAGTGATCACTGGTGAGGTTGACATTGACCATTCTTTGGCAAGCAACATTGAAATAAAGGATATTGAAAATTTTATTCAGTCATATGACTCCACTGATCCTCATTACTCTACATCGGTAAGTGATGAAATAAATGAGTCAAAAACAATTGGGATCTCATACTCTTCTTTTGTGTTATCTGATCCATACATAAATGAACCATCAGAATTGAGCCATATTCCTGAATTTCCAAGAATAGAAAATCATCAATTTGCGGATAAAATCATTCCTCACATTCAAGACCAAAGGGAGGATAGTCATATTCTCTTTCCACCCCCATTGAATTGCAAGCGCACCAACAAGGATGGGAAGAAATTATCCAATGAATCATCAGGCCTCCCAGAGGAGAAGTTTTTCTGGAAGCACACTAGAGTTGAGAAAATACGATGGCCACCGTCAAACTATGGGTAGTCCACTGTAATTGTCCAACTATAGACAAATAAATGCAGCGCTTCTTGGGAGGCAACCCATGTTTTCTTTTAATTTTGTGAAATTTCATTTTCTTTTTAGTTTTTCATTATATGAATAATGAATTTTCTTTTTTAGGTAACATCCCACAATCTTGGATCAACCTTGACTTCCACCGAATCCCCAAATTCTCTAGCCGACCCACCACTAGAAGGAGATGGCAAGCCACCAAATCTAAACCAGGGGGAACCTCTTTCCCTTTAACTCTCTCTCTATCTCTTTCTCTCTCTACCTCTTTCTTCTTCTTCCTCTCTCTTTAATTTTTTTTACCACTTTATTCATCAAACCCTTTCTTTTTCTCTTTATTGTGTGGGTGAGTTTTTTTAAAAATACCTTAAAAAACAAAAAAACACAAAAAAACACAATCACTTAAAAAAATTACAAAAAAAGAGTCATGCTTACTCACCATTGAGTTTTCAAATTTTGTCCAACCATTTTGGGGAGTTAACAGACATGTTTTCATGTCAAAAATTTTGTATTTTCATCATGTCTTTGGATAAAGAATTTTGTGTCAAAATTAACAAATCTTGAATGCTCAATTTTTGATTTGGAAAATGATTTTCCCAAAACATGAGAACAAACAATTGCTTTCATTCCAAGGCCACCTATGGCCATCTTTTCAAAATGTGTGTTTTCACCCCCATTTGTGAGTCTTGAGTTTGTGGACCTTCGAGCTGAATTTCCTGCCTTAGTGTGCATTAATATGATAGAGGCATTTTCTGAACCACATAAGAATCACAATAGCCAAATAGCCTTCCATAACCCTTACATTAATCCTCCTTTTGAAATCCCCTTAAAGCCTATGAAAACCTTTTCTTTGATAGCCACATTACAAGCCCAATACCTTATCCCACCTAATATCAACATGGATTTTCATTGCATAAGTTTTTGAAATTTAAGTGTGGGGGGGAATGTATTTCATTTTTGGGTATCATTTCCTTACTTTTTGGTGTGTTATCAAATGCTTGAGGGAAAGAATCCATTTTAGTTTGGGGGAGGTTATCATTTAGTGGGATTTGGGAATGTATTGTACAAATGATATTGAAAAGTGTTCAAAAAAAATAAAAAAAAATAAAAAAAAATGAAAAAAAGGGTTTTGTCTTGGGTAGGTCAAAAATCGCTCTTCCTCATCCTTTGATCTTGTTATGACTATTACAATTAGTGTCGTGAGGAGATCAAACATGCGTTGGGATATGAGTGTGAGATCTGTTTCAAGTTCAACTTTCGAAAAAACAAAGAAAAAAAAGGAAAAAAAAGAACACTTGCATTATATTCTTATATCATTGGGAGAAGTTTGGTGGTTTTTAAATATTTCATCTTCTCATCCCCTTCATATTTTCTTCCTCTATTGTGTCTTTCTTCACACAATCATTCCCTTGTAAATATGTGTTCTCATTTCCTTCCATGTTTTATTTCAAAAAAATGTGCATTGTTTTTCTATGTTGGTATTTTAACCCTCTTATTCTCTCTCTTGAACATTGTATTCCTACCGTCTCATAGCCACAGAAAAACCCCTTAAAAAGACCTCTTTATTCTTGTGCACTTTTTATAGGGATTGTAAGCTGAGAGCTCTTTTCAAACTCTAAGATTTTCACTTTTGGTTGGTGAAAGAGTGAACCTCCACAAATAAATTTTATCATCTTGAGAGGTGTGAGTTTTGAGTGTCCAGATTTTCCATTTCTAAATTTGAGAATGGAAAAATGAATTAGTTTTGGAACATTTTTTCTGTAACAACTTGTAGTGGATTTCAAAATGGATGAGTAAAATAGTCTAAACCTCCCCTGATTGGAGAAAACAAAATTTTAATATTTGTTGGTGAGTGAAAATGATTTTTCCATGTTTTTATATTTGTTGCACATGAGGACATGCACAAAACTAAGTGTGGGGGAGTTGATGTTATTAATATTTTCATGACTTTTTATATTCCCCCTTTACTGATTTTATATGAAATGTGCATAATTTGTGTGAAATATTAATGTTTTAATATTAAATATAATTTTTGAGCATTTTTAGAAGTAGTCCAATTGAGTCAGTTTAATGTTTTAATAATATTTGTCACTATACTGATCCAAATTGTGTGGTTCTTATTCTGTAGGATTCTCCTTTCAATATAAAAAATTTCATTAGAAGGTACCATGAGCCAATTCTACCATTTGAAGGGTCATATGGTCCTCACAAACAAGACCAAAGAATCTGTGAACAAACTGGACCAGCCTTGAAGATTGATTTACTGGGTTCAATCCAGAAGTCCAAAATCCTTAACTCTCTGTCATAATTCGGGGGACACTACATGTAATCTTGGATAAAAATTTCAAGGCCCAAATCCAAATAAAAGGGGCCCAACATATGCATTGAAGTCCATCCCACCATTCTGTCGGAGAATTAAAATTAGTATCGTATGCATGACATATCTCATGATGTAAGCATGAAATCGAGCTGATATTTTGTAGTGTGAAAGAGGAGATATAGGCGGCCGACTTTGTTGAATAAGTCATTCGGATTTGAAGGCATATTCCTATTCCAAAATCCATTCACATTTTGGTCATCGAAAAAGCATGAATAGAAATGGACAGTTTACCTTTGTTTAATAAAACCGCCATAACATTTGCTCCACTTGTCCAAATGCCTCCAAATTTTTAGAGTAGTCGTCCAACATTATTTTCTAAAACTTTTAAGAAGGAGATATTTGAATATTCGGCTTTCTGAATAGCCAAATTGGCGATGAAATTGGAGGGACAGATTGGGAATGCAAACAGTCCACTCCTTGGGCTATAAATACTCTCCCCTTCTCTCCTTGAGAGGGGTTGGCATTTCAGAAGAGAGGATATCATATTGGCACGACCAAAGCCTTTTCAAAGGCTTGGTAGGACCTTCCATACTCAATTTTTCACTTGAGAGACCTTTCCTCCTCTTTTTGTTTTCACTTACTTTTGTGTTCTTCATTTTTGTAATCTTGTAATTCTCTTTCTTTGTAATTCTGTTTTAATGCAAGTTACTTCTTCAATATCTCTTATTCTCATAAACCTTCTTTAGTTTAATATTTATGTTCCTAAAATAGTTTAAATTCAGTTGAATCCCCTTCCCTTCTTTTGCTTCCTCATTCAATCGAAAATCCATTTTTAATTATCATCATCGTTCGTGTGTGTGTGTCAACGTACCACTCTTTTCTAATCCCTTTCTTTTTCTTCTATTTTTAATTTATCATCATAATTATTTTAACCAGAATATTAATCATCCAAATGGTTGAGTAAATCTGTCATTGGGGTGAGTTATAATTCGGGTATGTTAAGTGATTGAGAGTTTTTCTCGATGAGTATTCTTTAAATTAATATTGTGTATGTTAAACTTAATATGTCATGGATTAATGATATGTTTTGTTTAACGAGTGGGTTCCATGGATTATTGGAACCATAAATACACTACCCTAAATAAGTTTTGATTGAAATTAGAACCCTAAGTTAATTTAAGGCTTGGATAAAAGCCTTCACACTTAGGAATTCCAATCAACGTCAACTTATGACATGGGTGTTAATTTAATGCAATACAAAGAAATTCTCAAGGATATCAGATGCTTAACTTCCCAATGATGAACTCACCCCAATATTTATCAATTTGGTAAATCAAACATCATCCATAAATCATTTCAATTAAGCTCTGCAAACAAACCCCTCTAATCAAAATACAATCAACTAAAAACAAACGACTATTACAAAGTATCATCGCCGAGGATTCGACCCGAGTGCTGCTATTCACATTAGCAGAGCACCAGAATTTTGACCGGTCGATAGGCGACAATCGGCCGCACTTTCAAATGGCATCGTTGCTGGGGATGGTGCTTTAAGTAGTCATTCGTTTCTGGTTATTGTAAAAAAACCCAAAAAAATACAAAATTTTAAAAAAAAAATTGAAAAAAAATTACAAAGAAAACCCCGTTTTCTCATAAAAATCATAAATTGAAAAAATACAACGAAAAACCCATCTTCCTCTTTCTTCAAAAATCTCTCTGAATGCCCCGTATCCTTCCAAACAATCCCTCGGATTTGTTTGACCCTAAAATTGAGCAAACACTTCGCCAACTTGGGAGGAACATAAGAGATACTCAAATAATTCAAGAACCAGTCCTCATCCAACCAGTTGAAATTGAAATGGCCAATCCTAGGGAACAAACCCTAAAAGAACTCGCTGCCCCTGATATGAATTGCCAACCTCTTGGTATTCAATATCCAAACATTGAAGCTGACTTCTAACTCAAATCAGGTTTGATTCATCTTCTCCCTCATTTTCACGGGCTAGCCGGTGAGGATCCACATCTCCACCTTAAAGAGTTCCAAGTGGTGTGCTCTACCATGAAGCCTCAAGGGGTTTCTGAAGAACAAATCAAACTTCGAGCATTCCCTTTCTCCCTAGTTGACACCGCTAATTCATGGCTCTACTACCTACCTCCTGGTTCCATAACTACATGGAATGACATGAAGTGTCTCTTTCTAGAAAAATTCTTTCCTGTTTCTCGTACCGCTTCCATCCGAAAGGAAATAAGTGGTATCCGTCAATTCCCAAATGAATCACTGCATGAGTACTGGGAGAGGTTCAAAAATCTTGTTGCAACCTACCCACACCATCAAATCCCTGACCAACTCTTGATCCAATACTTCTATGAGGGGTTGTTGGCTATGGAGCGAACTCTCATTGATGCCGCAAGTGGCGGTGATCTTGTTGAAAAAACTCCAGCAGGTGCAAGAGATCTCATAAGTAACATGGATGCAAACACACAACAATTCCATACTCGAGCACATGATCAAGTCAAACAAGCCCAAGATAATCAATCCATAGAGCCTAAAAAGATGACTGAGTGGATGAGTGAACTTACAGGTCTTGTGCATCAACTAGCGGTGGCTACCAAATCCCCAACCTCGTCTTCTCCGCAATCAATGTTTCCTGGACCTGTCAAAAACTGTGGAATATGGAACTCTTCATCTCATCCAACTGACACATGTCCACAACTTCAAGAGGATCAATCCGATTCATCTGGACCAATGGAGCTCAATGTAGCATATGCTCAGCGGAACCCCAACCCTCAACAATCAGGTCAGTTTGTTAGAAACTTCAACCAACTTCACTCTGAGCCCTTCTATTCTTCCTTTAACCAAGGCCTTAGGTATGGTAATCCCATATCTCATCCCCATCAATTCCCTCCTCAAAATCCAAACCAATTTCAATATAGTCATGGTGGTGGTAACTTCCATCAACCTTATCCTTTTTCTCCTCAACCTCAAAGGAACAATCCTCCTCCTGGATTCCATTATCCTAGTGAGCCTTCCCAATTCCAAAACCAATACAATCGATTTCCCAAGAACCAAAATCAAGGCAATCCCAACCAGGGACAAGCCTCTTCTTCCAAGAAACCATGGGAAAGTGCAGTGGAAGATCTTTCCTCCTTCACCCGTTCTAGCCTTAAAAACATTTAAACTCAAATAGGTCAACTTGCATCCCACCTGAGCCAGAAACAACAATCAAATTCTTCCCAACTCCTAGCTCAACCATTACCCAACCCCAAGGGTAATCTAAGTGAAATTGCACTTAGATCGGGAAATCAACTTGCTATGCCTCAAGATAAATCCCCAAACCCCCCTTTAAATGTTGACCTAGAAAATGAAAAGAAAAAGAACATTGAAAAGGAATCTGAATCCACTCCATCACCTCCTTCAATTCCACTTAGGAATCCAATTCCTTTTCCTCAAGCCATTTCTAAACCAAGGAAGTCCTTTGAACCTGATCCTGAAATGCTCGACATGTTTAGACGTGTTGAAGTCAACATTCCCCTATTAGATGCCATAAAAAAAATTCCTAAGTATGCCAAGTTTCTTAAGGAGTTGTGTACCCACAAGAGGAAACTTAGGACCTTTGAAAATGTTTCCACCCAGCAGTCTATTCCCATAAAGTGCAAAGATCCAAGGACCTTTACAATCCCATGCCAAATTGGAAGTTCCAACTTTGATGATGCACTCATAGACCTAGGAGCCTCAATTAATGTCATGCCCAAATCCATCTTCTCTAACCTTGGTCTAGGTCCCGTGCACCCAACGGGTGTTGTCATTCAGTTAGCCAATCGAAGCACAACCAGTCCTGAGGGAATAATTGAGGATGTCCTTGTCCGAGTCAATGATCTTATCTTCCCTGTTGATTTCTATGTCCTTGACATGGAAGGTGAGACGAACACTTCTCGATCTGCCCTAATTCTAGGAAGACCATTCCTTATGACATCTAAAACCAAAATTGATGTCCATGCTGGCATCTTATCCATGGAATTTGGCGACCAAATGGTTAAGTTCAATATTTTTCAATCCATGCGATACCCATTAGAGAATCAATCTGTATTATCTATCCATGTTTCTGAAACTCCCTCTAAGAGTGTGTTGAATCCTAATCCATCATGTTCTTCCTGTTATACTAATAGAGGAGTTTGTGAATATTTCATCCTCATTAACCAAGTGATTAATGGTGAAATTAATGTTGACATTACAAATAAAAACTCCATTGATCTAAAGGATCTTGAAAACTCTTTGGAATCTCATCTCACCTCTAAACTCCAATTCTCCAACATGGATGGTAATGAGGAAAATGAACTAGAATGCCCATTTGTTGATTCAGATCAGATTATCCCACATTCATTCTTTCCTATCCATGATTCTGAAAATTTTGTTATATGTGAAGTGAACCTTGAACCAATGTGTTTATATTGTCCTGATGGTAGTGATGTTTGTGATATTTGTACCCTAATTAATAAAGTGATCACTGGTGAGGTTGAAATTGACCATTCTTTGGCAAACAACATTGAAATAAAGGATATTGAAAATTTAATTCAGTCATATGACTCCACTGATCCTCATTACTCTACATCGGTAAGTGATGAAATAAATGAGTCAAAAACAATTGGGATCTCATACTCTTCTTTTGTGTTATCTGATCCTTACATAAATGAACCATCAGAATTGAGCCATATTCCTGAATTTCCAAGAATAGAAAATCATCAATTTGCGGATAAAATCATTCCTCAAATTGAAGACCAAAGCGAGGATAGTCATATTCTCTTTCCACCCCCATTGAATTGCAAGCACACCAACAAGGATGGGAAGAAATTATCCAATGAATCATCAGGCCTCCCAGAGGAGAAGTTTTTCTGGAAGCACACTAGAGTTGAGAAAATACGATGGCCACCGTCAAACTATGGGTAGTCCACTGTAATTGTCCAACTATAGACAAATAAATGCAGCGCTTCTTGGGAGGCAACCCATGTTTTCTTTTAATTTTGTGAAATTTCATTTTCTTTTTAGTTTTTCATTATATGAATAATGAATTTTCTTTTTTAGGTAACATCCCACAATCTTGGATCAACCTCGACTTCCACCGAATCCCCAAATTCTCTAGCCGACCCACCACTAGATGGAGATGGCAACCCACCAAATCTAAACCAGGGGGCACCTCTTACCCTTTAACTCTCTCTCTATCTCTTTCTCTCTCTACCTCTTTCTTCTTCTTCCACTCTCTTTAATTTTTTTTACCACTTTATTCATCAAACCCTTTATTTTTCTCTTTATTGTGTGGGTGTGTTTTTTTTTAAAAAAAACCTTAAAAACTAAAAAAAACAAAAAAAACAATCACTTAAAAAAATTACAAAAAAAGAGTAATGCTTACTCACCATTGAGTTTTAAAATTTTGTCCAACCATTTTGGGGAGTTAACAGACATGTTTTCATCTCAAAAAATTTGTATTTTCATCATGTCTTTGGATAAAGAATTCTGTGTCAAAATTAACAAATCTTGAATGCTCAATTTTTGATTTGGAAAATGCTTTTCCCAAAACATGAGAACAAACAATTTCTTTCATTCCAAGGCCACCTATGGCCATCTTTTCAAAATGTGTGTTTTCACCCCCATTTGTGAGTCTTGAGTTTGTGGACCTTCGAGCTGAATTTCCTGCCATAGTGTGCATTAATATGATAGAGGCATTTTCTGAACCACATGAGAATCACAATAGCCAAATAGCCTTCCATAACCCTTACATTAATCCTCCTTTTGAAAGCCCCTTCAAGCCTATGAAAACATTTTCTTTGATAGCCACATTACAATCCCAATACCTTATCCCACCTAATATCAACATGGATTTTCATTGCATAAGTTTTTGAAATTTAAGTGTGGGGGGGAATGGATTTCATTTTTGGGTATCGTTTCCTTACTTTTTGGTGTGTTATCATATGATTGAGGGCAAGAATAAATTTTAGTTTGGGGGTAGGTTATCATTCAGTGGGATTTGGGAATGTATTGTACAAATGATATTGAAAAGTGTTCCAAAAAAATCAATAAAAATCAAAAAAAATGAAAAAAAGGGGTTGTGTTTTGGTTAGGTCAAAAATCACTCTTCCTCATCCTTTGATCCTGTTATAACTATTACAATTAGTTTCGTGAGGAGATCAAACATGGGTTGGTATATGAGTGTGAGATCTGTTTCAAGGTCAACTTTCGAAAAAACAAAGAAAAAAAAGGAAAAAAAAGAACACTTGCATTATATTCTTTTATCATTGAGAGAAGTTTGGTGGTTTGTAAATATTTCATCTTCTCATCCCATTCATATTTTCTTCCTCTATTCTATCTTTCTTCACACAATCATTCCCTTATAAATATGTGTTTTCATTTCCTTCCATGTTTTATTTCAAAAAAATGTGCATTGTTTTTCTATGTTGGTATTTTAACCCTCTTATTCTCTCTCTTGAACATTGTATTCATACCGTCCCATAGCCATAGAAAAACCCCTTAAAAATACCTCTTTATTCTTGTGCACTTTGGATAGGGATTGGAAGCTGAGATCTCTTTTCAAACTCTAAGATTTTCACTTTTGGTTGGTGAAAGAGTGAACCTCCACAAATAAATTTTATCATCTTGAGAGGTGTGAGTTTTGAGTGTCCACATTTTCCATTTCTAAATTTGAGAATGGAAAAATGAATTAGTTTTGGAACATTGTTTCTGTAACAACTTGTGGTGGATTTCAAAATGGATGAGTAAAATAGTCTAAACCTCCCCTGATTGGAGAAAACAAAATTTTAATATTTGTTGGTGAGTGAAAATGATTTTTCCATGTTTTTATATTTGTTGCACATGAGGACATGCACAAAACTAAGTGTGGGGGAGTTGATGTTATTAATATTTCCATGACTTATTATATTCCCCCTTTACTGATTTTATATGAAATGTGCATAATTTGTGTGAAATATTAATGTTTTAATATTAAATATAATTTTTGAGCATTTTTAGAAGTAGTCCAATTGAGTCAGTTTAATTTTTTAATAATAAATGTCACTATACTGATCCAAATTGTGTGGTTCTTATTTTGTAGGATTCTAATTTCAATATACAACATTTCATTAGAAGGTACCATGAGCCAATTCTGCCATTTCAAGGGTCATATGGTCCTCACAAACAAGACCAAAGAATCTGTGAACAAACTGGACCAGCCTTGAAGATTGATTTACTGGGTTTAATCCAGAAGTCAAAAATCCTTAACTCTCCACCATAATTCGGGGGACACTACATGTCATCTTGGATAAAACTTTCAAGGCCCAACTCCAAATAAAAGGGGCCCAACATATGCTTTGAAGTCCATCCCACCATTCTGTCCGAGAATTAAAATCAGTATTGTATTCATGACATATCTCATGATCTAAGAATGAAATAGAGCTTAGAGTTTGTAGTGTGAAAGAGGAGATATAGGCGGCCTACTTTGTTGAATAAGTCATTCGGATTTGAAGGCATATTCCTATTCCAAAATCCATTCACATTTTGGTCATCGAAAAAGCATGGATAGAAATGGAAAGTTTACCTTTGTTTAATAAAACCGCCATAACTTTGGATCCACTTGTCCAAATGACTCCAAATATTTAGAGTAGTCGTCCAACATTATTTTATAAAACTTTTAAGAAGGATATATTTGAAGATTCGGCTGTCTGAATAGCCAAATTGGCGATGCAATTGGAGGGACAGATTGGGAATGCAAACAGTCCACTCCTTGGGCTATAAATACTCTCCCCTTCTCTCCTTGAGAGGGGTTGGCATTTCAGAAGAGAGGTTATCCTATTGGCACGACCAAAGCCTTTCCAAAGGCTTGGTAGGACCTTCCATACTCATGTTTTCACTTGAGAGACTTTTCCTCCTCTCTTTGTTTTCACTTACTTTTGTGTTCTTCATTTTTGTAATCTTGTAATTCTCTTTCTTTGTAATTCTGTTTTAATGCAAGTTACTTCTTCAATATCTCTTATTCTCATCCACCTTCTGTAGTTTAATATTTATGTTCCTAAAATAGTTTAAATCCAGTTGAATCACCTTCCCTTCTTTTTCTTCCTCATTCAATCGAAAATCCATTTTTAATTATCATCATCGTTCGTGTGTGTGTGTGTCAACGTACCACTTTTTTCTAATCCCTTTCTTTTTCTTCTATTTTTAATTTATCATCATAATTATTTTAACCATAATATTAAACATCCAAATGGCTAAGTAAATCTCTCATTGGGGTGAGTTATAATTCGGGGATGTTAATTGATTGAGAGTTTTGCTCGATCAGTATTCTTTAAATTAATATTGTGTATGTTAAACTTAATATGTCATGGATTAATGATATGTTTTGTTTAACGAGTGGTTTCCATAGATTATTGGAACCATAAATACACTACCATAAATAAGTTTTGATTGAGATTAGAACCCTAAGTTATGTTAAGGCTTTGATTAAAGCCTTTACACTTAGGAATTCCAATCAACGTCAACTTATGACATGGGTGTTAATTTAATGCAATACAAAGAAAAGATCAAGGATATCACATGCTTAACTCCCCAATGATGAACTCACCCAAATCTTTATCAATTTGGTAAATCAAACATAATCCATAAATCATTTCAATTAATCTCTGCAAACAAACCCCCTAATCAAAATACAATCAACTAAAAACAAACTACTATTACAAAGTATCATCGCCGAGGATTCGACCCGAGTGCTGCTATACACATTAGCAGAGCACCGGAATTTTGACCGGTCGATAGGCGACAATCGGCCGCACTTTCAATAACCTAGTGCCTTCTGCTATAACACTACAGGTCTATGAAAAAAGCGATAAGAATCCATTGGTCCAAATCAAGCTCAAGTATTAGTTTGAAGACCTTATAGATGAATCAAAATTTCATGTGGTTCAGTAGAACACGACCTTCAACGTCTTTCTAAGAAGGTCCTCGTCTCATCAACATATCAAAATTACCTCATGATACAATCAATGCATTAAATAATACATTAATGAAAAAATCAGGAGATTACATGCCTATAGGGCCCTATTCAAATATTACAAGTCAAACTATATTGATGTATAATTCTATGATAGGGAAGGGGGTAGCCCCTAGTTGATCATGTCTCTCAAGTCACCACCCCCAACAGTCTGCAAACGATCCTGACCAACCCCTTAAAATAGTCCAGTGAAGATTACAGGTTACCCACCAACCAAATCGATATTATGAGTCCAATTTCAGATGCACATTCAACAGTCTTCATGATTTCAGTTATCAACACTGAGTCTAGTAGTGTTGAAATGTTTGCTGGCTCCTCAGACAATGGTGAAATCTTGGATAAAAATTCCCTCATTCCATCCCCAGAGCTTCTGGAAATCCCTACCTCACCAAATAAGGAATAATAGTTTTTCTCATCACCCAAAGAGGATTAATACACTCCATCTTCATCCCTAACTCCACCCACTCCAGAGTTTCAAGGAATTTTTTCATGGATATCTATGTTAGAGGAAGTTTTGTCAACTTTGGAATTCCATGATACCAAATACTCCCCCAACATTTGAGAACTTATCACACTACATTATCCCCTAATATAACCATAGAAATGAGAAAGATATGAGGAAGAAAAGGAGGAGGAGGATCTTAGGGATTCTCCTCCCACATTTGAGGAGGGCTTTACTACCACCATTGATGAACTCAACAAATAAATCTACATACAGAAGAAGACCCATGACCCACATGGATTAGTGTAGTCATTTATTCTAAAGAAAAATAGGTATATACTTACTTTTTGAATTAGAATTAGGATGTGTTCACATGGAACAACAAAGAAATGTCAGTCCGGGATCCTAAGGTATCCACTCACCACCTATGATTTCCAAAGGATCATTGGTTCTATAAATAAGAATCTAGAAGGATGCACTCAACACATGATACCCAAATTGAGGATAAATTTGATAATCTCAATAGATCCAAATTCATTCAAGAAATCCAATATCATAAATTTTTTGCCAATATAACCCTTGTAAAGAAAAAATGGGAAAATTAGAGTCTTCATATATTTCAAGTATCTCAACTAACACTACCTGAAGGACGATCTTCAGGTCCCAATCATAGAACTAACGATCAATGAAAAAAACCGGATACCAAGATTCATCCTTTATGAATAGATATTCAGAATATAATAAAATTTTAATGGATCAGAAAGATGAATGAGTCACTACCTTCGTGGCCCCCAAGGAGTATTTTTCTATCAGGTAATTCTATTTGGCTTGAAGAATGTTGGTTCTTCGTACTAAGGTTTCATGAATCGCATCATCAAACCCTTCCTGGGAATTTTTTTAAATTATATGTTCATAACCTGGTGGTTAAATATAGAAAACTCTCTAACCATCTTTCAAATTTTGAAACTTTCTTTAACAAACTATAGGAACATAACCTGAAGATGCACCCCTTGAAATATTCTTTCGGTGTTACCTTAGGGAAATTTCTTGGATTCGTTATGTGCCATCAGGGTATAGAATTCAACCAAAATAAGACAAAGGATATCCTTGTCATGTCAGTCATAGCCTGAAATAGTTGAGAGGCATTCAAGGACACTTTTCCAACATTTTATGATTCATATCCAACTGTACAGGAAAATGTATTTCCTTCACCAGGTCAATGAAAATGGGGTTACATATCAGTGGACTGATGATTGTTAAGAATCATTTGGAAGTCACAAGAAATATCTATTTAGACCACTCGTATTGATTCCTCCTATTGAATGAAGTCTAATTATTTAGTTTCTGATGTCCTTAGAGAGATCAATTGGTGCCTTACTCACACAAAATAATGACATCGATAGCGAAAATAGCCTTTGTTGTCTTAGTGAAACCTTGACCAATGTTGAGACTCATTATTAAAATATTGAGAAGAGTTTTATAGTGATAATATTTTTAGTCTATAAACTAAGGAACTAAATACAAAATCATGAGTTCTATTTGGTCCCTCATAGAAACCCACTAAAATACATTCTCAACCCTTTGATGTTGACTAGACATATGTCATGGTGAATGATCATCCTTGAGTAGTTTGACATTTAGTACGTGATTGAAAAATATTTCAAAACCTAGACATTAGAAAATTTTATGACAGATCACCCCTCGACAAAAATGGATTCATTGGACATTGAACTACCTGAGGAAGAGGTTTTATCTATTCAAGAGGGCCCCTAGTTATGGTATATGTATTTCAATGGTGAATCCAAAATCCAAAGAAAGAAGTGGATGAAAGACCCTAGGATCAACAAAGTAGGGATGGGATTTGTGCTCATTTCTCCATCAATGGATTTATTACCTTACTACTTCATACTGTCAAAAGGTTGAATGAACAATGAAGCATAATATCAATCTCTCATTATAGGACTAGAGTTGGTACTTCAGGAACAAGTTAATCACTTAAAGATAAAAGAAGATTCGAAACTGGTCATCAAATAGTTCAATGGGAATTATTCCATCAAAGAAGAAGATATTAAACCCCTACTAAACCATTTTTAGGGACTGATGGAGGAATTTATTTTGGATGCAATATTGAATCATGTCCCATGGTCACAAAATGACCAATCATATGCATTGGAAAATGAAGACACACATTTAGTAGTTCCAAACAGGGATGAAAAAATCATCATCATTGTGCATCACTAGATGGTCTCACTTTTGGTTTGAGCTACCACTAAGTAGATTGATGACATTAGCTCCATCCCTAAACCATATAATCCTACCACTGATTGGATGACACCAATTGTGTAGTGCCTTCAAAAGGGAGATCTCCCACCAGACAGATCCATGAGATAGAAAGTCTAAATATGAGCAATTAACCTTATTCTATATAATGGAACAAGTCATAAAAAGGACCTTTATAAGTGAATCATTGATGGGGTTCTTCTCAGGCACATTAATGGAGAAGGGACCAATACTATCATGAAAGAAATTCACACTGGATCCTATGACACCCACTAGTTAGGATCCAAGATTTCCTATCAAATCTAAAGGCTTGGGTACTGCTGACCCAGTGTAATGCAGAACTACACTAAATTCACCAAAAAGTTCCAATACTACGAGGTTCGTGAAAAATTCATTCACCAACCCCTGGAGTTGCTTCACATGTATAAATAATCATGTATATTATAAAAATGGGTAATGGATGTTGTCGTAACATATCCTCCCACTACATCCAAGTAGTTCATGTTCATTCTCACTATAATTGACTTCTTCTTCAAGTGGGTTGAATCCATACCTCTCAAAGAGGTCAGGACAAGAAACATTTCCATCTTCCTGAGAACCAACATCATCACCATATTCTTTGTCCCTCATATGATATTGATGGACAACAACACCAATTTATATTTTTATGAATTGGAAATACTATATCTAGAGTCCTAAATCAAGTCTAATCATTCATCCAGATACCATGTAGTGACGAACAGACAGATAGATGCCTTCAACAAGACCCTATAAAATATAATCTAGAAGTTGATATATAAGTAAAAAATTTCTTGGTAGGACAATATCCTACATAGATTATGGGATTACCATACTATAACCCATACTGTTACACATGCGACCCCATACTCATTAGTATATTGGATAAAGGTAGTCATACACATCAAAGTTCAATTTTCCTCACTTTTTGTTTTCATCTAAAATTAGTTATCCATAAATGAGTAATACTAGTTTCAGATGGATGAATTGGAGAGACTAAATTATAAGATATTTCACACCTTTAATCTTTTAGAAGTCCACCAAAACTGAATTTCATGAGCCTTTAATAAAAAAATTCACCTATGGTATTTCCTTAAGGAAGATATGGTGGTGGTCCTCGTGAATAAATTGATAATTAGGAAGAAACATCCAAAGTTAGAGCCAAAATGGGTGGGAATATATTCTATACACAAATTATACTCCAATGGATCCTATTCTTTGATCTTGAGGGAAAACCATCTTACCACGGAACCCACCAATGAAAGGTTCTTGCAGAAGTATTTCATATAAAAACAATACATTATCCACATTGCATGAAGTTGAACTGAATGACACATCATCTTAATTTCATGACATTAAACTCCCTAAAACATCATTCGGATCCCATGAAGTTAAATTGTATGAGACATTGTGTTGATCACATGATGTTAAACTGCATGAGGCATCATCCTGATTACATGACGTTAAACCGCATGATACATTGTCTGGATTCCATGATGTTAAACTGCATGAGACATCGTCCTGATCATATGATGTTAAAATTCATGGTACATTGTCTTGATGACATGACATTAAACTACATGGTAAATAATCTAGGTCGTAAGATAGTAATTTTATGACACCAATGTCCTTACCACAAGAAGATAAATTTCATGGATCCCTAAGAACTATATGTGGCTTGATTCCTATCTTCTCATGATACGTAGTGATGCCTAGAAATTTTGTGTTTGGCCCAAAATCAAATTTCACTCCAATTATCATATTATTTTCTTATGAAACTTTGGACTCAAGCCCTCTCTTTATGTTGGGATTATATTTTTCAATCTTCTACAAAATCATCCTTCTCATAACTATAAGACATCATCTTGATCGTATGATGTTAAACTACATGGTACATCATCCATGTTACAAGATAATAAACATCATGAAACCAATGTCTTCTTTGTATGACGTTAAACTGAACAACACCATAATTTTCTCACCTGAGAGGAAATATCCTTCAACATCTATCATTTACCATTCCATATTAAATAACTACAGGTGGATTGATTCCTCTCAACATAAGATATATAGTGACGCTTGTATTTTTCATCCTGGTCCAGCCAACCCAAAAGTAAAAAATTCCTCCTCCCTGTGTACGGGTCATACCTATGCATAGAGAGTTCTATCAAGAACTACATGTGACTTGATTCCTGCCCTTGTAGGATACATAACAACAACTAAATATCTATTTTTGGGCCCATCCATGATGATGCTTATTTTACATTGACTGATCCTTATCCTTAACACACGACATTAAACTGCATGATTTTTCTAGAAATATGTGTGGCGTGATTCATTCCCACACAAGAAACATAGTGATGCATGGATCTCTAATCCCAGGTCTAGCTGAAATAATTAGTGGAAAACATTCCCCCTCTGCATACATATCATACCTACATATAGAGTCCCAATTAAAAACTACATGTATCTTTAATCCAATCATCACATGATATGTAGTGACGCCCAAATATCTAATACAAGTTATAGCTAAAACAACGGATAAAAATGCCCACCTCCCTATGTAACGGTCATTTCTATATAGGGAATATTCTCATAACTATGTATGGATCGATTCATATCATCACAAGATACATAGTGACGCCTGAATTTATAATTTTGGGTCTATCCACAACATTCCCTCTCTTTCACATCGAATCACCTTGATCCTTACAACATGAATTTAAACAGCATGAGGTTCATAGAACTATGCATGGAATGAATCTAACTATAATGATATATGTATCAGACCCATAATTTCTCATCCTTTTCCAGCCCCAACAAATTCAAAATGACCATATCCTTTGTTTTATAGCCTCTGTGTGGTGGAATTAACCTTTTTCACCCCTTGTTTCTCACACCAAGCATAGATAATGTGGTATTTAAGGGTTTTGGTATGGGATTCCCCACATGATCAAGGTTTATAAATCCAAGTAAGGGTTTATATGGTCCTAGTAGAAAGACGTTAAAAGGTACACCGGTTTTCATTACCATGGGATGTAAAACTACACAGATCCATGATACCTATGTTCATTCACATTAGGTGACCTACGTCCTTACCATAAGACGTTAAAATGCACTGATAATGTCTTTACTGGAGGACGTTAAACTACAGAGGTTTTTTAGAACTATGTTTGGATTAATTCCTAACATCAAAGGATATATAGTGACACTCAAGTCCTTAATCTTGGGACCGGCCATAATATTTATTCTTTATGTCGGGGAACCTAATTCCTTTCCACACAATGTTAAACTACATGAAAATTTCCTTACCACATGTTGTAAAATTTCATAGGTTTTCAAAAACTGCATATGGATTGATTATTTCCATCACATGATATGTTTGGACACATAAGACCTTAATCTTGGGTCCATCCATAATATTTCAAACTCATTTCAGGGAACCTTTATCCTTACCACACGACATTAAACTATATGGAAATTTTCCTTTCTGCATGATATTAAACTATATGTTACCTCAAGAACTATGTATGGATTGATTCTCATTTTGACAAGATACATAGTGATTCCAAGGGATATAAAAAAATATATATGCAGTAAGTATAAAGTTTGGGTTAATCGTTCATGGGTCTATCAATGAGATAGAAATGTATCCTCTATATATTATTCAAATCTATATAATAAATTTCACACTCAATAGCCAATCGTGGTTTGAATGTTTCTTATGTGCCTGGAAACATTCCTTCAATTCATCAAACTCTATTCATTGGGTAATTTCATATTTTACAATCTTTATCTAGCCATCAAATATGGGGGTCAATTTATTGAGGACACATTTGTTTGACTATGCATAATATTCCCTAGTTGGCTTTGCATAAGTTTCACACAAAAAGGCCTATCAACTAAAAGAAAATTCATCTCCATGAGAGGCCTTTTCTATCTCTATAAACCCCAATTACATTTTCAGAACATAAAATTTCTCATGATATGAGAATCCATGAAATCATTGTTCACACCTTCTTTCACCCTCATGTTCAAGGAATTTCAGAACATCTCGGTCCGATGAGCCTCATGTTACTCATCACTTTCAGAACCTATAGTCCTAGCTCTATGACCTAAAACTGAAATACCTTATATCGTCCCTACTATTTGCTGTTAAACTGCATGGTTAATGTGCCTATTATTCTGAATTAGAATTTGAGGACTCTTTTTATCTTACTTACAATCATTGTAGATATGTCGTGACACTCAAATCTACCACTTTGATTCAAGTTGTTGTATTCCCTTTACCATGTCGAGTTGCCTACATCCTCATCGCATGATGTTATACTACATGGATAATGTCCTAGTAGCATGACAATATATTACCTGAACTATATATAGATTGATTCCTATTATCATGGGATACATAGTGACACCTAGATCCTCAATGTCAGATCTAGCCATGAGATAAAATTATCTTTCTATTCCTATATATGGGGAAAACCTACACAATAGATCATCCTCTTAGAACTATGAATAAAGTTATTCTCATTTTGAAAAGATACATAGTGATGTTTGGACCTTATGTCTCGAACCAAACTGTCACTAAAAGAATTCCTACACATGGGTTAGACCTGTTAAAATAAATGTTTCTACGCATTCCTAGGAAATATCAACATGAAATGATCCTTTCATATTCATGCATTTTCCTTTCAAAACCCAAACTATGGATCCAGGGATGTATTAATCCTCACAAACCACCCTAGACAAAGGGAATTGAGGGTCATTGTCTCGAGGATACCTTTGTTTGAATATGCACAATATCACCTAGTTGGATCAGCATATGTTTCCCACAAAAAATGTCTTTCAACAAAAGTAAAATTCATCTATAAGAGAGGATTTTCCAATATATATTCCCCAATGATGATTTTCATCCCATGTAACTCCTCATATTTGGAAACCCCAAGATTATAGTTTGAAACCTTTCTGAATATTCCTAAAGATAATAGAACATGCATGGATGGGTTACCATGAAAAGTGCAATTTGTTTATCCCTCGGTAAAATCTAAATGACCCTAAAAATGTAGACTACAAATTTTTTCTCTATAAGACACTAAATTGCATGACCCATGTCCTAGATACACAAAATTAAACCTCACCATGCTCTAGCCTACCTTTACACAAGACAAATTCATGTAGTAGTTTTTTTCTCATCCATGGCTACTTTTGATAAGGATTCCTTCATCATTTCAAAACATTATTCTTTTGATAAGACGCCCTTTACGGTCTTGGGAAATCCAAATTTTCAATAATTACCTGGATATCAGAAATAGAGGGCCAGTGTCTTGAGGAAACCTTTTTTTACTATGCATTATATTCCCTAGGTGGCTTTGTAAATGTTTCCCATAAAAAAGGCTTGTCATCCAAAGGAAAATTTATCCCATGACAGGTTTCTCCTATCTCTGCCTTCCCCTGACAACATCATGTTGGAAGCCATTATAATGGATACTCCTTGAATACTTTCTCCATATCATGTATTAGATTCAAAAATTAAAAAATCTCTGTCTGAAAATCCCCCATTCATGTATGAATAATATTGGGACATTATCAGCTAGTAAGTCCAATTAGGGTTCTCACCCCAAAATTCATGGTCCAAGTTATTCAAAATAAAACAAAAATCTTTTTATTATATCTTTCAAGAAAATAAGATTACCACAAAAAGAGACATGTTACTCCCCAGGTTAAAACCCCATAAAGGGTTCCCTAGATAAAATTTGAGTACCAAATCACTAAACCTACACTTAGTATGGTTTAGGAAAAAATTTATCAACAATAAAAATAAAAATATCCAAAAAATGTTAGGTTAAAAACCCGCAATGGGAGGCCTAAGAAAAAGTCAAGTTACACTTGTTAAACCTGAAACTTAGTAGACTTAGGAAAAAAATTAGGTTGGTAATAGAAAAGACACAAAGTTTTTATGGTGTGTCATGTAGACCAAGAAACATTAAAAACTATTCTCTTCTAGTCCCTTGGATTAGGAAAAATTTTGATCATTAAGTGATATTTAATTCAAAACAGTACAACTTCTTCATCAGAGATGCCACTTCTTCATCTTGATTAGATCCAATTATGATGGTAGGGATTTGTTTGGTCCTAGAAATTATATGAATCCCATGAAAATGGAAAAGTGTAGAAATAAAAAAAGAAAATAATTTAAGAAAACTGTTCAAAGGGGATGAAGCTGTGAAGGAAATTTCAGATTTGCATAGTAAAATCATTACATGGACTGTGGCACCACATGGAGTTCCACCACTTTCTGAATCACCCCAAAAATGAAATCATTCATGTGATGAGATGGAACCTCTGACTCCTAAAAATGAAACAAATCCATTTTCATTGCTGGGTAGTGATTTCTGCCCCTGCGAATGACCATCTCCGTGAATAAAATTGTTCATGGGGTGAGGTGGTACCATTGTCCCTCGCAAACGAAACCATGTAATTTGTAGGGCTGAGCACTAATTTGTATCTCCCACAAATGACCACTCCCCAAGAATAATAAATCATTTGTGGGATAGGGAAATGATTTTTGGACTCTATAAATTAAATCATTTAGGAGACGGGGTGTCTTCATTGGGCTCTTGCAAATGAAGCTCCACATCCCACCATGGATTACCAACCATCCTAGTATTCAGTCCCTTTATTATTTTATATAAGTTCCATGAGGAAAATCAAGAAAGGGGATGATGGGACAGAATTGATGAGATGAAATGAAAAGGCATAGATTCCAGAGGAAAATTAGGATTGAACTATCAATTCATAGTTGGTAAACCCATTATATAACATTAAAGTGGAAACAAAAATCATCTGAATGTATTCAAACTGAAAACCCCTTAATGAACTCCATTCTATGCGGCATAAATAGATGGCCCCTTTGCGGACCATCACCCCTCATAGAAAAATCCTATATGGGTACAACCTTTCCTAGCATAGAAAAATGCTACACGGGAGAAACTTGACCCTACATTGAAAAATGATATGTGTGGGGAACTAAGCCCCACGTAGTAATACACTTCATAGGTAAAACCCAAATCCTCATAGAATAAATCTACACAGATGGTACCCTTACCCATGTAGCAACATGCTACATGGATGTAACCCCATCCAACATAAGAACATGATGTGCAGATTGGTGAATTCTGGGGCATTTTACTCTCTACCTTCCACCACTCCCTTCCATTATACCATTTGGACTCACTTTTCCCCCTTCGTGAACCGGTCTAGTGGCATCAGTCTGAGGCCTCTTCCAAATCCACTTGACTTGTATGATCAGATCATCGGGCACGTCAGTGTATCCTCTCAAGTATTCATACCCATGGTAATCAGAGTCAGGTGTGTGACCTATGTTACAAGGCGTACCCTCATAATGACTTTGGGTCCACTTTCCCATGCTAATGAGGGTTAATACCATGGGGTGCACATCTGAACCTTCCCATTCAATGATTTTAGGGTAACTACTATCCTTTTCCTTTGATGATGGTTAGTATTGGTCCATCCTCTCTTACCTGGGGACCCGAAGGGCATCCCTATTGGAGTAGTCCCCTGGTCTTTCATCCGAGAGTCGTCTTTCTTGCTACACTTCACTTACCTAGGAGGTATTCATATTTATCACCATGTGAGGCCATCCAGGTTACCAAAATAAAAGAGGAGATAGGTACACTCAAGTACCTCTACCTCTCCCTTTGAGATTTATACCTCATCCACTATTAGAAAAAGTGGATCATTTGAGCTTGATATCTACTACTTCCTCTTATTTTTCACATAGGTCATGACTCACGTGATCTTAGAGGTTAGTGGTGATCATGAAATTTGTATAATCAAAAACCTTAAAATGGGATGCTTCAATGTGCCATCCCCAAGAACAGTCTTCCTAGGCCTTCTCTATAAATATAATCCCCAACCTTAATTCAAATGGGCCTCCTATATGGTATAATACCCAATAATACCCAATCCATTTTTCTTATCCTTAGATGCATGCCCTAACCTCCATTCAAATGGTACTCCTTTAAAGGTGTGACCCCAAACTTACAAAACTAAATGGGTTTTGATTCCCAAATAATTAGGATATGTAAGAATCATCCTTAAGGTCCAAAACCAACACCCAAATTTACCCTAATGTTCCCTGGGCCACATTCCCAGTAGGTTCATATCCGCCTGGGAGACAACATCTCTTCTAGGTCCCTTGTTTTTACTTATCATATGTCTCACACTATCCATGACTAGACAACTTTCACCTAGAATCCCTTGCTGCATGAAGTTAAACTGTATGGTTTTGTCCTCATCGCATGAACTAAAAAGGTGATGTGCCCTATTAATTGGAACCTAAATGCATGGGTTATGATTCATTTAATTAGAATTCATATGAATCCTATTATATGGGTTCAATCCCAAAATCAAAATAAGTTCCATCTTCTTAGATGATAATAAACTCTACAGTACCATACTATGTGTCTTAAAACCAACATCATCCTAACAAGCGATGAAAGAATCACTGATCTGTTTGTAAAAGGGTACCATTAATAGAGAACCTCATATACATACCTAGGATTTTAAACCCATTCATGATCATAATTTATCATTATCTCAAGTTTATCTGTGTAAGCGTACTTGGTAATGAAAAAAGGATTCATTAACAAATCTTAAATCTATAAGAGAGTCCAGGGATATGCATTAGTCCCCCCCCCCAAAGGGTGTGATGAACCTGAAATCTCTTCCTCTCGACCAATGTGAGTTTTTAGGTGTCATTGGACAAGTTACCCTATGAACACATACCTTTGGAAATTAGGTCAATGAGTTATCATAGATATAATATTTTTTGGGTATTTCTATCTCCTTAAAAAATCTTGTTATAGAACATTCATAGGTAGTAAACCTAATATAAATGATTGTATAGAACTCAACCCCCTATAATCAACTGTCAGGCCATAAACCATTTTCAGAAACACTAACCATGTGAAAAGGGGAGCTCAGTTATTAGAGAGTGACTACTCAGTCAGAGTTAGTTTCTTAGACTTGATTTTTTCAGCCTCATGAGAATATACTATTTATTTTCTGGTCCATTTCTTCCTGAACCTAGATTTATAATTTCTAGTTACTCTTCATCATTATTGGTTCTCTAAAAATATAATTAGTTTTATTTAAAATTACAATCTTTATTTTTTTGGTTTCTTATGCTAAGTATCCTTGTATTTATGGGATTGACATGGGAACTCATATTTCTTATACTACACCTTAGTAATTGTAATTATTTAGTGCCATTTTCTAAATTTATAAACTTGATAACTTATGGTAATTAATGATATCATATAGGGATTTAAAAAATCACACCAAAATATGTGGGTGCCTGATTCGTCAGACTCGAATGCTTATACACTGATGGAATCAAGCAGTGAAACTGATGTCGGTTGCTCAGATGTTAATGTGACTTCAAACTAACCCAGTGTCAAATATGTTAGTGTTGTTGTATCCTAATATGACCTAGTTTTACAATCCCAATTTTGATTCCACTTATCATATTCAAAGACAACATAAATTCAACATTAGTGAAAAGTGACAGAATTTCATTATTCTCACATACACATAAATTTACCACTCATGCCCTTTAATTGGGCATGTGAAAGCCACCTAAACTCTCACACCTCCACAGTATCATGTTTTGCCCAAAATTCCAATAAATAACTTGAAAGACCATATGTATTGGACAATAAAATTTTTATCCATATTCCTGATTTATATATAATCTATATTATACAAGATAACCACTCTCATGTGACCCCAGCAATTTAGCATGACCCTTATAAAAAACAATAATTAAGCTCCAATATTCCTTAGGAGCATAAATTACCAAAAATAAAAGGATATTTGTGTGAAAAATTATCTTTTATATGTTCCAAAAAATAATATATGAACCAATATATTTTTATTATAAATTTAATCCCTTTCTTTTGAGGTTTAAATAGATCCAAGGACTATGTGATTTATGAAAAAAATATACTTATGTAAGTTCTCTAACTTGGGAATGATCGATAATAACTTCCATACACTGTTCCTATGGTATAAAACTTGGGAAACCCGAATTTATTTATAAATTACATATGATCCATTAGGAACTTGTGTGAAAATTTTTAACATGATGGGTTACTTTCTAGAATAATTATCAACATTATAATAGTGATGTAAAACTTTTATGCATTCATGTAAGTCCCTTTATCAAATGGATGCAACTAATTCCATGAGATTCTTCTCACCCTATTCCATAATTTATGGACTATAGAGTATTCTAGGTTTCCTTTATGGAGTTCACATATCTTTCACTATGTTCACATAGAGGTCCCAAACTCTATAGAATTTACATAATCCCCACTCATGTTATATACCCCTCTCGTATGGTTAGCTACCAACCACCCTATTCCATTGAAGCTTTAATTAAAATTGTCACTTTTATATATAAGTCACAATCATGTTATGTGGTATTAATATACTTGTACCTATTTATGTAACTCTCAACACTTAAAGAAAGTATGGTGAACTATCTATTGATCCATCACAATCCCAATATTTCTCCCATTAATTCCCATATTCCATAGATACAGGAATTCATCACTTTATCATTTCATTGATAAATGAGGGGGAACTATAAAAGGGTATCTAACCTAGTTTAAGACTCATGCCTTCACCAAAATCATATATAACAAAAAACTATAAAAATCTTCACACATGCATAAGTTCCATATTTAACTATTAATAGGAAGATGTCACATAATGGTCCAAGTTATATAACCTTCAACTATAAGAAATCGTGTTCCATGATACAAGACATAAAAAGGAACACCATTAGTACTTATTGAATAACCTTAAAAGGTGTTGACTTTACCTATTAAATGGATAAGAAATTATGACCTCAAACTATATAGTTTTCAATTTCCTTCACATGAATATATAAGAATATCTTTTGAAGGTTCTGATATCAAAATCACCTCACCTCTCACAAGTGATGAGGTAGAAAATTCAAATAAAACAATTTAATCCTTTTATGATGGAAGAAAACTCTAGCACACCCATTTATTATTCACTATCATCTTGAATGGAAACCTTACCTTGTACACAAACTCAATTCCATTAGTGATGATAAAGTGAATCCTTGAACCCATTGGTTATTAGATAATGAACCCTTAGACCTGTTGGTGATGAGATAGTGAATATTTTAATCCACTATTCATGATTCAGTGAATTCTTGAGCTCACTTGAGATGACATAGTGAATTCCTTCCTAAATCCCTTAATCCTTATTTTATGGTTTGAAACTTTTATATCCATAATTCCACATGGGAGATAAAAAACTAGAGTTTCACTAATAATAAATAATTAATATTTAAACAAATATTTATTACTTGGTATTCTTAAAAATTTATTCCTTTCTTATACCCAATACCCTATTGGTGATGAGACAAAATACTAATTCTTTGATGAGCATCCAATAAACCATAAACCTACATGTGATGAAGTGGTAATTCTTGAGTTCATTGGTGATTAGCTATTAAATATTAAATAAAATTGGTAATAAGCTAACAAATACTTAAATATTCTATAAATCAACCAATCAATCCATGACATTTCGGGTGACGCCCTAGTAACCTCAAATCCATTAGTGATGGACCAGGAAATCCAGTATCCCTCTATTGGTGAGACAGTAAATTCAATTCATTGATGATGATGTTATAGTAAATTCATATGTCTAAAATGATGACTAAAATATATAAAAACCCTATTTACACCTCCCTGTATAGTGTTAAATTTAAATATTCCTTTCTATATGGATTTACACTACAGATTAACACACAACTAAATTTACCTTGTGAAATAATCATGAAACTCCCCATGTCATTAGAATAGGATGAATAAACTTTATTGTAGTATCCATTAAAAATATCAGTTTATTTATCCCCTTAAAACTAGGTATTAACCTCGCTAGGGAAACAATTAGTGTGAAACAAACCCAGTATTTTTATAAAGAAGAGCTTTATGAACATATTATTTAAATTTATAAAAGATTCCCAAACTAGACAATAATCTCCTTTATGAGATGATTTTACCAATATTTATATAAATTATTACATAAATAACTCTAGGATAATAACTAAATATTCCAGATGATAAAAAAATCAATGAAGAGGCCCATATCTTCTTATTCTTAAACTTTTTTTGGGGGGTGTTAAAGTTGTTCCGGGAGATATTAAAGGTACTCGAGATAATAAAAGTTTTATTTTGATTTTTTAAGGGAAAAAATACATGCTGTGAAACACCCCATATATTATAAGCTAATATTTTATTTACATTTACATTAAACCAAGTTTATTTTATTTTTGTTGGGACATTATAGGTGTTATTAGTGGTCAGGGATGATTTTTCTAGAAGTTAATCTCAATGAAAAACAAATTTAATTTTTAATAGATAAAAATAGGTACCCCATGGATATAGAAGAATAAAGAGTAGCCATATTTGGACAGCTTGGTTGCTGGTGACACCAGGTAGCGTAATTGATGACAAGGGATTAGGTACCTAGTAAGTACATTAATTTTTTTTAAAAAAACTGATTAATTTTAATTAATTTATTCAAAATTATTTGAGATGGTAACACACCTTATTTATCTATATAATTTCATAGATATCCCTCTAACGACATTAGTGTTCTCCATATATAAGGTTATTATTCCTCCTTATGAGCATATATCCATGTGTCTTCAGTTTCTAGGGATTAGCTCGGGTATAGTATTTTGTTATCTCCCCTATTTTCTATGTACCCATAATTGTGTCAAAATTTCTCATTAGGTATTCACTAATTAGGATTAATTTATAGTATTTCCAATTTCTTATTCTTTAATCCAAATTATCCAATTATTTGTAACATGAAGGATACAACTAATTATAGGTAATTTTCCGCTAAGACTTCATATTAGATAATATAATGTTTGAATGTGTCATGTGATATGTGGGAAGTATCATACTTTTTCACATGATAAAAAACCTATTTAAAACTCTTTCTTAGTTTCATATAATGTGAGAATAATAATTAGGGTCTTGAGTGGTTCTCAATGAGTTATGAATTATTGCCATGGTTGCAAATGACCATGCACCTTTTTTTAAGACTTATAGAGGTGGGGATTAAAACACACAAAGGGTATTTGTACCTTAGAAATGTGAACCTATGATACTTGTGAGGTGTCCAAGGCTATTCCATGATAGAGGAAATCATGTGAGTTTATTAGTATAGGAATTAACTAGATTATTCATAGAGTTTCATTTGTCATGTGATATATCATTCACTTCGATGGTTTGAATAGTGATGTATCGTTCACTTATTTTTCTATAATGTTAGTGATATTTCATTTTCAATGATGGATATTATTGTGGTGTAACATCCACTAGGATTATTTTTCTCGATCATGCATAGTTCATAAAAATTTATATGATGATGGTATTTTTATCCACCTTTGGGGGTTATGTTTTGGTGTTGAATCATCAATCCTTGAAATATATATGATGTGATAGTGTTATTTTATTCACCTGAATGAGGTGTAATAGTGATATGTAATCCACCTAGAGGGGGTTTGTGGTGATTTTTTTCACCTGGATGAGGTGGAATGATGATATTTCATTCAGTTGGAGGTGGTGTGATAGTGATATGTCATTTATCTAGGGTGTAAATGGTGTTGATGTGTTGATAAACTATGGGATCTATAATAGTGATGTATCATTCACCTAGAGAGTAAGGGATAAAGTGGTGATACTCACTTAAAGGATATATATCATGGTGCATCAATCACTATGGGATTATGGGATTGGTAAAACTAGTTTACACTAGTCATGAGATGAGAAGTGGTGCATCATTCACTCTTAATGTGTGTATACACTATTGGTGTATCATCTCATTCTAAAATTGTCTAAAGTAGGTATGGTCACATATGTTTTGGATAATGAGAACTCCATGATGTGACTGGTTTATTTTACTATTTGTTATTATAATTTCATATTGATCATGCAATGATATTTACTGTATTTATTTAGGGACATTGTTTGTGGTGGACTTCTGAGTTTTACTCACACCTTGCATTGGAATTTTGATGCACATGCCAACATCATTGTTCCTGACACTGTTAAGTTGAAGGGGCATTTCTTGGATGGTAATAAAAACCTATAATTTTCATACATTTCAATCACTTCTTTTGAAATGAATATTCATTACATCACATAAATGATCCATGCCAGAATCATATAGGTCTTGTGACTTTGGAAACATTGAAAAATAAAAAATAGGATCATAAAGGATCTACATCATCTCACACTAATTTATTCATAACTTTCACCCTTCTTAGACATATCATAATTATCACTTATCTTCATAACCAGGGTAAAAGGAACCATAATAACGGGTGAGTTCAGATGCTCAGTAAGAGTAAACAAGGGAGATATCAAAGATCACTTGAGTATAACATGAACATAAGGGTATGATAATATGATCATAACATTTTAAAATCACACTAATAATATTATAGATCATAATATTGAGCCATGGTATAAACCTTGGTAGTTCATAAGACATGAATCAAAGAGGAATCAAAGAACATGATCCATGAGAGAATAACATTTGTATAAGATAGATGTTTTTGGCATACACATATGCATAGAAAATCATTTCTTTAGTAGTTGAGGCTCATTTATAAGACTATAATAGTGGAATGAGTTCACTCCCCAAACAATTGTAGTATTCAAGGTTCACTCACAAGACTATAATAGTTGACAAAGTATCTTGCTGAAATGGGTTCACTCCCCATTTTGGTCCCATTCATCTCATGAGATATCAATAATTATCTAATTCTTTGGAGGTATATATAGGCCCCAATTTTCAGATAATGATAATTATATATATGTGTTCCACATAAACCATTCATCATATCAAAACCCATGAAAAGAAAAGTGTTTCATAAACATTTTATCATGGCATAACCCGTAGAATAGAAATGAGTATCATAAACATCAATCCATTATAAAAATGAACCATCCATATAAAGAATAAAAATGGTATTATTGGATTATATTACCACAAAAACAAAAGAAAAATTGAAGGATTTTTTCATTAATGAATCAAAATATTATTAATACATTATTGAGTAAAATAACCATTTCATTTTTAAATCACTTCTTTGAAATCTAAAAATTTACAAAATTTTAGGAAAATCATTTTATATGAAAATAAACGTGGTAAATTTTAAATTAATAGTTAAAAAATTGAGTATCCATGAAATTAGTGAAATTTTTTCAGGTCATATAATTTAAGAAATATTCCTTTTACCCTTATTTAGAATAATTCGAAGAATATATTATTCATAAAATAATAAGAATATTCCTTTGAAAAAGTTTATAAAAATTGAAAATTGGGTAAAAATTAATTTAAACAATCATTTGAGAATATTAAAAACAATATTTAATACATTTTTATAAAACATAGATATGGAAGAAAAAGTCATTTCAACATAAGAGAGAAATAAATATCATTTTTCTTAAAAACATATTTATAATATCTTGAGTACTTAAGGTGATAAAATGAAAGGAAAACAACTATCTTCATGAAATCTCCATATGAGAATAAAATTAATGATATTATTGAGTGATAGATCATAATATTTCATCATCATAACGTAAACATAAATAATCCCAAAATATAACAAGATTATAATATAAAACCCTAACCACTTTGGTATATTTTGAATTACAATTACAATGAAATAAAGAAACATGTATAGATATGTTTATCCCAAATAGGTTAAAAACACTAATAGGATGGGGTGAATTAGGGAATGATAGATTAAAACAACTCCATATTTATATCTTATTTTTTTTGTTAAAAAAACTCTTCCCTCCATATCCTGTAGAAATGTTTGAATATAAATGAAATCTTGCGCAAGACACAAAAAATTTACTTGGTTTTCCCTCACTGGGCTACATCCAAGGAGAATACAATGGAAATATGCAGATGTAAAAAATTCCTTAAGGATCACTTCCAGAATACAAGGTTTTGGCTAAATCACTTCTATACCCATGGTCAATGACTTTAAAAAATTTAGGGATGACTGTCAATGGAGAGGATCACCCTATTCATCTTTCTTTTCTCACTGCTCTAGAAAGGATTCACACTCAGTTTATGGGCATGTAGGTCACTTAATTAAACATAATGAATACATATTCAATTGTAGATAGATGATCATTTGATGTCCCAATTTCATCCATTTGATGAATATAACGTTAGCATAGGTTTACTAGGAAATCCCTTTTCAAAACATTCATGATGATTACTACCTTCATAAATCACACCTCATCGCAAATTTCAAATAGCCTTCACGAAGAAACCAGTTTTTGTGAATCTCACAAAGATAAACTAGCCTTCACAAAGCTTCCAACTTTTAGTCACCTTTTAATGGCCTTTATGATCTTAAATAATTTTATAATGCTTACAATTTTTTGTCGGCATTATTAGCCTTCACAAACTTCCTTTATTCACAAACATTTTTTCAATAACTACCTTTATGAACCACCTTCACAAATATGGAGCCTTAGAATCTTCGATAAGTCTCACTAATATTATGAAGGGTGTAAAGGACTACTTATAGGAATTTCCATCGATTCTATAAGCTTCCATCCACATCATCACAATTTCGTGATGCTCTCCCATGTCATTTGTGATGCTTCTTGTCTTCACGAAGCACCATCTGATTTTCCCATTCATGAATTTTTCATAGTCATAGAGATTACATTCAAACCTTTCACGATTCATGATGCTCATTCATGATGACCCATACCTTTATGAAACATCTTTCATGAAACCCATTCTTCTTGAAACTCATTAATTTACCATATTTTTACAAGGACTTCATGGAAATACATATTTCACGATGCTAGACATACTCTAAATTTTGGAACCCAAAAATTTGGTAAAGACAGATAAATGGAGTCACCTTTTGTACAAGATTATCTATACCACTTATAGGGAATTAGTTCATTTGTATTGGGTATTTTTCAATATACCATGTCAACAATATCTCTATAACATCATAACTGGTCATGGAAACATTCTTTTTCAACAAACACAATGTACTAAAAAACACTAAAATGCTACCTTAAGGGATTTTTTACAAAAGATATGTAAATATAATATTTTTTGTTAAAATAATCATTAAATAAATTCATGGAATTTATATACACCATAAAAAAGTAACAAGTTGTGGGTATTTCATGTGTACCATATAAATAAAATGATATGAAAATCCCTTACCGCTTTTGAAACTTTTGGCTCATAAGTCCCACTAAAGAATAATTTAAAACTAAAATTTAAATATCATTAAATTAATTATATTAATTTTATAACATATAAAAGTGTTATTATATACACCAAAAAAAAACAATGGTGAATATGGCATATGTATCTTTGAAATAAAATGGATACTATAAATCCCCAACATTAAGTTTTACTTCCTCCACACACATTGAAACCTCCTGTATAAAAATTATAGATATATTATAAATATTTTACATAACCATAATCATATATATCATACCATTTATGATTTACTTATCACCTTTTATCACTAATTTTTTGAAACTTATTTATTAAAATCATTGTTCCAGGTTATATCAACTTTGTTTTTTATGTTTATTCTGGTTCAGTGGTTTTGGTCCTTCTATTTTGATCATGGTTACTTCATATCCAGAATGTTAATAATGATATAAATATTATATATATTAATTATACACATTTTAATAGTCATTAATAAAATATATAGATATAAAAATGAATTACACCATTCATGGAAATGGTAGGCCTTATGTACGCATAAACATTATTTTCATTTTTTCAACAAATGGAACAAAATAAATATAAATAATAAATAACCTTTATAGAATCATTATTATATCATATATATTCATAAAATCTATCATTATTATCAATAAATTGAAATATAAATGAAAAATTAATCACATCACTTCATGGAGGTGGTACTCTACAAATACGCACGATTGACGTTATTATTTTCCAACAGTTTGGAAGAAAGAGAGGTATATATGATATTATAATTTCAAAAGTATAAATATGTCATATATATAATATATAAACATAAAAACCTTCATAATACCACACTATAAAATATGGTGATGAGGAATTAATTGTAATTTTATGTGGAGACGGTAAGTTGTACGTACACACGAGAACTATTTTCACTTATCATTTGATAAAAATAGGGAGAATAAAGGTGATTTAGTAATCATAATAACATTTAATTATATTTTAGGATTAATAATATATTATTTTATGATTAATATAAAATATTTATATGATGTACAAGAATAATTAAAAAGAAAGTTATTGGGTAATATAATTACCTCTTCTTTGAAATCACTCATTTTAATCTCCTCTTAATAGCTTTAGGGTTGATCTTTTAGGGATACCATAACCAATATAATGTGTATATAGTAGTATAGAAGGTAAATTTGAATATTTCTTTCTATATTTAAGGATCAATGTGGAGTGTTGAAGATAAAGTAGGGGTTCCCTTTTAATTGAGGGGAGGTGAACTATTGAAATATCATAAAATATTAAATTAATATAAATTAATTTTGATGCCAAAATGGATCCAAATTGGTAATATTTGTATATAATATTATTATGAGTCAAATTAAAATAAAAAGATAATTTTTTTTGAAAATTTTGTATCAGGTTTTTACAGATATCCTATTGTTTTAACCTTTCATTAACCCATTTAAAAAACACCATAATATTAATGCTTTCTACCCTTCAAGTGTTAATAATATTACTATAAAATAAAAAAACAACACTGAAATGGAACATTGATCATTTTGAGAACCATATAACATTATTTTTTAATAATATACAATTTTTAGGAATTTCATATCATTTAAAAAAATAAAATTTAATATAAAATATCATTAATTTCATTTTTAACACTATTCATTTAATTTGACTTTAAATACATAAATACAAATGGGTAATTTTAATATAATTACTTAAAAATTACATAATATGTCATATATATCTAGAAAATGTTTTATTCATATAAAATCATTCAAATTATATCACTTATAATATTTTCAAAATCATTTATTTTATTATTCTCTAAATTGAATAAATGTTGTATTAGCATTTCCTAAGAATTTAAGGTAATTTTATAATTTAAAAAATTATAAATAAAATTATATCATGAAAATAACTTCATTAATATCAATTTATATAATTAAATACGTTCATAACTTTCTTTTTTCCCTATGTGGACATATAATATTATTTTATACTAAGAGAGTGACATTTTATAACTTTATTTTCCTTAAATATTATATAGGTACTTTTCTTGTAAAAGCGTCCATAAAAAACTAAATTTAGATCCTAATGTGATAAATGTATAATTAAATTAATCCAATAATAATTAGGTTAATTAACTATAGCCTTATGACTTAGTTTTAACCTATATTTACCTGATTTACCATTTACCAAGGAGATAAATTTTACCATGGTTAGTATTCATAATGGATAAAAAAGGGGAATATTTACCAAATTTGAAACACCTTATTAAAAATATGGAATAAATTTTATCAAATTCAACACCTATAAGAACTATAAATTAATTTTAAAATATTTCTCCAAAATGTGATGAGAACCGCATTTAGAAAAATATAATTTTTAAGAATTAACTGGATTTATTCTTATCTCATTCCTAGAAAAATATTAGATGAATGTTAAAATATTTTATTTAGTATTTAATATATAAATTTAATTAAAATTATTCAATATTAGTGATCAATTTAATTTATTAAGATAAAAACACATTGCGTGCATAGAAATATTTTCTCTAGAAAATGTATTTTCACCTATAAAAATGTTATTATACTAAATTCAAACATAAAATTAATTATAATGAAATTAATTGAATTTTATTAAAAAAATAAAATATAACTAATTATAATTTAAAGCCATTTTATAACAAAATTGGACATTTTACATTCCTGAAACAAAAATACAATTTTCATTAAAAGGCTGTATTTTTTTAATACTCACTAGAAAACCAATATTTTCAAAAAATTATGAAAAAATCATCATAAGATAAATTTAATATATTAATTTAAAAAATTATTTCCATTTTAAAAAATTTATAAAAGTTATATAAATTAATCACAATATTTTCTAACCAACCAATAAAAATTATTTTTGAAGAAAAAAATAAATTTATTAAAAATTGAGTTCTTATTTACTAAGAACTTATCAATAATTTTTTATATATTTTATAAACTATTTAGTCTTATTCATAACCACCAATTTAACATCTAGTTTATAAATTTCGTATTAAATAATATTTTAATAGTATACCATGGTTTGTTTAAACTCATTGTTGTGTGGAACACAAGTCGTCAAAGAATTAAAATTAATTGAAAAAAAATATTTCATAAAATATCAGGGTGTTACATGATCACCCCCTTAACAAATTTAATCCTTGAAATTTTAAATTTTTCTCAATAATTAAGGGTTTTATATCTGAATACTCCTCTCTAAAAACCCACATCATAAAAATTTTCACTAAAACATCCTCTTTATAAGAGATAATGGGAAATACGAAGGACATCTTGAATAATAAAAAACTGGGAATATGAAAAAGGATTGTTTTAGTGGGAAGTGAAAATATATATATATGGAAGAGAAAAATAACTCCCAAGTACTGATAGAGATTGATACAGAACATGGTCAGGGGAATGCTAATAACTAAAAACCCATAAATTTGTGGTGGGTAAAAAGACCATTGATTCATCAAAAATGATGGTAATATGAAAAAAAAATTGTTGAAAGAAAATTTTCCTAGAGTTGAGTAATTCCTTCACCATATAGACTAAGAACATAAGGAATATATATACATGACAAGTAAAATTTCATCTATTAATCAATTTTCACTACTATCATGTTTTTTTCACCCAAAGGATGAGTATTCATGATAAAATTTTTATGCTCGATGCACTAAAACCAACTTCTAACAGAGATAAAAATATATATAAAGATATTTATCTTTGGTTTAAACATTAATAAAAACTAAAAATGGTTATAAAAAGGAAAAATAGTTCCCATAATGTATCAAACTTCATATGATGAAATATAACATTAATCATCAAATCCTTAATAATAACATCCAAGGTTCGAAGAAATAAATAATCTTATATCCCAAATTACCTCAATAATACAAACATTAAATAATTTTTTAACCTCAAAGGCTATGTCATACACTTCAAATTACATATTTAAAAATTAAATTACTTTTTTACAAATAATATTTAATGTTAAACCACTTATTAAACCTCAACCCAAAGAAACATCTGAAAAAATATCATTAATCATCATGATAAAAAACTACATAATATTATAATATAGTGAAATTCACCCAAAATATCATGGATAAAATTTAGATATAATCCTAAAAGGTAATATTTAAAATGATCATAAATAATTATTAAAATATCACCTTGTAAATGAATCACTTTCCAACCAATCATCAAGATTATCTATATTTCATTATCCAATAGTCCATAATTCACTTATCATCAAATAATATGTCAACCAAATAGGGTATTTAAATCTCAATATAGTACCAAAATACCTTCACTTAAAACATTAAATGAGGGTGTTTATTCATTTGAACTTATGATCAACCTTAAACTTATAAACTCATAATTATTTCCGTAACATTTAAGTTAACGTAAAATGAATATATATATATATATATATATATTTATTATTCCAAAAATTAACAAAACCTTCATTCCTAAAATTGGTTCACACACTATTGAACATATTATATAAACTAAAAAATGAAATGAACATCATCAAAATAACATAAATCACTTTTTCATTGACTAATAAATTTTGAAGTCACTAATAATTCCCTACTAATTTCTATTATCTCTTTATGCCAACTAATGATGTGTTTTCAAAATCTACTATGGAAAAATCCTTAGATGTTTCACGATACTTATATCCAATATATCATTGATATAACTCTTAAAAAATATCTTAAATTATAATACATAAAAAGTTAAATACATTCACATCATAGGACTTTACTTGGTCCATGAGATAACCTTTGGATTAGGGAATTGGTTCGTATAATTCCCATATTCCCAACACATAAGACATTGAAATATAAATGGTACCTTAGTAAGACCTTCATTTAACTCCATCGAACTCTTTATTTTTACTCAATAATTACTTGTTATATACTGTTCATTTCTACATATAAAATATCTTTTTATTCCACTAATATATTCACTTGAGTGATTATTCCCACATTCTCTACAATAAGAATTTGAGTCTTTCTTCCTTCATAGTCTACACTTACCAATATCTTAGAAAACTCAATCCTTATCTTCATTGATGAGATTGCGAGTTGGTTTAGTAGTAAGTTCTTAACAATATATCATTATAAATGAATATGTATAATCAAAAGGTTTCTCATTCCATCTCCCATTACATTTGGTTTCTCAAGATGACACTAATTCCATTATCTTCTATCCTTAACACAAATCCTCATGGTTATAACCATTTACTAAAACTAAAAAACACAGTGTGAGAAATAATAGTTATAGTGAAGAATCACGAAAAATCATCTATAGGATGTCTAAATCCTGACACCACCTTTTTAATATATGACAGATTAGGTTTTACCTAGGTTATCCCTGATCATTACCCAAATTTTAGGATGTTATTCTATACATATAATTATCCCTATGGTTCTCACTAAATCATTCTCATCCTATTTCCCAAAGGTTAACTAAACATTGATATGATACAAACTATAGATACCTATACTTTTCATATATAGATATCACATCTTTTTATATGAATATTAATTACATAATATAACAATCCACTCTACAAATTTTATAGGTATAGTTCCTTTGGAAAAATGGAAATATAAACTATTGACTCAGAAAACATCTACAACATATCCCATTAAGTTCTTTATATTAAAGACTCCTTGGACATATTATTCTTAGTACATTTCTTCATAACCTGGGTAAATTATACATAATAAAGGGTGAGATAAAATGCTCACTAAAATGTAAAAAGAGGGATATATCAATGATCACTTTAGTATAACATGAATATAAGGGTATGATAACATGATCATAAAATTTTGAAATCATACTATGTGTATAATATATCATATTCTTTTTTCATGGAATAATTATTGGAAGTTCATAAGACATAAATCATAAAAGAATCAATTAACATGATCTATGAGATTATAAAATTGGTATAATACTTAATTTGGTTGAAAAAACATAAGCATATTAAATCTGTTATTTAGTATTTAAGGCTCAGTACATATACTATCATTGTGGAATGGATTTACTCCCCAAACCATCATAACATTCAAGGTTCACTCCCATGAATATACATAGTAGACAAAGGCCCTTACTATATTAGGTTCACTGACCATTTCAATCTTATTTATCTCACGAGATATAAATATTTTCCCAATTAATTTGAGGGAGTTCTAGGTCCCACCTATCACATAATGAAAGTCATAAATATGGGTTCCACATAAACTATTCATCATATCAGAACCCATGAAATGAAACCGGTTTCATAAAAATTTCATCATAGTATAACCCGTGGGAAAGGAATGAGTTTCATAAAAATCATTCCATCATAAACATAAACCATTCATAGAAAGAATAATTATGGTATCCTTATATAATATTCTCAGTAAATCATCAGAAACATTAAATTTTTTTGTTGTTAATTAATCAAAATATCATCAAAAATTTCTTGAGGAAAATAACCATTCCATTTTGAATTAACTTCTTCAAAATATTAAAAAGTCTAAAATATTATGGGAAATTTTTCTTTTAAAATTACCATGGGAAATTTTAAATTAAGATTCAAAACATTTAGTATCCATGATAGTTGAAAATTATATTCATTTAGTTTAAGTTAAAAAACATTCTTTTCATACATCTATAGAGAATTCCAAAAAAATAACTCATTCAGAAAATAGAAAGAATATTAATTTTAAAACATTTAATAAAAAATAAAACTTTGGTAAAAATGACTTTAAAAAACATTATATAATATTAAAAATATTCTTTAAAATATTTTTAGGAAAGTTGGATATGCAAGAAAAAGGCTTTTTGACCAAAGAGATAAATAAAGATGATTTTCCTTAAAAATATATTTTAAGTCTCTTGAATAATTAAAGTAAAATGAAAGTAAAAAAACTTATTTTAATTAAATTAATAGAGGATAATAAAATTAATTTATTTATTGAGATACATATTATAATATTTTATCATCATAACTTAACCATAAACAATCCTAATAAATAATGATATTTTAAAATAAATCCCCTGCTACTTTAGTAACCTTTAAATCATAACTACCATGAAATAAAGAACAATATATGGATATTTATATCCCATAATATTCATATTAAAAATCATAAAATACATTCATGGGCAGTATATATACCACATAATAGACACAAGTGGTGAATATGGCATGTTTCCCACAGAAATAAAAGTGAGATCAAAATCCATTACAACTTTAGAAACTTTTGAATCATAAGCCCCATTCAATAATAAAATAAAAATATAATTTAAATATAATTAAATTAATGTTATTAATGGTATAAAATTTCAAAGGTAAATTATATACACCATTCTAAAGAAAATAGTGGTGAATATGGAATATGTCTCACAGAAATAAAAGAGAGACCAGGAATCCCTTACCATAGGTCTGAATTCCTTTATACACATTGGAAAATCTTGTATAACAAATATATATTTATTATAGATATATTTAAACCCCATAATAATATCTATGATACAATATATTATTTAATTATAACCTTTTATTTCCCATTTTTAATACTTATTTATTAAAATCATTATTCCATGTGATATCTGCTTCTTTTTTATGTATGTTTTGGTTTGGATGTTTTGGTCCCAGTATTTTGATCATGATTACATAATATATATTATTTTAATGATGATATAAATATAATATATATTCAGTATATACATTTTTATATTCATTCATAAAATATAGAGATACAAAATTGAATTACATTGTTCATGGAGATGGTAGGGAGTACGTATGCAAGAATTTTGTTTCCATTTTTCAATAGATAGAACAAAAGAAATTTAAATGATAGATCACATTTAAAGAATAATTATTATATCCTATATATCATATATATTCAGTAAACACATCCTTATTATCATAAAATTAAAATATAAATGAAAAATGAATCACATCGCTTCATAGAGGTGGTCGTACACACGTACACATGATCGATGTTATCGTTTTCAAATGGTTTGGAAGGTAATAATATAGATATTATATTATCATTAAATAAGTATAATTATGCAGTAATTATTATATATAAACATTAAACCCATTATTATACACATCCACAAAATATGATGGTGAGAAATAAATTGTATGACTATGTAGAGATGGTAAGAGGTATATATGCACGAGCAATATTTTCACTTCCCATTTAATGGAAAGAGGGTGAATAAAGGTGATTTCATAATAATAATATAATTTTAGTTTATCTATTATGCTGAATTTATTATTTTATGATGAATATATCGTATATATAAAAGCTAAATTAATAATTAAAAATAAATTGATTAGTTAAGAAGATTACCTCTTCTTTTAAATAACTTCTTTAGATCTCCTCTTAAGAGCTTTAGGGATGGTATTTTGTGAAGGAAAATGACTATAGAATGTATATAAGTGAGTTTATAAGATAAATTGGTAGATATTTTTTGAGATATAAGTCTCAATGTAGTGTGAATAACAGAAAGGAGGGGTTCCCTTTCAAAATTGAGGGGAGGAGAACTCATGGAATTTCTAAAACTATTAAATTAATATAATTTTATTTTATTGTCCAAATGGATCCAGATTTATAATATTCTAAAATAATATGAGTATGAGTATAAATAATATCATATAAAATACTTTTTACATGTTTGGATCTTATTTTTACCCTTATCTTATTTTTTTAACCCTGCGTTATCCTTTTTGAAAAATACTACAATATTACAGTTTCCTACTTTTTAAGGGTTAATAATGTTACTATAAAATGAAGAAAAACCCATAAATGGAACATGGTTGATTTTTAAAACTATTTTACATTAATTATGACGAACATAAGATTTTTATGAATTTCATATCATCATTTAATAAAATATTATTTATAATAAAATATCATTAATATAATTTTTAACACTATTCTTTTAATTTGACATTAAATATATAAATAAAAATATATATTTATAATATAATGCCACAAAACATACTTAATATGTCATTTATATCTAAAAACATCATGGTTAATATTTAAATTTTCAAATTATATACCTTTTAATATTTTAAAATTATTTATTTTATTTTTATGTTAATTGAATAAAGATTGTAATTGAATTGCACAATCATTTAAGGTAATAATATAATTTCTAAAAAATTTAAATAAATTTATATCATTAATGTGAATTTATTAATCTATAAATGGAATTTTATATTCATTTATAAATTATTTTTCCCTATGTGGAAATATTAGAGATATTTAAAACTAAGAGAGTGACATTTTGTAACTTTCTTTGCTTTAAATATTATATAGGTCATTTTAATATAAGAGTTATCATTAAAAAACTCCATTTTTAGAGTTAGATTATAGGTGCCTAACTACCTTAATAAAATAATAATTTGGTTGAAAAATTACGGTATTATCTTTTAGTTTTAACCTAGATTAACCTGATTTACCCTTTACCGAGGTGATAAATTTTACGACAGTTACTATTCATATTTACCAAAACTAAAAGGGAACCATTTACTAAATTTGAACCTCATAATTCTAAATATGGAATAAATTTTATAAAATTCATAACTTATAAGTTCCTGAAATGAATTATAAAATATGTTTAAAAAACATGACGGAAACCCCTTTCAGAAAAATACATTTTTTATGTATAAACCCATATTTATTATTATATCATGCCTAAAAAATATTATATGAATGTGAAAAAAACTATTGGGTATATATATATAAATTTCATTAAAATAATTCACCTATAGTGATAAAATTAATTTATTAAGATAAAAACACATTACACAGGTAAAAATTGTTTTTGACGAAAATTCCATTTTACGTATAAAAATGTTTTTATACTATACTCAAACATAAAATTCATTCCAATGAACTTAATTGGTTTTCTTTAAATAAATATAATATAACTAATTCTAATTTGAAACCATTTTAAAATAAAATAGAACTTTTTACATTCCTGAAACAAAAATACATTTTTTAATAAAAACCTACATTTTTCAATACTCACAGGAAAATAAATATTTTAAAAAATATCTAAAAATTTCATTCTAAGATTATTTTAATTTGATGATTTAAAAATTTATTTTAATTTTATAAAATTTATATAAATTAATCATAATATTTTCTCACAAAAGTAATAAAAATCCTTTTTTAAGTAAATATATTTTTAAATAATTAAATGACTTTTATAAAGATTGAATGATTTTGTACCAAGTATTATCAATAAATTTATATATATTTCCTAAATTAGTAAATCCTATTCATACCCTAAAATTTAATTTCAAGTTTATAAATGTCACATTAAATAGTATTTTAATAGTATATCATTATTTGTTTAAATTCTATGCTGTGTGTAACACAAGCTACCAAATAAATTCAATTTAATTGAAAAAATTATTTTAAAAAACCTCAGGGTTTTACAATGGTTGAAATAGAGTTATAAATTTGTTTCAATATATAGGGATGGTTGGGGACTAGGATCTAGTTCTTGGTTTTGTGTGTCCTTATATTTTTCTTTTAGGCTGTGTCTTTAAATGATCTTGTCTCATATGATCCTATTTTTGTGTATGCTCATATGACATTGAAGTTTAGTTTACTTTTTATATTATGGGTTCCTTAATTATATATGGTTGGATAATAGTTACAATGTACATATTGTTCCATTATATTTTGAATACAATTAATTGATATTTCTTTCACTTTTATTGATTTTTGTCTAATGTAGAGGCTATAGTCTTCCTGGCTATTATATGTCAACCCTCACTACTAGTATGTAAACTCTAGAACATGGGGAGGCATGCTAGAAGTCATGTGGCACTATCCAGATCATAGTAGTTTAAGTTGATCGGGTTGTGGATATTAAAAAGTGGTATTGAATCCTTTTTTCCCTTTATCTATTTGAGAAATGTAGTTGGAGATGGGATGTTGATAGAAAATGGGATAGAATTTAGGCCTAAAATTAGTTAACCCGTGTATAATGAAAAGACAGATATAATATGGAAAATAAGGTTGTAATTTTTTTTCATTATTATATTTGGGTTATTTTTTTCAAATATAATGCATTGGGTTATTAATTTATGATTTGGGGTTTCACTATTGAATCAAGGTAGTGAGAGGGTTTTCATTCATGAATCATTTTTCCATGTAAGGATCGCATGGAATTTTTGTTTTTACTTGTGATTAAAAACCCTTGTAATGATGTAGGTTTTAGTTATTTAAAAATTTAATAACAAATTATATTGAGTTTTATTAAATTAGTTAATGGTGAAATTCTACATGATTGTACCATAGTTATAATATTTATCTTTATATATACAATGTTTGGTCATATGAACATATGTGCGATTACACATAACCCAATAGGTGTAGGTTAGGTTGAACTCAATCTAAGGTTATGGAATCATGATATTATAGGGTGTGTATGAATATAGTATTAGAGTTTTTTTCCCTATTATTGTTTCCATAAACTATGATATCATGATATGTAATGGCCATGTTCTAAACTATATATTTGGAATTGTATTTTCATGACACTTAACAGTCTCTTTTTGAGTGCTAAGAGGGAGGAGACTAGCATACCACACTAGTAGAGAAATTAAAGACTCCTATTGAACCTATTTTTCCTGTAACTCCTATTAACCAGTAATTACAAGTGATTTCCATTTATGCTTTTAATTATATGGTACATGGGGAACTAATAATTGGGTTATTCATGTTAGATTTTATCATGGATTTTTAGGTATAATATCCATCACTTTTTTCAAGAGAGGGTAGACTATATGTTATTGAGATTTGGATTGAGTGCATATAGGCCTCTTTTGACTAGATCAATACACACCTAGAGAAAATTTTGTTGCTCAATTACCATATTATTATAGGCCTATCCAAGCACAACTAGTATTTCCATGTTTTCAGGGATTAGCATGTGGTCTTGACATAGAATAATTTCTCAGCTAATTTATTTGAATAGATTTTCTATATATATGAGGAAATATAGAGAGAAAGTTCGTATACCTTTACTAAGGAGGCATTTTGGTTGTATATTATACCACTATTTTTTCTATTTTTTTCATTTCACATCCATAATAGTAGGTCATGATACTGACTAATTCAAGTGTTATGTTGATGGTCTGAGGCATTATATTCAATCATAGGTGAACATTTTCCTCTTGACATCATTATCTGAGGTTGTTAATTGTATATTATTTTCAAAAGGAACTTGATAGAGGGAAGACCATTTAGGAAGATTGATTTTTATACCAAATCTATAAGGGCCTATTTTGGTAATAAGAAGTGAAGGTTTAAATATTATCTCCAGGGTGGAGGATGGGATACTAGTTAAGGCAAAGTTCCATCTCTTCTTTAGATAGGGAGGTATTTTTTGAGTGATACCACTACTTTCATCCTCACCATATATAGGTATATTATAAAATGAAATAAATTTTTTTAATACTTGTGGAGAGTTAGGAAACCAAATAAATTTATATAGTATTGAATCACAATCAGTTAGTGGTAAAGGTTTAAATAAAACTTGTGGATCATGAGTTGTGTCAGGTGAATCATTGTGGAATTGTATTTGGGGTTACACTATATGGTTGGGATGTGAATGAGGGTGTCTTGATCTAGGTTCGGGGTGGTGATACTATTATGTAAATTCCCCTAATGGGAATCAAGAAATGGAAGCTCAGTGTCAAGGATCTAGTAAGTTTCATTCCATTGAGAAGACTCATACAAATCAAGGTGAGGGGTTATATTCAACATATAATTCTAGTGTATTTCACCCTAGTGCCTTCTTGATTTGATATTTTTTTGTCTCACTGGTTAAAATATACATATTTTTACAGTTATTTGGGCTTGGTAATAGATTTTATATATGGTTTTATGTCTACTAGTATACAATTTAAAGTGTAATTTGAGGGTATTCAAATGTGTTCAGAGTGCGCCTTCATGATCTATGGGTATATTTTTCTCTAAGAATTCTTTAATCTAGAGGTGCACATATTTTATGTAATTCTTGGGATAAATTTTCTGACTATTTATTTATCACACATCAATTTCTATCATCTATGATAATTTTAATGTTTATTTAGGGTGATTATTATATCTTCATTAGATAGTGGGATTTCTAGAGAACACATTCAGGAACTAAACTTTGGATATTTGGGGAGATCTCAACCCATATTTCTATCATTGTTCTCTAATATGAGGATATGTGATAGACAGTCTTTCCTCCAATTTTTTACTAGCATCAAGAAATTTTACCTGATGATTTCTTAGGGTTTCCACAAGTTTGAGAGGGAGATATAGAAAGATATTGAGTGCTAGTTAAGATGATATGAGGTATGGTACCCGTATCAATTTTTCTATATATAATAGATCTATTAGAGATTTGGAAACTAAAAGATTGTCTAGAGAACCTTATAGTGAAAGGATATATATATCTAATCTCATATCACTGGGGTGATCTTATTTTATTCCATAAGAATGATGATGTATTTTTTCACTTGTTTGTATATTAATGGATGTTAAAATAAGTAATGGTTAAAAATCGATACCATTTTTATCATATATAATAATTATTTGATCAAAAAATGGGTCATAGTGGTTCTACAAGATTTATCTAAGATTAATATATTATTTGATATGTTTTAGGACATCATATATTCCTTGAACTACTTTTAGGAGTAGGAATGGCCAGTATGTCTATCACACAACATTTTTCAGTTTAATGGACATGCCAATTGTGTTTAAAACCATGATAAATAGTGAATTCCATATTTACTTGGACTAATTCATGGATATTTTTTCAATGATATTCTGATTTACTCTAAGAAATGGGAGGTCTATACACTCCATCTAGAGATTAACCTGATTACACTGAGAGAGCACCAACTATATTACAAGCTCTCAAAGTATATGTTTTGGATCAATGTGGTTCGCTTATTAGAGTATGTGATATCAAATATGGTATCATATGTATAATACACGAATTTTAAGGTTTAAGTTTCCTAGGGGTGACCCAAAAATGATTTTGAGATATGTATTTTCTAGGGTTTGCTGGGATACTACCATATATTCATCTAGAACATCTCTTAGTTAGTATTTTTATTGATGTCTCTAGCCAATAATGGGAAAAACATTAAGTGGTCGGATTTTTGTGAGATATCCTATAATTATTTAAAAATAAATCTGATATCTATGATAATTATGAACTTAACTAAATTGGGTAAGGAGTGTACATTATATATGATTGTCCATGTGAATTAATCAAGAGGGGTTAATTGGGTATTCAAAAGATTATATTAAAAAATATTTTTCAAATTTAGATTTAAAATACCCCAAAAATAATAAATCTCTATTAACTAATAATGTAGATAAAAAAATTATCTTTGAAATTATTTATAAAAATAATTATCAAAACTCTATTAAATAGTTAGAATACAAATTAACTTTTGAAATTATTTTACTCACATAAAAATAATTATATAAAAATTATAAGCTACCTATAAATGTTCATTGATAATAATAATTTCATAATTAAAAATAAATAAATAAAAATAAATTGAACACAAAGTGGAATTAAAAGAATAATTTCAATATAATTCCAATAAATAGTCCTCTCCACTTGAAAAAATCCACTTTAAAGTAGGTTTATTAAAATAAAAATAGTGATCCACAACCTGGATTGGGTATTCAAATACAATTTCACATAATTCATTCCAAGTTACAACTATCCTCTACCACTATTATCTATGGGATGCGAGATATAAAATAAATTATAAGAGAGTATTAGAGTGATATTATATGTAGTACAATATATTATACTTCAGTATAAACAAGTAATGCTATAACATCTCTAAAGTCAATAAAAATAGAGAAGAATACAGAAAGAATATGAATATGTTGTAAAGTTCTCCAACATTGATCAATCTAGATGTGAAGGACAATAATATTATTCTTCTATTAGATTATATTTTAATCGATCCTTGATTTTACTTTGATAAATATTTTCAAGGCTTTTACAGCGGTTCAAATTTTTCATGAAAAAAAGTTTCATGGAAATCTTTAAATCTAACAAGATAATACTCTTTCTTTTCAATAGGTTTTTCTTAACACTTTAGTACACACATCCACTGTCACCACAATTTACCTTATGCATGTGAGTTTCCTCATAATTATACTATAAAAATCCCCAAATATCTATTATAGGACATTAATAAATTAAATCCTTATATCGATCAAGAAATTCTGGAAAAGATGACTTGGCCTTTAATGCTCCAAAGTATCTATTTAAGAATAATTATTTTAAAGTCATCATACTAACCGAATATTTGACTTGAATTACATTACCTAAAATAATCATTGAAATATAATTTTAATTTAATTCATATCAGGTGACTTACTGAGACACTTAGGTATGGTAATATATTTCTTCACATAAGTAGATGTTATGCACAGTCACATAACTTCCTTCTCATGGTCACAGTTTTTAGAAAACAATAACAGAATCATTATCAAGGTCACATATCTTCATTGTTTCACATATTCTATAATCGTAGTAGATCTTTATTTATTGTAAAATATAATGCCTCGCTATTAAACATCCTTTACAAGGTCTTACTAAATGATTCATGATCATATAACCTGTTTATGGTCACAAAATTATTTTGATGGTCACACATATTATTCATATGGTTTCATGAGTAATTACATGGTTTTAGAGTTTTCATTTATGGTTGTATACTTTGGTTTATGTTCAAAGTTTTTTCCTTCATAGTAGTAGAATTTGGTCCATGGTGGCAGAAATCTCAAGGTAACATGTGCATCTCATAGTAGCATCATATACTTAGAGAAATTTATATAAAACCCAAAATTATAAAATTCCATTGAATAACACAAAAATAGTAATAATAAATTAAATATGATTTATGACAACTGAAACAAGTAATTTTTTGTACTTATCTAAAAATATCCCCCTTTTTTATTATCGCAAATCATGGTTGAAGGTCAATTCAAAATAGTAGATTCAATGAATTATCAGAGCACAATCAGAGCACAAAATTTAAGAATAATATTCCACTTTTCTACCCCTTTTTAAAATAATTAAAATACCACTTTTCATTCCAAAATGAAAAATATTCTATGCCTTTTGGGATTATTAAAAATTCATAAAAATTAAAAAGAATATTACCAAAAACATGGGATCAGAGAAAAAAATAGATTAATGGATAATAATTGTGAGTTTTTATTAAAACCAAAGTCAAAATATTACAACATAATAATAAAAAAATTATCCCTATTAGATCTAGAACTAGGTCTGAATCAATATTCATATCAAGTAGAATATTTCTCTTAGCGGAGGAAGGAGTAAAAGCAAAGGTAGATGGAGATAAAAGAGGCCTGAAGATAATTCCTCATACCACTAGTTTGAGGTTCCACACTATCTCAAATTTAGTAAATCAAAAGAGGATAATTATTATGGTATTATTAGAATTATGAGTGGAAACTGATGTAGTTATAGGTGTTGTATCAATATAAATTATAGAAGTTATAATAGTGTAAACATAAGGCTCCATCAATTCAATAAACTGAGAGACGACTCTGTTGATTTTAATGGGATACTTTCTACTTTTCCTTTTATTTGTTTTGAAAATCACAAACACTTTAAAACTTTCTTAAAACTTCATTTTAATAACTTTATATATCCCAATTTCTCTAGAATGATTTTGTAGAAAACATCCTTTTCTACTGAATGTAGAAAATATTTTAATATAAAATTATTGTAAACTTTTTATTCTTTAATATGATACATCAAACTGATGGTGTATTTAATCCATTAGGATGAATAATGTTCTATACATTAGATAGACTTGTGTTCTAACTATCAAATGTAATAAAGCCATATCCATTTAACTGGAAATAGTTATAATCCACAAGACTGGCCATTGTTTAGTTTATTGGAATGACAAACAACAGTTTAGTCCATCAAATTTTCCAAATTTCATAATCAGAGTAATTATAATTTTTTATATTGGATAAAATTATTTATCAAATTGTAATGGTACTATCAAAATAACATTGGATGGAGAAAAGTTTCTAAGAATTCAAGTAAAGAACATCTGAGACAGTTACAATTGACTATGATAATCAAAGAAATATGACTATCAGAGGAATGCCTATAAATATGAGTACATTTGAGGAGTTGGGAGATGATACATTTTCAACACAACATGCCTTAAATTTTTCTCTAACTAAACATCTACTTATTACACTTTTTAATTTTTCATAGATTTTTGTTCAAATGATTCAAATTGAGGAATTATAAAATCCTTAGAACTATTTTTGATTTTTTTTATTTGTTTGTCTGATCGAGGTTTAGATCGAGGACTTGAGGGGATAAGAGGACTGGTGAATCTGATCCATAGGATCAAGGTCATCTAGGGATAGTAAAACATACATAACATTGATCATAATATCAACGGATTCTATGGTTTTAGAAGACAGAGATTTTCTGATCATCCTATCAAGGGTTTTACTAGTAAGGAAAGACATACCTTCATATTTAGGTTTAAAAATGTGGACATCCTATGTTAGAATTTCTTGCATCCTTAACTCTTAGGTTTAAAGAGTGGAATTACTTTTATAATGATTTTATGTTAATTCTTTTTTATAAGATTTCATATTACTTATTTCTAAGAGTTTTACTTTTTTACTTTTTTACTATTAATTTATATTAGAAAGTTCTTTTAACTAATATTTTTAATAATTATTTTATCGGACTGTCTGTGAGCTCATTTAAAAAAACATAGATGTTTTATAGATTTGATACAAATATTACGATCATCATATGACTTATGAGTATGATTTTTTAATAAAAAATTTTTGGGGGTTTTTTAGTTTAAATTTTTAAACAACAATTCACCCCCACTTGTAGCCATCATAAACTCTTAAGATCCAAAAAATAGCATTATAACAGGTTTTATTGATTTACATTCTGAGTTTTTACTTTTTTATCTATTGAAATTTATTAATTTTTTATAAACTTATTGTTTATAATTTTTTGTTACACTAATGTGTATTATAGAAAGAGTTTCTGTTTGATAAGATAAAAGGATTGAATATCAGTAACCTTGATAATATAAATCCTATTACAATGCATATATTTTATGATAATGATTATGAATACTAGAGTAATAGGATGAAAAACATTATTATAAACACTGGAGTTTATAATTTTGTGATGTGGACTAGAAACTGCAAGATTCTAGAGAAATAATTTACAAATTTTACTAACCAGGAAAATTTAGAATATCAGTTGAATTATAGAGTAAGTAATACTCTTTTAAGTTATATAATTAGAAATATATACCATCAGACATCTTTATGTGAATAAGAAAATAGTATTTGGAATAATTTATAGGTAACTCATTTTGTAACTTCTAAGTTTATTAAGACTAGAAAAGATATTATTAAAAAAAATCTATTGCTAAAATGCACCAAAGGTTTATGAATATTTTTAACAGTTTACAGTTTCTCGATTAGAAATAACTTGTAAAAGAGATTTTAGTTGAAAATATTTTTTAAATAATTCATGGTGAATAAAAATCAAATATAATTTCTTTTAAACTATGTAAAATATTCCTAGAAAAGTACAATCTACTGAGAAAATTGTGAAATATTTTAAAAATAAGAAATTTATTGTTGAGACAGATAATATTTCAACAAGATGGTTAGGAAATAAACTAGATAATCCTTCTAATAGAATTAATAATATTTTTGGAAAGAGTTATTTTTAGTGCTGATATAATAAAATTCACAAGGATAGAGGTGATAAGGAGGAATGTTTAGAAGTGAAATTTTATGATTGTAAGAAAGTAGGACATATTCGATCAGATTGTCCTAAGCTGAAAAAGAAGGATAAGAAAGAAAGTAATTATGATAGGAATTCTAAGAGGTATTATAAATAGAAGATAGAGAAAATTATAAAATATTTAAATGTGTGGATTGAAAGTGTAGGAGATAGTTCTTCCTAGAATTCATCAGATAATGAAGGTTCATAATAGAAAAATATTGTATTCTTTATAGAAATAACAAATTTTAACAATTAATTCATGGATAAGGTATCAAAATAAAGACTAAAAAAATCTTGCTTTGGATGTGAATTACCCCAAAAGCATTGATGAAAACAATTATATGTCTTCCAATGAAGAATATTCATAATCTATTGAAAATAAAACTTTACCAAATCTTGAATAAGTCTCAAAATTTGTAAAGTTACTTGAAGAAAATTTTAATATTTTTAGAAAACATGAAGTTGCAAAAGGTAAAATAGTAAAAGAAAATTCAACAATAACTACTTTAACAAATTAAATTTTAGATCTTTCAAAATAAATTGATAAATATAATTTTAAAAAATATAATATTTTAAATGATCTTGAAATTTATTATTTTTAAGAAACTAGATTACTAAATGATATTGTAAAACATATTTTTAATACAAGTTCTAATGAGAATAAAAAATTATTTTGAGAACTAAATTCTGAAATTTATAGTTTAAAGAATCTTTTGTCTAATTTTACCACTATAAATGTAAACTTCGATAAAATGTATAATAAAATTCAACATTGTGGATATATTTCTAGAATGATATTTACAAATAGAAAACCTTTTTTAGTAATTACAACTTTGTTCCAAAAAGTGATCCATTTTTCACGAAGTTTCAAATTGGAGGACATTGGAAGAACAATTTATTTTTTAACAAGGTTCAATATCTAGGGTTTCATAAAGCCTATTTTTTAAATGATTCAACATTCTCACAACAAAATAAAGATTTATAAATATGTATTCCTAAAATTTTACTTTTTGATCATACTATACCCAAGAATATTTTGGTTATGAAATGATAATGTTTTTGTTTTCAAAAAAATAAGTAATGTACCGAAAATAAGAATATTTGGTACTTGTATAGAATTTTTTCTAGAAACATGACAAGATATCAAGACTTCTTTATAAAGATTATAAAGGTGAAAGGTAGAAAAGTCACTTTTAGAGATAATTCCCAAGGAGAAATTATTGGTATAGGTCACATTGTTCTTCTTTGAAATACTTTAATTTCAAATTATTTATTCAATATAGGACATAAGAAAAATCTTATTAGCATAATTCAATTATGTGATGAGGGTTATCTTGTGAATTTATGGAATAATAAATTTACCATTCATAGTTTTAAAGATGAATTTATTATTTCTTCCAATCATCATGAAAACAAATTGAACTCAAAATAAATTAGGAGCCAAGGTTTACCTTTCCTTAGTACAATGGAAGAACAATCTTAGTTATGGAATAGAAGGATAAGACAGTGAAATATTAAAAATTTTAAAAATTTATTTAAGAAATCTCTATATAAGTATATACCTGAACATGGGTTTGATAATTTTAAACTATGTGATCCCTGTCAATTTAGAAAGAAATATAATTTATGTTTTTAATCTATTAGTGAAGTCTCAACTTTTGATACCTTACAATTAGTTCACATAGACTTTTTTTCTCCTGCATAAACTGGAATTATTTGTGGAAAATTATATGTATATTTTTTAGTTGATGATTACACTAGATATACTTAGGTGTATTTTAAATAAAATAAATCTGAATCCTTTTCTTGTTCTTAAAAAATTTTAGTTAGATTCAAAAGTATTAAAAATCTCTCCTTCATAACTATTCATAGTGATCAGAGTGGAGATTTTGTGAAATCTGATTTCGATACTTTTTTTAGTAAAAAGGGAATTATAAATAACTTTTCGATAGCTAGAACTACATAATAAATGGTGTAATTGAAAGAAGAAAAATAATTATTCAAGAGATTACAAGCACCATTATGATTGAATACTCAGTTACTAAACATTTTTGGGAAGAATTAGTTTGTACTAAATTCTATACTATAATTTGTGTTTTAATAGTAACTTTTATTAAGAAAAATCCATATGATTTATGGACCGAAATAAAACCAAATCTTTTTTACTTAAATTTTTTTGGATATAACTTATTTTAAATAATAATGATAAATTACTTAAATTTACTACAAAATTTAATGATGGAATATTTTTTATACTACATCTAGTATGGAGTATATATTTTTTAATAAAAACATAATTATTATTGAGTAAATAGTACATATTAAATTTAATGAAACTGATCCTTTTATATTCAAACAATCTCAGCCCGCATCTTCAAATGTTATTTCTAAAACTAATTTTCATCCTAAGTTAGAAAGTTCTTAACATGAGAAAACAACTGAAGAATATATTTCTAAATTTATACGTCAATAATAATTTCAACATGTTGTTAAAGAATAGAGTTTTCTAAACCCATAAAATCAATTGTTTCTTAGGAATAATCCTGATGATAATATCATTTGTGGTGTAGATCAACCAGTTAGAACAAATAGTTCTATGAGAAATGAAATTGAAAATTTTTCATTTTAATCTCAATTGGAACCTAAGACTCTCGATGAGGCTTTAGGATACGAGTATTAAATATAATCCATGCAAGATTAACTCAATTAATTTAAAAGAAATAAATTTTGTAATTTGGTTGAATGACTTAAAGATAAATATATAATTGGTGTAAAATGGTTTTTTGGGAATAAGTGTGATGAAAATGGAATAATAATTAGAAATAAATCCGGACTTGTTACTAAGGGATATAATCAACAAGAGGTTATATATTATGAAGAAACTTATTCTCCAGTAGATAGAATTTATTTTATTCATATACTTCTAGAATATACAGTATTCTTTAATATTAATATACTTTTAATGGATGTAAAGTATTTATTCATTAGTGTATATGTTTAGGAGGATGTTGATGTAGAACAAACACTTGTTTTTGAAAATAAAAAACACCAAGAACATGTTTTTAAAATTACTAATTCACTTTAAAAACATAAAAAAATCCCCTAGAGCTTGTTATTGTAGATTAACTGTAATTTTGTTACAAAAATAACTTTGTTAAGTGAGATACATATCCAAATATTTTTATAAAATAAGTTAATAAAAATAGTATTATAGTAAAAATATATGTTTATGAAATTATATTCAGTTTAACGCAAAAATATTTAATAGATTCCATTATAGATATTATGAAGTCTAAGTTTGAAATGACTATAATGGGTTAGTTAACATATTTTATATGTTTTAAAATTTCAAAAATACAAGAAGGAAATTTTATATCTCAAAATAATTATATAAAATACCTTCTTAATGAATTTTTATATGACAATACTAAATGCATTAGTACTTTTATCAGAACTTCAAATACATTATACATTGACGAATCTTGGAAATCAGTTGATTAAAATACCTTTAGGGGTATGATTAGATGTTTAATTTACCTAACATATATTCATTTATATTTAATGTTTTCTATATTATAATTTTCTAAATATCAAGAAAATTCATAAGATTATCATATTAAAAATATAAAATTAATTTTTAATTATCTTAATGGAACCTTGAATTTATGTTTATTTTACTCTTTTGGAATGATTTTGAGATAAAAAAAATACAGATGCTGAATTTTGTGGATGTATAATGGATAGAAAATTAATTTCAAAACATTTAATTTATTACGAGAATATTTAGTTTCTTATCCTTGTAATAAACAACACTTTCTAGAACTTTCCACTGCTAAAATTGAATATGTGGTAGGTGGAAGTTGTTGTGATCGAGTGTTGTCCATGCAACACACACTCACTAACTATGGAATGAGTTTTAATAAAACTCAGATATTTTGGGACAAAATAAGTTCCATTTATTTAAGTAAAAACTTATCACATCACTCAAGATATAATCACATAGATATAAGAAACCATTTCCTTATGGATCACACACATAAAGAATATACCATTTTACAATTCATCATAACACAAGAACAACTAGAATATATTTTTACTGAACCCCTTAGTTCTGATAGATTTGAATATATTCAATAAAATCTAGAAATTATCATTATAAAATGAGAATTAATATCTACTTTATGTTTACAAATATCCATACATTTATAAACTAATTTTCAAAGGGGGAGTACATCTATTGTGGTTTTCTAAAAACCTTTTGTTTTCTAAGAACTTTTCTTATAAAAACTTTTTTCTTTAAAAAAAATCGTTTTATAAAACCATTTTTTTCTAAAAAATATTTTTAAACCATTTTGTTTTCCAAGAAGAATTATTTTCGTATATTAAACTTTTTTGAAAACAAAATATTTTACAAATGGTCAGAATTTTATTTTCAGAATCAATATTTATTTCTAAAATTTTGTAAAATAAAAAATTATAACAAAAATTTTTCAGGAAATATTTTTGTTAAAATGTTTATTGGATTCAATTAATAACAAAAAAAGAAGGAATAACAGGTTATTGGATAATACTTTTATATCAAAATTAGATTTCTACTTCGATATGTATTCTTCTAATTTTTCAGTTTTTGTAATTTTCCATTATATTTGTTTTTTATATGTTGTTTAAATGTTCTTTATATTTTACAAACCTTTATTTTTCCACAAATATAAAATTTTCCATAATAGTATTTACCATTTTTTTGATAAAATATTTTTCTTAAAAAACATTAATATTTCATAATTTTTAACCATTTGAAGATTAATCTAAACCAACGGATATATATTTGAATTTTAATTCGAGCTATTTTATTTTTGGAATACAAAGCATATCCCTCCTGCCTATATATAAGGAGTGGGTAACCATTGTCTTACACGTTTTTAGGGATTTCATTCTCAACCCTTGGAACCTCTTTTATTACTCAGTCTGAATGATTTTGATTCATCCAATCAACCTATTTAGTCTAAGTTTTGGGATTTGCTTCATTATGATGGATTTAGAAGAAGACTTTACAAAGTGATAAGTTGTAAGAGAAAGGATTATTGGGAATTCCTTGTATTAAAATTATGATTCTTCGTAAAATAGTTATTAAATTTCATGTTTTGGAAAAGATATGTGTTTAGAAAGATGATTTTGACAAACACTATCTTCAAATAATAAGAATATATTATTCCCTAATTGGTTTCAAAATAGGAGAGGATACAAAAGTAATTATTTTTACTATTTTTTGAGGAAGTTACGAAATTATGTATCAAAATTTTATTGAACTATTTGAAGTAACTTTAAATTTTGAAGCAACCTTATATCCCATAATATTCTAGAGAATCTTGGTAGTTTTAAAAAATAAAAAACCAAAGATTCGTTTTTTTATTCTTTTAGAAACATTTGAATGGTCTTTCACCTCACTCTGGATTCTAGATTAGTTACCATTTGGATGAATGGTTACTTGATTCAAATTAAAGGTTATATAGATACTCTAAATTTTCTAAAAAAAATTATGTTATACTTTCTTATTAATATGAGGGAAATCAACTTGGTAAAGTTTGTTTTTCATTTTATTGAATCCATAGAAAAGTATTCTATGATTTCTATAATTCACATGTTTCCTTGTTTTATAAATAAGATTTTGGAAAATTTTATGGGTGATTTTAGACAAAATGAATCATTCATATTCTCTGAGATATAATCTTTCTCTTATTAGGGAGGAAATAATTACTAGAATGAAATTGTTTTTTAATATAATGTTAAAGAAATTCATGGATAAATTATAAAATGGTGTGTTTTATGTTTAACCATTTAAATATAAATAAATATAAAAATAGAATACGAAAGTAGACTCCATACCACCAAAAGTACAACAGAAACAACAAAATGTCTGATGATGAATTTAAGAATTTAATGGATCATGAGGATTAGAAGAGGTATAGGGATCTATCCTTGAGACTTGATAATTCTTAAGATTTCTATATAAATATTAGAAAAAAATGATGAAATTAAAGTGGATGTGAAGAAAAGTAATTATAAAAAATATTTGTTGAATCTTTGATGGTAGAATGTTTTTTAAAAGATATTGAAAGAGTTTTTTGTTGATAATATTATATCAACATCTCCTCTATTAGTAGTCCAACGAGTTTTAGGACATAGAAAAATGTCTGATATTGGCCAAAAAATTCTAGATCCATTAGTACCAAATTTTCTAGTATTTTTTTAAACCTAATCAATTCCAGCAGTAGTTGAAAAGATAAACTGAAAATAAGTTGCAGAAGAAGTTTAAACCTAGGTAATTAAGAAATCTGTTAAGAATAAATTTCAAAAAATAGTTTATAATGTTGGAAAGAGTGTTTTTGGGAACATCTAGGTAGTTGGAGAAATATATTGAATATAAATAAGAAGAAGAAGAAGATAAATAACAAGAATAATAAAAATAAAAAGAATAAGAAGAAGAAACAAAGGAAGATGAGAGTTCCTTGGAGTTAACTTTATCATCTACTTTAATATCATCTAAATCAAATAAGAAACTTTATATTAATGTTTTAGTGGATGTTCAATCATCATCACATAATGAATAAGTTATACGACAACATTCACATACTAAGGAATCATACAATTTATAGATTTATGGAGAATATAATGATAAAAAAATATTTAAAGATGAAAGAATTTAAGGAAAACATGCTTAAGATATTGGACCGTAACACACGTTTTAGGGGGTTAATTGTATTCATCATACTCACCAGACATAGAATAACTAAATATTATTGATTACAATTATCAGACTCTAAAATAAATAATGGAATCAATGAAATATCTTTCAAATATTTAAGCAAGATGAAAACAAATTCAAAAGAGTTTGAAGGATAATTCAGAATCATTGGAGTTGTTAACATAGTCAGGGATTCAAAATGTAGATGATATAAAATGATTCCAAAAAAAGATAAGGTAAAAAAAAGAATATTTATTCATATGGAGAAGTGGAAGAGGCAAGTTTATGGTGACTTGAAAGACCATGATGATTATATTTTGGAGGTTAAGAAAGTTTCTTTTGACATTGTTGATTCATTTGAGAGGTTATCTTCCAATTTTTCTAATAAAATAAAGTTAATGGATGAGTTAAAAGGTATTTTGGACTCTTTAAATCATGAGATATTACAATTTAAAGGTTAGGTTTAGAAGCTAAAATAATAGAATATTAGGGTCATATATTTTGAAGAATAGTTTTTAAAACTAAAGTGGGAAAATAAGAAGATCATTACTCTTGAATAGAAAGTTCTGATCCTAAAGGCAGATAATCAAAGGCCATAGGTTATGGAATAAAGATAAAAAATATTGAATCTTTTTTATTTGAATCTGATAAGAACAAGGAGTAATTTAAAAATATAGAATAATTTGTAATGAACTAGTATAATAAAGAACGAATGTATTTTTTTTGAATTCTTGATGTATTTCCAATTTTTTGAATGACATTTAGTTTGAATGAATTGATCTACAAATGTGTTTATTTTTTGAATATTTTACAGTTTTATTTGGATGAACGTTCCCTTTTTTATATCTTTTAAGAATAGTTATTCAAAAACAATTGTTTCATATTACGTTTTTCTAAAATTTCAGGAAAATGTAATACTTTCCCTATTCCTTTTTTCAAATAAGAAATGGGTATAAATTGTTTAAGGGGGGTATTTATTTAAAGGGGGAATAATATAAAGGGGATAAATCTATCTAAGGGAGAAAATTGTTTGAGGTGGATAATCTGAAGTAATATTTTCTATCGAATGTATATTATTGAAGAAAGAAATTAATCAACTTAATGGGTGTTAAGATATGCAAAAATAAAATTTTTCTTATGAAGAATTTATGTCAAGTTCATAAACATACAATGGGTTGTTAGTTTTTCAAAGTTAATATTATTCTTATTTTTAGGTGTTGTGTTTTGTGCTTTGAAAAATAGGGGAGATTGTTGAGTCAAAATTTATACTTTATACTTTTCCATTCCATAGTTTTGAAAATCAAAAAAAATTAACACTTTCTTAAAACTCTATTTTACTAACTTTATATATCCCAAGTGATTTAGAATGTGTTTATGGAAAACATAATTTACTACCAAATGTAGAAATAGTTTTAATATAAAATGAATATAAACTTTTTAATGTTTAATTTGATCCATTGAACTGATGGTTCATCTAGACCATCATACCAAATAGTGTTTTTTCTATCAGATAGACTAGTTTTATAACTATTAGTTTAATGGAAGTCATATCCATCAGACTGACAATAGTTTTAGTCCACCGGATTGACTATAGTTTAGTTTAGTAGCTTTAAAAATAATAGTATAGTTCATCGGACAATCCAATGTTTATAATCAAAGTAATTGAAATTATTTTTATCGTATGAAATTATTTATAGCATTGTAATGGTGTTAAAAAAAAGACATCTGATGGAGACATTTTTATTATATTTCAAGTGAAGAACATCTAAGTTTGTTGCAACTAATTCCTTCAATCATTTAAATATTACCATTGTAGGAATTATTATAAATAATAGTGAATTTTAGGAATTGGGAGTTGATGAATTTACAACTCAACATGTTTGAGATTTATCTCTTCCTGAAAGTCTCATTGTTGAGCTTTGTAATTTTTAAAGAGTTTTCTAATAGGGATTCTGAGTGAGGAATTGTAAAATCCTTATAACTATGTTTTTCTTTTTTATTCATCTTTTCAATTGAGTTTCATATCAAGGGATTCTTGGGATAGGAAGAAAGGTGAATCCAATCTATCATATCAAGGGCTTCCAAGGATAGTAAGACAGAGCTAACATTGATCATCTTTTCTATGACTTCCATGGTTTTAGAAGGTATAGTTATTTCAATCATTGTATTTATGGATTTTATAGTAAGAAAAGACATACCATTATAGTTGGGTTTAAAACTGTTGATATCTTATGTCAGGATTTCTGAATTCTTTAACTCTTAATGTTAAAGAGTAAAATTACTTTTATAAATCTTGAAAGTCGTTCCTACTTTGTTATAATATTTTGTATTACTTTTTTCTAGAGGTTTCACTTTCCACTATGCATTTCTATTAGAAATATATTCTTACTAATCTTTCTAATAATTGTTTAATTGGACTGTCTGTGATCCTTATTAATTTTTTTATCAACAATTTTTGGATTAAATACATATATTATGATCATCATAAAATTTCCATGTTCAATATTTTTAATATAAGAGGTGATGGGTGTTGTTTTAGTTTAAATTTTTAAATTACAATCCCCCCTTTGTTTCCATCATAAACTTTTAAAATCAAATATACTCTACCATAAATCTCTATAACTGGAAATAATCTCCTCTTTTCTTCTATAAAAAACTTCAACAAGGGAGTTATTGCCTTTACCTAATCAACTTGATCCTTAAAATCTCTAGTGACTAGAGGAACTTTATGATTTTCAACTAAATAATTAAAATGGGAGGAGATATAATCTTTTGTAAATATTAGATAGATAATACTTTATAGCTTTGTTGATATGTGTCATATCATATCTAGCATCATTAAAACATTACCAAACAAAATTGTAAATATTCTCTCCATGTGATTTGATCCTATATATCTCTTCTTAATGTTAATTGGTAGACTCTCCCATAACATTTTAAAACTCTTACCTCATTATGCATATAACCAAATCAGCATAAAATTTTAAGAAGTGGAGAAAATGTGATTTATAGGAGTATGTAACTTTGAAAACTAGAAAATATAGTTAAACAATTAGAATGACATCCCTTTGAGTTACATTCACCTTTAAGTCCTCCGTGGATTTTTGGATAACCCCAATGTGTTCTCTAAACTTATTATTTTCTTCTTAAAAATTCCCAATCCTAAATAATAACTTATCCTAGAGGTGTTCCACAAAAAGTGGCACAATGAAGGAAATTTCATCACTATTTGAAGACATTCCCTGAGAATCATATTTCATGGGGAAATCAATATGAAAAAATAGGTGATCAACCATAAATGCATCTAATTAATCTATTGTTATGTAACTAGAGTGAGAAGTAGGGGGTTATACCCTCTCTTATCTTTGTGTAGGTATAACATGGACACAAGGATATCCTTAATCAATATCTTAAAGTTTTTCGCCTTCAAAATGAAAGGTTTCAGGGGCCGTAGTGAAAGCTGGTGGGATAGGGATTTTAAAATTTTCACTGACATGATGATGGAACTTGTTGTCGTTGATGATCCAAGCCCTAATAAGGTCTGAATCTCACGTAAATTATAAAGAGCATAAAATAAACTGAAAATATACCCATTTCAAATCTAAAGCCACATTCGACTGCAACTCATCGTCGGTGATCATTTCATGAAGGATGCATAGCAGGATTCCTCTAGATTGTCCACACGTGCTTGAAAAATCCACTAGAACGTCGATCGTTGAATTCCGGGTGCTAGTGTAGTGATTCGACGATGTCTTCGATGTCTCGATGATCACCGCATCGAGATCCCTTCAATGCTTGAGGGAGATCTTAATCCATTCTCTTGGATCAACTGCTTCTCTCTCTAGGAAGTGGGAGGAGGGAGAGGCTCTCATTCTTCATTCCATGAAATGAATGAATAGTTACCTAGAGAGAGAGACTCACCTCTATTTATAGTGGTGTTGCAAAATACCTGGTTGGGTTCCTCGGCCCCCGTTTATTATGAACTAAACTTTGTAAATATTATTTATTACATTATCACATAATTTTAATAAATATAAAATATATTACATGATAAAAACTGATCCATTTTACTTGACTCGCAATCCCGCTTAATATTAAATAAACCTTGAATATTAAAATAATATTCGTACGATTAATATTTTCTATTATTTACTCAACTGGTAAATAATTTAAATAAATTCAATCCCAATTATTCATAAATTGAATAATAATAAATTTATTTAATTCTTTTGGTGATCAAAAACATGGACAACACTCGGACCTCGTGGTGGGGCCCACCATGTCCATATACCTATTAAACTGAATATGGAGGATTCTTGAATATGCTATTGTGTGTGACCCTTTGGGCCCTTATCTTGATAGCAGTGAATAAAATCCATAGACCAAGAGCAAAGTCTAGCAACCCATCATGGCCCCTAAAGAGATAAGGATTTTCATAGCAACGACAAAAAACCTACGAACGCTGACTGTGTACTATAATCTCTTTATCATTAAATATCTCATAATGTAGGACACAAACTTGTGTCATCTTATTTTCTTCATAATTTATTATTTTTTGATCTATCCAGATGGATTTTCCTTTTGACTACTTTGGACAAAGACTTATAAAGGTACCACCTTCCTGATCAACTAAGCCTGAGATATACAACTTCCTAAACATGGAAGCGACAAATATTTTCTTGATCATTCAACCAATGTCATACCACTAACTATGCACCCAAAACAAGCTACCTCGCCACTATTTCAACACCACGGGTTTTTCCTTACATCAAAGTACACAATAAAATGATACACATTAGTAATGGTCTCAATTTTGGAGACCAACACACATTTCTGTAGATAGGAATGACCAATGACACCCAAAATATATGGTGTTTCTATTGGTGGGTATGTCCTCATGATCTCACAATTAGAGATTACCAAGTGGGAACTTCAAGAGAAGAAGTCTCAATGCTTATGAGATCTCATCACCTGATAGTCAAACATCTACTATGTCTAGTCAATAAGATGTATCAAGACCATACAACATATATTTATGATTAATGTCATAGTATCTTGAGATTCTCATTATAGCCTGGGATCTTCTATAACCTCTCGACATGACAATTAATCTTTGGAAATTATCATTATATAGTGGATTCCAAAAATATCTTCACTATAATGGTAATATTACATAATTTATAACTAATTATACACATGATATGGTAATCAAAATTACAAGATAGTTAGGTCTTGGGAAACCACTATTTCAACACTACCACTTGCACTAGAGACAATTTTCTAACCATAATTATTAGCTACTCCCATGATAAAGATCATGCCTCTTCTGAGTAATGGATTTACCTACTGGGTCTGCCATGTTTTTGCAGTATGGAACTTCAGCTATATGTGACCTCATTTCCTTGAGTAAAACTTCTCAAGAGATGGTGTCCCTGAGTATATCTATTTTTTCCACTTTCAAAACATGGCATCTTGGCTAGTAATATTATCACAATTTATATTATGATAATACATTTCCCACTATGTGTGATTCCAAGAACTGGAAAAAACCGTTGCAATTGAAAACTACTTCTTATCTTTATTTAGAAGCCGCAACACACTCGGTATTTGTAGGTATGAATACCATTCTATTTTATGAGCCTGACTCACATATCATCATTTCCTAACTGTGATACTAGGTCAAATTGATCTAAGGAATACTAGTTTGTGACCCACCATAACTAGTATCCTTCTTCTCCACATACCAGGTACATATCATTTATACATACCAATGTACAAGATGATAGTTTTGATTTCTAACTTGTAGATCTTATACATATAATTATACTTGTGAACTAGAAATATCAATTATTGTACATAACATGTCATACGTGACTGATCCATCTCTGAAGCGTATGGTACTCAACTAACAACTTTAATCTCTTCCCATCTTCTGAACATGTCAACTTGAAGAGATCAATCCATGAGACATTGACAGCAATTATGAACATGAATTTTTATAACTTGTATTTTTCAATACAATGTAACTTTATATAGGATTTAAGAGGTCTAAGAAACCTTTAGATCTACTTAGATAGATCCAGTTACCTATAACTTAGGATGCTTCTTTTAGTCGATCATTTGATAATTACTTTTATCTTCATCTTATCTAACTGTAAGACCAAGATCAGTTTTCCATATGTTTCAAAACAAATTTTTCTTGGAAAACATTGGTTCTCCCACTAACCCTTGGTAGACACAAGGAAAGATTCATTTGAAATGAATGCTCTAAGAACTTTTTTCTTACTTGAATCCTGAACTAGATTTTAGTAACTTGAAACCTACATTGGCATTTTATGGTGTCATCATCCCTTTCTGGTTTCATCTAACAGACACCTTCCAAGAAAGATGATCTTGACCTCCAATGACAAATATAATGATCTTAGACGTTAGATATGACAGGTAAAATTATAATGTATTGAGGTATAAATAATTGGTAGTAACAATCTAGCCTTATTGGTACCATGCTTATACTATCCATGTATCAACTCTCTTGAATACCAACTACAGTATTCAATTTATAAGCCCCTTTGAATTTTGATACATGTAATCCATTATTGAATTTTTAATTATCTTGTCAATATTATCCAATTTCCATATATTGATTCCTTGTATGATCTATTATTATTAATGAATAATTTATCACCAGCCACAATGAATATAAAACCATCACCATAGTTTCATTATTCATATGCAGTGTGTGTCACTGGAACATGCCACTTTCACATGAACTTGTGAAACATTTTCCTATGTCAATCATTTTTGCATCATGCGCATTGACTAAGCCCAAGTAAATTCATCTCCCACTATCTCTAATAGAGATGTGTACTCTTATATATAAATGTAGTGTGTCACTTGACCACATATTTTCTATCTTAAGTATTTACGTAATATCCTAAGAAACTTCTAGGATATTTACTTAGATGTGTCATGTGTTTAGCTTGATGCAAGTATTTTTGTTTTTCCTTAACAAATGATTTGAATCTTTAACACATGTCCTGTAAAATAATGGATTTCCATCATAATATTACTTTTTTTATATCCATTTTTCATTTTTTAGTTGTCATATTAGTTAAATGATTACATCATTATTTTCACAGCACATCGTGAAATATGATAGAAGTCACTGCAGGTGGTAACATTGATACTACATAAATCTCTATTTTGATGTATAAAATATGAATTTATAAATTTCTCCATGCTACATGTTTTTATCAATGTTGAAATGTAATACTTTATCAATGACCCCCCTTATAAATATCAATACTGTGATGTAGATAAGGAAATGTGCGTTTAGGAATTACTCCATGCTATATTATCATGATCGACGATTGTAGGATTAAGATATTATTTGACATGCCAACTCGAAGCAATGCATATCTTCTGACAATGAAGTTACTTCACTTTACCATTCCTTAATTTCTTAAATAAATATTATGAATTATCTTTTCCTCTTACTTTCCTTTGGAATAGTTTACTCTCTCTTGTTGAACTTACCCCAGAAGATTTGTGGCATACCTTTATTTCTAAAGGTTTCTTTCTCTAAACTAAAGATGTCTTTAATACCAATGGTGTTTAGCTATGATGAGACTAAATACCATACTAGGTATATTCTTGATGTCTAGTTTTAGTTTTACTTGAAAAGGATTTATATTGCCACAATTGGGTAAGTCTTACATTTTATATTCCTCATGTATTGCCTTTGATTCAAGTATGTTTGAACTATTTGTTGAGTATGTTACACCAAAAAAACATTCATTCATGAACTTGGAATAATGTCTCATTATTATAAAAATGTCATCTGAGATAAATTTTTTGGATATAATCAACAACTTGTTCAACTAAAATCATTAACTTAACAATTAGAAGTTATGTCTTTCTCTCCACTAACTTAGGAATCGCCCTTTCTCAGATACCTGAAGAAGACACTTTAATTCTTATAATGTCACTATACTTACTTGGTTTCTGTATTTAAATGCACATATTTTATTGGAATATTGTATTAAATACCCAAGAAGAATTTTAGAAACATTAATCTATATTTGGTGAATATAGACTGTGGAAGAAGCGGGTTCTTGTTTATTCAATTTAGTTCATTGCATTTTAAACTTCCATAAATTCATTTCATTATATATGATGAAATTAACCTCATGTTAAATAACCAACCACTTTTATTTGAAGGAAATTATGAAGGTTCCAATGGAATAACTTTCTATAGGCCTTTTTTCATTTTCTTTCAATTTATTCTCCATAAGAACAAAATATGGTGTTAACATTAATATTCTTATTACTTCAAGAATGTTACTTTAAACATAATGAATTGCTTACACTATACTGTTAATTTTTATCCTTAAATGAAACTAGAGTAATTGAGTGTAAAAGGAATAAGAATGGGATTCCATGAAATATTATGAACTTTCTTTCACTTTACACAAATCGAGTGCAATCATCACATTCAAATCTAGCTTATCTTTCTCCTCACAATGATCTTGAAGATGAGACTTCTTGTAATATCATCCATGTCATGGTGTAGAGACCACAAATAAAATTATACTTTGATGATATCATTATGATAGAACCATTATATGCATAATTAATGAGTCCCCTGTAAGTAATTTTACACCGTTTCTTCCTGAGGTGGCTAAACAGGTTGGGACACAAGCACCTTCAATTTTAGATATAGTAGTATTATATGTAAGTGTCTATAATACAATTAGAATTCATGTTGGTTTGGATAATAACTTTTTTTAATATTAATCCTAGATTTACTTGTTGTATTACTTGCCATTATTCAACAAAAATAAACTTTAGCAGATTATTACTTTTTATTTGATTATCAGATTATACATAACTGATTAAATTAATCATTAAATGTCTCCCACTAATTTATTGAATTCTAGGAACCCTCTGTACTAGAATTTTAATACTCTATCATTTAAGTATTCTAGTGGAAAGTATCCAAGAACCGCCCTCATAGTCAACAAGTTATAGCTGCTCCACTACTCAGAGAGTTCAAGGTATGTTTTTGGCTGGCCAATAGCATTAACTCGTTGTTCATTGATATGTTGAGTGAAGTCCCAGATTCTGAAATCATAACCTGATTTGATCAATGCTTGCCTCTAAAATTACAACAAGCTATCTATGGCTATCTCATTGCTGAAATTTTAGTTAAATCAACCTACCACCCTAATAAGAACTCACTATTAGTAAGAGGAACCCTCAGCTATGTCATGACTGGCACCCCAAACACCCGGTTTTGTTCAAACTTGAATGATGGATGTCTTTTGTGACTTAATATTTCTTTGAGGGTTTTATTTTTTTTCTCTTGATGAATTTAATCCATTTCTATTAATCTTGTTCATATATATTATCGTGCTCACAAATGAACATTAATAGAAAGACACACATTTCTTCTTTATGAATTTTATTATTTATTATTTTATGTATTTTCTTGCTATTTTAAAAATGCATAAAATAATAAATAAATGCATAAAGGTAAACTACTACTCGATTGGTATCAAGAATCTAAATGACCTAGAGGCATCATACCTGAGTCAAATCTTGACTCTTGATGCAGCTTTCCCCTGTCTTGTATATCTACTTTGTATCTAAAGTATCACCTCGTCTTGTTGGGGTCCTCATCACATTCTTGGTGTACTGCCTCATCTTGGCAGTGTCTACGTCACGTCTTGGAGTACCACCCCATCTTGGTGGGGTCTACCTCGCGTCTTGAATCATCATCTTCTGAATTAAAAAAATACTCGCACATAGGTGAGGGGGACTGGGGTATAAATGTATATCATGTAAATATTGGGCATGCATGCCCTTGTACATTTTAACTGAAAAAGACAATGCGCAGACCATCCTTTAATTAATTACAAACATCGCACGTAGTTAAAATAATAAATTAAATAAAATCCAACATAAATGGGGTAGTGCTCAAGACCAGTAGGTGGGTAAAATACGGAGTGATAAAAATTAAATTTCTATAAATAAGAATGAGGATTATAAATTAAATTAAATGAATTAAATAATTTAATTAATTTAATTATTTATCAGTTCACTAATTAATTTATTTTTAATATCAAAATTAACATAATTTAAATTAATTCAATTTATTAATCAAATTGAATTAATTTTATCTGTGTATTAAAATTTATTTATTTAAACCGCAATTAATAAATTAATTAATTTAATTTAATTCAAAAAATTAAATTAATTAATTATATCATTTTTAAATTATGATTCGGGTCTCAAAACCCCACTCTGACCTATTGTAGGTTGCACCGAACCTGCGCAGACCCATAAAGGGTTGGGAATATATCGTGCTGAGATTTTCTAAGCAAGGAAGGTCCACCCATACCAAAACTTGGTCGAGCAGATCTGCCTCGTCCTCTTTTGAGACAACCCAAAACCTACAAAATATTTTCAGTGATTACCTGCACATGAGGTAGGTCTGTTCTTGGAAGACGGATATTGTGAGGGTAGTGAGAAGGCTAGCTACCAAGAAGAAGTCGGGATGTAGGGAGGGTAGTCTTTGACAGCGTGCGGCGGGGCTCTGTCGGGCTGGCTCCTGGCCATTGCGGGGAAAGTCAGTGGAGGGGGGCGGCGCCTATATCTGTCCGGAACTTATTTGTGTCAGGTGCGAGATATAAGGAGCCCAATGTTCTTCTTGGAGGAAGGCACCTGGAGGTAGATCCATGGCTACCATCTGGGTGGACGGCGGCAACCGAGAGTTAGGCGGTAGCGCCGTCCGCGTGTCCCTAGGTGGAGACCTATCGAGAGCCAGGCTGGGGAGTCGTGACGTGGGAGGAGGACGCCCGGGGTGGTGTTTCGTCGACTGTGAGGGCGGTCTGGAGGGGTAGTTGGCCACATATCAACGATGCTGAGAATTAGGGATCCCAATCTCTACAGGGGGTCGCTGGGAAGGCAATTAAGAGGAGGTCGGCGGCAGCCGAGAAGAGGGTGGCAGTGTCGTCCGGCCTGGGCAGGGGTGTAGTTGTGTGCTGGGGAGGGCGGATGGGGTAGTCAGGCTGTAGTGCGGTGGTCGGGAGGTGGGGAGGTGGCCTGCCCGTATACCCAATAAGAAGACAAGGGGTCTGCGTGAACCCCCTTGTGAACACCGTTTTTTTGTTTTTTTGACATCCTTTAATTTTTTTTATTAAGTCTCTTCCTCATTCTTTTAAAGTCTCATCCTCCTCTTTTTTTACTTTTTAGGTTAAGTCATGCCCCCCCCCCATTTTCCAAAGGCTAAATATTAGACTTTAAATTTAATAATAAAAATTTATTAAAATAAAATTATAATTTATTATTATATTATTATAGTAATAAAATAAATATTATTATAATACTAAAATTATTATACAAATTGGAAAAAATATAAAATTTATAATTTTCATATAATTATAATTATTTTTGATGAATAGAGCTAAACTTGATTGGTCCTTCAGAATGAATGAAAATTAATATTTGAGATCAAACCGCAAAATTTATCCAATCTGAAATATTAAAATGACCATAACTCAGTTATTCGGCATCAGATCGACATGCGGTTTGAACAGTTGTCACTGATTCCAAACCCTATACTTAATTTTGTGAAAATACATTTTATTTAGTTCATAAAATTTATGTGATCACTATGATACCAATGAATGGTTCTTGGGCCCATAGTGGATGCTGGTAGGCTAGAGATTTTAAAATTCTCATTGATGGGATGATGAAAATTATCGTCACCAGCAATCTGAGCCTCAGTAAGGTCGGAGGATCTTACATAAATTATAAAGAGAACAAAATAAATAGAATATATACCTGTTTCAAATATGAAGCTATAGTTGACTACACCTCTTCACCGGTGATCATTTCTTGAAGGATCCATGGTAGGATTCCTCTTGATCATTCACACACACTTCAAAAATCTGTTGGAACGTAGATCGTTGAATTCTAGGTGCTAGAGCAGTGATCCGACGATGTCTTTGATGTCCCAACAAACACCACATCGATATCCCTTTGATTCTTGAGGGAGATTTTAATTCATACTCGTGGATCAACTGATTCTCTCTCTACGAAGCAGTAGGAGAGAGAGGCTCTCATGTTTCATTCCTTGAAATGAATTAATAGTTACCTGGAGAGATATCCTCACTACTATTTATAGTGGTGTTTCAAAATACCCAGATGATTTCCCCGGCCCCCATTTATTTCAACATCCACTTAATAAATAATTCTAATGAACTAAACTATGTCAATATTATTTATTATTTTATCACATACTTCTAATATATATATAATATATTACGTGATAAAAACCAATCCATTAAACTCGACTCACAATCCCCCTTAATATTAAACAAACCTTGAATATTAAAATAATATTCGTACGATTAAGATTTTCTTATATTTACTCAACTATTAAAAACATTCAATAAATTCAATCCCAATTATTCATAACTTGAATAATAATGAATTTATTTAATTATTTTCATGATCAAAAACTTGGACAACACTAAGACCCCTTGGTAGGGACCACCATGTCCATATATATATTAAACTGAATAAGGCAGATTCTTGAATATGCTATCGTGTGTGACCCTCTATGCCCTTATCTCGATAGCAGTGAATAAAATCTAGATACCAAGAGTAGAGTCTATAAACCCATCATGGACCCTAAAGAGATAAGTATTTTCATAAAAACTACAACCAACCCATGAACATCGATTGTGTACCATAATCTCTTTTTCATTAAATATCTCATAAAGCAGGACACACACTTGTGTCATCTTCCTTTTTCTAGCTTTATTATTTATTGATCTATCTAGATAGATTTTTCTTTCGACTTCTTTGGACAAAGACTTATAAAGGTTGAAATATCCTTATCAACCAAGCCTAATATATACAACTTCCTAAACTTTAAAGGGACAAATCCTTTCTTGTACATTCAACCAATGACATACCACCAATGACGCACCCAACACAAGCTACTTGGCCACAATTTCAACACCATGGTTTTTCCCTTGCATCAAAGTACGCAATCAAATGATACACATTGGTAATGGTATCAATTCAGGAGACCAATACACATGTTTCTAGATAGGAATGACCAGTGAAACCCAAAACATGTGATGTTCCTATTAGTGGGTCTGTCCTCATGATCTCACTACTAGAGATCACCAAGTGCGAACTTCATGAGAAAAATTCTCAATGCTTATAAGCCCCAGCACCTGATAGTCAAAAATCAACTGTGTTTAATTATTAATATGTATCTAGACCATAGAATTTATAATTAAGATTAATTTAATTTTATCTAAAGATTCTCATTATAGCCTAGCATCTGATATAACCTCTCGACATGACAATTAATCTTTTAAAATTACCATTATATAGTGGATGCAGAAATATCTACACTATAATGGTAATAATACATCATTTATAACTAATTATAAACATGATATGGTAATCAAAAATATGACATAGTTGGGTCTATATAACCAAATATTTTAACACAACATCCACTAAAACAACAATTTTTTCTTATTGAATATATTTTACTAAAATAGATACCTCTACTTCTTTCAAGAAAATATCATATTTATCTGAATGAAAATCATAAAGTAGCTCAGCCTGATCAATCCTTGAATCCAATTATCCTTTAGGATACTTATGAATACCAAATATTGTTGTTCCACCATGCTCAGTTAGACCACCTCCATCATTACCAGCATCACTATCAGATTCAGAATCTGAATTTTCTAATCCAAGAACTACTGATCTTGGGGTCATCTCCACCTTAGGAATACCAAACTCTTCATCTGTTATAACTGATATTCCTATAATAAATCTCACATAATAACTTTTGGATTCATTTCTATAATCACCACTCACTTTATTAAAATGATTTGAAATGGAAATCACAGGATTAGTCTACTCATCCTCATTCTCCTTACAAACATCATATACTGAATCATTTAAAACCTCAATCACATCCTATGGGCTCTCAGAGTCATATTTCTCATAATCATTAGTAGTATAAACCTATTTTCCTTAGATAAAATCATAATATAACAGAATTTACATATATGTTTAGTTAAGTGGAGAATTAGGACGTCTATAGGATACATTCAGACTCCTTATAATGTTAGGATCACGACTAGATTCTATTGATATAGCCACTGATTCTGCCTCAATCTCAGTAGTGATTTCACCAAATTATTTTTTCTGAAGAATACTCCAAAACATTATCTAGTTCCAAAGTAGGATCAATCATATCTCTTGGTCTGATAGTTTTTCTAACTATATTGAAATTATCATAAATATTTTGATTATCCATAACACATTTCATAATCCAAGGGTTTTAGTTTAAATTCATTGTCCTTCATATGTCTCATCTTAATTCGTATCCACAACATGTAGTAATGCATTATTCCCCTACTAGAATAAGACTTATACCTTTCAAAAAAGTAGAGACCATATTATGGTAGGCTAAGGTATTTGATTTAGAATAATATTTACACATCTCTTTTAAATAGACCATAATGCACCTGCATTGATTAATCTTGGATTCTTTATTCTTGAGGTAAAAAAAGAATACATTTTGATACCTTGGGATACTAAACTCACACTTCCATGAATTTAAAATATGCTACATAAAATTTTAAAGATGTTTGAATTCACCATTAAGTTTCACACCAATAGGTATCCTCAGGTTATCATCTCTAGTGAGCTCTAGAAAATCATCCTCAATAATAAACCCCTAATATCCAATATGATAATAACCTTGTAAATATTCATATAATCATTAATAAGGAAAATTCATGAACTTATCTCAATGTTTATATGACAATACCATCACTTCTCCACTATCCAAAGTACTTAAAAATTCTTTCTTTGATCCAAACTCATATTTATCAAATAGATAAAAATCACAAACCAGTCTAGGATAGAAAGTTAGATGATGAAGATAACATTTTTATATACTTTATTCGGTAATTAAGTATTATTAAACTCACCATAATATTATTTTATGTTCAATTATCACATTTTTAGGTTTTTGTGGGATTTTTAACTTAAATGAAAAAATGTTTTAATTTGGATTTTAAATGTTTTATTTTTATTATGTATTTAGGACATACCTTTTTATAAACTTAGTGAAATTTTGAAATACATTTTTTATAGTTTTTATGACATATTGTAACTCATTTTATCCTTATTCATCCCAAGCTCAATCCATTATTTGGGTGCCAAAATACAACTCCCAATCAGGGCCTCTAAAATAATGTATAGATCTGGACATGTATGAAGATAATATTATATCTCGAAGAGGCATGGAAAAATAGATCTAAAATTATACAATGATATGTAAAATAAAGGGATGAAAATGTTTTATTATTTATTAAATGAATTATTCTTCTGTATTCATGGTAATTAATGCATTGGAATGTGGAGAATTGGAAGATGAAGAGTCATCAGGCCAGAATAAATTTCTCGAAGTAAAACATCAATATCTCTCTCCACACATTTTCAATGACACTAAATTTTTTGTTAATATAGAGGATAAATATTAGAAAAATTTTAAATAAGTAATATTTACTAAATTTTGTTATTAAATGGTATATCCACATGGATTATTTCAGAGGAAGAATTTGGATCCAACATTTCTCTCTCATCTCTATATAAAAATGCTCCTCTTCTTAATTCCAAGGTGTTGGAAACTTATGTTGGAAATTTCCTATAGAATTAATGTTTATGCTACTATAATATGGTTTTACTTTTTTAATGTAGTTTTTTTCGTCTTCTTTTCTTCTCTTTATTTTTCTATTTCGTGTCTCCCCACTGTGATCTTTCTAATCTTCATGCAAGTGGAGAACTAACTCTCGTTGTTGTTCGATGGGGGGAGTGGTTGTTGTTGAGTTTTTTGTGATTAAATGTTTATATTTATTTTATTTTAATAATTAAATAGTGTTTAAAAGGGTTTGGTTTTGGGCTCACCCAACGTTCTCCACGATTGATTTCTTCTTCGTATTTTATTCTTTTTCCTCTCCTTCATCGTCATAATGTTGTATCCATGGTGGAGTAGCACTGTGGTAATGATGTGAGTTATTATTATCTTGCATAAAAAGGGTTAGTGTGGGATAATAACATTTCAGGGGAAGGTGTTGATTGATAGGGTTGATCTAAACATTGAGTAGAATATTGAGGATAAATATTTTTAAAGAACAATGATTTCATCCCCATAATCTTCCAAGAACGACAATGATTCTTCACTAACTTCTTTGTGCCTTGTTTTTTTGTATTTTATATTTTTTATTAATATATATTATATTTTATTTATTTTAATAATAAACCCAAAATTTATATTATTACATAATAATTTTTATATTAGTTAGGTTATAAATGGTGATAATAAAAAAATCGGTGTGCGTAAGTGGCCTCTACAAGAGATCGACCCTACAGTGCACACTATATTTCATTATTAGGTAATAAAACTTTATTGGTGAGGGATCCACAAAAAATCCCCCTCATAAATTTGGAACTATTTCTAGGGAGACCAATCACTTTCACACATCGTTTTTAGAAAAACACAAAAACTAATAAATTTCAAAAACCAAAAAAAATTAACTTCAATGCATATATTTATTTTATTGGTTCATATATGAAGTTTAAAGGTAATATTTCATATGATTTTTATCTTAAAAATATTTATGAAACTATAAAACAAGTATCACTAAATAATCAGTTGTATGATAATGAAAAAAATGATATAAGTGTTAAGGAATTAATTGGAATGTATTTCCTCTTCCTTGAAGGAATTGGAAGCTCAAAAGGAGGATCAAGAAAAAGAGGAATCAAAGCTTATTCTTAAAATATTTTTAATTTATGATCTATGTGAGGAAGAAATTATTAAGGTACTAGCCTTGAACATTTCCATACCATTTCCAAAGTACGTTGAAGAAGAATAATTTCCAGTTTATGCACTTGTGTGAGATCAAGTTTAATTGGATGAATATTGGGTTGATTTTGTAGAAGAATAAAAGGTATGTGATTATCCCATATTTGATAATGAAAAATAAGTGCCTCTCCACCTCTCTCTTTCTTTTGAAGAATATGATGACGTACTTTATGAGATTTATTTTCCAATGGTCTTTCCCCAAGAGATCAATTTCGAAGATGACTTACTTAAAAGGGAATATTTCTTTATTGATTCTTCATGTTTTAATATTATCCAAGACGAATTGTTTTTTGAATTCCCCTTTGCTGAAATTTTCAATATAGCACATATGGAGCTGGTCTTGGATGTTAAGGAAGGGGCCGCACAATTAGTGGTGATTGAAGAAGAAGAGCTAGATAAGTATGTGGTGAAACTATATCCTATAAAACATATTTCATAGCATATAGAGGAGGACACCATGGAAGTCAATATGGAGTACCCCTATTATATTTTACATCTAACTACAGACCTAAAATTCTTTCTTTATTCATTCTTGGGGGTTGGGAATTTTCTTATCTTCTTTGGGGTTCTGCATTCTTGGTGTCTATTAATGGACACTGTGAAAATTCACATGTGGTATTTCATATTAAAGAAACCTCACCCAATATATAATTGGGGATAATATAGTGGAACAACCTGACTAGGGGTAGTAAAAACCTTGTACTCTCCTAGGGGGATAAACCAAACATTATCTCTTTTCTTCCTACTTTCTTTATCATTTTTATTATTTTTCTTATGTCTTTTCATTTATTACTTTTAGTTTTGCAGTATTAGAAGCTAAAATATTAACTCAAATATTCCACTGAAAATTAAATTTAGGTTGTATATTTCTTTCTCTTTAGTATTTCTACCCTCTTTTGTTTTTTTCTGAGCTGAAATTATGGGTAGTAAATTCTATGTGTGGGGGACTGTTGACCTTCTTAGTTATTTTCTTATGTTCATTTTCATTTTGTTTTTTTTGGAACCTTTAGCTTCAATGAATATTCACATTATTTTTCACACATCAATTTATTTTGTGCTGGTTTAAATGATTTATGAAAAATTGGATTTTAAATGATTGTTTATGTGAATTTTCTTTCATTGATTTGGATTTTCAAGCATTTAATGAGTTTTACCCATTTTTGAAATCAATACCCATGAAAAACTAACTCAAATAATTTTTCTAGTCCTTTTAGGTATTCTGAACAACATTGAAATATTTTATATAATTCCCACACTTTCTTGATGGAAACATAGATTTCGTGTGAGAACCAGAATTTGTGACTTTTCCCTTTCGGAGATTCGGGTTTTATGGAATGTGTTTTATATGATTGAGGAATCTATTTGGATAGCCACGTTATATATTAAGACCTAAAATTGAATATATCCTTCATTATCCCTTAGGTTCCATGAATTGACCTATAGGTTTAAGCCACATCACAAGACGAATTTTCATTACCTTCCCACACTCTTGGTATTTTTGTGTGGATATTTCAAGTTTGAGTGTGGGGGAAGGGCCTTTTGTGTGCGTTATTTGGGATGTGTTACAATTGTGGGTGATGTGAGGTGTGTTTCATCATTTTGGGAAGTTTATAATGAGAAACTTGGGATTGAGTCATAAATTCATTGTGATTTATTTGTATCATCTGACTATCCATAAAAAATAAAATAAAATAAAGTTATGTCTTTCTGGAACATTATAAAAAAAATGAGAAAAATGGGGATAATTTTGATGAAATAATTATTTTTAATCACTTTATAACTCATGTACTATTTCATACAAGGGGTTTTAGTGTTGTATTATACATTTTCAAGGTGATTTGAGTGAGGTTCGTTCTATGTTTTCACTTGATTATTCATGTATTGAACTTAAGATTCCAATCTCCTCTTTTTAGCCTTAAATATTTTGATCATTTTCCCACAAACCCTAAGCCACAAAATTCACCTGAAAAAATACATCATGATTGAAAATATTTTTAGGCATCATACTATGGATTAATGAGAATTTTTACAAACCTATGGTGATACATTCAATTTCAAAGAATGAGCATAAATCAAGATTTACTTTCTCTTGAGTGAAGACTGACATAAAATTTAATGTGATGTTGGTTATGATTGAGCTATAAATAGATTTATGTGGTCTAAAAAAATTAAATGTGAGGAATTAAAATGAGAGTGATTTGTTTTAAATATAGGATTCATGTTGGAATTCTGTTTTGGAAATGATTATTGATGTTTTCTCATTGTTTATTGTTGTGTGGATTTTGATTTGAAAATATGATGATTGTCTGAGAGTGCAATGGATAAGTGTGGGTGAGTGATGAAGATAACATTTTAACATATTTTATTTTGAAATTCAGTGTTATTAAACCCACAATAGTATTATTTTATGTTCAATTACCACATTTTTATGTGTTTTTGGGATTTTGAGATTAAAAGAAAAAATGAATTAATTTGGATTTTAAATGTTTTATTTTTATTCAATATTTCGGCCATGACCATTTATGCACTAAGTGAAATTGAAAAATTACTTTTTTTAGTTTTCTTAACATCATGGGCCTAATTTCATCCTTATGGATCCCAAACTCAATCCACCCTTTGGGGGCCAATTACAACTTAGATCATGGTCTAGAAAATAGTGTATAGATCTATAAATGTATAGATACGAGCTTATATCTCGAAGTGGGGTGGACAAATAGAGCTCAAATTATACAAAGATCTGTAAAAAGAATAGATGAATATTTTTATTAAGGATTTAATGCATTATTATACAGTATTCAAGATCATTAATTCATTGGAAAGTGGAGAATTAGAAGATGATGAGTCATCAGGCTAGAATAAATGTCTTGGAGTCAAACATCAATATCTCTCACCAAACATGTCCAATGCATCTAAAAAAAATTTATAGACAGAGGATTAATATTATAATAACTTTCAATAATGAATATTTACCAAATTATATCATTAAACGGTCTATCCACACATATTCTTTCAGAGGTCGAATTTGGAGCCAACATTTCTATCACATATCCCTATAAAAATGTACCTCTCCTTCATTACAAGGGGTTGGGAACTTAGGTTTTCCATTTTTTAAATTATTAGGTTTTGTGATAATTTAATATGGTTTTAATTTTTTAATGTATCTTTTTTTCATCTTCTTATCTTCCCTTTCATTTTCTATTTTGTGTCCCCCCACCGTGATCCTTCTAATCTCCATGCAAGTAGAGAACTAACTCTTGTTGTTGTTTAAGGGGGAGTGTTGGTAATTGAGTTTGTTGCACTTAAATGTTTCTATTTATTTTATTATAATAATTATATAGTGGTGAAATGGGTTTAGTTTAGGATTCACCCCACTTTCACTACTATTTATTTATTCTTCCCATTTTAATATTTTTCCTCTCCTTCATCGTCATAATGTTGTATCCAGGGTAGAGGAGCATTGTGGTGATGTTGTGAGTGGGCATTATCTTGCATGCCGAGGGTCAGTGTGGGATAATAAAATTTCATGGGAAGTTTTTGAGTGATATATTTGATCTCAAAATTGAGTATAATATTGAGAATAAATATTTTTAAAGAAAAATGATTTCATCGCCATGATCTCCCAAAAATGACAACGATTCTTTACTAACTTCTTTGTGTATTATTTCTCTTCTATATGTTTTTAATTTTATTGTTAATATGTATTATATTTTATTTATTTTCATAATCAACCCCCCATTTATATTTGTATATAATTAGTTTTATATTAGTTAGGTTGTAAATGGTGATAATAGAAAAATCTATTTGTTTAAGTGGCATACACGAGAGATCGACCCTAGGGTGCACACTATACTGCATTCTTATGTAATAAAAATTTATTGGTGAGGAATCCATGAAAAATACCTCTGATAATTAGATCATTCTTGTAGAACCAATATTACCATCCATGTTCTTGAGATACTCTCTACACTAGTGATATGTTAGACTCCAACCAAGCTGCATCCATCACATTTTCAGCAAAAACTACAAGATATGACAAGAGGGTATTCTATGGATCAACATTATGAATAGATTCACCTCTTGATCTCTTCCATAGTATATGATAATTGGGAGAACCAAAATAGAGATATTTTTTTATCTTTATTATAGCTGTAGAGATTTGAATATTTGAATCCTTAAGTATAGGTTTAGATGATAAATGGAGAGTAAGTTTGAATGGAATACAATAGAATAGGTTCGATTCTGACTCTAAATATAGAATTCACTCATTTAGTGACAAAAATAATTATTGAATAAAATAATATACTAAATAAAGTAAAATAATTAATTTATAAGTTAAAATAATGAAATTATTCAGGGTAGAAAAAGTTATGGATCAATTACCATGATAGTAATCATGCATGGTAGTATAGGCATGATAGAACTCACATGGTAGAACACACATGGTATCACTCTCCAAATGGCAGCACTTACTATAGTATCAAAGACCACTATATCTAAAATACATGGAAGAAATCTCATTGTAGCATCTGATACAAGACTTAATTCAATCTTATTAAAATTAATTGAGGTATTAAATTATTAATAATAATTTATCATACTAAGATCATGTCTCATATATATTAATCTCAAAGTATTAAAATACTTTGTAAAAATTCTTGTAAGATAATTTATAGTACCAATGAATTCAAGAGTTATATCTTCCATTTGGTAATTATCTCTCAAAAATTGATGTCTTATATCAATTTAATTTGTTCTTGAATGAGATAAATGATTCTTGGAAATGTTAATAGTACTTGTATTGTCACAGTTTATAATGACATGTCTCAATTGATATATATAGTCTAGAAATTTTTTCTCCATAAATATAATTTGTGCATAGAAACTACATACAACTATGTTCTCTATTTTGGTAGTGGATAATGTAGCATAATTATACTTTTTACTACACCATGATACTAGAGACTTACCCAAAAAGAGACATGTTTCAAAGGTATTTTTCTATCTAACTTATATCCATCAAAATATGAATCTGAATAACAGACTAATTCAAAGTCTTATCCTCTAGGGTAAAAGAATCAAAAATTAATTGTATTCTTAAGGAATTTAAGAATTCTTCTGATATAGATTTAATGATATTCCCTAGGGTTTTGTTGAATACGAGCACACACACACAATACACAATATCAGGTCTGCTAATGGTCAAGAAAAGTAAACATTCAATAATACCTCTATAAGTGGTTTGATCAACTAGTATCCCAATTTCATCTAAATCCATCTTTTATGTTATATATAGGGGAGTTTAAATTCCATTTGTACTATCCATACCAAACAATTTTAAAACATACTTTGTGTATTTACATTGATTTAAAATACTTTCTTCCTTATTTTGAAAAATATGAAAACCAAGGAAGAACTTTAACTCACACATTAAACACATTTCAAATTTAACTTGCATAATTTTTGAAAATTGTATACACAAAGAGTTTTTAGATAAACCAAAAATAATATCGTCAATATCTATTTGAACTACCAAAATGCCTTTGTAAATTATTTTTATAAATAAATTAGGATAAATTATACCTTTTTAAATACTTTTAGAAATCAATAAATAGATAAAAATATCAAACAAAGATCTAGGATTCCATTTTAAATCATAAAGTTATTTTTAAATATTAAAAACAAAATTTGTAAACTTTTGGTTTGGTAATATAGGGGGTTGTTCAGAAAAACATCCTCAACAATATAAAAATTAATAAATGAACCCTTAACATATATTTGATATAGTTTAAAATTTTAATGAGATGCATAAGAAAAAAGTATTCTAATAGCCTCAAGTCTAAATATAGGTGTAAAGGTTTCAGAATAAATAACTCCTTCTTGAAAATATCCTTTTTATAACTATTCTATCCATATTTTTATATACATCTCTATATTCATCAACCTTGTTTATAAACACCCATTTATTTCTAATAGTCATGTATTATTTAGGTCTTTCAAATAGTTTCTAGATTTTGTTTCTTTCAAATTGATTAAACTCTTTAGGAATATAAATAACCCAAAATTCATCAGTGATGGCTTGAGTAATGTTTTTAGATTCAATCTATGATATTAAAAATTTATGTTTAGCTTGGATCCAAATAAAATCTATATTATGAGTACCTTTGTTAAGATATATGAAAATATATTCTAAATTATAATCATTATGTATTCTAATCTATATAGGGATAGAAGTACGAGGTACTTTTATTTCTTATTTAGGGTCTAGTTTGGTCACTTTCTCAGAGCTGGGTGAATTTTCTTGTAATAATACAATGTGTTCTATTGGTAGATCAATAAACTTGGATGAGGTATTAGAATTCAAGTGAAAATAATAATCCTCAAGGTATTTTGAAAGAGTTTTAAATTCATGTGTATCTTTTTCATCAAACATGAAATTTAAAATTTATTCCACAACTTTGATTTTTTTATTAAAAACCCTATATGATTTACTGGAGGTTTAATAACCAAAGAAAATTACTTCATCTCTTTTGGAATAATATTTATCTAAACTCTATTTTGTGTTAAGGATAAAGACCTTACATCCCGAAAATATAAAGTAAATAACCTTTGGTTTTGATCCATTCCATAAATAATTTAGGGTATTATTTAAAAGAGGTTTGAAAAGAACCCTATTTATGACATAGAAACTTTTATTAATATCTTTATCCTAAATATAAATAAGTACGTAATAATGATTTAGTGTGGTCCAGGGAATCTATTTAAAAATATTATTCCTTCTTTTAACTACTCCATTTTTTTGGGGAGTAATTGGATAATAGAATTTATGATTATATCAATGTTTTGATCATAAATTTCCGAAGTCTTAATTTTCAAACTCAGGGATATGATCAATCCTCAAGGTTTTAATGGAATTTTCACTATCATTTTCTAAAAAAAATTCATATTTTAAGAAATATTAGTAATATTTAATTTTTTGAGATAAAAAATTACCCAAGTAAATCAAGAAAATCCATCTACAAGTACATATACATAGTTCTTACCAGTTAGTCTATAAACTCTATAAGTTCCAAAAAAATATATGTGAACTAACATAAGGGTTAATAATTTAGAACTTATTTTTTAGTTTTAAAGAAATATTATATTGATTCTCTTTTTGACATGGATAGTACACTTTTTATTTTTGGAATTTTTATTTAGGAATATCCTTAACTAAACCTTCCCTTGTTATCTATCTAGGTGTGTATAAGTTACAATGTCCAAGTCTCCTATACCACAATGAATATTATTTATGAAATACACATAAGAAAGAAACATTATGAGAAAATAATGAATCTAAATCAAATGTATAAACATTAGCATTATGTAAAGTAGTAAAAACTAATGCTTGATTAGAATCATATTTATTTCATGAATTATTCTCAAAATTAACATGGTAACCATCATTACATAATGTTGCGATTCTAATAAAAATATATTTTAATCTATCAAAAAATAAAACTCGAGAAATTTAAACTAAATGAGAATTACTATCAATTTTTTTTCTTTGGAATTATCAATAAATGTGACATGTTTTCCATACACCGTTATGAGGTTATTGAAAAATGAGTATTATCCAATAATATTTATAGAACATCCACTATCTAGATACCATAAGTTCTTACTATTACACTTCAATCATGTATCCTAAAATAAACTTAAACAAGTAATGATTTTGGTGCCCATAATTTCCTAGGTCTCAAAAGGTTAGAAAAAAGTACTTTGGGAATAAAAATTTTTTTAACAGTTCTACCAATAATAGATTTAGGATATTTAGAGATAAACACCTTATTAGTTTCATAAGTATATTAAATTTTAATATAATTGGATGAACTTTAATAAGTAACAAACTTATTTTTATAAATTTTCTTTTAACCTTCCTGGTACCCAATCCCAGTTGTATACTTTGGTGTAGTTTGCTTATAAAGAATAATTTTCAATGTTTCTATAGATCCCTATACTAGATTAAGTGGAATTGAGAGGGGTGAATCAGTGTTACACTCATTTTATGAATTCTTTTACTTTTGAATTAAACCTATTAAACTTTTTAAGGATCTGGATGCACTCAGTGATCCTCATAATCTCACTTCATTTGAAGGAATGAAAAGAGAGAACATAGAACATGGTATTTACAAGGTTTATTATAAATACCTACTATATTCTATGATGTTTATACCCCCATCATATATTATCCACTATAATATTTTTATCAATTATAATCGTTCTGGTAGAAACTAGTTATATCCCCCAGTAATCAAACCCCCTAGTTGATTCTAGTTATACCCTCCAATAATCCAACTCTTTTACCTCAGTTGGTAATACCCCCCAACCATTTTCTCCTAATACTGGCTCTAACTAAGAGACTTCTTCTACTTACAATTACAACTAAAAGATTTCATATGCTACTACATCCAACCGAGAGAATTATATCTATATTCAAGGCTTGATCCATTATAGTAAGATCTTTTTATCTTCCTTTATGAGCTTACTAAATCACACTTTCTTGTGTTCAATTCAGGTAACATCAATATCCAATGACAGAGTCTTTTGGTCTTTCTCAATAATTTTGATCACATATATATGACCAGTTGCCTCAGTACAGAAATATGCTCGAGCTAGAATTCTTTATTCTTTAAATGAATTCCCATACTCACTTATTGTGTGTAATATATGAACAAAAATTCATCAATATTATTTTATTCAATAATAATCTTTCACAATCTTGAATTATACCTAAAAAGTACACTCCATGCATGAATAAAAAATTGCATGTGCTTCTCATTAAAACCCCTAGAACACATAATAATTCATTACTATTTTATGTGATTATATTTGGTTATCTAAATTTGGTTAATTTTATAAAAGGATCATGAATTTTGGTGTGCATGTATTAATGTATGCATTTAGTTTCTCAAACTCATGTCCACTACCAACCACATGCACTTTCTTCCCTCGTTCAAATCTATCATGATAACTCTTGTCTTATACAAGTTCATTATAATCGTTAAACATAATTTCATTAAATGAAGTTATTTTATGAGAGTATGTGAAATAGAAATAAATTATTCTCTTACTCACATTAGAGAAGGAGTTTCTCACAAACTAGTTGTGCGTGAGATATCATTTTTTTAATGATACTCTTGAGAGAAAGAATCGCATGTCAAGAGACCAAAACACTCTTCTTTTTTATGGAGGAAAAGTGATTCATGGAACTCTATTCCCTTCACATAGGTGAAGCATGTAGATATTATTTATTTAATAGGTTCTATCAAATATGAATGACATCAATCATTCTTATCATCAGTTCTCCTACTTTCATAGGTGAGTTTCACCACCCTCAACTCTGAGAGTTATGCCACATGAATCCAAAAGATATTTGATGTTGAGGCTCAAATTAAAACCCCTAATGTCAAGGTATTTCTCAAATACACCACACCAATAATAATTCTAACACCCAAATATTAAAAAAAAACTATTTTCGATAGCATATATGACACAGAAAACAGAGCCTAAATAAACTGAAAAATATTATAATTTAAATATGACTATTATAACCTAGTTATTAAATTGGTGGATATCAATAGTATAAAATACATTATGAAATATATATAAATTTCATACTCAATAAAAATTTATTGATAAATTATTAGTGAATAATCACTCAATTTTTAGTAAAGTCATTTTATACTTCAAAAATACATTTTCTTCAAAAATGGATTTTATTCGAGAAAATAATATAATTAATTTCTAGAAATTTTAAAAACTTTGTTTGGAAAGTTTTATCTTTCAATGAATAATGAAAAAATATTGATATTTATTGAAAATTGTATGTCCTTTTAAAGTGTTTAAAATTTAAATTATATTTTGGATTAGTTTTAAAATTTAATTAGTTCATTTTGATTAAATATAATAAAATACTTCTAATGAATATTATTTCTGATTTTTTTATAAAATATATTTTTATAATTAAAAAATAATTTATCTAAAAAACCACTTTCACCACCTTTTGTGGGATTAATATTAAATTAAATTTCATCAATAATGTGTATTGAATCTTGGAAAATAAATTAAATATTTGGAATTAAGTATTCCAAATTTGTTAAATAGGACCCTTTTATTTTTTATACATTATGGATAATAACTATAGTATGTATTTATCACTATTGTAAGGATAAATTAGGTAATTCTAGTTGAAAATAATATGACAAGGACAAAAAAAATTACCCTAAAACTTTACTTTATCCTACCAGATGAGCATAGATAATCCATTTCCATAAAATACATAAATATATGGGCACTTTTTTTATATATCGTTGATTTTTAACTTTATAACATTTATGTGAAAGATAAAATAAAATTTTCAATTTATTAGATTTGATAACTATAATATTTTGTTACATTGATAAAAACAACTTATGTTCATTTACAAATAGTCTTTTTCAAAGATAACTATTTTATAAAAGGTTAACTTATTTCTCATTTTTTGTAATGAAATAATCACCATGAATGTTTATGAAACACTGATTTATTCAATTAATAGAAAAATAAAATAAATGACATTAAAATTATTAAACGTGATATAAATTGAATGAATTATTATGTTCCATGAATCTTTTAGATAGATATAACATTTTAGTGATATGGTAAGGGAATATATTAAAATTTTATTTCTTTCATGTTGTTTAAATTATAAAATTAAATGAATATTTCAAAAAATGTCATTAATGATATATTATAATACAAATATTTTATTAAAGGATTTAAAATTCCTAAAAATCCTATATTTTGAAAATTTATTCTGATATGGTTGAAAATATCAACCTTTTTTCATTTATTGTCCAATTATCTTTTTATAGTAATTATATTTACCATAAAAGAGTAAAAACTTTGTAATCACGGTAATTATAAAAAATTGTTAATGCTGGTTAAAAAAATAAGGGTAAAAACCAAACATAAAAGTTACCAAATTTCATTTTATGATATTATTTCAACCCATATTCATCCTATATTTATATTAATCTAATATTTTAATAAATTCCAAAAGTGCCACTTCCCTCAATTATAAAAGTTCACATACTCTCCTCTTTGATTCACACTTAAAGAACCATTTAGTTCATCCAATACCTACCCAGATACCTTCCTTACTTCCATTAACACATCCTAAAGGCATTTTTCAATTAAAAAATCCTCCAAAGAAGTATTTAGTTATTAACCAAAAAGGTTGTCTAAAAAAGTAGGTATAGTTCTTAACCATGTGTTTTCATTTTATTTATTCTTATAACACATTAAAATATTCTTAAAATACACTAAAATAATAACACCAGTATCTTAAATATACTTATATGTCATTATGTTAATTTTATAACCTATATAAATCTCCTCTTTCATCAAATGGGGAATAAAATCATTGATCATGTGTATGGCAGATGATAGTCTCACGAACTGATGTAATTAGTTTTCCATCATTACCTCTCATGGATCAATATAATTATGAATTGACAAAATATATATGATATATATAATATTATATTCATTATATAAATTTTAATTACTATTTACCTTTCTTTTTTCCATCTTTCAAAAAATGAAAATAACCTTCACGCGTTCGTATAATCTACCGTCTCCATGAACAGTGTAATAAATTTTTCTATCTCTAAATTTTAAGGATTACTATAAATAAATATATTATTAATATATATATATAATATTTATATCATTGAAAAAATTTTATAGATTATTTAACCATGTTCAATGCATAAGGACCAAAACTACCAAACCAAAACATACATGAAAAAAAATTGTTATCACCCAGAATAGTGATTCTAATAAACAATTATTAATTAAAGGGTGATAAAAGAATATAATTAAATCATATATTGTATGATATATATTATTATGGTTTTTTAATATATTTATTATAAAGGATTTTCGAATACGTATGAAGGAAGTTGGTCTTAAGATAAGAGTTTTAATCCAAATTTTCCTATATTGAGATAAATATTGTATTTATGCACCTATTTTAATTTATTTGGTGTATATAATACCTATTTTATATATAATATCATGAATTATCAATTAATAATACTATTTTAACTTTAATTACAAACTTTCTCTTTTAAAAGGTTTTTATTAGAATGTTTCTTATGTCATAGGTATTCTTTGTCACAAATTTCCTTCTTAAGGACACATAATATGTTATACACATATCATTTTTATAAAGTATATATAATAAAAAAATTATATTTTTCATCATTAATATATTTTTATTAATTGTATTTAATGTTTTATTTAAATTTATTTATTTCTTGGGCTTATGATTCAAAATTTTCCAAATTGGTAAGGATTAATTTCAATATCTCATCATTATTTGGGATTATTTAGGTTAAAGTATCCACTGAGTGAAATATTTAATATTTCTATATTAAACCCAATATATTTTATTCTACTCTATTTATTTCTATAAATTACAATTTTTCCTTTAATATTGCACTCCTTGAGTACCCATGATACTGAAATGATGTTTGTAAGGAAAGAAGGATTTGTTTTTATACTCATTCAGAAATTTTTTTATTCTATATCCATATTTTTATTAAAAAAATTTAAATAATGTTTTTAATATTATCCAATTAGTAATTAAATAAATTTTTACCTATGTTTTAATTTTCATAAAAAAAATTAAATTGAATCTTTTTTTCATTTTTCAAACGTGTTACTTATTGAATTTTACTGAAAATGTGAAAGGAATATTTGTTTTAACATACTCAACATAAAAAAAATTACCACCAAAAATAATGATCAGTTATTTAAATATTACAATACAAGTTTCCATTATTATTGTCAAATAAAATAATTTTCCTAATATTCTAGAATTTTTAGTTTTTAAAAGTGTATTTTAAATTGAATATGATATTTTAATCAAGAATGTTTCAATAAACTTTTTATGGAATTTCTATTCATAAAAAACAATTACGATTTTTTCTCTAGTGAGGATATATTGTAATGATACCATCATTATTCTTTATATGGAAGTTTTATAATCTGTTTTACTAAGGAAAGTATGGACATTATGTATTCTAGTTCTTCCTATATAAATAGTTTTTGACTAATATATGTTGATTATGTTTTATTATTTATTCATATGATGAGTGCATTAGAATTATTAAGTGATGAGTGGGGATAAAAATTATGTATCCCTTGTCACACCCCGACTTCGCACATCCATAATGATTTTGATTTTTACCTTTATCTAATAATTTTATTTGACTTAATTTTTTTGTCAAGGTGCATGCTAGGCCCGACTTGAGTTCTTGTGTTTTGCTAATAAATGAGTGTTTTGGATTGGTAGTGTTTGGCACGTGGAAAAGGAACAGGAAAAGCTGTGTGGCTTCTTCAAATGTTTGTGCGGCCTACCCAGTGTGTAGGTAATAAATTAATTAACGAGTTGTTTAATACTTTTATATGAAAAATAAAATATGAAAAATTATTAATTAACTTAAGTGTTTTTTTACTAATAATAATATTAATATTATTATCGGGATTGTTCTTATTATTATTTTAGTTAATGTTTTAATTAGTTATATAATATTAGATTATTATAAAGGTTATAAAATTTTTGGCATGTCACTTTTATCATTGTCACTATTATTATTAATTTTGTTAAGATTTTAATGAGGTAAAAATTATTTTTTTAAGTTATTGTTATAATTTTATTTTACATCATATTTTTTTAACACTAATATTACTATTATTAATATCAATAATAAAATTATAAATTAGTTTAGAGTTTTATATGAAGTTTTATTTTATCCCCATTTTTATTTCTTTTTATTTATTTTTTTCTTATTATTTTTCCCACTTATTTATACCCCTCCCTTCCATCGCGTGACACATCTCCCCCCCTCCACCTTGGTCGGTCGTGCTACTTCTCTTCCACTTACCCTAGGTTGGTCGCCCTCCTCTCTCGCTATGGACAGCGGCACCATTCCGCCTTCCGGTCGTCTCTTGCACACCTTCCCTCCTTCGGCTTCTCTCCCTACTAATGTCACCCTTCCCTTCGATCAGTGCCCATCCAGTGGCCGCACCTCCCTCCAGCTCACCATCGCGTGCCACCCTGCCTCTCTCCCGTACGACCACCGCACCTCCCTCCTCCTTCGGTGAACCGGACAATAACCACGTTTCCTTGCCTCACATTGCACATCTATCATGCATAGGTTTCCGATGAGTTTTTTTTCCTTCGCACAGCTGTGTGCCACTTCCATTTTATGGCCAGACCTATTTTTCTGGCGTGGAACACCCCCAGAACCGCCTCATCTAACACATTAGGCCCCTCATACTTTCTCCATAGGTATTTTTACCTTAATTTGTTAGTTTCTTCCATTGGGTATAATTGTGGGGTTTTGCTTTCATGTTACTTTTGGTCCAATTGTGATACATTTGGTTCAATTCTTGAAAGATGATAAAATTGAGGTTTCTCGTGGTGAGATTTTCATTTGGTGTAGGTTTCACACTGAAAATTTGAGCTTCTCTACACTGAGGTAGGTGGTTCCATATATATATTTTTTTTGATAAATTAATTTGTGAGTTTGATTAATTTGGCATGTTTATTTATTAGTTTTTTTTCTTTGAATTTGTTTTCTGTTGAAATCTAATAAGCATTTGATTTGGTAGTAGCATGTTTATGTTGTATGTGGGTAATTCTATTTGTATAAAACCTGTGTTGAACTATTTAATAGTGGTTTATAAATTGTGTGGATTTTTTATTATGATGTTCAAAGGGTGTGAATGGTGTTTTGGGTGTATTTTTTTGGGCGTATTTGTTTTAAATGGGTTGGAAAATTTTCTGGCAGTCCGTTTAATTATAGTAATTGTCTTTTTAAATGTGTGGGTGATTTATTTAATTGTGTGTGTGATGTATATTGTGTTCCTAGGGTGGTTAGGTGTGCATGTGGTCATGTAAGATGGTTTGGGTTAGTCTAGTGTGTGAATCAGTGTTTTGTCTTTAAATTTTATTTGTGAAAAAATCAAATTGGTTTATAAAATAATTATTAAGGGTGAATAATTTTTTTGGATAAATTGTGTATTGATTTTTTTTGATTAAAGACATGTGACATGTTTAGAAATTGTTCAATAAATTATTATAATGGTGGGTCTGGAGATGAATGTTTTTTCTTTGATTGTACAGTCATTTTAGTTGGTTGTGTAAGTAATGCGGGTTTAGTTTTGGGATATTTTTAGTATGTGTGTTATTTCAAATGGTTCTTTTGTGTGAAAATGGTTATTTTGCCATGTGTATTGTCTTTTTGTGGTTTTTTGTATGATTATGACATGTGAGATGAACTCTGAACTACTTGAGCATAAATGGGAAGCCTGGGTACTAGGTGGGTGAACTAGGACTAGTGTGATGGTGATACAGAAGTGGCATCGACCCGGTTTCACTTAGCTAGTTTGACGACTAAAAAACTATCCAATATTTTAGATTATGTTGGGAGACCACTAGGTTATGGATGTGTTTCCCAACTAGTGGGTGGTGCATGATAACATATATTTTTTTGTTTCTATACCATTGTTCACTGAGACGCAATGTTCTAGGGTCCTACTTCTCGCTAGTATCTTTTGGGCCTCTCCCGTGTATTTGTGCTCTTATTTTGATTTGCGCTCACCATCGGAACATGGTGTGGTATTGGGGTTATCATTAAAGTGTGTGTGCGTGTGTCTTTTGTAATTCAATTTGTTTTTCTTTAAATTAGTTTTATTTAAAACTGTTTTCATTAATATTTTTTTAAGAACTTATTTATTTTTATTCAAAAAATTATAAATTTATTAGTCATTTAATAACTATACATGGAACCTTTTATCATTGGAATTATACTGGGATTTTAGCTCACACCCTACATACACCTTTGGGTGTATGTAGATCTTGTTTCTTTTTTCTTTCCAGGTTGAGGCATCGAGCACGGCATGGGTGGTTCGGGTTTTCAGCGGCACTCTCATGTTGGTTTGGTTAATGTTGCTTGAGTTTGATTCACCTCTTATTTCTTGGAGGTTGGATCTAGTGTTTTTAGTTTTTTCTTTATTTTCATTCCCTTTGGGTTTTTTGTTTGAGTGGTAGACTTTATTTTTAACCCAAATTTAAGGGCATGTTTGGTTGTTTGAATTTAGTTTTAATTTATTCATCTTGTTGTTTGTTTTATATTTATCTATTCAGGTAAATAGTTCCCATGTTATATATTTGATACTCTGGAACTTGTGACAGTCCATGGGGATCGGGAACGCCCTTCGAACCATGTCACGAACTAGGAAATGTCCCCAATGTCACGAACCAAGTCAGGTCTACCTCAAACCAATGCCTGACCTGGTCCGCGGTAAGGCCCGAAGGGCGTTCCTGATCCCCACGAGCTGGTACAAGTGCCCAGGTATAAAAAATAAAACATGGTAATGGTTTACCCAAATAAATAAATATAAAACAAACATCAAGCTGAATAAATTAAAACAAAAAAAATAGGCAACCAAACATGTCCTTAAACTAAGTTCAGATTTAAAGTTTGCAACTTAAACAAAAACCCCAGAAGAGACTACAACTGAGGAAAAACCAAAGCTCCAACTCAAACCTCTGTGCAATATGTGGAATAACTTTCCCTATGATACCGCCACCAACCTATATGGGGAAACCAATACAACTCTAACCATCATAGCTAAGCTCACCCTGCCTCTCTCCCGGACGACTGCCGCACCTCCCTCCTCCTTCAGCGAACCGGACCAACACCGCTTTTCCTCGCCTCGCACTATACATCTGTCATTCATAGTCATCCAACTCATTTTTTCCCTTCGCAGAGTCGTGTGCCACTTCTATTTTATGGTTGGACCTTTTTTCTGGCATGACACGCCCCTTGCACCTCCCCATCTAAAACGGCCAGCCTCCCACCCTTTCTCCATAGGTGTTTTTCACTTCAGTTGTTAATTTCTTCCATTTACTAGAATTTTGGGGTTAGGGTTTCATGTTACTTTTGGTCCAATTGTGATAAATTTGGTTCAATTCTTGAATTAGGATGTAATTTTGGTTGCTCGTGGTGCGATGATCGTGTGGTGTTGGTTTCACACTGAAATTTTGAGTTTCTCTACACTAAGGTAGGTGGTTCCACATATATTTATTGTTTGAAAAATTAATTTGAAAGTTTGATTAATTTATCATGTTTATTTATTTGTTTTCTTGCTGCCAATTTGGTTTTTGTTGAGATCTAATGCGCATTTTATTTGGTAGTATCTTTTGTATGCTGTATGTGGGTAATTATTTTTATAGAAACCCCATGTTGAACTATTTAATAGTGGTTTATAAATTGTACATATTGTTTGTTAGGATATCCAAAGAGTGTGAATGGTGTTTTGGGAATAGCGGCTATATGCATGTTGTGATAAATGAACATTAAACGAGTTTGTGGCGTTTTAAGGCATGCGGCGTATTTTTTTAAATGGGTTAGAAAATTTTTATGGTTGTCCGTTTAATTATAGTAATTTTCTTTTTAACTATGCGAGTGATTTCTTTAATTGTGTGTGTGATGAAAATTGTGTTCCTGGTGTGGTGAGGTGTGTGTATGGTCATGTAAGAGGGTTTGGGTCGGTCTAGTGTGTGAAGTAGTGTTTTGTATTTAAATTTTATTTATGAAAAAATTGAATTGGTTTATTAGAAAATTATTAAGGGTGAATAAATGTTTTGGTTAAATTGTGTAAAGATTTTTTATGCTTAAAGTCATGCGACGTGTTTGGAAATTGTTCAATAAATTCTTCTAATGGTCGGTCTGGCGATGAAATTGTTTTCATTGATTGTGCATTCATTTAAGTTGGTTGTGTAAGTAATGTGGGTTTAGTTTTGGGATATTTTTAGTATGAGTTTTATTTCAAATGGTTATTGTGTGTAAAAATGGTTGTTTTGGCATGTGTTGTGTCTTTTTTGGGTTGTGTGTATTATTAGGGCATGTGACATGAACTACGAACTACTTGAGCACAAACAGGAAGCCTGGGTACTCGATGAGTGGACTAGGACTAGTGTGCTAGTGATACGAAAGTGGCATCAGCCCGGTTTCACTTAGCTGTTTTGAGGACTACAACACTAACCAAACTTTTTGATGATGTTGGGAGATTACTAGGTTATGGGTGTGTTTCCATACTAGTGTCTTGTGCATGAGAATGTATATTTTTGTGTTTCTATATCATTGTTCACCGAGACTCAATGTTCAAGGGTCCCACTTCTCACTAGTATCCTTAGGGCCTCTCCCATGTATTTGTGCTCCTCTTTTTTCTCACTCACCTTTGGCACACGGTGTGGCATTGAGTTTACCATAAAAGTGTGTGTGCATGTGTGTGTTGTAATTCAAGTAGTTTTTCCTTAAAGTAGTTTTATTTAAAACTGTTTTCATTAAAAAAAATAGCACTTATTTATTTGTATTCTGTAAATTGAAAATGTATTTCTATTTTAGTAACTAAATGTGGAGCCTTTTCTCGGTGCTACTGGGAGTTTTTCTCACACCCTACATACACCTTTGGGTGTATGTATATCATGTTTCTTTTTTCTTTCCATGTAGAGGCATCAAAAACAACATGGGTGGTTCGGGTTGTCATTGGCACTCTCATTTTGGTTTGGTGAATGCGGCTTGAGGTTGTTGCACCTCAGGTTTCTTGGAGATTTGAGTTAGTGTTTTTAGTTTTTCCTTTATTGTCTTTCTATTTGGGTTTTTGGTTAATGTTGTAGAATTTATTTTTAACCCTAGTTTAAGGTCTTGTTTGGTTGTTTAAATTTAGTTTTAATTTATTTTTCTTGCTATTTTTTTATATTTATCTACTCGGGTAAATTGTTCACAAGTCATATTTTTGATACTCTGGCACTGGTACCAACCCATGGGGATCAAGAATGCCCTTAGGGACTTTCCGTGAACTGTTTTGGTCACCATTTCAGATGGTGACCTGTCATGGTTCATAAAAAATGGTATCTTAGGAGGTTTTGTACTTGTTATTTGGGGTGTCATGAAGATCAGAGATAGGATTGTCGGTACTCTAGTGGTAGGTGTGGGAATAGTGTCGCAAAATCTTACTCATTCTGATCCTCAAGTAACCAGGGGTAGTCCAGAATTTAAGTTTTTGGACTTGCTCTGTGTGTATGGGGGATGAAAATAGGAGTAAACCGGTACTGTGTGTGGTCTCACATGGAGTAGCGACCTATGTGATTCTTGAGAGTATGGTTCGGCGCTCCTATTGGTTCGTGCTTGACTTGGGCATGTTCTTCTAAACCATATATCCGGTTTAGACATGACCACTAGTCCTCTTTCTAGGTGATTTAAGGTTTGTGATGTCCTGCTTTAGTTTTAGGTTGGCACGACAGTTAGTTTTTAAGGAAAAAGAACTTGGAGTTTCTCTTATTTTATTTTGGTGTGAGTTTGGCATGCTTTTTGGGGTGCGTTTCTCTTGAACCTTGTTTCTGTAATTTGTAATTTGATTTGTCGAAGATGAATTTATAAAATAACATCTGTGGTTATTTAAAATTTAAGTGAGTTATTTTAGAAATGTTAAACTTTTTTAAAAAAATATGGAATCTTTGAAATGGTTTTGAAAAAAAAAGGGGTATCTTCGTAATATTGGGAATGTTTTGTTTTGAAAGTAGAAGAGCCTTGTTTTGTCTAGTGGTATTCCTATGGGGGATCAAATGTTCATGTGGATGTGATTTATGGACTGTTGGTGGATTGTGTGGATAGATTCCTAAGTGGCACGAAAATTAATATTTGCAAGGCACCATAGAATATCAGTGGTGAGTGATTGATTTCTAAGGCTTTTCCTTGTTTCCTAGAAAGTGTATTTTTCTCTAAAATGGGTTTTAGTTATTAAATGGTTTTGAAATTGGAAAATGGTTTTGAGTTCAAAGTGAAAGAGATGATTTCGAAAGAGTTTATGGGTCTTATTATATTGTGCTTGGTTTTTTCAAGCGGATATTTTTATTTAAGAATGAATTAATGTTTTCAATTGAAATTTTCTAGATTTTTTTTTGTATGTGGATGTTTGTTTTGTGATGTATATGGATTTGTGGAAGATTGTTTTGTGTTTATTTTTTGGGATTTTCCCCTAGAAATGTCTCGTGGGTTTCCAGAAAGTCCCTCAGTTCTTAGCTCAGCCCAAACTCCCAGTGGAGTAGTGGAGCAGGGTTCTGCTCGGTGGTGTCGATTGTTCGTAGAATTTGAGTTCAGTTAGATATCATTTAATGCTTTGGGAAAGTTGTAAGTGTCTCCCATTTTTTAGGAACTCAAAAAGTTTTTGTCTCGAGTATGTATGGTGGAGTAGGACTAGACTAGTAAACAGGGATTGATTTGTTTTAGTTGCGAATGGGGATGTCGTGAGAGATCCTCAAGACTAACCTCATACCGCGGTTGTACCTAAAGAGGTGAAGGCGAGAGAAATTGGTGGATCTCATAGGTGATCATCCAATAAATAGGTGAAGGTTTAGGTGTGTTGACCTTCTTGATGAGTTAGTTTCATGTTCCCCAGAAGTAGTGTGGAGTAATTAGATTAAAACGCATAATAGATGTGGTCTTTCTCATATTGTGGTAAGTGTAGGTCCCTCATCCGATGAGGGGTGTAAGCCAAAGGGGCTTGTTATTAGAGTGCTCCTTCCTTCTTTTTTTACCGCATGTTTGATAGACAGCTCAATATCTTATCTTTAGTGTGGTAAGTCAGACACTCTAAGTCATTCGCTACAATTCTCAGTTGGGATGTTGATGGAGTGGCTGCTTTAGACACGAGGAGAATTAGGTAAGTTGCTTTTACAGTGGAGGAAGTTCCAGTCAAAGGTGGTCAATTTAGCACTGAAAGGTGGTAGATTCTTCATACATCTGGGCCCCAGCCATAGGTCTCGAGGTTAAGAATGCACGCAGTCAAAAACTCGTCGGACATGGGATGGGTTTAGTCCGACTTAAGTACACTGTGTCAGGATATGGACAACTTAAATTTCCTTATTGCGGTATTGTCTTTGAAGGTTTCATTTTTTTTTGAGGGTCATGAAGCCCATGTCTCCTATCTATGGTATTAATTTATGGGAGTTCCTCTGGGGCCTTAAAGTGGTTCTTAGAATCCATATTCTTGTAAATCTTGTAGGCATGCTCTATGAACCTTTTTGTGGTCGGTTATGTATCAAAATTTTACTCGTTTTCAAGATACTCATGTCTTGTGGATTAATGCATGCCTTTCCAGTTTGCTACTAGGTTAGGAGATTCTGCTATCAAAACCATCTCATGTGTTGGAGTTTTCAACAATTTAGGAATCTTCCGTATAGTCTGTCCTGTGTTGGTGGCTTCGTGATGAAGGGTGTAGTCTGTATTGCTCAAAGTAAGCTGGGAATGCTCGCGCAGGTTTTTTGTTGTTAGAAAATTTTAAAATGGTGGGTAGACCTTGTGCGGGTCTCACCAGCATCTCCCATTGTGTTGGTTTGGTCAAACTTAAGGAACTTGGAGGGTCAAGCCAGTGTTAGAGGTTTTTTGGGTTTGGGAGTCATTTTGGTTTGGAGAACCATTGTTTGACGAGAACCCTAATATGGTAGGGTTACCACCATATAACAAACTTGTGGGAAAACTCTATATTCAAAGTGTGCATGGTAGGGCAACCACTTACTTTGGCTCCGCCAAACCTTGACCATGGTGAGGGGTTAGCTTGCGTAGTGGGTGGCTTGGTGAGCGTTTTTTGGAGATCTCAAGCTTCCCTGGTAATCCCTAAGTTAGGGGTCACGATGTTCCATGTGGTAGCTGTGTTTGGAGGTGAGTTCCTCGCTGATGGTTATTTTTCTTGGTGATTCAGGATTCGTTTTTTGTGATTTTTGGAGTGTCGGGTTATCAGTGTATTGAATACTGGGTCTTGGGGTGATTGAGGTTTTATTTTAAGTGTCTTCGTGGTATCACTTGGAACCCTTGGTTGACCAAGTATTTCGAGGCTTTCTGGGGGGAAAAAGTGTCATGGTGGGGAGAATTGTCACAACCCGACTTCGCACATCAGTAATGATTTTGATTTTTTCCTTTATCTAATAATTTTATTTGACTTAATTGTTTTTTCAAGGTGCATGCCAGGCTCAACTTGAGTTTTTCCATTTTGCTTATAAATGAGTGTTTTGGCTTGGTAGTTTCCGGTGCACGGGCAAGGAACGGGCGAATCTACATGGCTTCATCAAATGTTCGTGAAGCCTACTCAGTGCATGTGTAATCAATTAATTAACAAGTTGAATAATACTTTTAAGCGCAAAATTAAATATGAAAAATTATTAATTAATTTAAGAATTGTTTTAATAGTATTATTATTATTATTATTATTTTCTGGATTGTTCTTATTATTCTTTCATTTAATGTTTTAATTAGTTAGATAGTATAATATAATTATAAAGGCTATAACATTTTCATCATCTCACATTTATAATTTCTACTATTATTATTAATTTTGTTAATATTTTAATGAGGTAATGATTATTTTTTTATGTTATTGTAATAATTTTATTTTACATCATGTTTTTTTAACACTAATATTACTATTATTATTATCAATAATAACATTCTAAATTATTTTAGCATTTTATTTTAAGTTTTATTTATTCCCCATTTTTATTTATTTTAATTTCTTTTTCTTATTATTTTTTTCCCACTTATTTCTACACCTCACTTTCTTCGCGCGACACCTCTTCCCCCTAGTCTGTCACGCTATATCTCTTCCCCTTACCCTAGGTTAGCCACCCTCCTCTCCCACTATGGAAAGCTACATCGCGCCGCCCTCTGCCCGTCTCTTGCACACTCTCCCTCCTCCGGTTCTCTCCCTGTCTATGTCTCCCTTCCCTCCAACTAGTGCCCTTCCAGTGGCCACACCTCCCTCCACCTCACCATCACGTGCCGCCCTACCTCTCTCCCGGAAGACCGTCGCACCTCCCTCCTCCTTCGGCAAACCGGACCAACACTACTTTGCCTCACCTCGCACTGTACATCTATCACACATAGGCGTCCAACGAGTTTTCTTTCCCTTCGTACAAACATGCGTCACTTCCATTTTAGGTCCGGACATTTTTTTTATAGTGTGGCACGCCCCCAGCACCTCCTCGTCTAACAAGGCCATCCATCCACACTTTCTCTACAGGCGTGTTTAATTTCAGTTGTTAGTTTCTTCCATTGGGTAGAATTGTGGGGTTAGGGTTTAATGTTACTTTTGGTCCAGTTGTGATACATTTGGTTCAATTCTTGAATTAGGATATAATTGAAGTTACTCATGGTGCAATTTTCGTGTGGTGTTGCTTTCACACAGAAACTTTGAGTTTCTCTACACTGAGGTAGGTGGTTCCATATATATTTATTGTTTTAAAAATTAATTTGTGAGTTTGATTAATTTATCATGTTTATTTATTAGTTTTCTTGCTATGAATTTGGTTTTTGTTGAGATCTAATCCGCATTTGATTTGGTAGTAGCATGTTCATGCAGTATGTGGGTAATTATGTTTGTAGAAAACCCATGTTGAACTATTTAATAGTGTTTTATAAATAGTTTGGATTATTTTTTAGGATGTGAAAAGGGTGAGAATGGTGTTTTTGGAATAGCGTCTATATGAGTGTTGTCATAAATGAACATTGAATGAGTTTTTGGTGATTAAAGGCGTCCGGCGTATTTTTTTAAATGGGTTGGAAAAAATTTCTAGCAGTCCATTTAATTATAGTAATTGTCTTTTTAACTATATGGGTGATTTATTTAATTGTTTTCATGATGTAGATTGTGTTCCTGGGGTGGTGAGGTGTGCATATGGTTATGTAAGAGGTTTCGGATAGGTCTAGTGTCTGAAGTAGTGTTTTGTCTTTAAAATTTATTTGTGAAAATTTTGAATTGGTTTATTAAATAATTATTAAGGGTGAAAAAATTTTTTGGATAAAATGTGTAAATATTGTTTATGCTTAAAGTCATGTGACGTATTTGGAAATTGTTCAACAAATTCTTCTGATGGTGGTTCTGGAAATGAAAGTGTTTTCTTTGATTATATAGTCATTTTATTTTGTTGTGTAAGTAATTCGGGTTTAGTTTTGGGATATTTTTAGTATGTTTGTTATTTCAAATGGTTCTTGTGTGTGAAAATTGTTGTTTTGATATGTGTAGTGTCTTTTTGGGGTTGTGTGTATGATTATGACATGTGACATGAACTCTGAACTACTTTTGCACAAACAGGAAGCCTGGGTACTGGGTGGGCGGACTAGGATTAGTGTTCTAGTGATACAAAAGTGGCATCGACCCGATTTCACTTAGCTGGTTTGAAGACTACAACACTAACCAAAATTTTTGATGATTTTGGGAGACCACTAGGTTATTGATGTGTTGCCCTACTAGTGGCTCATGCACGAGAACATATATTGTTGTTTTTCTATACCATTTTTCAACAATACGTGATGTTCTGGGGTCCCACTTCTCATTAGTATCTTTAGGTTCTCTCCCATGTATTTGTGCTCCACTTTTGCTTTGCACTCACCGTCGGCACATGGTGTGGCATTGGGATTACCACGAAGTTTGTGTGTGTTGTAATTCAAGTTGTTTTTATTTAAAGTAGTTTTCTTTAAATCTATTTTCATTAAAATTGTTTAAGCACTTATTTATTTTTATTCTGTAAATTTCAAATGAATTTGTCATTTAATAACTATACGTGGAACCTTTTCTTGGTGGCATCCTACTGGGATTTTAGCTCACACCCTACATACACCTTTGGGTGTATGTAGATCCTGTTTCTTTTTTCTTTCATGGTCAAGGCATCGAGCACAATGTGGGTGGTTTGGGTTGTCAGTGGCACTCTCGTGTTGGTTTGGTGAACGTGGCTTGAGGTTGTTGCACCTCGTGTTTCTTGGAGGTTTGAGTTCGTGTTTCTAGTTTTTACTTTTATTTTAATTCCCTTTGGCTTTTTGGTTTTAGTGGAAGACTTTATTTTTTAACACTAGTTTAAGGGCATGTTTGGTTGTTTGAATTTAGTTTTAATTTATTTGTCTTGTTGTTTGTTTTATATTTATCTATTCGAGTGAATCGTTCCCAAGTTATATTTTTGTTACCCAGGCACTTGTGCCAACCCGTGGTGATCGGGAATTCCCTTTGGTCCTTTTCGTAGACTGGTATGGGTGCTGGGTCGGATAGCAACCTATCCCGGTTCGTGACATCCCCTCAATTCATTGGTAGGTCGCACGAGACATGATATATTGGGTATTGGGATGAGGTCTTTCCCATTTATGTAATATGTCTTGGAATGAGGCATCATTAGTAAGTTTCAGATGTCTGAAATTATTCATTCTATCATTAGGAAATCAGTTATTGATTTCCATGTAATTATTTAATTAGTTTCAAGCTCATGTGATTATTTATATAGTTTTATTTTATTATCATTTATTTCTTCTATATTATTCATTAATTATTAGCTTCTACTTTAAGTATAACCTTACTAATCATTTGAGCTCAACCATTTCTTATGATCCATTTCTAAAGGATACTAGGATGTGTATTATTATTGATATAAAAGGATATTCCAAATATAATAATTATTTTCTCAATGAAATTACTATGTTTAATTTTAGGTTATCATTTGTAATGTGATATTTAATTATGTACCTAGTTTTCCAATACTAAAAAACTATTCAGTCCTTTGGGATGTGATTTCTTGTATTTAGTGCCAATGTCATAAAGTAACCATTGAATATATGATACCAGGATCAATATATTTACTATTTGAATCCTATAAAGTTTTGTAAAAATATTGGTAACCATATTTAGTAAAAAAAATTAGATAACATGACCTTATAAAAAACTTTGATGATATGTTCAATTATATTATAACATCATAAAGTTTTTAGTAAGTTAATGATTATTTGGTTTTCATAGAAATACATCCCTATCTGGATACTACAAGTGGATGTGGTTTTGGAAAAATGAAACTAGGGGTAATTAGATTGAAAAGAGTTTGTCGACTATATATTGGTCATTATTCTAGTGCATGGTGAGTGTTCCCTTACTGTGCACCTAGTTTAACACTCTCAGGGTATATTCTTGGATAATCCACATTTTATTTATAAACCACTATGATGAATGAAATAATATAACCTATTGAGGTTTTAATCTTGATCATAAATTTAAAGGCATATATACCTCTTTTTAGGATTTATGTGATGGGAGTTTATTATGATAAAGGCTATTTTGCAAGACAGTTATTGGAATACCACTCTTTTTTAGTATGTTTTTAAGTGAAAATATTATTTGAGGAATAATAATCTTATATTTTATGGACATGATTTTAAAGTTATTTACAACCTTTAGGGGTAATATGATCAATTATGTTAATGTAATAATAGTCAATTAATATTTTGTGGTAAATAATAAGTTTTATAGAAAAACTTAGTGGTTAAAAATTGATTTTATGATTAATGTTATTTTTTAGAATTTTCATTATATTTTATTAGGGAACATTAAAGTAATTATATAGTTTTAGAAAAATTAAATCTCACAGGCTGGGCGACAACCCATTGCATCTAGCAAGGCCACGGGGCTTGATACCACAACCAAAGGAGGAGGAGCAAGGAGATTTCACCATTGCAGAAGCTAAACGGATTGCAATAATGAGAGGGCATGGCACCTGCCATCAGGACAAGTCTGTGCATGCATGGGAAAGCCTATTCAAATAGTCATGCGAAAGTGGATAGCTAATTTCATGATGAAGATGTTGGGGAGGAGCAGTTCCAAGTAGTTAGTCTGGGTTGTATGAAATGTTTGAAGCCTGCGGAAAATGAATTCCTCTAAGGCCTATGGGCCATGTAATACTTATGCCTACGGGCCTTGTAAGGGTTCCACCTCACCCCTTGAAAGGTGGATTATCAAAATCAATAAAAAATAAAGGCATTCGGGCCATTGGAGGATGGTGAAATGCTTACCACTAGCCTAAATAATGCCCCGGTTAGTATGACATTTTTTTCTTAAATGATCTGAAGGATAAATATTAAGTTGATTTTGGAAATCATTTTATAGGATAAAATATATTTTAATTTTTTGGATTATTATGTGGTTAATGAAATTTTAGGAGATATTTTATTGGGTTTAGGTATATATATATATAACCTTTAAGTTTAATATAAATTATTATTTGGAAATAATTTTATTACATTTTATAACTGTAAGATGAAGGTTATAAGATAAAATTTGGGATTAAAACATTATTCAATGTTGAGACTATTGAGGCTATTTGAGATGTAGGGGTATTTATTTGTGAAAAAAATCTATGTTTATCATTTGGTGTTATTGTAGAAATTTTGAATTAAATGTATTATTTATTCATATGATGGATTGTACATTTTGTGTATTATCTTACCTTATGGTGACCATTTCAACTTTGGTTAATGTCTAAATATATGAGGAATATATTATCATACTTTGTGGATTATTTAATCTACTATAAGTTTATTTTAGTGCTTCTAGCATAAAAAATCATCTTGAATACTCATTATTTCGAGAAAAAGATTAGATTGTGGTGGAAATTCATTAATGGATAAAATTATACTTGTCAATTAAATATATTTTCTTTATTTTATTAGTCTATATTATAAAGTAATTTCTAACACTAGGAAAAATATATTGAAATAAAAATTTTATCATATTATGATCATTTCTAATAAATTGATAATTTGTTCACTCATCATATATTTATGGTTTTGTGGTTGTTAAATTTCTTCTTAACATGTTCTTTATCACTATTTATTAGTACTTGGGAATTTTTTTTCTCCTCTATGTCCATATTTTCACTTTAAACTGATGTTCTAAAATTTGGAAGCCTATTTATGTGATGACCTTTGTATTGCATTATCCTTCTTTTCAAGAGGAAGTTTTATCAACCTTTTTTATGATGTGGGGGTTCAATAAAGGTATTTTAAAATTTTAAACCCTTATTTACTGATCCTGAGTTCAAATCATGATTATGAAATTTATAAAATTGGGGAAGAATTTGACACCCCAAAATTTAAAAAAAACTATGTTCAATTATGTATAGAACATGCAACACCAAGCCTATATAAACCATGAAATGTTATTATTTAAATATGACAGGTATAAGCTAGACATTAAATTAGTGAGTATAAATTGGATTAAATAATTTATAAATTATATATAAAGGTACTACTAAATATAAATGTATTTATAAATTCTTATTAAATAAACACTCATTTTTTAGTAAACTCAATTTATTCTTCAAAAATATGTTTTCTTCAAAAATTCATTTTATTACTTTTCATAAGAAAATATTATAATTAATTTATGTAACTTTTAGAAATTTTATTTGATAAAAAGGATATAATTTTTTATATCATCACATAAAAATTATCTTATGATGAAATTTTTAGATTTTTCTAAGAAGTTTTATTTTTCAATGAATAGTGAAAAAATAATGATTTTTATTGAAAATTGTGCTATGACTTAAATTTTTTACAAAGTAATATTCTATTTTGGATTAGTTTTAAAAAAATAATTTATTTTGATTAAATATAATTAAATTATATTTCTTTTAATGAATTTTATTCTTGAGTTTGGTATTAAAAAATCCATACTTAAAAAGACATTTTTTTTTGAAAAACTGATTTTCATCACATTTTACAGGTTTAATTTTGAATAAATTTCCTCAAATTATATGAATTGAGTCTTTAAAAATTAATTACATATTTTTTATTAGTAGGTAATCTTTATTAAATCGGAATCTTTTTTTAGTCATTATGAATATTAACTATAGTAAATATTTATCACCATGGTAATGGTAAGTCGAGTAGTTAAGGATAAAAATAATATGATAAGTACTAAAAATTTATCCTAACACTTTTTTTACCTATTTTATGAGTTTATTTTAGACATTTTGATCCAATTCCAAAATATACAGCCACTTGGTTCCATATTTCTCTAATTTTTACCTTTAAAATATTTAAGTAAAAGATAATGATAAAAATGTCACTTTATTTATTTTAATAACTATAATATTTCGTGAAATTGATAAAAATAACTTATTTTTACTTAAAAATAGTGATTATAAAGATAAGTTATTTTTTATCATTGTAATTTATTTATAATTCTTAGTAAAAAAATAATTACCTTAAATTCTTATGAAATTCTAACAAGTATTTATTTAATTAATTGAAATATAAAATAAATGATATTAAAATTATTAAAATTAATATAAATGGAATTAATTGTTATTTAATATTAATTTTCAGATAAACATAACCTATTATTAATTTTTTAAGGACTATATTCAAATTTCATTGTTTTCATTTTATTTTCAAAGTCTAATTAAATGAATATTTCCAAAAATGGCATTAATGATATTTTATAATAAATAATATTTTATTAAATGATTTAAAATTACATAAAATCCTATATTAATCCAAGTTATTTGGATATGGTTTTAAGTATCATCCATGATAAATTTATTAGAAAATTTTATATTTATAGTAACTATATTGACCTATAAAGAGGAAAAACATTGTTATCACTGTAATTTTCAAAAAGGGTTAACATAGGTTAAAACAAAGAGATAAGGGTGAAAACCTAAGCTAAGATTGTAAAAAATTTATTGGATGATATTATTTATACCCATACTCACTCTATTTTCAAAGTATATCCTTTTTATCCTTTTTCAATGTAAATTAATTTATATCAATTTAATATTTTAAGAAATTCAAAAAGTGCCTTGTCTCTCAATTATAAAAGGGTACACTCTCTCCTCTCTTCTTATCACTTTAATATCCATTTATTTCCTCAAAAACCTAAAAAAATCCCATAATTACTTCCCTTACCATGTTTGAGAGTCATTTTTTATTATGACACCCTTCTAGGAAGTCTTTACGTATAAACCTTACAAGGTTTTCTGAAGAAGATGTATAGTTCTTAACCTTGGGTTTTCATTTTATTTCTTATTCTACCTCCATAAAATATTCTTAAACAATGATGAAATAATAAGACCAGTATCTTATATATACTTAGTATTTATTATGAAAATTTAATAACCAATATCAATCTTCTCTTCCATCAAATGGAAAACAAAACCATCGATTGTGTGTACAGAGGACTGCTGCCTCACAAATGGATGTAATTCATTTTACATCACCCCCTATCACGACTGGATATAATTATTAATTTAATGAATATATATCATATATATCATATTATAATTATTCTATAAAGTTAAATTACCATACGCCTTTATTTTTTTCCATCTGTCAAAAAATGAAAATTGTGTTCATGCATACATACCCCCTACCCTCTCAATGAATAGTGTAATTTAATTTTCAATATATAAATTTTATAGAATAATTTAAATATATATATAATTAATATATATTATATTCATATAATGATTAAAATTATCAATATTATTTAACCTTGATCAAATTATAATGACCAAAACCACCAAACCAAAATATAGATGAAAAACAAAGCAATTATCACCTAGAATGGGGATTTTAATAGAAAATTGTTAATAAACAGGTCATAAAAGGTTATGAGTATAGTATATGGTATGATATATATTATTATGGTTCTATAATATATTTATAATAAATATATATTTATTATATTGGAGGTTCAAACGTGTATGAAGTAAGTCAGAACTGAGGTAAGGGTTTTAGTCCCAATTTTCCTACATTGAGACAAGTATTGTATTTATGCACCTATTTTAATTTATGTGGTATATATATGACCTAATTGAGATATAATATCATGAATAATATTTAAATAATTTTATTTTAATTTCAATTATACTCTTTCTCTTTCAATGGGTTTTTATTACAATATTTCTTAAGCCACAAAGGATCTTTATCTCAAATTTACTTCTTTAATACATATGTTATGTTATAGACCTCTAATATTTTTTGAGGTATATCTAATGAATATTTTATTTATTATATAATTATTCTCTTTACATTCAAGGTATTTATTTTTTTCATTTTTAGTTATTTATTTCATGGTTATTATGATTTTAATGTTACCAAAGTGGTAAGATTTTATTTCACAATATCATCATTATTTGGGATTGTTAGTGTTAGAGACTTCACTAGAGTAATTATTTGATATTTATATATTAAAACCAATAAATTTTATTATCATATATTTATTTATATAAATTACAAGTTTTCATTTCATTTCCCACTCCTTAAGTACTCATGATACCAAAATAAATGTTTTAAGGAAAATAGACCTTGTTTTTCTACTCTGTCTGGAATCTTTTTATTCTATGTCTATATTTTACATAAATTTTTTTAAATAAAATTCTTAAAATTATCCAATGATTTATTAAATACATGTTTACCCATGTTTAACTTTTTAAAAAAGTCTTTAAATGATTCTTCTTACAATTTTCCAAACAATGTACTTATTTGTATTTTACCAGAAATGGGAAAACAATATTTGTTTTGACATATTCAGTATGAATATAATTTATAAACATTGTGAATAATCAATTATTTTAAGATTTATTTTAAATTTTCCATGATTATTTTCAAATAATATGTTATTTCTAATGTTTTTTATATTTTAAGTTTTAAAAGTGAATTTTAAAGTGATAAGGGTATTTTCCTCAAGAATGCTTTTATGGCCTTTTTATGGTATTTATATTCATAATCAAAAACAAAAAATTTATTATCCACTTGGAATATTTTTTAATGATACTATACATATTCTTTAGCTATATGTTTTATGTTCTGTTTGACTAAGAAATGTATTGAAATTATGTATGACAATTCTTCATATATGAACAATTTTTCAATAAGGTATGCTGATTAAGTTGTATTATTTTTTAATACAATGAATAAATTAGAAATGTTAAGTGATTAGTGGGTCCCATAATTACATATCCCCTTAATGAATTAGTATGTCTCATGAGACAAACTAGATTGGGTGTTTCTCTTAGGCCATACCCATTTTTTGTATTATATCTTAGCACGAGGCCTTAACAGTAGGTTTTAGATGTCTAGAATTATGAATTACATAATTTTAAAATAAATTATTGATTTCAATGTGATTTTTTGATAGGTTTAAATATTAGGATATTATTTATATTGAATTATTTTATTATCATTTATTTATATCATATTATTCATTCCTTATTATCTTTTATTGTATTCATACCCTTTATGAGAATTTGAGCTCACCCCTTTCTTATGTTTCTTTTCTCCAAGATGACAGGAAGTGAATTATGATTGGTATAAAGGGATGTGTTAAAGGGAATAAGAGTATTCTAAAATAAAATACTATTTTATATTTTACGTTATCAGATATAATGTGAAATTCAAGTATGTGTCTAGTTTTCATATACTACTAAACTATTCATCACATTGGGATGTGATTGCTTTTATTTATTTCTAATGTAATAAAGTAACTAATGAATATGGGATACTCAGGTTAGGTTATATACAATAATATAATCATTTCTTTTGAAAAATCATGTTTGATCTTTATAGTGGTGTGATCACGTAAATGCAATAAAGATCACATGCATATCCATTTCAAAGATCCAAACTCATCCACATATCTGAATGGACTTCTGTAACTTCATTTTCATTCAGCCAAAGTTGAATTATTTGAATAATGAAATGCATGAAATACACTTATTACATGTATTGAAACAGATCAATCAATAATTATTCATCCCATTGGAATCATCATAGTAGATGGATGGTGGTGTTGATTTTCACTTGTCTCAAGATCAGTGATAGAAAACCCTCAGGTGTTTAAGTTTGAAGTTGAATGCATGGGATTGATCAAAAAAATGTCATTAGTTGGATCAGAGAGATGTGATATGTTCATATCATTTTAAAAGGGAGGAATGGTTTAGTGGTACCTATGTCCCACATTGAATCTATGATCTCTTGATTGATGCAATTTATTACAATTCATTCCATGGACTGCCCACGTTAGAAGTGGGGATCGGAAACTACATCATTCGCGCACACACCACACACTCCCAAGCCACCCTTTATGTTAGATCAAAACCACCTTGTTCACATTCTCATATCTTCCGACCCATGAAGGTTCTCACTCGTGTGAATCTTAAGAGACAAATTTTTCTCCCCACTCACACTTCTGTCGCCTTTGGCTGGACAATTCAACTACCTCCCACATGGTTAATACCTAAGGTCCCGCAATAGTTGTAAAGGTGTTCCTTGTATGGCCTATGGTTGTACATTATTTCTATATAAGGCCCCATCATAAAATACATAGAATAATTTTAAGTATATAATATAATTCAAGACCTTCCTCAGGTATTCTCCATTTAAATAAATTTTTCATTGACTTATTTATGTTATTCTTCTTATCTAGACATTATTGTAAACAATGTGTCTTTTTTATTTAAACATATATTTGAACATAATATAACTCCAACAATCATCACAATTAACAAGGATAAATTCTCAATCATGAAATAAAATGGCATTATATAAATCCATAAAAATTATCCAAGTATCTCCACTTCATCTCCAACTTGAAAAATAGCTATTGAAACATTATTGACAATAAATGAAAAACTTGTCCCATCAATATTCCCCTATTTTTTCTATAAATTTATATTCACATATTAAAAATTCAATATGTGTGCTCAAAACATTCTCCCCCTTATTAGAAATCAAATAGAAAAGTTAGGCAGGGGGTTTCTCATTTCTTCAATTTACCTAGAATATGTTCTCCTCCATTATATAATTGTTTCCTAAACACTTCTGAGAGTGGGATGATATTAAATTGTTTCATTTGCAAAGATACTTTAGTTAATCAACTATAAGCCTACATGGGATAAACCAATGTTTAAAAAAAGAGAGATACAATCAAATTTTACCTTGCATTCCATAAACTATCATTCATGCGAAATCATACTTATAAATTCTCAATTCTCATTTTAGGGGATATAAGTAATAAAATTTATCCATAAAATACTAAATATTACACACACCTCAACAAAAAATCATAAATTTTTGGGGTAAAAGATATAGGACCCCTTGGTCTCACTTTATAATCAATCAGGAACCCCCCCCCCCAATTGACATGATTAATGAAATTAATAATGATGGATGAAAGTTTGATTTTCATAAATTAACCTTTTAGGTTTGAAATATGTCTAGAATTTCCAAATTCATTATGATTTATTAAAATGATAGGTTCTTATAAAAATGTGTTCACTTCATTCTTCATCATATATATAAGTTTTATCCCTGATTAACTACTCTTATCCTTTAATTCCCTAAATTTTAGTTCATATAAAAAGAGTAAGGATAAAAGGAGGGACCTTCTTTTTCATTAGGAGTAAAATTCAGGTTGAGAATGTCCACTCAACCTAGGCCATTATTTTCTCCCAATCTCAGTCAACATCTCATCAACTTTGTGTGGAATACATTTTTATAACTTAGTTTCTATAGCCAATTGCTTTATTTTATATTTAGTAACATTTTCATCTTCCTTTATTTGGTTAGTGAATTTTAGTTGATTTTCCAAAACAATAAGGCATTATTTTCTTGAAAAATTATATCTTCTCAGAATTTTCACATGACTTACTAAAATTTTCTTACTGAAGTTTATTTCCCTTTATAACATAGGGAATATACCTTGGTAGTCCTTTCATGAATTTATCATATTTGTGGAACTATTCCTTAAATCTTCCATGAACTTATTTTAATAATTAATCTCTTTTTTAAATTGGTATATTGAATGTATTTTTTGTCACAAAATTTTTCGTTTTGGTGATAGTTTGTTTGATATTCTTCTTCTTTTGTTTCAAGACTATCTTGTCACCTTATTTTATTACACACATCCCCTTTCTTGGTCATATTTTAAAATTATTATATTATTTTATCATGATTTTTACTTACAAAAACTCATAAATATAGTGACCAATTATTTTTTTATTTTTATAGAAATATTTAAAGCATTTAATTATGTTATTCTTAAATAGATTCAATTTTTGTGATTTTTTATTTACTAGTGTACATATTCTCATAACTTTTGAATTTCACCCCCAAAATGTAGCACTTATATTATTTTCATGAATTTTATTGTTATTAAAACATTATAATGCCTTGTGTATAAACTTCTAGTAACACCAACAATATCCTATGATACTAATTATATTCTATTCTGGTGAAGTTTTTCCTGATTTCATATATTGTGAAACTAGATGTTTTGGATTGGAACCACCACTATTTTGGAAACTTTTTGGATAACATATCTTCATGAACCATTTATAATTCACCCTTGATGTGTTGGGTTTATGATAACTCTTCACCATCCATAATTTCCCAGATTTTGGTTTAAAATATGTATCATAACTTGAATCAACATTATTACATAAAATAGTTTATGGGTTATGAGATACCATCTTCTTAAATAATTTTTCCATTTGATTATATAATTATCTCATTAAATTCATGGATTCATGATTCTTAATACGAAATTTTGTGGTAGTATCACTTTTTCCAGTAGTATGGGAAGTTTTAGATTATGGTCATTCATAATTGTTCAATCTCAACTCAAAATATAAATACTTCTTATCAATGGAATTATTCTGATCCTCAACTCTTATCATCTTGTCTTTCCAATTACAATTTATCTTATTTACTTTTTATTTTTGAATTTTCATTGATTCTTGTAAATAATTTTCAAGATACTTTACCATTTTTTCTTTATACTCTAGTTGAGTGTCAGTGACAACTATAGAAACTTCATACAATTTTTCAAGTGCATGGAAGGATTCCAAAAACACTCTCTCTTAAACAAATTTAGCATAATCATAACTTTAAAATTATTCTTCAGTATTAATAATGGATTTATCTCTTGCTTCTACTAGTTCTATAAGAGTGATTCAATTTTTGTACTTATTACTTAGTGAAGCCTCTAGTTCTTCAAATTATTCTTCAAGTTGTGATTTATCATAAATAAGTCCCTTGAAACCTCTAACAAAAAATTTAAAAATTCGTTGTAAACATTCTTATGATATTCTAAGAATTAAAAAATAATATCCCTAAGTTATATACTATCATAAAAGCTTGATAAGGATTCATTAAAATAATAACAATCAAATAATTATGGTAACATATTCTATATTGATTAGCTTTAGTTTTTAGTGTCTCTATCTTTACAATAATATTCTTCTCCTACTTATTTTATTATCTTTTCTTTCTATTTTTATGAGCCTTGGAAGAAATATCCATATAAGGTAAATCCCTAATGTCCTAAAGTCTTCCTTTAATAGGAACTTGTTTGTATCTTTTTTAGGAAACCCATCCTATAATACCTCTTTTATATCTCTAAGCGAGATTATATGCCACTAAGAAGGGTTGAATCAGTGGTAATCTCATTTTATGAATTCTTTTAATTTAGAATTCATACTCTTGAACTTTTTAAGGTTATAGATCCACTCATTGAGTCTCAGATTATCACATCATATGCATGAATGACAAGAGATAGTATACTACATGATATTTACAAGGTTTGTTTCAAAGACCTACTCCTTGCCACATTGGTTATACACCCCCAACATGGATTCTTTACTATAATATTATTATAAATTATAATGTTTTAGGTAAAAAATAGTTATAATCCCCTATAATCTATCCTCCCATTGATTCTAATTATACCCCCCAACAATCAAACTCTTCTGCCTCAGTTTTTTATATCCCCAAATGATCTTCTCCTACTCCTAACTCCAACAGGGAGACTTCTTCTACTTCCAACTCCATCGGAATGACTTCCTATTATCTATGATCCTAATAAGTTAATTCCTCATTTATTCAAGTATTTATCCACTATAGGATGATATTTTGATCTTCTTTTATGATCTTTATGTTTTAAACTTGCTCGTATACACTTATAGTACCTTCAACACCCACTGATCGATTCTATCGGTCTTGCTCAATAATTCTGATCACGTGTATATGATCAGTTTCATTTGTTAAAAGAATACATGGGATATAATTATTTTATATTCAAATGAAGTCGTAGACTCACTTAATGTGTGTAATAAATGAATAGAAATTCTTTAGTAATATTTTATGTAAGAATAATCTTTCACAATCTTATATTATCCTCAACAAGTGCACTTCATGCATGATTAACAAATTTCATGGGATTCTAATTCAAAATATTAGTATACATAACAATTTATTATTATTTTACATTACTTTATTGGGTTCCCCACAATTTTTTGGTTTTTCTAATAAAATTATACAGTTATGTGTGCATGCATTCAAATATGCATGTTGTTTCTCAAACTCTTGTACACTGCCTTCCATGTGCACTTTCTTCTCTTGGGAAAATGTATCATGATAACTCTCATATTCTATAAGTTTATTATTATAATTAAATATAACTTCATGAAATAGAGTTCTTTGTGAGAGTATGGGTAATATTAATTAGTTCAACTCTTCTACATGTTAGGAAAAGAGTTTCACACATAGCAGTGGAGCATGAGATCTTAGTTTTCTGTGATACTCTTGAGTGTGAGAGTCGCATGACAAGAGGCCATTGACACTCTTCTTATTCATGGAAGAAAATTAATTCATGGAACTATATTCCCTTAATGTATTGTAATCTTGTGTAGATAATATATTTTATGATCTCTCTCAAAGATCAATGGAATAAATCATTCTTAGCATCAACGCTCTTCCTTTTATAGGTGTGTTCCACTGACCTCATCTTTTAGAATTATGTCACATTGAATCTCTGAAAATTATGTTATTCCAAGGATCAAATTAAAACCATTAATATCTAAATATTTCACAAATATAGTAAACCAATAATAATTTTAATTTCCTAATATTTAAAAAAATTATGATTGATATCAAATAAGACATGAAACAATGAGCCTAAATAGACCATGAGATATTATTATTTAAATATGAGCATTATAACCTATCCATTCAATTGGTGGGTATGAATAAGATTAATTTATTTATGAAATATATGTAAAGTTCCTACTCAATACAAATTTATTGATAATTTTTTAGTAAATAATCACATAATTTTTATTAAAGTCGTTTTATTCTTCAAAAATATGCATTCTTCAAAAATGGATTTTTTTAGATTCTATTAGAAAATATTATAATTAATTTATATAATTTTTAGAAATTTTATTTGAAAAAAAATGGTAAAATTTTAAAAATTATCACATGAAATTTAAAGTACTATGAAAATTTCAATATTTTTATGAAAAGTTTGATTTTTCAATAAATAGTAAAAAATTAATGATTTATATTGAAAAAAGTTATTTCATGTAATGTTTTTACAAAGTAATATTATATTTTTATTAAATATAATATAATTTCTGTATTTTTAGTGAATTTTATAATTGAATATGGTATAATAACATTTTTATACTTAAAAGGCATTTTTCCAAAAAAAACCTGCTTTCTGTCACATTTTGCAGGTTTAATTTAAAATTAAATTTTATAAATTATTTTAATTGAATCTTGAAAAATGAATTAATTATTTGAAATTAGTATGTATAGATTAGGTAAATGTAACACCCCGAGATTTTCTGAAAAATATTCTTTTTAATTTCATTAATGTCTTGTGTTGTACGCTACACCAAAAGGAGCTTTCTCAACACGCATCCTTGACTTGCCTTGTATTACACGCAATCACGACCTTCCTCGATAGCGTGTGTAGTATGCAATACCGAGTTTCACTAAACAACGATATGCTATTAAAATATTATTAAAACTAGCCGTTATGAATAGTAATGACCACTTTTTGAAATTTTGTAATTTTATTTTTCAAAATGGACTTCATTTCTGGATTCGGAATATCGAAATTAGCTTAGGGTGAAATTTTGGTACATTTCGGATAACTTTAATTTCTGATAAATAGTGAAAATTACTAAATTTTAATTAAAAACAACTTTTTTAATCGAAATAATTAATAGTGATAAATTATTAATTTGAGTGGTTTTAAAATATATTTGGAATATATTTTTACAATTTAATACAATGTTGGTCATTGGATGTAATTTCACATTTAAACCACACATAAACAAGTGTCAATCTTTTGGTAGTAATTATCTCTTAAAAACACGCTATTTGTTTTGACGATGAGAATTAATTTTTAAATTAATTAATGCAACTGATATGTTTTGAATTTGGTAAAATAGACATCATTTTTGAGTTCATAATATCAAATATAGCTTAGGCCTAATTTTTGGTATTTTTCTGGAAACTTTCATTTTTTGATGAATAGTGAAACCACTAAGTGGTAGTTAAAAAACTGAATTGTTCATAAAACTTAATTTTACCGCTTCTGTGAGTGGAATTTCAAAAATCCGAGAGACACTGTTGATGTCAGTAAGTAAAATGTGGTTCAATGAGATGAAAATAATTTTTTGGTGAATAGTAACTTTTTACTTTTTTTACCACGGTTAAAAGTAAATAGGGTAATTAAGGGTAGAAATGATATTATTATTACCCTAACACATGTCCTAATTCTATTGGACAAGTGTAATTCGACCAAAAACAAACTTAGGAATAAAATATGACCATTTAGGCCTACTTGGATTAGATTAGGACATTTATTATTAATTTATTTAAAGAAGGGTTAAAAGAGTTAAAATCAACGTTTATTTACTAAAACATTTTTAATATGGGGTTATACATATGATAAATTAGACTATAAATATTCATTAGAAAGATAAAAAGATTTCCTACATAATGGTATTTTATTTTTAATTTTTAGACGTTAAATAATTTAATTTATTTATGACACAACGATGATGCAGTAATTATCTTATTAATGAAATATTGACATAATTGATGTTATAAATACCCAAATAAATATAATTTGAGACTTTTTATGAATTCCACTAATTTTCTAGGTTAATATGACATGTAAGTATTGATTTAATTAACTTTTTTCGAACTTATCATTCTGTTATGATTTTCACAAAAATCAATTACTAAATAGTATCAAAATTTACATAAAATAGTTTTTAAAATAAATATTATATTATTAATTGTTATTTTATTCCTAAAAATCTAATGTTCAGACAAATGACTTATATAAGGTTATATATATTAATAATAAACAACTTGGGGTTCTTTTGGCTTCTTATTGTAAGTTTATTAACCTTATAGTATAAGAACAGAAGAAGACACGGTAAAAGTAAAATTATTTAACTTAATGTTAAATCTAAATGATAAGGTTAAAATAGGAACCTAAACTTGTCTAAATTCTATTGGATGAGAGGATTTCGACCCATCCCACCCTTAGCCTCAAAATAAATCAATTTGGAGCTATTTAAAACCGAAATTGACTTTATAATAAAATAATATTTTTAGTTATTCCAAAGGTGCCCCTCTCCTCCCTTATAAAAGGACACCTCCTCTCTCTCTTCCTCACACAACTTTGAGCCTTCAAGATCGGACAACCCCTGAAAAATTCTCTTCTCCACTTCCCTAGCAACATCCTAGAGGTTCTGGTCTTCCTCTAAGACAAATTTTAGTGCCCTAAGAGGAGGTCTCAAAGAGGCGCTTCAAAGAAGAGGAGGTTCGAACAATTACGAAGCAGATCGGACCTAAGGTAATGGAAATATCACAATCTCATTTTTATCCGAGATTGTTTATACTTTAGTATTTACTGGGGTGTATTTTATCGTCCACATCCATGTTTCCTGAATATGTAATATTATTTCCATCCACCTACAATTGTTTAAATCCAATTTTACCCTTCGGTGATTTTTTAGTAAAAGATATGAAAGGAATCTTTTGTCGTTTTTCGTACGAGGTAATTTTTTGAATTTTCTGGCAAAAGTATGATAAGAATGTTTTTTTAACTTATACGGCATGAATGTATTTTTAAAAAATTATTTCCAAGAATCTTCCTTTAAAATTTTACAAGTTTATTTTTAATAAACTTTTTTTAGTTTAAAATTGTATGACATGTTAAGAAAGGAAAAATGTTTTTGAATAAGACAGGATATTTTCCTCAAGAATGGAGTTCAAGAGTTTTATCAAAATTATTTTCCATCTAAGATAATATAGGGTTTTGTTTCTATCCCTATTATGAAATGGATTTGATTATGTTGTGATGGAAATATTTTTATGAATTCCTTTATCTTATATGAATTGTTTTATGATGTCACGATGTTTAAGATTCCCATTTTTATTACATGGGTTATGATATGATGTATGGTTTATGATTTTGTGGCACACATAAGAATGGTATCATTATGAGATGGGTGGGACCTATATCTCCCTCCAATTCATTGGGTAAAGATTTTATATCTCATGAGATAGACATGGATGGAACGGTAGGTTATACCGGTTCAGTGAAACAGGACTGAAACGAGGGTGACTCGGTTCAGAAAGGGACTTTGTCCACTAAGATAGTCTTGGCAATGAGTCTTGACTAACAAGAAATGATTCTCTATGATTATGTGTGTATGCCACAAAGTTTCATGTTTTAAGTTATGATTATTGTGATTACATTTCACTGCCATGATTTATCCCATGTTATGAAATTATGATCTATTTTTCAGGTTAAGATTTCCAAAAGTTATGTGCTTGTGTATACGATGTGATTGATATTTCTTTTGTTTACCCTTACTGAGCATTTGAGCTCACCCTTTTATGTTTTCTTTTCCCCAGGATATAAAGAAATGTTTTAGGTAAAAAAAAAGGGAAGATCTGTATGGGAGATGTTGAAGATCTTTTACCACGATTAGAAGATTATATTCCGAGTTTCCAATGACACTAAACTATTACGATCCTTGTGTGTGTGTTTTTGTTATGTACTATGTATTCCGCAAAATTAATGTAATGTCCATGTACGTCAAGCTTAGGGTCTCTACAGTTCGTATCAGAGAAAAGGTTTAGTCAACCTTTGGAAACTAGGATGCGTAAACGTTAGTGAGATCCCTAGAGATATTTCTAAGGTATGTCTAGGGATGTTCCTAAGGATAAGTATATGTATAGTATATGGTCCTAGAACTACGGTAACAATCATAGAATTTAACCTAAGATGTTAGATATTAAGGTTACTCCCCCTTTACTATGTTGTTTTCCCTAGCATTATTTTTCCCTCTCACACTATTCTTTTTGGGTTTTAGACGATGGTTGGAACCCGAAGGAACCGTGTTGATCAATGCAATGGAAAATGCAATTATTTCCCTCCTGAACAAAAAAATGTTATGGGAGATGGAGTGAAAAATCTTATTGCTATACTTACACAAGATATGAATCATTCTGGGCTTCCAAATGTGCAGAGAAGGGAACAATATTCTATTGAGTCCTTCATGAGGCAACGTTCACCTTCTTTCAGTGGGTCTTCTGATCCACTTGTTGTTGAAAAATGGATCAGTACCACTGAAAAGATATTTTCAGTTCTTCAATGTTCTGAGCATGATAAAGTCATCTTAGCAGTATATCGTTTGGAAGGTGAAGCTGATCAATGGTGGAATCTTATCAAGAATACGAGGCCAAGAGATGAAACTGAGTCCATGGAATGGGACGAGTTCAAGAACTTTTTTTTCAGTAAGTACTTCCCTCGTATTCTTCAAACAAATATGGAAAAGGATTTTCTTGAGCTGAAGCAAAAGGATGATGAATCTTTTGGTATATACGAAGAAAATTTTACAAGACTTGCAAGGTATGCATCTCGCATTGTCATCCAACCTGAAAGTAAAGTTGATCGATTTTTCAGTGGCTTAAAACCAAGTCTTCGAAGGGCATTAGCTATAAGAGACTTCAGTAGCTATGAAGAAATTTTGCGTTGTGATCTCAAGGTAGAAATGGAAGTTGGTATTACTTATCCATCTCATAATTTTGACAAGAAATGAAAGATGGAGTTAAAGGAGAAATCTCAGAATAATGGTGAAAAGAAGATGAGTGTTTCCTTATGCTCAAAGTCTGGAAAGAAGTATGGTGGAGATTTTCTTAAAGGGACTAGAAAATGTTTTAAGTGTGGAAAAGAAGGTCATCGAGCAGCTGAGTGTCGAAGTAATGGAAACAGGGTTTCTAATGATGTGAATAAAGAAAAGACTGCAGAGAACGCACCAACAACACTTCAATGCTTCAAGTGCAAGGAAATGGGGCATTATTCTAATAAATTCCCTAATCCAAGGGTTAGTGATGATCGACATGAGCAACCACTTAAGGAAAAGGAAAAAGGGAAGTCACATGCGATCACCATTGGCGATGTTGAATATGATAACGATGTGGTGGAATGATTAAGTGTTTATGTGATGGGATTCCAAAATAATGTTGTATCATGGAGTATTGGAATATTTATGTATTGGTCTAATGTGGTATTCAAAGTGATTGAGATATTTTTGGAAATAAGATGATATGCGCATAATGAAGGGAAAACGATAAAATGAAATGTTTAACAGTATTCATGAGTTCATGATTGATATAAGGACTAAGTGATATCATGGTTTGAGTATATAGAATTTTGAGGATTTTGGTATGTGTAAGGTGTTAACTTTTAACTGCATTCATGTTTTCACTAAGGTTCAATGGGTATTCAAGAGAATACATGATTAAGGCCTTTGAATGTTTGGAATGTGACCAACAAGATATATCTTATGATATATGGGGATCAACGATGGTATTAAATCTCTGAGAGTGGACTACAGTATTATGGATAAGCCTAAAGATTGGAATGGATTATGTTGGACATAAGTTAGTATTGTTTGTTTTTCGATATTATTGATAGGATGTTATAGTAATATAGTTTTAGAAAAAGGACAACCTGCAGGATGGGCGACAGCCCATCGCGTCGGACAAGGTCGTAGGAATCGAACCCACAACCGAAGTGCGACTGGCCTTTATCGCCTACCACTAGCCTACAGGAAGTCCCTATTTAGTAGAAAATAGTTTTATGATATTAAGCAGTATGATATATGAAGTATAAGTTCATTTTAGGAACTATATAGGATTAATCTCACTATAGATGGACTTATGTATTTTTTCTAACCTTTTGTTTGAGACAGATGGAATGACCCATCATCTATCACATGATCTGCTAGCACATCACGAATGACAAATTCAACTTCATTTCTTTAAGAGATGAAGTGGAAATTATCCAAAGAACGACAAACGGTGAGACTATACCAAAATCACGAAAGTATTTCTTCTAATTCCAATTTCATCAACTTTAGGGAAATGATCTTAAAAACCAAAAATGTTGTCCTAGTGCTCTTATATCTGATGAATCAGATGGTACCCTAGATCATCACAAATTTATGGCTTCGTGATTGCTGGCTTTTCCATAGCCATGTTCTCTACCACTCTCCATCAGAACATGATGGTTATATTTCTCTTTCATATCCATATTTTCACCTATGTGGAAACCTAGTGATTAGTTTATGTGGGTAACCGTTACGTTTCATACATTTGTTTTTAATGATTGGTTTTGGTATTCCTTTTTACGATGTGGGTTTCTATCAAAGAAACTTTTGAGTAGTAAACCATTTATAACCCCGAAGAATTTCGAGGGCGAAATTCATTTTAAGGGAGGTAGAATGTAACACCCCGAGATTTTATGAAAAATATTCTTTTTAATTCCATTAATGTCTTGTGTTGTACTCTACACCAAAAGGAGCTTGCTCAACACGCATCCTTGACTTGCCTTGTATTACATGCAATCACGACCTTCCTTGATAGCATGTGTAGTATGCAATACAGAGTTTCACTAAACAACGATATGCTATTAAAATATTATTAAAACTAGCCGTTATGAATAGTAATAACCACTTTTTGAAATTTTTTAATTTTTATTTTTCAAAATGGACTTCATTTCTGGATTCGGAATAACGAAATTAGCTTAGGGTGAAATTTTGGTACATTTCGGATAACTTTCATTTTCTAATGAATAGTGAAAATTACTAAATTTTAATTAAAAACAACCTTTTTAATCGAAATAATTAATAGTGATAAATTATTAATTTGAGTGGTTTTAAAATATATTTAGAATATATTTTTACAATTTAATACAATGTTGGTCATTGGATGTAATTTCACATTTAAACCAGACATAAACAAGTGTCAATCTTTTGGTAGTTATTATCTCTTAAAAACACGCTATTTGTTTTGACGACGGGAATTAATTTTTAAATTAATTAATGCAACTGATATGTTTTGAATTTGGTAAAATAGACATCATTTTTGAGTTCATAATATCAAATATAGCTTAGGCCTAATTTTTGGTATTTTTCTAGAAACTTTCATTTTTTGATGAATAGTGAAACCACTAAGTGGTAGTTAAAAACCTGTATTGTTCAAAAAACTTAATTTTACCGCTTCTGTGAGTGGAATTTCAAAAATCTGAGAGACACTGTTGATGTCAGTAAGTAAAATGTGGTTCAATGAAATGAAAATAATTTTTTGGTGAATAGTAACTTTTTACATTTTTTTACCACGGTTAAAAGTAAATAGGGTAATTAAGGGTAGAAATGATATTATTATTACCCTAACACATGTCTTAATTCTATTGGACAAGTTTAATTCGACCAAATAAAAACTTAGGAATAAAATATGACCATTTAGGCCCACTTGGATTAGATTAGGACATTTATTATTAATTTATTTAAAGAAGGGTTAAAAGAGTTAAAATCAAAGTGTTTTTACTAAAACATTTTTAATATGGGGTTATACATATGATAAATTAGACTATAAATATTCATTAGAAAGATAAAAAGATTTCCTACATAATGGTATTTTATTTGTAATTTTTAGACAATAAATAATGTAATTTATTTAAGACAAAACGATGATGCAGTAATTATCTTATTAATGAAATATTGACATAATTGATGTTATAAATACCCAAATAAATGAAATTTGAGACTTTTTATGAATTACACTAATTTTCTAGGTTAATATGACATGTTAGTATTGATGTAATTAACTTTTTTCTAACTTATCATTCTTTTATGATTTTCACAAAAATTAATTACTAAATAGTGTCAAAATTGACATAAAATAGTTTTTAAAATAAATATTATATTATTAATTGTTATTTTATTCCTAAAAATCTAAGGTTAGGCCAAATGACTTATATAAAGTTATATATATTAATAATAAACAACTTGGGGTTTGTTTGGCTTCTTATAGTATGTTTATTAACCTTATATTATAAGAACACAAGAAGACACGGTAAAAGTAAAATTATTTAACTTAATGTTAAATCTAAATGATAAGGTTAAAATAGGAACCTAAACTTCTCTAAATTCTATTGGATGAGAGGATTTAGACCCATCCCTACCTTAACCTCAAAATAAATCAATTTGGAGCTATTTAAAACCGAACTTGACTTTATAATAAAATAATATTTTTAGTTATTCCAAAGGTGCCCCTCTCCTCCCTTATAAAAGGACACCTCCTCCCTCTCTTCCTCACACAACTTTGAGCCTTCAAGCTCAGAAAACCCCTGACAAATTCTCTTCTCCAGTTCCCTAGAAACATCCTAGAGGTTCTGGTCTTCCTCTAAGACAAATTTTAGTGCCCTAAGAGGAGGTCTCAAAGAGTCGCTTCAAAGAAGAGGAGGTTCGGACACTTACGAAGCAAATCAGACCTAAGGTAAGGGAAATATCACAATCTCATTTTTATCCGAGATTGTTTATACTTTAGTATTTACTGGGGTGTATTTTATCATCCAAATCCATGTTTCCTGAATATGTAATATTATTTCCATCCACCTACAATTGTTTAAATCCAATTTTACCCTTCGGTGAGTTTTTAGTAAAAGATATGAAAGGAATCTTTTGTTGTTTTTCGTACGAGGTAATTTTTTGAATTTTCCGACAAAAGTATGAGAAGAATGTTTTTTTAACTTATACAGAATGAATGGATTTTTAAAACATTATTTCCAAGAATATTCCTTTAAAAGTTTTCAAGTTTATTTTTAATCAACTTTTTTTAGTTTAAAATTGTATGACATGTTAAGAAAGGAAAAATGTTTTTGAATAAGAAAGGATATTTTCCTCAAGAATGGAGTTCAAGAGTTCTATCAAAATTATTTTCCATCTAAGATAATATAGGGTTTTGTTTCTATCCCTATTATGAAATGGATTTGATTATGTTGTGATGGAAATATTTTTATGAATTCCTTTATCTTATATGAATTGTTTTATGATGTCACGATGTTTAAGATTCCCATTTTTATTACATGGGTTATGATATGATGTATGGTTTATGATTTTGTGGCACACATAATAATGGTATCATTATGAGATGGGTGGGACCTATATCTCCCTCCAATTCATTGGGTAAAGATTTTATATCTCATGAGATAGACATGGCTGGAACGGTAGGTTATACCGGTTCAGTGAAACAGGACTGAAACGAGGGTGACTCGGTTCAGAAAGGGACTTTGTCCACTAAGATAGTCTTGGAAATGAGTCTTGACTAACAAGAAATGATTCTATATGATTATGTGTGTATTCCACAAAGTTTCATGTTTTAAGTTATGATTATTGTGATTACATTTCACTGCCATGATTTATCTCATGTTATGAAATTATGATCTATTTTGCAGGTTAAGATTTCCAAAAGTTATGTGCTTGTGTATACGATGTGATTGATATTTCTTTTTTTTACCCTTACTGAGCATTTGAGCTCACCCTTTTATGTTTTCTTTTCCCCAGGATAAAAAGAAAGGTTTTAGGTAAAAAAAAGGGAAGATCTTTATGGGAGATGTTGAAGATCTCTCACCACGATTAGAAGATTATATTCCGAGTTTCCAAAGACACTAAACTATTACGATCCTTGTGTGTGTGTTTTTTTTATGTACTATGTATTCCGCAAAATTAATGTAATTTACATGTACGTCAAGCTTAGGGTCTCTACAGTAAATAAGTCCCTTTTATTTTTATTCATTCTTAATAGTAACTATAGTAAATAATTGTCATCATAATAAGGGTAAATCGGGAAATTTAGGTTACAAATAATACGATAAGGACTAAAAAAATTCCCTAAAACTATCATTTATCCAATTTTATTAGTTTAGTTTGTATATTTCCATCCATATCTAAAATATATGGAAACTTGGTTCCCTATTTCATTGATTTTGAACTCTACTATGTTTAAGTAAAAGATAAGGACAAAAATGTCACTTCTTTACATTTAATAACTATAATATTTTTGACATATATAAAAAAATATGTTTGATTATAAATAGTGATTTTAAATATAAATTATTTTTATAATGTTAATTTATTTCAAATTTTTATTGATGAAATAATTGCCTTAAATACATATGCATCGCTCATACAATATTTATTCAATTAATAGAAAAATAAAATAAATTATATTAAAAATATCATTTGTAATATAAATTAAATGAATTATTATCTTTAATGAATTTTTTAGATAACTATTACATGTTAGAAATTTGGTAAATTAATAGATTCAAATTCTATGTTTTCATGATTTTTACAATGTCAAATTAAATAAATAGATAAAAATGACACTGATGATATTTTATAATATATAATATTTTATTAAATTATTTCAAATTCCTAGAAAACTTATATTTTTCCTTGATATTGTGATATGGTTTAAAATATCAAACATGGTATATTTATTTGGAAATATTTTTATAGTAACTATCTTCACCCCAAAAGAGTAAAAACATTTTTATCTTCGTGATTGTCAATAAAGGTTAACAGAGATTAAAACAAAGAGATAAGGGTAAAAACTAACCTAAACTTGTCCAAATTTTATTGTATGATATTATTTTTTCCTATAAACATCATATTTTCAAATTATATTAGTTTTGATCGTTTTTTCTAGAAAAAATATTTTATATTAATTTAATATTTTAAGAAATTCCCAAAGTGTCACTGCTCGCAATTATAAAAGGGATCCTCCTCTCATCTTTTCTTCACACATAAATAACCATTTGTTTCATTAAATAACTACTAAAATCCCATTAATACTTACTTTTCCATGTCATATAGTTTTTTTTAATTATAAAAACCTCCTAGGAAGGATTTAGGTATAAACCGAAAGAGGTTTTTAAAGAATATTTATAGTTCTTAACCAATCATTTTCATTTTCTATTATTATACCTCCTTAAAACACATTTAAACTATGATAAAATAATAACCCTATTATCTTACATATATTGAGATATTATTATTTTAATTCCATAACCTATATCAATCTCCTCTTTTATTAAATTGGAAACAAAATCGTCGATTGTCTATACGGTGGACTACAGCCTCAGGAACTGATGTAATTTGTTGTCCATAACTGCCTCTCAAAGATGGAAATAATGATGGATTTAATGAATATATATGATATTTATCACATTATAATTATTTTTTAAAGATTAATTAATATTTAACTTTCTTTTGTTCCATATTTTGAAAATGAAAACAACATTCATGCGTACATATGGCCTACCATCTCCATGAACGGTGTAATTAATTTTTCAATCTATAGATTTTATGCATTACTATAAATACATATATAAATAATATATATGATATTTATATCATGATTAAAATTATTTATATTATGGATCCTTGATAATAGTATAAGGATAGAACTACCAAACCAAAACATACATTAAAACCAAAGCAGTTATCTCTCGGAACAATTATTTTAATAAATAATTATTAATGAAAGGGTGATAAAATGTTGTATTAAAATAATATAAGGTATGATATAAATAATTATGGTTTTTTAATATATTTATAATAAATATATATTTATTAAAAAAAAATTTAACATGTACAAAGGAAGTTAGGAGTGAGGTAAGGGTTTTAGTCTCAATTTCCCTTTAATGAGACAAGTATTTTATTTCTACACAAATTTTCATTTATGTGGTGTATATAATTTCTATTTGAGTTATAATGAAGAGTATTATATTTTAATCATGGTATTTAAATATCTATTATAATATCTATCTTTCAAGGGGTTTATATTAGAATGTTTTGTAATCCATAAGTGTCCTTCATCTCAAATTGTATTCTTTGAGACATATGTCATGCTATACACCTATCTTCTTTTATGAGGTTTATATATTGCCCCTTTGATATGTTATATCATGAAAACACTTAAATTAATGGTATCTAATGTTTCATTTGATGTTATTTATTTCATGTTTGTTATGATTCAAAAGTTAACAAAGTGGTAATTATTTATTTCACAATCTCATCATTATTTGGGATTATTTAAGTTAAAGTCACTGCATTGTGAATTATTTGATCTTTCAATATTATATAAAATATATATTATTATCCTCTGGTTATTTTTTTAAGTTACAAGTTTCTCTTTAATTTTCCACTCCTTAAGTACTCAAGATACCAAAATAATGTTCTTAAGGAATCCTATTTTATCTACTTAGTGTGGAATCTTTTTCATTCTTGTCCATATTTTCCTTAAAATATTTTAAATAATGTTTTTATAATTATCCAATGATCTATTAAATACATTTTTAACCATGTTTTAATTTTAAAAAATTTTTAAAAGGAATATTGTTATCATTTTCCAAATGAGTAACATTTTGACTTTAACCAAAAATGTGAAAGGAACCTTTGTTCTAACATACTCGGCATGAACAAAATCTCCTACTATCATGGTTATGCAATGATTTTAAGCTTACATTAAAATTTTCAATAATTATTTTCCAAGAAAATTATTTTTCCCAATATTCTGTAAATTTTTATTTTTTAAAAGTGTATTTCAAATTTAAAAGGTTATTTTCCTCAAGAATATTTTTGATGAACTTTTTATAGTATTTATATTCCTTAAAACCCATAACCCTTTTATACTACAATGAAGATATTTTTTAATTATACCATTATTATTATTTATCTATATTATTTAATATTAGTTTGATTGAGGAAAATATCAACATTATATATGCTAGTTCTTCCCATATGGACCGTTTTTTCAGATAATTCATGTCGATTATGTTGTATTATAAATTCATATGATGGATGAATTGGAATTATTAAGTTATAGGTGGGGACTATAATTACATATCCCCTTGATTCATTAGTTGGTCTCATGAGACATGATATATTGGATATTTTCTTGATACCTTTCCCATTTATATAATATGTCTTAGAACAAGACCTATACAATAAGTTTCAGATGCCCAAAATTATGTATTCCATCATTCTAAAATCAGTTATTGGTGTCCATGAGATTAGTTAATTACTTTCAATCCCATGTGATTAATTATATGGAATTATTTTATTATCATTTATTTTATATATATTATTCATGATTTATTAACTTCCTCTATACGCATATCCTTATTGATCATTTGAGCTACCCCCTTTTTTATGTTTCCTTTCCCAAGGATTCTAGGAAGGTTTTTTTGATTGATATTCAGGGATATGATAAAGAGAATAATGGTGTTATCAAAGAAAATGATATATTTTATTTTATGTTTTCAATTGTAATGTGATATTCTTGTATATATCTAGTTTTCTAATACTACTAAACTATTTAGTCCTTTGGGATGTGATTACTTTCTTCTAGTGCCAATGTAATAAAGTAACCTCTAACATTGGGTTACTAGGGTTTGGGTCCATATAGTTGGTATCAAAGGAAGTTCAATAAAAACATTAAGAAATATATTTATTAAACCATAGAATAGATAACATAACCCTATAACAAACTCTGAGTATATATCTAATTATATGATAACATCATAAAGTTTTTATTAAGGTAAATATTATGTGGTTTTCCTGGAAATACATCCCTGTATAAATACTACAAGTGGACATAGTTCTTGAACAGATTCATCTAGAGTTAATAAACCTAAAAAGAGTTGGTCAAGTATATCTAATCCATAATTCTAGTTCATGGTGAGTGTTCACTTACTACACACTTGGTTTGACAATATTGGGGGACATGTGTGGGTTAATCCACATTTTCTTTATAAAACATTGTGATGAATGAGAAAATATAACCTATGGAAACCTATTATATTCCATAGTTATATGGGATAAAACTAAAGTGTATTGAGTTGACAAGTATAAGTTTGATCATAAATTTAAAGGCATAGATACCCCTTTTTAGGTTTTATGTGATGGGAGTTTATTATGATCATGTTTATTTTGGAATACATTTATGTAAATACCATCATTTAGTTAAGTATGTGTTTTAGTGAAAAGGTTATTTGAGGAATAATGATTTTATATTTTTCAAAAAAAAGTTTAAAGTTATTAGTAAAATTTAGGGTTAATATAATCAATGATGTTAAGGTAATAAAATTTAATTAATATTTTGTTAGAAAAAAATAAGTTGTATAGAAAAACGTAGTGGTTAAAAAGTGATTTGATGATTAATGTTATTTTTTATGATGGTTATCATTTTATTTTGGAACATTATTGGAGTTATATAGTTTTAAAAAAAATGACAACCCATAGGCTATGAGATAACACATCATGTCCAAAAAGGTCTTAGGGATAGAACCCACAACCAAATGGTGATAACGGTGCAATGCCTACCACTTGCCTATATAATGTGCTAGTTTGTATGAAATTTTTTTACTTAAAATATTTGATGGATATTGATTATATTGATTTTCAGAAGCTTATTATAGGATCAAATATTTTTTATTTTTTTGGATTTTTTGGGGATTAATGAAATTTTGGGATACATTTTATTAGGTTGAGGTATATATAACCTTTAGCTTTAACATAAAGGATTTGTTAAGAAAAAATTATATTACACTTTTGGAGGTATAATTTGAAGGGTATGAGATAACGTTTGGGGATAAAATTTTATTTTATTTTGGGGTTATTGAGTTTATTTTGGATGTTGGGTATTTAATTTTTGAAATAATCTAAGTTGAATTTTTACTGGTTTTATGGAAATTTTGAAGTAAATGTATTATTTATTCATATAAAGGATTATAAATTTTTAGAATTATCTTACCTTGTGTCAACCATTTTATTTTTGGTTAATTTTTAAGTACATTATGAATATATTTTTATCCTTTTTTTATTATATAATCTATTAGAAGTTGATTTTAGTGCTTCAAGCATAAACAATTCGGATTGAATTCTCATTATTTAGGGTAAAATATGAGATTGTGGGGGAAATTGATTATAGGATGAAATTATACATGTCAAGTAAGTATATTTATTTAGGTTCTCAATATAGATGTAAAATGGAACCTAAACTCTAGGAGAATGATGTTGAAATAAAAATGGTATCATATTATGATCATTTCTAATGAATTGAGGGTATTTTCACCAATTGTATATTTATTGTTTTTGGGTTGGTAAATTTCTATTGATCATGTTCTCTATCACTCTCTTTTAGTCCTTGGGTGTTATTTTTCTCATCCATGTCCATATTTTCACTTCCCGCTATTGATATCACATTTTGAGACCTAGTTATATTATGACCTTCATATTTCTCTTCCCGTTTTTCAATTAGAAGTTTTATTAACCCTTTCTATGATGTGGGATTTCAAAAAAAAAGGAATTTTTTTAGGAAAAGACCTTATTAACTGAGATTGAGTTCAAATTTTAAAGATTCAATTTATTAAAGGGGAAGGAATGTAACATACCAAGATTTCAAAAAACTTTTTTCTATAACATACATGACATCTAACAACGAGCATAAATAAACCATGTAATACTATTATTTAGATATGATCATTATAACCAATAGGTTAAATTTGAAGATACTTATTTATGAAATATATATAAAGGTCATAATCAATATATTGTATTGAAAATTTCTTAGTAAGTAATCAATAATTTTTTAGTAAAGTTGTTTTATTCTTTAAAAATACATTTTTTTAAATGGATATTATTAATTCTAATTAGAAAAGATTATAATTAATTTAGTTAGCTTTTATAAATTTTATTTAATAAAAAAGATATAAATTTTTATATCAACACATCAAAATTATCTTATGATGAAATTTTGGGATTTTTCTGAAAAGTTTTATTTTTCAATGAATAGTGAAAATATACTAATTTTTATTGAAAACAAAATTTTCATTTAAAGTGTTTAAAAAAATATTATATTTTATAATAGTTTTAAATATTAATTAGTTTCTTCATATTAAATATAATTCAATTATAGTTCTTAGAATGAATTTTATACTTGAATTTGGTATAAAACATTTTTATACTTAAAAGGGAATAATTCTAAAAACCCTATTTCCATAACATTTTAAAAATTAAATTTTAAATTAAATTCTACCAATTTTTTTAATATAATTTTGAAAAATTAATTAAATATTTTAAATCAGGAGTTTTAAATTTAGTAAATAGGTCCCTTTTGTAACACCCTAAGATTTTTTGAAATATTATTTTCAAATAAATTTAATCATTTTGATATTTTTCATTACACACAAGATAAAGTTTAGATTTCATTATAGGAAAAACTGATTTTATCTTGCGTTACATGAAACACCAAGCTTAAATAAAAAATTCCATACTATTAAAATATTATTATTTGATATAATAGTTATCGCCTAGCTATTGGAATGTAGGGTATGAATATAATTAAATAAATTTTGAAAATATATGGTTTGAAAATTCATATAAAATTAATTTTTTGGTGACCAATTAATTAGAAATGAAAATAAAAAATATTAGAAAATAAAGGAAATATTTTTCTAAAAAACAATTTTTATGCAGAAAAAATATTTTACCTTAATAAATTGAATAAATCAATTTTAGTGAATGATATTAGTTAAATGTATATATTATATATTCATTCAAATGTTTAAAATTAATTTTTTGTGTTTTATATATAATAGATAAGAATTAATCCAATTTTTCACATAAAACTATATTTTTCTAAAAAACAGTTTTATCACCTTTTGCGCACTTATTTTAAAAATAATTTTTTTTTAAATTTTAAAAAATTATTTAATAAAATAAAATTCATCTTTAAAATCATTATTTCAAAATTATCATCGGGTAAATTTCTGAAATTTTTTTAAAAAGATAAATTTTTTAACAAATAGTAAAAAAACTAGTTTTATTAAATAACTGAATTTTCATTCAATTCATTTAAAATATATACTTTATTTTAATATGGTTTTAAAAGTAAAATTAGTTAAATTATATATCTATTAATATAATTTCAATCAATTTAATCAATTTTATAATTAATTTTGATATAAATGTTTTTAAAACCTTTTGAAACTTTTCTCTTTGGAAAACTATTTTTTTATCGTGTCTGTGATATTAATTTTAAATTAAATTTTTTCACTTATATGAATGAAATTTGGTAAAATTGATTAAATATTTGGAATTATAATAATTTAAATTTTATAATAGTTTCAACTTAATTTTTGACCTTTTTAAATTTTAAAAGTAGTAAAAATTATGTATCACGGTTAAGGTGAAAATGGGTTTATCAGCAGTTAAAGTGAAACAATAAGGTGTAAAATGACCTATAAACTTGTCCAAAAACCATTTTATTAAAATATTATGAACTTATAACCAATACTTTTTGAGTATGTGCCATTTTGGATCCTTTTGGTATGTGAAAAACATGGGTACACCTTTTTATTTTCAAAAATTACAAGTGTGTCACTAACCTCACTTATAAAAGGCCACCCCATCTCCCCTACTATTCACATATCCAAAACCCATTGGTCTAGCCAATACCAACCGAAGTAACTTCTTTAATTACCTCATATTAGATTATAAGACTTATTTTTTTTATAAATCCACCCTTGGAAGGCTTTTGCTGCAAACCTAAGGAGGTTACCTGAAGAAGAGGTAATGTTCTTCAACGAGACTTTTTATTTTATTTATTGTACAACTACTTAAATTATTATTAAACCATGATACTATAGTAAACTAATTATTTTACAAATAATTAAATTTTTTTATGTTAATTTAATAACCTATAACCATTTCGACTTCTATCAAATGGGATTCAAAATCATCATTCGTGTGTAAAGTGGACTACCACCTCGCGAAACGATGTTATTCGTTTTCCATAACCACCTATCACAGATAGATATAATTAAATATTAAATTTTTATATATAATATTAATGATATTATTATAATTATGGAAATATTATATCATATATTCCTTCTTACTTTCTATTCTATGGTAATGCGATAACGTCACTCGTGTCTACGACAGACTACCACCTCGCAAAGTAATATGATTATTTATGTTTAAATGAAAGATAATAAGGATGGTTATAATGAAAATATATGATATATATATTACATAATAATAATTTAATGGTAATATATTATTTATTTTCTTTCTTTCAATTCATCAAGAAAATGGAAATAACCCTCATGTGTACGTATAGCCCACCATCTCCATGAACGGTGTATTTCATTTTCTATCGCTAACATTTATGGAATATTATAAATACATATATACTGACTATATATTATATTTATATAATTTTTAACATTTTTTAAATTATGGAACCACAATCAAGGTAACGGTACCAAAAAAATAACAAATCAAAACATACATGAAAAACAAAACGGGTATTGCCTGAAACGTGACTTTAACATAGAATTGTTAATAAATAATAAATAAAATCTCATAAGTAAATAATATATGGTATTATATATATAATAATGGATATTTAATATATTTATAATAAAATTATATTTATTATACAGGAGGTTTGAATGTGTATAAAGGAAGTCAAGACTTAAGGTAAGAGAATTTCATCTCAATTTTTACTTCAATGAGACACATGTCATATTCACCACCAATTTATTTTATGTAGAGTATGTACAAAAAATTAATGTATTTTATGATTAATATTTTTAAAATTATTTAGATTTACATATCCATATTAATATCACTCTTTAATGGGTTTTACATTTTAAAATATTACAAAAGTGGTAAGTGATTTTTGTCTCAATTTTCATTCTTTGATACATATGTTATGTTATATGTCTATCATATTTTATAGGGTATATATACATCCCCTTTAAATTTTAATATCATGAATTTATTTACTCTCATGAAATTTTAGGTTTCATTTAATTTTATTCTCTCATGCGGCTTGTGACTTAATGTTACCAAAGTGGTAATGGTTTTATGGTACAATCTCATAGTTTATCAGAATTATTAATGTTTATGATTCAAATAAAGGAATATTATGATACATATCTTAATAAAGTCATGAATTTTATTCTCCTATGTTTATTTCAGGATGACACATGCTTTCCCTACACTTTCCTCTCTTTATGTACTCAAGAGTTCAAAATAATGTTTTTAAGAAAAACCGTCTTTATTTCTCCCTTTGATCAAAAACTCGTTTTTCTTAAAAAACCACATTTTCTAAAAATGTTTTTAAAAATATCTTTAAAATTATAAAAATTATTTATTACAAATAATTTCCCATGTTTTAATTTTTAAAAAATGTTTTATAATGAATCTTCAAGTCTTATTCAAAAATATGTCACGTTTGGATTTTACCAAAAATGTGAAAGAAATATTTGTTTTAACATGTATGACATAGATGGAATTTATTTTCATGATGAAAATTATTTTATTTGAATATAAATTTAAAAAATTTCATGGTTTTTTTTCAGAAAAAAATATTTTTAAATTTTTGTATGTTATACAACGTTTATTTTTCAAAGTGGGGAGTATATTTTCCTCAAGAAATGTTTTAAATTATTTTTAAAGATTCCTTTATATGTTTAGAAGGTTATTTTCAAAGAAAAGGATTTTTAAAATGTTTTATTTATTAAAAAATAAAATTTTTTAGGATATTTTCCTCAATAAAGGTTTTAAATTATTTTTAAAGCTTCCATTATAAGTTTCAAAGTTTGTTTTCAAAGAAAATTATTTTTAAAATATTTTATGTTTAAAAAGATGTTTTTCAAAGTAGGGAGGATATTTTTATCAAGAAATATTTTAAATTGTTTTTAAGGCTTCATTGATAATTCTAAAAGTTTATTTTCAAAGAAAATTATTTTAAAAAATTTTATGTTTTAAAAAGTATTTTTCAAAATAGAAAGGTTGTTTTCTCCAGAAATGTTCAATGTGATATTTCCAAATCATTTTCCATGTAAGATGACATCTTTTGATGTTACATATTATTTATTATGGATATCTTCCAAATATACCATTCTTATTCTTTCTCAGAATATTTTACGTTTGTGATGAAATATATTTATGAAACTTGTTTCTCTTCCATAGTTTGTACCATGATAAAATTATTATAAAACTTACTTATTTCTCCATGGTTTATGATATTATGAGATGTTTATGAAACCTTTTTCTTTTCCATAGGTTATTCTATGATGAAATGTTTATGAAATGGATTTTTTTATGGGTTTTAATATGATGAAGTTTTTATGGTATTGTGGAACACATATGTATGATTTTCATTATCTAAAGTGTGGGACCTATATATCTCTCCAATTCATTGGGTAAAAATTGATATCTCATGATATAAATATGACTATAATGGTGGGTGAACCCTATTTAGTTAGCTACATTTCCACTAAGATAGTATTGGTAGTGAACATTGACTAATATGATGGTTTGGGTAGTGAACACATTCCACTATGATAGATTTGGAAATGACCCTTGACTTATATAGAAATTATTTTATATACTTATGTGTATTCTGAAAATCTATGTATTATGTTAATGTTATTCTCTTATGGATCAAGTTCTTGAATCCCATACTTATTCATGTTTTCAGAACTACCAATATTTATTCCATGACTCACATTTATGTTCTATGATATGAAGGTTATTGTTTTTAAATGTTATTCTCATATTCTCATACCCATATGCCCCTGTTATATTAATATCTCCCTTACTTACCCTTACCAAGAAATTGATCTCATCCATTCTTATGTTTCCTTTCCCAGGGTTATAAAGATATGTTTTAAGTATGGTATGTCTATAAATAGTTCTAAATATGAAGATATTTATGGGAAAAATTGAATGTATTTCACTAAATAGTGATATTGTATACCTAGTTTCCAAAGGCACTTAACCATTAAAATCCTCAAGTGTATGTTTGTTTAATGTAATAAATATTCATCTAAAAGATGTTATATATATGTATGAAAATCTTAGGTCACTATAGCTGGTATCAATTGATAGTTTTAGTTAAACTTTATACAAAAGGATATGAAAATTTTACTGAGAACTCTAAGGATATATCTGAGGATAAGTCTAAGTATGCATCAAAGTAGATGAAAATGTCCTATAATTTTGGTGAAGGATAGAGTGAGTGGTTTCCAGGTAATTACATCCTTATCTGGATACTATAAGTGGATGTGGCTCTAGAACAGAGGTACCTAGGGGTAATAAATTTGAAAAGGGAACATTATGCTACACTCAATCGTCACATGGTGCATGATAATGGGCCTAGCTACACACCTGGTTTGAAACTCCTCTGAGATATGATTTTTAAATTCAAAAACTATTTATGAACCATCATAAAGGATTTAAATGATAACCAAAAATGACCTAGGTTAAGTCTAATTTTCCACATATTGAAAATAATGTTAAATTATTTAAACATCCTATAAGTGATTTTTCATGATTATTTGGTTTCCCACTATGAATATTGTTACCCACGCTATGATTTTTTGTTTTAGTCAATTTTTGGAACCAAAATAAACTGGATTAATTTTTAATATGATAGGAAATGTATTTATGAGAAACCAAATGGTATGATTATTGGAGTGAAGGATTTTATGATTATGCCTTATAATGTATCACGTTATATGATTAACAATATCCACCTTAACTAACTCTTAAACTCACTAAATAAGATAATGATAGAGTTAATTGACATTTCGGGTGGTGGAGACCATGGAGGAAGGAATATTTTGTTTCATATATGTCAATAAAGTGGGAAGAAGCACCCAATTGAATGTATTAGAGGAATGGGAAGGTGTTTTTGAGTGTGGAAAAGAAGGACACAAATCCAAGAATTACAGAAGAAAAATAGAAATTTTGGTTAATGCAATGGATGTAAATAATTGTCTCCCTAATATATCATTGATGGTTGAATGTTTTAAATGTAGTAATTATTGGCATTATAAAAATATATGTCATTTAGGGAAATATCATGAAGATAATCGGCATGGTTTTATGAGAAATGGTTATATTGTTGATGATGATGTGAATAAAAATGAAATATGAAAGTAAAGAAGTGTTAAGTAATAAGATGATGAATCCTAGTTAATGATGTAAAAAGAAAGTGGAATGATGGATGTGTTTATTTATTATGATTCAAAGAGTTGTATTTTTATGGGTGGTATTTTGGTTATTATAATCATGAAACATCAATGGATTTTTCTATAGTATTTTTTCTTTAATGGGTTGCAATAATATGTTAAATGGTATAAATGTTTTAAAAATAGATTTAATAGCAAGGTTATATTTTGATTAAGGTAAGATAACCCCTAATATATTCTTAATATTTAAGAAATGGTGTTTATTTTGGATAAATAGATTATTGATATGGATAAATTAAATTGGATAGTATTTATTACCATTAAACTGGTTAATTATTTGATGACAAAGTGTTTTATGTTATCATTGATGGAGTTTACAACATTTTTTGGATTTATTGAATATATTAAATAATATGTGATTTTATTTAAGTAATGAAGAAAGAGTTAATTTTTAAAATAATGTGTGTTTTCATTAAGGTTTCATGGTAATTCAAGATATTACTATGTTTTAGAAGAACATATGATCAATGTATTCACATATTTGGTATGTGACATTAAGAGCTACTTCATTTTTTAGGGGGTTATTTTTTAGTTTATTTTGGAAAATTTGGTGACCTTATTTATAAATTTTTAATTTTGAAATGGTCATAAGTTTAACCATTTATGGAATGGTTTAAGTTAAACTTTAGATGAGGTTTTAGAGGTTAATTTATTATTTAACCATCTAAAGATTTAGGCATAACTTGTGCTAACCATTTTTTTATAATAACTAGATTTATAAAGAATAAATTATCATTATTTTATGGATATTATTATCTTTTAGTGCTTCATACATGAAATATTCATCTCTTATAGTAATAAATTAAGTAGAAATTGATCATGGAATATCCAGAGGATGAGATTGTTCTTGTGAAATAGAATGGAATCAAGTAAGTATATTTTCTCATGAAAATTGCACAACTTTAGTAAAATGATCGTGAAATAAACTTTTATCTTATTAACATCATTTATGATGATATCAATGACATTTTTCATAAATTTTATGTTTATGGTTTCTTGGTTCTTTATTTTCAAATGATTAATCACCTTCTTTTTATCAATAATCTCTCTCACTCTTCATCATTATTTTGACATTACACTCATCCAAGTCCAAATCTTCTCTTCCGACCAATTTTATCCTATTTAGAAACCTCTTATGTGTTATTTTAGATTACCTTCATACATCCCTTTCACTAATTTCAATATGATTTTTTATTAATACTTATTATGATGTGGAAACCCATAAATAGTATTTTTAAATGTTAAGCACTTGTTTACTGAGCACAAGTTCAAATTGTGAGGACAAAATTTATTTAAGGGGGTAGAATGTAACACCCTAAGATTTTGTGAAATATTTATTTCAAATAAATTTAATCTTTTAGATATTTTATATTACACATGACACCAAGTTCATCTTGTGTTACACAGAATACTATGTTTAGCTTTCATTATATGGAACATCAAGTTTAAACAAAACATGACATACTATTAAAATATTATTATTTAAAATGATAATTATAAAATATTCATTCAAATGAAGAGTATTAATAGTATTAACTAAATTATGAAAATATATTTTTCACACATGTATTTAAAATTAATTCATGTTGAATAATTATTTATAAATAAAAATAACTACTATTTGAAAATTAAGGAAATATTTTCCTCAAAAATGTTTTTTATGAATAGAACTGTGTTTTACATTAATAAATATAAAAAATAAAATTTGGTGAATGATTTTAATTAAATTTATATATTATATATTCAATAAAATATTTAACAATCATCTTATGTATTTTCTAGATAAGAGGTACGAATTAACCCAATTTTTTATTTGAAAATTGTATTTTTCTAAAAAGTTTTTTGGTCGCTTTTTATGCACTTATATCAAAAGTATATTTTTAAATTTTAGAAAAAATATTTGAGAAAATAAAATTCATTTTTTATTTCAAAATTTTAGAATTATCATGCGGTGAATTTTTTAGAATGTTTTGAAAACATAAATGTTTTGGTGAATAGTGAAAATGCTTGTTTTTATTAAAACATTCCTTTTCATTAAAATAATTTACAAGATAAATTCTACTAAAATATAGGTTTAAAAGTAAAATTAGTTCTGTTATATATCTATTTATTCAATTTTGATCACTGGAATCAATTTCATATTTAATTTTTATATAAAAACTTTTTAAACTTTTGAAAATTTTCTCTTTTGAAAACTGCTTTTTCATCGTGTCTGTGAGATTAATTTTAAATTAAAATTTACAAATTATGTGTATATAATTTTTAAAAATTGATTCCATATTTTTAATAAATATAATTTATTTATTTTAATAGGTTCAACTTAATTTTTTGACCATTATGAATTGTAAAAAAAAATAAAAAATATTTATCACAGTTATGGTGAAAATGTGTTTACTGGGGGTTAAACTAAAAGATAAGGGTTAAAATAACCTAGAAACTTTTCAAAAAAAATTATTCCAATATTAAGACCTTATAAATTCTAAGGTTCCATAATGTTCTATTTTTTATATTTTTTAAAAATTGAAAAATGTGGGTACACCTTTTTGTTTTCAAAAATTACAAGTGTGCCACAACCTCACTTATAAAAGTCACCCACTCTCCTCTCCTATTCATACTTCCAAAGTCCATTGGTTAATCTGATACCTAAAAACAATCACTTACTTAATTCCCTAATATAATCATATAATCCTTTTTTTTGTCATAAATCTATCATGGTAAGTATATTTATGTAAACTGAAGTAGGTTACTCGAATAAAAGGTGACGTTCTTCAATGGGTGTTTTATTTTATTTCTTCCTCCACTTACTTAAATTATTATTAAAATATTATGATACATTAACCTTATTATATTCCATATATAGATATTTTTTATGTAAATTTAATTACTTACAACCATATCCACTTCCATAAAATATGATATGAAATCATCATTCGTGTGTATGATGAACCACTGCCTCACGAACTGATGTTATTCGTTTTCCATCACCACTTATCACAACTATATATAATGATGGATAAAATTTTTATATATAATTCTTATGATATTATTATACTTATTTAATTATTATATCACATATAATTTCTTACTTTAAATTATTTTGGAATACGGTTACATCGCTCGTGTGTGCGTCATACTACCTCATCACGAAGTGATGTGATTCGTTCACGCTTTGCATAGAAGGTAATAAATAAGGTTCTAATGAAAATATGTGATATATATGACATAAAAATATTATTTATTGTTAATATATTATTTAAATTTCTTTCTTTTAATCTATAAAGAAAATGGAAACAATGTTCATACGTACGTACGACCTACCTTCTCCATGAACGGTGTATTTCATTTTCTATCTCTATATTTTATAGACTACTCTAAATAAATATATAATGAATATATATATATATATATATGATATTTATATCATGGTTTAAATAATATATATTATTTTACCATGATCAAAGTAATATGACCCAAAAAATGAAAAATCAAAACATACACGAAAAACAAAGCAGTTATTGCCTGAAACTTGACTTTAATAAGGAATTGTTAATGAATGAAATTTCAATAACAGGTAATAAAAGGTAATAATTATATAATATATGGTATCATATATAATTATGGTTATTTAATATATGTACAATAAAATTATATTTATTATACAGGGGTTTTAATGTGTATGAAGGAATTCAATACTTAATGTAAGGGAATTTTGTCTCACTATTTATTTTTGTGAGAAACATTCCATATTCACCACCTATTTATTTTATGTGGTGTATATACTACTCATGAATTTATTTTATGATTCTTATTTTGAAAATTATTTTGATTTACATAACCATTTTAGGATATCTATTTCATGTGTTTTATGGTTTAAAATATTACCAAAGTGGTATGATATTTTTGTCTCAACATTACTTGTTTAAGACATATGTTATATTATGAGCCTATATTATTTTATAAGGTGTATATACATCCAATTTTACATGTGATATAATGAATTTATTTATTTTAATGATATTTCAAGTTTCATTTAATTTTATTTTTTCAAGTGGCTTATGATTCAATGTGACCAAAGTGGTAATGGTTTATGGTACAATCTCATCATTTATCGAGATTGTTTGTGTTTATACATCCAATGAGAAAATATTATTATAAATATATTAATAAAATCATGAATTTTATTCTCCAATGTTTATTTCATAAAAATAAATTTTGTTTCACTTCATTTTCCTCCCTTTATATAATCATGAGTAAAAAATAATGTTTTAAAAAAATCATCTTTAATTATCTCTTCGATCGAAACCTTTTTTTCCTCCACAACCATGTTTTACAAAAATATTTTCAAAAAGGTTTTTAAAATTATTCAAATAATTTAATAAATTAATTTTTGTAATTTTTTAACTTTTTATTAAATTTTTTAAAAGGAATCATTACGTTGTTTTCAAAAATTAGGGTCATTTATATTTTACTGAAAATGAGAAATGAATATTTGTTTTAATGTGTATAGAATGAATATAATTTACCACTCTCAATACCATTATTTTATTTTAAGATTCCTTTATAAATTTTCAAGGTTATTTTCAAAAATAAATATTTTTAAATATTTTTATGTTTTAAAAAATCAATGTGGAAATGATATTTTCCTCATGAAAAGTTTTAAATGATTTTTAAAGCTTTATTTATAAGTTTCCAAGGTTATTTTCAAAGAAAGAAAAATTATAAAATGTTTTCTCTTTTAAAAAATATATTTTTCAATGAGAAATGATTATTTTCCTTAATAAATGATTTAAATTATTTTTAAATGTTTTTTTATATGTTTCAAAGGATATTTTACAAAAAACTTTATTTAAAATTGTTTATGTTTTGAAAATTGTTTTTTAAAGTGGATAGGATATTTTTAAAAAAAATATTTTAAAAGATTTTTAAATATTCCTTTATATGTTTCAAAGGTTATTTTTAAAGAAAATGATTTTGAAAATAGTTATGTTTTAAAAACTATTTTTCAAATTGTAATGGATATTTTCCTATAAAAAGGTTCCAATTTATCTTTCCAAATAATTTTCCATCTAAGATGACATATTTTTATGTTGCTTATTCTTTATTGGAGATATTATCCAAGGATACCATTCTTATTCTTTCTCTAAATGTATTACATTTATGATGATAAGATATTTATGAACCTTGTTTCTCTTCCAAAAGTTATACATTGATAAAATTATTATTAAAAATGTTTCTTTCTCTATGGGTCATGTTATGATAAAGTGATTATGAAACCTATTTATTTTCCATGGGTTATGATATAATGAAATTTTTATGAAAGCCATTTATTTTTATGGGTTCTAATAGGATTAATTTTTTTATGATATTTTGGAACACATATTTATGATTTTCACTATGAATCAAGTGAGACCTATATATCAATTCAATTCATTGGGTAAATATTGATATATTATTAGATAAATAGGACTATAAATGGGAGTGGACCTAGTTGAGTAAGGTACTTTTTCCACTATGATATTCTTGGGAGTGAACATTGACTACTATTATGGTTTTGGAAGTGGACCCATTCCAATATTATATTACTCTAAATTTGCCTTAACTACTATGGAAACAATTTTATATGCTTATGTGTATACCAAAAATATGTGTCTTATCCCAATATTATGCTCTCACTGATCATTCTATTTGATCATATTATGATTAATTCCTTATTAACTTCCAATATTTATTCCATGACATTCATTTATGATTTAAAATATGTAGGTTTTGGTTTTCAAATATTATTCTCATGTTATCATACCCATATTCTCATGTTATATTGATACCTGCCTTATTTTCCCTTACTGAAAAACTGAACTCTCCCTTTTTTATGTTTATTTTTCCCAGTTTATGAAGAAATATTTTAGTAGTGTATTTTTATAAAGAGTACTAAATGGTAATATCTTTGTGGGAAGAATTTAAGATCTTTCACTAAAATATAAGATTTTTTTCCAAGTCTCCAAAGGCACTAAACCATTATGATCCTTAGGTGTGTGTTTATCTAATTTAATTAATATTAATTTAAAATATTTAATATATATGTATTAAAATCCTTTTTCAATAAATATTTTATTTTTATTCATTATGAGTAGAAAATATAGTAAATATTTATCACCAAGGTATGGGTAAATATAGAAATTAAGGTAAAAAATAATATAATATGACTAAAAATTTAACCTAACACTTTTCTTTATCCTACTGGATGGGTGTAGTTCATCCATTTCCATACAATTATTAAATATATGGCTACTAGGTTCTATATTTATTTGATTTTGACCTCTATAATATTTATGTAAAATATAAAGACAAAATCATCACTTTCTTTTAATAACTAAAATATTTTGTGACATAGATAAAAAAGGATTATGTTGGGCTATAAAAATTCATTTGGAAGATAAATGATTTTTTATCAGAGTAATTTATTTCTAGAATATTTAAATGAAATAAATATCTTAAATTCTTCAAAACACTGACATGGTGTTTATTCAATTAATAGAAAAATAAAATAAATTATAATAAAAATATTAAAAGTAGAATAAATTGAATGAATTATTATGTTACAATAATTTAATATATAAATGTAACATTTTATTGGTGTAGTAAAGTACTATATTCTAATTCCATTGTTTTTATGTTGTTTCAAAATTCAAATTAAATGAACAGTTCCAAAATTTCATTAATTATATTTTATAATAAAACTTATTTATTAAATGTTTTAAAATTTCTAAAAAACCTATATTTGGACAATTTAATAGGATATTATTTATAATATAAACCATATTACACTTTTTTCAATTTTATTTTTATATTATCTATCTATACCCTTAAATTTTAAATACTTTGTTATTATGGTAATTGTCAAAAAACATTAATGTCTGTTCAAAAAAAGAGATAAGGGTAAAAATCTAACATAAACTTTTAAAAATTTTATTAGATGATATAATTTTGACCCATACTCATATTATATTTTATTTATATCAATTTTTATCCTTATTTACATGAATGTTAAATAATATCAATATATTATTTTAAGAAATTACAAAATTTCCATTCCCTCAATTATAAATGGGAACCTCTTCTATTTTATTCACACATAAATATCCATTTGGTGCATACAATACCTACCCAAGTCCCTTCCTTAATTAACTTAACACATCCTGGATTACTTTTTTTTATTATAAAACCCTCCTGTGAAGGTTTTATGTATAAACATTAAGAGGTTATCCAAATAAGAGGTATAGTTCTTAACCATACGATTTCCTTGTATTTGTTATTCTACATCCTTAAAATATTCTTTAACTATGATGAAATAATAACACCAATATCTTCCATATACTAATAATTTATTATATTAATGGCATAACCTATATTAATATACTCTTTAATCAAATGTGAAATAGAACCATTGATCATGTGTATGGTGAACTACCACCTCACAAACTGATGTAATTCATTTTCCATTACCACCTATCATAGATGGATATAATGATAGACTTAATGAATTTTATATATATATATATATCATCTTATAATGATTTTTTAAAAGTAAATTAATATTTACATTTCTTTTTTTCATCCATCGAAAAATGAAAATTGTGTTCATGCATACGTACGACCTACCATCTCCATGAACGGTGTAATTCATTTTTTTATATCTAAATTCTATTGATTACTATAAATACATATATAATGAATATATATTATATTTATATAATTATTAATATTCTGGATTTTATGTAACCATGATCAAATTATAAGGACCAAAACTACTGAACCAAAACTTACATGAAAAACAAAGGAGTTATCACCCGGAATTGTGAGTTTAATAATGAATTGTTAATAAATTGGTGATAAATGGTTATAAGTAGATAATATATGGTATTATGTATATAATTATAGTTATATAATATATTTATAATTATTCTATATTTATTACAGAGGTGTTTTGGACATGTATGAAGTAAGTCGGACCTGAGGTTAGGGCTTTTGCCCCAATTTCCATTTATTGAGAAAAGTATTGTATTTATACACATATTTGATTTTATGTGGTGTGCATAATTATTATTATAGATATAATATCATTAATTATATTTTAATAATGGTATTTCAATGTTAATTACAATACTTCTCTTTCAAGGTGTTTTTATTAGAATGTTTCTTAAACTACAAGGGTTCTTCATCTCAAATTTTCTTCTTTGGGACATTTATTTTGTTATACACCTATATTATATTTTCAGGTGTATATACTAAAAATTTTATTTTTTTATTGATAATATCTTTAAATTAATGTTATTTAATGTTTCATTTGAATTTATTTATATCATGGTTGTTATAATTCGAAAGTTTCCAAAGTAGAAAGGGTTTACTTCACAATCTCATTATTATTCACGATTATTTAGGTTAAGGTTTCTATGGGAGAAATTGTATGATATTTATATCATAAAAAAATATTTTCTTATGAACTAGTTGTTTATATAAATTAAAATTATTCATTTCATTTCCCACTCATTATGTACTCATGATACCAAAATAATATCATTAATGAAAATTGACATTGTTTTTTTATTCGATCGGGAATGTTTTTCATCCATGTCCATATTTTTCATAAAAAATTTTAAAGATTGGTTTTAATATTATATAATTAAATATTTAAAACTTTTTTACCCATGTTTTAATTTTTAAAAACTATTTTAAAAGGAATCATCTTTTCATTTTCTGAATGAGGTAGTTTTTGACTTTTACTAAAAATATGAAAGGGATATTTTTTTAACATACTCGACATGAATATAATTTTATAACTTTATGAAAAATAAATGATTTTAATATTTATTTAAATGTTTCCATGATATTTTCCCATGAATTTTTTTTCCAAATATATTGTAAATTATTAGTTTTCCAAAATAGATTTCTTATTGAAAAGGGTATTTTCCTCTATAATGTTTTTAGTAACATTTTTATGGTATCTTTATTTATCTACAACCACAATAATTTTATTCTACCTTGGGGATATTTTTTAATGATTCCATCCATATTATTTCTATTTATGGTTTATGGCTGGTTTGACTAAGTAAATTATTGACATTTTTTATGATAGTTCTTTCTATATGGATGATTTTTTAATAAGGCATGTTGATTAAGTTGTCTTATTTATTCATATGATAAATTAATTTTAATTACTAATTAATGGATGGGGTCCATAATTATATATCCCCTTGATGAATTTTTTGGACTCATGAAACAAACAACTTGGATTTTTGGCCGAGGCCTTACCCATTTATGTAAGATATCTTGGCACGAGGCCTAGATGGTAAGTTTTAGATGTCTGACATTATGAATTCCATCATTATGAAATAAATTATTGATGACCATGTGATTATTTTATTAGTTTAAAGATCATGTGAATTTTTATATGTAATTATTTGATTATAGTTTATTTTTATCATGTTATTCATTCCTTATTAGCTTTCATTGTATGCATACCCACACCGAACATTTGTTCTCACCCCTTTCTTATGTTTCATTTACCCAAGATTAGAGGGAGTGTATTATAATTAATATATAGGTATATGGTTAAGGTAATAATTGATTTCTCAAATAAAATACAATTTTTTATTTTATGTTTTCAAATGTAATGTGATATTCAAGTATATATCTAATTTTCCATGACTATTATACTATTTGGTACATTGGGATGTGATTTCTTGTATTTAGTGCCAATGTAATAATTAAAACACCAAATATTGGATACTAGGGTTGGGGTATTTATAGTAATGGTTTATTTTCATACACTAGTTCATGTTTTATCCTCATAGAGAAGTGATCATGCTCATGTGATAAAGATTGCATTCATAACCATTTCAAAACAGCAATATCATTCATATATTTGAATATCCTTATAAAAATTTGTTTTCATTTTTCCAAGGTTGACTTCTTTGAAAAATAGCATGCATTAAAGACACTGAATGAATTCATAGTATCAAAAGGATTCAAAATACCTCATCCCTTCGGCATCATCATGGAAGATTATTGTTTGTCTCGATTTTCATTTGTCATGTGGTCGGAGATGTATATAACATAACCAGAAAATCCTCAATCAGTTGAGGTTAAAGATGAAAATGTAAGGTTGATCAAAGTTTTATCATCATTTGGATCCGATGAATATGATATGTTTATAAATTTTTATCATATAACTCCCTTTTTGTTTCATTTTTTCATTGAACAGTAAATCTCCCTTAATTGATTTGATTAATAAAATGAAGAATGATGGATGAAAGTGTGATTGAAATACATTAACCTTTTAGGTTTTAAATCTATCTTGATTTTTTATATTCATTAATAATTAATAAAATGATATATTATTCTTAAGGGGGATCCCCCTTAAGGGATACACATAATTCATCATCACGGATATAGGTGTTCTCCATGATGAAAAACTCTTCTCCTTCAACTCCCTATATATTAGTTAAAATAAAAAGAGTAAGGGAATAATTAGGGACCATCATGTTCGTTAGGAGTGACATTCAAGATGAAAATGACCTCTCAATATAGGTCATTATTTTCTCACAGTCACATTAAAATTCTAATCAAATTTATTTGGAATTCCTTTTTTTCACCTCATTTTATATACGCACTTGATTTCTCTTAGATTATGTTAGTTTTTTAGATTCCTCCAATTTCTTATCCAATTTTAGATGATTTGGAAAAACTGTTAGGAATTGTTTCTTTATAACTTTTATATTCTCATAATTGTTACATGACTTATTACTATTTTTATATTGAATTTTATTTCCTTTCATAACATAGTGAATATCTCTAAGTATTCCTTTCATGAATTTCTCATTTTTTTGACCCTATTGATTACATATCCCAAAGTATTATTTTAATTATTCATATCTTATTTGAAATATTATCTTGGATAGATTTTTTTTCACAACATTTTTCCTTTTGGTGATAGTTTGTTTTATAGTCTTCTTATTTTTTCACATCTCAATATTTCCTTATCACCTTATTTTTTTACCTACCTCCCCTTTTGTTATGGAATTATCTTCAAATTATCAGATGATTTTTTCACGATTTGTATATGAAAACACTCATCATAATAGTGATAACTTCTACTACATCACTCATATAAACCTTTAAAGCATTAAAATATGTTATTAATAGATAGATTCGATTTCTCTAGTTTTTTATTATCTGGTGAAGGTCTTCTCTTATATTCATATGTTCTTCCCCAAAATATAGGGCCAATTTTATTTTCATTAATTTTATTATTATTCAAAAATTATAATTCTTTTTATAAACTTCCAAAAACACCAATAATAACCTATGAACCTCATTATTTTGTTTCCTGGTGAAGTCTTCCGAGATTTCACATATTGTGAAACTTGATGTTTTTAGTGGAACCACTACTGTTTTAGACACTTCTTGGGTAAAATATCTTCATGAGCCGTTTCTCATTCACCCATTATGTGGTGGGTTTATGAGTATTCTTCACTATCTATACTTTCCCAATGTTTGGTTTGAAACCTATACCACTGCTTTAAACAACATTAGTATATACAATATTTTATAGGTTATGCGATACCTTATTCATAGAGAATGTTTCCCTTTGATTAGATAATGATCTCATTCTCTTCTTGGATTCATGATCCTCAATAAAAACCTGTGATATGGTATATATTTTTTCAATAGTGTGGCAAATTTTATCTTGTGGTGATTCCTGATTTTTCATTCTCACCTAAATCTCTAAGCACTCAATGTTGGGGGAATTCTTCTCATCCTCAACTATTCTCATATTGTCTTCTCAATCTTCCTTCAAATTATTTTCTTTTTATTCCTGAATTTTTCTTAATTATTGAAAATAATTTTAGATCTCATTTACCTTATTCTCTTTTTCCTATAGTTATGAAACTTTGAGAACTATAGAAACTTTGGGAAAATTTTTAAGTGGTTTCCAAAAAAACTATCTTAGAAAAAACTTTATCATAGGCATACATTTGAAATTATTATTTGATATCAATAATTTATTTCTCCATTTATTATACTAGGTCTATGTGAATGATTCAATTTATGAAATTCTTACTTAGTGCATACTCTTGTTTTTAAAATTCAACTTCTAGTTGTGCTTTATCAGAAATAAATCCCTTAAAACCTCTAACAATACAATTTAAAAATTATTTGGGAACTTTAATTGGATATTATTTGAATTAAAAAACAATATTATTAAGTGATCCATCATCATCACATATTCAGGGTGCTTCATCCAAAGAATCATAATAAAAACAATTATCTCAACATATACCACTTTAATTAGCTTTAGTTTTTTATGTCTCTTTATTTACTATAAGATTATTATTCAGCTTCCTTTCCACCATTTTATTTCTATTCCTTTGAATCTTGGAATAAATATCAATCTATGGTAAATAAGTAATTTCTATAATTATGAACTTAATAAAAACCCATTTGGATATTTTAGAGAGAACATATCCTCTAATACCACTTGTAGAGTCCTAGGATAGATTAGGAGCCACTGAGAGGGGTGAATTAGTAGTACACTCATTTTATGGTTTATTTTACTTATGAATTAATCCTCTTGAAATTTTTAATTTTCTATAACCACTCATTGACTCTTACAGTGTCACCTCATATGTAGAAATTATAAGAGAGATAACAAAACATGGTATTTAAAATGATTGGTACAAAGAACTACTCTTTACCATGTTGGTTATACCCCCAACATGGATTATCCAATATAATCTTCTTATAGATTATAATGATTTAGAAACCAACTAGTTATATTCCCTATTAATTGATCCTCTAGTTAATTCTAGTTATGCCCCCTAGCAATGTAACTCTTCTACCTCAGTTGTTTATACCCCCAAACTGTCTTCTCCTGCTCCCGTATCTAACTAGGAGACTTCTTCTAATTCCAACTCTTATTTAATTACTTCCACTTCTCAAGGATCCAGATAAGTGATTTATATCTTTTTTCAAGGATTGATCCATTTCATTATGGTCTTTTAATATTTCTCTATGAGCTTATTAAATTGACATTTCTAATATACACTTTAATTACCTTCAACGACCACAGGTCGAGTCTATTGATCTTTCTCAACAATTCGGATCACCTCTATATGTTCAATTTTCTTATTAAAACAATATGCTCATTCTATAATTATTAATTCTTTAAATAAAATCATAATCATACTTATTTTGTGAAATATATTCACCCAAACTATTCAATATTATTTTATTTAAGAATAATATTTCAGAATATGAAATTATCCATGACAAGTGAACTTCATACATGAATAAAAAACTATATGGTATTCATATTTAAACCCATTACACAAATAAAAATTCATTATTATATTATTTTTTTATATTGGGTTCTCTACCTTTAATTAATTTTCTTAAAGTATGTGTGAATTCATTCGTGTATGCATGTTATTTCTCAAACTATTGTTCACTGCCTACCACATGCACTTTTTTACCTCATGAAAATTTATCATGACAACTCATGTATTCTAAAAGCTCACTATCCTCATTAAACATCATTTCTCCCAATAGAGTGCTTTTTGAGAGTATGTGATAGAGTAATTAGTTCTTCTCTTCTTCGCATAAGGTAATGAATTTCACATAAATTAGTAGGGTGTGAGATTTTAATTTCTTTACAATAATCTAGATTGAAAGATTCATATTTTAAGATGTAACACTATAATATTTTATAAAATATAATTTTTAATATCTTTCATATCTTTTGTTATAAGCAATACTGTGTTTAAACAAACCATGATATACAATTAAAATATTATTAATAAATGTGTTAGTAATAACCTAGCTGTTAAGTTTTTGTTATGAATAATATTAACTAGATTATGAAAATTATATTGATTAAACTCATATAAAATAAATTCAATGGTTTTCAATTCATTATAAATAAAAATAAAAATCATTTTAAAGTAAAAGAAATGTTATTTTTTATAACTGTTTTTATGAACGCAATGTTTTTTTGTCATGATAAATTTAATTAGTCACTATTATAGAATTATTTTAATGAAATTAATATATTAAATATTAAATAAATTATTTTATAATTTATATAATATTTTTTTCTAATCATGGGATAATAATGAATCTAGTTTAATGCTTAGAAATTGTATTTTTTCTAAAAAGATGTTTCTTTGCATTTTGTGCACTTATTCTAAAATTAGTTTTTTTCCAATTTTAGAAAATTTATTTAAAAATATAGACTTAATTTATTTAATAAACTTTTGAAAATTATCTTAGATTAAATTTTTTATAATTTTATGAAAAGACTAATTTTTTGATTAATACTAAAAAAATACTGATTTTTATTGAAAATTGCCTTCTTGTTTAAAGAATTTACACTGTTACTTTTTATTTTAAATGGTTTTAAAATTAAAATAAGTTAATTTTTTGTTTTCATTAATATAATTTAAATGATTGGAATAATTTTTATGTTCAATTTTTATATAAAAACGTTTTAAAATTATGAAAATTATTTCTTTGGAAAACTGCTTTTCTGTCGCGTCTACAGGTTTAATTTCAAATTAAATTCCACAAATTATATGAATTGAATATTTTAAAATTGATTCCATGTTTTTAATTATATTAACTAATATTATATAATAATTTAAAATTTATTTTTTTCATAATAAATAGTGATAACAGTAAAAATTTGTTACCATTATTAAGGTTAAAACAAGTTTACTATGGGGTAAAACCAAAAGATAAGGATAATTTTACAAATTAAGCTTATATAAATATTATTTTATGGAAATATTTAGACCATATACAATTAAAAATTATAATATATGAACATTTAGAATAATGTTTTTAATGACTTTATCATTTTAGATTATTTTTATAAATTTCTAAGTGGGTACCCTCCCCCACTTACAAAAGAACACCTCCTCTCCTCTCCTATCCACAATTCAGGATCCTTTTGGTTTAGCTGGGTTTTTCAAAAATACCTTACTTAAATCCAAAACAATGACCAAGATTCATTTTTTTGTCATAAATCCATCCTAGAAAGGCATTCGGTATAATCTTAAAGAGGTTCTCCGAAGAAGATGTATAGTACTTAACCATGTGTTTTCGTCTTATTTATTCTTCTCCTCATTAAAATATTCTTCCACCATGATGAAATAAAATAAATATTACATATAATAAGATCTTATTATTTTAATTTCATGAACTATATTCATCCCTTCTTCCATCAAATGAGAAACAAAACTGTCAACTGTGTATACGGCAGACTACCGCCTCACGAACTGATGTAATTCATTTTCCATCACTGCCTCTCATGAATTAATATAATGATGTATTTAAATTATATATATGATATTTATGAAATAATTATACTTATTTAATTATAATATCTCTTCTATCTTCTTACCTTCCAACCCATTGAAAAATGATAATGTCGCTTGTGTGTACGTGTGGACTACCACCTCTATGAAGTGATGTGACACATTTTTTGTTTTATTTTGACATGGATGGTAATATGGATATATTTAATGAATATATATATTATATATTTCATAAAAATTAGTTTTTAAAGTTTCATTATTATATAACCTTCTTTCATTTCATTTTTTGAAAAAATGGAAATAGCTTTCCTGTGTATGTATAGGCTACCGTCTCTATGAACGATATAGTTATTTTTTCTATCTATACATTTATGGATGCCTATAAATATGTATATAATTAATATAAATGATATTTAAATAATTATTATCATTATGTAGATTATGGAACCATAATCAAAATACAAGGACCAAAAAAACCGAACCAAAATATACTTGAAAAACGAAGCATTTATCACTCGAAACACTTATTTTAATAAATAATTGTTAATAAATGGGTGGTAAAAGGTTATAAGTAAATAATAGATGGTATGATATATGTGATTATGGTTATGGAATATATTTATAATAAATCTATATTAATTATATATGAGGTTTTAATATGTACAAAGTCAAACTTGAGTCACTACTACAAAACTGGGGTTATCCAGTGCTAGGGCTTTAACAGCGCTAGCTAAAAACGTAGTTAAAGACCCCCTTTGTCAGTGCTAAAAAAATAGTTTTCAAACGGGGTCTTTAACAATTATTTTTTTAGCACTATTAAATGGGTTCTTTAACATTTCTTAAAAAAAGTTGTTAAAGGGGGCCTTTCTCATCTCTTTTTTACATGCACTAATAAAGATGGGGTTTATTAGTGCTTTTTCAGAAGCATTGATAAATGACCCCCCTTTATCAGTATTTTTTTACAAGCATTGATAAAAGTAAACATCAAAAAAATATAATTCATTAAAAATATTATATTAATAAATATATATATTTATAATGATATAAATATAATATTTGTTTTAAAAATATGCTTTAGATAAGGTAAATTGGCATTTACACTTAATATTTAAGATATTTAGTGGAAATAACTAATAAAATAATTAAAAAAATATTTTTTAATTAATATTTTTCTTAATATCACCTTGTAATAGTAATTTAATATCCATTTAAAGATAAAAAAATAGAAATAAATAAAAGATCTAATATAAGTTGAAAATGTAACTGGAACTTCAAACGACTATAACTTTTTATCCAGGTGTTCGTTTGGGCTTCCCATGAATCAAATCAAATCTTGTGACAATATATATGAACTTAGTGGAATAGTTAAAACTTTTTCACAGTTTTTTATGCAAAAAAAGTCCATAATGCCTCATAAACTGAGTTTTTAGTCGACGTACCTCAATTTTTTAACATTCAATGGATTTTCAGGCGCATTTATGGGGGTCGTTTTTTTTTTAGTGAAGAATGAATTTATTCCCAATTCTTACATTAATATAAATATCAAGGTTTTGAAATTTTATCATTTTTTACAATGTACTATTATTTATAATCAATTATATAACAATATATACATATTTTTTATATATTCACAGATAAAAATTTATTTTTATAGATAAATAATTAATAATATTTACATATAAAATATATTTATTAATATATAAACATATATATAAACATATAAATAAATATATGGCTAAAAAATTTAAAATATATATATATATAAATATATAGATATATCCTAAAATATGAAACAAAACAGTATATGGGATTGGAAAAGGCTTTGATGTATATGCTAGAGGTGTAGGGTTCAAAACTCGCTAGAAGTAGGGGCATGCACGGGAGGGTGGGATTATCTAAAGTGCTGATAAAGGGGAGGGGGAAGCACTGATAAAGGGGTGGGGTGGGAATCACTGGTAAACGGGCCTATGGGGCGTATAAAAAATATACACCATTTATCAACGGGGCCTTTATCATCACTTTTTAGCGCTGATAAAAGCTTTGGGCCTTTAACTATACTCAAATTATTTGTGCTTTTTTAGCACTAATAAAGGCATATTCTAGCATAATTAAAGGATACTTTTTATAAGTGAGGTAATGTATTTTTTTCTCACTTTCATTTCTGTGAGACACATGTCGTATACACCACTTTTTTCTTTTATGTTGTTCATATACTAACCATAAATGTATTTTATGATTCTTATGATGGATATTATGGGGACATACATATCCATATATGGTTATTTATTTCAAGGTATTATGATTCAAAAGTTACCAAAGTGTAAAATTTCTTATGTTTCAATCTCATTGTTTATTAGGATTGTTTATGAATAAGTTTATATGGATGAAATATTTTTATCTATCCCCTAATAAATTCATTAATTTTACTCTCATCTGGTTTTTTATTTATAATGCATGTTTCCCTTTCATTTTCCCCTCTTTAAGAACTCAATATAAAAAAATATTAAGAAAAATCAACATCATTTCTCTCTTTGGTCAAAAATACTTTTAATTCCATGTCCATGTTTTATAAAAATGTTTTAAATAAAGTTTATACTATTATCCAGTGAATTCTTAAATAAATATTTACATATGTTTTAATTTTTTTAAAATTTTTTAAAATGGATATTTCTATCATTTTATAAACAAGGTTCTTTTGACTTTTTACCAAAAATGTGAAAGTAATATTTATTTTAACATGTACCACGTGAATGGAATTTTATTCATAAATGACCGCTCAATGATTTAAATATTCCTTTAAAAGTTTCAAAAGATCATTTGAAATAAAAAAAATATTTAATATTTAAGAAATTCTTATATTTTAAATAAGTGATTTCAAAGTGGAAAGGGTATTTTCTCAAGAAATGTTCTGAGTTACCATTTAAAATAATTTTCCATCTAACATGACATCATTTGATGTTTCATAATATTTACTAAGGATATAATTCAATGATACCATACTAATATGGTTTATTATTATGGTGAAAATATGTTTATTAACCTCATTCATTTTTCCATGGGTTCTGCTATGATGGATTGATGGAATTTTTATGAAATTTTTTTCTTTCCATAGGTTATAATATGATGATGTGGTGAATATTTTATGATCTTAAAGCATGCATATGTATGGTTTTCATAATTTAATGGGTGGGACAATAATTATAGATCCCTCTAATTAATTGTGTCAATTATTATATCTAATGAGATAACTATGGGAAACAATTTGATGTGCTTGATCCTATATAGGAAACAAGTCAATGTGCTTGATCCAATATGGTAAAAAATTCATCGTTCTTGATCTAATATGGGAAACAAGTTGATGTGATTGATGCACTATAATAAATGGGTATTGATTCCCGATTCTTTAATATTTGATCATATTAGAAGTTAACCTTGACATATGAAATGGTTTTTGTAACATCCCCAACCTGGGATTCACTATTTTGGTTTACAAGCTAGGTCACCACATGACCTCAAGCATGCCTCCTCATATACCATAGGTTTGTGACTTGTAGAGAGGGTCTAATAAGTCACATGGGGATACTATACTCTCATTACCAAAGTAAGCCATCGTAGATAGTAATTTAAATAATAAAAACAATAAAAAACAATCAATAACATGCATAAATAACCAATTCCCAAAACTGGGTACAACCATATGCAATAGTAAATAAGTTATTCCATGCTATAGTGCTAAGTGAACAAAAACCCCAAAAGGAAGAAAATATAAGAATCCCCAAAATGGTCTGGACTCCAAGTCTGGTACCTCGCCCATATATATCCCATGTCTAACTCAACTCCCTAGCATAGGTCCCTTTCCCTTGTCTCGACCTGCAAGTATGAAATCTTCTCAGGTACCCAATGGCGGGCCATTTAGGGTGTGGGTATAACTCAGTAGGCCACCACCAATGGTGTCTACAAAATATCTAGAAAAATTAGATAGTGCATGAAAGTGAGAAATAATTTAAAGTAAATATAAATAGTTCATTAGGTCAATCTAGACTATGTTTCTTTCAATTATAATACCATTGAATGCGAGTTCACTACCTAGGCATTCCATGATTTAATCTACCTTTTTCATGTGTTCAATGGATTAGGAATGTTCAATGTTCTCAATCATATGGGAATAAAATCAAGTCCTATCTCACTAGGCATCACGTTATAACAACCTCATAATCCTCACCTCGAAGCCTCAGTCCGGGTGGAATGAAACTGTTAGGGGAATAGAAATCTATCCCCTTCCTTAACCCATGTATTTAGGGGTGGATCTAGAACCTCAGTCCAACTCAACTCATGGGCATAGAACCTCAAGTCGATACCCCACCCTACCAAGCCATGTTCACATGTTTATTTATCATTCACTATAATCAACTATATCACAATAATCATAGTTAATATCATTTACACATCACAACAATATCTACAAATGGAAAATTAACATTTTTCCTTAATCCATTAACACATTCATCATTTATATTAATTAACCCTTTATCCTCATTTCTCGTTTACCTTTCCTCTCTCACTAAGTATATTCATGTAATAAGATAATTCCCTAAAATTTTACCATTACTCCAGTTAACCCTTTTTCATTCCACCCAAACAACCTCTTAGGACATTACCCAACCTAAGTGTATTACTAAAACCCAAATTGAACATCCTTCAAGAGTATTAACATATTCATCATGGGCTCTGTGTTCTCTCACAACAGCATACACTTACTTAGCTTACTCATGGAACACCACATGGGTGGCCCTAATCTCATTTGTCCATCCTCCATGCATCCCACGGGGATCATGATGAGTTCAATTAACCATTTAGACAACCACTATATCCAAATAAATCAAAGGGAACCAATAACAAAACAATGGAAAATTAGGAACGTAACCCTACATGCACAAATCCACTTGAAACCCAAGGGATACAACTTATAGAACACCTACCTTGAATCTGTTATCAAACGCACTCTCAACCAAAGCCTTAGAACCCAATTCAGTCAACCCTTTAAGCCTCAACCTATACCTAACCTAAAAGAAGGGTTTGAGAGCTTTGGAAGAAGATAATAGGGAGATACCAACCCAAATCAAGAAAAATAAGCAAGGAGGGGTTTAGCCTTACACATATCCTCAATCCGCAATTGAAGGCTCTCCAAACGACCCTAAGATGAGGGAGATCGATCCTAGTGATCTCTTGGGAGATTTGGTTCATTCCTAGGGTTTCAAGAGGGAAGGAGGGGGAAAATCCCATGTTGGGTATAAAAATCCCGTAATGTAATTTTTATATTTTTTAAATTTTTTCTCAGACACACGATTTACCCGCACGGTTTTCCAAACTGTGCGCAAACCATGTGGATGCTACTATCCAAAAATATCCCCATCACTTGGTTTACCTACACAGTTTTCCAAACCATGTAGAGGATACTATCTAAAAATCCTTCTTCTGTATAGTTTACCTGGGTTGTCTGCACAGTTAGGTCTAACTGTGCGCAAACCATGCGGCTTGCCCCGAAAACTCATTTTCCCCTTTTTCATGTCCCGAACCCTCAAAACACCCTTGATCCTTTTTAAGGACTTTGGAAAACACTTAATTTATCAAAAATAAATAGCTTAAACTGAAATGAAATCAAAAACATACATTAAAGTAGATCCGGGATCTTACAACCTCCCCACCTTATAACGGCTCATCCCCGAGCCGCTCTTCCTGATCATCATTGAGTTCCCAAAGAAAAGAGATTGACCCACTGGGCCCGCATATCAGATTCCCACTACAAATTTTCCTCCTGAATGTTTCCACACTACCATAGAACATGAACTAAAGCTATAACCTTACCCTGAAAAACTTTTTCACTATGATCCACAACACAAACCGGGTGCTCCTCAAAGGATGCATCAGCCTCAATCTTGACATCATCAGCGTTTAACACATGAGACGAATTAGGGTGATATTTTCTAAGTTGTGAAACATGAAAAACATCATGATCCCCACTATACCACTACGGATGAGCCAAATGGTATTCCATGGGTCTGACCCTCTCCATAATCTCAAATGGTCCCACATATCTAGGTACCAAATTTCCCGGATTCTGAATTTGACGGTGACCCAACCTTGGTGACACCCAAAGAAACACATAATCACCCACCATGAACTCAAGGGGTCTAAGACGCCGATATACATATGAATTTTGCCTACTCTGAGATGTTATCAAACTCTTTTGAATCAAAAAAAACCTTCCCTGACGTCTCTTGTACAAGACTTGGACCTAACAGCTTAGACTCCCCCACCTCTAACCAACACAAAGGAGATCTGCACGTTATCCCATAAAGCTTCTCAAAAGGTGCCATATTAATAGTGGCCTGAAAGTTGTTGTTTTAAGAAAACTCGACAATTGACAAGTGATTTTCCCACAAACCACCAAAGTCTAGAACACATGCTCTCAACATGTATTCTAATACCGAAATTGTATTCTCTGACTTCCCATCAGTCTGTGGGTGGAAATCCATACTAAAAAACACTTGGGTACGAAGTGACTTATATAGTCCCTTCTAGAAGCATGAGGTGAAATGTGAATCACAATCTGAAACTATGGTCCTAGGCACATCATGCGACTGTACTATTTCTCAAACAAAAAATTCCCCCAACTAGTCGACTGTATAGGTTTCATGGATCAGCAAGAAATGAGCCGCTTTTTTCAACTAAGGAATCCTTGGAAGACCCAATATGAAGTACATCATGATGTCATTGTACTTCCACTTTGGAATAAGAAATTAAATCAACAACCCACCTAGATTCTGATTTTCAGCCTTTACCTGTTGATAGGTAAAGCATCATGCCAAAAAAACTCACAACTACTTTTTTTCATTCTTGGCCACCAAACTACCTACAAAGATCACAATACATCTTAGTCAAGCCTGGGTGAACTGTCCACTTTGACACATGAAACTCAAACCTCAACTCCTCTCGTACATCAGTCGGCACCACAACACAGCCATGAACATAAGAAACTCCATCAGCACTAAAATTCTGACTAGAAGGTGACTCCCCACCTTTAAGACTTTCCATCACAGCCAAACACTCTGGGACTACCAGCTGACTCTCTTTAACTCGACTCAAAAGCACGAACTCAACTGATATGGATGAAATGGTCATCTACATGTTCCCATCCTATACCTAAAAATATAACTTAGAAAATAATTCCATCATCATACACTCAGAACTGGATTCATGAACTACTTGATTCTTAGTCTTCCGGCTCAAGCATCGGTGACACTATTCCATTTCCCTAGTATGTACACCAGCTCAAAATCAAAATATTCCTAGTACTCAACCCATAGTCATTGTCGAATATTTAAATCCCACTAAGATAAGATGAATTTGATGCTTTTATGGTTGGTAAACACCATAAAGGGTTCTTCCAAAAAGTAATGCCTCCAACACTTTAAGGCATGTACCACAGCAGCTAGATCTAGGTCATGAGTAGGATAATTCATTTCATTCAGCATCAACTATCTCAACCCATAAGCTAAAACCCTATCATCCTGCATCAACACTGCCCCAAGTCCAACACTATAAACATCATAGAACAAGGTGTACCTCTAACCCAGTTTGGGTATGATCAAAATCGGTGCAGTATTTAACCACCTTTTTCAGCTCCATAAAAGCATTTCACAAGCATCTGACCAATCAAACTTAACCCCATTCTTGGTTAGGCTTGTGAGCGGTGCTCCCAAATGAGGGAAATATCTAATAAAACTTTTGTAATAACCATCCAAACATAGAAAACTGTAAACATCAGATACATTCTTGAGTTTCTCTCAAGACACCACAGTCTGCGCCTTTTCTGGATCCATTGACACACCTGACTTAGAAATGATGTGTCCCAAAAAGTGTAAATCATCAATAAGAAACTGAAATTTTGATATCTTGGCATAAATACTATTCCCTGTTACTTTACTCAAAAAAAATTCAAGATGTTTGGAATATCTAGATAACTAAAAATAGATCTAGATATGGGTGGAATATAGGGTTAACCAGGCCCTGAACATTGATGGCGCATTGGTCAATCCAAACGACATCACCAGAAATTCATACAACATGTACCTACTTCAAAAGGCTATTCAATGTATCTTAGAAGGTCTCACCCTCAACTGATGGTAACCCGATCTCAAATTGATCTTGTAAAATAGCGAGGTACCTCTGAGCTAATCAAACAGGTTATCGATTCTAGGAAGAGGGTATCGGTTCTTAACCATCATCTGGTTCAACTTCTTATAATCGACACATAACCTTAGTGATCTGTCAGAATTCTTAGAAAACAACACCAAAAATCCCTAATGTGATGTATTAGGAAATATAAACACCTTATGATCTAATTTCTCTAACTGAACCTTCAATTATTAGATCATTGTTGGTGCTATTTGATAGAGTGGAATGGAAACTGTCTCCACTCTTGGCAACAACTCAATCAAAAACTCAAAAACTCTTCTTGTTGTAACCCTAAGAAGTCATCAAGAAACACATCTTGAAATTGGTCCACAATAATAGGGAAGAATGTCTATCCTTTCTCTCCATCATATAACATAAAACATGCCACTTGGGCTGTGAGTTCTCCTAACTACTAGTATAGCGGCCCAGCATTGCCCGCTCGAGTATCCCACTCACCACAATGGACATAAGTTCTTCCATTGAGAGATGTGAACGTTACTAGGAATTGGTAACAGTTGATATGATCTTGATATAACACCAACCAGTCCATTACCAATATTAGATCAAAACTTAACATCTCTAGGACAAATAGATCCCACAATAAATAGATCCCATAGAAAATGATACACACTAATCTCTAGAGCACAACCCTTACACTGCCTGATGTTCTCAACTCGTACACCTATCATAGAATCAAGTGGCATTACCCCCATGAATTCTCCATGGTTAATCCCAACACAACTAAGAACGGAGCAGAAATAAAGAAATGCATAGAACCTATATCAAATAAAGAACTAAAAATCATGTAAACTACAAGAATCGTACCTCGAACAGTAGACAGTCCTGCCTCACCACCTTCAGGTGTAGCCTGAACTACAAGGAGATGGCCTCCCCCTTTACCCTGGTCTCCAACCTGAGTACCCTACACGGCACTACTCTATTGGTAAGGATGATCTCTCCCCAAAGTTCCACGTCTACTTTCCATACCAGTATGACTCATGGAGCTCCAACTACTTTCCTGATACAGGGTAAACAACCCCCTACCTACACTTGGAATCTGCCTCTAACCTCCATCATTTCCTAACTGTCGTGAGTTCTTGCAGAACCTCTCCATGTAGAATAACCTTCCGCATACTCGGCACTTGGCTGGTGGGTGGGGACACAAGTCATGCTTGGGACCCGTCCTGTCACACTGATAACAGAATACCTGGTCATCAAACTAAGAAGCTAACCCCCTCTTATAACTGCTATGTACGCTTCCACCCGAATTAAAGATTCTAATGTGGCACTTCTTACTATTAGATTCTGCACCACTTTATAACCCAGTTGGAACCAAAAGTTAACCATATAAAGCTCCCTTTAGGTTCTCCTCTAAGATAAGGGTCTGCTCCACCACTTTAGCAAACCTATTCAGATAAAAGATATTCAACTAAGATCTGATCTCATGTCTGAGCCCATCCTGGAATCGTTTATCTATGGCTGCCTCATCTCCTATCAACGTCGGAACAAAGTGTATAGGATTTGTGAAATGAATGGAATAGGCCATTAATGACATTTTCCCCTGAGTTAACCTTATAAAATATATAGACTTATCCTTCCTCAAGGTTTATGGTTAGAAGTGCTCGAGTAACTTATCCTTAAAATCCTTCCACATCATCCCTTCAGCCTGCTCTGTTTTGACCATGATGTCATACAAAAAATTTTCCTGACCCCTCAACATATAGGATGATAACTTTACTATTTTCTTGAGAGAAGTCTCTAGATGTTCAAGAATATTTTTTATGGACTCTACACAAAACTACATTTCCTCTGTCCTACCCTCTCTGGTAAAGGTCGGAGGGTGTTGCATCTGGAACTCCCTGGTCAGCTCAAACATACTTGGTGCAACCCACCCTGGGTCTCGTTCCATCATCTACATAAAACAATCAAAGTTCTCATTGAACTTATCTTCCCTATTTTCCTAGATCACCACATTCCCCTACTCTACTACTGGAGGATCATTCTTGGCAACATCCTCATGTCTTCCAACTGTCACATGTCTTCGAGGTGGCATTTTTATAAAATGTCAAACATGATCTTTAGAATGAAACCATAATGCTTTTATAAAAGGAAAAAGATATCGGTAGTCTCATCACTTTCCACTAAACTAGCTTGCATACACTGCCCAAACGAGACCACTCACAATTGAATCACTACCCTTCTCCATCTCTCCTAAGGTCAAGGATAACATGGGTTTCTAATTCACATGATTATGAGCCTTATCTTTTAATCCCATTCAAAACCATTTCCATATCTCAATTACTCTTGCAAAAGGTTAATACACTTTTACTTCTTTATCAAGTACCATTTTCTATGTACTACTTGAAATTTTCACTTCCCTTTTAACACATTTATATAATCTTATTAGGAAAATTTTCATTGTTTTTAAGAAAACATATTCATCCTAACCTTTATATCTCGTACACCCATCTCATGTGTGTGCCTATCATGATGCATTCCACTTCCCTATATAGGTTCCTAGAATGATTCATGAATACACAACCTCATACCCTTATAGAGACGAGACAAATATCACAAAACTGTCAAATCACACAACAATTGGATTACCCGATGGTGAAATATCAACAAATATAACAACACACAACAAGAAAAAAAATCCCCTCCTAGGGTGACTTGGTTTTTCTCTCATACATGGGTTAGATACTCCCAAGTACAAGCTCATTGCCAAGGCCCGACACTCTCCTAACGTCCTTTATACCGTCCCCAAATAGTAAGAAAGAGAAAATAACCTGCCTCTGATACCACTTTGTAACATCCCCAACCTGGGAGCCACTATTCTGGTACCCGATCCGGGTAACCACATGACCTCAAGCGTGCCCCCCCCCCCCTGTACGCCAGAGGTTGCTGACTAGAAGTGAGGATCTAATAGGTCACGTGGGGATATTGTACACTCATTACCATAGTATGCCAGAGCAGATAGTAATTTAAATAATTGAAACAATAGGAAAAAATCAATAACATGCATAAATAACCAAGTACCAAAACTGGGTACAACCATATGAAATAGTAAATATGACATACCATGCTACAGTTCCAAGTGAACAAAAACCCCAAAAGTAAGAAAATAAAAAAAAACCCAAAATGGTTCAGACTCCAAGTATGGAACCCTGCCCATACATATACCATGCCCAACTCAACACCCTAACATAGATCCCCTTCCCTTGTCCTGACCTGTAAGCATGAAATCTGCTCGGGTACCCAATGGCAGCCCAAGAAGGGTGTGAGTATAACTTAGTAGGAAACTACCAATGGTGTATAAAAAATATCTAGAAAAATTAGATAGTTCATGAAAGTGATAAATAATGGAAAGTAAGTATAAATAGTTCATTAGGCCAATATAGACTATGTTTCTTTCAATTATACTACCATTGAATCCAATTTCACTACCTAGGCATTTCATGATTTAATCTACCTTTTTCACGTGTTCAATGGATTAGGCATGTTCAATGTTCTCAAGCATATGGGAATGAAATCAAGTCCTATATCACTGGTAATCATGTTATAACAACCTCATAATCCTCACCTTGAAGCCTCAGTCTAGGTGGAATGAAACCATTAGGGAAATAGAACTTCATCCCATTCCCTAAACAATTCATTTATGGGTTGATCTAGAACCTTGGTCTAACTAAACCCATGGGCATATAACATCAAGTTGATACCTCACTCTACCAAGCCATGTGCACATTCTTATTTATCATTCACCAAAATCAACCATATCACAATAATCATAACCAATATCGTTTACACATAACAATAATATCAACAAATGGGAATTTAATATTTTACCTCAATCAATTAACACATTAATTATATATATTACTTAACCCTTTATCCCCATTTATCATTTCTCATGCCTATCTCGCTAAACATATCCAAGTAATAAGCTAATTCGCTAGCATTATCCCATTACTCCAGCTAACCCTTTTTCATGCCACCCAAACAACCTCTTAGGCCATTACCCAAACTAAGTGTATTACTAAAACCCCAATTTCGCATCCTTCAATCATATTAACATATTCATCATGGGCTATATGTTCTTGCACAATGGTCTACACTTAATTAGCTAACTCTAAGTCCGAGGAATAATGGAACACCACATGGGTAACCATAATCTCATTTGGTCATCCTCTATGCATCATGTGGGGATCATGAGGAGTTCAATTAACCATTTAGACACCCACTATATCCAAATAAATAAAAGGGAACCAAGAACACAATAATGGAAAATTAATAACAGAACCCTACAGGCACAAATCCACTTGAAACCCAAGGGATACAACTTGTAGACCACCTACCTTGAATCTGTTGTAAGAACACACTCAATCAAATCCTTAGATCCTGATTCAATCAACCCTTTAAGCCTCAACCTATACCTCACCTAAAAGAAGGGTTTGATATATTTGGAAGAAGATAAGAGGTAGATAGCAGCCCAAATCTAAAAAAAGATACAAGGAGGGGTTTAGCCTTACCCAGATATATAATTCGCAATTGACGGCTCTCCAAATGGCCCTAATATGAGAGAGATCAATCCTTGGTATATCTTGGGAGATTTGGTTCATTCCTAGGGTTGAAAGAGGGAAGGAGGAGGAAAATCCTGAGTTGGGTATAAAAATACCATAATGCAATTTTTTAATTTTTTAAAAGTTTCTAGGCTACACGGTTTACCCACACAGTTTTCCAAACCATGCAAAAACCATGCGGGTGCTACTATCCAAAAATATCCCCCTCGTATGGTTTACCTACATGGTTTTCAAAATCATGCACAAACTATGCAGAGGCTACTGTCCGAAAATCCTCTTCTTCACGGTTTACTTGGGTTGTCCACATGGTTAGTTCTAACTGTGCACAGACCATGCGGATTTCCCATGAAAATCCTTTTTCTCCTTTTTGTGTCCTGAAGCCCCAGAACACCCCCATGATTTCTTAAAGACTTGTAAAAACACTTAATTGATCAAAATAAAGGGATTAAACTAAAATTCAAGAAAACACATACCTTAACAGATATCTGGGAATCTTACAGTTCTTATATTTATGATGATTAGACACTAATATGACATGAACTTGTAGCTAATGATTGATTTATGATGATTTCTCACTCTTATGATTCATGTATTTTGAAATTATAGTGTTTTATGTCATGACTCATGTTTATAGTCTATATTATATTAGGTATGAACTTTTTAAGTTATATTCATGGTCTCATACCTTTATTATTATATTATACTTTCATATGATCATTGATTAATATCTATCATGTTTTACTTTACTAATCATATTATTTCACCCTTTCTTATGTTTTCTTTCCCCATGTTATGATGAAATGTTTTAAGTAGGGTATTTCTACAAAGAGTACTAAATAGAAAGATCATTGTGGGGTATTTTTAATATCTTTCATGAAATAATAAGATTTTTTATCTAGTATCCAAATGCATTAAAACTTTATAGTCCTTAGGTGAGTATTTGTGAAATGTATTGAATATTCATATATAAATATGTAAAATTTATGTATTAAAAGATAGATTCATTATATAGTAGGTTGTGTAAACACTTCTTCTTCATGGAACCAAATTAATTTATGGAAATCTTATCCCTTCACATAGTGGAAGTGTGCAGAGATACTCTATTTCATGATCTCTCTCATAGATGAATGGAAGAAAGAATTCTTAGAATCTGTTCTATTACTTTTATAGGCAAGTTTATGACAACACTGCTTTTATTACAAACTTAAACATGATTTATTACATTAAACTTCACTTGATACAACAAAGAAGATACAGAGTTTTAGTGTCTTTGGGGCTTAGGATCATTACATAAAAATTTAAAACATGAAATAAAACATCTTTATTGAAAAATTCCATTCCATGACCACTACATTCCCTCGTACTTAGCATTGCATGGGATAAGCTGAGGTCATGCATAAGAAAAGGGTGAGCTATAAAGCCCAGTAAGGGAGTACACATGGAATAAAATTAGGAGTACAATACATGTTAGACAATAGGTATATAAATAGAGCATAAAAGAAACATGAAAATAAAGTCATGATAAAGCATGATAATCATAACATGGAAATGTGGCAACAACACTTAACATGGAATTAGCATGATCCAAGGCTCATTGCACATGGAGCATGAGTAAATCCTCATTGCACATAAAGCACGAGTAAACCCTTGTTGCACTTGAATTATCATGATTCAACACTCATTGCACATGACGTATCATGATATTATACTTTACCCAATGCATTGGAGCGTTATAAGGGCGCACCCTTCTTAAACATTTCATTTCATGCATAAGTGTGCCACATGGATCATAAAACATGGATTCATAAAACATAATCATTTATTCCACGATAAAGGAATGTGGAATTCATACATGAAACTTTTTAATCAATAAGTAAAGGTGCATAAAGGTGGATACCCATGATGGAAAAATGGCATGGTATCCACTACATAATGGCATTGGCTTAGAAAATCGGTGCGATTTCGGCAGCGTAACGGCGTGACATAAGAATTCATAAAAAAATGTTTGATGAAAGAGAAAGGGTTTCCTCATCATATTTACATGTAATGGACAGTAAAGAGTTCATATAGATACATGTCCCAAAAATTGTAATGGAATTTAGATTCATGATACAAAATTATTGCTTGAATTTAAAAGAAGAGGGAGAAGTTCCTTTCGGAATTTCGGCATAGTAACGGGTGTACATGGGAGGCATTTAATGAGAGAGAAAGGGTTCTCCCATCATTAAAAAATAATAGGTCAGTATGGGGTAGGTGCGAAACCATACCCCAAAATTCATAATTGAAATTAAAAGGGCAATACAACTTAATGAAAATTGATAAAAAATGAGAAAGGAAGAAAAAACTCTTACTTGGAAGTGTGCTTCCAAATGATAAAGAGAGGCTTGTGAGAGGATTCTTGGGAGCTTGGGGCACCTTGGGAAGATTCTAGAGAGATTATAGCAGATGTTAAATGAACTCCAAGGGCTTTGAGTGAGGAGGAAGTGGGAGCTTGGGTGGGTTTCTTCCTTGGACTCAATCATCTGATCTAGAAACGCATGCTCATAAAGCAGTAATATCCATGATTGAGATGATGGAGCTAAAGGAGATTCATATTCCTCCTTACACTTGTAAAGAACTGGGGGTTGATTCTCTATATGGAGTGTGATTTCCCTCTCCTGACAATTTATGTTGGCTCTATATAAGGAAAGCCAATCCATGAAAAGAATTGCATCAAATTCCACCAGAGGGAGTATGACGAGGTTCTATGGGAAATTCAATCCACATACTATAACAGGGGAGGACTTATATTCATGGGATGCAATGATTGCCCCATTTCACGTACTCACCGACATCATTACTTCCATGATTTTTGGTGGTGCTGGGATTGTTCTACTAAACTTTCGAGATATAAAATAATGCGTAGAACCTGAATCAAAAATTATGTTCGCTATTCTTGAATGAATAACTAGCGTACCTGTCACCACTTTGTTTTCGGGGTTCACTTCAGCAGAAGTGATGGCATAAGGTCTTCCTTGCTACCTTGGAGGTTGTTGGTTGTCTCCGAAAACCCTTGGATTAGGGAACTGATTCGCAAAATGACCTGGTTCTTTGCATTTGTAGAATTGAACAACGTGTTGAGGTTCAAATGGAGTGTTCCTATCCTCTGTCGCAGTAGTGGGTCTTTCTTGCCGACATTTAACATCTAGGTGCCCTTCTCTTCCACACCTGAAGCATTTTCTTGTCCTCTTAACGCAATTTCCAGGGTGCTTATTTCCGCACTTTTGGCAAGTGGGGTGATGGATCTTCTTAGCACTGTTGGATTTATCCATCGGACCACCAGCATTTAAGTCCACCTTACGCTTCTTGTCCCCATGATACCCCTATGATTCCCCGATCTCCATTTCGACCTTGAGGGAACATCGGACAATTTCCTCATAGCTGTCGAAGTCACGGATCACTAATACTTTCTGCAAGCTAGGCTTCAACCCACCAAAGATGCGTTCAACCTTTCATTTGTGGGTAACGACAAAGACGGAAGCGTATTGTGCAAGCCTCGTGAAGTTTACCTCATACGCTTCAACGGATTCTTCATCTTTTTTCTTGAGGGAAAGGAAGTCTCTTTCCATCTTAAGCCGGAGGGTGCGTGGAAAATATTTATCAAAAAATATCTTCCGGAAATCCTTCCATTCCAATGCCTCGATCTCCTCCTCAGGCTTCATATTTTTGATCAACGTCCACCATTGATCAGCTTCACCCTCAATATGATAAGCCTCTAGGAGAACCTTCTCTTGTTCAGAACATTGGAGGATGGAGAATATCTTTTCAATGGAGTTGATCCATTGTTCAGCGATGGTGGGATCAGATGATCCACTAAAAGTAGAATTCCTTTGTCTCATGAAGCTCTCGATAGTGACTTGTTCTTTCTTAGGGGGGTTGAATGTTCCTCTTGACCCATGTTTCTATTCAAAACTTGAGTTAGCTGAGAGAGAAGCGTGGAAAAGTTCACGATTCCTTCTCCCATTGGATTGGGCATCTCATTAGTATAGTCATCACACTGATCTTCACAACAGTTGTTTGGCCAAGTCCTCCTATTACCGGCCATTGGCTAGAATAAAAGGAAAGTTAGGGGTAACACATAAAGGGTAATCCAAAGACAAAAGTTTATGACTTATAAATAAACTTTTATTTCCTTAACTCATGAGTCTATAGGATTCAATCTAGGCTTTTCATGATCTACTTTCTAGCATATATTCTTAGGGGCATTTTTTTAAATTCCCTTAATAAGGGTTCATACTAAGCTTGTGAATTTATCAAAACATATCCCCCGGGAGTGTAATAACCAAGAGTGCATCAAGGCCCGTTGTTGTGCACCAGTTCCCGTTCGACTCTATCTCAAAACAGTCTTTTCGGGTTTTACCCCTAGGATACATCTGTTCCAGAGCCGCCTCTACCTGCTCGTATCCAGACAGGGATGTATTTGTTTGATAAAACACTTACTCAGTACATACCAAAACATAGGGATGTTTTTATTATACTTAGTCTTGTATCTAAGGCTTTACTAGGGTTTCCTAATCCCAAAAATAACTAAACCTATCCTTTTATACCAACTATGACAACCCTGCTTTTATTACAAACTTAAACATGATTTATTACATTAAACTTCACTTGATACAACAAAGAAGATCGAGAGGTTTAGTGTCTTTGGGTATTAGGATCATTACATAAAAACTTAAAAAATGAAATACAACATCATTATTGAAAACTTTCTTTACATGACCACTACATTCCCTCGTACTTATCATTGCATGGGATAACCTGAGGACATGCATAAGAAAAGGGTGAGCTATAAATCCCAGTAAGGGAGTACACATGGAATAACATGAGGAGTACAATACATGTTATACAATAGGCATATCAATAGAGCATAAAATAAACTTGAACATAAAGGCATGATAAAGCATGATAATCATAACATGGAAATGTGGCAACAACACTTAACATGGAATTAGCATGAGCCAAGGCTCATTGCACATGGAGCATGAGTAAATCCTCATTGCACATAAAGCATGATTAAACCCTCGTTGCACTTGAATTATAATGATTCAACACTCATTTCACATGATGTATCATGATACTATACATTACCCAATGCATTGGAGTGCTATAAGGGCGCACCCTTCTTAAACATTTCATTTCATTCATAAGTGTGCCACATGGATCATAAAACATGGATTCATAAAACATAATAATTTATTCCACGATAAAGGAATGTGTAATTCATACATGAAACTTTGTAATCAATAAGTAAAGGTACATAAAGTTGGATACCCTTGATGGAGAAATTGGCATGGTATCCACTACATAATGGCATTGGCTTAGAAAATCGGTGTGATTTCGGCAGCGTAACGGCATGACATAAGAATTCATAAAAAAATGGTTGATGAGAGAGAAAGGGTTTCCTAATCATATTTACATGTAATGGATAGTAAGGAGTTCATATAGATACATGTCTCAACAAATGTAATGGAATTTAGATTCATGATACAAAATTATTTCTTGAATGTAAAAGAAGAGAGAGAAGTTCCTTTTTGGAATTTCGGCATAGTAACGGGTGTACATGGGAGGAATTTAATGAGAGATAAAGGGGTCTCAAATCATTCAAAAAATAATAGGGTAGTATGGGGTAGGTGAAAAACCATACCCCAACATTCATAATTGAAATTAAAAGGTAAATACAACTTAAGGAAAATTGACAAAAAATGAGAAAGGAAGAGAAAACCCTTACTTGGAAGTGTACTTCCAAAGGATAGAGAGAGGCTTGTGAGAGGCTTCTTGGGAGCTTGGGGAACCTTGGGTGGATTATAGAGAGATTAGGGCAGAGGTTTGATGAACTACAAGGGCTTTGAGTGATGAGGAAGTGGGAGCTTGGGTGGGTTTATATAGGAAATGTGAGGGAATTCTTTATTATTTAGGTTTGGGTCCCCTTACATTAAATTAATCCAAAACACAAACCATACCATGGTTTTTGCCCATGGTTTTTTGAAAAGGGAATAAGAAAACAATATTTTATAAGGAAAAAGTCCTAACTTCTTAAAATATTAGGGTTTCTTATGTGGAGGTGAGTCATACTCTCATGAAAATTAATTTAAAAAGGCAAGGTGTTGAATAAGTCTTGAGGGGTCCATTAATGCTTTGAAAAGTAAGTCAAACAAACCCAAAATCACATTATTTTAATAGTAAAACATATATTGGCCAAACATAAATATCATAGTATTTTATTACATCACTATTGGGTCATTATGATGTCATAAAACACGTTATATATTTAAACGGTATTTAATTTTTACCCAAAAATTTGACTGTCTCAGAAAATTATGAAAATTTCACCGTTCGATAATTTCGACATCTTGATTCTAGAAATAACATTTATTTTATCTAAATAATTTTCTAAATATGTTAATTTTCACTTTTAAAATAAAAACCGACATTTATTGAAAATTCACAGGTTTTGACAGAAATGGATTTCAAACCTTAATAAAAATTTTAATTGCATTCATAAAATTATAAGATCATTTATATTTAATAAAAATTAATTTATTAATAATATTATTATTTTATTAAAATATTATTTAATTCAAAATTCCCTTAATTTAATAAAATAGATTTCTTAATTAAATAATAACTAAAAACACCATTTGTACTTTAAAAACTATTTACAATGTATCAAAAATGACTAGAAATTATATTCATTATTATATAAAAAAATAATGTACATGAACATAGTACTACTTATTTGTTACATAACCCCTTAAAATAGCTGCATAAGACCTAAGGGTAAGGTATGTGATGGTGACAGACTCTTGGGGTGGCTCAGATAACATCACTCGAGTGGTAATTTAAATCAACTTCCACTTTTCCCGTAGACGGTCATGTTTGAGCTTGACATGATGAAGCTTAGCTTGGGCTTGGTCAAGGGTGAAGCCCAAATACTCCACCTCTTTTTCGAGCTCCGACAAATGGGCTTCATAAGGGGAAATTCTACTGGATGAGGCCATCTCTTGCTTTGTCTGAGTAAATTGGATTTGTTAAAGTCCTATATTTATACTAATCATGTGATCACTGTTCAACGGCTATATTAGAAATAGTCATAATTCTTAACATAAAACCAAAGATGTTGAAATTTTATATAGACATAAAGAGACATTTAATTAGATCAAGAGGGATTTCCATTAATGAAACTTTGGGTCGTTACAAAGTTCCACTACCTCATCTTTGAGAATTATTCTACATTGAATATTTATAAAATATGTCATTTAAAGCCTTGAATTAAACCCTAAATATCTTCATATTTATAAAATATACTACATTGAGAATAATAACATCTTTTCTTACATGAGTTTGTATTTTCTCTTCATGATGAAGTTATCATGTTAATCCAATGAATATATCATGCATCACTATTTAAAATATCTAAACTCATACACATATTTGAATTTACTACTGCAACTTCATTTTCATTTGGACAAAGTCAACTTCTTCGAATATCATCATTAATTTAAGGCACTTATTTCATGTATGTCATCAAATCAATATTGAATGCCTTGTCCCTTCAGAATTATCAAGGAAGATGGTCGGTTATATCAATTATCACTTTTCTTGAGAATGGTGACATACTCCATTGCAACATGAAAATACTTGGTTGGTCAAGGTTTAATATGAACATGTGTTCGTGATTAAACAGCTCTAATTAGTTGGATCAGATAGCTATGATATGTCAAAAAAATTTAACATGGAGGAAGAGTGTAGCGGATCTCATCGGTTGGATTAAATTTCTACTCTATTGAGAACTTCATTTTATTAAAAATAATTCCATTGAATACTTAATCCAATATAGGGGTTCAAAACTAGAAATAATCACACACTGACCACATGTTTCCATGACACCATGCATGGTGGCGCAACACCTTTTTATGAATGTGTGTGCATCTGCCTGCCCATGCAAGCACTCACCTTTATGCATCTTATAAGTACTATGAACTATCCCACTCACACTACTATCATATTTGGCTGACTAGGTAGATTGTATACCATGTGGTTGATCCCTAAGGTCTCACAAGATTTATTAGGTTAGTCCTTGGTTGGCCTATGGTTGGAAATTATTTTATATAAGTCTCCATCATAAAATAATTATAAATTTTATAAGAATATAATAGAATTCTAACCCTTGATCAAGTATTATTTATGTAAATAAATTTTACAAGGAATTATTTAAATTATTATATTTCTACAAACATTTTTGTAAACAATTTTTCATCCTTATTGAAACATATCATTGAACTTAATATCATTTCAACAATCACCACAATTAACAAGGATAATTTCTCGATCATGGAATCCAATGAAATTATATGAATTCATAACAATTTACCAAGAATCACCACTTCATATTTAAAATAAAAAACACATATTGAAACATTATTGACAAAAAATCAACATTCGGACCAATATTTTCCCTGCCATTTATAAATTTTTCAAGAAAATTTCTCATTTGACATATTAGTCTCATTATTCTTGTTTAAAAAAGAATCCTTATTTTCTTTTTCTATAGACAAATTAATTTTATCACTAGAATATATATCATGTAACCTTTTTAGTTTTTTATATTTCTCTTTAAATTAATTCATAGTATCTTCAATCATAGTATAAAACTCCTCCAATTCATCACTAGTCATTTTTAATTCAAGAGGGGTATCCTTATGTGAACTAGAAGCAGTTATATCATATGTGTTTTCTATAAAACACATATTTTTTCTTTCGTTATTGTCTTCCCTGCATGAATCAGATTCATTAGAACTATCCTTAGAGGTAGTTCAGGTTTCCTTCATATCTTTCCTAGGAATTTTTATACTATCATCATTTATCCTTTTATACACCAGTTTTAGACATCCATCTTTGATATTACCTTTTCCATTCCACTCAATATAATTCACCTCTCTAGGTTTTTTTCCTTATTCCAACACCCACCTTTGTCATGAATTCTTCTATAGTTTTATTTATTGAATAATTTCTTCTTCTTATAGAATTTATTAAATATCTTGGCTAAATTATTCATTTCCTCATCACTACCAAAAGTCAAATCATCCTCACTTGAACTATTTCCTTTGATTTCCTATTTTATATTTGACTCAGAAGATTTGAATGTGACTTATTTTTTTGGTTCATCAGCTTCATTATTCAATTTCAAATATTCCTCGTATATCATTATTTTTAAAATTAGATCCTTTACTATTTATTTTATTATATTTTCTGACTCTCAAATGGATTTAGTAGTTCTTATCCATCGATCGGGTAAGTATCATGGGTTTCTTATAACATGATCTTTATCTTAAGTTTTCTTTCCAAGAACATGCACCATATTGATGATTTCATTAAGCCTGAGATTAATTTCATAAATTGATTCATCAATATTCATTTTAAATTTATCATATTTAATAGTATAAGTATTTATATGCTTTTCTTTAACATTTGATGTTTCTTCATGAGACACAAAAAGAGTATCCCATATTTGATAAGTAGTATCACATGCATAAATATTATTAAACTTATCTTCACCCAACAAATAGTATAAATAATTTATAACTTTGTTTTTATATTTTGAAGAAGATTTTTTTGAATCACTCCATTCATGGTTAGAGGATTTTGGTTTCTCATATTTATCTTATATCAGAATCTAAATATCAAAACCCATTATATCAAGGTGTATTTCCATTTTTATTTTCCATTGATCATAGTACTTACCATTAAATTAAGGTTGTATATTGGTATTTATAACCATATTTAGTAGATTATTTCATGATAATAAAGAAACTAAATTAACAAAACAATGATCTTGTTGAGTGACTTAATCAAGTTCAGGAAATAAAAGAGAGATAGATTAAGAATTAACAACTCACTATAATAAAAAATAATGTTCCAAGTGAATTACTCAATATAAGGGTAAAATTTTTATTAAAAAGTTTATATTAAAAAATATTTTTTAAATTAAAATTTAAAACACCCAAAAAATTAAACATCCTTATTAACTAATAATGTAGGTATAAAAACATTCATGCTTTGAAATAATTCTTTAAAAGTCTGATAAAAACTCTATTAAACAGTTTAAAAGTAATTTACCTTTTTAAAATATTATACTCACACCAAAACAATTATTTCATTGTTATATGATAACCATTTAAATATTTTTCTAAAAAAATTATAATTCAAAATAGAAAAATGAAAAAATGAACACACAATAGAATTAAAATAATAGAATTAGTCACATGTCAAGACTTAGTCTACTACACTTGACATAATTCCACTTTTAAGTTGGTTAATTAAAATAATAACAGTGATATACAACTTTCATTGGGTATACAAATAAAACTACACACAAGGGACTCTAGGATAAAACTAGCCTCTACCACTATTATCTAATGGATTACAGATATTAAAGAAATTAGAATATATTGTCAGAGTACTATCCAATGTATTAAATAATATTATTTTAAAGTAAAAATAAGTAAATAAATAACAAATTGAATGTTAATAAAAACAAATAAGAGGAGATAAAGAATATGAAAATGTTGTGAATTTCTCTTACATAGACCGTGAATAATGATATTCTTCTTTTATTTGATTATCTTTAAATCATTCCTTGATTTTAATTTGATAGATCTTCACAAGGGTTTCACAAAGGATAAGTTTTTCATGAAAAAAAGTGTCCTGGAAAGATCAAAATATCATAGGACAGTACTCTTTCTTCTCAGTAGGTATTGCTTAAAACTTTTACACACACATCCACTATCACTACAACTACCCTTGTGCTCTTGAGGTTTCTATGGTTTATACTATGAAAAAAATCTAAATATCCATAACATGATATTAATAAAATCAATCCTCATACCGAGTAGTAAATCTGAAAAATGTTGACTTGGTCTTCAATGCTCCAAAGTAGTCATTTAAGAGTAATCATTCTTAAATCCTTATAAATAACAACTCACTAACATTTATTAAATTTCATAATCTAGATGTTGGAATTTAATTTAAATTAAATTCTATTCAGGTTACCTATTAGGACACATATGCATGGAAATATATTTCTCTATGGAATAGGATATTTGGTATGATCTCATAGTTTCCATCTCATGATCTCAATTTTCAGAGAACAGTTACAAAAACCATCCCACAATTGTATATATTCATAGTTTCACATATTCCATCATGGTAAAAGATATTTATTCATGGTAGTAGATCTTACTTAATGATCGAACTTCCTCTATAAAGTCACATTGAATAATTGATGATCACGTAACTCTATTCACGGCTGCATAATTCTTTTGACGGGCATGAATCTTCTTCATACGGTCGCATGAGTAAACACACGATCAAAAAAATTTCCTTCATGTTTGTAGAACCCGATGAACAATTGAAAAGTTTTCCTTTTCAATAGTAGAATCTGATGAATTTTGGTATGACTATCATGGTAGTAGGTACATCTCATAGTAGTGTCTTATACTTAGAGAAATTTATATAAAATACTGAATTATAAAGTTATATCATATAACATGTAAATAGTTAGTAATAAAGTAAGCATGATTTTTTAGCTTTAAAACAAGTAATTATTGTACTGATCCAAAAATATTGTGATGCATTAAAATTTTGGATTAGATAAATTATGTTATAGGATGGTTGAGTAGTCACTTATAGACCTTGAAAGCTAAGGCCATGTGAGTGGAACTACACAATACCTAATATAGATATGGAATAAGTGGTGCACATACTGACATTTCATTCTAACTACCTATTGGATGAGAGGTTCTTGGTGTATACAGACCATAAGGTTCTAAATTATATATTCTCCTCCCATGACATGGACCTTAAATAGAGAATTTCGGTCAAGTATCTTAAATCCTTTAAATTAAAAAAAATTATTCCCTTATGAAGGGAACATTATATCTAATTCACTGAGTATAAATAAACGAGATCAAGTGGTGTGTTAAGATACGAGCAGGTGGAAACTGGTGAAAATATTCACTGAGATGAAACTCAATATTCAAGATTATCAAGTAAAAGATATTATAACTCACTTGAGAATTACCTCTTCAATACTAGATAGTGTGAATAAGAGTCAAAATTATAATTAATATTGTATAGGGATGAGGGAAAATATATATAGTGGGGATTTACCACCTAATTTTTCCTTAGATTCTGATGAAATTCATTTTATAAGAGGCCATGTGGTAGTCCCTATATGCATGCACAGTGAGATGATGAAAGATTCACATTCCTCAAGATGGTTTTTTCACATTAGGCTTACCAAGATATATCACAATATCCGTATATAGTATCATTAGACCAGGATGAAGAATGAAATCATAGGGTTTGTTGCATGATATATCAATTATCGGTAAGTGAAATCCAAACAATAGTGACCCATAAGTATACTTCGTCCATTACCTATTACTGAGTGGGAGTGGGATGATTTGATGATTGAATTTATAATGATATTAATAAGGAAACATTGAGAAGGTGATGTGGTATGGGTTATTATATACTAGTTAAAAAAGGTAACAAATTTATTATTTATCAATGAGACACTATTTATTAATGACTTGGGTCAGATGTATATATGACTAATAGGACACTACATGGTATTCCTAGGAGTATTTTATCATATCAATATGTCTTATTCAAGTCAAAATTATAGAAAAAAAATTCAAAAAGCATTTAATACCCAGAAACATTTTAGAATGGCATGGCATCCCAAGATGGATTGGTAATCTGAGTGTGCCATACAAGTGTTCGAGGACATGATTTGGGTATGTTTCCTTTATTTTGGAATATTTTTTATGATTTATCTAATGATAATGAATATCACCTATAATAAAATTTATCTATCATTTATTCAGATGAAATACTTTGAGGCCTTGTATGGATGGTCATGTTGATCACCTATATGCTTGCTAGAGGAAATAGAGTCTTCTATCATCAGGAAAAGTCTTATACAAAAGACATAAAAGTATATTCAGTTGATTAGAAAGATTTTATTGGACTATTATATTAGTTAGTGGATATGTGTTGATCAGAGATAAAATCCTCTAGAATTTCATGTGGGAAACCAGGTACTCATATGAGTGTCACCTCAGTTGGGTCACTGGTGGATTCAGTGGTAGGGAAAACTGATACCTATGTTTTTGAAGCCATTAAACATTTTTAATAGAATCAATGAAATGGAATACCATTTAGTGTTACCTATAAAATAAAATATTATTCATGATGTATTCCATATATCTCAAATTTGTAGATACCATCTCATTCCATTTCACATGATTAACATCGATTAGATTGAGATGGAATGAGATGTGTTGTTTAAGGAATAAATAGTTTGTATAGTGGTCTAAATAATGAAATATGTTACCTATGGTATATGTGAAGTGTTAGTATAGGTGTATCTAGGAAAATACATGAGAGTGAGAGGCTAATATGTGAGTGTATTGGATGAATCTTTTCGCTAGTGAGTCCAAGTGATGCATCACAAGGATGACCTACCATATAGTGAGGTGGTTGTAACACCCTATATATTATAAGGTGTGATTATGTTTAAATTTTTATCAAACCATGTTTATTTTTATTTTCTGGGTAGTTAGATGAGTTGTAATAGGCTGAGGTTTAGTTTTTATTAATTTGGTCGTAGTACGGGACATTCTTCATTTTTTATAAATGGAACCAGTTATCCAATATCGGTTTACTAGGTACCCAATGGAACTAGAATAATGGGGGTATCTCTTAAGGGGGATACCAAGTAACTAGTGACCCTAGAGTGGGTACCTACTGGGGAATTCAGTAAAAAAATGACCCGATTATAGGGGTTTATTTTTTTGTTTAGAAGGGGTTATAACCCCTTCTAAGCACATTAGTAGCGGTTATGAGGAACCGCCGCTAATGTGCTTGCCTACTATTATTAGAGGCTGTTTTGAGGAATCGATGGTAAAGTATTAAATAATTTAGTGTAGGTTAAATTATAGGTGGTTAAAACCCCTCTCTAATTGCACCATATAATCATAGTTTGGAGAGATTTAACCCCCCCCCCCTAAATGATTGATCAAATTAGTGGTGGTTTCCAACCACTACTAGTTGAATTGCACGAGCAATATTAGAGGGGGTTTAAACCCCCTCTAAATAAACCATATTAGAGGAAGTTTCAAGAAACACCTCTAAATAATTTATTTGGTTTTTAAATCCTTCCTTGTTGCCACCCCCTCCAATCTCCATTTCAAAACACCAATGCATCCCCCTCCCTTTCACGACACACCCAACCCCCCTCCCATTCCAATCACATGTACGGCTCCTCTCTTGTTCCAATCCCACTCTAGTTTTAGTACCCATCACCTGCATCCCTCCCCTCTCGTTCCACTTCAACTGCATAGGCCACGCCACCCCTCCAATTCACGCCAGTTGCCACAAGGTTTTAAAATTTAACCCTAGTGAGTTTCGAGATCCAGACATCCGGTATATAGTCGTAGCACGTATACCACTATGGCATTCAAATTTTTCTAATATATTTACAAATTATTGTATTTATATATATATATATTACTTAACTAATTAAAATAAATATTATTTCAATATATATTTAAATACATATATAATTATATAAATTAATATATACATTTTTATATTATATATTTATGTATTTATATTATAATACATAAATATATATTGTATATTTGTATTTATATATATTTGAGTATATATTTTATAATTCTATTTTTTATGTACGTACACATATATTTATATATTTACGAATATATTTATGTAAATTTTTTATATACTTAAATACATATTTATATATTATGTACATGTTTATTTATATAATATTTGTATAAGTATTTATTTAATATATTTATATAATTTATTTAAAAATATATTTATATAATGTATTTCAATTCATATATTTATTATTATGTAAATTAATATATATTTATTTGTATAAATTGTATTGTATTATATATAATTAATAATATATGAAATACATATATATGAAATACAATTTATACCAATATTTATATTATATATAATTAATATTATATAAAATACAATTTATAAAAATATTATATATGAAATAAAATTTATACAAATATTTTTATAATGTTATATGTAATAAAATTTATACAAATATATAATTAATATTATATGAATTAAAATTTATAAAAATATTCATATAATGTATTTTGATACATATATTTATTATTATGCGCATTAATATATATTTATTTCAATAAATATAATTATATAATATTATGTACATTTATATATATGTATTTCAATAAATATAGTTGTATAATATTGTGTACATTAATATATATTTATTTATATAAATTTTATATCATATAATACTAATTCTATATAATATAAAATCAAAAACATGTTATTTAAAAATATATTTATTATTATAATAATATAAATTATAAAAATTACAAGCTTGGGTTTTTATATGATTTATTTTTTAAATAAATTATATTTATGTATATATTTATATAATATGTTTATTCTTTTATGTTATGTATAATTAATATTATATGAAATACAATTTCCACAAAAAAATATATATAAATGTACAAAAAAAATTATATATTTATATTTATGTATAGATATAAATACAATTAAATACAATCATATAATTAGAAATATATAATATAATTAAATGATATATATATATACTAAATTAATTTATAATTAATATGGTATACTGAAATATATATAACATAATTATATAATAAATATAAATTTATATATAATAAAATATTTTTAGTCTAATATATATAATATAAATATATCATACATATATATATGTATATTTATATTTAATTTTGTCTATATTATATTTATTTGTATACATAATATAATATAAATGTATTTATACACAAATATACAATAAAAATGTATTTAATATAATATATGTAAAATATAAATCATAATATAAATGTATAGTATTTATAAAACCATATATAAATTTTATATGTTTAAATAAATATATTTATAATTACATTTCTAGTATGTATGCCAATATATATATATATATATATTTTATATGTATAAGTATTTATTTAAAGTATTTATAGAATGTATTTATATATATGTATGTGTGTGTGTTTATAATTCATTTAAATACATTTATATAATGTTTTTATGTAATATATTTATATATATGTACACACACAATCACACCAACACATACATATTATAAAATTTCAATTTATATGAGATTTATTTTAAAAAAATAACTAAAAACTAAGAGGGGATTAAAAAACCCCCTCTAATCAAAGGGATTAGTGGTGGTTCACGAACCCCCTCTAATTTCATGAATTACTACGGGTTCAAAACCCCCTCTAATTTCATAAATTATAGGGTTTCACAAACCTCTCTAATTTCTTAAATTAGAAGGTGTTCAAACCCCCCTCTAATCTAAGGGATTAATGGGAGTTAATTTTTTTAAAGAAGGTAGTGCCTTGGTAAGTTTAATGGGAGTTCATGAACCCCCTCTAATTTAAGAGATTAGAGGTGGTTGTGAACCCCCACTATTTCCTTTAAAAAACAATTTCCATGATATATATATAGCCTCTAATTTATATTCAAATAAATATTATATATATATATATATATCACCTATAAAATCCAACCGAACATATAGGGCCACTAATTATTAAATTTTTGGTGGTTTTAAAACAACTGCCTCTAAAATCCAACCAAATATTATAATGAAAAAATGATAAAAAAAATAGATAGGGTTTTTCATAACCTCCTCTAAAAAACTACTACTAATCTACTGTTTTTTTTGTAGTGATTGAGTTTCCAATAATAGAAGATAGGGTACCCGATGGGTGTTTGGGTAGTTTTCTAAAAAAATTAATTTTAATTTATTGATGTGAAATGTTTTTAAAATAAGAACACCCCTCAATTTTCCCTAGATTTTCCTGACCCTACCTCTTCTATCTCTATATGTCTCCCTCTATAAAGTACGTTCTCCACCATTTGAGCTCAATTCATTATGTTGTCATTCCCTAAGGATTTCTATGGGAAATTCTGTTAATTATCTCCCCAATTTTCATTATTTATCTCTTAGTTTCATTGCTTATCATTGGTTATTCCCTAATTTATGGGTTATTGATAGGTTTTACTATTTCATATTTCTAAGGATGAATTATTTTATGATGTTTAAGGGGAATATTTCTATAAATTATAGGTAGGTATTATCTAATCTTTCGTGTTGGTTTATATGATTTATGTATGTGTCATGTGATATGTGGGAAACTCCAACCTTGTAAATATGACCAAAAATATATTTAGGATTGTTTTTTGGATTCTTATAAGTTGATAAAGAATAATTAAGGGCTGAAAGTTTCCCTATATGAGTTTTTCCTTAGTATAATGGTTGTTCATGGCCATGTTCCTCATCATAAAAGTTATAGAAATTTTAATTAGAACCCAAAAGGGTGTATATAACATATAAATGTAACCTTATGATCCTTATGAGGTTTTACAGACTATTCCTTGATAGAGGGAATCCAATGAGTGGTTTAGGCTAGTAATGAACAAGATCATCATAGAATTTTGGAAAAATTATGATATGTCATTCACTAATATGGTTTGATTAATGATTTATCGTTTACTTATTTTTATATTGATGGTGATAAGTTGTTATCTTTGAATGATATCAAGGTGGTATTCATCCACCAGGGGGATTTTTATCATTGATGCATCATTAAATAAATGTTATATGATTATGATATTTTTTACACTCTTGGGGGTAATGTGTTATTATTGAATCATACACCCTTAGAGGGGATGTGATGTTATGGTGTTATGTCATCCACGTAGAAGAGTTGTGACAGTGATACATCATCCACTGATAGGAGGTGTGATAGTGATTTTTTTTACAACTATATAAGGTGGAATAGTATTATGTCGTTCACCTAGAGGAGCCTTAATTGTGATATATCATTCACCATGGGTCTACATGGTGATGATGTTTTGATCACCTATATGATCTATGGAAGTGATATATCATTCACTTGAAGGACATGGGATGGATTTTTTTTCACTCACTAAATTAGGTTTTTTGTGGTGCATTGATCTTCATGGGGTTATAGGCTTGTTTATAACATGTTTTCCCTAATTATTAGATAACAGGTAATGGATCATTTTCTATCATGATGTGTGTAGACTATGATTGTATCATCTAATTTTAATATCAGTTGAATTAGGTAAGCCTACACATGGTTTATCTATCAAGCACTCTATGATGTAATGGGTTTATTATACTATTTTTTAAATTTTAATTTTATATCAATAATACCTGGGTATTTTCTAGATATCTTTAGGGACATTTTTGTTGGTCGTCTACCGAGTTATACCCACACCCTACATAGGAATATCAATTATCTTATATACTTCATGAATCATTATACAAGTAATAGAAAGAGGATATATTATATGGTTGAATTAGATTTTTATAGTCATATTAAGACACATGGTTAGACTAAGACTTAAATTATGTTCCTAGTGTTGTGTCTCCATAATTTTTTTATTTTGGACCATGTTTTTATATGATCATCCCATCAGAGATCCTACTTTTTTTTATCAAGTGACATTAAATTCTGGTATATTTTTTATATCATGGTTTCCTTATTTATCTATTGTTGGATTATAGATATAATTTCCAAATTATTTCATTTTATTTTTATGAGTACTTGTTGATATTATTTTTACTTTTATAGATGGTTATCTGATCCAGAGGGTATAGTCACTCCACCAGTTATATGTTATCCCTCACTAATAGTTGGTGGCCTCTAGAATTCAGGGAAGTGTGTATGAGGTCACATGGAGCCACCCAACTCAGAACCATTTGGTCTGGCTAAGTAGGGTATGTTACATGGTGTATTCTCACTATTTCATGGGGGATTTTGTAAAGACCTGTAAATTTCAAGGAAATTTTTTTCTTAATTTCTTTGGGATTTTACATGTACGTAGTTTCTGAAGGCACCTGATTCTGAGGCCCGGTGTGCCCAGAATCAATTTCTGAAGTTTAGCTCGGGTACGTTCAGTGAACGAACGAGCGGGTTTTTCTAACTTTTGAACCGGTGCTCGGAATCAAAATCCAAGGGCACTGATTAAACCACAGTACTGGTAATTCCATAAGAAGACCTTTACTAGAGTTTTGTTTTCTCGGAAAGAGTTGTTTAATTTTTGTGGTTTAAGTATAAGGATAAATAAAATTGTGTTACAATTTTATTTCACTTATAACTGGTTAAACCCCATGTGTGGGAGTTGAGGTGGGACCCACTAAAATCCTAACTTCTATTGATAGGATATTAGTGAGGTAGGGCCCACACAAGCCCCACACCTTCAAATTCCCCTAACTCCTCTTCCACATTTATGATGCAAACTTAACATTCCATTAATTTTGACAAGACAATGATTAATTAGTGAATTCAACTTTTGAATTTTAAAAATGTTGGCAAAAGTAATAAAATATGACAAAGGCCTTATTTTATTTTGGTTGCTTCGTTGTGTTGAGAGAGGGAGAGTTCTACACTTTGAAGAACTCCATCTTCCTCCTTGAATAATTCGAAGAACGCCGGCATGCCGTACTATCTTCTTCCCACGTCAAAGAAAGGGAGACACCGCTTCCTCCTCAGACGATCTCCATCAATGTATACGGAGCCTCACCCCGCGACGCCGTTTTCTGCGATGCTAGATTTCGCAAACTTCTTCGAGGTAGGGATTGTTTCGTCATTCAAGTATTATTTTTGACGTTCGTCATTATTATTTGGCCACCTGTTATCAATTTAATGGGAGGAGGTCGGACCGCACAAACACGGCCGATCCTCCTCCCCCTTTTTGTTGATCACCGTCGTGGTTTGGAACGGAGGCGGCACGGTGCAACGGTACCGCGTAGGAATGAGGAAAACCACGACAAAAGAGCATGGCACCGTCGCGCTGCGCTGGTGAAGCCGAAGGAAGCTGCGGCCGGAGTCGGGCCGCGGCTGGAGTCGGGCCGGGGCGGAGGGGTGTTGCGCCGTCGCGCCGCGCCGGTCAAACAAGGGCCGTGGCCTAAGGCCGCGGCGGTGCAGAGGAGGGCGGCCGGATCCGCAGGCTTCCGGCAATTCAGAAGGTGGGACCCGTGGAGGTCCCGTGGCGGCACACCGGACGGCCATCATGGTCGGCCGTTAAGGAATTTCGGGGGTTGTAACCCCCGGCAGCAGACAGGGGCGGGCCCCTCTACGTGGGGGTCGCCATTTCAAAACAGGGGGGCAGTGCCCCCCCCCCCCCCCCTTCCATGTCCACTCAGTGTGCGGGCGCCCGCTCAGGGCCAGACCAACCGCGCCGGGCCGGGCCGCCCGCGCCGAACCGGGCCACCCGCACCGGGCTGGGCCGTCCGCGCCGGGCCGGACCCCCACGCCGGGCCGGGCCTCACCTGCTAGCCCGGACCGTGCCAGCCGGGACGGGCCGCGCCAGCCGGGCTGGGCTGCTCCCAACCGGGCCGGACCCGGACCCAGGTCAGGTCGACCCATTTCGGGCCGACCCAGGGGTATTGGGCTGGGTCGGACCGGCCCCAAACCCCATGTTCCGGAAAGATCCGTTCAAACGCTCATAACTTGGTCTAAGGACCTCCGAACGATGCACCGTTAGTCGCGTAGAAATCCTTGGATCGAGACGGTCATTTTGGTATATTACACTTAGGGTTTTGGAGAACTTTGGGTATGGCAGGGTTGGTTCAAACACAAAACCAACCGGGCCCTCGGAGCGGAAACGCTTATAACTTGAGCTCCGAACGTCCGATTGATGTGTCGTTGACTTTGTTGGATTCCTCTTAGAGACACGGTTCTTTTGGATTACTCTTCTCGAGTTTTGGACATAGTTGGAGTATGTTCGGGTTGGTTTTAGCTTAAAAACCAACCGGGCCCTTGGGACGAAAAAGCCACTAACTCTTAGACCGTGCGTCCGATTGACGTGCCGTCTTTCGCATCGAGTTCCTATTGACGAGATGGAACTTTGGGATACATCAACTTTAGAATTTGTGTCAGTTGATGTATCTACCCCCCCTTTGCTCATGGAGCAGACCCTTCCGGAATCAAGCTTGTTGTGTGTGAGAACCCTAGAGCTGGCTGCGACTGTGACGACGATGACGACTGTACTGGAATCCTCTGTGGGTTCGGCAGCGACGACGACCGTACATGAATCCTCTATGGGTTCGACGGTGATGACTACTATTCTTGTATCCTATGTGGGTCTTCCAGTGCTTGACTACTCTTCTCGTATCCTATGTGGGTCCGACAGTATTTTGACTCTATACTTGTATCCTATGTGGGTCCGACAGAGTAGCTGGTTTTGTATCCTATTTGGGTCCGAAAGATTAGTTGTTCTTGTATCCTATGTGGGTATGATAGCTTAGATGAGTCAGTGGCTACATCTGATCATCTCTATCGTCTTAAAAAAAAGTATATCTGTGTGAGTGGAGTATTGACTTTCAATCACTATCTTTGATATGACTGTTTTTATATCCTGTGTGGATTGGGTTGTGTTATCCTGTGTGGATTGAATTGTGATTTCTTGTGTGGACTAGATCGAACTTGGGCTCGGATGTTGGAGCCAAACTGGAATTTATGACTTAGGTATATGTACGGGAATATACCTAAGTAGAGTTGGTTGTTACTTCTTGATTGTATCATTCCTTTGTGCTTTATCCTTCGTGGATTCTGGGAGACCTTTGGGGTCTCGGGGTCCCTACTTAGTAGCGTATACTCACCCCTGCACAGGCTATTCCCGCACTATGTTGTGTTGGATGCAGACGACGGTCAGCGCTAACCGAGGTAGGAGCTCGTGGTGATGGACGGTACCTGGAGGTGGATCACTGGATGAGACATACACGGAGCGGACGGCTGGAGCTGAGGAGTAGAGGAAACTATCTGTACCCACCCTTCATGTGGGATTTCCAGAGGACGGCTCGGTGTTGCTGCTATACTTTTCTGCTGTTATACTCTCTTTTTAGTTGGGTTTGTATTCTGGCCCATTTACTTTCCAGCAATTACTTTTGTACTCATTTTACTTAGTGTTTACTCATCTTGTGTACTCTGTGGTGTTTGTTTACTTTATAAAGTAAATGCCTTCCCTTTTAATTGGGATTTACGCCTTTGGTTCTAGTCACCAGCCCCTGGCCTATGGAAGGCGGGCTTGGGGTAGTCACGACACGGGCCCTGAGGACGGGTCGTGACAAATTGGTATCAGATGAGTTCGGTTCTATCGTAGAACTTAGGACTCTGATCTTTATTCTATGTGAAGCAATAGTTTTAAGGGTACTGAGTGTGGTTATCAGTCCAGGGACTCCATTGTTGGTGCGGCGGCCGACGTATCCATACACCAGGACCCTGACTTCTGATTCCCGACTCAATGCACGAAAACATTGATTGCATGTGTGTTTCAAAGTTTTATTTGTAATTTGTGGCAGCTCACCAAGTATACTATATTAACCGTGGCACACCTGTTTCTTTTTAGGATGGCCCCACGAAGGCAGCCAACTAGGGTTCCGAGTGTTGTACGAGACGACAGCCCACCAAGCGACGAGGCCTCGGTGCAGGGCCCTATTACAGCAGAGGCACTGGCGGTACCTCTACCCACCGAGCCACCAATGCCACCAACCCCAGTAGATGAGAGTGCACATCACCTTAGTGCATTGCACAAGTTTCAGCATCAGAGACCGCCCAGGTTCTGTAGGGAGACAGACCCTCAGGCAGCCGAGGATTGGCTGGAGGCTATTGTATGAGTTTTTAGGTTAGTGGGGACACCATCAAACCTCATGGTGATCCTTATAGCGAGTCTCTTGCACGCGGCAGCAGGTAGATAGTGGAGCCTGATGCTCTAGGTGCACGGCGAGGCATCTCTCCTTTGGTCGGACTTCGAGAGCCTCTTCTGCTCGGAGTTCGTTCCAGCCACCCTCTGTGCGGTGCACATTTAGGAGTTATTGTAGCTGCGGCAGGGCAGCATGACGGAATCCCAGTACTCTGTGAGATTTATCGATCTCTTACGCTATTCCATGGACATGGTATTGGACCCATTCTTCCGAGCCTGGACCTTTGAGCAGGGACTGAGGCATGGGATCAAGGCATCAATGATCTCCCTCAGAAATCCGACACAGGCATGAGTATTGGAGCGGGCCCTTCTCGTAGAGAGCTTTCTTGCAAAGCCTACACCAGCAGTGAGACCTACCGCAGGGCGGCATGTAGCTGAGTCTTCTACAACTGGCAGTCGATGGATGTCACAGGGGTCCAAGCGGACCAGAAAATCAGGCAGACGACCTCAAGATACTGGCTCAGAGGTGTGGGGCACACGGCGTAGAGCCATCCTTACGAGGAGCAGACAGTACTATGCATGCGGCGGGCAGGTCCACATGGTTCGTGACTGCCCGAACCGCCATGCAGAGGAGCAGAAGATGGTTGAGGGACCACCCAGGTAGAGGCAGAGGTTTGACTGAGGAAGTCCACAGGGAGAAGGCGGACGAGGTAGAGGAGTTGGTCGAGCAGCAGGTGGTGGGCGATGCTTTGAGGCTCTACCACCACCACCACCAAGAGGTCCACCCCAACCACAGGGAGCTGACGGACAGAGGCAGGCTCAGCTTTAGGCAGCGGAGGCCTACAACCACGGCGCACCAGAGATGATTCGAGGTACTATCTATGTCTACTCCACCCTTGATGCAGTTCTTATAAACACAGGAGCGAGTCATTCTTTCATTGCCACTGCCCTTGTTCAGAGCTCAGAGATTCCGACGGAGCCGTTCGCTCGATCCTGACGGCTAGAGACTCCTACGAGAGTAGACTTGATGATTACGCACTGGTGTCGGCAGTGTGAGATTACTCTAGGAGGTGAGATCTTCAGCTGGGATCTTCTTTTAGAAGTGTCAAGGCCTTACGATGTCATCTTGGGAATGGATTGGTTATCTACAGTTCATGCTTAGATAGACTGTATTAGGCGCAAGGTGCGGTGTGTCAGCAACAATTGGAGTAGTTTCACCTTCACCGGCGAGAAGGGGGCCTTTGCAGCGCATGATGGAATCACGTAGAGGAGATGACAGCCAATCACTCATCAGTTGGATAGCCTCATCCTAGGAGAAATTGACGTGCAGAGTCCGAGTTTTCCTGTCGTGGTGGATCAGTATGCAGACGTTTTTCCTGACGATGTTCTAGGACTACCTTCTCACAGAGAGGTAGACTTCTATATTGACCTGTACCCTGGGACAGCACTGAAATCTACTCTAGCATATTGGATGTCTCTCACTGAGCTTCGAGAGTTACGGGTACAGCTGGAGGACTTGTAGGGCAAGGGATTCATTTGACCCAGTGTTTCACCCTGGGCTTCCCCGATATTGTTCGCCAAGAAGGCGGACAGGAGCTTGTGAATGTGTGTCGATTACCATCGCTTGAACCAGGTGACCGTGAAGAACATGTATCCACTTCCAATGATTGAAGACCTCTTCGATCAGCTCAAGGGAGCACGGTGGTTCTCGAAGATTGGCCTCAGGTCAGGCTATCATCAGCTCAGAGTTTGAGACGAGGATGTGCAGAAGACGGCTTTCAGATGTCGGTATGGCCACTATGAGTTCTTGGTTATGCCTTTCGGCGTAACCAATACTCCAGTAGTGTTCATGAGTCTCATGAATAGGATCTTCCAGCCTTACCTCGATCGATTTGTTATAGTCTTCATCGACAACATATTGATTTACTCGACTACTGAGGAGGAGCCCGCCTACCACTTGCGGGTTGTACTGGACACACTCCGAGAGAACCAGCTTTATGGTAAGCTCTCGAAGTTTCAGTTCTGGATACGTAAGGTCCACTTCTTGGGACATGTCATCTCTAAGGCGGGATTTGCGGTGGATCCTGCGAAGATCGAGGTAGTGCTAGCTTGGGAGCCACCCAGGAGCGTGGCGGAGGTGCGAAGTTTCCTAGGTTTGGCTGGGTACTACCAGAGATTTTTTCAAGACTTCTCTAGAGTTTCAGCACCACTTTTAGCTTTGACGAAGAAGGGGAGACCCTTCGTGTGGTCAGATAGATGTCAACAGAGCTTCTAGGAGCTGAGATAGAGATTGACCAGCGCACCTATCTTGAGGCTACCGGAGGAGGGATTAGGGTACGTAGTCTACTGCAATGCATTAGGGACTAAACTCGGGCGTGTCTTGATGCAGGAGAGGGAATTGATCGCCTATGTATCATGACATTTGAGGCAGTATAAGCAAAACTACGCTACACATGACCTGGAGTTAGCAGTAGTGGTCTCAGCCTTGAAGATGTGGCAGCACTATCTAATGGGCGAGTGCTTTATAGTCTATTCTGACCACCAGAGTCTCAGGTACATCTTCTCACAGAAGGACCTGAACCTGAGACAGCGGCGATGGCTCGAGTTCCTCCCGGACTATGACTTTGATATAGTCTATACTCTTGGAAAGGGGAATGTAGTAGTCGATGCTCTCAGTAGGAGGATGGGCATTCAGCTACTTGGAGAGGCGACATAGTAGATCGCCCATTTGTAGATATCCTTCATGGATAGAGATGGAGCAGCCTTTCTTCAGTCGCTCACAGTCACTCCACCACTTCTTCAGCGGGTCAGAGAGGCACAGCGTGGGGACATTGACTGTGAGATGCGGCGTGCATAGATATCCTCAGGACAGGCACCTAATGGATTCTCTATAGGAGTAGAGCACATCATCCTTTTTAGAGGATGTACCATGGTACCAGCTACATTACAGAAGGATGTGCTAAGAGAGTTTCACACTTCCCCATTAGCGGTACATCCAGGAGTAGCAAAGATTTACCAGGATCTCAGACGACAGCACTGGTGTCCGGGTATGAAGAAGGTTGTGGCAGAGTTCGTTTCTCGATGCCTCACCTTCCAGCAGGTGAAGGCAGAGCACCAGGTACCATCAGGCTTGGTATAGCCCTTGGAGGTCACAGAGTGGAAGTGGGACGGGATATCTATGGATTTCGTTAATGGACTTCCACGTAATTCCAAAGGACACGACTCCATTTGGGTGATCATCGACCGACTCCCCAAGTCGGCCCACTTCTTACCCATCAGAGAGCAGGGCTCAGTAGAGAGATTGGGACGCCTCTACCTTCAGAATATCATATGGCTTCATGGTGTGCCATCATCTATTATCTCCGATCATGACACTCACTTTACTTCCCGGATTTGGAAGGGGTTGCAGGAGGCATTTGGGATGCAGCTACGCCTGAGCACCACCTTTCACCCTCATATGGATGGTCAGACTGAGTGGATCATTCAAACTCTCGATGACATTCTTTGTGAATGTGTCCTTGACTTTGGTCGTAGCTGAGAGGATCACCTACCCTTGGTGGAGTTTGCATAAAACAACAGCTAACACTCCACCATCGGGATGGCACCATACGAGGCATTGTACGACAGAACTTGTAGATCACCTCTCTGCTGGACAGACCCTAGCGAGTCAGCACTTGTGGGACCAGAGATGGTCCAGGCCACGACAGAGAAGGTCCAAGTCATCCAAGAGCGGATGAGGACAGCTCAGAGCCTATAGAAGTCTTATGCTGATAGGAGGCGGAGACCACTAGAGTTCGAGGATTGAGACCATGTTTTCTTATGGGTCTCACCTCAACATGGATTACAGAGATTTGGCCGGGGCGGTAAGCTATCTCCACGCATCATCGGACCATTCCAGGTTCTCAGCAGGATAGCTGAGGTGGCTTATCACCTGGCTCTACCACCTCAGTTGCACCGGGTGCATGACATCTTCCACGTATCTCATCTGAGGAGATACGTGCATGACCCGACGCATATCATCGACCATGGGGAGCTAGACATTGATGATGGGGTGACTTTTGTGGAGGTTCAGGTGGAGATCATAGATAGATAAGAGTAGATCCTACGTGGGTTGTTGATTCCTCTAGTTCACATCAGGTGGTGGCATGGGAACCTCTAGGAGAGCACATGGGAGAAGGAGGCTCAGATGCATGCTCAATACCCTCATTTGTTTCCCTAGTTTGTGATGTATCTTTACGGGGACGTAAATCCCTGAGGTGGGAGTAATGTAAAGACCCGTAAATTTCAAGGAAATTTTTTTCCAAATTTCTTTGTAATTTTACGAGTACGCAGCTTCTGACAGCAGCTGATTCTGAGGCCCGGTGTGCCCGGAATCAATTCCCGAAGTTTATCTATGGTACGTTCAGTGAACGAACGAGCGGGTTTTTCTAACTTTTGAACCGGTGCTCGGAATCAAAATCTGAGGGCACCGATGAAACAGCAGCGTCGATAATTCCTTAAGAAGACCATTACTGGAGTTGTGTTTTCTCAGAAAGATTTTAATTTTTGTGGTTTAAGTATAAGGAGAAATGAAATTGTGTTACAATTTCATTTCACTTATTAGTGGTTAAACCCCATATGTGGGAGTTGAGGTGGGACCCACTAAAATCCTAACTCTTCTTGATAGGATATTAGTGATGTGGGGCCCACACGAGCCCCACACCTTCAAATTCCTCAAACTCCTCTTCCACATTTATGATGCCAACTTAACACTCCATTAATTCTGAGAACCTAATGATTAATTAGTGAATTCAACTTTTGAATTTTAAAAATGTTGGCAAAAGTAATAAAATAAGAAAAAGGTCTTATTTTATTTTGGTTGCTTCGTTGTATTGAGAGAGGGAGAGTTCTACACTTTGAAGAACTTCATCTTCCTCCTTGAAGAACGCGAAGAACGTCGGCACGCCGTTCCATCTTCTTCCCACGTCAAAGAAAGGGAGACATCGCTTCCTCCTCAGACGATCTCCATCAACGTATACGGAGCCTCACCCCGCGATGCCATTTTCCGCGATGCTAGCTTCCGCAAACTTCTTTGAGGTAGGGATTGTTTCATCGTTCAAGTATTATTTTTGACATTCATCATTATTATTTGGCCGCCTGTTATCAATTTAACGGGAGGAGGTCGGACCGCACAAACACGACCGATCCTCCTCCCCTTTGTTTTTGATCACCGTCGTGGTTTGGAATGGAGGCGGCATAGTGCAACGGTACCGCGTGGGAACGAGGAAAACCATGACGAAGGAGCGCGGCACCGTCGCACCGCGCCGGTGAAGCCGAAGGAAGCCGCGACCGGAGTCGGGTCGTGGCGGAGGGGCACGTCGCCATCACGTTGTGCCGGTCGAACAAGGGTCGTGGCCTAAGGCCGTGGCGGTGCAGAGTAGGGTGGCCGGATCCGCCGGCCGCCGGCACTTTTGATGGCGGGACCCACGGGGGGTCCCGCGGTGGCACACTGGTCGTCCATCATGGTCGGCTGTTCGGGAAGTCTGGGGGATGTAACCCCCGGCGGCAGACAAGGGCGGGCCCCTCCACATGGGGGCCACCGTTTCAAAACAAGGGTGTAGTGCCCCCCCCCCCCCCTTCTGTGTCCGCTGAGCATGCGGGCGCCTGCACAGGGCCGGACCGGCCGCACCGGGCCATAACGCCTGCGCCGGGCCGGACCGCCCGCGCCGGGTCGGGCCGCCCTTGCTGGGCCAGACCCCCGCACTGGGCCAGGCCGCACCGGCTGGGCCAGTCCACACCAGCCGGGCCGGAACCGGATCCGGGTCAGGTCAACCCATTTCGGGCCGACCCAGGGGGTATTGGTCCGTGTCGGACCGGGCCCAAACCCCCTGTTCCGGACAGATCCGTTCAAACGCCCATAACTTGGGTTACGGACCTCCGAACGACGCACCGTCAGTCACGTAACAATACTTGGATCGAGAAGGTCTTTTTGCTATATTACACTCAGGATTTCGGGGAACTTTGGGTACGTTCGGGTTGGTTCAAACACGAAATCAACCATGCCCTCGGAGCGAAAACACTTATAACTTGAGCTCCGGGAGTCCGATTGACGTGTCGTTGACTTTGTTGGATTCCTATTAGAGACACGATTCTTTTAGCTTACTCCGCTTGAGGTTTGGATGAAGTTGGAGTATGGTTGGGTTGGTTTTATCTTAAAAACCAACCGGGCCCTTGGGACGAAAATGCCAATAACTCTCAGACTGGGTGTTCGATTGACGCGTCGTCTGTCATGTCGAGTTCTTATTGATGAGACGGAACTTTGGGATACATCAACTTCAGACTTTGTGTCAGTTGATGTATCGACCCCCCCCCCCTGGCTCGTGGAGTGGACCCTTTCGGAATCGAGCATTCTGTGTGCGGGAACCCTAGAGCTGGCTGCGACTATGATGACGCTGATGACTGTACTGGAATCCTCCGTGGGTTCGGTAGCAACAACGACCGTACTGGAATCCTCTGTGGGCTCGATGGCGATGATTATTGTTCTTGTATCCTATGTGGGTCTGACAGAGTAGCTGGTCTTGTATCCTATGTGGGTCTGACAGCTTAGTTGGTCTGGTATCCTATGTGGTTCCGACAACTTAGATGAGTCAGTGGATACATTTGATCATCTGTATCGTCTTACGAAAAAGTATACCTATGTGAGCTGAGTCTTGAATTTCAATCACTATCTTTGATATGATTGTTTTTCTATCCTGTGTGGATTGGGTTGTGTTATCCTGTATGGATTGGATTATGCTTTCCTGTGTGGACTAGATCGAACTTGAGCTCATATGTGGGAGCCGAACTGGAATTGATGACTTAGGTATATGTATGGTCATATACCTAAGTAGAGTTGGTTGTTACTTCGTGATTGTATCATTTCATTGTGTTTTATCCTTCATGGATTCTGGGAGACCTTCGGTGTCTCGGGGTCCCTACTGAGTAGTGTATACTCACCCCTGCACGGGCTATGCCCGCACTACATTGTGTTGGATGCAGACGACGGACAGTGCTGACCGGGGTAGGAGCTCGTGGAGCTGGATGGTACCTAGAGGTGGATCACTGGACAAGACGTACACGGAGCAGACGGCCGGAGCTGAGGAGTGGAGGAGACTATCTGTACCCACCCTTCAGGTGTGTTTTCCAAGGGATGGCTCGGTGTTGCTGCTTTACTTTTATGTTGTTGTACTCTCTTTTCAGTTGTACTCTCTTTTAAGTTGGGTTTGTATTCTGGCCCATTTACTTTCCAGCACTTACTTTTGTAATCAGTTTACTTAGTGTTTACTCATCTTGCATACTCTGTGGTGTTTTTTTACTTTATAAAGGCAATGCCTTCCCTTTTTATCAGGATTTACACCTTTGGTGCTAGTCGTCAGCCCCTAGCCTATGGAAGGCGGGCTTGGGGTAGTCACGGCACGGGTCCCGAGGACGGGTCGTGACAGATTTCATATTCTAGATATAAGAATAATTATCAAATAATTTTTTTGGTTTTGAAGAGTTTGATTGGTATATGGACATTTTTGGGGTTTTTTATTCCATAGTGATCATCTATGGGGTGTAGGTAGATGTTTTTGTGACTTTAATCATTTGATAAAATCCTAGCGAGCTAAGGGGAAGGCCTGAATAGGCATTTTTAGAATTTTTGTTCACTGTATCATGTTCATGTGGATTCTATTATATGAATTATTTTTTATTAAGGAATGTAAATAATGATGGTGGAAATAATTATACTAATTTTATGTGACGATTTGAGTTGGGGTTGGATAAAGTTGAATCTAGAAACTAATCTTGCAACTAGGAAGATTGTTTGGGTACCCCAGTGAAATGGAGGCCCGAACAAGGTGTGAGATAAACTCAATAGGACACCACCAACGATGTCTAGATCTATCTAGTCTGTGAGTATAAAATAAAATAGTGTGTAGGTATATCAAAGTCAATATATAAATAAATATAAATAAGTCAAGCATAGGATCCTCAAAGGATGCTCGACCGACCATACATGCTTCATCCTAAGCCATGATACCTTTGAACATGTGTACACAGATATATATATATATATATATAATTATATAGACATGTATATATATATATGGAATAGATATATAGTGACATATGTTGCCATATATATACTATGACTATCAATGACCCGAGACGTAACTCATGCATCCATGCATAGTCACTAAAGTCTCATATAATGATAAGGGATGCCATGCCCAAGTATCACAAGAATGGGACGCCATGCCTGAGTGTCACAATAATGGGAAACCATAATCAAGTATCACAATAATGTGACTCCATACCTGAGTATCACAATAATGGGGCTCCATGAATGAGTATCATAATAATGGTATTTCATACTCGAGTATCACAATAATGAGACGCCATGCCTGGGTATCAAAATATTGGGATGATATTCTCGAGAATCATAATAATGGGACTCCATGATTTAGAATAATAAACATATTACTTTTAAGGCTATGTTAGTTTTCATACCAATGCATTCATAAAATTCATGACAAACCCAGGTAAAAGGTGTTTTGTTCACTAGAAGTATGAATCATGCATAAAAGGTGTTTCATAGGCAATGATAATTATACAAACCATCCTCCAATTTGATATCTCACTAATAAACACTTAATTATAATAAATAAAATGGGTCATGGCGTACACATTCCCAATTATAATTCATTTTTTATGACAACATGGATTCCATGTGAAACACTCATACCATAATATAAGTCATCATGAAAAATTTCATTTAACTAATTTCAATTTAATTCAATTAATGGGATTATCCAACACACAATGTCGAGAATAATGTATATATCAAGGACTAAGAGGTTTATCTAAGCCATTCCAATTCCTTAAGTAATTTAAAAACATGTCAATGAATTTTAAAAATCCACCTCAAGGGGTGGTTTAACCAATAATCAAGAGTGATGCAAAAAAAAATAATATAATCAAACTTACCTTCATAGGTGGTTCGGGTTGAGGTCGCTGACCAAAAACCATGTAAGACGGTTCTAGATCATAGTCTAAGCATGTTATTTTATTAATTTCACATTTTAAGAAGAAATTAATGGAAATTATAAAGTGTTTAACCACATAACTTGTTATAAATAAATATACTTTTAAAGTAAATCATGTGAAATTCCTACCTTATACCAAGGATTTATTACTTTTCTATTAAAATTCTTTGATTTGAGCTGGTTCAATAAAAAATCATATAAATTGGAAGAATCCCAAAAAATAGGGGAAAAGAGATCACATAGAATTATCATTCATTAAGGTGATCTAAAACAAAGTAATAAGAAAGAGGAATCGATGTCATACTAATATGGATCTAATGAGACCAACAGAGCTTGATTTTGATGTCGAATAAGGGAGATCCATTGAATCCTAAAGGAGTTCTAGAGGGAGGAGTCGGGAAGATAGAGTGTGTGGTAGAAGAGGGAAGGAATAAAGGAAAAGAAAGAAATAGGAGGTAGGAAAAAACTATAAAATCATCCGTTTAAATAACCTGCATGGTTTGGACAAACCATGCGCCAACTAGGTTAGTTCACTACCTAAGTGGCACTATGCATGCATGCTAGGTGCATGGTTTGGCCAATCCATTTGAATCCCATGTACCACCTCATCAATATTTTACAAACCCATCACATGATAGTGAAACTCTTATCACATAGTTAGACCAAACAACATGATATCCTTAACTCCCCTAGACCAAGAAGCATAGTTTATCCTAGAGATCCTCATAGTTTAAAAAAATTCTGCACCCCTACCTAATTCTTCCTAAAAGCGATTCCTAGGATCCTGACACTCTTAAAACTCATTTAAATACTTGATACACCTCTCAAGCCTTAAAACCTATATAAAACAATACTTTTAAGTTTTCAAATTCCCAAAACTCCATTTTGAATCATAGTTTAATATTTTTCCCATCCACCAAACAAAAATTTCAAAATCCTATGGAAATTTCAACGAGTCCAAAACATGGGACCTTACAGTCTCTCCACCTTATAACTTATCATCCCTAATAAGTATTTGGGAATGATGAAATGTCACCCGACCTACTTGGGTCATGGAATTCCTTTTGAAATGGACATGTTTCATTTTAAACACCCAACATTTCTTTAAGAATCTTTTCTAGTGTATGGTATATGATCCATTAAAACTCAAGATAATGCTCATATTGAAAACTAAAAAACGAGATGGTTCTTACCTATGCATATCTATCCTAATTCATGATCATCTCATCATCCATTTCACCAACAATATTATGTCACTCCCCACCATAGGTTCCATCTTAAATGACCAAATTGAGTCATAGTACCTCCACCATCAAAATTTATTATTTTTGAACACCCTTAAAATTATAATGATTCTATAGTAATGATTCCCAACTTAATAGAATGGTAGATTCCCAATATACCACATTTATCCAATTCATTCCACATTTTCCATGAAAGGTCTTAGATTACCCCTTGAACTAAACTTATCTCATCCCAATGATGTGCTTAATATGGTTCCCCACTGACCATATTTGACAAACAAAGAGGAAATCATGTTCTTCCACTACTAGCTAACCATCCCTGAAAATGCTCAGCATTTTCAGTTGATGCATCTGAAACTTGATTATAATGCCTTTATACCAAGGAATTTTTAGGTTTATCTAGAGAATGGTCACCAAATCCCATAATAGGATTCTGGTGATACCTCTAACCCACCCGTTCATTTATGTCATCATGTCACAACACAATCTTAGGTGTGTACCCGAACTAGCACCCTTGGATCATAACACTCAAAACATATCATCTTATCCAAACTACATGTCTGATGTAACCTTGGAATCAAATACTAGGGTCCAAGGATATCATTTAAGGTAGTCCATATTCAATATTATATAGGTTAGACATTGATAAATAGTCAAAATTTCCACATATCAAGAACATTGACTAACCCCAACAATGGTATCTTTATCGGGGGTCAAGTCAGAGAATCGGTTGGTGTCCATGAGTCCATCCAATGCCTTTCTACATAGGAATACCGGTATCACTTATGAAAGTCCATACCTATAATATTTATCTATTCTTTTATAGTAAAACTTTGAAAGATTCTATTCATTAATCCATCCCAGTTCTTAATTACTTTCTTTAGTTCATTTTATAATTGATGTTGTCTTAGTGTACCCTGAACAATGTCAAGATAGGGTACATGAACATATATGAAATAGGGGTACTCTAAGAGGATACTAATGATTAACCATATGACCTATTCCACTCCCTTTATATCCTAGTCTAAGTTCCAGACATGGTTTCTAATCCACTATATTCAACTACGCATAGGGAAGAATAGTTGAACCACCTCTGGTTGAATTCCTTTGAAAAAGCTCACCTGCACCTATCGACATATCATCATTAACCGACCAAAATTCCCATACTACTGAGGCATCCTAATATGATTCAAGAATAAAAAGTGATGTGAAACTGGACTAATAATGTATTCAAAAGTTTTATACACAACCAAAAATTCCATTTTCATGTTTCTTTATTATCACTGATGCCATACCAACTTACTAGCCCCGTGGGAACTTAAATTAATGCTGACCAATTGAAAATGGTCCAACCTAGTTGTACTCCTCCTACTTGGAAGTACGCATTTTTTCATGATTGACCTGATTCTCCCCACTTTATGAGTGTCCCATTCATCATTTATTAATAATGGTAACTCATATCATGGAATACGCTCCATCAACCACTAAATGTTGGTCCCTTTCATGTCCAGTGTATTTACACAAAAAAATACTATGATAATAAATAATAACTATCCACTTAGAGGTTCACTAGGTTGATATTTCTCTTAGAAATATATGTAACACTCCTTATAACTTATTTCCACATGCATCATCAGTATCAGGTATAGAATCCCAACAAAACTAACTTGTTGTGTCACCACACTTAGTCCCTTTAGCACATAAACCTAAGCATTGGGACGAGTTATACTTCCTTTAATGTCTAGGTCAATCTATCTTAAATATGATTTGTGATCAAAGTGTAACAAATCAAGACATAACTATTTCCACCGAACTCATCCAGTTCATTGTACCGTTTTATCAACTTTACGGGTACCTTGTGTATCTTGTGTACCACCCCTAGATTCCATCAACACCATGGCACACCATTTTATACTTTACATAGTCTTATCAGCCCTATTCATCCCAGTATTTGATATCCCATACAAAATATTTAATTCTAGAGTCATATTTTCTCATATGAATATTAACCTGGATGATGATATACCAATTCATTCATCACTGAAGAAGAATAAGGTTCACATGACCTAATAAGAATCTGACCATACCTTAGTCATGTCTAACCCACTGAATTATAGAATTACATTATTCTTAGATACTTCAATGAGGCTCAAATTACCAAATAACCACTCGTCTAAACTAGGGGTCATTTTAGAAACTAAGATTCCTACACAAGATGAATAATGCCTGAATAGAACCTCATGTTTAAAACTCCTCATAATAATTTAACTATTATTTCAAGTTTGAGGGTGATACCTCTACTAGAATAACCCCTTAATAATGTATAAATCATCAAAATGATATCTAGGTCATTCTAAAAAAGATCACTAGGACCTGCCAACTATCATTTAGTTTCAATTGATAGAATAAAAAATTTACAGAAAATTATCATGTTCCCATTATAATGAAACTAGAAATGAAGCATTACAATTAACCCTTAAACAAGGGTTGAAACTAATAACACCATATTAAGGTTGTATTTAAACCATTCAACTAAATTACATTTATTTTTAACAATTCATTAGCTCGATTTTAAGAACATGATGTACTAGTTATAAAGAAAAAGTTTTTGTTACTTTATTTAGCTAACGCCAAAAGGAAACATAGGAATGTTATATCAAAATTCCTTTTAAACATTATATATTTAACTAAAATACTATCAAAATTACTATATTTTTCTTATAATTTACTTTTATTCATTTTATTTATCCATAAGGATCTTAAAATTTGGATTATTTACAGAAAATGGAAATTACCTGCTCTTTTGGAAAACATGCTTTTATTTGTAATTGGAATTTTAACTAACTAACACCTTATAATAATAAATATTATAAGAATATAATGAGTATCTTATTATTTTAAAGGAACTGGTTTAGTAAGATGCTACCATACATTTATACATAACCTGTATAAATGGTTTTTGACACTTTAATTAACTATACCATTTGGAATAAGCATACCCCCATGGGGTATAATAATAAATCATATAATTAATAAGAGGACCTATGATGGTCTATTTAATCCAAACTAGGTCCATTTAAATATAAACCAGTAGTAGTTTTCTTATTGAAAACGTATCACACCCTTAGAGGGTTAATCGCATAAGAATATCATAACATGAACAACCTACTTAGGATATTTTAGGCAGCAAGGAATCTAGAAATATGGGTATTCATTCACAATTTATAGAGTTACATGCCTTTATAAGTTTTAATAGCACGTCATTTAACTAGAATTCATTTCAAATGTGTGTAAAAATTTAATAACTTTTATATTTATACAATGTCCTAGTTAGATGAAATTACCATTCCCAAGTTATAAAGTTATTAGCCTTTATAATTTATAATTGGAATTCATGTAACTACAACCAAGATCTTACCCATGATCTTAGAATATAACAAGTCTATATATAATGGTTTAATTATATGGGTTACCCTTCCCAATTTTATAAGGGCCCATACACCTAATAAATTGTTCTTAGAACCCATTTTATAATAACCACAAATGTTTCATCACATGTGACCAATGGTACATATATAAACATGTATTTATTGGTTAGTTATAGTGATTCCATCAAGATATATAGGAAACAACCATTTATCTTTATATAGATACATTAATAACCAATCATTTATCAAAATTATATCAACGAATGTTATCACAAAACAATAATTATAGGGGAACTTTTAAATTTATATAACAACATGGTGTGCAAGTAATAATGATAAATAATAACCTAAATAGGGTATACAGGTAAGTATATTCTTCTAAAACACATAAGGAACATCAATAATGTATCAAAAAATCAAGAAATACATCCTATATGGCATGGAATATTCATGGAATATGAATCTTTTTGATCCTATAATGATACATGTAACAATAATCCATTTCCATACTAATCTAATGGTAAAATAGTATAAAACTCATAAATCAGTCATTAGTATAAATTACATCAATCACTCAAGGTAAAATAATAATCCACTGTAATAATGAACTGCATGAACAATAGTCTCATTCCTAGCCACTTGGTCTTTTCTCTGCATGTGGGTTGCTTACACCCAAGAATGACTATTTATCAAGTTCCAACACATTCCTAGTCTCTTATCTACCAACTAAAATAGTAAGAAAAAAAGAAAAAAAAATCCCTAATGACACTTTATAACATCCTGACACATGAGTCATTGAAATGGTGCCCTTAGTTGATTGATCACATGGACTCAAGCACGCCTCCTCATACACCAGAGGATTCCAACTAGTAGTGAGGGTCTAATGATGGTACGGTAGGGAGACTATAACCTCATGATCTGAGTAGCATAGCGGTATATAATAACTAAATCAACAATATAAGTAGTAAAATATAAAATTAGTGTAAATAAATCATACAACCTGGTAATTCCAAATAAAAATACAACCATGCTTGTTCATGTGATTCTAAAATGTATAAGTATAATTCATATAGAAGATAAAATATAACATTACAAAATGAAATTAACAAAATCCCAAAAGGATATCTCCATGAGTATCCTGAGCTCTGGCTCAGTCTTGTGCTCCTAATATCCAATGTAAATAGTGACATCATGAAATTAAAATTAGTAATAAAACTGAATCGAGAACCTTCTCCTACAACCAAGAGAACTATTAAAGTGCCCTAGTGTAATTGAGTTCAGATAAAGGTGAGAAATAAACACATTAGGCCACCATTAATTGTGTCGATATCTATCCAGTCTATGAGTATAAAATACAATAGTCTACAGGTATATCAAATATGGTAGATAAATAAATATAAACTAGTCAAGCTTGAGTTCCTCAATAGACACCCGAATGACCATACCTGCTTCGGCCTAAGTCATGATACCTCTGAACATTTTCACATACATACATATATATATATATATGTCTATATATATATATATATGGACTAGATATGTAGTGACATATGTATCTATATATATAGATACAATGAATATCTAGGACCCAAGGCATAACTTAGGTGTCCATGCATAGTCACTAATATCTCATAGAGTGATAAGGGATGTCATACCCAGGTATTAAAATAATGGGATGACATGCCTGAGTATCACATTAATGGGACACCATGCCCGAGTATCACAATAATGGGACATAATTCCCAAGTATCACAATAATGGGACGTCATGCCTGAGCATCACAATAATGAGATTCCATGCAAGAGCATTGCAATAAAGGGATTTCATGACCAAGTATCACAATAATGGGATGTCATTCTCAATTATAACAATAATGGGATTCCATAACCAAGTATAAGAATAATGGTATTCCATGTCCAAGCACCATAGTAATGGGATACCATGCCTAAAAATAATAGACATTGTGTTTTTAAGTCTATGTTAGTGTTCACACCATGACATTTATAAAAGTCAACCCAAACCCACTTAGAAGGTTCTTTTGTCACTATAAGTGTGAATCATGTATAAAAGGTGTTTCATAGGATATGATAATTATACATACCAACCTTTAATTTTATGTTTCACTAATAAACACTTAATTATAAGAAATCAAATGGATCATGTGATTACAAATACCCAATTATAATTCAATTTATTTGTGACAACATGGAGACCATGAGAAACACCCATTCCATAATATAATTCATCATGACACATTTCCTTTAACTTATTCTACTTTAATTAAATTAATGGGATTAGACAGCTTGTAGACTTTAGCATAAGGTATGTATCAAGGACTAATAGGTTTATCTAAACCATTCCAAATCCTTGATAAATTTATAAAATTTCCAAGGAATTTGAATAACCCATCCAAAGGGGTGGTTTAATTGATAATCGAGAATCTAGAATCAAGAAAAAATAATGTCAAAAAACTCCCCTAAAGATATGGTTAGGGTTGAGGTCTCCAACCATTCAAGAGGTTTCTAAGTCATGGTCAAAGAATTTAATTTAATTAATTTCATTTTTAAGAATTGACACATGGAATGTCTTGTGCATGGAACCGCAAAACGTGTTATAACTAATGATAATTTTAAGGGAAATCATGTAGACCCCTTAATATATACCAATGATTCTTTACTCATCTATTAACAGGATTTGATTCAATTTAATTTGATATAAATCAAATAAATCATCAAACTCCTTGAAAATATGAAAAAGAGATTGCATATAATTAGCATTACATATGAAGAGGGAAATAGAATTAATAAGTAAGAGGAATCAATAGCATACCGATATGGATCTAATGAGACTAATGGATTTTGATTCTGTTGTACAAAGAGGGAGATCCATAGAATTATAGAGGAGATCCCAAGGGAGGATTTGGGTGGTTGGAGTGTGTGGAATAAGAGGGAAGTAAAAAGAGGGGAATAAAGAAATATAAGGTAGAGTAAAACCATAAAATCACCCATTTTAATGACCTACATGGTTTTGCCAGATGTTTTGGGAAAACCTTTCACCAACTGTGTGAGATCAATACCTAAGTAGCACTAAGAATGTGGGTTGGGCAGATGGTTTGACCAAAACATACATAGCATGTGTGCCGCCTATATAATTTTCTAAAAACCCCTCACATGGTCATGAGCCTCTTCTCACCTAATAAAAGCAAACCATGTGACACCCTCATCTCCCATAGACCAAGCAGCAAGATTTCTCCTAAAGGGACGTACGGTTTAAACAAAACATGTGCCCCTATTTACTTCTCCCTAAAAGTGATTCCTTGGATCCCAAAGATCATGAAACTCATCCAAAAACCTTAGAAAACTATCAAGCATTATACACTATCTAAAATGATACTTTTAAGTGTTCCAATTCTCAAAAATCTATTCCAAATATTATTTTAACATTTGTCCCATCCACTAAATGAAAATTTCAAAATCCTATGGAAATTTCAATCATTCAAAAACATGTGACCTTACATATTAGGTCTTAGAGTTATGATGAATTAGATTCTAACTTGAGTAAAGTCTTATTGGATATATGGACTTGGGTCAGATATCCCAAAGGACTAGAGGCTATACTATATTCTAGAAAATTAGGGGTTGGATATATGTCTCTCTAGTATTACTCATATTGATATTTGAAAAATTATATAATTATATAAATTTATATGAATATTCCATGTACCTTATGCATGAGATTCATTTGGATATGTTTGAATATGTTTGAAATCTATTTATGGGTGAATAACAAAAATTATGGGTTATGTAAGGAGTTACACATCAATATGGATAGAATATATTGAATTAGAAGAGGGAATAGGATTCTAAACTAAATCATTATAATAATAAATACATAAAGCGAATAACATGTGATATGATGGTGAGATTAAATCCCATTAAAAAAGTTTTATATTCCTTCCAAATTGGCACTTATCAAGACCTCAATCAACCAACTAAGTAGCCCATGCTAAAACTAAGTGCCCATGGATTATATTTTGTAAGGAAAGAAAGTAATGGGGGGATTTAATAGGATTATGTGACTTTTCTTAGTTATTTATTTAGGTTAAACATAGCTAGGAAACCCTAATAGGATTAGGTTATGTGGGGGATACTATTGGGTTTATACACTTAATTTATTGGAAAAAGGGTTATCTAATCGACTATCCAAGATTCATATATGATATTAATAGTTATATTTAATTAATTATTTTTTAGTAGTATTTTTATTTATTAATAGTAATTATTTCCAAACTAAATGTGATTTTAATGTATAATGATAGAAAATACATATAATTAGGACTTATTGAAACTTTGGAAAAAGGAAATAATATGGGCGAATTTTGGAAAAGTAAAAAATATAATGCATAAAAAAGTGGGTAAAACCTCTTACTAACCAACTATAGAAAGGATATCACTAAGAAGTAACGATATAAAAGAGAGGCTAGAATGGGGTGGAAATTATAAGGAATGTAGTACATAAAGCAATGTTGAGTGACAGGTAGTACCGGTGTGGGGAAAAATTGATGGGGTTAGTGGCTCTGATGTGGGGTGAAACTATAGGACATAATGATCACTTTTGGCGCACTCAGTATTATTAATAAATATCATACTGATATGGATTCCAATGTAGGATTAAATAAATAAGGGTCAATAATCATATAATAAAAGTGTTGTGAGTGGTTGTTACAATGTTTTTATTTTCATCTTCACCACGGTTAAGACATTCATTGATGACCATGCTTGATATTATTTATTGTGTTAGGGAAACAAAATTAATGTATGGATATATCAATCAATGTGATAAAAATTTCACAACTTAAATGGATTTTTAGGTGAAATCCACCTAAAAATGATATGGAAGAAAATAATTAATTTTTTGGGTGGTTTTTCTTAGGATATGTTTGATAAAGTTTTATTTTACAATAGTGTTAAGGATTTGATAACTCATAAATCAAGAAGATTTCATGGTCATGGGGGTTTTGGATGTGTTGAAAATATGAAAACAGTGGTAATTGTTTTTTCAGTGCATATATGAATTTCATTCATGGAGTTCATGATTTGGTTTTTTCTATAATGATACATATGAAACTGGAGATAATAAAGAGGAGTATTGTTTCATATTATTTATGGATTGGTTTTTACAACTTTCATGGATGAAGAATTAATCTAGTATAATCGATGAATATGTTTGATCCATGAGGAATATTATCACATCATGTAAGATCCAGTTTTTTCTATTGAGGTATAAATACTTTAAATTTTGGTTTAAACCTTCCTTTTTATCCATATAGAATTGTCTAAGAGATTAAGGGAGTTTTTGAGAGAATTCGGGGTATGTTTGGATCCCAAAGATACGTGTTTTGGTCGATGACTTCTGGATGAAATCTCTCACAATTCTAGTCTATGGCAGAGTGATCAAGGACCTCCCTGTTTTGGAATTAACCAAGTGTATGAGACCACCCACCTTGTATAACAATTTGAAGCCTTTCCAAAGAAACTAGACAATTTCCAAGTCTCTCAACCCCCATTACCACCACCTTCCCTTTGTTATGGAAATACAAGCTTGTGAGATGTGTGGAGGCCCACATCCATAGTCGGACTATAGATAATGAATGGAAGAAAAAACAAAATCATGATTATAATTATGTAAATTAAAATCAAAGAAACCAATATTTTCAACAAACACAATAATACCAGTAGTCATAATACCAACAATGACCTATTCAACAAAAACCATAAGAAAATAAAGGATATTAACAACATAGAAGTGGAAAATCTCCACCTCAAAATCAAGGACCACCTAGGTACCCACATTAGAATCCATCCCCTTAACCTTGAATTTTTTTGATAAAAACCTTTTCCCCCTAGGGCCTAGTAATTTCCACCCACTCAACAAAAAAAATAGAAATATTTGTTGAGGTATCCACAATACACCCCACCTCTATAATAAAATATTGATAATATTATTACTATATTCATTAAAAAATTATCCCATCAAATGATGACTTGGGAGATAGAAATGAAAAATCAAAGAGCAACTAACTGCAATCTCGAGCACCAAATAAGGAATATCTCTAAGACTTTATCAAATTGATTACTGGGTATGCATCCCAGTAATACTGAGACACATCCAAGAGATGAGGCCATGGATATATTCCTTCATATTTTAAAATAGATTAATTTTCATAATTCATGCATAAGTGAGGATAAGAAGCTATAGGAACCTGAAATACATTTGAAAATCATTATCAAAGTAGAGATGATAGCACACACAAAGAAGGTCGAGAAAAAATCAAAATCTGAGAAAACTGAAAAAGATCCCATACAGGATCAGCCTCAAAAATAAGATGTCTACATAGAACCACCACCATAAAGACCACCCCCCCCCCTCCATTCATAGAAACAATGATCGAAGGAAAAATATCAAGTCAATAGAAGAAATTTTGTTGATGTTCAGTAAACTACACATAAATACCCCCATTGCAAAGGCCATCTCTCATATGACTATTTATGAAAAATTCTTAAAGGAACTACTCTCCAAAAAAAGAAATATAGAAGAAAAAATATCCGTTTACTTGAATGAATAATGATCTGTGGTTTTTTAATAGAATATCCCACCTAAAATGATAGATCCTAGAATCTTCTCAATTCCCTAAACCATAGGGACATGAAATTTTGGAAAATACTTGTGTGATATCGGCATAATTATAAATCTCATTCCAATGAGTTTATTTCAAAAATTGGGGCTTTGAAATATGAAGACAACCCGAGTGGTACTTTATCTAGTTGACTGATTAGTTAAGTATCCTTGAGGACTTTTCGAGGATGACTTAGTTAAAGTTGGTAAATTAATTTTCCTTACTAACTTTCTTATCCAGGATATGGAGGAAGAAGGAGATATCCCCATAATTATAGGGGGAAAATTTCTTACCACTATTAAGGTATTGATCGATTTTAATCAAGTAAGTTTGGTATTTAGAGTTGTATATGAACAAGTAGTGTTTGATTTAGTGAATGTTTTCATGAAAATTAGCAACTCTTTTGATTTTTAATCCATCTTTCTAACTGATAAAAAAAGGATTTCATGGATCTTGGGGATGAAAAAGAGACTTTGTTTCTGAATAATGATGACTGTAAAGAGTACCAGAAGTTAAATTACATTAAACCTATTATAAGATATATTATTCCATAGTATATATCCTTAATTATCAAGCACTAAATTTAGAGTTAAATACTTTAATAATAAAATTCAAGTTCTCATTATTAGCAACAAAATATGTACAACCAGTTACCATTAGTTCATAGCTGAATCAATTTCAAGAATTGAAATTGATATATTTCTTAAAATGGAATAAAAAACAATAGCATGGGGTGTGGCTGATATCAAAGGGACTATCCCTGTGATTGTCACCCAAATATTTTTTTTGAAGACGTTGTTAATCAAAAACATCAACTCCATAAGTGACTCACCCCTCCAATGAAAGAAGTAATTAAGAAAGAATTTTTAAAACTTATTGATGATAGTGTAATATTTTACATATTTGGTAGTGAATGGGTGAACCTGCTACAATTCCTCTCAAATAAAGGTGGATTGTCTATTATTAAAAACAATGAAGATGAATTAATCCCAACTCAAACCATCACAGGATGTAAAGTATGTTTCAACTACCGAAATATCAATAAAACAACTCAAAGAGACCATTTTACACTCCCATTCCTATATAATATTCTTTATAGATTATATGGGGGTGAATTTTATTGTTTATATATAGATATTCAAAATAAAATAAAATTTTTGTTAACCCATTTGATTATTCAAAGACCATATTCAAGCATCCTTTTAGAACCTTTTTCTATCAAAGTATATCATTTGAAATTTGAAATTCACTAAAAAAATTAATGGTGTATGACACACATTTTCCATGATATGGTGAGAAATTATTTGAAATATTCACGGATAATTTATCTATGTATGTATGATCCTTTTAAGTTTGTTTAAAAAATATAGAACTAGTATTGAAATTCTATAAAGGGAAGTGACTATTACTAAACTAGGAAAAAATTTATTTCATGGTCCAAGGAGTCATATTCCTCATACATAAAATTTAAAATAATTTCATGGAAGTAAACCCATAAAAAATAAAAGTGATCAAAGACTTTCCTGAACCCACACCTGTGAAAGACATAAGGATCTTTCTGAGCCATGCGTGATTCTATCACCGCTTCATTCAAGATTTTTTAAATATATCTCACCCACTGACAGACCTATTTTATAAGGATATTCCATTTGATTTTAATGAAGACTATTGGTAGGAACTCAATACTATAAAAAATAGTTCAGTAGTTGCTCCTATCATTGTATCACTCGACTGGGATAAGGAATTAAAATTTATTTTTGACGCCAATGATTTCACTGTGGGAGGTGTTTTAGGAAAACGATTTGGACACATTTTCCACCCCATTTATTATAATATCCATATGTTAAATGAATCTCAAATAAATTAAAAAACCACATAGTAGGATACTTTTGTAGTGTTTTTTCTTTTAATACATTTCAATCATACCTTGTGCTCTTTAGTGTCATAGTTTACACTAATTATACAATACTAAATTAATTATTGAGTAAAAAGGATTTCAAACCGTGTATTATATGGTGGATCCGGTTATTTTAAAAAATTTATATAGTCATAAAAAAACAAAAAAAGGTACTGAAAATGTCATTAATGAACATTTATCTAGACTTCCACTTCCCAGTATTGAGGGTGATGATCTAAACATTGAAGATAGTTTTCCAGATGAGACGTTATTCAATATGGATATACAAGCAAGGCCATGGTTTTATGATATCTAAAACCATCATTCCAGAGTATCTATTTATCCACACATCTCCTATAAACATATGAATAAATTATTTATCGATTCTTCATGCTATTATTGGGATGAGATACTATTATTTAAACATTGTGCTGATTTTTTACATGATACTACATCCCAAAGGATGAAATTAAAAGCATTATTGAGTTGTTTTACATTTCAAATACTAGGGAACATCATGGAGTTGAATGAACTATGGATAAGACCCTACAAAATTAACTATTCTATACCACACTTCATCCAGATGTGAGGAGTTTTATACAAAACTGTGACTAGTACCAGCAAACAGGCACCATTGGGAAATGTAGGAAGATACCCTAAAATCCCATCATAGAAGAAGAAATCTTTTATGTTTGGGGGATTGATTTTATGGGATTATTTCCCAAATCTAATGGAATATTTTATATCTTATTTGTCATTGAGTACGTTTTATAGTGGTCTGAATTAGAATACACCACCCATGACACTAAAAAATTAGTCATTCACATTTTAATGGAAAAAAATTTCCCCAATGTGTATTTCTCCAATTACTCATTAGTGATCAGGTAACATACTTCAAAAATGAACCCATAAATGGGATTATTGAAAAATACTAGATTTTATACAACACTGGAACTCCCAGCCACCCATAGACTAGTCGGAAAGTTGAATTAACCAATTGGGAGATCAATAAAATCTAGAAAATAAAATTAATGGGAAGGATTTGATCCTTAAACTTATTTATTAACTTTAGGTATATCACACAATGTATAAAATACCCATTATAACTACTCCCTTCTTACTCTTGTATGGAAAACCCTATCATCTACCAGTGGAGCTGGAACACCAATCATACTGGGAAATCAAAAAAAGTAAAATTGGATGATAAAAATATGGAAAATAAAGAATAATATAAATTAATGATATGGAATATATATGATGGGATTATTATGAAAATTAAAATATTTATAAGGGAAAAAAAGTGTGGCATAACCGACGCATTTTGTGATGGATATTTTTATCAAGGGATAAAGTTATGTTATTTAATTATTGCCTAAAATTATTCCCCTAAAAACTAAAATCCTAATGGTCAGTTCCATTTTTTGTTGTTAAGGTTTTCCCTTATAGAATAATCAAAATTAAAAGAGTTTATGGGTCACCCTTTAAGTTCAACATTCTATGATTAAAAATACATCAAGAACCGTTTCACGGTGGGTGAATTATTTATTTAAAATTACTTTGACTCAAATCATATCTAGATATCAATATTAAATTAATAGATGAATAGGATGAAACCTTTGATAGGTTCCATAAGTTATAATTGGTTTTATAAAGTTTAGGATGGTTTAGTAAAACTGGTAGTAGGATGGAGGTTGTTGGAAAAAAATTATGAAAAAAATATTAACTCAAATTATGTATAGCTTTCATGATGTGAATTTAGTAGGTTTAGGAAAAAAAATTCCCATTTTTAATACATATTGAATCCATTACATGACATGAAAACATCGAGACAACTTTAAAAACCATGAACCTAGGGTTCACAGTTATTTTCTAATTCCCCCCAACCCCCACCCTCTGGATAGTCTAGCTCCACTGTCTCCCTTGTTCCCTAATTTTCAAACCTCCCTACCTCCTCCTATGCCCATTATTACTCCATCCAAACTCCCCTCACTCAGTTACCTACTCTCTCCATTCCACTTTTCATTCCTAATAAAAATGAAAACGCTCAACATTTCATCTTCCAAACATGTGACCTAACACGATGATCCACCTTCACCGATGCATTCGGCGTTGGGTCCTCCTTCGCCAATAGTAGATCCTTCCCCATTTCCATCTGCATCATCCTCTTCCACCCCCACATATTCCTGCCATTCCCATTCTTTTTCCCTCTATTCATAGGGTTTTTTCTAGCTAGCACAAATCCATCCCTAACTATGGTTTTCTGATCTGAAGAATCAGATCCTCTTGGCCTATCTTCAGGACAAGACTCTGAACATAAACAAGATGCATGATCTTTCCATAATCGATAAGATCATAATGTCCAAGGAGGTCATGGGGTACATTAGGCACATGAATATATCTAGTATAATTGACATATTTGAGGATACATACAATGATATCTTCCTTGAGTTAATATCTACCCTTGATCTTGATTTAATTCATGTCTCTATCCATCTAGAAGGCATACTATTGGATCTCACCCTGGGAGATTTTGGTGTTGGAATCAGTATTTACACTCTCAAATTTGTTTATTCTCCTGGTTATGATACTCTACCAATTAAAAAAATAATACAGACACTACGTGGAGCTGTTCATTTATATCATGTGACCCCATAGCATACATGACTCACATGTAGTAAAGAGTTCCTAGCTATGAGGTGTTATGCTATGGATAGTTCATCAGGTCTTATCTCAGGCTTGGATATCCCTAGGAGATTCTAATGGGGTGATCAGTTAGAATAAAGTGGTCATTATTTCATCAGACATGGGAGGACCTTCCATTAATATGAAGTGACAAGGTATCATCTCCTCATGCTCCAGTTCCTGAGGCAGCAACTCTAGTTCCCTGATCCATAAGACCTACCACCCACTCATCCAATCCTAATACCTCGATTATATTCCCCACATCTCAACCTTCCATTCCCCCATCCAGCACCCCTACACCTCTTATTCCATCCATTATATAACTTCATTTCATTTTTAATTCTACCCACCCTTTTCATCAGACATTTAGGAGGTGCTACATCGACCTAACAATGTTCCCTAGTGTCTTCTAGAGAACCAGTTGTGGGTCTACCTTCATATCTGCATTCCATGTGTAGATCTATCCTAGTTATCTACCAAATCCCCATATCATACTGATACCACCTCTTCCACCCACCCACCTGCTACTATAGTAGATCTTTCCTACGATGATGTTATCACACTATCCATCCTATCCCTTACAGTGCCCTCGATATAGATCCCTCCAAAGATTACAGATGTTGATTCCTAGAGAGTCCTTTTATAAACATAGTCTTGACAAGTCAAGGGACTTTATATGAATTATTTGTATGATATTTTATTCATATATCTTACTTCTAGACACACATCCTCTATTCAAATTAGAACCTCACCTCCTCCAGCCTTTTCCTCGATTGCACCAGTGACGACCAATCTCATTGTCAGCATCACAGTACCTTATATGAAATAAATCCACCTACATACACCTCTATTTAATCTATATACATGGAGGGTTAGATTTATCCATACACTATTTATGAGGGGACCATATATTCCTCTATTATAGATTCATCCCACTCTTATTATTTTTCCCCAGTGTACCCCATGGTTTTACTCTGTTTTGGGTGTATTTTTGTACTCACTATATTCCATATCCCAATTGTATCATTTATTTTATCTAATTAAAGGGATTCACTTTTTGACAGAACGTGGATTTTTGAATTTCACATTATTACTTGTACATTCATTTAGATATTTCTCAGTTTTCTACCTCTCATATGGTTATCGATAAATATCCTTAGATATCCTATGGCCTGACTTATGAGGTATTTCCTCATGTATATTACATATAGGGACATATCTAGGAGAATTATATATGAACTGCATGGATTCCCCAGCTACCATGTGAGATTTTTTCTCAACCCATGGTTGAGGTAGTGAACCCCACCAAGCAACCATTATAGATTGAGGAAACTATTATCGGTCCCTATAAGAGATAGAATATATCTATCCCGATGGATGGAACAAATTAATCCTTTTTCCATCCATCCGGATGAAAATTTGTTTCTATTGATTTATGGGAGGAAAACAACATTTTTGATCTATAGAGTTTTTTATATAGTTTTTTATGACTTTTATTTTCTTTATCTTGGTTTTCCATTTTGGTATTTTTTTTAGAACTTATATTTTATTCTACTCTATGCACATATGTATATTTGAGTTGATCTTCATTTATATCTACTATGTGCACCTACCCATTTTTTTTTATAAATTTTTGATATCGTGTGTATTAATAATTTATCTAGTGTAGGTATATTTTCTTTCTAAATTTTTTTTGGTTCCATGATTCACATCAACATCAATAAATTTTCTCCATGGAATGAAATTTATTATAGTGATGTCTCAATTACCTAAATGTCTTTTAACCTTTTTATTTCAAAATTATTTATCTTTAATTACTATCTATCCCATTTTACTTTCCAAAATAGTATGGAAAATGTTTCATTTTATGTGTGGGGTGGAGACATTATTGAGCTTTATTACATTTACATATGGATTATCACTTGTTCTCATTATTATAGAAGATGTTTTTCATTTCAGTCATGTTATAACTTTAAATCTCATTACACCCATGTAAATAAAAATATGTTTGTATGGAAAATGTTAAAATATATTTTCATTCTTGTTTATAATTTTAGAATGAATTATTAGTTGATTAATTTTTTTACGATTCTTAATTCTTTCAATTTCTTTTAATTGACCTATTACTGGTTACTATAACCAGATTAATTTTTTTATTTTGTGTATTCTCACTTCTAAGAGGATTCTAAACCTATATTTTCATATTATTTTCTGAGAATATTTCTTGAGAGATACATGAGGAATTTAGAAATATTAGAACTTTAATTGGAATATAATCAAGGATATGACTGAAAAAACACACTGTTGAAATGATTGAGGAATTTTTTATCCATTTTTCACTACTGGAAAATAGGTCTATACCCAGGGTTTTCCATAACCGTGGGTATAGGGATAGTATGTGAACCTATACCCACAGTTTTCCAAAACCGTGGGTATAGGCCACCTATACCCACCATTATACCAAAAACCATGGGTATAGTTTTCTTTTAAGACCTATACCCATGGTTTTCTCCAAAATCGTGGGTATAGGGTATTTTCTGAAGACCTATACCGACGGATCATCAAAATCATGGGTATTGGGCTTTTTTTTGAAGACATATACCCACGGTTCTCCATAACCATGGGTATATATTTCCCGCGTTATGTCGGGGAAAGAAAATTAGGCGGGAAACAAAAAAAATTTGGTGGGAAGACATTTTTTCACGATTTATATTAATATATTTACATAAATATAAATATATATTTTCAAAACTTATTTATCTCAATTGGTAAACACATTTTTGCTAGTGTTGTAGGTCGCGGGTTCAATTTCTGGAGTTAACATTTTTTGAAACACGGATCAACATTAATATATATACATAGATGTATGCACATATGTCAAATAAAAAAGATAGCTCGGTTGGCCCATTCGGGAGGCGTGTCCGTGAGGTAAATTGTGAGACGCGGGTACAAACCCCTTTGCCCACGTTTTTGAATTTAAATTTCCCACATAAATTATATTAATATATACGTGTAGATATATGTATATATAATAATTAAAAATCATAGGTTGGTTGGTTCGTTGGTGGGGCGTGCTCGTGAGGCTCTGTGTGAAGCACGGGTTCGAATCCCCCCACTGCGCTATTTTTAAATTTAAAAAATACCCCACAGTTTGAAAACCGTGGGTCTATTGTGTGCCACGCTGGAATAGGTGTTCTACACTTTGACTCTCATATACCCACGGTTCTCCTAAACCGTGGGTATAGGCTAAGACCCCTATACCGACGTCGTTCTAGCCCAAGGTTCCCAAAACCATGGGTATAGCCTATACCCATGGTTTTGGGGGCTATACCCACGGTTTTGAACCGTGGGTATAGGTCGTTTTTTCAGTAGTGTTTCTAAGACCTAAATGGACATTTATCCTTATTAATCTTGTAGAATCCATGAATGACTTTTTTAATATTGATCCATGTTATAAGCCCATTTTATCCCCTCTTACCTTACTCTTGGTATGAATACGTGATTTCCAGTTGAATAAGTGTAGATAATTTGGTCATTACTCATGGAAATGGAAATTTTGTTAATGAGGAGATGTACAGTGACATTTTCACCTAATCTATGGGATGTGGTCCATGGTTACTTTTGATGTACTCCATGGTTAATCAATTACAAAAAAATGGGTTGTGTATTAGAAATTAAAATATCACCATTACTAAACCAATTAATATCATGATATATCAGATGTGGTTAGGTTGTAGATGTGAGATATATACTAGACATGAATTTTGAAACAAAAATTAGAAAAAGAGAAACATGATACTTTAATTACATTTTCATGACACGTCCATGGACCTGCCCTGATCTATTGAGAGTATGAAGATGCAACTTTTTGGTGGAGGTTCTTCATTAAACTATTACTAATGATCATGCATTGTACTTGATATTTTACCCTCATTTTTAGCCTAATTTTTATTATATACCCACCTACCCTCAACCTTAGATTCATTTGAACCTTATTGTTGAATCCCTCATGATTTATTGTACTTTTTATTTACTAATTGGTGATATTAGAACCAACTAAATCCTATTATTATGAACATTTATTAAATTTATGATCATAACTCTAATTTTATTTTACCTTGAGTGATGAGATAAAATTCATGGTGATATAAATTTCAACATGGGTATAGCTTCTAAGGAATAGTTTAAAAATTGTAATTTAAAGAAAGAAATATTTGAATAAAGAACTTGACTATGAGGAATGACTGATATTCTCTACATGAGTAATTTTTTAGGACTATATTTTTTCATTAACACTTAGTTTTTTTCATGGTTTTAGTGTTAATTTCCTATTAAAAATTGTTTCATTTGGAATACCTATTAGGATTATTTTTTCTTGAGGACAAGAAATTGTTCAATTGTGGTATAATTTGATAGGATGAATTCATATATATTTATTTGATTCATTTCCTTTTGATTTATTCATGTTTTATAACCTTATTCTCGGGGTTTTGGATGTTTTTTTTAGGAAATTGGGATTCAAACATCAAATGAGGTGTTGCTATCAATTCAACAATTTTAGACAATTCATGTCATGAAACCAATTCATGACATGTATTCCTTGAGTAGAAGAAACCTAAAGACTAAATTATAGGAAATTAAACCATTATAGGTTATGAATATCCTATATTAATAAGTTTTAATATTATAAATTGGTAAACGACATTCAAGTGTCCACCTCAGTATCGTCTAGCCTTCATTGAAGTTCATATCCCATGAAACTAGTTGAAGTTGTGAAACCTATGGGCTGAAGGAATTAAATATGTTAATCCATTATATTATGTAGAATATTTTAGGTGGAACCCAAGATTCAAAATTCAATCCAAGAAGTTTAGAAAATTCCAAATAAATCAAATATAAGGAAGATCTGATTACACGATATGAAATGAAATTACATGTCATGAAAATTTAGAGAAATAAGTTATTTAAACCAAACTCATGACATGAAATATTTACATGTATTGAGTTTATTAGGATTATAAATATTCTAATGCCTATTATTTTATAAACTAAATATCAGAACCTTCATTTATTACTTCTATCCTTTATTTCCCACGATTCCAAGATCTGGTTTTCTTCTATTTTCTTTTCTATTTTATTCATTATTTTCTACTGCACATCCCTACAAGGTGTCATTGATTTCTCATACCTTGTTTCAATTATTATTTAAAATAAAATAGGTTCTTTTAATTTCAAATTTATATGTAATTTTATATTAATTTATTCCCAGTAAGTTCATTGTTTGATTTTAACATCTTAAATCATGAATTGATTCAATCAAGAAGTACTTAATAAATATTCCTAGCATGTTGTCGTTTTATATTTTATATGATACCATCATTACCATGTGTGGTTAATCCTATTAGGGTTATGGTTCGATATTAAGGGTAAAATAAACTTGATAAATTCTTAAATATAAACTTGGGTAACCCTAATCACTTCTCTATATTCTAAAGTAAAAATAATCATTCTTCTTAATTGTAGATAACCAACTTTTGAGAATCACATTGGGAGTCCACCTTCCAGCTTCCAATCATTAGGTTACCATTTTTTCTTCCCATAAATGTGGGTTCAACCCTATACTACCACTATTATACACCTTTGTATCTGGTGTAGTTTGGGAAAATATAAATTTCTAATTTGATCATGCCCGTGTGGAATTTAGGATTCTATGTGGGTCATCAGCTACCCTCAGAAGAGTAACTCAGGGATGAGTTATTTTAAGGAGGGGATATTATAAGATCATTTTTTTATCTTGAGGTAAATATCCTTTAAATTTTGTTTTCAACCTTCATTTTTATCCATATAGAGGTGAATAATAGATTAAGGGAGTTTTCATGAGTGTTTCTAGGCTCATTTGGAGCTTGGATCTCTGGGTTTTAGAGAAAATAGATGAGGCGCATAGTTTGTTTAAACCATGCACCAGAGTGCCACACAGTTTATTTAAACCATATCATGTGATTAAAATTGTATCTAGATGGGTTCATGATTTTCTAAATTAATTCACCTAGCCTACATGCTTAGTGCCACTTATGTGTTGGGTATGCATGGTTAGTACACGATTCGGAAAAACTATGCATCCAAATCATGCTCCCTTTAAAAATGGATTAAATTACCTACTATCCCTAGACTTATTTAACGTTTTAACCCCCTTTTTTCCTTCCCCAAATTATGAAAAACCACCAATACCTTATTGGAAGGTATATCATAGATCTCAACTAGAATTTAAGCTATCCCTTATGTCTGGTGTCTGTTTCTTCCGCTTTCTATCATGTTGGGTAGCCAATGATGAGTTCTTCAATTATCTTTATTATTTTATTTATTTTTATCGCCCTCATAAATTCTATTTATAGGTTAGATAATATTCCCTATTTTCAATATATTTATATATTTTTCCAATTTTTTCCATTATAGCTCGAATTACAATCCAACACTGGATGATAATTCATCTACCGCCATAACGTAGACGATCTAGTAATTTTATCTTAAGGACTAGTTTCTTTATATCATGTGTCTGGATAATGCATGTCGTACCTTCTACGCATTGAATAAAAGAATTATTTATCCTAAATTAAATTTTTATAGATGTTATAAATTCCCTCACACACCCTTTTCCTTAATAGAGTACATCCCCTTCCACTAGTTCCACCTCTTGAGGTGTGCTTATGAAATGACCCTTGACTTTATAAATGTTTATGTGACCAAACCACCTCTAAGCAGTCTTGGATTGACTCATAAATAAAATGAAAACTTTAAATTAAATGGAATTTAATTGTACAACAATGTAACGTGACCCTTATATGAATTTTGGATTATTCCCTTAACTAAATGAAATATTGAATTGTTGAAAACCATATTTTGGATTATATTTATGAATAACTGACACTAATTATTATATATGATGCTCAGGCATGGCATCCCTTATTAATTGTGAAAATTGTGCATGGAATTTCTTATGATTTATGATACTTGAGCATGGTATCTCTTATTACTCATGATACATGATCATGATATCCCTAATTATTCTATGATACTCTTATATTTATTCATGGATACATGAGTTACGAATCAGGTCCAAGCTAGTACTACATATCTATATATATTTCTATTTATGTTACTATATATAATGTTAATATATAGACATATATATATATACATCTAATTATATATATATGGTGACACATGTTCAGAGTTATCCCATATTAGACCGAAGTAGATAGTGTCAGCCTTGTGTCCTTTAGGAACTAGATATGACTCATTTATAGTTTATATTTCCACTTTACGTTGTTATATCTACACACTTAAATTTTATATTCACTGGTTGGATTATACTAGATGTTGTTGGTGGTGGCCTACTGAGTATATATCACACCCTATTTATGCTGCCAATTGGTACCTGAATAGATCATATAGATGTAGGTATGGGAAAAAGGAAAAATCTATATTTTAATGATTGATTTTATGTACTAGGATATAGTACAAGAGCAGAGGACAAAACTTATTCCCATGATGCTGGCAGAGAAATCTTTTTTTCTTTTTTTCCTTTTTATATTGAATTTTTTATATTCCAGTTGTTCTGATTCTATGTACTCCCATTTTTTTATAGTATAAAAACATGGAATCATTTTGTATATGATATTGATCCTTCTTCTACCTATTTATTATATCTTAATTACTTATTCTCCTATAGTTAATTTATTATACTATTTCCACCCATTACTATTATTGTATATCATTATGTTTCACTCTAATCATGAGGGTATAATCTCTCCAATTCACCATCATAGACCCTCACTGCTAGTTGATAGCCTCTAGTGTATAAGGAGTAATTCTTGAGGCTAGGTAGCTCTCAGGTTTAGTTATTAATTAGTGAATTGGACCTAGTTCATTAAACGTTGTAAGTTTGGTATCTATAAAATATATATTAGTTTGTGTGTCTCCTTATCTCCATGTTATTTAAGATATATTTTAAGTGACAAATAAATAGGTATCTTACACAATTTTGGATAACTATTTCTAAGTATCTTGAATTCAGCTTTAAGTGGAAAATATAAATTGAGATATAGAAGATATATAAAGAGATATATTAATATAAAAGTTAGGGTATTCTACCTATAAATTAAGGGGACTTTTTCACACTAAATGAAATAAAATTCTTTGAGCATCTTCAACTACCATTTATAAAAGGAAGTCAACTATTGGTGCTAGGGTTTATTATTTTTTAAGTTTTATTTCCCCCCTCTCATGGATAGAATGAGAGATTAGGTTTTTTATTTTATTTCTTTTTTAATTAAAGGGAATTTATTTTTTAAAGTTTTTTTTTTCTATGATAATTCATGATGGGTGTTTGCACTCATATTTTTTTATATCTCTCCTTGCTTTAATTGTGTATTAACATTATATTTCGATCGAGGGAGTGATTTCTTTTGTTCATTTACTAGTATGTGGTTATCTCTATAACAATTGGGTAGATTTAATGATAAGTTTAAATACAGTTTATTTTTACCCAATCTCTAAGTGATTTGAAGTAACTGACCATGATAAAAGGATATCTTAGTGATTGGGGAGTGATTACCTATACTTCGGGATTCTTAAACCTAATTTCAACAACTTCATGAGTGTCTACCAACAGTTTTATACATCATTACTTCATGAATCTATATTTGAAATTGTTTATTACCTTAATTATTCTTAGTTTTTCTAGTTTACAAGTAGTTTTCTTTGCAATTATATTAATTTATTATCCACTAATTTAGAGTTATTTTATACACCTTTTATCTATGGGTTAGACCTTAGGGATTTTAGTTTCTACACTACATATTTGTAGTTTGAGTATTTTTTGGGGTCCGTTTTTATATATTCTAAACATGGTTAGGCTATAAGAAGTAATTAAATCCTATGAATGGTTAATGTTTTTGGTGTCATTATCTGGGAATTGGTCTTAATAGGGAGATTTAATTGTATAGATTTAAACATTTATTTTCTCATATTTTTCTATTTTATTATTTTAGTTTTAAGTTTTTTCATTTTACACTAAGGGTATTTTTTATTGTGATGGAATGTATGGAATTAATTATGAGTGGACATGTTTTTTTTCATACAAGTGGAAGATCTTACACATTGAATTGATCAACTCAAGAAGAATATCTAAAAACAGTTAGGATACGGCCCTGAAATATACCCAAGTGAGGATAAATAACTCATATATGAATTAAAACATGTTTTAAAGGAGGGATGTATAGATTTGGAGATGATGGAAATGTATTCATATAATTTAAAGGAAGTAGACAAAGTGAAATTCAACTTTGAAGAAAAACTTGGAGAAAGATCCAATGGCGATGCAAATATTTAGGCTAAACCTGATCAGATATCCAAAAGTGAAACTAAATCTAATGAACTCAAGGAGGAAACCCTCACAATTTTAGAGTAATATAATTAAAAATAATAAGTTGGATCACTCATATAAGAAGATAATAAAGAATATGAGGTGATAGCTACTAAAACAAAGAAAGATAATGAATATTTTTAAGTGCAATGAGAAGAAGTAAGGAAAGAGGAATACTTTTATATTTGGAAAACCTAGGAGTTACATATTTAATATTTACTAATATACACATTTTGGTTCTCTCCTAAACAATTTTATAAACTAAATTCATTTAAAATTATGAAAAGTTATACATCGAGTGAGAAGAAATTTTAGGCTTTGTTAAATTTGTTCTAGGTAACTTTTTACCATACACTTATTACATGATAAAAATTGGTGAGGTGTAGCTAAAATACCCTAAACAAATACATTTATTGGAGGAAACTTTAGTTTTTATTATATTCTATGATCTTTAAGAATTCATCTCTATGAATTAGTTTTAGGAAATATATTCAATTTCCCTTATACTTTTTGATCTCTAATTGGAATCGAACTTATACTTTCACTAGGTTTTTTATGAATTTATAGGTCTATGATGATGAATTCATGATACCAAATGATAAGAAAGTAAAATCTAATATCTTCGATGGATATGAGAGTATTTCTTTACATTATATATATTTTTTACATCGCTATATTTTTGTTCACATTATTTTTTTAGTTTAAGGTAATTTCCTTGATGTACTTATACTTTTTGATCTATTTTAATCTGTGATGAAAAGTTTCTTAGGAATCATACCTTTCTATGTTTTATATTTCATTTTTAATAATATTGAATAAGTAATATGGGGGATAAATGATTAAATATAATAATTAGATTATCAATTAGACAAATCATGATTTAGGAGGATTGATTGATTTATGTATATGAAAATAATCTAAAATTCTTAATGATATAGTTTTATAATGTTTTTATTGATTTTTTATTATTATTTATTCCATGAGTGATTGTAAAAACTTTATATTTCCCCTTCCTAATACGGTTTTAAGAACATTATACATATTCTTTCATATACCCTACATTTTGAGAGATACATGGGACATGTAGGCCTACTAGAACTTGAATTGACATATTGTCAAAGATATGAATGAACAAAGTCTCATTAATATGTTTGAGGAATTTTTTATTTAATCTCATTATACCTTTGATATATACCTTTACATTTAATATTTCCTTTAATACTATAGAATCCATAAATGACCTTGATATAGAAGGTACATTAATATCTTATTTTTTCCTTCCTACCCTACTCTTGGTATATTTGGATTATTTTCAGTAGAATAAGTATGGGGGAAGAAGTTTTCCATGGTTCAAATATGATTATTTATATTATAATAGTGATCTCTGAAGAATTATGATTTGTTGTGGGGAATTTTTTAAATATATACTGTAAGAACCCGGATCTTCGTTTCAGGTATTTTTTTCCTTTTCTGGAGTTTTTTAAGAAAATTGAACTTTATAAAAAATTTCAAAGTACACACTGTGTAATTTCTGAGTACATGCCATGTACTCTTCTCTGGCTCGAAGTCGTGTGTTGTTCGTGCTCGGGCCACACACACGGTGTGTAGGGGTGATGTGGATGCCGATTTTGGCGGAGTACGAAAAAGACCCAGTACACGTCGTGTACTCTCAAAGTACACATCGTGTACTTTCTTTTTTTTTACTAAATGAACCGGGGTCACACCTGACGCACAGAAACACCTCCTTCTAGGTCCCATTCGTCCAAGAGCGACCCATACATCCGAATCATCAACGAGCTTCCGCCCCTTCGTCTGTTCTCTGATTCGAGCACGGTCGATTGCGTTGGAATCGCAGCAGTAAGATCTTCTTTCTGCTTGATCTTCGTTTTCTGATTCCTCTTCGTTTTCGAGTTATCTTGGGTTGAGTGTTTTGTGCATTTTCTCAGATCTACGATGTTCTAAGGGGAATCAATCGTTTTGATTCACATATATCGATCTCCTAGGATCGAGGTAGCTGGTTTGTTCCTTTCTGTTGAAAGTCGATGAGTATTTTGTGCAAATTTCACAAATTCCCTTGGGCGAGGAATTGTGGGTTTCCTATTTTGCCCTACTGTTTTCCTGCTTTGCTTGATTGTTGTAGTAGAAGATTATGCTTGTGAGTAGAGTAATTTATTTCGTGCTTAGGTTGATTTTCCATGATTGTTTTACTGTTTAGAGTTGCCAGTTTCCATGTCTAGTTGTAGGATATTGGAACTATTGATTTATTATTACTGTTGAGATTTAGAATGATAGCCAAGTAGTTTTGGAGGTTTACGTGGAAGATGTACGAGTGCTGAGCATGTTTATTTTCACTCCGGACTGTGAGAACCTAGAGTAGTAGACCAAAGGGAGAATTGACATAAGGGCTTCTCCAGAGTGTATTTAAATACGATGCGAGACCACAGGGGGAATTGACGATGAGTGCTTCCTCAAAGATTCTGTAGATCCTCGACGTGGGCCACTGGGGGAATGAGACATTGAGTGCTTCCCCAGAGAGACTTTAGTACGATACGAGACTATAGGGGGGATTGATGGTGAGTGATTCCTCAGAGAGTCTATTAATAATTTTTGTAGCTGAACCAGAGGGGTGAGACTATGTGTGCCTCCTAGAGGGTTGATAGTACTTATAGGTTGAACCGTATGGGTTAGGCTATGAGAGATACCCAGAGGGTTAGATTTTTCCTTATTGTTACTGGTTGTTTGCTTATGTACTTCTTTTGTTAGAACTGTAGATTGTGGCTGCTTTTGTTCCTATTTACTGCTTCTTGTTTTATTACTTCCATGTATTCATTGACTGTTAGGCACAGATCATTGGGTGATTGCCTACTGGGATTGTGTCTCACGCCCTATTTGGGACATGCTTTAGGGCCCAAGAAGACTATGTTGCTGCAGGTATAGATAAGGGAAAGCGCCCTTCTACTTCGGGTTCTTGATTCACTGGAGCTGGAGAGCATGGGACCGAGCTGAGGCTTGTGATGTTGAGGAGTTTACTTGGTTTTTCTTTTGCACTTTGTTTTCAGTTGTACTTCATAACATTGGTTTGTTTACTGCTTTCCATAGATATATGTACCACGTTGCATCATTATTATGTATCCATTGCTTACGTTGTTCACTTCACTTGTTGTATGTTGTTGTTTGTTTTTGCTATTGTGTCTGGTTGTTTCCGCTATATAATTTACCGAATGAGTGCATAGTTTCCCCACCGACTCACCAAGGCCCTCGCTACTAGTCGGTAGCCTCTGGCATTTGGGGAAACGGTCTTGAGGTCATGTGGCGAACCGGGTATGGGGCACCAGTGGAGGGGCTCCGGATTCGGGTCATTACAAAGTGGTATCAGAGGAGTTCTTTTCTCTTGCTTTACTATTTGGAGACTTTAGCCAGGGATAGGATGGATTAGGTACTTGGTGCTAAGCTGTGCTCAGGAGTAGCTATCCCGTGTACAGGGAAAAGCCATACTACCTCGTTAATTGCAGTTCTGGTTTTGAGATTTTATGGTTGATCTGATTTCACCTAAAGTGATTCACATGACTTTTACTATTATTGTTTAATATTTCGGTTCTATTTCTGTTGCAACCTGATGAGATGAGGGTATTCCATCTCATGTATCATATAGGCACTTGTAGAGATCACATGCCATGCATTCTTGCCATGCCATCTAGGGTGCATTAGCGATTGTATGCTGTTGTTATAGACTTCGTGTAGATTATGCATGCTGTTGTGATAGATTCTTGATATAATTCCTGCTGTCATGTTAGATAGATGTTCTATTTCACTTGTATGTGACTGTAGTAGATTCCAAGCTTTGATTCGTGGGGAGTATGGGCCCTCACGAATCGGAATTTGGTACCTCTTTGCCTTGTTTTTAGTGTTTCTGGGGTTCTGTGTAGTTTCTGAGCTACTGCCTAGAAAAACCCAGAATACACAGCGTGTACTTTTCGAATACATGCCATGTAGTTTTCAGGCCATGTCACTGACCGTGTGAGCAGAGCACAGTGTTGTGGAAGTAACTTTAGGAACACGCCATGTATGTCAGGTACACGCCGTGTAGTAGTGAGCCGTGTACCTGACCGTGTCACTAACAACATGGGTCGGGGAAGCTCGTGTCATACACGCCGTGTTTTGTATGATCACGTCGTGTATCCTTATCCTTAGTACCCGGTCGTGTCAAGAACAACATGGAACGGTGTTCCCGCCTCCTATACACGCCGTGTTTGTTTGGAACACGCCGTGTAATGGTCAGCCGTGTACTTGGCCGTGTCACCAACCACACGGGTTGGGAAAAGTCTTTGAGTACACGCCGTGTTTGTTCAGAACATGCCGTGTAGTCTCAACTGTGTAGTCGGCCATGTGTTTAACAACACGGGCCGCCGAAGCCTTGTCCACTACACGCCGTGTCTACAGGGAACACGTCGTGTAGTCTCTGTTTAAGAAAAACCTGTTGGGTTAACCGTGTAAAGGACTCGGGCAGGGGAATAGTTTTCAAGCATGCCCCATGTGTGGGATCAACACGCTGTTTAGTTATAGGTGTACACGAATTGTAGGGCAGGAGTACACACCCTTGTTAGTGGCTTGAGAAGACACATCGTGTAGTTTTTATACAAGTCGTGTAGTCAAGTTTCGTAAACTTGTGTATTTTCTTCCATGTTCCCATTTTTCACTCTTGTGTTCTCTGTCTTTGTTAATTATGATCTAAGGTGTGCTTTTGATCTTTCAGAGCTATGCCTCCTAGACGTCCTCCGGTCATACATATGTCATCAGGCAGTGATCAGACGCCAGACAGGGCTGATCAGGGACTACCTGCCGATCCTCCGGTCAGGCCAGCCTTGGAACTGACTGTTATACCAGTTGCAGGTGTTGATGCGCAGTTCAGGGAAGGTTTAATAAGGATGATGCAGGCCTTACAGGGAGCGCTGCCTCCTGTCATGACTATGGCAGACCTGATGTGGGTTTTTTAGTAGCAGCATCCTCCCACTTTCTCGGGGGAAGGAGGACCTCAGGCTGAAGAGTCATGGATGGAATCCATACTGACTATCTTCGAGCATCTGGAGATGCCTCCAGAGAGGCGGGTCAAGCTCGCCACCTATATGCTTCGAGACTCCACCAAGAGGTGGTGGAACATCATCTCTCAGGCGGTTCAACAACAGGCTATGGCTTGGGAGGAGTTCGAGTGCGTGTTCTATGACTACTTCTACCCGGAGACCCTGAGGGACGACCGATCCCGGGAGTTCATGAGCTTAGAACAGGGTACTCTTTCTGTCATGGATTATTCCTCCCACTTCACCGAGCTACAACATTCCACACCCCTCTAGGATGGGAGTGGGGTGTTCTTAGCAAGGAAGTTCGAGGATGGTCTCAGGCAGTAGATCTGCTTGTAGGTGAATCTCTTCCAGCTGACTTCCATCACTTCCATCATCAACCAGGCACTGATTGCGGAGCACAATCTGAGAGACTTAGGAGCTGTGATCCAGGGTGGTTCTGATTCCAGAGCTAGTTTTCCACCAGATGACAGCAAGAAGCGTCGTAGAGAGTCTACGCGTGGTGATCCGAGGAAGCGAGATGCATCGTCAGGCAGCCAGACGGTATGCTACCAGTGTGGCCAGTCAGGGCACATGAGGTTGCAGTGCTAGAGGGACCCCGTGGAGTGCCGATATTGCAGCAATATGGGTCACCTTCAGCGTTTCTGCCAAGTTTCCTCACCAGCACCAGGTGACCGGGGTTCTTCCATGACTCCTCGTTCAGGAGCTTCCCCACCATTTTCTCACCAGTCGGGGAACTGGAGTTCTTCCAGCCATTCAAGCCGAGGTGGAGGTCGAGGTCATGGTAGTCAGCCACCAGTCCCTCAGTACCAGCAGAGAGGTTCAACTCAGAGTGGTCAGCTAGGGGCGCAGGGCCGCGGTTTAGGCCAGTCTTTTTCCGTGGAGCAGATTTATCCAGAGCAGGATCCTGGCCCTTCTACAGTTCGAGGTACGATTTTAGTAGCCTCAGTTTTATCTTCATCTCTTTTCTATATTGGTGCTACGCATAGCTTTATATCTGTTTCTGCTGTGGATAGTGTTGGTCTCTGTGTCTTTTCTTCTGCTGACTCGTTGACACTAGACACACCTTTGGGGACGAGGAAATCTAGTGTACGCCATTGTAAAGAGTGCCCTCTCGAGGTTGTAGGGTATCGTTTCTTATGGTATCTCTATGTCCTAGAGATGGCAGGCTATGATGTCATTCTCGGAATGGACTGGTTGGTTCCCTTCCAGGCAGTCATCGACTGTTATCATCGTAGGGTGAGTTTCATTTCACCAGAGGGTGAATCTTTTCTTCATCGAGGTGAATGGGATGTTCAGGCGAGTCGATCAGGACTCGAGCATCATGGGCTAGGAAGGGTGACAATCCAGATTTCTAGTCTTTATCTGGATGATCAGGGGACTTCGCAGCTAGACTTTCCTCCAGTGGTGTATCGTTTCAGGGATTTCTTTCCAGAGGACTTTTCTGGTTTTCCTCCAGAGCGTGAGGTATAATTCTCTATTGAGGTCGTTCTAGGAGCAGCACTGGTGTTCATTCCTCCTTATAGGATGGCTACACCAGAGTTTCAGGAGCTCAAGAAGCAGTTGGAGGAGTTGCAGGCAAAGGGTTTCATCCAACCCAGCACTTCTCCTTGGGGTTTTCCTGTCCTGTTTGCGAAGAAGGCAGACGGTACCCTTCGGATTTGTGTGGATTATCAGAAGCTGAACCATTTGACGGTCAAGAACTGATATCCCTTGCTGAGGATCGATGACCTCTTTGATCAGCTTCGAGGAGCCCGGGTGTTCTCGAAGATCGACTTGAGGTCCGATTATCATCAGTTGCGCATTAGACCATCATATATACCTCTGACAGCCTTCAGGAGTAGGTACGGTCTATACAAGTATACAGTCATGTCGTTCGTTCTCACGAACACGCCTGCAGTTTTCATGGAACTGATGAACCAAGTGTTCCATCCTTACTTGGACTCCTTTGTCTTGGTCTTCGTGGATGATATCTTGGAGTACTATCACACTCTACATGACCATGCCACACATCTTGAGATCATTCTGAGTACACTGAGAGAGCATCATCTTTATGCTAAACTCTCGAAGTGCCACTTTTGGATGGATCAAATTCACTTCTTGGGTCACGTCATCTCAGAGGCAGAAGTATCTGTGGACCCAGAGAAAGTGAGAGTTGTAGTCTCCTGGGAGCAGCGGAAGAACGTTTTTGAGGTACGGAGTTTCCTATGGCTGTATGGATACTACAGATGCTTCATTGAGGACTTCTCACGCCTATAATCACCTTTGACAGTTCTGACCAAGAAGGGGGCGAAGTTCTTATGGTCAGATTCTTGTGATTCAGCCTTTCAGGAGATGAAGGGAAGATTGACGTCAGAACTGATACTAGTCTTTTCAGAGCCAGGCAAGAGCTACACTGTTTATTGTGATGCTTCAGGTATCGAGCTAGGAGTTGTGCTTATGCAGGGAGATGGAGTTGTTGCGTATGAGTCTCGGCAGTTGAGGCCGCATGAGAAGAACTACCCTATGCACGATCTGGAGTTGGCAGCTGTTTTTCATGCCTTACGCTGTTGGAGACACTATCTTTTCGGAGAGCACATTGTGGTCTTTAATGACCAAAAAAGTCTCAAGTATATCTTCACTCAGCGTGATCTGAATCTGAGATAGTGCAGGTGGGTCGAGTATCTTCAGTATTTTGATTTCGAGCTTGCCTATACGCCGGGAAAGGGAAATGCAGTGGCAGATGCGTTGAGCAGAAGGACTCAGATTCAGGCAGTTCAGGAGGCCAGCAGTGAGTGGCAGCTTAAGGCTCTGTTCTTTGAGATGCATCTGTAGGTGCACGACAGACAGGGAAAGACTTTCCTATCTTATGTAGTTGTTACCTCTACACTACTTGATCGGGTGCGGATGAGGAAGCTATCAGACTTAGAAGGCTTACTCCTGCAGGAGAGTGTGTTAGGAGAGGACCCTCTTCCTGGATGGACAGTGGGTGAGGATGAGATATTTCATTTCCAGGGACGTGTATGGGTGCCAGCAGACATACGTGAGGAGCTGATGTGGGATTTTCATTCCTCAGTTTGGGCAGTTCATCCTGGCGTCACCAAGATGTATCGAGATCTTCATCGCCAGTACTGGTGGCCAGGTATGAGGAAAGATGTTGCTGATTTCGTCTTGCGGTGTTCTACTTGTCAACAAGTGAAGGCAAAGCATCAACAACAAGCAGACCTTTTACAGCAGTTACCCATTCTAGAGTGGAAGTGGAATGATGTTGCGATGGACTTCGTGACTGGGTTTCTGAGGTCACCTCGAGGGAACAATACAGTTTGGGTTGTCGTCGACAGGCTCACGAAGGTTTCTCACTTCTTGCCGATCAAGGATACCTTCAGGGTCGACGATCTGGGACAACTTTACATCAGAGAGATCATTCTTCTGCATGGAGTTCCAAATTCTATTGTTTCAGACAGGGAAGCGTGCTTTACCTCTCGGTTTTGGCAGGGACTTCAGAAGGCCTTGGGTACACAGGTACTTTTGAGTACAGCATACCATCCCCAAACTGATGGCTCGTTCGAGCGCACGATCCAGGTGCTTGAGGATATGCTCCGAGCTTGCATACTAGACTATGGCAGTTCTTGGGAGAAGCATATTACTTTGGTGGAGTTCTCCTACAACAACAGTTTCCAGGTGACCATTCAGATGGAACCTTACGAGGATTTGTACGGTAGGCCATTCCGATCACCCTTATGCTGGCTTGAGGCAGGAGAGACAGCTTTGCTGGGACCATGTCTTGTTCAGGAGACTTCAGAGTAGATAGAGCTGATTCAGAAGCGGATGGCTATAGCACAGTCTCGCTAGAAGTCTTATGCTGATCAGCGGAGATGACCTCTAGAGTTTGAGGTCGGAGATCAGGTTTTACTGCATGTCGCACAGAGGTTGGGACACAAGAGGATTCGGAGACAGGAAAAGCTTTCACCGCAGTACGTCGGGCTGTTTGAGGTCTTGGAGAGAGTGGGGCCGGTCGCCTATCGGTTTTAGCTACCTCAGAGGTACCGGGCCATGCACGACGTCTTCCACGTCTCTCAACTCTGACGCTACTTTTCAGACCCGTCGCATGTCTTTCAACCTGGGGAGGCTTTGCTTGATGTGGATGCGTCGTTCGAGGAGCATCCTATCTGGATTGTCGATCGCAGTACGAAGGTTCTTCGTGGGCAGTCTGTTCCTCTGGTACGGGTGCTATGGCAGCATGGGCGAGTATAGGATGAGACTTGGGAAAGGGAGGCCGATGTACGATCGCAGTGGGCGGAGCTGTTCGGGGATCCTTCTTCTACACCACGTTAGGGAAATTTGGGGATGAATTTCTTTAAGGGGGGAGTTTTTAAGAACCTGGATCTTCGTTTCATGTATGTTTTTCCTTTTCTAAAGTTTTTTATGAAAATTGAACTTTCTAGAAATTTTCAAAGTACACGTCGTGTACTTTCTGAATACACACCGTGTACTCTTCTCCGGCTCGAAGTCGTGTGTTGGCCGTGCCCGGGCCATACACACGGTGTGTAGGGGTGACGTGGAGGCCGATTTTGGCGGAGTACGGAAAAGACCCAGTACACACCGTGTACTCTAAAATTACACGTCGTGTACTTTATTTTTTTACTAAATGAACCGGGGTCACGCCTGACACACAGAAACACCTCCTTCTAGGTCTTGTTTGTCCGAGAGTGACCCATACGGCCGAATCTTCGACGAGCTCCCGCCCCTTCGTATGTTCTCCGATTCTAGCACGGTCGATTTCATTGGAATCACAGCAGTAAGATCTTCCTTATTCTTCAACTTCATTTTCTGATTCCTATTTGTTTTTGAGTTATCGTGGGTTAAGCGTTTTGTGCGTTTTCTCATATCTACGACGTTCTAAGGGGAATCAATCGTCAGGATTCACATATATCGATCTCCTAGGATCGAGGTAGGTGGTTTGTGCCTTTCTATTGAAATTCAATGAGTATTTTGTGCAAATTCCACAAATTTCCTTTGGCGGGGAATTATGGGTTTCCTGTTTTGTCCTGTTGTTTGCCTGCTTTGCTTGATTGTTGTAGTAGAGGTTTATGCTTGTTAGTAGAGTAATTTATTTCGTGCTCAGGTTGATTTTCCATGCTTGTTGTACTGTTTAGAGTTTCCAGTTTCCATGCCTAGTTGTAGGATAGTGGAACTATTTCTTTATTATTGTTGTTGAGCTTTAGAATGATATCCAAGTAGTCTTGGAGGTTTACGTGGATGATGTACGCATTCTGAGCATGTTTATTTTCACTCAGGACTGTGAGAACCTAGAGTAGTAGACCAAAGGGAGAATTGACGTAAGGGCTTCTCTAGAGTGTCTTTAAATACGATGCAAGACCACAGGGGGAATTGACGATGAGTGCTTCCTCAGAGAGTCTGTAGATCCTCGACATGGACCATAGGGGGAATGAGATGTTGAGTGCTTCCCCAGAGATCCTTTAGTACGATATGAGACTATAGGGGGAATTTTCGGTGAGTGCTTCCTCAGAGAGTCTATTAATAATTTTTTTAGCTGAACCAGAGCGGTGAGACTGTGTGTGCCTCCTAGAGGGTTGCTAGTACTTATAGGTTGAACCATAGGGGTTAGGCTGTGAGAGCTACCCAGAGGGTTACCTTTTCCTTATTGTTGCTGGTTGTTTGCTTGTGTACTTATTTTGTTAGAATTGTAGATTGTAGCTGCTTGTGTTCCTGTTTACTGCTTCTTGTTTTATTACTGCAATGTATTCATTGACTGTTAGGCACAGATCTTTGGGTGATTTCCTACTGGGATTGTATCTCACACACTTTTTGGGCCATGCTTTTGGGCCCAAGCGAACTATTTTGCTATAGGTATAGATAAGGGCAAGTGCCCTTCTACTTCAAGTTCTTGATTCACTAGAGCTGTAGAGCATGGGACCGAGCCAAGGCTTGCAATGTTGAGGAGTTTACTTTGTTTTTCTTTTGCACTTTGTTTTCAGTTGTACTTCATCCCGTTGGTTTGTTTACTGCTTTCCATAGACATATGTACCATGTTGCATCATTATTATGTATCCATTGCTTCTGTTGTTCACTTCACTTGTTGTATGATGTTGTTTGTTTCTGCTATTGTGTCTGGTTGTTTCTGCTGTATTCTTTACCGAATGAGGGCATATTTTCCCCACCGACTCACCAAGGCCCTCGCTACTAGTCGGTAGCCTCTGGTGTTTGGGGAAACATGCTTGAGGTCATGTGGCGAACCGGGTACGGGACACCAGTAGAGGGGCTCCAGATTCGGGTCGTTACATATACGTTCATTATGTTTTATTTCCTACCCTATTGAAAAAATAAAAGAAAGAATCATTACTAGAAAAAAAAATCTTGAAAAACATTGAAAATTGTGATTTTGAAAATATATTATTAGAGGGAGTATATTTAATCACACTCACTATCATAATTTTTGAGAATTTCTATGAGAAAGGGATTTTTTGTGATATCATTTTTATAAGAGGAGTATTTATTGAACTTTTCTATTATTTATCAGGCATTGTATAGAGACCCTTATTTTCTTACATGAAAATTACAACATTTTAAAGGAAAACAACATAATAGTTATACAAATCTAGGACTTAAAGGTTTAATTTATTGGGAAAATTAGGATCATAAATATATTTTACAAAATAAAACTTAAATATTTAATTAATTCATAATTTTCTAGCTTCTTATTGGCCCTCGTGTTCTCCTTAGTACAAGTATTAATCTTGGGATATACATCAAAAAATAGGTGAGCTACAAGCCCAGTAAGAGGACGAATAAGATACAAGAAACATGGGTGAGAATAATCATCATCATAATATCATAATCATAATCATGAGTGGAATAATTAGAAAAATTAAAGTAATGTGGTAATTCATAAAAATAAAACATCATGTCTCAGTGGTAAAATACCACACATTGTTGTGAGAAAATATAGCATCATGTTCATGAATATTTCACTTTATCTTATGAGATACATCAAATAATCCAATGAATTGTAGTAGTATAAAACTATAGGATCACTTGTCACATAATAACATTTACATGTGCTATATAATTTTAGTGTCACCCATCACATTATAACATTTACATTATCATGCATTCCACATAGAACGTATATCAATCTTGGACATAAAATAACCCATGGAAAAGAATGGGTTTATTTTCACAAAGAATAAATTCATGAATAAACTTTGGGGCTACCAAATGAAATAGGTAATAACATAATTTGTATAATAATCATAAATCTTGAGTTAATAAGAATTAATCTCAAGAGAAGTAAAAGTTGTATTCTTGGAAATAAGATTTATTTTGGAAAAATATTTTCATTTTCCATAAAACCAAATTGAAAAATGTTATATCCTAGAAAATAAAAGTAAAGGAAATAAAATAAATGATATTTAAGAATCATTAAAGGAACATCCATACTAAAAATGGAGTGCAAGAGGAAAAACCCAATGAAATAGATTTGGGTTTGAGAATCCCCTTACCGTATGTCAGAATGATTTCTTCACTTTAATACACTAGATAACAAAATTAGATTCATTAATTAAAAAATACATAATATTTTATAAATTAATTTGATTCATTGTAATTTTATTAAGTTAATTTATGGTATTTTTCATGAGTTATAAAGTTTAATATTATCATTCAAGAGTGCTCATTTTCTTGGTTTTCATGATCGGTTTTCTTGTATATAAGTATGGAAGTTCATGTAAAATTGGAATAGTTATAAATAAAAATATATATATCTTATTAATGAACTTTAATAAGATTAAATGATCTTATATATTAGTTGGTTATATGTTATGAGGATGAATCATTATATAAATATTTAATGAAAATGATTTTATTTATTTGGCATATTTTACGATCATTACAAACCCATATCATTTTATTTAATATAATTTTTATATATTTCTTAAAAAATATTATATAATTTATAATATGTATAATAAAATCTTATTTAACCATAATTATGGTTTTAGGAGCAGAATTTAATGAGGTAGTGAAAAATGAAAACTCATTGGCCACGATGGTGGTAAATCGCACACCACGGTTGACATTTTCATTTTTAGAAAAAAATGAAAAGGAAAGATATTTTAAGAGGAATTATTCCATTAAAATAATAAAATACTAGTATATAAAATATAATGGATTTATCATGCCAGTTATAAAATTATATGAGAGTATAGAATAAGAAAATAAATGAAATTGAAAATAAATTTAAAGAAAAAGAAAGAGGATTTTACCTCTTTATTTTATCCTCCTTGAGAACCTCCTTAAGAAAAGGTTTTGGTATTTTTATGAGACCAAGGTCTCTTGGAAGTGGGGAATTCTTGGTAATATTATTGGTTAAACTTGTAAAATCTTTTAATTCTTGGAATTTGTGAGGAGAATAGGTGGTTATGGTGGTATTTATTGGGGACGAGAGGGGTGTTTTCTTGTTATTTTATTCATTAGTTTTTTATTTTGGATCAAGACTATAAATAGTTTGAACCTTATCACTAAATGTATTAAAATAATGAAGGATAGTCTGAGATTTTGGGCTTACATCAGCCTTATATCAACAATGAATCAGAAATTAATGTATTTATCTTTTATTTTAAATTATTGTATTTTACTATTCAGTAATAATTCAAGTATTTTAGAAAAATCCCAAAAATTCACCCTAAACATTTTTCAACATGTATAATTCAAAAATTAACTCTATTTTTTTAAAGTAATTTTCTAAATATGAGAAATTTAATTTTTAATTAAAATCATTGTTTACTTGGAAAATATTGATATTGTAACACTTTGAAAAATTAATTAAGGTCTCATAAAATTATCTTATAATCATAATAAAATAAAATGTTAATTTATGAATATATTTTGTGGAATTAAATTTTATTTTAAATAATTATATTAATTATAAAATTTAAAATTAAAAATTATGTTTTATAAAAAAAATACTAGCACTTAATTAATAATTTTTAAAGCATTATTTACTTATACTATGATATAAGTATACCATATTATCATTTATAAGATACTTAAAATTTATTTATACTTTTATATATGATTTTACTATTATATTGGTTGGATTAATTTTCCTAATGGTTATATTATTATTCCAAACGTCAAGTTATTATTCCATTGGTATAGGTTTCTTAACATCTAGAAATATATCTAATTCCATTCATTATCCATTTTTAAAGTTTTTATTGTGTTCTCTATGTGATATTTTTTATTTATACCATATGTAATAATTATAAGAAGGGATTTTCCATTAATAAAATTATTGGTTTTTACATTCTTCCCCACTTATGAAATTTTTTCCAAGAAATTTCATTTTAAAAACTATAGTGAAAACAAGTGAAGGTACTTATCCTTCATTTCTTCCTCAGGTTCTCATGTTGTCTCTTCATAATTATGGTTTTCCAAAGTACTTTGTCCAAGTGAGTAGTCTTTTGCATAGAACTTTATCTTTATGGTCCAAGATCTTCAATGGATTCTCCTCGTAAGAGAGATAATTTTTCAACTATACCACCTTTGGATTCATTACATGTGAGGGATCTGGTATGTACTTCTTCAAGAGGGATACCTGGAATACATAGGGTACTTGAGACATGGTAGGTGGAAGTTCTAGTTGATATTCCACAGCTCTGACACGATCAATAATTTTTAAGGGTTCCATGTACCTGGGACCTGGATTTCCCTTCTTCCCAAATATCATTATCCTCTTTCATATAGATATTTGTAGGAATACCATGTCTTTAGACTTAAACTCTAGGTCTCATCGATTATTGTCTCTATAACTCTTTTGTCAACTTTGGCCTTCCTTAATGTGCTGCTAAATGATTTCCACCTTTTCCACCATTTCTTTGACAAGTTCTTGTCCTAGTAGCTTATGTTCATCAACTTCATCCCATAATGTCAATGTTCAGCATTTTTTCCATAATGGGATTCATATGGATCCATTTGGATGCTCTATTGGAAACTATTGTCATAATAGAGCATGATGAGAGGATGATATTGGTCCCATCCTCCTTTGAGGTCCATAGAACATTCTCTAAACATGTATTCTAGTGCCTAGATAGTTCGTACATATTTTCCATCAATTTGTGGATAAAAATTCATACTAAAGTTCATATCTGTGTTTAGAGCATATTTGAGACTTTTCCAAAACTTCGAGGTGAATCTCAAATCTCGATTGGATACAATAAATAGTGGTACTCTATGATTCCTCACCACTTCTTTTATGAATATCTGTGAAAGTTATTCTAGTGATAATACCTATTGAGCTGTGATAAAGTGAGTTGTCTTTTTAAGATGATCCACAACAACCCATATATCATTGTTTCCTCTATATGTATTCAGAAGTCCAATGAAAAAAATATTTGGTGATGTTTTCCCACTTCCATGTTGGTATGGGAAATGGTTACATCATCCCCTTATACTTATATCTTTCATCCTTATCTTGCTAACATACTAGAAACTGTTGGGACCAAGTTGGACGGATAAGGATGTAAGAAGAGTTTTCTGTTACAGAGTGTTGTTTTTTTTTTGTCAAAAAGTTAAATCAATTCACTTTGTAAAGGACTTGTAAACCAAATGATGCTTTGATGATTTTTATTTTACAAATATCATAAGTTTGGAGAAATTTTGATGAAATACTTATGAAGGATAGGGAGAGTAAAGAAGTTTTTTTGGAAAAAGAAAGTGGAATGCAAGTCAAAAGTGGCGTCCATGTGTGGTGCGAAAGTATATGTGGAGCTCAAGTGTATGTTGCACGCAAGTCATATTTTAACATCCTCATATCAAAATTTGAAAAAGGAAAGAAATTTTCGCGCAAGTTATGGAGCAGCGCGCAAGTTATGGAGCAGCGCGCAAGTGCTGGAGCGGCATGCAAGTACTGGAGCGGCGTGCAAGTGCTCGAGCGGCGCGCAAGTGCTCGAGAGGCGCGCAAGTGTATGTGGTGCGCAAGTCACAAAAATTCCTATAAATAGAAGAATAGCCACCTCATTTTTTTACGGCTCAACACTTAAGAAAAAAAATTGATCTCTGATCATGCAAGTCGTAGAAAGTGGATCCCAAACTAAAGTGTCACACAAGCTGAAGTGGCGCGCAATCTGATGGTTATTTATAAGGCGTGAAAGTAGGGTGGCATGCAATTAGGGTGGCGTGCAAGTAGTGTGGCATGCAAGTAGGGTGGAACGAAAATAGGGTGGCATGCAAGCAGAAGTGGAACGAAATTTGTGAGTTGTGCACAATAGTGGCACGCAAGTTGTTAGTGGCGTGCAAGCAGGTAGGTGCACAAGTTGAGTGGTACGCAAGCAGGTGGCACGCAAGCAGGGAGTGGCGTGCAAGCTATTTGCACTATGAGGTTCTTACCATCTTCTAGGTAGGAAAGTGATGAATTGTTTTGAAATATTTGATTTGTGAATGTTCATTAAGAATCAAAGAATCATTACATTACCCTATTTTTGCTAAGAGAGAGCACACGCACTATTGGATTGTTTTCAAAGTGATTCACTAGTGTAAGGGTATATGCTAATCATTTTATTACACATAAAAGGATTGTTTTCTAGTGGATTGTTTGGTATTGGGTTGTTTCAGTACCATACCAAGGACGTAGCTACTCTTGTTGAGTAGTGAACCTTGTAAATCTTGTGTTCCTGTGGTTGTGTGTGTTCAGCAGGGAAGAAACTCTTTAACAGGAGGTGAAGGTTGTTTCAAAAAGAAGGAAACTTAAAAAGAAAAAGATATCACTGATTCACCCCTACCCCTCTCAGTGATACTTAGATCCTGACTGGGAACTTTAATTGGTATCAGAGTGACAGGTTCCCTTTGTTTATTCTTTGCTGAAGTGGTTGAAGAGAAGTTGTGATGGAGAATCTAAATTGTGTGAATAGCAAGGGGATTCTGATTTTTTATCGAAAAAACTATCACATCTAGAAGGATATAATGATGCCTTATCTTATGTATCTTGGATATGAAGTTATTGAAACTACAATAGAGGGATTTATTGCTATTGATGACAATGTTCCTCTTACTCCTGTAGATAATAAGAAACTTGAGAATGATGGAGGAGCTAAAAATGTGTTACTCTAATCTCTTTCTGAGAGTGAATTTTTAAGAATGAAAGAGAGTTATAAATTAAAACATGAAGTTTAATGGTCAGCATAGTTCTATTAAGAAGGTTGTTGAGAAGTGTGTTCACAAATCAGGTCAGTATAGAAGTTTCAGAGGCAAATGTTCTTTCTATGGTTACTGCTGGTATTGTGGTGGATTCAGACACATGGAAAATATGTGTGGCTTCAACCAATAACATTACAACTATTCCACAAGTTTTGAAAGACAATGATTGAGGGGGAGTCAATCCTTTCAAAATATAAAGTCTCCAAATAAATTTTAGAAGATATCTGAGAAGACTGGTGTGAAAGTTGAGAATAGGTTCCAACCACTGGAAACTATTTGTGAAAGATGTGATTCACCTGGACATCTTTCCAAGGGTTTCCTTAGTGTGTTACCAGAGCAACAAAAGATTCTTAAGAATTCTCAAAATCCAGAGTTTTTAAAAGCTAAAAGGCATAGGTTTGATATGTCTGAAAATAATGAGTGCATGGTTGTCTAGCCAAAACACATTGACCTGGCTAGGAAATTGGAGGAAGCACAACAGAAAGTGAAGGAAAAGGAAGAACAAAAAGATCTTATTGTTGAAACTGATTTGAAAGCTAAAAAAGGAGAAAATCCATGGATTCTTGATAGTGGGTGTTCTTCTCATATGACAGGAGACTTAAAGTTTCTGAAGAATGTGAAATACTTCAAATAAGGAACCATTACATTTGGAATTGATGAATCTATGAGAATCAAAGGTGTTGGATCGGTCATCATCGGATAAGAAAAAATGAAATTTAAGAAAACATTATATGTTTATGGGTTGAAACATAATCTTATGAGTGTTTCAAAACTCTGTGATGAGGGAAACAAAATTATATTCATAAAATATGGGTTCGTTGTGAAATGTGAAAATGATGGAAATATAGTTACAAGAGGCCAACGTACAAAAAGAAACTTGTTCCAAGTTGGTGAAGTACAAAATTCTTGTTATATGGGCATGGTGGATGAAAATTAGTTATTCTATAAAAGGCTGGAACATATGTGTCAAAGAAACATGTGCATGTTATCAACGTGAGACAGTGTCCGAGATATTCTTGATTTATCAAGAAGAAGAGATTGGTGCTGCACTATCTGTGAAAAAGGAAATATTACATACTCTTTTCATAAGAGAGTTGAAATTTGTTCAAAAAACCCTTGGAACTTATACATTCTGATATATATGGACCAATGAGAAAGCAATCAAAAAATGTAGATAAGTACTTCATTACATTCATTGACAACTTTACTCGCATTACTTGTGTTATGTACATGAGACATAATCCAGATGCTCTGAAAATGTTTAAGAGTTTTAGGAGGAAATCAGAGAAGGAATGTGATTATTCGATGAAGAAGTTAAGAAATGATATTGGTAGAGAGTATAATAAAGAATAGTTTTTATGTTACCTCGAGAAACTTGGAATTTGTCATGAGTTCATTTCACCATACACACCTCAACAAAATGGGGTTGTTGAAAGAAAGAATCGAATTCTGGTGGAAATGGGGAGAACTATGTTACTTGAACATAGTCTTTCTCATATTATTGGAGGAAGGACATGAGCACTGATGTGTATATTCAGAACTGATGTTTCTATAGTCCAAACTCAAATATGACTCCATATGAAATGTTATATGGAAAAACTCTAAGTTTGAAACACTTGAGAGTTTTTGTGAGTCCATGTATTATAAAGAAGAAAGGTGGAAACTTGGGAAAGTTTGAGCAAAGAGGAGTTGATGGAATTTTTCTTGGGTATGATATAGAAGGAAGAGGATATAGATGCCTCAATAAATAAATAGGAAGAACTATTGATTCTTCAGATGTAAAATTTGTTGAAAATGTTGAGAAAGAAAAGCAGCCATATGTTGATGTGGAAGTCGAGTAGGATGGAGAAGATTTTGTTAACAATTCTGATAATGTTGTAGACTGTTTTAATCCTACTCAAGAAAATGAATTCGACTCAGAAATCTCGAGTGATGAGGATGGATTTCAAACAACTCATCCTAGGTTGAGGAAGCAAGTGGAGGCTCAAAACATTATTGGAGATAAAAATCAGAGGATTCAAATATGAAGAACAACAAATGATATATCACATACATATCTTTATTCGAATGTTGAACCGAATGATGTAAATGAAGAATTTGAGCATCCATAATGGGTTCATGATATGAATTAAGATCTTGATCAGATAGAGAAGAACGATAATTGGGAACTTATACCCAAGCCGGACAACAAGAACATTATTGGTACAAAGTAGGTTTTCCAGAACAAGCTGAATGAAGAAGGTAAAGTAATAAGAAACAAATAAAGATTTGTTTGCAAAGGGTATTCACAAATTGAAGGCATTGATTTTGATGAAACCTTTTCTCTAGTGGAAATATTAAAAACAATCAGAATCTTTCTTGCTATTGTTGCCCAACGAGGTTACAAAATCATTCAAATGGATATAAAATCTACATTCTTGAATGGTGACCTTGACGAAGAAGTATTCATTGATCAACCTGGTGGATTTGTTATTGGAAAGGATAAAAGTTATGTTTGTAGGTTGAAGAAGGATTTTTATGTGATAAAACAGGCTCTGAGAACATGGTATTCTAAATTAGATACTTGCTTAAAGAATATGAACTTTAAGAAAGGGAGAGTTGATAGCAATATCTACATCAAGAAATGTAAGGAGTTTTCACTAATCGTTATTGTTTATGTAGATGATATTATATTTGATGGAAATGATGAAAGATCATGTGAAAACTTTTCTGAGGAGATGAAGAAGTTATATGAGATGTCCATACTGGGAGAAATGAATTACTTTCTTGGGCTACAAATTTCACAGAAGAAGAATCACATTTTTCTGTCTCAAGAAAAGTATGCTAATGAACTTCTGAAGAAGTTTGGCATGAAAAATTCGAAACCAATTTCCACACCAATTTCAGTGGGAACCAAGTTTTCTAAAGATAGATAAGGCAAGGAAGTTGATTAGAAAGAGTTTCGAAAGATGATTTGAAGTCTTTTGTATTTGACTACCTCAAGACCCCACTCGTCTATGTTGTCACTTTATGTGCAAGATTTCATAGTTCTCCTAAAGAATAACATTTGATTGATGGAAAAAGAATTCTCAGATATATCAAAGGCATAAAAAAATTTGGAATCAGGTATGATGGCTCATGAAATATTGATCTATTTGGGTATTCTGATGCTGATTGGGCAGGAAATGTTTATGATCAAATATCCACATCTGGTGGAGTTTTTTTTCTAGGGAAAAGTTGTGTTAGTTGGTATACCAAGAAATAGAATTCAGTAACTCTTAGCACAGCTGAAGATGAGCATGTTGCTGCTACTCAAGCTGCAACTCAACTAATGTGGATGACGACTCACCTGGAAGATCTACTTATTGAAGTAAATCCACCATTGCTCTTGGTTTGTGATAATCAGAGTGAAATCAATCTTACAAGAAATCTAGTACAACATTCTCATTCAAAACACATTGATATAAAGTACCACTTCATCAAATATCAGGTGGAGAAGAATGAATTGAGGCTAGAGTATGTTCCTACATTTGAACAAGTGGCTGATATATTCACAAAACCTTTACCGAAGGAACCATTTTTAAAATTAAGGTTGAACATGGGTGTCCAACCTCCTTCTCATCATGGTTAAGGTACGTGTTTCTGTCCCCACTCTCATATTTCCTTTGGATAGTGTTTTCAAGGGGGATACTTCTTTCATAAATCTATCCTTATAGATGCATGCATAAAAGAGGAGTTACGGGTAAGCTATGAATCCATCATGTATGTATGTGAACTATTCAAACTGTTTGTTGGAGTGGTTGTAGGAAACAATGTTGTTTTCCAGAAAATTTGAAGAAGTGATGAATGATGAAGTAGAATATTGAAAGATGTTCTGAAAAAGGATGAGGAGATACGATCCTTAGATTTTATAGTCACTGCTTTTGGACAGCATGGTTTTGGCTATCAATAATTCTTGTTTCCTACAATGAGTTATCTCAAATAGGCTTAGAATTGTTGATAAGTAGTCCATTACTTAAGTTTACAAAGTTTAGTGATTTATGAATCTTGGTTGAAAAAAAAATCCAAAGGGGGATATTGTTGGAACCAAGTTGGAAGGATAAATAAGTAAGAAGAGTTTGCTATTACAGAGTATTGTTTTTTGTTTTCAAAGAAGTTAAATCAATTCAATTTTCAAAGGACTTGTAAACCAGAAGATGCTTTGCTAATTTTTATTTCAAAAATATCATAAGTTTGGAGAACTTGTGATGAAATCCTTATAAAGGATAGGGAGAGTAAAGAAGTGTTTTTGGAAAAATAAAGAAAGCGGTGTGCAAGTCAAAATTGGAACACAAGTATATGTGGCGTGCAAGTGTATGTTGTGCACAAGTCATATTTCAACATCCTCATATAAAAATATGACAAAGTAAAGAAAGTGTGACACAAGTGATGGAGTGGAGGGAAAGTGCTGGAGCGGTGCGCAAGTGCTGGAGCAGCGCGCAAGTGCTGGATCGGCGCGCAAGTGATGGAGCGGCGCGCAAGTGCTGGAGAGGCGCGCACGTGCTGGAGCGGCGCGCAGGTGCTGGAGCGGCACGCAAGTGCTGGAGGGGCGTGCAAGTGCTGGAGCGGCGCGCAAGTGCTGGAGTGGCGCGCAAGTGCTTGAGCGACGCGCAAGTTCTGGAGCGGCACACAAGTGCTAGATCGGCGAGCAAGTTTATGTGGAGTGCAAGTCACCAAAATTTCTATAAATAGATGACAAGCCTCCTCATTTTTTTAAGTCTCAACGCTTAAGAAAAAATTATCTATGATTGCACGAGTCATAGAAGGTGGCTCGCAAACTGAAGTGGTGTGTAAGCTGAAGTGGCGCGCAAGCTGAGGGTTATTTATAAGGCGCGAAAGTAGGGTGGTGCGCAACTAGGGTGGCACGCAAGTAGGGTGGCGCGCAAGTAGGGTGGCGCGCAAGTAGGGTGGCGCGCAAGAAGAAGTGGCATGAAAGTTGTCAGAGGTGAGCAAGAAGGGAGTTTTCTTCAAGAAGTGTGTTGTGTATAATCCAGAAGTGGTGTGTATGTTGTGATTTGTGCATAATAGTGGCACGCAAGTAGTTAGTGGTGCGCAATAAGGTAGGTGTGCAAGCTGAGTGACGCGCAAGCAGGTGACGTGCAAGCAAGTGGCACGCAAGCTGAGTGTCATGAAAATAGGTGGTGGTCAATCAGGGAGGCACGCAAGTAGGGAGGCATGCAAGCAGGGAGTGGCGCACAAGCTATTTGCACCAGGAGGTTCTTACCAGCTTCTGGGTAGAAAAGTGAATAATTTTTTTGAAAGATTTGATTTGTGAAAGTTCATTAAGAATCACAGAATCATTAAATTACCCTATTTGTGCTAAGAGGGAGCACACGCACTATTGTATTATTTTAAAAGTGCTACATGAGTGTAAGGGTATATCCTACTCATTGGATTCCACATCAAAGGATTGTTTTATAGTGGATTGTGTGTTACTGGATTGTTTCCATACCATACCAAGGACGTAGCTACTGTTGTTGAGTAGTGAACCTTGTAAATCTTGTGATCCTATGGTTGTGTGTGTTCAGAAGGGAAGAAACTCTTTAACATGAGGCGAAGTTTATTTCAAAAAGAAGAAAAATTAAAAAGAAAATGATATCATGGATTCACCCCTCCCCTCTTAGTGATACTTGGATCCTGACTGGGAACTTCATAAACTTTGATATATATTTTGTGATCTCCTTCTTCATATTGTCCCACCAATAGTTCTCTTAGAGATCTCAATACATATTTTTGATCCTTGGGTGAATATAGAAGGTTGACCTAGGTGTTTCATTCATAAGTTCCTCTTCTATATATGGATCATATGGTAAACATATTCATAAACCAAATCTTACCATTCCTTCCACATCAATTTTAAACTTTAAGATTTACCTTTTTTTATAGCTTCTACATTATTCTAAATTTCCACATCATTTCTTTGAGAATACCTTATTTTCTCCATGAGGTATGGTTGAAAAATAATTTTAAAAAGGATTGGTGATGTTACTTACTTAATGATTCCCATATCCATCATTTTCAAATCTAAGAAGATTTGATCCTTCTCAATCCTCATCATTGATAATGTTTAAGGATCCTTTCTACTTAGATCATCTTCCACTTTATTTGCATTGCTAGGATGGTAGTGGATTGAGAATTCACATCCCCTGATGAGATCAGAACATATTTTTTGGCGCATATTAAGGTCCTTCAATTTGAATATATATTTAAGGATCTTCTAATCAGTATATATTTCACACATCTCCTCAAAGAGATAATGCCGCTAGGTTTTCAATGAAAATATCACAATTTCCAACTCTAGATCATGCATGGGATATTTTTTTATCATGAATTTTCAACTTCCTTAAGGCGTAGACTATCACTTTTTCATTTTTCATCAGTATACATCCTAATCACTTCTTTAAAGCATATTTGTATACCATAAAGAGTTCCCCACTTGTCAGAAGTGTGAGTATTGGCATGACAATAAGCCTATTCTTTAACTCTTTGAAGAAATATTCACATTCACTGGTCCAGACAAACTTTTCTTCTTTCTAATTCATCTTATTTAGTGGGTTTGACACTCATGAGAATTTATTCACAAATCAATGGAAATACCCAGTTAGACCAAGGAAATTATGGATCTCTATTACAGATGTTATCTTGAGCCACTCTTTGATTTCCCTTGTATTAGAAGGCTCCATAGATATTCCTTTTCTGGTAAAAACATTCCCCAATAAAGATACTTCCTTCATCTATAACTCACACTTACTGTACTTTTCATTAAGTTTCTCCCTTAAAAAGTATTTAGAATAATATTAAAATTATCATCATGTTCCTCCCTACTCCTTGATTATATCAGAATATCATCCCTAAAGACTAACATAAAATTTATTGGTAATCTATAAAGAATATATTCATTAAGTCCATAAATATTGATGAATAATTACTAAGTCTGAAAGGCATCGCTATGAACTCGTAGTGTTAATACCTCATTCAAAAGGCAGTGTTGGGAATATCTTCCTTCTTCACCTTTAATTGGTGATATCCTAATCGAAGGTCTACTTTAGAGAAATAATTGGCCCCATGTAGTTGATTGAAAAAGTTATCTATCTATGGAATGAGATACTTTTTCTTTATGAGGATTTTGTTGAGATCATGATAATCAATGCATAGGTGAATTGATCCATCTTTCTTCTTAATAAATAGGACTAGCGCACCCCATGGTAAAGCACTTAGGTATATAAAACCCTCATCTAGATTATCTTGTAATTGTTTATTTAGTTCCTCCAACTCAATGGAGTCCATTATATAAGGTGTCTTTGATATAGGTAGAGATCCAAAAATAAGTTCAGTTGAGAACTCAACCTCTCATTTAGGAAGAAGACTAGGGAATTATTCAAGGAACACATCATTGTATTCCCTTACAATGGGCATGTCTTATATAATTATTCTTTCTTTTCTCTCAATAATTTGAGCTAGATATTCTTTATCATAAGGAAATAATATCCACACTTGAGATGACGATTCCAAATTATATTCATCCTTATTCTTACACTTTTATAGAATTAGAGGATTCCTTAGGATGTGAAGAGTGATCTTCCTTTACCATTATTTGATGTTGGATTTGTATAAAGATTGTCAATTCATGCCCAATATAGCATCAAACTCCACAAAAGATAGTAAGACAATATTTTATGGGAATTTAATTCCACAAACATTAATTGGGGAGGAGTTATATAATTTGGATGCAGTAATTTCTCCATGTTTTTCTCTCATATATAACCCAACCTTCATATTTTGAGGGAGTGTTTGAATAGTTCTACTAAACTTGGAAGATATGAAAGAATGCGTAGAACCAGAATCAAATAGTACATTCACTATTCTTGAATGAATAACTAGTTTAATTTTTACCATATCATTTTCGAGATCTGCCATAGCAGTAGTGATGGAATAAGATTTCCCTTTCTCTTTTGTCTTTGGTGTCTATTATCGCAGATTTCCCTCAAGGAGTCGAGGTTTCGTGAACTAAATTTCAAAGTACCCTTGCTCCCTACAGTTGATTCATTGGACCTTGGATGGTTCTCTCCTTTATTACACCACATTTTTCAACTTCCTCATGTATCTTTGACATTCATTACCTTGGTGGCATTCTCTCCCACACTTATTACATTTCCCCATCCCTTTAAGTAAATTCACATGATGCTTCTTCCCACATTTTCAACATGTGAGTGGTTAAGTTTTCTTTCCACCCTTTTCATTAGATCCCCCCAGCTGGAAACTTCATATTTAATTTCTTATCTTCATAGCCATGGTACCATTATCCAAACTCTATCTCTACTTTGAGAGCATATTGAACAACTTATTCATAACTCCCAAAGTATCAAATTATTAAAGACTTTTGAAGGAGTGGTGTTAAACTACTAAAGAATATATCTATTTTTATATCATTATTGATAAAAAAACATAAAGCATACCTTTCAATCCTTTTGAAATTTTCTCCATAGGTCATGATATATTCACCTTCCTTTTTATTCAACTCTATAAATTATATATCCATATGTATATGAAGATTATGAGGGAAATGCTTTTTAATAAACATTATCTTAAATTATTCCCACTCTATCAATTCAATTTCTTCCTTTGGATTAGTTTTTTTAATCAACACCCACCATTGATCATACACTCCATATAGTTGATAAAAAACCATATTCACTTTCTTCCTATGGTAATAATGGAGCATAGAATAGATATTCTCCATAAAGTTGACCCATTGTTCTAAGACTAGTGGATCGTAAGATCCACTAAAGGTTAGTGGTCATTTCCACATAGATGACTCGATAGCTATTTTCTCCCTCTTAGGTGATGAAGGATGTTTCACGTTATTTAGGTTAATTTTCATAGCCTGAGATAGCTAGGTAAGAATCACCATGAAATTTTGAACTCCACCTCTCAAATAATTGGGGATGTTGTTCGTGAAATCACTGCATTATCCCTCACATTGGTTGTTGGCATAGGTTATCCTGATTCCCACCATTTTCTAAAATGGAAAAGGTTTGAACAAAATATATGTAAAAAAGTCATGAATAATTTATAAATTTTTGAAATTAAATATAAAGGGATATCTTTTAGTATACCTATGTTTATAATTTTTCTAAAAAAATATTATTGGGTGCTTACATATATATAGACTCATACTAATGGTTTTCACTAAGGTTTTTTAATCCTAATTCCTGAAATAACTAAATCATGCTATGATACCAACTATAGAGACTATACATTTCTTACATGACTATTAAGTCGTTTTAAAGATAAATAATATAATAGTGTTACAAATCCAGATCTAATGGTTTGGTGTCTTGGAAAAATTAGGACCATACATAATTTTTACATAATAAACATAAATATTTATTTAATTCCTTCTTTTCTAGATTCTTATTGGACCGCGTGTTCTCCTTAGTATAAGTATTCAGTTGAGGATATACATTAAAATAAGGGGTGATCTAAAATACCAATAAGAGGATGAATAAGAGACATTAAACATGGGTGAGAATAATCATCATCATAACATCATCATCATAATCATGAGTGTAATCATTAGATAAAGGAATGGAATGTGGAAATTTATAAAAATGAAACATTATGTCTCAGTGGTCAAATACCACACATAGTTGTGAACAAAGATAACATCATGTTCGTGATTATTTCACTTTATCTCATGATATACATCAAATTACTCAATACATTGGAGCACTATAAAATTCTGGGCTCAAATGTTACATCATAACACTTACATGTGCTATATAATTATGGGTGAACCTGTCACATCATAGCATTTACATTATCATGCATACCATGTGGAACATATATCAATCTTGGACATAAAATAACCTATGGAAAGAAATGGATTTCATTTTTAAAAAAAAAATCATTAATAAACTTTTGGGTTCCCAAATGAAATTGGGAATAACATACTTTGTGTAATAATCATCAATCTTGAGTGAAGAATAAACAATCTCATGAGAAGTAAAATATGTATTCTTATAAAGAAGAGTTCTTTTGGAAAAATCCTTACATTTTTCATAAAAAAAAATTAGAAACATGTATATCCTAGAACATAAAATGTAAGTAAAAATTAAATGACATTTAAGTAACATTAAATTAACATCCATACTGAAAATGGAGTGAAATATGGAAAACCCAAAGAAAGAGAGTTTGGTTCGAGAATCCCCACACCCTAAGTCTAAATTCTTTATTCACTTTAATATCCTAGATAAACAAATTAAATTCATTAATTAAAAAAGTTAGAACATTTTATATATTAATTTGATTAATTTTAGTTTTATTAAGTTCATTTATGATCTTTTTTATGTGTTATAGAGTCTAATTTCATCATTTGGGAGTGTTTGTTTTCTTGGTTTTCATGATCGGTTTTCTTGTATATGAGTATGGAAGTTCATGTAAAATTGGAATACATATCCATAATTGAAATTATATGTTATTAATTAACTTTTAGAATATTAAATGATCTTATATATCATTTGGTTATATATTATGAGAATGAATCATTATATAAATAGTTAATGAAAATGATTTAATTTATTTTTCGGATTTTACGACCATAACGAACCCATATAATTTTATTTAATATAATGTTTAAATATTTCTTACATAACATTTTATAACTTTTAATATGTATAATAAAATTTTATTTAATCATAATTATGGTTTTATGACCATCTTTTAAGGTAGTAGTGAAAAATAAAAACGCATCGTCCATGGTGGTGGTAAATCGACACACCACGGATGATATTTTAATTTTTAGAAAAAAAAAGAAAAAGGAAATAGATATGAAGAATAATTATTCCATTACCATAATAAAATTATGTTATTTAAAATTTTCTAGTGTTATCATTCCACTTGGACAAGTTTAGGTGAATATAGGATAATAAAATAAATGAAATTGAAAAGAAATTAATAGAAAAAGAAAGGGGATTTTTCCTCTTGATTTTCTTCTCCTTGAGAACCTTTTTATGGAAAAGGGTTTGGTAATTTGATGAGAAAAATGGATTATATACATAGTTGAGGGTATTGTTAATAGTATTGGGTATAACTTAGACAACCATCAATGCTTTGAAGGTGCGAGTTTAATTTGTGGGGAGGGGTTGTATTGAGAGGGGAGGAAAGGGTGTTTTCTTATTATTTTATTCATTAGTTTCTTAGTTTGGATCAAGACTATGAATAGTTTGAACCTTGTTACTAAATATATTAAAATAATAAATGATAGTTCAATATTTTGGGATTACATCAGACTTACATCAACAATGACCCAAAAATTCATGTATTTAACTTTTATCGTAAATTATTATATTTTAATATTCCCCAAAAATTCAATTATTTTAGAAAATCTGAAAAATTCACCTTATACATTTTTTGATGTGTAAAATTAAATAATGAACTCCAATTTATGAAAATAATTTTCTAAATATGATAAATTTAATTTTTAATTAAAATCGTCATTTACTTTTAAAATATTGATTTTATAACAGTTTGAAAAATTAATTATGGTCTCATAAAATTATCTTATAATCATAAGTTTAAAAAAATTATTTATGAATATATTTTATGAAATTAAATTTTATTTTAAATAATTATATTAGTTATAAAATTGAAAATAAACATTTGTGTTTTATACAAAAACACCAACACTTAGTTAATAATTTTTAAAACATTTATTTACTTATACAATGATATAATTATATTATATTATCATTTATAAGATACATAAATTTAATTTATACTTTTATAGATGAGGTTAGTATTCTATTGTCTAGATTATTATTCCTAATGGTCATATTACTATTTCAAAGGTAAAGTTACAATTTCATTGGTATAGGTTCCTTAAAATCTTTAAATACCTCTTATTTAATTCATTATCCAATTTTAAAGTGTGTATTGTGTTCTCTATGTAATATTTTGTGATTTATATTATATTTAATAATTATGAGAAGAGATTTTTGATTAATAAAATTATGGTTTGTTACACATTGTGCTTTAAAGGTCAACCTCATTTTTATATTGTTGAATTTTCAAATCAATTACCTACCAATACTTATTCTTAGAGATGTTATATCCTTTCTTGAAATCCCTCATGATTAATATTTATATTTTAATTTATGGGGTGGAGATTTGATATTCTTTTCAAGCCTATGGACAGAATTAATGTACTCAAGGTATGAGTATAACACTAGTCATGAGTTCCTTGAGTTATGGGAGAAAATATTTCAAGTGAGGTGGATCAAAGAGTGTCATATATAATACTAATAAATTAAAATAATTAAATGGATGTTAATATGGGTATCATCATTTCAAAGATATGAGTAAAATTCAAGATTAACAGATCTTCTTACATTATGGGGATTTGAAAAAAAAATATAGTGTGAAAATTGAAAACTTATTCCATGTTTATAATTTTTTAATTTTGTATTTAAACCATGGTAGGATGGGATTTATTTATGATAGTGTAAAGATTTTTTTCTTCAAGATAAGAAAGAGCTTCAGTGTGTGGGGATGATGGCTATATTGCATGAATTATTTTTCAGTAACATTTTTATTAATTAAAGTTAATTATTTTATAATTAACTATGATTTTAATGTATAATTTTAGGAAATAATTTTAATTGGAATTTTGAGAGATTTTGGAAAAATAAAGAAATATGGTGGAATTTTTGAAAGGTTAAATGTATATTGGGGTGTAAAAAATGGGGCAAACCCCTTGTCAGCAAACCAGATCAAGTCCAACACTATAAAAAAAACAAAATCAATGGGAGGTTTTCATGGTGTGGTGGTGACAAAGAATATTAATCATAGGGAGGAACTATGAAAGAGGTTGAACCAGTGTAGGGAAACATCGGTAGGGTTAGTAACTGTAATGTAGGTGGCACTATGGGATGAAATGATCCCTTCTAGAATTCTCAGTATTATTACGAAGAGGTATAGTGAAGTGAAGGATTATTTGGGATGAAATAAATTAGGGGTATTGTTTATAATTTAAAATGTTCATGAGAGTAGCTATTATTTCATCATTCCAGTTATATTCTCTACATCTAAACCCATGTGATTCATTTTTTTTTGAGGTTTTTATTCGAAAAAATACATAAAATATTAATTTTCAGTCAGTCTCCAACTATATTTTTCATTCATTCTCATGCTTAAGATGATCGCATCGCATCTGTGAAACAATATCCATGCATGGATATATCAAATTTCATCATATAAAGTTTACATCCATGATATATTTTAATGTTCAAAAATCCTGAATAATATGTTAATGAAGAAGATGAGTCATGTCATGAGTGGTTCTGTCATGGTGTTGTTTCATAAATTCATTTTTTACGATTGTATTGGGGATATAATGACTAATAAAGAAAGAATATGCCATGATCATGATGGACAAGGTTGTGTCACAACCATGAAAATAGAGGATATGTTTTTTCTTGTAAAATATAAGAATTTAATTCATAACATGCATGATAAGGTCTATGTTTCACTAATAATAAAAAACAAGTTATGTTAGTAATTGGAAGTATTGTTTTGTGGTGTGTATGGATTGGTTCATGTTGTATTAATCTATGAGGAAATAATAAAGTATATGTCATAAATATTTTCATTTTTTGAGTAACCTTATTTAACCATGATCTTGGTATCTATAATATAGAATTTCTAGTATCTCCATATCTATGTGTTTTTTAAGATATATTTTAAGGGTGATACATGAGCTATCCTACTCAGTATCGGATAACTAAATATAAGGAATTGAGTTAAACATGAAGTCATAAAGATAGATCAATATATATGAGATAGATGAATGAATATATTGAGATATAATTGGGGTGTTATTTATATAAATTGAGGTAAATTTTTTATACTAAAGGGGATTTAATTCTCTAAGTATCTTAGGCTTCTATCCATGAAAGGATTTTTGATGATGCTACTAGGGATTGTTATTTTTTTATTTTTTTCTCCCTCACATGGATAGAATGATAGTGTAGGTTATGTTGATCTTTTTTTAATTTAAATTAATTGATGTTTTGAATTTTTATTATTCTCTATGTTAATTCATTATGGGGTTTTTCACTCATCCTTTTTCTTATATCTCTCTTTCCTTTTATTATACATGATCATTATCTTTTGATTGAGGAAGTGATTTATTTGGTGTATTAAATAGTAATTAGTTGTCTCCATGAACATTGAATTTATTTCATTCTATTTTTAAATATATTTTTAGGTTATAAACTATCTAATTTATCTAAGCTTCCTAACCATGAGAAATAGAGAGCTTAGTGATTAGGGAGTGATTACCTAGACCAAGGGATTCACTTAGATTTCATTTTGAAAACTTCATGAGTTTCTACCAATTATTTTATACTTCGTTACTTTATAAACCTGTATTGAAAATTTTCTAATAAATTTATCATTATTAGTTCTTCTAGGATATAATTTTTTTTCTTTTTAATTGGATTTTTGTCTTATAAATTGAGTTATAGTTTTTTCATACACCCAGACTCTATGGGTTCAGACTATGGACTTACATTTATATACCACCTATTAGTACTTCTGGTATTTTTGGGATTGTGTTTTATAAATTAAAAACTTAATTAGGTCATGGTAATTGACAACACCCTATGAAAAATTATATATTATTGGAATGATTCTCTACCAGGGTATGATGTATTCAAAAAGGTGTTGTCATTTAAGTGGGACACTATTTAATAAAATTACTCATTAAATGGTAAAAAACATGATACTAGTATAATAAAAACTTCTATTATATATAAATATCATCATTATCACAAAACATAAAACATTTTAATATGAGAAACTTAATATAAGAAACTCCTAAGGCTGGTAACTTATGAAAAGTTTTGAAGTGTAAATTCTATTTGTTAAAGAAACAATTTATTAATTAATAAAGTGTTGAAGTTTCTCAACATGTGAATCTATATTCTTATGAGAATCATAAAATGATTCACTTAAGTTTTCAAAGGAATTATATACAAGATTACCTAAGGAATTTTAGTCTCATATACTCAATATGATTGGGAATTCCAATGATACTCAATATGATCGAGTATGTTAATGAATAGATAAGACATAAAATTTCCTTAATTATTATTTTGGTTAACGAGTACATATTTATATCATCTATAAAAAATTTCTGACAAGATTAATGATCTATATAAAATTTTACTAGATATTATAATATTATTGGGAATCGATGAACTATTCATGTGATGTTTAGGTTTTGGTGATGTAAAGATAGTATAAGTGGGTAAAAGTTCAAACTGGATGAAGAATTGTTTGTGATTCCAATAATGATTCTTCTAGTATCTAGAAAAGGCCATGGAAACTCAAAAGTGTTCTTAGGAAAAAGAGTACTGATTTCTTAATATTTTATTTTACAATATACCTAAAGGGGTTTTTGAAACACTATTGAATATCCTTGTCTAGTATCAGTGTTATATAATTTGATTCTTCAATTTTGAAGTGTATGAAATACCAAATATATATTTTATAAGTGTTATAAATATATAGTTGTTCAAAATAAAGGGAATAATTGATAAAGCTTGAAATATACATTTAATTTATGAAGTAAATATATTTTACATCAAATATTTGAATATAAGGGATTTTATCAAGCTTAGATGGATCTAATAAAAGGATGTGTATCTTTATCTCATTTCACTTATATGATAATAGAATCTTTTTATTAACAAATATTTTTTGAGAACAAAATTAAATGACTTATTTTATATACATATTTTATGATTCATTAAATTATATAACATTTTTTTAAATAATACAAGAATAAAAAAATTATCATGTATAAAGTGTTTATCTAGAAATTTGTTAAAATATAATGAAAGATGCTCCCAATAACCATCAATGGTATATTGTGATAAATAGTATTATTTTCAAAAACAATACTATAAGAACATATAATACCATATATAATATGGTTATATTATTTTATTTGTTAAATATTATTATTAAGAGAAAATAATATTTATTTCCTAACAAAAATGAGTTTTCGTGTCTTTTCATGATATTCTAAGGAGAATGTGGTGTTTAAGAGGCTATTAAGGTAATTATAAATCTTATAGAAGTTTAAAGTTAAATAATAAAATATTATACTAGTAAAATTTATTACCACGTAATATCCTAAATATTTTTGAATATGTGATGGTAAAGGAAAAATGTAATGGTTTTATTTAGTTATCATGAAAAGTTAATATCACTATTTCCTAAAAGTATTATGCTAATTAAAATAAAAAGTGAATTTCACTTAATCCAAAGGGAGTTTAGGAAATTATGGTAATAAATAATGTAAATAGTTACATTACATCAATGGAAAAGTTTTATGGGAAAATTTTCAAAGATGATAATATTAGACATTGAAAATTTGTATGTAGACAATAGAGGTTCACATCATAAAATTTAATATTATGGAGTTAAGAAGTTTGAATATGACCAAGGTTTTGAACATTAGGAATATGATTCCTACGTCTCACCATTATTTTAACTTTATTTATTTATAAACGTTACTCACTAAATATTTTTATAGGAGGGTTTTACCAAATTATCACATAGATATATAGAAAGAGTTGCATATAGATGTAATGAGTTAACAAAACCCCAAAAAGTGCAGAAAATGTAAGGATGGTCTATAAATATATCATACATGATATTATATAAATGTTCATGTTTTGGGATTTTTTAATTATTTTTAAACGATTTTTAAGAATATAAAATGTAACATAGGATAAAAAAATCATTTTATCATTCTTTAATATTGGTTGCATAGATATATGTATATATTGATATAAATTTCATAAAATTTATTTCTAATTGTCCTCTCAAACTAAAATTTTTATTTATCCATAACTAATGTTATTTATGAAGTATTATAGGTTATTCCAGAATGTTAAGGTTAGTATGATTAAGATTCTTTTTTGAGACACAAAATATGATCATGAGGTGAAAAATTAATTTCGTGCACTTAATAATCCACTCTATATACCACATACAGTGTCACACGTTATATCTTTGGTATACTAAGGGTGAATGGATCATATTCTCTTTCCATTTCATGAGGTTGGTGAGATAACTAGTATGAGAACATCCATACTTTGATAATTTTATTACATAATACATTTTGGATTAGATAATCAAAGGTGGTTGGGTATATTGATGATCATATATTCAATTATAGCTTAATCAAGATGGGATTCATCCTCTCATGTGAAAAGTATGACATTTGGGCCTTCGATTGAGATAGTCTATAGAGTGTACAACCACACCTTGATGGTAAAATTGATGTAATTACTTATTCAGATGAGGGGAATGTGATATGATCATCTATAAATAGAAATTACATCTGATGTGCTCATCAATCAGGTCAGTTTATACTCAAAGATCCAAGAATATATGAGTTTACTATATAGGATTGAAATAATTTGTGCCCCATAGTAACCCAATTTCTTAGAAAAATGGAATATATGAGAGTGAATTCTAACATGAGATGTGGCTAGTGGATATAGGTATAGAGAAACATGTGTTTTATGAAGATCAAACCTGATATCTTTGTAGCTTTAATAGAATTGATAATTTTATAGAGTCCACTATTTTCTTAAATTTATAGATCTAGTGATTAATGTTTTTTCAACACTATAAAGGCCCATGGGGCCTCAATTTTTGGTTGCTTAAATGGGGAATTATTTTGATTTAATTATCTTATGTTAAAATATTTTATAGTTAATACAAAAAGATCATTTTATGGGAATTTATAAGTTATAATATATTATTTGATACAAGGTGAAGTTAATGATAGATTTACAACAGTGTTTTTGAAGATATCCAAAAGGTTTTAGAAATAGTTTTACAAGTTATTTTATATGATACAATATAAGGTGAAATGGAACAAAGAATTTTTGGATTTAGTGTGAGTGGGAGTTTGAATAAAATATATTCTCTAATTTAATATGAATGAGATGCATATAGGTCATATCATATCATATGATTGAGGTTTTTTAATGAATTCATGAAATATGATTTCATGAAAACAACCTCATTCAATAACAGGCTATGATTTTGAATATCATATGGATTGTTTTATAAAAACAATGTCACTACCTTCATATATAGTTCAACTGTATTGTATGATTGAATATGGGTCATTAAACCATGACATGATATTTTATACATGAAATGAGATCTACCATGAAATACATGTTTTGTTATTTACTTAATCACAAATTATGGTATATGATACCACTACCTTATATTATTATGGAATCAAAACCAATATAACGTAATAAATATCATTTATGGATGTGTTACATGATATGTAATGTGAGGGAGATTCATCAACTCTCGTATATGAAATATATGTTGCCCAATTCATTAACTTGTGAATTATAACACATTAGTTAAGGATTGAACACTCAAGGATCGTCCTCCATAGGTTCTGTAAGAACCCACTATCATGTAATGGTAGTGGTGAAAATGTTTTCTTGAAACTCATAACCCAAGTTCTCTCTCCTCCCACATTCTTTGGGCCTGAGGCACTAACATGTAATGGTGGATGGGTGGATCCCATTCATATGATAAATAATTCAATTTTATCAATGGATAAATCATGGATTGTGGATGTACATCAGCTACATTTTAATGGTCCTTATAAAACTAGTTGATGGAGTATGAATATGTTGCAACGTCTTAATTGGTGTAAGGAATATTTTTATAGAATTTATTCATTTTTAGTTTATGCATATTTTTTAGTTATTCTAAGAATGGTTATATTTTTCATGAGATTGAAATTACTTCTTTTCTTCTACTCAATGTTAATAGACCCTAACTAATCCCAAAAATAGTTTCAATGTATTAATTTATAGACCCTTTGGTTGGGATTTTGTGATTTTATATATTCGTTATAGTTTTTTTTTCTTATGCTCCACCACTCAAGTTGGGAAATTAATTTGATGTCCATTTGATATTTTAGGTTCCAGGTGGTTTTCTTAATATCTTGGATGGAGGTGATATAGATGGTAGAAAACTCCTCTTTCCCTTCTCTCTCTTACAAGTGTATTATAGGTTTTTTTGGCGTTTATAGAATGATTATATGTGGTTATGATGTGGGTGTATAGTGGAGATGTATATGGGATGAGGGGGACATGATGTTATTCATGTTTAAATTCTCTATTTTGATGAGATAATTGTATGGGATATAGATTTATAGATATAAAATATGGTTATGGTTATGTGGTTTTGGTTCTGATGTGATTATGTGGTTCTATATTTATATATATATATATATATATATATATAATATGGGGGAATAAGAATTAATATCATTGGGAATGAGGGTGGCTATTTTAGCAGGGAAGTGGATGCAGGGTTCCTTCACATATATTTTTCTTTATATTATTTTACTATACTTTTGTCAGGTTTATAGTGAGTGATTCATGGTTATGTTTGGGTAGTAGTTGACCAAGCTAGGTAAAATGTTGGATTTTCTATTTATTAACTAAATAATTAGTGTACCACTAACACATTTTCAAGAGAGGTTTGGGGGATGGTATACTAGTTATACTTATGTTAACCCATATACTCAATATTTAAATTTTATAGATTATTATGAGGGATTTAGTGATCAGGATAAAAATTTATAACCCATAACATGAATTTGGTTTGAGTTCATGGATTCATTACCGTACGATATGAAAATTTTGATTATTCATTTGGAGGCATTGTTTTGTATATAAAATTTTTATAATTGTGGGTTTGGTTATAATTTATATTATATATATTTTATTAGTGGATTTATATATTATTACTAGTATTTATGAGGGTAATGCCTCTCTTATGTGTGTTTTATAACCTTGGTTATAGTATCTAACCCATATCCTATTTGAGTTGGGATTCGGGAGTCACACGGGTCTTTATTATAATCCTATAAGGGGTTTCAATGGGAGTGGGTCATCTAATGTAGTATAAGATCTATGGTTGGGATTTATGATGTAATTTAGAGTTAGAAACTAGTGATGACTACATTGGGTTGGTAGGGATACTATATTAATCAAACTTATTTGTGATGTGGACTAGGGATACTAGATAAAACACTGATGTTTTAGACACCCATGTGATATGATGCAAGGAATATAATCTTACTGAATATACTAAATCAATATTATGTTGATTTTGGGGTATTTACCCTTGTGTGTTACATAATAAATATGTTTGAATTAGGAAATTTTGGGGATTTAAAAAATAAACTTAAATAAAATTACTTTAAATGAGATACAAATCTAGGGATTAGAAAATTTATTTTGTTATTATGTATGAAGTCAAGGATTTATGGGAATAAAGAGGTCATTAATCATAGTTTTTTTATTTATGTTGACATTACTTCTATTTTCCTTGAGTTTTTTGTAATTTATTCATTTTATTTGATGTTTAAAATATTTTTTTACTCTATGTTTTGAGTTAATTATTTTAAGAATTAATTTTTACTTATGTTAACTCTATTTATATTGATATTTCTTTTTCATGTGATTATATTATTTAAGGGTAATTGGAACTACTGTTAAATGATTACTCTAATAAATAATAACATTCACTAAAGATAAATGGTTAATGAAAAATGGAAGTTGTATCAGTATTGAAACCAAATTAATGATTATATGAACTTTTATTAAGTATGTAATTTATGTTTTTACCTTGGTGTTTCATTAATAATTGATGATATTTTAATAACTTATATGTCCTTTGAATTTTATGATATGCATTTTTATAGATTCAGATTTAAATATTATTTTAACATGTCATTCATTATTATAAAATTATTTATTGGGAGTTTATAAATATTTATATTTATTAGATAAATATCATTTTAGGATAAATTGAGTTGAATTAAAAATATGTTGAAGTTATAAAAGGTTTTTTATTATTTCATGATATTTGGTTTATTCAAAAAACATGTTGATGTGTTTAATATGATATGTTTGTCCTCATGTTTATTATGTTCTATAATTTTTCATGATTAATAATTGACTTATAAGGAAGAGTTCTAAAATATATAATATGTTAAATTTCTATTTGTAACACCCCAAGCTTCTACGGTACGTTTCCCTTCGAATAATGCGATAGCGTGTGTTGTACGCAACCTCGAGTTCTAACACACACCACAACTAATTAAACTAGCCGTTGTGAATAGTAATACCTACTTTTTGAAATCATATATATTCTATATTTCAAAATGGACTTCATTTTTGGATTCGGAATATCAAAATTAGCCTAGGGTGAAATTTTGGTACATTTCGGATAACTTTCATATTTTGATGAATAGTGAAAATTTCTAAATTTTAATTAAAAACAACTTTTTTAATCAAAATAATTAATAGTGATAAATTATGAATTTGAGTGGTTTTAAAGTATATTTAGAATATATTTTTACCATTCAATTTAATGTTTATCATTGGACATAAGTTTACAATTAAACCGAACATAAACAAGTGTCAATCTTTTGATAGTTATTATCTCTTAAAAACACGCTTTTTGTTTTGACAGCGGGAATTAATTTTAAATTAATTTCTGCCACTTCTGTGTTTTGAATTTAGGAAAATGGATTCCATATTTGGAATCAGGATGTTCAAATTGTGTAAATAGGTAACTTTTATTTTTAGACATTTTGAATAGTTACTGTGGTAAATATTTTATTTACCATGGTTAAAAGGTAAATCCGGTAAATAAGGGTTAAAAAAATAATATTATAATAATAACAAATTACCCTAAAACGTGTCCTAACCTTATTGGTGGACACATACCCGACCATGGGCATCCTTTGGTCAATTTGGGGACCCCTTGGAGCCACTTGTATGTGGTAGGGACACTTTATATTAATAAAGTTAAAATAAAAATAAAAATGGCATAAGCTTACATCGTTTAGAAGAACAATTTTTACATAGGGTTATACATGTTGGATTTTCGATTATAAATATTCATTAGAAAGCTAAAAAGATTTCCTACATAATGATATTTTATTTATAATTTTTAGACATTATATAATTTATTTTATTTATGACACAATGATGATGCAGTAATTACTAAAATAGTGAAAAATAAAAATAATTGATCTTATAAATACCCAAATAATTATAATATGAAACTTTTAATGAATTAAACTAATTTTCTATGATAATATGATATATTAGGATTGATTTAATTGACTTTGTTCGAAGTAATCAATCTGTTAGGAGTTTCACAAAAATCAACTATTGAATAGTGTCAAAATTGACATAAAAGAGTTCTTAAAACAAATATTATATTATTAATTGATATTAAATTCCTAAAAATCTAAGGTTCGGCCAAGAGACTTATATTATGATAGGTTCCTCATTAATGGACCACTTGGGGGTATCTTGGATGTATATAGTAAGTTTATTAACCATAGTATATAAAAATACAAAGAGACATTGTAAAGGTGAAACTAATTAACTTAGAGTTAATACTTAAAGATAAGGTTAATATAAGTACCCAAACCTGTCTAAATTCTATTGGATGAGTTGTTTTCGACCTATCCCCACCTAATCCTTTGAATAGTCAACTTTGGAGCCTTTAGAAACCGAATATGAATTTATTATAAATTAATATTTCTAACTTTTCCAAAGGTGCCTCTCACCCCTCTTATAAAAGGGCACTCCTCATTCTCATTTCTTCACACCTTCAAAGCCTTTTGGTTCGGCCAAACTCTGCCCAAATACTCTCCCAACATCCCTCACTACAACCTAGAGGCCTTATTTTGATCAGAAAGCCAACCTAAGGAGCCCTTTTGATCAAATCAAAAGGAAGAACCCGAAGAAGAGGTAATGATTTCACCACCCTTTTCTAAGTTCATTTCTTCTTCCACTTCTTCTTCCTTTGTTATTACCATTCTGAAATAATAACTCCAGTATCTCACATATACTGTGATGTTATTATAAATATGGTACAATCATATTCAGTATTCTATCCACCCTTTGAATAACATGTCACCATACGTGCGTACGTACGGCTTACCGTCTCCACGTCGTGGTGTAATTGTTATTCAATATAATATTATTTGGATGGGTATAATAATGATGTGTAACTCATGTAAATAATAAATATAACATGTTAATGATTCTGTATATATGATATACCATCCACTTATATATTATTTTAATATCAAAAGAATGATATTGTCGCTCGTGCGTACGTACGGACTACCGTCTCCACGAACGCGATGAGATTCATTCTCCATCGTAACCATTAAAGCGTAATTATCATTTTATGATTTAAAAATGATGTTTAAGGACTTGATATCATTCTGGATATGAATAATATACAACCTATCCTTTACAAACATGTCTTACGTAACAAAACATATGAAAGAAAACAAGTAAGTTAACACCCGAAACAACGATAATACTAAGATATTATTATCAAATCAATATTAAAAGATCATATATGATATCATATTAATGTATATGATTCTTGTATAATTTAATAACAATTATTTCACCATTATACAGGAGGTTAACCTACCACAACCAAGGAAAAGTACAAGGTAAGGGGTTTTCATCTCACTCCTTATTCCCGTGAGATTCATGTCATATTGCCACCATCACCTTTTGTGTGGTGTATGTACTACCCATAATTATATTCTTTGTGTAATAAACTCTAATTTATGTGTATTTACATATTCATTGTATGATACCTCTTTCATGGGTTGTATGTTTCATAAGTTACCAAATTGGTAAGGGTTATTTCACAATCTCTTCATTATCCGAGGTTGTTTATACGTAATAATCTACTGGGATATCTTTATCATCCACATCCATGTTTCTTAAAAATGTATTTAAAAACATTTTTTATGGGTTAAAGTCATTTATACCCTTGTTTGACTTTTTATAAGAGGTTTATAAAGGAATATTTCCGTCGTTTTCAAAACAAGGTCCTTTTTAACCTTTTCGACTGAATTGAGGTAAGAATGTTCTTTTTAACTTATACGGCGGGTGCGGTTATTTTCCGCCGTTATAAAATCTTCGAAGCTTTCCATACAAGCTTATAAGAATATTTTCAAAGAAAATGTTTTATTTTATATGGATCTTAAATGATTTCAAAATAAAAGGAGATACTTCTTTAAAAAGAATTTTGATTTCATCTATGTCAACATCCTTTGATGGATTTTAAGATTATTTGAAGTTGATTTATTATAATACAAAACTTCTATATTGTATTGAAGTTTTTGTGATATGTTTGACTGTGGATGTGCTATTTTTATACCATTCATAGTTTATGGTGAAATTATTGACATTTCGTATGCTAGTTTTAATACGAATGTTTATGTTATGTTTAAACCTTTTCATATGGGAATGCATTGGACTTAATAAGTGACGGGTGGAGCCCGCTATAGCTCCTTGATGCATCAGTAGGTCTCATGAGACAAACTAGTGTCTTGGCACAAGGCCTTGACAAAATCTTATTTGTAGTCTTGGCACGAGGCCTTGGCTATGTGGTTATGATAGTCTGGCATTATGCATTTCCAACATTATGAAAGTGGTTATTGATATTGCATGTGATTATTCGATTAGTAGAATATCCATGTGAATAAGTAAATGGCATTATTTCATTTTTATTTTTGCCATACTATGTTGAAGTTCAATTTTAAAAGGCTTTTGTTTTAGTAATTCATTGCCTTAAATGTTTATGCTTATTATGAATGTTCCGCTATATTGTTATCCTTACTGGGCATTTGAGCTCACCCCTTTTCTATGTTTTATTTTTCCCAGGTAGTGAAGAAGTAAATTATGAATGACTTGCAGGGATATTATGAGGGGTTAATAGTGTGGATATGAAGACTTTGTTGTTGTAGTAGTTTTTCACTTTAAAATGTAATGTAAAACTTTATGATTATATCTAGTGTTTCCAAGGCTACTAAACCAATCGGTCTTTCGGGATTTGATCTTTCTTGTGATCATGCCAATGTTATGTAATAATGCACCGACTCTGGGCAACTGGGGTCGGGGCGTTACAGTTGGTATCAGAGGAGGTTTAGTACAAACCTTGGAAGCTAGATTTAGATAAACTCTGATTAGAGCACGTAGACCTAAGATGAACTTTGAGGATTAGTATAGAAGAACTTCCTAGAATTTTGGTATTGTAGAGATTTTGTGAGTTTTCCAAGCAATACATCCCTGTCTGGATACGAGTAGGTAGAGGCGGCTCTGGCACAGATGTACCTAGGGGTAAAACCCGAAAACACCGCTTTGAGCTAGACTCGAACGGGAACTGGTGCACGACAACGGGCCTTGCTGCACTCTTGGTTACGACACTCCCGGGGGATATGCTTAGGATAACTCTCACTATATTTACAAATCATTATGAAGGGTTTATGAGTATATACTTCCTCAAAGAAAACATTATTATGATTATGGATTATATCCATAAATAGATCAATTTATGTTAAGTGTTTTATAAGTATGGGATTATGTATTTTGATTCATAAACTGATCTAGTTTATGCCATTGTTTAGAAATGGCGCCTAGTGGAAGAAATGGAAACCGTATCAATGCGCGCACTCCATGTAGGGATTGCCCTCCTGCTCAAGATAATTATAGTGGGGCTGGTGATGCAACTGGTGCTGATCAGCTAATCACCGTACTGGGACAACTTACTCAGGTTATGAATAATAACCTTACCCGTATGGAGCACCCTGATCCGCAGCGTGGAGGATCAATGTTAGATCGATTCATGAGGCAACAACCACCAACGTTCAATGGAAGTACAAATCCCTTAGTAGCTGAGCAATGGATATTTTCCCTAGAGAAAATATTTCAGGCTTTGGGGAGTAGTGAAAGGGAAAAAGTTACCATGGCAGTTTACCGCCTCACTGGAGATGCTGATCAATGGTGGTCATTGATTCAAAACATGAAGGAAGATGATGAAGTATCAAACATGGAATGGAGGGAGTTCAAAGATCTGTTTTTAGAAAAATACTTCCCTCGCGACCATCGAGCGGATATGGAAAGACAATTTCTGAGTCTGAGACAAAAGGAGGATGAGAATGTCACAAAGTATGAGGCTAACTTTACAAGGTTAGCGAGGTATGCTGGAGATTATATTCGCAACCCAAGAAGTAAGATTGATCGTTTCTTTGATGGGTTAAAACCATTTCTCCGTCGAGCATTAGTCTCACAATCCTTTTCATCGTACGAAGACATTGTCTCATGTGCTATAAAGACCGAAAAGGAATTCTCTAAGTCTTATGACTTTAAAGCAAAGCAAGAGAAGAAGAGACCTGCTGATCAATCGGGGAATGGAAATAAGGGGAAGAAGGGAAAGGTTGAATATCCATCTTGTGGTAAATGCGGGAAGAAACATCCTGGTACTTGCTTGAAGGGAATGGGAGTCTGTTACAAGTGTGGTGAAAAAGGCCACCAAGCTCATGATTGCAAGGGGAAGAAGGAAGCTACCAACGTTCAGTGCTACAATTGCAGGGAGATGGGGCATTATGCAAATGCATGTCCTAAGCGTCAGGAGAACTTACCTCAGAAAAGGCCAAGGGATCAAGGCCAGGCTTATGCTATCACTACTGCTGAGGTAGAAGCTCCGAAAGACGTGGTGGCAGGTAATTTAATGGTTTCCTCAAGTTTAGCAAATGCATTATTTGATTCTGGATCATCGCATTGTTTCATATCTTCCCAGTTTGCTAAGAAAATTAGATATTTCCAATTTGATTTAATAAGGGAGTTGTCAGTTAAAACTCCTAAGGGAAGTATCGTTGCAACAAAGTTTTGTGAATCAGTCCCCATTAGAGCACATAAATTTTCTTTATCTGCTGATTTCATCGTCATACCTATGATTGAGTTTGATATAATCCTCGGTATGGACTGGCTTTCGGACTATGATGCGAAGATTTATTGTAAGAAGAAAGAGGTTACGATTCTTGATGATAATGATAAGGAACACCTTATTTTTAGAGCAGAATCGTCACCACCTAATTCTTATTTAGACCCACCCCCAGTAGCTCAACTTAATTCAATTATTGGGGAGGAAGAGAATGAAATAACTGTCGGTGAGGAAAGGAATGTTCAAATAGAGGATGTACCTGTTGTGAAAGAATTTTTAGATGTATTTCCGGAAGATTTACCTGGACATCCTCCAGAACGAGAAGTTGAGTTTTCTATTGATTTGATTCCTGGATCAAGGCCTATATCGAAGACCCCTTATAGAATGGCCACTATAGAGTTAGTCGAACTAAAGAAACAACTAGAGGAATTGAGTAATAAGAGATTTATTCGCCCTAGTGTTTCTCCATGGGGAGCCCCTGTTCTTTTTGTTAAAAAGAAAGATGGATCTATGAGGTTATGTATCGACTACAGGGAGATCAATGCTATAATGATAAAGAACAAGTATCCCCTACCTCGTATTGATGATTTATTTGACCAACTGCATGGAGCTCAATACTTTTCAAAGATTGACCTTCGATCTGGATACCATCAGTTGTGTGTAAAGAAGGAAGACATTCCGAAGACAGCATTTCGAACCAGGTACGGGCATTACGAGTTTACTGTAATGCCATTTGGATTGACTAATGCACCCTCTGTATTCATGGATCTAATGAATAGAGTTTTCAAGGAGTATCTCGATGAATTTGTGGTAGTATTTATTGATGATATATTGGTATACTCCAAAACCTATGAAGATCATGAAAATCACTTGCGCATTATCTTGAAGACTCTGAGGAGGCATGAATTATATGGAAAGTTTAGCAAGTGTGAATTCTGGCTTCAGGAGATTTCTTTTCTTGGACATATTGTCTCTAAAGATGGAATCTCTGTTGATCCTTCTAAGACCAAGGCAATCCAAGAATGGCCAGCACCTACGAGTATAACTGAGGTACGTAGTTTTATTGGTTTGGCAGGTTATTATCGACGTTTCGTCCAGAATTTTGCCCGATTGGCAAACCCATTAACGAAGCTCACACGTAAAGGGGTTAAATTTGTTTGGACAAAAGAGTGTGAAGAATGTTTCGAAGAACTGAAGAGAAGATTAGTCAATGCTCCAATATTGACTCTACCATCGGGGAATGATGGGTTCGTTATTTATAGTGATGCATCAAAGAAAGGACTTGGCTGTGTCCTTATGCAGAATGATAGAGTTATTGCCTATGCATCACGACAGTTGAAAATTCATGAACAAAACTATCCTACTCATGATCTTGAGTTAGCAGCTGTGATCTTTGCTTTGAAGATATGGAGGCACTACCTCTATGGTGAAAAATGTGAGATTTATACTGATCACAAGAGTTTGAAGTATATTTTCTCACAAAAAGAACTCAACATGAGGCAAAGGAGATGGCTTGAATTACTCAAGAATTATGATTGTACGATACACTACCACCCGGGGAAGGCAAACAAGGTGGCAGATGCTTTGAGCAGAAAAGACCATGGAGTTTTGAACATGATGAGAATTGAAAGGGATCCAATTTTCATGGATCTAGTGAAGATGGACATGGGAATAACCAGGGAAGGTGAAACATCAATGCTTTTTCAAATGGTTGCCAAACCATCTTTACTAGAAAGGATTAAGAGTTCTCAGACCGATGATGAAGAATTTCAGAAGAAGATTAAAGCTGTGAATGATGGGAGATTGAGAGACTTTGTGTATGAAGATGGAACTTTGAAATTTGGAAAGAGACTTTGTGTTCCCAATATACCTGATCTAAAAAGGGAATTGCTGGATGACGCTCATAGTTCCAATTTCTCTATACACCCTGGGAGCACCAAAATGTATAGAGATTTGAAGGAACATTTTTGGTGGGACAACATGAAGAGGGAGATTGCTGATTTTGTGTCAAGATGTATGATTTGTCAACAAGTCAAATCTGGAAGGCAACAGCCTGGAGGAGTCATGCAACCTCTTCCCATACCGGAGTGGAAATGGGACAATATTACAATGGACTTTGTCATGGGGCTACCAAAGACTCCTAGAAGGAACGATGCAATATGGGTTATTGTTGATCGTCTTACCAAGTCAGCACATTTTCTTGCTATAAGAGAAGATCTACCCCTGGAACGTCTAGCAAGACTATACATTAATGAAGTTGTGAGACTTCATGGAGTACCCCTATCGATTGTTTCTGATCGTGATCCCCGTTTTACTTCAAGATTTTGGAAAAGTCTTCAGAAATCCCTGGATACTGAACTTCATTTGAGCACTGCTTACCACCCTCAGACAGACGGACAATCAGAACGGACTATTCAGACCTTAGAAGACATGTTGAGATCTTGCTCACTTGATTTTCAGGGTATGTGGGATCAATATTTACCTCTGGTAGAATTTTCCTATAACAATAGCTTCCATTCGAGTATACAAATGGCACCATATGAAGCGTTATACGGAAAGAGATGTCGTACACCAACCTGTTGGGATGACGTTGGTGAAAGAAAACTTGTAGGCCCAGAACTGGTGGAGGAAACGGTGGAAAAGGTGAAGGTAATCCAAAATCACATCAAAGCAGCTCAAAGTAGGCAGAAGAGCTATGCCGATAATCGAAGGAAGGATTTGGAATTTCAAGTCGGTGATCATGTTTTCCTAAAGGTATCTCCGTGGAAGGGAGTCATACGTTTTGGTAAGAAAGGTAAATTGAGTCCCAGGTACATCGGACCTTTCGAAATTCTAGAACGAATTGGGGCTGTAGCTTACCGATTGGCAATGCCGCCAAGTCACTCCAAAGTTCACGATGTGTTCCACGTATCTCTGTTGAGAAAATACATGCCTGACCCAACGCATGTACTCACCTATGAGGAATTAGAACTGGAACCCGATCTGTCTTATTGCGAAGAGCCCGTCAGGATTCTTGATACAAGAGAACAAGTACTGAGAAACCGGACGACGCGTCTGGTAAAAGTTTTGTGGAGAAATCATAAAATGGAAGAGGCAACGTGGGAACCCGAGGAACTTATGATGAAGAACCACCCGAGTCTTTTTATGCAGTAATACCCTAGAAATTGCGAGGACGCAATTATTTGAAGGAGGGGAGAATGTAACACCCCAAGCTTCTACGGTACGTTTCCCTTCGAATAATGCGATAGCGTGTGTTGTACGCAACCTCGAGTTCTAACACACACCACAACTAATTAAACTAGCCGTTGTGAATAGTAATACCTACTTTTTGAAATCATATATATTCTATATTTCAAAATGGACTTCATTTTTGGATTCGGAATATCAAAATTAGCCTAGGGTGAAATTTTGGTACATTTCGGATAACTTTCATATTTTGATGAATAGTGAAAATTTCTAAATTTTAATTAAAAACAACTTTTTTAATCAAAATAATTAATAGTGATAAATTATGAATTTGAGTGGTTTTAAAGTATATTTAGAATATATTTTTACCATTCAATTTAATGTTTATCATTGGACATAAGTTTACAATTAAACCGAACATAAACAAGTGTCAATCTTTTGATAGTTATTATCTCTTAAAAACACGCTTTTTGTTTTGACAGTGGGAATTAATTTTAAATTAATTTCTGCCACTTCTGTGTTTTGAATTTAGGAAAATGGATTCCATATTTGGAATCAGGATGTTCAAATTGTGTAAATAGGTAACTTTTATTTTTAGACATTTTGAATAGTTACTGTGGTAAATATTTTATTTACCATGGTTAAAAGGTAAATCCGGTAAATAAGGGTTAAAAAAATAATATTATAATAATAACAAATTACCCTAAAACGTGTCCTAACCTTATTGGTGGACACATACCCGACCATGGGCATCCTTTGGTCAATTTGGGGACCCCTTGGAGCCACTTGTATGTGGTAGGGACACTTTATATTAATAAAGTTAAAATAAAAATAAAAATGGCATAAGCTTACATCGTTTAGAAGAACAATTTTTACATAGGGTTATACATGTTGGATTTTCGATTATAAATATTCATTAGAAAGCTAAAAAGATTTCCTACATAATGATATTTTATTTATAATTTTTAGACATTATATAATTTATTTTATTTATGACACAATGATGATGCAGTAATTACTAAAATAGTGAAAAATAAAAATAATTGATCTTATAAATACCCAAATAATTATAATATGAAACTTTTAATGAATTAAACTAATTTTCTATGATAATATGATATATTAGGATTGATTTAATTGACTTTGTTCGAAGTAATCAATCTGTTAGGAGTTTCACAAAAATCAACTATTGAATAGTGTCAAAATTGACATAAAAGAGTTATTAAAACAAATATTATATTATTAATTGATATTAAATTCCTAAAAATCTAAGGTTCGGCCAAGAGACTTATATTATGATAGGTTCCTCATTAATGGACCACTTGGGGGTCTCTTGGATGTATATAGTAAGTTTATTAACCATAGTATATAAAAATACAAAGAGACATTGTAAAGGTGAAACTAATTAACTTAGAGTTAATACTTAAAGATAAGGTTAATATAAGTACCCAAACCTGTCTAAATTCTATTGGATGAGTTGTTTTCGACCTATCCCCACCTAATACTTTGAATAGTCAACTTTGGAGCCTTTAGAAACCGAATATGAATTTATTATAAATTAATATTTCTAACTTTTCCAAAGGTGCCTCTCACCCCTCTTATAAAAGGGCACTCCTCCTTCTCATTTCTTCACACCTTAAAAGCCTTTTGGTTCGGCCAAACTCTGCCCAAATACTCTCCCAACATACCTCACTACAACCTAGAGGCCTTAGTTTGATCAGAAAGCCAACCTAAGGAGCCCTTTTGATCAAATCAAAAGGAAGAACCCGAAGAAGAGGTAATGATTTCACCACCCTTTTCTAAGTTCATTTCTTCTTCCACTTCTTCTTCCTTTGTTCTTACCATTCTGAAATAATAACTCCAGTATCTCACATATACTGTGATGTTATTATAAATATGGTACAATCATATTCAGTATTCTATCCACCCTTTGAATAACATGTCATCATACGTGCGTACGTACGGCTTACCGTCTCCACGTCGTGGTGTAATTGTTATTCAATATAATATTATTTGGATGGGTATAATAATGATGTGTAACTCATGTAAATAATAAATATAACATGTTAATGATTCTGTATATATGATATACCATCCACTTATATATTATTTTAATATCAAAAGAATGATATTGTCGCTCGTGCGTACGTACGGACTACCGTCTCCACGAACGCGATGAGATTCATTCTCCATCGTAACCATTAAAGCGTAATTATCATTTTATGATTTAAAAATTATGTTTAAGGACTTGATATCATTCTGGATATGAATAATATACAACCTATCCTTTACAAACATGTCTTACGTAACAAAACATATGAAAGAAAACAAGTAAGTTAACACCCGAAACAACGATAATACTAAGATATTATTATCAAATCAATATTAAAAGATCATATATGATATCATATTAATGTATATGATTCTTGTATAATTTAATAACAATTATTTCACCATTATACAGGAGGTTAACCTACCACAACCAAGGAAAAGTACAAGGTAAGTGGTTTTCATCTCACTCCTTATTCCCGTGAGATTCATGTCATATTGCCACCATCACCTTTTGTGTGGTGTATGTACTACCCATAATTATATTCTTTGTGTAATACACTCTAATTTATGTGTATTTACATATTCATTGTATGATACCTCTTTCATGGGTTGTATGTTTCATAAGTTACCAAATTGGTAAGGGTTATTTCACAATCTCTTCATTATCCGAGGTTGTTTATACGTAATAATCTACTGGGATATCTTTATCATCCACATCCATGTTTCTTAAAAATGTATTTCAAAACATTTTTTATGGGTTAAAGTCATTTATACCCTTGTTTGACTTTTTATAAGAGGTTTATAAAGGAATATTTCTGTCGTTTTCAAAACAAGGTCCTTTTTAACCTTTTCGACTGAATTGAGGTAAGAATGTTCTTTTTAACTTATACGGCGGGTGCGGTTATTTTCCGCCGTTATAAAATCTTCGAAGCTTTCCATACAAGCTTATAAGAATATTTTCAAAGAAAATGTTTTATTTTATATGGATCTTAAATGATTTCAAAATAAAAGGAGATACTTCTTTAAAAAGAATTTTGATTTCATCTATGTCAACATCCTTTGATGGATTTTAAGATTATTTGAAGTTGATTTATTATAATACAAAACTTCTATATTGTATTGAAGTTTTTGTGATATGTTTGACTGTGGATGTGCTATTTTTATACCATTCATAGTTTATGGTGAAATTATTGACATTTCGTATGCTAGTTTTAATACGAATGTTTATGTTATGTTTAAACCTTTTCATATGGGAATGCATTGGACTTAATAAGTGACGGGTGGAGCCCGCTATAGCTCCTCGATGCATCGGTAGGTCTAATGAGACAAACTAGTGTCTTGGCACAAGGCCTTGACAAAATCTTATTTGTAGTCTTGGCACGAGGCCTTGGCTATGTGGTTATGATAGTCTGGCATTATGCATTTCCAACATTATGAAAGTGGTTATTGATATTGCATGTGATTATTCGATTAGTAGAATATCCATGTGAATAAGTAAATGGCATTATTTCATTTTTATTTTTGCCATACTATGTTGAAGTTCAATTTTAAAAGGCTTTTGTTTTATTAATTCATTGCCTTAAATGTTTATGCTTATTATGAATGTTCCGCTATATTGTTATCCTTACTGGGCATTTGAGCTCACCCCTTTTCTATGTTTTATTTTTCCCAGGTAGTGAAGAAGTAAATTATGAATGACTTGCAGGGATATTATGAGGGGTTAATAGTGTGGATATGAAGACTTTGTTGTTGTAGTAGTTTTTCACTTTAAAATGTAATGTAAAACTTTATGATTATATCTAGTGTTTCCAAGGCTACTAAACCAATCGGTCTTTCGGGATTTGATCTTTCTTGTGATCATGCCAATGTTATGTAATAATGCACCGACTCTGGGCAACTGGGGTCGGGGCGTTACACTATTAGTGATCTTAAGCCTGTAAATGATATCCTATTAATTATGATAAGTTATGTTGTTAAGAATTTTTGAGTTATTAATCATGCTTAAATGGTAATATCATATTATCGATTTTGTTTTAGTTTTATAATATGGTGGTTTTGGAAACCTTTTCTTTACTATTTAATGATGTTTATCTATTATTAGAGTGTTGTTTGATTTTTTTACTTTTGTTTAAATAATGTCATTTCCAATTGGCAATGTGTTTCTTTAAATAAATATTGAGGCTAATAAGTTTTGTTTTACGAAAAGTTTTAGTGATTTAAAAAAATGTGAGAGGTTTATGGATGTTTTATGAAGAGTTTCATTGTTGAATTATTTTAAATAAATATTCAGGGGTTTTATTTTAAATTTAATGTTGGGAAATTGGTATTGAAAGAAAAATTCATGGTTAATTTAAAATATAAATCCTTGAGTGTGGTTTTTAGATAGATTTTTTATTTCTTTGAATTGATATTTTTGATTCAAGGTTTATTTTTAGGAGATTTTATTATGAAGAAATTAATGTGTGAAAACATTATGATGACATATTGTAATTTATGTGAAGTGATTTTTTCCTTGGGGTGAAATTATCAGATTGTCCTCATAGTTGAAAATGTTGTACGAGTTATGTGGTAGGCATGATTAGTGAGAATAAAGAAGGGTTTCCTTGATTATTTATTATATTAAATTATTTAATGGTAATTGGTGTGTAAGTGATGAGGGAATTTTTTTGTTATAGGTAATGATAAAATTAATTTGGAATTATGGTGAGGTTTTTTTATAAAATTTAAGTTATTTTGGAAAAGCACTGGTATGGGAGTTAGTGTGATCTCTACTATGTGTTGTGTTTTACTAATATTGAGGTATGTTTTAATTGTTTTAATAAATATTATTGATTTTGATGTTTGGATTTAAGATAGGTAATCAACACATAATTGGGGTGTTGGGAAAGAAAATCTAATGGATAAATCATAGGATAAAGTGAAATTGATCTTCTATATAAAGGATTTCCAAATTTCTTTGGTTAAGTGTCATTTCTCAAGGTTAAATAATAGTTAGAAAACATTAATGTGTCCTTAATGTTCATAAATAATCTGAATCTTTTTTGAGTCTCCTTATAATTATGTTTCTTTTGTGGATGGGACTAGATTAGATGAAAGTTAAATCATGGATTACCATAATAATTTTCTTGGGAATATTTTCTTGTGATGGTTAAGAAGAAGTTTATTTCTTAGGAGTTGAAAGATTTTAGCATGAAAAATATTGTGTAGTTTTGGTAAGAATAATCTATTATGATTGATCTTGGATATTTCTTTTGGGTTTTGATTATCCTATTTCAAAATTGGTTAGTTGTTGAAGATATAAAAGCATGATGTTTTGAGTCCTCTTTGAGGTCACAGATTTGACACCAAGTGGAAATTTTTTGGCTGAAGTCTTGGTTCAAGGCAAGGGATCATACTAAGATGATAAAAGGAGGATTGATTTATTCCATCAACATAGTTATGGAGGGTGATTCAAGCTATGGTCCATGTGGTAGAAAAAAGAGGAAATTAAGGTGGTAATCCGGAGTTTTAGCACTACCTCAGGCTTTGGGTTTGAGTATATTGAGGTTTCATTTATAATATTTGTTGATTTTCTTCCAAATTAATATAGTGGGGAATCAACATTATGAATATACTATAGTTAATGGTGTTCCTTATTCATAGTATAGTGTTTTTTTTGTTTTTCATGTGGTTAGTATGATATAATGAAAAAAAAAGAATTATTTTAGGAGTAGGTTACCTTATTCCTTTCATATGAAACCTTTTTAAAATGATTTATGAGATTTTTAAAGTGTTTGTGTAATATATTCAATTTTTTATTCTATTTTTTAAAAAGTGTATTGATTTAAATTTAATATTTTTTCAAGTTAAAATTTAATTAAAATAAATTTTTATGTCTATATAAATTCTAAATGGTTTTGAAATTTCATGAATTTTTTTTAAAATTTAAGGCCTTTTTTGGTTATGGTAAAATGATTTAAAAGAGATTTCATAAATATAATATTTTATTATTGATATGAAAGAATTAAATTTTGAAAAGAGGTTTTATTTGTGGGTTATAGTTACTAATGTTTTTATTTATATTATTTTTCATGTTTGTGTTATCTTGATAGGAAAAAAATTTGAAAGGAAACTTACATAGTATTTGGATTTTAGAATATATCTTTTTTGATAATGTATGTTATTTTAGCTTAGTTATTGATTCATGGGTGTTTTGTGTATCATTATAGGTATCCATTGTAATTATTTATTGTAGATTCCCTTGATAATTATAGAGTAGTTTTTCTTAGGGGTATTTTCTTTTTAGGATTTAAAGAGTAGTTCTTTTGGATACTGTAAGATTTTTTTTGAGAGGTATCTTCCTTATTAGTTTTACTTTGAAAATCCATTTATTGAGTTCTTTTCTAATTATCTAGGATAGAATTAATTTTTGAGTTATCTAATATTGATTCCTAGATTTTTACGGCCCTCTTCTTTGTGTTTTTTGTATTGTTATAGGTGTTGGGGGAGAGATTGAATGATGTTTTTAAGAGAGGATATACTTTGTGTTTTTAAGGTGTAACACAGTTATATTGGATTCTCACAATGTTATGGTGTTTATTTTAATCAATTTATATGAATGGTGATCAAACTATTTTTCTTGATTTCAATATTTTGAGTGATGTAAAACAATTTTGGGTTGGTTTATGGAATGGTGGTCATATGTGATATATAGGTGGATTTTTTGGTGAGTTTTTCCTTTGATTAATTCCTTGTGAGTAATTGATAAGGCTAAAAAAAATTTGAGTTTTTTTTTTGCATTATGGAATGTTCATGGGCATTTTCTTTCATGTATGAGTCATGAACAAGTTATGTAAATAACATGGGTGGCCAGCATTATATCATGGTGGTTCGAGGGTCTAAGTCAAGTTAGGAATCTAAAACAGTTGTAATCAATAGACTATATCATGGTAGTGGTCAACCTAGTTTCAAAAAGTGAAGTGAATATAATTTAAGGGTGGATATTCTATTTATAATACTAAGAAATTTTGTTCATGGTTGACAGAATGTCACTACATAGTGAAGAGGTTGTCTGAATTTGTAATATAAATTTTTATTTTTAATCTCTTTGTATTGATTCATTTAGTATATCTCAAACCCTAAGTAAAATTATATTTTAGTTTTTTTGGTTTTTGGTATTGTTTTAGGCTCTAAGTCCCCCCTCTTTCTATAATCGATCTCTTCTTAATCCAAGGTTATCTTTTATCTCTTCTCCATTCTCTTAATATTTCCTTCATTTACTTTATATTCTTCCTATATATAAGGTTTTGGTAGGATTCATGTATTATTTTATTTTGTTTTTGATTGATTTAATGATGGATTCTAACGTTCTATAGTTTTTTAGGGTTTATCTTGGGAATACTTGGCGGTATGATCATATTTATTTCCTCATTCTTATGTTGTAATTGTTAAAGATTAATTTAATGTAAGGGATTTGAAACCTATCTTATTATTTTTATATTAAAAGTAGAATTTTAAAACAAATGTTTTATTTTGGTAAATATTTGGAATTAACCTAATGAATATAATCAAAAATAGTAATGAAATTGGAAAAAGGGAAAGTGAATTACACATGTTTTCCATGATATTTATTATGTATTTTTCATGTCATTATGTTGATATTATTGTTGTGAATTTGATATTGATAAGATAAATTAGGTTTAAATTAATTAATTATAATGAATATGGTAATGTAATAAAAAATATTGAAAATAGTAATGGTTATTTGAAAAATACTTGGTAATTAAAAATGAAGCATGATTAAAATAATTGGGATTATTATGGTGATTATATTTTTTTTATAATCATATTTTTGTATTGTGTTGACAATTTATCTCATTTTTGTGGAATTTATTATATGTTTGTATTTTTGTAATGGATGTGTTATTTGTATGGTTTTCTTAATGTATTTATTTACTGAATTATGATGAAATTGAAAAAACAAATTAAAGTTAGTAAATGAGATAATGAGGTATAAGATCTAAAATTTATAAATTAATAATTATATGATGACGTGTGAGGATAAGGGAGTTCTATTTATCATTTTCCTTATATGGTATTATTATTTAAAAGATTGGGGTAATTGAGTGGTATAATTTTCATGGTAAATATGTGATGTTATATTTTGGTGTAGTGGTGGTTGATATGGTTAATGTGAGATAATGTGGTCATCGTTATGGGTTCTTTGCATAGTTTTTTATGTGAAGGTTTGGTTATGTTGTTTTCATTGGTGTAAAAGTTTCTTGATATGTGGTTATCATATTAATAAATGAAATAATTTAAAATAAAATTGGTAATTGGTTGTGATGAAATGTGATTTGTTGAATAGGAATTATTGAAGCGATGTGTTGCAAAAGTAATGATATAAATAGGTGTTGGTTGTGTAATGATTAAATTTCTAGTATAAACCTGTTTGAAAATTAAAGGTACTAATGTTTAAATGATATTATTATAAATGAAAAATAAATAAATATAAAGTATGAAAAGTTGAAATAGTTATATGAAGTTTTAGTGGATGGAAATTAATATATTTTTAATGGATATAAAGTGTTTAGAAATTGAATAGTGTGAGGTTTATTATATAATGATAAAAATAGAAGTTTTTTGGCATTAATGGATCTAGTTTATGGAGTGTCTAGATTTGGAAATGATGTTCATGTGGTATGTTCATAACTATGGTAATAATTTCATTATGTCTGGTAGTATACCCTTATCTTAGGACTATGTGTTATTATAGATTCATTATAGTTTTTTTATTTCTTATAAACCATCACTTGGGTTGAGAAATGAGGTCAATTACCATATGAGGTTTTGGGTTCAATTTTATTTTCTCAATATATACAATAGAGGTGATAAAATATGGATAATTACTCCCCCTTCCAAACAATATCTTCCAGAGATATCATAATTCATGATATATTGAGGTTATAGTATGAGGTGATGTGGTTATGATGTGGGTTCATAGTGGATATGTACATGGGAGGACAAGGGAATGGGTTTAATCTCCTTCTTGTTAATATTATCTATCATGATTATATATGTGGATGTGATATTGATGTAGTGATATGGCATATGGTCGTTGTTATGTGGTTGTGGTTGTGATGTGAATTTGTAGTTATGTGGATACGAAAGATATTATAGTACAAAGACGTGTGTTGTTAGGGTTTCAAGGAGGCTAGTTTAGTGAGAAAATGGATATGGGGTACATTTACATATAATTTTCTTAATATTATGTTACTATAATTTTTTTATGGTTTTGTGTAAGTCAGCCTTATTAATTTTGGGCTAACAATTGAAATGTTTTGGTAACAAGTTAGTTTCACTATTTATTCTCTAAGTAATTAGTGTGATTCTTCCATATTTTCATAAGATATTTTCAGGACGATCCTACTTAGTATACTTGTATGCTCACCCTTATATTTTATATTCTTCTATTACATATTATCAATGGGGATTTGATGATTGGATGGAAATTTCTATCTCAATATGTGAATTTGGTTGGTTTTTTTATTATTGTTGCCCTAAGATTTTCTTCTTTTCAGTATTTATTTATAAACATTATTTTATGTATGAGATTACATGTATTATGGGATTGGTTTTATATTATATTATATAGACTTAAAAGGTGGATTTATCTTTTATTACTTGGATTTATGAGGGTATTTTATCCCATATGGTTGTTTTATACCCTTGGTGCTTGTCATAACTCATATCCTATGGAAGGCCAAGTTCGTGGGTCACATTTGTCTTCACTTCTATTATAGTAGGGGTTTTGTGGGTATGGGTCATTAAAGTCTAAAATAAATACAATTTTAATCTAAAATTTTATCTTTATATACCTTATCACACATGGTTGGTGTAACAATAATTCTTGAAAATATCATTCACACACACCCTCCCAGTGGTATCCATATATATTTCTATAAATAAACTCATTATTTTTCATTCTTTATTATATTTTTTAACCACATATCCATGTGATTTTTAACATAGATCATCAATTACCATATTCTCTTTCTCAGGTTTATGTGTAAGCTTGGTATCAAATGTTTTCAGATACTCCATTTATATGTGCTTTCTCAAATTTAGATCATTATATAATAATATATACTACAATATTTTTTGATTTTTGTACACTATGAACTTTTCACCAAAAAAATATTCATGACACGTTTTCAATGTATGAATAAATACAACAATCTTGAGATCATGTATCTAGTAATTCCTTTAATGAACACTAAACTGGCATAATTCATATATAAAATCATGATAACCACGAATTAGAAGATATACAAGCCTTGTTTTTTAGGAGTCATAATAAAAAATTTACTCATCATTTATTTCATGAAGTATAATAATGGATGTTGTTATCAACCTGGACTTAAAATCCTCATAAGAACTTTCACTTCCCAAATTTCATACAAAGGGTACATATTTCCTGATCAAAGACATCATTTGGGAGGATAAGAATGAAAAATAATTAAAAAAGTGTCAATAATAATTGACCATCCCCATTTAATTACACAACTTAAATGTATTTTTCAATAGTTTCCATGATACCAAGAATTTTATCTTTTTAGGATCAGCTTAAATTAATTTCTCTAAAATCATGTACCTAATGAATTTCACCTCCTAAATCTAAAATTTTCACTTATAAAAAATTTCATAGAGAGGATGGTATTTTAATGTTCTTAAATTGATCTTCAAGTGCCACTAATGATCATCTTATGATCATAAATAAAAAGTACATCATTGATAAGTATAATGATAAAAGAGTTGATATATCAATGAAATATGTGATTCATGAGTTCTATAAAAATAGGTGAAGCATTAATAAGTCCAAATGGAGAACCAAATACTCAGAATGGTATTATATTATCTAGAAATTTTTCTTTGGTGTGCCCTCTTTCTTCACCTAGAGTTAGTGTTATCCTAACCTCACATTGATTTTTTAAAACAGTTTAAAGAATTTCAATTGATTGGAAAAATCATTAATTCTAGGGAGAGAATAATTTTTCTTGATGGTTAATTGATTCAAATTTCTATAATCAGTACATAAGAATAATTTTTATTACTCATTCTACACAAATATCACCAGAGAAACCCAATATGAGGTGTTTGGTCTAATGAAACCTTATTTCTCCAAATCTTCTGTAACACCCCGAGCCCATAAGCCCAAAGTTATTGCATTATTATGTATCATTGGCATGATCACAAAATATCAAGTCTCAAAATAAATATTAGTTTAGTAGCCTTGGAAGTACTAGATACATTCATAAGGTTTAAATTACATCATAAAATGGAAAACTACAAAAAAATGTTTTACCTAGAAAACACTAAGATCTCATAGACTATCCCTGAAGGTCAATCATAATATACTTCTTTGCATCCTAGGAAAAATAAAACATAGAAAGGGGTGATCCCAGATACTCAGTAAGGATAACAATATAGCAGAAACTTTCATAAATAGGAATAAAAATTTAAGTCAATGTATAGAACTAAAACAAAAGCCTTTTTAATATAAACTTCATCATAATATGGAAAATATAAATCAAAATAATTCCATTTAATTACCCACATGTATATTCTACTGGTCAAATAATCACAAGAAATATCAGTAGCCACTTTCATAATGATGGAATTCATAATGCCAGACTTTCATAACCACATAGTCAAGGCCTTGTGCCAAGACTAAAAATAAGATTTTATAAAGGCCTTGTGCCAAGACACTAGTTTGTCTCATGAGACCTACCGATGCATCGAGGAGCTATAGCAGGCTCCACCCATCACTTACTAAGTCCAATTCATTCCCCATATGAAAAGGTTTAAACATAACATAAAAATTCATATTAAAAATGGAATAAAAAATGTCAATAATTCATCCATAAACCATGAATGGTATGAAATAACACATCCACAATCAAACATATCACAAAACCTTTAATACAATATGGAAGTTTTGTATCATAATAAATCAACTTCAAACAAACATAAAATCTATCAAAGTATGTTGACATAGATGAAATCAAAACCTTTTTAGAGAAATATCTCTTTCTATTTTGAAATAATTTAAAGGTCACATAATTATAAAAGAAAACATTTATATTTGAAAATATTCTTATAAGCTTGTAAGGTAAGTTTTGACGATGTTTTAACGGCGGAAAATAGCTCCACCCGTCGTATAAGTTAAAAAAACATTCTTACATTAATTTTTTCGAAAAGGTCATAAAGTACCTTGTTTGGAAAATGACGGAAAGATTCCTTTATAAATATCTTATAAAAGTAAAACAAGGGTATAAATTAATTTAACCCATAGTCTATAAAATAGTAATAATGTTTTGAAAAACATTTTTAAGAAACATAGATGTGGATGATAAAGAGGTCCCAGTAGATAATTACATATAAACAACCTCGCATAATGAAGAGATTGTGAAATTAACCCTTACCTTGTAATTTTCCTTGGTTGAGGGTAGGTTAACCACCTGTATAATGTTTAAATAATTGTTATTAAATTATACAATAATCATATACAATAATATGATATCATATATGATCTTTTAACATTGCTTTGTTAATAATATCTTAGTATTATCGTCGTTTTGGGTGTTAACTGATTCGTTTTCCTTTATATTTTTTATTACTTAAGTAATGTTTGTTATGGATAGTATATATATTATTCATATTCAGAATGATATTAAGTATTTAATCATTATTTTTAATCATCTAATGAAAATTAGTCTTGAATGGATACGATAGGGAATGAATCTCATCGCGTTCGTGGAGAAGGTAATCGGTACGTACGCACGAGTGAAAATATCATTCTTTTGATATATAATTGGATGTTATATCATATATAAAGAATAAATATCATGTTAAATTTATTATTTACATCAATTACACAACATTATTATACCCATCCAAATAATAATGTATTGAATAACAATTACACCATGACGTGGAGACGGTAAGCTGTACGTACGCACGTATGGTGACATGCCATTCAAAAGATGGATAGAATAATTAATATGGTTTTACCATATTTATAATCACATCATAGTATATATAAGATACTGGAGTTATTATTTTATAATTGAAACAAAAAAGAAAGAGGAAGTGGAAGAATAAAGGAACTGGAAAGTGGTGATGAAATATTTACCTCTTATTCGGGTTCTTCCTTTTGATTTGATCAAAAGGGATCCTTAGGTTAAATTTATGACTAAAGTAATGACTCTAGGATAAAGTGAGGATAGTTGAGAGGGTATTTTTGCAGGTTTTGGGCGATCCAAATTGCTTTGAAGGTGTGAAATATAGAGAAGGGGGAGTGCCCTTTTATAAGAGGGGTGAGGGGCACCTTAGGAAAAGCTAGAAATATTATTTTATAATAAAATAATTTTCGGTTTATAATTGATCCAAAATGAATTATTAAAAGGATAAGGTGGTTATGGGTCAAAAACCACTCAACCAATAGGTTTTATACAGGTTTGGGTCACTATATTAACTTTATCTTTTAGATTTAACTCTTAGTTAAATAGTTTGACATTTACCATGTCTCTTTGTGTTTTTATATTATATGGTTAATAAGCTTACTATAAACTTCAATGAGAACCCCAAGTGGTTAATTAATGATACAAATATAATTATATAAGTCTTTTGGACAAACATTAGATTTTTAGGAATATAATATCAATTAATAATATTATATTTGTTTTAAATACTCTTTTATGTCAATTTTGACACTATTTGGTATTTTGTTTTTTCTAAATTCATAACAACATTATTAATTAGAAAAAAATTCATCTAACCAACCCTAACATGTCATATTAACCTATAAAATTAGTTTAATTCATAAAAATTCTGAAATTACATTTATTTGGATATTTATAATATCAATTATTTTAATATTTCATTAATTAGGTAATTGTTGCATCATCATTGTGTCATAAATAAATTAAATTATTTAATGTCTAAAAAATATAAATAAAATAAAATTATGTATTAAATCTTTTTATATTTCTAATGAATATTTATAGTTTAATTTAGCTTATGTTTAACTCCATATTATAAATGGTTTAGTTATTAAACTTTGAATTTAACACTTTTAACTCTTCTTTGAATTAAATAATAATAAATGTCCTAATCTAATACAAGTAGAACTAAAGGATCATATTTTATTCCTAAGTTTGTTTTTGGTCGAATTATACTTATCCAATAGAATTAGGACATGTTTTAGGGTAATAATAATATCATTTTACCCTTAATTACCCTATTTACTTCTAATTGTGGTAAATAAAAGTAAAAAGTTATTATTCACCAAAAATTATTTTCATCCTATTGAACCACATTTTACATAATTATATCAATCATGTCTCTCGATGTTTTTAAATTATACTCATAGAAGCGGTAAAATTAAGTTTTATGTAAATTTCCAAATGCTCCTAGGAGGTGGGTAAAAGACGGTAAAAAGTTCAATAAAATTTTTATATATCTAAAATTATTTTAAACTGACTCCAATGAATTATATTGAAACTATATAGGTATTATGTTTCTATTTTTACCTAAAATAAATTTAAATAAAATAAATAATTATTTAAATAAAAAGTCTGTTTTAAACAATAGCTCAGTGTTTTTCACTATTCATCAAAAATTGAAAGTTTTGAAAAAAAATCCAAAAATTCACCCTAAGCTAATTTCAATATTTCGAATCCAAAAATGAAGTCCATTTTGATTGATAAAATTTATAAAATTTCAAAAATTGGTTATTACTATTCATAACGGCTAGTTTGATTGGTTGTGGTGTGTTAGAACTCGAAGTTGCGTACAACACACGCTATTGTATTATTCAAAGAGAAGCATACCGTGGAAGCTTGGGGTGTTACATTCTCTCATCATTCAAATAATTTCATCCTCAAAAGTTCTAGAATATTACTGCATAAAAAGACTCGGGTGGTTCTTCATCATAAGTTCCTCAGGTTCCCACGTTGCCTCTTCCATCTTATGGTTTCTCCATAGAATTTTTACCCGACGAGTCGTCCGGTTTCTCAGCACTTGTTCTCTTGTATCAAGATCCTTGACAGACTCTTCATAATAAGATAGATCAGGTTCATGTTCTAATTCCTCATAGGTGAGTACATGTGTTGGGTCAGGCATGTATTTTCTCAATAGTGATACGTGGAATACATCGTGAACTTTGGAGAGACTTGGCGGCATTGCCAAACGGTAAGCTACAGCCCCAATTCGTTCTAGAATTTCAAAAGGTCCAATGTATATGGGACTCAATTTTTCCTTCTTACTAAAACTTATAACACCCTTCCATGGATATACCTTCAAGAAAACATAATCTCCTACCTCAAATTTTATATCCTTCCTTCGGTTATCGATATAGATATTCTACCTACATTGATCTGCTTTGATGTGTGTTTTGATTACCTTCACCTTTTCCATAGTTTCCTCCACAAGTTATGGGCCTAGAAGTTTTCTTTCGCCAACATCATCAGAACAGGTTGGTGTACGACATCTCTTTCTGTATAACGCTTCATATGGTTCCATATGAATACTTGAATGGAAGCTATTATTATGGGAAAATTCTACCAAAGGTAAATATTGATCCCACATACCTTGAAAGTCAAGTGAGCATGATCTCAACATGTCTTCTAAAGTTTGGATAGTCTGTTCTAATTGTCCATCAGTTTGGGGGTGGTAGGTAGTGCTCAAACGAAGTTCAGTATCCAAGGATTTCTGAAGACCTTTCCAGAATCTTGATGTAAAATGGGGATCACGATCAGAATCAATTGATAGTGGTACTTCATGATGTCTTACAACTTCATTAATATATAGTCTTTCTAAACGTTCAAGTGGTAAATCTTCCCTTATATTAAGAAAGTGTGCTGACTTTGTAAGACGATCAACAATGACCCATACTGCATCATTCCTTCAAGGATTCTTTGGTATTCCCATGACAAAGTCCATCAAAATATTATCCCATTTCCACACAGGTATGGGAATAGGTGGAAAGACTCCTCCAGGCTATTACCTTCCAGATTTCACTTCTTGAAAAACCATACATCTTGACACAAAATCAACAATCTCCCTCTTCATGTTGTCCCACCAAAAATGTTCCTTCAAATCCTTATACATTTTAGTGCTCCCAGGGTGTATAGAGAAATTGGAACTATGAGAATCATCCAATAATTCTCTTTTCATATCAGGTATATCAGGAACACAAAGTCTCTTCCCAAATTTTAAAATTCCATCTTCATATACGAAGTCACTCAATCTCCCATTATTCACGGCTTTAATCTTCTTTTGAAACTCTTCGTCATCATCTTGAGAACTTTTTATCCTTTATAATAAAGATGGTTTGGAAACCATTTAAAAATGTATTTATGATCCACCTTCCATGTTTATTCCCATATCCATATTTACTAGATCAATGAGAATAGGATCCCTTTCAACTCTCATCTTGTTCAAAACTCCATGATCTTTTCTGCACAAAGAATCTGCCACCTTATTTTCCTTCCTCGGGTGGTAGTGTATCGTATAATCATAGTCCTTGAGTAGTTCCAGCCATCATCTTTACCTCATGTTGAGTTCTTTCTGTGAGAAAATATACTTCAAACTCTTGTGATCGGTATATATCTTTAATTTTTTCACCATAGAGATATTGTCTCAAAATCTTCAAAGAAAATATTATAGCTGCTAACTCAAGATCATGAGTAGGATAGTTTTGCTCATGAATTTTTAGCTATCATGATGCATAGGAAATAACCCTATCATTTTGCATAAGCACACAACCAAGTCCTTTCTTTGAAGCATCTCTATAAATAAAAAACCCACCATTCCCTAATGATAGAGTCAAGATAGGAGAATTGACTAATCTTCTCTTCAATTCTTCAAAAAATTCTTCACACTCTTTTTTCCAAACAAATTTAACCCCTTCTCATGTGAGCTTTGTTAATGGGTTATCCAACCAGGAAAAATTATAGACGAAATGTTGAAAATAACCTACTAAACTAATAAAACTGCGTACCTCGGTTATACTCGTTGGTACTGGCCATTCTTGGATTGTGTTGGTCTTAGAAGGATCAATAGATATTCCATCCTTATAGACAATATGTCCAAGAAAAGAAATCTTCTGAAGCCAAAATTCACACTTTCTAAACTTCCCATATAATTTGTGTCTTCTAAGAGTCTTTAGAATAATATGCAAGTGATTTTCATGATCTTCGTAGCTTTTAGAGTATACCAAGATATAATCAATAAATACCACTACAAAGTCATCAAGATATTCCTTGAAAACTCTATTCATTAGATCCATGAAGACAGAGGTTTAATTAGTCAATCCAAAAGGCATTATTGTAAACTCGTAATGCCCATACCTGGTTTGAAATAATGTTTTTAGAATATCTTCCTTATTCACACACAACTGATAATATCCAGATCGAAGGTCAATATTTGAAAAGTATTGATCTCGATGAAGTTGGTCAAATAAATCATCAATGTGAGGTAGGGGATATTTGTTCTTTATTGTTATAGCTTTGATCTCCCTGTAGTCAATGCACAACCTCATAGATCCATCTTTCAACTTAATAAAAAAGACAGGGGCTCCCCATGGAGAAAAACTAGGGCGAATAAATCCCTTATTACTCAATTCCTCTAGTTGTTTCTTTAGTTCCACTAATTCCACAGTGGACATTCTATAAGGGGTATTCGATATAGGCCTTGATCCAGGAATTAAATCAATGGAAAACTCAATTTCTCGTTCTAGAGGATGTCCAGGTAAATATTCTGGAAACACATCAATATATTCTTTCACAATAGGTGAATCCTATATTTGAACATACTTTTCCTCACCCACAGTTATTTCATTCTCTTCCTCCCCAATAATTGAATTTATTTGAGCTACTGGAGGTGGATCTAGATAAGAATTAGGTAGTGATGATTCTGCTATAAATATAATGTTTTCTTTATCATAATCATCAAAAATAGTAACCTCCTTCTTATTACAATAAATTTTTGCATCATGGTCCGAAAGACAATCCATACCGAGGATTATATCAAATTCAGTCATGGGTATGATGATGTGATCAGCAGATAAAGAACATTTGTATACCCTAATGGGTATTGATTCACAAAACATTTTTTCAATGATACTTACCTTAGGAGTTTTTACTGAAAATTTCCTTGTTAAATAAAATTGGAAATATATAATTTTCTTAGGAAACTGGGAAGATATGAATTAATGTGATGATCCAGAATCAAATAAAGCATTGGCTAAACTTGAGGAAACCATTAATTTACCTACCACTATGTCTTTCGGAGCTTCAACCTAAGCAGTAGTGATAGCATAAGCTTGGCCTTGATCCCTTGGCCTTTTTTAAGGTAAGTTCCCATGAAGCTTAGGAAATTCATTTGAAAAATTTCCCCTTTCTCTAAAATTGTAGAATTCAACATCGACAGCCTCTTTCTTCCCCTTGCAATCACGAGCTTGGTGGCCTTTTTCACCACACTTTTAACAGACTCCCATTCCCTTCAGGAAAGTACCAGGGTGTTTCTTCCCACATTTAATACAAGATGGATATTCAACTTTTCCCTTCTTTCCCTTATTTCCATTTCCAAAGTGTTCAGTAGATCTCTTCTTCTCTTTCTTTTCTTTAAAGTTTTAAGACATAGAAAATTCTTTTTCTGTCTTGATACAACATGAGACAATATCTTCGTACGATGAGAAGGATTGTGAGAATAATTCTAGATGGAGAAATGGTTTTAACCCAAAAAATAAATGATAAATCTTACTTCTTGGGTTACGTATATAATTTGTAGCATGCATCACTAACCTTGTAAAGTTAGCTTCATACTTTGTGACATTCTCATCCTCCTTTTGCCTTGAACTTAGAAATTTCCTTTCCATATCTGCTCGATGGTCATGAGGAAAGTATATTTCAAAAAAAATTATTTAAACTCCCTCCATTACATATTTGATACTTCATCATCTTCCTTTGTGTTTTTAATCAATGACCACCATTGATCAGCATCTCCAGTGAGGCGGTAAACTACCATGAAAACTTTTTCCCTTTCGCTACTCCCCAAGGCATGGAATATTTTCTCTATGGAATTTATCCATTGCTCAGCTACTAGTGGATTTTTACCCCCATTGTATTTTGGTGTTTGTTGCTTCATGAAGTGATCTAACATTTATCCCCCACACTGCGGATCAGGGTGCTCCATACGGGTAAGGTTATTCTCCATAACCTAAGTGAGTTGTCCCAGTATGTTGATTAGCTGATCAGCACCGGTTGCATCACCAACTCCAATATAATTATCTTAAGTAGAAGGTAAATATCTACATGGAGTTTTTGTATTGATACGGTTTCCATTCATTTCACTAGGTGCCATTTATAAACAATGGCATAAACTAGATTAGTTTATTAATTGAAATACATAATTCCAAATTTGAAAAATACTTAACATAAATTGAACAGTTTATGGATATAATCCATAATCATAAAAAATGTTTTCCTTGAGGAAGTATATACTCATAAACCCTTAAAAATTGTTTTTAAAGAAAATGAGAATTATCCTAATCATATCCCCCGGGAGTGTCGTAACCAAGAGTGCAGCAAGACTCATTTTCGTGCACCAGTTCTCGTTCGAGTCTAGCTCAAAGAGGTGTTTTATGGATTTAACCCTAGGTACATCTGTGCCAGAGTAGCCTCTACCTACTCATATCTTTATAGGGATGTATTTCTTGGAAAAACTCAAAAAATCTCTACAATACCAAAATTCTAAGAAGTTCTTCTATACTAGTCCTCAAAGTCTATCTTAGGGCTATGTGCTCTGATTAGAGTTTATCTAAATCTAGTAACCAAGGTTTGTACTAAACTTCTTTTGATACCAATTGTAATGCCCCAATCCTAGAATCCTAGAGTTGGTTCATTATTACATATCATTGGCATGATCACAAAAGATCAATTCTCTAAAGACCGATTAGTTTAATAGCCTTGTAAGTACTAGATACATTCATAAGGTTTACATTACATCACAAAAAAGAAAACTACAACAGAATTGTTTCTGTAGAAAACACGGAGGTCCCATAGACTATCCCTACAGGTCAGTCAAAATATACTTCTTCGTATCCTGGGAAAAATACAACATAGAAAGGGGTGAGCTCAAATGCTCAGTAAGGATAACAATATAGCAGAAACTTTCATAAATAAGCATAAACATTTAAGGAAATTTATAGAACTAAAAAATCCTTTTCAACATAAACTTCATCATAATATGGAAAATATAAATTAAAATAATTCCATTTAATTACTCACATTTATATTCTACTAGTCGAATAGTCACATGCAATACCAATAGCCACTTTTATAATGATGGAATGCATAATGCCAGACTTTCAAAACCACATAGTCAAGGCCTTGTTACAAGAATACAAATAAGATTTTGTCAAGGCCTTGTGTCAAGACACTATTTTGTCTCATTATACCTACCGATGCATCGAGGGGCTATAACGGGCTCCACCCGTCACTTACTAAGTCCAATGCATTCCCCATATGAAAAGGTTTAAACATAACATAAACATTTGTATTAAAACTGGAATACGAAATGTCAATAATTTATCCATAAACCATGAATGATATAAAATAACACATCTATAGTAAAACATATCACAAAACCTTCAATACAATATGGAATTTTTGGATCATAATAAATCAACTTCAAACAAAATTAAAATCCATCAAAGGATGTTGACATAGATGAAATCAAAACCTTTTTAGAGAAATATCTGTTTCTATTTTGAAATCATTTAAAGGTCACGTAATCATAAAAGAAAACATTTATATTTTAAAATATCCTTATAATATTTTAATGGATGCTTCGATGATGTTTTAACGACAGAAAATAGTCGCACCCGCCGTATAAGTAAAAAACCATTCTTACCTTAATTTTGTTGAAAAGGTCATAAAGTACCTTATTTAGAAAATGACGGAAATATTCCTTTATAAACATATTATAAAAGTAAAAAATTGGTATAAATTAATTTAACCTATAGTCTATAAAATAGTAATAATGTTTTGAAATACATTTTTAAGAAACATGTATGTGGGTGATAAAGAGGTCCCAGTAGATAATTACATATAAACAACCTCGGATAATGAAAAGATTGTGAAATTAACCCTTACCTTGTACTTTTCCTTGGTCAAGGATAGGTTAACCTCCTTTAAAATGGTGAAATAATTTTTATTAAATTATAAAAGAATAATATACATTAATATGATAGCATATATGATCTTTTAACATTTATTTGTCAATAATATCTTAGTATTATCGTCGTTTCGGGTGTTAACTGATTCATTTTCCTTTATATGATTTGTTATGTAAGTAATATTTGTTATGGATAGGATGTATCTTATTCATATTCAGAATGATATTAAGTCTTTAAACATTATTTTGAATCATCTAATGAAAATTAGTCTTGAATGGATACGATGGGGAATGAATCTCATCGCGTTCGTGGAGACGATAATTCGTACGTATGCATGAGTGACAATATCATTATTTTGATATATAATTGGATGGTATATCATATATACAGAATTATTATCTTGTTATATTTATTATTTAAATCAATTACACATCATTATTATAGTCATTCAAACAATAATGTATTGAATAACAATTACACCACGACATGGAGGCTTTAAGTCGTACGTACGCACGTATGGTGACATGTCATTCAAAGGATGGATAGAATAATGAATATAGTTGTACCATATTTATAATCAAATAATATTATATAGAATATACAGGATTTATTATTTTATAATGGAAATAACAAATAAAGAGGAAGTGGAAGAAGAAAATAACTTGAAAGAGGTGATGAAATATTTACCTCTTCTTCGGGTTCTTCCTTTTGATTTTATTAAAAGGGATCCTTAGGATGGATTTATAACTAAAGTAAGGCCTATAGAATGAAGGTAAGACAGTTTAAAGGGTATTTTTTCAGGAGTTGGACGAGCCAAATGGCTTTGAAGGTGTTAATTAGAGAGAAGGGGGAGTTCCCTTTTATAAGAGGGGTGAGGGGCACCTTAGGAAAAGCCATAAATATTATTTTATAATAAAATAATTTTCTTTTTATAATGGCTCCAAAATGAATTATTTAAAATATAAGGTGTTTATGGGATTAAAACTACTCAACCAATATGTTTTAGACAGGTTTGGATCACTATATTAACTTTATCTTTTAGATTTAACTCTTTGTTAAATAGTTTTACATTTAGCATGTCTCTTTGTATTTTTATATTATATGGTTAATAAAATTACTATAATATTCCAAGAGAACACCAAGTGGTTCCTTAATGATACACCTATCATTATATAAGTCTTTTTCCAAACCTTAGTTTTTTAGGAATAGAATATCAATTAATAATATTATATTTGTTTTAAAAACTCTTTTATGTCAATTTTGACGCTATTTGGTATTTTGTTTTGTTAAATTCATAACAGCATTATTACTTTGAAAAAAATTATCTCACTAACCTTAAAATGTCATAGTAACCTATAAAATTAGTTTAATTCATAAAAAGTCTCAAATTAAATTTATTTTGATATTTATAATATCAATTATTTTAATATTTCATTAATTAGGTAATTACTGCATCATCATTGTGTTATAAATAAATTAAATTATTTAATGTCTAAAAAATATAAATAAAATACCATTATGTAGGAAATATTTTTATATTTTTTAAGAATATTTATAGTCGAATTTATCTTATGTTTAACCCTATATTAAAAATAGTTTAGTTATTAAACTTTGAATTTAACACTTTTAACTCTTCTTTGAATTAAATAATAATAAATGTCCTAATTTAATCCAAGTGGACCTAAATGGTCATATTTTATTCCTAATGTTGTTTTTGGTCTAATTATACTTATAAAATAGAATTAGGACATGTTTCAGGGTAATAATAATATCATTTTTACCCTTAATTACCCTATTTACTTTTAATCGTGGTAAATAAAAATAAAAAAGTTATTATTCACCAAAAAATATTTTCAACTTATTGAACCAAATTTTACTTTCTGATATTAACCATTTCTCTCCTATTTTTTTAATTCCACTCATATAAGAGGTAAAATTATGTTTTATGTAAATTTGAAAATGCTCCTAGGAGGTGGGTAAAAGACGGTAAAAAGTTCAATAAAATTTTTATATATCTAAAATTATTATAAAATGACTCCAATGAATTAAATTGAAACTATATAGGTATTATGTGTATATTTTGACCTAAAATAAATTTAAATAAAATAAAAAATTATATAAATAAAAAATTCGGTTTTAAACAATAACTCAGTGTTTTTCACTATTCTTCAGAAATTGAAAGTTTTGAGAAAAATTCCAAAAATTTACGCTAATCTAATTTCGATATTCCGAATCCAAAAATGAAGTCAATTTTGAAAGGTAAAATTTACAAAATTTCAAAAAGTGGGTATTACTATTCATAACGGCTAGTTTGATTGGTTGTGGTGTGTTAGAACTCGAATTTGCGTAAAACACACGCTATTGTATTATTAAAAGAGAAGCGTATCGTGGAAGCTTGGGGTGTTACATCTTCCAACTAGACATTTAGTTTTATTATATTATTTGGTTCCATTTGATAAAAATTGAGTGATATTTGACATTTATCTAGAAATATATTAATAAAAAACTCTACCTTATTCTCTTAAGGTGGCTTAGAGAAACCATTGGGAAAAAATTTCAGGTAGTTACTACCTATATTAAAAAATCCAAAATGCTCAATTTCTCATGTCTTACTGATACATCACCACTAATTAGGAAAAGATACTACCAAAACATGTCCTCATGGTTCCAAAACTAGTTTTATTTACATATCATTCACCATTAAATATGTTAGTCTCTCTATGAAGTTGAAAATTTCACTTTTTGATTATAGAAGATAATATGATCATTATATAAAATCATTAAATCTATACCCATTATGATATAATACATGTTCTTTTCAGGGATGGTTAAGTATTATAATAATTACATTTTTCATATCATAATTGTGAATGATGGACTCTTAAATCCTTGATTATTCTAGTCTCTTAGAGGTGTCTGGTTAGGCATGATATGGGACATCATTTCTAAACATAAGTTGGAATGATGTAGTAGATGAACCACAATAAATGAATAAGTAACATTGGTATAAAATAATTCAAAGATGATAATATAATATTATAATAAGGGACCTATAACTATATATGACCCTACCTACTAATCTAGTTGAACCTACTCTGAATAAAGTAGGAAACCGGGGTCTTTTCTGACTGGTATCGTCCATACTGTTATAATTGTTCCTGTTGTGATCTTCAAGTAGAGATAGAGTTAGTCCATGTGAATCATAGTTGTTGGTGTGTACTATTATATCATGGTCTTCCCCCCTGAGCCTAAGATTATTATTTTTTATTCAAAACCTCCACCATAGTTTCACTTGGTGGATTGTTGAAATTCTATTTCAGGCTTCTAAACTTACCACACATACAAAATGGATATATTATGGGAACTCCCTATTTAGGTGGTTAAATGATCCACATTGAAAACATAATGTTTCTACTTTTCTCTATTCTGTATAGATATGCACATATGTATCTCATCCATATGATTCTTTTTACTTTTCAAAAAACCATATCACCTTCGCTTTTTTCAACTATAGGAACCACTACCCCCACTATATTGAGTAAAGATTCTCCTACCAAGAGGATTAACATGAATATCATTTTCTAACACTACCACTTCATTTTTTTATCTCAATATATAAGTCAATGAAGAACATTAGTTCCCTTGATCATATGTTTAGTCTTAATCCTGACTCAAATCATTAATTCTTTAATGACTCACTAGTAGCTATTACTAGTGAAAATCAGGCCAAATTTTTGAACTTAATAGCATAATCCATGACTTTCATATCTTATTTTTTTATAATAAAATATTAGTATTTAATACTTGAAACATGTGAGGGAAGAAATTATAGTTAAATATCCTTCCAAAACATTCCAATTTCATCCCTTCGGGTATCCTAGATTTCTCAACCAAATCCCACCATTCACATGTGAGACCTTCAAAAAAGTACATTAAATACTTTAATTTTACATTCATCGAGGTATCCAAGAATGAAAATATATTTTTAATTATATTTCACTAAATTTCTCCACATTGTGAGATAAATCCTCTTGAATGGTTGGAGGACCCTACCTTTTAAATTCTAAGGACATGTCCATCCAAGCTTGTTGAGGTGGAATAACCCTACCAATAATCTAATAATCACATTCCCAATCCCTTAAAAATTATTGATCTAGTGGTATATCACTAGGAATAATTTTCTTGTTAGGTTACTTATTTTAATTCACAATATGTATCCTTAAAATCATCTTACTATAAATCCTAAGGAAAAACTGATTAACCACAACCATACAATATTTATTTTCACCAAAATTCACACAATAATTTCCCTATTTTCTAAAAGTTACATTTCAACATAGATATAATCACACTTTATCTATATATGACTCCCTCTATTATCACCCATAATTTCTTTATCCACCATAATTACTATCAAGGGATTCAATTATCACACCACAAAATCCATTTTTAAATTCATCATTTTCTAAAAAAAATTGTAATTTATTTCATAGTTAAAATTAGATATTTCTTCAAAACCATGAAACTATGGTAAATTTTACTTATACGTGAATACATAAATGATGCATGAGGTTCCCTTTTCGCATAACCTAAGACAAGAATCCATAGAAAATCCAAAAAAAATCTATAAGTGGTTTACTAACTAGTTGAATTATAGGTATATCCTAGTGGATCATGGTTTACTGTAAATAAGTTAGAAATTATTTTTTATAACTACATCATGAGTCCCAAATCAACATACTTCTATGATTCCCACCAAAAAAGACAAAAATTGATACCAGTTTTAACATCTATACCCAAAATGTTACCCTTCAACCTCACATGAGTCAATTCAAATTATTACTATGCCTTAGGTGCATCCCATTAATCACTAAAGGATAGAAATAAATTTCAAGGTTTAAGATAATTCAGTTGGGTGATGGTTTACCCTTCTATCAATTCCACTCATCATGCTAATAATTTTCTAAAATTTTGGAATGAGATATCCATATGTAATACATTCCTAATGAATAGACAAAACAACACCAACATATCATAAATAATGTTATCTAGGATAATATATGATTGCTGATAAAACTATTTTAAAACAGATAAATTAGTTTAGAACCAACCAACAAATTAAAAAGTGTAAACATCTAAAAAATCAAGTTTAATAAGTCCACAATAGAGGATTTCCAAAATAGATCCCTAACAAAGCCTCCACAACTCTCAATAACTCCAATATTAATCCCATAATCTGGAACTCCTTCTACCGTATAGATCCTATATCATAGATATAGGACACTACTAGTGAAGTGGAATTCCTTTCTCTTACTTGTGTTACACTTTATATAATCTACCTATCCACAAATTGTATTAGTAGTGATTGAGTATAAGACCTAGTAGGATTTCCCAAAAAACTTCCCCATACAACCCATTTATATAAATATAAATCAATATTTAAAGAGGTTTTATAAAACATACCCCTATTGATGATTTTTTTTCATACCATAAGAAATCATTTTAAATTTAAAAATAATCTATATTTAAATAAGTCATTCCAAACATGGTGACAACACCTATTTATTAAGTTGTACCCATACATATCCAAATGTTCAATAAACCCCCAGATGAAAACAAAAACCATGTAAAACCACTAAAATCACCATGGGTTTATCCTACTCATGATTGGACCACTACCTCTATTTTCATATATCACCATCATCCCTAATGATGAAACCACACTTAATCTATAATTAAGAAACTTTTTAACCTCAATAACACACCTTCACTCAAGTAATAATTTCTCACACATGTTATATAAACTACCTAAACATCCAAGAAATAATAATCAAAACATCAATAATCATTCAAATTAATGAAAAATTTAACAATAATATCACAAAATACTTTAATATTTTCCTCAATTTTTTGAACACAAATGAACTCAAAAATCACCCATTCTATTTTTTCCCAAAACCACTCACACTCAAAAACATTTTTTCACAAAAAACCAAACCCCATAGTCAAATAATTTATAACATATAAAAAAATTAATTAAATCATCACATATAATATCAATGTATTTCTCAAAAAATCATGCTTAAAATAAGCTACCTACCTTAACCCAATGATGACATGGAATCAAGCACCAAACTTGAGACCCTAAATCCCCTTAGACTTCTAAAATTCTTAACACCAAAATCCCAAATTTTTTAATGTTTAGGTCTATGATTTAATTCAATATCTATATATTTTGGGTCTCACCAAGATAAATCCATGAACCAAGATATGAGGATTGGTTAGAAATCCACTTACATTAGATGAAAACTCCAATCATCCAAGGATCCAAGAAAGAATATTTTTTGAGGGAGAGATAAAGAAAATATAGCCTAAAATTTTTATTAAGTCAATAATTCTTTGTGAGGGGTATAGAATGATGCTAAAATCAAAAAAAATAGGTTAAATTGGATATTTGGGTTGGTTTTTAAGTGCTTACATAGCCCGATAACATGGTTCTAGTGATCATGTTGTAACCATACACACCCCTTTGGGAAAACGTTTTAGGAATTCATAGTTTACATGCATGGTCCCTATGACCATGCCTTGACCATTCATCCCTCCTTGTATCCCCAAAAACCTCATGCATGATTACCTAGAAATTATACGTGATCACCAAGACCATTAAACACTTGTGTGACCTCTAAAAAACCTACCAAAATACCCTATTTCACTTCCCCCCACCCCCCAAACCTCTCAAACTTTGATATATATCAAAATTGTACTTTATATACCTAAAAAATAGTCCTTATAAAACAAATACCATAAGCATCATACATAAATATTATAAAAACAATTCAAGGACTCTTTATATATTAGACATACCCAAAGCCTATATGCATAAAACTCAAATCTAGGAGTGGTATATCATGGTACATTATATAAAAATCAAAATTTTATATGAATAAAAAATATACAAGAGCAGTAGTAGTAATATATAAATAACAATCATCATAAAAAATAACATCTTATCCTCTTGGTTGATACATATTTGATATGATAAAATAAATAAAGTTCTCTATCCTATAACCTAACTCATTAGACAAGATCTTTTCAAATAATCATTCTCCATAACATTTCTCTTCCTAATATTTGAATCAAATTCCAAGATGAAACCTATACCTTAAATGAAACATAAGGTACAACCACATGAATTGAAACCCATATCATGTATGTTGGAATGGGATTAGTCCAATGACCTGGTAGGATTCCCCCACTCACATTAAATCATTGAGTATTATTGATCAAGTGGATTCATGTACATTTTTATGGCGAGTATCACTTGGCACATGTATAAACATATCCATTGAATTCTCATGAAATATTTTCATACCTATATTCCATTATGAAAAAGAAGACATGCATACCTTGAGGAAAAAACTGGTACTACCAAACTCAATCTAGATCCCCTACCACAAACCAATTATTTTTATACCCTCATATCCCTATTAGTTATATTTCATATTTAATCTCATGTTAAAATATGAAATCACTAAGGAGTCTCCCACAAAATCCATAATAACTCACTCAATGGAGTCCCACCAAACTTTTCAATCATCTCACTACTCATTTATAATGAAAATATGAAATATAATTGAAATGATGATCATATCAATAAAAATGACAATGGGAAATCAAATAGGGTCCAACCATAAATAAAAAACATCAAATGAAAATTAAAACCAAAAGGAAATAAACATAGATCCAAAATTAAAAAATGGAGATATAACAACAATCCCATGATAAAAATCATGAAAACATGAAAATAAATAAAGGGGAAATATCTATGAAATAAAAATTCCAACTCTCATGTCATGCCCCATATAACTTCATTAGTCCTCACTATAGATACCAACCAAAATACCCATAGATCACATTTTACACTAACCTATATATCACAAGTAATCAAAAGGGTAGGTTTCTACTATATGATCATACAGAAATATGGATGGAAATTAATCTCTTAGATCATATCATATATCATTATCACAAGTGTGTGCCATAGAAATGGTTGTATCATAGGTGAAAACTCATATAAATATAATATTTTATATTTTATGTATCCGAATAATCCTACTAAGAATATTTTTCCATCTCTCCTAGATCCTCATCTATCATCATACCTCATCCAAACACCCACAAGTATGATCATATCTAGAGAAATTATAAATCCTAACTGAGAGGATCAATTTATGCCTAAAATGTCATAATTCAATATAAATTACACTATCAGAGCTCAATATAAAAATTTGATATTTTCCTATATATCACCTCTCATTAGGTTGAATCTTGGACAAGAGTTTCACTATAAAAGTCTCACTACCATATAATCTATATACCTAGTTTCTTTTTCTCACCCTAGAAAAATCCCAATATACGAAGGAGGGAACATTCTCTCCTCCAATAATAGGATACTGGTCCTCATCATGGACCACCAAATCACAATAAATATCTCCCTAAGACTAGGATTAGAAATTATTTTAAACAACCCCTTGTCTAACCCATGACTAGGAAATAAATTCCCTATGTGTTGATAAGGAAATCACCCACCATCACTCAGTATATATGAAGTGTCACTCACCTTCCCATGGTCATCCCAAGACCTATATGTGATATCATATAAGTCTCACTAGGATCCCTCAGCTTATCTCAAAGTAGTTGGGTTTCTTAGAGTCTTAGACTCTATCACAAATCAATAGTTAACTTTTAAGGTCCTACAATCAAATGGTTATCTCAAACTCACTAGAGATGTCATCCTAGTCGAAATAATCCCATCACACAAGGGAAGTTTTTACAAATGAATCATGAATTATAATAAATTTCTATGTAGTAAGATAAAACATACAAGGTAAAAATTAGTCAAGAGAGATCACATAAGAACGCACTGGCTTTAAAATTTTCAATCTCCCTCATAAGGAAAATTAGACCAAACCATTTATCAAAACATTATCCCCTTGTATTTTATTAAAATACCAATAAAATTCTATTTTATAAATTATTTAAGAGGAATATGATACTAAATTTACATACCTAAGTACATTGGCCCAAAACTAGTAAAAAACCCCTATAGAACTCACTAATATTTTCTTTAAAATTCCATTAGAAAAGAATCCACTTAAATGACCTTATATTTTTAAATTCTAATACTAAAATAAATTTACCTTTAAAATACCACTTTAAAGGTAATTTTTTTCATTTGAAAAACCATGTAAAGGGTTAACCTAAACCTCCATGAAATCCATAATATGGTTTTCTAATTCACTTTTAACTAAAGACACACTAAAAGAACCATTTAGAAAACTATAAAATTATTGGTGAGTATTAGGATGACACAAGATATTCCATTTATAAATTGATACCATGTAACACAATCATTCTAATAATAATAATAAATAATAACAATAATGTTCAATAAATATTATGAACATCCACATAAAATTAAAAAATATTCTCAAAGAATAAAGGAATACTGCCTCAATTCCATTTAATTATCTAGGCTTATTTAAGTCATACTCAACTCCATAAGCACCTATCTCGTCATAAATCACTAATTTATTAATCACCAAGGTCTTTAAAATAAAATTCCATAATCCAACTATATATAAAAAACTAACCACATGTTTAATGATGTTGAAACCCTAAAGAATTAGGTTAAAACCACTCCCAATATGTGAAGGAGATACTCCCTAAATCCTTTATGTGTGTGTGTGTGTTTGTGTTTGATGTGCCTAGGAATGAATTATTTCATTGAGAAGGGGGTGTAAATCAGTGGAGACTATTTTATATAATTTATTCTTAATTAAATATAACTCTATAACTTGTTAAGGTTTTATTCAATAAAATATAGAGTCTCAACCTCACTCATGTTTGTAGAAAATAAATAGACAATGAACATGTTGATTTTATACAAGGTTTGGCCCCTCCGTGGGTAAACCACTCCTTGTCAAGGATGATTAGTCTCCTAAAACATATATTTTCAACATATCATAAGATCATAGTTTTGGTATAAAGTCACACCATTCAAGTCAAGATCCACACATAACTATGTAGTTTCATAGTGCCTTTATACATAATATGTAATAGAGATGGTAAATTTTTTCTTAAGAGTTTAGATTCTTTATAAATATTAGAAGTAAATCTCCCTCAATGAGAATTAACTAATATTAAAGAATATCCACTCACTAAATGTAGATCTGATTGGAAACTAATTCTTAATCTCAATATCAAATTATCCCACTGAATTCTCGAGCTTCACCAGTTATAGAAATTGATCTATAATCTTTGTCTCTGGAATGACTCTCTATATCTCTATAATTTTCTCAATTCATTTGATATTTAGTAATTTAAAACTAATTTATTTGAAAACTCTTCATATTATAGAAACTATGAATTCATGAATTAATTCAATTCCAACAAATCAATTTTCATCTCATTATTCTCAATTCTTCTCTCAATAGAATCATGTAACATGATCCTTTGTTATTTCCTCATTCGATTAGGCTCATAAACATTCACCACCATATTTGGAATATTATTCACTTTTAATAATTGTGTTTATAAAGAAAAATACCACTTCTACCCTTCTTATTTATAAATATCTTGACAAAAAATTATTCCAAAACCTTCTCTAGATTCGATCGAAAATTGATAATAATTCACAAAAGGTGAATTTTTGAATTCCAATAATACCCATTATTTTCATCCTTACTAAAACAGTATTAAACTCTATATTCTTAAATATACTTACATGACACAATAGCTTTTGAAAATATCTCAACATCTAAAATACTCATCCATTCATAACCCAACATTAATAACTATATATCCATATTTTAGTGATTTATAAATTCTATAACAATAAATAATCATCATAATGACAATTATAAATTCAGTATCTAGAGATTCTACATAAACAAAAAAACATTGATCGCAACTATAGATTTTCAAATAGGCTATCTTAGAACATTAAATAGATATAGCCATTTACCACCTTTAAATAAATATCACATGAAACATCTTGAATAACATTTTAGTTGTTATGATTTAACTATTGAAATCATATTTATCATTGTATGAATTGGTTTCCCCTGAAAATATTGACCCTATAAACTCACATTTTCACCCGGTAGACACACTTGAAAATTCCCTAATTATGGGACCAATCATGAATTAGATTGATCATGTAAAGCTATCACACTGTCAAGATCGACTATGTTCATCAATTTAAAGAACATTTCACTAACCATATGGATCAACCATAATATTATAGATCGACCACATGAAGGACTGTTCAACCATATGAATAAATTGATTATCAACCATATAACCAACTAACTGACATTATGAAAAACTAATTGACTACATGAGTAAATGATCAACCACATGATTAACTGGTGGACCATATGTACAAACTCTGGAAAAACTCTAGAATAAACTAAATGAACATGAAATTTATTAATAACCATTTTAAAGTCACCTGGTATAACTCAAAAACATATCATCAGCCTCAAAATCTTTTTCTAACAATTGATGCATGTTGACAAAAACTGAAAACCATTAACAACTTCATCAACAAATCTAAATGTACTTCAATGTGATATATATGTATATATATATGATTTATATAATAGGTATGATATAAGCAATCATAGAATATGAATTTTATTATACAAAATTGTTTTTTTCATGCACATGTGGCATATCATATTATATTATTTAGGTGAAATCCTAATATATGGAATGAGATTCCATAATTTTTCCTTAAACAATCATAAGGTATGATTAGACTTATTCATGATGTCTCATTTCCAAAAATTCATAGTGTATGATGTTCTATATCATAGAGCATGTTTTATATGCCACTGTATTTAGTATTTATGTAATTAAAAGATTAAGATTTAACATTTAAATAAATATTTCATGATGGCGGTCATTTAATAGGAATTACAGGAGATAAAATGAGAGGGGTAGATTCAGTAATGAAGTGTCTAATTCATTTCCTCATTCATTATAAATTCATGAGTAAATTCATGTGTTATTGATGAGCATCGTCGAGGGCCTATAAAATCTCATTGTAATGTGATAACTAGGTATATTATTATTTATCCTTGGATAATACTCTATACTTCTCGAGTCTATCTATATCTATTATCTTTATCCTTGAGTGGTACTAGTATACTGTAGGAAAAAGGATGATCCCACTCTCATGATGAGTGATTCAGTTTCAACCCATGGATACATGTAGATGTGGGAAACCTTAGACTACCACTATTATGATCTTCCTCAACCCCATTTGAAGATCAAGATGGTGAAAGTGGAATATTTTGTGTAAATTACACACATTGGTTCTTCATTTTATTCATCTCTGGTTTTGCATTATTTAACTTATTATTGCATGGAGATCTTGGTTTGAGATTCTCAATCATTTATATTGCCTCTAATAAGTGTTATTAGATCCCTTTGAATCCCAGTACTGGTGTTAGAGCATACCATGTTTTTGGATTCTTGAAATCATGTAAAGATTTAAAGAAATTGAAATCATATTCTCTATCATAATCCATTTGTAAAATATGATCTGAAGAAAAAAATAGATTAATCACAGTGTATGATAGCCATATATCATAAGGAACGATATGCTTAAAACCCATGGATTTCAACTGTGATGAAGGATTCAATATCATAACCTATGATTCAGTCCCATATTTTATGAAAACTGAGTGTTTTGGCATATTTATGATATTTGTGATATCATAAAATATGATTGAATATGTAAGTATTTTAGATATACTAACACAATATGTATGTTTTTATCAATATGTAAGTCTTTTATAACAAGTATGCTTTTACCCTTTACCCCAAAATTGGAAAAAAAACATACATATGTCAATATCATAGGATACAAATTTGTATCAATCATACAATAAGACTTATAGGTCTATCAATCATAGAATTTGATTCTACCTGAATCATTAAATATGAATGATGTAGAAAAATTATTTTTATTTAAAATTTATTTATTAATTGGATTTTATTATTTATAAATTGTTTATAAATAATGATAAAATGTACTTTTAGGTTATTAATTAATTTATATAAATATTATTTATTAGTTAATTATATTGAGTTTATAAATAATTAATAAATACTTATGAAACATTTATTAATAAATATTCAAAAATATTAAGTGTTAATATTTAATTATCTTTTATCAGATTACATGGAATGACTTATGAATTAGTTATAAAATTTTTATTTATTAATCATAAGGGATAATTTATAAAGTGTTTATTAATTAAAAAATAAGTCAAAATATTAAGTGTTTATATTTAAATTATGAATTGGTCATAATTAATTAATTTGAATTATTCAAATTAAATCCTTATTTTGGTAAATTATTTAAACCTCGTCAAAAAAATATTATTAAGTATTGATTTGATCAATACTTAAATAATGTTAAGTATATGATATTTAGATTATATAAAAATTCTACATAATAGATTCATAAAATAACATATATTTAAAGAAAATGACATATAATGAATTAATATGAAAGTTTCCATATAATGAGATGAATATAATGTGTTTATATTCAAAAATATAGAATGTATATAATGAATAGATAAAATTATAACGTTTTTATGATTATATTTTTATTTATGAATCATTAATTAATAGTTTATCTCATGTTTAAATAATGAATTGTTCATTTATTTAAAATGTATTCCCTTGTTTTTTTCATGGATATAAATTGTTTAAATTATGAATATGTGTCTCTTTTAGTTTAAAAATTTCAAACTACTTCTATATACTATCATTCATGCATCTAAGAAGTTTCATGTTTGGAATAATAATGAATTTAGTTCCCATCTACCTAAAATTTAGTTTTTAATTAATTTTATTAGCTTGGATATAGTTGTTAAATGTCATTTTTATATATCAGTTTATAGTGTTATGATTAATTGGAATCTCTTTTGAGTAATGTATTCCTGGGTAGAGGGAATTTGGGTCATACTTTCCACTATCCTGGAGTCTTATTCTTTATTCAAGAAAGGTAGGGATTGACTATCTATGGCTTCAAAATTACTCATGTGAAATATTTTATATCTCATATAATTCTAAACCTTTACATGAAGAGTTCATGTACCTTATGCATGAGATTTATTTAAATATGTGTAAATAATTTTTGTTTCTATTTTTGGTTGAGTAACACAAAATATGGGTTATGTAAATAATTACACATCAATATAGTTTGAACATATTGATTTTGCGAAAGTAACTAAATTTCAAGCTAAATCAATAAAAGAATACATACATAAAAGGAATAACATGATAAAATATAGTGATATTAAATCTTCTTCAAAATACTAAGTGTTATATTCCTTACAAAGAGAAACTTGTTAAGGCATTGATCATTCAGTATAGGTTTCCCTAACCATTAGGTTACCAAGGATTGTATTTTGTATGGAAATCAAGTAATAAGTTGACCCTAACTATTAGGTACCTTGTTCTTGGTGTTTTCTTTGACTTAAACTTAGCTAGGAAACCCTAAAAAATAGGATAATAGAAAAATATGGTTGAGTAAATCCACATAGTGGATTTGGATAGATATTTTATCCACTCATCTTTCCAAGATTCATATCTAATATGATTGAAAATAGTTTTCTATCAGATATAGTCATGGATTATTTACATGATACTCAGTATAAGTCCTGATGAAATATAGATATTAGACCATTAATGCATATGATGAATTTAAAAGGGGGTTGTCATTTTAATGGGATACCATTTAAACAAATTCATAATTAAATGTTAGTTTAGCATGATTCTCATCTCATAAAATCTCTTGTAGTAGATAAATAGAATCATCATCATCAGACATAACTTTGATATTAAACCTTGTAAGAACAGTCTTATTGTAAGTTACTCCCAATATAGGTAAATTAATAAAAATTCATAAGTGTAAATTATATTTCTTATAGAAACACCTTCTTGAGTAACCATGTGTTGAGTTTGTTCAACGGGTGATTCTACATGCTTATGAGAAGCATAGAATGATTCACATGGGGTTTCAATAACTTTAGATGAAAAATGATCTAATGAATTTTAGTATCATTTACTCAATATTATTGGGTATGTTAATGATTATCAATATGATTGATTATGTTATTGACTTAGAGAGACTAAATATTTCCTATGGTATTGTTATGTTTAAAGGATTCATATTATTTTCATTGATGGAAATTTTCTGACAATATGAATGAGTTCCAGAAATTTTTACCTCATATTTTTAAAGTGCTGAGAATAGATTAATTGGGTATATAATGTTTAAGTTCTAGTGTTTTATAAACTATAAAAGTGTTTAAAAGTTCAAACTCGAAGAAGAAAAAATAGTTTTAGAACCCAATAATGTTTCTTCAAGTGGCCAGTCAAGATAATTGAATCTTGGAGCTACCAGGAAGGATTAATGATTCCAGAAGATAGAATAGTAGATTATATATATGGTACAAAGGGAAGATTACCCATTAATACTCGATTGTTACCTTATTGTTGGTCAATATGATCATTGGTCAATATGACTATTGGAAAATATTATCGTTAGGAATTATGACCACTGGTAAGAATGTTACCCATAGAATTAGTGTATGTAATGGGTAATGATAAAAGCTAATTGATGCAAAAAAGAGAAATGATGGCCTCAACTACTAGGATCATACCTTTTGAATCCCATCTATCAAAACTTGGGAGGGAGGTAGCATTATTAAGGATTTTCCTGGACCAAGACCCAGAAAAGCTTCAATAAGTAAGGCTCGATCAAAATGAACTATGATAGAAGTTCATATTAGTGTATATCACTACAAGATCAATGTTAGCTGAGTGACCCCATAAAAGTATCATCATCGTACACCTTTCCCTTAGGGTGTATCCTAGTGTAATAAGGGGTTATGCATCTTGACCTCATTATTATAAGGTGTAATTTTCTTTATAGAAATTAAATAGTGGTATCTCCATTCCCATTTTCATTATTATTTTATTTAATAAAATACACATGAATATAATATGAATATTATAAATATATTTTTTGGATAAAAATAAAAATAAAATTATTTTTTAAAAATATATATAATTAAAATACACTTTTATAATAAATTCAGGTATTATAAATAAATTTTTTTCATGAAATAGTCTTATAAAACATTATTTATTTGAATATAAATGATAATATAATTTTATAATATCCTAGTTAATTTTTATTTGGATCGGAAAGATGATTATGTCATAAAAGCTATTATTTTTAAATAAATAATGATTTTCAATTAAAATTTAAATTCTTACATTTATAAATTTATTCTTATATAATAATTATTATATTTTAAATCATTATTTTTAAATTAGTATGGGGTGGAATTTTAATAATTTTCTAAAACACTTTATTTTTCAGTGAATAGTAAAAATATATATTTTGTTTTCATAATGTTTTATGACATAGTAAATATTTAATAATAATTTAATAGTTAATAAAATTGAATAAAAGGCTAAATATATTTATTTTATTAATATATTTAATTTTAATGAATTAAAATGAATTTTCAAACCTATAAATAACTTCCCAAAGTCGAAAATGAAAAATTAAGATTTTAAAAACATTATTTGGTGGAAAATTTATTTTCTCATTAAAAAAAGTAATATAAAATATATAATTATGATTTTTTAAACTAAAATATTTTAAAAAAAATTTCTTAATTTCATAAACCATGGTCCAAACCCATGGTTAAGCCAATGGTTTTCCATTTTCCACAACCAATATTTTTAAGGCTCGTATTTAGAAATTAATAAACAATCCTCCCACAATTGTTACAAATACCCATATATCAACCCCATTTCATTAACTCCCAAGAAATTAAGCATTAATTTTCCCAAATATTCCATCTATAATTACTTTCTAATAATTTTTTATGGTTTTAAGGGACTCTCATCAGACTTTGAGAAACTATCTCACAAGGTAAGGGATTCTCTTCCTATCCCTTTTTATCTATGTACTTTCTTTGTAGTTAGTCTTCTAATTTAAAAGTATTTATGTTCTCATGAACTTATTATCATTCTATTATTTTCCAAAAAAAAGTATATCAATGAGATAATTTCATTCTCTCTCATTAATCATGTTCTATAAACCACTATGTATACCTGTTATGTTGCTGCAATTATTCTTTAGTTTCCCATTCCTCCCTTTTTATGTTATGAATACCCACCCCTGTTTTTATTTAATGGTATTCAAATAGATTTAATTATAATTAATTTATTTTTTATTTCCATGTATTAAAACCACATTCCCTTCTTATGGGTTAAAATTAATTAAAATTTCAAGTCTTAACACACTTTTTCACTCAATGATTTTATATTAAATCAATTATTTATCTTGTATGAGTTATTGATGAAATGATTTATTTTGATCTATGTGTAACATATTAATAAAAAAATATTAAGGGTGTACCTTGATTATTCTCTAATACATTATAAAAAGAATTAATCTCTAGAGATGACATGTTTTATGACACCTTCGTGAATATCCTTGGAATGTGTTTCATGACACCTTGGTATTGAGCCTTGGTGTTATGCTTATGAATGTATCATTTTTATGTTGTAGACACATTTATATGTTATGTATAATATACTTATGATTATTCTCTCATTTAATGCCTCGTGTTTTATACCTAATAGTCACTCATGTTCCATTTCCTTTGTTTATCCCTTACTGAGGTTTATGATCACACTTTTCTATTGATGTATGTCCCTAGGAAATCACATACAGTGAGGTAAACTAGGATGGAATAATAATAGAGTCTTTAAATAGGATTAAATTATGTTTATGTTTATTTTTTACTTATATACTCATGCATCATATACCTAGTTTCCAATATAGTAAACTTCAAAATGTCCTTTGAAGTTGTTAATGTAATATTTTGTTAAGTAATTTTATTAGAAATCGTGTATTAAAAGGTAGCTCACCATAGGATATATGGGATTGACATAATTTGGGTCCCATGATCACTCAATGTCTTGGAAAAAGGGAACATATGAGAATGTATTCTAGTATGTGATGTGACTAGTGGACATAAGTATATAGATAAATGTGTTTTATGGCAATCATGATAGATCCCTTTGTAGATTGAGTAGAATTGATGATTTTTTAGTGGATTCTCTATGATTTCATTTATGTATCTAGAGATTCATATTTGATGTCAGTGATAGAAAAAAAACATGGGGTTATACTTTGTGTTTGACTGAATAGGGATTGAGTTTGAATCATAGAATTTTCCCAAAAGTGTTTTAGAGTTAATCCAAAATGGTTTAGGATGGATATTCACAAGATGTTACAGATGATGTGATATGAGGTGAATTTAATGATAGCATTATATAAGTGTTTGGGAAGTTATATAAAATATTTTTGGATATGATTTCACAATTTATTATATATGATACGATATAAGGTGAAATGTCCCAAAGTGTATTAGGATTTAATGAAAGTGGGATATTGAAGGATATATCCCCAAAAACATTATATATAGAAATATATGACATGTATAAGGTATATCGTATGGTGTGATATAAGAAATTATACTACAAAATTGTTTTTTTCATGCACATGAGATAAATTATATTATATGAGTTAGGGTAAATCATAATGCATGGAATGTAATTTCATGCTTTTTCCTTAAATAATTGTAGGTATGATTTTCCCTGGTCATAAGGAGGAATTGCCATGTAATCATAGTGTATGATGTGTTATATCATATGGCATGTTTTATATGAAATTATCTTTTATATTAATGGTATTTGAATGTTAATATTTAATGTTAAAATCAATATTTGATGATGGATATCATTTAAGAGGTGTTTTTTTATATATAACATGATGGAGTATATGAATTATTTCATATGATGCTATAATTGGCTGATGAAAATCATGTGGTATAACACATAAGTAAATGCATGTATTGTCTAAGAGAATCCTCAAGGGCCTATAAAATCTTGCTTCCATATGATGTCATTGTACGAGCGTGTTAATTATTGTATAATACTTCATACATATCAAATATCTCTCTATCTCTTGTCTTTAGACTTGATAGGTACAAGCATTCCATTGGTGAAAGGACTATCCCACTCAAACGATGAGTGATTCAGTTCTAACCTATGGATACCTTTGGTGGTGGGAGTCCTTATAATTCCACTCCTATGATTTTACTCAAACCCATTGCAAGATCAATATGGTTCATGTGGAATATTTGGTCTATGGTGCACACATTGGTTCTTCATTTTCTTCACCTCTAGTTTCTTATGATTTTTACTTATTCTTACATAGAGATCTTGGTTTTGGATTCTTAATCATTCCCCCTACTTTTAATAAGTTTTATTAGATTACTATAAATCTTAACACCATACACATGAGCCTAATTTCAAAAATATACTAAATTTATTACACATAAACAACCACAAATTTAATCCCCAATTGATGAAAACCAAACAAATCAATGTGTGACATACCTTCATCGAAATAAAATTCCATGATGAGAAACCATCCTCCTCAAGACACCTCTATGAACCACCATTGAAATTCTATTCATTATAAATTTATTCCACCATAATTCGATGGAATGGCCATCCAAATCCTAAAAATATTCCTCACAAATCAAATAAGGGACAAGGTAAGGAAGAAAAGGTAAGGTATGAGGAGGGATTACCTTGAATATATGTGATGAACAATACCCAAACTATCTAACTGATGGGTTTCATATGGGTTTATTAACACTGACTGAATGGCCTGAATGCCTTCAATTTGTATTATTTTTTGATAATCCCCAATTTAAGGGTTGAAGGGGAACCTTTACATGGCTCATAGACTTCATGACATTACTGGACGTGATGGTCTTAAAAGAATTCATCCCAGATTATGACTACTTGAAACTGCCCCTCCCTAGCTTATGCATCATGATCAGTTCTCCACCTTTGCATGGAGGTTTGGATAGTTGTCTTTTGAAAAGATGCACATGCATGGTACTAATGTAAAATATCATACCCTCTCACTATTAAAAATATGATAGCTCTGCTTTGGTGAATGTGCCTGATCTGAATCCTCCTCTAAATCTTGTTCCTTATAGAATCTGTCTGGTTTGTGTCTGCTCATCATGTGGCCCGAAGGCCTTGAGGTGACCCAAAGTCCTTGAGGTGTCCTGAAGGGCTTAAGGTGGCCCAAAATCCTTACTGACCCAAAAGCCTAGGTGGCATGAAGACCTTAAGGACTTCATACCCAAACCAGTGGCCTAAAGATGAATAGTTCCATCTACAACAGTACCTACTATAGTACTGCTATAGTAGCCCAGAAATATGTCTACACCCAAATTCGAACCTGGGTATCATGGATTCACTTTAAGTGTAACACCCTAAGATTTTATGAGATAGATTCTTTTTAATATCTTTTATGAATTTTTTTGTACGCTACCCCAAGATTAGCTTGCGTTATACGCAACACCGTATTAGTTTGTAGCATACACAACACTATTCATGGCTTCTGTTGAAAAAAAATTCAAGTTCCTTTTATATAATTCATTTCACGCAACAATGAGTATAGATTATGTTCAATGTATAAATGAACTATGTTTGGATTATGTTATACGCAACACCAAAGGAATCTTTCACTAAACTCAACACTGACTTGGCTTGCATTAGGAATATTATTAACCACATTTTGATTTTTATGTAACATTATCATCCATCTTACACATTTTCAAGAATATGATATGAGAAAAAAATCAATTTTTTAGATAAAAGAATTATTTTTTAAAAAATGCAGTTTTACCACCTTTTGATGATGCACCCATTTTAAATCTAGTTTTTGACACTTTTATAATTTAAATTTTAAAAAATAAACTTATTCTTTGTAATAGGGACATAAAAATTTAATATTTTTGAATTTTATTTATTTTTCTAATAAAATTGAAATTTTAATTAATAGTGAAAAATATTGCATTTTAATTCGAAACTACCTTTTTATCTAATTTATTAATATAGTTAGATTATCTTTTTAATAGGTTTTAAATCGTAATTAGATTATATTTTTTTATTTAATCCAATGTTGGTCATTTTAAGTAATTTTACTTTTAAATTGGACATAAACACATGACAATATTTTGATAGTTATTGCTTCTTAAAAACCCGCTTTTTGGTTTTGAAATAGATAATTAATTTTAAATTAATTACTAAAAATTATATGTTTTGAATTTAGAAAAATGGATTCCATATTAGGAATCATAAGGCTCAAATTGTATAAATATTTACCTTTTATTTTTAGATATTATGAATGGTAACTTCAGTAATTATTTTATTTACCATGGTTAAAAGGGTAAATCTGATGAATAAGGGTAAGAAAATAATATTATAATAATATTAAACTACCCTAACACATATCCTAATCCTATTAGATGAGATATTTTCAACCATGGGAATCCTTGGGTAGATTTTGGGACCCCATGGATTCACTTGGATGTGAAAATGACATTTTATAAGAATTATTTTAAAGTAAAGATAATTATAACCTAAACATATATCTTTTAATAAATCAATTTTAATATAGTGTTATATAACTAATATCTACATATATAAATAGTCATTAGAAATATAAAAATATTTCCTACATCATGGTATTTTATTTATAATTTTTATAAATGTAATAAATATATTTATTTATGACATAATTATGATGTTGCACATGAGCCTCAGCCCAGTTGGTGAGGTATCCTTAAGTGCATCCACAAGACCCAGGTTCAAAACCAGGTAGAGGCATATTTCTGGCACTGTAGTCATACTGTAGCAGGTACTGTAGTAGGCACTGTAGCAGTACTATAGCATAGATTGTACATTGTACGAGTACTATAGCAGAACTGTACACTATACAGGTACTGTAGTAGACTGTACACTACGTGGTACTGTAGCAGACACTGTAGTAGTTACTGTAGAAGGTACTATTCGGTACTATAGCAACTGGAAATATTCACCTTGGGCCACTTTTTTGGGCTTGGAGTCCTTAAAGATTTCGGACCACAAATTATTTCGGGTCAGTAGGGCTTTCGGGCCACCTTTAAGGCCTTTGGGCCACCTCAAGGCCTTTGGGCCACATGCAGTTGCCCCAGACACACTACAAAAAAAGAGCAACCCTAGAAGATGATTCAAAGAAGATGCACTCACCAGAGAAGATCCAAATGGATTTTTCAGAATGATAGGGTATGGATATACCATCAGGACTAGCATGTTCTTGACTAGGAAGACTATCCAGACGTTCATGCAAAGGTGGAGAGCTACTATCATGATGCAAATACTGGGGAGGGGCAATTCCTTGTAGATAGTCTGGTTAAATTCTCTAAGACCTTCGGGTCATGTAATCTCTTAAGCCTACGGGCCATGTAATATTTGAGAATACGGGCCTTGTAAGGGTTCCCCCTTATCTCTTGAAAGGGGGGTTATCAAAAATCAATAAAAAATGAAGGCCTTCGGGCCATTCGGGGTATGACACAATTATGATGTAGTGATTACCTCATTAATGAAAGATTCAAATAAATGAATTTATAAATATTAAAATAAATTTAATTTGAACATTTTTATTCCATACATAAATTTTATGGATTCAATTTACATATTAGGGATGATTTAATTCCTTTTTTTAATTAATTAGGTTGTTAAGAATTTTTAAAAAAAATCAAGTATGAATAGTTTCCAAAATTGACATAATTTATAACTTAAAACATAAAATAGTTTATTAAATGATATTAAATTCCTAAAAATATAATATTCTTCTAAATGATTAATATAAGTCTAAATATTTCATAAATAACTTTTTTTGTATTTTGACATGATATGGTAATTAAATTAACCCACAATATGTAAATAACATGATATCACGGTAAGATTAAAAAGGGTAAAATAAGGGTTAAGCCAAAAATATAAGGATAAAAAATATTAAAAACTTGTCTAAAAATTATTGGATTATTTGTATTCAAACCAAAACCATCTTATATTTTAATTAAATAAGTTTTTAACCATATTAAATAGAAATTTAATTTATAATAGATTAATATTTTAAGACTTTCCTAAAGTGCCCCTCTCCTCTCTTATAAAAGGGCACCTCCCCCCTCTCCCCTTCACTATATTTTGAGCCTTCAATATCATGAAACCCCTAACCATTTTTCTTCTCAACTTCCCTAGTTATATTTTTGAGGTACTGGTCTTCTCAAAATATCAACTCTAGTGCCCTAAGAGGAAATTTAAATGAGTCACGTCGAGGAAGAGGTAATCTCTTCTGCCGATTCATTCAAAGTTATTTCTTATTATAATTCATATTATTTAGTTGTTTTATTATAAATTAATAACATAAGTATCACTAATATACTTATATGTTATTATAAATATTAAACAACCCTATTTCACCATCTATCCATCCTACGAAAAATGAAATCACCGCGTGTGCGTACGTACAGCTTATCATCTTCACACCGTGGTGTAATCTGTTTTTCACCACCACCTTACTTGGATGGGTATAATGGTGGAAATAATAACTATATATGATTATTATAACTTTATACTAATTTTGAGATATTATACACCATTCACTTCAATACCATTGAATGATTATGGGAACGATATTGTCGCTCGTGCGTATGTACGGTTTACCGTCTCCATGACGTGATGAGATTCATTCTCCATGTTAACCATTCAATAATGATTATAAAGTATATATAATAAATAATCATGAAATATATGACATAATAATACAATTGAATTTATTCATATATATATATATATGTCATTTACATACTTCCATTCAATTTTATAAAGAAATGAAAATAGCATTCATGCATACATACAGCATATCGTCTCATGAACGGTGTATTCCATTTATTTTATCTATCTATTATATATATTTATATATTTATATACTGAATATATATAATTTTTTCATAGTTTCTTGAAATGTGTGTTTTAGTTTTAATAATCACTGCTTCCAGGCGGTTTCCATTGGATTTATTCATGGAACCAAAAACACCCAACAGTTCTTTATCCAAAAAGGGACCTTCTTTCCAAAGGAAGGTGTTTGTTAAGTTTGAAATTTATGATATTTAATAACATTCATTGGTCAAGAGGATGGGAGTTCAAACTCATCACACCTTTTTGGGGGGAAATATTGTCTACTCTGGGACTCTCTTTATAAATTTAATATATTTTCATGAATCCTTATTAATTTACCAAGTATAAAATATATTTCCCTTGGAATTTACAATCACTTATTAACATGTGTAAAATTTAGAATCATCTGTATATATTCAAGGTTATTCATTAATGGAGATATCTATATGTATTTTAAGTTCTCCATCAATTATATCCTCTCATATACTACTTAGATATTCTTTTAATCATCGTTATGATGATACTGGTTTTTAAGACACTTGGTGGGTAACTTTATAATATATTGTCATCTAGGGAGATGAAGGTTTTCTTTGATATTGGGATCTTACCCATAAAATGAGCTACCTAGGTATCCTTGTGAAAGGAATCATAACAATCCTAGTTCTGTGCCGCTTAATGGGACACATCATAACTTTTAAGGTCATGTGATAAGGACCTCTAAGAAAAAGTTTATTAGTAAAAGTTTGGTGTGGGACTTATTCCTAAGCTTACAAAGGAACTTGGAAAGAATATGGGTTTCCAAGTAATATTATACCTTATTGGTAATATGGCCCAAGGAGAATAGGTTTTATTTGAATTGTTGGGTTCAAACCTCAAGGAGGCTCCCTACGTATCCCATTTGGATGGGAATCAAAGTCCACATTGTTCAATGAGTCTCATTGGAGATTATAGTCCTTCGAGAGAAATGATTTTTGGATTACTTCCTCAAAAGGATTCCTTGATGATTTGGGGGTTTAATTTGGGGATTATTTCTAAGGAGGATTCCCAGATTAAGGGAATTAGGGTTGGATTCTTGAAGAGTATATCCATTGAGCTCAGGACCTGATAAGGCTTCTTACGTATCCCAATTATGATGGGAATAAAATTTCTCATAGTTAATTTATTGTGTTGGGGATTTTGCATAAAATCAGCCCATTTGAGGGGACATGATTGGGTGAACCCTTTTTTGTAATAGCACCCTTTTGATCTCAGGCCTTCAAGAAGGCGTCCAAAGTATCTTGGTTTGAATAGGAATCAAAGTTCTCATAGTTCAAGAAGTTGTGAAAATATTTTGATCATGACAAATATATAAGACAACATGATTCATGCTCGGTGTGAGAAATAAGAGGATTTCAAAGATTCAACAAAGGCACCCACACTTTTTCTCCTGTTCTGGTGGAAGGAGTGCTTATAGAGGTGAGGGTGGATGAGGTCAAGTTGACCTAAGAAGAGGGTGAGGCGAAGAACCTTCCCTATATTAAATTTACATTGGACAAAGGTCTAATGAAAGGAAAGAGTGAAGGTGAAGAAAGTAGAGAGGAGAAAGATTGAAACCTCATACTTGAAAGGTTAGGGGCTTACACCAGGATGGCTACCCTAAAATTGATCATGGTAGGGGAGGGAGACTTCTCTTTTCCTTACATGGAAAAGCTAGTGTGAACCGTACCTTCCCTACTAGTGACTTGAGGTTCCGGGTCTTAGAGATGAAAAGAGGAGTATAGAACCCAAACCCTGATCCTCCAAACTGGGAACTTACCAACACTGTTCTAGGGAGAAAGGTCTATGTGATTGTGGATATACAAAACCACAGAAACTCTATGAATTCTAACCCCATTGTGAAACAAATGTGGGAAACCTCTTACTGCGGAAATACAAACCCAAATAGAAGACACACTGATGTGACTTTACCAAGGGTTTGATAAGTCATGAGGTTTTGGTGAAGGTCTCAATATAATCCCTTTCAGACAAGGGAGACAATATAGAATAATCCATTCCATGAATGGATTTGAAGAGAGCTTAATGTCTTGTAGACTTAAGATAGTAGGTGAATCAAAGAGGGGTTCCCAAGTAGGTACTGGAATGAAAGTATGGGCACACAAGTAGGCTTGGGTGACCTGATATTCACTTGAGTGATGAAAAACATAGATGTTAATACTTGGGAGAGATCTGTCTCAAGACTTCAAGAGTATTCACAGATATTTCCAAAAGTGGGGTGCTCAAGTTCCTGTGAGAGGAATAGGTGGCGCGCAAGTGTTTCTAATTTAGAGAGGTTTCTCACTTTAAGTGCGCAATTGTAATGAATTTAAAACACTAAAAGAACTAAATTCCTATCTTCCTCCTTCAATTCCTCCACTTTATGTGTTAAATAACTACCTTGAAAGTTTCAGAAGGATTGGGTGAAGCATTGGGGTGACCAGAGTAGCAATTGGGCTTCATGGAAATTTATTCATACAAATGAAGGCCCCAATGGTCTATTTATAGGCAAAAATAGGACCCCGAGAGAAATGAAATTGGGCGTGCAAGTAGGCTACACGCCAGATGGGGGTGCACAAGTAGGTCTGCTGACGGCCCCTTCGTCCGACTAGGTTGATTCAAAGCTCGTGACTTTTGAAAATCTTTTTTTCATGTGTTTTACCCTCTTTTTTCTAATTCATTTCCCATTTTCATTCATTTATTTAGACTCCTTGAAGTAATGGAGTGTTAACAAAATCCCCCCCCCCCCCTTCAAAATTAGATCTGGAATGAAAAGAGGATCCTATAATGATGTAAATTAATGAATGATAGAAAAGAGGGTACTGGGGGCACGCAAGTTTTAAATTCACAAGGAAACTGGTTCTGCAAGTTGGTAGTGTGTAGGATCTTGGCACGCAGGGTGACTTGAATCTCTTATATATAGCAGATTCACTTTCATGAAAATTCTCCTAACTTCCAGAATTTCGATCTCGGTGCACAAGCTCTTTCTCACTCAAAATATTCTATTTAGTCACGCTTATACCGTATGTTTTCTATTTCCGTGTTATAACTTGGGTTCCACACCTACGAATTGGCTTACACTTGTGCTCCAAATTTTATACTTGCGCATCTTAATGCCTTTGTCAGTTTTTTTCAATTATTTTTTCAAAATGTCAAAAATGAACTTACTTTAAAGATGATATTTGATCTTTATGTAGGTTCAATGGATCCCAAAATAATCGGAACCATTTATGAACTAGACATTAAGAGGATTGATGACATGATGAACATTTTCAGTCATGACTATTATGACTTCTATGACACCACACTTCCATACATAGAAAAATATCTGAAGAATTATCACTTCAACTTTCCCTGAATCACTTATTTGCCTCTGTATAGCTATGGTTATCTGTAGGAATTTAATATTACAGACCCAAAGAACTATGTACCACTCTCTTGGTTTCAAGATTATACCAACTTCTCATCTGCCAACGTTTCTGTTGTGGGTTCATTTGCTAATGTTGGGACAGCAGAAAAAGCTCATATCATGCATCACAACATGTGTGCTCTAGATTTAAAACCATACACAACTTCTCTGTATCCAAACTATTATTCATCCATCTTTCTAAATTCTCAGACAGATCAATCCAAAGGCTGAAAGAAAAGTTGGTATTTTTACCCTGGAGGTGGTGTAAAACCTGCATGGATGTGGGAATATTGGGTGTGCAAGACGTGTTTAGAATTTACAGAATACTTAAAAGGTTTTGGGATTTATGAGGCTTCCTGGGTTGGGCAAACCTATGTGTACAAGAATGATGATTTTGGGACAGAGTTTCTAAGTCTATGGAGCCCAGAAACTAACTCCTTTCATTTAACACATAGAGAAGTAGGCCTTATTTTGTGGGATGTCTACAAGGTTTCTGGAGCACCAATCCTTGGAGATACGTGCGATGAGTTTATTCCCCCCAAGGTAACATGTAATGATTCAAAGAATACACCATCTTTGTTTTGTGAGTTGATGAAAATATTTAACAAACTCAAGAACGCGGCCACAACAATTTCCCACACAAGAAGGTAAATTCATCCAAAGGAATGGATGAAAATATTCCTAGTAAATAAAAAGGAAATGGGTCCCACATGCACTCGTCTGACCAGCTATCCAAAGGAAAAGTGGGGATATGAAGTCAATTCAAAGATTCCTTCGAAGACACGTTTAGTAGGTTTCCTGACCATGTGGCTCAGCGTGTACTTGTTACTAGTCCGAGATTCCAAAAGAGGTGTGATTATAGGAACTTTTATTATTGAAACCAATATAGCTGAGAGAAGGATGGTAGGGTTGGCCACTTCTATTTTGGAAAATATTCATAGGATATTACTGTATATTTATATAGGGAAGTATTCTTGTATAATAGTGGGACCATTCCAAGTGGTATGGGGATGGATCGCTACTCACTTCAGAACTTATGCTATACAAAGTGGGGTACAAGTATTTGGAAGTTCTTTCCAACCATCTGTTCAGTATTTCTCTGGTATTTCACCCTTGTCTCTGAACTCTTATGATATCAAGGGCAGGTTGAGTATGTTTAAGGAATTTCATTTCTTTCCTTATGGGAATCTACTTATGGGGAAATTCTTTGATTATGGGATGGACATTTTAGAGCTAAGGGCATGCATGTTAGCTTACAAGGATGGTGTATTGGCCACCAGGACTGACGAAGAAATCATATACGAGGAATATTCTCCTTATATATTTTCACTTCAATTCAAATGTATCTAAAAAAATATTTTATCCCCCTATTCATGTAAGATTAGTGAAACATCTGATGGATTCCCGACAACTATGGTTGTTGATATCTATGGATAAGACTGGGGAAATATTTAATTTACCTATCACTGATGTAGTAAGTAGATTGAAAATTTGGCATGCCGAAAACTAGGTCGCATCTTACCTTGAAGGGGTATTAAACTATGTTGTCCCTCGAGTCGAGGTAAAGAGAAGTAGCAGGATGGAACCCCTTCATTTGGAAGGTAATTCTTCTTCATCAGGGGTCGACTCACTAGAGTCTCAGGGTGGAAGTGATGAGGCTCCAAATTCACCGAAGCGGCCTTCTTCCAGATATAATCCACCTTTTAAAGTTAAGAGATCCACCCCATTAATCCTTACTGAGGCTGTACCGAGGCGATCTAGTCACCATCATTCCAAAGAGTGATGAGTCCCATTTTCTCATCCCCCATCTATGACTGTAGGAGTCAGAAAGAAACTTAAATCTAAGGCTTCAGGATTCTATTCACAACCCTCTGGCATTACTCTGAATATTTACGACCAGAAGCTATTCAAACCTGGAAAAGTTTATATTGTGATGTTGAAACCACATGGATGGGTCTATGTAAAGGGATGTATATTCCAGGATTAGGGGATCTACAAGCCTCTTTTGATATTCTATTTAAAAACAATCCCAATGAAGTGAGAACTTACATTTGAGAGCTAGAAATGCTCATATATGCAACCGATTAATCAATTCCCACCATGAAGTGGGTGAATAAAATGATATATTGTGGTACCATTGAATGGATTGGTCCTTCATTAGATGAATAATGGCGTGATTTTGTGGATCTTGAAGATGTAAGTTTCCTTTTTCTAACATTATTTTCTGATTTGCAATTTAAATTTAGTCAAAGATTTTTTACTCGAGGAAAATATCATCTTAACTTGTATATGGTTAAAGGAAAATCAATTAAAGTTTCATAACCATGATATAACTCTAGTGGCACTTCTCTTAGAGCTACTAGATCACCCCATGAATCAGGAGAAATATCTCTAGGACAACAGTCCATGGATGATGAGATGGAAAGGGTATTTCTGTCTCCAATACCTATCTCTAGAGATGATGATGTAATTACTCCTAAGAAGGAAAAGAAACAAAAGTATTGAATAAAGAAATCTATGGTTAAACTCTTTCTCGGTAGTGGTAAGCCTTACTGATAATCATTAATTTTGGCTTTATTCATGAAAAAGTGTTTAAAATTCTTGGAATTTTAGGGGCTTATTATGTTTCTTCCTTAAAAGAAAATACTAATAAGATTCAAGTAACCATGGAGGGTGCTACTGAACAGGAAAAATTCCTACTAACCCGGTGGTTCTTAAAAAGGAATTAAGGTCAAAGTAACCAACGTCTGTTCCCAGCACTACTTTTGTTCCTACTATCAGAAGAGATGAGGCCTCTGGTAAATCAATAATTATTTATAGGACATCAATTGTAACAACAACTGACTTCCATCCTATGGTACTTTAGGTTCATCACATGCACCAGAATATTCTAAAATAACTGATGTTAACCCCACACCTATTTTTGTAGAAGCTATTCGAGGTCGAAGGTTGTTGGAGGAAGGTTGTGAAGCAAACATGCTAAGTGCTCCCATGGGTGATACTAACCTGGGATCTGGGATATCATTGAATGATATGATTAACCTTGACATGTCTTTTGAATAAGTATTAGAACATGTTAATATAATAAATTCTTTAGAAGATTTTTAAGTTCCTTGTATAGAATCAAATGGACTTGAGTTTTCATTTTTTGTTCTATTAATCTTCTTATGATTAAATTTCTAACCATGGTTGGTTGAAATATATAGTTCCATCTAAAGAAACTGATGTCATGACAATGATTGAAGAAATTATTTACATTAATGTCAATCCTATCATTGTGGAGACATTGGATCAGGTGAATCTTAAGACATAAGATCCTCCTGAGACTCATTCCAAGAATCTTGATCCAATGAAAAAGAGAAATCCCCACCCAGAGATATCAAACAAAACTATTGAAACTAAAAATATTGGGGAGGAGTCTTCTCAAGATTCTAAGCTACTATTAGGTAAGAGATACTGATATTGTGATTGTACTCACTTTTTTTATCCCTTGAAACTAACCATAAACATAATCCTTAATTGGACATATAGGGCTTTCAAATTCAATGTATAGGTCAGGAGGTGAATCATCTACCTCAGTTCAAACAGTATTAGAAGGTGAAGAACCATCATCAAGGAAGGAGTAGAACATGGAACTTCTTTAAGTTCATTAATCCCATAATATGTCCCTCCTTATGACAGTTACTCTGAATCAGACCCAGAACTGCAAAAGGCCCTTTGTCTTGCATGTCACAAATCATGGAAGAATATATGGAAGATAGTATCTAAAATGAACCTTGAGGAACTACCTTCAATAATTCCATGACTTTTATCTATGTTTATCACACTGGGATTTGGTAGTTTTGAATACTGTGAAATTTATACCACAGTGAAATAGATTATCCGAAAGAGGGAGCAAGAGCAGAAGCTTCGGAAAGACTTGTTAAAAGCTAAACTGTTGATCAACACCGAATAATTCTAAGCAGAGTTTTCCCGAGATGATGCTAATCATACTAAAAAGTTAAAGGAACTGAAGTAGAAGATTAAAGAAAAGACTATTTAGAAATTTCATCTTCAACAGAAATTAGATATCATCACAGGGGATCTTGATCAGCTTCATAAATCATTAGGATAATTCCAGAAGGATGGTGAAAAATCCATTGCAGATGCTAAAGAAGCACTCTTTCATGCTAAAGAGAATGAAGCTGGTCGGGTAAAAGAACTTAAACGGATAGATGATGGGGCTCAATGAGTTGGTAACCAAATGAAAAGTTATTTAGAAAACCTTTTGTGATTTCTAACAAAAGAGAGACTCCAATTTGAGGATGCTCTTCTGTGAAATTTTTCTCATAAATGAAAATCATTTCGTCTTCAATCATCAATTTTTTTATTCTTGCTAACTGCTTTTTTTTACCTAATATAATGGGCCTAGTAAGCGTAGTTTTGTTTTTTCTAAGGTTATACAGACAACCCCACAAACTTTGTATCTTTTGACTTTTTATTTATCAATATTACCTAAATCATACAAAATATTCGTTTAGTGAGTTGGGACTCAACTTTTGTTCATAGTTCCCTTTGTGGATTCCCAATATGTTGAGTACCACGTCTCTTGTTGTTGAAAGTTTAGAGTCATTCATATTGGACTATAAAAAGATAATGTTTAAGGTGAATAGATTTGACTATAAATTTTTAAATTAGATCCCAAACAAGTCTTAGTGGCTAATAATTGCTCCAATATTATTTTAAATATTTTCAAGGTGAATCTTGAGCCATGATTTTTATGGTCACCAAATCTAAAACTTGTATAAACATAAGGGAAGTCTCATACAAGGATGAATTTATCATTATTTGATAAATCCATTATGGGAATTGTGTTATACATGGCCAACTAGGGGATATGCTGCATGGTAAAATAGTATCATCTTTTGACTCACAAGCCTCTTATGTAGGAAACTTCTGTAAGGACACCTAAGGGAACGTAATATATATTCAGAAAAAATATATCTTAGGAATTTAACATTTTACTATTGATAGACAAGGGAAAATAATATTTGGGTGACTCAAGACCACAGTGGGTGGTTTTTCCAAAGAAGGAAATTTTAAGAATAAAGGGTTATCTATGCCAACATATGTCGTGAATAGGAAAACCATTTCTATACAAATTTGGTGTATGAGGAATGGTTAAAATTTATCAAAAAGGAGAATTTTTTATATTATACTGTGTAGTTTAAGTCATGTAGTGAGGACATTATGTGGCTTTAATTTAAGGTCTTTAGCTTTGACCAAAAGTATGAGACTCTCCCAATTTCTTGATAATTTTTTTGGAAACATATTATCATATTTAGGTATGTAAGGGAAATTTTTTAACTATGATTTGGGAATTTTTGGATCTGAATAATGATATGGGAAAAGGGATAAATGCATTAGAGTAAGTATTTTCCAAGAACAAAGTTACCATTACTTGACAAAATTGTTAGTGTGGTTATATTATGAAGGGACAACTAGGGAATATACTGCATAGTCAAATAGTAGCATATTTTGACTGAGATTCATGTTATTTAAGAAACTTACATAAGGCCACCTAAGGGTACGTATTGTATAGTCAAGAAGACAAGCTTTTAGAATTTTGACATTCTATTTCTAAAACCAAATAAATTTTATGGAGATTCAAATTTTCCAAAGCATAGAGTTTAGTTTATGAAGAAAGGTACTTGAATATGGAGAGGGTATTTTAAATCATGATTTCCAAATAATTGGAGGAATTTGATTTCTATGAATTTCTAACCCAAACATAGGAAGTATGGTGTCTGTAGTTTTAAGCCATATGACTAGGAACAAAAATAGAAATAGTATATGATATGTGGTCAAGTGATCCAAGGTTATTTCATATTGATTTGAATACATGGAGAGAGATATTTGTAAACCATGGTCTTGAAGACTTTCATATCAAGATAAAGATAATGGGACAAATATACATGAATGACACTTTTAGAATACAGATTCTTGTATATTTTCATCAAAGTTTGAAGGGGACAAAGAAACTATAACCAAGAACAAAATTACCATCATTTGAAAAACCTGTTATGGGGGCTCTATTATGCAGGTCCAACTGGGTAATATGCTAAAAGCCAAATGGTCGAATCTTTTGACTGAAAATCCCATTATGTACGAAACTTATGCAAGGACACCTAAGGACATGTATTGCATATTCAGGAAAAATAGATCTCAGATATTAGAAACTCTATCACCAGAAACCATAATAAAGATTATAAAGATATAAAAATATTCAAGTTTAAGAGTGTGAAATATGGGAGAGGGTAATGCTCAGTGCATATGAGAAATATTTGAATCAATATTGTCCATGAGTTTGAGTTCCATTACATATATCTGACTCATATGTAATGTGGGTACATTCTTGGGTCCTTGGTGGGTTATCTGAGGAGAGAACATAAAATAAAAAACTTCCTGCATAGATTTTTTTACTATATATAGGAGTGGGGGAAAAATTCTCCATGGTTGGGAATAGTATTTAAGGCATAGTCTTCACTATATATCTCAATGGGATGAGAATCAAGCCATACATAGTTCTTGAAACATTAATTTCCCACACCAATCGAGTTTGATATGGGAGACGGGGGATTTTGACACGTTCTGGAAGAACGGTTGAACTTAAGACACCAAATGGTATAAAGATCAAACCATGTATCTTAAGAGAACAATATGTATAGATATGATTCATATATGTGAGGATAAAAGGAAATAAAAACATTGTGGTTGCAGCGGGGCCCAAAATTGGAGATCTCGTTGTCTCTACGTATCTCATGTAGATGAGAATCAAGCCACACATAGTTCTTGAAATGAGGTTCCTGTGTAGATCTGATTCATACATAGGGAAGAAAAGAAATCATGTGCCACTAAAGAGTAGCAATGTTGTCAATGATTCTTGCATATGGAATCTCCTTACATCAAGTAGAGAAGACGTTAACTGTACATTTTATTGTTTTGTAATGAGGATGAATGATGTCATGTAGTTTAACACTGTGCGACAAGGAAAAATATTCTATGCATTTTATCATCATGCAACATGGAAGATCATGATTGTTATGCAGTTTAATGTCTTGGAACTAGGAAAATGTACTATGTGGTTTTAATTCATGCAGTGAGGACATTGTACTGTGCAGTTTTAAGTCATGCAGTGAAGACATTGTATTGTACAGTTTTAAGTCATGTTGTGAGGACATTGTACTATGCATTTTTAAGTCATGCAGTGAAAACATTATTTTGTACAGTTTTAAGTCATGCAGTAAGGACATTGTACTGTGCAGTTTTAAGTCATGAAGTGAGGACATTGTACTGTGTAGTTTTAAGTCATGCAGTGAGGACATTGTATTGTTCAGTTTTAAGTCATGCAGTGAGGACATTATACTATGCATTTTTAAGTCATGCAGTGAGGACATATTGTGCAATTACACAAAGTATTTCTTCAATAATATCGCATTGGTTGGAGTTGTAATAATCTCTCCATCCATTGATATTAAGGCATAAGATCCATTTTAGTAGACCTTATGTATGATATAAGGTTCTTCCCAATTTGGATCAAGCTTTTGAGGTTTCTTTCCTAGTATCATTGGAGTCATGAGGACCAATACCAATTCTCTTTGAAGAAATGAATGGGGGATAACTTTCTTGTTAAAGGCTCGTTCTATTCTATTCTGATAGACTTCAAAATGATGAAAAGTATGAAATATTTTTTCATCTAATCATTCCAGCTCATCAAACTGTTTCTGAGACTTCTCATCTATATAAAACTAATCACATATTTCAATTCTGAGTGAAGGAAATTGAATTTCAATTGGTAAAACTACTTATTTTCCATAAACCAATGAATAAGGGGTTGCTTGGGTGGCAGTACGGGTGGTAGTCCGATAATCCCATAAATAATGAAAAAGTTTATCAGGACAAGATTTCTTATCTTTATTCACCATCTTCTGGAGTATATTTGATAGGGTCTTATTGAAGGCCTCTATCTATCCATTGGTTTTTTAATGATATCGAGATGAATGGTTGGATTTGATATTGTGATCCTGATATAACTTCTTTACCTCAATAAAATATAAATTGGTGACATTGTCCATCAATATAGTATGAGGGACACCAAATCTAGTGATGATATTAGTTTTGACAGAACTAACAATGCTTTTGGATCTAATTTCTTCGATAGGTATTTCCTTGGCCCATTTGGATAAGAAGTCAGTAGTAGTACGAATATACTTGAACTACTTAGCCATAGCTGGGGGATAAGGCCCTACTACATCCATTCTCTATATGGAAAATGGCCAGGAGTATTTAGCTATATGTAACAACTCCGGGGGTTAATGAATGAAGTTGCCATGCACTTGGAAGGGATGACATTTCTTAGTGAAATATGTGCAATCCTACATCATTGAAGTCCAAAATTATCCAAGCCATCGAATTTGATCAGAAATCCTATTCCCAGACTGGTGAGAACCACAAGATCCTGAATTCACTTCTTTCATGATAGCTGCAGTTTCTTCTCCATCAATACACCTGAAGATGATTCCATCAAAGCCTCATTTGTAGAGGATCTTCTGGTGATCTGGACTATCATAAAAAGTAAAATTGGTCACTCGTCATTAGATTTGTTCTTTTTCAGACCTATATGGTGGATGTACTCCATTTTTAAGGTATTACATGATGGCTATTCTCTATCACATGGTATGACCATATGGGTCATAAATAGGTCTAATTTCATTAATTTCCTCCATTCTAGTTTGAAAAAAAAGGTGATACCACATGATTATGGGATATACTGATGATTTTTCCATCCCTATTTGGATCTACCAAGGCTATTACAACATTTTCCAGTTCATCAGATTGGGCATTTTGTGACCATATGATATAAGACAATGTCGGATCTGAGAGAAATTCAACCATTAACCCCCAGATGTAATCACACAAAGGTATTAACTCTTCTTTTCTGATGGAATAATCCCCATTGATTTGTTTGATTACAAACTCTGAATCACCTATCACTTTCAATTGGTTCACTTGTACCTGAAGTGAAAATTCCAGACCTGCAATAAGAGGATGATATTATACCTCATTGTTGGTTTCTCCTTTCATCAATAGAAAATAATAAGGCAACACTACCTTTTATGGGGAGATAAGTACAATTCCTAACCCAACTTTGTTGAGTTTAGGGTTTTCTATTCTCTTACCTGTTGGACATCTGGAGGCACCATAAAAGTATATTTCCCGTGGTTGGTAATTATCTTGAATAGAGAGGACCTCTTCATCAAGAAGTTAAATATTTAATGATGTATCTTCTGCAGATGGGTGTTCAGTAATGAATTCGGTCAGTGCTTGGACCTTTATTTCCTTTTGAGGCACAAATTGGATATCAAACTGTTGCAAAATAACTTCTCATTGCGCTAGACACCCTGTAAGCATAAGACGACTGAGGATAAATTTGAGCGGGTTATTGCAAGACACAAATTGGACCTCATGATGTTGTAGGTAGTGCCTCAATTTCTGAACTGCAAAGATTAATTCTAGATAGCACTTTTCAATACTTGAATACTGAGTTTTTTCATTAAGAATAGTTCAACTAAGATAGTAAAGGTTGTTTTCATTCCCATCATCATTCTTTTGGGAAAGGAAGGCACCCATTGATCTCTCTAAAGCTGTCACATAGAGAATAAATGGTATTCCTTTAACATGTGGCATTAATACTGGTGGACTTAAGAGATATTTATTGAGGGTATCAAATGATTCTTGGAAATATTTAGTTGATTGATAGGTGACTCTCTTATTAATTAATCTAGTGAAATGAAAACACTTACATTCCAAATTAGAGATAAAGCACCGAATATAGTCCAAGTTTCCTTAGAGTCCTCTTAATTATTTAAAATTTCTAGGAGGTGAAATTCCAAGGATTGATTTTTTTTCTCAGGATTAACTTCAATACCACGATGGCATACAAAGAAATTGAGTGACTTCCCTAAGGTTACCCCTAAAGAAAATTTCAAAGGGTTCATCTTCAAATTGTGTTGTCAAAGTTTATTTAATATGGTCTCCCGGTCAGCCAAGTGATCGGAACGTTTTTTGGATTTAACCACCAAATCATCCACATAACATTCGACAAATTTCCCTAAGAAGGGTTTGAAGATATAGTGCATGGCACGTTGATATGTTGTACCTGCATTCTTTAAGCCAAAGGGCATTAGACAAGAGCAAAACATACCTTGAGGGGCTCTGAAGGCTGTAGATGCTTCATCCTCTAGGGCCATGAAGATTTGATTATACCCAGAGTAACCATCCATAAAGGAAAGAGCTTCATAGATAGCTATTGCATCAATTAAAATCTATGTGATCGGAACTAGAAAGTCATATTTAGGAAAATGCCGGTTAAGATCTCTGAAATCAATGAAAACTCTGATTATCCCATTCTTCTTTTTCACTGGGAAAATGTTGGCCATCCATCCATCCATCCAATGTCAAATTTTTTATTTTCAATCACTTTTAAGGGAAAAAGTGAGAACCCTCACACCTTTCCTGGTTTAGCATCAAAGGTTACAACTGATTTGTTAAAGAAAAGTTTAAGCTGATTTTATCCAAGATCTCTAAACAATATCCAAGGAATAGAATTTATCTAGATGTCAGAATCGTCCTTTAGAACTCCTTCACAGAGATTTGCAAGTATGTCCCAAGATTGCAAGAGTTCCTCCTTGATGATCTTCCCCGTGTTGCATCCTCTAAGCAGAATGCGGGCCTGCTTGGCCATCCATTTGGGATATTAAACCTCTCTAAAAAATTTATCATTTATAAGCTTATCAACTTCAGATTTAATTTTAGAGGCATGAGTTGTGTGTGTTCTTCTTTCTGAATGCTTGAATCCTCGATGTTCTTCTGGAAAAACCAAATGATGAGTAGCTACATCAGGATTAAGTCATGGAATTTCTGTATAATTCCAAGCAAATATATCTCTATGTTTCTTTATAAATGAATTATACATCTATTTATCTTCATAATTCATGGCCTCACTAATTAGAGTGGTGCGTGTATCTTCTTCTATACCCAGATTTATTTCTCTAAGCTCATCCACAGTGGTAGAGACACCTTCCTCAAAGGCTGGAGGAGTATCCCTGAGATATTCCTCTTATTCTTCATTATGTGTTACTTCTTCTGTTTCTACTTGAATAGTAGATTATAAAGTAAAACTTCCAAAGATAGGGGAGGATTTGGTATTTGAACATACTGAAGAAGAGGCCACCATTTCTGACCCTACTAATGATGAAGGGTCTTCCTGGGGTAATAAAGAGGATATGATGGATTGGGAATAAACATCTTTTTTTCCTCTAGTATTTATACAACTTCTTCTAATTTTATTGGAAAAGAAGAGGATTTTTGAAGTTTGGTGGATGAAATGAAGACATATTCATTTAATCTTCCGTCACTGCTTGGTAAATCAACAATTTCTCCCATGCTTTCAGGCTCAATTGTTGTAATTGACATTATGGAAGTTACTGGAAGAATGCTTGGATTCGGGTTTTACCTTTCAATTTGATTGATAGGTAATAAATAATCTGTACTCAAATGTATTAATGGGTTTGTTGGGATCTTTTATAAGCCATTTAGAACATTGATTCTGGTTACCTCCTTTTCCATGGACTTTGTTCCCTTCGTGTGATAAAATTCTGCCTCAATGTATTGAGATTCACACATTTTGAATAGATCCTTGTCACCATAAAATGTTCCAATTTGACCATTGAAATAGTACTTGATACATTGGTGGTATGAAGAAGGTATGGATGCATGTAGATGTAGCCAAGGCCTACCAAGTAGAATGTTGAAGGTCGTTTCCTGACAAACAACCATGAAATCTGAATTAGAAACAAGATCCCCAAACTAAGTTCGGAGTGTAATCTCGTCTAGAGGTTCTTTCAAATTCTTTTCATATCCTTGAAATATTAAAGTCGAAGGAGATAAGTCAGATTCAGTGAGGCCCAATCGAAGAAGTGTACAAATAGGAATGAGGTTAACTCATGAGCCATTATCAATAAAGGCTCGTTGGATGTCTATGTCATTGACCCTGCCAAATAGATACAAGGGCCTGATAAGTCCATGTACAACATCATCTTCATATTCATCTGTAAAGGATATAACTGCATGCCATTATACAGGATCATTATCTATATGATAAACCTCAGTAGCAGAAACTTCTATTTCAAACTCTTGAGAAATTGACAAAACCTCAATAAGTTCTTCTAGAATATATTTTGAAAGATTCACGGCATCTAAAATTGAAAACTTTTCTGGTAATTGGACCATCTATTTCAAAACATCATACTTTTGGTCTAGAGGTATACATTTCCCATCATGTAGATGTAGTTTTTCAAGTGCCTTGGAAGCTGATGCTTCTGATGTAGATGTACCTTGTGTTAGAGAAAAAAGTGTAAATACTCCTAGCTTTGGTAGATTAGACTGACTAGGTCTATCTATTTGCTGAGAGAAAGAAGGTGTGACCTCTAATCGGTCCTCCAAAATAATCATGTCAAGACCGAACCTCTCATGCATGGATGAATATCCTTGTTCTTGTTGAGCCCGCTAAAGGGATCTCCCATGAGTTTCTGCCACATATACGGTTCGATCATGGGTAGAGTTAAAATAGTGGCTTCTAGAATACCCACATTTTCCCCTGTATCCTTGACCTTGGCCTCTTCCTTTGGTTCCCTAGTTAGGTATAGGGAACTTACGCTCATTATAATCAAAATCACTATTGGCATATGGATTTGTTAAGTGAATCACATTGAGGGAACCAAAGATCAATTCTTTATTTGATGAAGATTCTTCTTGACAGTTCAGTTCTAGTTGTGCCATTTAGCGAGGCGGTGCCCATGATTTTGAAACATATGGCATGAAATCTTTCAAATTCAAAGAAAACTTTGGCCTTAACATGAGCTCATCTTCTTCTGACTTCTCTTTATCCTTCTAATCACGTCTCTTCTTTGAGGATTGACCTTTTAATTAAGGTGGTTTTTCTATGGCGAAAGTAGAAGAAGACAAAATCGGTTTATTCAACTGTGTTCTTAAAATGGAATGATTTCTGTCGATCATTTTTCTGATCATCCAACCATCATATTTCTATGTATTTTTACTTTTGACTTCCTTCCATTCGTCTTTTTCCTCTAGATCAATAACAGTAGAACATGCTACTTGGGCTGAAGAACTTTTCAGTTTTACTTGTCCAGAGTCTACCATTTTTGGTAGGAGGTCTTCGAAAACAAAACACTCCTAAATGGGATGCCCCAATATCTAGTGAAAGGGACAATAATTCAGAATATCTTCATCTCCTTCTTTGTTTGGTTTCTTCATCCTTGGAAACTGAACCAAATTATTTTCTAGAGATGAGATGATGTAACCAGAAACTTGTTCATTCTGGAAAGAATAAAATTTGTTCTTTAACTCCTCAAATTGTTTTCACCTTTGATCTATTTGATCATCTTGATGAGGCGGTCGTTGATGTTGATGTCAGGAGGCAGATCCCTTCGATATGATGAAGGTTTTGACATGGAAGAAGGTATAGGTGCTTGCTTAAGTGTAACTATAGCAGCCTCTGCTTTCTCTATTCTCCTTCCCATAGCTGATGGAATTATACACGTTTTGGATTTAGTTTCCATAATGTAATATTCTATCTTTTTAGAAATTGAAGAATGGTCTTGAAAGCCTCATGTTTATTTCATAGGGGTCAGTGTTGTGCGTAACTCATCATGTAGATTTTCCACATAAATTGGTAGCAACTCTTCTTGAGGGAGTTTCAGATTTAGGGAATATGTTAATCCTTTCCATCGAGCAATGAAATCTAAAACTCTTTCATTGTCCCTTTGTTTTCAATTTTTAAGATCAAAAACTATTGTATTTGGTATCATTGAGATTAATTGAAGAATGAATTTCTGACAGAGATCTTCTCATCCAGTAATTGATTGAGATTGAAAACTTGTATACCAAACAAAAGTCAGTCCCTATAATGACTACACAAAACACTTGATCTTTACAACTTCTTGTTTTTGAGGAGTTCCCATCATGGGATCACAATTAGAAACAAAATGCATTATGTTTTGTTCTAGATCTCCCAAACCATTAAATATTGTTAATGTGGTATTCACAAAATTTGGTGGGGGGGCTCAGATCCACCCACTCAGGGAAAGATTTCTTTTTCAGCTGAACTGGTGAACGTCGTTCTTCCATAGCTTCCAATCAAGTTTTTAATGCCTCAATTGTGTTCATAAGCACTTGGGGAATATCTAGATGAGTTGGGACCGGTATAGGTACAGCAGCTAGAGCTTGAACTGGTGCAACGACTGGAAAAACCACTGGTGTTGGTGTTGTTGGTATTTTCCTTGGATAACCCACAGGAAAAAGCCTATAAGGATGTGTTTGATCCTATCCTAGTTGTGTACCCAATAGAGGGAATTAATTATCCACATATGTAGTTACCATAAATTCTCTTTACTGAGGAGCTCCTATAAGATGTGCAAGTTGAGGATCTATCTAAGGAGTGTGTCTAACAGAAATTCTGCTTCCAAGTAACTTTGTATTGAGTCTTTTCAACTATTTACTCTCCTATTATTATTGTGAAAATCATTCTTCAAGTGAAAGAGATTGACCTTATCCAATGTAAAAGTGATATGTGATCTAAATTTTACCTTTCCCCTTGTTTGATTCCTTTCGGTGGGATGAGAGTTGGTTATTTGAGGGCATACCTAGATTTTGGGTAAGTCTCTGATTTCAAGTACGCACACCTTCTTAATTTTCTTCAGTGTGTATTGTATTATAGATAAGAACTTCATCTTATGATTCCCCTGAACAATAATCATTTTCTATAGTATCTTCGATAATGGTTTCAATGACATTTACTAATGCATAATAAATTGATGGCATTCTGTCAGTATATTTGTAATATTGTCTTCTTCTATATCTTCCATGAGACTTTGTTATCCTATATGTTTAATTACTAGGAATTGTTTGGAAGAAATTTACCCAAAGGGAATCCTTGAATAGTTCAGTTGTGATATCTCTTTGTGTCTTCTTCCCTAATTGGGAGAAAACTGACTTCCATTGAGGAGGGAATTTCAGATGTGAAAAAGCCCCCAACCCTACAGGCTAGGGTTGTTCCTATTCTTTTTCTGTAAGCCTTTTAACTTTGTTTATTGAATTCAAAGGTTGAATTAAACAATCCCCCATCCTTTCAAGATGGTGTGTCTCTTGAACTACTATATCTGAGATTTGCGCAGCGGCTCTTCTGATTTTTCATATTTTGGTTCAGACATTAGTTGGGTGCATTATCTGACAACCACTCAAATCACCTATTTTAGAAGATCGTTGTGCTATTTCAGACATTTCGGTCATTTGATGGATGACATCCTCTAAGTTTGATTCCTTCTTAACATTCTCAGATTCTTGATGAAAAAGTATCTCAACAACTTGATTTCTTTGGGCATGGCTCTGATGAGAGCTAGTTCAGAACTGTTCTTGAGTGTACATTTGATTACATACAAAATCTGTTGATTGTAGCCATTTGTGGGCAATAACTTCACATGAGACCACTTTTGGAGGGCTTTGATGATTCTATAGTGCATTGAAATGCAATGCTCCATGTGCACCCCATACTCTAATACAAACACCATATGAGGTGTCAGAAATTAACTGGCATAGCCTCTTTAGAGCATTGAGGCATGCACGCTAAAGGGTTCTCTGTTGCTTTTCAACCTTTGGATATCGAGAAACTAAGAGAGATGCCAAATCAATTTGAAATTTCAACCCTTATATTACCTTTACATGATTTTGATATTCATCATACGGTAATACTTTGGTTTTAAAATAACGAATAGTATTCCGTAAGTTGAGGCAAACATCATTAATGCAATCTTCTGCCATCAATTTTGGAATATTATAATGATAATTTTCCAAAGGCCATAACATGACTGGTATTTCTCCTTTAGCCAATTATTTTCTCATGTTTAACATATCTCCATCATCTTTCACTAAAGGTTTTTCCACTTGATCTGACCAAAGTGGACGCTTCTCGATTGTTTTATTAAAAACAATGGGATCAATCGATTTTTCTTTTACTAGATTAGAAGACAAGTGGCCCAAGGGAGGTTCATAGAATGATCGTTCCCTTAAGATATCTTCTGGTTGAGAAATTATTTCACTCGTTAATGACAACGCATCAGACATGGTTGTCCTTGTGTTGGCAAGTGCCTCAAGATAAGAGGGATTTCTCATTACTACATTGTAAATTATAGAATTATCTTGACAATGTGAAATATTGTTGTGGAGAGAACTTTCACATAAAATTCCATCATGAAGAGGACCATCATGGTGGATTACAGCAAGGGATAAATCCTCTTTCTCCTTGGTCTTCTGGCCACACAGAGGGTTGTCGTGGCACTCATCTAGAGATAGGATCTCTGGATTGACCAAATTTTCATGAATAAAGCCTTCATGATGAATTTTCCAATGGATAACTTCATAATTACTACTACTAATCCCATAATTTTATAATGAGAGGGTAGGATCTTGAGCTACAACAGATAAATTTATGAGGTCTTCAAGAACTCCAGCATTTAAAGGAGCCAAATTGCAACTTGAATCTTGATTTTACAACTATGTTTGGTGAGATTTCTTCTTGGATTCTCACTTACACTTAGTTGGGGCCACCTGTTGGGAGAAGTGGTTATCATGGGCAGGTGTATGTTCCTGCCTTGGAGTTGTTATTAGAACGGGCTGATTACCACCAATTGGAAAGGGTGTATGTTCCCGATCTGGTTGTCTGTATGATATGGGGGAGTATGCCCCATGACCCTATTGGATTGGAACAGAGTTATGTATCTACTCTGGGATGGCATGTTGATGTTTCATCCCAAGTGTGGGGATAGATTTATGTGTCTGTTCCCCTAGTACTGCTAATGTTTTTTTATGAAATCCTGGCGTGCTCCAGAATATGGGTAGGAATTTGTGTCTACTCTTTCACCATTAATAAGAATTTTTTTGTGACTTTAGTGGCCGAAATGGGAATATACGTCCATTACATATCTAGAGTAGATGTATTTTCCTACTCTTGTCCTCCTTTTCCAATCAATGGGTTTTGACATTACTCAGGTATGGGGGTAGAGAGTTGGGTCTGCCTTAGATTTATCGTTAGAGATTTCCGACTGACTTCTCTAGGTGATTCCAAATGAGACTATTGGATGGATTGATGAAATCTAGTAGGTGTATGTGCCTATTAGTTGTTTTCTATCAATCAAGGTTGACAAAATTCCTTCAATACTAATAGATGAGACTACTGGTAGAATTGGTGATTTTAAGTAGGTGTATGTTCTTGTTTACCAGTTGTCACCACATTTGATTGGCAGGATTCTTTAAATGCAGTTAGACGAGCCTATTGACTGGCTAATAATTTGTAAATAGGTTTATGTACCTGTTCATGGTACTCCACCGGATTTTTTTGGCAGGATTGGTGGGTTGCTACCATATGAGTCTACTGGGCATCGGAATTAGAACGGATGGGTGTATGTTCTAGCTCGTTTTTCTCCATTAAGTTAGGTTGATGTACTTCTTCGTAGGGTAAAAAGGTAAGAAGCTACTCCCTATTGATCTAATGTTGTCCCTAGAGGTTTTTCTTGCATTCTCAGGTATGAGGTACCTGAGCCGAACGTCCATAGGCAACACTCCCATCATGTTAGAGGTTCACTGTTGTGTGATTCTGCTGGCAGTGATTATTGGTGGGAATCCTCAGGAAGGACCCTTGTATCCTTTAATTGAGGCCTTGAGTGACCACTTGATTCACCTACCTATAGTACAAGAGGGACTGGTTGTTTAATTCTAGGGATAAGGACCTGAAACGGTTGAAGATGATAATTGGAATCGTCTTCTTCTTGATCATCAGCCATCGTTGGCCAGATGATTGAGGATTGTTATTGAACTAGAGAGCTTGTCGGGTTGCCTCCAAGGTCGGGATTATATCGTGATGATGTTACTCCCTTACCAGCATGTTGGAGACCCAGCGTTGAAGATTTTGGGTGGGTGATGGAATCCTTCTTATGGATGAGGATCCATCTTGAGAAATGGTCAGGAAGTTCACAGATGTCGTATTAAAGAAATTCATTTTGGACTGAAGGGAGTTCTAAGAAAAAACTTGAAAATAAAAATAAAATCCATTAAAGTGACATCTTTTAGATGGATAAATATGTGATTGATTCCTTTTTTTTCCTTCCATTATCAATTGATAGGGTCTTGATAGGTGGGTAACATTATTAACTTGGTTAAGGATTCACGTCAGGTTCACCATTTTTCATTTTGTAGTTCCTTGAAAGATGTGTTCTAGTTTTAAGAATCACTACTTCTAGGTAGTTTCCATTGGATTTATTCATGGAACCAAAAACACCAAAAAATTCTTTATCCAAAAAGTGACCTGCTTTCCAAAGGCAGATGTTTATTAAGTTTGAACTTTACGATACTTAATAATGTGCATTGGTCAAGAGGATGGGTGGTTGGACTCATCACACCCTTTTGGGGGGAATTATTGTCAACTCCAGGACTCTCTTTATAAATTTAAGATATTTTCATGAATCCTTATTAATTTACAATGTATAACATAATTTTCCCTTATAATTTTCAATCACTTATTAACATGTGTAAAATTTAGAATCATCTGTATATATTTTAGGTTCTTCATTGATGGATATATCCATATGTATTCGAGGTTCTCCATCAATGGTATCCTCTCATATACTACTTTTATATTCTTTTAATCATCGTTATGTTGATACTGGTTTTTAAGCCACTCAGTGGGGCACTCTGGAATTTATTTTCATCCAGGGAGATGTTGGTTTTCTTTGATATTGGGATTATACACATAAAATGGGATACCTATGTGTCCTTGTGAAAGGAATTAGAACCCTCGTAGTTCAGTGACACATAATGGGACACATCATACCTTTTAAGGTCATGTGATAAGGACCTCTAAGATAAAGTTGCTTAGTCAAAGTTTGGTTTGGTACTTATGTATAATCAGCCCAAGGAACTTAGAAAGAATATGGGTTTCTAAGTAAGATTATACCCTATTGGGAATATGTCCCAAGGAGAACATGGTTTATTTAAAGTGTTGGATTTAATCCTCAAGGAGTCTTCCTATGTATCCCATTTTGATGGGAATCAAATATCACATAGTTCAATGAGTATCATTGAAGAGTATAGTCCTTAGAGAGAAATGAGTTTGGGCTTACTTAATGAAAATAATTCCTTGATGATTTAGGGGTTTAATTTGGGACTTATTTCTAAGGAGGATTCCCATATTAAGGGAATTAGGGTTGGATTCTTGAAGAGGATATCCATTGAGCTCGGTCCTTGAGAAGGATTCCTACGTATCCCAATTATTATGGAAATCATAGTTCTCGTAGTTCATTGATTGTGTTGGGGGTTATGTATAAAAGATTCCCATTTGATGGGACATGATTGGGTGAAGCATTTTTTGGAAGGGCACTCTTTTGATCTCTGGCCTTCAAGAAAGCGTCCTACATATCCTACTTATAACAGGAATCATATTTCTCGTAGTTCAAGAAGTTGTGAAAATGTTGTGATCATGAAAAATATCTAATCCCATGTGAGTCATGCTCAGTGTGAGAAACAAGAGGATTTCAAAGATTCAACAAAGACACAAACACTTTTCCTCATCCACTGGTGGAAGAGAGCATGCCTACAGAGGCGAGGGTGGAAGAGGTCAAGTCGACCCGAGAAGAGGGTGAGGTGACAAACCTTCCCTCTCTTAAATTTACATTAGATAAGGGTCCAATGAAAGGAAAGAGTGAAGTTGAAGGAAGTATAGAGGATCAAGATTCCAACCTCCTACTTGAGAGTTTATGGGCTTACACCAGGATGGCTACCCAAAAATTGATCCTAGTAGGGGAGGGAGACTTTTCTTTTGCTTGAATGTAAATGAAAGTGTGAACCGTACCTTCCCTACCAGTGACCTAAGGTTCTGGGCTTAGAGATGAAAAGGATAGGAAAGAACCCAAACCCTAATCCTACAAACTGGGAACTTACTAACACTATTCCTGGAAGAAATTTCCATGTGACTACAGATATACAAACCCATATACACTCTATGAATCCAAACCCCATTGTGAAACAAATGTTGGAAACCTCTGACTACGGAAATACAAACCCAAATAGGAGACACGCATATGTGATTTTCCCAAGGTATTATTAAGTGATGAGGTTTTGGTGAAGGTCTCAACATAATCTATTTTAGACAAGGGATCCAATGAAGAAGAAGCCTTTACCTGGATGGATTTGAATAGGGATTAATGGCTTGTAGACTGAAGAGAGTGGGTGTATCAAAGAGGGGATCCCAAGTAGGTAGTGGTGCGCAAGTATAGATGTGCAAGTAGGCTTGAGTGACCTGATATTCACTTGAGTGACGAAAAACCTGGATGTTAATACTTGGGTGAGACCTAGATTAATCCTTTAAGAGTATTCATAGGTATTCCCATAAGTGGGTCACTCAAGTTCCTGTGAGAGGAATAGGTGGCGCGCAAGTGTTTCTGATTTAGGGAGTTTGGGTGCTTTAGGCGTGTAAGTGTTTTGAATTTAAAACACTAAAAGGACTTAAGTCCTATTATTATTCTTCAATTTCTCCCCTTTAGGTCTTAAATAACTACCTTTAATGTTTCAGAGAACTTGGGAGAAGCACTAAGGTGACTAGAGCAGCAATTGGGCTTCAGGGAAATTCGTTCGTACAAATGAAATCCCCAAGGGTATATTTATAGGCAAAAATAGGACCCTGGGAGAAATTAAATTGGGAACACAAGTAGGTTGTGTACCATATGGGGACGTTCAATTATTTTATGCACCAATGACCCCTTAGTCTGACTTGGGCGATTCAAATCTCATGCCTTTTGCAAATCTTGATTTTCTTCATGTGTTTTTCCCTCTATTTTTTAAGGTATTTCCCTTTGTCATTCATTTTTTAGACTCCTTGATAGAATAGAGTGTCAATAATAATATATAAATCATGTTTTACATTCTGGAAGTAATTAAATAATGATATAAGTAATAATATCAAGAATAAAAATTCAAAACACGTATGATAAATAAAACGATTATTACCCAGAACGTTGCTTTAACATGGAATTGAAAAATTAACGGGTAATATAAATTTGTAAGTGAATCATATATGATATCATAAATATTATTATGGTTTTTTTCAAGTTAATAATATGTTTAATCCCACTATATAGGATTTTTGGACACATATGGAAGAATTCAGACCTAAGGTAAGGGATAATTTTTTAATCTCATTTTTTTATCCAAGATTGTTTATTCATAAGTATTTACTGGGAATATATTTATCATCCACGCCCATATTTCATAAAAAAAATTATTACATGTATAAATTCATTTTTACCCATTTTTTACTTTTAGTACATGGTATTGAAGGAATCTTTCTTTTGTTTACAATAGGAGGTACTTTTTTACTTTTTCGATAAAAGTATGAGAAGAATGTTTTTTAAAATTATACGGAATAAATGGATTTTTATGGTTTTATGACACCTTATTTACATAAATCTTCCTCTAAAAAAATTCAATATTATTTTTAAATAAATTATTTTTAAAAAAATTGCATGACATTTTGGGAAAATAAAACATTTTTAAATAAGAAAGGATATTTTCTTCCATAATTAAGCTCAAGTGTTTTATCAAAATTATTTTCTATCTAATATTACATAGGGTTATGTTTCTATCCCTATTATTACTTTGATTTTGTTTATGATGAAATTATTTTTATGAAATCCATTTATCTTATATGGGTTATGTTATGATGAAACGATGTTTAAGAAATCCATTTTATTTCATGGGTTATGCTATGGTGAATGTTTTTATGTTTTGTGGAAATTGTAAGAATGGTTTAATTATGAATTGGGTGGGATATATATATCCATCCAATGCATTGGGTAAATATTTATATCTCATGACATAGACATGACTGGAATGGAAAGTAAATCCAGTTCAATAATACATGGTTGGAATGGCAAGTAAACTCAGCTCAGTAATGGACTTTGTCCACTATGATGGTCTTGGTAGCAATGCCTAGGCTACTATAGAAATAATATTATGTGATTAATGGTTTTTCACAATTACATGTTTTATTCCCGTACTATTTTATCATGATTATTGTTCCTTTATGATCTATTCCTTAGATACTGCCAATATTTATTTCATAACTCAATATTTTGATGTTTAAACTTTATGTTCATGTTTTTATGTTCAAATGTATATGGTTTGTTTTATTTTCTCTATGTTTACCCTTACTGAGCATTTGAGCTCACCCTTTTTATGTTTTCTTTTCCCCATGATATAAAGAAATGTTTTAGGTAGGAAAAAAAGGGGAAGATCTTTATGGAAGATGATGAAGATCTTTCACCCTGATTAGAAGATTATGTTTTGAGTTTCCAAAGACACTAAACTTATATAGTCTTTGGGCATCTATTTGTGTCATGTATTATGTATTTCGAAAAAGAAATGTAATGTCCATGTACATCAATCTTGGGTATCTATAGTTGGTATCAGAGTGAAGGTTTAGTCAACCTAAGGATAAGTCAAGTATATTTCACAATCCTTGGGTCTTTTTTGATAATCATGACTAACCTAGGTTTAAACTGAAGAAATCATAGATTGAAATATTATAAGTAATTTACCTTACTTATGTGTTTTTAATCTCTGATGCGTATTTCTAACACTTTTCTTTATGGTCTTAGTCAACAGAAAGAACTATATAGAACATTATTAACCATTGAATATTTTAGATGTGGAAATTATGAGAATTATAAAGATTGATTTCCTAAGTGGAAATATCATGAAGAGAATCATGATGATGGTACTATTACTGGTCATACTATTGAGGATAAAGAGATTTTAAATGACATGTGAAAGGTATGCGATGTTCTTCCAGTATTTTTTACATTAAACCGAAGAATATTGATGTTGAGAAACCTTAAGACATGATTCATATTTTAGGAAATAATTAGATTATGGATCCTGAGTAATGGTTTAAGAATAAAGTTGGATGATTGAGGTGTATATGTTTCAGATTTCAAGGATTATGTTATATAAATCCTAAAATATATAAGTGTTTTCAGTATAAGTTTTTCATTAAGGATTATAAAGGAAATTTTGAAGAGTTATAAGGATCCAAAATTCGATTTAAGTTTAAGGTGATATACTTGGATAATTTGTGATTAAGGATAAGATAACCCTTAATATGCCCCTTATTTTTAGATAATAATTTTTGGATAAAGATGTGTTGGATTTGAATAAGTAAATTGGATGATACTTGTTTCTTGATAACTAATTATAGAGTTGTTGAAAAGAGGGTTATGATATCATAGATGAAGTGTACCACTTTTTGGGACTTAAGGAATATATCCAATAAGTATTGGAATAAGGAAACATGCATGTTTTCTATAAGGATATCTGATAATTCAGGTTTTTACTGTGACTTAAGAGAATACATGATTAAGGTATCCACATGTTTGGAATGTGACAACCAAGAACTACCTTATGAGATATGGGAGATAAATTTTATGTCGATTTAGTTCACCTCTTTCTAAGTTTTATATTTTTGAAAGGATTGTAATGTTATACATTTATGGATTGTATAAGTTATATTCTAGTTGAATTTTGTTAGATTAATGTATTGTCTCAGTATAGGCATACTTATGAATATTTAATTTATTGTGCTAAACTTTATGTTGAGATTGATAGAATGAACTATCATTCTATCGCATTATCTACTAAAACATCAAGAATGACAAATTTTACTTCATTTATTTAAATAAGATATGAAGTGGAAGTTTTTCAAGGCATGAACAATAATGAGATCGTACCAAAATCAAGTATTTATTCTCATGCAAAATTATTCAACTTTAGGGAAAGGATCTTGAAAACCAAAAATGTTATCATAGTACCCTGTTATCTGATGAATCATATGGTCCCTTAAATCATCTCAAATTTATGGATTTCTGGTATTTAACGTTCTCCAAACCTTATTCTCTATCACTATCCATCAGAACTTGATGGTTAGATTTCTCTTTCATATCCATGTTATCACTTATTGCCTATATTCTCCTATATGAAAACCCAGTAATGAGTTAATTTGGGTAACCATTATGTTTCTAAACTTACTTTTGAAATGATGTTTTATTAACCCTTTTTACAATGTGGGTTTCCATGAAAGAAACATTCAAGTAGAAAACCATTTATAACCCTGACGAATTTCAAGGGCAAAATTCATTTTAACAGGAGTAGAATGTAACAACCCAAGATTTTATGAGATATATTCTTTGTAATTTTTTCGATGTATTGTATTTTATGTTACAAAAATATTATCTTGCGTAATATGCAACACTGTATTAGCTTGTAGTATACGCAACACTATTCAAGGCTTATGTTGCACACAATTTCAAGTTCCTTTCATAGAATTAATTTCACGCAACAATGAGTATAGATTTTTTTCAATGTATAAATGAACTAAGTTTGGATTATTTTATACACAAAACCAAATGAATCTTCCACTACAGTCAACACTTACTTGGCTTTCATTACACATAAGAGTGACCTTCCTCAGTAGCTTGCGTTGTACGCAATACTGAGTTTCACTAAACAATGATATATTATTAAAATATTATATAACTAGATGTTATGAATATTATTAACCAAATTTTGAATTTTATATAATATTATCATTCATGTTAAACATTTTCTATAACATGATATGAGAACAAAATCAATTTTTCAAATAAAAGAAGCATTTTTCAAAAAATACAGTTTTACCACCTTTTGATTGTGCACCCATTTTAAATATAGTTTTTGAAACTTTGATAAGTTAAATTTTAAGAAATAAATTCTTATTTGTAAGTGGGACATAAAAATTTACTTTTGACGAATTTTTGGTATTTTTCTAATAAAATTGAAATTTTAATGAATAGTAAAAAATACTGCATTTTAATTCAAAGTTTCCTTTTTATCTAATTTATTTATATAGTTAGATTATATTTTTAATTGGTTCTAAAGAGTAATTGGATTATATTTTTTTCATTTAATCCATCTTTGTTCATTGTAAGTAATTTTACTATTAAATTGGACATAAACACGTGTCAATATTTTGATTGTTATTACTTCTTAAAAACCAGCTTTTTAGTTTTGACAATGAGAATTAATTTCAAATTAATTATTTCAACTTCTGTGTTTTGAATTTGGAAAAATTTATTCCATATTTGGAATCATAAGGTTTAAATTTTGTAAATATTTACCTTTTATTTTTAGACATTATGAATAGTAACTTCAGTAATTATTTTATTTACCATGGTTAAAAGGGTAAATCTGGTGAATAAGAGTAAGAAAATAATATTGTAATAAAATTAAACTACCCTAACACATGTCCTAATCCTATTGGATGAGATATTTTCAACCATGGGAATCCTTGGGTCTATTTTGGGACCCCATGGATTCACTTGGATGTGAAAATGACATTTTATAAGAATTAATTTAAAGTAAAGATAATTATAACCTAAACATATATCTTTTACTCAATCAATTTTAATATAGTGTTATATAACTGATATATATGTCTATAAATAGTCATTATAAAGCTAAAAATATTTCATACATCATGTTATTTTATTTATAATTTTTATGCATTCGATAAATATATTTATTTATGGTACAATTATGATGTTGTGATTACCTCATCAATGAAAGATTCAAATAAATGAATTTATAAATATTAAAATAAATTTAATTTGAACATTTTTATGCCATAAAATAATTTTATGGATAACATTGAAATATTAGGGATTATTTAATTCCCTTTTTCAAAGTAATCGGGTTGTTATGAATTTTTTAAAAAAATCAAGTATGAATAGTGTCAAAATTGACATAATTCATAACTTAAAACATAAAATAATTTATTAAATGATATTAAATTCCTAAAAATATAATATTTATCTAAATGGTTAATATAAGTCCAAATATGTCATAAATAACTTTTTTTGGGTCTTTTCACATGATATGGTAATTACATTAACCCACAATATGTAAATAACATGATATCACGGTAAGATCAAAAAGGGTAAAATAAGGGTTAAACCAAAAAGTTAAGGATAAAAAAATATTCAAAACTTGTCTAAAGATTATTGGATAATGGGTATTCAAACCAAAATCATATTATCTTTGAATTAAATAATGGTTTGATCGTATTAAATTGAAACTTAATTTATAATAAATTAATATTTTAAGACATTCCTAAAGTGCACCTCTCCTCTCTTATAAAAGGGCACCTTCTTCCTCTCCTCTTAACTCTATTTTGAGCCTTAAAGCTCAAAAAAAAACCTGTCCATTTCTATTATAAATTTCCCTAGTTATATATTATAGGTTTTTTTCTTCTCAAAAAGCCAAATCTAGTGCCCTACGAGTAAATTTAAAGGAGGCACGTCTAGGAAGAGGTAATCTCTTCTACCGATTAATTCAAAGTTATTTCTTCTTCTACTTACTCTTATTTAGTTGTTTAATTATAAAGTAATAAAATAATTAAATATCATATATTTATATGCTATTATAAATATGAAACAACTCTATTTAACCTTCTATCTATCCTACGAAAAATAAAATCACCGCGCATGCGTACGTACGGCTTACCGTCTCCACGCCGTAGTGTAATCTGTTTTTCACCACCACCTTACTTGGATGGGTATAATGGTGGAAATATTAACTATATATTATTATTATAACTTGATAATAATTTTTAGATATTATACACCATCCACTTCAATTCCATTCAACAATTATGGGAACGATATCGTCGCTCATGCGTGCGTACGGCTTACGGTCTCCAGGACGGGATGAGATTCATTCTCCACATTAACCATTAAAGAATGATTATAAAGTATATATAATAAATAATAATGAAATATATGAAATAATAATACTACTGGATTTATTTATGTCTATATATATATATCATTTACTTACTTCCATTCAATTTAATAAGGAAATGAAAACAACGTTCATGCGTACGTACTGCCTACTGTCTCCATGAACGATGTATTCCATTTATCTTATCTATATATTATATATATATATATTTATATACTGAATATATATAATATATAAATAATTTTTTACATTCTGGAAGTAAGTAAATCATGATATAAGTAATAATATCAAGAATAAAAATTCAAAACACGTACGATAAATAAAATAATTATTACCAAAAACGTTGCTTTAACATGGAATTGACAAATGAATGGGTAATATAAAGTCGTAAGTGAATCATATATGATATCATAAATATTATTATGGATCATTTACAAGTTAATAATATGTTTAAACCCACTATACAGGAGTTTCGAACATATATGGAAGAAATCGGACCTAAGTTAAGGGATAATTTTGAAATCTCATTTTTTTATCCGAGATTGGTTATACGTAAGTATTTACTGGGGATATATTTATCATCCATGTAAATGTTTTATAAAAAAAAAATCTTATATTTATAAATCCATTTTTACCCATTTTTTACTTTTACTACATGGTATGGAAGGAATCGTTATTTTGTTTACTATACGAGGTACTTTTTGATTTTTCCGGTAAAAGTATAAGGATAATTTTTTTAACTTATATGGAATAAATGGATTTTTATGGTTTCATGACACCTTATTTCCATAAATATTACTCTACAATATTTCAAGATTATTTTCAACTAAATTTTTTTCTTTCAAAATTGCACGACATTTTGAATAAAGAAAACATTTTTAAAGAAGAAAGGGTATTTTCCTTAGGAATTAAGCTCAAGTGTTTTATCAAAATTATTTTCCATATAAGATTACATAGGGTTAATTTTCTATCCCTATTTTTTTTATGATGGAATTATTTTTATGAAATCTATTTATCTTATATGGGCTATGTTATGATGAAATGAATTTTAAGAAACCCATTTTATTTCATGGGTTTTGCTATGGGTAATGTTTTTATATTTTGTGGCACATGTAATAATGATTTCATTATGAAATGGTTGTGACCTATATCTCTCTCCAATGCATTGGGTAAATATTTATATCTCATGAGATAGACATGACGGGAATGTCAAGTAAATATGGTTCAGTAATACATGGTTGGAACAACATGTAAACCCGGTTCAGTAATGGACTTTGTCCACTTTGATGGTCTTGGTAGCAATGTCTTGGATACTATGGAAATAATATTAGGTGATTATTGGTTTTCCACAATTCTATGTTTTATTACCATGATATTTTATCATGATTATTGTTCCTTTATGATATATGTCTTACATACTGCCATGATTTATTTCATAACTCAATATTTTGATGTTTAAACTTTATGTTCATGTTTTTATGTTCAAATGTATATGGTTTGTTTTATTTTCTCCATGTTTACCCTTACTGGTCATTTGAGATCACCCTTTTTATATTTTATTTTACCCAGGATATAAATAAAGTTTTTAGGTAGAAAAACAAAAGGGGGAGATCTTTATGGGAGATGTTGAAGATCTTTCACCATGATTAGAAGATTATGTTCTAAGTTTCCAAATACACTAAACTAATACGGCCTTTGGGCGTCTGTTGGAGTCATTTATTATGTATTTTGAAAAAGAAATGTAATTTCCATTTATGTCAAGCTTGGGTCTCTACATGAAGAGACCTCACCAATCGGGCTTTGGATCATGTGTAGTTGATTAAAACTTAATCATAATAACATATGTGATTAGAAAACCTTCCTAAGATCACCCATACAATGATCTGTATAAATTCTTGAAATGAATAATACTATAAAATATGGCATACCATGTACCATAGTGGTTTCTATAATACCTTTGAATGAATTTGATGATGATTACTCAAGTGGTAGATGTTATCCTCCCACCTCTATGGGTATCCATGGGATAATTGAATTATTTTGACACTCAAAATAGTATTACCTCTACCACCATGACATGCTATTATATCTTGTCACAATATAGGAAGATTATGATAGTTATGGGATTAGGGTGTATCGCCCAAGTACACCATACCACCATAGTCACTGTATGGCAGTAGAGTTTATATAGATCCTAAGGATTATCCTTGGTCATTGTGTGTATTAACTCATGTAATTTATCGCAGGAGTTAATACCTTAATCAATTCATGCATCTTATGCATATAATCCCTTTTATTTTTTATCATAAAAATGATCATTTAAGGTTGTCCAACATGAGAAGACCTTATGAATATTAACTCTTAATGTTAAGACATATGATCAAAGGCAGTATCAATATCATATGCATACCATAATAATTTGGTGAAAATGTATTCATAATCATGTGTTTAAGGTTACCTCAGTGGCACTATAATCTCAAGGATGTTGTTACCAAATGTTAAATCACATGTAATATTTTCTTTAGGGTATATTCCTTTCAATATTACACTTTCACTAAAGCCTAAAATATTTTGTTCTGTTTCACATTATATTGTATCTCCTAAAATAAATTCTGAAATCATGTACCAAAACTCCTTTTGGATATCTTCCAAAATAGTTTTGGAATGTTATCATCAACTTCACCATGTATCACATCATATTTAATACCTTATGAATACCCATAAAAACAATTTTGTATTAGCTCTAAAAATATTAGAGCAATAATTTGATTCATACTCAATATCCATTTAGTCAAAGAGAATGTGTGACCCCATAGGCCTTTGTATCATTGAAAAAATATATTATTCTCTAGATATATAAATGTAAGCGAAGAATGGCCTCTAGAAAATAATTAGTGTTACTCAAGATACAAAGGGATCTAGTGTGATCTCTATCAAACACATGTATATCTATACTTGTGACCGCCATTCCCATCACATGCTATTGTACATTGTCATATATTCCCATTGTATAAGACATTTAGTGACCATGGTACACAGAATGTGTCAATCCCATATAGCTAAATCATACATTCTCAATTATATATGAATAGACTTGACCTAGTTGATGAATATATCACATGTCATTTATCTTCATAGATGATCACATCACATATCCCTCATTCAAGTAGATTATCACATCATACATACTATCTAGGTGAGTTCGTACACTCTCTAGTCTATCTCAATTGTGGGCCCAAATTTCATACTCATCATATGAGAGGAAAAATCCCATCTTGGTTGAGCTTAAATCAATAACATGATCAAAAACATATCAAACAACCCAATGATTACCTAATTATCTTTTGAATTGTGTAAGAAATGTATCAAAGTGTTAAGGTTCCCATGACAGGTATCTCAAGAACCTCGGGTAGTGGGGAACAAATATGATCCATGCACCCCTAGTATACCAAATACATTATGTATGGTACTCCATGTGATATACTCACTGGGTTATCCAATGCTTAAAAACACAATTTTATGCCTCATGAACATGTTTTTATCTCTATATAATAATCATACTCACACTATCCTTAACTTTTGATTAAAACCTATAATAATCCATGAAAAAAACCAGTTAGGGATTACTCAAAGTCATACTTTGAGAGGTCAATTATCATTTAACTTCATGAAATGTTTATCTGTATAAAAATTTGTGCTAATAATGAGAAATAATGATAAAGTGGAGATTTCCTTTTATATGATACATTTTATATTTATATACTCTTTTATAAATTATTAACAAAACCATACATGATCACTTATCTTAACATATCATATATTATAGACTGATAGATCAACTTTATACTTGTGTCACTTTTTGGGTTTTGTTAATTTATTACATCTATATCTAATTACTTCTATGTATCTATGTGAAAATATGATAAAATAATCCCCCTAACTATTTAGTGAATAGAATATTTGAAGAAATAATGTTTGAATAATGGTGATCTTTTATAAATCATATTCATAATGATAAACTATTTGAACATATTCAAACTTCTTAACATTACAACATCAAATTTTATGATGTCAACTAATGTTGTAAACTTTTAAGTCTTTATAATTTCATAATCATCATAATTTGATCCTATTCCATAAAATTATTTCCTTTAATAATAATATAACTATTTACGTTACCATTTACCACTGTATACTAAACTTATTTAGGATAAAGTGAAATTTATCTTGATATGGTAAATAAATATAATTGTCTACATTTATCTTTTACCATCATACCCTTAAAATATTTTAAGAATGAAATTAAAATTTATTTTGTAAATTAATAAATAAAATATTATTGGAAGGTAGTGATGGAAACTAAATGTGACCCTTTACATTTTTATTTCCCATCTCATATTCTAAACACTTTAGGATATGGATTGAAAACTCAATTTAATTTTAGACTGGTATAATCCTTAATTTTTTAATTCTTAACTTCTCTTAAATTCAAATATGCTCCCACTAGAAACTTAGATAATATATTCTCTCATAATATCAGGATAAGGAATAATACAAAAAAAATTATTTTAGGAAATAACATTGATTTCCATTTAGTTTAAATATTTAACAAATAAACTATTGTTTCTGTATCAGATATGGTATTCTATGTGTTTGAAGCATTTTCCTCTTGAAAATAAGACTTTAAAATTAACAATGATGGTTGGTAGGAACATCTTCCATTATATGTGGATAAAAACTTTTATAATGGATAAAACTATTTAATAATTGTATCTATTTTCAGTAATGTTATATAATTTGGATGAATCATATGTGTATCAAAAAAAGTATCTCATTCATTCAAGAAACAATTATTTCAAGATCTTATAAGGATATATATATATATATATATATATATAAACAAATAAATGTCCATAAATTCATCCATATTGATGTATTTCTTGGTATCTAAGTCTTTAATTTAGTAACCACTTTCTCCATTACTTCAAGATTTAATCAAAAAAATACTTTACTTTTAAACTCATGTATATTTATAACATTTGAAAAATATACATTTGGTATCACATACACCTCAGAATCTTAGAATTAAATTTTAAAACATTTATACCTATAGTTGAATCTCCACATGAATATTTATGACCCTTAGGGTAATTTGGATAATTCCTTCTCCAATGGCCAGTTTGTCCACAATGATAATAATGTCCCTTCTTCTTCTTCTTCTTCATTTATTTAATGGGTGGTGTGAACTCTCCATTACCTATTTTATTTCCTTTATTACCCAAACCTTTACCCTTCTCTTTATATTCCATTGACATGGCACTTGAGCTTGGACCACACATGTACTGATCAATTATCCTAAACATATTAAGGAGATCATATAAGGGTTTATAGAATTTATATGTGTTATAATTGACAAGAAAACTACCAAAAAAATTTGATAGTGATTTTAGAATGAAATTTATCAAATGTTAATGTTTTAGAGGTGAACCTAGCCTCTCAAAATAATTTATGTTTATAAAAATATTGAGTACATTAGTTGATATTGAGTTACCTTCTAACGTTTTTCATTGAGAAAGAGCCTTTGACACCACATAACTTTTATGTATAGATTTATCTTGATAGATCCTTTTCTGGTTTTGTATCATTTTATAGGAATACATATACTCATGTTGCTTATAAAAATTTGGCTCCAAGTTTAAAATCATGAGTGTGGATACCTCTAGTGAATCTTTTAGATGCCAATCACAGCCATCTAACTCCGTATGTGAGACAGATTCACCAGTTGGTGCCTTAGAAAGTGGTTATTCCAATGCATATAATTTTCCTTCTTGTTTGAAAACTATTCTTATGTTTTGATACTAGTTAATAAAGTTAATTATATTCAATTTTTCTTTACCCAATATTTATCTTAAGGTCAATATTATTGATTATTATTATGTTATCTACAATAGAATCTTTTATTATATCAGTATCATGTTTTATTACCATTAATAAATATTTTTATCAAATGGGATCCCACTATAATCATGGAACCTTTTAAATTTATCATATCCATTAGTGGTAAATGATCCATATTTCACTACGCAATGAGTCTGCTTTATAATTCCTCTCACTTCTTATCTATTTAGGTAGGGAATCATATTAATCGTATCATATATGACACTTATATAGTTGAGTGCATAACTCTTTGTCCAATCCATAATATGGATTAACCCAACTTTATTCCTCTCATATCCTTCCTAAGGGTTTCTCATCTATGTGTAACCTATAAAATGCCAATAATATGCTAGAAAAAAGAAAATCTAGGGTAACCTTACTTTTTTAGAACCTACCCAAGGCTGATTTAGTGTCACCCATTACTTTTTTACCATGCACAATATAATCCAATGGCACCCATCTTTGACATAACCAACCTGTTTGAATGATCAAGATCTTAACAAGTTCCTCTATGGAGTAAATCTAATAATTAGTATTTTAAATGGATTTAATATCACAATATTGTCCCTTATTTATTCCCTTATGTATGTATGAATCTAATTATTTAGTTTTGTAATACTATTCCTTCCAAAAAATCAATATTTATGATCCATATTGATGTGTAAATCTTTACACGACCCACAATTTTGCGTTACCCACCCAATAATAGAATCTCAACATATTCATACATATCCAAATGTATCATATATATAAGTTATGTGAACATTTCATATAAAGGTTTATAATTATATGAGATTTATAATCTTAACATGAGTAATATCATTGCAATATATAGCCAACCCTTTTCCTTTTAGAATAAGGGACAATTCCCCAGACTGGTGATTAGTCCAACCAAAGTCTCTTTACCCTATGATACTTTACTCAAGAGAGAATCCAGTTCATAATAATTCTAAAACATAATATACACAAACTATGATCAAAAACTAAATCCAATCTAAGAACCCAAATAATAAACTAATGTCAAAGTAAACGGAAACTAAACCATATGTTGATTCTCCTATCATGAAATACATGTCTTAAAATTTTCATAAGAATTAGTTTAATATTTTAAACTAAATCGTACACACGTTCATAATATAAATTTTTTTAACTATGAATAAAGTAGGGAATAAAATTTTAAGTATATAAACATTTCAAATATTTAAACACAAGAAAACCATTTATGAGTTATTAATAAATTAAAAGTTAATTATAAACATTTTATAAATAATATTTAATCATTGTGGACATTCCATAATAATGAATATAATCACTTTACATTAAAATCATAATATTAAATCTTATAATTATGCATTATATGGAAATTCATTTTAAATATATGATAATTTATGAATTATGACAAATTTTATAATTCATTTTATATTATTTAATTGTTTTATATAATTTGAATATCACATATTTAAACCTTACATCAAATCAATTAACAAAACATTTTTTATGTGATTATATAATATCCCAAATAAGGCCCTTTTAATTTAAAAGATTCAAAATAATTAATTATGAAAAATTCACAATTTTAAATACAAACTACTCCATATTTTATCCTTATTTATATAATTTATAATCACTTTATAAAATATTCTTATGATTTCTAAATAAACATTTTATTTCTATATCACAAGGCAAGACATATAATTTGGATAAAGTTATTTAAAATATTAACATTTAATATTTGGAATATTTTATAAATAAATGTTTCATAAACATTTATATAATTAATTAAAAACTATTTATAATTAATTAATTCATAAACTCTTTATAAATTAAAATACTCTCAAAATACATTTTACTATAATTTATAAACATTTTTTAAACCATATAAATTTCAAGAAGATATTTTAAATATTAAATCCTTAATATTAATATAATATTTATAATTATTGTTTCAAAAACATTTAATAAATTAACCATATAGTTAATTAATTTATAAAACACTATTATAAATTTTATAAACATTCAAAAATATCTTTTTCTATTATTAATAAACTCTTTATAAATAATCTAATTCAATTCATTATTGAATTTATTACTAAATAAACACATTATTTATTTATCAAAAACATAAAAAAAAATGTGAACTTTTCTTATTTAATTTAGACATTAAAAATACTATTTTATAAATCCTAACACCTATCATTATAAACAATTTATAAACTATAAGTAAATATAAAATTCATAATTTTTAAACATTCTATTACCCTTACACAGTGACCCATCATGCGTAAAGGTTGTATAGAACTACCCTTATGTAGAGGCTTCTATGTAAGGGTAACCTATAATTACCCTTACATAGAACACTCTACATAAGGGTAGTTGGTGATGGCCCTTATATAGAATCCTCTTGCATAAGGGTAACCTTGGATGACCCTTACATAGAACCATTCTCTATAAGGGTAAGTTGTAATTACCTTTACACAATACCATATATGTAAGGGTAGTTTTTTATGACTCTTATATAGGACCCTTTTATGTAAGGGTAAATTTTTTTACCCATTGTGTTCATGTAGAGAAAAATGATGTTATATTCATGTAATATTTCAAAAATATAAAAAAACATGGATATCACTAATACCAATAATGGGTTTCACAGGGGTTGATTAACACTTAATCATAATAGTAAAAGTGATTAGAAACCCTTCCCAATATCACCCATGAAAATATAAATAAAATCTTCATAAATTCTTGAAAATAAGAATGTTGTAAACTATAGTTTACCTTATACCATAGAGGATGATCCAATTTCTTTGAATGTATTTATGATGATAACTTGGGTGGTAGATGTAATCCTCCCACCTATATAGGAATCCATGAGCCAACCATATCATTTTAATACTAGAAATTAGAATACCTCTTCCACTAAGACATGATAGAATCTATTGTCACAAAATATGAAGATGATGAGGTCTATGGGATCAGCGAGTATCGACTAGATAAATCATCCCACTATAGTCATCATATGGTAGCATTTTTTATATAGATCATAAGAACTCTCTGATGTAGTAAGTGAATTCATGATATTTTGTTAATATTCAATTAATTTTATTCCCTCATATTTCTTTATTTATTAAGTTAAAATGAGTTTTGAAATTAAATTTCAATTCATTTGATTATGTGGATATTGTTTAAAATGTCCAAACTTGAGATTTAATTTACTTATTTTATTTTTATATTAATATTAATGGATTACTACTGATTGATCTTTGTCTTGCTGATGTGAAGGATCTAAGCATGGAGTGTGACATTAGATGCCATGATTTTTAAGAAAATTATTAAAGAAATCGGTGATGCTTGAATTATTATTATGGATTTATTTTATGAGAAATTTTAAAGAAATGGGAAAGAAATTAGAATCATAATCATGAATTCGGGCTATTTAAGCATCATCCAGCTCTCTGCGGAACCATAATTACAACATTACATAAGCATCATCTATCTACCTGAAGAATCATACTTAATGTGTAAGAATGGATTCAAGGCCTATATAATCATGAATTTAGTCTTGTAAACATGAATATCCTACCTTCATAAACATCATTTTTTATTATATAAGAATGAGTCACATATGTGTAAACATAAAACCTAGTTGATTAAACATTATTCCTTTATAAAATTAAATATAATGATGGGTTTCAAAGATAAGTTCATAAGGATCATCATTTCTTTAAGAAAAGGCTTCAGGCTACCACATCAGCATTCATGAAACCAATTATAGGTGACTAGGTGTATTACAATATGCATGATATTCCAATCAAGAATAAAGAGATGAAGTTTTGAATTTGTAGGGATGATAATATTTTTAATGGGAAATAAATTTGAGGAAGGAATAAACTTTCTAATAATTCAAAAAATAAGGATCTCATAGAGGTTTTACTAGTTTAAAGAGAACGAAACTGGAGCTCTTAAAAAGGGGATGAGTCTGAAAGTGGGATCTAGATAGACAGTTTGATGGATATTTTTTTATTTCCACTATTTATAGTTTGAGTTTTTATTTAATTCTGAATGAATTATTATTTCCCTTTCTTCTATATTACCCTTCTAATGGAGGGGTACACCTTTGAGTGGTTGGGTAAGGTAAGGCACTCATTTTTTAATGCTTAAGACTTATAAATTCAATGAATAAAAGTTCTCTATTTTGTTAAATTGGTTTTAGTATCCAGAAATAGTTTTTAGTATCATATGTGATTGTGTTTGATTTAAATATGTTTATCATTTATTTCCTTATTTTATTATCCATAATCTCCCTCCACTTATTTTTAGTCTATATACAATAGAATATGAAAAAATTGAGTGTTGAAGAGATTGATGATTGTTGGATCATGTGGAAGAAGAAATGGAAACTCTTGGTTTTTTTAGAATCACTTGACCTGATAGGGTATTTCATGAGATATCTAGGACTTATTTATTATTTTACTTTCACGCATAAAAAGGAGTCTAGAACTAATTAGTGATATCTATTAAGTTTAACCTCACCAAAAATATTCAGTTAAAGGTGAGAGGTGAAACTATTGTGAAACCACCCACTTATCGGTTAATAAAAAAAGGCTCCATTAATTTAAATATTAGGATAACATTAAAATTTGATATCCAAACATAACCCAATCACTCTTTTATCATTATATTTTCAATCTCTTATTACACTACATTACTTGATTTTCAAACCAAACAATTTCAAAACACCACTTTTTTCTCTATCTCAAGTGACAACTAATTTTTGACCACTCCTATTTGGAAAAAACCCTAGGGTTACCAATAATACTTTATTTAACCTAGGAAATAATTTCTTCTTCACACCCCATGAAAAAGTGATTTTGAAACTTGGTGTTTTTTTTTGGAAAGTTAGTTCCAAACATATAACTCTTATTTTGTATAACTAAGACTTTTAACAATAATCTTTACCCTTTTGATCCAAAAATTGAAATAACATCGATAACTGGACTTAATAAATTATACTTACAATCTAAATTTGAGTAATTTTCCTTTATAGACACAATTGGAACTTATAGTTTTCATCTTGATCATGTCTTCAGGGAATCTAACCCAGATCATACCTTAAGGGACCTATTTTCACTATAATTCATCAACCAAAATAATCAAATTATTATGCATGTGTTATAAAATTATTTTAAATTGAGAATTTTATTAATCCAGTTGTTTCCAAAATTTCATGTCTTGGTAGGAAAAGATATAAATAAATACATAAAATAGTTCACACTTGTATACTTCATACTAAATCCATGATAAGTGATTGAGGAAAAAGTTAAGTGGATGGATTTCCCATTTTCACTTGAAGGGGGAGCTAAGGAGTGGTTGTACAGCCTACAACCAGGAGAATCACATAACTAGTAGGACCTACAAAGATGTTTCCTTTAGATATTCTTCCTAACCTCTGGAATAGCAGCCATCAAGAAAGCATTGGGAGAGACTCTTTATGATTATTTGTAGTAGTTTGAGAAAATTTATGTTATCTTCTCACATAAATCCATATATAATCATGAATTTATTATATTATTTTATCAGGGATTACTTGAAAATGATATAAATATTTTGGATGAATCATCAGGAGGATATGTGATAGAAAAATCACCAGTTAAATTAAAATGACTCTTCGAAAAGATTACATGGAACTCATAAAATTTTTACATAAGTGGTATAAGAATAAGAAGAATTCATGAGGTAATATATTTTGATTAATCACAATTATTAGAATCTAAAATTGAAGAGCTAAGTAATCTTTTCATTAAAATTACCTTGAAGAAAACTAATGTATAGAAAGCACCAGTCAAGGTATTCAGTGTGTTTTCATCCCCCAATAATATTACTGATCAGTTTACTGAAGTGAAGATAAATTATAATTGTTTAGTAGCCTACCAGAAATGAAAATATCAACAAAAAATTATAGGATAGAGAGACAATTACCAAGACTAATTTATATTTGTGAACTAAAAAAATTAGTCCCGACCACCTTACCTAGATCAATACTAATAACTAACCTCATTTTATTATTAAAACCCACCATCGTTCCAATAACAATGCAAGAAACCTTACACCTAACCAGCTTACCAACAAAACCCTCCATTCGAGTATAAAATACTGTTTTAAAAACACTCTACCAGTTCAAAACCACCTGTGTAGTAGAAACAAGGTCCTGAAGTGGAGGATGTGAGAAATTATGTGAAGGAGCTAAAGAATCAACTCAACATTATTATAGATATCCTATCCAAATATACAGAAAAGATACCAACCCAAAAAATACAAAATCCAAAATGTAATGTGAGTATAATGACTAAAATAATTTGAAAAGAAATTCCACCACTAACCCCACTAGAACCTAAGAAAGTTCAACTAAACTGTGAAGAGAAGGAATTTGAGAATTTTGGGAAGATTTATTAAAGACAGCCCTAAGACAAGATAATAAAGAAGAAAATTAGAGTCTTGGTTCAAGAAGAAATAAATAGTATACTACATTTTAAATTAATTAAATGGATAAAAGAGAACTTACACTTTTATTCCCATAAAGAATGATCAAATCCAAGAAAATCCAATAGGTAAAACTTCAAAGAGAAATTATATAAATATTCTAGAAAGTTGAGATTTATATTCCCATTTTGGAATCTCTCAAGAAAATCAAAAATTATATTAAGTTCCTCGGGGATATTTTCACTAAAAAATGTGGCTTCAATGGTATGGGAGGTTTAATCTTGCATGAATTTTATATTCCTTGATCACACTACAACTACCCACAAAATGTTGAAATATATGGACATTTTTTATCCCTTGTACCATTAGTTACATGAATTTTTATGATATTTTATGTGATTTATATGCATCCATTAATTTTATGACTCACTCTGTTTTTACTTTTTAATATATGAGATAATTGGATCCCACTATAGTGGTGGAATATCTTACAAACCAATCCACTGCTTTTACAGTAGGAGTTTTGGATGATGTGTTAGTTAGAGTTAAAAATCCTATCTTCCCATTATACTTTTATGTACTAGACATGGATGAAGATATAAAATTATCCCAATCACCCATTATTTCATATATATTCCCTTCTTAAACATATTCAATACAATCACCAATGTTCATGAAGGAATCCTCACCATGGATCTTGGAGATAGTACTATCCACTTCAACATTTTTGACTCCATGACGCATCATTGAGAGGATCATTCCCTTATTACAATTTCCCACATTTAATAGTATGAAACTAGTGAATATCCAAGTATGTTTCAGGAAATATTATATAAAGGCTTGGACCTCTCTGGTCCATTACTTTGTGAAAATCCAGGGTTTATAGTTTTCTGGGAGGTCATGGTGGCTCATTTCAACAATTTTCTAGTTTTTCAATTTTACAATGGTGGGACAGGACCGATGAGTTAGGATTGGTTCAACGATGAATCATCTGATGGAGAGTCACTGATGGTAGGTCGTGACAGTGGCTCCCACCGGTGAGTCACAATAGTGACTCACACTAGTAGGTTGTCGGCGGTGAATCGTGACAGTGAGTCACGATGGTGGCATGCATCGATGGCTCACGACGGTGATTCATCCAATAGTGAGTTGCTGATGATAGGTCACGATAGTGGATTGCACCATTTAGTTACACTAATGAGTCACGGTGGTGAATTTCACTGGTATATTTCCACCGGTAGCTCGCACCAGTGAATCATCCAATAGTGACTCATCCACCAGTAACTCTTTTTCAATAGTTTTTCAAAATTCCATAATTCTCTAGTCTTTCTATTTTCTCTCCTATTATTTTTTATTTTACATAAAATGCATTTAATACCATATTTAATGGTTTTGGATCTATTTTGAATCATATCTATCTTCTAAAAACCTAAATATTCCTTTGAATTCCAAATCGCATGGTCTTGGTCAAGACCCACCTTTAATTGATTTTAAAAACTATTTATTCTGTTGATTTAGGATTTGGTCTTTCTAAAGTTGAGGCCCTTTATTTCTTATATTCTTCTCTTTACCCTTGATACTGTATTTCCCCCAGAAACCTTTCTTCCCCAAGTATCCATGTGTTGTGCTGCAACTTTTTGGATCGCATATTTCTCTGAAGGATCTTCCTGCTGCATGTGTTCCCCCTTTTTTGGTGCAACTAGGAAGTGTTGATCATATGTTATTTGGGGTAGGGATCCCTTCATCTCTCTTTTATTTGTGTATCATGAGGTTTGGGTGTATGAATGTATCCCTTGTGAATATAGTATAATTCTAAATAAATAAAGATAAGTGAATTTATTTAAGATCAACATGTGGGGATGGGAAAAAGTGACTTGTGTTCTTCTTTTTTATCTTTTGATGTTGTGATTATATGGGCTATATGCCTACAGAAAATCATGGTTGTTGGGGGTCTTTTATTTTTCATGAGATAGTTACTAAATATATGGTGTTTTTTTCATTTAACACCTTTATATGAAAAAAATTAACTACATAAATCTATCTAATAAATGGATTCCCTTGGATCATACTATTTTTTTGTGGTAACCCCTAAAATAACAAAGTGAAATTAAAGAATGGATGATTTTTTATATATGAATATGTTGTTTTATGGGTTTCTATGTTGATATGGTTGTGATAATTGTTGTGTTTTATGGGGTGGTTTAGGTGGTGTAATGGAATCTTAGGTTGAGAGATTGTTTGATTGTAGAATGTATGGGAAGTGTTATACCATAGGGATATGATTGGGTTGTGTGGTTATGTGTTGATGGGTGTGGTGTGGTTATGCAGTGGGGATTCCCGAAATGATTTTGATGTGATGTGTTTCTAATTGCAGTTGTAAGTTGGGGGTCTGTTCTGATGTGAGGATGGATTGGGTGGCATGACTTTAAAGAATCATGATGGAAGTGGTTGGTATGGGTAATTCATCTGGAGTTTCTCTATGAGTATCATGTTTAAAGATTCATCCCATGTCTTGGGATCGATGTAAGTTATGTTATGAATGTGTGATAAATGGAGAGTAAATATGAAGTGGGTTAATTTACCATGGTTCTCAATTTTTAGTTTCTCATATAGTAATGAAATAAATGAATTGTTTAATAAATAATGAGAAATTTTTAAATGAATTGGTTAGGGGTATGATTTTAGTTGGGCCTTGTTACGTGGTTGTGCATTTAGAGGTAGCAACAAAGGTGGTGTTGAGAGTTAGTTGTTGGTTAAAAACACAAAGGTTGGGATTGAGTATTTGGTATCATATATATATATATATACACATGTATTTTCCTTTGTAATTTCTAGATGCACCCCACCCAAGTTGAACACTATGTGAAGAACACCCCTATCATCATGGGGGAGGGTGTCTTTCCCAAACATATTGGTATGAGGATGGATGGTCGGCCACCCTCTCTTCCCTTCTCCCTCTTCCAGGTGGTGATATCCCAAGATTCTTCATGTAGGTTTTGGTTTGTGAGGAACAGGTGTATATGGGAGAATTTTTATTCCTAGGTGTCTTCGGGATGATATGTGTTGTGCTTTCACAGGTGTCTTCAGGATGAGGTGGGGTTTGTGGCCTAGGTGTTTTCATTCGGGATGTGATGTGGTATGTGGACCAGGTATTTGGAGGTGGTATGTGATGTGGTATGTGGCCTAGGTGTCTGTGGGTAGGATGTGATGAGCTTCATTTTCCCAAGTAAAGGGACTAGCTGTGAGATCCAGGTGTGTGTGGGTGGGTTGTGGTGTGGTATGTTCAGAAGTGGTGGGAGCACCAGGACATTTTCCATTAGGGTGTGAGAGCAGATAATCAGTGGTAAAGTGGTGCGTGGTACCCTACTATCATTGTGCATTATACTATATTACTTGACTTGCGTTATTTGGTGAGTGTGATTTGGTGTGGTTGGGGTGGATAGTGTACCTTGTTAGGTGATGTTGGGTTCTATTGTTTCCTCACAAGGTAATTAGTATTCTTCTTCCACTTTTTCATGAGAGACTTTGGTTTTTTCTACTGAGTATACCTATATTCTCACCCTACGTATAAAAAACTGCTTTTAGGTTTCTAGGAGTACTACGTGGACTGTGTTGGGCATTACTAGCTCGGACTTGGGGATAGTTGTTGTGACGTTGTTGTTTCCTCTGGAATTGGGGATGACCTCGTTGATTGAAGGTTCAAACATTCCAATCGGTTTCTAATGGGTTTGTTCGTAGAACCGGAAACATCCAATGATTCCATATCCATTTGGACCCACTTTCCAAAGGTATGTGCTCATTATTTGTTGACTGATGAGGCTTAGAAATTTGCATTGGTCGAGAGGATGGGAGGTCAAACTCATCACACCTTTTTGAGGGGAATTATTTTCTACTCTGGGACTCTCTTTATAGATTTAAGTTATGTTCATGAATCCTTATTACATTACCATGTATAAAATGGGCTTTACTTTAGATCTGACAATCAATGATTATTATATGTAGGAAATATAGAGAATCTTTTATATGTATTCTAGGTTCTTCATCGATAGAGAATCATCTATATTTGTTAGAGATTCTTGGTTAATGGTATCATTCGACACATTATATAGAAGTCTCTTGGTCATTATGATGACCATGCTGGTTTTAAATCCACTCAGTGGGGCACTTGAATTTTATTGTCATTCAGAAGGACATGGGTTATTTTAGAGTTGGGATCAAACCCGCAGATGGGATACCTACGTATCCTTTGTTTTTAAAAAGGAATCAGAACTCACGTAGTTCGAGTAAGGGAGTATGATGTTTATGATTGATGGCTCAAAGAAAGATGTCATAATTACTTTTACACTCTAAGATCACGTGAGTCATGCTCGGTGTGAGAAACAAGAGGTATTGGTAAAACTAGAAAAATTTTCCATGAAAGATGCAACCATAAGAAATAATGTGGGGCTTATGTATGTATGACTGCCTAGATAAATGAAAATTAGGATTTACTTCAGGGAATAAATCCAAGAACACGGTCCATAAAGGTATATATACTTTATGGAGATCTGAATACTCTAACTTGGGGCTTACTCCTGAAAAGAGGACCAAATTATAAGGGGACTTGTGATTGGGTTTTACTCCTGAGAAGGAAGCCCAGATCAAAAGTAAATTAGGAATGGTTAAGAGAAATTAAGACTGGGGATTACTCCTAAGAAGGAGGCCCAGGTTAAGGGACATCGAGAAATTAAGGGACTTGAGGCTTTATTCCTAAGGAGGATGCCCATATTTGAGACTGGGGGCTTACTCCTGAAAAGGAAGCCCAGGTTAAGAGAAGTATGGTTGGGGCTTACTCCTGAGGAGGATGCCCATATTTGGGAACTTGGAGATTGGGGCTTACTCCTAAGGAGGATTCCCATATTAGGTGATTTGGGGCTTACTCTTGAAAATGAGGCCCAAATTAATGAGGACTTGGGGCTTATTCCTAAGTAGGATTCCCAATGGTTGATTTGAAACTGGGGCTTATTCCCGAAAAGGAAGCCCGGGTTAAAGGAATTATGGTTGGGGCTTACTCCTGAGGAGGATTCCCAAATTAGAGAACTTGGGGATTACTCCTGAAAAGGAGGCCTAATTAAGAAAACTTGATCTGGGTATTACTCCTAAAAAGGAGGCCTAGGTTGAGGGGAATTATGACTGGGGCTTACTCCTGAAAAGGAGGCCCATAGTTTAAGGATTCTAACATCTTAAAGGATGAGTTTGAATGAATGAAATCTTTTACATTAGTGACATAAAGATATGTGAATCACTAAGTTTTTAAGAGATGTTCCACAGAATTCCTTTTAGATAAGGAAGTCAATCAAGAAAATATTCCATAAATGGCTTTGAAGAGTGTCTTGAAGACTGAATCTTGAATTGGAGATGTGGAATGGCATAATAGGGGTTAAATGGGTAGGAAGGGCACCCAAAAATAGAATGGCGTACAAGTCCTGGGGAGTCGCGCAAGTACTGCGTGGGTGCGCAAGTCCTGGTCACGCAGGTATACCTGCGTGGCACATGGGTATTTGCGCGATTGTAAACCAGCATGGTAATACTTGGTCGATCCTTGACCAATGCCTTTAGAATTATCCCGAGGTATTTCTAGAAGAGTGGTGCGCAAGTTTCAATGAGTAGGTAAGGAGGCGCGCAAGTGTGTTCATTTCCCTTAAGGGCAGAACACTTAGTCGCGCAAGTGTTAGTTAATTCTAACACTTAGAACTTATTCCTCTTGTCTAGAAATTCCATTCTAGGTAAAGAATTACCTTAGAAGTGTTCAGAAGACTGGAAGAAGATACTTAGGCGTTCAGAGCTCTGTATCTGAATTCTGGAAAAATTCCTCCTCAAATGGGGGGCCCACCGGGTCTATTTATAGGCTGCTGAAGACCCTGGGCGACAATCACTTAGGGCGCGCAAGTCACTTGCGCGACCATTAGGCGGCGCACAAGTATACTTGCGCGACCATGGTAGAACTTGCGCGACCCTTGTGAAATGTTCTCCTTCTTCCTCCCTTTGTCAATTTTTGATATTTGTTCAAAGGATGAATCACTTTGGTTTAAGATTTTCCCCTTTTCCAGTCTTTTAGACTCTGTGATGAAAGGAGCATCAACAAAATCCCCCCCTCAGAGTTGGATCCAAAAGGAATGAGGATTTGACTCTGAGGAAACCGAGAACCAAAAGAAAATTGAGGCACGCAAGGTATGGCGCGCAGGTGGGCCTTTGGTCGCGCAGGGTACAGCGCGTAGGGTTATAGTCGCGTCTATAAATAGGGGGATCCATTCCACGCAAAGCACTTGGCTCTCACGAATTTCTTGCTCTCGACGCACAACTTGGCTCTCGGCTTTCACTCGTCCGTGCTTCTCGTCCGCGCTTCTTCTTTCTTGTGTCGCGCTTCTGTTAAGGTATTTGGACTTGTGCGGTGATACTTGTGCGCCCAATACTTGCGTGACCGAAGGGGACTTGCGCGCCAACTATGGGACTTGCACGCCTTAATGCCTTAGCAAATTTTTTCAAATTCCTTCACAAATTTTATGAAAAATTAACTTACTTTAGAATTAATTATCCATATTTTGTGTAGATTAAATGTCTCCCAAGAGAATTGGAATAGCTGATGAGATAGCTAGCAAGAGAATTGATTATATGATGGGAATCTGTTGTACCTCTCGAACCCCTCAAGGTTTTATTTTCATGATCACAATCACCCTCATATTTATCTAATCCTCTTTCAAGTGTTTTTGGATTGATAGGAATCAAATCAGGTGGCCAAGGAATTGGGACAAGCAAGCTTAAGTGGCAAAGGAACACAAGTGGACTGAAAATCAGTCCACCGGCCAACCGGTGGCTTCACCACCGGTCGGCCGGTGGACCCTGGGAAGGATGCTGAGCCACTGCCATCTCACCGGCCAACCGGTGGCCAAGCACCGGCCAGCCGGTGTCACTCAGATTGAACAGGGTTTGCTACTGCCTCACCACCGGCCAGCCGGTGGCTCTGGCACCGGTCAGCCGGTGGTGCCTGGAAAAGAAGACTCAGCCACTGTCAAGGCACCGGCCAGCCGGTGGCCCTGCACCGGCCAGCCGGTAGCACTGGTCAAACTAGCCGTTGGCTTTGACCAGTCAACTCCAAAAGCCTCCCAACGGCTCCGAGGCCTTTTCCAACGGCTCCAAAGCCCTCCAACGGATACTTGAAGGTTCCTAGCCTATAAATAAAGGCCTAGGAAGCCCCGGAACATCATCCAAGCCACCGGACACATTTTTACATCTTTGGCGAAGCTCCGACGGATTGTTTCAAGGGAACCCAAAGTGCTCCAACAACTTCCACATCCAAGAGCACCTCCATAGAAGCTTGGAAGCGGCCCTCAAACATCATCAATCAATCAAAGGCGCCCAAGGCTTCTCCATTACGGGTTTTATTGTTTTATTTATTTTGAGCTTTAAAATTGGGTTTGTGCCTACAAACCCCAACCCTTTTCTCATCCCCTCTTTCTTTGGGTTCTCACACCACCACTAAGGTGTGAAGAGGTTTTCTCAAGCTTTTCCTTTAAAAGGCTTGTGTCTCGGTGAGCTAGTCTTCACCCGTAAAAAGACTAGTGGGTTCTTGCTAAACCATTAAAAGCAAGTGGGTTCTTGCTAAACCACAAAAGCAAGCTGTAATAGGTCCTAGTGCTACCTCAAAGCCTAGTGGGTTTCTTGCTAAAACCATTGAAAAGCAAGCGGTAGGAATCTCTCAACGGTTGAGTTGGGAGCGGAGACGTAGGCCGGGTTTTGGCCGAACTCCGTTATCAATTTGCGTGTCTTGCCTCTTTATTTCCGCTGCATTTATACTTTGATTTTTAAATTGTTAATCAATTTTTTAAAAGGCAATTCACCCCCCTCTTGCCATCTTTTTCCTCGTTGTTCTTTCCGCCCAACAATTGGTATCAGAGGGAGTATTTGAATAATTCCCTAACCCGGTTTCAAATTAAAGATCCTATTTTTTTTTGATGGCTTCTACCGCTTCAACCTCTTACGCCCCCGAAGGTTTTTCTTTGGATCGTGCTCCATTCTTTGATGGAGCCGATTATTCTTTTTGGAAAACCCGCATGACCACATTTCTTAAAAGCATTGGTTATCCTATTTTTAAAATTGTCATGCATGGTTTCACCCTTTCTTCTCCCGATGAATCTCAATGGACCCCCGCTGACATTGCAAATTTCGAGCTTGATGGCAAAGCCATGAATGCTCTACATTGTGGTCTTGATAGAAATGTTTTTGATCATATTTCTTCTTGCACATCTTCTCATGATATTTGGAAGCTTTTAGAACTTACCCATGAAGGTACTAGCAAGGCTCCAAAGCAAGAACCCGCTCACAAGCAAGAACCCGATGCAAAATCCGTGCCCAATTGCCCACTTCACAAGAAAAGGGCCAAGAAGAAGAAGAAGAAGGCTTTAAAGAAAACATGGAGTGATAGCTCCACCTCTTCATTCTCCTCCTTCTCCTCGAGCGACCAAGGTAAAAAATGCCTAATGGCAAAACATGAGGTATCATCATCCTCTTCCTCTTCTTCATCCTCTAGTTCTTCAAATTCTTTTAATCATTTATCATACGAAGAACTCCAACATGTGCGAGACCAATTAGAAAATGGTTTTCACGAACTCTCGTCAAAATTTGTTGCTTTAAAAAGGTCTTTCAAAAAACTCTCCTCCGAAAAAGAACAACTTCTCAAAGAGAAGGAGGAACTCTCCCTAAAAATCCAAAATTTCCCAAATGTTGATTCTTTGGAATCAACCATCAAGGACCTTAGAGAATCTCTTGCTAAATTCACCAAAGGGGAACAAAATTTAAACAATTTTCTTGGTTCCCAACGTATATCCAGAACCACCCAAGGGCTAGGATATACCAATATAGCTTCCTCCTCCCATTCACCCACTGTTTTTGTAAGGGGGAGCTCTAGTTATAAATTTTGTAATTATTGTAAGAAAACCGGGCACCTCATTTATGAATGTAATTGTAAAAATGCCCGTTATGGCCAACCCAAGTCTTTTTACTTTTCGCACGAATTTTATAGGAGAAAACCCGCTATGAGACAAGTTTGGATTGAGAAATCCCTTCTTGCGAGTCTCTCCGGGCCTAAAATCATCTCTTTTCAAAATCCCTCTCCCTGGTAATTTGTTGTTTTTATTTAGGGGGAGTTAGGATCGTTTAAGCCCTTTTCAATTTCAAAATTTTTTCAAACTTTCAATTTCAACTCTTGGTTTCAAATTTCAAAATTCAATTGGTTTTTGATTCAAATCTTTCAATTCAAATTACTTTTCAAATTTCAATCTTGTTTTTCAAATCTCAATATTGATTTTCAAATCCCATCTCTTGTTTTTCAAAATTTCCCTCAATCAAGTTTTATGCCCCATTCTATTTTGATAATCACAAAGGGGGAGAAATTTTTTTTGATTGATTGGGGGAGAATCATTTTCATCATGCTTAGTATTTCCTTTCAATTTCAGCATTTTACATTAATTGTTTTGGTGATTGTGATCATCAAAATAGGGGGAGATTGTTGTACCTCTCGAACCCCTCAAGGTTTTATTTTCATGATCACAATCACCCTCATATTTATCTAATCCTCTTTCAAGTGTTTTTGGATTGATAGGAATCAAATCAGGTGGCCAAGGAATTGGGCCAAGCAAGCTTAAGTGGCAAAGGAACACAAGTGGACTGAAAATCAGTCCACCGGCCAACCGGTGGCTTCACCACCGGTCGGCCGGTGGACCCTGGGAAGGATGCTGAGCCACTGCCATCTCACCGGCCAACCGGTGGCCAAGCACCGGCCAGCCGGTGTCACTCAGATTGAACAGGGTTTGCTACTGCCTCACCACCGGCCAGCCGGTGGCTCTGGCACCGGTCAGCCGGTGGTGCCTGGAAAAGAAGACTCAGCCACTGTCAAGGCACCGGCCAGCCGGTGGCCCTGCACCGGCCAGCCGGTAGCACTGGTCAAACTAGCCGTTGGCTTTGACCAGTCAACTCCAAAAGCCTCCCAACGGCTCCGAGGCCTTTTCCAACGGCTCCAAAGCCCTCCAACGGATACTTGAAGGTTCCTAGCCTATAAATAAAGGCCTAGGAAGCCCCGGAACATCATCCAAGCCACCGGACACATTTTTACATCTTTGGCGAAGCTCCGACGGATTGTTTCAAGGGAACCCAAAGTGCTCCAACAACTTCCACATCCAAGAGCACCTCCATAGAAGCTTGGAAGCGGCCCTCAAACATCATCAATCAATCAAAGGCGCCCAAGGCTTCTCCATTACGGGTTTTATTGTTTTATTTATTTTGAGCTTTAAAATTGGGTTTGTGCCTACAAACCCCAACCCTTTTCTCATCCCCTCTTTCTTTGGGTTCTCACACCACCACTAAGGTGTGAAGAGGTTTTCTCAAGCTTTTCCTTTAAAAGGCTTGTGTCTCGGTGAGCTAGTCTTCACCCGTAAAAAGACTAGTGGGTTCTTGCTAAACCATTAAAAGCAAGTGGGTTCTTGCTAAACCACAAAAGCAAGCTGTAATAGGTCCTAGTGCTACCTCAAAGCCTAGTGGGTTTCTTGCTAAAACCATTGAAAAGCAAGCGGTAGGAATCTCTCAACGGTTGAGTTGGGAGCGGAGACGTAGGCCGGGTTTTGGCCGAACTCCGTTATCAATTTGCGTGTCTTGCCTCTTTATTTCCGCTGCATTTATACTTTGATTTTTAAATTGTTAATCAATTTTTTAAAAGGCAATTCACCCCCCTCTTGCCATCTTTTTCCTCGTTGTTCTTTCCGCCCAACAGAATCATCGGCCACGATTACTATACTGTCTGCGACAGCACTCTCCCAGATCTAGCTATGTATCTGAAGAAATATCACTTTGATTTCCCACACAGTATCTATCTGCCTCTGTATAGCCATGGTCATCTACAAGATGTCGATATTCCCGAGGCAAAGAACTATCTTCCGCCTTTCTGGTTTCAGTCATACACCAACTTTTCTTCAGCAAATGTATCAATCGCATGAACATTTTCTAATGCTGGAACAGTAAAGAAAGCCTATATAATGCATCAGAGCTCATGTGCACCAGATCTAAAACCTAACAAACCTAATCTGCAACCACATTTTTATCCCTCAATTTTCCGAAATTCTCAGATGGATCAATCCAAAGGCTGAAAGGAGAAATGGGAATTCTGTTCTAGAGGAGGGTTGAAGCCAACTTGGATGTGGGCTTATTGGGTGCGACAAACTTGTGAATATTTTGTCAAGGATCTGAAGGGAGCTGCAATTTATGAAGCCGTCTGGGCTGGGCAGACGTATGTTTATAGGAATGATAATTTTGCACTGGAGTTGCTTAGCCGCTGGAGCCCAGAAACTAATTCTTTCCATCTGACCCATGGAGAAGTAGGCATTAGTTTGTGGGATGTCTACAAGATCTCAGGGGTTCCAATTTTGGGCGATATGTATGACGAATTCATCCCTCCAAAGGCAACCTTTAATGATCCAAAGAAGACTCTGAATTTGGTTCGAGAGTTATTGAAGATTTACCATAAGCTCAAAATCTCAAAGACTTCAAAGACTCATTCTAGAAGGGATATTCATCCAGAGGAATGGATGGATGTGTTTCTCAAGAAGAAGAGGGAAAAGGGGAGCACCTGTACTCATCCTACTAGTTTCCCTAGAGCGGATAGGAGAGGTTCTCTTGGCACATTTTGGCCAACTCTGGAAGAAGGAGAGTTTGAGAAATGGGGGTATGAATTGAATCATAAAATCCCATAGAAGACCCGTCTGGAAGGATTTTTAGCCTTATTGATCAGTGTCTATCTCTTGCCAGTTAGAGATTCGAAGGGAGGCATCAGGCCAGGGACCTTCGTTATCGCATCCAAGTTGGCTGAGATGAAGATGGTGGGGTTGGATACCCCAGTTTTGGCAAAGATTCACAGAAGCTTACTCCATGTCTATATGGGTAAGTCTCCCTTGAGATTAGTGGGACCATTCCAAGTTTTATGGGGATGGATCATCACTCACTTCCGGACATACGCTGTACAGAACGAAATATAGATTCCTGGAAGTTCTTTCAGGCCTTCTCTGGAGTTTGTCCTTTTTCCCTCAATGCCTATGATATTAGGCCAAGGCTGGGTATGCATAAGAAATTCCACTTCTTTCCCTATGGAAATCCTTCGACAGGGCGATTTTTTGACGATGGATCAGCCAGCTTGGAACAGAGGTCTTACATGATGGCCTGTAGAGATGGTGTAATGGCTACCAGAATTTATGGGGAAATTATATGTGAGGCCTATGCTACATATCGATTTTCACGCCAATTCAAGTGTCTGCAGACAACTGTTGTATCTCCTCCATTGCACGTCAGATCAGAGCAGCATCCAATGGTTGCCCGACAACTATGGTTGATAACGGCTATGGAAAGGAATGGGGCAGTCTTTGACTTACCAGATGTTGAAGCGGTAAGAAATTTGGCCATATGGTATGCTGAAAAATGGATAGAGTCATATCCTGAGGTAATATTGAATAAACCTATTTATCGGAGGGGGAAGAAGAAGAGAACCATTGATAAAGAAACAATTCATGTGGCAGGTGATTCTTCCACTCCTGAAGCCGGTTTACAGAGTTCTTCAACCGAGGCTAATTCATCAGATTCTTAGGAGATACAACATGTGTCAAAATGGCCACATGCCGTATATAATCCTCCTATCAGAATCAAGAGAGACACTCCATCAACTTCTGGTGAGTTACTTTATTGAGGCAATTTAATTTCTAGTAACTTTATAGAGTAACAAGTTTTCATTCTCTTTTTATAGTTTCAGGAGCTAGAAAGAAATTAAAATCCAAGATTGTAGGACCCTCTTCACAGCCTTCTAGTACACCTGCATATCTATGACCAGAGGCCATCTAGACATGGCGGGATGTGTACTGTGATACTAAAACTATCTGGCTGGAGCTATGTGAAGGGATACATCTTCCTGGAATAGGGACTCTTTAAGCTCCTGTAAATATTCATTTCAAGGATAATCCTGATGATGTAAGAGCCTATGTCAAAGAGTTTAGGAACTATATATATGCCACTGATGATTCTATCCCTATCACCAAGCTGGTGAAGGAAATGATGGATCATAGTGCCACTGATGAGGAGTGGTATGAGTACGTGGCTCCTAAAGATGTAATTTTTCTTTCCTTATTTTCCTTGAAACTTGATTTCATTCAAATATTTGTTACTTAAGGAAGTTATTTTCTTCATCTTGAAGCTTGAAAATAAAGGAGATACTGAGGTTCCTTCACTACAATATAGCCCTGGTGGTACTACCTTTGGGGCTGCTGATGAATCTCCTCACGAACCAGGAAAGATATCTCCAGGCCAGTAGGCCATGGATGAGGAGCTGGAAATGGATTTCCATTCACCAATTCAAGTGCCAATAAGGTAGACTGCCGATACTCCCAAAAAAACAAAGAAGAAAAGGCAACGAAGTAGGAAGTCCACAGATAAACGCTTCATTAGCAGTGATAAGTCCTTCGGGTAATCATGAGTCTATACCCATGAAAAGGTTGCTCATATTTCTGGGGATTGCAGGGGCTTCTTCAATTTCCCCCCTCAGGGAAAGGACTGATCCTCTTTCGAGTACCACAGAGGGTGCTGTGGAATAATTGCAAATTCAGTCTGACTTGGCTGCTCCTAGAGAAGAGCCAGCATCTATTCCCAGTATCCCTCCTTCTACTGTTACAAGAAGAGAAGAACCTGTTTCTGGTAAGTTAACAATGCTTCATAAAATGTTAAATGAAACCCTGACTGGCTTCCATTCTATGATACTTTAGGTTCAACTCTTTCATTAGATCTTCTAGCGGTTGTTGCAACTAATACCACGATTTTATCAGAAGATGTCCAGGGTCAGGGGCCGCAGGATGTAAGTCACCAAGAAGACACATCAAATGCTCCCACTGGTGAGACTAACCAGGATTCTGAGATGACATTAGATGAAATGATGGAACTTGGCACATCTTTCAAAGATTTTATAAATCATGTTAAATTACCATGTAATTTAGAAGATTATGGATGTGAGTGTCATCCTTCATCCTATTAGAAATAACTTCTTATTACATGTCTAATCATGATCAGTTAAAACATGTAGTTCTATCTGAGGAAGATGTTGAACTACCCATGCCTGAAGAGGGTGTGGACATTGATGTCAACCCTACTATTGCAGAAACATTAGCTCAAGTGGAGCTAAACCCAGTAAACCCTCCTGAGACCCATCTTGAAGATCCTGTTGAGACTGGGAAAGATGGGGAGGAGTCTTCTCAGGTTACTGATCTACTGTTGGGTAAGGGATAAAAATATTTGTGATTGTACTTAATTTACAAGACAATCGATTCTTTTTTTATCCTTTGAAACTAACCAAATCTTTCAATTAACTATGCAGGGCCATCAATTGCAGTGGCTAGATCTGGAGGTGAGACCTCAGCCTATGCCCCAACGGGAATTGAAAGTGAAGAAGCATCGGTCATGGGGGAAGGAGTAGAACAGGGCACTTCCTTAAGTGCATTAATCCCAGATTACATGCCCCCCTGTGATGAGGATGTCGAATCAGACCGAGAGGTGCTTAAGGCGCTCATCTTTTCACGATGCAAGGCATGGAAAAACATATGGAAAATCATATCTGAGGTGCCTTTAGAATAGCTGTCATCAAAGATTTCCTGGTTGTCATCCCAGTTCATCATGCTAGGACTTGGCGGTTTTGGATACCAAGAGATCCATACCACGGTGAAACAAGTCATCTTAAGAAGGGAGCAGGAGCAAATGTGCCATGAAGATCTAACTAGGGTGAAGCTGTCAGTCAATATCAGTGAATTTGAGGTTGCAGTATCCTGAGATGAGGTTGATTATGCTTCCAAGATGAAGGAGCTGAAGCATAAGATCAAAGAAAAAGTCGTCCAGCAGGTGCAGCTCCAACAACAGTTAGATGTTGTTACTAGGGAATTTGACCAACTCAATAATTCACTGTAGAGAGCTCAAACGAATGGTATGAAGACCATTGTGGATGCCAAGAAAGCACTCCATCAGGCTGAAAAGAGTGAAGTTGGTCGAGTGTATGAGCTTCAAGTAGCTGCTGATGAAGCTTGGGATGCGGTTCATCAATTGAAGACTTATGTTGACAGTCTTTTGAAATTTCCTGAAAAAGAGAAGAGGCTCCAATCTGTGGATGTCCCTCTAATTATTTTGCATCAAATGGAAAGAATTATTTCATCTTCAATAACTTGTGCACATATTTTCCTGCTACCTGCTTTAAATTTTACCTAAGCCAATGGTCCTAGTAAGCATAGTTTGATTTTTACTAGGATTATTATAAATAACCCCACAAACTTTGAATCTTTTAATTTCTCAATATTACCTAAATCATACAAAATGTATGTTTAGGGAGCTGGAACTTGACTTTTATTCAGAGTTACCTTGTCTTTTTTGGGTAGTTTAAATTCATGCACGTCGGACATAAAGAGGATAATTTTTACGGTCGAAATAGCTTTGACCGAATGAATTATAATTGACTAAATTCTTTGACAATTTATTAGAAAACATATTATCATACTCAAGTATAAGGGAAAAATGTAAACCATGACTTAATAAATTTTGGATCTGAGGAATGATATGAAAAATGGCTAAAAGGAATTAGAATAAGTAGTTCCCAAGAATGAAGTTACTATTATTTAATAAACCTGTTAGGGGGTTGAATTATGCAGGGCCACCTAAGGGCATTGGCTGCATAGTCAAATAATAGTATCTTTTGGCTGAAAAGTCTGTTATGTGGACTGTTTATGCAAGGTCGCCTAAGGGAACGTGCTGCATAGTCAGGAAAAAGAACTCTCATAAATTTACCTTTCTACTGATAAAATCCATTGGAAGTTTATGGAGATTCAAATTTTCCAAAGTATAGAGTTTGTTGTATGGATAGAGGTACTTGAATATGGAGAAGATATTTCCAAACAATATTGTCTAAGAATTGGATGATTGTTACTCCTACGAAGGTCTGACCCAAATGTAGGGAAGGAAAATATAAACCATAGACTTGGATAATTTCAGATCATGAAAAAGAGTATGGGACAGATATGTTAAGGATGGCTATTTTTTTTTGAATCCCTACATATTTTCATTAAGAAAACCAAAGACAAAATAGATTTTCCTCCCAAGAATGAAGTTACCACTATTTGAAAAACCCATTATGGGGTTGAATTATGCAGGGTCGTCTAAGGGAATTGGCTACATAGTCAAATAATAACATCTTTTGGATGACACTTCTATTATGTAGATTGTTTATGCAAGGCCGCCTAAGGGAATGTGCTGCATGGTCAAGAAAAAGAATTCTCAGAAATTGGACATTTTGTGACCAGAAGTCGAGAAAAGGGTTATGAAGATCTAGAAGTATTCAAGATTAGAATTATGACACATAAAGATGGGTATTGTCCAATGTATGCAGAGATACACCGATCAATGATAACCATAATCATGTTATGGATGGATCCTGAATTGAAAGGTTGGACTTCACTACGTATCTCATAAGGATGGGAATCAACCCATACGTAGTTCTTAAACTACAGTTTAACGTCGGGTGGGACAAAAGGATTGGATATCTTAGTTTAGGGTCATAGAGATCGGACCATTATAATAAATACACAGTGTGTGTTTTCATGGGGACTTTTTCTCCAAGGGACTGAAAGTGGAATTTGGGGTTCGGCCCAAAAGACTTGGGGCTATATTCAAGGGACACTTGAACGTTCTTATGTATTCCATAAGGATGGGAATCAAGCCCATGTAGTTCTAGAAATACCCTCTATACAAATTTGGTTCGTACATGTGAAGGGTGAAAGGGGAATTTAGTGCAGTGATGGTTTAACCCAAGATAAAAGGTTCGTGCATTTCCATGTATGCACGTAGTCTTTGGAATGAAACATGATTGAAAAATCAATGTAAATAATGATTCCCTCTCAGGTGAGGGTATCAAAGAATATTGTAGTTTATTGTCATACAGGACAAAAAAATGTTGTACATTTTAACATCATATAGCAAGGACGAAAGTGAACCAAATGTAAAGATATTGATTCTGGGGACGGTTTCACGAATCAACATCATATGAGATGGAGGTGAACCGATGTGAAGAGATTGGTTTGGGGCTTGAACCTTGGGAGGTTTCCTACGTACCCATCCTGGAAGGCAAGGATCAAAGTCCACGTAGTTCAATTAAAGAATGAATTAATGATCAAGTTGTTCTTGGGGACAACGACCTAAAAAAATGGTGTTGGGACTTACGCATGGTTAGCAACCCATAGAGGGTGTTATGGTTGAAGTTTTCTCTAAGTTCACGTGATTCATACCCGGTATGAGAAACAAGTGGTAATAACAACCTTAATGATGCACAGTTTAATGTCATGTAGGACATATTAAAGGACTTTTGTACAGTTTAGGGTCATGTAGCTAGGACGATGGGGATAATATAGTTTAACATCATGTTGGACGAAAGGGGGACTGTGCAGTTTAATGTCATACTGTAAGGACAAAAGAGAACACATTTTAACATCATGTTGGACGTATTAGGGACTGTGCAGTTTAATTTCATACTGTAAGGACAAAAGAGAACACATTTTAATGTCATGTTGGACGTATTAGGGACTATGCAGTTTAATGTCATAATGTAAGGACAAAAGAGAACACATTTTAACATCATGTTGGACGTATTAGGGACTTTTTACAGTTTAGCGTCATGTTGGACAAAATTACGAATAGTTTAAGGTCATATTCATGGACAGTTGGTTATGCAGTTTAACGTCTTTCTGGACGTAAGGGACTTTTATACAGTTTAGCATCATGTAGTTAGGACATCACAGTTTAACATCATGTGGTACGAAAGTAATAAAACTAGTTTAAGGTCATATGTATGGACTGTGGATGGTTCAGTTTTACGTTGTGCTCGACTTAAGGGACATAAAAATAGTTTAAGGTCATATTCATGGACCATTGCTAGTGTATTTTGTGTTTATACAAAATACTTCTTCAGAAATCTGGCATTGGTTAGAGTAGTGATGAGTTCTCCATCCATTGAGATTAAAGAATAAGCTCCATTGGAATAGACCTTATGTATTGAATAAGGTCCTTTCCACTTTGGTTCAAGCTTGGGAGGTTTCTTTCCTAGTATCATTGGAGTTCTGAGAACTAATACCAATTCTCCCTGAACGAATGAACGAAGACAAACTTTTTTGTTGAAAGCTCGTGTTATTCGATTCTGATAGACTTCCAAGTGGTGCAGTGTGCACAATCTTTTCTCATCTAACTGTTTCAATTCATCCAATCGCTTCTAAGATTGTTCATCTGTAGATGACTGATCACAAATAGATACTCTGAGCGAAGGTAGTTGAATTTCAATGGGCAAGACTGCTTCCGTTCCATATACTAGTGAATATGGAGTTTACCGTGTTGCGGTGCAGGTGGTGGTCTGATAAGCCCATAAAGCATGAAAGAGTTTATCAGGCCATGACTTCTTATCTTTATCCACCATCTTTTGCAGTATATTTGACAGAGTCTTGTTGAAGGCTTCTATCTGGCCATTGGTCTCTGCATGATACCGAGATGAATGATTGGATTTGATGTTGTGTTCTTGATACACCTTCTTCACCTCGGATGAACAGAAGTTGGTGCCATTTTCCGTCAATATGGTATGAGGGACACCAAATCTGGTAATAATTTTAGACTTGATGAAGCTAATAATTCATTTAGAACTGAATTCTTTGAGAGGTATTACCTCTGCCCATTTGGAAAAGAAATCAGTAGCAGTAAGAAGATACTTAAACTGCTTGGCCGTAGCTGAAGGGTAAGGTCCCACCACATCCATTCCCCATGTGACAAATGGCCACGAGTATTTATATGTATGAAGAAACTCTGAAGGTTGATGAATGAAGTTGGCATATACTTGGCATGAATGATACTTCTTTTTGAAATCAACACAATCTTGTATCATTTAAGGACAAAAGTATCCAAGCCTTCGAATCTGATCAGACAGTCTATGTCCAGACTGGTGGGCACCACAAACTCCTGCATGCACTTCTTTCATGATAGCCATTGTCTCTTCACCATAAATTCATCTGAAGAGAACTCCATCAAAACCCCTTTTGTAGATAACTTTCTCTAAGTGATCTGGGCCATCATAAAGAGTGAAATTGACCACATGTCTCCAGACTTTCTCTTTCCCGGCTCTATCAGGTGGAAGTGTTCCATTTTGAAGATATTCCCTGATAGGTGTCATTAATCCTATAGTATGACCATACGGTTTAGGAATGGGACTAATTTCATTTATCTCCTCTGTTCTGGTTCGAACATAAGGTGAAATTGTATGACGGTGGGAAATACTGATGGTTGTATTGTCCCGATTTGGATCTTCCAGAGTTGTGGCTATATTAGCCAATGAATCAGCTTGAGCATTTTGTGATCTTGGGACATAAGAAAATGTCGGTTCCGAAGGGAATTCGGCCATTAACTCTCTGACGTAATCATACAAAGGTATTAGTTCTTCTTTTCTAATGGAATAATCCCCATTGAATTGTTTGATTACCAGGTCTGAATCATCTTTCACCTTTAAGTGACTCACTTTTGCTTGAAGTGCTAATTCCAATCCTGCGATGAGAGCTTTGTATTCTTCTTCATTGTTGGTACCACCTTCCCACAATAAGAAGGAATAAGGTAACACTGCCTTTTTTGGGGAAATAAGAATAACTCCTAATCCAACCTTGTTGAATTTAGGTTCTTCCATTTTCTTCCCTGTTGGACTTCTAGAAGTACCATAAAAATACATTTCCCATACTTGAAGACTACCCTAAATAGAGAATAATTCCTCATCATGAAGTTCAATATCTGAAGATGGATCTTCTACTGAAGGGTGTTCAGTAAGGAAATCAGCTAGAGCTTGGCCCTTTATTGCCTTTTGAGACACATACTGAATGTAGAACTACTGCAAAATAACTTCCCACCTTGCCAGACGTCCTGTAAGAATTGGACGACTAAGGATGAATTTGAGCGGGTTATTACGAGATACCAATTGGACCTTGTAATGTTGCAGGTAGTGTGTCAACTTCTGAACTGCAGAGATTAATGCCAGGCAGCACTTCTCAATATTTGAATATCGGGTTTCTGCTTCAAGCATAGTCTGACTGAGATAGTATAGGTTGTTTTCATTCCCATCATCATTCTTCTGATCAAGAAAGGCACCCAGTGATCATTCTAAGGTTGTCACATAGAGGATAAGTGTCATTCCTTAAATAGGTGGCATAAGTACCGGTGGAATCAAGAGATACTTCTTAAGAATATAGAATGCTTCTTGACATTCTTCAGTCCACTTGTAAGTGACTCCCTTCTTCATCAATTTGGTGAAGGGTAAACTTTTTCCTGCCAAATTGGAGATGAAACGCCAAATATAGGCTAAGTGTCCTTGAAGTCCTCTCAATTATTTCAAATTTCGAGGAGGTGACATACCAAGGATTGACTTTGTCTTCTAAGGATCGACTTCAATACCATGATGGCATACAACAAAGCCATGAAATTTTCCTGAGGTTACCCCAAAAGCACATTTTAAGGGGTTCATCTTCAAATTATGTTGCTGAAGTTTGTGGAATATGACTTTCAAATAAGCCAAGTGATTATAACGTTGTTTGGATTTGACCACCAAATCGTCCACATAACATTCAATGAACTTCCCTAAAAAGGGTTTGAAGATACGATGCATGACACGCTGATATGTTGCGCCTGCATTCTTTAGGCCAAAGGGCATTACCCGATAGCAAAACACACCCTGAGGGGATTTGAAGGCTGTAGATTCTTCATCTTCTGGAGCCATTCGGATTTGATTATATCCGGAATATCCATCCATGAAGGAAAGTGCTTCATAGCCAGCTGTTTCATCAATTAATAGTTCTGTAATCGGAAATGGAAAATCATCCTTAAGACAATGCCGATTAAGATCTCTAAAATCAGTGCAAACTCTAATTTTCCCATTCTTCTTTTTCACTGGGACAATATTAGCCAACCATTTAGGATATTGAACTTCTTTTACGAAGTTAGCTTTGATGAGCTTATCCACTTCGGCTTCAATTTTGGAAGCATAGGTTGGGTGTGTTCTTCTAGCGGCTTGTTTGAATCCTCGATGCTCTTCTGGTAAACCCAAACGACGAGTGGAAACATCAAGATCAAGCCCTGGAATCTCTGTATAGTTCCAAGAAAATATATCTCAATTTTGCTTTAGAAAGGAAATATACATTTCTTTCTCTTCAAGAGTCATGTCCGCACTAATTAAAGTGGGGCGTGGATCTTCTTTTGTACCTAGATTTATTTCTCTGAGTTCATCCATGGTGGTAGAGATACCCTCTTCAAATGCTGGAGGAGCATCCCTGAGATCTTCCTCTTCTTCTTCAACATGTGTTATTTCTTCTGTTTCTACTTTCATAGTGGATGATGAAGCAGAATTTCCTTGATCTGAAGAGATGTTAAAATTTGAACATCTTGAAGAAGAAGCTTCCATTTCTGACCCGATTGATGATGAAGGGTCTTCCTTGGGTAATATAGAGGAGATGATGGATTGAGAATCGACATCATCGTTCACCTCTGACATTTCTATAACTTCTTCTGGCCTGATTGGTGAAGTATAGACTTTCTGAATTTCAGCGGATGAAATGAACACATCTCCATTTGGGATTTCATCACTGCTTGGTGGCTCACCAATTTCTCCCATGTTGTCTGGATCGATTGTCGTAACTGACATTATGGATCTTTCCATAAGAGTATTTTGATTTGGGTCTATCTTGTTAATTTTACTGATGGGAAACACATAATCTGTACTCACATGTGCAAATGGATTTACTGGAATCTTCTCCAAACCATATAGAGCATTAACTTTGGTAAGCTCCTTTGTTGTGGATTTTTCCTTTCCTTTCATGTGATAGAATTCCACCTCAATGTATTGAGATTCACATGTCTTGAATGGAGCCTTATCACCAAACAATGTCCCAACTTGACCATCGAAACAATATTTGAGACATTGATGGTATGATGAAGGGATAGCCGCATGTTGATGTAGCCAGGGTCTTCCAAGCAAGATGTTGTAGGCTGAGTCTTGATTAACAACCATGAAATCTGAATTGGATACAAGATCTCCAAACTGAGTTCTGAGTGTAATCTCTCCCAGTGGTTCTTGTTCATTTTTATCATATCCTTGTAACATTATAGTAGGAGATAAATTATATTCCTTAAGGCCCAATTGACGAAGTGTGCGAATGGGGATGAGGTTGACTCCTGAACCATTATCAATGAAAGCCATTCGGATGTCTACACCATTGACCTTTCCAGATAAATAAAAAGTTCTAATGTGTCCATGCACAACACCATCTTCATCTTCATCTATGAGAGATATCACTGCATGGAATTATGCAGGATTATTCTCTACATGGTAGACTTTAGCTGCAGCAATTTCAGTTTCAAACTCCTGAGGACTAGACAAAGCCTCAATGAGTGCCTCCCGAAGATCCTTTGATAAATTCAAGGCATCCAAATTTGATAACTTGGTTGGTACTTGGTCCAGGTGTTTCAATATATCATACTTTTAATCCAAAGGTCTTCATTTCCCAACAGGAACATGTGGTTTAGCAGGTGCTTTGGAAGTTGATGTTTTGGAAGTTGATGCATCTTGTATCGGGGTAGGAGTTGGTAATACTCCTGACTTTAGAATATTAGACCGATTAGGTCTATTTACTTGTTGAGAAGAAGAATTTGGAACCTTCAACCAATATTCTAGTATAATTATGTCAGGACTGAGTTTTTTATTGGTGGAAGAACTTGCTTGTTCTTGTTGAGCTCGCTGAAGGGCTCTACCACGAGTTTCTGCCACATACACAGTTCTAGCAGGAGTAGAATTGGAATAGTGGCCTCTGAAAGATCCATGTCTTCCCCTGTATCCTGATCCTTTGGAACTTTCTCTGATTCCTCTGTTTGATACAGGTAATTCAGGCTCATCAAAATTGAAACTGGGACTGGCATATGGATCTGTTAATTGAATCATATTAATAGAACCAAAGATCAACTCTTCATCCGATGAAGACTCTGCCTGATTAGCCTTTTTAGGCTATGCCATTTGGTGGGGCGGTGCCCGTGGCTTTGAAGTAGATGGCATGAAATCTTCCAGAGTTAAATACATATTAGGCTTTGACACATACTCATCTTCTTCTGATTGTTCCACTTTCTTGGAATTGTGTCGTTTCTTTGAGGATTTTTCCTCTGATGAAGAGGGTTTTGCTGCGGCATTTATGGAAGAAGTCACAATTGGTTTCTTCAATTGTGTTCACAAAATAGCATGAGTTCATTTGATCATCTTTTTGACAATCCAATCATCATATTTCTGTGCATTTTTTCTTTTGAATTCTTTCCATTCGCCTTCTTCCTCTGGAACTGTAGCAGTAACACATGCTACCAGGGCTGAAGAACTTTTTAGTTTGAATTTTCCCAAGTCAACCATATTTTGCAGGAGTTATTTGAAGACAAAACACTCCTAGATGGAATGCCCCAACATTTTATGAAAGGGGAAAGAATTGGGACAGTCTTCATCTCTTTCCTTGTTTGGCCTCTTGGGCCATGGCAATTGAACCAGATTATTTTCCAGAGCCAAAATGAAGTAGCCAGGAACTTGTTCATTTCAAAAAGAGTAAAATTTTCTCTTTAGATTCTCAAATTGTTTCTGTCTTTGATCTATTTGATCATATTGATGAAACATCCTTTGTTGTTGGCGCTCAAGAGGTGGAGCCCTTCTAGAAGATGAAGGTTTTGAAGTAGAAGCAGGTACAGGTGCTTGTTTAAGCATAACTGTAGCAGTTTCTTCTTTACCCATTCTCCTTCCTGGAACTGATGGAATTACATGAGATTTAGACTTAGCATGTATAAGGTAATCTTAAATCTGCTGAGCGATTGAAGTAAGGTCTCGAAACCCTCCTGTTTATTTCATAGGGATCAACGGCGTGCGTAATTCGTCACATAGATTTTACACATAGATTGGCAACAGTTCCTCTTGAGGGAGTGCTAAGATTAGGGAATATGTTAATCCCTTCCAGTGAGAAATGAAATCTGAGACCCTTTCATTCTCCCTTTGCTTACAGTTTGTAAGATCAAAAAAAAATTTCTTTGGCAAAGTTGAGCTGAACTGAAGAAGGAATTTTTGGCGAAGATCCTCCCACCTGGTAATTGATTGGGATTGCAAGATTGTATACCAAACAAAAGCTGATCCTTGCAAGGTTCGCACAAAGCATTTGAGTTTCACTGCTTCTTATTGTTCCAGAGATCCCATCATAGGATCACAAAAAGACACATAATGTGTCAAATGTTGTTCAGGATCACCTGATCCATTGAAAATAGGGAATACAGGGTTTCCAAAACTTGATGAGGGAGAGATTGAATCTACCCATTCAGGGTAAGCTCTCTTTTCTGGTTGAACTTGTGCACACTTCCCTTCCATAGTCTCTAACCGAGCTGTTAATGACTCAATGGTAGTTATTAACTTTTGAGAAACATCTGGTTGAACTTGGACTTGGGCAGGTAAAATGACTGGAACTTGGACAGATGTGGTGGCTGGTGATGCAACTGATGGTCGCACTGCCAACTGTTGTTACACTTGACCCATAGGATTAGACCTATAAGGGTGTACTGATAGAGGAGTATATTCTTGATCCATCTCAGTAGATGCAAATAATTCCCTTGGCTGACTAACTCCAGCACGCTTAGGAAGAAGACTACCCTGAAGTAGTTCTGCATTCATCTTCCTTAATTCCTTCATTTCTTCCTCTTATTGCGCAAATCTTTACTCTAGTGAGAGCGATTGGCCTTCTCCAAAGGAAGGATATGTAACCTGATTCTTTCCCCTCCCTTTGTTGGATCCCTTTCGGAGAGGGGGAAGTGGGTTACTTAAAGGATTACCAAGGTTCTGAGTAATCCTTTGATTTCGTGTACGCACACCTTCTCCATTTGTGTCTGTGCATGCATCTTCTTGAGTAGAAACCTCTTCATCTGAGTCCCCTGAGTGATCCTTATCTGGTGGATCAGCAACAACGGCATTGATGACATTGATTGATGCATAACGCATCGCATCCCTTCTATCAGCATTTCTCTGATATTTTCTTCTTCCATGTCTTTGATGAGACATTTCCTTTTGTTGATTTGATCCCTTAGGAACTTCTTGGTGAACCGTAATTTGGAGAGAATCTCTTGATAATTTGGCTCTTCATTCCTCTTGAGGATTCTTCCCCAATCGAGAAAAGACCGAATTTCACTGAGGAGGGGATTGATGATTTGAAAAGTCCCCATTCCGGTGGACTGGGCTGTTCTTACTGTCTTTTCTCAACTCCTCGAATCCTATTTATTGATTCCGAGGGTTGTTTTAAAAGAGTCCCCAGTCTGGAAAGATGGGGTGGCTCTTGAAATGCTATTTTTGAGACTTTCTTAAAAGATCTCCTGATCTTATGGACCTTAGTCCTGAAATTAGCTGGATGCATCAATCGACATCCACTTTTATCACCTGGTTCAAAAGACCGTTGGATGATTTCTGAAACTTCTATCACTTGGTGATGTGCTTGCTCTAAATGAGAGGCCTGTTCAATATTCTCGTTCGCTTGATGCAGGAGTAATTCAACAACTTTTTCTCTGTATGCTTGATTTTGAGAGGAACTACTTGAAGCCTATTCTTGGGCAAGCTTTTGATTACAAACAAATCACATTGACTTTGGCCATCCATGGGCAATAACATTGCATGAGACCATTTTCGGTAGGCTTTGCTGACTGGAGAGCACATTGAAATGTAGTGCTCCATGAACACCCCATCCTCTGACATGAATACCAGATGGGGCATTAGTAATTAACTGGCGCAATCTTCTTAGTGCGCCAAGGAATGAACGCTGAAGGGATCTCTGCTACTTTTCAGCCTTCGGATATAGAGAGACTGATAGAGATGTCAAATCAATCTAGCGTTGTAACCCTTCTATTATCTTAACATGATTTTCATATTCAACATAATATAATACTTTATTTTTTAACTGGCAAAGAGTTTTCCATATGTTGAGATGAATATCATGAATTCCATCTTCCATCAACATCTCTGGAATGTCATACTGAGTGTCAGCCAGAGGCCAAAACATAACTGGCACTTCACCTTTTTCCAGTTGTTTTCTCATGTTCATCATTTCCTCTTTATCATTTAATAAATATTCTTCTACCTAATTTGACCAGAGCTGGTGCCTCCTTGTTGCTTCATCGGATTCAACAAGATTGGTAGAGAAATCACTAATTAAACTAGAATATTCATGACTTAGGGGTGGTTCAGAGAATGACCTACACCCTGGGATATCTTCTGATTGAGAAATTATTTCACCTACTAGAGATGAAGCATAAGGCATGACTAGTTTCGCATTTGAAAGTGCCTCAAGATAAGAGGGCTTTCTCGGCACTACATTGTCCACTGGAGCATTTTATGGGCAATGTGCATCACTACTGCGGAGAGGACTTTCATAGTGAAATTAATCATCATAGGGAGGACCACCATGGTAGGTTACAGTAAAAGATGATATCTCTTGCTCCTTGGTCTTCTGACCACACAGAGGGTTCTTGTGGCTCTCATCTGAAGATGAAACTTCAAGATCGGCCGAATTTTCATGAATCAAGCCTTCATGAGGAAGTGTCTGTTGAAGACCTTCGTAATTAATGTTCCCACTATTGGTAATTGAAAGAGAATAATCTTGAGTCGCAACAGATAGTTGTCTGAGTGCACCAAGAACTCCAGCATCGAGTAAGGCCTTGTTACAGATTGGCCCTTGATTTCTTGACTGTGTTGGGCAGGTCTTCTTCTTAGACACCTTCTTACTCAATTTGGAAGGTGTGTGTTCCTGCTCAGAAGAAATGATCAAGTTAGGCTGATTATCTCCGCTCAAATCAGGTGTATGTTCCTGACTTGGTTGTCCGTATGATATGGGGGAGTACGCCCCACAACCCTCTTGGACTAGAACAGATGTGTGTATCTATTCCAGAGTGAACTATTGATGTGTCACTCCACTGGTAGGGATAGATTTATGTGTCTTTCCCTGAGATGCTGCTGAAGCTATTATAATATCCTGGCAGACATCCAGAATATGAGTAGGGATTTGCTTCTTCTCTTTCACCATTGATAGAATATTCTTGGTGACTTCAGCTGTCGGAATGGGGATATACGTCCATTATGTGCTTGGAGTAGGTGTATGTGCCTGCTCCTTTTCTCCTTTTCCTATTAGTGAATCCTGACAGTACTCAAGTGTGGGGGCAGAGAGTTGAGTCTGCCTCCTGTTTGTCACCGGAGATTTCCAGCTGACTTCTCTGAATGCTACCAAACGAGAATATTGGTAGGCTTGATCAATACTAGTAGGTGTATGTGCCTGCTGATTGCACTCTTCCAAACGTGGTTGACGAACTTCCTTCAACACTGACAGACGAGGCTACTGGCAGGATTGATGAGTGTAAGCAGGTGTATGTTCCTGTTTACCAGTGGTCAATACATTGGGTTGGCGGGATATATTTTATGTATTTAGAAGATCCTACTGACTAGTTCATGATTTATAAATAGGTGTATGTTTCTGTTTATAATACTCCGCCATAATTGTCTGGCGGGATTGGCGTGATGCTGCCAGAAGAGTCTGCTGGACAGCGGAATTAAAACAGACGGGTGTGTGTGCCCGCTCGTTTCTTGCCACCAAGTTAGGTTGGTGGACTTCTCCGGAGATGGCAGAGATGATAACCTACTCACTGTTAACCGTATTTCTCCTCTGGCGATTCATCTTGCCTTCTCGGGTTTGAGAAACCTGAGCCGAATGCCTGGAGTCGATGCCATCATCATGTTGAGGGCGCACTTCCGCATGAGTCTGGCGGCTATTATTGATAGGATCCCTTGTGAAGAACTCCTGTCTCCTTGAATTAAGGCCCTGAGGGGCCTTCTCATTCACCTCCTCAGAATATGAGAGTGAATGGTGATTGCGTTCCGGGGATAACGACCCGAAACAGTTGGAGACGGTGGTTAGCACCACCTGCTTCTTGATCACTGGTCATCGTTGTCCGGACGACTGGTGTGAGTTGTTCACTTGGAGGGCTTGTCGGGTAGCCTCCAGAGTTGCAATGGTACCATGTTGATGATACTCCTTAACTATTTCATTAGATACCCAGCGTTGAAGACGCTGAGTAGGTGATGTCATCCTCAGAGCGGACGATGATCCAGCAGGAGTAGCAGCAGTGGCATTCATAGCAGAGGTTTTTACAGCAGAGGTATTCATAGTCGTGAACTTAAGAAAATCCATTCTTGTAATGCAGAAGATCTTGGAAAAGAGTGCTTGTTTGATATAACATACATAATAAAGATAAGTCCGACCACTACATATTTTGTATGAGCACATATGTTATTTATTTCTTTGTTGGCCCTCTCATTGAGTTTAAATAGGGGACTAACAAATAAGAAAATAATCATTTTAACTTGTTTAAGGATTCACGTCGGGTTCACCATTTTTTATTTCCTCTGGAATTGGTGATGACCATGTTGATTGAAGGTTCAAACATTCCAATCGTTTTCTAACAGGTTTGTTCATAGAACCAGAAACATACAATGATTCCATATCCATTTGTACTCACTTTCCAAAGGTAGGCGCTCATTAGTTGTGGACTGATGAGGCTTAGAAATTTGCATTGGTCGAGAGGATGGGAGGTCAGACTCATCACACCTTTTTGAGGGGAATTATTGTCTACTCTGGGACTCTCTTTATAGATTTAAGTTATGTTATTGAATCCTTATTACATTACCAAGTATAAAATGATCTTTACTTTAGATCTGACAATAAATTATTATTATATGTAGGAAATATAGAGAATCTTTTATATGTATTCGAGGTTCTTCATCGATAGAGAATCATCTGTATTTGTTAGAGATTCTTGGTTAATGGTATCCTTCGACACATTATATAGAAGTCTCTTGGTCATTATGATGACCATTCTGGTTTTAAATCCACTCAATGGGGCACTTGAAGTTTATTGTCATTCAGAAGGACATGGGTTATTTCAGAGTTGGGATCGAACCCACAGATGGGCTACCTACGTATCCTTTTTTTTATAAAATGAATAAGAACCCACGTAGTTCGAGTAAGGGAGTATGATGTTTATGATTGATGGATCAAAGAAAGATGTCATAATTACTTTTACACTCTAAGCTCACGTGAGTCATGCTCGGTGTGAGAAACAAGAGGTATTGGTAAAACCAGACAATTGTGCCATGAAAGATGCAATCATAAGAAATAATGTGGGGCTTATGTATGTATGACTGCCCAGATAAATGAAAATTAGGATTTACTTTAGGGAAGAAATCTAGAAACAGGGTCCATAAAGGTATATGTACTTTATGGAGATTTGGATACTCTAACTTGGGGCTTACTCCTAAAAAGGAGGCCCAAATTATGAGGGGACTTATGATTGGGTTTTACTCCTGAGAAGGAAGCCCAGATCAAAAGTAAATTAGAACTGGTTAAGAGAAATTAAGATCGGGGCTTACTCCAGAGAAGGAGGCCCAGGTTAAGGGACTTTGAGAAATTAAGGGTTTTGGGACTTTATTCCTAAGGAGGATGCCCATATTTGAGACTGGGGGCTTACTCATGAAAAGGAATCCCAGGTTAAGAGAATTATGGTTGGGGCTTACTTTTGAGGAGGATGCCCATATTTGGGAACTTGGAGATTGGGGCTTACTCCTAAGGAGGATGCCCATATTAGGTGATTTGGGGCTTACTCCTGAAAAGGAGGCCCAAATTAATGAGGAATTGGGGCTTATTCCTAAGGAGGATGCCCAATGGTTGATTTGAAACTGGGTTTTATTCCTAAAAAGGAAGCCCAGGTTAAATGAATTATGGTTGGGGCTTACTCCTGAGGAGGATGTCCAAATTAGAGAACCTGGGGCTTACTCCTGAAAAGGAGGCCCAATTAAGAGAACTTGAACTGGGGATTTCTCCTGAAAAGGAGCCCCAGGTTAAGGGGAATTATAAATGGGGCTTACTCCTGAAAAGGAGGCCCATAGTTTAAGGATTCTGTCATCTTAAAGGATGATGTTGAATGAATGAAATCTCTAACATTAGTGACATAAAGATATGTGAATCACTAAGTTTTTAAGAGATGTTCCACAGAATTCCTTTCAGATAAGGAATTCAATCAAGAAAACATGCCATAAATGGATTTGAAGAGTGTCTTGAAGACTAAATCTTGAATAGGAGAGGTGGAATGGCATAAGAGGGGTTAAATGGGTAGGAAGGGCACCCAAAAATAGAAGGGCGTGCAAGTCTTGGGGAGTCGCGCAAGTACTGCGTGGGCGCACAAGTCCTGGTCGTGCAGGTATACCTGCGTGGCACATGGGTACTTGCGTGATTGTAAACCAGAATGGTAATACTTGGGAGATCCTTGACGAATGCCTTTAGAATTATCCCGAGGTATTTCCAGAAGAGTGGCGCGCAAGTTTCAATGAGTAGGTAAAGAGGCGCGCAAGTGTGTTCATTTCCCTTAAGGGAAAAACACTTAGGCGCACAAGTGTTAGTGAATTATAACACTTAGACCTTATTCCTCTTGTCTAGACCTTCCATTATAGGTAAAGAATTACCTTACAAGTGTTCATAAGACTTGAAGAAGATACTTAGGCGTTCATATCTCTGTATCTGAATTCTGGAAAAATTCCTCCTCATATGGGGGGCCCACCGGGTCTATTTATAGGCTTCTGAAGACCCTGGGTGACAATCACTTAGGGCGCGCAACTCACTTGCGCGACCATTAGGCGGCGTGCAAGTATACTTGCGCGACCATGGTAGAACTTGCGTGACCCTTGTGCAATGTTCTCCTTCTTCCTTCCTTTGTCAATTTTTGATATTTGTTCAAAGGATGAATCACTTTGGTTTAATATTTTCCCCTTTTCCAGTCTTTTAGACTCTGTGACGAAAGGAGTTTCAACAATTTCTTAACCTTACTTTTGGTATGTACCTAGGAGTTTTTATTGTATTGGTAATAGTTTTATTTTAAACATTCATATGAGATGAATTTTGTATTTCATTTATATATAGTACTTGGAGTTTTTTTTGGATAGACCATCTTATCTCTTGATCTTATTTTCTTTAAAAAGGGAGATTCCTCTAATTTTGTGAGATTATATACCATTGGTGTTGGTCTCCACCCCGGGGCCTATTGGTGTCAGGACTTAGGGGTCATTATATCTCTTTATTCATTGCCAGTCCAGGAGAGGCATCTTTGTAGGGAGGGGGTCATGACAGAATGGTATCAAAGTTGATGGTTGAGAGATAAGATGGAGTTTGGAGTTAGTCACAGTGAGGTTTGTATGGGTTGGTAGGGGAAATGAGTTAGGTGATCTTGGTGTATGACATAGGATAGGGAAGACTAACTAGAACATGGAATTATAGAGCCCCCCGTAATCTGATGTAAGGACTTTGAGCCTACCAAACGACCAAGTGAGGCTACACCGTTTACAGGGTAGGGACCCTAGGAAATGTACATGCATCATAATGACTTGTGTTATTGTCTTAATTGGGTTGTTTTGTGTAATTTTAATGGATAGAAAATGAGTTAAATGAGTTAAAATGAGTCTTAAATAAAATTACATACTACTTAGGCTTAGGATTTCCTTATTTACCTTTCCAAATATGGCACCTTGTCGTCATCCACATGTGGCTTGGGCAGTTGAGGCTCAGAAGGCTAAACCGGTTGATCAGTAGAGGGTTGATATAGTGGAGGAGGATAACTAGTGGTAGAGAAAGTTATATGCTTTACAACAGTAGAATATGGGAAAGCACAAGGGTGGTGTTTTGGACATGGAGATAGAGAGATAACTTGAGGATCTTGAGATCACCTTCAGGTTGATCTGAGCTTTGATAGAGTATTGAGTTCCTTTTGAAGTGATTCAAATGTGGGGAGATGCATGAAAGTGGTGGATGTTGTACCTAGGAGAGAGGAATGAGGCTGATGTTCTATGGGTCAATTTTGAGAATGAGTTCCGAGAAGAATTCTTTTCATTGGCCATAAAGGCTGAGAAGAGACAGGGGTTACTCCCCCTCTGATAGGGGAGTATGTCAGTATGGGATGTGGGGATCAATTTCAAGGATCTCCATTGTTTTTCTCTAGATCTATTTTCAGATAAGGAGTCTTGTGTGAGGGGACACAAGGAGGCACTTAATCCTTCTATCCAGTACGCAGTTACTCCCTTTACATTGCTGGTGTACTTGGAGGTCTAGAAGAAGGTAGAGGTAATTGAGGGGTTGCACTCATGGGGAGGTCTACTGAAAGAGGTGAGTCAGTATAGTTCTTAAAAGTTCAAGGTTACTAGTAACAGGTCTCAAGAACCAGGGCCTTCAAGGTTTTGACCGGTGGGGAGTTGACCTCATCAGTTTTTGTTTCGACCCTCTGGTCCTCATGCCTTTCATATGGGATTGGGGCCGATGTGTTTCATTTGTGGAGTATATTTAAATATTTAAAACTAGTTCCCAGTGGTCGTTCAAGATCATTATGGTTAAATTTGGAAGGTTCAACACCATCCCCATCAATAGTTTCTAGCTATTCCATTTCAGTAGTACGTACAGCAGGCTCTGGCTCCACCAAGGGGAGATGGAGCAGGTAGAGGCTGACCTCAGGGAATTCCTCAAGGACCTCATCCTGGGCATGGTTTAGGAGGTAGTTGTAAAATAGTATACAGGGATTTGGGCATGGTCAGTTTCATGCCATAGAGGCAGCAGTTACTACAGGTTCAGAGATTGTTAGATGTGCAATCAGTTTGTTCAGTACTCTTGCTTACACTTTGTTTGATTCATAAGCTTCACTCTCCTTCATTTCACCCAGTCTATCCCTTTCTTTGAGGATAGACATAGAGAGACTTCTCATGCTCCTGGTGTTGAATACACCGTTTGGAGGTCAGACCAACTTTTTTGATGTGTGATGAGGATTTAGACTGATGATGGGACCACATCAGTCTCATGGGAATCTTTTCTTTCTATAGATGCAGCCATACGATGTTATACTCGGAATAAACTAGTTTTATTCTGTGCATTTCATTATTGACTACTTCTATAGAAGAGTTTTTTCATATGTGGATGGCCATCATGTGGCTTTTGTTGGCGAGCAGAGTTTTCATGTGGGAAGTTGGCATGTAGAGTCTCTTCTTTCCTTATTGGTCGATATGTCAGTAGGATTAGTGGATGTTGAGACGGTGGAGGTTCCAAAAGTTTTTGGGGAGTACTTTTATGTTTTCTTTGAGGAGGTTATGAATCTACCCCCCTCGATGTGACATTGAGTTTAGGATAGACTTACAGCCTGCTACGTTTCTGATTTTGATGTCCCCTTATAGGATGGCACCTTCTGAGTTGTGGGAGATGAGGATTAATATTGATGACCTGGTGATGAAGGGCATCATCCATCCCAATGTGTCATCGTGGGGTGCTTCAATGTTGTTCTTAAAAAATTCGGATGGTGGTATGAGGTTGTGCATAGACTATCAGAGGTTGAATCAGGTAACGATCAAAAACCATTACCCTATTCTGAGGATAGATAATCTTTTTGACCAGCTGAGAGGAGAAATTTGGTTTTCTAAGATAGATTTGTGGCTTGGATATCACCAGTTGAGGGTTAAAGATGGTGATATCCTGAATATAGATTTCAGGTGAAGGTATAGACACTTCAAGTTCATAGTCATGTCGTTCAGTGTTATAAACACACCATCCATGTTCATGGGTATCATAAACTCCATTTTCCATGATTTCTAAGACTAGTTCATCAACGACATATTGATCTACTCGAAGTTAGAGAAGGAGCACACCAAGAATATTTAAACTATCTTGAAGGTCCTTCAACACCACCAACTCTATGTAAATTTTTCCAAGTAAAATTTCTAGACACGATAGTTTCATTTAATCGAGCATGTGGTGACTCAGTAAGGCATATAAATGGACTCATCCAAGGTCGAGGAAGTTTTTTCTTGGGAATCACCCAAGAATGTGGTAGTGGTTTATAGTTTTATCAGCCTGGAGCGATTTTATCTAATATTTGTACCCAATTTATCATGATTTACATTCACATTTATAGTTATGACTAGAAAGGACCAGGATTTTTTGTGGAGAGAGCAGTTCCAGGCAGTGTTTGGCTATCTTAAGGGGAATTTGGTCAGTGCTCCAGTGATCCGTTTTCTAGAGGAAGGGGTGATGTTCAAGGTGTTTTTTGATGCTTCATGTCTGCTCTTAGGGTGTGTGTTGACGAAATGGTGGGGATTGATATATTATGGGTCTATAAATTTATGTACCCACGAACATAACTATTCCACCCATGATCTAAAGCTAGTATTGGTTGTTTTTATGCTAAAGTTGTGGTGACATTACCTCATTTTTTTTAGAAAGGCACAATTTATTGCATAAACGAAAAGGAGTTACAAAAGTTTGAAAGACGGAATCTTATTACAATCCTTATTAAAGAGAGGTAGAAAATCATCAGGCAAAAGATCCAACCAGGTAATGTCCTGATAAACCCCCTTGTTGGCAAGACCATCAGCAACCATGTTCGCTTCGCGGAACACATGAGTGGCAATGTAGTTGAGGTTCCTGAGCAATGTAAGACATTTCATCCATCGAGAAGTAAGCGTCCAAGCAAGGTGCACCACGCCCTTCCAGATAGCTTGGACAACAGTGGTTGAATCACATTCAATCCACAGGTTGTTCCAACCCCTATTCTTGGAAAAGTCCACTGCATGAGTGACTCCCAACATTTCCGCTTCCAGAGCTGAGGTCGTGCCACAACCACCGAAGAAGAAGCCAATACATCTGCCATGCGAGTCTCTGAAGATGGAACCACAGCCCGCCGGACCCGGATTACCTCTAGAAGCACCGTCAACATTCACTTTAATCCATCCTGGCAGCGGGGCTTTCCAGAATACCTCAAAGGTGCGACGGGGTAGCCTATAAGAGCCTGCAATTCTAAGACGATGAAGGATCTCAAAATCACCAACAGAGTTGTCACAATGATCCTTCTGAAGAGAGGCAACATCCTTAATAGCAATGAGAATACGTGTTTTACCTGCATTGAGACTGAACGAGCAGTTATTATGAATAAAATTATTTCTGTCATACCAGATCACATGCAGAAGCTTAGCAACCGCAGCCAGAAAAAGATTCTTGATTTGTTCAGAAGAGTCCAAAATCACACCAGATCATTGGGGAGTGCTTTTTAGACTTTATAGATCACAAGATTTTGAGGTATATCTTTTCCCAGTGAGATCTGAAACTTCCACAATAGAGGTGGGTGAAGTTTCTCCAAGACTATGATTTAGATATCTCATACAAATTATGGAAGGGGAATTTCATGGATGATTCTTTGAATAGGAAGTCGCGGAAGGAGGTATTTTAGGAATCTTCAGATGATTGGAAGGTGATAGAGGAGTTGGTGTCCTTGCACTTAGATGTAGGAATGGATAGTGGCAAAGGCTGTTTATTTCAAATGATAGTGTAGTATTCTTTGATGCAACAGGTGGAGGTGTCTCAGTGGTGAGACTCATAGGCAGAGGTGATGTGTGGTCGTGTTGACCATGGTGATGCTCTGGAGGGATGGTCAGAGGATGATCAAAACCAAATGTTATTTCAAGAAAATTTGTTTGTTCTGGTATTGGTGCATGAGGAATTCCTTCATGAGTTTCATAGCTCACCCTTAACGGCACACCCAGGAACTTAAAAGATGTATCGTGGCTTGAGGATGTAATTTTGGTGGCTCAGGATGAAATGGGTAGTGTTGTAGTTTATGGAAAAGTTCTTAGTGTGCCAACAGGTGAAGGCTAAGCACCATGTTCCTGATGGTTTTTTGCATCCCTTAGATGCAACCGAGTGGAATTGGGATGACATCTCAATGGATTTTACCATAGGGTTACCAAGAGCTTAGGGAGGCTATGATGTTATCTGGGTAGTAGTGGATAGGATGAAGAAATTGGCCCACTTCTTAGAAATCAAGGAGTTAGGCAGAGTGGATGCCTTTGTCAAGGGGTATGTAGATGAGGTGGTCTGGCTTCATGGAGTCTTGATATCCATTGTCTCGGATTCGGATACACGATTTGCCTCATGGATCTGGAGGGGATTACGGCATGATTTTGTCACTCAGTTACGCCTCAACACTACTTTCCACCCTCAGGCATATGGGAAGACATAACGGATTATCCAGACATTGGAGGATATATTGCGAGCATGCATCTTGAACTTTGGAAGATCTTGGTTGTGACACATCCCCTTGGTATAATTTTATTACAATAATATCTATCACTCTTCCACTGGCATGGCTTTCTTCGAAGCCGTGTACAAAAGGTTTTTTTCATTCATCTTTTTGTTGGACAAATGTTGGGAAGATAGATATTATTGGTCATGAGTTAGTATAGATCACTATAGAGAAGGTTCATCTCATTTGTGAGAGGATGAAAGTAGCACAGTACCGATAGAAGTCATATGCCAATTGTAGGAGGAGGCCCATAGAGTTATAGGTCGGGGACCCTGTGTTGTTGAAGGTTTCTACTTGATGAGGGAAATGGAGGTTTGAAAGAGGGAATAATCTTTATTTTAGGTTCATTGGACCCTTCTAGGTGTTGGAGAGATTTGGAGAGGTGTCATACTAGTTAGCACTGGCACCATAGTTGGACAGGATCCACGGCATCTTTCACATCTCTCAACTATGTTGGTATCTTCATGATGACTCTCATTTCATTTACTGGGGATATTTGTATATCTAAGATTACACGACATTTTTGGAGCATCCAGTAGAGATCTAGGATCATAGGGAGAAGGATCTACGTGGGCAGATCATTCCTTTGGTTCGCGTTTTGTGGAGGCATGGTGGCCTGGAGAAGAGTACTTGGGAGTGGGAAGAATAGATGTAGTCCTAATACCCAGAGTTTTTTTGAGTTTTTCCATGTTATTTTTTTATTTTGAATGTGATGTTAAAACCTTGTTTAATATGATATGACTTGTTTCCTTGTTCCATAATACGTGATGAAGTCCTGACATGTGGAAAATGGAGTACCTGATTCCTAATCAAGACACATTAATTGTGATACAATTAAACCTGTGTGGGTTATTCAGTGACACCTAGAGTGAATATTATCTTAACATGCAAGAAGGAATTCCCATATTTTTTTGTTCCAAGAGTGTGGTTGTTATGCTTGTGTGGTGTGTTTTTTGGTCGGTTGGGTTAGTATATGTTAAAGTAGGTGTTCTTGGATGTTGAGGTTTCACTCCAGCTTCTGAAAAAACATAGGGTGTTTTATCATTGAACTTTGGTGTGTTTGGTTTTTATCACCATTTTAAGTGTGGTGAGATCCTTGAGAGGTATCTCATGGGGTGGTTGTTCAAGACCCTCTTTCTTTGGGTCTTGGTTTTGAATTCATGAGGGAAAGAATAGTTTTAGGGGTATATTATGTAATGGACCAGACCTCTTCGGTCCATTAATTTGTGAAAATCCAGTGTTTGAGGCATTCTAGGAGGTCACGGTGGCTCATTTCAATAGTTTTCCAGTTTTCCAACGTTGGGTCGGGACCAGGGAGTCAGGAACAGTGAGTCGCGATGGTAAGTCACAATAGTGACTCGTCCAATGGTGATTCGCTGATGGTAAGTCACGATGGTGACTCACACCGATTAGTCTCAATGGTGACTCACACTGGTAGGTCACCAGTGGTGAGTCGCGATAGTGATTCACGATGGTGGCTCACATTGGTGGCTCACAATGGTGACTCTTCCAGTAGTGAGTCACTAACGGTAGGTCATGATGGTGGCTCTCACTAATGATTTGTATCTGTGAGACATAGAAGTGACTCGCATTGGTAGCTTTCCACTGGTAGCTCACACTAGTGACTCATCCACTGGTGACTCGCACTAGTAGATCGTCAATGGTGACTCATCCACCGATAACTCTTTTTCAAAAGTTTTTCAAAATTCCAGAATTCTCCAAATTTTCTAGTTTCTCCCCTTTTATGTTTTATTTGACATGAAATTAATTTAATACCATATTTAATGGTTTTTGGAGCTATTTTGAATTGTATATATCTTCTAAACACCTGAATCTTCCTTTGACTTCGAAACCACGTGGTCTTGGTCAAGATTCAACTTTAATATATTTTAAAAACCATTCCTTCTGTTGATTTAGGATATGTACTTTCTAAATCTGAGACACTTTCTTCCTTGTATTCTTCCCTTTACACTTTATATTGGACATCCTCTAGAACCTTTCTTCCCTGAGGAGTCGTGCATTATGCTAAACTTTTTTGGATCACGTTTTTCCCTGGAGTCTCTTCCTAATGCATGAGCGCCCCCTTCTTCGGCGCAACCAGGAAGTGTAGATCATCTATTATTCGAGGTATGTATCACTTCATCTCTATTTTATTTTTGTATTTCATGGGTGTTTCACCTCCAAGGGTGACGCGGGGTGAACATGTGGGAAAAATGAAAATAATGGTCTGAAACGTGACAATCATTTGTCTGTTATTATAGAAACTTTCTCGTCGCCATCTTTTTTTCAACCTGATTTGCATCATCATCCTTTAAAGGAGGATTGAATTGACCCTACGGGGAATGGGTAGTTTATCCCTTATGTATTGTGAAGGATGTTCCACAGTCAAATGGTATCAGTAGTAGATTGCATGAGTTCAAGTACTTGTTCAATCAGTCCTTTTAGGATATAACTTCCTCAGATAATCTCTAATGGGTTTATTAGTAGAGACAAAAATAACCAACGACCCTAGTATCCATGATTCATGGACCTACTTTCCAAAGTTAGGTGCTCATTGGATGATGATTTGGCCAATGACACTTAAGGACTCCATTGGTCGAAAGGATGGTAAGTCGGGCTCACTACACCCTTTATTTTGGGGGGGTATTATTTCCTCTTTTGGGACTCTCATATAGATTTAAATCGTTTTCATATGTTTTTGAATCCTTGGTTCATTCCTGAAGAGTGTGTCCATGGGATACCCTTGGTTTGCAGGATCGTCATAGACATACATGGATTTTATGATACAGAGGCAATACTGACTTATCCATGTAATAAGGCACTCTGGATTTTATCATTATCTTGGGGGGAGGAAGGTGACTTGATGTTGGTATTGGACCCATAATATGGGCTTCCTACATATCCTTGGGATAGAAATTAGATCCCATGTATTTTGGGAAACTTGGGGCTTACGCATGGGAGTTTCCCATTTGAGGGCACATGGTTGGGTGGACCCTTTTATAAGGGAACCCCTTTTTAGATCGAGCCTTCAAGAAAGTGTCCTACATATCCTAGTTTGACTAGGAATCATAGTTCTTTTAGTTCAAATTTATTTCAGTTGTGTGGACGTTGGGATCATCATGAGTCTCTAAGCCCATGTGAGTCATGTTCGGTGTGAGAAATAAGAGGATGTGAGAGATCCAACCAACCACACACTTCTTCTCCTACTGATGGGAGAGGGCGAGCCTATGGCGGAAGAAACTAAGGAAATCGGGGAAGAGGGTGAATATCAATGAACCCTTCAATGTGGGATGACATTGGAGGTCATGCGGCTCAGCCCATGGAAGATTGGGGACTTACATCTGTGGGAGTGCCCTAGAACACATTCTAGGAAAGGGGAGGAATGTCGACTCCTGTCAAAAAGAAGAGCAAACATGATTCCTTCAACTGATCACCATTCCTCATTGAATGGAAAAGTAAGTGATCACCCTTAATACCTAGAACAGGGAGGTTCGCGTTAGTGTCCCAAGGTTGGACTCTGGGTTACTGTGGGAATGTATACTTACAGACATACTTGGAGTCTAAACCGTTTTGGGGAGAGCCTTTGTGACTCCGCTTACCATGGGTATGTAGACTCAAAGGGGTGTGTTGATGCACCTGATGATCTGGTCATATGGTTCTGGCAGATTTGGAGGAGGCTTTGGCCTGATGTTGGGGGACTGGTTCACGGAGGGGCTATAGATGACTAGATGGTAACGGAGGGGAAATATTAGAGCTGGTGGAAGAATACCCAAAGATTCCCCATTTTGTGTACTATTTTCTTATGTGGGATGGGGAGATCTCTGCATACCATATTGGTATGTGGGTAGAGGGGTGGTCCACGTACCGAAGTAGTACGCGGGCTTGGTCATGGACCACCGCACACCATAGTGGTACGCGATCATGAATGTGGTCTGCCATGCCACTTTGGGTTTCATCCACATACGGATGTAGTACACGGCACTAGGTTAAATCTGCATAGTGATACACTATGCGGAACACCTTATCGAAGGATATTCCTAGGGACCATCATTCACGAGGAGTTCATATACGAGGAATATGTGGTTCGTGATTTCACCAATTAGGTTCTTAGCTCTCCCATTGTTATTAAGTTCCTTTATTTTATGGTTTGTGGCCGGTTATACCTATGGAAAATGTGGTTTTCAATTCGGACTTCTCTAATGATTCGAGACTGAATTCGGAATCGTCTATGAATTCTTTCTTCCAACCTCTGAGTTTTCCTCCGTGCTTTCTTCATCCATTCATTCTCAATTACTTCTGTGCTCATTTTATAGAGCATTGGAGCAACCATATCTATGGAAATACAGCACCATTTTTGGAATCCCATGAAGAGATATCTTTATTCGTAGAATACTCAGTCAACTGGGGTTTGCAGAGGTTGTGGTATGTGAGTCATGGTTCGTAGAACCCTACCAATTTTCTTTTTCCGCAAGTTGTTGAGTTCACGAGATGGTATGTGGATGGCCTTCACGCACTTGATTCAGCCAGCGATGTGGTTCGTGGGTGCCTGGGTTCACTGGCCATCGTCTACGGGCTAGTTCCTCACATGTCGTTCCACATACTAGTGGTTTGCGGTTCATGTGGTCTGCGAACCCTTCTCGGTGATGGTACGTAGGTCACTTAAAACTCTTTGATAAATTTAATTCCTTCAAATTTCCTTCAATTTTTACAACTCAATTTGAGTCCATTATCTTTACTAGACTTTTATTAATGCTTTCTTCCTTCTGCAAAGTGATTGTGGGAGTATTTTCTTCCCTTGGAAAAGTTTTCAGGGCCCTAAAAATGCCCCCCATTAGAATGGGGTCCATTCAAAAAAAAGAGGAGACTATTCTGATGTAGAAGTGGTCCTGAATTGAAGTGGTTCGCAGTAGAACATATAGGTCCATTAGGAGGGGACCACACTTATATATAGGGGGCCATGTCATTTTTCTTTTACTGTTTCTCATGGTGAAAAGTGCTCTCAACTTTCCCTCATCTTTCTCTGCTTTCACGTACTGTTTCTTTTGCAAAATCTGTTCTCATGAACCACTTTGTACATGCCACTAACCGAACTATTCACCATTTCTTCTACGGAAGAACTGGATTTTGGGTTTCACGAACTATGTTGTGGAATTTAAAACTAAAATCTGAACCTCCGCATAGGGTAACGCTACACTGTTTGTGTGTCCCACACACTAAACTTGAACCAGTAAACTAAACGTTAAGCCTTAATAATCCAAACTTAAAATTTTAAATTGAAACTTTGAATATGTACTTAGAGAGGCCTTGGTTTGTGGTATACACCTTCTGTGAACCCTTATATTCGGTGGCCAACACTCTGCGGGCTAGCGCCTCGTGGGAATTTCGCGCACCGCAGCTGTCTGAGGTATAATGTTTATCGTACCGTAGTAGTATGTGGGGATTTATTCTGCGTATCATAAAGTGTGTGGGAAATATATACCACGTATCATGCACCACATGGGAAATGTATATCGCATATCATTTCTACTAATAGTACATAGAGCCCTATGCAGACACATTTTTAAGTCCTCTAGCCATTTTTGTGGATTTTTTCCAACAATTTTTCATTGGACTAACTTTTTGTGGGATTTTGGATCTTTATGTACAGGCTACAATGGCTCTTTCATAGACTTCCACTGATGTCGCTACTCCTTTTGAGGCCACTTCTACTTCCCCTCTTTCTCCTGCTCTTTATGCTACTGATGAAAGATCTTAGAACATGGAGGATTTGATTATTGACAAAATTCTGGTCATTCTATTAAACCAATCTATAGAAAATATGATTATGGAAAGCCAAAGAGAATACCTAGATTCAAATAGAATTCCTTGTTACAGGTTTGTTCTATTGTCTAATAAAGTTATCCCAGTGCCAAACCTAACTGATCAGCCTACTGCCTGGATAATTAACATCTATATCCCAAAGGCCTTGATTTCTTCCAAGGGGTGGTACCTTCAAAGAGATACTGTCTTTGGGTCCTTGTTGAGCTATGCACCATGAACTTTAGAGGAGGTGCAGTGGAATCCATACAAGATGGCCCACTACTACCAGATCATTGCGTAGAAAGCTATAGTGAACGAGCAACATGGTTGGTCATCCAGGCGGGATCTTTGCTCTAGAGGCTCGTTTGGATTATATTGGGGGTGTCCTTTTGGTTTCTATTGAGTTGAGAAGAATTTAGAACTGAGCTTCAGACCATGGGACTATACGAAGCTGCTTGCGTATCTCATACATACACTCACCATCCCACTTCCCTTATTTCACATCTCCTGAGCAGGTGGATCCCAGACACCAATACCTTCCATTTAACCCACGGTGAGGTCGAAATCAGTCTTTTAGATATCTGATTAATCTTGGGATTCCCTATTGTTGATGATATTTATAATTAATTCCTACCTCCATCCTCTATTTGGTATGATTAAGAAATAACCCCTCCTTTGGATAAGAAACTCATCATTCAGGAGAAGTCACTTTTGAAGGAAATCGATCCTTGTCCAAAGCAGGATGTTCCTTTTGATAATTGGTTTGGTTCCTTTGTTAAGCATATTATTCTAGATCCTGATCCGTAGATACCCATGACATGTCCTACCAAAAAAACCTGGAGGTGAGAAGGCACCTATTGGCCCACCCTGGAAGATGGGAAGTTTCATGAGTGGGGATGGGGGATCATCCCTAACATTAATCGATTATTTTGACTAGGGGCCTTCTTGTACATGTTTCTAAGTAGGTGGATCTTACCAGTATGGGAATATGATGGTGTGAGAGCCTCAACTTTTATCATGGCCACTCAATTTTCCACTGATAGATGCATCAATTTATCTATCCTAGTGTTAGACAAGATTTATCGCCTACTGGGTCGGATCAGTGAGGGGGGCACCTTACCGGATGAATGGGCCCTTCCAAATTCTTTTTGGATGGATGGGATCCCACATAGGAGTTTATACCTTTATCAATTCCTTACCAATTCCATATTCCACCCTCCAACCATATCTTCATAGTACCAGTAGGGTTATGTCGACGGCTTGGGATTCACAGGATAAGTGAGTGGAGAAACCCGAAAAGAATGAGCAAGACTTAATGGTGCATCTCAACATCTACGAAAATTTATCATATAATCCTTACGATTCCCCTACTAGTAATATTACTAATAATTCATTTGAATAATTTTTCAATCAAGTTTACTTTTTATCTTTAAGAAAAGTCATTCTGGTTGGCCCTATTAGAGGGGAGCTTATTTGTGAGGGATATGCACCCTATAGATTTAGTTTTCAATTTAACTGTGTACGGAAGTTGTGTCCTCCCACTCTCAAAAATGCTCATAAAGAGAAGAATCTGATGATATCCCGTCAACTATGGATGATGTTCACCCAGGAGGACACCCAGTTACATGCCAGACTTCTGGATTCTAGGTATCTTGTACCCTTCCTTACCAAAATCTATACTGAGGCTTGAGTTAAATCATATCTCGATGGCCAATTAGATGATCTGGTTCCTATCATGAAAACTTACTAGGAATATAGGGAAAATGGTAAGGAGAATCAAAAAGGGATTTTTTGGACACTTTTGGGTAGGAAAAGTCCCCCAAAAGCCTATCGGCTCCCCCCCCCTGAGGAAAATTGTGAAAGACGGGGTTGTGACCTCAAAGGTGGTCGAACGAGCTGCTGAAGCTGCTGCCATGAGTCCACAATCCATTCCCCTTGAGGCTGATTTCATAGTGTCCTGAAGGCAATGGGACCTCTTGAAAGGTCATCCATTTACTCATTACTAGTCCCCTCATGCTTTATGGCAGCTCCTCTGAACTAGGGAAGTTGCTCTTGCTGACATTGGCTATGTTTCAGCACCCGCTGAGATTTCTTTTTATGATGATACTGAGAAGGTGGGTTGTTACCTTGGGGACCTTGAGACTCTCATCCATTCCCAAAGTGGTCTCCACAAATACTCACATCGAGTAATTTCCATGCTACGACCAAACACTGATGATGAAGATGATGACGTCGTTGGCTCACCTATTGCAGCTGCCGTAGAAAAAGCTTCTTACTTTCTCTCAATGTCTTGTAAGCGTTCATCTTCTCAAGGCCATGAGTTTGTAGGGACACCTAGGAAACATTTTCAGTTGTCGAAACCTTCTCTTCTCCCTTGTACCAGGCTTCCAGCACTATCCATCCCAGTCATGGCTATATTTTTGGAAGCTTGGAGGGTTTGGGATGAACTGAGGGTGATCGCTTCAAATGAAGATATATATAGAGGCTCCTTTAGGGAGTAAATTTTGACCTTTTGGGTTTTGTGGGATCCATTTCTCCTACCGGTATTTTAGACGAAGAAGATCCTGATGAGGTGGCTACCTAATTTAATAAAATGGACAAGTGTCTCCACGCCCATGTAGATAGGCAAACTAGTCGGACAGCGTGGCATTGATGGCAGTACTCCCGCGGTTGATGGGAGAGGTTGTTTAATCTGCAACCTTTGGCCTTAAATTTTTTTGTTACATAGATTCTAAAGTTTAACCCTCCCCTTTTTATTTCAAAGGGTCCTACAGGGTCTTAAGAAATGGTTCTTTCACTAATTTATTTCCCTGGAGGAATTGCAGCTATGGAATGTGCCCTTCCGATTGTAGGGATACTATATAAGGATTCCTTATAGCTCAAGAACACATGGAAGTAGTCATCATAGACCCATCTAGGTAATTTCCCCCTCCAGATCCTCTAGTTTCTCTTATTTAGGATCCATCTCCGTGACAATCAAAGAAATGAAAGCAAGCCTCCCAACTGTCAAAACGCATTCGGAGGGGAATCACAACTAATCATTTGTTCACCTGGTGGTTAAACTAAGTACCCTTATCTTGTTGACTCACTAGTGAATGTGTGTATTTTGACGCAAGGTCTATTGGTAACAAAATGGTGTCTTCTCAAGCATCTATATCTCTTGTCCCCTTTATAGAATAGGAAGGGTCTCCAGCCTTTGTGGTTGAACGAAGAAGGGGATTAAGGCCAACTGAAGAGACCAGGAGTACTGTCGACCCTTCAGGTGTGCCTGATCTTGATCAAATGATCTATGCACCAATAGTGGAAGAACATATATAATTTGAGGGCTCATTTAACCATGTTGATTCAGTTCTAATGGAGAGAGACAGAGTGACCTTTATGGAAGGGGTTGAATCCAGTGGCGAGCCCCAAGGCCCAACCAAATTTTGGAGGGGCTTTAAATCTTGAGGAACAAATTAATATTGATAAAATGGAATTTACCCCTATGGATGGAGTACCTTTAGAGATTGATACTCCTTATTCCCATGTAGACTCTATCGAAGTCACAATCACTAGGGGGATGATGTATCGGCCCTTGAAAATTTAGAGCGGGCCATTATACCCTTTTTTCCAATTCTGAGAGAAGTTGTGTTTTCTGCCCCTATGATCTCAATACCAGTACTATTCTTCGAAATAACTATCCCTACATGACTTATATCAATAATAAACCTTTTTAGGGATACCTAAGAGGTAACTATTTCGGTTGAGTACATCCCTAGGTCATTAGTGTTCCCGAGTGGCCGTGGGGCACAACTGATGATTGAAGATGTGGTGCCACCTATTCTAGGTAGAAATATTGCTATGGAGGTGGGAGGTACTGAAACCGCCTCCTCTATATTCCCAAAATCACAACCAAAATCATTAGAAATAGCGGTGGATTCCCCCACTCTATCCTCTATTACAACTACCAGAGGTGAGGTTGTTGCGGGGTTGAGTCACGTTGTAGACACTAGATTGAGTACCTATCTTGTGATGTTCATTCCTGACTATATTTATTTATTAGGGAGTGACTCTGAGACTGATCGATAAGGCCTGGTCGATCTTCATCCCATTCTTTAAAAGGCATGGAGAAACATTTGGAGATTAATTTCTCAGACACCATTGGTTGTGATGCTAGAGAAGTTCCCAAAATTACACCACCATTTTGTGGTTCTGGGTTTTTGTAGATTTGACTATCATGGTATGTATGATATAGTAAGGTAGGTGGTCATTACTTAGGAATCAACTAGTATTCTTGAGTCTCAACATTCTGTGGCAGAGTTGATGGCTCATCTTAGTGCTATGCAGAAAATTCTTATTGACGAAGCTGTCGATCAAGATGGAGCGGTTGTGAGGTTGAAAAATGAAATAATGAAGCAAGATTCCTCCGTGTAACAACTTGAACAAGAAGTGGAGCAACAGAGCTAGAAACTAGAGTGGATTAAATAGGAGTGGTCCCGGGATGCGGTTTCCCTTGAGGAGGGGTGATGGAAAATGAAAGAAGGATAAAGTACCGACCTTGAAGCTATGAGGGACACGGAGGCACTACAGGTAATCACGGAGTCCAAGACTAAAAATTTATTAAAGCTTTACCAAGCCATTGAGTAGTCACATTAGTTATTAATGCAACTTTTCAACTCTGCTAAACATCTCTTATAACGATCATGTCCCACTCACGAGGAGAGGCTCCAGGCTATGGATGCCCGCTATATTTTTTATGAAATAGGATGGAACTAATTTTCCTTCAAATGCTTCTTTCTTTTAATTTTTTTTGTCATTTAAATTGATCACAATCAATCATATAAATATCACTTTGATCGGGTATTAATTTTAAATCATGATTCGAAACTAGTAAAGTGAAATAATCGAATCGGGCTCTAATTTTTTCCCGAGTCACGGGACTTAACGAGCGTAGTTCGACTATTGATGAGGTTTTATGGAAAATCTTCTGAAATTTTGTGTCTTTTACATTATCACCCTAATTATTTCCTAAGACTTCTTGATACAGGCTTAGCGGGTACATCTTGACTTTTTCATAGGCCTCCCTTTTTCGGGTTTTTGACCTAACAATATTTTCATCTCTTTCGATATCTCAAAAAAATTTTCTCTAAACCATACATGGTATAGATTTAACAAACTGATAATTGAATTTTATCTAGAGTTTTAATTTTTTTATTTTCACTCTGGCGAGTATGGAATCTTTTTTGTTGGTAGTTCACAGTCCCGCCAATAAAACTTATTACTGATGTTTTAGGACAAACATCTTTAACCAAACTTAATGAGGTAGGGACCCCAATTTTGGATTCATCAGCTGGGAATGTCCTAATATCTTTCATACATGAATGTGGGATTTTTCTTGACCCTAAATTTGTGGGTTTTGGACATGCATGAGGCTTGGGAGCTGATTTAGGTGTACAGAGGTAGGATGGGTCTCTCCTGAGGACGAATTCTCCTTAGGTTTATGGTCGTTTTGTAGGAAACATATATATAGCCACAGGGGAATGATGTGCATAGTCAAAAAAATGTGTTCATGGTACACTGTCCTTCTATCTCCGATGGCCTGGGAGGATTTACAACACATTGAATTTGTTTTGATGTTGAGAGCCACAGTGGGTGGCATGTTTGAGTGATGATTTTTGAAAGTATTACGTACATTCATATCATATTTGAGTGGGAAACCGCTCCCACTCGATTCTTACTTACGTAAGGGAGAGCCGGTGAATGATCAGTTCAATTAGAAATCTTTTTCATGTCTAAAAATTTGAAAAATGGATGATATTTAAGCTTTTTTTCAGAGGGTTTTTTCAAATATGAGGGTGAGATGGTATATGAATGTCATATGAGCATGTGGAAACTGTAAAGGACTCTCTAGAGGAAGAATTTTAATTTGGTTGATGGTTGTCTTATAGGAATCATATGCAGAGCCACCGGGGCATGATGTGCATAGTCAAACAAAGGTGTCTACAGGACACTGACCTTCCATATCTGATGGCTATGAAGGATTATGGAGATTGGGGACCTTCTAAACACGGCATATAACCTTTTACAAGGGGTGCACCTAAGCATGAAAAGGGACATTTTTTTAGTTGAACTTCTCTGGGAAACCTGAAAATAAGTGGGGGAATTTTTTTTCTTATATGTGGATCAACTTCACGCATATGGATGGGGTATCTTTATTTTACAGAAGCCTCAAGAGAGACCAGAGATGAATCGGTCCAGCATGTTCTGATATATTCAGTACGTGCATAGGAAAGAGAATGTAAACCATGACTTTGAGGGCCCTTGAATCGGGAGGGATGTCACAAGTCTTGGAAGCCATTGGGCGTACTGAGATAGGAGAGGAATCTCCTGGAGACGAACTTGATTTTGATTGATGTTCGTTTTGTAGGAGACATATTCAGAGCCATCGGGGCATGATGTGCATAGCCAAACAAAGGTGTCCACAGGACACTGGCCTTCTATCACCAATGGCCATGGAGGATTATGGGGATTCAAGATCACTCCAAGAATGGAGATTGAGGTATGAAAGAGTGTATCTAGATACATTAGATACATTTGGGATATGATTCACTCATGGAATCAAGTATCCTTTAGGTATATTTGACTCATACACAGGGTGAGGCATTCATCCCATCTTTGGGGTACCCTATATTTTAACATCGTATGGACAGGATGTGGGGTTCCTTTCAGGGAAGGGAACCGTGACATGCCTTTTAAGTTCGTGCTGCTAGGACTAAATTCCTGGACTGATTTTCCATGATGTCATGATGGATATCTCGCTGATATCCCTAAGTTCACGTGAGCTATGCTCAGTATGAGAAACAAGGGACTATGAGGATTTTTAATCACCACTTAAGAATAGAAAAATCAACAATAGGGATCACTTTAGGCCTAAACCAATGTTATGCAGTTTAATTTCATACAAAAAATGATTCTGGCCTTGCATTTTAATGTCGTGTGGTGAGGACATTATGATGTGTAGTTTAGAGTCATGCATTGAGGATGTTATGTTGTGTAGTTTAGAGTCATGTAGTGAGGACATTATGCATCACAAAGACTGTTAATATCTTTGAGTTAATCATGGTCGGGATATTCTATAATTCCTTAGACATGAGTGATGATAGAAAGTGTAAACCATAGTCCCCGAGGGAAACTTGGATCTGGAGGAATGGCATGAGGCTTGAAATCAATTGGGCATATCGAGGTAAGAGAGGACTCTCCTAAGGAATAATTTTCCTTTGATTGACTGTCATTTTGTAGTAATGATATGCAGAGCCATCGGGGCATTATGTGTATAGTCAAACAAAGGTTTCCACGGGACATTGGCCTTCCATCTCTGATGGCCATGGATATTTATGGGGATCCAAGCTTTCCTAGAGTATGGTGTTTGAAAAATGGGAAATATGTGTCTGGGAATGTAAGAAATGCCCAAAACATTATTAGCCGTGAAATATTGGAGATTCCACATAGATATGACTCATATGTAGGGGGAAGTATGATCTTTTAACTTCTTATGAGTGGGAGGCATGTGCAGGATCTCGTAATATTGAGAATCGGGCCGCACGTGACTCTTGAAGAATCTCATAGTTTATTGTCATGTGGTTAGGGCATTTCATGGAATCCTCGTACAAGTATGACCTTTTCATGGAGGAAGAGGCATTTTTTTAGAATAGTGGCTGGGTCGGGATGCTAGGTCTGGGCATCACTACGTATCATGCAAGGGCAGGAATCAAGTTGTACGTAGTTATGAACGTTCCCTATAGAGGTTTGACTAATGAATATGGACACGAGAGGGCATATTTTTATTAGTGGCTGGGCCAGGATACCAAATTTGAGTGTTACTACGTATCCTACAAGGGTAGGAATCAATATTTACAAAGTTCTGAATATTCCTTGTACCGATCTGGCTCGGACATAGGAGTAGGGGCATTTTGGTTTCATTATCTATGGATGTCGGGTCTACCATATTTCGCTATATTTTTCTTCTGTAAGGGAATCCTTACCACTGATTCTAATCTCGCGTGATTTATACTCTATTTGAGAAACAAGTAGTGATAAAGGTTTCCCTTATAAATATGGAGAGATAGAGGATATGATAGTGTAATTTTTTTATATGGTGGGGGTTGGTCCAAGATTGAGGATCAAGGCGTCACTACGTATCCCACTAATGAATGGGAATCAAGCCATGCATAGTTCTCTGAGGGATCGTGCAGTTTATCGTCATGTTATTAGGACAATTTATGATATTCGATTTAATGTCTTGCAGCTTGGATGCTATGTTGTGCAGTTTAGAGTCATACAGTGAGGACACTATCATACCAGTTTAATGTCATGTTTCAAGGACTAATACCTTACAATTTAACATCATGTGTTTAGGATGATAACTCATAGTTTAGGGTCATATAGTTTGGACTGCCAATGGGCGTCACTGTTATGTGAAGTAATTATTCAAAAACCTTGCATTTGTGAGATCCATGATAAGTTGTCTGTCAATTTATATCAAGGTGTATTTTCCATTTTAATAGACCCTATGTATGAAATATGTTCCCTCCCACTTTGGTTCAAGCTTTAGGGGATTCTTCCTAAGTTTCATCGAGGTTATTATGACCAACACCATCTCTCCTTCGAAGAAAGATCGAAGGAAAACTTTTTTGTTGAAGTCTCATGCGATCCGATTTTGGTAGACTTCCAAATGCTAAAAAGTGTTCATCCTTTTCTCATATAGATACTCCAACTCATCAAACTATCTATAGTATTTTTCATCCATAGATATTTGATATCAAATGGACACATAGAGTGATGGTACTTGAATTTTGATAGGCAAAACCACATTTGTCCCATATACTAGCGAGTACGGGGTTGTCTGGGTGGCAGTGCGGGTCATGGTCAGGTAAGCCCATAAATCATGAAGGAGTTTGTATGGTCGTGGTTTCTTATCCTTATCTACCATCTTTTGGAGTATGTTATATAGAGTCTTATTAAAATACTCTATCTACCCATTGGCTGCTGCATGGTAGCAGGATGAATGGTTGAATCTGATTCCATACTCCTGGTATAACTTATCCAGCTCAGCAGAGCAGAATTTGGTGTCGTTTTCCATCAGTATTGTATGAGTGACACCAAATCTGGTAATTATGTTGGACTTTACAAAGCTAATGATTCTTTTATCCCTGACTTCTTTAAGGGGTATGGCTTCGGGCCATTTGAAAAATAAGTCAGTTTATGTGAGTATGAACTTGAATTGTCTGGATGTGGTGGGGTGATATGGTCCCACAACATCCACCCCCTAGGAAAAAATTGGCCAGAATTACTTAGCTGTGTGAAGTAACTCTGGGGTTCAGTGAATAAAATTGGCATGAACTTCGAAGGAATGGAACTTCTTGGAAAATATGGCACAATCCTATATCATAGTGGGTGAATGGTATCCACGCCTTTGAATTTTATAAGAGAGATTGGTTGATGATTGGTGTGCTTCACAAGCTCTAACATGCACTTCTTTCATGATGGTATCAGTCTCTTATCCATCAATGCACCTGATAAGGACTCTGCCATGGCCTCATTTGTAGAGAACATTTTCTTTGTTTACCCCATTGTACAAGACAAAGTTGACTTCCCGTCTCTGGATCTGTTCTCTTCCAGCCCTATCTGGTGAGAGTTCCCCTTCCTAAGGTAATTTATAAGGGGAGTCATCCAGCCTGTGGCGTGACCATAAGGATCAAAAATGGGGCTAACCTCATTGATCTCCTCTGTATTGTTCTGAATAAATGGAAAGACCATCTAGTGGTGGGAAATGTTGATAATCATTTCATCCTAGTCTGGATCATCTAGGGATGTGGCTACATTCTCCAATGCATTGGCTTGAGAATTTTTTGATTGGGGTACAAAGGTTAGTGTTGGTTCTAATGGGAATTCTGCCATCAATTCTCAAACATGGTTCATCAAGGGTCCAATGCTTCTTTCTTAATGGCATAGTCAATATTGACCTACATGATGACTAGCTCTGAATCACTCTTTATCTTTAGGTGTTTGGATCATGCATGAAGTGCCAGCTATAATCCCACAATGAGGGCTTGGTATTCTTCTTTATTATTTGTACATCCCTCCAAAAGCAGGAAGGAGTAAGGAAAGATGACCTTTTTAGGGGATATGAGTATAACTACCAGCCTCACTTTGTTGAGCTTGGGGTCCTCCATCATTTTCCCTATCAGGCTTCTAGAAGAACCATTGTAGAACATTTCCCATGCCTGGGGGTCCTCTTGGATAGAGAACAATTCTTCATCCAGAAGTTCGGCATCCAACAAGTTTGTTTCATTCGAGGGGTGATATGCCAGGAAGTATTCTAACATTTGACCTTTTATGGCCTTCTGGGGAACGTACCATATGTCAAACTGTTGTAAGATGACTTCACATCATTATAGGCATGCAGATATCATGGTACAATTGAGAATATATTTGAGTGGGTTGCAGTGGGAGACTAGGTGGACCTTATGGTGTTGAAGGTAATGCCTGAATTTCTGAACTGCAAATATTAGGGCTAGGTAGTTCTTTTCAATTCTATAATATCAAGTCTCAACATCAATAATTGTTTGACTGAGGTAATAGAGGTTTTTCTTGCTATTGGAATCATTCTTATATGTGAGGAAGGTTCCTAATGGCCATTAAAATGTGGTTATGTAAAAAATGAGTGGTATCCCCTCAACTAGAGGCATCAACACTGTTAGGATTAGGATATATCTTTTGATATTTTCGAACAATTATTGACAATCATTATCCCACTAATACGTAACCACTTTCTTCATTAACCTGGTGAAAGGTAAACATTTACTCGCAAGGTGAGATATGAAGCACTGGATGTAGGCCAGGTGACCTTGGAGACCTCTAAACTCAGTGAGGTTGCAAGGTGGGGACATTCCAAAGATGTATTTTGTCTTCTCAAGGTTGACTTCAATGTCACAATGGCATATGAAAAAGCTGAATAATTTTCCAAAGCTAACGCCAAATGCACACTTTAGGGGATTCATCTTTAAATGGTGTTTTCATGGTTTGTTGAAGATAGTTTCAAGATTGGTTAGGTGGTTTGAGTGCTATTGTGATTTAACCACCAGATCGTTGACATAGCACTCAACAAATTTTCCCAAGAAGGGATTCAAAATATAGTGCATGGCATGCTGATATGTAGCGCTAGAATTTTTTAGAACAAAGGTAATCACCCTATAATAGAACACTCCCCGAGGGGCCCTGAAATCAGTGGATTAATCATATTCTTGGACCATTTGGATCTGGTTGTATCCTGAATATCCTTCCATGAAAGAGAGGGCCTCATATCCAGCGGTCACATTGATTAACAATTATGTGATCAGGACTGAAAAATCATCTTTTGGGAAGTTCCAATTAAGGTCCCTGAAGTTGATTCATATTCTAATCTTTTTGTACTTATTTTTTATGGGGACTATGTTTTCCATCCAAATTAGGTTTTGGACTTCCCGTATAAAGTTTTCTTTGATCATATTTTCAACTTCAGACTCTATTTTGGCATCATGCATCGGGTGGGTCCTTCTAGTTGCCTGCTTATCGCCTCGATGATCTTCTGGCAGACCTAGATGATGAGTGGAGACCTCAGGATCGAGGCCTAGTATTTCTGTGTAGTTCCAGGAAAACACATCTCGATTCATTTTCAAGAAGTAGGTGTATGCCTCTTTCTCCTTGACAGTCATAGCCACACTAATCATAGTGGGTCTCAGTTCATCTTAGGTTCCCAGGTTTATCTCCCTAAGTTCATTAATTGTGGTGGAGAAACCTTCTTCGAACGTGGGAGGGGAATCTTTGAGGTCTTATTCTTCTTCTTATTCATTGTATTATTCCTCTTTTTATGGAGAGATGATTATTGAGATGAGATCTACAATGTTGGGAGAGAAATCATCTTGTGCCTTAGTGAGTAAGGCAGGGATAGTTTGGGGTCCCAAGGATGGGTTGGGGGAATCTTTGTTAGGGATTTCCCTGACATCATAGCAGTCATACCGCTCTTTCGTGTCTTTGGACTTGGCATCCATAATGTAAATCATGCAGACAATTGTGTCTATATCTGGGCTTGAACTTATGCATTAAACTTGGTTGATGTGTAATACATACTCCTCCCCAATATATTGGAGGGGGTCTTCAGGAGTCCTTCCCAATCCATTTGGGTAGTGATTAATTCAACATTGCCGCCAAAAGATGTCACGACCCGACCCGTACCGGGGCTCGAGCCACAACTATCCCAAGCCCGCCTCCATAGGCCAGGGGCAGGCGACTAGTGCCGAAGGCACAACAAACTAGGGGAGGCATTTACCTAAGAAACTATACACACACGCATGGCTAACTCAATGCAAAAGTGCAGAGAAAATAAAGCAAGACACAACACTGCTATAAAAGGGAAACCAACATACATGCATCGACCTCTAACCAGTGCAAGTAAAGTGTTGAAAAGTATACTTACAAGTAAACTGAACCGTAAAAGGGGGAAAACACGCACACAACCAAAAAGTTTCCACAACCCGGCAATAGTTAAAATGAAAGTAAACCACTGGTGAGTCTCGCACCCAAAAGTCCTACTACAGCCACTAAACGCAGCCCAAGATCCTGTGTCCTCTACGCTCCTCCGTAGTCTTGACTGACCTGTCTATCGTCTGCAAGGGCACACCAAGTGAGGGAAAAGCTCAAACATGGTTGAGTATAAAGATACTCAGTAGTATGCCCCAAAATATCGAGGGAGAAACAAAGGAGATACTAAAATGGTGAGCAGTAAATAGAACAAGAATAGTGTAATAGTACAAAAGAGAGAGTGAAGCTCAAACCGACAAGAGAAAGGAAGCAGGCTCGTCCAACCAAGAGGATATAGACACGGAAAGCATGTGGCATACCTTGCGCGTATTCTCCCCTCCTAGAAAGAGAGTAACTGAACCCAAGGAGTGGGAAAAGATTAGGATGTATATATATATGCTAAACAAGAAACCCGAACGAGTGTGTAAGGGGATCTCGATCTCCTAGATTAGCCCAGAAAAAGTTGCAAACAGTTCATAGGATATCCATCACTGATTCCCAACAATCCCATACGTCAAGCGGCCTCATCTCTAAACCGTATAACCAAGGGTCCCGCTCCGGTAATCACGGAGAAAACTCAATGACTAGCCTCATAGAAGGGCTGATTCTGAAAGAAGTCGTCAGGTAACCCACTACACAGCCTAGCTGGAGGGTAAACCATAAGAGATCGTCAGGTAACCCACTACCCAGCCCCGCTGGAGAGTAAACCACAAGAGGTCATCAGGTAACCCACTGCCCAGCCCTGCTGGAGGGTAAACCACAAGAGGTCATCAGGTAACCCACTGCCCAGACCCACTGGAGGGTAAACCACAAGAGGTCATTAGGTAACCTACTGCCCAACCCCACTGTAGGTGAAACCTCAAGAGGTCTTCAGGTAACCCACTACCCAGCCCCGCTGAAGGGTAAACCACAAGATGTCGTCAGGAAACCCACTGCCCAGCCTAGCTGGAGGGTAAACCCTAAGGTCAATGGGTAACCCACTACCCAGCCCCACTGGAGGGAAAACCTGGAACTGGTCTGGTAACTCTACACTACCCGTGCCATCACTAGGTGTCACTAACATCACTACCGTGCGTAGGTTCGGAGTGCGTCAAAGGAACCTCTGACCAACGCCCTTTTATGTTTCCATATTTAATGATATCTCTAAAGAGGCTCTACACACCTAAACAGATTACACCATTATAATACTCACAGAAAAACACGTGAGATAGACTACTTACTCGCTAGAAACAGGCTCTCGGTGGAAAAGTTATTCAACACTACTTTATGCCCATACGGCGTCTCATGGAACCCACACCTCGGTCCCGAAAGAGGTCGGGCAAACCTCTCCATCGCGACTCTCTCATAAAAACACGCCAAAATGACTACTCATTCACCCCGAACGGACGTCTGATGAAAAGGTCACAAAAATTTGATCACAACTTAAAATACGGACCTTGGGGCCCACGCCTCAACTCTGGATTCAATGCCTGAAACCACCCTGGTCAATTTCGCCTTGATGCCAGGGTCACAATGCCACTTATGGCGCCTAAAAATGGACTCTGGATGCAGAAGCTGCAACTCCCACGTTATCTGCAAACGGGGCCCTGTGGGGCCCACACCTCGATCCCGAAACACGTCACGCAGATCGTACCACTACGTTCCTTGCAGATAACCACGCGGCGTAGGATATTCATTTTCCCTAAATGGACTTATGTATCATAAGTCATAAAAAGGCATCATACGTCTAAAATCCGTCTCGTGGGGCCCATGCCTTAGGCCCGAATTTAGGCAGGCAGATTGCACCGTCGCAATCCCCTCGGAAAAACACTCAGAAACGAGTACTCAAACACCTCAAACGGATGTCGAGTGAAAAAGTGGTGTTTCACCGTAAAACATGTGAGCACGGACATGTGGGGTCCACACCTTGTCTTCAACCAAAATGCTTCAGAAAGAGTCACAAAAAGTCCTCACGAGGACTAGGGTCACACTGCCGCTGACGGCGCCTCAATCGGACATCCCAAGCAGGAGTTAGGTTCGACGAAAGAATAATAAATAAATTAATTAATTAATTAATTATTCTCATTAAGTGTTTCGTGCCACCGAGCAATGAAACCAAACCGAAAAGGTTCCAAACCAACTTTGGAGGGACCGTCTCAACTCCAGAGCCACAGCGCCTCTGGCGGCGCATTGAACGGACATCTGGCTTGCGAATACGTCTGTTGTAAACTTTACAAATAATTTATTATTATTAAATTAAAGCATCTCGGTTCACCCACCCTCGGGATCAGAACTCAAAAACCCCTAAACAATTTTAAAAAAGTCCTTCTCGCTGACACGGACCTGTAGCCGCAGATGGCGCATCAAACGAATGGTCCGTTTGGAAGATACGCCCCCCCGAACGCAAGGGGGGCCAACCGGGCCGGTTCACCCCGGCCGGCCCGGTCCGAATCGCCAGCTCGTGGCTCAGCTGCGTGTCCGGCCTAACTCACCACGGCCCTCCGGCCGCGGCCCACCCAACAACACCGGACCCGCCTCGGGTCCGATTTTTTAAACAGACTAGCCTTTTGTCTGGTCTTCCCCGCGTTGCCCAGTAGGACCCGCACTTTGTGGGTCCTTGTCCATGGCACACCCCCGAGGTCAGCACCTCAGGGTTCCTCCCAAGCGTGACAGCCCGAGGGTGACGCCCTCTCACCACCATCCTGCGGAGCGCACCGCCGCGGCACCAGCTGCCTGCAGCACCGCCTAGCTCTGCCACTCCGCTGAAGCCCCGCGCCACCTGCTCGCCGCCAACGCCGCAGCCGCCTCATCAACCGAACGCACCGCCGCACGCCAGCCCACAAAATTCCATGGCCGCTCGGTCCTCCCTGATACACCGCTGAGGTTCGCCACACCGCGTCGGCTGCTCGACCGACGCCCTCCGGATTCTCGGCTTCACCTCCTCCCAGACTCGTCGACACCTCCGTCCTGGTTGGCTTCTTTGCCGAACACCGCCGCACCGCACTGGCCGCACCCAGGCCCACTGCTTCGGTCGCACCTCCGGATCAACCTCCAGTCGCCACCCCTTGCCGGAGCCGGACCTTCATCCAGTCCCCCAGACCACTCCTTTGGTCAGAAAAATTATCCGAAACTAGATTCGGAATCCTCGGGGCCGGATCTTCATAGCGCCACCCCTCGCTCGTCGATCTATCATGGTTTTGGCGCGTCCGAAATTTTGGACGAAGAATGCTCAAGAATGGAATGTAGAACAGGGCCTGGATGATGGTCGTGTTCGTTCGTCCATCGTCCCAATTCTAAAATTATCAAATTTTAAATGACAAATTTGATGAAAATTTAAGAAATCAACGAACGTGTGAAATTTAACAAGAACCCTACCTCGAATCGCTCGTTTTTCATTGGTGACGCATTCACTGCGATCCCACATCAATTTGCCAAGGTTCTGGTGAAGGTTTATCCTTGATTTGGTGAAGAACAGTGAAGAACAAGAGATAGATAGAGAGAGAAGAAGAAGAAGAAGAATGGGTTCTCCCCTTATCTCAAGCAAATTTATAAAAATTCACTAAAATTCCACCCACGGTCGCGGATTCCAAAACCCCCGTGCCCGGTTATTTTATATCGCGCCTAGGAAAAATGCCCCATTTCAAACCCAACGGAAGTCTCAGATTTCCATTCTGAGTCTTTTTTCGAAAGTTATTTGAAAAGAACTCCAGTGATTAAAATCACTAAGTCATTATTTTTTTTAAAAATGCGATTTTGCACCTGGGTGGCATCCCTCACAGTAGGCTCGCGCCCGCAACTGTTACACCCCGCCTAGGGTAAACGACATGCTCCTAAGGCAAATGTGCCCTCATATTTTATACTTGAGCTTCCATTTAGGAGAAAACACAACCACGCCACGTGCATAGTATAAAAATACTTAATATTTTTATAAAATTAATTCCAGGCACACCGGGCCTCGGAATCGCACGTTGTCTTCGCGCCTAGCTCTGTAATTATATGTATAAATATTCCAAAGTCTTACAGGGTAAAAATGAGTCTCTACATTATTCCCTCCTTCAATATTTTCGTCCCTGAAAAGCAAAAATAGGAAAAACAACTCGGGATACAGAGCTCACACCTAGCTCTACCACTCCCAAGAAAACTTGCACAACACCATGCTGGCTCAACACAAGAACCAAAGGGATGGTTCGTACTTATAAGGTCTACTACTTTAGATGAAGTGCATAGGAACTCGCATGCACCACATTAGATGAAACACATGGAATACATCGTGCACCCACTCCTACTATTGGGAGGGTAGAGCAAGATGGTAGGGAACCTCTCAACCACTTGCACGATTCCCGAATGGCCCAAAGAAACTCAGGGGCCTTCCCTATATGAACCTCTACTTTCCACATCGCGACCGAAATCACGATTTTTTCCTAGAACATGGTCTCGTGATTCCCTCCTTCAGAACACACAAGGATATCTGGTCACACAAGTTTCACAGTTGGGGCATCACAACCGAGGATCTCTGCTAAGGGAACCTGCTACAACACTGCCATTTTCCAGAACATAGACTACCTCGAAGTCATAGTCCTACAGAAATTTCAACCATCACCGTCATCTCAGGTTTAAGTCTCTCTGGGTGAGGACGCACCTGAGAAACTGGTGGTCTGAGCAAACCACAAAGCGATCTCTCAGAAGATAGTATCTCCACATTCTCAACACAAGGGCTACCACCACCATCACCACATAGTGAAACGTGTAGTTCTATTTATCGGGTGTCCATCACCTCGACCTATACTTGATAACAGTATCAAGATTGAAATTTATCACGAAAGTTACCAACAAACAGGGGAGGCGAGGAAACTCATCCAACCGCCAGAGGCTAGACACAGAAAGCACGTGGCATACCCCACATGTCTTTGCCCCTCTCGGAAGGAGGGTAATCCCCAAAACAGGCACTCTGCCAAACCTACTAGTGGCACCTCAAGAAAAGGAGGGTCAAGAAGAAAATCCCCACTAGAAAATCCAAAACTTGCTCTGACACTCCACCACACAACCCCGCCATGAATACACATGTCAGAGGGACTCATCCACTGCACCTCAATACTATCCGCTTTGGGTGGTGCTGACTCTCCCTCACGGTTTTGATTGCATCACAAAAACATGTCTCAATGGGGGAAGAACCTCTTTTTCCTGTGCATTCAAATCTATGTTAGACAACACCAACACAGGGTTACACCGACACCCTGTGTCACCCTCAGTAACCCCTCGAACAAGGAGTTAGATGAAAAGAGTACCTCATGTAGTGTCTAACAAGTTCTACTAATAAAAATATAAAAAAAACACAGAGCGTACCTCTTATCATCACATGCATTGCAGGATTGTAGACATCCATAGCACACAGCCTCCCGCAACCCCGTCCATCAGCTCCCTGAGCCTGACATGGGCCACCTAGTTGTGGTGGAAGGACCTCGAAACATCATCCACCAACCACAGTTCTTCTTTCTTTTCTTCCAACACCACCTCCATGGGGACCACCCTGTCCTCACCTGGGAGTTCTCTGATCATGAAATTGCCTCTGTCGTGGCGGTGCATCTACCAACTATCTAGAAAACTCATCACATTTGGTTGATTAATCTCATTCCACATGACCTCACACATCACAAACATATTACTAGTCCTCCCTGGGATATCTCGGTGCTCTATGTTGTCCCTAACCATGTTCCTGAGTCTCATCAAGGGGAGACCTCCGGAGTCAAGGCCCTACCAATTGTCATCCCTCTGACAGAAATTTATCTGTCACCATTGCCTGCTCCATCACCCTGAGATGGGTGAGGATGCACAAGGTCACTATGCTGGCATGAATATCCTCTATAGATACCTCACTCAAAATTTTGTACTTAGAATTTTCCGTCATGGGCCACGTCCAAAGAGTACCGAGTAAGGTATGTGAACCCAGTCGCGTACTTATCCACTGCCATCACTCCCCACTAAAGCTCCAGTGGCTCCCAAAACTATAAAAATCGTAAGTAGGAGGGGTTTACGAAACAGATGATAGAAGTCATCCCATGAGAGTACCGACTCATCGTGCATTTGAGTAACCCTGGATCTACTAACACCAAAATTCTTGGTGGAAAACCTGGTTTCCAAAGCCACCATCTAACTTGTAAGTGTCCAAACAAGCCTGAAGATGCGAACCACCGACTCTAGCCAACCCTTCACTGTCTGAGGGTACGGCTCACTATGGAACCTCAGTGGTTTCTGATGTTGGAACTCACGTAGTGTGCCCAGCCTGCGCTCGTCATCGGCCTTTGCTTCCAGTACTATCTGCTACTCCATAGGGGGAGGTGCTACTGCCTGTCCCCCTGGAGAAAGGGTAATCATATGATGGATCTCGAACTAAGGCCTCGTCTCTCACAGAGTCGTCATCATGAACCGGAGCTAGTATCCTGGATAGATATCATCACGGGGACATCCTGAATCCGATCAAGGAGTATCGCGGTCAAAGGAGCATATATATATCAACAATGATGGGGAGGTGACTCAAAAAGGACAGTCAAAGACTTGATCATATATGATGCACGAACCAAATTCCCTGCAACAAGTGTCTCAGTGTTTTGAGTTGACAAGAGGGCTATCAGGGTCCTGGTGAATGGATACGTCGGCCGCCACACCATCACTGGACTCCCTGGCCTGAGAGCCTCTCTCGAGATACGTTGACACTATTGCCCCAAAACTCAACCAATTCCTTTTTAGGGATGTCCGAACAATGCCCCAAGGAATGAACCGCCTCTTATACCACTTTTTCACGACCTGAGCTGTACCGGGGCTCGAGCCGCAACTAACCCAAGCCCGCCTCCATAGGCCAGGGGCTAGAGACTAGAATCGAAGGCACAACAAACTAGGGGAGGCCTTTGCCTAAGAAAATGTACACAAAACCACGGCTAACTCAATGCAAAAGTGTAGAGAAAAGAAATCAAGATACAACACTGATGCAAAAGGGAAACCAACATACATGCATCAATCTCTAACCAGTTCAAGTAAAGTGTTGAAAATTAGACTAACAAGTAAATTAAACCGAAAAAGGGGAAAAACACGTGCCCAACCAGAAAGGTGCCACAACCCGGCAACAGGTAAAATGAAAGTAAACCACTGGTGAGTCTTGCACCTGAAAGTCCTACTATGGCCACTGAACGCAGCCCAAGCTCTTGTGTCCTCTACGCTCCTCCGTAGTCTCAACCAACCTGTCTGTCATCTACAAGGTCACACCAAGTGCGGGAAAATCCCAAGTAGGGGTGAGTATAAAGATACTCAGTAGGATACCCCAAAATCTCAAGGGAGAAACAAAGGAGATAAAAAAATGGTGAGCAGTAGAAAAAACAAGAAAAGTGTAAGAGTACAAAAGAGAGAGTGCAGCTTAACCCGACAAGAGAAAGGAAGCAGGCTCATCCAACCAAGAGGAGATAGACACAGAAAGCACGTGGCATACCCCGCGCGTCTTCGCCCCTCCTAGAAGGAGAGTAACTGAAACCAAGGAGTGGTAAAAAAGTAGGATGTATATATATATGCTCAACAATAAACTCGAATGAGTGTGTAAGGGGATCTCGATCTCCAATCTCAACCCAGGAAAAGTTACCAATAGTTCAAAGTATATCCATCACTGATGCCCAACAATCTTGTATGTCAAGCAGCCTCATCTATAAACCGTATAACCAAGGGTCCCGCTTTGGTAATCACGGAGAAAATTCACTGACTAGCCTCATAGAAGGGCTGATTCTGAAAGAAGTTGTTGGGTAACCCACTGCCCAGCCCATCTGGAGGGTAAACCACAAGAGGTCGTCAGGTAACCCATTGCCCAGCCCCGCTGAAGGGTAAACCATAAGTGGTTGTTAGGTAACCCACTGCCCAGCCCCGCTGGAGGGTAAACCACAAGAGGTCGTCAGGTAAGCCATTGCCCAGCCCCGCTGGAGGGTAAACCACAAGAGCTTGTCAGGTAACCCACTGCCCAGCCCCACTAGAGGGTAAAGCTCAAGAGGTCGTCAGGTAACCCACGGCCCAGCCCCGCTGGAGGGTAAACCTCAAGAGGTCCACAGGTAACCCACTTCCTAGCCCAGTTGGAGGGTAAACCCTAAGGTCAATGGGTAACCCACTACCCAGCCCTACTGGAGGATAAACCTGGAACAGGTTCGATAACTCCGCATTTCCCATGCCATCACTAAGTGTCACTAACACCGCTATCGTGCTTAGGTTCGGAGTGCGTCAAAGGAACCTCCGACGAATTCCCTTTCATGTTTCCATATTTAATTATATCTCGAAAGAGGCTCTACATGCCCAAACATATTACACCACTGTAATCCTCGCGTAAAAATACGTGAGATAGACTACTCAATCGCTAAAAACGGGCTCCCAGTGGAAAATTTATTCAACACTACTTTATACCCATACAGCATCTAGTGGGACCCACACCTAGGTTCCAAAAGAGGTCGGGAAAATTGTGTCATCGTGACGCTCTCAAAAAAACATTCCAAAATGACTACTCATTCACCCCGAACAGACGTCTAATGAAAAATTTGCAAAACGTTGATCACAGCTTAAAAGACGGCCTATGGGGCCCATGCCTCAACCCTAGCATCAATGCCTAGAACCATCCCGGTCAATTTCGCCTTAATGCTAGGGTCACAACACCGCTGACGGTGCCTAAAAACAGACTCCAGATGCAGAAGCTGCAACTCCCCGCGTTATATGAAAACGGGGCCCTGTGGGGCCCACACCTTGATCTTGAAACACGTCACGCAGTTCGTACCATTGCGTTCCTTGCAGATAACCACGTGGTGTAGGCTATTAATTTTCCCTGAACAGACTTATGCACCATAAGTCATAAAAACACAGCATACGTCCGAAATCCGTCTCGTGGTGCCCACGCCTCGGGCCCAAATTCAGGTGGGCGGATTGCACCGTCGAAATCCCCTCAGAAAAACACTTAGAAACGAGTACTCAAACACCCCAAATGGATATCGAGTGAAAAAAGTGGTGTTTCACCGTAAAATGTGTGAACCCGGACATGTGGGTCCCACACCTTGTCTCCAACCCGAACGCTTCATAAAGAGTCTCAAAACGTCCATATGAGGACTGGGGTCACGCTGCCGCTGACAGCGCATCAATCGGACATCCCAAGCAGGAGTTAGGTCTGACGCAAGAATAATTAATTAATTAATTAATTATTCGCATTAAGCGTTTCGTGCCACCGAGCAACAAAACCAAACCGCAAAGGTATCGAACAAACTTTGGAAGGCCTGCCTCATCTCCAGAGCCACAGAGCCTCTGGCAGTGTGTCGAACGAACATTCGGCTTGCGAATATGTCCATTGTAAAATTTACTAATAATTTATTATTATTAAATTAAAGCATCTCGGTTCACCCACCCCCGGGTGTAGAACTCAAAAACCCCGAAACATGCTTCAAAAATTCTATATCACTGACATGGACTTGTAGCTGTAGACGGCGTGTCAAACGGATGAGCCGTTTGGAAGATACGGCCCCCCGAACGCAAGGGGTCCCAACCGGGCTGATTCACCCCGGTCGACCCGGTCCGAATCGTTGGCCCGCGGCCCAGCCGCGGGTCCGGCCTGACTCGCCGTGGCCTGCCAGCCGTGTCTCGCCCAGCAACACCGGACCCACCTTGGGTCCAGTTCCTCAAACAGACCAGCCTTTTAGCCAGTCTTTTCTGCGTCGCCCAGCAGGACCCGCACTTTGCGGGTCCTTGTCTGTGGCGCACCCCCAAGGTCAGCGCCTCGAGGTTCCTCCTGAGCGCGATAGCCCAAGGACGACACCCTCCCACCATCTTCCTGTGGAGCGCACCTCCATGGCACCTACTGCCTACGTCGCCGCCTATCTCCCCTGCTCTTCCGCTCCGCTAAAGCCCTGTGCCCCCTGCTCGTCGTCGACGCCGCGACCGCCTCATCCGCCGAACACACCGCCGCACACCGGTCCGCCGAACGCCACGGCTGCCTGGGCCTCCCTACTCCGCTTCTGAGGTTTTCCACACCGTACATGCTGCTCGACCGATGCCCTCTGGAGTCGCGGCTTCACCTCCTCCCGAACTCGCTGACAATGTCGTCCTACTCGGCTCCTTTGCCGAATGTCGCCACACCGTACCGGCTGCACCCGCGCCCGCTGCTCCGGCCGAACCTCCAGATCAACCTCCGATCACCACCCCTTGCCGGATCTGTACCTTCAGCCGTTCCACCGGACCACTCCAGTGGTCAGAAAAATTATCCAAAACCGGATTCGGAATCCTCGGGGCCGGATCTTCACAGCGTCGCCCCTCGCTCGTCGATCCGTCACGATTTTAGCGCATCCGAAATTTTGGACGAAGAACGCTCAAGAATGGAATGTTTAATGGGGCTCGGACGATGGCCGTGTTTGTTCGGACATTATCCCAATTCTAAAATTATCAAATTTTAAATGAAAAATTTGATGAAAATTTAAGAAATCAACGAAGGTGTGAAATTTAACAAGAATCCTACCTCGAATCGCTCGATTGTCGTTGGTGATGTATTCGATGTGATCCCAATTTGATTCGCCAAGGTTTCGGCGGAGGTTTCTCCTTGATTCGGAAAAGAACGTTGAAGAAAAAGATAGAGAGAGAGAGAGAGAGAGAAAGAGAGAGAGAATAAGAATGGGTTCTCCCCTTATCTCAAGCGAATTTATAAAAATTCGCTGAAATGCCACCCACGGTCGCGGATTACAAAACCCCCATGCCCGATTATTTTATATCATGCCTAGGAAAAAATCCCCATTTTGAACCCAACAGAAGTCTGGGATTTCCATTCTGAGTCTTTGTTCGAAATTTATTTGAAAAGAACGTCAGTGATGAAAATCACTAAATCATTATTTTAAAAAAAAGACGATTTTTTCCCTGGGTGACATCCCTCATGGAAAGCCTGCGCCCGCAACTTTTACACCCCACCTAGGGTAAACGGCACGCTCCGGACGCAACCGTGCCCTTATATTTTTAATCTGAGCTACCTTTTAGGAGAAAACACAACCCCACCACGTGCATAGAATAAAAATAATTATTATTTTTATAAAATTATTTCTGGGCACATAGGGCCTCGGAATCGCATGCCGTCTTCGCACCTAGATCTGGAATTATATGTAGAAATATTCCAAAGTCTTATAGGGTAAAAACTGGGTCACTAAAAAATAATTCTTCTCTTCTGTTTCATAGAACCCGTCATCAATGTAATGGGACTCATAGGATTTTAATGGGGATTTATCGGCGCACAATGTACTCTTTTTCCAATTAGCATTATATTTGATGCATTGATGGTATGATGATGGAATTGCAGCATGCTGATGTAGCTAGGTCCTTCCTAACAGGAAGTTGAAGGTCGTGCTTTTCTGCACTACCAGAAACTCAAAATCAAACATGAGGTCTCCAAGCCATGTTTTAAGCTTGATTCGTCCCAACAGCTTCTTCTATCTTTTGTAATATCTCAGCATAGTCGTGGTGTAGGGTGTTAAACTATCCTCATCATAGCCCAGTCGATAAAGTGTTCACGGTGGGAGGAGGTTGACTCCAAATCTGTTTTTTATGAAAATCCTTCGGACATCAATTCCATTTATCTTGTCTGACACATATAAGGGTTTGATGTTCTCTTTCATGATGGTGTCTCCATCCCTATCTGTGAAAGAGATGACGGTGTGACATTCTTCGAGATTAGTCTCCATCTGATATAATTTGTCCACTGCTACTTTGGCCTAAAATTCCTGGGGACTTAGTAAGTCTTCAACGAGCACCTCTCTAAGGTCTGCGGATAGACTCAAAGCATCCAGTATTAATAGGTTTTCCAGAACTGAAGCTAGTTTCTTTATAATATCATATTTTTTTCTCTAAAGTTTGATGCTTCCCATATCATGGATTCTATTTCATAGACACTTTATGGGATTTAGATTTAGATGTAGATGGCCCGACCACTATGACAAGAGTTGGTGGCTCTGCGGTCCTTTCTAGGTTTGGCTGAACTGGTCCACCCATATTCCTTATGAAATTTGATATTTATTCATCCTCCAATGGATACTCCAAGATAAATGGACTGGAATTGCTTCTGGTAGGGGCATAGGAACATTATGGTTCTCATTGTGTCTATCAGAGGGTCCTTCCGCGAGTTTCTGCAATGTTAATAGTTTGAGTTAAGGAGTGACTAGGAATTTGACTTCTTCCATGATCATGCCTTCCAAGAAACCCTCAGCCTCTACGGCCTCTTCCTCTGGATCTCCAGTTGGGTGTGGTTAATTCGAGTTCATGGCCATACTCTCCATTAGAGAAAAGGTCCCTCAAGTGAATGACATTAACGAAGCTGAATATTAGTTCTTGATCTGACAATGTTTATGTCTGACTGTCTCTTTCTGATGGTTTCGTTTTGAAGTTAAAAAGTTTCAAGACTAGATTTTTATTTGGTGGTATCCCATCTTCTTGCTCCTACTTTCTTCCCTTATGTCCCTTAGAGGACTTTGGGGTTGAGGATGATGGTTGTGTTTCATCAGGAGATTTTGAGGGAATGGTCAGTTGTTTCAACTATGCCTAGAGGATGCCATGAACTCGGTTGACTGTTTTCCAAAACATCCAATTGTCAAAAAAAATCTCCTTTTTATTGGAGACTATTTTCCATTCATCTTCCCCTCTAGGGTCTAAGGTGGAAACATATGCCACTTGTACTGGTAGCGGACCCAACTTGACTTTATCAGAATCCACTGATTTTTTCAGGAGATCCTTGAAGACGAATCATTATTGGATGGTTTTTTCCAGTATCTAGTGATAGGGACAATAATTTGGATGGTCATCGAGACCCACTTCATCGGTTCTCTTTGGCTCTGGTATTCGGAGTAAGTTCTATTTCATGGTGGCTATGAAGTAGCCACGGACTTGGTCATCTCAAAATGAGTAGACTTTATTTCTTTTATCTTAGAATGGATTTCTTTTAGCACCCCTTCTCTCATCTTTCCAAGGTGTGGGTGGATGTTGGTGTCTAGGGGGTCCCACACATTTTGGTAGAGGCCTCACAACTGGAGCTAGTGTCGTGGGTGTCTTAAACGTGACAGAAGTCGCTTCATCTTTTCTCACTCTTTTCCTTAGGTCTGATGGGGCCACTCGAGACATGAGATTGGTCTGCTACAAGGATTCTTCTATCCTTTGGGAAATGACAGAAAAATCTCAGAACCCACTTTTGTACTTCACCAGGATGAGCAGTGTTCGCAATTCATCATGAAGTTTATCGATGCACATGGTGATAATTTCATCCTGGGGGAGCGTCCGGTTCAGGGAATAAGTCAATCCTTTCTATCTAGCAATGAAGTCTGAAACTCTTTCGTTCTCTCACTTCTTGCAGTTCATGAGGTCACTGGCCATTATCTTAGGCAATGTCAAACTGAACTAGAAGAGAAAATGTCATCAGAGGTCCTCCCATCCTATGATTGAGTTAGTTAGAAAGCTTGTATACCATACAAAGGCCAAGCCTGGAAAGTTTCACACAAAGAATCTGAGTTTTACTACTTCTTTCTTCCCTATAGTTCCCATCATGGGGTCACAGTAAGAGGCATAGTTCATTAGATGTTGTTCCGGGTCTCCCGATCTATTAAACACTAGGAATACAGGGTTTCTAAAGTTCAGTAGTGGCGTAAAATGTATCACCCAATAAAGGTAGGGTTTGTTCTTTTGTTGTATCGGAGCGTGCTGCCCCTCCATATCTTCTAGTCAATCCATTAGTTGCTCGACGGTATTCAAGATCCCTTGATGCATATCCTGTCGGTCTTGAGCTTGGGTGGGTGCAGCAGTGGTCAAAGCTGGACATTTCGGTGCTGATGGAATTTGGGTTTGATACCCAACTGTGGGTATCCTTTATGGGTTCAACTGAACATACTATGGCTTCCTTCCCAGTGGGGGGAAGTCTTGATTTCCTTTCGGAGCTGGATTTAAGTAGGTTGATAGTCCTCGTGCCATGTTGGATGGGCCTTCGAGCTTGACTTCATTCACCGAGATGAGTTCATGTGGAAAGGGAACCTCTTTTGGGAATACCTATTGACGTCCCATAGGGGGAACACATCCAACAAGATAGCTCCTTTGACTCAGATCTGCATTAATTTGCCTGAGCTCTTTTATTTCTTCCTCTTGCTTGGATAATATTTCCTTGAGATTGAGGGACTCATTCTCAGGGGGAGAAGGAGGTGGGTCATAGATGAACTGGGATTTATTCTTCTCCTTTTTGGGGTTTCGTGAGGGAGGTAATGATAGATTAACTGAGGGGGTGCCTAAATTTAGGAACTCTCTCTAGTTACAGGTATGCACACCATCTAGCTCAGTGTGGGATGCCTCTAGGAAGGAATCATCTTCTCTTGAGTCCTCTCCCTTTGTATCATTTCCTATGAGATCTATGGGGTTTACATTTACCACATTCACTGATTCATACCACGTTGGGGGTGGTGTACCCAGTGTCGAATGGTAGGAAGGATGTTTGAGTCATTTTTTGTACTTTCTCCTTCTATTCTATGGTATTATTCGGGTTTCTTAGTGAATATTGACTCGAAGGGAGCCCTGATCTAACCTCGTAATGTTCCATCATCTCGGAGGGTATTAACCATTATATAGGGTGGGATGGGTGACTTCTATGCTCATCATTCTTCCCATATGGGAGAAGACGGATATCTATTGTATGGGAACTTGAGGTAAAAATTTACCCAGTCCTATGGGATGGGGTTTCTCCCAGTCTTCCATTAATACACTATGGCTTGGATTTTTTGGACTTATGGGTTCATTTGAGGTAAAAATTCCCCCATCCTTGCAGGTTGGGGTTGTTCCTGCATTTCAGTGGTGGCCATCAATATTTCCACCCTTTTTATTTCACAAAATCCCACGTAGGTGTGAGATGAGTATGGAATTGGGCCTATACAGGATTTATGGGATTTTGAAGACATAAGAACTTCTTTCTGGTTGACTTCCCTTAGGAAGGAAGCCTACTAGATGTTCTCGGTTTCCTGGATCAGAAGCTTTTCAATGGATTGATCTCTTCAGTACTGATTCTTTTGAGACTTATTCCAGTCCAGTTTTTATTGATTGTTCCATATTTCCTGAGCAACGATTTCATTTGACCACTTCCTTTGGGCAATGTCATTTAAAGATGTCATTTCCAATGAGGTTTTTTTATGGGATGTGGGGTGAAGTGTAGATCTCCATGTTCTCCCCATCCCCAAATATAAAATCCATTCAGGGTGTTGCTAATGAGGCAATACAACTTGTGCAGTGCATGGAGGCAAACAAGTTCAAGGTTTTTCTTTCACCATTCTAATTGTGGTTATCGTTTGGATGGGGGGGCTTCTAGGTCGATTATATGGCGAAGCTCCCTTAACATGTTGACATGGTATGCATACCCTTAGTAGGGATAGAACTTTTCTTTTTATCTGTCGAATATTTATCCATATATTGAGGTGAATTTCATGCATACATTCCCCAAAAAACTCCATTGGTATATCGAATCGAGAAGTGTTTTTAGGATAATACATCACTAGTATGTTATCCTCAGATAGTTGTCTTCTCACAAGCAACATGTTTTGTTGTTGTTCTTTTAGGGAATCCTCTAATTGATATTCCCAGCTTGAATTCTTCTTAATAATTTTTTTTAAGAAACCAGGCTGGTGGGAGCCTCATTGATATGTGAATGGTGAGGGGGTGGCTCCGAAGATGAGCATGGACCTGGACCGTTCTCTAGTTGAGAAAGGATATCACTCATCATAGATGGAGTGCTTGATATGTCTGACCCTATCTTTCTGAGTGTCTTGGCATAGGAGGGATTTCTTGCATTTGTTCTAGTAAGGGGAGGGTCTTTTTTCTAGTACGAATTTTGATTGTGGGGAGGAACTTCGCAATTGGTGCCGAAATGGTGAGAGATATCATTGCAACTTGATGCCCGACCGTGGGAAATGTCTTTATAGCATGTACCCTAGAGAGGACCTTCAAGGTGGGATACAGCGAGGGGATGACCTTCTTGTTGCTTGATTTCACTGATGATAGGACCTTCTTGATGACTTCTATGATGGAAAGGACTACTATCATAGCTTGATACCTGGCTGCAAGGAGAATTTTTATACTGTACATCCTAGGGAAGGCCTTCAAGATGTACTGTAATGAGGGTAGGACCTTCTCGTTGCTTGATGTTAGTATGTGGAGGGCCTTCACAGAAACAACCATTGTGGGGAGGGCCTTCTCAATGACAGTAATCATGAATAGGACTACCATCATGACTCGACGTCTGACTATAGGGAGAAGCATATTTGCAGTGTATACCCTGGGGAGAACCATTATGGTGGCGACAACAAGGGGAGGACCTTCTTGCTATCTGATCTTCAGGTCAAGGGGAGGGATACCCTGACACACATAAGAAGATAGGATCTTGTGATTGATCATTCCTAGCCCATAGAGTAAGCCCCTGTGGGTGCTCTGGGGAGGACCTTCAGAGCTGCTAGTAGCGACATTGCGAGAAGGGTCTTCGCAACTACTACTACCACTTCTATAATTTGGTAATGGACTGATAGGTTCTTGAGCCTTTATTGATATATTTTATAGGGCATAAAGAACCCTATCTTATAGAATATTAGGATCATGTATGTTCTCTTCATTTTCCAGTTGCCTTTGGCGCATTTCATTTTTGAGTGCTCTCTTGTGGGTAACTGGGGCCACCTGTTGTTGGTAAAAACCTTTATATACAGACCCCTATCTTGTTGGGTCCTATGATGTCATCGGGATACACCGATAAACATATTGAGTTTTGGAAGGGATATATGTCTTCCCTGGAGCAGCCACCACGTTGGACCGTCATCCCCCAGTTAGAACGGGTATTTATTCCCGATCTAGTTGTTCGTGTATCACAGGATATTACCGTCGACCCTCTAGGACTGGATCAGGGATTCATAACTACTCTGGTGTGACTGAACCATTTTGCAAGTAAGTCATTCCATTCTAGGAAACCAGGTCATGGTCCTGGTTTCTCACCATTATTGTCGATGCAATGATATCTTGGCATGTGTGGAGGATATGGTCTGGAATCGACGTTAGGTCTTCCATCATTTCCAAAATGTGATGAGATACATCTTTGGCTAGAATGGGTATGAAGGCCTATTTTGATGTTGGAGCAAGAGTTTGTGCATGCTCTGGTCCCCCATGGGTTACTAGTAGATACTAGCAGTTCTCTTGTACCATGACAGAGGAACGAGTCTTCCATTAGTTGTCTTCTCTGGTTTCCACCATATTTGACTAGTGGGATTCATATTCACAAGTGGAGATTTTCATATGTTTTCTTATTGTTGTATTTAGCTCACAAACATTTTATGTATCTTCAGGAATTTGACTCTGCTCATATTTACTTTCCTCCCTGTTTGGATGGTGGGATTGGTATGCATGATCAAGTATTTGTGACTGTGTATAGCTGTATGCCATCCTATTTGGATGAAGGACTTGATATGCATCAATAGGTATTTGTGCCTACGTATAGATAGATTTCATCCGATTTGGATTATGGGATTGATATGCATCAGTAGGTATTTGTACCTTTTTATAGCTAGATGTCACCCAATTTGGATTATGGGCTTCTTGTGAATCGGTAGATATCTGCATCTACCTTTAATTTGTCTCTCTATCTACACGGTGGGACTGGCGAGCACTAGCAGGAACGTACACGTGCTCGTATTGTACCACCCTATTTCTATGGTGGGATTGAGTAGAGGGGTTGGAGTTTTATATCTGCACGTTGAATGCTGCCACGTTTTTATGGTGGAGTTTCTCCTCAGGAACCAGGGAGATAGCCTATTCCTGATTATATATTTTACACCCTTGGTGGGTAGCCCTAGGGGTCGGGGTCTTTTGGACTTCACCATGATCCCTCGGCATAAGGTCCTCTTTGGTGTGAGGAGACTTGGTCGCCCGGTGTCGACAGTGACACTCTCTATAAGGGGACCGTGAGTAGGACCCATGTGCAGTTGAGATGAAGTTGTCAGTATTGAATTCATCTGTATCTCTATGATAAGGTAGGTACTTGTTGTCGCCTTATGAGGATAGGATTCTGAAATGGTTTGATATGACCACTGGGGACGCCTTGTGGTGGGGTGCTAGTCGTAGCTAATTAGGCGATTGGCGAGCCTTTACAGACTAGAGTAATTGTCTCGCAGCCTCCACCATGTGGAGAGTACCATTTCAGTGGTACTCTTTGATTAGCATGTTGGATACCCAGCGTTGAAGATGCTGGGTATGTGAGGGGTTCCTACTCTTCATCAGAGCCCTGGATGCCTGCCGGATCATTGAGGCATGTGTCTGTATTGGTCATTGGGATGTCTTTTGGATCGAAGGTTGCTCTACGGGAACCTTGAATATATATATATGACATATACATACCACAAAAGCCCATCAAAGTATCATTCTCTTGAACATATGCATATTTGAAAATTCAGATTGGACTCTGATAAAACACTATTTTATTGAATATTTTATTTATAATAAATGATATAATTTCCTCACATTGTGTTAAATATGTTTAATTAGAAAGTATTTGGGATTAGATCATTCATTTGAATATTTTGATGAAAATTCCAGTTTTACCCTTTATAGTTCACTGTAGTATTTTGAAGATATATATTTTTATATTTATTATTTTAATTTGAAATTTTTTAACAATTTTACTACCTTAATTATCTACAACTTTTATTAAGGATACCAGAGCTAAAGAGTGAATTTGGTTGTTTAAAATGGGTCATGAAGTCAAAGTTGGGTTGGACTCTCCATAATGGAGAAGCTTCTGTATGGAGGCAATAACTCCTTCATATGGGCATGTATTAAGCCCAAATTTTTAGAGGAGATAGATAACCCATATCCTCACATATTATCCTTCTGAAAGGCCGGCCAATTCACGCGTTTTTGTGCTCAAATGGTCGGTGAAAGTTGGCATAAAATATTTGTCCGAGATTCCCCATTCACACTTGAAACCACTTTGAACCTAGCCTCCCCACCACTCTATAAATTTGTGTTTTTATCATTTTTTGGGATTGGGACGTGCATTGGGAAGTTTAGGGCAGAGGAGAAGTGGATAAAATCCAATTCTCCAACCATTTCAATAAGGGTAGCTCTTGAAGCAAGGATCCCTTCGACGAAGCCTTCTTCTTCTCCTTCATGTTGTAATGAATTTGTTTGTGTAATAAACTTCTTTGTTATTCTTTTATTTATTCTCTTTTCTTATGTTTTGTTTAAATTTCTTATTCTCTTAATCTTCCTCTTTGGTCTGGAATTCTTGAGTAGAAGCGTTATTGGGTTATACCCATTATAAACCTTTGCACATGCAAAACGCTTCTATGATGATTACGCCACCCATGAAAGAGTAGTCTTTTAGTAATCGATCTATCTTCTACCCTCTTAATTTAATTATTTTGAATTAATGAGTTACTGTAATTCATATAATATGATCCATGAATTTTGTTTTTAAATTAAAATAAACTAAGCAATCAATTGAACAATTAACACAAAAACACGCGAGGTCAGGATTTTGTGTAAATTGTGAGAGCGTAATCTTAATCGGTAATACAAGACCACAAGGGATAAATTTTTAGAGTTCAAATATAATACCTAAACACAATTCATCCTCATTTACAGAATTTATATGTTCTCTAATTAACCACTGACCATAGGCTATCCTTAGAAAAACAATCAAAGTAGGGTGTTGCGATTGCGTGTTCTGAAGCAAGCCTAGGGTTTAAGTAATTTCATCTTTGTGATTAAGTTAACTCTCGTAGGGTTCGAGGGATAACAAATCAGGAGATCATAATTAAGTGGATATTGATTTAAATGATAATTATTATTAAGTGAATGAAGAGGTAGAGTTAGATCGATTATGCCTTTTAAAAGAGATTTCTAAAAAACATCTTCTTGTTGTGTCATTTTAATCGAAATTCATTTCAAAACTAAAAACAAAAAAAAAATATACAATCTTCTTCCAACAAACTTCTTCTAGATTCATAAACTAAAAAAAACCCAATCCTTTAAAGTAGTGTTTTTATTTTATTCTCTTTTATTTTATTTTTAGAATACCTTTAATAAGTTGTTAAATTCACTTCCTCCTTTGAGAGACGACCTTGGTCAGCCACTCTGCTGCACCTAAGTACCCCAAAATCACATTAATCATTTGAGGGTGCCCACGACAGCGCTCTATCAAATTGGCGCCGTTTCCAGGGAGGAAAGTAATTATTTCAACCAATTAGAGGTATTTATTTTGTTTTACATTTTATTCTCTTCCTCTCTTCTTTCTTCTGTCTTTACCCAATCTGATTTTTTTTCCTTCTTCTTTTATTTCCTTCTACTTCTTTTTGGACCATCAACTCAAACTTCTAATTTTTATTTTACTATGGTCCAATTTCCTTCTTTTCATCTTTCATTGATTGATGAAACGAACTAATCCCAAAGATCTCTTAGATCTTGACCCTGATATTGAATGCAGCCTTAGGGCACGAATCATACACTCTCAGTCTACGGGAAGTTTCAATATTCAACCAGTTGGTGAATTCCTCTCTTCTGGAAACATTGGAATTGGAAGTTATTAAAATTCAAACATAAAAGAGTAATCAATGGATGGAAATAATGGAAATGAACTTAATATAACCATTCAAGAATTGGCTGCACCAGATATTAACTATCAACCAAATTGTATTGCATACCCAAACCTCGAATCGGACTTTGAATTGAAATCTGGATTAATTCACCTTCTTCCAAAGATTCATAGCTTATCTGGTGAGGATCCCAATAAACACCTTAAGGAATTTAATGTGGTTTACTCAACTTTAAAACCAAGAAATTTTTCTGAAGATCAAATCAAATTAAGAGCATTCTCATTCTCACTTGATGGATCTGTAAAAGATTGGATGTACTATTTACAACCTGAAGATGTAACATGTTGGAACGATTTGAAACGTCTTTTCTTACAGAGATTTTTTTCCAGCATCAAGGACCACTTCTATTCGTAAGGAGATATCAGGGATCAAGAAAGCACAAGGGGAGTCAATTTATGAGTACTGGGAGCGATTCAAGAAGTTGTGTGCAAGCTGCCCACATCACCAAATCAGTGAGAAACTACTCATCCAGTAATTCTATAAAGGACTCACACATATGGAGAGAAGCATGGTGGATTTCGCGGCTGGAGGAGCATTGGTGGACAAGACACCAGTATCCGCACATGCATTGATCGACAAGATGGCCCAAAACTCCCAACAATTCGGCGACAGAGGTACACTACATGTTCGAGGAGTACATCAGGTAAGTCCTTCTTCTCTTGAATGTCATTTGATTGATACCAAGTTGGAAGAATTGACCACTATGGTGAGGCAAATTGATTTGGCATAAAATACATCTCTACCCCCTCATTCAAGGCCTTGTGGCATTTTCACTGATACAAGCCATCCAACTGACCGTTGCCCCCAACTAAAAGAAACAGAAGATTGTGCAGCAGTATTCCCAGGGAGACCATTTCAGCAGCAATAACAACCATATCCCCAAAAGAAGTTTGATTCATTTTATCCAACATACAACCAAGGGTGTAAAGATCAACCGGACATGTGGTATGGCTCTGGACAACAAAAAAGGCCACCCTTTCAAAAAAACTTCCAGCAGCCTCCGCCTTACCAGCAGGGTTTCCAACAACCCCAAAGGAGATTTGAAGCCCAAGCATCATCAAGCCAGCAACATGGGAATCCCCCACCCAAGGTAGATTCTAACACTGATGACCTTTTGAAGCAAATTGTTCTTAATAAACAGAATGAGCTAAAGAGTCAAGGTTCGGAACTGAGGGAGTTGAAGACTCAAATGAGCTAGATTGACACCGCCCTCCATGAACTTGTAAGTAAGAATTCCGTAAATTTACCTTCCCAACCCACTCCAAATCCAAAGGGGAATGTCAATGCCATCACATTGAGAAGTGGGAAGCAAATGAATGATACATCTATACCTACCATTCCACTGGGATTCACCTCAACTCCAGAGCAGCCACATTCCAAACCAACTGATGAACAATCCAAGGAGAAAGATAAAGGTAAGAAAAAGATAGATGATGTTCCTCCTAAACCCCTTCCTTTTACCAACAGGGTTGTCCAAACCAAGAAGATGGCTGAAGAAGAAATGAAAAAAGAGGTTTTGGATACATTCAAGCATGTGGAGATCAACATTCCTCTACTTGAAGCCATTAAGCAAATTCCAAGGTATGAGAAATTCTTAAAAGAACTTTGTACCAATCGAAGAGGGATCAAGGGAAATGAGAGGATCAACCTTGGAAGGAATGTCTCAGCACTCATTACACCAACTCTAGAAATGCCAACAAAGTGCAAGGATCCTGGGACATTCACCATCCCATGTACTATAGGGGAGTTTCACTTCTCTGATGCTCTTTGTGATTTAGGAGCTTCAATAAATGTGATGCCTCACTCTGTATTCTCTTCCTTGCAGGTTGGTGAGTTGAAGCCAACAAGAGTAGTGGTGCAGTTGGAAAATAGAGCTACAGCATATCCAGCGGGAGTCCTTGAGGATGTACTTGTCCGTGTAAGAGACATGATCTTCCCAGCAGATTTCTACGTGCTTAACATGGAGGACGATCAGGTAAGTTCTCATTCCCCCATTATCTTAGGTAGATCCTTCCTCAAAACTAAAAAAACTATCATAAATGTCAATGAGGGTACACTTTCCATGGAATTTGGGGATTAAGTTATGATATTTAATGTTATAGACTCCATGAAGTACCCCTCTGAGGACCATTCTGCTTTTGTTATCTCCCATTTTGAACCACCAAGTAAAAACTCCATGGATTTTGATTATCCTATGCTTATGGAGATTATGAGTATTGGTTCTGGTTTAATGTCTAAGAGAACTTCCACACCTGTTTTTAATGAACGAGACCCTCTAAGATTTGATTTTGATACGGATTCATATTCTGATTTTGATCATGTTCACTCTGATTATGACATGGCTGTTGAGTATGCTGATGGATTTGATGCTTTATTCTCTAATTTTGATGATTTCTATTCTGATAATGATGCTCTTTGTGCACATATTTCAGTTCTTTCAATGTCTTCATCCATACTACACCCTCCTTCATTAGAACTCAAGCCATTACCATCAAATCTGAAATACTCATACTTGTTGAGTGGTGAGAGATTACCCGTTATCATTGCTAACAATATCCCTTTTGAACATGAAGAAAATCTTTTGAATCTTTTAAGGGAGAACATCAGGGAAATCGGGTGGAACTTGGATGACATATCAGGTATTAGCCCCTCCATTTTCATGCATAGGATTCTCTTGGAGGATGGGGCTAAACCAGTGAGACAGACACAAAGGAGACTCAATCCAACCCTTCTGGAGGTTGTTAAAAAAGAAGTTGAAAAATTTCTCGAGGAAGGTATAATCTATCCCATTTCAGATTCTCAGTGGGTAAGTCCAATTTAGGTTGTGCCTAAGAAAAGTGGTGTTACTGTTGTTAAAAATGAGAAAGATGAGTTAGTTCCAATGAGGGTGAAAAACAGTTGGCGTGTGTGTATTGATTATAGGAAACTAAATCAGTCCACTTGCAAAGACCATTTCCCCCTCCCATTTATTGATCAGATGCTTGAGAGACTAGCTGGGAAGACACTCTATTGTTTCTTGGATGGATTTTCTAGATATTTTCAGCTACCTATAGCTCTAGAGGATCAAGAGAAGACTACATTCACCTGTCCCTTTGGCACATTTTCCTACCGAAGGATGCCATTTGGACTTTGCAACGCCCTAGGTACCTTCCAGAGATGCATGGTGAGTATTTTTTATGATTTTATTGAGACCTTCATGGAGGTATTTATGGATGATTTTACAGTTTATGGATCCTAATTTGATGAATGTCTCTCTAGTTTGGGTGATGTGTTGCATCATTGTATTGATAAGAATCTGGTCTTAAATTTTGAAAAATGTCATTTCATGGTCGAAAAGGGAATTTTCTTAGGTAATATAGTCTCACAACATGGCATTGAAGTTGATAAATATAAGGTAGAAATTATTTCATCCCTTCCATATCCTACATGTGTGCGTGATGTTCGATCATTCCTTGGACATGATGGATTTTATCGACGCTTCATCAGAGATTTTAGTAAGATCGCTCTACCCTTATCTCGATTGCTTCAAAAAGATATTGACTTCAATTTTGATGATTCATGCAGGGTATTGTTTGATGAGCTAAAGAAGTGTCTGACCACTCCACCGATCATACAGCCCCCGCGGTGGGACCTTCCTTTTGAGCTTATGTGTGACGCATCCAACTTTGAAGTTGGAGCTGTCTTATCTCAGAGGGTGGAGGTACGTTCACATGTGATCACCTATGCATCGAGGACACTAGATTCAGCCCAATAAAACTACACTACCACAGAAAAGGAGTTTCTTGCAGTCATATTTGCTTTAGATAAATTCTGTTCATATTTATTGGGCTCTAAAGTAGTTTTTTTTTTCTGACCATGCAACTTTGAGGTACCTCCTAAAGAAGCTAGATGCAAAGCCCAGGCTGATTCGATGGATGCTCCTTCTTCAGGAATTTGATATTGAGATAAAGGAAAAGAAGGGTTCAGAGAATTTGGTGGCAGACCACATGAGTAGGCTTACTCACACACTAGAGGATGACACCTTGGACCAGGTACCACTTCGGGACACTTTCCCCGATGAGCATCTTTATTCCATCTCAGGTACGCATCCTTGGTATGAATATTTAGTTAACTACATTGTTGCCTCTGAAATCCCTGCAAATTTAAAGAAACATCAAATACAAAAATTAAAAAGTGAGTCTAGGTTTTATGTGTGGGATGATCCTTACCTCTGGCGCATGTGTAGTGACCAAGTCATTAGGCGGTGTGTTCCTGATCATGAGTTTGAGTCTGTTTTGCATTTCTATCATACACTCACTTATGGTGGAAACTTTGGACCCCAACGGATAGCTAGTAAGGTTTTGGACTCTGGATTATATTGTCTTAGCTTGTTCCATGATGCCCATGTGTTTTGTAAGTCATGCTCTCATTGCCAACACACTGGGAATATTTCTAGGAGACATGAGATGCCCCAACAACCCATACTATTCTGTGAGATTTTTGATGTATGGGGCATTGATTTTATGGGTCCTTTTCCTATTTCATTTGGATTTTTGTACATTTTGGTTGCTGTTGATTATGTGAGTAAATGGGTAGAGGCCAAGGCCACCAGGACTGATGATTCTCATGTTGTTGTGGATTTTGTGAAGGCACAGATTTTTTGCAGGTTTGGAGTACCAAAGGCCATCATCAGTGACCAAGGGACACACTTTTGCAATAGGAATTTTTCTTCCCTCCTTCGAAAGTATGGGGTGACACACAAAACCTCAACACCATACCACCCCCAAACAAATGGTCAGGCTGAGGTTTCAAATCGTGAGTTGAAACAAATATTGGAGAAAACTGTGCAGCCAAATAGGAAGGATTGGAGCAAGCGATTGGATGATGCATTGTGGGATTATAGGACAGCATACAAGACACCCATTTGTATGTCCCCATTTAGGATTGTTTTTGGGAAAGCATGTCATATCCCAGTGTAAGTTGAGCATCGGGATTATTGGGCTATAAAGAAATACAACATGGATTTGGCCCAAGCTAGAATCCAAAGGAAGCTACAAATTCAAGAGCTTGAGGACATTAGATTGTCTTCATATGAGAACTCAAGGCTCTACAAGGAAAGATCAAAAGCATCTCATGATATAATGATCCAACAAAGGGAGTTTCATGTTGGATAGAAAGTCCTTCTCTACAGTTCATGACTGAAGCTGATGCCTGGTAAGTTGTGTTCTAGATGGTTAGGTCCTTATATTGTATCTAATGTTTTTCCTTATGGTGCAGTGGAGATCACACAAGAGGACATTAGAAGGAGATTTAGAGTCAATGGGCAATGTTTGAAGAGATACATTGAGGGACTTCCCACTGATGCAGTGGATTTTATCACACTGCATGACCCCATCATCACTTGAGCACATCAGGCTGTTCCTAACCCTTTCACTTTTATATTATTTGTCCTATTTAAAAATTCTTCATTTCATGTGCATATATCATCTCATGGGTTCACATTGAGGACAATTCAATATTTTAAGTGTGGGGGAGGGAACCTTTTAGTTTAGTAATTTCAATTGTTTTCATCTTTACAAAAAAATTGTGTGTTTTTTCAAATTTTGTGTGTTTATTTTTTCAATTTTCTTTGTGTTTTTGAAATTTTTGAGCTAAAATGATTCTCATCACAATTTTGAAATGCATATAAATGAGTGAAACAATTTATCCCATGAAACTGAGCTTAAATGAATGCTGAAAATGACTTTGTTTCAAGTTCAAATATTTAGTAATTTCGTGAAAAGTACACTGAATTTTGAATCCCATGCCACATCTCACTGTCTTTATATTTGAAATCACTTTACTGTGAGGCTTCTGAACCATTATTTTCATATTCTTTACATTCACCTCACTTCTTGAGAGAACCAAACCATGCTTGATTTAACCAGAATTTGATCTATTCCTGTCAAAACTTGAGGGTTTGAGGTACTTATGTTTAAATGATTGAGGCATTTGTTTAGTATTAAAGCCCCTATTTCAAAGAATCTTTTTTTATAATGGCCTAACTTGAATATTTAATCCTTGTAGCCCTTAGAATCCATGCACAGCCTATTAGTTTAGCCACATTACAAGCCAATTTTCACTATCCAACCAACTCTTGAAGTGAAATTGCATAATCTAGTTGAGCTTAAGTGTGGGGGAATCTATCTTGTGTTGTTCCACCACATTCTGTGATACTTTGGGTGGAAAATTAAATTCTGAAGAGATGTGTTTTCTACTGAATAAAGTCATTTTATTGAAAGTTGTGCCTTTTCTGGAGCTTTCATGAAGCTGTGCCTTTTCTGGAGCTTCTAATTGAGGTGGAAAGTTGTGCCCATCTGGAGATTTCAAGAAAATAATGTTTGAGAAGATTGAAATTTTTTAGGCTGAAATGATTAATTGTGTAAAACTTTCATGAATTTTCATGATGATGGAGCTGAATTGATACTATGGGGATTTAGGAGAAGACCATATTTAAGTGAAAATTAGATTAATGCAATTTTGCTTCAAAAAGAGTCAATCCCTCCTCATTCAGCCTCAGAATTTTTCACATCTAAATACTACCAACCGAAATCCACAGAACAACCCTGAAAAGTTCTCATGATAAACATATGTCCTTGACTCACATCGGGTAGTGATGTAGGAATCTATCAAGCCTATGGTGACCCTTGTATGAGTTTGGATGAGAAAGACATTGCAAAAAAATTGACATTTGTGTGATAAGAGAAAATTCAAGTGATGTAAGTGTTTTGTGCATGGGAGGATAAATAAAGTGGAAATATATTGAATGATATAAATTAATAACTTTATATAATGGTTTTTTTATGAGGCATGATATCTTTTGTTTCTTGGTGTGTAATTGTTTGATCTCAAGGATATGTGTTTTAAAAGTGGTTTTGATTTGATATTAATGTTTACTTGATATGAGGTTTTGCTCAGGAGTGCAAAAGGGTAAGTGTGGGGGAGTTGATAAAACACTATTTTATTGAATATTTTATTGATAATAAATTATATAATTTCCTCACATTGTGTTAAATATGTTTAATTAGAAAGTATTTGGGATTAGATCATTCATTTTAATATTTTGATGAAAATTCTAGTTTTACCCTTTATAGTTCACTGTAGTATTTCGAAAATATATATTTTTATATTTATTATTTGAATTTTAAATTTTTTAACAGTTTTCCTAACTTAATTATCTACAACTTTTATTCAGGACACCAGAGCTAAAGAGTTCATTTGGTTGTTGAAAATGGTCCATTAAGTCAAAGTTGGGCTGGACTCGCCAGAATGGAGAAGCTTCTGTATTGAAGCCATAAATTCTTCATATGGGTCTGTATTAAGCCCAAATTTTTATATGAGATATATAACCCATATCCACACATATTATACTTATGGAAGGCCGGCCAATTCACGCGTTTTGGTGGTCAAATGGGCGTTGTAAGTTGGCATAAAATATTTGGCCGAGATTCCCCATTCACACATGAAACCACTTTGAACCTAGCCTCCTCACCACTCTATAAATTGGTGTTTTTCTCATTTTTTGGGGTTGGGATGTGCATTGGGAAGTTTAGGGCAGAGTAGAAGTGGATCCACTCCAATTCTCTAAACATTTCAATAAGGGTAGCTCTTGAAGCAAGGATCCCTTCGACGAAGCCTTCTTCTTCTCCTTCATGTTGTAATGAATTTGTTTATGTAATAAACTTCTTTGTTCTTCTTTTATTTCTTCTATTTTCTTATTTTTTGTTTAAATTTCTTCTTCTCTTAATCTTCTTCTTTGGGCTGTAATTCTTGAGTAGAAGCGTTATTGGGTTATACCCATTATAAACCTTTGCACATGCAAAACGCTTCTACGATGATTACGCCACCCATGGAAGAGTAGTCTTTTAGTAATCGATCTATCTTCTACACTCTTCATTTAATTATTTTGAATCAATGAGATACTGTAATTCACATAATATGATCCATGAATTTTGTTTTAAAATTACAAGAAACTAAGCAAGCAATTGAACAATTAACACAAAAACACGCGAGGTCGGGATTTTGTGTAAATTGTGAGAGCGTAATCTTAATCGGTAATACAAGACCACACGGGATAAATTTGTAGAGTTAAAATATAATCCCTAAAAACAATTCATCCTCATTTACAGAATGGATATGTGCTCTAATTAACCACTAACCATAGGCTATCCTTATAACAACAATCAAAGCAAGGTGCTGCGATTGCGTGTTCCGAAGCTAGCCTAGGGTTTAAGTAATTTCATCTTTGTGGTTAAGTCAACTCTCATAGGGTTAGAGGGATAACAAATTTGGGGATCATAATTAAGTGTATATTGATTTAAATGATAATGATTAATAATTGAATGAATACGTAGAGTTATATTGATTACGCCTTTTAAAATAGATTTCTAAAAAAACATCTTCTTGTTGTGTCATTTTAATCGAAATTCATTTCAAAACTAAAAACAAAAAAAAATATACAATCTTCTTCCAGCAAACTTCTTCTAGATTCATAAACTATAAAAAACCACAATCCTTTAAAGTAGTTTTTTTATTTTATTCTATTTTATTTTATTTTTAGAATACCTTTAATAAGTTGTTAAATTCACTTCCTCCTTTGAGAGATGACCTTGGTCAGCCACTCTGCTGCACCTAAGTACCCCAAAATCGCATTAATCATTTGAGGGATCCCACGACAGTGCTCTATCAGCCTCCTTCCCCTTTTTTCTTATTGTGAGGCAAAGGGGATTGTGTGGAGTAAAACTGCCACCTTGGTTAAGGATTCACGTTGGGTTTACCATTTTTGTTTCGCCTCCAAGGGCGATACAGGGTAAACATGTGGGGAAAAAATGCAAATAATGGTCCAAAGGGTGATAAGAATTTGTCCATTATTATATAATATTTCACATTTCCATATTTTTTTCAACCTGATTCATGTCATCATCCTGTAAAGGAGGATTCAATTGACCCCGTGTGAATTGGGTAGTTTATCCCTTCTGTAATTCAAAGGAGGTGCCACAGTTAAATGGTTCTAGCAGGAGATTCCATGGGGTCAAGTACTTGTGAAATTGGTCCTCTTAGGATATAAGTTCCTTGTATGGTCTCCAAAGGTTCTATTTGTGGAGCCAGAAACACCTAATGTCCCTGGTATCCATGATTCATAGACCTACTTTCCAAAGGCAGGTGCTCATTGGATGATTATTTGGCCAACGACACTTAAGGACTTCATTGGTCGAGAGGATGGGAAGTCAGGCTCACTGCACCCTTTTGGGGGGGGATTATTTCATATTTTGGGACTCTCTTATAGATTTAAGTCATGTTTATATGTTTGTGAACCCTTGGATCATTCCTAAAGAGTGTGTCCATGGGCTACCCCTGGTTTGAAGGATCGTCATAGGCATACATGGATTTGATGCTACGGAGGAAATACTGACTTAATCCATGAAATAAGGTTCCATAGAGTTTATAATCATCTAGGGGGGATGGAAGGTGACTTGATATTGGTATTAGACCCATAATATGGGATTTCTATGTATCCTTTAGAGAGGAATCAGAGCCCACACAGTTCAGGAAACTTGGGGCTTATGCATGGGAGCTTCCCATTTGAGGGTACATGGTTGGGTGGACTCTTTTGGAAGGGTGCCCCTTTTGAGCTTGGGCCTTCAAGAAGGCATATTATGTATCCTAGTTTGACCAGGAATCAGAGTTCTCATAGTTCATATTTTTTTTGGTTGTGTGTACATTGGGATCATCACAAGTATCTAAGCCCACATGAGTCATGCTCAGTGTGAGAAACAAGAGGATGTGAGATATCCAGCCAACCAAATACCTCCTCTCCTACTAATGCTATAGATAGGGCCTATGGAAGAAGAATCCAAGGCGACCGAGGAAGAGGGTGCGGAGCAATGAACCCTTCAATGTGGGATGACATTGGAGGTCATGTGGCTCAGTCCTCAGAAGATTGGGGACTTACCTTAGTGGGAGTACCCTAGAAAACGTTCTAGGAATGGGTAGGAATATCAATTCCATTCAAAAGTAGGAGAGGACATGATTCCTTTGACTGATCATCATTCCTCATTGAATGTAAAAGCAAGTGATCACCCTTAATCCCTAGAAGGGGGAGATTCACGTCAGCGTCCCAAGGTTAGACTTCGGGTTACCATGGGAATGTAGACTTACAGACATCCCTAGAGTCTGAACCATTGTGGGGAGGTCCTTCGTGACTCTACTTACCATGGGTATGTAGACTCCAAGAGGTACGCTGATGTGCCCGATGATGTGATCATATAGGTCTGGTGGATTTAGAGGAGGCTTTGGCCTGATTCCTTGGGACTGGTTCGCGGAGGGGATATGGAGGACTATATGGTAATGGATAGTCAAGATTAGTGCCGGAGGGAAGAATACTTGAAGATTCCTTATTCCGTGTACTTTTTTCTTATGTGGGATGGGAGGATCTCTGCATACCATAGTGGTATACGAGTAGAGGGTTCGTCTGCATACCGAAGCAATACACGGGCTTGGGAATAGACCACCGCACACCGTAGTGGTACATGGTCCTGAATGTGGTCTTCCACGCCACTTTAGGTTCCATCTGTGTACTGATGCAGTACATGACTCCATGCTAAATTCTCATAGAGATACACTATGTGGAACACCATATCGAAGGAGGGTCCTGAGGACCATCATTTATGGGGATTTCATCCATGAGGAATATGTGGTTCTCGATTTCACCAATTAGGTTCATGGTTCTCCCATTATTATTAAGTTCCTTAGTTTTATGGTTCATGGCTAGTTATACCTGCAGAAAAAATGGTTTTTAATTCGGACTTCACTGATGATTCAAGACTGAAGTCGGAATCCTCTCTGAATTATTTCTTCTCACCTCTGGGGTCTCCTCTATGATTTCTCCGTCCATCCATTCTCAATTAATTTTGTGATAATTTTATATATATTGGTGAAATCATATCTATGGGAATGCAGTACCATTTTTAGAAGCCCATGAAGAGATATCTTGATCTGTGGAAGACTCGGTCAACCGAGGTTTGCGGAGGCTGTGGTTCGCAAGTCATGTTTCGCAGACCCCTGCCAATTTTCTTCGTCCGCGAGCTACTGAGTTTGCAAGACGGTATGAAAATGGCCATCACTCACTTGATTCAGCTAGCGATGTGGTTCGCAGGTGCTTAGGTTCGTTGACCATCGCTCTGTAGGCCAGCACCTCATGGGTCATTCCTCGTACTAGTGCTTCGTGGTTCATGCGGTCCACGAACCCTTCCCAATGATGGTACATGGTCACTTAAAACTCTTTGAGAAATTTAATTCCTTCAATTTTATTCTGAAGTTTTCAAATCAATTTGAGTCCATTCACTTTAATAAACTTGTATTAATTCTTACTTCCTTATGCAAAGTGATTGTGGGTGTATTTTCTTTCCTTGATGAAGTTTTCAGGACCCTGCAGTGGGGTGGGTGTATGATTGTCTCCCTTTTGAAGACAATAAAATTCTAAATAAATAAAGATAATTGAATCAATTTAAGATCAACATTCATGGTTGGGAAAAAGTGACTTATGTTCTGCTTTTTTATCTGTTGATGTTGTGATTATATAGGCTATATGCCTGCAGAAAATCATGGTTGTTGGGGGTATTTGTTTACACATGATATAGTTACTAAGTTCATGTTGTTTGTTTTCCTTGAACATATTTATATGAAAAAATGTTAAATATGTATATTTGGATAATAAATGGACACCCCTAGATCATATTATTTATTTCTACGGTAACCCCTAAAATAAAAAAGTGGAATTAAAGAATAGAATATTTGTTAAAACTAAATATGTTGTGCCCTGGGTTTCTATGGTGATACGGTTGTGAAAATGGTTGTGTGTTATGGGGTGGTTCAGGTGGTGTAATGGAATATCAGGTTGAGAGATTGTTTTATTGTGGAATGGATGGAAATTGTTATACAGAAAGGCTATGATCAGGATGTGCGATTATGTGTTTATGGGTGTGGTGTGGTTATATAACGGGGATGATAAGAATGGTTGTGATGTGATGTGTTGTTGAGTGTGGATATAATTTGGGGGTTTGTTCTGATGAGAATATAGATTTGGTATCATGACTTTGAAGAATGATGGTGGCAGTGGTTGGTATGGATAATTCATCAGGAGTTTCTCCATGAGTAGCATGCTGAAAGCTTCACCTCAGGTCTCGAGATCGATGTAAATTATGTTATGAATGGGTGTAAATTGGAGAGGAAATATGAAGTGGGTTAATTTACCATGTTTTTTGATTGGTAGTTTTCTGGATAGTAATGTAATAAATGAATTTTTTAATAAATAATGAGAATTGGTTAAATGAATTGGTTGGGGGTATGCTTTGAGTTGTGACTTGTTGAATGGTTGTGCATTTAGAGGTAGAACCAAAGGTGGTGTTGAGATTTGGTTGTTGGTTCAAAACCCATAGGTTGGGCTTGAGTGTTTTGTATCATATATATATATATATACATTTATTTTTATTTTTTATTTCTATACACACCCCACCCTAGTTAAACACTATGTGTCGAACACCCCCATCGTCATGGGGGAGGGTGTATTTCCCAAACATCCTAGTGGGAGGATGAATGGTTGGACACCCACTCTTCCCTACTCCCTCTTCCAGGTGGTGATATCCCAAAATTATTAGGGAAGGTTTTGGATTGTGAGGCCTAGGTGTATGTGGCTGAGTAGTGCTTCCCAAGTGTCTTTAGGATGAGATGTGTTGTGTTTTCCCAAGTGTCTTTGAGATGAGGTGTGGTTTTTGGCCCGGGTGTTTTCAGGTGGTATGTGATGTGGTATGTGGCCCATGTGTTTGAGGGTGGGATTTGATGTGGTATGTGGACCAGGTGTCTACGGGTGGGATGTGATGAGCTTCATTGGGCTAGGTGACGGGACTAGTTGTGAGGACCAGGTGTCTGCAGGCAGGTTGTGGTGTGGTATGTTCATAAGAGGTGGGAGCACCAAGATGTTTTTTATTAGGGTTTTAGAGTATATAATTAATGGGAAAGTGGTGTGGGTTACCCTACTATCGATGTTCATTATACTATATTACTTGACTTTTGTTATTCGGTGAGCGTGCTTTGGTGAGGTTGGGGTGGCTAGCGTACCTTGTTAGGTGTTGTTGGGTTTTGCTGCTTCCTCACAGGGGAATTAGTATGCTCCCTCCACATGTGCATGATATACTTTGTTTTTACCTTATGATTATACTTGTATGCTCACCCTACGTACATAAAACTTCTTTCAGGTTTCTAGGAGGATTAAGTGAACCATGTTGGGCATTACTAGCTCAGACTTGGGTATAGTTATTATGTCGCTTCTTAGACTTACTTTTGGTTTTCACCATGGAGTTTTTATTGTATTGGTAATAGTTTTATTTTAAACATGCATGTGGGATGGATTTTGGTTTTATTTTATATATAGTACTTGGAGTTGTTTTGGGATAGAAAATATTATCTCCTGATCTTGTTTTCTTTAAAAAGAGAAATGCCTCTTATTTTATGAGATTATATACCCTTGGTGATGGTTGCCACCCCAGGTCCTACTAGAGGTGGGACTCAGGGTTCATTATCTCCCTTTCTTCATTTTTAGTCCTAGAGGGAAATCTTTGGATGGAGGGGTCATGACATATTATTTTTAGGGAAACACTTAATTATTGAAAACTATATGTAGAAGGAAGATATTTAGGAATATGGAACAACTACTTATAGTTTGGAGGAAGAGATAACTTCTGACTTCTTTGACAGATTAGATTGTTTGTTTAATATTGAGGAATATTATATTTCATATTTTGTGTAGGAAATTTCATATAGGTAAATGAGGAACCCCGGTCTGATTTTATAATTAAATAAGACCCCAAATCTGTATTTAAAACCACTACCCACTTATTTGATATACATTTACTTAATGGAAGAAGACAATTTATTGTTGATAATTTTTAATAACCTACCCACAAACTAAGAACATAAATTAATTTTGAGGGGAAGTTTACTTGAAATAGGTTGGATTTTAGGTGATATTATGGGCATTAATCCTAAAATCTACATGCATAGGATTCTATATGAAGAAAATTCCATACATGTTAGTAAAAACTAAATGAGGATGAATCCAACAATTATGAAAGTTATTAAGAAGGGGATAGAGAATATTTTAGAGGTAGGGATCATCTATTCCATCTCTAAATCACAATTAGTCAGCCATATTCATGTAGTTCCTCAAAAAAATGGACTGAAAATTGTGAGGAATGGCCAAAATGAGTTAATTAATATGATAATTTAGAATATCTAGTGAGTTTGTATAGATTATAGGAAGATGAATTGAGTCAATAGGAAGGATCAATTTCCCATCCACTTTATTGACCAAATGTTGGAGATATTGGCGGATATAACTCTCTATTGTTTCTTATATAGTTTTTTAGGTTAATATCAAGCACCCATTTCCCCATAGGACCAAGATAATACAACCTTTACACATCACTTTAGAACCTTTTATTATAAGAGGGTTCCATTTGAATTGTGTAATTCCTTATGTGAGGTTCCTAGTAAGTATCTTTTCTGATCACATTGAGGACTTCTTGGAGGTATTTTATGATGAATTTACTATTTTTGGATATTCCTTTGATCATTTCATAGAAACCCCATATATAGTTTTGAAACCCTATATAAAAAAGAACCTTGTTTTAAATTTTTAAAGGTTTCATTTCATAGTGGAGAGAGGAATTGTTCTTAGAAGCATCGCTTCAGAAAAAGTTATTCGGGTGGATAAGTCTAACATTAAAGTGATAAATTCTTTTCTTTATCCAAATTATGTGAAATTTGTTATATATTTTCTAGTATATGTAAGATTTTGTAGGAGATTCATTAAGGACTTTAGTAATATTTCCCACCCCCTTTCTAGGTTACTTATAAAATATTTTGACTTTATTTTTTATGATGATTGTAAGGAAGATTTTATGGTTTGAAGAGGACATTAATCACACCACTAGTGATGCATCCACCAAATTAGGAACAACCCTTTGATCTATTTTTTGAGGTTTCCAATTATAAATTTAGGGAAATCCCATCCCAAATAATTAAGGGTAGAATAAAAGTCATTTTATATTCTTTAAGAACATTAGATGATACCCAACTCAACTACAAAACCACAAAAAAATAATTGTTAAAAATTTTATTAGATCTGGATAAATTCTGATTGCATCTACTTATAACTAAAGGTACAATTTTTTCTAATCATGTAGACCTTAGATAATTAATGAAGAATGATGAGGCAAATCCCATTTTGGTTTAATGGATACTATTAATTCAATATAAGAAAGTGACTAAAAAAAAGTGGTTGGTCACCTGATCAGGTTTCCCAACATAGTAGAAGTTGAGATTCCATACTATGAACTAATGAATAAACACATTCTAAGAGAGAATATTTATTTGGTTTAAGGATAAGTTCCTTTTTAAATTTAAATGATAAATTATTTGGTAACTTTTCAGATCCCAACTCACTTAAATAACCTATAAATTCAATGGATTAAATATCAATACATATTTTAAATTTGGGAGGATCCATCCTTTATAAAACAATTAATGACCAAATGATGAGAATAAGTTTTCCAAAAAGTTAAATTCAATATGTTCTTGGGTTTTTCAAACTCTAGCTTATAAAGGACACTTTATACCTTAAAAGAAAAACTATAGTAACCCAAACTTTTCATTCATTAATATTACATCTTATTAGTAGAATATTCGTTACATATCAATGTGATCCATTTCAGAACTACAATGGTTTTGTGTCTTTGGAAACTTGGATACATAAAAAACCGGTACATAAAAAATCTACATTTTTTCCATTAATTTCTTCACAATTAGTACTCTTCTTATACATAACATACTTAAAACCTTTCTCCATAACCAGGGGAAGGGAAAAATAAGAAAGGGTTAGATTTGATGTATAGTAAGGGTAAATATAAGATATGTCAATCAATGATCATAAGTGAGATTAAGAAAATAATAAGGTTATGTAAACATGATCTTAATATTATAAAATCATACACATAAATCCACATATCATAATCATGAAACATTAAATAATTTTTTACTAATGAAATGACATAAGATATAAGAGTGTGGAATCATCAATAATCAATCACAGTACATGTGAACATATCATAATCATAGGGCATAAGTTTTTGGCATACACATAAGCATAGAAAATAATTTCTTTATCCAAGTATCATATCCCAGACTATTATAGTAGATTGGTTTCACTCCCCATTCCTTCATTTCCTTAGTTGAGGTTCACTCCCAAGACTATCTTATTAGAAAAATTCCCTTATTTAACTAGGTTAACTTCTCATTATAGTCCTTATTATCTCATGATATATCATTCATTACCCAATGAATTAGATGGATATATAATTCCAAGGCCACCCATCATATAATTAAAACCATACATGTGTGTGTCATAAGATCATAAAGCATTATTCATATCATAAAATCATAACCCATGTAAAGAATATGAGTTTCATTAATAGTTTATAATCATAATAATAAACTATATAGAGAAATAATAAATATGGTAAAATTGGATCATATACCCAGTAATTCATAAGAAACATTAAAGGATGTTGTTATTGATAAAAACACCTTTAAAATATCACAAGAACATTTCTTAAAGAAAATAACATTTTTATTTAAAATAAGTTATTTAGAATTTAAAATTATCCAAAATATTAAGAAAAACGTTTTATTTGAGAATAAAAAATGAAAATTATAAAGTAATATTTTAATAAAAGAGTATTAATGATTGTAGGGAAAGTTTTTCATGTGGTGTGTGTTAAAACAAAAAAAATATTTCAAGTTTTTAGTAAAAATTCAAAAGTACCTCATTCGGAAAATGACAAAAATATTCCTTTAAAAATATATATATAAAGTAAAAAATAGTTAAAAGTTTTATTTCTAAAATCATTAGGTATTGATAAAAACATTTTTAAAAACATTAAATAAAATATGGATGTGGAAAGAAAATATTATCGACCGAGGAGAGAAATAAAGTTCATTTTCCTTAAAAAATCTTTAGATTTATTGAAAACTTAAATATAATAAAATGAAAGAAAAACATGTAATATCCATAAATAACCATATTATAATAAAATAATTAATAATTTTGAGAGATATATTATATAATTTCATCATCATAAAATTTAACCATAAACAATCCTGACAAAAATGAGATTGCAATATAAAACTTTTACCTCAAGTATATCTTACTTTGTAAGTGCTGTAAACTCATATATAATAAATTTTAATTTATTGTAATTATATACTAAAACCCTAATCATACCTTTAATATCATAAATTATTTACTTATAACATCTTATCACCCATTCATTAACAATCTTTCATTATCATCATTATTTTGGGTGTTAACTGCTTCATTTTTCTTGTATATTTTGGTTCGTTGGTTATAATACTTGAACTTTAATAATGATTAATTAATATAAATAATGTCAATAATTATATAAATATATTATATATTTATTATATACATATTTATAACTATTAATATAAAGCATGGATGGAAAATTAATTACATCACTATGTAGAGTTGGTAGTCTGTACGTACGCATGAGTGATGTTTCCATTTTTTTATAGATGAAACTAAAGAAAGGTAAATAATAATTCAAATTTATAGAAACATTATTATATTTTAAATACCATTCATATACATTAAATTTAACATAATAACCAACTGATATAGATGGCTATGGAAAATGAATTATATCGTTATGTAGAGGCGGTAGTCCACACAAACGCACGAGTGATACTTTCATCTCCAATTTGATGGATAAGAAGTGGTAAATGGTTGTTCCCTCATCACAATAGAATATAATTGTATTTATGATACTATATTATTCATTTTTTGATGTATAAAACAATTTTATAGGTAGTATAAGAAGAAATAAAATTGAAAGATCTTGGTTAAGATCTATACCTATTCTTTGAGAAACCTCCTTTGGATTACTCCTTAATCCTTGAAGGGTTTTTATTAGGAAAATGAAAAAATATATAGGATGAAGAGAAGGATTCTAGTATGGTTTTTGATTAGTTATTTTCTAATCTATAAGGCTCAAATGGTGTGAATAAGGGAGGTGAAGAGGTTCCCTTTTATAAGTGAGGGGAGGGACACACAGGTCACTTTCATTGTAAAGTAGATCCAAATGGATAGGGATTAAAAATTAGGATAATATAAGGTTGAAATATCTTTATTCGATAATAATTATATAGGCTTGGGTGGAAATCCTGCCCTTATATCTTGGTTTAACCCCCTCATAAACCCCTTTTAACTTTAACCATGATAATAAAATTTTATTATTTTTATTATTCACTACGAACAAAAATTAAGATGACCCTATTAGATTATATTAATTATTATTATAAATATGGAATTAATTATACCAGATTCAATTTCTATAACTGGCCTAATTTAATTTTAAATAATCATTCAACCTGCAATGAAAACTTGTTTTAAAATAATGAATCTTTAAGAATAAAACTTAATTTAATTACATTCATTTCATTTTAAAAACCATAGAATGAATGTTAAAATATATTATTGAATATATGATATATAAATTTAAATAAATCCACTAATCAATATATATTAATTGAATTTATTAATATAAAAACACATTGCATGCCTAAAAACAGTTTTGATAAAAATGTTTTTTAAGATAAAATTGACCTTATATCAAAATCAAGTATAATGATGATTATTATGAAATTATTTAGAATATATATAATTAAATGATAATTATATTGATTTAATATCAAATTAAAAACATAATGGTACTTTTACTTGAAAATAAATGACATTTTTTACAAAAAATAACTATTTTTTACTATTCACTGAAAAATAATTTTTTTAGAAAAATCCTAAAAATCACCCTAAGATAATATTGAAATGCTGATTTAAAAAAATTATATCCATTTCCTCAAAAAAAAATTAAATGGAATAAATTAATTATAAATTTAACATGAAAAATGTGATAAAAACATTTTTGAAGAAAACATAATTTGAAGCGTAAAATGAATTTATAGAAAATTGAGTAATTATTTATTATTAATTAATCAATAATTTTTAAATAATAAAAACATTTATACATATTTTTCATAAATTCGTTATTATTATTCTTACTTTCCAACTTAACATCTAGGTTATAACGATTTACAATATCATGGTTCATAAAGACTCGGGGTTGCGTGTATGGTACGCCATCAAATACTTTATGTTTTATTTAAAATTAAATACATATAAAATATTGGGATGTTAAATTATAACCCCCTTAAAATTAATTTCACCCTCAAAATTCCATCAATTTGGTATAAAAATGAGGATATCTCCACTTCATCACATCCTCAGGTTCTCGTGTAGCTTCCTCAAATTTCTAATACCTCTAATGAACTTTAAATAATAAAGTAGTATTGTTCTATAGAAATTTATTTATATGATCAATGATTTATACCAGTTATTCTTAATAGTAAATATCATAATCCAATAATATAACCTATGATATTAGTACATATGGTGGATCATGTATGTACTTCCTCAAGAGAGATACATGGAATCCATTGTGAACTAGAGAGATGTTCAGTGGGAGTACCAAGCGATAAGATATAGTCCCTAATAAATCAAGAATATAAAAGGGATTTATATAAATAAATCCTAGATATCCACTATTACTGAATCTCATAACCTTATTACACAGATAAATTCATAGGAAATCCTTCTCACCAACTTTGAATTACAGATCTCGCTGATGATTGTCATCATAATTCTTCCATATACTATATACTGCATTGATGTGTTACTGAATGGTTATAAACTTATATATAATTTCCTTGGATATCTTAGGTACGAATATATTTATTTCTAAAACTCCATCACAGTATGTTAAAGTTATAAACTTCTTTCCATATAGGTATTCATAAGGATCCACCTGAATGCTCAAGTAAAATTTATTATTATAAGATAATTCAACTAGAAGAAGGTATTGATCCCATCCACCTTTAAAATATAGAGAAAAAGATGTCAACATATTCTCCAAGTTTTGAATGGTACTCTCAAATTGACCATATATCTAAGGATGATAGAAAAACACGACTCTATATCCAAAGTGTATTAATACTTCTCTATAACTTTTAGGTAAACCTCAAATATCGATCAGATACAATAGAATGTGGTACTCCATGAAATCTTACCACTTTATTTATGTATATCCTAGTAAGATGATCAATAGATAAATCTTATTTGACAATAATGAAGTGTGATGATTTTGTAAGGTGATCGACTATAGCCCAAATAGTATTATAGCCTTTATATGTTTTGGGGAGTCTCATGAAAAAATCTGTGGTGATGTTTTCACATTACCATTCTAGTTTGGGTAATGTCTATAACATACCCTTATACTTATATCTATCAGCCTTAACTTTATTACATACCAAACACAAAGATACATACTCCACAATATCTCTATTTATGTCTTCCCACTAGAAATATTCTTTTAGATCTCTATAAATCTTCATACTTACAAGATGAATAAAGAATGATGAGTTATGATCTTCTCCCAAGTTTATTCTTCAATTCTGGTATTTATGGGACACATACCCAGTTCCCAAAACTTATCATTACATCACAATAAAGGTTCAACTTGAGAACATTTATCACATTATTTTATAGCTCCATGACCTCCTTTTGTGCTTCTTTAATCTTCACAAGGATAGATGGTTGAACACTCATTTGAGTAAGATAAGATTTATCCCCTTTCTTAAAGATTTCAAAAGTACATCCTTTTCAAATCCATTAATATTAGATATTTTTGTATCCTCATCATAGATAATCTGGTGCGATCCTTTCAAATCAAAGCATCAAACACCTTGTTCTCTTTCCTATAGTGATAATGTATTGAGAAGTTATAATATTTAATCAAATTCAACCATCTTCTCTATCACATATTCACCTCATTTTTTTTAAATATATATTTAAAATTTTATGATCAGTATATATGTCACACCTTTCTACATAAAGATAATTCCTCTAGATATTTAATGAAAATATTACCACTACTAAATCTAAATCATGAGTTGGGTAATTTTTCTCATGAACCTTGAATTGTCATGAGGCATAAGATATCACAATATAATTCTATATAAGAGTACACCCTATCCCATTTTTCAATGCATCACTATAAATCACTAACGCTTCTCCACTTTAGGGTAGTGTGAGAATAGGTGTACTGACCAACCTTCTCTTTAGTTCCTTGAAATATTATTCACATTAATCAGTCCAAAGGAACTTAACTCCCTTATGAGTTAACTTGGTGAGTGGATTAGATAGTTAAAAAAAATCCTTCACAAACCATTAATAATATCTAACCAATCCATGAAAACTATGGATCTCAATCATAATTTTTGGTCTGGAACAATTTTTAATAAAAATATTCTTTTATGGATCAACTGATATACCCTTTCTTGAGAATATATAACTTAAAAATTAAACTTTCTATATCCAAAATTCACACTTAGTAAATTTTTCATATAGTTTCTTCTTCCTTAGGGCCTTTAGTATAATCCTCAATTGATCTTTATTATATTCCTTTTTTTAGAATATATAATAATATCATATATAAATAACACCACAAATTTATCAATGTAATCCCTAAATAATCTATTCATTAAATCCATGAAGATAAGGGAATTAGTAATACCAAATGGAATCACTATAAATACATATTGTTCATACCTCAAATGAAAGTTTGTATTTGGTATGTTGACACTTTTTACCCACAAATGATAGTATCCAGATCAAATATTTATCATGTAAAAATAATGATATCCTCATAATTGATCAAACAAATTGTTAATATGGGGAAGAGGATATTTATTCTTAATCTTGATCCTTTTAAGTTATCGATAATTAATGTAGAGTCACATTGATCCATATTTATTCTTAATAAAAAGAACAAGTTCACCCCAAGGTGACACACTTGGATGAATGAATCTCTTATTAAGGTTTTCTTAGGGTTTCTTCTATAATTATTTTAACTCAATCAGTTCCAATCTATATGGAATCTTGGAAATAGGTGTAGCATCGGGTATGAATTTTATTGAAAACTCAACATATCAATTTAGAGGAAGTCTATGAAATTATTTCGGAAATAAATCAAAAATATACCATAAAATAGAAATATCTTTTATTTTGAGTTTCTCCCCAACAATCTGAGATAAATACCAACTTTGAATAGGAATCAAGACCCATTTGATGGATATAATTTCCATTGTAAGTTTACATTTATCCTCACATTGATAGACAAACATATGTTTGTATATAATATCAAATGTTACTTCTCTTCCTTAGTAATTGATATAGGATTTATATAAAAAAATTAAATCCATGCCCAAAATCACATAAAATACAAATAGATGTAGAATAAAAATATTTTCAAGGAGCATATTCCCAAAAACATCAACCAGATAGGAATCATAGACTTAAGATGTGATCATTATATCATTATAATTTTTTACTGATAATTAAATATCTAATCATTGAGGATATGATTTAATATTCCTTGATACTTTTCTTGATATAAATGAATTCATATAACTAATCTCAAATATGGTACGTCAATATTTGAGTATACTTGTAATCACCTCAACTTTATTATACTATCTTTAATCCCTTACTAAAACCAAAATGTCTTATGTGACCATCAAGTATCGTTATCCAGAGTGAGAAATCATATAATCGTGAAAATAATCCATATGATGTCTAAATCATAACACCTTCTTATCAATATTTGATACCTTAAGTTTAAATGGGTCCATACATGATTCATATTTATTAAAATTCATCATAATGGATCATAAATAAAATATTAATTAACCTAATAATATCCTCTGGGAGTGTCAAACTTGGTGTGCAGTAAGGCCAATTCACTATGCACTTGAATGATAGTTGAGATATAACCGACCAACTCTTTTAGGGGTTATTACCCCAAGATACATCTGTTCCAAAACCATGTCTACATGTAGTATCTATAAATTTATGTATTTTCTTAGGAAAACCACACTCTTTCCTATACCGTAACTTATGATATTCTCCTATACTTAAGTTTATCATAAGGGTTCTCACTAAAGTCTCCTCATCCCAGTTTCCAAGAGTTATTGAACCTTACTCTAATTCCAACTATAACAACCCAAACATTTTATACATAAATACTACATCTTATTATCATAATATTCATTACATATCAATACGCTCCATTCCATAACCGAAAAGGTTTAGTGTCTTCAGAAACATGGATATATAACTAACTAGTACATAAAAAATCTATATCATTTACCATTAATTTATTCACAACTAGCACTCTTTTTAGATATAACATACTTAAAACCTTTCTCTATAACCTATGTAAGGGAACCATAAAAAAGGGTGAGCTCAAATTTCTAGTAAGAGTAAACATGAGAGATATCAATCAATGATTATAAGTGATCTTAATATAATCATAAGGGTATGAGAACATGATCTTAACACTTAAAATTCATACCCATCAATGCATAAATCATAATCATTAAATATGACATAAATTATTATCAATCAAAAGATATAATACATAAGAGTATATAATCAGCAATAATCAATCATGATCCATGAGAACATATCATAATCATATCACTTTTTTTTCATACACATAAGCATATAAAATCATTTTCCATCCAAGTCTCACTACCAAGACTACTACAGTGGATTGATTTTACTCCCCTTTCCATCATTTCCTTAGTTGAGAATCACTCTCATGACTATCTTATTGGAAAAAATCCCTTAGTGAACTGGGTTAATTCCCCATTTCATTCCTTATTATCTCATGAGATATCATTCTTTACCCAATCCATTGTAGGGATATATAATTCTACTCCCACCTATCACATAATTAAAAACAAATATATGTGTGTGACACAAGATCATAAAACATTCATCATATCATCGAATCATAACCCATGGAAAGGATACGGGATTCATAAATATCTCATAATAATAATAATAAACTATATATATAAATAATATAGATGGTAAAATTGGATCATGTCCCAAGTAAATAATTTTAAACATCAAAGGATAATGTTATAGATAAAAATGCCTTTAAAATATCACTAGAACATTTCTTGATGAAAATACCCTATTCAATTGAAATCGCTTATTTAGTATCTAAAATTTTCAAAAATATAAAGAAAACATGTTTATTTCAAAACAAAAAAAAAGGATACCTATAAATTAATATTTAAATAAAATATTATTCATGATGGTGGGTAAATTTTTTCATGTGGTGTATATTAAAACAAAAATTCCTTTCTTATTTTCTGTAAAAATTCAGAAGTGCCTCATTCAGAAAATTATGAAAAGATTACTTTTAAAAAATTATAGAAATCAAAACATTGGTAAAAAATTATTTTATAAAATCATTATATAATGGTAAAAATATTCTTTAAATCATTTTAAATAAATTATGAATATGGAAGGAAGAGATTATTGACCAAGGGGAGAAATAAAGTCAGTTTTCCTTAAAAAATATTTCATTTTATTGAGAAATTAAAGTGATGAAAATAAGATAAAAACATGTAATATCCATATATAACCATAATATAATAAAATACATAAGACTTGGGAGATATATATCATATAATTTTGTCGTTGAAAAATTTAACCATAAACAATCCCAATAAAAATGATATTGTAACATAAAACTATTACCTCAATCCGGTCTTGATTCATAAGTGCTCTAACCTCCTATATAATAAATTTTAATTTACCATAATACTATAAAAAACCAAAATAATACCTATAATTACATAATTTATTTACTTATAACATCATATAACCCATTCATTAATAATATTTCATTATCATCATCATTTTGAATGTTAATTGCTTCATTTTTTACGTATGTTTTGGTTTGGTGGTTGTGGTTCTTACAATTTGATCATGTTTAATTAATTTACATAATTTTAATCATGATATAAATATCATATATATTCATTTTTTACATATTTATAACCATTCATATAAATATGTGATGGAAAACTAATTACATCACTATGTAGAGAAGGTAGCTTGTATGTACGCATGAGTAATGTTTCCGTTTTTTGATGGATGGTACAAAACAAAGGTAAATAATAATTCAACTTTGTAAAACCATTATTATATTATAAATATCATAAATTTTCATTAAATATAACATAATAATGATCCAATAAATATGGGTATGTAAAATGAATCATATCGCTGCATGGAGGCGGTAGTCCACACGTACGCACGGGCGATACTTTCATCTCCAATTTGATGGATAAGAGGTGTAAAATGATTGTAAAATCATCATAATAAAATATAACTATATTTTTTATACTATATTAAGAATAATTTTATTTATACAACAAGTTTAGAGTAATTATAATAAGAAATAAAATTGAAATAGCTTGGTTAAGATCTATACCTCTTCTTTAAGAGATCTCCTTTGGATTACTCCTTAAGCCCTGAAAGATTGGTCCTAGGAGAATAAAAGAAGATATAGTATGAATTTAAGTATTCTAGAATGGTTTTTGGAGAATTTATTTTTCAATATATAAATCTCAAATGGTTTGAATAAGGGAGGTGATGAGGTGCCCTTTTATAAGGAGGAGAGGGACACGCATGGAATTTCTTAAAAAATTTCAATGATTTAAGGTCAATTTCCTGGGAAATGGACTCCAAATGGATAGGTATTAGAATTTAAGATAATATAAGGTTAAAATATCTTCAAAAAATAATTATTATATAGATTTGGGTGCCAATACTACCCCTATCTATTGGTTTAGCCCCCCCCCCCAATAAACCCATTTTAACCTTAATTATGGTAACAAAAATTAACTGTTTTTACTATTAAATATGAAAATAATTAAGTTTAAACTATAATATTATATTAGTTTTAATTATTAAAAATATTTAATCCATTTTACTTGATTCTATTTCTGTAAGTGGTAGAATTAAATTTTAAATAAGTGTGCAACCTGTAATAAAAACTTTTTTTAGAAGAATGAATCTTTAAGCATAAAACGTAATTTACTTGAATTACCTTACATATAAAATTATTTTAATTAATTTTAAAATATATTATTTAATATATAACCTATAAATTTTATTAAAACCATTAATAAATAGATATTAATTTAATTTATTAATATAAAATCACATTGTGCGCAAAAAATAATTTTTAGAAAAATGTGTTTTTAAGCCCAAAAATGAACTTATATAAAACGATTATAATGATTGCTATTATTTAATTATTTATATTATTTATAATTAAATTATAATTATTATAATTTAATATCAAATTAAAACCATAATATGAATTTTACTTAAAAATAAATGAAACTTTTTACAAAAATCAGTATTTTTCACTATCCATTAAAAAATATAAATATCCTAAAAGTTCACCCTAAGGTGATATTTACATGTTAATTGAAAATTTTATATTCATTTCCTAAAAAATATAATAATTTTATAAATTAATTATAAATTTTTCATGAAAAAATGTGATAAAAATAATTTTCTAAGAAAACATATTTTTAAAGCATAAAATGACTTTATAGAAAATTGAGTACTTATTTGTTATAAATTAATCAATAAATTTTTTTATTAAAAACATTTATACATATTTTTTATAAATTGGTTATTACTATTCATAACTTCTAATTTAATTACTAGTTTAAAATGGTTTACTATATCATAGTTCAAATAGATTTGGGGTTGTGTGTAAAGAAAACTATCGAATACTTTAAGTTTTATTTCAAAGAAAATACAAATAAAATATTGGGGTGTTGAAAAAAAGGTAAAGTTTTAGAATAAATAATTTATTATTATAACCTACTAAAATATTCTCAATAATTTTTTCAACAGTGTGAACAATATTAGTTTACTAGAAACATCTCAAAAAACATGAAATTCCCCAAAAATCTAATTAGTTTTTGTGAAATTTTTGAAGTGTGGGTAATATATTTCATAAGATATTTTCCCATGAATTTTTTAAACTCTTACATTCTTTTAGAAAATTATTGTGTTTCAAAATAGGTGGAATCTAAGGCTATCAAAAATAATGATGCTAATGTTGTCTTTTCTTTTTTTAAAGTTAAATATTTTATAATTTTGGAGTGTTGAGAGTTATAATCAGTGATCAAGGTACCTACTTTTGAATTGGTATAATAGAACCTTTGATGGTGGAGTATGGATTGCATCATAAGAAATTAATATCCTACCAAACATAATCAAATTTACAAGATGAAGTGTTCAATAAGGAGGTTAAAGGGATTTTAGAGAAAACTGTTAAACCAAACTAAAAATATTAGATCCAAAGTTTTAAAGACACCCTATGGGATTAAAAGATAGATTATAAAACACCTATAATAATAAGTCCATACATATTGATTTATGGAAATATTTGTCACATACCTATATAGTTGGAACAAAAAGCCTATTGGGTAGTGAGAGAGATAAATCTAGACCTGGAAAAATATGGAAAGGAGAAAAAAATATAGTTGTAAGAATTGAAGTAAATTATAATAGAATATTTTGAAAACATGATAATTTTGAAACAAAGGATAGGATTGGATCATGAAATGTTAATTCAACTAAAATATTTTCATATTGGGAACCAAGTGTTTCTATAAAACTCAAGAATTAAGTTGATGCTAGGTAAACTTCATTCCAAATGGGAAGGTCTATTTATAGTCATCATGTCTATACTTTTGGTGTTATATAGATTGTTAAATTTGAAGGGAAAAAAATTAACTATTAATGGGAATAGTCTAGTAAAATTCCATAGATATATACCCTAAGAACCAGTGGAGCATATCACACTCTTCTAACCAATTTATCAATGAGAACCATCAGGTTGTACCTATTATTTACACAGAGATGATTGTTTTGATGCCATTTAAAATTTGATTACATGCTAAATCTGTTAGAATACATTGTGGAAACTATATCAATCAATTGTGGGGGTATCCTTTTTAGTTGAGGATTTTTCAAAATTTTGTCTGTTATTTTTAAAATTTTATGTCCTTTTTAAAAAAATTGTGTGTTCCTTTTTCATTTTTAGTGTGTTTTTGAAACCTATTGAACTCAATTTAAATTTCATTGAAAACTTTGAATCTATGTAGATGTTGAGGACTTAACTTGACCCATTTTTATCATCTTATATGAATTCAAAAATAAATATTTTTTAAAATTATAAGTGAGGAAAATTCATTCAAGGAATAATTGTTTTTAATCCCATGCCATGAAATATTGTAACACCCAACATTTTTATAAATTAATATTTTTTTGAATAAATTAAATTTATTTGGTGGCTTTAATTGTAACACCCCAATTTTCCACGGTACGTTTCTCTTTGAATAATACAGTAGCGTGTGTTATACGCAATTTCGAGTTCTAACACACACCACAACCAATCAAACTAGTCGTTATGAATAGTAATACCCACTTTTTAAAAATTTATACATTTTATCTTTCAAAATGGACTTTATTTTTGGATTTGGAATAACGAAATTAGATTAGGGTGAATTTTTGGTACTTTTTTGATAACTTTCAAATTTTGATGAATAGTAAAAATTACTAAATTTTAATTAAAAACAACTTTTTTAATCGAAATAATTAATAGTGATAAATTATGAATTTGAGTGGTTTTAAAGTATAATTAGATTATATTTTTACCATTTAATCCAGTGTTGGTTATTGGACATAATTTCACATTTAAACTGGACATAAGAAAGTGTCAATCTTTTGATACATATTATTTCTTAAAAACACGCTTTTTGTTTTCACAATGGGAATTAATTTTAAATTAATTTCTGTCACTTCTGTGTTTTGAATTTAGAAAAATGGATTCCATATTTATAATCAGGAGGTCCAAATTCTGTAAATAGTTAACTTTTATTTTTATACATTTTGAATAATTAATTCAGTAAATATTTTATTTATCATGGTTAAAGGGTAAATCCGGTAAAAAAGGGTAAAAAAATAATATTATAATTATATTAAATTACCCTAACACATGTCCTAACCCTATTGGATGATACATGTCCGACCATGGGCATATTTGGGTCGATTTTGGGACCCCATGGAGCCACTTGTAAGTGATAATGACACTTTATATTAATTAATTTAAAGTAAATACAAAAATGACATAAGCATATATCTTTTAGAAAAACAATTTTTACATATAGTTATACATGTTATATCTTAGAATATAAATATTAATTATAAATCTAAAAAAATTTCCTACATAATGGTATTTTATTTATAATTTTTAGACATTTAATAATTAAATTTATTTATGACACAATGATGATGCAGTAATTACCGTATTAATGAAAGAATCAAATAAATGGTATTATAAATGTTACAATAAATACAATTTGAAAGTTTTGATGCCATACACGAATTTTATAGGTTAATATTACATGATAGGATTTATTAAATTAATTTAGTTAGAATTAATAAAGTTTTTAATACTTTAAAAAATCAATTATTAAATAGTGTCAAAATTGACATAAAGGAGTTTTTAAAAAAATATTATATTATTAATTGATATAATATTCCTAAAAATCTAAGGTTCAGCAAAAAGACTTATATAATGATAGTTGTATCATTAATGAATCACTTTGGGTTCTCTTAGAAGTATATAGTAAGTTTATTAACTATATAATATAAAAATACAAAGAGACATGGTAAATGTCAAACTATTTAACTAAGAGTTAAATCTAAAAGTTAAGGTTAATATAGTGACCCAAACCTGTCTAAAACCTATTGGTTGAGTGGTTTTTGACCCACCCTCACCTTATCCTTTAAATAATCCATTTTGGAGCCATTAAAAACTGAAGATTATTTTATTATAAAATAATATTTATAGCTTTTCCTAAGATGCCCCTCACCCCTCTTATAAAAGGGCACTCCCCCTTATCTCTAATTCACACCTTCAAAGCCTTTTTGTTTGGCCAAACCCTGCCCAAATACCCTCTAAACTTCCTTAAATCCATCCTAGAGGCATTCCTTTAGTCATAAATCCAACCTAAGGAGCCCTTTTGATCAAATCAAAAGGAATAACCCGAAGAAGAGGTAAATATTTCATCACCTATTTCAAGTTATTTTCTTCTTCCACTTCTTCTTTATTTGTTATTTACATTATAAAATAATAAATCCGGTATCTTATATATACTGTGATTCTATTATGAATATGGTACAACCATATTAATTATTCTATCCATCCTTCTAATGACATGTCACCATACGTGAGTACGTACGAATTACTGTCTCCACATCGTGGTGTAATTGTTATTCAATACATTATTATTTGGATGGGTATAATAAAGATGTGTAATTCATGTAAATAATAAATATAACATGATAATTATTCTGTATATATGATATACCATCCATTTATATATTATTTTAATATCAAAAAATGATATTATCGCTCGTGTGTACGTACGGATTACCGTCTCCACGAACACGATGAGATTCATTCCCCATCATATCCATTCAAGAATAATTTTCATTTTATGATTAAAAATAATATTTAAGGACTTTATATCATTCTGGATATGAATAATATACAACCTATCCATAACAAACACATCTTATGTAACAAAATATATAAAAGAAAACGAGTAAGTGAACACCCGAAACGACGATAATACTAAGATATTATTAACAAAGCAATGTTAAAATATCATATATGATATCATATTAATATATATGATTCTTTTATAATTTAATAAATATTATTTCACCATTATATAGGAGGTTAACCTACCCTATACCAAGAAAAATTACAAGGTAAGGGTTAATTTTACAATCTCTTCATTATGCAAGGTTGTTTATATGTAATTATCTACTGGGACCTCTTTATCATCCACATCCATGTTTCTTAAAAATGTATTTCAAAACTTTTTTACTATTTACTATACAATGGGTTAAAGTAATTTATACCCTTATGTGTTTTGAAAGGAATATTTCCGTCATTTTCCAAACAAGGTACTTCTTGACCTTTTCGACAAATTTAATGTAAGAATGTTTTTTTCAACTTATACGGAGGGTGCGGATATTTTCGGCCGTTATAACATCATAAAAGATTCCCTTACAATATTATAAGAATATTTTCAAAATAAATTTTTTCTTTATAATTATGTGACTCTTAAATTATTTCAAAATAGAAAGAGATATTTCTTTAAAAGGGTTTTTATTTCATCTATGTCAACATCCTTTGATAGATTTTAAGTTTATTTGAAGTTGATTTATTATGATACAAAACTTCCATATTTTATTGAAGGTTTTGTGATATGTTTGATTGTGGATGTGATATTTTTATACCATTCATAGTTTATGTTTAAAGTATTGACATTTTGTATGCTAGTTTTAATACGAATGTTTATGATATGTTTAAACCTTTTCATATGAGGAATGTATTAGAATTCGTAAGTGACGGGTGGAGCACGCTATAGCTCCTCGATGCATCGGTAGGTCTCATGATACAACTATATGTGGAATTGGATGAGGCCTTTCCCAATTTGATATATGGTTTTGGACGAGGCCTTAATCATTTTTAGACATCTTGGCCGAGGCCTTGACAAAATGTTTCAGAATGTCTGGCATTATACATTCCCTCATTATGGAAATAATATTGATGGTTCATGTGGTCATTAAACTAGTAGAATACCCATGATTATGTTTTATTATGGCATTATTTACTCAGCTCATATTCCTTCCATAAAATTATTCATGTTTATTATTGGTAAAGGCATGAGGTTTCAATTATTCATCATGCTTAATATTTATGTTATCTTACACTGTATTGCTTACCCTTACTCAGTGTTTGATCTCACCCATTTCATATGATTCATTTTCCTAGGATATGAAGGAGTTAGTTATGAGTGATTTTCAGGAATTATCTAGGAGTCTTGGATGTTTCCAATTGAATAAATTCATGTTGTTTTTATTTTCAAATTGTAAATTTGAACTTATGTATGAATCTTGTTTCCAATAATACTAAACTAATCGGTCTTTCGAGGCATGATTTCCTTTTGATCATGCCAATGTTATGTAATAATTCACTAACTCTAGGTAACTAGGGTCAGGGTTTTATAGTTGGTATCAGAGGAAGCTTAGTACAAACCTTGGAAACTAGATTTAGATAAACTCTGATTAGAGCACATATCCCTAAGATAGACTTTGAGTATTAGTATAGAATAACTTCCTAGAATTTTGGTATTGTAGAGATTTTGTGAGTTTTCCAAGCAACACATCCCTGTCTAGATATGAGAAGGTAGAGGTGGATCTGGCACAGATGTACCTAGGGGTAAAACCCAAAAACACTGCTTTGAGCTAGACTCGAACGGAAACTGGTGTATGACAACGGGACCTGCTGCACTCTTGGTTATGACACTCCCTGGGGATATGCTTAGGATAATTCTCATTTTATTTACAAACCATTATGAAGGGTTTATGAGTATATAATTCCTCAAAGAAAACATTTTTATGATTATGGATTATATCCATAAACTATTCAATTTATGTTAACTGTTTTACAAGTTTGGAATTATGTATTTCGATTCATAAACTAATCTAGTGTATGTCATTGTTTAGATATGGCGCCCAGTAGAAGGAATGAGAACTCTAGAAATACACATGATCTAATGAGTAAGAAGGATCATATATTTCATGATCTTAAGACAACATTTAGAAAGTAAATATTATCCCACATACTCTCATCATATGAATAAATAATATCATGTGTTAATAATATTAGTAAATAATTCTCAGAGTCTTATAACATTGAAGGGATGCCAGAGAAGAAAAGGATGGTAGAGAGAAATATGGATAAAGGGAATAAGGGAAAGAAGGATTTTCCCATATGTGATAATTGTGGAAAGAATCACCTTGCTAAATTCTTGAAGGGAATAGAAGTCTGTTATAAGTGTCGAGAAAAAGGACACCAAGTACGTGATTACAAAGGTAAGAAAAAGGTTTCAAATGTGCAATGCTTCATCTGCAAGGAGTTGAGACACTACGCGAATCAATGTCTAAATCATCATAGTATGCCCCAATTGATGTTATTGGATAATAATCAAGTTATGATACTACCACAGATGAAGAGTAATGACTAGTGTTCTTATATTGTTATTAAAGAATAATGTCATTTGAGTGTTGTATCAACGATGTACTGGTTATATGAATTGTAGAAATAAATTAGGATTGTACTGCAGTACTATTTCATTGAGTATTTGAGATTATATGGTTCTAAGAAAAGTGACTGAATAGTAAGTTAAACTTTTTGGAAAATACATGGCTGAAGAAAAGATAAACCTTAATATGGTTCTAATACTGAGGTGGTGATTTTGGAATAAGTTATGACTGATTTGGATAAATTATATTTGATATTCTTGACTTCCTTGAAACTAATTAATTGTATTTTTATTCCATCATTATTGGAGTTTACAACATTTTTTATATAAGGAGTATATCCCGTATTCTATAAGGAATAAAGGATCATGGAGTTTTAAACAAGATGAGAGTTAAAAGGGATCCTATTTTCATGGATCTAGTAAAGATGGATATGGGAATCACCATGGAAGGTGAAACATCAATAATTTTTCAAATGGTTGCCAAACCATCTTTACTAGAAAGGATAAATAGTTCTCAGACCAATGATGAAGAGTTTCAAAAGAAGATTAAAGTTGTGAATGATGGGAGATTGAGTGACTTTATGTGTAAAGATGGAATTTTGAAATTTGGGAAGAGACTTTGTGTTCCTGATATAACTGATCTAAAAATGGAATTGTTAGATGATACTCATAGCTCCAATTTCTCTATACATCCTGGGAGCACTAAAATGTATAGAGATTTGAAGGAACATTTTTGGTGGGACAACATGAAGAGGGAGATTGCTGATTTTGTGTCAAGATGTATGGTTTGTCAATAAGTGAAAGCTAGAAGGCAACAGCCTAGAGGAGTCTTGCAACCTCTTCCCATACCTGAGTGGAAATGGGATAATATTATGATGGACATTGTCATGGGACTACCAAATAATCCTAGAATGAACGATGCTATATGGGTCATTGTTGATCGTCTTACCAAGTCATCACATTTTCTTGCTATAAGAGAAAATTTACCACTAGAACGATTAGAAAGACAATATATTAATGAATTTGTAAGACTTCATGGAGTACCACTATCGATTGTTTCTGATTTTGATCCCTATTTTAGATCAAGATTCTGGAAAAGTCTTCAAAAAGCCCTGGATACTGAGCTTCATTTGAGCACTGCCTACCACCCCCAAACTGGTGGACAATCAGAACGGACTATTAAAACCTTATAAGACATGTTTAGATCTTCATCACTTGACTTTCAAGGTATGTGGGATCAATATTTACCTCTAGTAGAATTTTCCTATAACAATAGCTTCCATTAAAGTATTCATATGGAACCATATGAAGCGTTATATGGAAAGAGATGTCGCACACCAACTTGTTGGGATGATGTTGGTGAAAGAAAACTTGTAGGCCCTGATCTTGTTGAGGAAATGATGGAAAAGGTGAAGGTAATCCAAACCCACATTAAAGAAGCTCAAAGTAGACAAAAGAGCTATGCCGATAACCGAAGGAAGGATTTGGAATTTTAGGTAGGAGATCATGTTTTCTTGAAGGTATCTCCATGGAAGGGTGTTATACGTTTCGGTAAGAAAGGAAAATTGAGTCTCGGGTACATCGGACCTTTCGAAATTCTAGAACGAATCGAGGTTGTATCTTACCGTCTAGCAATGCCGCCAAGTCTTTCCGACGTTCACGATGTGTTTCATGTATCACTGTTGAGAAAATACATGCCTGACCCGACACATGTACTCACCTATAAGGAATTAGAACTGGAACCCAATCTGTCTTATTGAAAAGAGCCTGTCAAGATTCTTGATACAAGAGAACAAGTGCTGATAAACCGGATGACTCATCTGGTAAAAGTTCTATGGAGAAACCATAAGATGGAAGAGGCAACGTGAGAACCCGATGAACTTATGATGAAGAACCACCCGAGTCTTTTCATGCAGTAGTATTCTAGAAATTTTGAGGATGAAATTATTTGAAGGAGGGGAGAATGTAACACCCCAAGCTTCCACAGTACGCTTCTCTTTTAATAATACAGTAGCATGTGTTGTACACAATTTCGAGTTCTAACACACACCACAACCAATCAAACTAGCTGTTATGAATAGTAATATCCAATTTTTGAAAATTTATACATTTTATCTTTAAAAATGGACTTTATATTTGGATTTAGAATATCAAAATTATCTTAGGGTGAATTTTTGGTACTTTTCTGATAACTTTCATATTTTGATGAATAGTGAAAATTACTAAATTTTAATTAAAAATAACTTTTTTAATCGAAATAATTAATAGTGATAAATTATTCATTTGAGTGGTTTTAAAGTATAATTAGATTATATTTTTACCATTTAATCCAATGTTGGTCATTGGACATAATTTCACATTTAAACTGGACATAAGCAAGTGTCAATCTTTTGATAGTTATTATTTCTTAAAAACGCGCTTTTTGTTTTGACAGCGGGAATTAATTTTAAATTAATTTATGCCACTTCTGTGTTTTGAATTTAGAAAAATGGATTCCATATTTAGAATCAGGAGTTATAAATTTTGTAAATAGGTAACTTTTATTTTTAGACATTTTGAATAATTACTTCGATAAATATTTTATTTATCATGGTTAAAGGGTAAATCCGGTAAATAAGGGTAAAAAAATAATATTATAATAATATTAAATTACCCTAAAACGTGTCATAACCCTATTGGATGATACATGTCTGACCATGGGTATCTTTGAGTTGATTTTGGGACCCCATGGATCCACTGGTAAGTGATAATGACACTTTATATTAATTAAGTTAAAGTAAATACAAAAATGACATAAGCATATATCTTTTAGAAAAAACAATTTTTACATAGAGTTATACATGTTATCTATTCAACTATAAATATTCATTAGAAATATAAACATATTTACTACATAATTTAATTTTATTTATAATTTTTAGACATTGAATAATTAAATTTATTTATGACACAATGATGATGCAGTAATTACCGTATTAATGAAAGAATCAAATAAATGGTATTATAAATGTTACAATAAATACAATTTAAAAGTTTTTATGCCATCAAAAAAATTTCTAGGTTAATATGACATGATATTATTGATTAATTGAATTTATTTAGAATTAATAAAGTTATTAATACTTTAACAAAAAACAATTATTAAATAGTGTCAAAATTGACATAAAGGAGTTTTTAAAATAAATATTATATTATTAATTGATATAATATTCCTAAAAATCTAAGGTTCGGCCAAAGGACTTATATAATGATAGGTGCATTATTAATGAACTACTTGAGGTTCTCTTGGAATTATATAGTAAGTTTATTAACTATATAATATAAAAATACAATGAGACATGGTAAATGTCAAACTATTTAACTAAGAGTTAAATCTAAAAGTTAAGTTTAATATAGTGATCCAAACCTGTCTAAAACCTATTGGTTGAGTGTTTTTCAACACACCCCCACCTTATACTTTAAATAATCCATTTTGGAGCCATTATAAACCAAAAATTATTTTATTATAAAATAATATTTCTAGCTTTTCCTATGGTGCCCCTCACCCCCCTTATAAAAGGGCACTCCACCTTCTCTCTAATTCACACCTTCAAAGCCTTTTGGATCAGCCAAAACCTGTCCAAATATCCTATAAAATTCCCTCACTTTATCCTAGAGGCCTTCCTTTATTCAAAAATCCAACCTAAGGATCCCTTTTGAAGAAATCAAAAGGAAGAACCTAAAGAATAGGTAAATATTTCATCACCTCTTTCAAGTTCTTTTCTTCCTCCACTTCTTATTTATTTGTTATTTCCATTCTAAAATAATAACTTCAGTATATTATATATACTTTTATGTTATTATGAATATTTTAAAACTATATTATTTATTATATCCATCCTTTGAATGACATGTCACCATACGTGCGTACGTACGGATTACCGTCTCCACGTCATGGTGTAATTGTTATTCAATACATTATAATTTGTATGGGTATAATAATGATGTGTAATTCATGTAAATAATAAATATAACATGATAATGATTCTGTATATATGATATACCATCCAATTATATATTATTTTAATATCAAAAAAATGATATTATCACTCGTGCATACGTACGGATTACCGTCTCCACGAACGCGATGAGATTCATTCCCCATCGTATCCATTCAAGAATAATATTAATTTGATGATTAAAAATAATGTTTAAGGACTTGATATCATTCTGGATATGAATAATATACAACATATCCATAACAAACACAGCTTATGTAACAAAACATATAAAAGAAATGAGTAAGTGAACACCCGAAATGACGATAATACTAAGATATTATTTACAAAGCAATGTTAAAAGATCGTATATGATATCATATTAATATATTTGATTCTTGTATAATTTAATAACAATTATTTCACCATTATACAGGATTTTAACCTACCCTTGACCAAGTAAAAGTACAAGGTAAGGGTTAATTCTACAATCTCTTCATTATCCAAGGTTGTTTATATGTAATTATCTACTGGGACCTCTTTATCATCCACATCCATGTTTCTTAAAAATTTATTTCAAAACATTTTTACTATTTACTAGACAGTGGGTTAAATTCATTTATACCCTTATGTGTTTTGAAAGGAATCTTTCCGTCATTTTCCAAACAAGGTACTTTTTGACCTTTTCGACAAATTTAAGGTAAGAATGTTTTTTTAACTTATACTGTGGGTGCGAATATTTTCTACCATTATAACATCATCAAAGCTTACCTTAAGAGATTATAATAATATTTTCAAAATAAATATTTTCTTTATAATTATTTGACTCTTAAATTATTTCAAAATAGAAAGATATATTTCTCTAAAAAGGGTTTTTATTTCATCTATGTTAACATCCTTTGATGGATTTTAAGTTTATTTGAAGTTGATTTATTATGATACAAAAATTCCATATTGTATTGAAGGTTTTGTGATATGTTTGAATGTGGATGTGCTATTTTTATACCATTCATGTTTTATGGTTAAAGTATTTACATTTCGTATGATAGTTTTAATATGAATTTTTATGTTATGTTTAAAACTTTTCATATGAGGAAGGTATTGGACTTAGTAAGTGACGGGTGGAGCCTACTATAGCTCCTCGATTCATCGGTAGGTCTCATGATACAACTAGATGTGGAATTGGCCGAGGCCTTTCCCAATTTGATATATTGTTTTGGCTGAGGCCTTAATCATTTTTAGACATCTTGGATGAGACCCTGAAAAAATGTTTCAGAATGTCCGGCATTATACATTCCCTCATTATGGAAATAATATTGATGGTTCATGTGGTCATTCAACTAGTAGAATACCCATGATTATGTTTTATTATGGTATTATTTACTCATCTCATATTCCTTCCATAAAAGTATTCATGTTTATTATTGGTAAAGGAATGAGGTTTCAATTATTCATCATGCTTAATATTTATGTCATCTTCCGCTGTATTTCTTACCCTTACTGAGAATTTGATCTCATCCCTTTCATATGTTTCATTTTCCCAGTATATGAAGAAGTTAGTTATGGGTGACTTGCAGGCATTATCTAGGAGGCTTGGATGTTTCCAATGGAATAAATTTGTGTTGTTTTTCTTTTCAAGTTGTAAAGTTGAACTTATGTATGAATCTAGTTTCCAATAATACTAAATTAGTCGATCTTTCGAGACATGATTTCCTTGTGATCATTCCAATGTTATGTAATAATGCATCGACTCTGGGTAACTAGGGTTGGGGCATTACATGCATTGCATGCTACAACAAGTTATGATTTATTTATATGAAAAACTAAGTTATTATTGAACTACATGAAACACTTAGATTAGATGTAGATACATGAAACACTATTTTTGTCTTGTGTTACACACAATATCGAGTTCCTTCGATTGCTTGTGTTACACACATGACTGAGTTTTACCGAACTACAATATACTATTAATGCTATTATTAAAATATTATTATAATTATCACCTAGATATTCGAATGACAAATATGAATAATATTAACTAAATTATAAGACTATGGTTAACACATTTTTATAAAATTAATTCTTTGGTTATCAATTAATTATAAATTAAAATAAAAACCAATTGTATACAAAGAAAGTGATTTTATAAAAAAACTATTTTTATTACCATAGACACATTGTATATTAATAAATTAAATTAATCACTATTTTTTAGTGATATTAACTAAATTTATATATTATAAATTAAACCAAATGTTTTTATATTCATCTAATAAGTTTTATAGGCATAAAATAAGAACAAATCTAATTTTAGACATAAAAAGCTATATTTTTCAAAAAGGAAATTTTTATACCTTTTAATGGAATACATGTTTTAAAAATAATTTTTGACACTTATATATTTTTTATTTAAAAAAAATATTAATTTTTAAAAGTGGAATATAAAAAATTACTTAGGTTTATTTTTTTATTTTTCAGAGAAGTTTCATTTTTTGATGAATGGTGAAAACACTTAATTTTAATTCAAAATTTCATTTTCATCTAACTTATTTATATAGTAAAATTATATTTTAAATTTTTTTAAAATTATATTTAGATCAATTATTTATCTATTAATCTAATTTTGGTCATTTAAATCAATTTCACGTTGAAATAGGATATAAAAACAAATTAAACTTTTGAACATTTTCACTTTAAAACCCTGTTGTCTCATCCCGTCTGCAGGATTGATTTTAAATTAATTTATGCCACTTTTGTGTTTAGAATTTGTAAAAATTGATTATATATTTTGAATAATAATAATTTAAAATTTATATTAATTTAAACTTGGTTTTTTACTAAAAGTATTAGTGAAAGTAATTAAAATTAATTACAGTGATTTGGGTAAAAACGAGTTTACTTAGTGGTTATACTTTAACTTAAGTAGAAAAATAACCTAAAAACATGTTAAAATCCATTTTATGGATATATTTTTTCCATATATAACTTTTTCCAAAAAAATGGACCATTATTGGAGGCACATGATGTAAGGTAGACCTCCCAATAGTGTTTACCTTTTTATATTTACAAGAATGTCACTCCTCCACTATAAAAGGGCACTCACCCCCCCCCCCTCTCACTTCATCACACCTATAAATATATTTAGATCATAAAAACCCTACCTAAATATTCTCCTTAATTTATTACTCTAAAAATAGAATTCTAAATTTGGGTAGAAAGCAAACCAATGAAGTCCTTTGGTGAAAACCAAAAAGAGTTACCTAAAAAGAGGTAATTTTCTTCAACAAACACTTTTGTTTTATTTGTTTCTCCACCCACTCAATATTTATTATTCCAAACTTATATAATAACCTAATTATCCTAAATATACTGATATTTTGTGATGTTAATATTTTTACCTACACCTACACACACTTCTATCAAATGGGATACACAATCATCGTTCGTATTTATGGCGGACTACCGTCTCGCGAACTGATATCATCCATTCTTCCATTATCAAATTTAAAGGTTGGAAATAATGATATAATTACTATTTTTATATGATATTTATGATTTATTTAGGATTTTTTATTATTATATAACACATACCTGCATGATTTACATTTTGTGGTAATACAATAACTTCGTTTATGGATGTGTGGAGTATCGCATCTTCAAAGTGATGTGATTCATTCACACTTCACATGGGATGTATTAAGGATGGGTTTAGTAAAATTATATGATATATATGATATATTAATTCTATTTTAATGATAATATATATATAAAAATTTATTTAATTTACTTTCTTTCTTTCAATACGATAAGAAAAATGGAAACAACGTTCATGCGTACGTACGGCCTACCGTCTCCATGAATGGTGTATTCCATTTTATATTTTATATATTTTATAGATTATTATAAATACTTATATAATGAAAATATATGATATTTCTATAATTTTTTACATTATTTAAATAATGAAATAATTATCTAAGTAATAGTATCAAGAATAACATGTCAAAACATATACGAGAAACAAAGTGGTTATTACCTGAAACATAACTTTAACAAGAAATTATTGATAAATGGGTATTATAAATTCATAATAAAATAATATATGGTATGATATGTAAAATTATTGTTCTTTGGTATATTTATAATAAAATTATATTTATTATACAGGATATTTGAATGTGTATAAAGAAATTCAAGACTTAAGGTAGGGGTTTTCTCATCTCACTTTTATTTTTATGAGATATATGCTATATTCACCACTTATTATTTTTTTGTGGTGTATATAATGAAATATGAAATTTTATATCATGGAATTAATTTATTTCATGATATTAAAATTTTTAATTGATTTTCTTATTTCATGGGGATCATGATTCAAAATTTACCCAAGTAGTAAGGGGATTTCTAGTCTCACATTTATTTTTGTGATACTTATGGTATATTCACCGCTTTTTTATTTTGCATGCTGTATATACTACCCATGAATGTATTATATGATTATTATCCTTAAAGTTTTTGTGTATTTACATATCCATTTTATGATCTTTCATTCATGGGGTTTACAGTTCAAAAGCCAAATTAGTAATGTATTTTTCTATCAATTTTCCTTTTTTGAGACACATGTTATATTATGCACCTATATTATTTTAAAATGTGTATATAATACCCTTTGAAATGTTATATCATGAATATAATTATTTTAATTATATTTTAATATTCATTTAATGTTATTATTTCATGTGGATTAGGATTCAATGTTACTAATGTGGTAACAGTTTATTACTAAAATATCATCATTTATTAGGATTGTTTATTATTATTATTCTATTTATGAAATGTTATGATCCATATCGTAAGAATTATCTTGAATTTTATTATCCTCTGGTTATAAATTCTATATTAAAATAATGTTACCATTTTTTCACTCTTTGTTACTTAATATAATTAAGAAATTACTTTTAAGAAAATTTGACCATATTTCTCTCTTTTGTAGGAAATTTTTTTTATTAAAAACCCGTATTTTCAAAAAAAAATTAAGTGATATTTTAAGATCATTTTCAAGTAAAAGTATTTAAAAAAATTATGTTTTTAAAAGTGTTTAAAATATTTTTCAATATCTCCTTTCTAATTTTTAAAGTTTATTTTCAATGAAAAAGGTTTTCAAAATGTTTTATGATTTAAAAAATGTTTTTCAAAGAGAAAATGATATTTTCCAAAATAAATGTTTTAAATTATTTTTAAATATTATTTTATATGTTTTCAAAGTGGTTTTCAAAGAAAAGGATTTTGAAGATGTTTTATGCCTTAAAAATTGATTTTCAAAGAAATGTTATTTTCCTTAAGAAATTATCCAAGTTACCTTTAAAAATCCTTATCTAGTTAAGATAGAATCCTTTGATATAGTTTATGATTTACTAAGGATATAATATAAGGAAACCATTCACATTTTTTATCTTAATGTTTTATGTTTCAGATATCAATTTCTTTATGAAACCCATTTCTCTTCTAGGAGTTATACCATGATAAAACACTTATGAAACCTAATTTCTTTCATGGGTTATTCTTTAATGAAATGATTATAAAACTTGTATATTTTCTATAGGTTATGATATGATGAATTTTTTACGATTCCTGTTTCATTTCATGGGTTATAATATTATGAATGTTTATGATATTTTGGAACACTTATTTATGATTTCTTTATGTGATGGGTGGGACCTATATCTTCATCCAATGCATTGGGTAAAGATTTATATCCCATGATATAAAATGGGAAACAAGTTGACAGGATTGATCCACAATGGGAAAAAATTGTTTCCTATCAACAATAGGAAATAAGTGTGTCATAATCCATAATGGTAAATAGGTGTATCCTGATCCACAATGGGAAGCATGTGTGTCCTGATCCATAATTGGAAAAAGGCATGTCACGATCCATAATGGGAAACAAGTGTGTCCTAATCCACTATGGGAAATAGGTGTATCATGATCCACTGTATTGATGGTCTTGGTAGTTAACATTGACACATGAAATTTTTTTCTATATTTATGATGGGTCTACACTTATATGACATGATTTTATGGTTAATGATTGATTTATGATGATTTTATCACCCTTATGATTTATGTATTATGAATTTCAAATCTTTATTCCATGACTCATGTATATGATATTTGATATGTAGGGTGTGATATTAAAAAGTTATTATCATGTCATCTTACCCCTATACTCATATTATGCTTAAGTATCTACTTTATTTACCCTTACTGAGCATCTAATATCACCCTTTCTCATGTTTCCTTTTCCTGGGTTTTGAGGAAAGTTTTTGGAGTACTAAATGGGAGGATCCTTGTGGGAAATATTGAAGATCTTTCGCCCAAGTTATAATATTATGTTCCAATTTTCCAAATATAGTAAACTATTATGGTCCTCAAGCATTTAATTTTACAATGTGATGAATATTCATCTAAAATGATTTAATATCCATTTATTTTAAGCCTGGGTCATTAAAGTTGGTATCTAAGGAAAGGTTTAGTCAACCTTTGGAAACTAGGATGAGAAAACCTTAGAGAGATACCTGAGGATATTTATAAGGATATATCTAAATATGTCTTTAAGGATAATCCTAATGTCATGACCCAATCATGGGGGTCCTATCCCATGCCAGCAAGAACATCAAAGTTGTGGTTCATCTGGTTTGTACCTATCGAAGATATAGGAGTTTTCACAAAAAAAGTGAAGGATGGTGCGTGTCAGTCTTGACACCACTGGTTGGGAGTTGGGGACACTCTCATGATGAGTCCATGGTAGGACTAAACCAGTGAACCTCACATCATATAAGGAGATATATGGTTAAACTATGCCCACCTTGGAGGGGGCTGGGGTGCCGCATGGGCGAACCACTCTTCTAAGATGTTTAGCCTATGACAAGTGGTATTAGAAGGAATATTCCTTGGGGTGTTGCAGAATGATGCTAGTTTGACCTTGGTGGTGGGAGAGGAGTCTCGGAATGTCATGTAGAGGTGACATGACAGAGAAGGTCGCACTCAAGATATGTTAGAGGTAGAGACACCATTATGAAGGGTGGGTCTCATGGAGGTGGTTTTCGACCCTAAGAGAGAGGGTGGACCATAGTGGTTTGCGACCCAGAGAGTGGGTGGGCCATTGATGCCAATGACAAGGAAGGAGTGTCTTCTTGTCCATGCTTAGTAGCCAGTTAGTTGGAAGCAGAGCATTTCGCAGACACACAGAAGGCCACGATCTTGCATGCACAAGGGCATGCATGGAATGGTGGTAGGAGAATGTCATGACCCAATCATGGGGATCATTTCACACACTAGAAAGAACATAAAAGCTACATTTCATCTGGTTTGTCCCTATTGAAGAGATGGGAGTCACCCTGAAAAAGTGGAGGATGGTGCGTGTCATTCTTGACACCATTGGTTGGGAGTTGGGTCCACTCTTCTGATGAGTCCATGGCAGGACAAAACCAGTGAACCTCACATCATATGAAGAGTTGGATGGCTGAACCTCACCCGCCTTAGAGGGGGATGGGGTAACACACAGGCAAACTGATGTACTAAGACGCTCAGCCTGTGACAAGTGGTATCAAAGGAAATGTGCCTCGTGGTGTTGTGTAATGCTTCCGGTCTGACCTTGGTGGTTGTAGCGGAGTCCCAGGGTGTCAGAAAGAGGTGACACGATAGATAAGGTCACGCTCAATATATGTTAGAGGCGGAGATTCCATTATGAAGGGTGGGTATCATGGAGGTGGTTTTAGACCCTGAGAGAGAGGGTGGACCACAGTGGTTTGTGACCCAGAGATTGGGTGGTCCATTGATGTCAATGACAAGGAAGGAGCATCCCCTTTTCCATGCTTGGTAGCCGGTTAGTTGGAAGCAAACCATTTCACGGACACATAGAAGGCCACAATCCTGCATGCATGAGGGAGTTCAGGTAATGGTGGTGGGATAATGTCATGACCCAATCATGGGGGTCTTGTACCACACTAGAAATAAAATAAAAGTTGTGGTTAATTTGGTTTGTCCCTATCGAAGAGATGGGAATCACCCTGACAAAGTAGAGGATGGTGCATGTCAGTATTGACACCACTAGTTGGGAGTTGGGGCCACACTCTTGATGAGTCCATGGCATGAAGAAACCAGTAAACCTCACATCATATGAAGAGTTGGACGGTTGAACCCCACCTACCTTAGAGGGGGTTGGGGTGCTGCATGGGCGAACTGTTGTGCTTAGACGCTCAGCCCATGACACTAAGATATCTTTATTTAGGTATCCAAAAAAGTATTTTTTTCATGATTATGTGGTTTTATTATATGATGTGTTTCTCACACTATGATTTCTGATCTTAGTCAATAGCGGTAACTATAAGGAAATGAATCAACATTGAATTTTTAATATGTGGAAAGTGTGGGCATTATGAAAATCGATGTCTTAAGTGGAAATCTCATGAATAGAATCAGGAAAGTGGAATGAGTATTGGTTATACTTTTTAAAATAAATAGACCTCATATGACATATGAAAGGTATGGGATGTTCTAACAATATTTTTTATATTAAAAATAATAAGCATGATTAAATTGAGGTTGAGGAACCTTAAGACATGACTCATATTTCATATTTTAGGAAAGTGGTATTAATGAATAATATGATGAATCCTAAGTAATGGTTTGATAATAAATTTTGATGATTGAAGTTTATATGTATTTAAATTGAAGAATTATATTATATGAATCATGAAGCATATGTTTTTCAGGAAGGATTTAAAAGGATATGTTGAATGGTTCTAATGACATAGAAAAGTGATTTAATAGAAAGGGGATACTTTTTTTAAGGGAAGATAACCCTTAATGTGTTCCTGATGTTGAGAAAATTTTATTTATCTTGGATAAAGAGATGATTGATATGGATAAAGTAAATTGGATAGTATTGATTACCATGGAACTAACTATTGATTTTTTGAAAAATTGGTCTATTCTATCATGTATAAAGTTTACAACCTTTTTTGTATTTAAGTAATATATCTAATAATCTTTATAATAATAAATAATTCATGTTTTCAATAAGTTTTTATAGTAATTAAAATAATCACCATGTTTTAAGAGAAAACATGATAAAGGTATTCCCATGTTTAATATGTGACAGCCAAGATATACTTTATGATATATGGGGGATCAATATTAATATGATTTTTTAAAATTTCGTGACCTTCTTTCTAATGTTTTGGATTTTCATCTTTCGGAAGGGTTATAAGGTTAACCATTTATGGAAAGTTTAAGTTAAACTTAGGATGAGGTATTAGATATTAAGTTATTATCTCACCATATAAAGATTTATGAATAATTGATAACTTGTGCTAACCATTTTTCTATGATGTAAACTAAAGAAAAATGGAATTACTTATCATTCTACCTCATGATCTGTTAGTACTTTAAGAATGAAAAATTCACCTTCATTTCTTGGAGTAAGAGATGAAGTAAAAAATCGATCAAGAAACAAAAAAAGGGTGATATTGTAAATATTAAAATAAAATAAATCATGTAATTATATTTCCTTATGTTCTTATATGGTAAAATAATTCCTCAACTCTATGAAAAGGATATTGATAACAATTTATCCTAATACCTTCGCTTCAGTTGGACCAATGGTCTTATAAATCATCACAAATTTATGGTTTTGTGGCCCTTAACTTTCCAATGATCATTCACTTTCTTATGGTCAATGACCTCAATCATGTTATATAAATATTTACACTTTTATTTCATGTCCAATATTCCCTTCCCAACTATGTTTTCCTATGTGGAAACCTATTTATGAGTTACTTTGGGTAACTGTTATGTTTTTTGACTTTCTTTTTTTAAAGGAAGTTTAGTATTAATTTTTGCAATGTGGGTTCCTATGAAATGAAATTTAAATTATTAAAAATTTATTGAACTAAAATAATTTATAGTTTTAAATTTATTTTATGGGGGGTGTAATGTAACACCCTGAGTTTTTATGAATTTTTTTCAAATAAATTAAATTTCTTTACTAGCTTTTATTACACACTACACCAAGTTATGATTTCTTTATACGCAAAAAAATTATGCTTACACTGCATGAAACACTTATATTAGATTTAGGTAAATGAAATACTATATTTTTCTTATGTTACACACAATTATGAGTTCCTTAGATGGCTTGCATTTCACACAAGACTGAGTTTTACCAAACTACAATATACTACTAATATTATTGTTAAAATATTTCCATACTTGTCACCTAGATTTTGGAATGAAAGATATGAATAATATTAACTAAATGATAAAACTATGGTTTACACATGTTTATAATGTAAATTATTTGGTTACAAATTAATTATAAATGAATCTAAAAACCAATTGAATATAAAGGAAATGATTTTATGAAAGGGCTATTTTTATGCCCACAAAGGCATTTTATCTTAATAAATTAACTTAATAACTATTAGTGATATATTTTAATAAAATATATATATTATAAATTTTACAAAAAAAATTAAATTCATACAATAATTTTTATTGGCATAAAATAAGAACAAATCCAATTTTAGGCATAAAAAAGCTATATTTTTCTAAAAGGCAATTTTGTCACCTTTTAATAAAAGACTTATTTTAAAACTAATTTTTGACACTAATATATTTTTTATTTAAAAAAATAAAATTTATTTTTAAAATAATAATATCAAAATTTACTTTGGGGGAAAAATTATTTTTTTGAGAAGTTTTATTTTTTGATGAATATTGAAAAACACCGAATTTTAATTGAAAACTACATTTTCGTCTAATTTATTTATATATTTAAACTATATTTTAATTTTTTTAAGTATATTTAGATAAATTATACATATATTAATTCAATTTAGTTCATTGGAATCAATTTCACATTGAAATTATATATAAAAACTTTTCAAACTTTTGGACATTTTAACTTTAAAAACCTATTGTCACATCCCATCTGCGGGATTGGTTTTAAATTAATTTCTTACACTTATGCATTTATAATTTAGAAAAATGGATTCCATATTTGGAATAATAATAATTTATAATTTCTATTATGTTCAACTTGGTTTTTTACCAAAAATATTAGTAAAAGTAATTAAAATTAATTAGAGCAATTAGGGTAAAAACGAGTTTACATAGTGTTTAGGCTTTAACTAAGTATCCAAATAGCATATAAATATATAAAAAATGAATTTTATGGAAATATTTACACTATATCCTCACTTTTATAAAAGAATTACCATTATTGGATGCAAATTATGTAAGGGATACTTCCCAATAGTGTTTACCTTTTTATATTTACAAGAACGTCACTCCTCCTCCACTATAAATGGGAATTCACCCCCCTCACTTCATCACACCTCTTAGTATATTTAAATCATCCACCCCCTGAACAAATAAGATAAAAAATATCATACTATAAACCTAAAATTATCACTTTAGTTTGAAATCAAACCAATTAAGTCCTTTTGTGAAAACCAAAAATAGTTACCTGAAGAAGAGGTAACGTTCTTCAACAAGAAATTTTGTTTTATTTCATTCTCCACCAACTCAATTATTATTATTAAATTATTATATAATAACAAAATTATCTTAAATATATTTATATATTGTTATGTTAAGGTTTCTACCTACACCGACACAAACTTCCATCAAATGGAATATGTTTTCATTGATCGTGTGTACGGCGGACTACCGCCTCATGAACTGATGTCATTCGTTCTTCCATTACCACCTTTCAATATTGGTAATAATGATGGAATTTTTGTTTTTATATGATATTTATGATATTTATGATTTAATTATTCTTCTTTAATTATTATATAACACATACCTCCATGATTTCTATTTTGTGGTAATGTGATAACTTCGTTTGTGGACGTGTGGAATATCGCCACCTCAAAGAAATGTGATTCGTTCGCACATTATATGGAATGTATTAAGAATTGTTTTAGTAAAAATATATGATATATATGGAATAATAATTCTACTATAATGATAATATATATATATATATACATATATATACATATATTTCATTTACTTTCTTTCTTTCAATACGATGAGAAAAATGGAAACAACATTCATGTGTATGTACGACCTACTGTCTCCATGAACGGTGTATTCCATTTCATATTTCTATATTTTATAGATTATTATAAATAATTATATATTGAATATATATTATATTTATATCATGTTTTACATTCTGTAAATAATAAAATCATGATCTATGTATGAGGATTAAGAATAACATGTCAAAACATATAAGAGAAACAAAGTGGTTGTTACCTGAAACGTAACTTTAACATGAAATTTTTAATAAATCGGTAAGATAAAGTCATAATAAAATCATATATAGTATTATATATAATAATATAGTTTTTTGGTAGATTTAAAATAAAATTATATTTATTATATTGGAGTTTTGAATGTGTACAAATAAAGTCAAGACTTAAGGTAAGGGTTTTCACGTCTCACTTTTATTTCTGTGAGATATATAATATATTCACCATTTATTATTATTATGTGGTGTTTATACTGAACTGTGAAATTTTATATCAGGAATTTACTTTATTTAATTATATTAACAGTTTTAATTTATGTCCTTTTTTCATGGGGATCGTGATTCAAAAGTTACTCATGTAGTAAGGGGATTTCTAGTCTCACATTTATTTCTGCGAGACTTATGCCATATTCACCAACCGTTTATTTTGTGTGGTGTATATACTTCCCATGAATGTATTATATTATTATTATCCTTAATTTTTTTATTTACATATCCATTTTATGATCTTTCTTTCATAGGTTTTACGATTCAAAATTTACCAAATTAGTAAATTATTTTGGTCTCAATTTTCCTTCTTTGAGACACATATTATGTTATGAACCTATATTATATTACAAGGTGTATATAATACCCTTTGACATGTTATTTAATTAATATACTTATTTTCAAGATATTATAAGCTTCATGTAATTTTATTATTTCATGTGTATTAAGATTCAATGTTACCAATGTGGTAAGAGTTTCTTGTTATAATCCCATCATTTATCAGAATTGTTTATGATTATGCTTCCATTGATGAAATATTATGATATATATCTTAATAATTGTCATGAATTTTATTATAATTTGGTTATACATGTTATATCTAAGTTATGGTACCATTTTTTACTCTTTGGTACTTAAGATAATTTAAAAATTGTTTTTAAGAAAACCTGACCATATTTCTCTCTTCGGTCAGAAATTTTTTTATTCAAAAACCTTGTTTTAAAAAAAAGTTTTCAAATTTTTTTAAGTTATCTTTTAAGTTCATTTTAAAGGAAAATTATTTAAAAGAAATTTTTGTTTGAAAAATTATTTAAAATGGTTTTCAAAATATCCTTTATAAGTTTTCAAGGTCGCTTTCAATGAAAAAGTTTTTCAAAATGTTTTAAGATTTAAAAGGTGTTTTTAAAAGTGTAAAGGATATTTTCCTCAATAAATTTTTAAATTATTTTTAAATATTATTTTATATTTTTTAAATGTGGTTTTCAAAGAAAATGATTTTAAATATGTTTTATGCCTTAAAAGTGATTTTCAAATAAAGGTTATTTTCCTTAAGAAATGCTCCAAGTTAACTTTCAAAATCCTTATCTGGTTAAGATAACATCCTTTGATATATTTTATGATTTACTAGGGATATGATATAAGGATACCATTCTCATTATTTATCTGAATGGTTTATGTTTAAGATTTCAATTTTTTTATGAAACCCATTTCTCTTCCATGGGTATACCATGATAAAACACTTATGAAACCCGCTTCCTTTAATGGGTTATTCTATAAAGAAATGACTATGAAACTTGTCTATTTTTTATATGTTATGATATGATGAAATTTTTATGATACCAATTTAATTTCATGGGTTATGATATGATGAATTTTTATGATCTTGTGACATACATGTGTATGATTTCATTATGTGAAAGGTGGGACCTATATCTCCATCCAATATATTGGGTAAAGATATATATCTCATGAGATAAAATGGTAAAAAAGTAGACGGACTTGATCCACAATGGTAAACAGGTGTTTCATTATATATAATGTAAAATGGGTGTGTCTTGATCCATAATGGGAAATAGGTGTGTCCTGATCCACAATGGGAAATATATGTGTCTTAATCCAAAATGGAAAATAGGTGTGTCATGATCCACTATGTTGGGGGTATTGGTAGTTAACCTTGACACATGAAATGGTTTTATATATTTATTATGGGGTCACACTTATATGACATGAGCTTATAGTTCATGGTTGATTTATGATGATTTATAACCCTTATGATTAATGTATTATGAACTGCCAATATTTATGTCATGACTCATGTATAAGATCTTTTATATGTAGGGTATGAACTTAAAATGTTATTCTCATGTTCTCTTACCCTTATACTCATATTATGCTTACATAACTTCTTTATTTACTCTTACTGATCATCAAAGCTCACCATTTCTTATGTTTCTTTTCCCCAGGTTATGAAGAAAGGTTTTACGTAGGAGTAATAAAAGGGATGATATTTTTGGGAAACATTGAAGATATTTCACCAAGTTAGAAGATTTTGTTCTATGTTTCCAAAGACACTAAACTATTAAGGTCCTCAGGCATTTAATTTTGTAATGTGTTGGATATTTATTTAAAATGATGTGATATCTATGTATGTTAAGTCTGGGTCGCTATACATAATGTCCTACATTTTAATCACTAACCTGAGAGACTTATGAACCTATTTTGACATCTTATTATAATGACCTTTTATTGAGATAACCAAGTAATGTTTGAATAATTGGAATTTACTGAATAATATAGTTAAAAACTATGATAATTGGTAACCTTGGTCCATAAATTATTGGTATATTTTTTTGATTTTAAATCACCTTTTATAATGAACTCATATTATAGCCTACCATTACATTTAACCCTTATAACCCTTGGAAGATATAAAATACCATGTTAAGTAGCCATATCATAAGACAAAATCCTTATCTACCTATCTCTAGAATATGTTTCATGGTCAATCTTGAATTTAAGTGTAAGGGAAGGTAAAAAAGGATCATAAACAAGTAGTTTTGGAAAATTTTCTTGATCTTAAGTGAGAAGTGAAGAAAATTTTATGTTGATGGTTTGTAAAGAAAATCATATTAGGAATAATGGAAACCAATCCAAGATATCATCCAAATATGGGTATAGAAGTTCACCACTGTTAATATTTTTAAGTACCCCTATTTCTCTTAAAAATTAAAATCTGAATTCAATTATATATCAGTGATAAAAAACTAGAAAATAATATTGAAAATGAGAGAAAATCAGGAATAAAATATTGTTTTTACTAAAGTACTGTAAGGATGTACTACCCAAGAAATAGAGGAGGATTTAGAGGACAACTGAATTTTAACTAGAGTTGAAATCTATTGAATTGTCTGGCAGGAGATGTTTGGGAAATAATTTATTTATTTTTTGTTTGAATAAAGGTCTCAATGGAAAGGAAATAATTCTTTAACTAAGGAAATGAAAATCTCACACCTACTCAAGATTCATTATTCCCTCTATACCTTAAAGTTAATAATAAAAGTAAAAAAAATGAACCTTTCGGAAGGAAACAAAGAGAGGACATGACAGCTACTTTTGAAATTCCAAAGGTTTTGAATATTAATTAAAATATGAGGGGTAGAGTTAAATTAATGGAAGAGGGGTAAAAGGAGGAATCCATTCTTGAAGTAAACTAAAAAACATGCATCATTCTTCAATATAGAGACAAACCTCATAATATTACTTAGAATTTTCTCATTATAAACCACAAACCTTAAACCCAAATAACCCTAAAAATTCATCATGATATGAATAAATACTTAACTCATAAAGTGAGAATAAAAAAATCATAAACTCTATAGTGAACCTTGCATGAACTTGGAATGAGAAAATATTTTTAAAAAATTATTACTTGAGTATTGAGTGAGAAATTACTATAATGGTAGGTATAATTGTATATTAGAGGATAAAATAAGTGGAAATTAATTTAAATTACTTAATGAAGAAAATGGAACCATGAACACTACATTGGCATGATAAATTTTATAACCATGGTGTTGAAAGAGGAAATCATATTGGCTAGTGTTTGAATTTTTCTTGGGATGTATCTTTAAATATAACTTGTCTGAGATTCTAAGGATTCAGTCTGTTGGAATTGACATAGTCAATGAATCCATGATATTTTGTTAATATTCAATTCATTTTATTCCCTTGTGTCTATTGATTCATTAATTACTAATGAGTTTTGAAATTAAAGAGTCAAATAATTTGATTGTTAGAATATTATTTAAAATGGAAAAATTGGGAATTCAATTTAATTATTTTATTTTTAGATCAATATGAATGGATTTCTACTAATTATTCTTTTTTATTACTGATGTGAATGATTGGATCATGGAGTGTGGCATTATATTTCATTCTTGATAACATAGTTGTTAAAGAAAGTGGCAGTTCTTGAAGAATTGTAATGGATTAGTCCTCCAAGAAATATTAAAGAAATAGAAAAGGTATTAGCACCATAAGCATGAATTCAGGTTGTGTAAGCATCATTGAGCACTCTACATAACAATTATATAGCCATTGTAATCATTATTCTGAAATTTCATAAGAATTATCCAGTAAACATTATTCTTGTTTCATAATCATGAATCCAATACCTGCATAATCATCAATGAAGTTTTGTAAGAATAAATAAGATCAATGCATCAACATCATCATGTGTTCCATAAGCATGAATTCATCTGTGTAAACCTCAAACCTAGCTACATAAGCATAATAACTTTATAAAATTTAGTAAAAGGATAAGGTGAAAATGGAAGTTTGTAGGGATAATCAACACTTCAGGCCAAGAATTCAGTCTACCTCATCAGCATTCATACAACCCATTATAGGTATCTAAGTAGATTATAATATGCATGATATTTCAATCAAGAACAAATAGAGGAAGTTGGGGACTTTTAGGAAAATGGGATTGTGTCTAGGAAATAAATCTGAGGAAGAAGGAAACTTTATAATAATTAAAAATGAAAATATCTCATGGGAATTTGACCAACCAAAAAATAAGGAAATCAAAGATCTTAAAAGGTGGATGAGATATAAGGTGGTAGGTAGTCAGAGAGTTTTTTGAAGAGTTCACTACAGTTGTTGTTTGATGTTTTAGATTCTATTTTTTTCTTTAATTCTAAATAACTTATTTTTTTCCCTTCATTTATGTTACCCTTCGAATGGAAGGATAAACCTTTGAGTGATTGGGGAAGTTAAGTCTCTCCTTTTGTAATTCTTGAGTCTTCAAACTTCAATGAATAAAATCTCTATCTTTTTTAAAATTGGTTGAAGTATTCAATAATAGTTCTTAATATCAGATGTGATTGTTGTTTATTTAATCATGTTTATCATTTATTTTCTTATTTTTTGATTCATAATATCCATCCACTTAGTTTTAGAATATGTGATATGGCATAGGAAAAAGTTGAGTGGTCATGTGGAAGGTGAAATGGGAACTCTTGGTTTTCTTAGGAATCAAAAAACCTGATTGGGTATTTCTTGAGCTTACTAGAAGTGACTTATTGTGTTACTTATATACAATTAAATGAATTTAGTCCTAAGAAATGATATCTATTAAGTTTAACCTCACAAAAACTATTCAACCAAGGGTGAGAGGTGAAGAAATTCTGAAACCTCTCACTTACCAGTTAATAAGAGGAGAAGCCAATAATTTAAATACTAGGATAAAATTGTAATCATATAGCTAACCTTGACCCAATACCCTTTAATTATTTTGTTTTCAATCTCTTTTGGAACTTCTTTTCTTGGTTTCTGAACCAAAAAAATCAAAAAAAAAAAACCTTTTCCTTAAACTAAAGTGACAATTGATTTTTGATCAATCCTCTCTAAAGACAATCCAAAGGTTACCTCTAATAATATATTTAACCTAGGCAATTATTTCTTTTTCACACCCCATTATTTGGTGATTTCATGCTCCTTGGTCAATACATGCATCTTATTTATTTGATATATTATGAATTTTAACATATAAAACAATATTTTAAGGATAAACAGTATGAGAGAACCATATAAACATTAATTCTTAATGTTTATCTATATGATCTGAGAAAAAAAAAACATCACATACATACCATAATACATTAGTGACAACGTATTCATAATCATTTGTTTAAGGTTGTGTTAGAGGAAATTTAATCTCAATGACATAATTACCAAAAATTTTATCACTTACAATATTAGCTCTAGGGAATATTTCTTTCACTAACTTATCAGACGATGGTGGGGAAGAAGAGAGAGAAGAATGCCCCCCCCCCCCCATGCGTTCTTGTTAGATAACCCCCCCCCCCCAAATGGGGTTCTTAAAATGGAAAAAGGGGAAATTCCCCCTTTTTACCTTTTTTAAAAAAAGTGATTTGGGTACCACTAGGTACCTTATGGCCCTACTGTATCTACCCAATAACCCCTTAGGTACTTGCTGGTAACCCACCAGCTACCTGATATTCAAACCAATATCCCCAAAAGTCAATTCAATAGGTTCACAGTGGAGTATTACTAAGAATACAGTGACTTCAGCTTTCATCCTTTGAACTTTTTTTATTTACTCAATACTTAAAAACTCATTCTTGGTATTTTCCACTAGTATACCCATCTCATAAACCTTCATTTCCACATTTAAAACATGACCATAACCTCTTTCCTCTAATCCAAGTTCAAAAATCCAAATTCACCCCAGCTCTAATGCTAGTGGAGTCTGGACTTCTTATGGTTTTAGCTACACCTAATGAAATGGTTTGTTACATGAATATTCATAACATGATCATTACAATTCCATAGTGATAATTTTTTTAGTATAAAATTTTTCTTATGTCATAAAGAAAAACAAAATGAGTACCATGGAATCTCAGGTGTGGATTTTTCCTCTACTTTTCCATATATTTAACCTTATGAAAACATGATTAATTATTCTCCAAATAACCCCAGATTAAATCATAAAAATATTTCCACTTTACAATGATAACACCATGACTTTGTATACAAAATTCATTTGAAAGTATCCAATTTTGAAACAACTACTACACATCAATAAATTATATTATTTTTTAATTTATTTACCAAACCAACTCCCCCATATGTTCCCAAACCACGATATAGGATTTTCCAATTATATGGATCACTATTCTTCAACTTGTTATTCTAGAATTTATTTTTAGATTCTTCAGTGCCCTTTGAGTCTTTCAAAAACACTCCAAGTACTTTAATTTTTTCTTTTAATGTAACTCCATATGAAAATCACCATATATAATCTTCATAAATGTGTCACATCCTTCCAAAATTCTTCATTTATTTTTACAAAATATTTTATTTTGTAAATTTAAGCTACTTGGGAATGTACCCCTCTAATAAACCACATCACTTCACAAATGAATCTATTACTCTCTTGATAATCATCCCAAGTTCTTTTTTTAAAGTTTCATGTGACATTGTCATTCCATATTTCTAAGTGAATTTTAAAATTCAAACATCCATGTAGATATTAAAAAAAATGAAAAACATTCTCACAACCATACATTAAATCTTAATTATTCAACTAAGTAATAAATCATCACTCATGGTAAGGGCATCAAATTGGTCATCATTCCAAAAAAAATATTATTATTCTAGTGTTTAAAAAAATTTCATTCTTTAATGGTTGGATTCTTCAGTAATTGGAAAATAATAAATCCAACAGAAAACAACCTTTGGTTGAAACAATATTGTAACACCCCAATATTTTGTAATTTTTTTCAAATTAATTTAATCTTTTTGATATTTTTCATTTCACGCAACACTGAATATAGTTTTTTTATATAAAAGCACTAAGTTTGGATTGTGTTATACACAACATCAATTTAATCTTACACTACATGAAACACTAATATTAGCATATGGCACATGAAACACTATTTTTGGATTGTATTACACACAATATTGAGTCCCTTCGATAGCTTTCATTACACATAAGCCTGAGTTTTACCAAACTACAATATACTATTAACATAATTATTAAAATATTATTATAGGTACCACCTAGCTATTGGAATGGAAGTTAAAAATGGTATTAAATAAATTGTGAAAATATGATTTACACATGAATCCTTTGGTTATCAATTAATATAATTGAATGAAAGAAAAAATTTAAAACAAAAAAAATAATTTTCTATGAAAACCATTTTTCTACGTACAAAAACAATTTTATCACAATAAATTAAACAAACCACTTTTGATTAATGTTTTAAATAATATATATATATATATATTCAATAAATATTTTTTATAGTCATCCAATAGATTTTATAGGTATGATATAATAAGAAATCCAATTTTATGAATAAAATATATATTTTTCTAAAAGGTAATTTTACTGCTATTTAATGTTGAACCCATTTTAAATCTAAATTTTAACACTTTTATAATTTTTATTTTTAAAAATAAGCTTCATTTTTTAAAGTGAAATATCAAATTTTAGTTTGGGTGAATTTTTGGTATTTTTCTTAGAACATTCATATTTCGATGAATAGTGAATAATACTAAATTTTAGTTCAAAACTGCATTTTCAAACAATTTATTTATATAGTTTTTTGGTCAGAGTGAGTATCTCAAGAGGGGTGAATTGATTACCCAATAAAAATTTCTATTAAAATTGGATTTTTTTGAAATCCCCCAAATGTTTAAATATGGGAAAGTTTACCAAAATAAGTAGTATGATATAGATCTTAATCTTTATAATGATTTATCTAAAGATTAATTAGTTCTTAGATGAATAATATATAATATTATTGAATCCTTTGAAATAAATTTACTTTATCGAAATAATATATGTACAAAAATTGAGATAAAATATCAAAGTATAAATTTTGTTTGTAGATAAAAACAGTTTTCTATTTTAAAGTAGAAAAGCAGTAAAAAAATTAATACACACAACAAAAAGATTGAATACAAGAGGTTTTACCTAAATTTTAGACTTAGTCCTTTCCACTTGTTTATCACCCACCACCAATCAGTTTATATAACATAAACTCAATGATCCACAACCTGGATCAGGTTTTACAACAGTTAACATTCTCCAGGTCACACACAACCTCTTCCACAGTTATTCATGGGAGTGAAATGAAACAGGACACACAATGACCTCTACCACTCTTATCCATGGAAGAAACAAATAATAAAGTGTTTGAGAAGAAATCTAGTATCTTTCATTTTAGCACAGGATACAATATACGTATAAAATATAGAGCATATCACACACTGATCAAAAGTAATAAATATAAATAGAAATGATAAATCTAGGAGTGTGAAGTTTATAGATGCTTGGTCTGTTATAATGTAGTTTATAAATTTTAATCTGAATCAGCAATGAAACTTGAGTCTGGCTCTTTCGAAATCTTCAAAAAAACAAAGTTTCTCTGTAAAGACTCAAAAAACTTGTGGAATTTTTTTTTAAATACATGGGAATTTTACGAGTCTTCGGTTTCTGACGGCACTTGATTCCGAGGCCCGGTGTGCCCGGAATCAATTTCTAAGGTTTTATTCGGGTACGTTCAGTAAACGTACGCGCCGGATTTTATATCTTTTAAACCGGTGCTCAGAATTGAAATATGAGGGCACCGTTGAACTCGCAGCGCCGGTATTCGCTTAAGGAGGCCTTCACCGTAGTTGCGTTTCAACGTGAATGGAAGTAATAAATTGTGGTTTCTTATTAAAATTAAAAATTAAATAAAAATGTGTGTATAACACATTTTTATTTGAAAGGTGGTTAAAGTATCAAATTGGAGGTTAGGGGTGGGTCCCACCACACCCTAACCTCCCTTGGGAGGATATAACTAGGGGTGGGGCCCACTATTTTAAACTCCCCTTAAACTCCCCATGTAACTCTCTTTTAATTAAGGGAGTCTCTTAAACTTCCAACTCTCCCTTTTTAATTTTTAAAACTCTCCACCTCCCACCTCCTCTCATTAATGTGCCAGCACCATTAATTAATTAATTGAGCTTCCACAATTAATTAATTAATTTTTAGTGTTATGAATTCATTTGAATTCATTTGAAATGCATGGCAATATTAAAATGATAGGGAGGATTTTGTTTTATTTTGGCTTGGCGTTTATTCTCTAGAGAGCTTGGGAGAACTCTTGGAAGAAAAACCTATTCCAATGAAGAATGCTCCTCATATCCGAAGAACACAAAGAACATCTTCAACGACCTCCTTTCACGTTAAAGGAGTAGACGCCGCCCGCAAAGAATGCCGCCAATGACAACGTCATTCCCTCCGATGTTGACGGAACGACGTCTGTCTTCTACGACACCGTCTTCCGTGACTTCGACAACATACCTTGAATCGAGGTAGGGGTTACTTTAATGTTTGATTCTACCCTCCTTTCTATATCATTAAATTGGTGGAATGATGTGCCGATTGATATCATATGACGAGGTGGGTTCGGGCCGCACGAACACGGCCCAACCCTCCCCTTTGTTGCTTCCATTTGATGACATTGGAGGCGGAGCCGAAAGGGCGCGGTGCCGTCGCACCGCGCCAAAGAATAACCGCAGAAGGGAGGACCAAGGCAGATGGAAGAGGAACCGAGACCGGGAGGGCCGCAACGGATGAAGAGACGCGGCGCCATCGCGCCGCGCTGTGGAGTCGAAGGCCGTGGCCAGGCTGGGCTGCGGCAGTGGAGGACTGGCGTTGTCACGCCGGCCGCGTGGAGGTGGAGGACGCGGCCCGCGTCCGCGGGCCTCTCGGCCAAACCGAACTGGTCGACCTCCTTCCGGTCGGGTTGAAGAACCGTGGCGCCCGAAGGCACCACGTGGAGGAGGACCGCGGCCCGCAACCGCGGGCCGCTCTGCTGGGCGAACCGGCCGGCCGCTTCCCAGCCGGGCTGGTCGACCGCGGCACCCGCAGGCGCCGCACGGTGGTGAACTGCGGCCCGCTATGCAAGCTGCGTGTGCCGGGCAGAACCGGCCGTCTACGGCCAGCAGGGCAGGGAGAGGCGGCGCTGACAGGAGAATCGAACCGGCCCGCAGCGCGGGCCGGGTCCACAGGTGGGTCGCGCCCCACCGGGACGGGCCGACCCCCCAGCCGGGTCGGACCCACCAAGTCGGGCCGGGCCGACCCCTAGCCAGGTCGGACCCACCGAGCTGGGTCGGGCCGACCCGCCAGCCCACTCGGCTTGACGGGTCGGGCCCGACTTTGCCTAAATGTGAATATCTCCAGGACCGCGCGTCTGAACGACGCGCCGTCTGTGGAACTAGGACCCTCGTGATGAGGCGGTCCTTTTGCGATACTCTAAGTGAGTTTTGGACAGATTTGGAAAATGGCCAGGTTTGGATCGAGCGTAAATCCAACCGGGCCCCAGGAACGGAAATGCCAATAAATCTCAGACCGGGCGTCTGATTGACGCACCGTCTGTCATGTTGGGTTCCTTTTGATGAGATGAAACTTCGGGATACATCAACTCAGGACTTCGTGATAGTTGATGTGTCGAAACTTGACTCGAGGAGTGGACCCTCTTGGAATCATGCGTGTTGTGTGGGGGAACCCTAGAGTTGGCTGCGACGACTACTGTACCGGAATCCTACGTGGGTTCGACAGTAATGAATTTTGTGGCGGAATCCTCCGTGGGTTCGACAGCGATGACTACTATACCGGAATCCTCTGTGGGTTCGACGACGGTGCTACTGTACCAGGATCCTCTATGGGTCCGACAGTTCTGACTTCTGTTCCTGTATCCTGTGTGGGTCCAACAGAGTATCTGGTCCTGTATCCTGTGTGGGTCCGTCAGCTTAGATGAATCAGTAACTATATCTAATCATCTCTATCACTCTACGAAATATGTATACCTGTGTGAGTTGATTCATGTCTTTCAACCATTATCATTGTGGTGTTAGAATTTACTTCCTTTGTGGACTGTGTTGTGCTTGGGCTCGAGAGTTGGAGCCGGAATGTGACTGGTAACTTAGGTATATGTATGGGCATATACCTAAGTAGGGTTGGTTGATACTTTGTGATTGTATCTTTCTACTGTGGTTTATCCTTTGTGGATTCCGGGAGACCTTCGGGGGTCTCGGGGTCCCCTACTGAGTATTTTTATACTCACCCCTGCACGGGCTTTGCCCGCACCTTGTTGTGTTCTGTGCAGATGACAGACAGCAGTGATCGAGGCTAAGGGTGACGGACAGAGGCTGCTCGGAGCTGGACTAAACAGGACATACCGCAGGGACTAGTTCTTCGAGTTCTGTACCTACCATTCAGGTAGGATTCCCCGGAGGACGATCCAGGAGCTGTTTTTCCTTTCTACTTGTACTTGTACTTGTTGTTCAGTTGGGTTTGTATACTGGCCCACTTACTTTGAGGACACCTTACTTTTCTATTTTTTTACTTTTTGCCTCTACTTCTTGTGTTCAGTTTGTGTGTGTGTGTTACAGGTTAAAAGGCAATGCCTTCCCTTTCTATTGGGATTACGCCTTTGGTGCTAGTCTCCAGCCCCTGGAATATGGAAGGCGGGCTTGGGGTAGTCACGGCATGAGCCCTGAGGACGGGTCGTGACAAATTGGTATAATAGGAGTCAGTTCTACCACAGAACTTGGACTCTGATTCTTTTAACAGCAATATTGTTAAGTGTTTTGGGTGTGGTTTTCAGTTTAGGGAATCCGGTGTTGGTGCGACGACCGACGTATCCATACACTAGGACTCTGACTTCTGATCTCTGACTCAGTTCACGAAAACACTGATTGTGTGTGTGTTTCTTTTGAAAAAGTTTTCTTCATGATTACTTTGTGTCAGCTCACCAGGTATATTGTTTTAAATGTGGCACACATTTTTATTTTTAGGATGGCCCCACTAAGGCATCCAGTTAGGGTTCCGAGTTTCATACGAGATGGTAGTCCACCGAGCGATGAGGCCTCGGTGTAGGGCCCCATCATAGCGGAGGTACCAGCGGTATCACTACCCGTTGGGCCACTGATACCCCCATCTCCAGCAGTAGAGAGTGCATGCCGCCTGAGTGTGTTGCACGAGTTCCAGCGCCAGAGACCGCCCAGGTTCTGGGGAGAGACGAACCCATAGGCAGCTGAGGGTTAGCTGGAGGCTATCGTGAGAGTTTTCAGATTGGTAGGAACACCAGACGACCTCATGGTGATCCTTGCCATGAGTCTCCTGTATGCAGAAGTAGGTAGATGGTGGAGCCTAATGATCGAGGTGCATGATGAGGCATCATTACTCTGGAAAGACTTCGAGAGTCTCCTCCGGTTAGAGTTTTTTCAAGCCACCCTTCGTGCGGTGCGGATTCAGGAGTTACTTCATCTGTAGCAGGGAAGCATGACAGTAGCTCAGTAATCAGTGAGGTTCACTGACCTCTCACGCTACTCCACGGATATGGTACAGGACCCGTTCTTCAGGGCCCAGACCTTCGAGTAGGGACTCAGGCATGAGATCCGGGCTTCTACGATTCCCCTCAGTATTCCAACGCAGGCAGGGGTGTTGGAGAGAGCCCTTCTAGTGGAGAGTTTTCTCGCTGAATAGTCACTAGTGGCAAGACCCACCACAGGGAGACACCTAGCGGAGTCTTCAGTAGCCGAAAGTAGACAGATGATGCAGAGGTCCAAGTGGGCCAGGACATCAGGTGGGTGACCCCAGGATACAGGTTCGGTTGTGCGGGGAACACGAGACAGAGCCAGCTATAAGAGGAGCTGGCAGTGTTATGCATGCGGCGGGCAGGTCCACATGGCTCGTGAATACCCGACCCGCCATGCAGATGAGCATCATATAGTAGAGGGACCTCCCAGACAGAGGCAGAGGTTTGTCTATGGTGGTCTTCCAGAAGCAGGCAGACATGGCAGAGGAGCTGGCCGAGCAGCGGGTGGTGGACGACGTTTCGAGGCACTACCACCACCACCACCAGGAGGTCCACCCCGACCACAGGGAGCTTGAGGAAAGAGGCGGGCTCAGCTCTAGGAATTTGAGGCCTATGACCATGGTGCACCTGAGATGATTCGAGGTACTATCTGTGTCTACTCCACCCTTGTTGCAGTACTCATAGATGCAAGTGCGAGTCATTCTTTTATTGCCTCTTCCCTTGTTCAGAGCTCGGAGATTCCAACGGAACCATTGGCTCGATCCTTATGGATAGAGACTCCTACGGGAGCAGACTCGATGATTACACACTAGTTCCGGCAGTGTGAGATTACTCTAGGAGGCGAGATCTTCATCTGGGATCTTCTTGTAGCGGCGTCGAGGCCTTACGACATCATCTTGGGTATGGAATGTTTATCCACAGTTCATACTTAGATTGACTATATTAGGCACAAAGTGCAGTGTATCTGCATGGATGGGACCAGTTTTACCTTCACCAGTGAGAAGGGAGTCTTTGCAATGCAGGATGGACTTACGTAGAGGAGGGCGTAGCTGATCACACATCATTTGGCTAGTCTCATCCTCGGAGCGGTTGATGTGTGGAGTCCAAGTTTTCCTATTGTGGTGGATCAGTATGCGAATGTTTTCCCTGAAGACGTTACAGTACTACCTCCTCACAGAGTGGTAGACTTATATATTGACATGTGCTCCGGGACAGCACCGATATCTACTCCAGCATATCGGATGGCTTCTGCCGAGCTTCGTGAGCTGCGGGTACAGCTGGAGGACTTGTAGGGGAAGGGATTTATCCAACCTAGTGTTTCACCCTGTGCATCTCCGATTTTTTTCTCTAAGAAGGCGGATGGGAGCTTCCGAATGTGTGTCGACTACCATCTCCTGAATCAGGTGACCTTGAAGAACAAGTACCCACTTCCAAGGATTGACGACCTCTTTGATCAGCTCAAGGGGGAACGATGGTTCTCGAAGATAGACCTCAGGTCAGGCTATCACCAGCTCAGAGTTCGAGACAAGGATGTGCAGAAGACGGCCTTCAGATGTCGGTATGGCCACTACAAGTTCTTGGTTATGCCCTTTGTCATAACCAATGCTCCAACAGTGTTCATGAGTCTCATGAACAGGATCTTCCTGCCTTACCTTGATCACTTTGTCGTAGTCTTCATCGACGACATACTGATTTACTCGACTACTGAGGAGGAGTACGCCTACCATTTTCGGGTAGTACTGGACACACTCTGAGAGAACCAGCTTTATGGTAAGCTCTCGAAGTTCCAGATCTGGATTCAAGAGTTTCATTTCTTGGGACACGTCATCTCGGAGGCTGGAGTTGCAGTGGATCCAGCGAAGATTGAGGCAGTTCTTTCTTGGGAGCCACCCAGGAGTGTGATGAAGGTGCAAAGTTTCCTGGGACTGGCTGGTTACTATCAGAGATTTGTTCCAGACTTATTCAGAGTTGCAGCACCACTTTCATCTTTAACGAAGAAGGGGAAACCCTTCGTGTGGTCAGATAGATGTCAGTAGAGCTTTTAGGAGCTGAGGCAGAGATTGACCAGTGCGCCCATCTTAAGGATACCGGAGGAGGGCGTAGGGTATGTAGTTTACTACGATGCATCAGGGACCGGAATCGGGTGTTTCCTGATGCAGGAGCGAGCAGTGATCGCGTATGGCTCACGGTAGTTGAGATAGCACGATCAGAACTACGCTACCCATGACCTGGAGTTAGCAGCAGTGGTCTTCACCTTGAAGATGTGGTGGTACTATCTGATGCATGAGCGTTTTACAGTCTACTCTGACCACCAGAGTCTTAGTTACATCTTCTCACAGAAGGACCTAAACCTGAGACAGCGGCGATGGATCGAGTTCCTCCAGGACTATGACTTAGAGATAGTCTATACTCATGGGAAGGGGAACATTGTAGCAGATGCTCTCAACAGAAGATCAGGCATTCAGCTGCTAGGTGAGGTGACAGAGAAACTGGCCACGTTGTAGATATCCTTTGTGGATAGAGATGGAGCATCCTTTCTACAATCTCTCATAGTCACTCCTCCACTTCTTCAGCGAGTCAGAGAGGCACAGCGTGGGGATGTTGACTGTGAGACGAGACGTGATCAGATATCCTCAGGGCAGGCACTTGATGGGTTTTATAAAGGTGGGGAGCACATCATCCTCTTCAAAGGATGTACCATGGTACCAGTTACACTACAGTAAGAGGTTTTGAGGGAGCTTCACACTTACCCTCTAGCAGTACATCCAGGAGTGGCAAAGATGTATCAGGACCTCAGACGACAGCACTGGTGGCCGGGTATGAAGAAGGTAGTAGCAGAGTTTGTCTCACGATGCCTCACTTTTCAGCAAGTGAAGGTGGATCACCAGGTTCTAACAGGCTTGGTTCAGCTCTAAGAGGTTCCATAGTGGAAGTGGGGTGGGATATCCATGTATTTTGTGATGGGACTTCCATGTAAATCTAGAGGACACGACTCTATCTGGGTGATTGTCGACCGACTCACCAAGTCGGCCCACTTCCTACCAATCAGAGAGAAGGGATCAGTAGAGATCTTGGGATGCCTCTACATACAAGAGATCGTACAGCTTCATGGTGTTCCATCTACGATAGTCTCCGATCGAGATGCATGTTTCACTTCCCAGCTATAGAAGGGGTTGCAAGAGGCTTTCGGGATGCAGCTTTATTTGAGAATCGCCTTCCATCCTCAGACGGATGGAAAACTGAGAGGACCATTCATACTCTCGAGGACATGATCCGTGAATGTGTCCTTGACTTTGTTCATGGCTAGGAGGATCACTTACCCTTGGTGGAGTTTGCGTATAACAACAGCTACCACTCCACCATTGGGATGGAACCTTATGAGGCACTGTACGGCCGACCTTACAGATCGCCTCTGTGCTGGACTGACCCATGGGAGTCAGCACTTGTTGGACTATAGATGGTTCAAGCTACAACAAAAGAGGTTCAGATCATCTAGGAGTGGATGAAGACTGCACATAGCAAACAGAAGTCCTATGCTGATAGGAGACGGAGACCACTGGAGTTCGAGGATGGCGACCACGTCTTTCTACAGGTCTCACCTCGACAAGGTCTGCGGAGATTTGGACGAGGAGGAAAGTTTTCTCTATGATTCATCGGACCTTTTTAGGTTCTCAGCAGGGTAGGAGAGGTGGATTACCACCTGGATCTTCCACCTCAGTTGCACCAGGTGCACAAAGTCTTCCACGTATCTCAACTGAGAAGATACGTGCACGACCCATCCCACATCATCGACCATGGGGAGCTGGACATCGATGACAGGGAGACATTCACAGAGGTTCCAGTGGATATTGAGGATCGATAGGAGCAAGTCCTATGAGTATGGTCGATTCCTCTGGTGCGCATTCGCTGGCAGCACGGGAACCTCTAAGAGAGCACATGGGAGCGGGAGGCTCAGATGTGTGCTCAGTACCCCCATTTGTTCCCTTAGTATGTGTTATAGCTTACGGGGACGTAAATCCCTGAGGTGGGGAGAATTTTAAGACCCGGAAATCCTGTGGAATTTTTTTTAAAATACATGGGAATTTTACGAGTCCGCGGTTTCTGACGGTGCTTGATTCTGAGGCCCGGTGTGCCCGGAATCAATTTCTGAAGTTTTGTTCGGGTACATTCAGTAAACGTACGTGTGAGATTTTATATATTTTGAACTGGTGCTCAGAATTGAAATATGAGGGCACCATTGAACTCACAGCGCCAGTATTCTCTTAAGGAGGCCTTTACCGTAGTTTCGTTTCAACGTTAATGGAAGTTATAAATTGGGGTTTCTTATTAAAATTAAAAATTAAAAAAAAAATGTGTGTGTAACACATTTTTATTTTAAATGTGGTTAAAGTATATAAGTGGAGGTTAGGGGTGGGGCCCACCACACCCTAACCTCCCTTGGGAGGATATAACTAGGGGTGGGGCCCACTAGTTTAAACTCCCCTTAAACTCCTCATGTAACTCTCTTTTAATTAAGGGAGTCTCTTAAACTTTCAACTCTCCCTTTTTAATTTTCAAAACTCTCCACCTCCCACCTCCCCTCATTAATGTGCCAACACCATTAATTAATTAATTGATCTTCCACAATTAATTAATTAATTTTTAGTGTTGTGAATTCATTTAAATTCATTTGAAATGCATGGAAATATTAAAATGATAGGGAGGCTTTTGTTTTATTTTGGTTTGGCGTTTATTCTCTGGAGAGCTTGGGAGAACTCTTGGAAGAACAACCTGTTCCAACTAAGAATGCTCCTCATCTCCTAAGAACACAAAGAACATCTTCAACGACCTCCTTTCACGTTAAAGGAGTTGATTCTACCCGCAAATAATGTCTCCTACGACAACATCATTCCCTCTGACGTTGGTGGAACGACGTTCGTCTTTTGTGACGCCATCTTCCATGACTTTGACAACGTACCTTGAATCTAGGTAAGTGTTACTTTAATGTTTGATTCTACCCTCCATTATACATCGTTAAATTGGTGGAATGATGTGTCAATTTATATAATATGACGAGTTGGGTTCGGGCCACACAAACATGGCCTGACCCTCCCCTTTGTTGCTTCCATTTGATGACGTCGGAGGCAGAGCAGAAAGGGTGCGGTGTCGTCGCACCACGCTGGAGAATAACCGCGGCGGATGGAAGAGGAACCGCGGCCAGAAGGGCCACGACGGATGAAGAGGCGCGGCGTCGTCACGCCGCGCTGTGGAGCCGAAGGCTGCGGCCAGGCTGGGCCATGGCGGTGGAGGACCAGCACCGTCGTGCTGGCCGCGTGGAGGTGGAGGATGCAGCCTGCATCCGCAGGCCGCTCGGTTGAACCGAACTGGTCAGCCTCCTATCGGCCGGGCTGAAGAACCGTGGCGCCCGAAGGCGCCGCGTGGAGGAGGACCGCGGCCCGCAACCGCGGGCCGCTCTGCTGGGCGAACCAGCCGGCTGGGATGGTGGACCACGGCGCCTGTAGGTGCCGCACAGTGGAGAACCACGGCCCGCTATGCAGGCCATGTGCGCCGGGTAGAACCGGCTGGGCAGGGAGAGGCGGCGCCACTTGGCGCCGTCGGGCGAACCGAACTGGCCCGCAGCGCGGGCCGAGTCCGCGGGTGGGTCGCGGCCAACCGGGCCGGGCCAACCCCCTAGTCGGTTCAGACCCGCCAAGTCAGTTCAGGACGACCCCCAGCCGGGTCGGACCCGCTGAGCTGGGTCGGGCCGACCCGCCAGCCCACTGGGCTTGACGGGCCGGGCCCGACTTTTCCTAAATGTGAATATCTCCAAGACCGCACGTTCGAACGATGCACCGTCTATGGAAATGGGACCCTCATGATGAGGCGGTCCTTTTGCAATACTCTAAGTGAGTTTTTGATATATTTTGAAAATGGCTGGGTTTGGATCGAGCGTAAATCCAACCGGTCCCCTCGAACGGAAATGCCAATAACTCTCAGACCGGGCGTCCGATTGAGGCGTCGTCTATCTCGTTGGGTTCCTTTTGATGATACGGAACTTCGGGATACATCAACTTAGGAATTCATGATAGTTGATTTATCGACACTTGACTCGAGGAGCGGACCCTCTCAGAATCGAGCGTGCTGTGTGCGGGAACCCTAGAGCTGGCTGCGACGACAACTATACCGGAATCCTACGTGGGTTCGACAGCGATGAATTTTGTGCCGGAATCCACTGTGGGTTCGACAGTGATGACTAATGTACCAAAATCCTCAGTGGGTTCGACAACGGTGCTACTGTACCAGGATCCTCTGTGGGTCTGACAGTTCTGACTTCTATTGCTATATCTTGTGTGGGTCTGATCGAGTAGCTGGTCCTGTATCATGTGTGGGTCTGATAGCTTAGTTGGTCCTGTATCTTATGTGGGTATGACAGCTTAGATGAATCAGTAACTACATCTGATCATCTCTATCACTCTACGAAAGATTTATACCTGTGTGATCTGAGTCATGTCTTTCAACCATTATCATTGTGGAGTTAGACTTTACTTCCTTCGTGGACTGGGTTGTGCTTGGGCTCGAGAGTTGGAGCCAGACTATGACTGGAAACTTAGGTATATTTATGTGTATATACCTAAGTAGGGTTGTTTGATACTTTTTGATTGTATCTTTCTACTGTGGTTTATCCTTTGTGGATTCTGGGAGACCTTCGGGGGTCTCAGGATCCCCTACTGAGTATTGTTATACTCACCCCTGCATGGGCTTCGCCCGCACCTTGTTGTGTTCTGTGCAGATTACTGACAGCAATGATCGAGGCTGGGGGTGACGGACAGAGTCTTCTCAGAGCTGGACTAGACGGGACATATCGTAGGGACGATTTCTTCGAGTTCTGTACCTACCCTTCAGGTATGATTCCCCGGAGGATGATCCAGGAGTTGTTTTTCCTTTCTACTTGTACTTGTACTTGTTGTTCAGTTGGGTTTGAATATTTACCCACTTACTTTCAACACACCTTAATTTTCTATTTTAGTACTTGTTGCCTCTACTTCTTGTGTTCAGTTTGTGTGTGTGTTACAGGTTAAAAGGCAATGCCTTCCCTTTTTATCGGGATTACGCCATTGGTGCTAGTCGCCATCCCCTGGCCTATGGAAGGCGGGCTTGGGGTAGTCACGGCCCGAGCCCCGAGGAAGAGTTGTGATAGTCTCAACTCTTGTTTTCTGACTGGAGAAAAGCACTGTATGAGATGATATTTTTTTCCTTAGTTGAATGAACACAGCAGGTGAACTCTTCATTTTTTCAATGAGGTTCATCTCTTTAACTCTTAGATATTCAGTGAATCACAAGTTATTTCTGTCCACACATTTATATGACTCTGTGTGTCTCATTCTATCTCTATCTATGTTGTATGATGGAGTGTGGTCTAGTTTTATCAGTAGTAGGAACATCTGAAATAGCTTCCTCGTACTGCACTTTATATCATGCTTTCTATAAAACATTTAAGAAACAAACATTAAAATAGTAAATGTCATTAAATTTTATAAATATAGATTTTAGAGTATTATAATTAAAAATAAGTATAGTAATAAAAATAGTGATGGTGTATCAGGATTTGGAGATGTCTCGAGTTCAGGTGATACATTACTGATGGTATGACACTAGCGGTGTGACACTGGCAGTGCGTTAGTCTTAGGAAATTTTTAGTATGATGTCGGTGTCTTAGCTAACGGTGTATGGTTCGACAATGTATTCTCTGATGATATCTCAGAATTAGGAAATTTTTTAGTGTTGGAAGTATGAGTATAATGGTGTGTTATTGATGGTTCCACTTCTAATGGTATCTCATACTTTGACACATTTGTGTTCTGAAGGCATGAAATCATGGTAGTTCGTCGATCAATGGTGTCTCATACTTTTTCAAATCTTCAGTCTAGTGGTATGACATTATGATAGTGTGATGTCATGAAGGTATCTCAGATTTAGATATTTTTCTATTGATGGTGTGTCAAGGACAGCAATGTTTGTCTCAACGGTGTCTTATACTTAGATGAATTTACCACCTGGTCTCAAAAAACTGATTACTTATAGGAAAACATGACATACATTAGTATTTTTAGAATCATGAATGTTTTATCATTAAAACTATAAGGTCTACAATATCCCATTTTTAATGAAAAAAAATCATGGAATCAAGAGAATATTATAAATTTAAAGACAGGTTTTCATAGATATTACAAAAGGTTAACCATGATATCCAAGATAAGATCCAAATATAAATCAAGATTTATCAGTCAAAATATGTGTAGATGGTTCAAGGAAAATAACAATAAAATAGGATGTATCAAAGAGAAGTATCATAAAAAAAATATAAAAGATAATAAGGTTAGAAAACAGATAGACATAATTCCATAAAATACTTCAAAAAATTTCTTAGAAACACATATTCCAAAAAAAAATCCCCCCCTTTTGGGATTATCAAAAAGTCATAAGTTAGGATCCAAAAAAGAGTAGATATATATTGAGAAAATTTTCCAGGTAAATTCCCATAAAAAGTAAAAACAAATTTTAGGGCTTCTCAATGGTAGGATCTATATTTTATTTCCCTTTATCAGAGGTGTTGAGATCATATGTTGAAGGCTTAAGGACAGTTTTCAGGACTGTAGGATGAGCTAAGGTAGAGGAGGAAGGCAATTATCTATAAATAACTGGTCCCAAATGATGGAGTGCCTCAATAGGAGTCATGGGAAAAGGTTGAATTCTAGGAAGTAAATGTGAAAAATATTGGTTATAAAGGTGGAATGGTATTGTGGATGGGGAGAATGGTGCATAGGTCTAGCAGTAAGTCCAAAAATAGTTAAAGGAATGGGAAAGGCATCTAGAGATATAATGACAGAGATATGAACATGTAGATAAGGCTTCAAAATATTGATAAAATCTATAATGATCTATCCACACCTTACCATGGAACTAAAAAGTCACCCTTCTTTTCCAAAACTTGTTCAACACTGGGGTCATTTCCTTAAGCTTCCTGACTTTATCTTTGAAGGATTAAGACACATGAGGCATTTGAATATTCTCAGCCAAGAATTTGAAATTTTCTTCCATAGAATGCTTAGTATAGATTCAAGATATATATTACTTAATGGATTTAGTAATAGTCTCTCTATCATAATGTATATATTTGGCATAGCTGGAAACCAACTTGAGAACATGGTCAGAATTATATTGAATTATGCTCAAGGTTTCTTAGGGTTGATCTGTGATACTTACAGAAGCACTGGCAGATGAAACTCTAAGATCATTTCTCAAAAATAATCTCAACTGATCAACATCAAGAACTGGAGTAGGAACATTTTCATTAGAAGAATCTGAGGAATTATCCCCAATACTTTTGAGAATACCATCCAAGGAATATCTAAACTCATATTTGATTTCCTTAACCAAAGACTTGATAGGATCCAACTCATTACTTGTCCTTATTCTTAATTTCCATTGCCTATATGTGATGCATCATTTTTGGTTGGATGTTTAGGATAACCAAATCAAATAAATACCTAGCATCTTGTTCACTGAGCTTTGTCAAAAGTGGTGTTTGATTTCTTACACACTTTTGAAACTCAGACATCAGCCTTTCACCAAAAACTTTCAAGTCATCTTGAGTGACTATATCCATTGGAACAACTAGAGGTGATGGAGCAGGTTTGGGTAAAGAAGGTCTCACAGAACTGAACATTTTAAGCAGACTGTCAAGATCAAATCAGGCTATCAAGGATTCTTTAGGATCACTTTCAACACAAACTTTAGGTTTATCACTCTTTAGGAGGCTTCTTGAAACATAAGAGAACTTTCCCCACTTCTCTTCCATAGGGATCACCCAACAGTCTATAAAAAACTGGCATAGGAGGTACCACGCTGGAATAAACAACTAAAACTTGTAGGTTCCTCTGAACTTATAAACTTGGAGCAGCCACTGTGTGATCAACACTGGCAGGTTCAGCTTCCAAATATGTAATAATAGTTGGTTCATATTCCACCTCAACATTATTTTGAGAAACATCAGTATTGGAATAACCTTCCAAATTTTCTTCCAAAAGGGACTTATGATCATATATAATAGCTAACTGATCATATCTAAATTATTCCTCAATAAGATCTTTTTTATCTTTCTTGGAAACATGTTATTAAACAATAGTTATTACTCTCATCTACTCAGTCTTAGTAGAATATGAAACATCTTGACCAGTAGCAACTGAACTAGCTTCAATAGCATCAATAGTTGGAGTTTTATGAAAAAAATCCACTGATGGGGAACGATCCCCCTCAAAAAATGCATCCTTAATCTTTGAAGTCATTTATACATCCTTTATCTTGATTCTTCCATTATCACCATCATATTTGAAATCACTTTCATCATCACTTCCATCATCTATAGATTCTTTTTCATTACCATCTTCTTCTTCGTTTTCTTCTTCGTCATCATCGTCATCATCATATTCAGTGGATTTGGAACTTTTATATTGATCTTCTCCAGAGACCTCAGTCTCTTCTTTATCACTCTTAACTAACTTATCCCTTTTTTCAATCTTCTAGGTGGACTAGGATCTCTATAAGTGATGGGAGATGATTTTTTAGAAAGGTTAGGGTCACTCCCTCCATCAACTGATTGTTCCTTTTCTACTTATTCATCAATAGATTATTCCTCATCTGAGTATTCCACAACTTTATTAGGTTACAAACATAGACTAACTTCATCCTTAGGTCTGGTAGGATGATCAAATGGATTATAATCAGCATACATATTCTCATAATATCCAACCCATTGTTTCTTCCACGGGTTCCAGCTAATTTTCATTCTTGAACGTGTGGAACTGGTTATGCAGAAACCACCACAATCAATCACAGACCCTTCATCATCATGAACTAGACCCTTGGCCTTTATCATTATAGAAATCATATTAGGATATATAATGAATTTTGATATGGAGGAAGGTTTGATCATTTCTCACATATGTACCATTAGGTATCTACATAGATTGATATTTTGACCTTTAATCATAAGATATAACTTATGGACATCTTGAAATTTAAGGGTTTCAAAATCAACTTTCCTTGAGAAAATCATATGCCACACAAATTTGAAAAGAAACCTATATTCACCATCTATCTCAAAGGCAACAGGCCTTCTAGATATGTCATCTCTTGTTAGAATGGCTAGAGAATCCTCATACATAAAGAAATCATTGGTTTATGGAATGTTACCTTGGTAATCATCAAAGACTCCATCATGAGGAATGTTTAAACACTTATCACATTTCCTTGAATAAAAACCAAACACCAGTCCTTTGACACAACTTCTAATCCAATCTTCACCATATTTTTTAAACTCAAACTCTAAGTTATAATAAAACTCATGTAACAGCTTCAGGTAGAAAGGCCTATTATTTGAAGAAAATCATTCCAACCAGCCTTGATTTTGGAGAACCTTAAGTACCAAATACTTAATTGACATCATCCACTTTGAGTCTACTTCCTTTTCTGGTACAACAATGTGGTTTGAAAGAACGGGGTTAACTAGATCAACTGAAATAGGAACAATCGATTCCTTCTTCTTCTTCTTTGAAGATATAGACTTAAATGGGGAAGACATTAAAGGTTTCTTCATTGTTAGAATTAAGATCAACTTGAAAATCTTGGTTGAAGGTAAGGTGAAATTTTGAACAACGAGAGATGAGAGGGTTTCACTAGGCTCGAGATAGATACACAAATATAGAAAGAGGCTAAAGGTTTGTTGGGAAAAGGCTTATGTCAATTTCATATCATTTGGGATATTAGGTATTATAAAATTGAAATTATACATGAAATCAAAATAAAAATCAAGATAAAAACATGCATTGGGTTTCAGTAAAATAAATAAATAGGGAAATAAATTGGTGGCTCAAAAAATTAAAAAACATAAAAAATTCATAAAGTCATTGAATCAATGGTATGAAAAATCAATGACATGAAAAACCAATGGTATGAAAAACTAATGGTATGAAAAACCAATGATATGAAAAACCAACGGTATGAAAAACTAAAAATATGAAAAACCAATGGTATGAAAAAATAATGGTGTAAAAAATAGAATTAAACTTAACTGAAATTTAACATTCCTAACTCATGTTTGATATAATTCATTCTCTAAAAATTCAAAGTGTTAGTGAATATATCATCTAACTAATGTTATGTTTCATTAAATTCAAGAGTGATATCTCCTTTTTTAAAATTATCTCTCAAAAAGTGATTTCTTATATTAATGTGCTTTGTCCTAGAATGAGAAACAAGACTTTTAAATATGTTTATTGAACTTGTATTGCCATAGTTTATAGGGAAATATCATAATTGATATCCATATTCTATTAAAGCATGTTTCATCCAAAAAAATTGTGCACAGAAACTACCTACAGCTATGTATTCAGCTTTAGCAGTAGACAATGCAGTATAATTTTTCTTTTTACTATACAATGAAACTAGAGACTTTCTTGAAAAGTTACATGTTCCAGAGGTTCTTTTTCTATCTAACTTGCATCCACCAAAATTATTATCAGAATAACTTACTAAATCAAATTCTTTTCTTCTAGGGTAAGACAATCCTAAATTAGATTTATATTTGTGGTATTTGAAAATTATTTTAACAACAAGTAAGTGTGACTCTTTTGGGTTTGCTTGAAAACAAGCACACATATACATAGTAAACATAATATCTGGTCAACTAGTAGTTAACTATAGAAGACTTCCAATCATACCTCTATAATTGTTTTGATCAAATGGCTTCCTAGTTTCATCAAGATCAAATTTATAGGTGGTACTCATAGGATTATCAATACTTTTAGTGTTATTTAGATTAAAACATTTTAAAATATCTTTTGTATATTTAATTTGGTTCGGAATAATTTCCTCCTTATTTTGAAAAATATGAAATCCAAGAAAGAATTTGAGTTCACCCAATAAACTCATTTCAAATTTAATTTTCATCATTTTAGAAAATTGGGTAAATAAATAATTTTTTAATGATTCGAAAATAATATCATAAACATATATTTGTACTACTAATACATCTTTTGAGATTTATTTTATGAAAAGGGTAGGATTGGATATTCATTTTAAAAAACCTTCTGAAATCATAAAATTTTTGAACCTATCATACCAAGATCTAGGATCTTGTTTTAAACCATATAAATCTTTGGTTGATTTGAAAACTTGATTTGGAAAGTAAATATTTTGAAAACCAAAAGGTTGTTCCAAAAAAACATCCTCAATTATAAAACCATTTAATAATTCACTCTTGACATCCATTTGATAAATCTTTAAATCTAGATGAGATGCATAAGTAAATAGGATTCTTATGGACTTAAGTCTGGACTGAGGTGCAAAGGTTTCCTCATAGCCAATCCCTTCTTCTTAAATATAACCTCATGAAACAAATCTAGCCTTGTTTCAAACTATATTTCCTAACTCATCAAATTTATTCCTAAAACCCCATTTAGTGCCAATAGTCAAGATTTCCTCGGGTAAATCTATAAGTTATTACACATTGTTCCTTTCAAACTGATTTAACTCTTCTTGCATGAACATTACCCAGAATTTATCATTAATAGCTTCATTGATGTTCTTAGGTTCAAGATGACACAAGAAATATTGATGTTCAACCTGATTTCTAACAGAAGATATATTTTTAGTTCCTCTATTCAGATCACCTAAAACAATATATAAATAATGGTACTCAATGGTTATAAAAACTCTAGAGAAAGAGGGACCGGTTACTTCTGGATTTTTAGGTTCAGGTTCTGGAAGTTCTAGAAATTTTTTAGAACTGGAAGATTTTTCTGATAGTTTCACAGTAGAATCTAAAGGTTTAGAATTTAAGTTCAGAGATGATAAATCATCATAAAGGTTTTATAATGATTTATTAGGCTCATTTGGATCAGTTTCATCAAATTTGACCTAAACTTATTCTTCCATGGTTTTGTTCTTATTGTTGAAAACTATATTATATTTACTAGAAATTGAATAACCAAGTAAAATTCCTTCATCACTTTTGAAAGAAAATTTGTCCAAATTATCCTTAGTGTTAATAATAAATACTTTGAAACCAAAAACTCTAAAATAATTTACCTTAGGTTTCCTATTATTCCAAAACTCATAAAGTGTCCTCTTAAGGATAGGTCTAATCAAAACTTTGTTGATAATATAGCAGGTTGTATTAACATCTTCTACCTAAAAATTAAATTGGTAGGTCATACTCATTCAACATGGTTCGGGCTATCTCTTATAAGGTTTGATTTCTTCTTTCAACAACTCCATTCTTCTAGGGTTTCTGAGGAGTATAAAAGTTATGAGTGTAGACATTTGTGAGAAAAATGATTCAAAATCATGATTTTCAAACTCACATCCATGGTTACTCCTTAAGATCCCGATCCAAATACCACTAATATTTTCTATAGACTTGGCATACTTGATAAAGTAAGAGCAAGCTTCACTTTTGTGAGCTAGAAAATATACCCAAGTGTACTTAGAAAAATCATCTATAAGAACATAAACATAATGCTTCCCATTAAGACTAGAAACTCTTGATGGTCCAAACAAGTCCATGTGAACCAACTCAATAGGTTAAGAAGTTGACACTTTTTTCTTTAGTTTAAAATAAACTTTACATTTTTTCCCTTTTTGATAGGGGTTACAGACTTTATTGGTTGGGAACTCGAGCTTAGGTATATCCATAACTAAACCTTTCCTAGTTAGATTTATAAGTGAGTGATTATTTCAATGGCCTAGCCTCCTATGCCAACTCCAAGATTCTTTATAAAAGGCACTTAAGCATGAAAAATTTTGAGAAACTAAGGAATTCAAATCAATGGCATAAACATTTTCATTTCGTAAATTAGTAAAAATTAAAGCATTTTTTGAATCAAAAACATTACAAGAATCATTCTCAAACTTAAAATAAAAACCATCATCACAAAAATGAGAAATTATAAGCATATTAAACTTTAAACCATAAACATATAAAACTTTAGAAATTAAAATTGAATTTTTGTTACTAATCTGGCCTTGGCAGATGATTTTTTCTTTTGTATTGTCACTAAAGGTGACATTCCCACCATAAAAATTTACCAGAATCTTAAATAAATAATTGTCTCCTTAAATATTTTTTTGAATATACATTGTCCAAGTACCATAGACTTCTAATAGAGGTCTTCAAACAGTTTTCCTACAAAACATTTTTTAAAACAAGAAATTATTTTGGTACCTAAATATGCTTGGGTCCAGAAATGTTAGTAATAAAATATTTAGGAACCCACATTTTCCTTATGGGTTTCCTATAAAAAAATTGAAAACTTTTAGAAATAAAATATTTTTTGGGTCCTTTTGAAAAATGATTAGTAGTAGAGCTTTCAGATTTGGATTTAGAAACAAAATTATTCTTTTTTATTCTCCTTTTTCCAGGTTTATATCTTATCCTAGTAACATATTTGGAAGAAATTTATTTTCCAAAGATTTTTTTCAATGTATCTCTACCATTTTTAAATTTCTTAAGGTCTTTCTTCAATTTCTCATTAGATAGTTTGAGTTCATTGTTTTCTTTGAGCAGACATTTTTCTGCTTTTCTATAGACATCTCAAATTTATAGTTTAAAATTAAAGCATGTTGTCTTTTCAAAACTTTTTATTTATATTTTAACTCATTAAAGGTGTATTCTAGAATGATACAGTATTAGAATAATTCATCATTTGACATATTTTCATCATGTTGTTAATTTTCATAATTATCATAAAAATATAAAAAACAGTGGGTAAAGAAGATACCTCACTGACTTTAGTCATAATTCATATATTTTCTTTATCCATCTTTTCTTCGAGTGAAGAATCTAAATCACCTAAGCTATCCTCAGATGCACTCTATGTGGATTTCATAGCCTTCTTGTACCTTTTTTTCTTATATTCATATCTCTTTTTGTATTTCATCTTTGGAAAGTCATATTTTATGTTTCCTTTTCTTTTGAGTTCATAACAGACAAATTACTTTGAATCATCATCCTTTTTTTTACAATATTTATTCTTGTTTCCTTTATTTCCATACTTTACTTTATAGTTTAATTTTCTGAAAAAACTTTTTATTTCTGTAAAACTTCATAAACCTTCTGGCTAGATGATCCATTTCCTTATCACTATCAGAAGCAGATTCAATGTCACTCGGATCTTCATATTGTATCTTTTCTTTTTCTTTTTCCTTATATTTTCTAGATATAGCAGTCTTGAAAGCTACATAATTTTTCTTATTCTATTCATCTTCCTCATGGTTTACATTTAGTTATTTTTCATACATTATAATCATAGCAATCATCTCATTGGCTAGTAATTTACTGATGTCACGGGATTCTCTGATTGACACTAAAGTGCCTATTCATCTTTTAGGAATACATCTCAACAATCTCATTACCTTGTCCTTGTTAGATATATACTTTCCTAGAGAGCTCATGGTATTTATGATATCATTGAACCTAAGATAAATATCAAAAATGGGTTCATCATGATTCATCTTAAAATTATCATATTTAATAGTATAGGTATTAAACCTTATCTCTTTAACATTTAAATTTCCCTCATAAGAAATAGAAAAAGTATCCCAAATTTAAAAAGTTGTTTTACAAGAAGAAATCCTATTAAATTCTTCATCCCCAAGAGTATAGTGTAGGGCATTCATATCTTTACAATTATTATTATAAGATGATTTTGTATCATCATTACAAGTGCTTCTAACAGTGCCAAAAATTTCATATTACTCTTCTATAGCAGACCAAATATCAAAACCCATTCTCTATATGTGCATTTTCATCTTTATTTTCCATTGGGAATAATTTGTTCCATTGAAAAAAGGAGTTCTGTTGGTAGAAGAACCTTATTGATGTTTATCCATTTTAAATAACTAAATTTATAACTAACAGAAATTTAAGATCTTTAAAGTATAACTAAAATCAATTTTAAAACAAATTTTAAAACTTCAATACCAAAGAAATAAATCCACTCTAATACCAAATGTCGGTCAGAGTGAGTATCTCAAGAGGGGGGGTGAATTGAGTACCCAATAAAAATTTATATTAAAATTAGATTATTTTGAAATCCCCCAAATGTTTAAATATGGGAAAGTTTACCAAAATAAGTATTATGATATTTAACTTAATATTTTTAAAAATTTCTCTAAATATTGATTAGTTATCAGATGAATAATATATAATATTATTAAATCCTTTTAATTCAATTTACTTGATAAAAATACTATATGAACACAAGTTTTGATAAACTATAAAAGTATAAATTTTTTTTGCAGATAAAAACGATTTTCATTTTTAAAGTAGAAAATAATTAAAACAAAATTAATACACACAACAAAAAGATTGAATACAAGAGGTTCAGTATCAAGTTGAGACTTAGTCCTCTCCACATGGTGATCACCCACCACCAAGCAGTTTATATAACATAAACTCAATGAACCACAACCTAGATCAGGATTTATAACAGTTAACATTATCCAGGTCACACGTGACCTCTTCCATAGTTATTCATGGGAGTGAAATGAAACAAGTCACACAAGAATCTCTACCACTCTTATACATGTGAGAAAAAAATAAGAAAAGTGTTTGATAATATATCTAGTATCTTCTAGTTTAGTGCAGAAGACAATGTTCATATATAAAACAGAGTATAGAAAACAATACTCAAAAATTAATAAATATAAATAAAAATGATCAATCTAGGTGTGCAGAGTTTAGAGACGCTTATTCTGTTGCAATGCAGCTTGTGACTTTTGATATGAATCAGCAATGAAACTTGATTCGGGTTCTTTCGAAATCTTTTGTAAAACAGAGTGTCAGAACTCTTTTTTTATGATTTTCTAAAAGCAATGGATGATATTATATTTTTATACCTTATTCAAATAAACATAGTATGTGATATCTTTATATTTTCAATAAGGTTTATCTATTTAGATCTCGGATATTTAGTGAATCATGAGTTCTTTCTATCCATATGTTTCTTCAGTCTATACATTGTTCTCTATATGACTCTGTGTTTATTTGTCTATCTCTATCTATATTGCACAAGTGAGTGTGCTCTACTTTTATCAGCAGCAAGAACATCTAAAATAGCTTCCTCATACTGCATGTTATTACATGCTTTTTGTTAAACATTTAAGAAAAAATCATTAAAATAGTAAATGGAATTAAATTCAATAAATATAGTTGTTAGAGTAATATAATTCAAAATAAGTAAAGTAATAAAAAAAAGTGACAGTGTCTCAGAAAATGGAGGTGTCTCAAGTTTTGGTGGTACATTTCTGATGGTATAACACTAAAAGTGTGACACTGGTGGTACGTTAGTCTTATGAAATTTTCAGTATGCTGATGGTGTCTCGGCTAATGGTGTATGGTTTGGCGGTGTATGCTCTGATGATATCCCAAACTTAGGAAATTTTTCAGTGTTGGTGGTATGAGTATGATGGTGTGATATTGGTGGTGCCTCTTATAGTGGTATCTCATACTTTTCCACATTTTCATTTTGACGACATGACATCCTGGCGGTATGTCGATCAATGGTGTCTCATACTTTGTCCAATCTTCAGTCCAACAGTATGACAGTATGATGGTGTAATATCCTGACAGTATCTTATACTTAGAGATTTTTATGTTGATAGTGTGTCAAGGACAATGGTTTTTGTCTCAATGGTGTCTTATACTTATATTAATTTACCACCTAATCTCATAAAATAGATTGCTTATAGAAAAACATGACACGCATCAGTATTGTTAGAATCATAAATTCATGATCATTAAAACTAGGAGGTAAACATAGTTAAATAATGTTTTTAATAGGTTTTTATATATAATTAGGTAAATTTTACATAATTTAAACCAATTTAGTTAATTGTAAACAATTTCACATTAAATTTAGATATAAAAACTTAGCTGACTTTTGAACATTTTTACTTTAAAAACTCGTCATGTCATCCCATATGTTGGATTAACTTTAAATTAATTTCTTCCAATTATGTGATTAGAATTTAGAAAAATGGATTCCATATTTGTAATAATCATAATTTATAATTTATAATAAGGTCAATTTAGTTTTTTACCAAAAATATTAGTGAAAGTAATTAAAATTAATTATAGTTATTAAGGTAAAAACAAGATTACTTAATGGTTAAACTTTAATATTAAGAGGCCAAATGACCTAGAAAAAATTCCAAAATACACTTTATGGACATATTTAGACCAATTACCCACTATAAAAGGGAACTCATCCACACCCCCCCCCCCTCACTTCCTTATACATCTCAATCCACTTTGGATCAGAAATACTCTACCAAAATCTCCTTGAAAGATCCATCTCCTCATCCTAGAATCATTCCTTTGGGTAGAAATCCAACCAAGGAATCCCTTTGGTGCAAAGAAAATGGAGTTACTCAAAGAAGAGGTAACATCCTTCCACAAGCTATTTTATTTTATTTTCATTCCCTAACACCTCAACTATTCTTATTAAATTATTATATAATAACCTCAATATACTCAATATAATTATATTTTTAATTATAAGGGTTTTACCAACACTTAAACACACATCCATCTAATGGGTAACACAATACCGTTCTTGTGTACGGTGAACTACCGCCTCACGAAATGATGTTGTTTGTTTTTCCTTTACCACCTCTCATGGTTAGAAATTATGATGAAAACAATGTTTTTATATGATTTATATTTTATTTATTATGTATTTATGCTTCTATAATTATTATATAATACATGCCTTCATGCCTTCATGCTTTCCATTTTTTGTAAATACGATAACTTCATTTATGGAAGTGTGGACTACTGCCTCCTCAAAGCGATGTGATTCGTTCAAAATTTACATGAAATGTATTAAGGATGGTTTTAGTAAAATTATATGATATATATGACATAATAATTCTAATTTAATGATATTATATATATATATATATACATATATTTCATTTACTTACTTTCTTTCTTTCAATATGAAAATAAAATAGAAACAACATTCATGCATACGTATGTCCTACTATCTCCATGAATAGTATATTCCATTTCATATTTATATATTTTATATTTTATTATAAATAAATATATAATGAATATATATGATATTTATATCATGTTTCACATTCTTGAAATAATTAAATCATGATCTAATTAAGTGGATCAAGAATAACAATCCAAAACATATATGAAAAACAAAGTGGATATTACCCAAAACATAACATTAACATAGAGTTGTTAATAAATAGGTAATACAATGTCATAACCAAATAATATATGGTATTAGATATAATAATATTTTTTTATAATTATAATAAACTTATATTTATTATACATGATGTTTTAACGTGTATGAAGAAAGTCAAGACATAAGGTCTGAGAATTTCATCTCACTTTTTATTTCTGTGAGATACATTCCATATTCACCACTCATTTATTTTGTGTGGTGTATATGCTTCCCTATTAAATTTAATAATATTAATTTCATTTATTTTATTATATTAAAAATCTTTAATTTATGTTATTCTATCATGGGTATCACGATTCTAAAGTTACACAAGTAGTAAGTGTTTTCTCATATCGCTTTTATTTTCCATGAGACACAAGCCATGTTCACCTCATATTTATTATATGTGATCTTTATAATAGCCATGGATGTATTATATTATTCATATAATTAAATTTATGGGTATTTACATATCTATTTTATGATATTTCTTTCATAGTGTTTATGTTTCAAAAGTTACCAAATCGGTAAAGTAATTTTTGTCTCAATTTGTCTTCTTTGAGATACATGCTATGTTATGCACCTATATTTTTCTATGGGGTGTATATATTACCCATTGACATTTTATATCATGAATATACTTATTTTCATGATATTTTAAGCTTCATTTAATTTTATTATTTCATGGTTATTATGATTCAATGTTACCAAAGCGGTAACAGTTTATTGCTACAATCTCATCGTTTCTTAGGATTGTTTATGATTATGATTATATTGATGAAATATCATGATATAACTCTCAATAACACTCATTAATTTTATTCTCCAATATTTAACCATGATATCTTCATCTTTTAGTACCATTTTTTCACTCTTTGGTACTTAAGATAATTAAGAAAAAAGATTATGAAAATCTGACTTTATTTCTCCTTTTGGTCAGAAATATGTGTTCTTTTAAAACCATGTTTTCTAAAAATATTTTCAAAAATAATTTAATATTATCCTATGATGTTTAAAGGATATTTTTACCCATGTTTTACCTTTTTAAAAAATGGTTTTAAAAGTAATCTCCTTATCGTTTTCTGATCAAGGCACTTTTCTAAATGTTTTAAGGTGTAAAAGGAATGTTCAGCATGTACAGACTTACCCACTATCATAACCATAATTTAATTTATGATTCATTTTTATGTTTATGATTTTATTTTTTAAAATAAAATTGTTTTCCTAATTTTCTGAAAATTTGTTTATTTTGAAATGGTTTTCAAAGAAAAAGGGTTTCCAAAATTGTTTTATGTTTAAAAAGCATTTTAAATTATTTTCAAAGCTTCCATTATATGTTTTCAAAAGTTTTTTTTCAAAGAAAATTATTTTAATAATTTAAAATATTATTTTATAAATTTTCAAAATTATTTTTAAAGAAAAGGGTTTTCAAAAAAAAATCAACTTTCTTTTATAATTTTTCAAGAAAAATATTTTTCACAATGTTTTCAAGCTTCTTTATAAGTTTTCAATGTTATTTTCAATAAAATTGGTTTCCAAAATGTTTTATTTTTTAAAAAAAATAAAAGAGAAAATTATATTTTAATCAAGAAATGTTTTAAATGATTTTTCATTATTTCTTTATATGCTTTCAAATTGGTTTCAAGGAAAAGGGTTTTAAAAATTATATATTTTTTAAAATTTGATTTTCAAAGAAAAGTTATGTTCCAAGTGATCTTTAAAAACCCTAATCTATATAATATGACAACCTTGGTTATAGTTTATGCTTTACTAGGGATATTATCCAAGGATTACATTCATATTATTTCTCTGAATGGTCTATGTTTTGATGGCTTGATGTTTATGAAACTCGTTTATCTTCAACAAGTTATACCATGATAAATGATTATGAAACCCACTTCCTTTCATGGGTTATTATAGGATTAAATGATTATGAAACCTATATATTTTCCATAGTTTATGATATGATTAAATTTTTATGATACTCATTTCATTTCATGAATTATGATATGATGTTTATGAAACTCATCTCTTTTTTATCGGTCATGATAAAATAAATGTTTTATGGAACAGATATGTATGATTTCATTATGAGATTGGTGGGATCAATATATACCTCCAATGAATTAGTTAAATATTTATATCTCATGAGATAATGATGGTAAACAAGTTGATGGACTTAATCCACTATGGGAAACAGGTGTGTTCTGATTCACTATGGGAAATAGGTATGTCATGATTCATTATAATAAATAGGTGTGTCCTGATCCACTATGGGAAATAGGTGTGTCTTGGTCCACAATGGGAAATAGGTGCATCCTGATCTATAATAATAAATAGGTGTTCCCTAATTCACTATGGGAAACAGGTGTGTCATAATCCACTATGTTGATGGTTTGGGTAGTTAACCTTGACACGTGAAATTTTTTTCTATATTTATGATGGTTTCACACTTATATGACATGAGATTATGGTTCATGATTGATTTATGGTGATTTTTCACCCTAATTATTTATTTCTTATGAACTTTAAATCTTTATTCCATGACTTATATATATGATATTTTATATGTAGGGTATGATCTTCAAATTTTATTCTCATGTTATCATACCCTTATTTCCATGTTATTCTTATATATATACTTTGTTTAATTTTACTGAGAATATTAGATCACCCTTTCTTATGTTTCCTTTCATGAGGTTATGAAGAAAGGTTTTAAGTAGAAGTATTAAATGGGAATATCTTTTTGGAAAACATTGAATATTTTTCACCAAATTACAAGATTATGTTCCAATTTTCCAAAGACACTAAAATATTACAGTCCTCGGGCATGTAATTTTTAAATGTGCTAAATATTCATAAAAAATGATATAATATCCATGTATGTTAAGTCTAGGTCACTATAGTTGTTATTAAAGGAAAGGTTTAGTAAACCTTTAGAAACTAGGATGATAAAACCTTAGTATGATCCCTAGGTATGTTTCTAAAGATATGTCCAGGGATGTATCTAAGGATAATCCTAAGTTTTCATAGTAATGTGTTATGATTTTTACATCCAAGAGGTGATTTTTCATGATTATGTGGTTTTCCTCTATGATGGGTGATGCTCATTCTATTCTTTCTGGTTTTATTCAATGGTGTAAACTAGAAGGAAATGGGTTAACACTAAATGAGATGGAAAATTTTCTGATGTGCAGTCAAATGGGATGATCACTAGAGTGAAGGATGTTGTGATCATGCCTAATATTTTTTCATAGAACATGATTAACAATGTGTACATTAACCAACCCTCAAACTCACCAAAGAATAGAAGGAAGGATTTTGTTGAGAGTTCAAGTAATGGGGGCCATGGAGGAAAAAATATCCAGTTTCCTTTATGTTGAGAATGTGGAAAGAAGCACCCAAGTGAATATCTTAAAGTGAAAATAATATGTTTTTACTATGGAAAATAAGGACATGAAGTAATTAGCTACAAAGGAAATATGAAGTGTGTTGGTTAATGTGATGGATAAGAATATTGGCCTCCCTAAGACATCATTGAAGGTTAAATTCTTCAAGTGTGGAATGGATGTTTATTAGGAAAATTGATGTCCCAAGTGGAAAGATCTTGAAGATAATCATAAATGTGGTATAATTAATGGTTATATTGCTGATAATGATGAGAATATAGGTTAAATATGAAATTAAAGAGGTATTAAGTAATAGGATGAGGTATCCTTTTTAATGTCTTAAGGATGAAGTGGAATGATCAAAGTTTTTATGTATTTGGATTCATAAATTATGTTATATGAATGGTGAAATATATAAAGATTGATCAGTTTATGTTTTTCCGCTAAGGGTATACAAGAAATATGTTGAATGGTTCCAATGGACTATAAATGTGATTTAATGGTAAGGTGATGTTCATGGGAAACACATGATTAATAGAAATATAACCCCTAATATGTTTCTAATGTTAATATAATGATGTTTGGATAAATATGTGTTGGATATGAATAAGTAAATTAAATGGTACTAATTACCTCAGAACTAATAATGGATTTTTTGATAAATTAGTTATGTTATCATATATAGAGTTTACAACATTTTTGTATTTAATGAATATATCTAATAAACTTTGGAATAAGGAAAAATTCAAGTTTTCAATAAGGATTTATGGTAATTCAGGTTATTACCATATTTTAAGAGAATACATGATGGAGTTATTCACATGTTTTGTATATTACAAATAATAGCTACTTTATGATATATGGGGGATCAATGTTAAGCTAATTTTTAAGAAATTTAGTGACCATGATTCTAAAGTTCTGAATTTTCTTCTTTTGGAAGGGTTGCAAGGTTCTATATTTATGGAATGGATTAAGTTAAATTTTAGATGAGATTTTAGATATTAAAGTATTATCTCTCCATATGAGGATTTATATATATTGGATAACTTTTTATAACCATTTTTTTGTGATACTAACTAAAGAAAAATGGAATGACTTATCATTCTACCTCATGATATGTTAGTACCTCAGGAATGACAATTTCACCTTTATTTTTTAGAATAAGAGATCAGGTGGAAATTTATCAGGTCATAAAAAAGGGTAGGATTGTGCTGAAATCAAATAAGTATATCTCCTCATGAAAATTATTCAACTTTAGGAAAAGGGTCTTGAAATAAAATTTTGTCTTATTATCATCATTTTTTATGATATCAATTACCTCTTTCACACTAAATTAATTTGTGGTTTTGTGATTGTTAACTTTCTCTAGATCACCCACTTTATTATGATCAGTGATCTTTATCAATATCTATGATTATTTACACTTTTCTTCCATATCCATGTTTTCACTTCCCACTTATGTTCTCCAATGTGGAAACCTAGTTATGTGTTACTTTAGGTAATCATTAAGCTTCCAACTTCCATTTTTTTAAAAGGATTTTTTAGTATTAATTTTTACGATGCGGGTTTCTATTAAAGAAACTTTCAAGTATTAAACCTTTAATAACCCAAATGAATTTTGGGAGATAAATTCATTTTAAGTGGGGTAGAATGTAACACCTTGAGTTTTTGTTATTTTTTTAGAATTTATTTAATATTTTTTATATTTTTCATCTCACGCAACACTAAATATAGTTTTTTTATATAAAAGAACTAAGTTTGGCTTGTGTTATATGGAACACAAATTTAATATTGAACTAAACACAACACTTATATTAGATTTAGGTACACATAACACTATGTTTTTCTTGTATTATACATAATATCGAGTCCCTTTGATGGCTTTAGTTACACATAAAGCTGAGTTTTACCAAACTACAATATACTATTAATATGATTATTAAAATATTATTATAGCTACCACCTAGCCATTAGAATTTAAGTTATGAATAATATTAAATAAATTTTAAAAATATTATTTATAGATAAATCCTTTGGTTATCAATTATTTAAAGTGAATTAAAGAACTATTTGAAAATAAAGAAATAACTTTTCTAAGAAAACTAATTTTCTACGTACAAACACAATTTTATCTAAATAAATTAAACAAAACACTTTTGATTAATGTTTTAAATAAAATTTATATATTATATATTCAATAAATATTTTTTATACTCATCTAATATATTTTATAGGTATAATATAAGAATACATCCAATTTTATGAATAAAATCATGTATTTTTCTAAAAGGCAATTTTACCACCTTTTAATAGAGAACGCATTTTAAATATAATTTTTGAAACTTTTATAATTATTATTTAAAAAAATAAAATTTATTTTTGAAATATAAATATCAAAATTTACTTGGGATTAATTTTTGGTATTTTTCTGAGAACTTTCATATTTTGATGAATAGTTAATAATGCTGAATTCTAATTCAAAACTGAATTTTCATCCAATTTATTTATATAGTTAAATAATTTTTCTAATTGATTTTCATGTATAATTAGATAAATTTTATATAATTTAAACCAATTTATAATTTCTAAAACAATTTCACATTAAATTTAGATATAAAAACTTAGCAAACTTTTGAACATTTTTACTTCAAAAACCCATCTTGTCGTCTCGTTTATGGGATTAAATTTAAATTAATTTATGAAAATTATGTGATTATAATTTGGAAAAATTTATTACATATTTGTAATAATAATAATATATATTTTCTAATAATTTTAACTTTATTTTTGACAAAAAATATTAACAAAAGTAATTAAAATTAATTACAGCTATTAAGGTAAAAATATGATTACTTAATTGTTAAAATTTAATCTTGAGAGGCCAAATGACCTAAACATATGTCAAAAAGACATTGTATGGAAAAATTTAGACCAATTACCCTCTTGTATCAAATTTTAATAATTATTGTAGGCATATGATGTAAGAGAGACCTCTCAATAGTGTTTACATTTTTATATTTACAAGAATCCCACTCCTTCTCTATAAAAGGCCACTCACCCCCCCCCCACCCCACCCCACCTCACTTTATTACACCTATCAATACAATTTAGATCAGCCAAACCCTGCCCAAATATCCTCCCAACATCCCAACCTTAATCTTAGAAGTCTCTCTTTGGGAAGAAAGCCAACCAAGGAAGCCCTTTAGTGCAAACCAAAAGGAGTTACTCAAAGAAGAGGTAACATCCTTCCACAATATCTTCAGTTTTATTTTTATTATCCACCACCTAAAATATTATTATTCCATGATTATATAATAAAATAAGTATCATAAATATACTGAGATATTTTTAATTTAATATTTTTACCTACAATTACACACACTTCCATCTGATGGGTAATGAACTTATTGTTCTTGTGTATGGTGAACTACTACCTTACGAAATGATGTTGTTTGTTTTTCCTTTACCACCTATAATGGTTGGGAATTATGATATAAAATATATTTTTATATTATTTATATGATATTTATAATTTATTTATGATTCTATAATTATTATATAACACATAAGTTCATGATTTCTATTTTGTGTAAATACGATAACTTCATTTGTGGAAGTGTGGACTACCGCCTCCTCAAAACGATGTGGTTCATTCACAATTTACATGGAATGTATTAAGTATATATTTATTAAAATTATATTATATATATGATATAATAATTATACTATAATGATATTATATGTATATATACATATATGTCATTTAATTTATTTCTTTCAATACAATAATAAAACAGAAACAGTGTTAATGCGTACGTATGACCTACCGTCTCCATGAACGGTGTATTAAATTTCATATTTAAATAATTTATAGATTGTTATAAATAAATATATACTAAATATATATTATATTTATATAATTTTTTATATTCTAGAAATAATTAAATCATGATCTAAGTAATAGGATCAAGAATAACATGCCAAATTATATGCGAAAAACAAAGCGGATATTACCCAAAATGTAACATTAACATGGATTTGTTAATAAAAAGATAATAAAAATTCCTAAATAATTAATATATGGTATTAGATAAAATAATATATTTCTATGGTGGATATATAATAAACTTATATTTATTATACAGGAGGTTTGAACGTGTACAAAGAAAGTCAAGACTTAAGGTAAGGGAATTTCGTCTCACATTTTATTTTTGTGAGATACATGTCATAGTCACTACTTGATTCTTTTGTGTGGTGTATATACTACCATATTACATGTTATATCATTAATTTTCTTTTTTTAATGATATTAAAAAGATTTAATTGATGTTATTTTCTCATGGGGATCATGATTCTAAAGTTACTCAAGTAGTAAGCGTTTTCTCATCACACTTTTATTTTCCATGAGACAGAAGTCGTGTTCACCTCATATTTCTAATATGTGGTGTGTATACTACCCATGGATGTATTATATGATTCCTATAATTAAATTTATGGGTATTTACTTATCAATTTTATGATATTTATTTCATATCTTTTATTTTTCAAAAGTTACCAAATCCGTAAAATAATTTTGTCTCAATTTGACTTCTTTGAGATACATGCCATGTTATGAACCTATATTTTTCTATGGGGTGTCTATACTACCCATTAACATGTTATACCATGAATATTATTCTTTTAATGATATTTAATCTTCATGTAATTTTATTCTTTCATGGGTATTATGATTCAATGTTACCAAAGTGGTAACTATTTATTTCTACAATCTCATCATTTATCAAGATTGTTTAGGATTATGCTTCCATTGATGAAATATCATGATCCAAATATAAATAGCACTCATGAATTTTCTTATACTCTGTTTATCCATGATATCTTCATGTGTTATTACCATTTTTTCACTCTTTGGTTCTTAACATAATTAATAAAATATTTTTATGAAAATTTGACTTTATTTCTCTTTTTGGTCGAAAATCTATGTTCTTTTAAAACTAAGATTTCTAAAAAAATCAAAAAAAAAATTAATATTATACTATTATATTTAAAAGATATTTTTAACCATGTTTTACCTTTTTTAAAAAAGTTTTTAAAAGTAATATTCTTGTATTTTTCTGATCGAGGTGCTTTTCTAAACGTGTTAAGGTGAAAAAGTAATGTTCGAAATGTTCAGAATTACCCGCTATCATGCCCGTCATTTCCTTGGTGATTAATTTTTAATTTTACGTGGTAATTTTTTTAAAGAAATTTTTTTCCAAAATATTCTGGAATTTTTTTGATTTTGAAGTTGATTTTAAAGAAAAAGGGTTTTCAAAAATTGGTTTATGTCTAAAAAGTGTTTTAAATGATTTTAAAAGATTTATTTATATGTTTTCAAAAGGTTGTTTTCAAAGAAAAGGATTTCAATAATTTCAAATCTTCTTTTATAAGTTTTCGAATTATTTTCAATGAAAAGGGTTTTAATTTTTTTTCAATATTCTTTTATAATTTTTCAAGGAAAAGGGTTTTCAGAATGTTTTTAAGCATCTTTATAAGTTTTCAAGGTTATTTTCAAGGAAAGTGGTTTAAAAAATGTTTTATGTTTTAAAAATAATTTTTCAAAGCATAAAGGATATTTTCCTTAAGAAATATTTTAAACTTTTTTTGATGATTCCTTTATATGTTTTCAAAGTGGTTTCATGGAAAAGAATTTTGAAAATATTATATGTTTTAAAAAATGATTTTCAAAGAAAAGTTATGTTTCAAGTGATCATTCAAAATCTTTATCCATCAAAGATGGAATCCTTGGTTGTATTTTATCCTTCACAAGGTATATTATCCAAGGATACCCATTCATATTATTTCTCTGAATGGTCTATGTTTTGATGGATTTATGTTTATAAAACTTGTTTCTCTTCAATAGGTTATATCATGATAAATTATTATGAAATCCACTTCCTTTCATGGGTTATTCTAGGATGAAATTGTTATGAAACTTATCTATTTTCCATAGTTTATGATATGATTAAATGTTTATGATACCCATTTCATTTCATGGGTTATGATATGATATTTATGTAACCCATCTCTTTTTATGGGTCATGATAAGATGAATGTTTTATGGTATACATATATATGATTTCATTATGAGATGGGTGGGACCTATATGTCCTTCCAATACATTGGGTAAAGATTTATATCTCATGAGATAATAATGGGAAACAAGTCAATGGGCTTGATCCAATATGGGAAACAGGTGTGTCTTGATTCACTATGGGAAATAGATATGTTCTAATCCACTATACAAAATAGGTGCATCCTGATCCACAGCGGTAAATAGGTGTGTCTTCATCTACTATGGGAAAAATGTGTGTCCTAATCTGCTATGTTTATGGTCTTGGTAGTTAACCTTTAAACATGAAATGGTTTTCTATATTTATGATATTGTCTCACTTATATGACACAAGCTTACAGTTCATGATTGATTTATGATGATTTATCACCCTTATGATTCATATCTTATGAACTGCCAATCTTAATGTCATGACTCATGTATATGTTCTTTGATATGTAGGGTATGATCTTCAAATGTTATTCTCATGTTCTCATACCCTTATGTTCATGTTATTCTTATGTATCTCATTTATTTATCCTTACTGATCATATGATCTCACCCTTTATTATGTTTCTTTTCCCTAGGTTATGAAGAAAGGTTTTAATTAGAAGTACTGAAGGGGAATATCTTTATGGGAAACATTTTCCCTGAACCATCCTGGGTACCCTGGTAACCTGATAACTGAGCTAGCCTTAACATGGGCCGAAGGGCATTCTTGATCCCCATAGGTTGGCGACTAGCACCTGTCATTATACAACATGAAAGTGGGAATAAATTTTCCACAAAACATAGTGGAAGTAAAAGAATCAAGATAGTGTGCACCAAAATAAAACTCCACTGGGAGTAAAGTATCATAATACAACAAGGAATAAAATCCCAAAGTACTACAACCCAACTACTCAGATAGTAAAACATCCTGAAAGTCCCTAAGAACATGACTCACCAAGTCTAAAGCTCAACAACTGGATCCACCACCAAGAGATCCCTTCCATTTGCTTGAACCTAAAAGAAGAAAGTCTACAAACACCCGAAGGAAAAAAGTAAGGTGTGAGCCTAAGACCAGTAGGATACCACCAAAGATTCCATAACAGATGACAACAATTGATTTGCCACAAATGAAACAATTTCAAAAAAAATTAAGGTAAACAAGTTTGGAATTTCAAAAACATATTTAAACAAAACATTTTATACATTTTAAAAATGATGGAAAAATACTTTTAAAGCACAATATTTTCTTTAAAAAAGATGGAATATTTATAAAAAAATGGATTAAGTAAAAAATTTATGTAAAATAGTTTATATAAATTCTGCAGGTATGTAAAGCAGTTCAAACCACATTGGCATACATTTATATCTCAAATATAAATAAAAAATTGAGCAACATAGTTATCTTCCAAAAGGTACAATAATATTAACTAGATACAGGATTCTGCACTCTCTAAGTGAACATAGAAAAATGATTATACTCACGTCCCCCTGACATTGGCCATAGGCAACTCGTCACCCTCCCATCGGGGATGTGACACACCATGGGTATGTTTTAGAACGTTGTCATAGCATAGAGTATATCCAAATAACTCACCAACTAACTAAGGCTTGCATGTGCTCTTACATGTTGGGAAATTTATTTTAAGACTGCTCAAAATACAATAAATATCATTCCTCCATTTCACAAATTCCAATTTCTTACCATTCAAAACCAAAACAAGTTTTATTCAAAAACATGCATTTTTCACAAGATAAAACCACTGGGTTTCTATCATATCATTTTAATCCATTTTCATGAGTTTGAAATCCATTAAAAACCAATTCCATCATTTTTACAATTCATTTTCACAATTAAATTCAACTATTTAATTGAAAACATTTCCATCAAACACACAATTTAAATTCAATAATTTAAATCAGCCAATTTTCACAAACCCACCACAATTAAATGGAATTAGGGGTTTTCCAAATTTTTGTGCCAAAACCATTTCAAATCTCCCAATTCACTATAATTGGGTTTTATCAAAGTAGTTGAAAGGAAGTTAAAGCAATTGAATTTAAATTACCGATTGAAATAAATCAAGTAATACAATGGAAATCAAATTGGCCAAATCGGGACGGAACCACCTACCTCAAAGCTCATGTCGCACATGGCTGCAACGGAGTTCACCAAAAATATAAACCCACAATGACAAAAAAGGCCCTAAAATCAAATCCCAACATCTTAGGATTGACCCAAATCTAAACAAAAGAGGTCAGCGGAAGAGAGGAAACCCACATACCTTGAGGACGAATGCCCGCCACACCACAACCAATGAAGTAAAAGGCCTATATAATGATATCTGACAATGGATCTAGAATAAACCAAGAAGAAACACCCAACTTAGATCAATGGATATGGCGCTACAAAGCTAGGGTGCTACTGTGATCAACCACAATGAAGAAATGGAAGGAACACTTACCTGGAGAGACGTACCGCAGATGTAACAAAGATTTAAAGCTAATCAGATTGATCTAGAAGGTGGGTGCCTCTGAAAAATTCCTTGGAAGAGTTTTGGTTCAAGAGATAAGAGTTCTTGAAAGAAAAGATCGAGCGAAACTACCAAACGCATGACTTAAAGTTGGGTGCAGGCTGAGTCACAATGTGTAACCAAGGGTCACGACGTAAAGTCCACGCTATATAAGTTTCGCTGAAAAAACCATCACCTCGGGTTAAAAACTACCATATTTTCCAGTCACATCATGTAATCCCCGATCATGATGTGTACCTCAGGTACATGACGTGTACCTCAAGTACATGACATGTACTTGCTCTGCATCTTGGAGAAAAACCATAAAACCAATTTTAAGGACTTTGAACCAAAAGGGAACTTAGAGAGAGGTAAAAACTTACCCGATCAAGGTAACAGGATGTTACAACCTCCCCACCATAGAAACATTATGCCCCTAGAAATCCTATGTAGAAGCTTCCATGCAAAAGAGATGAGGCCACTACTCTTTTATCAGTGCCTCACATTCCCACGTCTCATGACTATCAAATCCATGCTTCCATAGTACAAGAACCAAAGGTATCTTCCTCCCATAAAGTACTTTGGCATCAGAATAAACTATCTTGATTGGTCGGTCAGTCAAAGATAAACTAGGCTCGATCTCAAGATCATTCTAGCTCAAAATGTGAGATGGATTAGATAGATACTTTCTCAACTACGATACATGGAACATGTTATGTATCAACGTCATCTGTGATGAAAGTTCCAAATAGTACACAACCTTCCCCACGAGCTCAATGACCATGAAAGGTCCCACAAAGTGAGGAGCGATCTTCCCTCATCTCCCAAGCCATTGATGACCCAATCGGGGTGAAACCTTCAAGAACATCTGATCACCAACTGAAAACTCCAAAGGTCTATGATGTCGATCAGCATAAGACTTATATCGGCTTTTTTACTATCAACATTCTCTAAAGAATCATCTAAATCTTAGTTGTTGTCTCTCGTATCAAGTTTGGTCCAACCAAGGAACTTTCACCAACCTCCGACCAACACAATAGATATTTACAAGGCTTACCATACAAGGCCTATAAATGTGCCATTTTAATCGTGAACTAGTAACTTTTATAGTAGGAAAACTAAATTGTCCCTAAGTGATCATTTCAAGCCCCACCGAAGTTGAGAACACAGGCACAAAGCATATGCTCGAGAATCTGTATAGTTCTTTCTGTCTAGACATCCAACTGCAGATGGTAGGCCATGCTCAAACGGACATGAGATCCCAGTGTAGGGGTGTAATTTCGGTCGGGTCTACCATGAAAAGAGTCGGGCTGCTGACCACTATTCGGGCCGGGCCAGGCCGGCCCGAACAACCCCATGAGGCGGCCCGAGCCCGGCCTCGGGCCGGCCCAAACCATCGGGTCGGGCCGGGCTTTTTCGGGTCGGACCGGGATTTTTCAAGTCGGGTCGTGGTGGGCTTTTATTATTTTCAAAATAATTGTCTCTTAATTTTTTTTATTTAAACATTTTTATAACATTTATTTAAAACATTTCTTTACATTTATTTTTAAATGCATGTTTTTTGTAAAAACGTTTATTTTATTTTTTATTAACATTTTACAGTGTGTGGATATGTTTTTTGTCTATATATATATATTATTTGTAAATTGTAAAAAAAATAATGAGGGGTGTGCAGCTGCCGTGGGTGAGTTTAAAGCCTTATTATTTAAACGTTTTTCTAAAATTTATTTAAAACATTTTTTATATTTATTTTTTTAACTTATTTATAATTTTTAAGCGTTTGTTAGTATTTTTTATTTAAACATTTTTATTTAAACCGTTTTTTTTAACATCTGTTTAAAACGTTTTTTACATTTATTTTTAAATGATTAATTTAAAACATTTTTGAATTTTTTTAAACACATTCTTTTTACAAGTATTTTCTTAAAACATTTAACTTTTTTTCACATTTTAATGTAAAAAGTATTTTTTAAGTGTTTATTTTAAAAAAATTAATTTAAATGTTTGTTTTAAAAACTTTTTAAACATTTTTATTTAAACTATTTTTTAACACTTGTTTAAAAAGTTTTTTTTACATTTATTTTTAGACGTTTAATTTAAAAAGTTTTTTTGAACACGTATTTTTTACATGTATTTTTTTTAAACATTTTACACATTTTTTTTAAAAAACATTTTACAGTGGGTGAATATGTTATTTTTTTCTAAATATATTTATACATGTCTATGAATTTATATATATTATGTACAAATTAAAAAAAAATAATGAGTTATTGGGGGGTGCGCAGCAGTGAGTGGTGAGTTTAAAGTGTTGTTATTTAAATGTTTTTTATCATTTATTTAAAACATTTTTTTACATTTTTTTTAACTTATTTATGAAAAGTATTTTTTAGCGTTTGTTTAATTTAAAACATTTTTTTAAACATTTTTTAATTTTTTTGCAGGGCAGGCCCGATCCGGCCCTGTCTGGACTGAAATTACACCCTTAGTGGGTGCGCAACAGTGGGTGAGTTAATTTTTTTCTAAATAGATTTATATATGTTTATATAGTATATATAATATATGAAAGTTTTATCATATTTTAAAAAAAATAATGAGGTTGGGGGTGTGCGAATATCATTTAGTGAGTAGTTATTTTTTGTAAATATATAATAAGTTATTATATATATATAATATGAGAAAATTGTAAAAAAATAATTAGGGGTTTGGGGGTGCGCTATAGTGGGCGGGTTAATTTTTTTTCTAAATAAATTTATATATAATATATGGAAGTTGCAACATATTTAAAAAAATTAATGAGGTTGGGGGACGTGCACGAACATCATTAGGTGAATGTGTTATTTTTTTGTTAATATAAAATAAGTTATTATATAATATTAAATCAATGACACACACACACATATATTATTAATGGATTTTTGAAAGACACACTTAATTGATATATATTATTAATACCTTTATATATAATATTAATGGATTTGTTTATATATATATATTGGGGGTGTGCACGAACATCATTGGGTGAGTTAATTTTTTTTTCTAAATAGACTTATATATGTATAGTATATATAATTTATGCATGTTGCAACATACTTAAAAAATTTAATGAAGTTGAGGGACTTGCACGAACATCATTAGGCGAGTGTGTTATTTTTTTATTAATATACAACAAGTTATTATATATATATAATACTAAATCATTGATATATATATATACATAGCTTTGTTTATATATATATATATTATATTAAATCATATACATATACATATACATATACATATACATATATATATTATTAATGGATTTTTAAAAACCACACTTAATTGATATATATTATTAATGGCTTTGTTTATATATATACACTATTATATATATACACTATTATATATATACACTATTATATATATACACTATTATATATATAATTATATATCGTTGTATATATATATTTATACACACATTATAATTATATATAATAATAATTATATGTATATATATATTATCATTTTTTGTTAATATATAATGATATATGAACATATAGATAGAAATATATATATACACACACATATATATATAGATACATATATAAATAAATATAAATGTATAAAGATACATGTATATATAGATATATAGGTAGATATATATATAGATGTATGTATATATGTATGTATATATATAGATATATAAAGAGATATATGTATATAGATATAGAGATATATATATTTATATTTATATATATAGATATAGAGATATAGAGATATATATAAATAGATAGATATATATATATCTATATATATACATATATACATATATCTATATATAAATATAGATATATGTATATAGAGATAGATATATACATATATATATATATATATATAGATCTACACATATATATATATATAAATATATCTATATATATATAGACCTGTCATTAATTTACAGGCGCAGCCTTGGGAGCTCGAGGTAGGGGGATTTCCCCTACCTGCAGTTCCCCCGTTATATTTTTTACAGCAGGCGGGCCAGCGGGCCGGGCTTTTTCGGGCCGGCCCGGCCTGGCCCGCGGGCCTGCCTGAAAAGGCCCAAGCCCGACCCGCTGAACCTGCGGCCCGAGCCCGACCTGGCCCGATGCGGGCTTTGTCGGGCCGGGCCGCTCGGGCTTTCGGGGCGGGCCTGTCGGGCCACCGGGCCAAAATTACACCCTTATCTCAGTGCCTCCTAAAGTCCTCTCCAAAATCGAGAAGTAAATCGAGGATCCCTATTAGTGACTAGGAAATGGAACTTCATGCAAATGAACAATCTATTTCACATAGAGACTTCTCAACTCCTCAACATTGGCTATATCTCGAATGGGTATGAATTGAGCTAACTTGGTTAACCTGTCAATCACAACTCATATAGCATTCTTCTTTCTCAGGGTATGTGGAAACCCAACCACAAATTCCATAGAGATATCATCCCACTTCCAAGTAGGAACTGGAAGTGAATGAAGTAAACCCAAAGGTTCCTGATGCTCATCCTTAACCTACTGGCATGTACAACAATGAGAGATAAACATAGCAATGTCTCATCTCACTCTCGGCCGGCAGAACTATCTCCGCACATCATAGAACATTTTTGTGGTTTCTGGGTGCACATCCCACTAGGAGTTATAGAAATCTCCCATCACATCCTTCCTTGTTGACAATGGAACAACAAAGCAGTTCCAGTAACATATAACACCTTCTTTGGAGAATGACCATAGGGAAACTATCTCCCAACATAAAGGGACTCTCTAATGCTACGAAACTCATCATCAAGCTATTGATCATGAAGAATCAAATCGAGAAGGACAAATGTCAACTGAACATTGGCTAAGGAAAACTTAGCCCCTTCATTCAGAACTTCAATATGCAATTGTGAAAAGAGATCCATTAAATTCCACTCTTTTGAGGTTTCTTTCATTGCTTGGGTTGAAAGTTTCCTGCTCAATGCATCAGTAATGACATTCCCTTTCCCTAGGGTATAGGTGATGTTGAAGTCGAAAGACTATAGGTACTCCACCCAACACCTCTACCGAAGATTCAAATATTTTTGAGAGAAGATATAACTCAGGATTTTGTGGTCTGAATACACTATAAACCTTTCACCAAAAAGGTAGTGCCACCAACTCTTAAGTGTGTGCATCATTGATAAAATTTCCCAATCATGGGTATGATAATTCTTCTCATGTGGCCTAAGCCGATGAGATCTATATGCTACTACATGATCACCCTGCATAAGAACGCAACCCAATCATGAACCTAATGAATCACAAAAGTCCATATAGCCATGTCTGGATTCTGGAAAAGTCAACATCGGTGCAGTAGTCAACAAATGTTTCAAATCAACAAAAGAACTCTAAAATTTATCATTCCATGCAAACTTCACCCCCTTCTGAGTCAGATCATTCATCAGAGAATCCATTTTTGAGAAGTATTTCACGAACCTGTGGTAATATCTAGATAAGTCTAAGAAGATCCATATCTCAAAGACATTTTTGTGGTTACTCCCAAGTCATAACAGCCTTCACCTTCTCAGGATCAACTGATATTCCTTATTCTGACACCACGTGTCCCAATAATTTCACTTACTGAATCCAGAAATCACAATTTGAAAGCTTGTCATAAAGGCGGTGATTTCTCAGTAGACTCATAACTATTCTCAGATGTTGCACATAATCCTCCTCAGACTTGGAGTAGACAAGAATTTCATCTGTAAAGACTGCCACAAAGGTATCCAGATACTTGTGGAAACTCTTATTCATCAAATACATGAAAACTGAAGGAGAATTTTCTAAACCAAAGGGAATAACAAGGTACTCATAGTGGTCATACCTACTCTAAAAGGCGATTCTCTGAATGTTAGATTCTTTTATATTCAACTGATGATAACCATATCGAAGTCCAATCTTCGAAATCCATTTCACCCCTTTCATCTGATCAAATATATATCCAATCTATGGTAATGGATATTTTTTCTTTATAGTAACTCGATTGAGCTTTTGATAATCGACACATAAGCGAAGAGAACCATCAGCTTTCTTGGAAAAGAGAACTGCTGCTGCCCAAGGTGACAGACTTGGGTGAATAAAGCATTTCTCAAGAAGGTCGTCCAACTAGGACTTCAGCTCTTTCAACTTAGCTAGTTCCACATGATAAGAGATAATAGAAACTGGTTGAGTTACAAGAATTAATTCAATAGAAAACTCAACCTCTCCCACCAGTGGTAGATCAAAGAAATCTGAAGGAAAAAAATCGGGAAACTCGACGACGACTGGAGGGAGATCACCACTCATCAAATCTCGCTCCAGGTCAAAATCAAACACTTATATCACTTTTCCCAACTCTAGATAAGAAGGTCCAAATCTGCTCGACCTTGGATCCCATTCTCCTTGAAATATAAGAGGCACACCAATGGGTTTAGTAAAGTATACCCTTCGAAGATAACAATCAATTTAGGATTTGTTGGAAACGAGCCAATCCATCCTGAATATGAAGTGAATAGATTTCATATCATGAACCAGAAAACTCCAAGCTATCTCAGCATCTGATAAAGAAAAGACAGAAGCAGGACTACAGAGACCTTGCTCTCCCTTCGTACCACGGGGTGTAGTAATATCCATTACAAAAGATAGTTAATACATATGAAGATTAAGAAGGTTAACGATATGGGGTGATATAAAATAGTGAGATGCACCAGTATCAAAAAGAGAAATGACTAATGGAGATGTTGTAGTAATGGTATCTCTCACAGTCGTCGGACCTGTGTCAGCTTCCTCTGGAGACTCTTCCACTGCATAAATAATATTTGTTCCGGATGCCTGTGGATGGAACCCTTTTGAACATGAAGAATTTGATTTCCTTATAGTTTTAGAAGGAGATGATGATATTGTCCCACTATGCAGAGTAAAGAAGTGATGGTAGAACCTCTGTAAGTGTCCTAAACGTCCGAAGGAACTACAGTCCTTGGGTGCCTCAGTGAAAACCCTCTTAGAATGTCCCAACTTTCCACATTGATAGCAAACCAAAGAAATTCCTCATGGATCTATAGAAGGTCTAAAATGACTCTTCCATAGAGAAACACCATGAGAATCATCACACTTCCATTTTTCTTTGAAGGAAACAACACTACCACTAGGAGGAAAAGGAACTCCCATCAACATTAACTTCCCAGCCAAGTCCATCTCAACCATCATTTCTCTATCCAGCACATCAGCATAAGTGGGAAGCTTCAGTAAGAAGACCCAAGAATGGATATCTGATCGAAGTACCAACTTGAACTGTCGATCCTTCATCCTCTCATTAGATAAAATCTCAGGAGCAAACTGTACCAACTCAGCAAAGTGATTTGAATACTCAGTCACGATTCTATCGGCCTGATCAAGCTTGAAGAACTCTACAGCCTTAGCCAATACCATTGACTCTAGATAGAAATGGTTGGTGAAAAGAACCTTTAAGTATTTACACTCTAATCCCTCATGTTTCCCTGCTGTTACCATCATGTCCTACCATCTCTTGCTCGGTCCTTCTAGCACGAAGGTGTAACACTTCACCCTGATCATGTCTGGTGCCTCCAAGAACTTAAACAAACATTCTATCTTGCCCAACCATTCCTCAGAATGTTGAGGGTCAGTGGAGACTTTAAAGACCGGTGGATTCTAGAAAAGGAACTCTTGAGAACGATTCTGAAGAATAACCCCATGAGGATCCATAGTTGAATCCTAAGTGGCAACTAGAGGTGGTGCTTGTCCTAGATATTGGACAGTGTGCACAATTACCTCAACTATATTTGGATCAATAACAAGATTTGATTTTTGAGGTTCAACAACAACCACTTCCTATATCTGATTCGTACATACTCTTGGAGGAATGATGCTACACAACATTAGTAGATAAAAGGAAGACATTAGACTAACACTCAAACTGAGCAACAAGGGAAACTTTTCCCAACAGGTAGAATAAACATGATTTGGATTTCACTCTATACAAATCAGAATAGAGAAAAGAATTGAACTAATCCACAAGATGTCTTTATGTAACCACCACTGGTGACTTAAGGTTCATTGCAGTGAGAGATGGTCGGGAACTAAATCGCAACTACCTCCTATGTCCCAACAAGAATATTCAAATTCATACTGACTTCAAGACAAAATCTCAACACCCTCCCTTTGATACTAATTTTTCATGAACCGGCTTGGTTACCCTGGTAACCCGATAACCAAGCCGACCCTTACATGGCCCAAAGGGCGTTCCCAGTCCCCACAGGTTGGTGACTAGCACCTAACATCATATAACATGCAAGTGAGAATAAATTTTCCACAAAACATATTGGAAGTAAAAGAATCAAGATAGTATGAACCAAAAGAAAACTCCACTGGGAGTAAAGTACCCGAATACAATAAGGCATAAAATCCCAAAGTAATACAAACCAAGTTCTAAGATAGGAAAATAGCCCAAAATTCCCTAAGGACATGACTCACCATGTCCAAATCTCAACAACTAGATCCACCTTAAAGAGATCCCTTTCCCTTTGCTCGAACCTGGAAGAAGAAAGTCTACAAATACACGAAGGAAAAAGTAGGGTCTGAGCCTAAGCCTAGTAGGATACCACCAATGATTATATAATAGATGCCAACAATTGATTAACCAAAGGAATTTTTTTCAATTTTTTTCATGGTAAATATGTTTTTCATTTAAAAAGCATATTTAAACATAACATGCTATAAATTTTCAAAATGATGGGAAAATACTTTTAAAGAACATGCTTTTCTTTACAAAAGATGGAATGTTTCTAAAATAATGGATTAAGTAAAACATTTATATAAAATAGTTTATATAAATTCATGAGGCATGTAAAGTAGTTCAAACAACATTGGCATACATTTATACCTCAAATATAAATAAACATGCGAGTAACATGGTCATATTCCAAAAGGTATGATAGTATTAACCAACTATAGGATTCCACACTCTCTAAGTGAACACAACAAAATGAGTATACTCACATTCCTCTGACACTGGTCAGAGGTGACTTGTCACCCTCCCATCGGGGATGTGACCTGCCGCGGGTATGTTGTAGAATGTTTTCATAGCATAGAGTATATCCAATTAAGTCACCAACTACCTAAGGATTGAATGTGCTTTTACATGATGGAAAATTTATTATAAGACTGCTTGAAATACAATAAATATCATTCCTCCATTTTAAAAATTCCAATTTCTTACTATTCAAAACCAAAACAGGTTTTATTCAAAAACATGCTTTTTACAAGATAAATCCACTGAGTTTATATCAAATCATTTTAAGCCATTTTCAAGAGTTTGAAATCCATTCAAAACCAATTCCATCCTTTTCAAAATTCATTTTCACAATTAAATTCAAAATTTTAATTGAAAACATTTTCATCAAATCCATAATTTAAATTCAACAATTTAAATCAGTCAATTTCTACAACCCCACCCCAATTCAATAGAATTGAGGGTTTTCCAAATTTTCGTGCCAAAACCATTTCAAATCTCCCAATTCACTGGAATTAGGTTTTATCAAAGCAATAGAAAGAAATTTGAAGCAATTGAATTTAAATTAGCGATTAAAATAAATCAAGCAATATAATGAAAATCAAATTTGAAAAATCGGGACGGAACCACCTACCTCAAAGCTCGGGTCGTACACGCCCGCAATGGATTTCACTAACAACAAAAACCCATAATGCCAACAAAGGCCCAAGAATCAAATCCCCACATCTTAGGATTTATCCAAATCTAAACACAAGAGGTTGGTGGAAGAGAGGAAACCCACATACCTCGAGGACGAACGCCCGCCGCACCACAACCAATGAAGTAACAGGCTTTCGGAAGGAGATCTCACAATGGATCTAGAAGAAACCAAGAAGAAACATCCAACTTAGATCAATAGATTCGACACTACAAATATAGGGCGTTGTTGCGATCAAACGCAATGAAGAACCGGAAGGAACACTTACCCAGAGAGACGCACCGCAGAAGCAATAAAGATTCAATGTCGATAAGATCGATCTGAAAGGTGGGGTGCCTTTGAAAAATGCCTAGGAAGGGTTCTGGTTTGAGATCCAAGAGGACTGGAAAGAAAAGACTGAGTGAAACTGCCAGACATGTGACTTAAAGCTGGGTGCGGGTTGAGTCACGACGTATACCCATGGGTCATGACGTGAAGTCCACGCTAGATAAGTTACGCTGAAAAACCCATCACCTCCGGTTAAAAACTGACATTTTTTCCAATCACATCGTGTAAGCCCCAGTCACGACGTGTACCTCAGGTACACGACATGTACCTGCTCTGCAGCTTGCAGAAAAACCAGAAAACCACTTCTAAAGACATTGAACCAAAAGGGAACTTAGAGAGAGGAAAAAACTTACCCGATCAAGGTAACGAGCTGTTACAACATTGATGATCTTTCACCAAGTTATAAGATTTTGTTCCAAGTTTTCAAATACAATAAACTATTATGGTCCTCAGGCATGCACTTTTGTAATGTGTTGAATATTCATAAAAAATGATATAATATCCTTGTATGTTAAGCCTGAGTCGCTAAAAATATCTTCCGTTGGATTTTATTGGCAGTACCACCATTAATATATTTTCCAATAAATTTATATAATGTTAATCAACTTAACCATTTTATATTTAAAGATATTTTTCTCCCCTTCTTGACATAAAATCTAGATCAATACTTTTTGAGCACTACTCTAACACATGAAACATACAAGCAATGATATTATCTATCATCAATCGTAATCCTACCTATTTTTTTCTCTATATAAAAAAGAAGATGAAAATTTTGGGTTCAAAACTTTTAGTAAAGTCCATACCTCAATAGCAAATTTATCCACAATACCATTTTTTTGGTTGATATCAGTTGCTATATTAGAATTTAGATTTTATAGAGTAGCACTTGTTAAAAAATAATTCAAAAGTTTTCAAAGAATACTCTCTCTATCCCCTAGTAACTTATAGCCTTCAATCAACTTTAGAAAAATATTTTTCTTTCCTTTTCACCTTTCAACAAAAATGAGAATTAATCTTCCTTTAGAGGTGGCTTGGGATGGTGTAACCCATTTAATTTTTTAAAACCCAAATATGGTTATAACCCATTTATTTTTTATATGTATTGCCCTAATCATACCCCCATTACATTTTTAAATACTCATTTAACTACCTTAACGTATTTAAATTCCCTTTTATATTTTGAAAATTTACTTATAATTTTAAAATGAATGGATATCAAATTGAATAAATATATTTTATAATCTTCAATCCTTAAAAAAATATAGCAATTTTTTTAATAGGTTGGGTCGAGACCACCTTTTTATTAGGAAAGAAAACTCTCCTTTTTAACTGAGTTGAGAGGTAACCCTTATATGATCCAAATACCTGTGTCCCATAGACCTATTACAACATGCCCTGAAGGCTCATCGGCTCGAAGGCTTGTACATGGCCCAAAGACCCTAAGTGAGTAGTCTACATCATGCCATGTCGCCGACCATATGTCACGCCTCCTCTGCCAGTAATCATCATATCATAATATCAGTCTCAAAGTTGCATTGCCCCCCCCCCCGCCATGAACCATTGTATCATGTTGGACTGACGTATCGTGGTAGGACACCCCTCCTATCCACCATGTTGGAGGAGAAGACTGGATGATAGATGTTAGCACATCTATTTCTCTTTCAAGCCGCCCACCCAAGGATGCATGTGTAGCCCTCGCTTGCATCACCTACTTATTGCTCTGCATCCCCAGACCAGTTTCAAGTGTTGATGGTCACGTGGCATGACACCCTTTCATTCCACATCGGTGGTCCATAGAGATGAAAGGCTGGAAGATAAATGTTAGCACACTTATCCCTATAATCAAAGCCCCCCTCCCGACAATGCCTACCCACACTGTTTTCCTGTTGCGCAATGCCACCCACTACCATTTTGTCTTTTGCCCACTGCTGCTGACTCGAAGACCCTGTGGCCCGAAGACCTTCCACTGATGGTGCCTCGGAGGCCTTGTGGCATGAAGGCCAAAGATAGCCCGAAGGTCCTATGACCCGTAGGTCATGTTATGTAGTCCGAAAACCCAATTCGGGTGAACAATAATGTTACTATAGTGTCTACTATAGTAAATCGGAAATACCACCTACCCATTTTTGAACCTGAGTCTCTTTGATGCAGAATCCAATTAATCAATACTCCAATCTTATTTAATGGGATCATGTCCTATCAATTAATAAGTTAATGGATATAAAAAGAAAAATTATCAAAAAAATAAAAATAAAAAAAAATAAAAACAAAGAGGTTATGGATATATAGGCCGCGAGGTGGGGGGTTGTTTAGCCGCACACTCGGGAAGGCTGCCCTCTGCGCTATCGCACCCTCTTAGGTCGCACGACCGCCCTCCGAACTCCCCAGCCGGCAGCGGCGGCGTTTTCTGGCTCAGAGAGTTCGCATGGCATCCGTTGTGGGCGTTTCATCCATTTACCAGGTTCCCCCCGTCAAATTTCGAGGGCGGCTCTCTCTCTTCCTACGTGAATCCGACGGGGTATGTGGCTTGAAGGCTTTCAAACACAAACATTTCTTGCTCTCCGCTGCTGCCCATTTGCCTCCGAAGACTTCCCGGGCGGCCGGTCCACGCTTCGTTCCCCTTGCGGTTGTCACCCCCAATTCGGTTCTGAGCGAGGAGGCCTTAAGAGAGCTCGGTGGTTTCTCTGATGACGCGTTTAGCGAGAGCAACGACGATGTCAAGCTGGATTACGAGGATGAGGCAGCTGCAAGTTCCGACGAACTTGATATGGAAAAGTTGGGTCTGCCGGAGATACTCGTTGAATCCCTTCGGAAGCGAGACATTTCCCATCTTTTTCCCATCCAGAGAGCTGTGCTACGCCCTGCACTGGAAGGCCGTGATATTATTGCTCGCGCAAAGACTGGAACTGGGAAGACATTAGCCTTTGGAATCCCAATTATTAAACGCCTTAGCGAGGATGAAGGGACTCGTAGAAGGTATGCTTGATATTGATTGAACTGTGAACGATGATTGTTTTTATTTTGATTCTTTCAAGCATCTTGATGATGTTTTCCATGTTTGAAGGTTGCCTGGTTCGCTTCCCAAATTGTTGGTCTTAGCACCCACCAGAGAACTGGCAAAGCAAGTAGAGAAAGAAATCAAAGAATCAGCTCCTTACTTGGGCGCTGTCTGTGTCTATGGAGGAGTTTCGTATAATTTGCAGCAAAATGCACTTTCTCGTGGTGTTGATGTGGTGGTTGGGACTCCTGGCAGAATTATTGACCTGATTAAAAATAATAGCCTCAAATTGAGTGAAGTTGAATACCTGGTCCTTGATGAGGCTGATCGAATGCTTGCCGTTGGGTTTGAGGAAGACGTTGAAATGATTTTACAGAAGCTTCCCAAGAAGCGGCAAAACATGCTCTTCTCTGCCACCATGCCTGGCTGGGTGACGAAATTGTCAAGGAAATATTTGAACAATCCTCTCACCATTGATTTAGTTGGTGACCAGGATGAAAAACTCGCTGAAGGGATCAAACTTTATGCAGTACCAGCTACTGCAACTTCAAAGCGCACCATTCTGGGTGATCTGATAACAGTCTATGCAAAGGGTGGGAAAACCATTGTTTTCACACAGACAAAACGAGATGCCGATGAAGTGTCGCTTGCATTAACAAATAGTATTGCTTGTGAGGCACTTCATGGTGATATATCTCAACATCAGAGGGAAAGAACCTTGAACGGTTTCCGACAAGGAAAATTCATTGTTCTTGTTGCCACAGATGTTGCATCTCGTGGGCTTGATATCCCCAATGTTGATCTAGTTATTCACTATGAGCTGCCCAATGATCCAGAGACATTTGTTCATCGCTCTGGACGCACGGGTCGTGCAGGAAAAGTAGGCAATGCAATTCTAATGTTTTCTAGTAGCCAAAGGAGGACTGTTAAATCTCTGGAGTATGATGTTGGTTGCAAGTTTGAGTTCATCAGTGCTCCAGGCATTCAAGATGTTCTGAACTCATCTGCAGAGCAAGTTGTTGCGACTCTTAATGCAGTTCATCCGGAGTCTGTACAGCATTTCATCCCAACTGCGCAGAAATTGATTGAAGAACATGGGGTCAATTCTCTTGCTGCTGCACTGGCACAGTTGAGTGGCTTCTCCCAGCCACCTTCAACCCGCTCTCTTATCAGCCATGAGCAGGGATGGGTGACATTACAACTGGCACGCGCTTCTGCTTATTCAAGAGGGTTCCTGTCTGCAAGAGCCGTTACTGGGTTTCTTTCTGATGTTTACCCTGCTGCTGCTGATGAAGTTGGGAAGATATACTTGATTGCCGATGAGAGGGTCCAAGGGGCTGTTTTTGATCTTCCAGAGGAAATTGCCAAAGAGCTACTGAACAGGGATATACCCCCTGGCCACACCATTTCCAAGATCACTAAGTTGCCAGCTTTGCAAGATGACGGGCCTTCAAGTGATTACTATGGCCGATTCTCTAATAGGGACGGGAGCCCCCGTCAGGCCAGGGGCAGGGGCTCGAGGCCCTCATGGGGGGGTTGGGGAGGAGGGGGTTCTGATGATGAGGGGGGGATGCGTAGAGGTCGCAGTCAGAGATCGGATGATGGCTGGTCTCGTAATTCGAGGGGCAGCAGCGGTGATGATTGGCTGATTGGTGGGAGGCGAACTAGCCAGTCGTTCGGAAGCCGGGATAGGAGCTTTGGAGGGTCGTGTTTCAAGTGTGGGCGGTCGGGGCACAGGGCATCCGAATGCCCCAACAGGCAACACTTCTAGTGCACGCCTTTGATGGTATCATTTCTGTTTGTGTTTGGATTTTATCACTGTTTTTTTTATCTGTGACATTTTTTAGTGATTTAAGAGTCTAGTAGTGTATGCTTAATTATATTTGAAAAAAGAATTAACCCCCCCTTTTTTCATAATGGTAGCCTCCAAGGGTTACAGATGATAAAAATGATACCACTTGTTATCATTGATACCAAATTTTTGAGGTGAGCTCATTTTTAGCTGGCATTAGAATATTGCTTCCTTTTATTATCAAACATATCCTTTATCAAATAACACATGCCTTTGATTGCCTCCACCTTTATGCAACATTATGAAAAATCTTCATGAGGTGAGATAGAGGCTTCATCTCCTTACATTGCTCCTTTTCAAATTATTGCAAAGCACTCTATTGTTATTCATAGATTTTAGACATGACTGTATGAGATACATACGCAGCTTTCTTCGCTAAATGGGGTCTACACAAATTGGGGGTCTACACAAATTGGAAGCCAAGGCATGTAATGAGGGACTGGGTTTCTGTTTCAAAACAGAAATTTCTCTTCTTTCTATGCAAATATTCTTCTTCTTATATTGTCTTCCAACCTCAATTTCAACTTCTGTTTTGGGATTTTTCTGCATCATCATGGATCCTTCTCTTCCTTTGAACAACATGATCTTATTCTCACTACTTTCATGTTTTTGAAAATATTTCAAAACATCCTTTCTTCAAGCCCTTGAATCGATTATTCATTGCAACAGATTTTTTGAGTTTTTAAAAAACAATTTTCCCTTTTGCAAAGAGACCGAGTCCTTCCATTTTGCTCTCCCACAATCTGCTTTATCACAATATCCATCCATGTAGAATTGGTTAGTACATATAGAGCATATATCATGAAGATGATAAATTTTACATTGATCTATGAACAGATTTTTCAAACTTTCCTTCCCTGATGAAATACCATGCCTCATTACGAACATACATGATGTGACAACCTCCACAATAGTGAAATATCTTCACAATTTTTCTTTGATGGATTATCATTCTTGATTTAGCAGATCACCTCCACTGCATTCATTACTTGATGGAATCTTAATGTGAGAATCTTCATTATAGACGATGCTCATTTTCTCCTTTTGAAATTAAGGAACATTATTCCTTTACGATATTCATCAAAATCGCCCTATGATTTTCTTCCATCAAGACTTGTTGAGGAAATTAAGCTTTTATCTTTTGATGAAGCACAATCATCATAAATTTCTTTTCGTTTCTCCCATATATTGAAAGAAGAAGCATAACAATGAACTTGATTAAATATATTTGGTGACAGGGATGAACATAGTTTGCTATGTTATTTGGTAAATAAGCATCTCAGCATGATTTTATAATTCCAACCGTACAAAATTGGGGCTTTCACCTTCTATGCACTCCATGATGAAATCTAGATAAATAGTATAATTTCAAATAGCATAAGCAACATCAAGAAAACTTTCACTAGTAGAAAAAATGTCGATAGCGAGTGCCAAAAAACCGTCGTTAAAGACCTATTGTGGCCGCTCGATGATCGCCAAACGATGAACGCTTTTGATCTGTCGCTATTGTCTATAGCATTTGTTATATAGCATCCGTTATTTGAAGGACACTATAAATCGGGTCGGGGTAACCTTTAGCGATTGTCATTTGGTAGTCGTTATAGTTGACACGTATAGCGATCACCATATGACAACCTGTAGGTTATGGGCACAGCGGAAGCGCGTGGACGAGTGTACTCAACTTTAATTTTGGTGTTAACAACGATCAATCCGAGATCCGTCACGATGATAAAACGCCAGATCTTCGGAATAGAACGAAGAACGAAGGAAAAGAGGGGAGTCCCGAAACCATGAAGAGGATTATCATATGTTGGTTATAATTAATTTAATTAAAAGACGAGAATTACCTCGATGAAATTCTATCTCTGTTGATGTTTCCGGTCACGATCCAATGTGATCCATCGTTGCGTCGTAGAAGCCAAGTGTAGGCTTCCTCTAGCGGTGATCTACACGTGTTTCGCGTATCTCTAGACGTCGTCGAAGAGATCTCCGGGTGCTAGCACGAAAGAGTTTTCGCTTGTGATGTCCGCCTTCGATCGCCTTGAGAGCCGCTTCCAAAACGCTCTCCTTGATCCGGTGGAGGATGATCTCTCTCGTAACTTGAGAGCGTTCTTGGAGGAAAAAGAATTCTCTCTTGGCTTGCGAGCTTTTCTCAAATCCGTTGTGCACAACCACAAAAAATGGTTAGGCTCGTGAGAATAATATAATTGGGATTTTAATTATTTAGAATAATATAATGAATTAATTACCCAAAATCATTTATTCATTTCATTTAATTCTTAGTAAGATCCTATGTCTAATAGTAATAGTTGACTATTATTATCAATTGACATGCGTCCAACAAATTACACATAATATTATTTAATTAAATAAATAATATTATTTCTCACAAATCTTCAGAAAAACTACACGGCATGTATATTAATATACACGATGTGTACTTTTGTTTTTCCATTTTTTTTTTATTTTCTTCACAACATTTATTAGACCTTGAATAATGACTATTTATTTCTTAAATAAATATCAATGCATTACTCGCTAATAAATATATTATTTCGCCTACAATATATTCTCTCGAATAACTAGTGTTGAAATAAATGCTTGGACACAATTGGGAATAATCTTTATTCCACTTGTTAAATGAATATTTAAGTGAGATACTTGGACACACTTAGTGTGTGACCCTTTAGGCCTCTTTCTCAATGGCATTAGGCGGAGCCTGCCTAAAGTTCAAGGTTAGCGTCTAACAACACGCCAAGACACCCATATAGAAAGAAGTTAACGCCGCTATGATGTGTCACCTTCTACGAATGCTTACCGTGTAATGTAATCTCTTTGTCTCGATATCTCGAATCAAGCAAGTTGCATGCTAGTGTCATCAACTCATGTGCTCGATTATTCTTTCTTTGACTTCCTGGAATTGAACTTGCACATTCTTTAAAGGACGTTTACGAGAAGACGTCACATCAATCAGATGTGTGGACTGCTCAGAACGACCGAATATACGGTTTTTAAAGGTTTGACGCCCTGTTTTTGGAAAAAATAATTGGGCCGCACGGTTAATAGAAACCATGCCGCCCAGTTCGCACGGTCTCTACTAACCGTGCATGACAAAACAGAGGTGCAGCAGGAGCCGCATGACCATGTGAGAAACTGCAGACATTTGACAGTGGGATTTCACACAGTTTGCGCACAGTTAGGGAAACCATGCGCCTTAACCGTGCAGGGCTAATTCTTATGCAGTGATTTGAGCACGGTTGGCACATAATTTGACCAACTGTGCGCCCTTGTTTTTTGGGGTAATATTTCATTTTTGTCCCTAATTAAATCTATTTACCCTTTCTTCTTTCCTCCTTCATTTCTCCGGTAGATGTTTTGGTTTTCTCCTCCTGTGAGCCAACTTCCTCCTCAATTTAGGCTTTGAAATAGCTCTCGCGTCCGGACTCCGAATCAAGATCTGTTGGAAGCATCAGATTCGTCTCGGTAAGATCTACAATCCTATCTCTTTCTATTTCAGTTTATCTTCTGATCCGTTGCGCTATTTAGGTGCAAGCTCTTTTACCCTATTTTCAAGGCATTGGACCGTTTCGTCGATTTCTTCCAACCTACTTCAAATCTGAGGCCACCATCGAATGAGGAGTCGTCAACGACCCTAAGGTAGGTGGTCTCATCGTTTTTTCCAAGGGTTTTGATGTCTCGTAGCTTTGTTGTTGTGCCGCACGCTGGCCTTTGTTGCACGTCACTTTTAAATCGAGTTCTTCATATTAAATTGATTTGTGCACCATGATATACACCTATTGATCCTTGTTTAGTAGGTTAAAGGATGTTGGCCTCGATTATGGGCACCCCTTGGGTGTGCCAACTTGAATCGCCCTTTACAGTAATTGCTTTATTGCCCATAATGCCTTCTAAGCGTTCTTCTTAGATTATAAATGGAAATGCCCCTGTTACATAATTATTTAGTGAACCTAAGACACCTTCTAAGTGCTTGACCCAACTTATAAACAGAGTTTCCCATGTAGGCAATTGCCTTATTGACCATGACACCTTCTAAATGACTCTTTTGAGCCTTATACGTTGAAATGTCATGTTTTAATGGATTAAACAGATTGATTATATGAGATGGCTTATTCATGATGGTCTGCTTTTCCTTAAACACATTGAATGATTTAAATGGAATAAGGGTGGCAAGGCCACACCGACTTTTGCATGTTTTATTAATATGCTATAATTGAATTGTAATACCTTGTTTACATTTGAGCTTGATGAATTAAATGCATGAGAGGTAATGCCTCACACCTATATTTATAAATATGATTAAGCCTTTGATATAGGTTGTGGTATGATGGTAAGAGTGTTGTTGGGCATGACGGTTCCACGCTCCCTTATATCGGGTGTTGAGCATGACGTCTCACGCCACTAACACTATTTGAACGGTGGGCATGGCACGCCACGTCCCTTGTTTCGAGTGTTGACATGATGACACACTCAACATTTCGAGTGACGAGCATGACGTCTCCCACTCCCTATGAGATGTAGGGCACATACCTTATTGCTTGAGTTTATAGGCTCGTTAGACTGGTCATGAATGTTTGAGTTACGCCCCGGTCCAAACTAGTATTCTAGGGATATGACCACTTATGTCCGCACGTACTTGGTCCATATAGGTGGATGCAATATATAACTATACTATATATATATTACCACTATATATAGTTCCTGACCAGACATTCATTCCGGCTATGAGCCAAAGTAGGTAGAGCCGCTAGGTGTCCTTTAGGAACCTAAGCGGGTTGATATTTATTTGTTTAGCTTTGTGAATTAATTATTTATACTTGCACACTATTTAGTTACGAGCACTACTTGGATTACTTCTAGACACCGTTGGTGGTGACCTACTGAGATTTAATCTCACACCCTATTTGGGCTGCCTTTGGCATCTGAGAAGATTATATGAATGCAAGTATGAATAAGGGCAAACGCCTTGCTACGTATATTTGATATGCTTTACCTTTAGATGGAGCATAGGAGCAAAGGTCTGAGCATACGCTTGAGATACTAGTGGAGCGACCTTTTGACCTTTTTGTACTTTTGTATAACATGATTGTATATGCTTGTCCCATGTTCTCCTTTTGTATTCCAGCATGCCATGCATCCATGTATATGATACTGCCTAGTGGTTTTTGATATTATTATATAGTTGGTCAATTATTTATTCTCCCACTACTTATTTATTCTGTCTGTTTATATTTGCTTCCGCTATTGTATGTTTATTGTTATATCTGTTGTGCCACTCTGATATGAGGGTATAATATCCCTACTGTACTACCTTTACACCCACGCTGCTTGTCGGCAGTCTCTGGCATACGGGGAGGCGCGCTTGAGGTTGTGTGACCCACCGACTCGAGGCACGAGATAAGGGGATCCCGAGTCGGGGTGTTACATTTGCTATAAATCTGATCGTTATATGTCCATTTTGATGTTTTATGACACGAAAAGTGTGTTTTCCATCATTATGGGAAAACAATATCTCCGATTGACGTACCGTCTGCTCGACCATTTCACAATTTACTTTATGGTTATTGTCAACTGATTTCATGGTATTCGGAGGTCATTTGGTTGGCTTTGAACCCTCGCGTGTTTTTAAAGGGCACTAAACCTTAAAAAACTGCATATTTGGTCGTTCCAGGCAGATCTTACGTCCAATTGACGTGTTGTCTCCCCGTACACGTCACAAATAATAATATGACGGTTGTTCTATGATTTCAAGTCATTCTGAGATCATTTGCTATGGATCTGACCGCACACGTTTTGGTGTTTAATGACACTAAAAATGCATTTTCGGTCCTCCCGAGCAAACACCACCTCAGATTGATGTTTCGTTTGCTCGATCATTTCACAATTCACTCTACGATTGTTGTTGTCTAATTTCACAACATTCAGATGTTGTTTGGTTGATTTTGATCCACGAACACACCTTTTTAAAGGGGGTCAAACCATTAAAAATCGCATATTCGGTCGTTTCGGCCAGACTTCACATTTGATTGACGTGCTCTCTACTCGTACATGTCACAAATAATAATAAGAAAATTGTCTTATGATTTTAAATCATTTCGAGGCTGTTTGCTATAGATCTGACCGTTAAACGCATGTTTTGATGTTTTATGACACTAAAAATGTGTTTTCTATTATCCCGGGTAAACAACACATCTAATTGATGTACCGTATGCTCGACCATTTCACTATTTTCTCTATGGTTGTCGTTTGATTTCACGGCATTCAGAGACCATTTGGTTGGTTTTGACCACCCCACATATTTTTAAAGGACATCAAACCTTTAAACAATCGCATATTCGATTTTTCCAGACAGATCGCACGTCCGATTGATGCGCTGTCTCTTCATACACATCAAAAATAATAATAAGACGATTGTCCTATGATTTCAAGTCATTCAGAGGTTGTTTGTAATGGATCTAACCGTTAAACGCACGTTTTGATGTTTTATGACACTAAAAGTGCGTTTTCCGTCATCCTAGGCAAACAACACATTCGATTGACGTACCGTCTACTCAACTATTTCAAAATTCACTCTATGGTTGTTATCTTCTAATTTCACGACATTTGGATGCCGTTCATTTGGTTTTGACCCCTGAACACACATTTTTAAAGGGCGTCAAAACTTTTAAAATTGCATATTTGGTCGTTCCAGGCAGGCCGCACATCCGATTGACGTGCCTTCTACTCATACACGTCATGAATAATAATAATATGATTGTCTTGTGATTTCAAATTATTCCGTGGTCATTTCCTCTAGATCTGATCGTTAAACACACTTTTTGATGTTTTATGACACCAAAAGTGTGTTTTCCATCATCCTGGGTAAACGACACCTCCGATCGATATACCGTCTGCTCAATCATTTCATAATTCACTATACGGTTGCTTTCGTCTGATTTCATGACATTCAGAGGTCGTTCGATTGGTTTTGACCTCTTACATGTTTTTAAGGGGTGCCAAACCTTTAAAAATCACATATTTGGTCATTCCGGGCAGATCACATGTCCGATTGATGTTTCGTCTCCTCATACACATCAATAATAATAATAATATGGGTTTTCTACGATTTCACGACATTCCGGGGTCATTTTCTATGGATCTGACCGTTAAACACGCGTTTTAGTGTTTTACGTAACTACAAGTGCATTTTCGATCGTCCAGGGAAAACACCACAACAGATTGACATTCTGTCTGCTCGACTATTTCACAATTTACTCCATAGTTCTTCTCTAATTTCACAGCATTCAGATGTCGTTCAGTTGGTTTTGACCCTCATATGCACATTTTTAAAGGGTGTTAAACCTTTAAAAACCGCATATTCGATCGTTCCGGAAAAACCGTGCGTCCGATTGATGTGTTGTCTTCTCATACACATCACAAATAATAAGAAGATGGTTTTCATGCTATTTTAAGTCATTCCAAGATCGTTTGCTATAGATTTGACCATTAAACACACGTTTTGGTGTTTTATGACACTAAAAGTGCGTTTTCCATCATCCCGGGGAAACGACACCTCCGATTGACATACCGTCTGCTCGACCATTTCACAATTCACTCTACGGTTTTTTCATCAGATTTCACAGCATTTGAAGGTCGTTTGGTTGATTTTGACCCCCTGTGTGTTTTTAAAAGGCTCCAAACCTTTAAAAACTGAATATTTGGTCGTTCCAGACAGACCACACGTTCAATTGATGCACCGATTCCTCTTACACATCCCAAATAATAATAAGATGAGTTTCTTATGATTTAAAGTCATTCTGGGATTGTTTTCTATGGATCTAACCGGTAAACGCGTGTTTTGATGTTGTGTGACATTAAAATTGCGCTTCGGTCCTCCTGGGAAAACACCGCATCAGATTGATGTTTTGTCTACTCGATCATTTAATAATTCACTCTACGGTTGTTTTCATCTAATTTCACGGTATTTGGATGTCGTTCGGTTGGTTTTGACATTTAGGCACATCTTTTTAAAGGGTGTCAAACCTTTTAAAAATCGCATATCTGGTCGTTCCGGGTAGACCACAAATCCGACTGACGTACCGTCTTCTCGTACACATCAAAAATAATAATAAGATGGGTTTCCTTTGATTTCAAGTCACCCGAGGCCGTTTTCTACATATCTAACTGTTAAATGCATGTTTTGCTGTTTTATGACACTAAAAGTGCGTTTTTTGTCATCTCGGAAAAACTACACGTCTGATTAAAGTTCCTTCTCGAACATTTCATAATTCACTCTACGATTGTTTTCATCTGATTTCATGATATTCGAAGGTCGCTCAGTTGGTTTTGACCCCCACATGTTTTTAAAGGGTGTCAAACCTTTAAAAACCATATATTTGGCCGTTCCAGGAAGACCACATGTTCGATTGATGCGCCATCTCCTCATACACGTCACAAATAATAATAATAAGACCGTTTTTCTATGATTTCACGTCATTCCGGGGTCATTTGCTATATATCTGACAGTTAAACGCACGTTTTGGTGTTTAATGTTACTAAAAGTGTATTTTCGGTCCTCGCGGGAAAACATCACCTTGTTTTGAAGTTTTGTCTACTCAACTATTTCACAATTCACTCTATGATTTTTTTGTCTAATTTCAAGGCATCCAGATGTCGTTCGGTTGGTTTTGATCCCCAGACGCACCTCGGGGCTGAGTGACATGTGTTTTACACTCTTGTCAAAGAGATTCCTAATGTGGAATATGTTGATGGTGATGAGCTTACAATTGAGGAACATCTATGCAGAAGTTAGTTAGATGCAGATCAGTAAATAATATCCCTTATGGGTGTTTGAGTTGTTACCCAATAATTGAAGCATTTGTTTGACATTGTTGTTGTCATTTTAATTTCTGTAACACTTATTACATTTATTGCAATTATAGTCTAACTACCAACAGTTTTATTTTCGTTCTGTAAATTATTTTTTACTATGTTACTTTGATATATTTTAAATTGATCGATAATTATAATTTCTGATCAATATAACATTTGCAAGGGATAAAAATCCATAGCCATATTTTAGACTATAATCCCCCCTATAGTCCCATAACCATCTAACTAGGACAATATTCTCCACCCTCTAGAATTCATTATCTAGATTCAATATCCAGATCACATCTTATGGGTTCACCATTCAGAAATATTTCATCTGGAATCACACCATATATCTATTGAAGCCACTAACTTCTAGAACAACTAGCTAGAAATACACCCACTAAATTATCGCTATGCGGGAGGGAGCACTCTGTTAAAGGCAAGTATCGCTTTGTTGCGACATCTCACTTATTTTTTGTGGATGGCATGGTCATCTTCATTAACGGTAGAAGCAACTTAATTCAAAGTTTCAAACAAAAGGGTTTAAATTCAAGATTTTTAACGTATCATCAATAAAATTATCGGCATAATCACCGGCTGGAAAAGTCAATTCCTCTCTTTTGGAGGAAGGATAACACTTGTCAAAAGTTTCATATCATCCATCCCAATGAATGTACTTACAGTTATCTGAACCCCAAAATATGTCATCAGAAGAATTGAATCAATTCTCAATAATTTCATTTGGGACGCAATATAGGGGGGTATATATCACTAGGGAAATTGTTCTAGGCTGACTAAGTCATATGAGAAGGGTGGAATTAATCTAAAAAATATCGAGGAGACTATGTAGTGCATTCAATTTAAACTTTCATGGGATGAATTCACTGACCATTTTTTATGGGCAAGATACATTCTAAAAAAATATGGACTTTATTTAGCTAGATAACAGACACAGTAGTATAAAATTTTGTTGAATATATGATGTCTCTGATGGTTGAGTTATGTTGTTTGGAAAAGATCTGGAATTCTGAAAAAGGAGAAGTCGAGCCAAGAACATAAGTTCACTGCTAGATTTGTTTTGTTAAAGAAGACTTAAGGAGGTAGAGTGACATTGTTTATATCTATTTTTGTGAGGAAGATTACATAGACATATTTGGAATGGAGAAGAGAATAGGAAAATTGGGTAGAACATTGAGTCTCATTGCCACATCTGTTTTATTATAGAATAAGTGGTATCAATGCCAATAAGATCTATTATGGATTCAATATGATATATTCAGCTTACAATGATTAGAAGATTATGTGGGGCCTTCTAGGAAAAAAACGCATTTAAATTATTCATCTGGAATGAAGTGTTAAATATTAAAATGGTAACGTAAATTACCTCATGCATGAGGTTCATCCTCATTTGGATCACCAATGAACTCATGGTGATGTCCACTAGCCATATCCGAAGCCTACAACACATATAAATATTATGTATCTTAAGCATATCAATAAAAGTCAATATGAGTATAGTTTATTTTCTTTTTTACTTGTGGCACCACTTGTGTACCATTAACATGATGTTGTGTTGTCACTTCATCGATACGTGATGACATCTGTGATAATCTCTCATCGTACTTTACACGTAACTTCTAAAATCGCTTATCCGTACTGCGTTGCGTAGTTTGCATAGAAACATCTATCTTAGTCTGTGTGTGCATCCCTGCATATCTGCATGCATCCATCACCTTTTCTCTAACAACTGAACGTCGTGGGACACCAGTTCCATAATAGCCATGACCGTCACACCCCACAACATGCTGAAATATTTAGTCTCTACGCATAATACTACGACGTTGCTCCTCTGGCAGCTCTGCTAACTCAGTGTCAAATTGAGCCTATCGAATATACATAATGAATTAATGAAAAAATGTGAATAATTTCTATAAAATAAAAATACATTTGTTACTAAACAATTTGCTTACTATAACGCTGAAAACATCCGGATCACCTGCCCGAAGAGTCGTCACCCACATCGACATCTGATCGGTCGGCACACCTCGCTGGTGTAACTATAATAAATGTGTCTACCAAATACATATTTATATTCATGTTATACTAAAATATTTTTAATATATGAATGCACAATGAATTCTAAACTTACATCATGTCTGAGCTATGACACGTGTCGAGTGCCAAGTCTGGAAGGCATGCCCTACATCGCCCGATTACGTGAATGATGAGAGGACTCAGTCTACATTCAACATATTCAGTTAATAGACATATGAAAAATTAGATTCATTTATAAATGAAAAGCAATAAATTTTACCATCGTCGCCTCACTCAACCAAAACACAATAAAATCTTGCCACTGTATGGGAAAAACACTTGAAGGGACTCGCTGTAGAATGTCTGACACACCCGTAAATGGTATCCAATGATATCTTTTCACCATTCCCTTGTAATCCTTCCATAACTTTAGACATTTGGTGATGCGTACTGTTCAAAACTCATATGGATAGAATGTCAAATTATTCCATTAAAAAAATAGTCAGCAGCTATGATAGTAATAAAAAAATGTCATGAAAAATTAAACATCAAATTTACCTGAGCCTCCTCCCATAATCTGTCAATCGTATCCCAAGGGAATGAAGTCCAATCATGAGTCTTCAGAGGGAATCTGTGTGAGTCTCGTATCATATGCCCCAACTGACGATTCAATACCCTCACACCTTCTCCAACTGGATGAAAGGTGTCATCAAATAACACATCCAACTAGGCTTCAGAGTTCTAGGATCGAACCCCTCTATCGGGACCCCTGTGTCAGCTGGAAGATACACCAGATCCTGATAAACATAAATTCATAATTCAATTAGTAATAGCTAAATTTTTAATTAAAAATTAAAATCAGTTAGGGGAATATACTTATAGAAAATTATAATAAATTAATTTAAAAAAAATGAAAACATACATACCAACAACATCAGTTGAACCACTCTTACCACCCACATACCTACATTAATAAAAAAATATCCAGTTAAATCAAGAATTTTTTATACATATAATTCATAATTTTTTTTACAAACGTTAATTGGAAAACAAATTATGATCTTTCACTGATCATGCAATTCTGCTGTATCTTTTTCAATTGTCTCTCTGGCCCATTGTATATCTTCTTCTCATACAACTATAGTTGTTTGGTCAAGTGTTTGATTAGGAAAGACGACAACATCCAGTTCTTCTCGGTCAATAAAAAAACCCTCTTCTAGACATTTTCACTACAACTTTCCAATCAGAATCAATGCTAACAAAGTAAACTTGCTCTGCATGCGATGTCAGTATGAAGGGATCATTACTTACTCGATCATCTTTATATAGCATATTTTTAATGTTTACTAACATAAATTAGAAATGGTCAACTCTCATTCCATGAACTAGATCGATCCAATCACATCTTAATAATATATGCTTTAATCCATGACCATAAATAACCTCAATAATATCTCTCAACAATCCATAATAATAACCCGCATTAATAGATGAACAACAAACACCACTTTTCTGCATTGCTCAGTTCGCGTCAACATTACTAATACAAAATCATAATCCGTTATCATCCAAAGACTTATAACGACGAGCTATAATAAACGGGCAGTTGGTTGAGTTCTTCGCTCACAATATGATCACTTGAATCACACATCTTATGAATATGTAAATTTCACATAATTCAATGGATAAAGGGTTGTGAAAATACAACCCATTTACATTATAACAATATTAAATCAATTATTTATATGTATGTGAGTCTTGAACCGCTCATGTAATGTTCTGAAATGATGTTTTTGGATTTGATTGTTAGTTGCACGGGGCCTTTCCCATTTCAACTCATCGATGTGTCCTAAATTACAACACAATAAAAGATAAGTAATAAATTAAATATAAAAAGACATGGCATAATAGATTAACTATGAAACTTATTGTATCAATGGCATAACCGATGGAGTGTTGAGCAACACGTATCGATGAGCTTGAACCCACTCGTCATTGTGCATATCAAACGTTATCTCTTCTCCAATTGGACCTTTGTCAATCCGGGAGGGTTTATCTAACTTTGTTTAAACCTCATCAATATATGAAACACAAATATTAGTGCACTCATCCATCAAATATCTATTGGTAATTGAAGCTTCTGGATGAGCTTTTTTGTGCACATACCGTTTCAATGTATTTATGTATTGCTTTGTTGGATACATCCACATGAATTGCACAAGACCACCAGCAATGACTTCACCACTTAAATGCACAACAAGTGGAATATGACATCAAAAAAATATGGTAGAAATAGTTTCTCTAGGTGACATAGTGCAAGCAAAATCTTATCCTGCTACTTTCTCAAATCACTCGTGCGACGATTCCTTGAACATGGCTGTCTGAAAAAAATTAGAAACTTCAATCAATGGATCAACAACATGGATAGATAAACAATCACGAATTGAAATTGGGATTAACTGTTGAAGTATAATATAATTATTGTGACTTTTCAACCCCTACAATTTCATGCCCATCATATTGACACACTTGGAAATATTAGAGCAATAACCATCAGACACCTTGACGATATTCAAAATTGATAGAAATGTTTCTTTCTCTTTTTTACTCATATTACACTATGCAGTAGGAATGTATGCTCAATTATCGCCACACAGCTGTAAATGTAAAGGTTTTCTCAATCCCATTTCTTGCAAATCACATCGAGCATTAGCAATGTCCTTTGATTTCCCCTTGATGCCTAAAATGGTGCACAATATATTATCAAACACATTTTTTTTTCAATATGAATAACATCCAAATTATGTCTTAAAATATTATCTTTCCAATAAGGCAATATGAAGAAAATACTCCACCTCTTCCAATTATGACTGTGCTGTCTATTTACAGTAGGAATAGAAGGCAATGCAGAAGCCAATAAATCCTAAAAATCATACATTGTGAGAATGTTTTCTTGATCAAGTTTGTAAAGACCTGGAATTTCTGTGGAATTTTTTTTCTTAAATACATGAGAATTTTACGAGTCCGCGAAAACTGACGGCACGTGATTCTGAGGCCCGGTGTGCCCAGAATCAATTTTTGAAGTTTTGTTCGGGTATGTTCAGTAAACGTACGAGCGGGTTTTTATAACTTTTGAACTGGTTCTCGGAATTGAAATCCGAGAGCACCGTTGAACTCTCAACGCCGGTATTCGCTTAAGAATACTTTCACCTCGACGACAGTTGATCGAGAATGAAAGTTAGTTTTTGGGTTTTAATGAATAAATTAAATAAAAATAAAGTTGTAGATTTATTTTTATTTTTGGTTGGTTGAAGCCTTCATGTGAAAGTTGGAGGTGGGGACCACCATACCTTAACCTCCCATGAGAGGTTATGGTGGTGGGGCCCACCCGAACCTAACCTCCTCTTCATGTTTATTTTGGTGGGGACCACCTGAGGTTACAACCTCTTGAACTCCCCATTAAGTGGGGAGAAACCTCTTGAACTCCCCACTTAATGCTGCCACCACCCCTCCACATTAATTCCTTGTGCCAACCTTATGAATTAATTAAGGGGAGCCAAGTTAATTAATTCCTCCATTTTGAATTTTGTGCCAACAAATTAAAAATAGATAAACATAATCTATTATTTGACATTTGGGGTGGAATATTGGGGAGAGGAGAGTTTGAGAGAAAAAGAGTTCTCCAACAAAGAATCTCGTATCCTAAACAAGAATGAAGAATGCATTCTTCCAACGAAGAATGCCGGCAACGATCTCCTTCGATCCTCTTCCTTGGACTCCTAATGACGTGGAGTGTCTTCCACGACTGACGTGCGAGCTCGGGATTGGAAGTGTGTGGCGGACGCGACGAACGACAATCTCCTTCATCTTCTTTTCGTGACTTCATCGTCGAACAACGATCAAAGGTAGGAGGTTTATTTGTGTATTATTACTTTCCTTATTTTTCTTCTTCGGTTGGAAAGGAATCATTGCGGTGGTTGTAAAATTGAAGTTCATCTTTCTTCTTACTTGATGAGCCAAATGTTAGCACCCTAAATGCGGAGGGTGCGGGCCAAACCAACATGACCCGACCCCTCCGCCATTCTTGTTTATAATGATCTTTGGCATGGCGACAAAGCAACGAGGCGACGAAGGCGGCGAAGACAAAGGCCGCACTACCCGCGACCTCTGTGATCCGCGCTGCCCCCACGACACCCCACACCGCCACTGGCCGAACCGGCCCCGACTGAGCCCCCGCCGGCCGCGCCGCTCGCTGAGCCGAGCTGCTACCTCGAGCCGGCCCGCGCCCCGCTGGCCTGCCCGGCCGCCTCCCAGCCGCATGTCGGCCTGCTCGGCCGCCTGTCGGCCTGCCCGGCCGCCTGCTGGCCTGCCCGCGCCCTACCCGGCTGCCCGCCGGCCCGCCTGCTAGCCTGGCCACACACCGCCGGCCTGGCCGCCGACCTGCCCAGCCGTCTCCCTGCCTGCCCGACCGCCTCCCGTGTGCCCGGCCAAACTGCGCTTGCCCGCGCGCCCCGTGCCGCGCCCCTCGCGACGCTGGACGAACTGGCCTAGACCATTCGGGTTGAGACGCCGAGCCGTGCCCCACGCGCGCCAGGCCGAGCCGGCCTTCCGCGCCCCTCGCGGCACCTCCGGGCCAAATCGTCCTTACACCGACGCACGACCGGTCCTCGCCCTCGCGACCGATCCGTGCCCCGTGCTACTCGCAGCCTGCGCGGCCTGCTGGTCCGGGCCCAGCGAGCTGGGCTGAACCCAATGGGTCGGCCCAAACTAAGTTGGGCCGGGTCGATCCAACCGGGTTGGACCGAACCCAGGCCCGCTGCGACCCCCTTTACTTTCTTTTGGTCATATCTTTGGCACTAGACGTCCGTTTGACGAACCGTCAGCGACGCTGGTAATCTTAGAGTGTGACACTCCCTTTGAGTATACCCCACTGGAGTTCGGGGTATAGTTGAGTTACAGTTAGGTTGGATTGTGCAGGAATCTAACCGGGCCCCTGGGACTAAAAGGCTAATAACTCACAGACCGAGCATCCGATTGACGTACCGTCTATTGTATTGAGACCCTTATGACGTGGCGGACCTTTGTGATATTTCTTCGTGGTACTTCATGGCAGTTGATGTATCGACACTTGGCTTGAGGAGTGGACCCTCCCGAAATCAAGCGTGCTTTGTGCGGAAACCCTGTGGCTGGCTGCGCTCTAACGACTGTTCCTAGATCCTGTGTGGGTTCGACATCTCCGACTACTGTTCCTGGATCCTGCATGGGTTTGAAAGTACTGACGACTGTTCTTGGATCCTGTGTGGGTTTGACAGCTCTGACTACTGTTCCTGTATCCTGTGTGGGTTCGACAATTCTGATTTTTGTTCCTGGATCCTGTGTGAGTTCGACAGAATAGATGATTTGGTGGCTACATCTAATCATCTCTAACACTCTACGTGAGTTGTATACCTGTGTGAGCTGAGTCTGTAACTTTTGTATTTTCCTCATGATTGAGATGGATTACTTGATAACTTAGGTATATGTATGAGCATATACCTAAGTGGGGTTATCTGTTGATTTCATACTTGGTGTTTATCCTTGTTGGTTTTTGTGAGACCTTGAGGGTCTCGGGGTCCCAACTGAGTATCGTTATACTCACCCCTGCACGGGCTATGCCCGCACCTCGTTGTGTTGGATGCAGACGACGAACAACGCTGACCAAGGCTGAGTGTACTAGGACTGGACGGTACCCGGAGCTGGACCACACAGCGTGACGGTGCACGGAGGAGACTGACGAACGTGGAGTGCTGTGGAGGCTATCTGTACCTAGCCTTCAGGTAGGATTTCCCAGTGGATGATCCAGGAGCTGTTTTCCCTTTTTCCAGTACTTGTACTTTCAGTTTCTTTTACTTTACAGTTGGGCTTGTATTTCCGACCCCTTTTACTTTTCAGCACTCATTTGTTATACAGTTTTACTTAGTGTTTTTCTTCCAGCTTGTACCCTGTTGTGTGCATTTTCAGGTTATAAAGGCAATGCCTTCCCACTTTTAGGGATTTATGCCTTTGGTGGTAGTCGCCATCCCTTGGCCTATGGAAGGTGGGCTTGGGGTAGTCACCGTACGGGCCCCAGGGGATGGTTCGTGACAAAGTTCTGCAAGAATTTGAATCCCAAACATTTTTTAGTGATGGGACATGCTCTTTATTCCCATCAAATGATGTACTGTATTTTCTGAACCTGTGCAATGGGGGAAGAAAACGTCTGTGACCAAGATATGCTCACTTTCTATAGTTCTTAATCCATATATATTTCTTACTTTTATTACAATAAGGGCATTTGAACTCTCTTTTTGTACTCCAACCCAATAAGCTAGTATACACTGACAAGTCTATTAATTTACCATAACAAAGCGGCCCAAAGTCTAAACATTTCATTAGTTGTTGAGTCAAAAGTCACTACACCATATGCTCAAAATTCTCACAACTCATCAATCAATGGTTGCATATAAATATCGATTTTATCGTAAGATCCTCTTGGTCTATCAATTATAGTTAAAAGTAACAAAAATGGTTTCTTTATACATACCCATAGGGGTAGGTTGTATGGAACCAACACCACTGGCCGTGTACTATGCGTCGTACCAACCATGGACCTGAATGGGTTTAAACCATCTACTTCCAAACCCAGTCGAACATTATGAACATCCTAAGAAAATTCTGGGTGTCTTTGATGAAACTCTTTTCATGTCAAAGAATCTTTCAGGTGAGTTAATTTATCAGCCTCTTTGTTTCTATCTGAATTCCAAGTCACTAGTTTAGAAGTTTTAGCTGACATGAAGAATCTCTTCAGCCTTGATTTCAATGGGAAATAATGCATCTATTTAGCGGTAACTTGTTTCCCTTGATTCAAGGCCCCTCCAGGAATAATCTGACTAACTTGATTAATCTCATCGTCCTTGCACCTATATGAATAGAAAACAATATAAGTATTAAGTTATACATTCTCTTTTCTAAACAACATATAGTTTTTGCAGCACACGTCAATGGTCTCATATGTGAAACCGAGGTCGGCGGTCAACTTGGGGGCTTGATAGTATAAATCTGGAATCTTCTCTCTAACAAGAAGACCTTCTCCAACAGTACCAACAACATGTCGAATGAGGTGTCTTTCCACTGATTCAAGGCTTCTAGGTGTAACAATTCAATGATAAACGATAATTTACTAAATTTTGTACATCCATGATATAATTCAGTATGCATATTGTGAAGAATTTCAATTCTTCTACATTTGCAGAAGAATGAGGATTACTCTCTCAAACATCATCATTTACGACATTAATCTCTTCGAGTTGAAATTGACGTATCATATAATTGAGCATTATGTTCATCAGATCAACTGTTCTCAAATCAACATCCATTTGAATACTTTCTGATTGGAGACATGGAACAACCTCTTCTCCATGACGTGTTCATGTATTATAGTTTTTCAAAAACCCATTTAGAAACAGTTGTTCCCTATCAGTATCTCATTTGAAGAGATATATGTTTGCACATTTTTTGCATGGATAACTAATCAAATCACTTTGAAATTCACTGGTGAAATCAATAAATTACTTAATCCCATCATAATATTTAGCAGAAAACATATCTGGCATATCAATACAGCTCTTATCCATATTTTTATTTAATGGAAAACAAATAATTGAAATATATTATTTAAATTCTAAAGAAACTCATATCATTATAACTTATGAACCAATGAATCCATAATTTGAGGAAAATATTTAAGGAGGTGAGGAAAAAAACACTCCATGATATCAAACATGTTGTGACCCTCTAGACCCTTATTTTAATAGCAGTGAATAATATCCACAGACTAGGAGCAAATTCTAACAACCCACCAAGTCCCCTAAATAGATAAGGGTTGTCATAGCAACGACAACCAACCTACGGACACATATTTTATACTATAATCTATTTGTCTTAAAATATATTATAAAGTGGGATGCACACTTGTGTCATCACCCTTTTCTTGCTTTATTATTTGTTGATCTAATTAGATGGATTTAACGTTTGATTTTTTTGGCCAAAGACTTATGAAGGCAGTACCATCCCGATCACCCAAACCCGAGATATATAACTTCCTTAACTTGGAAGCAACAATTCCTTTCTTGACCATTCAACCAATGTCATACCACCAATGATGCACCCAACACAAGCTACCTCACCACAATTTCATTATCATGGTTTCTCCTTACATCAAAGTACTCGATCAAATAACACACTGATAATGATCTCAAGTCAGGACACCAATACACATGTCCTTGGATGGGGACCAACCAATGACACCCAAAACATGTGGTGTTCCTATTTTCGGGTCTTTTATCAGGATCTCACTACTTAAGATTACCAAGTGCAAACTTCATGAGAATAAGTCTCAATGCTTATGAGTCCCCAACACCTGATAGTCAAACATCTACTATGTCCAATCAGTAAGATGTATCTAGACCATATGAACTTTTTTTAAGATTAATGCCATAGTATCTTGAGGTTCTCATTATAGCCTGAGATCTTCTATAACCTTTTAATATGATAATTAATCTATGGATATTACTATTAAATAGTGGATGCAGAATTATCTACACTATAATGGTAAGAATACATCATGCATATCTGACTGTATACACGATATGGTAATCAAACGTAATATTCAAGTTGGGTATAAGGAACACACTATTACAATACTCCCACTTTCACTAGAGCCAAATTACTAACAAACCTTATTAGATTCTCACATGATAAAGATCATGTTTCTGCTGAGTAACGAATTTAGTTGCTGGGTCTGCCACATTTTCACCGCGTGACTATTCTACTATTTACAACCTCATCTCCTTGAGTAAAACTTCTCAAGAGATGGTATCCCTGAGTATATCCCTTTTTTCTACTGTCAAAACTTGACATCTTGGCTAGCACCAGTAACATATTTATCATTATGATAAAACTTTTACTAGGTAGGCATGATTCCAAGAACTGGAACAAATCATTGCATTTAATAACCACTTCTTAGCTACCTCAAAAGATGCAATGTACTAAGTATTTGTAGATATGGAAACCACTAGATTTTATGAGATTGTCTCACTCATCACCTTATCCTAACTACGATACTAGATCAAATTGATCCAAAGGAATACTAGTTAGTGTCTCCTCAAAACTAGCATCCTTTCCTCTCCACATACCAGGTTTATATCATTTGTACTTGCCAAAGTACAATAAGATAGTTCTGACTGCATCACTTACAATTCTTCTGGATATAAATGATATTTGTATACCATAAAGTATATTTTGGAAATATCATATCTTGAACATATCATGGAATACATGATTGATCCATCGTTGAAGCATATGGAACTCAACTCACAACTTAATCTACTCTTATTCCATTGCATGTCTACTTGGAGATATTTATTCCATGTGACACTGGAAACAATTATTCTCTTGAATTGTTCCAATCTGTATTTTTCAATACCATGTCAGTATATGTATAATTGACTAGGTCCAAGCAACCATTAGATCTACCTCTGTAGATCTTGTTCCCTAGAACTTAGGTTTCTACATTAATTCAATCATTGGAGAATTACTTTCATCCTGGTCTAAACTAACTATAAGACCAAAATATTTTTTCCTTATGTTGTCAAACATATTTTACTTGGAAAGCAATGCCGCTCCCACTAACCACTAGTAGAAACTTGGAAAAGATTCATTCCAAATGAATAATCTAAGATCTTGTTGCTTACATTAATCCTGAAATGGATTTCAGTATCTTTCAACCCTTATTGGCATCCAATAGTGTCATCATCCTTTTATGGTTGCGTCATATAGATAGCTTCCATGAAAGTTGATCTTGACATCCAATGAACAGTAAAATGATCTTATAAGTTTTCTATGACAAGTAAAATTCTAATGGATTTAGGCATACCGAATTGGTATTACCAATCAAGCCTTATTGGTACTTCACTTGTACCATCCATGTATCAAATCACTTGAATACCCACTGTAATATTCAATTTATAATCCCCTTTTCACTTTGATACATGGAATCCATTATTGAATCTTAATTTATCTTTTCAATCTTAGCTAATTTCCATATAATTCTTTCTCATAGGAATTATTATTCATAATGAATAATTTACCACCATCCACAGTGAATTAAAAACCATCACCATGGTTTTATCCTTCATACGAATTATGTGTCTTTGGAACATTCTTATTCCACATGCACTTGTGGAACTTGTTCCTATGCCAACTATTTTTTCATCTCTAGAATTGACTAAACCCAGGTCAATCTTGCTCGTACTATCTCAAATAGAGATGCACACCCTTATATAGAAATGTAGCCTATCACTTGACTACTACCTTTTTATCTTAGGGATTTATGTAATATCCTAAGCAACTGTTAATATAATTATGTAGATGCACAATGTATTTAGTTCAATGCAATTTTGTTTATATCCTAACAAACACTTTTCATCCAAACACATGTCTTACGACATTATGGATTTCCATCATATTATGATATCCATTTTTCATGTTAGTTAGCATATGGTTATGGGATTAATATGTTATTTTCAAATCACGTTTTGAAATATTATAGAAGTTTCCACAAGTTGCAACATTGATACTACCTACATCATAAATCTGATGTATAAAATGTGCATTTAGGAATTAATCCATGCCACATTTTATTGATCAATGTTAACATGTAAGACTTATCATCATTCCTCCTTATTAGCATCAATTCCATGATGAAAATAATACAATGTGCATTTAGGAATTACTCCATACTACATTATCATGATCGATGAATGCTAGGTCAAGATATTCATCGGCATGCCGACCTGAAGAAACTCATATTTTTTTACCATGAAAATATTATACTTCACTTTACCATTCCTTAATGACTTAAATGAATCTAATGAATTATGTTTACCACTATATTACCCTTGGAATAGTTCATGCTCACTTTTTGAACTAAATTCAAAAACCACATGACATACCTTTATTTCTAAAGGTTTATTTATCCAAACTAAGGATGTCAATAATACCAAATGTGTTTAGCTTTACCAAGCCTAAATACCAAACTAGGTATATTCTTGAAATCCACTTTTAGTTTTACTCGACAAAGAATTATCTTTTAACAACTGGGTAAATAAGCCTTACACTTTTATATTCATCATGTATTGCCTATGATTCAAGTACCACTAAACTATTTGTTGAGTATGATACACCAAAAACAACATTCATTCCTTAAATTGTAATAATGTATCATAGTGTCCAATGGATACATGAGATAAATGTTTTGGTTATACTCAATAATAGTTTAAAATAAATCATTAACTTGGCAATTAGATGTTATGTTTTTCTCATTACTAACTTAGGAATCACCCTTTCTCAGTCGCTTGGAGAATAAAACTTACTTCTAGTAATGTTTCTATACTTACTTGGTTATTGTATTTCAATACACATGTGAAAAACATAATATATTTAATACCCAAAAAGTATGTTAGAAACATTAATTGATGAATATACCTGAAGGAGAAGTAGGTACTTTCTTCTTTAATTCAGTTCATTACATTTAAGCCTCCATAAATATTATTTCATGATATAAAAAGCGAATAACTTCATGTTATTACCACTTTCATTGAAGGAAATTGAGAATGTGCCTTTGGCGCAGCACTTTCCATTGGACTTTTTTCTTTATCTTTCAATTTTTTTGCCATAAGAATTAAAGATTAAATTGTATTTAAGTTCTTATTTACTTAGTAAACCTTTCCTAAAGTTAATGAAGCGCTTAACCCATACTGTTCGTTTTATAACCTTAAACAACACTAGAGTAAAAGGGTGAAAATGATATGAGAAAGAGATCCATTGAAAGATCATGATCCATCTTTCAATTTACACACGATCTAGTGCAATTTATCACTCATTCATATCATGCTTCACTTTCTCCTCGCAAGATTCTTGGAGATGTGACTACATGTGAAATCATCCATGTACCGATGTTGTAACCACAAAAAACATCGATCATTGATGATATCATAATGACATAACCATCATATTCTTCCTATATGAGTCTCCTGTAAGCATTTTTACACCCTCTCCTCCTGAGGTGGCTTAACAGGTATTTGGACACCAACACCTTGAATTCCTGATATAATAGTGTTGTGTGCAAGAGCCTGCACTACACTCAGAAATTCGTGCTAGTTTAGACATTTACTTTGTCCAATATTTATCACAGTTTATCTTGTGGTATTAATTGACATTTTCTACAAAAATAAAATTCTAGAAGATTGTAATTTTATCTTGATTACTGATTTAGACATTATTGATTAATTAAATCATTAATGTCTTTCACTATTTTATCGAATTCTAGGAACCCTTAGAACTAGAATCGAAATACTCTATCGATTGAGTATTCTAGTGGAAATGATCCTTGAACCTCCCCTAATAGTCTACAATCTTTGGTGATACCACTACTCAGAGGGCTCAAGGTAGGCATTTGAATGGACAACGACATTAACTCGCAGTTCCTTGATCTATTGAGTGAAGTTATGGATTCTAAAATCATAACTTGATTTACTCAACACTTGCCTCTAAAATGATAGAATTTTAGTTTTGGCTAATACTTACTACAAATTTAGTTAATTAAACCCACCACTCTCATAAGAACTCTCTGGTAGTAAGTGACACCCTCAACTTTGACATGACAAGCACCCCAAATACCTGTTTTTGTTCAAATTTGAATGATGGAAGGTGGTAATGGATTAATATTTGTTTTGGGATTTTTTGTGTTTTTCTCTAGATGAATGTAATCCAATTATATTAATCTTATTCATATATGTTTCCACACTCAAAAATGAACATTAATAGAAAAAATATACGCCGCTTCCTTATGCATTTAATTATTTATTATTTTATGTATTTTCCTACTGTTATAAAATGAATAAAATAATAAATAAATTCATAAAGGAATTAAAATACCCAACTGGTCTTGAGCATCTAGAATTGGTTGATCCATTTAAATTAAATGGACCAACCACGACTTAGGGGAATCACGCTTAAGTCAGTACTTAACTCGTGATGCAGCTCACCCCCATTCAGTATGTCCACTTCTCGTCTGAAGTAACACCTCGAATTAGTGGGATTCACATGGTTCGCCATCTTCATCAATGCGTACCACCTCATCTTGGCGGGGTCCACATCATGCATCGTCTTAATCAAGATGTACAACCTCATCTTGGAAGGGTCCATGTAATGTATCATATTTGGCAAGGCGTACTACCTCATCTTGGCGGGATCCACACCATACACCGTCTTCATCCGAAGTACAAAAATGCTCATGAAAAGGCGAGAAGGACTAGGGGTGCAATGTACATATGATAAAATGGATGTGCATGTCCTTATACAAATTGAATGAAAAAGAAATAACGATGTGCAGACTATTTTAATCAATCAAAAATATCGCACATAGTTAAATAATTAATTAAATAATTAAACATAGACATACAAAGACTGATGCTCAAGAAAAATATGTTGGTAAAATTAAGCGTGGTAAAATTAAATTGCAATAAATAAATTATGAGGGCATTTATTAAATTAAATGAATTAAATAATTCAAATAATTTAATTATTTTCATTCCATTAATTAATTTATTTTTAATACCAAAAATTAAATTAATTAATTAATTTAGTTTAATATCTAAATTAAATTAATTTGATTCTGGGTATTAAAAAAATATTTTAAATATAAAATTAATATTTTAATTAATTTAATTTAATTCTAAAATTAAATTAATTAAATATATTAACTTTGAATAAGCAGGGCCCTGAAACACCACACAGTGTTGGATAACAATATGAGTTATATAGTTATTGGGATTGAAAAAATTTATTCTAGATGACTCAATTACAAGAGGGGGGGGGGTGAATTTTAGTTTTAAAAACTTTAGTTTAAAAGGATTTAAACAAAACCAATTCATAATACCTCTTTAAGTAAAAGGATTAAATTCAGACTTGGAACTCAATCTGATTATACCAATGTATCACAATCAGTTTGGTTATGATAAAATTGGAGTGTAATGTCATAATCAAAATAGATTCAATCTAATCAGAGTAAACAAATCGTATTTAAGATAGATACAATTAATTCAGTATGTCTTAGATTTACAAAAGATACGATTAAGTAATATATATTGCGTTCATCGTATTCATAGTTGTTATGATAAAACTATTACATAAATGCACAATGAAATTAAATACTTGTAAGAAAAAAGTAATATAATAACAAAAATGTAATAATTACTTACAATTATTTACAAGAATAATTCTATTTTAACCTTAAGAGTAAGGTAGCCACAAAACTTGGCTAAAGGTATCCCTTTTTTTATACTTACAAGAAAGTCTGTCTTTCCTCAGTAAGGAAAGCCCTTGATATGAAGATTTGCTTCTCTATTTTCCTATCCCTGATAGCCCTCAATCCGATGGATCAACTTCTGTCACACTATCCCCATGTGCCCTCAATCAAGCAGATCGATATCTCTATCTTCCTAGCCTCGGAATCCCTCGATCGTATTCACATAATCAGACACACAAATAAATTACAAAACAATTCTTAATAAGACAACCTGATAATATTTTTTTTAAGAAAAACTCTCTCTAAAGAAATAAAAGATACTAAGAACAAGATGTTTATACTTTTTAGACTTTAGAAAATTTGAGAGTGAAATGGAATCATCTAGATCCAAACTCTTCAAATGATTGAGTATTTATAGACAACCCTTCCAACGGTCATATTTTCTCCAACAGTCATATTTTCTTCGAGTTTGTTACAACGACTTGGATAATTGGCACTTCAATGGATATATCATAACAGAATGTCTGAATTCATTTTCTTTTACAACATTATAGTGTAAAATGTATTCCAATACAATAGAAATCAATTTTCCATATTCAGAATTTAAACTTAGTCGGTCTGATGGACTTCCTTATAGATGTCATTACGACAATCTTTATGAGTGTGAATCTGATGTTTTATCGGTTCCAATATCAGTATGATTAAAAATATTTTTTTCAATATAAAGACAAGATAGAAATTCTTAAATCTGATCTGATTAGGTGAATACTATTTTTATCATATCTATACCCATTACGTTTATTGTAATGAAAAAAAGTTAATTTAAATTCTTAAATACTTCAAAACGATTTCTATGTATGGTAAAAGTATATGTTTTCTACAAAAACATTCTAAAACACTTTGGACATGAAATATTTATTAATTAAGTATTTAATAAAGAGTTTGTTATTTTCAAAACAAAAGTAATGAAAAATTCATAAAGAAACTTTGACTCAACAATCTCCCTCTTTTTGGAAAGTAAAAACCAAAAAAATTAAATGAAAAATAACTTTGAAAAACATACTGTCCAATTAATTTAAGTACTTCGTATTCAGAAATGAAATTGAAAACTTATCTCCCCCTAAGTTTTAAAACTCATCGGAATACATTGATGAATACAACTAACCCACCTAGGATAAAAGCTACCCCAAAGGATCATATTCTCATTTTTTAAAGGTATTTCTTTCCCATTATATAATTCTTCCTTATGAAAGTTTTTCTCCCCATTAATTAAAACATCTCCCCTTTCTATAAATCCCCCCCATTTGTGATTTTAAAAAAAGAATGGGGAATGTCTTGAAATACCTGAAAAGGGTCAGATAAAAATATATATGAAACAAAAAATGAAGTACTTGATCATCCAAAATAAATGAAAGAACATTCAACCAATTCAAAATTGGAAGATATTCAATTTTTTTAAATAGATGAAAATGTAATTCATTGAAAAATATTTTTACAAAAAAATACAACAAGAGTTCAAAGGAAAAAATTTAATCTTTCTCCTTCATCAAAGATCTCACAATTGTCTTCATATTTTTAAACTCTTCTTTCTTCCAGAATATTTGTTATCATTTCATCTTGAGCCCAATTTTGATCTTCCAAGATCCAAAGTCTTTCTTCTAAAACTACATTCCTATTCTTCAGACTAATGATTTCATCTCTGTAAAATTTGAGTTTCAAAATATCTGTGTCCATGTATTTCATTTTCATATTTATGTATTTCACTTCTTGAGTATGAATATTATCCATATTTTTTCTATTACTCCAAAAACTTCACCATGTCTGCCATGATTTTAGATAAGTCATTGTAGGGTTTTGCGGATTCATCCATGTATTTCTTTAATTCTTCAATTGATTCTTCATGGGCCTTGATATCTGTATCAACATTATGATACCATTTCAAAACTTTGTTGCATGATTTATTGTGAGCTTGAGAAATTTCTTGAAGAATTTTAATATCAACCTCATTCCTTACTAGAAGTAAAGTTTGAAAAATGTTTTCTTAAATAAGAAATTTCAGATTTTAGTTTAAAAACTAAATTATTATCCTCTTGAGTTATGGTTTCGGAATTGAGTTTTTCAAAACCAGTTTGTAAGTTATTATTTTTAGAAATAACTTTTTCTAAAACTTTTTAAATAATATAGATTTTTTATAAATAGCCTCATCAAGATCTTTATAAAGATCTAATACTTATTTTATTAAAGCACTTATTCTAGAATTTTCCTCATCATGTTTTTTATTTACTTTGCAATTTTCATTTTCAAGGCATTTAGAAAAATGAGATACTTCATCATATGAAGGAAGAGTATTATATTATGTTGATGAAAATTATTCATCCAAAGATTTATAATATTTCTCATCAGGATAATTGGAATTTAAAGACATGTTTGTAAGGTTTTTAGTGGTGCGTACCTTAGACAATAAATAAATATTTTCATTAGGTTTTTTTGAAAAAAGACCAATGTTATTCTATCTAAAACTATTATTATCCGAAGAGTTATATGAGAAATATCCTCTACTTGCACTCTAAGAATCATTTGCTTTAAGGAATTTCTTTCCTTTTGACTTGTAATACCTTTTCTGATTCCTATCAGAATTTATTTCTTTTCTATATTCCCTTTTTAGCTTTGGATAATCCGGTTTGATGTGTCCAGCTTTCTTACACTCACAACAAGTAACTTTTGAATATTTCTTGTCATTCTTGTCTTTGTTACTTTTCTTATATTGATACTAATTTTTTTTACCAACTATCTTGTTCATCCTCCAAGAAATATTAGCTAGTTCAATTTTAGAATGTTCAGAAGCACTTGAATCTGAGTGTATAACAACCTTCTTCTTTTTGGAAGACTTAAACACTTTTTTTTATGTTTGAACTTTAGTAGGAATCATAGTAGTATTGAAAGCAAAACCTTTATTCTTTTTCTTAGCTTTATCAGAATCTATCTTTAATATACCCTCATGCTACATAAGAGTACCAATTAATTAATAAAGAGTGATATTACTAACTTTCCTTATTTCATTAATAGTTTTTCTATTAGATTTTCATTCGCTTGGCATGATATCAATGGGTTTCTCAACAATAATCTCATCATTTAATCCCTTTTCACCAATATCTCTAAGACTATTAATAATCGTCATGAATCTTTGAAGAATCTTAGCAATTTATTCACCTTGTAAAAATTCAAAATCTTGATAGTCGGTTCTTATCATGGCTCTCATGGTTTCAAAAAATTTTGAATTTTCAAAGTGAGTAACTTCTAACTTCATCCAAATACTATTTTCTGCTCTAAAATAAGAAATATAGATATATATGTTTCTTATCATGGAACATAACAATTTGTTCCTTACCTTGTAATTTAAGTGATATTCAAGATTCTATTGATCATTAAAGGCTCTAACTTCCTTATCTAGTATTTTATAATCACTAGTTAGCATGAAAAAATTATCTACTCCTGTGTTGATCACAACGGTCTTCATTATATCCCTCCAATATTCATAATCAACATCATAATTTTTTTTTGGTCTTTTGGGATTGATATTATCAATGGATCCTACATTGATTCCTTCCATATTTTAAAAATAGATACAAAAATTCCTTTCCACAATACAAGTTAGTGTAAAAAATATTTATAAACAAAAACTTTATAAAAAAATTTAATCAGACTTTAAATAGAAAATAAGATACAAAATTTAGTAAGTATATGAGAAGTGGAATCCTTCTTAGATACCAATTTTTGGATAAGAATATGAGTTATATTGTTATTAGGATCAAAAGTATTTATTCTAGATGGCTTAATTACAAGAGGGGGTGAATTTTAGTTTTAAAAAATTTAGTTTGAAATGATTTAAACTAAACCAATTCACAATACCTCTTTAAGTAAAAGGATCATATTCAGACTTGTCCCTCAATCCAATTATATCAATGTATCATAATTAGTTTGGTTACAATAAAATCAGAGTGCGAGAATAATAATCAAAATAGATTCAATCTAATTAGAGTAAACAGATCACATTTAAGATAGATACAACTAATTCAGTATGTCTTAGATTCACAACATATTTGATTAAATAATACAAATTGTGTTTATCATATTCAGATTCAAGATGTTAAAAATATTACATACATGCATATTGGAATTAATGACTTGTATGAAACAAGTAATATAATAAAAATGTTGTAAGAATGACTTATAGTTATTTAAAATAATAATTATCTTTTAACTATAAGAGTAAGTTAGCCACAAACCTTTGCTAAAGGTATCCCTTGTTTTATACTTACAATAAAATCTATCTTTGCTCACCAAGGAAATCCCTCGATACAAATATTGACTTCTCTGTCTACCTATCCCTGAAAAACCTCAATCCGATGGATCAGATTCTATCACTATACCCTCATGTGCTCTTGATCAAGAAGATTCGTATCTCCATCTTCATAGCCTCAGAAGACCTTGATCATATCCACACAATTGGATGCACAAAGCAATTATAAAACAATTCTTAATAATACATCCCAACAAGGTTTTCTTAAGAAATACTCTCTATAAAGAAATAAAAGAGACTAAGAATAAGTTGTTCACACTTTATAGACTTTAGAAAAATAGAGAGCGAAATGGAATTATCTAACTCCAAACTCTTTAAATGATAGGGTATTTATAGGAAACCCTTCTAACTATCATATATTCTCCAACAGTCATATTTTCTCCAAGTTTGTTGAAACGACATGGACAGTTGGAACTTCAACAGATATATCATAATAGAATGTCCAACGTCATTTTGTTTTACACCATTATAGTGTAAAAGGTATTCCAATATGATAGAAATCAGTTTTCTGTATTCATAATTTAAACTTAATCAGTCTAATAGACTTCCTTTACAGATGTCATTATGATAATCATTATGAGTGTGGATTCGATATTTTATCGATTTCGATATTAGTCTGATTAAAAATAATTTATCATTATAAAGACAAGGCAGAAAGTATTAAATCTTATCTAATAAGGTGAATCTAATTTTTATCAGATCTATACCCATTACATTTATTGTAATGAAAAAAGTTAATTTAAATTCTTGAATACTTCATAACTAATTATAAGTATGGTAAAGGTTTATGTTTTCTACAAAAACATTCTAAAAAACTTTAGACATGAAAGAGTTATTAATTAAGTATTTAATAAAGCATTTGTGATCTCCAAAACAAAAGGAATAAAAAATTCATAAATAAACTTTTGACTCAAGGTGCTAGTCCAATGCGGGTTGCACAAAGCCTGTGTTGGGCTAATATGAGCCAAGAAAGTCTGATAAGACCCATTCTGGGTTGAAAAAACCCGCCCAAACCCATTTCAAGGAAAATTAGATCCACTAAAACTCACGACATGGTATATGGGGTGTGGAGTCACTGGTTATAATTAACTACAAGGTGGCTACCACCCTTGGTCTACAATGGAACATGATGGGAAAATACATTGTTGGGAAACAAGGAGCCCGGGGTCACTGGATCTGACCGTTACGACCTCATAATACCATGATTGAGGTTCTTGGTTTCTATGGCACTGCGGATGTGTTGAGACCGGTCGACAGTCGGTGCTCGAGGTAGAGGGTGCACCGGACCGTGCTACGGTGACCGGAGGAACACCATGCGGGGCTCCGGTTGCGGGCTCATGGTGTCGATTCTGGATGCATGGCTGTGGTGACTGGAGGAACACCATGCGGTGACGATCACCCTCGGATGGAGGGGCTTGCAGGTCAGTGTGTAGTGGTGCTCGACTGGCAACAAGGTGAGTGGCAGATAGCCCCACCTGCATAGAAGAAGACCAATCAGATGACCATTACTTGGTCATCCGACCATAGATCGTATCATGGTCAGAACTGATGGGACCAAAATTAAACCCTCTACTTAATTTAAATGCAAATTAACTTTTATTGGCTCAAATAATTCACATGACCACTTTGATACCAATTGAAGATACCAGAGTGTGCAACAGAAGTTGGTGGGTCAGGGATTTTAAAATTTTTCATCATCGTGATGATAGAACTTATCATCTCTAACAATCTGAGCCCTAATATGGTACTAAGATCTTGCGTAGATTAAAAGAGAACATAAATTAAAACTGAAAAACATACCTATTCAGATTCGAAGCCATGCTTGACTATAACTTTTCATCGATGAATGTTTCTTGAAATAACTAATGTAGGATCCCTCTAGATCATCTGCACACACTTCAAAAATACACTGGAACATCGATCGTTGAATTCTGGGTGCTAGTGCGGAAATTTGATGAAGCCTTCAACATCCCGATGATCACCGCTTTGAGGTGCCTTCGATGTGAAGAGATGAAATTGATCTGAATACTTGGATTGAGAGTCTCTCTCTAGAAAGCAAGATAGGAGAGAGAGACTTTGGAAATATCACTATGAATAGTACATGACAAGATCCTCTCTCCTCCTATAAATTGTGGATGTTCAAAATACTCAGTAGGGTTCCCCGACCCCCATTTATTTAACGTCCACTAAATAAATAATTATGATGAACTAAACTATTCCATAAATATTATTTATAATTTATCACATACCTATAATATATATATAATATATTATGTGATAAACCCAAGTTATTAACTCGTCTCATAATTCCTGCTTAATATTAAACGAACCTAGAATATTAAAATAATATTCATTCAAATAATATTTTATCATATTTAATTAACTTATAAATACTTTTAATAAATAAATTCAATACCAATTATTCTTTAATTTAATAATATGAATTTATTTATTTATCAGTGATCGATAACTTGGACAACACTCGGTCCCTGTGCCGAGGCCCACTATATCCAATATATATATTCAACTAAATAAGGAGGATTCTTGAATACTCTATTGTGTGTGACCGTCTAAGCCCTTATCTTGATAGTAGTGAAAAATATCCACACACCAGGAGTGGAGTCTAGTAACCCATTAAGACCCCTAAAGAGATAAGGATTTTCATATCAATGACAACCAACCTATGAACACGTACCATGTACTATAATATCTTTGTCATTAAATATCTCATAAAGAAGGATGAAAACTTGTGACATCGCCCTTTTCTTGCTTTATTATTTGTTAATATAACCATATGAATTTACATTTTGATTACTTTGGATAAAGACTTATGAAGGTAGTACCATCCTGATCAACCAGACATGAGATATATAACTTCCTTAAATTGGAAGCAAAAAATCCTTTCTTGACCATTCAACCAATTTCATACCACCAATGAAGTATCCAACACAAGCTACCTCACCACGATTTAATTATCATGGTTTTTTCCTTGTATCAAATTATGTGATCAAATGGCATGCACTAATAATGATCTAAATTCAGGAGACCAATACACATGTCCATAGATAAGAACAACTAATGGCACCCAAAACATGTGGTGTTCCTATTTGTGGGTATTTACTCATGATCTCACCACTAGAGATCACCAAGTGTGAACTTTATGAGAATAAGTCTCAAAGATTATGAGCCCCGAGCATATGATAGTAAAACATCTACTATTTCTAGTCAGTAAGATGTTTCTAGACCATTTGACCTTTGTTTCAGATTAATTTCATATTATCTTGAGATTCTCATTATAGCTTGGGATCTGCTATAACATTTTGATATGATAATTAATCTATGGTTATTACCATTAAATTGTGGATGCAAAAATATCTACACTATAATGGTAAGAATACATCATGTATATCTAAATGTATACATGATATGGTAATCAAAAGTATTGTTCAAGTTGGGTTTAGGGAACCCACTATTACAAAACCTTCTTTTCCCTGAGGTTGGATACATGGCCTTGAGGACTCACACCTAAGGAGGCAGTCTAAAGGAAGGTGATAGGAAGATTCAAAGGATAATACTCTGTCAAAACATGCATTTAACTATGTGGATTCTGTGATCGTGGCTAGACTTTGTGTCCACATGATTCAGGATGAGTCGTTCTTGAATGTGATGGATAAGAGGAATCAGAATATCTAGTAAAACACACACTTATCATCCTCTGCTGGTGGATGAGGCAGGGTGTATGAGAGAGGGAGAAGAGGAATCTGGTGCCCATACCCTCTCTAACCCAGTATCCAAGGGGCAAAGGAGGAGTAGGAGTAAAACCTCATGCAAGAAAGGATATGGGATTAATCTATGAGGGATTCCCTAAAAATGCTTCTATAGTGGGAGAGGAATATCTCATTCTGTGTATAATGGAAAATGCGTAATCCTCACCCTCCCCACCAGGAACTTGAGGTTTCAGATCTTAGAGATGACAAGGGTAGTAGATGTTCCTAACCCTATTATCTGATACTGTGAACTCCCTGACACTCCCTGGGGCCGGGGTCCTCGTGACTAAAGAAATGAATATCTAAATTCACCATGAAGGCCCTAACCATTTGGTAGGACAAGTGTGGGAAACCTCTGAACGAAGGAATGAAAATCCAAATGGGAGACATGATGGTGTGCCCCTTTTTGTGGTATCGTAAGTATGACATCTTTGGTGAAGGTTTCAACTTGGTCCCTTTCAGACAAGGGATCCAAAGAAAGAGAGGCCTTTCCATGGGTGGCTTATAAGAGGGCCTAATTAGAGTCTTGCGAATGGTAGAAGCTAGGAAGATCCTAGAGAGGCTCATGTAGGTAGGCCTAGGTGAGCCAAGGGAGTCTTTCACACACATCCTGGGTGAGGTGATGGTACCTTGGGTGAAGAACCACCTAGGAAACTACACTTGGGTGAGACATTTCTTAGGCCTTCAAGGGTCTCCACAGGTGTTCCCAGAAGTGTCTCACATAGATCTCTGGATAAGGAAGGGGACCTTGCACTAGTGTTTGTTAACCATGGGGAAGAGAGTGCCTCATGCATGTGCTTTTTTTATTTTAAAACCTATGATGACTTTAGTTTCACTATCCCCCTTTAATTCCCCCCTTTTTAGGTTTTGGAAGATTACCTTGAAGGTTTTGGAGGGCCTAGGCGAATGACTAGGGAGATCAGAGCATCGGGAGTTCTTCAGAAATTTCTATCCATGCAAATGAAGACCCCAAGGTCCTATTTAAATAAAAATATAGGACCTTGGGTGAAGAGGCTATATCTCTTAGGGGTTCCATGTAGGTATGTCCCATAGGCTCTCACTAAGACCGATCGCACAGGCTGATGCGCAGGTACCCGGAGCACTAACGCTGCTTTGTGGTACTTGGGGGCGAATGGCCTTTGGAGGACTTTGCGATCCATCGACTTCTTAATTTATCTTCTTTTATTACCCCTAAGGTATTTCCCTTCATTACCTTTTCATCCATGTGAAAAAATAGAGTGTCAACAAAATTCCCCCCTCAAGATTGTATCTGATAAAAAGAAAAGGGTATGATCTTGAGGTAAAGGGATAAAAAGGATAAATGGATTGTTGAAGTCATCTTCTCAAGTAATCCACTTAGGTAGTCCTCTTAGGTCTTCTGAATAAGTTTATCACGTACTCCATCCATATAGGGGGACTTTTTCACTTATAAATAGGGTCACTATTTCATCGGAAGGCCTTCACGCTTCAGAGTCTTTGGTCTCTCCATGCCAGTACTTCGCACAGATCTTTTTCTTAAGCCTCTTCACTAAATCAAATTTTGCACAGACAAGGTGCATTCCTACCAACATGATGCATACACATGGGTGTGTAACTTGCATAGGGACCTTGGGTGAGGGGCCTATATGAGGCACTTGCGCGAGTACCCTGCACGAGTTTATGGATTTTTCCAAATTTTCATCTTTGGTGACTTTTTTGAAATATAGACTTATCTAACCCAAAAATTTGACACTTCTTTATAGGTTCAATGGTCACTAAGAAGACTAAAGTTTTCAATGAAAAAGTTAAGAATTTCATTGATGAGATGGTGAAAATTGTAGGGCATGAATACTATGATTCTTGCGATACTTCTCTACCCGATATGGCGGGACATTTGAAGAAATATCACCAAAAATTTATTGAGAGTAATTATCTACCACTTTACAACCACATTCATCTGAAGGAGGTCCTCATACCTGATTCAATGAATTATACTCCCCTCTCTTGGTTTTCAGATTATATAAACTTCATTACTGCCAATGTTTCAAGCATGGGTGTATATATTAATGATGGGACATCCTCCATAGCCTATGTCATGCATCACAAAAAAAGTGCTCTAGATCTGAATCCACACACACCTGAATTGAAGATGCACTATTATCCATCCGTCTTTTGTGATTCCCAAACAGACCAATCAAAGGGTTGTAGGAAAGACTGGGATTTCCACCTGGGAGGAGGTGTTAAGACAGAGTGGATGTGGGCACATTGGGTGTGCCAAACTTGTGCAGAGTTCAAGAAGGAGTTGAAATATGTCCAAATCTATGAGGCCATCTGGGTGGGGAAAACTTATGTATATAAGAACACCAAATTCATCCCTGAGCTATTAATCCAATAGATCCCACAGACAAACTCTTTCCACTCAAATCATGGGGAAGTTAGTATTATCTTGTGGGACGTCCACAAGGTCTCTGAGGCTCTAATCCTTGGAGATATGTATGACGAGTACATCCCTCCAAAGGTCACGTGGGATGATGCTGAAAGGATTCTTCATCTAGTTCATGAGATACTAAATATAGCTTAGGATATTATGGAATAAGACCCCAGCATAAAGGGGGTTATTCATCCTGAAGCATGGATGATTACCTTCTTGGAGTCGGATGGGGAAGGCCCCACTTGAAAACATCCAAACAGGTGTCCCAAGATGGATAAGCTAAGCACTCTTGGTACATTCTGGATGACTTTGGAGAGGGGGAGTGTGATAAATGGGGATACCAGCCTAAGTCCAAAGTTCCTGTGAAGACACATCTTGCAGGATTTTTAGCCATGTAGCTAAGTGTTTACCTGCTGCCTATCCATGATTTCAATAGTGACATAAGGCCAGGGACATTCGTTGCGGTGGCCAAGATAGATGGGAAGAAGCATGTGGGGTTGGTAATCCCCATAGTGATGAAGATTTACTGAAGCATACTACATGTCCATGTGGGGAAGACCTCATTCAGAATTGCATGACCATTTTAGGTATTGTGGGGATGGGTTGCATCCCACTTTATGAACTATGCTGTGTTGAGTAGGGTCGAGATTCCCAAGATCCAGTTTCGTCTGCATGTTTAGGATGTTTCTGATATTCTGAATTTGTCCCTAAATCCCAGTGAGTCCTTGTTGAGGTTAAGAATATTCAAGGAGTTTAATTTCTTTTCATATGGGGACCCACCTACTGGGAGATTCACTGATGACGAGAAGGTTAACAATGATCTAAGATCATATATGATGAAATTTAGGGATGGTGTATTGGAAACCTATATTGATGACAAAGTTATATGCGAGGCTTATGTTCCATACATGTTTTCACGCCAATTTAAGTGCCTATAATAGATAACTTTATCTCCTCCAACGCGTTTCTGATCATAAAAGCATCCGATGGTAGCCCGATAGCTATGGATGCTTACATCCATGGAGTTAACTCAATCGATGATCAACCTACTTCTAGAGGATGCGACCAGTGGATTGATTTCATAGTATGATGAGGCATGGAGTGCATCATGCCCCAAGAGAGTGTTGACTGAAGCTGTTCCTCAAATTGATATTGGGAAAAAATACAAGCATAGAAAGTGGGGCATAAAGCATTCTTCTCCTACAGAATATGTTTATTCTTCTTTGGAGGATGTTTCATACCCTTTAGGAGGTGCTGATAATGAGGCCCCGAGTTAGACCAAAGAACATCGTGTGAAGTTTAGTCCACAAACCAAAATCAAAAGAGTTACACCAAATAAAATTGCACCTAGACGGTCCAGTCATCACCGCCAAGAAGAGACCTAGGTTCCATTTTTTTATCCTTCATCTGTGGTAGAGAGGGCAGGAAACCTGTGAAATATAGGGCTATCAAATCATCTTCAAGGTAGGTTGGGATGAACTCAGAATTCATGTGACCGATGGTAGTACAACTTTGGTAGGACATTTCCTCTGATGTTGAAATCATATGGGCACTCCTTTGTGATGGGTTGTGGATTCTGGGTACAAGAGATGCTCGATCATCGCCCAATATTCACTTCAAGGAAAATCCCGCTGAGGTGAGGATATATATTAGGGAACTCGAGATGATCATTTATAAAATTGACAAATGGATCCATGCCATGATATGAGTGGAGTACATGATGATATGGGGCACTATTAAAGGAATCAATCGGTCTTCTTCTGAGGAATTGATTGATTATACCAATCCTGAGGATTTAAGTAATCTTTTTCTCATCTCCTCTTATGTTTTTAATTTATTTTATCTATAAAAATAACTATTTCTAAGGGGAAGGTCATTTTTATTTATAGTGGGATAGGGGGAAATAAAATAAGGTTCCATTTCAAACTTCTAAATTTGAGGATGCTAGGGAGAAATCCACCCAAGCAGTTGACCCGTTACTGGGTGAGTGCCATTGAATTATTAAATCACCCCTACTTTTACTTTATACTATAATTTTTAGGAAAACAATGAGTCTTTATCACTATCTAGTGCCATAAAATTCTGTGGTTGGGTCTGAGGGCGAATCCTCTATGATAATAAAGTTATAACCAGAACAAGAAGTCGCTATTGACTAGAAGGGAGTGGGGTAGGGTGCTTCAATAAGCGCACTGAACTTGAAGTACATTTCTCCCTCTGATAGTGGTTCTAAGTCATATTCGGAGCTTCATAATTATCTTCACATCACACTCCATGGTTCTTAGAGGGATATCTAGAAAATAATATCTGATACATATCTCGAAGACCTTCCTTCATGAATTCATTGAATCTAATTCTTGTTCGATATGCTGGGATACGACATATTTTATTACCTCATGATTTATATAACTCTGAAGTAAATAATTTGAAAATGAGAGCAATAGAATAAGATTCATTAGGAACTCATAAAGGTAAATCTTCTCATTAATACTGACAATTTCTAGGATGCATTATCCTAAGTGGAGGCCAAATATACCAAGAAGCTGGTGGAATCTAAAAAAAATTAATGAGAAAACCATTCAAGTGTCACGCCTTTAGTAAGAATTTGATGACACTCAGGGGGAGATCATACAACTACACCATTCATCAGAAGGATCCCATACTAGAGGGTCAACTGTTATTGCGACTGCAATGGAAGCACTTTGATGTGGCAAGGAGAATAAAGTTGTTTAGTTGTCTAGGATTCAACAAGTGGTTAATGGGGGATCGAGAGTCCATTTAACAAATAAAGAGTTATATTAATGGTATCTTGTAAATTGTGACAGAGAGACTCTATCTTGTGGATATTCCTCGAGTCTTTTTGTCTCATAAATGAAAATAATTTTCTCCCAAAAATCTATGTCTTCATACCTATTCTCTTCTTGTGATCATAACATAGAATTGAAACTAATTTTCATAGAAAAATATATTTGTGTCAGTTGTTCCTAACCACAGTGATAGGGATGAGAATATTATATAACTTCTTCCTAATCTATGGGGCTTAACAAGCATAGTTTTACTATTTCTAGGGCCATATTGACAACCCTAAAAACTTTATGTCTTTTGTGTCATCACCTTAATTTTTTCCTAATTCCAATATGGAGGATACTTAGTGGGTGAGACTTGGATTTTTCTTAGACAGTCCTTTCAGGGTTTTCATCCTAACAAGTTGTATGCCTTTTATATTTTCATTGCTTGATTTTTTGTGTCTAGACCATCAGAGTGAGGGTCTAGTGAGTTGAGACTCAATTTTTGTCTATATTTCCCTTTACGGGTTTTTAACTTGGTGAATAATATGTCTCTTTTTGTGGGCAGTTTAAAGTTATGATTTCTAGACTAATGTGACTGGTGTTTTAGGTCGAACACCTTTGAACATAAGTTTTAAAATAATGACCCAAACAAAGCTTATTAGACAATAATGTTTCAAAATTCTTCAAATATCTGATGTGGAATCTTGAGCCACGATTTTTTGGTTCCCAAATATAAAACATGATATTAGAGAATAGAGGAGGTATCTCCTGAGGATGAAGTTACCATTTGTTGAAAACCCCATTTTTGGGCTATTTTATGAAAATACAATTGGGGTGTGTTATTACATAGTTAATAGTGGAATCCTTTGGTTGAAAAACCAATTTTTTGGGCTACTTTATACAAATCCATCTGGGGAATATTACAGAATAGTCAGGAAAATAAGTTCTCATGAATTTCAAAATTCTATTACTGATGGTCAAAGGGATTTTATGGAGATTTAGATTTTTCGAGACAAAAGTGGGTGGTTTTGCTGAGTGGAAATGTATGAAAATGAAGAGAGAATCTGTATTATCATTAGCCTGGAATGAGAAACCTCTCCTACATGAATTTAGTTTGTGTGAAGAGGGGGATATTTTGTTAGATGAATGATGTTAGGGAGAAAGGTCCCACTCTGGAAATGGTTAAAGTATCATGCACTTTAATATCATGTGACCAGGACATTGACCGTGTAGTTTAATGTCTTACGGTGAGGATGTTTTTGTATAGTTTAACATATCGTGACAAGGATGTTATGCTATGCAGTTTTAAGGTATTATAACATAGGCATTATTCTATTTAGTTTAAAGTTACAATGAGGACATTAGGGGGATATAATTTAAGGTCTTTAGTTTTTACTAAAAGGTTTATGGTTATCCAATTCTTAGTAATCTATCAAAAAATGTGCTACCATATTCAGGTGTGTGAGGAGAAAGTTGTAAGTTGTGACTTGATGATCCCCGAATCCAAAGAGCGACATGGTGGAAAAGGCTTATAGTGTTAGAGGAGGTCTCTTCCAAGGATGAAATTACCGCTAATTGAAAAAACCATTTTGGTCTATTTTATGAAAACACAACCGAGGGGTATTACATCATAGTCAATAGTGAAACCCCTTGGTTGATAAACCCATTTTTTGTGATACTTTATGAAAACCCATCTAGGTCATGTTACAACATATGCAGGCAAATAAGTCTTCAGGAATTATGACATTTTGTCACTAAAAGATGATGGATGTTTGTGGAGATTTGGATTTACCTAAGCGTAGAGTTTGGTTTGTGGGAAGAAAGTACCTGAATACAAAAGTAGAATTTCAAGTCAAAATTTTCAAAGAAATAGGGGAATAGGTTCCTCATGTGGGTCTAGCCCAGGCATAGGGAATATGGTGTTTTTAGTTTTAGGTCATACAAATAGGACCATAATATTATGAAAACGATAGGTGATATATGGATTATCGAGCCAAGGTCATTCCTACATACATTGGACATGAAAGATGAAGTTTTAAACCATAGTATTTGGATATTTTCAGATCAGGAATAAGGATACATGAAAAATATACGAGGAATGACCATATAATTCTTCAAATCATGGGTCCCAACATAATGTCATCAAAGCTTAAGAGGAAAAAATATGATTCTCCTAAGGGATAAGTTACTAATTGTTGACAAACCCATTTTGTGGGATGTTTTATGCAAATCCAACAGGGGCGTATTACAACATAGTCAATAGTGGGATCCCTCAGATGATAAACCTGTTTTGTGGGCTGTTTTATGTAAAGCCATCTAGGGCGTGTTACAACATAGTCAGAAAAATGAGTCATTAGGTATCATATGTTCTATCATCGAAAGTTGAAGAAATATTATGAAGATCTGAAAGTGTTCAAGATTAGAAGTATGACATGTGGAAGGGATAGTTATGATCACAAAGGAAGTTTCTAAATCGATATTGTCTATGAGTTTGGATTCCCATTCATAGATCTAACTCATATATATAAGAGGGACATATCTATTTACTTGATGGGCTCCTTGATGAGGGGACTTGAATTAAAATATCATGCACAAATATTTGTTTGTCTGTAGAAGAGGGGGAATTTTTATTTACCCTGTAGATGGGACTAGGAATCAAGGCCCATGTGTCACTATGCATCTCATTAGAATGAGAATCAAGCCATACATTGTTATTGGAGTACTATGCAGTTTAACTTCTTGAAGTCAAGACATAATCCATGTAGTTTGATGTCATGCAGTAAGGATATAGGTGTCTCAACGTGAAGAGAAATGGAATATTGTGGCTAGACTAGGGCATAGGACCTGAGCATCACTGTGTATCTTGTTGAAGTAAGAATCCAGACACATGTAGTTCTGAAATAAATCCCCCACACTAATTGAATTCTTGCATGGAGGAAATCAGGGGGGTTGAATATGGGTTCATACATAGGGTGAGAACCCATATCGGATCCCCTCATGTAGATATGAATTATACATGGTAGAGTGAGGTAATTTCCTATATTGTACTGCAGATGGGATCGTAATTGAAGATCTAAATGTCATTACATATCTCATTGGAATGAGAATCAAGCCGCACATAGTTCTTGAGGATATCATGTTGTTTAATGTCATGTGATGAGGACATATCATGTTCCTTTTAAGGTCTTTCAGCTAGGACCATGGTAACCCCAATGTGAATTGACATGCCTTTATTATGTAGAGAATCATTTTACCAAACATCCTATGCCCACATAAGCTATGCTCGGTGTGAGAAATAAAGAGTGGAAAAATTTTATTCTAAAACAAAAAGGCAACAAAAGTAAAGAATAGAGGTATTTATATTTTGTGGTGATTGGGCTAGAAGATATGATCTAGGAATCTATATATATCTCATTAGGATGATAATCAATCCATACATAGTTCTTGAAATCCCATGCAGTTTAACATCATGTGGTGAGGATGAGGATGGACCATCTTAAAAGAATGGAAACATTGTGGTTGGTCCTAAGGATGAAAATCTAGGCATCACTAAATATATCATGGGAATGAGAATCAACCCACACATAGTTCTTGGAAGGTTCCCTATGTAGGATTTACTTGTACGCAGGGAATGGGGGATTTTTTTGACTATGGCTGGACCTGAGATTGGAGATTTAGGCATCACTACATATCTCATGGGAATGAGAATCAAGCCACACGTAGTTATTGAAAATTGATTACCACAACAATATGGATTTAACGTGGGGAAATGGGCTTTAAAATGTTCCAAAATAATGGTTGGGCCTAAGACATGAGGTCCAGATATCACTACGCATCTCATTGTAATGAGAATCAAGCCATACATTTTGGAAAAGTTCCCAATGCAGATCTGATTTGTATACAGGAAAAGGGGGAATTTCTCTTTGTGGTCAGGAATGGACCCCTGATTAGAGATCCGAGCATCACTAAATATCTCATTGGAATGAGAATCAATCCACACATAGTTCTTGAAGAACCATGAAATTTAACATCCTGTGGAATGGATGTTAACTGTGTAGTTTAACATCATAACATAAGGATATGGGTCACCTGATGTAAGAGAAATATTGTAGCTGGACCAAGAGATAAGACCCAAGTGTCACTACATATCTTCCTGTACAAGAAACAAGCCACACATAGTTCTTGAAAAGGTTCTCTATACTGGTCTGGTTTGTACACAAGGAAAATGGGGTATATTTTTTTTTGTTGTGGTTGGACCTAGAATTGGAGATCTGGGTGTCACTATCTATCCCATTAAAATGAGAATCAAGCCAAACATAGTTATTTGGATATATCATGTAGTTTACTATCATGGGATGAGGATGTTGGACATGTAATTTATCATCTTGTGGTAAGGACATGAAAATGATGGGACTTATGCTTATAAAAAGGGGACCAAGTGCCACTATGGAGTGGAAATGATGTGATTGGGGATTATGCATGAGAGTTTCCTATCTTTTCTTCCTCATGTATGGTCAAGAGGGAATTTTGACCCACTAAGGGGTTAGATGGGTGTGACTAGGACTTACACCTAATATGGAGGCCCATTTGTAAGTGACTACAAGGAATGTATCAACTTGTGGTTCTTTAGGGGTTTCTTAACATCAAATGAGAGGGATGGTAACCATGTAGTTTAATTCCATGCGGTGAGGATGAATGGTGTCTTTAAGTTTTAAGTCATATGACTAGGACCTTATGTCATGCAGTTTATCATCGTACGATAAAGATGATGATACCATGTAGTTTAAATTCATGCATCATAGAAGTTATGTAATGCATTGTAAGGTCATGTGAAAAATACCAAATACAAAGTTTAACACCTTCAAGTCGGGTCATGTTCCATGTGATTACATGAAGTATTTATTAAGGAACCTTACATTCGTCAGCATCATAATGATCTCTCCATCCATTGATATTAAAGAATAAGATATGTTGGAATGGACCTCATGTATGGAGTAAGGTCATTCTCAATTCAGTTCAAGTTTTGGAGGATTCCTTCCCAGTATCATTAGAGTTATAAGGACCGATACCAGTTCTCCTTGGAGGAACGAGAATTGATATAACTTCTTGTTAAAAGATCATGATATCTAATTTTGATAGATTTCCAAGTGATGTAAGGAATGAAATATTCTCTCATCCAGTCTTTCCAATTCATCTAGTGGTTTCTAGGATTGTTCATATATGGATAGCTGATCATAGATGGAAACACGGAGTATTTTCAACTGGATCTCAATGGGAAAGACTACTTATGTTTCTTATACCATTAAGTACGAGGTTTCATGTGTAGAAGTATAGGTTGTAGTCCGATAATCTGACAAAGCATGCCATATATTTTCAGGCCAATAATTTTTATCTTTGTCCACCATCTTATGTATTATGTTTGATAGAGTCTTATTGAAGGCCTCTATCTATCTGTTAGCCACTATATGGTAGTGGGATGAATGGTTGGACTTGATATCGTATTCATGATATAGATTTTCTACCTTAGAAGAACATAAGTTGGTGCCGTTGTCCATAAATATTGTATGAGGGACACCAAATCTGGTAATGATGTTGGATTTTAAGAATCCAATGATTCTTTTGGACCCAATTTCATTGAGGGGTATTACCTTAACCCATTTAGAGAAGAAATCAGCAGCAGTTAAGATGTATTTGAACTCCTTGGCCATAGATGGAGGGTAAGACCCCACAACATCCATTCCACATATGGGAAATTCCTAGGAGTATTTGTTTGTATGTAAAAATTCTAGGGGTTGATGGATAAATTTGGAATGTACTTGACATGAATGATATTTCATGGTGAATTCCATGAAATCCTATGTCACAGTGGGCTAGTAGTATTTAAGACTTCATATTTGATGATAAATCTTGATCCCTGACTAGTGGGTGTTGCAGGCTCCAATGTTTACTTCTTCCATAATAGTCGCAATATCTTCTCCATCGATATATTTGATAAGGACTCCATGAAATCTTCATTTGTAAAGGATTTTCTAGTGATATGGGCCACCATAAAGGGTGAAGTTAGTTACTTGCCATCAGATTTTCTCTTTCTCAACTATATCTAGTGGGAGTACTCCATTTTGGAGGAAATCCATGATAGGAATAATCCATCCTATGGTAAGACCATACAACTTAGGGATAGGGATGAATTTTTTAATCTCCTCTATTCTAATTTGAACAAAAGGTGATACTATCCAGCAATAGGCAATGTTGATGATTGTTTCATCCTAGTTTGGAATGGTCAAAGATGTACCAGAATTTTCCAATGCATATTCTTGGGAATTATGTGATCACAGGACATGATTCAATGTTGGATATAAGGGGAATTATATTATTAACCCTCATACATATCCAATAAGGGGGATTGTAACTTCTTTTTTGATGGTGTAATACACATTAATATGATTGATTACCAACTCTAAATCACCTTTCACCTCTATATGGTCCAATGGTATTTGGAGTTCTAGTTCCAGGACTGTAATGAGGGCCTGATATTCCACTTCATTATTGGTACAAGGTTTTAATAATATTAAGGAGTAAGGTAAAACAACCTTTTTGGGAGAGATAAGAATGATTCCTAACCTGAATTTATTGAGTTTAGGGTCTTACATTCTCCTACCTATTGGGCTCTTGGATGCACCATCAAAATAAATTTCCCACATATAGGGTCCACCTTGAATATAGAATATTTCTTCATATGAAAATATTGTATTTAATAATGATGTTTATATAGATGGGTGTTCTGTAAGAAAGTCTACCAAGGCCTGGCCTTTCACAGCCTTCTTAGGTACGAACTATATATCAAACTGGTACAGAATAATTGCCCACTATTCCAAATTTCCTATTAACATAGGAAGATTGAGGATATATTTGAGTAGTTTATTGTAAGAGACTAATTGAACCTTTTGGTAATGCAATTAGTGCCCCAGCTTTTAAACTGTGAAGATTAATGTCAGCCAGCTATTCTCAATATCAGAATAACAAGTCTCAGCATCGAACATGGTTCAAATAAGATAATAAATGATGTTTTTGTTCTCAGTTTCAATCTTTTGTGGAAGGAAGGTGCCCACTGATCTCTCTTGGGACATCACATATAGAATGATATACTTTCGCTAATCAGGTGGAATTAACACCAGTGGACTCAAGAGGTATTTCTTGATTTTTTCAAATACTTCCTGATAGTCATAGGTCCATTGATACGTGAACCCATTCTTTATTAATTTAGTAAAGGGAAAACAATTTCCTGAAAGTTTGGCTATGAAGTTACAGATATAGGCTAAGTGTCCTAAAAATCATTTCAACTCTTTATGGTTTTGAGGTAGTGACATGTTAATGATAGATTTTGTTTTCTCATTTCCGAATTCACTGCTGATATGATGTACGACAAAGTTGAGAAACTTTTCCAAGGTTACCATAAAATCACATTTTAAGGGGTTTATCTTCAGGCTATGTTGTCATAGCTTGTTGAAGATAGTATCCAGGTCAGCCAGGTGGTTATAATGTTGTTGGGATGTAACCAATATATCTTTAAGATAACATTCGATGAAATTCCCTAAGAAGGGTTTGAAGATGTGATGCATAAAAAATTGGTATGTGGTGCTAGTGTTATTCAAGACAAAGGGAATTACCTGATAGTAGAATACTCCTTGGGGACCCCAAAAGGTGGTGGATTCTTCATTTTATGGGGCCATCTGATTTTTTTGTATCTTAAATAGCCATCCATGAAGAATAGGGATTAGTAACCAGCTATTGAATCAATCAAGAGTTCTGTGATTGGAACTGGGAATTCATCTTTTGGACAATGCCGGTTTAGATCTATGAAGTCGACTCAAAATATTATTTTTCTATTTTTATTCTTTACTAGGATTATATTGGATTTAAATTTTGGATATTTTACCTCTCGGATGAATTCATCCTTGTTGATTTTGTCTACTTCAGCCTTAATTTTGGAGGTGTGATCCGGGTGTGTCCTTCTGGCCGCATGCTTGTATCCCCTATGGTCTTCTAGAAAACAAAAGTGATGGGTGGCTACCTCGGGGTTAAGGCCAGACATTTCTGTGTAATTCAAGGTGAACAAATCTCAGTTCTACTTCAATAAGGAAGTATAAACCTCCTATTTTTTGGGATTCATGGACAAAGTAATTAAATTGGGTCACAAATATTCTTTTGTACCCATATTTATCTCCTTGAGCTCATTGAAAGTGGTGGATACACATTTCTTAAATATTGGAGGGGAATCCCTAAGGTCTTCCTCTTCTTCCTCTTCCTCATTATTTACCTCTATCGCCTCTACCTAAGAAGTAGGTGACACGTCAATTTTCTATGAGGGAAGAGAGAGTCACTATTTGGACATACATAAGATGAGGTAACCATTTCAGGATCACTTACTAGTATGAGTACTTTTTAGAGTTACCAAATGGAAATAAGAGACTGAGAATGAGCCTCTTCATTTTATCCTATTTTCATGACAACTTTTCCCAGTACAGCTAATGAAACTGGGCCTTGTTAGAGCTTAGGGGATGGAATGAAGACATTTTCATCCAGGATTAAATTATTTATTGGATAGATGACTTCTTATCCAATGATATTAGGAATAGTTTTCATAACTAACATCACAAAATTTGTTGGATGTGTGCTTGAATTTGAACCCATATATTTGATTTGGTTTATGGGGAGAACGTACTCTACACTGAGCTCTTTGAAATGATTGGATGAGATCATATCTAGATTGTTCGGGGCATTGATCCAAGTGAAATTTTCATCCATGAATTGTTTCCCTTACTTATGGTAGAACCCTGTATCAATGTAAAATTACTCACAATATTTTAATGGGGATTTTTCACTAAGAAATGTACAAATTTTTCCATTGATACAGTATTTGATGCATTGATGGTATGAAGAGGGAATAAACACATGATAATGTATCCAAGGTCTTCCTAGAAGAACATTTAAGGATATATCCTTTCTAACAACCATAAATTCTGATTCATACACAAGATCCCCAAACCCAGTCCTGAGTTTGATTTTGTCCAGAGGCTTCTGCTAATTCTTGTTGTAACCTAGTAACATTAGGGTAGAGGGGGACAAGTGAGATTCATTGAAAACCAGTTGGAAGAGTGTTCATATTGGGATAAGGTTTAAAGAGATGATTGTGTGACATTCTGCAGGATCATTCTCTGCGTGATACACCTCAGCAGTAACAAACTCAACTTAAAATTCTTAGGGGCTTGACAAGGCCTCAATAAGTGCTTCCCAATAATATTTTGATAGACTCAGGGCATTAAGGATTGATATCTTGGCCGAAACTTAGGCTAGTTTTTTTCAAAACATAATACTTATGGTCCAAAGGTCTTTGCTTCCTAGAATGGGGATGTTATTTCATAGGTGATTTAGGAGATGATGTTTCTGATGTAGATAGACCTCCCTTGGAATAGGAGTTGAAAGTGATTATTCCCTTGGTGGATTAGTTCGGAGGGTCTACCTTCATGTTGAAGTTGATTAGGTGATGGAATATCCTCTAACCGATCTTCTAGGATGATCGTGTCAGGGAATAACCTATTATGTGTGGGGTAATTACCTTGTTCCTATTGAGCTCACCAGAGAGATCTCCCATGAGTTTCGACCATGTAGACAGTTCGAGCAGGGGCGTGGTTAATGTAGTGACTTTTGGCATGACTGCATCCTCCCCTATATCCTATAATCTAATGAAATCTTCCCCTAGTTCCCCAATTAAGCATAGGGAATTTGAGTTCATAATAATTCTCATCATCTGTAAAGGGATCCATTAAGTGGATAACATTAATGGAACCGAAGATCAACTCATCATCTGATGGATATTCCATTTGATGGGTGGACCTGTGTACCTTTTGGTGGGGCAATGCTCATTCTTTTAAGACCATCGACATGAATTCTTCTAAGTTCAAGGCTAACTTCAGCTCTGGAACAGGCTTATATTCTTATATTTTCTTATTACCCTTTTGGTCATGTTTCTTTTTTGAGGACTGGATTTCAGAGGGTTGAGTGGTCAATGAAGTTGGTTTTGTTTTAGTAAAAGTATTCAATGACACAATTGGATGTGTCAACTATGTTTAGAGAATATAATGAGTCTGGTTGATCATTTTTCTGACCATCCAGTCACTGAAATTTTGTGTACTCTTTCTCTTAACTTCTTTACATTGATTTTACTCTAGATTAGTGGAAGAAACATACACAACATGATCAGGTGAATTTTCAGCTTCACATTCCTAGATTCCACCACCTTTTTAGGAGGTATTTGAACAAAAACAATCCTGGATGTGGTACCCCAATAATTTATAGAAGGGGAAATAATCTGAGAGATCTTCATCACCTTCTTTGCTGGGATTCTTGGGATTTGGAAACTTGATCAAGTTATTTTCCAATTTTGAGATGAAGTAGCCAGAGACTTGGTCATTTAAAAAAAATAGACTTTTTTTTCATTTCCTCTAACTATTTCCATCTCTTCTCCCTCTAATCATCCTGAAGAGGTGGGAATTTTTATTGATGCTCAGGAGGAGGATCTGCATGAAATGGTGCAGGATTTGAAGCATGAGCAGGTACAAGGGATTTCTTAAGTGTAATTGTATAAGCCTATGCTTTCCCTTCTCTATTTCTCTGAGTTGATGGAATTACTCAGGCCTTATATTTGGCTTTCTCAATTGCGTATTCCACCCTTTGAGTAATTATGTCAAGGTCTTGGAACCCTCCAGTGTATTTCACATGGATTAGCGGCATACATAACTCGTCACAAAGATTATCTATACAGATGGGAAATAACTCTTCTTAAGGGAGTGGTAGGTTCAAGATGTATGTCAATCCTTTCCAATGAGTAATGAAATATTATAATATTTCATTATCCTCTTACTTTTAGTTTGAGAGGTCAAAGACTTTTTTATTCTACAATGTCAAGATGAGCTAGAAGAGAAGCTTCTGATGGACTCTTCCCACCCCGTGACTGACCGAGACTGCAAACTTGTGTACCACACAAAGGCTGGTTCTTGAAACCATTGCACGAAGAATCTAAGTTTCACCACCTCCTGTTGTTTAGGGGTACCCATCATGGGATCATATTGAGATAAAAAATGCATCAAGTGTTGATCCAGGTCTCCCGAGATATTGAATATTGGAAATATAGGATTCCCAAAGTTTGGTGGGGGAAGAGTCGGATCAACCCATTTAGGATAATGTTTATTTTCTAGCTGTACCAGCACACACCATTCTTCCATGGATTCTAATAGAGTCATTAGTGGATCAAGGGTGTTCATAAACATTCGAGAAATTTCTGGATGAGCTGGAGCCTGAATGGGTGCAGTGACCAGAACCTGAATAGTTGCAGCGGATGGTGGGGCCATTAGAGGCGACACTACTAGTATCTACTATGGGTAACCTATAGGGCGAGCTAATAAGGATGTGACTAAACATGTTTTGACTATGCGCCTAATTGAGGGAACTCTCGATCTGCTACTGTGGGATCCAAGCATATTAGTGGTTGGTATCCCATGTTTCATGTATGTTCCAAATACACTTCAACCACTACGATGTGTTCTCTTTGCTGATATATGCTGAATAAGTGTGCGATTTATGGACATTCTTGTAGAGTATATCTAGTAGAAAGGTTTCCTTAGAGTATTTCTATATTGAGTCTCCTTAATTCTTTCATCTCTTCCTCCTATTTAGTAAATATTTCCTCTAGTGAAAGGGAATTAACCTCTCTAGGGGGTAGATGAGGTAAAATTTGACCCTTGAAATTTTCTTTGTTGGATTCCCTTTGAGGGGGTAAAAACGGATTGTTCAAGGGAATGCCTAGATTCAGGGAAAGCCTCTAGTTTCAGGTATTCACACCTACATTAATTATTTTAGTGTGGACCACATTATGAACTAGAACTTCTTCCTATGACTCCTCCTCTGAATCATCCTCACATTCTGTAGAGTCATCAAGGGTGGTATTAATGTCATTCACTTATGAAAAATGCATTGTAGGAATTCTATCAGTGTCTCTGTGAGACTAAATTTTTCTACTCCCTCCATGAGGCCTTTTCCAATCCTTTACTTATTCTATGGGAACCATTTAGAGAACATTAATCTAAAGATAATCTCGAGATAGTTCAATTGTGTATGTCCCCAGTGAAGGTATCAGATCACAGAATGGGATGAACTGATAGGATCTATTCTGTGACATTTTCCATAATCAGGAGAAGACTGATTCCCGTTGAGGATGGGGTTGTTGAGGTGAAAAAACCACCATCAATGAGGGCCTGAGCTGTTCCTATTCTTATTTCACAACCCTTAGGACCTAGTTTTATGACCTTGAGGGATGGGTTAAAAAACCCCACATCTCTGTGGGCTGGGGTTGCTCTCGAACTACAATGGACGCTACTACTATGACTTCCCTTCTGATTCTATGTAGTTTTTTTTGAACGTGGGTTGGGTGAATCATTCATTACACACATAAATCACCCACTTACAAAGATTATTAAGCTATTTATGAGCTTTGTGTTATCTAATGATGAATTTCCCTTGAACGAGAGGCTTTCTTGATATTCTCAGATGCATGAGGCAAAAGTCTCTCAATAGCCTTCTCTCTTCTGGATTGACATCAGTGAGAGTCATTTGAGGCCTATTTTTGTTGATCATGTATTTGGTTATGAAAAGGGTACATTTTTTAGAACCGACATGAATTTATGATGTTTTATGATTCCATGTTTGGAAGGATTTATTAGTTAGGGAGTGTGGTGAAATGTAAAACTCCATGTGCACCCCATCCTCTGATATGAACACCAGATGGGGTATCGATGATCTGCTTCCACAATCTCACAAATGTGCTGAGGCATGCGCATTGAAGGGATCCTTTCTATTTGTCAATATTTGGATTCTATGAAGCCAGTATAGCTTCAAATTCAATTTTTCATTGCGATGTTTCTATTACCTTGAAGTGACTTTGATACTCATCGTAAGGCAATACTTTTTATTTTATGTGATGAAGAGTTTTCAATATATTGAGGATGATTTCATGTACACAATCCTTTGACAAAGCCTCGGGAATGATGTATCGAGGGGAGGATAAAAGAAATAACATTAATGACATTTCATCTTTATCAAACTATTTTCTCATGTTTATCACACCTTATTCGTCTTTCGCTAGAGGTTACTCTACTTGGTCTGACTAGAGTGGACTCTTCCCACCCACTTTATCTTAAGTGGTTATATTGGTTGGGGATTCCTCTATTATAATAGAAGGCAGGTGACCCAAGGTTGGTTTGTAGAATAACCATTAACTTGGAATATCTTCAAATTGATAAAGGATTTCACCTTACAATGATATGGTATTAGACATGATTGACCTTATTTTTACAAGTAACTCATGATAGGAGGGATTTCTCATCACTACATTTCCAATCAGATATTTCTCTTGACAATGTGAAATAATAATGTGGATAGAACTTTTGTAGGGAATTCCATTATGAGGAGGACCATCATGGTGGATTATAGTAAGGGGAATACCCTCACACTTCTTGATCTTCGTGACACGTGGAGGGATTCTGTGGATTTCATTAGGAAATGTGCTCTCAAGATTGATCAAATTATGATCATGAAGAAAGACTTCATGGTAAAGTGTATGGAGAGGAACTACAGATTTAATTCTAATACCCCTTTAATTTGGTAACGGGAGAGTAGGATATTGATCTTCCATATATAAGCATCTGAGGGATACAAGAACTCCAACATTAAGTAGAGAAGGATTGTAGATTGGCCCTTAGTTTTACATTTTTATTTGGTGAGGATTCTTCTTGGATGACTTCTTATGAGCGACTGGGGACACTTGCTGGGGGAAGTGGTCTTCATGGGTAGGTGTTTGTTATTTCCTTGGAGTTTTCATTAGGATAGGTTGACTAATCCCAGTTAGAGAGGGTGTATGTTTTCGATCCGATTGTCTGTATAGTATGAGGGAGTTTTCCCCATGACCCTCTTGGATGGGAGCAGAGGTGTCTGTATGCTCTGGGGTGACATGCTATCAAGACACCCCACTTATTGGGATAAAGTTTTGTATCCATCCCTTGGGAACTACTATCATCACCATTATGATGTCTTGGAAATTATGTAGGATGTGGGTAGTGATTTACATCTTCTCTTTCACCATTTCTAGGATATTCTTGGTGACTTCAGTGACTAGAACAAGGATATATGATCATTCTGTATTTGAAGTAGTTGTATATTTCTACTCCTTTCCTCTATTTCCTATCTATGGATACTGACATTACTTTTGTGTGGGGGAAGAGAGTTAGATCTTCCCCTACTCATCACCAATACCTTGTGATTGACATCTCTTTATGATTCTAGACAAAATTTCTGGAAGAATTGATGAATGCAGACAGATGTGTGCCCCTGCTTTCAATTTGCTGCTAAAGTTGGTTGATGGGATTCTTTGAGTGATACTAGATGAGTCTGTCGATAGAATTGTGGGTGTAGTTAGGTGTATTTTTCTCCTCACAGTATTCCTACAGATTTTAATGGAGGGATTCCTTGGATGGCGCCAGGCGAGTCTGCTGGTTGGCTGAATTAAGGTAGATGGGTGTACGTGACCACTTGCAGTTGGAAACCAACTTTTATTGGTGGTATTCTTTAGAGTGGATAGGGGTGTGGCCCATATCCCTGGTGACTAGTAACTAACCTTGGAGGGTCATCTTTCATGCTCAAGTTTGGGTGACCTGGGATAGTTAGCTGAGGATGACACCCTCATCATATTGAGGGATTACTACAGTGCAGTGTTGGCGATGGAGATTTCTAGTAGGATCCCTTAAGAAGGACCCCTGTGTATTCTATATGAGTCCATATGTGGCCTTTTGATACACCTACCTTATATATAGGAGGGACTGGTTGTCATGTTCTGGGGATAATCTCTTGAAATGGTTTATGACAACAGTCAGTGTCATCTACATCAGGACCACCAGTCATCCCTGACCAGACAATCGGTGGGGATTGGTGAGATGGAGGGCCTTTAAGGAAGCCTCCATGGTTGGTATTGCACTATTATGAAAGTACTCCTAGACCAATAAGTTTGAGACCCAGCGTTGAAGATACTTCTTTGGTGATGTCATCCTTTGCTTGGATGAGGAACCAATGTATACAACATCCAGGTCATTCGTTGGTGAGAGCTAGAAGGATGCCATTGGATCGAAGGGAGTTCTGAGAGAAAGTGACTAGATAAACACAAACAAGAAAACCCAATCAAATATGTATCTCATTTGAATGAACACATGCATTATTTATTATATTGTTTGGCCCTATTTTATTTTAATATTGAAAGGGGACTCACAGGTGGGTGATACTATCATCTTGGTTAAGGATTCATGTTAGTTTCACTATTTTTTTGTTTCTAATGGAGATATTTTTTGGGGTCAGTATTGAAATAGTTTGACAAGGACTAGGAAATATATCATTTTATCTTATTAATGGGATACTATAGTTAATTAATTCATATATGGTTCACCAATTTTTTGATGAAGAACGCATGGCCTAATTTTTGATTAAAAGGTGTTGAGTTGTGTGTAATAATTCATATTAGGTTCACTATTTTCAAATGGTTTCCAATAGGGTTTTTCATGGAAACGGAAACACCCAATGGTTCAATATTGACGAGGGACCTTCTTTTAAAAGGTAGGACCTCATTGAGATGTTTATTCAATAATGATTAATAAATTACATTGGTCGAGAGTATGGGAGGTTGGTCTCATCACACCCTTTTGGGGGGAATTTTTCATACTCTGGGAATCTATTATAGATTTAAGATATGTTCGCAAATCCTTGATTAGTTCCCAAGTATGATGCAGGTCACCCTTGAATTAACAATAAATAATTGACATATATGGAAATTAGAATCATCTGCATGTATCTAAGGTTATCCATCAATGGTGTCCCATCATATACTAATTATAGATTCTTTTTTTGTTATTACAATAATGTTGGTTTTTCTAGCCACACAGTGGGGCGCTATGGAGTGTGTCATCATACAGGGAGACAAAAATTGTTTTGATTTTGGGATCGAACCCATGAAATTGGATTCCTATTTATCCTCATGAGAGGAATCATAACCCACATAATTCAGTACCATTTAACAGGGAAATCACCTTTTATGGTCATGTGATAAGAATCGAACTGTGCAGCTTAATGTCATGCGGTAAGGAAGTATAGACAGAAGGTGTCTAGTAAAGGTTTAGTGTGGGAATTATACCAAAGCAACCTAGTGATATTGGAAGGAACATGGATTTCTAGGTTGAATCAGAATCTATTGAGAATGTGGCCCAAAAATAATAGGCCTGATTTGGGTTGTTGGGTTTGGAACTTAGGGAGGCTTCCTACGTATCCCATTTGGACGGGAATCAAAGTCCATGTATTTCGGTTGGTCTCATAAGGAAGTGTGGCCCTTTGAGAGGATTAAGTTGGGGATTATTCCTAAAAAGTATGCCCTTGATGATTTGGGATACTTGGTTGGGGATTACTTCTGAGAAGGATTCCTATTGAGCTCAGTCCTTAGGTAGGCATCCTACGTATCTTGGTTATAGTAGGAATCATAGTTCTCATAGTTTAATAGTTTAGTAATTCAAGTCTTACACAATAAGGCTACCTTGGTGAATGGGGGTCATGATTGGGGCTTACTTCTGAGGAGGATTTCCATGGATTAATTTAGCTTGGGGCTTACTCCTGAGTAGGATGCCCATGTTGGTGAAAGGTTGGGGATTATACCAAGCTAAAGGCCCAGAGTTGGTTGAGGATAACACTTAGAATGATGCCTAATGATTAGTATGAATGGGGCTTAGTACTTATGAGGATACCTAGGGATTGGTCTTGGGGTTATGTGGATGTCATGACCAATTTCAACCTCTAAGCCACATGAGTCATTATTGGTGTGAGAAACAAGAGGAAATGAAAGATCTGGGAAACTACACAAATTTATTTTCCTTGAGGTTGGATATATGGACTTGAGGACTCATGCATAGGGAGTCACTCTAAAGGAAGGATAGAGGAAGATTCAAAGGATGATCCTATGTTGAAACATGCATATGAATGTGTGGATACCATGATTGTGGCTAGACTTTGTTTCCACATGAGTCAGGATGAGTCATGCTTGAATGTGACAGAAAAGAGGAAGAATAAGATACCTAAAACCACACACTTATCCTCCTCCATTGGTGGAAGAGGCAGAGGGTATGTGATAGGGAGGAGATGACTTCAATTCCCATCCCCTCTCTGGACTAGTATCCAAGGGAGTGAGGAGGAGCAGGAGTGAAAACTCTTGCAAGAAAGGATAGGGGCTTACTCCAGGAGGGATGCCCTAAAAATGGTTTTGCGGTGGGAGAGGAAGATAACATTTCATGTTTAATGGAAAAGAAAGTGTAATCCTCATCCTACCCACTGAGAAACGGAGGTTCTAGATCTTATAGATGATAAGGGTAGGACATGGTCCTAACCCTAGAATCTGATACCAAGAAATCCCTAACACCGTCCCTAGAGTTGGGGTTGTCATGACTAAAGGAATGAAAATATACATGCACCATGAGGACCATAACTGTTTGGTAGGACAAGTATGGGAAGCCTCTGATTGAAGGAATGAAAATACAAATGGGAGACATGCTGGTGTACCCCTTTTTATGGTATTACAAGTTTGAAGGATTTAGTGGAGGTTTCAACTTGGTACCTTTCATACAATAGAGCCAAAGGAAGAGAGGCCCTGCCATGGGTGTCTTAGAAGAGGGACTGATCAGATGATCACATAGGGTAAAATCTAGGGAGAGCCTAAGGAGGCTCATATAGGTAGGCCTGAGATATCCAAGGGAGGCTCATGTAGGTATCCTGGGTGAGGTGATGGTACCTTGGGAGACTGACCATCTGGGAAACTACACTTGTGAGAGACCTTGATCAAGCCTTCAAGGGTCTCTACAGGTGTTCCTAGAAGTGGCTCACACAGATCCCTAGTTAAGGAAGGGGACCGCATGCTAGTGTTTTTTAACCATGGGGGTGTGAGTTCCTCATGTAGGTTTTTTTATTTTAAATCCTAGGATGACTTTAGTTTCACTATCCCCTTTAATTCCCTCTTTTTTAGGTTTTAGAGGAGTACTTAGAAGGTTTTGGAGGGCCTGGGTGAATGACTAGGGTGATCATAGCATCAAGAGTTCTTCGAAAATTTTCCTTCATGAAAATGAAGACCCCACGGTCCTATTTATAGGAAAATATAGGACCTTGAGAATAGGCGCTATGTCACTTAGGGGTGCTGTGCAGGTATTTCACACAGGCTCTCGTTCAGACCAGTCACGCATGCTGATGTGCAGGTACCCTGAGCACTGATGCTACTTTTGGGTACCTAGGATAATGGCCTTTGTAGGACTTTTTGATCCTTTTACTTCTTCATTTTTATTATTCTATTCTTGATATGGTATTTATCTTTGTCTCCTTTTCTTATATGTGACAAAATGGAGTGTCAACACCAATTAAGTTCTTTACTTTTTTAATTTTTTGACATATCTTCACATGTAATATTAAATAGATTATTAAAATAAAAAACATTTACTACATTTTCTTCATTCCCAAACAAAACCTACACTCAAAAGAATACAATATAAACCAAAAACACTCAACTATTCATGGGGAGTTAGACTCAGCTACCTCTAACAACTATTTGAGTTGCACTAGAATAGGATAAGTCATATTGTATGACTCATCCATGTCGCAAGACCAAACATGTATATGATACATATCATAGGATATAACATATTCATGTCATTATAGACATAGATATGTTTCTATCATATGGTACGAAAACATAGATGGATTATGATATGGGATATCGGGTGCATGAAACATGTCATGTATTCCAAATGGTTTATATTAGATTATGAATAAATTAGTTGATTTATTTATATCATGACTAAAATATTATAATTATTAAAATGTTTAGTGATCATAAAAACTCCAACGACTGTACATTTTTTTTAATGTATGTTGGTTTCCAAGCATTGACAACCAATATTTGATCTCCTTAATTGAATAAAGGAGGTCTATATAAAGGGATGAGACCCCCCTATTGGTTGTGTACAACACTGTATAGATATATTCAAAGTTATCTTATATATCATTTAATTTTTATTCTAAAAGAAGGTTCTATCACACCTTTAGAGTTTTCGAGATCCTCTCATAGCATAAAAATATTCTAGTGACTGATGTAAATCTTGTGGAGGCGAGAATCCATAAATTTTCACTTGATGATTGCTATCAAACATACTCCATTGAGATTGATAGAGATTGAGAACAATGGTATTGAGGTGCGTTAATTTATATTATTGTTATTCATTTCATGTTGATTTAGTGATAATAGATTAGACATTCATACATGTTTATTCTACTATGTTTATCATAATATGATCCTACGAAACCCATTAGTGGTATCAATGTCACCTTCATCTTTAAATCAACATTTTTTATAATTTTTTAACGAAGAACATATATATAATAAGTCTATTGAGGTGATATCATAATGTATGATATGATGTTGATAAATGTTGACCGTTGGATCATTTTTTATTATTTTACGATATAAGATATCATAATGTGCAATTCTATTTTTCATTTACTTTTAGGGTATGAATGGTTTTATTATAGTTTGTGATACATCAAAATCCCATGGTTTTATTATGTTTTGTATGTAATGATATGTGATATTATAACCTGTAGGTTGAATCATGGGGTTTTCAAAATAGATAACCATGTTGTATCGATGATATAGAAGATATCATCAAATATGACATGCGCCTTGTGATAATTCTTATTACAAGCACCAATTACAATTATAATTGATGATAGATAATGGAATATATCACATATAAAGTATAATATAATCCAAAAAATGAAAAAACAATGTTTTGGCTAAAAATGATATCAGTTTAATTTTTTTTATTAAAGATAAGTGTTAGGAATTATAAATGGAATATTTTTATGCCTAAATTAAATATGAAATGTTCATATTAATATCTGATGTTTGGGAAAATAAATAAAATGATTATTTATTTATCTATTCCTTTAAATATTCATGTTTATAAAATGTTTATATTATGTGAATATTATGTATGCTTAAAATTTTCTGATAAGTTGCTAATAAAATTTTTATGACATTATTGGTATGATAATATGATATTTAGTTTTTATATACCATTACTTTGATTTATTATTGAAGTTATTAGCTTGAATTAAAAGTTTGAATATAGTTTATATATATTAGGTGTTATAATTATGATTGAATTAAAATATTTATTGAGTAAATTATCCTTGGTTATAGGGACTTTGAGTTGAACTTATCACTGGTCTAGTGTCTTATACCTTTTATAGAAAAGTGTAGGTTAAATAGTTATAAATTTAATCTTACTCATGTGGGGATTGTTAATTTCATATAATTCTAAACCTTTACATGGATCAGTTCATGTAACTTATGCATGGGATGTATTTTAATATGTGTAAATATGTTTTACTTATATTTTTTTGGGAGTAAAAAAAACTGTGAGTTGTGTAAGGAGCTACACATTAATATGATTTAGATATATTAATTTTGTGGATGAAATAAGAATTTAAAAACTAAATCATTAGAATCATTCATACATAATTGAATAAAACATGAGTTAATAAGGATTGTATGAGACACAATTATTATGGATTTAATATGCATGTTATCAATATTAAAATAATGAGACTTTATGATGAAAATACCTCAAAATAGTAAGTGTGAGATTCCTTCCAAAATGAATACTTGTCGAAACCTCAATCATTAGGTAAAAGAAACCCTAACTACTTGGTGGTCATGAATTATATTGTGTAATAAAAGTAGATTATAGGTGACCATAATCTTTAAGTGTCTATATTTAATATAATATTTTCATTACACATAGATGAGAAACCTTATTTGTTAGGATACCAGAGGAATAGAGTTGATTGAATCCACATGATTGATTATGATAAAAATTTATCCACTGAACCATTATAAATATATATATGATATGAATGACATAGTTGGGACTTATTTATGTTCTTAATTTGTGTAATTCATGATGAAACTTAGTTCTTGGCTTACTAAATGGACATGATGTGTGAGGATTTCATTTTTAGTGGGATTAATTTCATTAAAAGTACTTAATAAAAAGATATAAAATATGATACTCACCCATAGATATGTATTTTTCATAGATTATGAAATTCATCATGATAATTACATTGATATATCTTATATATATGACCTATAAAATAATACTAAATTGGTAAAAATAAACTAAACAAGAAGCATCATGATAATATGGATGTGAATGTTATAGAAATCATTTTCTCTAACTCTGATTTATGGTTATTAGATACTGGGTGTGTATCACACATTTTTTCTGATAAACATAAACTAAAATATAAGAGATAATCAAAGAAAGAAAAATTAGATATACATGTTGTAAATGATACAAGAGTTACTTCATTAGATATAAACACTTTTGATCTAAGTCTTACCAGTGGATTAGTTCTGAAATTAGAAAACTGTTACCATGCTCCCGTCATAAACAAAAATTGGATTTCTGATCTTGTTTGAAGAAAATGGGGTTTTTATTCATTATTAATAATATGACTTTTTCTATAGACTAAAAGATCAACATGCCTACCTTATAGCCTAAAAGGGAAAAAATCGACATGCCTGGTTCTTCCATCATCTAATGAACTTAAATTCATCACACAAAGAAGAAAAGGATAGGAAAATTAGACCAAGATTGAAACCTTGTTTAGTATTTTATTTTCCCAATCCACTTTCGCTCACCGATTATCACTATAACTCTGTCTTAGACACTGGTAGATCAATAAAGTAAACTAATGATGTGCTACTGAAATTACTTCACTAGGGTAAAAAGTTGGAACTACTGCTGGTGAATTTGTTTCTTTGACTGTATAAAGAAAAATTAGAAAAACTTAATCAATTGTGAGATATTAATAAGATTTGTTATATATATATGAATGAAATGTTTTATTACATTAGTAATATGGTGAATGGTTTATACATTCTTGATATGGATAATTCTTTCCATAACATTCAAAATAAGAAGGTCAAAGTTGATCTTAACCCTATACACCTTTGAAACTATTTCCTTGGAAATGTAAATGAGAAATTCATTCAAAGAATTTGTTGATATGGATTGTTAAAATCATTAAATTATGAATCGTTTGACACTTTCAAATCTTGTTTATTAGAAAAAATGACCAAGACAACTTTTAATGGAAAAGGTAAGAAAACAACTGAACTATTGGATATTATATATAGTTCTATATGTGTATCTTTGAGTACTCAAGTAAGTGGTGGTTATAGGTACTTCATAACCTTTATTGATGATTTTAATATTTATAAAAAAACATTTCTTATGAGACACAAGTTTGAAACATTTTAAAAGTTCAAAGAGTTTCAAAACAAAGTACATAATTAGCTAGGAAAAAATATTAAGATTATACAATTAGATCGGGGAGGTGAATACTACAGTTAGTAATTCATTGATCTTCTGAGAGATTGTGGAATTGTTTCAAAACTCACTCCTCCTAGAATACCTCTGTAACGTCCTGGACCCAAATAGCCACTTGAATAGTGCTATTGGGTCAGGTGTCACTGACCTTAGGCACACCTCACTGAACACCAAAGGCTTCCAACTAGCAGTGAGGGTGTAAACAAGTATAGTGGGGAGGATATACCCTCTGGGGAAAAGGTAAGGCATTGGTATGAGTATAATCATAACACATAAAACAGGAATAAATGACTCAGCAGACTCAAACCTGACCTACAGAGCAGAAGCACATCCAATAGAAGATAAACAATATAAGCAATATAGAAACAACTACAGTGGAAAGTAAATATAAAAGAATGTTAAAAACCACTTGTAACCACTACTAAAACAAGAAGGCATGCATTTATAGCTGGTCATACATGTCAATATACAAAAGGGTGCCCATGGATAACCACTATAGCTATATATAAACAATCATGATGATACAATAATGAAAGCTAAACAAAAGTATAACTCTATCTAGGCATGAACTCAAGTTCCATGCCAATATCCATGCTAAATAACACTACAATTCTGCTCTCGAAGCAGATCTTTTACCTGTGTGTAAAGCCATAAAAACTACACGCGTCCCGAAGGGCCCATGTAGGGTGTGAGACGAATCTCAGTAGGATACCACCCAATGGTGTGTACCTAGAATAAGTGTTTAAGGAGACATGCATCTCTAAATAAGGTAAATAGTATGATGTAATAAATAAACACAACCTCCACTAGTGCTCAGTAGACACCAGGGAGTATCACCTGCTTTGGCCAATGCCAGAATCTCAGAAGCGAAGAGAGTCATTGACCCATGGCATAAGGTACTCCTGTAGTCACAAAGTCCCGATGAACCCTTAGGTTCCACCCCAATCAGATAGCCTGACACCACATGCCTCTTGAAACCTTGTGTCTCAAGTATCTACGTCTCAAAGGCACACCCAAACAATAGTGTCCTGGTCCCAAAGACCCCTTCTCGAAAGCTCACGTCATACCATGGCATGAAAACTAGAGGAATAATGATTCCTATCCTAAAATAAACATATATCCTGGCCCATGGCCTCAATCATGGTGAGCCTTATCCCCCCAACCTGACAGCCTCATTGCTATCCACTGAAGGCTCCTCAATTCTATGTCACTTTCTACGACAAGCACCCAAAACCACAAATACATAAACCACAACTATCAGGGGCCTCTACCCACATGAGTGGTCAAAACCACCTCATCATAGAGTCTAACTATGTGTAAAAGACTCAAATCAGCGCTTTGGCCATCACAGGTGAGTAGTAATCACCAAATAAAGAACCTAAGACACACCATCTCTGGCACTTCATGCCCCTACGACCATATCGCTCAAATATGATGGCCATGTCATCCAAGTATCATGGGCCATGCCTAACCTGATAGTTACACTGCCTCAAACTGACGTCCACAATGCCTAATCCTGTGGTCAAAACCACCCAATGCAAACTTGAGCCAATCCCAACCAGTGATCATCATTAATAAATCCTGATGGCCCTTCCATCCCAACCTCGGGTCAAGACCTTCACAACCACAAGGGTCTCAACACATGTAATCTGAAAAATTACATATATATAATCACATTAAAACACTTTAAAAAGAAATTCAATTTAAACAGTTTGAATTTCAGTAGATATTAGCTATAATATATTAACACTAAGGCCTTAAATGCCTCTAATAAGCCTAATCATGCTTTAACAAATTAAACATACCAGTTCAAAACAAAACAAAAAAATTATAACCATTTTGTCTCCCTCGACCAAAATGTCCCAATGAGAAATGAATTCTCACCTGACATCATAAAAGCAATTCAGGTATAGGGAATTCCAAAAAGCATCCCACATGTCTAATAATCAATTAAATATGAAAAAGTAGTTATAATGGGGTCTCACTCAAAATACTCGAAGACACGCCAAAGGTCGCGACACCCAAAAATCTGAAAAAACACAAAAAAGGTATGAACCACCTACGTCATACTCGTAAAACTCTCCTCATCTAGCATAGACCACTAATTCGTCCTAGAATGGAGTATATCTACACAACGAGTATAAATTCTCAAGCTTTGATAACTAGGTCTAGAGAAGAAATCACGAAGAATGACTCAAGAGGAATAAAGAACTCACTAAAGGGATTCCAACACACCTGATGATGTTTGAATCGGAGCTTAGATGATGAAACATGAGAGAAAAATGATCCATGGCCACTGCTGTTCATGAACCCAGAAGGAGGGTTTTGTGTGTCAAACAAAAACAATGCTACTGCCCATTTTAACAAAAAAGAAAAGAAAAGTACATTGCATGTACATGATCATACACACCATGTATATCCCAAATCTTCCCTCTTTTTCTGAATTCTCTTCCACTTCATTAAAAATTATTGACGACATTAGGTCATGACATGCATGGGTAAATAAACAACATGTACATGACTAGTCCTATATTCCTTGTTGACACCCCTACATGCCATGTACAACCATTATATATCTAGACCATTACACAGTTTTTATTAGGGGTACATGACATGTAATCCCAAGTTATGCCAAGTAACAGGACTAAAGCTAGTAGTAACCCTATTTCCCCCCTTTTTCCAAAAAAACCCGAAAAAGGACCCGTACCTCAACGGAAGAACCAGGTTCTTACAAACTTCCCCTATTAAAGCAATTCATCCCCAAATTTCCCTTCCAAGGGCGGTGAAGAAACTTTTCCGAATAACTCTAGCCCAAAGTTCAAATAAATCAAAGGTCTAATGACCTATTTCTAGAACCATGGTCCTCTCATGATGCATCATCACCCCTACACCTCATCAGGTGCTCCCGTGTTGCTTCCGACACCCAATCATATCCCACATCATATCGGTTCCCTCCTTGAGCCCATGGAACCCATGGAACAATGAGGTCCTACATCCCATGGATGCTCAAAACAACCTGGTGCCTTGCACCTCAATCAAAATCACATCCTCGATGCCTTAACACCTCAAGTAACCTGCATCCCATGGATACCCCAATGGACAAGGCAACTCAAAACACACATTCAACTATGCTTCTGATGCCAAGCACCTCATATATATAATCACACACCTGAGATGGTTCCAACCTACTGAAAAACATTTGGTCAGTACATATACATCCTGTTCATGTAATTCACTCAAAATAGACATGCATCAATAGGCCATGCCAAAAAAAATCAAAAGGAAAATCATGGCCATGCTCGCGGCGTACCTCTGACTATCTTCGACTCACCAGCCTGCTCAGCACCTGGAAGCTCCACAACATGCACCTGACCTGACACATGGATGCCTGAAACCTTTCCTCCCTATGGTACTGCACCAGCCACTGCCACTAACCCCATGGTTGGGTCCCACTATCTCTGCCACATCCCCCACGTGCAGCTGAACCTCGACTACCCACACTTGGTACCGATCCCAATCCAACAACAAACTCCATAGTCTGTCTTGGTCCCTGCATATCAGTTTTATGAGAAAACTTATTTCAGAACCTCTCCAGATGTCCAACCTATCCACATGCCTAGTTCTCCTTTTGAGGCCTATCATACTGAGTCCGAACATGACCTAGATACCCACAATGAATGAAAACCACTGCTGAACTGTCATGAGATGGTCTAGTTGAATCCTTGGACTGACCGCCCTACTAGAACTCATTGTAAAATCATTTCCTACTATCTGAACCATCACCTGAAGCTGCCACCTGGCCCAAGTGAGACCTTTCCATCAGGTTACCCTTAGTTATGAGTTCCTGATTCACCGTCTCTAAGAACAAGTCCAACCAAAAGATGTTTACCTGCACCCGTATGGTGTAATGTAATCCATATTTGAAGAACCTCACCCTCGAGGTGTCATCGCTTACCATACTAGGTGTGAAGTGAGAGAACTCAGTAAAAGTAGCTTCATAGTCTATAACAGACATGTCACTCTACTGAAGGTTCAAGAACTCCCAAGATCTCTCTATCCTCAACATCTTTGGAAAAAATTACTTGAAGAATCTATCCTCAAAGTCCTTCTAGGACAGTACCTCATGTATGTAAGCCTGAACCTACACATCCCACCAGCGCTTTGCCGGTCCTTTGAGCATATATTTCACCATCTTGACCCTCCACCCTGGAGGTATCTCGAGCTAATTGAAGATCATCTGCAAGCTCTCTATCAAGTTCTCAGCCTCTTGTGGACCACCCTCACCCTAAAAAAGTGGCAGGTGATGTGACTGAAACTCTCGAGTAAGGTAAGTCATAGAGGCCTCCATTCCCTGAGCACCTCTATCTATCCCCTACAAGACACATACCAGGCTTGATTGGAGCTGCTCGTCGAGCCACAACCCGAATTCTATCAAACCCGACAACTATCCTACCTGCATTGGATCTTGAACTTGACCCTACCCTTGAGCCTGTACCTACAACTCATGCTGCACCTGACCCTTAGAGGTTTGAACCTGATCATTCTCCTGCGACACTATACCATCACCCATCTGACACTTCATAGAGCTGTTTAGGAGGAATCCACTGAATACCATAAAATGTTCAAAAAACCCATATATATATATATATATAACAATATATTCAACACATGTAGGGAAAGTAGTAAAAAGTCAGTGCATAACAACTACCCTTAATCTCCCCCACTGCAACCATGCCCCACAGAATCTCAGCCTCAAGGCCTCCTTACCCACCCTCAACAGAGCCAAGTATCATAATATTCCCAGGCCTCACCCATCCTAACAACCACCATTGCCTCAATCCGATGACCGAGTCATCCAATCATGGTGATCAAAAATCACCTCAACCATAAACCTGCCTGATCCTATAAGAGCCAGTCCCAAATCCCATGTCACATGCTATTTTACATAAATTTAAAGCATGTAATATCAAATTTCACATTTCAAAAGCATATAAAGCATGAAATTTGATATTATTCACATGTTATTATCACTTCACAAAGAATACATGCATATATGAAATTTAAATACCCTAAAAGATGTGCCTATCAAAAGCCAAAAACCACGCCTTGCCTTATCGGGCAAAGGTCCAATCCTCCCTTACCACACCGTGTCAAGGGTCACATGTCACAACCAATAATAATCACAAACCAAGTGATCCACCAAGGTAGAAGCCATATAAAATATAATATGAGCAAAATGAAAATATCATAACCCACCCAAGTTAACCCAATCTATCCCTTGTACATGGGGCTACAGGCACCCAAGCATGAGTTCAAAATCCAGTTCCGAAAACAACCTATCTTTAGTCTACCATATCCCAAATAGTAAACTAGAAAAAAAAGAAAAGGAGGAATAGATCTCATTAGTAGCCAGTGAAACACTGCTACTAAATCCCAGTCAAGAACCGCCTCTGATACCACTTTGTAATGTCCCAGACCCAAATATCTACCGAAATAGTGCTATCGGGCCGGGTGTCACTGGCCTTAAGTGAACCTCCCCAAATGTCAAAGGCTGCCAACTAGCAACGAGGGTGTAAAAAGGTATAGTGGGGAGGCTATACCATCTAGGGAAAAGATAAGGCAATGGTCTGAGTATAATCATAACACATGCAACATAAATAAATGACTCAGTAGACTCGAACCAGACTCGTAGAGCGGAAGCACATACAATAGAATATAAACAGTGGAAGCAATATAGAAAAAAATACAGCGGAAAGTAAATAGAACAACATGCTAAACACCAATTATAACCACTACTAAAACAACAAGGCATGCATCCATAACAGGTCATACATGTCAATATACAAAAGGGTGACCATGGATAACCACTGTAGCTACATATAAATAATCATGATGATATAAGAATGAAAGCTAAAAAAAGTAAAAATCTAGCTAGGCATGACCTCAAGGTCCATGCCAATCTCCAGGCCAAACAGTACTACAACCCATCTCCTGAAGCTGATCTTTTAGCTGTGCGTAAATCCATAAAGTCTACACGCATCCTGAAAGGCCCGTGTAGGGTGTGAGATGAATCTTAGTAGGATACCACCCAATGGTTCATACCTAGCATAAGTATTTAACCAGACACGCATCTCTAAATAAGGTAAATAGTATTATGCAATAAATAAACACAACATCAAATAGTGATTAGCAATCACCAGGGAGTATCACATGCTTCGGTTAACACTAGAATCTCAGAAGCGAATAGATTCCTTGACCCATGGCCTAAGGTAATCCTATATTCACAAAGTCATGGTGAACCCTCAGGTTCCACTCCAATCACATAGTCCAACACCACATGCCTCCTAACACCTCATGTCTCAAGTACTAAAATCCCAAAGGCCCACCCAAACAATAGTGTCCCAGTCCCACAAACCCTTGCTCGAAAGCTCACATCAACCCATGGCACGAAAACCAGAGAAAAAACGATGCCTATCCTTAAATAAATATATATCTTGGCCCACAACCTCAATCACGGTGAGCCTTATAACCCAACCTGATAGCCTCATCACTATCCACCGAAGGCTCCTCACCTTTCACATGGATTTCCACGATAAGCACCTCTAACCCAAAAATACCTAAACCACAACTATCAAGGGCCTCTACCCACACAAGTGGTCAAAACCACCTCATCACAGAGTCTACCTGTGTGTACACAACTCAAATCATTTCTTTTTCCATCACGGGTGAGTGGTGATCACCAAATAAAGAACCTAAACCACACCATCTCTAAAATCTTATGCCCCTATAACCATGTCGCTCAAATTTTATGGACATTCCATCCAAGTATCATGGGCAGTTCCCAACCTGACAGTTACACTGTCTTAAACTGACGTCCACCACACCCAATCCCATGGTCAAAACTGCCCAATACAAACCCAGGAAAATCCCAACCAGTGATCATCGTCACTTAATACTGATGTCCATGACATCCCATCCTAGGGTCAATCCCATCACAACCCCAAGGGTCTCAACACATGCAATTTGAAACATTACATATATATAATCACATTAAAACACTTTAATCAAGAAATTAAATTTAAACAGTTTTATTTTCACTAGATATCAGCTATAACATATTAACACTGATGTCTTGAATGCCTCTAATAGGCCTAATCATTCTTTAAAAAATTAAACATACCAGTTCAAAACAAAAAAAAAACAATTATAACCATTTTGGCACCCTGACCAAAATGTCCCAATGAGCAATGACCTCTCACCCGACCTCACTCAAGAAATTCAGGTATAGGGCATTCCCAATGGAATCCCATAAGTCTAACACTCAATTAAATATGAAAAAATAGTTATAAAGAGGTCTATCTCAAAATATACTAAGACGCGCCAAAGGTCACACCACCCAAAAGTCCTAAAAAACACAAAACAAGGTATGCACCACCTACCTCATACTTGTACAATTTTCCCCATCCAACATCGGCCTCTAATTAATCATATAATGGAGTAGATATACACAACGATCATAAATGCTTAAGCTTTGATAACTAGGTCTAGAGAATAAATAAATAAGAACATATCAATAGGAACTGAGAACTCACTGAGGGTATTCCAATGCACCCGAAGATGTTTGAATCAAAGCTCAGATGATGAAATGAGAGAAAAAACAATCCACAACTACTATTGTTCATAAACCCAGAAGGAGGGTTCTGTACGTATAAAAAAATGATTCTACTTCCTGTTTTAACAAAAATAAAAGAAAAGTACACAGCATGTACATGAGAATACATGTCGTGTATATGCTAAATCTTCCCTCTTCCACAAGCTTCTCTTCCACATCATTAAAAAGTCTTGCCTACATTAGTACACAGTGTGTACGGGTAAGTACACAATGTGTGCATGGATGGTAATATATTCCTCTCTGAAACCCCTACATGCCATACACAACCATTACATGGCGTGTACTAGGGGCACATGGTGTGTAATCCCAAGTTATGCCAAGTAATAAGCCTAAATAGATTACTAACCCTATTTTCCCCCTTTTCCCTAAAAAATAACATTATAAAAGGACCCATACCTCAAAGGAAGAACTGGGTTCTTACAACCATAGTGGAATGGTGTGTCTAAGTGGGGGAATCATATATTTTTTTTGGAAATGGTTCGATTAATGATGGGTCAATGTGGCCTTCCTATCTTATTCCAAGGATATTATATAGAAACTATCACATTCCTACTTGACTTCATTCCATCTAAGATGATTATAAAGACATCACATGAGACATGGCATGAGAAATGTACCAGTATGTATTTTATGAGATTTTGGGGTTGTGAAGCATATTTTTGATGTTTAGATTTTGATAAACTTGGTCCTAAATCAGATAAATTCCTTTTTGTTGATTATCCCAAATATAATGTGAGATATTAATTTTATAATTCTATTGAACACAAAATTTTTGTGGGATGATGTGGTATTTTACTTCAAAATAAACATATTATTTAAGGAGTTAGTGGGATGAAAGTTTAAATTGAATACGTTCATGACTAAAAAACAAGAAGTAATTATAAAATGGAAATTGAGAAGGTTTTATAAAAAGTTATGGAATAAGAACATAATCAAGTTACACAATAGCCTCAAAGGCTTGGTAGAGTTCATCAAGAACATAGAAGATTTTTATTTCTTATGGAAAATGATGATGTAGTAATATTCATAGACGATGAAACTAATACCTACTGAGAGTCCATTGAGAGTTATGATTCTGATAAATGGTTAAATGTCATGAAATCTAATATGGAATCCATGTATACTAACCAAGTTTGGAACTTAGTGTATGTACTAGAAGGGGTGATACCTATGGGGTGAAAGTGAATTTTCTACAAGAAAAATGACATGTTTGGTAGAGTGTCTCCCTATAAAGATCTCCTGGTAAAAAGGTTAAAAATATATTCATGGTATTGATTATGAAGAAACCTTTTCTCCAGTTGTGATAATAACATCCATTTAGATACTTATTACCATAATAACTCATTATGATTAGAAGATATATCAGATGGATATCAAAACTGCTTTTAAAATGTAAATTTAGTCGAGGATGTGTATATGATACAAATTCCTTACATCCTCACATAGGAATGTATGACAAAGAAAATTTCTTCACATACCTTAATTTATATAGGATTCCACTTTCCACTTTAGTTGGAACTCAGTTTAGTATTTATGTTGTAGTATGTAATTCATATCCCCCAAAAGATATTATGGATCATCATTGACCACATCATGTACAACAAGGTGTGATTCCTCCTTTCACCAACACTATTCTATTATAGTATAAAAGAGGAGTGAGTTGAGATCACATCACAACTATTTCAGATAATTAATGAACTCTTGGTTAATATATTTCTCACATCTACATGAGGTCCAGCTATAGATACTTATTCTAAATTGAATATAAAGAGTTCCTTAGAGATTTCACACCTCTATTTTCTTGATTTCTCCTGATAGAGATTATAGAGATAAGACAACATGAAACATATATGTATTTGTATAAGTTCAAGACTTTACTAGTCTTAGATGATATCATGAGGCATTAGACATCCAATGTGTTATCCACAAGTTTCCAAAATACATTTTTATCCTCTATACTTTCCTATTTAGGGGGATAAATAAGAGTAGGGGATCTAGAATATAAAAACTACTCTCTTATCATAGTACAAGACACAAGCATCTATACCACTCTTGAAAGTTAGCACCAGTGAGGCGATTCTCTTTCTATGAGATTGATCATATGGAAAATGATATAGTTGAGTTACTTTCCTTTGTCTAAAATAAATAAAAGTATATTTTAGTACTTTATCTTGATTATCAGTTATTACATAATTAATACTTTAATTAAGTATTATTATATTAAATCAAATCCCAATAACCCTCATCATTAGATTTAGAATATACAATCACTTAGATATTCTAGTGATAATAATCCATATTTCCCTTCTAATAACCTAAACAATGTCCATGATAATTGTATAGAAGTATTTAAGTTGAATTTACTTTCCAACTACATTAACTCACAACTCCTTGACCTGTTGAGTGGAATCCCCAATATTGAAATACTAAACTAATATTTCCTCAATTCACATCTCCAAATTGTATTAAATAGACTATGACCACAAATCTTAATAGAAATTTGTTTAAATCTAATGGTACAGAGGTGTGTAACAAAAACCAGTAGGCCAAGGATTTAGAAATTTTCACCACCAGAGTGATGATTCTTTTCCATCTCCTATGATTTGATCACTGGTAGAGGTTTGAGGATCTCACATGAATATCTCAAGGAACACAAATTTAAACTGAATAGTTACCTTGTTCAAATCAAATCACGCTCGATAAAAGATCATTTTTGATGACTGTTGATCAAAGGATCCAAACTCATACCCATTTAGATCATCCCCACATGCTTCAAGAATACACATGGATGTTATTCATCGAATTTCAGGTGCTACTACAAAACTCTAATGATTCCATCAATGTCATGATGATCACCTTGATCCCATGCCTATAATCCGTGAAGGCATTCTTGGACCACTCAATTGGATAAATCCTTTCTCTCTCTAGGATGTGGGAGGAGAGATTATATCTCAATCCATTAGAATGGAAAAACAATAGATTGAGTCTCTCTATTATTCTTATATAGTGGAAGGATCAAATACCCAGAAAAGGTTCCCTAACCCCCAAAATAAAATTTCTAATAAATAAGAAGTAAATGACATGTTATAATGAACTAAATGTTTCATAATGTAATTTATATTTTTATTACATACTTTTAATAAATATATTACATGATAAAACCAAGTCATTAACTTAACTCGTAATTGCTACTAATATTAAACAAACCTTGTATATTGAAATAATATTCATTCATATAATGTTTTTTGTGTATTCACTTAATACATTATTAATACTTTTAATAAATAAATTCAACCCAATTATTATACACTCTAATAATAATTTATTTATTTATTTATCATTGGTGATCGATTACTTGGTCAAATATCGAACTTTGTGGTGGGGCCCTCCATGTTAAATATTAATATTCACTAGAAGAGGGAATACTCTTTAATATTATATTGTGTGTGACCCTATAGGAAATTATCTCAATAATAGTGGATACTATTCATAGACCAAGAGTAGAGTTTAGAAACACATCAAGACCCCTAAGAAGATAAGGAAAAGTCATCGCAATGAAAACCTTTCATAGAATCACACACTGTGTAATATAATATCTTTGTCTCATGATTTCTCATAAAGCGGGATGCATAATTTATGTCATAATATATTATGGATTTATTATTTGTTGATCTAACTGAACAAAATTAAGTTCAACTATCTTGGACAAGGATTTATGAAGGCACTACCATCCTGATCAACTTGTCCTGAGATATCACTTCCTTAACTCGAAAGTGAAAAATTTTATCTTGACCATTCAACCAATGCCATACCACAAATAACAAACCCAACACAAGGTAACTCTAAATTAATTCAATGTCATGTTTTTTCCTTGCATCAAAGTACATGATAAGTTAGTACACATTGATAATGATCTCAATTCAGGAGACCAATACACTTGTTCATACATAGTAACAACCAATGAAACCTAAAACATGTGGTACTTCTATTGGTAGGTATACCCTCATAATATCATCTACTCGAGATCACTAAGTACAAAATTCATAAGAATAAGTCTCACTTTTTATGATCCCCAACACCTAATAGAAATCAACTGTGTCCATTCAGTATGATGTATCTAGACCATATGAAATATGTTTAATATTAATGACATAGTATCTCAAGGTTCTCATTATAGTATGGGAACTGCTATAACCTTTTGATATGACAAATAATCTATGGAAATTACCATTTAAATAGTGGATACAAAAATATCAACACTATAATGTTAAGTGAACATCCTGTATAACTCACTATATACATGGTATAATAATTGAGAATCACTATTCAAGTTGGGTCTAGGGAACCCACCATTACAACACTCCCACATGCACTAGAACCGACTTGATAACTACCCTTTTTAGCTCTCATAGGATAAGATCATGTTTTTTTGAGTTATTGATTTAGTCAAGGGTCTACCATGTCTCCGCTACATGATTGTTCTGTTATCTACGACCTCACCTCCTTGAGTAAAAATTTTCAAGAGATGATATCCCCAAGCATATACCTTTTTTTCCACTTTAAAAACATGAAATCTTAGATAATAATATGAGTAGAATTATCATAATTTATATTATGATAAAATTTTACTTACTAGGTGTGATTACAACAATTGTAACAAATCATTTCATATTTTAAACTTATTCTCTAGATTCCTCAAAAGATGCAATGCATCGGTATTTGTAGACATGGCCACCACTAGATTAAATGATCTTTTCTTTCTCATTAACATACCCTAACTATGATATTAGATCATATTGAACTATAATAATACTAGTCTTTGTCCCCTTGTAACTAATATTCCTTCCTATCCACATAATAGGTACATATCCATTATACTTCTTTAAGTAAAAATGGTTAGTTCTGACTGCTTCTTGTACAGTTATCCTAGAAACAATTGATATTTTCCTATCATAGATTTTATGTTAGTAATATCCTTACCAAACAACTTTTTTAATTTTCATAAACCAATTTGTAGAGGAGTGGGAACTATACAGGAAATCCATAATGCAAAAAGGATACCAACCAAACAAAAACCATTAAAAGAAAAGAAAAAGAAACTAAAGCAGAACAAAAACGAATTTGATACCTGCACATGCTTTTACAACACTTAATAAACAACTGGTCTCTAGACTGAAGGTTCCAGATGATATTTCCATGCCATGTCATGAGTAATAAGGTATTTCTGTATTTGTTCAAAAATGTGTGGGGGGGGAGGAGAAGAGGCTTAGATTCGGGACTTCAGGGGACACCGAGTCCTATTTATCAACCTCCACCAGGACCTCTGAAGAAGCCAGTTAGGGGGAATTTGATTCATGTGTGTTACTCTTGGTCAGTTGATCTGTTGAATCCAATTTCATGGGTAAAGTAGGAGGAATAAGGGTAACTTTCCCCTAACAAAACATTGGTTCCAAAGGCACAGGAGCTTCCACCTTACCAGCGCCCTTCTTGTACATATCATGGAATCTGTGATTGTTCCGTCACATATGAATATGTAATTAAACTCACCACATTAATATCTTCCTATTCCCATGCATGTCTTCTTAGATATATTTATTCCATGTGACTTTGGAAACAATTCTCTTTTAAATTGTTCAAAATTGTATTTTATTAATACCTTGTCAGTATATCTACCATTGAATAGGTCTAAGAAAATGTTATATTCACCTTAGTATATCTTTTTCCCTATAAATTAGGTTTCTAATTTAAGTCAATCTCTAGAGAGTTACGTTTTCCTGGTCTTAACTAACTATAAGACCAATATATATTTTCCATAAGTGATCAAACATATTTTACTTGGAAAACCAGTGGTGGTCCCACTATTCTTGTGTAGTGGCATGGAAAAAATTCATTCTTGATGAATATTCTATGATATTATTTATTATATGAATCCTAAACTATATTTCAATAACCTGCACCCCTTAGTAGAATTCTATGGTTCCACTATCCCTTTATGGTTGTTTCATATATACACCTTCCATGATTGGTGGTATTAACATATAATGATCAATAAAATGATCATATAAATTATCCATGAAAAGTAAAATTCTAATGGATTTATTAATAATGAACAATCGATCCTTATTGGTACCACACTTGTACCACCCATATATAGTGTCACTTGAATACCCACCATAATATTCATAATAATAAGCCCCCCACACTTTGATAGATGGAATACATTATTGAATTTTAATCGATCTTGTCAATATTAGCTAACTTCCATATAATGATTACTTGAAAGAATTATTATTCTCAATGAATAATGTATCACCAGCCGTGGTGAATATAAAACCAACACAATGGTTTCATCCTTCCTACCTAGTATGTGTCTATGGAAAATTCCTTTTTCCACATGCTCTTGTGGAAACTATTTCTACAATAATAATTTGTGCATCTTTGTCATTGACTAAATCCAAGATAATCTTTCTCTCACTATCTTGAATGGATATGTGCACCCTTTTATAGAATTATATTCCTTCACTTGACTATAAATTTTATATCATTGGGATTTCTATAATATCTTTAGAAAATTTAGGATAATTACTATAGATTCACTTTGTGTTTTTCTTGCTGTAAGTTTGTTTATATACTAACAAAATCATTGTATATAAACACATATTACTATGACATAATGGATTTCCATCATACCATAACTCATATGATATCCATTTTCATGATAGTTGGCATATTTCTATGGGATAATTCCATTATTTTTGATGCATTTATTAAAAAATAATGAAAGTATCCACAATGAATATAAGTTGCAACATTGATACTCCTTTTACATATATAATGAATCTGATGTGTATAAGGAAATATGTGTTTAGGAATTACTCCATGCTATATTATATTGATCAATGTTAACATATAAGACACAAAATCGATCCTCCTTATCAACATCATAACTTTTATGTGGATAAGTTAATGTGCATTTAGTAATTACTCCATGATACATTATATTGATCAATGAATGCTTGGTCAAGATATTATTCGACACACCATCCTAAAGAAAATAATATCTTCAGTCCATGAATATACCATAATTCACTTTGACATTCCTTAATAAACACTTAAAAGAATCTAATGAATTATATTTACCACTAACTTACCCTTGGAATTGTTCATGCTCTCAAGATAAATTAATTTTAAAAGCTTTGTGACTTACCTTTATTTATAAAGTTTTCCTTTTCCAAACTAAATAAATATATACTTCGATACTACCTAAGGTATTTAGCTCCATAGAGTCTAAATACCATACTGAATATATCCTTGATGTCCATTATTAGTTTTACTTGAAAAATAATTATCTTTCCATAAATTGGAATAATTGTATCTTACATTATTATTTTAATTAGGTATTTCCAATGATTCATTCATTAATGAACTATTGGTTGAGTATTAATCACCACAAAAAAAATTCATTATGAAACTGGAATAATTTTAGTTCATGTCCTAAGGACATGTGAGATAAATGTTTTGTTAATACTTAATAAATTTCAACTAGAATCATTAATATTGGCAATTATAAGTTGTGTACTTTTCATCACTAACTTATGATCCACCCTTTGTCAACTGCTTGGATAAATCACCTTACTTCTAGAGACATTTATATACTTACTTGGTTATTTTATTCAAATTAAAATATGTGATATGAATATTTTATTCAATACCCATAAAGTATCATAGAAACATTACATACATAGATTAATATATCTGAAGAAGAAGTGATTAATTTCTTCTTGAATTTAGTTCATAGAATTTAAACTTCCATAGAATTATGTGAAGTAAATAACCTTATATATGATTACCAACCTATTTTCTTTAAAGGATGTTTTGGAGGTTACTTTTGGAGTCCCACTTTCCATTGGACTTTTTCACCTTGTCTTTCAACTTGTTCATAATAATAACTAAAACTATTTGTAAATTCTTATTGACTTGGTTAACATTACCTAAAAGTAATGAAGTGTTTTTCTCCATACTCTTCATTTTGTAATAAAAAATTAAACTAGAGTAAATGGGTGAAAAATATATTAGAAAGGGATATATTGAAAGATAATGATCCATATTTAAATCTAAACATATGCAATGTAATCAACATGTATTCATATCTTTGCTTCCCTTTCTCCTTACAAGCTTATCAGAGATGAGACTACATAATATCATCCATGTTCTGATGTAATATACACAGCTTACATTAGATGTTGATTATAAACTTATGAAATAACCATCATATGTGTCATGCATGAGTCTTCTATAATAATTTCACACCCATGCTTCTTGAGGTGGATCAAAAGGTATTAGGGACACCTACACCATGAATTTTCTATATAATAAGACTTTATGAAAGTGCTCGTAAAACTATTTGGAAACTTATACTGGTGAGGAAATTAACTTTGTATAATAGTTATCATAGTTTAATTTTAATATTACTATCCATTTTCTATATAAAAAAATCTTACAGATTTTACTTTTATCATGATTACCGATTTAGTCATTATTGATTTTTTAATTAAATCATTAAATGACTCCCACTATTTTATTAAACTCTAGAAACCCTATATACTAAAATTGGAATAATATATAGCTTGAGTATTCTAGAGGAAAAGATACTTAAAACATCTCTTCACAGTCTATAAGCTATGGCTACACCACTACTAGGAGAGTTCAAGGTAGGTGTTTAACTAGATAAACACATTAACTCATGACTCCTTGATCTAATGAGTGAAGTCCTGAATTCTAAAATCATAAACTTGATTTACTCAATGCTTTCCAATAAAGATGAAATAATATAGATATGGATGATTCTTTTTTTCCATCATTAGTGAAGTCAACCCATCTCTCTCATAATAACTCCCCAATAGTAGGAGACACCCTTAATTAGGGCCGACGAGCACCCCGTACACCTGGTTGTGTTTGAATTCAAATGAAGGAAGGTGTTTTTGATTTAATATTTCTTTGAAAGTTTTTAATATTTATTGATCAGTGTAATCATTTTATATTAAATATGTTTATAATATGTTGTCACACTCACAACTAAACATTAATAGAATATATTCATTGCTTCTTTTTTCATTTTTTTGTTTATTACTTTATGTGTTTCCTGTAGACAAGAAAATGCACAAAATAATAAACAATGAATAAAGGAATTAAAATTACATGACTGTTCTTGAACATCTAATACTGGTTGATCCATTTAAAATCAATGGATCAACTGTGACCTAGGGGTATCATACCTAGGTTGGGTCCTGACTCATGATGTTGCTCACCCCTGGTTTAGTGTTTTCACATATTGTTTGGTATACCAACTCATCTTGACATGTTCCACGTATAACATCATTATCGTTAATATTTTAAATGTACTCGCATGAAGAGGAGGACATATCAGGAAGCACAATGTGCATATAGAAAAAATGATGGAGGCACATACCCTTATACATATTTAAATAAATACGATGATGCACATATTTTTGAGAAACATAATTAAATATTAAAAACATCACATATAGTTGTAATAAATAATAAAATAAAATAAAACCAGACATGCATTGTCGATCACCGCTTAAGTACATTCTATATGTAAATTAAAAGTGTGATAAAAATTAAATGTAATAAAATTAAGCTCGCGGGAAATTAATAAATTAAATGAATTATTTTAAATTCAAATAATTTAATTTGATTTTGGTCCCATAATTAATTTAATTTTTATACCAAAATTAAATTAATTTTTAAAATATTAAAATTATTATTTTTAAACAAAAAAATAATTTAAATTAATTTTTGATGATATTAAAATTTTCCCTGGCCCAAAAACCCCGCCCAAACCCATTATGGGCTAGGCCAAACATATATAAGGTATTTTGAGGTCGGGCATGCACAATGTAGGGGTTTTTGGGACAGCAGACCCCATGCATGGTAGATCAGGGTTAGGAAAGCCCACCCATACCCATTTTTGGTCAGATAGGACCCATGTTACCCTACTGTTTCTTGATCTAGGCTAGTCGGTCAGGATCTTGGATGGTGAAGCTAGGGCATGGCTAGTGGTCAATCACATTGGAGAGTGATGCAGTTTGAGTGGGAAATGGTGGCTTGATCCGAGGTGACAAATAGCTTGGCCATGGAGTTCCATGGAGGGAGGGAAGCTATAATCTCTGTACAACAATGACATAGTCTCGGCCTAGGAAGTGGTGTGTAGGAGTGAAGGTGGGGGGATAATTTTAAATGGTGACATCAGAGTATGATGGTATGGGAGTTGGGAGGCCGACCAGAGGATTACATAGAGGTGGTGGTCCAATGGCAGCTGTTTGAGGTTGGTCATGTAGTGGGGGGTGGTCTGGTGGGGAGGCTATGTGGTGACAGAGGTCATTTGTGGAAGGAGGAGGTAGTGGCCCTAGTGTGGCCATTCAAGATAGGGAGGAGGGTGGAAGTCTGTGGGCTATGCACGACCAATGGCAGGTGTTGCGGAGGTCATCCTCATGACATATTCGGGAAGAAGGAAGGACAAAAGTCCCTATCTTCCTAGACAAGACACCCATTTTTTTAATATAATAAGTTTTTTTTGTTTTATTTAGTTGAATTTATTTCCTCCCTAAAGACACCCTAAAACCTTTCCCATTTTTTTAGGTTGCCGTTAGAAGGGATTTAATTTTAAAAAATTTTCAACCCAGGTCGGCTGCCCCACCCCGTTTTCTAATTGAGGTTTTTGTTTTATTTGACCTATGATGTCTTTTTATGCTATGAATTCCTCCATCTCCTGGAACTAATGTTACTAGAAAGAAATATACCAGTGACTGATATCCAATCGGATTGTGGTCTGAAAACTGGGTTTCACCAGAATTGCCACTAGAAACCAACATCTGATAAAATTAAACACATACAAAATATAAGTTTTAAATTATAATACCTTTCAACCTACCATAAATGATATGTATGAAACAATTTGAATGAATATAACTTGTCTATCCAACATCAGATCAATGTGAAGTTTTTTTTGGGATTTAATTAAATACATCTATTTAATTTAATGTAAATTAATTTTTTTTGGATTAGAAAATTAACATGAGTCTTCTAATACTAATTACATAATCCATAAAAACTTTCATAAATGGGTGATCGTGAAACCCTTTGATTCTCTCCCTCAGCTGGTGACGACGGAATCTGGTCCAGATCCTCCCCCCTTTGTGGGGGAGGGGGAATCTTCATTCCCCAAGATAGAAAGGCCTTCGTTCTATCCCTTCTCTAATCCTGACTTTCTTCCACCATTTCTGAAAGCATTCGTGAGCCCTAAAGTTCCAGATCTTTTGAATGGAAACCCTAATATTCAGATTTCGACATCCGAGTTCACGAAATCCTCTTCGCTGTTGAATATTACTCTAGTTTCTCGGTTCAGATAGAGGAGACCTTCCGTCGATATGTTTGATAGGTTTGTTTTCCCCTCTTGGGATCTTCAAGAAAGGGAGACCATTAGGTTGCTAGACATGAAACATTTTATGATTCGTTTTGAGTTAGAAAAGGACCTCATCAAGGCTTGGACAAGAGTTCCTCGTAGTTGCAATGGTATTCGGTTCTTCCTTCTTCGATGGTCGTTTGATTTTCATATGAAATGGGATTCGGCTTCGGCAGCAATTTTGGTTAGTTTCCCTAATATCCTCTTACCTTTTCAGAATCCCTCTGTTATAAGAATGTTGGGTAATATTGTGGGTAGATTTCTGTGTGTGGATTGCCACACTGAAGCGGTGTGCCATCTGATTAACCCTCATGTATGTGTTGAAGTGGATGCTTCTAGGGTTCCGTTTGAGTTTTTTTGGATTACAATTGGTGGGGAATACAGGTGTAAACAGTAGGTTATTTATGAGAACTGGTATGATTTTTTCTTGACTTGTAATCATTTTAGACATCTTCTGAAGATATGTTGAAGAGATTCATCAATACAGGTGATGAAGCCTCAGCGTCGGGAGTAATAGGCTTCAGTTAGGAGGGAGTATGCAGTGGGGAAAACCTCTGTGACTCAGCCAATGGTGGGTCTGGAGTTAATGACAACTGATGTTGAGGGGGAAAATGGGGGTCCCCAGTCGTTGGACCCTTTGGTCCAGAAGATGGCAGAAGGGGTTGGCAAGGTTTCTGATATGAATGGTTTTAGCTCATCCTTGATGGATGTTATGATGACTCAACGCAATCCAGAGGTTCCTGATACAAGCAAGAGACAAAGACAAGAGAATTCTAACAATCAGAGCTCTTAGAAGAATGGTGACCCATATGTTGAGGAGAATTTGGGGGATCATCATCTGATTGATGCTATGGAGATGAGGGAACAGAGGGCGGAAAGTGAAAAAGGTTCCTCGGCAGTGGAATTGGGTAGAACTGGGAGATACCAGGATAGTGGGAGACCAGGTATCTCAACTAAGCCTTTTCTTTCTTTGAGTAGCAGTTTATAGGGACTTGCTAAGGAGGGTTTGAATTCTGTTCCAGTGGAGCAGGATGAATCTTTTGAGGTCAATATGAGGGATTTTGTGGTAGGAGAATTTGAACATGAGGATTCTTTTAAGGTTATGGAGGAACCCACTATAGTGAATACCATTTATCAGCAGTGCAAATCTACCGACTTGGGAAATGTTGTTGAGGGGAAAGGAAAAGGAGCATTTAAAGATGATAGCATCGTGTGCAACTATCTGTCTGGGATTGACTGCAACATGCCTGATCAGAGGAGAGGAAGAGATGAGGAGGGAAATAAATCAACCTCAGATAACATCCTTGGGAGTAAGGGGATGCTTCCCAGGTGCGACAAGGAGAATAGAGGTGGTATGGTCAATCACTCCTTCAGTGATATAGTGCAAGGTGGATATATAACTAGGACGGAGGATGGAGGAGTGGCATCTGCTACTCCAAAAAAGAAAAGGCAGGAAGGATTACTCCTATTTGCATCGACCATTATGCACCAGAGCCTCCTTTAAGAAAGATCATAGGGTGACGTTGGATTTTAAAAAAGGTAGTCTGTCTAAGTAATATGGTCTTGGGTGAATCAATTTGGATGATGTGAGGCGGCACTATAATGGTGATTTCATGAGGCGTTTTAATTCGGATTCTGAATGGGGAATGGCCACCATAGAGGAGGACTCCTGTGTTGGTTGCGATGACGGGTATGGAGATTATGGTTTTTAGTTTTTGTTGGTTGATCTGGGTGTTTATTTTCTTGTTCAGTTTTGGATGTGTTTTTGGGCTTGAAAGTGACTTTGGGTTTCTCACTTTTCCTAAAAGTGTTTTGAAAATAATAAAAAAAATATTTTGACTTCTTCTAATACTAATTGATGATACCGAGGAATGAAACAGAAGACAGTGGGTTAGGGATTTAAAATTTTTCATCACCAGAGTGATGAAACTTCACCATCTCCAGTGATCTGTACCATCGTAGAGGTCTGATTTTCTCATATGAATATTTCTGAGAATAAAAATCTAAAATTAATAGTTAACTCATTCGAATAGAAGTTATATAAACAACAACTCATCACTAGCGATCATTACTTGAAGGATCCAATCTCGAACCCATCTAGATCATATACACATGCTTCAAGAATCATTACAAACTTCATTCATCAAATTCTGAGTGTTAGCATGAAACTACAATGATTCCTCTGACATTAAAATTATCTCAAAGATCCCATGCCTTCGATCCATAAAGGATTTCTGGGATCACTTGCTTAGATAGAGTATTTATCTCTCTATGATGTAGTAGAAGAGATGAGATCTCAATCCATTGGAATGAAAAACTATTTATTGAGTCTCTCTATTCTTTTTATATAGTGGGAGGCTCATATACCAAGAAAGGGTTCCATGGACCTTGAAATAAAACTCCCACTAAATAAGCAGTAAATGAATCATTGTTTCAAACTAAATGCATCATAATTTCATTTATATTTTTATCACATACCTATAATAAATATATTATGTGATAAAACAGAGTCATTAACTCGAATCATAATTCCATATAATATTAAATGAACCTTTAATATTAAAATAATATTATTTCATATAATATTTTTTTTGTGTATTCAGTTAACACCTTGTGGATAATTTTAACAAATAATTTCAACCCAATTATTCCATATTTTAATAATAATGAATTTATTTATTTATATTTAATGATCAATTACTTAGACAACTCCTAGACCCTATGGTTGGGCCCACCCTATCTAATATTCATATTCACTAGAATAGGGTAGAATCTTGAATATGCTATTGTGTGTAACCCTCTAGACCCTTATCTCCATAGTAGTGAATAATATTCATAGACCAATATAAGAGTCTTGAATCCCATAGATTCCCCTAATGATATAAGGAAAATCCATATCAATGACAACCTTTCCTATGAACACACACTTTATAATATAATCTCTTTGTCTCGCGATACCTCACAAAGAAGGATGCACAAATTATGTCATCATCCATTCATGATTTATTATTTATTGATCTAAATGGACATAATTACCTTTGAATTCCTTGACCAAGTATTTATTAAGGCACTACTATCCTAATCAACTAGGCCCATGATATCACTTCCTCAACTCGGAAAGGAAAAATTCTATTTTAACCATTTAAACCAATGCCATACACCAATTACGCACACAACACAAGATAACTCTCCACAAATTCAATGTCATAGTTTTTTACTTGAATAAAAGTACACAATAAAATGGTACACATTGATAATGATCTCAAGTCAAGATAACAATGTACATGTTTATAGATAAGAACAACTGATGACACCTAAAATATGAGGTGTACCTATTGGAGAGTTTTCCCTCAAGATCTAACTTACTAGATATCACCAAGTGTTAACTTCATGAGAATAAGTCTCAATGTTTATGAGCCCCCAACACCTAATATTCAGACATCAACTGTGTCCATTTAGTATGATGTATCTAGATGATAAGACATATGTTTAATATTAATGTCATAATATCTTCAGGTTCTCATTATAGCCTGGGAATTACTGTAACCTTTTGATATGAAAAAAATCTATGGGAATTACTATTTAAATAGTAGATGTAGAAATATCAACACTATAATGGTAAGATAACATCATGTATAACTCACTGTATGCATGGCATGATAGTTGAAAAGTATTGTTCAATTTGGGGCTAGGGAACCCACTATTACAAAAAAAATAAACCCATTATGTTAATTAATACTCCCATATAATTGAAATTTCCCTAAACCATGGCTATACTAATACATTAATTATGTTTATATATTAAATCATATAATTAAAGTTGTTTTTATGACTTAATATTTTAGTTTAGTGAATTTTTTTGACTTATACATAAATATCCTCTATTTTATTCTTCAAATGATTGTTAATTTTATGTGAAACTTTTATAAATAATTAACCATGTATGATAAATTAATTTACTCATATTCATTTTATTTTTATAATATATAATATTTTATCATATGAATATATACATGTTAATTACTTTATATGGAAGATTATATAAGTAATTAACTATACCCGATAAAATATATCTTATAAATTTTATTTCATTTTATCTAAGAATATTTGTTAACTTATTTATATTATGTGATCATGTTTAATCATCTAAATAAACCATGAATCACATAACTAAATAAATAAACATGCATTAAAATAAAATAAAATAACTATGTGATATAATTAAATATTTTATCTATTAGTTGATTTATCGAGCGATGATAAACCAACCTTTACCCTAGGGAAAATAAATCCTCGATCCTTAGTTTGGTTTGAGTTGAAACATTCATCAATCTTATATGTATATCCATAGTTCAATTCATCTCATGTTGAGCTTGGAATTGTATCTTCTAGATAGGAAATCCATCCTTTACAAATATTTACTCACACATATATGAGAGGTACTATAGATTTAGGGTTACATAAAATAATCCACATAAAAATAGGATTGTATATAATAAAGGAGGGAGAGATGAATCATATATCATTATATTTAATTTAATAATAAGTATCACATAAAACCATGAAATAAATAAATAATTTAAATAAATAAATCCAACTTATATATAATTCATTCAAATAATATGATAATTCCCAATATTAAATGACAAAAACATTTATTACTGCCAGAATTTATTTATTATCATTCATTTTAAGACAAATTGACTTGAATTAATACATTAATAAAACAATAAACTAATAAATAAATCAATTCTTTTTATTAATTGTTTTCCCAATTTATAGTCCTTAAGTCATTTTAATAATCCCATCAATTATCTTTAAATAAATTTAATAAATTTAATTTTAATTTAAACTAATTATGTACACAACATATACTTCGAAGATATCATGGTGTTTACCACTTTCATTAGATTAAATTACATTTTAAAATTATATATTTACATGGAATGTATTATCAATCGTCACATATTGTGAAACATGCTATGTATAGTCTATGTCATATATTGTGCACTTACATGAAATGAAGCCCATAAGGCATGTTTCAATATACATGGCATGTAGTTATGAGTGGTTAAACCACACGGTCTTATCTTCATGTATGACCACACTCAATGCCATAAATATATGTGGTTCATTATGTTTATAAAGCTTGTAAAGTACATAGTGTGTAAAATGATCATTACATGATGTGTAATTATATATTTTCTGTGATGAGTAGTTATTAAGAATCTAGATCTACATGACACATTGAAAACCACTCAGCGTGTTCCTAGTATGGAGAGTCACATGCCACATGGTGTGTATAACATACTAAACACTGTGTAGTTTGTAACTCTCTTTAAATTACCCCGTGTGTTGACCCAAAAGACACACCAAAAAATAATTGACATGTACTTGGTGTGGATTAATATGTGTCACATGATGTGTAAATTACATCTACATGCCATATAGTATGTGCTTCACCATGTTTCTTGAATGGAAGTCAATACATGGTGTGTAATGACACCATGGATGATCCACATGACTCGTTGAAAATTACATGGTGTGTGAATAGTGTGGGGGTTACATGGTGTGTACATTCTATCTACACACTATATAGTCTCTATAAATCCATTTATTATGGTGGTTGTCTATAGGTGGTGTGTAATGACACCACATGCCGACCCACACGATGCACCATGATTTATGCAATTTGAGCCTTCTGTGAGTTGACCATGAGTACACACCATGTAATTTACTGTTACACACCTTGTAACTATGTTATGATGCTGGAGACCTTGACACCTCTGGATGATATCTTCATGCATCCTTCACACATTTTTGGCCCATTCTTGGCTTTATGAATTCAGATTAATGCCCTATCTCAACCGTTGGATTTGGAATAAAAAAGTGTAAATGAATACTAGAAAACCAATCCATTAAATTGATCAAATAAATTATAAATAATTATAATTTAAAATGTGACCACTCCAATACCACTTGAAGGTTCTAGAGAATAATTAAAGTGTCAAGTAGAGGTCTGGTTTTTATGTTATATTGATATTAAAAAATAATATTCAAAGAAATTAATGAACTCACCCCATAATTTATAGATAGGATTATTAATATTTAATTTAAAATTAATTTAAATAAAGAATTACCTCAATATTGGTAATATTATTGATCAAATTTTGATTTATATATAGTCGCATTGTCATTATAGTGAAGAATCCAAGAAATTTTTCCTCTATATGTATCCACTTGTCCTACAAGAATCATTAAACCCCGTTCAAGAAACATTGGGTACTGGAATGGATAATTAATGAACCTTACATCATTCATAATTGATCACAACAATATATCATGTTATCTCTATGTTCTTGAGAGTGAGTAAGGGATGAATTTTCTCTTTAGGGATTTAGATAATTCTAGAGGTGTATACATTGTGTAGAACACATCTTGTAACATCCCAGGTATTTATAGAATAATAAATTTTCATATCTATTAATATTTATGAACAATATATTAATTTTACATTAAATGGTACACCTTTTCCAAAAGCTTACTCAACACGCAAAAATGGGTTTCTTCAAAATCTTACGTTGCACACAACGTTCAGTTATACCGAAAAATAATACAATAATATTGTTATTATTTTAAAATGTAATTAATGCCTAACTATTGTATTTAAGGGAATGAAAAGAACTAACTACATATGAATAAAATTTTTTGTTAAATGTTTTTACATTTATCCAATTAATTTTAGAGAATTAAAATGAGAATGAATCCAATTTTAAGCATAAAATACTCTAATATTTTTAAGATCATTTTACCACCTTTTGATGGAAAAACCTTTTTTAACCTAGTTTTTAACACCTTTATCAGTTATATTTGAAAAAATAAAGTTCTTATTTATAATAGGTACATCAAAATTTACTTTGGATGAATTTGTTATATTTTTTTGACAACTATCATGTTTTGATGAATTGTAAAAATACGCTAAATTTTAATTGAAATCAAATTTTTCCATTGAGATAATTTGTATAGTTAAATAATATTATTTAATGGTTTAAAATTATAAATAGAATATATATTTTTCATTTATTACAATTTAGGTCATTGGTATTAATTATATATTTAATTCAGTTGTAAAAACATTTCTATCTTTTGCAATGTTTTAACTTAAAAAAAACCCCGCTTTCTTGTTTTGACAATAGGAAATAATTTTAAATTAATTTCTTCCAATTATGTGTTTTGAATTTGGAAAAATGGATTCCATATTTGGAATCATAAGTTTAAAATTGTGTAAATAGTTACTTCTATTTTTGGACATTATGAATAATAACTTCAGGAATTTTTTTATTTACCTTGGTTAAAGGGTAAATCAGGTAAATAAGGGTTAAAAAAAATTATATTATAATAATATAAAACTATCCTAACACATATACTAATCTTATTGGATGAGATATGGATGACCATTAGAATCCTTGGGTCGATTTTGGGACCCCATGAAACCACTTGGGTGTGACAATGACCTTTTATAATTTTTAATTTAAAGAAAATGGAAATATAACATAAACATGTATCTCCTAACTAAAAAAAATTTAATTTGGATTATATAAATTATATATTTGACTATAAATAGTAATTATAAATATACAAAATTTTCCTACATCATGGTATTTTCTTTATAATTTTTAGAGATTAAATAAATAAATTTATTTATGACACAATGATGATGGAGTGATTACCTTATTAATAAAATATTCAAATAAATGATATTATAAATATTAAAATAAATTTAATTTGAACATTTTAATGACATACACGAATTTTATGGATTTTTATGACATTTTATGTTTGATTTAATTCATTTTTTAAGGAATAAATTTGTTATGACTTTTACAAAAATCAATTACTAAATAGTGTCAAAATTGACATAAATGAGTTTTTTAAAACAAATACTATTTTATTAAATTATATAATAGTCCTAAAAATTTAATATTAGACCAAATGGATTATATAATAATAAAAATTTCATTAATTATCCACTTTTTGTTCTCTTTCCATTTTATAGTAACTATATTAACCATATATTATGAAAATACAAGAAGACATGGTAAGAGTTAATGTTTTTAACTAAGAGTTAAAACTAAAAGATAAGGTTAATTTTTTGACCTAAAATTGTCTAAAACCTATTGGTTTAGATTATTTATTCCCATAATCATCTAATTATCTAAATATATTACTTTGTAACTATTATAATTCTAAAATAAATTTACAATAAATTAATATTTAAAAACTTTCCTAAAGTGCCCCTCCTCCATCTTATAAAAGGACACCACTTATACCCACTTACACACACATATCAATCATATTGTATCATCCAAAATATGCTCAAATAAGATCCCAACATCCTTAAGTATCTTATAGAATCATTAACTTGGGCATAAGGAAATTCAAGAAATCCTTTTGGCTCAAATCAAAAGGAGTTACCCGATTAAGAGGTAACGTCTTCTCTAAAGCTCATTTTCCTTATTTTCATTATCCAATCCTCTAAACTCTCTTTATTAAATTATTTTACAAAAAAACCAGTATTATAAATATACTATGATTTTTTTTATTCTAATAGTTTTACCTACACTTACACACACATCTATCTAATGGATTTAGAATATACTATTTCTGTGTATGGTGAACTACTGCCTCATGAAATGATGATTGTTCAATTTTCTCCTACCACCTATCATGGTAGACATTATTATGGAAATTTATTTATGTATGATATATATGATATTTATATTATCTCTATGATTCTTTAATTTTTATTTAGAATATACCTTTATGCTTTTCATGTTTTATAAATACGATAATTTCATTTGAGGAAGTGTGGACTACCGCCCCCTCAAAGTGATATGAATTGTTCATGATATACATGGAATGTATAAAGTATGGATTTAATAAAACTATGTAACATATATAACATATATAATACTTTAATTATAATATATATTTATATGTATCAATTAGTTTTCATTCTTTTAATATGAAAAATAAATGAAAGTAGCGCTCATACGTACGTACGACCTACCGTCTCCATGAATGGTGCCGTTCATTTCTTATCTCCAAATATTATGGATTATTATACAGACACACACACACAAACAAACACACACACACACACACATATATATTATTTATATGATATTTAAATAATGAATATCATTCTGGAGATGATGGAATTATGACCATATGGACAATTTGTAATCATAACAAGTTCATTCAAGTACAAAATATATACTAAACGTCTGATATGAACTTGAATAATTAGGTAATTGTTATAAAATGGTAATAAATGATATAAAAGGAATAAAAAACGAGATAAGGTTCTCAAACAAGTATAAATTAAATAAAATTTATTATTCAAGAATATAAAGAATGAACGAGACAAGTCAGACTTAAGGTAAGGGACTTCATCTCAATCTCCTTTCTTTGGGGAATATATTGATGTTATGCACCTTTATTTTCCTACAAGTTTCCTATGTATATCCAATTAGTATGAGAACATCAAATTATGGTGCTGTATCATAATGAGAGGGTGATTTAGTGCATTCGGTGACAAACTAGTGGGAATTTGAAATTTGAATGGTTGGAGGATCGAGTTTATGAATATTGGTACTCATGGGGAGTATGATTCCTTATGAAATAGAGTGAGGCTTCATGTTTTGGTTGTATATCAGGTGTGAGATAGTTTTTTTTGAAGATTTATGTTTTTGATATTCTCAGATATAACTTTTGGACTCTAGTAGCCTAGTTTATACTGGTTATGTTCACCTTAGGTGTATGAAGTTAATGATATTGGAATTCATAAATTCCACTAAGGGTGGGGAATCATTGTGGATCTGGTGGATTAAAAAATGCAACAATTCTCGGACCTTTGGTATTTATATAGTTAGTTAGTATAATGAGGTGTTTTTTTGTACATTTCATGAATTATCAAGTGATATGAATCATTTTAGGATTTATGTGGGTCATTCAAGAAATGACCAATGCATCTGTTGGAATATAGCATGGGGTATATAAGGTTTCATCAGTTTATCTAATTTAGATACAATTTCACCATGATCATAACTTTTAAGAGTTATGAATATATCTAGTGTATCATAATTTAGTGACCTAGGAATTTAGTGAGAGATTCACATGGATACTTCTCAGGGATGAGAAGTGATATTATGGGAAGATTATAATGAACCACATCAGTTTGTGTTGGTGAAATGGATTATAATGAGGATAAAATTGAGGATAATTTGAAATTTTGGTTTTTAGTGATAATTGGAATATATAAATTTTCTTAAGTGGATGAAAGTATTCTTTTGAGGTGGTATGTTGGGCAGAGGAGGCCTGTAGCAAGTTTCAGGGGTTAGTTCTAGGAGTTAGCCTGATATTGGGCTAAAATTTTGTTGTAGGTAAAATATTACACTGTAACAGGAGGTTTTATGGCATGATTAAAGGCTATAAAAGATAAAGTTTTTTTAGATTGTGTGGTTTTTCATGCTACAATGGGAGCTATTGTTCCATGAAGATCCTATTTAATAATAAATATGGGTTATTAAGGATAATCTTACACCGTGATGGTAGAGGATAAAACTGTGATCTCCTAGCATGAGATTAAGTTTTTAGTGGAGGTGAAGCACCATATTTTAATGAGGGTTATTGAATTGTGGTGTGAAGGTTGTGTAAAAGTATGGTTATTAGATTATAGAGATGTGTTTCACTGTGGTTATAGAAGTTAGTTTGGGAAGCATGGCTGGTGGGGGCATTGAAATCATGATGTTGGTGTTCATTCCACAATATGAACTAGGGACCAAGTGATCATGGTTTTTTAGTCCTTACCTAGAATGTGGAATTAAACTGTGAGGTACATGGCCACATTGAAATTATTATCATGAGTTTTATCAGGTTTCATAGTGATTGTTCATTTCACCATGATGTATTCAGTCATTTCACAATGCACCCTAGTGCAGTGGTTGGAGGTACTTTGAAAGGGTGTTATGATATAATGCGAGGTTTCATACCGAAATAGTCCCATATTTTATTTTTCTATGAGATATTGAATGGAAATTATAACCCCTAATTTTAAATACCCCACTTAGAGGTGGTCATCTTATATTATCCATAAAAAGGGGGATGCTTCACCCTTTATCCTCTCTTCTCCCACCTTTATTCCCCTTTGAATAAGATATATTTAGAGATGTTTATTTAGTGTTTTGAGGTAGGTTTCTTATATTTCGATAGCTTCTTGAGTCCCCTTATGTTTTTATGTAATTTTAATGGAAGGGAATCTGGAATTTGATATTGACTCTATGAGAGAATGCTGGAATCAAGCCAGTAAGATAGTGATTTGGTGCGGCTTGGATAGAGGAGGTCTTAAGAGCATATACTATTATGTTTTTATACATATTCACATGATAAAATCCACTAAATTATTTATTTTTTTATTTTTTACACTAAATTGGAATGTAATTGATTGGATAGTTTTGTTAATTTATTATAATCTTTTCATAATTAATTAAATGGATGATTTATGGAGTTAGGGACTCATGTGTTTGGATGTGTTACACCATAAGTACTATAGTTTGATTGACCCCACATTTGGTTATTAATTAAGGAACAAGGACACTAGAAGGATCAAAAGTTACTGGCACCATAAGAAGATGTCTCTAGAATTAGGAATCGACACACAACAACCATGAACTCTGACCTCACACCCTTAAAAACATTGAAGATACACGCACATTGAAGAATCAAAGTGGAACATTAAAATATGAATAGAAAGTAAAGAAAAATGAAGGAACACATGGAATTAATGTGGTTAATATAATGTAATAATCTATGAGGAACAACAACATCACTAGAGAGAGAAGAAAGATAGATTAAAACAAAATATAAACTCTAAAGAACAAGATAACCAAAGCTTAGACCAAATTGATAACTATAATAAAAATCATCTATTTTTGTTCATACAAGTAACCCCATCCTAAAAATATATATATTATATCATATGGTAATTATAGTTCCACTAAAAAACAATATTTAGAGACCATATACCTCATGTCTTAGATCTTTGCAGTCATTAAATCATTCAGTCAAGTGTGATCACCACCTCAATTGGATTACCCAGTGAACACTGGCTACTTTTAGAGACTTAAAGGAATTCCTTTACACCTATTTAGCATCAATTACTATTCATTATAAATTTTTAAATTAATCATCTTCCATATTCATCATATTCATCTTCTAGTGCTTGGATTATCACTTATTCCACTACAATTTTCTATATTTTTGGTGTTTTGAGAATTTTCACCCCTACACCTGATGGAAGTAGAGTGCATCCAAAGTTATGCCTTTTTGATGAATCCAATAATTAGATATAAAATAACTCCTAAAAATATTCATAACAATATCACACTTGATAATTATTTCATTCTTAAACACCGAGTCTATTTGGTTATATGAAAAATATTTCATAACACGCTTCTTCATCTTACCTTTCCTTGTATGTTAAAGATTTTGAGATCCTAAAAACTCCAGGTTTTCTAATTCATATTGATGTAAAACACCACTTTATATTTGATGAGGTAATAAATATAGTTAATATATTATCCAGATTTAGGTTTCCTTTAACACTATATATCTCCAAAACCCCATCCTCTACAAGATTCCAGGTAAAGTGTTATTCAGTTGAATATGCTTCATTTGGGAGTGAAATTATGGATTCTTATCTAAGTGAATTGTACTCTGAATATCATATTAAAATACACTAGATTATTTTCTCCTTTTAATTTTCTATAGGAGACCATTCAACCACACCAACTCTTTCCATGATTCTTCTTATCATAATGTACTTAACTTCCATGGTTTATAATGAAAGTACCAGTTGTAACCATGAAATATAGCTCATGGTAGTACCTTTGAAGGTAATAAAAAATTCAATGGTACTCTTATATAAATAAAAATATCCACTAAATTAAATATATAAAAACCATTGAAAGAATTTTTTTTCTGAAATATAGTAAATGATTCCCTGAACCTTTAAGACATTAGAAGATCCACTTGATGGACTCCCAGTACACCTTTCCTAAATTATACATAAATATACTAACCACTCCAACTTATTGAGTGATATTAAGACTAGGTTATACCATGGTGTATATTAATATCCCCACATATAATGAATATATAACTTTCACCACATGCTTTACCTCATATTTCATATTATGTATATTCTATTTTAAAATATTAATGTTTTTGAAAAGGGGTGATACCACAGGACTTGACTCACTCATACTGACTCTAACCAATACCTTCGATATGTACTCCATCTAAGAAAGGAATAATGTTCTCAAGTATTTTCAATCCTCCTCCCCAAAATCCACCTAACAAATCCAAGATCTTTCATATGGAAATTTCTAGTCAACTTACACTTCAACACTTCTAGAATTTCCATCACAGGCTTGATTAATAGTATGTAATTATTATAGAGAAGAATTATGATAAATCTCCCACCATCATAAACCATTTAAAAAAATGATCCAAATTTATTTGGTTGAACCCTTATTCTATTATGAAAGAATAAAACTTCCGAATCCACTTCCTTAATACCCACTTAATCCCATAGATACTTGTCTTGAGCTTACATGCGAGGACTTTATTCTATTTAAATAAAAAATCTTCTAGTTGATCAATAAAAATTTATTTCTCTAAGTCTCCATGATGAAATGAGATATTGAAATCAAGTTGTTCAAGATATAAACATTCCATGGAAACTAGTATGAGTACCATTAGAATTGTTTTATGTTTTAAAACATGATATAAAATCTCACCAAAATACACCCCTTTAAATTATTAGAACCCCTTCAAAAAAATACATATATTAAGCTAGAATATACCATCCACTTCTTCCATAAGAAGATAAACCCATTTGTTCTGTAGTTACCTATTTCCTTTTGAAATATGTGTTATCACACATGTATAAAAAACATGCAAGAAATTGAATTATTTATTCATTGATAACTCCTAATTCAATGAGTCACTCAAATGTCTTAGATCACTCAGGATTTTGTGCCCCCCACTATTAGTGAGAAGTAGAAAGTACATTTTGGAATAAAACATTTTCACTAGTCTCATGAACCCGGAAAATCACCCCACCTCTAGAGGTTCTTCTCCTTTGATAAATCATGATTTTAAATCTCTATGACCAACTTCTAATATCCTGGAGAATTACAGTGCGTTAGACATGGGTTCTTTAAAAACTTGATCAGTACCCCCAGTTTCAAAACATAGTTACACCTCTCAGACTCCTTATTCTTGGCTCCATGAAAAGTCTGACACCACCTTACCTCTATCCATCTCAAAATCAGATTTATAAACCAGTTACTTTATTCCAATAGAATATTTCACTAGGTTTTAATCATTCTATAAAATATCCTCATATAAGAGGTTATTTTAGAATATGATAACCTTATGCTAACTCTTATCATAGACTCTTAAACCAAAGTTTTCATCACCATATTCAACCAAGAAACATGTTTGGGACTTAACTTTCAATTTTACTTATACTTGGAATTGAAATAAGTGTATGTGATAAAACTAAAAATTCTCATGTAAGTAAATTCCACCTTATGATCGAACCAGAGTTCCTCTATTATATTTTGTCCCAATGGTTTGAAAAGACTCTGATTCATGATATGAGATGCACCATTAACTTATTCAGCCCAAAATTTCTTCAGGAAACTGAAACACAACCTCATGCTATAAGATATCTCATTCAGTATCTAATTCATCTATTTAAAAAAACCATTTTGATCAGGTGTTTCAAGAATAGTCTTATCCTTCAAGATTATATTCATCTAAAAAAATGTCCAGAACTCCTTTCCTCTATATTCCATCATCAAAAGTAAGGCATTTAAACTTTTCCCCAATATCAAATTATAGTATGGATCTCTATCTGATGAAATTAAAAAGGACCTTATACTTGTTTTTTAGGAAAATCACCCACACCTTCCATGTGGAATATTTGATGAAGCTAATGAAATATAGTGTACTCCCATGAGAATGAAACAATTCCAGTCCCCACATGTATATATGAAATAGCTTGATCTTTTGATTCTTTGGTGTCTTCTCATCTGAATTGAATGAAACTTCCATTACATACCTTGGATGAAACCTTCACATGTTCTAAACTCTACATGATCAAGATTCAACAATCCTTTTATATTGAAGATACTTATACCTTTCCCACAAATGTGGAAAAGATGTCCATGTGATAATTTTTTAGACCCATAAACAGTTTTAGAAGTTGTTTCTAAAACATGCATGATACCATATTATACACTAATCAGTTAAAACATTTAATATTTCACACTAAGGTACACCACCATTTAACATCATGTGATATTCCACAAACTATACTCAAGAACAATGTAAAACACTTCTTTATCAATATGACCAATGGAAAAGGGTTCTATAATCCTAGGATATTCCAGATGTCTTATAAATGAACCATACATATGTTTTATATTCTCATGATCACATATCCTTACTTAAAAACCTCAAGTTCCTCTCCATATTCTAGGTTAACCTTTATAAGGATTTAAAACACATAATTTTGAATTAATCGCCCATCTAAAGTTGAGTGAGATGAAGTATTAAATCCATGGATCCAAGTCTCTAATAAACACAAGACACTTATAACCAAATTTACACTATTCCCTCCAGTTAAGTAATTTTGGACAACACAAAAACATAATTTTTGGAGTTTACCTACCTCTCATGATAGTCATTCCATAGATGTACCTTCTTTCTATAGTTTTAACCTAAAAATCGACAAGGACCATAAGACATCACATGGATATTATCTCTTCTATTTCATCCAATTTTCTTTTTGAATCCTTCGAGTTGAGCATCCCATATCTTTCAAGAAACTAAACACATTTCCAGAATTTGATGAAACAACCTTCCTCAAAATCTCTTCATTCAATAAAATATCATGGATATCCTCGAATACCATATCATTATTTCCATAAGAGTTACTCACAACTGTCACTATTTCATCCCATGATTATGAATGTGATGATAAAAGAATCAATTACCATACACCTTTAGTAAACTCTAGACCAATGAAATCAATATGATTCTAGATTAAATTTAATTTATTCATATGACTGAATGATAACCTTCTTCCAACATACTCATGCTTAAAATTCACCACAACATGAAAACATTGTTCATAACATAGGGATTATCATACATTTTCTTAATATTTTCTATCAAATTTTTAGTTGTTCCAATATAATAAATGTTGAAGACCATGTTATGGGACAACAAAATTTGAAAAAAATCACGTTCCTTCTTATCAAGCCTCTCACATTCTATATTTTTCATTGTATCTAGCTTCTTTTTTACTAATAGATGATCAAGGTCCTTCAAAAAAAAAAGTCTTCAAATAATACCTTCTAGAATAAAAATTCCATTTCATCAAACTTATCCAGTCTCAAATTTATCTATTCCAATTATATCTTCTAAGTAATAACCCCCCATCTCTAAATTTGAAGCGGGTAAATATAAAGTAACTCATGATTTCTGGTTACAGTTGTCTAATTTTCCCTTCAGAATTCCAAAATAAGATCAGATACCAATTTTTGTTCCAAAATCACTATCTTATAGTCGACCCAATATCTATAAATAAACTTCAAACAAGTAGATAGAAAGGATAGAAATGTACCATATCCATCTAAATATGTATTTGGAATCTGGAAACTAGACACAGAAACTACACACCTTGACCTCACACCCTCTAAAAATTTAAAGAGTCACCCAATGTAGATACTCTAAGTAGAATATGAAATAATGAATAGAAAATAAATAAAAAAAATGGAACATAAGGAAATAATGTGGTTTAGATAGTATCCAAATCCATGGGAAGCAAGAAAATCACTAGAGAGATAAGAAACCTGGATTAAAATGGAAGATAAACACCAAATAACAAGAATTCATATGATTAACTTGAGTAGATCACTCTAATCACAATTATCTATTATTGTCCATACAAGTGATCCCAACCCAAATATATATATCCATGACCATATAGTAATAGAAGTTACATACCCAAACAAAATTTATAGACTATATGCCTTGTTTCACTAATCTTCACGACTGATGAATCATTCAGTCAAGGGAGATCACCGCCTCAACTGAATTACTTAGTGAATACTGTCTACTTATAGAGAATTTAAAGAATTCATTTTTATATTTCTTAAACATCAGTGTCCCCTCATGCTATATTCCATAAGAACTCATCCTCCAGATTTGATACACGTATCTTTTATTACTTTGAATATTTATATTACTGCTATAATGATCTAGACATATGATTTTACAAGAAATTAAACCCCTACATCTAGTGTAATTAAAGGGAATTAGAAGTTAAAAACTTTATGATGAATCCAATACTTATCTAGAAAAAATCTTCTCACACCAAATCTGAAAGGAGGATAACCGATATAGGTTATGGTTGATCATTGACAATGGTGGTTGAGTATTTCTTAAAGAGGATAAATCTATTTTAATATAGGTGGTCCCTATCATTCCCTATGGTTTATGAATTTTTCATATGAAATATGATACACGATATCACCTCGAGTATTTGATTGAACTTTAATTAAACTAATTGTTTTTCCTCGACCCATATTAGTTGGGTATAGACTTATGGGTATATTATGGTCCCCTATATTTCTATGCTTTGATTTTATTGCCGCTGATGTCCATGAGCTTAAATTAAAGTGTATGGGACTATACTTGGGACCTAATAGGGCCTCCCTAACCTATTCTACGATGTATAAGACCTTGATTAGATTATTTATCCTCCTGGTACATAAGAGAGATGTGTAATTAAGAGAGGATAGTGTGATCATTTTATAAAGATGTTTTCCTTCATAACTTGAGAGAAAGTAGGTTCTATTGGGGTTATGTTTTGTCCTTACTTATAATGTAGAGTAATTCCATAGAATCCAAGGGTCATGGATGAAAATTAAACAATTTTTAATTATAAATTTATAACCAAGAGGGATTCACTTTTTTTAGACTTGGTATAGAGGATCCTTATTCTCATAATCGATGAGGTGTTACTTAAGCTAGGTTATGATATAGGGACCTTGATAGGTTCCCATTATCCTCCTTTGACATAGGATATGTGTTCCTACCCTAGGTGTTACTCGAAATTATATTTTTAGTAATATTATGAATTTTTATATATCCACTTTGGCTTTTCTTTCCATTACTCATCATTTATGTTTTGATTATTACTTCATAATATATTTGTTTTATTTGTTTTATTTTGATTTTATTATCTTATATTTATATGATATGAGATTTTATTCACTATTATATATATTATTATTCATTATTAATGGTTTATAGTTATTATTATATTATTATTATATTATTAAATAAGTTATAACATTTTATATTTATGTAATTATTCTCAGAATAGTTATTTCAAGTGGAGAATGAATTTAATATTATCATTCCATATTAAATATTTTTATAAGGTTAGTATGTTATGTATTTTGTGAAGAAAAATAAGTGTATATTAAAATTTAACGATATATTTATTACATATTAAAGTTAATTGGATATGTACTCAAGTTAGAATATAAATTTCAAATGTAGTTAAAGAAAATTTTATGTTATATAGTTTAGAGATTTTATAATTTTAGTTCTGTGATGTTTTGAGAAGTTAAGTTTAGAGCTAGAATTTTCACAAAGGAAAACATATTATGATTCAAAGTATACTATTATGAAATATTGAATTTTTAATCTTATAAAGTGAAAAACATATGAAATGGAACCTTATGAGGCGAAGAATCTTATTAAATGGAATAATTAATGAATCTTATTAAATTTAAGGATGAATCTTATAAACTGAAGTTACTCTTATGTTGAGAGGAAATTACTCCAATGTTTTGGGAGTTTGAAAATTTCAGCAGTTGAATCTACAATAAAGACACTTATGGCCTGCCTTATTAATATTATATATTGATTAATTTAATCTTATGATATAAAAATCTATGACAACACATAGTAATATAAATAATTATGAATTGTAGATTATGATTTCCTTCAATAGTTTATGATAATGAGATTATGGGAAACATTAATTCTATTCAAATTATAATTTTAATTTTCAAGGAAACTATATTGAGAGATTTCAAGGATGATTCAACGAGTTAAATGAATATTTAAAATGAAACTTTTTATTTATAAAATTATAGATATGATTGAAGGTTGTGTTTGAATAAGGTTATTGAAAGTTTATTTTAAGATTTATTTATAATGTAAAGATAGTTATTTCAAGAATAAATGTTCAATGATTGTATAAAATTCAAAGATAATATTATAGAATACCGTGACTAACTTATTTTTCATTATTAAAGGAAATAAAACTACATCATATTATATATATATATATATATATTTGTTCTAGAAGGATCATGATGAGTTATACACACTCAGAAAAAAGTGACACAAATTTATAAAAAATTATACTTATATAGATCAATACTTTCTCTACATAAAAAATAGATAAGTGAAAATTATATACATCTATTACTTTATTTACTGTTACTATCACTTCACTGTAAGGAAGATAAGAAATAAAATAAGTAGAAACAAGAAGTTACTACTATATTCTTTGGAAGATATTTTTCTATTGTTATTGAATTTATTTAAGATAAATTACAGCGAAGTATCACTTTAGAATTGTTTCTACCTTAAAGATCATTTTTTGAGGGAAGATTAATCTACTATAAGTTATGAAGGGAACTATGAAGTGAATCTATGTTCATTTCTACACCTTATCTATTTCCACTGAATTTTCAGCTACTTACACTCAGATATATATGATGTTTCATATACTTGTACATAGTTATGGAGAAAGTGTAAAATAATAGCATTTAGTTAGAAATATCCTTGGTAAAAATATTTCAATGCCAGATAAATTCATTATTGTACTAACTAAAAACTTCTTTAACTTAGTTGAAAGATCCCTAGGAAAATTATTTATTATAAAATTTCCAAGCATAACACACCATAACATAATCAGCCCATAAATAAATGATTTATAACATGGGTTAAACTTTTTAAATTTCTAGGATATTTTAGGTTTAGTGTTTTATAGAATGATGAAAACAATTACATAAAATAATTGAAATTTCCATATAGTATACATTGTTTCCACAAAATAGGTTCCTATGTTTACACTCCTATTTCATTCATGAAACCTTTTATTTATATAGGATGTGTCACCATTGATCATAATATAATCAATAAAAATTCATTAAAACCTATGAAAAATATTTGAAAAAATGGGATGAGAAAACTAAAAATCAATAAGGGATATACAAAGAATTTAAACTCATTAGTCCTTTTGAAAATACATAAAAAACCATAAGAAGGTTTTCCATTTTCATATAATAAAATTTGGGATCAAAATAAAAAATAAATACTTATAAAGTCAACATAAATCCCAAATATTTCATAATTTTTTTAATCAAGAACAAGTAAAAATCATAATCATGAAATTAACTTAGTAAAACATAAGAACTCATGAAAGGAAACCTTTCACCTTTAAAATATCATAAACTCTCCTTCAATCATGAGTTCATTTTATGACCTTATAAAATCAAAATATTTCCTTTAAATCCTATAGAATGAACTAAGAAAATGTATGTATCTTGGGGAATTATCTTTACATTAACCTTTACAAGAACCCTTAAAAAGTAATAACTATCATTGTTAATTTAAATATATATCTTAGGAGTAACTTAATTCATAGTAATTCCATCACTTTAATTCATGCATAAGAGGGAAATATCAGGCTCACCCACTATTAGAGTTATATTGGGCTCACCTATCATTTTATAAAGTTTAAAATAACCACATAATGATAAAAAATAGAATATTGCATTTACATCATAAAACTTGTTAAAATATTCAATTTAACACAAATACAGAATATCATTTGGGATTTACTTAAAAAAAGGATAAAAATACTTATTCCCTATAAAAATATTAAAATAAAAAATTCCTAGAAGAGAAGGAAAGGGGATATTCTTCAAAATAAAATAAAACCTATAGAGGAATATTGATGATGAATAAAAGTTATTATGGTGTGAAAAGGTATTCATGTGGTAAACAGTTAAAAACATTCTTTTTGTATTTCTGTAAAAAGTCAAAATAACCTATGATTTTTTTTGAAAGGATTATTTTTAAACCTTTATAAATAAAGTAAAAATTATTTTAAAATTAAATTTAAAAATATTCAAATCCAAAATATTAACATTCTTGAAGCATTTAAATGAACCTCGAGTGGAAAGAAAAATATTTGAATGAAATACTTTAAAATAAGGTTTTAAATAAAAATCCCTTATCTCAGAACCTTACTCGCTACATGAATGCTTTAATTTACTGAATAATAAAATTTTATTAATTTTATACTTAACAAGGAAACTTTTTTAGGTTTATTCCATTACCATAAAAAATAACTTGTATTTATTGAACGTTTTAGGGTCGTTCAATTTATAAACTAAAAATAACTTGGATTCATTGAACATGTTAAAATGGGTCATGATTACATTATCTATATAATATTAAATATGTATTAATTATAATTTTTATACATTATATATAATTTTATAACCATTCATGTAAGGATACCATGAAAAATGAATCACATCGCTTTACGAAGGTGGTAGTCTACACGTATGCACAACAGACATTATCATTTTATAATGGATGGAAGGGTAATATGTTAATTAATATATTATATTTAAATAATAATAATAATTTCATAAAAATATTATATATCCATTAATTCCATCTTTATAACCATCTTTGTGAGGTGAAAATGGAAAATGAAAATATTCCTCCGCAGAGGTGGTAGTCAACACGTACGCACGAGCAAAGTTTTTATTTACCATAGGATAGAATATGAGATGAAAAAGATATGTGTAATAAACATAATAAAATTTAATTTTATGTTAGATACTGATGTTATTATGTCATCATGTTTAAATAATATTTTAATGAGGTAGAATAAGAAATAAAGATGAAAACCCTCAGTTAAGATTTATACCAATTCTTTGAAAATATCCTTTGGATTACACCTGAATCCTTATTGGTTTGGTAATTTTGCGTGACCAAGACCTCTAGAACATGGGGAGGGAAATTTTAAAGGTATTTGGGTAGGTATTTTACAATATAAAAATCTCAAGGTATGTGAATAAGAGGGGATTATAATAACTTATGACCCACAATCCCGGATCCTGTGTTGAGATCCATAACTTTACATTTTTGGCTATGATCCTGATAATTGTAACCCAATTATTTTCCATAAAAACCTTAAAAAATAAAAATAAAAATTTGTATCACTTATATTTTTGAGGATCTTTTAGGTATATAGTTTTATATAATTTGGACAAACTCCTACACAAACAATTCACATGACATTAAATTATCATTTCTCCCACTTAGCCCAGCTTTTTTTTTCACATTAAGACATCATCATTATCCATATGAAATACCATCTATACACAACTTATTCAACATAATTATTTAAGACCTGGGAAAATGGAAATATGATAAGGGTGATCTCAGATACTCAGTAAGGGTAAACATAAGCATTAATAACTGGACATCATCAATGAGAATAATAAGAGTATAAGGGTATAATGAAAAAAATGAAAGTGCATGGAAGAATCATAAAGTAAATCATACCCATAAATACCTAGATCATAAAATATAAAAACATAGAAAAGGAAACATACATAAAAATCAATAATAATGAGCCATGTGATATCAATCTTGATCATGAGAAACATTATAAACATATAACAAGCAATTAAAAATATTTTTGGTAACTTAGAGCATCACTTTCATTAAAATATTTCAAAAATCATTAAAAACATTTCAATTGGAATAACCATATGTATTAATTACAATATTAACATTTCCCAATGCATTGGGGATTTATAACGGGATCACTTAGTGCTATCTAGGCTTCCCCATCGTATAAGCTGAAACAGACTCACCTACCATTATCTGGGACACCCCATCATGTAAGCTATAACAGGATCACCCGATGCTATATAGGTAACCCCATATTATAAGATTTAAAAGAACCAAAACATGAATAAAACTCATATAAACAATCATTATTCCTTTTACAAATTGATTAACCAATAGAAAAGAAATGGGTATCATTCAATCTATTTGTAATAGATTAAACTATAGAAAATAAATAGGATTCATAACAATATCTTTGAAAAATGGTTATACAATGAAAAATAAATGGGTTTTATAAAAATATCCTTGAAACATGATTAAAACATGGAAAATAAATCCATTCCATAATTATCTCTTTGAAATGAGTTTCATAACAATCTCATTGAAAAATAATTAAGCCATGGAAAAAAATGGGTTCCATAAAAATCTATTTGAAACAATATTAACCCAAGGAAAAGAAACATGTTCCACAATAATCTCATTGAAATATGGTTATCCCATGAAAAATAAATGGTTTCCCAAACAATCAATTTGAAACATGGTTAACCAGTGGGAAAGAAACAGGCTTGTTAAAATCTCTTTGAAACATTCACAATCCATATAGAGAAAGAATGAAATGGCATCAATAAAAAATATACTCAGTGAAGGATAATTAAAAAAAGTGTTTTAATATTGAAGAATGGAAATACACTTAAAATATCATTAAAAACATTCTTAAGGAAAACATTATTTAAACATTCAAAGTATCACATACCACTTTGAAACATTTGAATCATAATTCCCATGAAGGAATAAATTTAAATGAAAAGTATAATATCATGGTAATAATGATATTCATGATATAACATGTTAAAGTATTAGTATATACATGTCATAAAATATGGTAGGTGTATAAAATAACGAACGTCTCAAAGAAGGAAAATTGTGACAAAAATTCATTACCGCTTTGGTAACTTTGAAACCACAAACCCCATGAAAGAGAAATACTAAAATGTATATGTAAAACCACATAAATTCAAGTATAATAATAATACTATACATTTATGGGTTTTATATACACCATATATATAGCGACCCTATTGATTCTTACATTATTATTACATAATTTTAAAGATAAACAACATATAAGAGTTACAAAACCAGGATTCAAAGGTTTAATGTTTTGGGAAAATTATGACCATACATAACATTTACAAATTAAAACATAAAAATCTATCTAATTACTTATTCTATATATTCTTATTGGCCCTTGAATTCTCTTTATTACAAGTAATCACTTGAGGATATACATCAAAACAGGGTTAGATAAAGTTCCAGTAAGATGATAGATATAAACATGAAACAATATAACATGGCGTGATCATAATAATAACATAGGAATAGGATCATAATCATGATAGTAAGCATTAAGAAATGTCTTGGAATGTGGGAATGCATAAAATGAAACATAATGTCTTAGTGGTCAACCACCACACATATTTTTGGACAAAACTAGCATCAAGTTCACACATATTTAACTTTTCTCATGAGATACATCACATTACCCAATGAATTGAAGTGCTATATAATTCTAGGTGCACCTATCATATCTATAAATTTACATTGCGCTATATAATTCTGTGCACACTCATCACATTACAACATTTACATTATCAAGCATGCCACAAAGAACTTATATCAATATTCAACATAAAATAACCCATGGAAAGGAATGTGTTTCATTTCATAAGCATAAATATATAAAATTTTGGTTCCGAAATTAAATAGGTAATAAAATACTTTATATAAGAATCATCAACCTTGAGTGAAGAATAAACAATCTTGAGAAGTAAAAGGCGTGTTTTTTTTAAAGAAGATTTCTTTTGGAAAAAATTGTTTGTCATAAACTTAAGTAAAAACATGTATATCATAGAAAATGTAAGATAATTATTAATAAATTATATTTAAGGAATATCCATACTAAAAATGGTTTGAAAGAGGGAAAACTCAAAGAAAGAGTGTTGAGTTCGAGAATTCCCCTTAACTAGTGTCCAAATGCTTCCTTCACTTTAATATCCTATATAATCACATTAGATCCATCAATTAACAAATAAATAACCTTTTATAAATATATTTGATTCATTATTTTTTTATTATGTTCATTTATGAGCTTTTGGATGAGTTATAGAGTTTAATTTCATCGTTCGAGAGTATTTTCTTTCTTAGTTTTCATGATCAATTCATTTGTATACTTGAATAGAAGTTCCTGTAACATGTAGGTAAATATATAGAATTGTTTTTATATGGTATTAATGATATTATAGAAGTATTAATTATATTATAAATAATTTTTTTATATGTAATGAGGATGAATCATTAGATAAAATTTAATGATGATCATTTTAGTTTAATTTTGGCGGTTTTTCTATCACAACGAACTTGTGTTGTTTTATCATTAAGTATTATGTATAAATGTTAGTTAAAGAATATAAATATCTTTATAACATAAAATTTACAATCTGTTTTAAAACATTTAATGGATTTATTAACATCCATGAAGGTGTTAAAGGAAAATGAAAGTGCATCACTCACGATGTCGGTAAGTTGACACATCATGGGCGATGATTTCATTTTTTTAAAATAAGAGAGAGAGGGGGTGGAGTTTAATGATGAACCGTCAATTAAAAAGATATAATTCCATTATATCAAACATAATTGAGTTATCATGCCATTTTTATTAAGGTAGATGAGTATATAATAAGAAAATAAATGAAGTTGATAAGAAATTAAAAGAAAGAGAGAGAGGATTTACCTCTTGAATTTCTCCTCCTTGAGAACCTCCTTAGGGAAATGTTTTGGTCTTTTGATGAGTACAAGAGCTCTTGGATGTGGGGGAGATACTAGGAAAGAGTATTGGAAAGAATTTAGGTAAGTCTCAATGAAATGACCTGAAAATTTATGAATAAAATTCCCTTTACTTTAATGTCTTATGGATATAGAAAACACATGCACTATTTTTATTGGGTTTAAATAACAGTTAAGTATCATTACCATTGATAATATAACCATTGGACAGTGATAAAATGTCTAGTGTAAATATGGGGTTTTAACAAAACCTTTCAAAAAATTCAAAGGAAGTGATGACCTCGACCAGTAGGATTGTTCCCTTTGAAGCCCATTTATCAGATATTTTGAGGGATATAACATTTATTGTATTTTACCTAGACCAAGTCCAAGCCTAGATAAAAAAAACTTAAGTATGAGGGAAACTATTTATATGAGAAGTTCAAGCTCATCAAGATCACGACCCAAACCATGTTCACCAAACGACCCCAACAAATCCCCACCATCACACACCATACTCTTAGGTCATATCCTGGTGTAATAAAGGGATATTTAAAAGAGACCCTAGAATTATGATTATGTGCATATAATAAAGAATATACATTCATTTTATTATTGTTACTTTGAAAATGGGTTTTAAAGAACAAATAGTATTTTTAGTTAATATTTAAATTAAATTAAGAAATATATTTAGATGAATTAATGGATTTTTTAATTAAATAATATTTTTTCTAAATTAATTTTTATTAAATATAAATGATCATATAATTTTTATGAATACAATTGTAATTTTTATTAAGGTTTGAAAACTGTTTTTTTCAAAACCCATGAATTTTCAATAAATATCGGTTTTTATTTTAAAAGTAAAATTTCACATATTTAAAGAATTATTTAGATAAAATGAATATTATTTTTGGGATCAGGACGTCGAAATTTTCCAATAGTAAAATTTTAATAATTTTCTGAGACAATCGAGTTTTTGGGTCAAAATTAAATACTGTATAAATATATAATGAATTTTATGACATCATAATGAACAAATAGTTATGTAATAAAATACTATAAAAGGTATATTCGTAAAATATATGTTTTACCTCTAAAATAATGTGATTTTAGATTTTTTTATTAATTTTATAATGCCTTAGTGGACCCTCCATGACTTGTAAAATACTGTAACATTTTAAAATGATTTCCTTGAGAGTGTGACTCACCTCCACATAAACAAGCCTAATATTTAAATAAGTTCTGCCTTTGGACTTATAAAATATTTTATACCACTCCTTTTTGGTAGAAATCATGGGCAAGAACCATGGGATGGTTTGTGGTTTTTATTAGTTTAATGTGTAGTGTCCAAAACCAAAATAATAAAGAATTCCCTCTCATTTCCTATATAAACCCACCCAACCACCCATTCATCTTCAGTAAATCCTTTTTGAGATCGAAAAAACTCTCACCATACTCCCTAGAGTCCTCCAAAGGTTCCCCCAAGATCCCAAGAAGCCTCTCCCAAGCCTTTAGGATCACACTTCCAAGTAAGGGATCCCCACTTTCTTCTCCTCCTTTCAAATTCAAGCATCTTATTTGAAAGTAGTTCTTGTAATTTCGAATGGTTATAATGTGATTATTTTATAATATTTATATTAATTTCTATTTTATGTTATTTTAATGATGTTTTATTTATCCTCCCTCATTTTTACTCTTACCTAAATCATTACTATGGAAAAGTTTCGTAAGGGATTTCACTCTTGTCATTTCCATTCAACCTACTGTTTTACATTATGATTCTTAAGTTCCATATTTATATATTGGGTTATGATATTACATGACCCCAATACTTTACATTTTATGTATATATTATGATATCTTCCTTTAACTCTCATCAAGCACCCCTATTATCTTTTAAGCACACCTGTTACATTGCCGAAATTCCATAAGGGATCTTCCACCCCCCTCTTTTATCAAGCATTATTTTCATGATATGTCTTTGAATTTATTTTATTTATTTTTTTATATATTTTATTATATATCCTCATTAATTCCCATTTTATTTATAAATTATGAGATCCCCTTTCACTCGCATTTATCCCTCTTATGAACCCGTATGTATACTTGTTACCATGCTAAATATTTATTAGGGATTCCTTCCTTTCTCATTTTTATCCAAGTTTCTTTACGTTGTAATACCATTTTACTTTAAATTAAAAATGTTGGGGTATAATTTTGAACCTCCCCCATACATCCCTACTTATTTTTGAATTATGAGATACCACTTTCTCTCTCATTAATACCTTCCATATATACCCGTTACCATGCCGAAATTCCGTAAGGGATTTCTCTCTTCTTATTTCCATTCAAGTATTTCTACCATATTATGAATATAAATTCCATTTCATAAGTTGGGATATTATTTTAAATGATCCCTTTACTATATATTTCATTTATAAATTATGATATACCCATTTATCTCTCATCAAACCAACTTATGAATTTTCATATGACGACATTATGATGCTGAAATTGCACCGCAATTTTCCAAGCCAAAATAATCATGTAGTGAATACCATACCCATGTCTATATCAAGGGTATTAACCTTTATTAACATATAAATATTTAAGGTTACTTAAATGTATGTATTACACATTTTTTTTTTTTTTGTGGAATAAATGATGATATTTAATGATCCCATGTTATATAATCCATGTGGCACACTTATGCATGAAATGAAATGTTTGTGAAGGGTGCACTCTAATAGCGCTCCAATGCATTGGGTAATGTTTAGTATCATGATAATAAAAGTGAAATTAGAGTTTAATCATGATAATCCATGTAAAATGAGGTTTTAATCAAGATAATTCAAGTGTAATGAAGGTTTACTCATGCAAATTCATGTGCAATTAGCCTTGGCTCATGCTAATATCAAGTTGTATGTTGTTTCAACATTTTCATGTTATGATAATCATTCCACATCATGACTTTATGTTCATGTTTCTCTTATGATACATTGATATGAATATTTACTAACATGTATTGTATTATTCATGTTATGAATTTTTTACTCCCTTACTGGGCTTTATAACTCACCATTTTCTTATGTATGTCCCTAGGTTATCCCATACATGCTAAGTACGAAGGAATGATGTGGTCATGTAAAAGAATTTTTTAATAAAGATGTTGTATTTTATGCCTTAAGTTGTCATGTAATGTTCCTAATTTCCCAAGAAACTAGACCTCTCGATACTTATAGTTGTATTAAGTGATAGTTTATGTAATAAATCATGTTTAAATGTGTAATAAAGAGTATGGTTTTTATAGTTGGTATCGGAGGATTTGTTTAGTTATTTTTGGGATTAAGATTATAAAACCCTAGTTAAAGACTTAGGGATATGACTAAGTATAATCAAAACATCCCTAAACTTTTTTGGGTATATATTAAATGGTTTATCAATAAAATACATCCCTATCTGGATATGAACAAGTGTAGGTGGATCTGGCATAGATGTATCTAGGGGTTAAACCTGAAAACACCGCTTTGATCTAGACTCAAACATAAACTAGTACATGATAATGGGCCTTGATTCACTCTTGATTTGATACTCCCATGGTATATTCTTTGGTAAATTCATAAGCTTAGTATGAATCATCATTAAGGGAATAAAAAAATTACCCTATGAATATATGTTATGAAATAGATCATGGACAACCTAGAATGAAACTTAGGGTATCAAAAGTTAGGATATACTATATAAGTTGATACTTCTATGTCTAATGTTTTCTTTTACATTCTTAATATCTAAGTATTCAAACCCTCTAATTGTATTTTATTTTTCTTAGTTAAAATATGGAAGGAGGAAGAATACGAACAGCTCTTCTCTTTATTCCTGAAGAGCTACTTGGAGAGATTATCCTAAAGCCAAACTCAAATGAATTTGAAATTTTTTCAAATATCCATGTTACATGCAAGAAACTTTATTAGGTATCCAATACCTCTATAATTTTATGATTATTTAAAGGATCAACTACTGTCTATTGAAGAATCTTGTACTCTCAATTTTCTTACCATGCTAAGTGTGGGAAGTACCATCAATGTTTTTTCAAGTTCTTCTCTTTATTTTAAAATGATCAAGAACTAAATGATTTTCCACATGATGAAAAAGAAGGAGACCTTCGAGCAGCATATATGTATCAAATTATAGATTTTTTTCTTTGGGAAAATACCAAAACAGATATAAAAAAAATCATATTTTGAAATATTTGAATATGAATCAATAAGACTTTTTTATAAAATATGAAGGAGAAGTACCCTCACCTATTTTCACCTTAGTATGTAATTTTTTTGAGGGATACATTTCTTAAGGGGGAATTTTTTAATGACCCTAACATTTATGAATACAATTCACTTTCTTTTAATGTCTTATAGATATAGAAAACACATAATTTTTTTATTGGTTTTAAATAACAGTTAAGTATCATTACTATTTATAATATAGCCGTTGAACAATGGTCACATGTCTAATATAAATATGGGGTTTTAACTAAACCTTTTGGAAAAAAATGAAGTGATGACCTCGACCAGTAGTATTATTCCATTTGAATCTCATTTATTAGATCTTTTTAGAGAGATAGTATTTTAGGGCTTTTCCCTAGACCAAGCCCAAGATAATATCTAACAACTTATGCATGAGCGAAACCGTTTATGGGAGAAGTTCAAGCTCATCGAGATCACATCCCAAACCATGTTCACCGAACGGAAAAAAGAAAGCCCCACCATCACACACCATAATCTTAGTTTATATACTAGTGTAATAAAGGGATATGTAACAAGACCCTAGAAATATTATTATGTTCATAGAATAAAGAATATATATTCATTTTATTATTTTTACTTTGTAAATGGTTTTTAAAGCATAAATAGTATTTTTAGTTAACATTTAAATTCAATTAAGAAATCTATTTTGATGAATTAATGTATTTTTTTAATTAAATAATTTTTTAATAAATTATTTTTTGTTAAATATAAATGATCATATAATTTTTATGAATACAATTGTAATTTTTATTATGGTTTGAAAACTATTTTTGTCAAAACCCGTGAATTTTCAATAAATGTCAGTTTTTATTTTAAAAGTAAAAATTAAAATATTTAGATAATTAGTTATATGAAATGAATATTATTTTTGTAATTAGGATGTCGAAATTATCCAACGGTGATTTTTTCATAATTTTCTAAGACAACCAAATTTTTGGGTAAAAATTAAATACTGTATAAATATATAATGTGTTTTATGACATCATGATGATCCAATAGTTATGTAATAAAATACTATAAAAGGTATATTATTCCAATATATATTTTACCTTTAAAATAATTTTATTTTAGATTTATTTTATTAATTTTACAATGTCTTAGTGGACCCTACAAGACTTGTGAAATATTTTAACATTTTAAAACGATATCCTTGAGAGTGTGACTGACCTCCACATAATAAAGCCTAATATTTAAATATTTTTGTCCTTTGGCCTTATAAAATATTGTATCACACTCCCATTTAAAATAAACCATATTAAAAAACCATGTGATGGTTTGTGGTTTTGATTAGTTTAACGAGTAGTGTCCAAAACCTAAATAATAAAGAATTTCATCTCATTTCCTATATAAACCAACCCAACCCACCATTCCTATTCACTAAAACCATTTGTATCTCTACCAACCTGTTCCCCATACTCCCTAGAGTCTTAAAAAGGCTCCCCCAATCTCCCAATAATCCTCTCTCAATCCTTTGGGATCACACTTCCAAGTAAGCGATCCTAACTTTCCTCTCCTCCTTTCAAATTCAAGCATATTATTTGAAAGTAGTTCTTGTAATTTAGAATGGTTATAATGTGATTATTTTATAATAATTATATTAATATCCATTTTATGTTATTTTAATTAGGTATTATTTATCCTCCCCCATTTTTACCCTTACCTAAGCCGTTACTATGCCAAAATTTTGTAAGGGATTTCACTCTTCTCATTTTCATTCAAGTTACTATTTTACATTATGCTTCTTAAGTTCCATATTTATATGATGGTTTATGATTATACATGGCCCCGATACTTTAAATTTAATTTATATATGATTATATATTCCTTTCGCTCTCATCAATCCCCCTACGAACATTTAATAACACCCGTTACTTTGCCGAAATTCCATAAGGGATCTTCCACCCGCTTCTTTTATCCAACATTCCTTTCATGATATGTCTTTGAATTTATTTTATTTTTATGTTGGGATATGTTATTATATATCATATTTACTTAAAATTTTATTTATAAATTATTAGATCCATTTTTACTCTCATTTATCCCTCTTATGAACCCTTATGTATACTCGTTACCATGCTGAATTTTCGTAAGGGATTCCTTCATTTCTCATTTTTATCCAAGTTTATTTACATTGTAATACCCTTTTACTTTAAATTAAAAATGTTTGGGAATGATTTAAAACCTACCCATAACGACCTAATTATGTTTTAATTATTATATACCACTTTATCTCTCATTAATACCTTCCATGTATACTCGTTACCATACCGAAATTCTATAAGATATTTCTCTCTTCTTATTTATATTCAAGTATTTTTCCCATATTATGAATCTAAATTCCATTTAATATGTTTAGATATTTGGTTAAATGATACCCTTACTTCATATTTCATGTATAAATTATGATATACCTCTTTCTCTCTCATAAAACCAACTTATGAATTTCCATATGACAACAGTATGCTGCTGAAATTGCACTATGATTTTTCAAGCCAAAATCATCATGCAATGAATACAATATTCATTTCTCTATCATGGGTATTCACCTTTATGAAAACATAAATATTGAAGGGTACTTACATGTATGTATTTCACATTAATTTATCGTGGAATAAATGATGACGTTAAATGATTCCATGTTATATGATCCATGTGGCACACTTATGCATGAAATGAAATGTTATTGAAGGGTGCGCCCTGATAGCGCTCCAATGCATTAGGTAATGTTTAGTATCATGATACGCCAAGTGAAATGAGGGATTAATCATACTAATCCATGTGAAATAAGGGTTTACTCATTCTAATTCATGTGCAATAAAGGTTTACTCATGCTTACCCATGTGCAATGTGCCTTGGCTCATGCTAATATCATGTTGTATGTTGTTGCCACATTTCCATGTTATGATAATCATGATATATCAAACATCTATGTTCATGTTTCTATTATTCTACATTGATATACCTATTTCCTAACATTTATTGTATTATTCATGTTATTCCTTGTTTACTCTCCTATTGGCCTTTATAGCTCACCCTTTTCTTATGTATGTCCTCAGGTTATCCCATGCAATGCTAAGTATGAAGGAATGTTGTGGTCATGTAAAAGAAGTTTTCAACAAAGATGTTGTAATTTATTCTTTAAGTTGTCATGTAATGTTACTAATTTCCCAATACACTATACCTATAAATATTTAGAGTTGTCTTAAGTTCAAGTTTATGTAATAAATCATGTTTAAATATGTAATAAAGTGTAGGGTTGTTATAGTTCGAATCAGAGGATAGGTTTAGTTATTTTTGGGATTAAGATTAGAGAAAACTAGTAAAAGTCTTAGGGATAAGACTAAGTATAAGGAAAACATACCTAAATTTTAGTGTGTATAGATTAAGTGGTTTATCAAGAAAATACATCCCTGTATGGATATGAAGAAGTAGAGGTGGCTCTGGCACAAATTTATCTAGGGGAAAACCCCAAAAACATAGCTTTGAGCTAGACTCGAACGGGAAATAATGCATGGAAACGTTCCTTGATTCACTCTTGGTTCAACACTCCAGGGGGATATGATTTTTCAAATTCATAATCTTAGTATGAACCATTATTAATGGAATAAAAAAATTCCCCTAATAATATATGTTATGAAATAGATCATGGATAACCTAGATTGAAACTTAGGGTATCACAAGTTAATATATAATATACAAGTTTATCCTTCTATGTTAAATTTTTTTCTTTTAAATTATTAATAGCTAAGTATTTAAACACCATAATTTTATTTTATTTTTCTTAGTTAAAACATGGAAGCAGGAAGATCATGAAAAAATCTTCTCTCTATTCCTAAAGAGCTACATGGAGAGATTATCCTGAAGTTATGATCAAATTACTTTAAAACCTTTTAAAATATCCATGTTACATGAAAAAAACTTTATGAGGCATCCAATAACTCTAAAATTGCACAATTATTTCAAGGATCAAGTACCATCTATTGGAGAATCTTGCACTCTCAACTTTCTTACCATGCTAAGCCTGGGAAGTTCCATCAGGGTATTTTCAAATTCTTCTCTTTATTTCAAAATTATCAAGCACTAAATGATTTTATATATGATTTAAAAGTGGGAGACCTTCGAGCAGTATATATGTATCAAATTATAGATTTTTGTCTTTAGGGGAAATACCAAAACTGATATACCAAAACTATATTTTGAAATATTTGAAGATGAATTAGTAAGAATTTTTTATAGAAAAAAATTTCCAATAGATATTTAAAAATTATATATAAGAAATATTTTTTTAATGACTTATCAGTGCTTCCATCGATACAATCCAAGATGCTTGAGGTGTTTTTGGGTAAAGTAAGTAGATGATTTTGAAAATATCTAAAGGTACCACTATTATGCATGAACCCTTTATACTTAAATTAATTTCTAATAAGAAATACTGAAGACCTCATTGAAAAGATAAAGGATAATTAGCCTCACATATTTTCACCTTAGTATGTAAAACAAAATTTTGAGGGTAAAATTTATTAAGGGGGAATTTTTCAATGACCCGAACATTTATGAATAAAATTCCCTTTATTTAAATGGCTTATGGATATATAAAACACATGCACTTTTTTTTTGGGTTTAAATAACATTTAAGTACCATTAACGTTGATAATATAGCCATTGAACAATGATCACATTTCTAGTATAAATATGGGGTTTTAATAAACCTTTTGGCATAGAAAAAGGAATTTATGGACTAGAACAGTAGGATCGTTCACTTTGAATCCCATTTATCTGATTTTTTGAGGGAGATTGTATTTCTAGGATTTCCCTAGACCAATCCTGAGTTGAGATCCAATAACTTAAGCATGAACGCAACCGTTTATGGGAGAAGTTCAATCTCATCGAGATCACGACCCAAAACATGTTCACCGAACAACCCCAAGAAATCCACACCATCACACACCATACTCTTAGGTCATATACTGGTGTAATAAATGGATATATAACAAGACCCTAGCATTATGATTATGTGCATATAATAAAAAATATACGTTTATTTTATTATTTTTACTTTGTAAATGGGTTTTAAAGCATAAATAATATTTTTAGTTAATATTTAAATTCAATTAAGAAATATATTTTGTTGAATTAATGGATTTATTTAACTAAATAATAATTTTAATAAGTTAATTTTTATTAAATATAAATGATCATATAATTTTTAAAAATACAATTGTAATTTTTATTAAGGTTTGAAAACTGTTTTTGTCAAAACCCATGAATTTTCAATAAATGTCAGTTTTTATTTTAAAAGTGAAAATTAACATATTTAGAAAATTATTTATATAAAATGAATATTATTTTTGGAATCAGGATTTCAAAATTATCCAACAATTATTTTTTCATAATTTTTCGAGAATCAAATTTTTAGGTAAAAATTAAATACCATATAAATATATAATGTATTTTATGACATCATAATGAACAAATAGTGATGTAATAAAATAATATAAAAGGGGTATTCAGGAAATATATGTTTTAAGTTTAAAATAATGTGATTTTCGATTTGTTTGATTAATTTTATACTGATTTACTGGACCCTCAAAGACTTGTAAAATATTTTAACATTTTAGAAGGATTTCCTTGAGAGTGACTCACCTCCACATAAGAAAGACTAATATTTAAATAAGTTTGGAATTTGGCCTTATAAAATATTTTATACCACTACCATTTGGAAGAAAACATGGTAAAAAAATATGGTTTTGTTTTTGGTTTTGATTAATTTAATGTGTAGTGTCAAAAACCTAAATAACAAAGAATTCCCTATCATTTACTATATAAACCCACCCACCAAACCTACCATTAATCTTCACTAATACCATTTGAAGCTCAACAAACATATGACCCATACTCCCTAGAGTACTCCAAAGGCTCCTTCAATCTCCCAATAAGCCTTTCCCAAGCCTTTGGGATTACACTTCCAAGTAAGGGATCCTCACTTTCCTCTCCCTTCAAATTCAAGCATCTTATTTGAAAGTAGTTCTTGTAATTTAGAATGTTTATAATGTGATTATTTTAAAATAATTTTATTAATGTCAATTTTATGTTATTTTAATGAGTTATTATTTATCCTCCCTTATTTTTACCCTTACCTAAGCCATTACTATGCCAAAATTTCGTAAGGGATTTCACTCTTCTCATTTACATTCAATCTACTCTTTTACATTATGATTCTTGAGTTCCATATTTATATGTTTTATTTAGATGTTCCATGACCAAAATAGTTTCCATTTTATGTATATATGATTATATCTTCCTTTCACTATAATAAATTCTCACTATGATCTTTTAAGCACACCCGTTACTTTGTCGAAATTCCATAAGGTATCTTCCACCCTCCTATTTTATCAAGCATTATTTTCATGATATGTATTTTAATTTATTCTATTCCTATATTGGGGTATGTTATTATATATCCTAATTATATAAAATTTGATGTATAAATTATGATATACCCTTTAACTCTCATTTATTCCTATTATGAACCCTTATGTAAACTCGTTACCATGCCGAATTTTCGTAAGGGATTCCTTTGTCATTTTTATCCAAGTTTCTTTACATTATAATACCCTTTTAATTTCAATTAAAAATGTTGGGTTATGATTTAAAACCTACCCCATACTTCCCTACATATTTTTGAATGATGATATGTGACTCTCTCTCATTAATTCCTTCCCTGTATACCCGTTACCATGCTGAAATTCCGTAAGGGATTTATCTCTTCTTATTTCCATTCAAATATTTCTCCCATATTATGATTCTAAATTACATTTAATATATTGGGATATTATGTTACATTATACCCTAACTATATATTTTATGTATAAATGATGATATACCCCTTTCTCTATCATCATACCAACTTATGAATTTCCATATGATGACATTATGCTGCCGAAATTGCACCGCGATTTTCAAGACAAAATCATCATGTGGTGAATACCATACCCATTTCTCTATCAATGGTATTAACCTTTATTCACATATTCATATTTAAGAGAACTTATATGTATATATTACACATTCATTTATCATGGAATAAATGATGGCTTTGAATTATTCCATGTTATATGATCCATGTGGAACACTTATGCATGAAATGAAATGTTTATGAAGGGTGTGCCCTGACAGCGCTCCGATGCATTGGGTAATGTTTAGTATAATGATACTCCAACTGTAATAAGGGTTTAATCATGATAATACATGTTAAATGAGGGTTTACTCATGATAATTCAAGTGCAATGAGGGTTTACTCATGCTACCCCATGTGCAATGAGCCTTAGCTCATGCTAATATCATATTGTATGTTGTTTCCACATTTCTATGTTTTGATAATCATGCTATATCATGCCTTTATGTTCATGTTTCTCTTATGATCCATTTATATTCCTATTTCCTAACATGTATTGTATTATTTATTTTATGCCTTGTTTACTCCCTTATTGGGCTTTATAGCTCACCCTTTTCTTATAGTATGTCCTCAAGTTATCCCATGCAATGATAATTACAAAGGAATGTTGTGGTCATGTAAAATAAGTTTTCAAGAAAGATGTTGTATTTTATGCCTTAAGTTGTCATGTAATGTTCATAATTTCCCAAGACACTAGACCACTCAATCCTCAAAGTTTTCTTAAGTGCAATTTTATGTAATAAATAATGTTTAAATATGTAATAAAGAGTAGGGTTTTTATACTCAAATCTTGATAGGTGTGAGGAGAATAGGGGGAGATGGGTCGTATTTATAGTGGAGAAGAGGGGTGTTTTCTCAATATTATATTCATTAATTTATTATTTTGGCTGTAGAATATGAATAGTTTGATAATTATCTCTAAATATATTTAAATAATTTAGGATGGTTCTAGATTAAGTTACTTATATCATCATTACATCAATAATGACTAAAAAATCATGAATTTATCATTTATAAAAAATTATCATATTTTACTGTTCATAAAAATTCAAGCATTTTAGAAAAATACCAAAAATTAACCCTAACAATTTTTTGACATGTAGAATTATAAAATGAACTCCATTTTATAAAAATAATTTTCTAAACATGAGTAATTTAATTTTTAATTAAACGAACCATTTACTTGGAAAATACATATTTTGAAATTATAAATGATTTTATAACACTTTCAGAATTACTTATGCTCTCATAAAATTATCTTAAAATCAAATGACATAAAAATATTAATTTATGAAAAAATTTTATGATCATAAATTTTCTTTTAAATTATTAGATTAATCATAAATTTGTAATTAAATATTTATAACTTACAAAAATGCTAACATTTACTTAATAATTTTTAAAAAATTTATTTACTTATACTATGATATAATTATACCATAATTTCATTTATAAGATGCCTAAATTTTATTTATAATTCCATGGGTGAGGTTAGTATTCAATTGTCCGGTTTACTATTCATAAGGGTCACTTTACTATTCCAAAGGTCAAGTTACCATTTCATCGGTATAGGTTCCCTAACTTTTAGAAATATTTCTTATTTCATTAATTATTTATTTATAAAGATTTTATTATAGTATATAAGTGATTTTATATGATTTATACTATATGAAATTACTATTAGGAAGAGATTCCATTGGTAAAATTTTAGGTTGTCACTTTCTTCCCCCCTTTTTAAATTTCTCCCTCGAAATTTCATTTTACATAAATAGGTGAGGGTACTTATGCTTCATCACCTCCTTCAGTTCCCATGTTTATTATTCATACTTATAGTTACTCTAATACACTTTGATAAGGTGGGTCATCTTGATGCATAAAACCTTATATCTCTGGTCTAGGATCTTTACTGGCTGCTCCTCATAAGAGAGACCATATTCTAGTTGTACCACCTATGAGTTCAGTACATGTGAGGGATATGGTATGTACTTTCTCAGAATTGATATGAGGAACACATCATGAACTTGAGCCGTATTCGGTGAAAGTGCAAGCCGATAGGCCACGACACTGATGAGATCAAGGATCTCAAAGGGTCTAATGTACCTTGGTCTTAGTTTCCCTTTCTTTCCAAACCACATAACTCTCTTCTATAGTGATATTTGAAGGAAATATTTATCTCCAATGTAGAAATACAAATCCCTTTGATGATTGTCAGCATGGCTCTTTTTCCGACTCTGAGTAGCTTTGATATGTTGCTGGATGGCTTGACCTTCTCTATCATCTCATTCACAAGATCAGGTTCAAGTAGCTTTCTTTCACCAAATTCATCCCAACAGGTTGGAGTTCTATATCGCTTTCTATACAGAGCTTCATATAGAGCCATCTGAATACTCGAGTGAATGATGTTGTTGTATGAGAACTCAATCAATGTGAGATGATGATCCCATCCAACTTTGAATTCTAAAGAGAAGGATCTTAGAATATATTCAAGCATCTGAATAGTCATTTTAGATTGACCATCATTTTGGGGGTGATAGGATGTGCTGAAATTTATTTCAGTACTCAAATAATGTTGAAGACTCCTCCATATTTTAGATGTGAACTAGAGATCACAATTAGAGAAAATCAAGAGTGGAACTCCATAAAGTCCCACCACTTTGTTCACATATATCTCAGCAATTTGTTCAAGTGAGAGATCTTCCCAAATAATGATACATTGGGTAGTATTGGTGAGTCAGTCCACCATAACACATATCACATTATTTCATTTAGATGTATTTGGGAGACTTGTGATAAAGTCTACAGTGACATTGTCCCATTTCCACATGGGTATAAGCAATGGTTGCATCATACTTTTGGACTTATGTTGCTTATATTTAATTTTTTGACATGTAAATCACCATGAGATATAATCCACAACATTCTTCTTCATGTTGTCCCAATAGAAGTTTTCTCGAACATTGCAGTACGTCTCGGTGCTACTAGGATGGATAGATAATGTTGAGCTATGTGAATTATCCAATAGATCATTCTTTATCATAGGTGATGAAGGAACACAGATCTTTGTTCCAAACCAAATTACACCATCATCATTGATATATAAATCTTTCATCTTCCCTTCCATTACTACATTCACCTTCTTTTGTAACTCTGGATCATCCCTTTGTGACTCCTTAATCTTCTCTTGGATAGATGGTTGGGAAATAATTTGGTAAAGGTAGGATATATTCCATACCACTATGACTTCCAAATCCATTCATTGAATATACATTAAGATAAGGTCTTTATCAATCCTCAACATGGATAGAGTGGTAGGTTACTTCCTTATAAGAGCACTATTTACCTTGTTCACCTTTCTAGGATGATAGTGAATAGAGAAATCATAGTATTTGATTAGCTCTAACCATATCCTCTGAAACATGTTGAAATCCGTTTGTATGAATATATACTTTAGGCTCTTATGATCATTATATATGTCACACTTCTCACTATAGATGTAGTGCCACCATATTTTTAAGGAACAAAATCAAAACTTCTAGATCCAGATCATGCGTTAGGTAGTTATGCTCATATATATTCAACTATTATGAGGCATAGTATATCACATTATCATTTTTCATAAGTACAGAACCCAAGACTTTATTTAAATCATCACTGTATATCACAAAACTTTTTCCACTTCTCAATAATGTGAGTACAGGTGCAGTGATCATCCTTCTCTTTACCTCCTTAAAGACTTCCTCACATTCTTCTATCCAAACATACTTTACCCCTTTACTTGTTAACTTAGTTATCGAGCTTGAAAATAATGAGAAATTTATCAAAAAATTTCGATAGTACCCTACTAAGACAAGAAAACTATGGATAAATGTGACACTAGAGGGTCTGGGCCTTTCCTCAATCACCTTTGTTTTTGAAGGGTCCACATAAATTCCTTCACTTATGATCATATATACCAAGAATGAGACTTTCTGTACCCAAAAGTCACATTGATGAACTTGGCATACAAATTATCCTTCCTTTATGTCACTAATACAAGCCTTATATGTTCTTCATGTTCCTCCTTTCTCTTGGAGTGGATAAGAATATCATTGATAAACACCATCAAGAATTTCTCGAGGTAATGTATAAATACTCTATTAATCAAATCTATAAAGATTTTAGAGGCATTAGTAAGTCCGAAGGGAATAAAAAAATCATAGTACCCATAAATTATATGAAATAAGTCTTATGAATACTTTCCTTCTTCACCTTTAGCTGATGATATCTAAAACTAAGATCCACCTTTGAGAAGTACTGAGCTCCTCGTAGCTGATCGAAAAAGTCTTCAATCATTGGAAGATGATACTTGTTCTTTATGGTGATCCTATTGAGTTCCCAATAATTGATACACAACCACATTGATCCATCCTTCTTCTAGACAAAGATCACTGACACACCCCAAGGTGATGCACTAGGGTGTATGAACCCTTTGTCCAAATTCTCTTACAAATACTTCTTTAACTCCTCCAGTTCGATATGAGCCATCCTTAGGGACAATTTTAGATAGTATTAACTATAGTTATGAGTTCTATTGATAACTCTCCCTCACAATCCAGGGGGAGTCTGGGTAATTTTTTAAGAAATACATCACTATATTCCTTCATGATGGGAATTTCCCCTAGTTTGATAACTTCCTTTGACTCAACTAATTGAGCGAGGTATGGTTATTTAAAGGGAATCAACACCCACACTATTGAATTATTTTACAAATGAGATTCATGATCATACTTTCATTTGTATAAGATCATGGGATGGTTCAGAATATGAAAATATATTTCTTTTTTCTGATAGTAGATATGTACTCTATATAACGAGATCCAATCCATTCCCATTATAGCGTTGAATTCCATTAAGGGGAGTATCATGAGATTTTCTAGAAGAATATTCCTAAATATTCCAATAGGAGAAGAATCCAACACTTGGGTTGTAATGAATTAACCAGTATGTGTTTTTACAAATATCTCTACTTCAAGGTTTTAGGGATTCGATTCAATAGTTCTAGAAACTTTTCAAGATATAAAGGAATGCATAAAACTAGAATCAAATAAGAATCTTTCCATTCTTGAGTGAATAGCAAGTGTACCTTCTTCGACTTATTTTTCTTGCTCCAATTCAATAGTATTTATGTCATAAGACTTTCCTTACTCCTTTGTATTTGGTGGATGCTAACGCTGATTACCCTTAAGGACTTGAGGTTTAGTGCACTGACTTGCCTAGTTACCTTAATCCCCGTAGTTATAGCATTGGATCATGGGTGGTTCTCTAATTTCCTCCACAATATTTTCCCGTTTCCTCATGTATTTTTGAAATTCATGAGCTTGGTGTCCTTCTCTCCCACACTTGAGGAATTTATTCATCCCTTTGAGACAATTCCCATGATGCTTCCTCCCACATTTTTGATATGTGGGTGGTTGATTTTTCTTTCCACCTTTCTCATGAGATCCTCCATCTTGAAATTCCATCTTTAATTTATTTTCACCATATCCATAAGACCATTCTCCAAAATCTATCTCCACTTTGAGAGAACATTGAATAAATTCTTCATAACTCCAAAAGTGTCGAATTTCTATATCATTTCAAAGGTGTGGTTTTAATCAACTAAAGAATCTATCAATTTTGCTATCATTATTGATAAAAAAACCTGAATCATACCTTGAAGGCCTTGTGAAAATTTCTTTGTAGGTCATGATAGATTCACCTTCATTTTGATTCAACTCTATGAATTATCTCTCCATATTTGTACGAAGAGTTTTAGGGAAATACTTGTTAAGAAACATTATCTTAAAGTGTTCCCACTCTATCTCTTCAATTTAATCCTTCGACTTGGTGTTATTAATCAAATCCAACCATTGGTAAATCTCTTCATATAGATGATAAAAAATATGATTCACCTTATCTAGATCATAATAGTAAAGAAAAGAAAATAACTACTCCATCAAGTTGACCCACTATTCGGAAACTAGTGGATCAGAAGATCCACAAAACATCGATGGTCGTTGCTATATAAAACAATCAATAGCCAGTTTCTCCCTCTTTGGTGAAGGGGGATGTTCCAAATTATTCAGGTTATTATTAATAACTTGAGGTGGATGGGTAAGCATCACAAAGAAATTTTGAACTCCACCTCCCAAATCATTGGAGACGTTGTTTGAGAAATCACTACATTTTCCCTCACATGGGTTGTTGGCATAGTTTCTCTTGGTTCCCACTATATTCTAAAATATAAAAGGTTAGAAAAAAATATAAGTCAAAAAGTCTTCAATAATTTATCCCTATATAAAATTAACTCTAAAGTAATATCTTATGGGATCCCTATGTTTAGAATTTTTGAAAAAAAAGCTTCTTGGGTGCTTACTTTCACTCAGGTTCTCTAATCCTAATTCCCAAATTAACTAAACCATTATATGATACCAACTATAGAAACCTAGAATTTTCTTACATTTTTATTTCATAATTTTAAAGATAAAAAACATAGAAGAGTTACAAAAATAAGATCCAATGATTTAGTGTCTTGGGAAAATTAGGACCATACATAACATATAAAAAATAAAACATAAACATTTATTTAATTCCTTCTTCTCTAGCTTTTTATTAGCCCTTGAATTCTACTTAGTACAAGTAATCACATGAAGATATACATAAAAATGGGGTGAGATAAAGGAAAAGTAATAGGATATATATTAACATGAAACTATATAAAATGGGGTGATCATAATCATAACATAGGAATATGATCATAATCATGAGAGGAAGCATTAAGAAATGTCTTAGAATGTGGTAATTCATTAAAATGAAACATCATGTCTTAGTGGTCAACTAACACACATATTTATGAAAAAATATAGCATCATATTAATGAATATTTCACTTTTATCATGATATACATCACATTACCCAATGAATTGTAGTGATATATAATTCTGGGAACACCTATCACATCATAAAATTTACATTTCACCATATAATTTTAGGTGCACCCGACACATCATAACATTTACATTATCATGCATTCCACAAAGAACATATATAAATATTCAACATAAAATAACACATAGAAAGTAATGAGTTTAATTTAATAAGTATATATACATAAACTTTAGGTTCCCAAATGAAATAAGGAATAACAGACTTTATATATGAATATAAACCTTCAGTGAAGAAGAAACAATCTCGAGAAGTAAAAGGCATGTTTTTTTAAAGAAGAGTTATTTTTAAAAACATTGTGTTTGTCATAAACTCAAGTATAAAAAATTTATATCCCATAAAATTTAATATAATGATGAATAAATGATATTTAAGGAATATAATACTAAAAATGGTCCTAAATAGGGAAAACCCAAAGAAAGAGAGTTGGGTTTGAGAATTCCCCTTACCTTGTGTCCAAATGCTTCCTTCAGATTAATATCTTGTATAATCACATTATATTAATTAATTAAAAAAATATTGAACCGTTTATACATGAATTTTATTTATTATGGGTTTATTACATTCATTTATGAGATTTTAGATGAGTTATAGAGTTTAATTTAATCGTTCGGAAGTGTTTGTTTTCTTAGTAGTCATGACCGATTCATTTGTATACTTGAATGAAAGTTCTTGTAAAATGCAGGTAAATATCAAGAATTTTTTTGTATGGTATTAATGATATTATATAAATATAAATGATCTTATAAATTATTTTTTATATGGAATGAGGATGAATCATTAGATAAAATTTAATTATGATAGTTTAAGGTTAATTTTGGCAGTTTTTCGATCACAACGAACTCATTGTATTTTAACATTTAGTATTTTTTATACATTTTTGATATAGAACATAAATATGGTTATAAAATAAAAATTACAATCTATTTTCAAACATTTGATGGTTTTATTAACATCCTTAAGGTGTTAAAGGAAAATAAAAGTGCATCGCCCCCGATGTCGGTAAATTGACACATCACGGGTGACAATTTCATTTTTTTAAAATAAAAGAGAAATAGATAGGATTTTAATGATGAATATTACATTAACATGATGTAATTATAGTATATCAGGCATACCAGATTTATCATTCCATTTTAATTAAGGTAGGTGATGAGAGAATAAGAAAAGAAATGAAATTGAAAGGAAATTAAAAGAAAGAGAGAGAGAGGATTTACCTATGGAATTTATCCTCCTTGAGAACCTTATTAGGGAAAGGTTTTGGTCTTTAAATGAGAAAAAGATCTCTTGGACGTGTGAGAGGGACTAGGGAAGAGTTTTGTTCATAATTTAGGCAAGTCTCAAATCTTTAGAGGTGCTAGGATAAGAGGCGGTGATGAGTGATATTTATAGTAGAGGAGAGCGGTGTTTTCTCAATATTATATTCATTAATTTATTATTTTGGATGAAGTATACAAATAGTTTGAGAAATATCTATAAATATATTAAAATAATTAAGTATGGTACGAGATTAAGGTTCTAGCATCATCTTTACATCAATAATGACTAAAAAATTCATGTATTTAGCATTTGTCAAAAATTATCGTATTTTACTATTAATAAAATTGAAGTATTTCAGAAAAATCCAAAAAATTCAACCTATAAATTTTTAAATGTGTAGAATAAAAAATTAACTCCATTTTATGAAAATAATTTTCCAAATTTGAGTAATTTATTTTTTTATTAAAATCATTATTTACCTGGAAAATACAAATTTTAAAATTATAAATGATTTAATTACAGTTTGAAAATTACTTGAGGTCTCATAAAATTATCTTAAAATTATAATACATAAAAATATTAATTTATGAATACATTTTATGAAAATAAATTTTCTTTTAAATTATTAAATTAATCTTAAAATTGTGATTAAATATTTATGACTTACAAAAATGCCAACACTTAATTAATAATTTTTAAAACACTTATTTACTTATTCTATGATATAATTATACCATAATTTTATTTATAAAATTCCTAATTTTAATTTATAATTCCTTGGGTGAGGTTACTATTCAATTTTCTAGTTTACTATTCATAAGGTCACCTTACTATTCCAAATGTCAAGTTACTATTTAATCAGTATAGGTTCCTTAACTTCTAGAAATACTTCTTATTTCATCAATTATTCATTTATAAATATTTTATTATAGTATATATAGATACCATATCCTTTTAAACATATCATTATATAATTTTAAGCATAATAAATAATTATATTACAAGCCAAGGATCATAAAGTATTGTGTCTTGGAAGACTAGATACATAAAACTAAAAAACGCGGGACTAAATAAAATACTCATTTATTTAATCTTCATTAAGATTTCCCAAATTCCATTGTAATCATAATTATTCATAGGATAACCTAGGGATAATATGAATAAAGGGATGAGCTAAAATCCCAGTAAGGTAATAAGCATAATAGTAAAGCTTTAACACATGGATTAGACCGCATGACATAATGATATAAAAAGGAATGGAACATACAGAATCATAACATATAATCATGGGATCATATAAACATTGAGTCATAATAATGTTTAAGAAACATAAAACATGAATTTAGCATGAGTCAAGGCTCATTGCACATAGAGGAGCACAAGTCAAGATTAACCACCAAGACCATTGAACGTGGTAGCACAAGTCAATGCTAACCGCCAAGACCGTTGCACATAACCTCTCACGAGACTCAAATTTACCCAATTAATTGGAGTTCTATCTAGTCACACACATAATAACATGTTCATTAATATTATTCCCGCATTTTTAATCATAGATAACCAATCATACATAAACATAAGAGTTACCCATGGTAGAAATTGGGTATCATAATCATGTCATAAATCCTAAAAAATGGTAGTATCATAAAAATGTCCATAAAGGAAAGGAATTAGACCACATATGGAAAATAATATGGTATAATAGGCATATAACATGAAAATTTATGTCAACTTTAAGTAATAACATGTAAAAAGAGTACTTAATAAACTTTAGAATTAAAACATTTTAGTGCGGTTAAAGGAAAATATCAAAGGTCATTTAAAACCTAAAAGGGAATAATATTTTATGTAAAACCAAAAGTGAAACAAGAAATTTTTAATAATAAAAATAGTTTTTTATTAAAATAATGGTTTCCTAAAAACAGATTATATAGTGTACTTGAAAATGGGTAAGAATTCAGGAAGTTCCCTTAAAACAGGCTTGCTTTTCGGGAAGTATTGAGGAGGGAACCATTTTAAAACATGTATATAACCAAAAGAGAATGATGAATGGATATTGATACATGATTTTGGATCATATAAACAATATTTATAATATATAAATAAAAATAAAATATAACTTCATTTGGGTAAAATGAAATATAGAGCAACCTGAAGGAATAAAGAAGGTTCGGGTAGAATCTCTTACCTTAAGTATGAATATGTACTTCACTTGATCTTAATGTCCTAAATAACAAAATTAAATTAATTAAGTAATATTTAAAGAACCTATTATACATGTAATTTATTTAATATAACTTTTTTAAGTTCCTTTATGACCTTTTTGAAGGGTTAAGAAGTTCAATTTCAGCGTTTGAGAGCGTTTGTTTCCTTGGTTTTCATGATTGGTTTACTTATATACATTTAAGGATAAACATGTAAGATGATAATGGTTGTACATAATTGTAGTTTTATGTTATTAGTAAACATCCATAATATTACATGGTTATAAAATTCATTTGGTTATTTGGATTTAAGATGAATCATTATATAAAACTTTAATGATATCCGTTTTGGTTAATTGGTGGTTTTTGATCACATCTAACACATTTTTAATTATAAATTAATATCATGTATACAAAAGATTACAAAATATTACATAATATATAATAAATATATCATAGTTTTGTTCAACCAAAAAATGGTTTCATGACCAGAATTAAAGATGGTAAAAGAAATTGAAAACCTGTCATCCTTGAGTGTGACGAATTAACACATCTCAGATAATGTTTTCATTTCTAGTATAAAAAGAGGGTAAAGGGGAGATGATGATGAATTATTCCATTATAATAATAAAATTACAGTATATTTAAGGAACTAGAGTTATAATAACATTTGTATGAGGATAAGTGAGGATAGAAAAGAAAACAAAGGAACATGAAAAGAAAATAAAAGAAAAGAAAAGAGGAATTTACCTCTCGAATTTATCTTCTTTGAGAGCCTCTTTAGGGGAGAGGATTTGGTATTTTTAAGAGAAAAATGGATTATGGGCGTGGGGAGGATATTGGGAGGATATTTTAGTAGAATTTATACAAGAACAAGGCTTTAGAGGAGTAAAGAGAAGAGGTAAAGAGGGGTGATATTTATAGTGGAAGAGAGGAGGGGTTTCCCATTATTTTAATCATTAGTTTAATATTTTTGATCAAGACTATGAATAGTATTGATTATTTCCAAAAAAAATAGTAAGTATAGAATGTGAGTTCTAACCAAGGGTTATTACATCATCCATGATGTTACATTACTATTCATAAGGGTTACATTACTATTCCAAAGGTCAAGTTACTACTTCATCCGTATATGTTCCTTAACTTCAAGAAATACCTTTTATTTCACTCATTCTTCATTTATAAGGTTTATATTATGGTTTATAAGTAATCTTATGTGATTATAATTTAATAAATAATTATAAGAAGAGAATTCCATTGAAAAAAATTGGGTCTTTACATACTTCCCCCCTTATGAAATTTTTCCCTCGAAATTCTATTTTACATTCTAAGCCGTAAATAGGTGTGGGTACTTTTCCTTCACTGCTTCCTCTTGTTCCCATTCTACCTATTTGTAATTATGATTCTTCCATAGTAATTTTACTATATGATTAGTCTTTTTGCGTATAACATTATCTCTAAAATCCAAGATCACCACTAGTTTCTCCTCGTAAGAAAGATCATTCTCTAACTGTACCACCTTTGAAGATAGTACATGTGACAGATCTGGTGTGTACTTCCTTAAGAGGGATACATGGAAGAAATTGTGTACTTTAGAAATGGTAGGTGTAAGTTCCAGTAGATAGGTCACAAATCCAACACGATTAAGAATCCCTAAAGGGCCGATGTACCTGGGACTTAGCTTTCCTTTCTTCCCAAATATCATGACCTTCTTCCATAGAGATATGCATAGGAATAACATATCTCTAACTTTGAACACAAGGTCCCATTAAATATTGTCTTCATAACTATTTTGTTGAATTTGGGCTACCTTGAGGTGCTGTTGAATGTTTTTCACCTTCTCTACCATTTATTTGACCATTCTAGGTCCTAGTGGCTTACTCTCAGTAACTTCATCCCAACACGCTGGTATTCTGCACCTTTTCCCAGAAAGGTCTTCATATGGTTCCATTCAAATACTTGAGTGGAAACTATTATTGTAAGGGAATTAGACCAGTGGAAGATGTTGGTCCCACACTCCTTTAAAGTCCATTGAACATGCTATCAATATGTCTTCTAGTGTCTGAATAGTTCACTCATATTGGCCATCAGTTTGAGGATGAAATGTCGTAATGGAGTTCAACTCAATGCTTAGATCATGTTGGTGATTTTTCCATAACTTCAAGGTGAATCTTGGATCTCAATAGTATACAATAGATAGTGGTATTCCATGCATCCTTACCACCTATTTGATATAAATGCATGCAAGTTGATCCAATGATAAATCCTCTTGAATTTCGATAAAGTGAGATGTTTTTGTAAGACAATCCATAATGACCCATATTGAATTGTTTCCTCTATATGTCCTTGGTAGTCCAGTGAAAAAGTCCATTTTAATTTTTCTCACTTCCTTGTCGGCATGGTTAGTGATTTCATAATACCCTTAGAATTTTTTCTTTCATTCATCACTTGTTGAAATACTAGAAACTTTGATGTATATTCAAAAATCTCCTTCTTTATATTGTCCCACCAAATGTTTTCTTGGAGATATTGATAAATCTTTGTGCTCTATGGGTGAATAGAGAAGGTTGAGATATGTGCATCATTCAAAATATCCTTCTTTATCTCTGGATCGGATTGTAAACATAATCGTGACCCAAATCTTACAACTCCCTCCTCATCAATTTTGAACTTAGAGGATTTCCCATTTCTAATAGCTTCCAACCTTTTTTGAATTTTCACATCTTTTCTTTGAGCATCCTTTATTTTATCCATGAGGGATGGTTGAGTAACCATTTAGAAAGGATTTATGATGTTCCTCACTTAATGATTCCCATGTCTATCCTCTAAAAATATAAGAATATTGGATCCTTCTCAACTCTCATCATTAATAAGATGCCGGTTCTTTTCTACTTAGAGCATCTTCCACCTTATTTTCCTTACCAAGATGGTAGTGGATTGATCAGTAATAATCCTTGATGAGCTCTAACTATATTTTCTTGTGCATATTAATCTCCCTATATGTGAATATATATTTAATACTCTTTTTATCAGTATATATCTCACACTTCTCTCCATAGAGTAATGCCTCTAGATTTTCATAGCATAGATCACAACTTCCAACTCCAGATCATGCGTGGGATAGTTTTGCTAATGGATTTTCAACTGCATTGATGAATAGGAAATCACTTCATAATTTTTCATTAGTACACAACCTAATCCTTTATTTTAAGCATCACTGTACACTATAAAGAGTTCTCCACTTGTTGGGAGTGTGAGTACTGGTGTAGTGAAAAACCTATTTTTTGAGCTCCTTAAAGCTTTAATCACATTCTTGAGTATAGAAAAACTCAAACCCCTTCCATGTTAGCTTTATCATTGGGTTTTAAAATCATGAGAAGTTATTCAAATATCATCAGTAATACCCAGTTAGACCAAGGAAGCTATGGATCTCTGTTACAGATGTTGGTCTGGACCATTATTCGATTTCCTTTATCTTAGAAGGGTATGATGATATCCTTTTTCTAGTGATAACATTCCCCAAGAATGATAATTACTGTATCCAAAAATAACATTTACTATATTTTTCATACAATTTCTCCCTTCATAAAGTCTTTAGAACAATATTCAAATTCTCCTCATATTCCTCCTTACTCTTGGACTATATCAAAATATCATTGATAAAGACTACCATAATTTTTCAAGGTAATCTATAAAGACTATATTCATTAAATCCATGAAAATTTTTGGAGTATTAGTGAGTCTAAAGGTCATTACTATGAAATCATAGTATCTATACCTCGTTCAAAAGGTAGCCTTGGGAATATCTTCCTTCCTCACCTTTAATTGGTGATATCTCAACCGAAGGTACACCTTAAATAAATAACTTCCCCCACAAAGCTGATTGAACAAGTCATCAATCTAAGGTAGGGGATACTTGTTCTTTATCATGATTTTATTGAGTTCACAATAATCAATTCATAGGTGCATTGATCCATCATTATTCTTGAAAAAGAGGACTGGTTATCCCCACGATGAAGCACTTGGGAGTATAAAACCCTTGTCTATATTCTCCTATAACTACTTATTCAGATCTTCTGACTCTACGGTGGGCATTCTATAGAGTGCCTTTGATATAGGTATAGATCCAAAAACAAGTTAAATTGAGAGCTCGACCTCTTGATCAGAAGGAAGACCAATAAATTCTATAGTAAATACATCAGTGTAGTCCCTTACAATGGGAATGTCTTCGAACATGATTCTCTCATTTGTCTGAATCATTTTATATAGACATACTTTCTCATAAGGAAGTAATATCCATACTTGATACAATTATTCTAAAGGATATTCATCTTCCTCCTTACATTTTTATAGGATTTGAGGATACTATGAGATGTGAAGAGTGATATCCCTTTCCGGATAGTTAATTTTGGATTTTTATAAAGATAGCCAATCCATACCCAAGATAACATGAAACTCTACTAAAGGAAGCATAAAAACATTTTTTGGGAGGTTCAGTCCACAAATGTTAACCAGAAAGGAGTTATATACTTTGGATTTAATAATTTCCCTTTTTAGATTATCTTAGATAACTCAATCTCTAAATTATGAGGTGGTGTTTGAATATTTATACTAAACTCTCATGATATGAAAGAATTTGTAGAACCAGGATCAAATAATATGTTTTCTATTCTTGAATGAATAACTAGAATATGAATCACCACATCTTTTTCCAGAACCACCTTATTATTAGTGATATAATAATCCCATAATTGTTTCCTTGGAGGTTGTTGTTGATTTCTTCTAATGACCCTTAGATTAGGGAAATTATTCTCATAATTCCCATGTTCCTCATAGTTTTAATACTGCACTAAAGGTTGAGTATTGATATGAACCTTCCTTTCTTCTTCCACATTAGTGGGATTATTCATACCCCTCTGACAGTTCTTATCCATATGTCCCATTCTCCCACATTTGAATCAATTCTTCGTTCCCTTTAGATGGTTCCCATAATTCTTCTTCCCACAATTATGACATTTGGGATGTTTGATATTATTTTCATCATGGGATTTATTTTCTAAACCACCCATATTAAACTCCATTTTCTGATTTTTTTCATCAAGACCGCATGAACATTGAGATTCTCTAATATCCATTTCATCCTTGAGGGAACAATGGACAATCTCCTCATAATTTTCAAAGTCACGAATCTCTAAAACTTTCTGTATAATCATATTTAGTTTTCTAAATAAGTAATCCCCCTTGATTTCAGTGTACATAGAAAATCTAGAGGCATATCTTGAAATCCTTTTGAAGTTTGCTTCATATTCCCTGATGGACTCATCTTCTTTCTACTTAAGTCTAAGGAACTCTCTTTTCATCTTGAGATGGAGGGTTCAGGGAAAATATTTATTATAAATTTTTTTATTGAATTCATCCTAATCCATGGAATAAATTTCCTCATGGGAATTAATATTCTTGATGAGTGACCGCCACTGATCAGCTTCCCCATCAAAATGATAGACTTCCAACACAAATTTCTATTCTTCTGAGCACTGGAGGAAAAAGAATATTTATTCAATGGAGTTAATCCATTATTCCATGAGGAGGGTATAAAAAGATACACTAAACATGGGAGGCATTTTCTATATGAATGATTCCACAAAAACTTTCTATTTCTATGTAGGATGAGGGAATTCTAAACGATTCAAGTTATTATTCATAACTTGAGAAAATTAAGCAAGTACTGTCATAAATTTTTTAGCACCAGTCACCATAATATCAGAAATATCATTAAGGAAACTGTCACATTTCCTATCACATTGATTATTGGAATGTGTTCTTCTATTTTCCACCATTAACTAATAAAAATAATGTATAAGTAGAGGGCTTGAATACTTAGCTATTAAGTATAAAAATAAAACTTTAAACATAAAATAATAAAATATTAAAGGAAAAGTATATCCTAACTCATGATTCTCTAGGTTTAAATATATGTTACCCATGATCTATTTACTCACATTTATTCTTATTGACTTCATTTTTTTGTTCCTTTAATAATGCTTCATACTAAGCTTATGAATTTACCAAAGCATATCCCATGGGAGTGTCAAACCAAGAGTGAATCAAAGCACATTATCATGCACCGGTTCCCATTTAAGTCTAGATCAAAGCAGTGTTTTAAGGATTTACCCCTAGATACATCTGTGCCAGAGCCATATCCCCTTGTCCATATCCATACATGGATGTGTTTTCTTGATAAAACACTTACTCTATACTTATCAAAATTTAGGGATGTTTTATTATACTTAGTCTTATCCCTAAGGTTCTTAATATATATTTATAATCTCCAAAAATAACTAGACTTTTATTTGATACCAAATATATTGACCTTATACTTTTACACATATCATTACATGCTTTTAAGCATAATAAAGCATCATATTACAAGCCAAGGATCGTAATGTTCAGTGTCTTCAAAGACTAGGTACATAAAACTGAAAAACATGGGACTAAATAAAACATTTATTTATTTAATCTTTATAAAGAGATAATAACTTCCATTTTGATCATACATCTTCATAAGATAACCTAGGGATAACATGAAAAAGGGATGAGATAAAATCCTAGTAAGGGAATAAGCATAATAATAAATCTTTAACACATGGGTTAGAAGGCATGAAATAATGATATAAAAAGGCATGGAAAATATGTAATAATAACATATAAACATAGTATAATATAAACATGGAGTCATAATAATGTTGAAGAAATATAAAACATGACTTTTTCATGAGTCAAGGCTCATTGCACATAGAGGATCACAAACACCAATACCGTTGCACATGGTATCACGAGTCAAGGATAACTACCAAGAACGTTGCACATAACGTCTCTTGAGACTCAAATTTTACCAATTAATTGGAGTGATATTTGGGTACCATCATAACATGCTCATGAATATTATTTTCACATGTAGAATCATACATAACTAATCATACATAAACATAAGGGTTACCCATGGTAAGAATTGGGTATCATAATCATGTCATAAATCATAAAAAATGGGGTATCTTAAAAATTTCCATGAAGGAAAGGAATTAGATCATGAATAGAAATTAATAGGGTAGAATAACATATAACATGAAACATGATGTTAAATTTAAGTAATAACATGTAAAAAGGGTACTTAAGAAACTTTATAATTAGAAAATTTTAGTGCAGTTAAAGGAAAATATCGAAGGTCATTTAAAACATAAAAGGAAATAATATTTTATATAAAACCATAAGTGAAAAAAGAAAGTTTTCATAATAAAAATAGCGGTTTTATAAAAATAATGGTGGCTTAAAAATATATTATATAGTTTACTTGAAAACATGTAAGAATTCGGAAAGTTCCCTTAAAGTGAGTTTGCTTTTCGGGAAGTATTGAGGAGGGAACCATTTAAAAACATGTATATCGCAAAAAGATAATGATGAATGGATATTGATACATGATTTTGGAGAATATATATATCATTTATAATATGTAAATAAAAATAAAATATAACTACATTTGGGTAAAAATAAAGATAGAGAAACCCGAAGGAATAGAGGAGGTTCAGGTAGAATCCCTTACCTTAAGTCTGAAGGTTTCCTTAACTTGATCTTAATGTCCTAGATAAAAAAATAAATTCATTAATTAATATTTTCATAACCTCTTATACATTTAATTGATTCATTATAACCTTTTTAAGTTCATTCATGACCTTTTTTATGGGTTAAGAGGTTCAATTTCATTGTCTGGGAGCATTTATTTCCTTGGTTTTCATGATTGATTTACTTATATACATGTAAGAATAAGCATGTAAAATGAGAATGGTTATACATAATTGAAGTTTTATTTTATTAGTGAACATACATAAGATTAAATGGTTATTAAATTAATTTGGTTATTTGGAGTGAATATGAATCATTATATAAAACTTTAATGATAACAGTTTGGTTAATTGGCGGTTGTTGATCACATCGAACACATTTTTATTTATAAATTAATATAATGTGTAAAAAAGATTAATGAATATTACATAAGACATAATACGTATATTATAGTCTGGTTAAACCATAAAAATTGTTTCATGATTAGAATTTAAGATGGTAAAATAATTTGATCTCGTTGTCCTTGAATGTGACGAGTTAGAACATCTTGGACGATGTTTTCATTTTTAGTATAAAAGGAGGGAAAAGGGGTGATGATGATGAATTATTCCATTATCATAAAAAAATTAAATTAAATTAAATATATGGTAAAGGATTTATCATAACATTTGGATGAGGATAGGTGAGTATAGAAAAGAAAACAATGGAACATGAAAAGAAAAGAAAAGAAAAGAAAAAAGGAATTTACCTCTTGAATTTATCTTCCTTGGGAGCCTCTTTAGGGGAGAGGATTGAGTCTTTTGAAGATAACATGTGTTGATAAAAATGGGGAGGATCTTGTGATGATATTTTAACATAATTTAGACAAGGCACAAGGCTTGAGAGGAGTGAATAGAAGAGGTAATGTGGGGTGATATTTATAGTGGATGAGAGGAGGGGTTTCGCATTATTTTAATCATTAGTTTAATATTTTTGCTTAATACTATGAATATTATTAAATATTATGACCAAAAGTAGTAAATAGAGAATGTGATTTAGAAACAAGGGTTCTTAAATCATCCATGATGTTAGGAATAGTGTATGTAACTCATGATGTATATATACGGTAAATAACCGTATTTTACTATTCATAAAAAATTCAAGTATTTCAAAAAAAATACCAAAAATTTACTCTAAAAATTTTTCAACGTGTAAAATTAAAAAAGGAACTCCATTTTTTTAAAACTAATTTTCTAAATACTATAAATTTAATTTTTAATTAAAATCATAATTTACCTGAAAAATACAAATTTTAAAATTAAAATTGTTTTTCTAACACTTTGAAAAATTAATTAAGGTCCCATATTATAATCATAAGACATAAAAATAATAATTTATGAATACATTTATGAAAATAAATTTTATTTTAATTAATCATAAAATTTTAATTAAATATACATGACTTAAAAAAATACCAATACTTAATTAATAAATTTGAAACATATTTATTTACTTATACTATGATATAATTATACCATATTTTCACTTATAAGATGGATAAATTTATTTCTACATTCATTGGTGAGGTTACTATTACATTTTCGAGTTTACTATTCATAAGGGTCACATTACTATTCCAAAGTCAACTTACTACTTCATCGGTATATGTTCCTTAACTTCAAGAGATACCTTTTATTTCACTCATTATTTATTTATAAGTTTTTTATCGTGTTCTGTAAGCAATATTTTGTGATTATACTATAAGATGTAATTATAAGAAGGGAATTTCATTGATAAAACATCGGGTCGTTATAGTGTTTAAGTGATTTTATGTGATTTATACTCCATGAAATTACTATAATAAGGAATAAATTTCATTTATAAAATTTTGGGTCATTATAATATAAAAATAATTAGGTGAATAATAAAAAATAATTTTTGATGGAATGTAAATTAATATGAAACCCCTTGCAACTATGGTAACTTCTGAATCAGAAACCCAAAATGTAATAATCATAAAATGAAACATTTAAATACCATTAAGATAAAATAATAAATGATATAATATATGAAAATTGACATTATATACACAACACAAAATAAGTAAGTGGTGAATGTGACATTTATCTCACAGATGTATAAAGTGAGATGGAAATACCTTACCTTGAATCTAATTGGTCATGATTGTTAGTTATCTTCTTGAATAATAATATTATATTAATTATCTACTTACTTAATAACTTTTCACATGATTATTATTAATTTTATTTCACTTATAAACAAGTTATATACAATTACTTAATCAATAATGTTTACGTCAGATGTTTTGACCATATTTAGCTTATATGTAAAAATTGACTTTGATAGGTCAACTATAGTCAATGTCGTAATTATTTAAGAATATATAGAGAAATAAACATGAAATAATTATCAAATTTTTACATCAATTATAATTTTAAAATAATACATGAAATATAGTTATGAAAAATTATCCAACGTTACAATCATGGAGATGGTAGGCCATACATACGCATGAGTAACATTCCCATTTTTCAATGATCATTATAGAAAGAAGGTAAGTAACATTTATCTTTCCAGAATGACCAATATATCAAAAATACTATATTATTTAATTATATTTATTTATATATATCATTATTGTGATGTGGTGATGAAAAAGTAAGAATCACTTTGCTTTGAGGAGGTAGTAGTCCACCCATCCACGAACGACGTTATCAATTTTTCAATGCTTGAAATGGAATGAATAAAATGATATGTTATATTTATAGATAAATAATTATATCATCAATATCATAAAAATTTAATTTATATAATAAATTATTATTAAACCCATCCTTAATACATTACATATAAATCATGAACGAATCACATCACTTTGAGGAGGCGGTAGTCCACACATCCATGAACGATGTTATCGTATTCCCACAAAATGAAAAGAATGAAAGTATGTGTTATATAATAGTTAAAGAAGAATAAATAAATAATAAAAATCATATATATAATACAATAATACTATGTAAAACATAATTCCAAACTATGAGAGTTGATAAAGTAAAAACGAATGATATTGTTTTGTAAGGCGGTAGTCTGCCGTACACACGACCAGTAATTTCATCACCCATTTGATGGAAGTGTGTATTGGTGTAGGTATAAACCTAAACACAACAACATATAAGTATATTTATGATAATTATGTTACTATATAATCATGCAATAATAATAATTTAAAGGGTGGATAAATAAATAAAACAAAAATGCACGTTGAAGAACATTACCTCGTTTTCAGGTAACTCCTTTTAGTTTTTACAAAAGGATATTCATGGTTGGATTTACGAAAAAATTAAGGATTATAGGATTAAATTAGGTATGTGGGTAGTTTATTTAAGAAGGTATTTTATGATACAAAATTCTTTTTTGGTGTGAATAAGTGAGGGGAGTGAGTTCTTTTTTATAGTGGAGGAGGAGTGTCATTCTTGTAAAAAAAGGTAAACACTATCGAGAGGTATCCCTTAACTCATGTGATTTCAAAATTATAAAGGTATTGGAGAATAATTATGGTTTATCAAAACCAAAAAAACAAAAAGAATTATTTTTTTGAACATTTTATTCCTTAACTTCTAAGTTTCCTTATTTTTTTTATTTTGGTTTTTCATTAAGGTAACTAGTTTTCTGACCAATTTAATTCATCCATTAAGGCTAAATTAAAGTGTTAATTATTATAGAATTTATACCAATAGGTTTTAAATATTAAAAAAAATTATAAAATAAAAATTTCATGTGTTTTGGAAATAAAATTTAACAGAAGCCCACGTAATGAGAAAAAATACTTATTTAACCCTAACCATGCCAATAATGTTTTTATTATTTTAGGGGTAAATGTGTTCATTATAAAAGATAAATTGATAAATGAATGAATCATATTTGATATTTTTTAGCATTTAAAAATAACTTTATATAAGATAATATTTTTAGTAATTTTTTATCATTTAATAAAATATCATTTATTATAAAACAACATTAATGTCAAATTTGACATTATATAATTAATTAAACTTAAAAAATATAAATAAAATAAAGAAATTAAAATATATGAAGTTAAAATATGTGTATCAAGATATATTCATCTAAAAAAATAATTTAATACAAAAATTCATTATATTTACCTTACTTTTAATATTTTTAGTATAATATATTTTCCTTAATTATTAACTAATTAATCTATGTATTGGAGTTTCTTAAACATTTGATGTAGTTATATCATATCTAAAAGTTAAATATATATTTTTACGATAAAAAAATTAATTTAAATTTCAAAATAATATTCTTAACCAAACATATATTGTTTTTCCCTATCCCCAAATATTTATAAAAAATAACAGGAAGAAAGGTACATTTTTTTGTCTTTTTTCCTTTCTTAACTTATTATATGGGTCAATTTCATTAAATAATATTCAAAATAACTCATATAAAGATATAATAAGGTCATATGGTTCTATATATTTTTATATAAGTTGTGTTAGACAATTTTATTGGTCATTTGGCCCCTTAGAAATAAAATTTAACCACTAAATAAATTCATTTTTACCTTAATCACTGTAATTAATTTTAATTGCATTTACTAATATTTTGGGTAAAAAACTAATTTTAACTTACTATAAATTATATATTCTTTGGATTATAAATATAAAATCCATTTTTTCAAATTCCCATCATATAAGTGGAAGAAGTTAATTTAAAATTGATCCTGTAGACGAGACAAAATAATGAGTTTTAAATTAAAAAGTTCAAAAATTTGAAATATTTTATATCCAATTCCAATGATAAATTGATTAAAATGAACTAAGTTGGATTGATGGATTTATAATTTAAGTAACTATACCATTAAATTAATTGAAAATATTAATTATATATATAAATAAATTAGATGAAGGTGCGGTTTTCAATTGAAATTCAGTGCCATTCACTATTAATCAAAATATTATAGTTCTTGAAAAATAGAAAAAATTCACCCAAAATAAATTTTGATATTCCAATTTCAAAAAATAAGTTTATTATGTAAAATAAAATTTATTAAAGTATCAAAATTTAGTTTTAAACAAGTCTATTAAAAGGCGATAAAAGTGCCTTTTAGAAAAATATATATTTTTATTCATAAAATTGGATTTATTCTTATCTATTGACAATAAAACATATAAGAATAATTTCAAATAGTTGACAGAATATATAATATATATATATTTCCTTAATATCTTTTAATAATTCTGATTAATTTAATTTATTAATATAAAATGCAATTCTATTTATAAAAAATATTTTTTCATAAAAACTCATCTTTTATATTCAATTGATTTTTATTTTCATTTATAATTAATTTTATAAAAATGTGTAAACTGTATTCTCATAATTAATTTAATCTCATTCATTACCTCCATTCCAATTTCTATGCAATAAATATCATATTTAATATTAATAATATATTGTTATTTTGTACAAACTCGGTCTTGCGTGTAACACACATTATCAAAGAAACTCAATGTTTCATGAGATAAAATATAATATTGGTGTTGTGTATAACTAAAAATAAACTATAAATTTCAGGAAACATAATATATCAAATAATTTAAATTAATTTTAAAGAATATATTTCATAAAATTTTAGAATGTTACATCTAACCCCACTTAAAAATAAATTTCACCCATGAAATTCTTCTTAGTTATCAATGATTAAACATTTTGAGAATTCATTTATTGAAACCCACATCATATAAATGAAATAAAGAAAACGTAAATTAAAAATGGAAAGTATAAAACATAAATTCATAACTAGGATTCCTTATAGGGAGAACATTATTAGGAAATTAGATGATTGATTTGGAATAAAAAACTAATTCCCATAGAATAATAGAGAGTGATAGAGAACATAGTCAAGAGGAAGTCAATAAAGAAAAAAAACAATACAAATAGGTGTGTAAAATTTAATTAATATCATTATAAAAGATGTTAATAGGATAAAATTTTATTTCAAGATCATCTTCCCATAGGTTAAGGATTATTTCACCATCTATAATCAGAGCATACGGTAATATACTTACTTGATGAGTAGAGATTCATACATTAACCAATTTCCACAATAGAATCATCTCTTTCTCAAAAAAATGAGTATTCAAGATGATTTTTAATTCCTAAAGCACTGAAATAAATTTTTAAAGACCACATAATCATAAAATGGATAACAAGCTATTTATCCTATATTTAAACCTTAAACAAAACAAAGTGGTTATCACATGGTTATGTAATTCCCACAGTGAATAAACCTTCATAATATAATATTAAAAATTAAATATTAATACCCAATAATGAAACTAAATCATTCCATAACAATATATCCCAAATAACATCTATAACCTCAAAATTAAAGAGTGTTTTAAACTCAAGGGTTAACTCATACCTTCCATATTTCAATCCCAAAATATGGAAATATTCTTTTAAAGTAACATTAGTCTCTTAGTCACTAAATCAATTTTCAATTATGTGGTTATCTAAATGATAATACCTTTGTTCCCAGAAGTACCTCAATATACAATATCATATAAACCCTAAAGGTTATCAATACCTTAATTTTTTTTCACAAAAAGTAAAAGAATAATTCACATTAAACTGAAGTTTTACATATACTTCAACCTAATAAAACATCTCCTAAAATTCCCATTAATCACTTTAAGATATGATCACTTAAAATAGTAATAGGGTGTCTAAGAATTTGAACTTTTGACCATCCTTAAGATTATATACCTATGATGGTATCCATAAATCTTAAGAAAACTTTACATGAAAACATCATAATATCCAAGGTTATTTAAATCAACCATTAATACCAACTATAATGGCTTAGGACCCGCACTCCTGGATCCTGTGTTGAGATCCATAACTTTAAGTTTTCTATTATTATACTAATAATTGTGACCCAATTTTTTTCCATGAAAACCTTATAATATCAAAAGGAAAACTTATATCACTTACATTCTGAAGGAACATTTAGGTTTATAGTTTTATAGAATTAGGAAGAACTCATACAAAAACAATTAAAATCACTTTAAATGTGAATTTCTCCCACATAACCTAGGTTTTCTTTTTCACATTAATTCATCTTCATCATGAATATAAAATCCTATATAGACATATCTCATTCTATATCATTATTTAAAACCTGGAGAAAAGGAAACATAAGAAATTTGAGATCATAAGCTCAATAAGGTTATACATAAGCATCAACAATTTAATGTCATTAATGAGAATAAGAAGAACATAAGGGTATTATGACATAATCAAAGTGCATGAGAGAATCATAAAGGAGATCATAATCATTAACACCTCGATCATAAAATATGAAAACATGGAAAAGGAAACAGACATTATAATAAAAAATCATTATCCATGTGATATCAATCTATATCATGAGAAACATTATAAGCTCATAATAAGAAAATAAAAATATTTTTGTTTGATTAGAGAATAACTTTCATTAAACCCTTTCAAAAATATTTCATCCCCTTTTAATTGGAATAACTATATGGATTAATTCCAATATTATCATAACCTAATGTATTTGAGAGATATAATGTTATCAATATATGGTATATGGGACACCCCATCATATAATATGTAACGGGCTCACCCGACACTATAGGGGACACCCCATCATATAAGTTGTAATGGAATAACATAATTATATCTAGGAATCCCCATAATATAATATTTATAAGAACCACAATATGAATAAAACTCATTTAATAAATCATTATTCCTTTTACAACTTGATTAACCTGTGGAAAATAAATGGGTATCATGAAATATTTTTTGTAACATGATTAACTCGTTAAAAAAACGAGTTCCATAAAAATATATTTGAACCATATTTATCCCATGGAAAATAAATGGGTTCCATAAAAATATCATTGAAACATTATCAACCCATGGAAAATAAATAGGTTCTATAATAATATATTTGAACAATTTCCATAACAATCTAATTGAGACATGATTATCCCATGGAAAATAAATGGGTTACACAATAATATATTTGAAACAATATTAAACCATAGAAAAGAAAAGGGTTCCATAAAAATCTCATTGAAACATGGTTATCCCTTGGAAAATAAATGGTTTCCCAAACAATCTCTTTGAAACATGGTTAACCTATTGGAAAGTAACAGGTTCGTTAAAATATCTTTGAAACAATCATAGTCCATCCAGAGAAATAATGATGATGGTATCAATAAAAAATACCCCCAATGGAGGATTAGTAAAAAATGTTTTGTTAACATTAATTAATGGAAATTCCCTTGAAATATCATTAAAAACGTTCTTGAGGAACATAATCTTCAAATATTCAAAGTACCCCATACCAATTTGAATCATTTGAATCATAATCCACATGAAGTAATGAAATTAAATGAAACTTATAATATCATGAGAATAAGTATATTCATGATATAACAAGTCAAATTAATTTTATATACACCTCATAAAATATTATAGGTTTATAATATAATAAACAACTTAAAGAATAAAAATTGTGAAAAAAAATCCATTACCGCTTTGGTAACTTTGAAACCGTAAACCCCATGAAAGAGAAATCCTAAAATGGATATGTAAAACTACATAAATTAAAGTATAATAAGAATAAAATACATTAATGGGCAGTATATACACCATATAAAAATAATTCGGTGCATAATAACAAACAAGACTATATAGAATGTAAATTCAGACAAAACCCCTTAAAACTATGGTAACATATAAATCGGAAACTAAAAAAGTAATATTAATAAAATGGAAAATTTCAATAAAATTAAGATAAAATAATTTATGATATAATATATCAAAATTGTAAGTAGATAAAACACAAAAAATAAGTGTTTTATATGACACTAATCTCACAGAAGTAAAAAGTAAGTCGAAAATCCCTTAACTTGAGTCTAATTGGTCATGCTTGTTCTTTATATACCTGAATAATAAAATTATGTTAATTATTTAAATTATTAATAAAATTTTCTAATTTTTTTTATTTTTATTTCACTTATAAAAAATTTATAGACAATTAATTAATCAATAATGTTTAAGTCATATGTTTTTACCATATTCGTCTTATTTGTCAAAACTGACTTTGATAGGTCGAATATAGTCAATGAGGTCATTATTTAACCATATATAGAATAATAATCATGAAATAATTATCAAATTTTTAAATCAATTATACATTTAAAATTCTACTGGAAATATGGTTATGAAAAATGATCCAACGTTACAATCATGGAGACAGTAGGCCGTACATTGACATGAGTAACTTTACCATTTTTAAATGATCATTATGGAGGTAATTTGAGTGAAATTTATCTTTATATAATTGAAATTATATCAAAAATACCATATTATTTAATTATATATAATTATATATATAATTTTGTGATGTGGTGATGAAAAAGGAAAAATCACATCTCTTCAAGGAAGCGGTAGTCCACACAACCACGAACGATGTTATCACTTTTTTGGTGTGTGAAATGGAAAGAAAAAAATGATATGTTATATGTATATAAAAATAATTATGTCATTAATATAATAAATATTCCATTTATATCATATATTTTCATTAAATTCATCCTTAATACATTCCATGTAAAGTGTGAATAAATCACATCACTTTGAGGAGGAGGTAGTCCACACATCCACAAACTGTGCTATCGTATTACCAAAAATGGAAAACATGAATTTATGTGTTTTATAATAATTAAATAAACATAAATACATCATAAATATCATATAAAACAGTATTTTAATCATAATTCTCAACCATGAGAGGTGATAAAGAAAAAACGAACGACATCATTTCACGAGGCGGTAGTCCACCGTACACATGAATAGGGATTTCATTACCCAATTGATTTAAGTGTGTGCAAGTTTAGGTAAAATATTAAAATAAAAACATCTAAGTATGTTTATTATACTTATGTTATTATATAATCATTTAATAATAATAATTTATGGGGTAGAGAAAGTAATAAAAAAAATGCTTGTTGAAGAATCTTACCTCTTTTTCAGGTAACTCCTTTTGGTTTTCAAAAATGTACATTATTGGTTGAATTTATGACCAAATTGAGGCTTATATAATGATATTGGGGGTGTTGAGAGTTTATTTGGTAAGATTTTTATGGTAAAAAATGCTTTAGAGGTGTGAATAAGTGAGGGGAGTGAGTGAATTTTTATAGTGGAGGAGGAGTTTAATTCTTTTAAATACAAAAAGGTAAACACTACTGGGAGGTATAACTTACATAATTTTCTTAAAAAATTTAAAATAATGTAGTTTAGGAAAATTATTATGGATAAAAATTAAAAAAACACAAAATAAATTCATTTTTTTAAATTTTCTATTCCTTAACTCCTAAGTTTCATTATTTTTTTTCATTTTGGTTTTTCATTAAGGTAACTAGTTTTCTATCCAATTTAATTCATCCATTAAGAATAAATTAAAGCATGAATTTTTAGAAAATTTCAACCCATTATTTTAAATATAATACTAAATTTAAAAAATAAAAAACTCATGTGTGCTGGAAATTAAATCCAATAGAAGCGTATGTAACACGCAAACATACTGCTTTAACCATTACCGTGCCAACAATTTTTTATTATTTTAGGGGTCAATATTTTTATTATAAAAGAACAATTGGTCCATTAATAGACCATATTTTATATTTATTAAAATTTAAAAATAAATTTATATAATATAGTATTTTTGGTAATTTTTAATCATATAATAAAAAATCATTTATTATAAAACAATATTAATGTCAATTTTGACATTATATATTTAATTAAATTTAAAAAATATCAAGAAAATAATTGAATTAAAATATATTAAGTTAATATCTATGTATAATGATATATTCATCTATAAAAATAATTTAATACAAAAATTCATTCTATTTACCTTAATTTTAATATTTTTAGTATCATTTATTTTATTTAATTATTAACTAATTAATCCATGTGTTGGAATTTCTTAAACATTTAATGGAGTTATATCATATATAAAAATGAAATATAAATTATTATGATAAAAAATTAATTTATCTTTCAAAATAATATTTATAACTAAAACTATATAGTTTTTCCCTATCCCTAAATCTTTATAGAAAAAGAAATAAAGTTATATTTTTTTGTCTTTTTCCTTTCTTAACTTATTATATGGTCACTTTCATTGAATATTATGCCCAATAACTCATATAAATCAATAATAAGGTCATATGGGTATATTTATTTCCATAAAAGGGGTTTTATACATGTTTATTGCTTATATGAACCCTTCATATTAAAGTTTGACCACTAAGTAAACTTTTTTTAAAGGTAAATGGGTAAAGCCCCCGTTTATTGAATAAGAAAGAAACTCCTTTTGAAGGGAAGAAGGAGGAACCCATTACAGAGACAGATGAAAGACATCTTAGAAGAATAGGCCATACGACCAACAAGGATCCAAAAGCCAAAAGGAAACAAAAATCAAAGCAAGAATAAGCTATAAAGTCTCATCACCCCCCCAAACCAAAAATGCCATAGCGAAATCCACCAAGATGATGTGTCACCCCCTCTGTGATGAAATGTGTCGTGCTGGAAACACAACCACAGTAGAGAAATCCTCCAACTCATACAGAAATATGAGAGGAGAACTGGATGATAGGTTCCAGAACACCTATCTCTCTTTAGATCCACCCCCGACAATTCCCATGAGAGACTCACTAAGTAAACTCATTTTTAACATAATCATTGTAATTAATTTTAATTGCATTCAATAATATTTTTGGTAAAAAAAAAGTTTAACTTTTTAGAAATTATATATTATTATGATTCCAAATATAGAAATAATTTTTTAAAATTCCAATCATATAAGTGGCATAATTTAATTTAAAATTAATCCCATAGATGGGAAAACAACGAGTTTTTAAAGTAAAAAGTTCAAAATCTTGAAAAGTTTTTATGTCCAATTTCAATGGGAAATTGATTCTGATGTCCTGAATTGGATTTATTTATGTATAATTGAACTAATTATACTTTAAAATCAATTTAAAATATAATTTAACTATATAAATAAATTATATGAAGATTTAGTTTTCAATTAAAATTCGATGTCATTCACTATTCATCAAAATATGAAAGTTTACAGAAAAATAAAAAAAATTCAACCAAAGTAAATTTTTATAATCATATTTCAAAAAATAATTTTATTTTTTCAAATAAAATTTAGAAAAGTTTCAAAATTTAGTTTTAAAATATGAAATCCATTAAAAGGCGAAAAAATGCCTTCTAGAAAAATACATATTTTTAAGCCTAAAATTGGATTTATTCTTTTATCTTTTCAAGAAAACACATAAGATGAATTTTAAATATTTGATTGAATATATAATATATAAAATTAATTAATATATTTCAATAATATTTTTTAATTTTGTTTTATTAAGACAAAATTCCATTCTGGTTATAAAAAATTGTTTTTCATAAAAACTTGTCCTTTATATTGAATTAGTTTTCATTTTAATTTCTAATTAAATGGAAAGAATTCATTTTATAAACATGTTTCAACTATATTATAATAATTTATTTAACCTCATTCATTCCCTCTATTTTAATGGATAAGTGATAATTATAATGTTAAATATTAATAGTATATTTTGGTTTTGTAAAGACTTAGTCTTGAATGTAACACACATTATCAGAGAAAATTGATGTTTCATGCGACAAAATATAATATTTGTGTTGTGTATAATGAAATATAAACTATGAATTTAATTTAACACAAGATATAAAATAATTTAAATTAATTTTAAATAATATATTAAAAAAAAATTAGAATGTTTCATGGATTGCGGGGTCCCTTTTATAAGTGAGGGGAATAACACTCTTATAATTATTCAATGTTTTAAAATAATATAAAGTTTTAATCATAAGAAAATGGCTCTAAAACTATAATTATTTTTAATCTAAGGTTATAGTAGTTTAAATAAAACCATTCAATATGAATTAATATAAATTTTTCTGATCTTATCATTTAGTTTTTACCTTAATTAACTTGTTTTACCCTTTACCATGGTATCTGGTTTTTATCATGGTAACTATTCATTATGAATAAAAATGAAACTAAAATAATTACTAAATTTTAACCTTTTGATTCTAAATATGTTATAAATTTTTTAATATTTATTTTTTATAATTATTAGAAATTAATTTTAATATAAGTCTGCAAAACACAACGAAGAGAAAGTTTTTTTGAAGTTTTTAAGATTAAAAATGAATTTATACTAAAATAAAGTATAAATATAATCACTATATAAATTATTGGATTATTTTTAAAATAATAGGACTAATTTTAATTTAAAACCAATCCATAATATAATGATACTTTTTAAATATTTGAAAAGAAATGATTTAAAAAAAATCGGTGTTTTTCACTATTCACACAAAATTCAATATTTTTAGAAAAATATGAAAAATTAAACTCATAATATATTTGATATACTGATATAAAAAACAAATTTAATCTCATAAAACTCAATTTTATAAATTTAAAATTTTAACTTTTAAATAAAACCATATAATTCATGGAACATAATTTAGTTTGAATACTACTACTTCGTTTTCAAATTGGAAAATTATTTAAAATTATTATAGAAAATTTGAACCCATAAAATATAATCATGATTATTAATAAATCACATGAAATTTATTTATTATTAACATTACCTTGGTTTTCACATTCTTCCCTCCTAAAATAAATTTCATCCTCATAATTTCATTCATTACTTAATCAAGTGAGGGCCTTTCCCCCTCATATTTTTTTTTCAATTACCATGTTTCTTATTCAATAATTTATGTTGAGTATATATTTGAAACACTTTATGTTTTGATAATTAAAAATATTTATCCATTTTAAATTTTTATAATTAAAAATACTTATTAGTTTCCCTTCAACATAAGTATTTGTTTTCTCATAACATTATTATGTTTTGAACTTGTTTTAATTTTTCATTATTTTTTTGATTATTTATTATTCATTTTTTCATTGATTATATTATTTTCTCATAACTTTATTAATTATTATATATATTATCTTTTTTATTAATTAAAATAATCTTTAACTTTGATGATATCTTTTTATTCTTTTATTAATTTATCTTGAGATTTCTTGTTTTGATAGTTTATAACATGTTCTACAAGTTTAATGAAGTTTTACTAGGAGGAAAAAGTCATTTGGGACCTTGAAATGAAATTTATACATCATTTTTACCATTCCCACATAGCCAAAATATTATTCCCTTGTATCCAAATCTCCTACATAGCAAAAATCCACGTAGCCAATTCTCCCACGAAGATGATTTTCCAGAATCAGTTTCCATATAAAATTTGGCTATAAAATGGAATAATTAACTCTAAATTGAAGGATTAATTTTAATTTGGAAATATAATAAAATTATATACATTGAATTATAAGACATAATGTTCTGAATCAATCTCTATCATGTTATAAATCAGGTTATAAATCACTATATGTTTTCAATATAAATTATGCAGTTTTATAGAACTGGGTTTCTATTATATTTTGATGATAACTTGTGATATAGAAGTTTTATTAACTTTATTTTTTATCATTTGGAAAACTAAAAAAATTATCTAAATATAATTCAACTAGATCTAAAACTAATTCCGGTATTTTGAAGGTTATTTTTCAATCTAAAATTTTATAAGTTAGGATTTTAATTTTATTTTCAGAATTGCCTTTGTAAAATTGAATACGTGAAATAGAAATTTGAATTAACTTATGTAAATTTCTTATACAGATTCAGATATGCGAATTCATTTACATGAATCATCTATATAGATTATGCTACATCGATTCTCTCACATGAAAAAAATGGCTACATGAAAATCCCATAGGTTTATATTCATATTCGGTTCTATTAATTTCTATAGGATATTATAAAACCTAGAAATATGATATATTTTACATAATATTTCAATTTTTTTTAAAGTTTATTATAAATATAGTTAGTATTTTATTTGTTATATAGTTACACATTAATTATATATAATCCATGGGAACATGTTTTAAATTTTTTTATAATGAATTAAATGAGATTCAAATGGGAATTTGGTTGTGTTGATATTTACAAAAAAATTTGGGAATTAAAATATAAAAATTTATATTGTCTAAAATACGAAAGTTCAATCATGATTATTATTACAGAGTATTCTAGAGATATTAATTATTTTTATTTACTACTGTATTAATTGATCTAACGAGTTCTACACTATAGTTTTTATTTGTTTAATAGGATATCAAAGAATAATTACATGAAATATATTTTTCATTTAGGAAAGATTTATAAATGGATATTTACCTAGGAAATGAACATGTACAACTCAAAATTATTTCTTTGGAAAAGGAATGAAGCAAAAAATTTCAAGTTTGTAAGTTGTTGCGAAAAATGTTACTCTATATACATTGAGTGGACATAACCCATAAATATATATGAGGTTGAGGATTTTATTGAACCACACAAGTGATTCATTCTTTTATGATCAAATACTACTCCTAACTGAACTAAAATCATTTAACCTATTGCTACTTGAGAGTTTCTTACTGCCTCAACACTCAGAATATAAAGTGTTCATTCTAGTTATGTGGTTTTACTTCTTACCATTCATTTTATATGTGTATAATTATAAAGGATTATAAAACCCATTAAAATTTAGGTAATTGGGATATGAATACAAAAAAAAGTCAAGCATTGGGTTGTACCTCCAGGATAAAACATAAGGTTGTTCAGCTTATGGCTCCATGTGGGGAAAATGTAGTTTTGTTTGGGTTTAAACCTATAGGGAAACAATTATTTGTAATTGTGTTATGAATCAAAAGGGAAAAAATTCATTGTAAGATTCCATTATATTGGTTATAGTTGGTTCCATCACTATTACTTCATGTGAGGGGTAAAGAGTGGGATTAGATCATTTATATCCAAACCATTATAAAAATTCTTGTGTTTATTTTTTCCACTATGTTAACATTAATAACACTGATATGTTTTTAAATTCATTTTAAAAATTCCAATTCACTCCCTTATTTACTATTTTTCCATCTTTACTCTAGAACAATAATATGGTTTTTCCATAAAACCTTAACATAGTGAATTAAATTATTCCAAAAAAATTTATCTTTGAGATATATAATATGAACTACATTTTCCTTAAAAAAATATTTTCTTTCAACTGTACAGATTTAGGGCTCAAATTGAGAGATTTATTCAATCCATAATTTTTTAACAATGAAACATGAGTACATAATTAATATGAGATAAAATCATAGATAAGGCCAATTAGTATGAAACTAATCCAACTTTTTATAGAATTTCATATGTGCCAATAATCATGGACTTAATTTTTCCTTCCTTCTAAAACACATAACACTTTTCTAAGGAGACACATTAAGAAATACATGATCTGATAACTAAAAATATAGATCATTAATATGATTATATATATAAATTTTATTCCTTATTTGGGCTACCCTCATATAGTGGTGAATCATCTTTACCCTTTTAACCATCTCAACTACAAATTCTAGTCCCAAAAACTTCCTTTACATGACTTTATCCTAACATGATAGAGTTTAAAACCGTATTTCATATAATTTATAAAAATGTTCCATATATATATTGGAATTAAAAATATTATTATAATAAAATTCTAAAAATTAAAGTTGTTGATCCCATATTTCTTTGTAATCCAATGAGAAATCTCGAAGTATATTTTCATAATTTTGAATTTTTTGAACCGATTTCCCATAAAATTAGGGATGAAAAGTTTTAATAAAATTTAATTCACCAGCCAACATCTTTAGAAGACCTTTCTAAAAATTTGATGTAAATCTGGGATCATGATATGATACAATAGAGAGTGACTCCACATAACTTGACTATTTATTTAACATAAAGTCTAATAAGTTTCTCTAAAGACATAATATATGAAATGAAATTAAAATGTGTATATTTAGTCAAATGATCAATAATAACCCATATAAAATTATTATCTTGAGATTTATTTGTAAATTACACCATGAAATCAATAAATATATTATACCACTTCTATCCAGGCATAAGAAAAGGCTGAATCATCCCCTTTAGTAGTTGTAACTTAGCATTAACCTGTTGAAAAGTAAAACATTCAATGGTAAAATTAGCAGTTTATTTTTTCATTAAATATCACTAGTAATATCTCAAAAGGTATCATACCTCTTAGTAATACTAGGATAAACAAATAGAGAGATATGATATTCTATTAACATATTTAAATAGAAATCACTCAGAACACCCAACCTCTTTCCAAATTAGATAATACCTTATTTATAAACATTAAACTCAAGAAACTTACCCTTCTTGACCATTCTAATTTTTCATGAAAACTATGACCTTAATTCTACACCATTATAATTATTTATTATAGAGATGATTGTATTGATACCTAGGACAAAAGATAAATGGTTTCAAAATAAACAAATACTAAATACATATTCATTAAATCATCAACTAAATGATCATGCTCTAAGAATAACATGATTAATGATGTGTTATACTTTCAGCTAAAGGAATAAATTACCTTGTTTTCTTTACCTAGATGGTAGTTAATCATGAAATTATAATAATTTATCAGTTTTAGTCATCTTATATGCCTCATGTTCAACTCTTTATGAGTAAATATATACTTCAAAATTTTATGTCCTGTATATATTTCACATTTTATCCTATATAAAACATGTATCTAAATTTTTAAATAAAAAAATCATCTTAATATAAAGATCATGTTTTAGATAATTCTACTCATGGAGTTTCAATTATCATGATGTATATGAAATCACACAATCATATTGCATCAAGTCACAACTGAGGCCCTTAAATGAAGTATCACTATAGATAAAAAACTCTCTATTTCTAGATGGAAAGGCTATAACTTGAGAATTAATCAATATTTTTTTTCAATTATTAAAAATATTTACCATATTCTTTTCTCTAAATGAATTTAAAACTTTTTTGGAGTTAAATTTAGTAGGCTAGATAATCGAGATAATTTTTCAACAAAATTTTAATATTAACTTTCTAATCCAAGAAAACTTAAAATTTCCATGACATTTATAGTTATTATACACTATTCCACCACTTTTTTTAGAAGGATAAATAGTTATTCCATCCTTAGAAAAAATATTCCCAATGAAAGAAATTTTATACAACTAAAATTTACATTTAATGAATTTTCCACATGACTTATTTTCTTTTAAATGTTTCAAAACAATCCTTAGATATTTCTCATGATATTCATATCTTTTAGAAAATACTAGAATGTCATCAATGAAAACCACCCGAAATTTATCTAAATACTTATAGAAAACTATATTAATAAGATCTATAAAAACAAAAAGTTCATTTTTAACCCTAAATACATAACTACAAACTCTTAATAGCTATAACTAGCATAAAATATTATCCTTAAAACATCCTCTTTCTTTACTTTCTACTAATAGAAACCAGATATGAGGTTGATCTTGGAAAAATACTGAGCACTCTAGAGTTGATCAAACAAGTCGTCGATATGAGACAACACATAATTACTCTTATAGTAATGTTACTGAGTGATATATAATCAATAAAAAGGACCATATAATTATATTTATTTTTATTAAAGAAAAAGGATCACCCCAAGGTGATGTTATAGGGTGGAAAAACCATTTTTATTTAATTTTTCTAATTTTTTTTAAATTCCAATATCTCCATTGGAACCATTTGATAAGCTGGTATTGAAATAATCATATCATCAGAAACTAAGTTAATAAGAAATTGAACCTTTTGATTAGGGATAAAAATATAAAAATCATTCGGTAAAACATCAAAAAATTCATTTACCATAGGCACATACTAAGATTAATAATTTATTTATTTTTAGTAACATGTGAATGATAAATTTCACCCTAATATTCAATAAATTTATCACCTTATTGATATGTTATAATAGGTATGAAATCATTTTTATATACACATTTTAAACTCACTTTGGGGATTTAATATAATGTATTACACTATAAAATCTATCTTATCATGATAAACCTAAATCCAAACCATACATAAAATGATATCAAAATATACTAAAGGGAAAAAATATATTTACAAGAAAAAAACTTCTATATATAATGATAGGAAGGTTCCTATAATTCTTTATTACTTTAATAATTCAACTATTAGATTTAATCAAAAGTTCTATCTTCATATCTTGAGGTGATATTTCCATTTTACTCGAAAACTTCCCAGAAATAAAAGAATGCATAAACCTTGAATGAAAAAGAAATTGGAATAATATGAGTAAGATAGTAGTGTACCATACACCACTTCATTAATTGGTATTTCATTTCTCAAGGTATTCATGAATGATGTTGCCATACCCATCTGCTTATGGTCTTGATGATCTCCATCTATCAAATTTTTCTTTAGACCCACACTTGTATAATGTCCTATATCATTTCAATTAAAACATTTTATAGTTATATTATCAAAATTATCCTAATAGTTTCTATTAATGTTCTCTTTATATGAATGATCTAAATTTATCATCTTACCACACTGGTAATACTTTACAGATCTCATACAAAATTCACCAGAATTATTTTTTTCCCACTTTTCATAAGAGGGAATATTTATATTCATACCTTTAAATTTATTCAATGAAGTATTCCCCACTACTTACCATGATGACCGATTCTTATCCTTTTTGATAAATTAATCAACAAACTTTATTTCAAACTTCCAATCACATCAAATATTTTCCTCATAACTTCCAAACTCATGAGTAACCAAATACCTTTACAAATTCGGTTTCAATCCTTAATAAAATAAATCAATTTTACTATCGTGGTCCATAATGAAATTTGGTGTATGCTTAACCAATAGTGTAAATTTTTTTATAGGAAGAAATAGAGTCCTCCACTATATACTTCAATTCTAATAATTTCATTTCCATTATAATTCATAAAACTTTAGAATAATATTTTTCAAGGAAACTATATTTGAATGATTTCTACTCAATGACATCAATATCATCATTTTCCTTGGTATTCTTAATCAGATACCACCCCCGGTTGACTTCACCTTCAAAATAATAAATTTAAATATTCACCTTTTAATTTTATGAACACACCAAACCATTAAATATCTTTTTTAAAGTAATGATCCATCATTTATAAACCATTAGGTCAGAATATACACCAAAATCTAAAGGGTGTTATTTCATGAAATGTTCCATTGTAGATAAGGTTATCTATATAGAATTTAATCACTCCATTTCAGGGGTTTTACCATGTATATCCTATTTCAAATGAGTTAACAAAACTAAAAACTACTCAGTTCCAAATCCAACTATTTCTAGTTTACAATTTAGAGGGATATCATTATCTTGTTGCCTTACTAATTCATTTTCCTTATTTCTTATACAAAAAAAATTATGAATAAATATGGATTAGATGAAGAAATATGGAAATATTCAAAATCTATCTCAATATAATATAACCATATATTGGAATCTCTTAATAGTGTCTTTTAGTATCTTTATAACCACTAAATTTATCTAAAAATTTCATATGATACCAACTATAACACCCCATAATGTAATAAACCCATAAATACATGATTTATAACAAGGGGTTTACTTTCTTATATTTCTAGGATCTTTTAGGTTTATAGTTTTAGAGAATTAGGAAAACCATTAAATTACATTGTGTACATTTCCACACAGTATACATTTTCCCACAAAAATAGGTTCTTATATTTACCCTCTTATATTATCCATGAAACCTTTTCTTCGTTATAGATGTTTCACTATTAACCTAGATAAAATCACTACACATCCTTAAGCCCTATTATTTTTTTTGAAAACATGGTATGATAAAAAAATCTCAATAAAGGATATAAAAATAAATTAAACTCGTTAGTCCTTTTGAAAATTCATGAAAACCTGTAAGTAAATTATCCTTTTTTTATACAATAAACTTTTATCTCAAAATAATATATAATTAATCATGAAATAAACTTCAAATCCCAATGTTTTTATATTTTTTTAATAAATCATAATGAAAAATCATAATTATGAATATTACTTATGAAAACATAAGATCTCATGAAAACAATCCTTTGAACTTTAGAATATCATATAATTTTGTTTAATTATTAGTTTATTTTTACCTTTTTAACTAAAAATATTTAATTTAAATACCATAGAAATAATTGAAAAACCATATTAGTATCTTGGAACATTATACTTACATTTACACTTACAAGAACCCTAACAAATGAATAAACATGACGATTAATTAAAACGTATTACTTAGGAGTAACTTAATTCCCATGAACTCTGTCACTTTACCCAAAATATTACGAGCTATATCGCACTCACCCATTATCAGAACTATATTAGGATCACGCGTAATAATATAAAAGTTACAAGAACCATATAACGATAAAAACACATAAATTATTTGATTTCCAACATGAAAACTCTTAAAATATTCTATTTAACACATATGTATAACCACTTTTGGGTTTCACATAAAATAAGGATAAAACTAATTTTCCTTTGAAAACTCTTGGAATGAAAAATTCCCAGAAGAGTAGTAAATAGTAAAGTGTTTTAAAAACCATAGAAAAAATTTGGATGAATCTCGAGAATGAATAATTTATATGGAATTTGGAAAATTAATTCATATTGCAACATTTTTAAAATAATTATTTACATACTTTCATAAAAGTTAAAATAACACATATGAAAATATTGAAATGATTCCTTTTAAAAACTTTATAATGAAAGTAAATAGTAATTGAAAATAAAATTTAACAATATTTAAACCATAAATATTAAAATTATTGAAACATTTAAAAGAACCTCAAAATTAAATAAAAATATATTAATGAAATATTTTATAAAAAGGTTTTAAAGAAAAAATCCCTTACTTTATCCCCATAATTGCCACACACATTATTTAATTTTCTGAATAATTAAAAAAGAATTATTTCTATACTTTATTAATAAATTTTTTAGGTTTATTCCCTTATCATAATCCTTTTTGATTCATTTATTACCATGTATTATATAGTTACTAAATTATTTAAGCATGGACGTTTTAGTATGATGCAGTTTATAATGTTAAAATAACTTTGATGCATTGACCATGGTCAAATGGGTCATGGTTACAATAACTAAATAATATTAAAAATGTTATAATTATAACGTTTATACATTAGATACACTTTTAAAATAATCATGTAATGTGGTCATGAAAAATTTATCACATCACTCTATGGAGGTGGTTGTTCGCACATATACTCGAGTGAAATTATCTTTTTCCAACAGATAGAAGGGTAAAAAGGTACTTAATATATAATCCTTAAAAATTAATAATAATTAAAAAAATATATTTTATATTAATTAATTAAATATTTATAAAAATTAATGTGAGGTGGTGATAGGAAATGAAATACATCACTTTATGATGGTGGTAGTCCATACATACACACAAGTGAAGTTTTCATTTCCTTTAGAATAGAAAAGGTGTTGAAAAATGGTTTTTACATAAAAATAATAAAATTTAAATATGTTTAATTTATTAAATTTATTATATCATTATGGTTAAGGAATATTTAAAGGATTTAGTTGAAGAAATAAACATGAAAAACTTGGTTAAGAGTTATACCTCTTCTTTGAAATCCTCTTTTTGATTACACATTCATCCTTCTAGGTTTGGTTATTTTGTGTGTCCCTAAACTCTAGGACTTGGGGAGGGATTTTGGGAAGTAATTTTAGTTGGTATTGGTCCATCCAAAAGGATCAATTTATATAAATAATGTTGGAGAGTTGGGTGCCCTTTTATAAGTGAGGGGAGTGACACTCTTGTAATTATACAAAATTTTAAAATAATGAAAATATTATTCATTGGAATTTGGATATAAAACTATAAAATTAAGAATATAAGGTGATAATTTCATATATCCAATCATCCAATAAAAATTAAGATAATATCTTTTGACCTTATCACCTAGTTTTTATCTTAATTAACCCATTTTCCCTTTACTGTGTTAACTAATTTTTACTATGGTAAATATTCATTAAGAGAAAAAATAAATCTGAATTCATTATTAAATTTATTCCACATGGTTCCAAATATTATAATTTTTTTTAAAAATTCATTTTTTTAAGTTTTAGAAATTAATTTTAATATAAGTATAAAAAATGAAACGAAAAACAGTTCCTTCAAAAAATGTGTTTTTATGATTAAAATGAATTTATACCAAAAAAAGAATAATTATGTTTTCGATTTCATCAATTAGATTATTTTTAAAAAAATTATATTAATTTAATTTAAAAATAATTAAAAACATAATGGTACTTTAAAAATACTTGAAAATAAATGACAATTTTTTTTATAAAAATCAGTATTTTTATCCATTAATAAAAAAACTAATATTTTAAGAAAAATACCAAAAAATACCCTTATAAAATATTTGAAATGTTTATACTAAAAATGAAGTTAATTTTATAAAAATAAATTTCATAAGTTTAGAATTTTAACTTTTAAATAAAACCATATAATTCATGGGAAACAATTCAGTTACAATATAACTATTTCTTTTTTGACTAAAAAATTACTTAAAATTTTTATAATAAATATGAAGCCATAAAATAAAATAATGAATATTAAATATTCATGAAATTTATTTATTATTTAAATTAATTTGGTTGTCACACCAAGCCTATATTATATGTTGGTGGATTGGAAAAAGGGATGCTCTTGTAGCCCTGAACCACTATAAAAATCTTTCATGTCCCACTCTCTTTAATTTAGTTATCTATAATACTTTATTATATTAATAGAAAAGATCATATTTTATAAATTAATGGTATGTTTAAATTAAAAAATATTTTTAAAGGACACAAATCAATCCCCTCTTGAGTCTTTTTCTAATCTTCCATTTGAGACAACATTTGGTATCAGAGTCATGTTCTCTTTAAGGATACTATCTCTTTCCTGATACCAACTAGTTTTACTATAGTAAGAATCTTGAAGATATTACCCATTTGTTAGAAACAAATTTTTAAATAAATTATCTATTAATTATTAAAAATCTAGAGAGAAATACTTCAAAATAAAATTATAGATGGCTAATCTAAGAGAAGGTATGCCTATGATCAGAGATACTTATTTTTATAGTGATAATTGTAGTTTCTAAAAGTCTAATATGATTATATATTTGAATAATATTAATTTTAAGTCTATATTGAGTTGGTAAAACCTTATAAGATACTTATAGGTTAACTAATGACATGGAATAATAATTAAGAAGCTTATTATTATTTGAATTATATGGTTATAAATTATATCATTTTTTGGATTAGGAATAGATGAATTCAATAGAGTTTCTCAATATGCTAATACCTATGATATGTGGGAGACTATTTTTTCCATAAAGTAATTTATGAGGTAATATAATTGTGGAACAATACTATTAAAGTTAATTTTGATACTTTTTGGATGTTTTATGGAGAATGGGGTACTCAAATATATGGAAGAATCAATTATACAATGATTGAGTTTGTTGCTTTATAAAATACTATATCATAACCAAACAAATATTTAAATGTTTTTATATTTTAACATTCTATATAGGGTGTAATATCTTATTCTATTAGATATTACACACCAGTTAAATATTTGAATATGGAGAATTTTATTGGAACAATCATTTTGTGTAAAAATGAGATGCAATAAAAAGTTAATGATCATTATCTAGTTAAGAAATAAAATTATAATCTCAAAGTTTTTACTTCAAATTATAAAATTATATATTATGATTAATCCAATGAAGATTCTAGTAGTTTATATTTCTATAATTAATTTCTATATATATCTAAAATATTTTGAAATATTGTAAATAGGTTAAAATAATAATTCAATAATGATGATGAAAATGAGGTCTTATAATGTAAATGTTAGAAAAGGGGAAATTTAAGACATGACTTCCCTCAACTCAGATCTAAAAAAAATTTCAATTTTTTTTAATTATGATAGAAAAGAAAGCTATGAAAGCTACTTTGAGTACTTATTAGGATTCAAGTAATGAATCAAATTTTCACACTGATGCGAAGTATTTGAATCAAAAGGTATATATATGTATTTTAACTCATATTTAAGATATACAATCATTATTGTATTCTAATTACGATTCTAAGAATTATTCTTTTAATGAGATTAATTACCACTATTTTGTTATTTAAGATAAATATGATATTCTATAGAAAAATCATAAATCTTTCAATAAATAATATGATTGTATTCTTACTGAAAATATTTTTTTGTTTATTTTTTTGGAAATAAAGTAAAAACTTGATAATGATGATTTTTATGCTATTCATGATGCTAAAATTACTAATTTATTAAATGAAGTTTAATATTTAAAATTGGATGCTATAGTTTTTTCTAAAGGTGAATATTACCTAAAAAATCCTTAGAACTATCAAAATAAATAAGGGTAAATGTGGAATTAAAAGTAATATAGAAAATATTAAGTTTAATAGAAATTATTTTAGGTTTGGTTCTAAGTGTAAAAGCATATCCACTGTTAAATGATTTCATTATGGAATTAATGAAAATTATGATAATGATTTATTCTTTAAAATTATTCAATTTTTTTTATTAACCATGCCTATATTTATAATGATTTATATAAATTTTTAAATTTAATTTCTATTCAAAATAAGTAGACATGGTCTCTTAAACCTCTTATTTCTAAAATTACTAGATCCAAAATCTTATGTGTACCAAAAAATACTTGTGTTTGCTATATTTTTGGTATCATACATAAGAAATTCAATGTTTAATTATTTATAATGGTTGCTTGAATAATAGATACTTATTTAAATTATTATTCATTTTATGAAATTAATGAAGATATGATAAAGAAAATAACTATGTTGTTAAACCTATTGGAAATCCAGGAATTATTTCTTTCATTTTAGTTATAATAATTTCTTGATATAAACTAATTGTTGTATATAAGGAAGCTACATTCATACTTAATCTATATTTTTTCTTCTAATTTATATTTTACTATTTTAGTAATTTTATACCTGATGTTATCTAGTGATATTTTGTTCTTAATTTTTTTTTTCATATTTTTAGTACATGTTCTCAAACTATTTATATTTGAATTTTTAAATACATTTCAATTGTGTGAATTTATATATTGATATAATTATGCTTATTTTAAGGTGTAATTATCTAAAATATACTAATATTTTATTAGAATATGAATAAATACTACTTATAACTAATTATTTTAATATTTTTGACTTATTTTTTCTCTCATTGTTATAAAAAGTCTTATAAAGGAGTAGTTCACATTGACGAAAACTCACTGCCTTATCTTTTTATGAAAGGATGTTTTTACCATTACATATTTAAAGTGAAGAAATATTATAACAAGGGAGACATTTTTAATGCTTTCTCATTTTTTATCTATTAAAAGTTAGTATATTTTTCATGAGATTAGGGAGATTTAATTGTTTAACTATTCTTATTTGAGTTGAGCGAGATTGTTTTATCTAATATTTTGAAACATTCAATTTATCCTGAAATTAGTGTTCTCAATTCTTGATAATTCTATGTATATTTTTTATTCATTTTTTATTGAGCATTATAAATATATTTTATACTATTATATTCTATCGAAGAAATATATATATTTTTATTTATTCTTTATTAAAATAGGAAGAATATGTTTGTATATCCGTGCTTATCATGTTTTATTTTGTTTATGGGAGAATGTGTATGCATGGTCCTTGTGGTTAAATTTATATTTTCATATTAGTAAGATTATCTATTCTCATGAACCTTTTACTTAAACAAATATTCTATTTGGGGAGACTATGTTACTTATATTTTTTTTACTTGTTATTAAAAAGGAGAAAGATTATGTTATTTATTTTTCTATTGATATACCCTTCATTGTCCTAAACTATTTAATCCTTTAAAAGGGGAAGATTATGTTTGATGTGTTTAAATGTTTATGTGTTAACGTTTTTTAAATATAAAAAATAAGTATATTTTTGATTGGATCCTTACCACTCCTCATCATTTATGTTTTGATAATTACTTCACCCTCATATTGTTTTAATTTTTTTACAATGATTTTATTATTTATTATTTATTTTATGTGAGATTCCATTCATTGTTATATGTATTTTTATTCATTATTAATGGTTTATATTTATTATTATATTATTATATTTTCATTATTGAATTTTTTCATATTTTATGTTTAAGGAATGAAACTTAGAATAGTTCATTCAAATGGATAATATATCTAAAATTTGTATTATGTATTGAATATTTTTCTAAGGATAGTATGTTACATATGTTTTGAAGAAAAATAAGCATATTTTAAATATGAAGGATATATTTATTATGTATTAGAGTTATCTAGATATCTAGTCAAGTCAAAATATTGCTTATCAAATAAATCTGAAGAAAACCTTATATTTTATAGTTTATAGATTCCATAAATTTAGTTCTGTTAAAATTCGAGAAGTAAAATTTAGTGCTTAATTTGTGAAAAAGGATATACTCTTATGATATGAAGTATAATCTTAATAAATCTATAATTTTTACTGTTAAAAAGTGAAACTATTATGAAATGGACTCGTAAAAAGTGAATATTCCTACATATTGGAAGAATTAAGGACTATTAATAAATGAAAGGATGACTCATATGAATTGAAGTTACTCTTATGTTGTAAAATAAAATCACTCTTATGTTTTGGGAGTTTGAAAAATTTATTAGATGAATCTATAGGAATGACACTCATGTTTTGAATTATTACTCTTATGTATTAACTTATTTAATCTTATGATATCACAAACTACTATAGAACTCAATGGTATAAAAAATTATTAATCACAGATTATGAATTCATTATATAGTTTTATAATAAAAATAATGTAGGAAACATTATTATTATTCAAATTCAAATTTTAATTATCCATGAAGATATATTTTTAGATTTAAAGGATGATTCAAATATTTAAATAAATATTTAAAATGAGGATTATTACTACTAAAATTACGGAGAACATCAAGGATTGTTTTTCACTAAGGTTATTAAAAGTTTATTTCATACTTATTTTTGAAGGAAATAATTTTATTTAGAGAATAAATGTTCAATGTTTGTACAAAATTCAAGGATAATATTATATAGTAATTTGATTTATTTATTTTTATTTATTAAATGAAGGAATGATATAACATATATTATATTTTTATATATTTTTCTGGTAAGGATTAATAGGAATTATACATGATCATAAAATAATAGTGTCACTATGTTATACAATATTATATTACTAATGCTCGATACTTTTTATATATAAAAAATATAGAAGCTCTATTTTTTACATATATTATCCTCTTTACTGCTTCTATCACTCGAATAGAAGGAAGTTAATAAAGAGAAGAAAAATGAGAAAGAATAATTTTTTTATTTACTCTATTGAATATATTTTGTTGCAATTTATAAATTTATTGAAGATAAATTTTGGTGAAGGATCACATCATAATTGATTCTACCATAAAGATCATTTCATAAAAGAAGATTCATTTAATTTTAGTTTTAATGAAAACTATTTTCTAAAGCTGTATTGATTTCTACACATAATCTATTTCTTCTTAAGTGTTATCTTTTTATACTCAGTTATGGATGAAGTTTTAACTACTTTTACTTAGATATAAAGTATATTTAAACTATTTTTATTTACTTATCAAGGTCCCTAGTAAAATGATCCGAAGGCTTGGTAAAATCATTTTTGTACTATGTGGTAACCAATTAAAATCAATTGGGATACCCCTAGAAAAAGGATATGTTAAAAAAACACAAATACTATATTAGGGGTAATTAGAGTGGACTATGGGATATTCTTGTATACTTAAACCACTATAAGAACCTTATGTGTCCTAACCTCTTTATTTATTTACATTTCCTTACTTTATTAAAAGAAAAAGACATGTTCACTAACTTAAGTGGATATTTAAATTAATAAATATTTTCTAAAAGTGTCCAATTCACCACCCTCTTGAGTCACCATCTTTGCTTATATTTGGGAAAATAAGGGTTAGGTATCTCCTTCTTTATTGAGTTAGCCTGAAGATGGTTTTGACCTTGTGTTTAGATCATAGAAAAGGGGTTGGGGAGTGAGGATGAACTTATCATTGTATCATAGAGGTGTGGATTTTTTCCTAGACATAAATTCTTTATTTAGACATTTGGTATTTAAAACTTAGTGAGTTACTATAATGGGCTGAGAATCTTATGGGTTGAGACACATATAGAACTATTAAACCTATCCCATGGTCTTTGTATTATTATAGGATAGATTGATATGCTATTGAACTAATACCATCATGGGGTGGGGATACTTTTCCTCTTGTCAATATGGTTTAGGATCACTATTGTAGAAATATAGACCCTAGAAGAATGTAGATTGTGTATGATTTTTTACATTAGAATAATATATAAGGAATCACATCCTGAAGGACTAAATATTTTAGTAATATTGGTAAACTAGATACATACATAATTCCTATATTACATTTGAATACAAAATTTATAATATAATTATTTTTTTGAGAATATCATTACTCCTTCTATCATATTCATGCATATCTTTTGCAGTACACATCATAGATTTATGGGAAATGGAAAAAATAAGGGTGAGTCAAATACTCAGTAATATTTAAGTATAATGGAATCTATCCTGAATCAATACACATAATAAATATGGTAAGGTAAATTATTGAGAACACATTCCATTTAAATAATTGGATATGGTATAATCTATATGGAAAGGTAAATAACTAAAAACATATGAGATTTAATCAATAATCTAAAAATGAAATAAATACAGAGATAATATCATTGTGAAAATATCATGGATAATAATAAATAAACTCTTAATGAAGGTAATACTTAATTATTGGATTCCATGATCTCAAGAATCATGATACCTCTACCGTCAAGACCATTCACAAGATGATTTAAACTATAGGTAAAACCCTGTTTAATGCTAGCTTAACTTGTTTGTCTCATTATACCTACCGATGCATCAAGGGGATATATAATTCTAGGCCTTACCCATCAGTGCAGGTCCAAATATTTCTTCATATATCTAATAATCAATTTAATTCATAAATAATGTTCCTTATCATCAAATATTCGTATTGATTAAAGAATATGAATTTACCAATATTTCTCTAGATAAATAAATAACATTTAATGTAGAACACCATATAAAAACATGATATATGGTTTAAAAAATTAACATATCCATGATAAAAAATTTAGATATTTAGGGGGAAGTTAATGTTTAATGATCATAGTAAAGTGAATATTTCAAGGTGAAGTTAATGACAAAAAAAAATGAATCAATGAATTGAATGTTAATACTATACTTGGTCAAAATAATCATAAAACATGTAGAGGAAGAATAAGGACAGTATCAATATATATTCAATTATGTAAGAATAAATCGGTTTTATCAATTATGAATAGAAATTCCATAAAGATATATTTAAAAACATTATTGAGTAAATTATCCTTTTCATTTTGAATTTTCTTTTGAAAATACTTTTCTTTAAAAAACCATTTAAATTAAAAATATCCTCATAAAATTTCAAAGGAATATTCGAAGAAATTAGAGTCATGATTGTGGTTTATTTTTTACATGTTATAAAATTTTAAAAGAAAATTCATTTTGCAGTGTAAAAAAGGTTTGGAAAGTACCTTGTTCATAAAATGAAAAGAATATTCCTTTCACATTTTCGGTAAAATACAAATTGGAATTGTTTTGAAAAAAACATAATATTACTTTGATTTTTTTATAGAGTAAAAATGGGTAAAAATTTCTTTAATAAATCATTTTTAAATGTTTATTTTTTTTTGAAAATATATTTAGAAAACATGGTTTTGGAAGAAATAGGATTCTCAACTAATGAGATAAATGAAGTTAAATTTTCATAAAAACATTTTCTAAATTAATTTAAGTACTAAAGAGTGTAAAATTGGTACTATTACTTAAAAATATCATGAATAACCATATGAGAATAAAATTAAATGGCTTTATTTGTGAAATGATCTAATAGTTTCCATCAACTGAAATTCAAGAATAAATAATCTCTATTAGAATGAGATTGTGAAATAAACATTTAAAATGATTATAATGTTGATGCGAGAATTAGTCAATGAATCAATTATGTGTATCAAATTTAAATCCACATATTTTTTTTAAATAAATATATATATATTCAAAATTCATTACACACCTAATATTAGAATATCAAAGGCAACGAAGTAGTAATATAACCCAATGAAAATAAATTGAGTTATGAAATTATTTACCACATGATAACTTTTAATTAAAATCCCCTTAGATGAAATAATTAAAATTGAAACTTAAAATACCATGAATAATTATGTATTAATGATATTATATGTCAAAGTGGTATTATATACACCAAATAAATGAAACCAGGTTCATAATATTACAATATGCCTCAATGAAATTAAATTGAGATGAAATCCCTAACCTTATGCTCCCCTTTGGTTGAATATGATTTAACCTCCAATATAGCGGTTTGAAACATTTTATTAACTTATTAAAGAACCATATTAATATTTATAATATTATATAGGATCATTTTATGTCATATTATTACCCATTCATTAATAATATTTCACTATTTTCATTATTTTGGGTGTTAATTACCTTATCTTATCATGCATGTTTCATCGTGAATAATCCAATTCCTGTGCATATTATATAATTATATCATTTAAATAATAATAATAATGACATAATTATGATATTTTTAAATCAAATATACTTTTAAAACCAATCATTAATGATGATTATAAAAAATGAAGTATGTTACGATCAAGAAGACGGTAGGTTATACTTACGCATGAGTAATGTTTCCATTTTTCAATAATCATTATAGAAAGAAGGTAAGTAATATTTTACCTTTAAATAATGATAATAATATCATGTATACCATATATAATACTTATATATATCATCCATGTGGTGTGGTTTGGAAAAGAGAGTCACATTTCTTTGTGAAGGCGGTAGTCCACACGTACACGAATGATGCAATCATCTCTATGTGAGTGAAAAGGAAAGAAATATAACAATATATATTATCTTTATAAACTTATAAATATTTTACTAATATCACAATTATTTAATTTATATCATAAATAATAATTAAATATATCTTTTTCACCTTCCATGTGAAGTGTTAGTGAAATATGATCCACATCGCTTCGTGAGGCGATAGTCTGCCGTACACACGAGCGACCTTATCGTATCTCCTAAAGAATGGAAATTAAAAATATATATATGATATAATGACTAAAATGGTATAGATAATTTATATATATCATATATATTCTTTATATCCATAATCAAAACCAACTATGAAATGTGGTAATGAAAGAATGAATGACATCAATTCGCGAGGCTATAGTCCATCATACACAAGAATAATGATTTCGTAATGCATTTGATGGAAGTTGAGATGGTTTTAGGAGAAGAAATTATTATAAAAATATCCTATAATATGGAATATACTATTGTTATTATATCATAATATTTTAATAATAATTGAAGGAGGTGGAGAAAAATAAAATAAAATTGAGATGCTCATTGAAGAACATTACCTCTTCTTTAGGTATCCATTTTAGGTTTTCCCCAAAGCCTTCCTAGGTCGATTTTTTTCCAAAAAATAAGGATTATAGGATTATTGGATGGGATTTGGTAAGTTTTTTGGGTAGGTCATGGCTAAAACAAAGTGGGTTTTATGGTGTGAAGAAGAGAAGATAGGGGGTGACCTTTTATAAATGGGGGAGAGGAGACACTTGGTATTTTTGAAAATAATTGAGTGCTCCCATATTTTTTATATGTTAAAAAGTGTCCAAAATGGACCATTATCAAAATTTATAGCTTTCATGGTCTAAAGTTGACCATAAAATAGTTTTTATACAAGTATATAGGTCATTTTTACCATTATCTTTTTAGTTTAACCCCCCAGTAAACACATGTTTTACGTCAACTGTGGTAATTAATTTTTACTGCATTCACTATTTATTTTGGTCAAAATTTAAGTTGAAACTATTATAAATTATAAATTATGTAGATTAAAACTATGGAAACTATTTTTAAAAATTAAATTAACATAATTAGCTAAATTAAATTTAAAATTAATCCCACAGATGTGATGAGAAAATTGTTTTTTTTAAGTGAAAATGTTAAAAAGTTTTCAAAGTTTTTATATCTAATTTTAATATAAAAATAATTAAAATGTACTAAAATGTATTAATTGATATAAAATTAAAAAAATTAATTTTAAACCAATTAATTATATAATTCATCATTATAAATTATTTAAACAAAAAGGTAGTATTCAATTAAAATCTAGTATTTCTCACTATTTATCAAAAAATAAAACTTTTCAGAAAAATAAAAAAAATTCACCATAATATAATTTAAATATTCTTATTTCATAAATTATGTTTACTTTTTCATTTAAATTTTATAAAATTGGAAATTTTTTTTTTAAATTATTTGTGAAAAGAGAAATTAGTATGTCTTTTAGAAAAAAATATGTTTTTCAGAAAACTTTTTTTTTGTTTTAATGATTATTATTTTAATTATAATATTTAAATAATAAATTAATTTGTATAGAATATATATTTTAATAATTTATTTAACCTTATTCGTACCCTCTATTCCAATGTCTAGACGATAACTATCATATTAAATAATAATATTAATAGTGTATTGTTGTTCAGTAAAACTCGGTCTTGCGTGTAATGAAAACAATCAAAGAAAATTATTATTTCTTGTAATTAAAATAAAATAGGTCTTGTGTGTAATTAAAGCTATTTAATATGTTGAATTTATTTAAAAATAAATATATCTTAAGGTGTCAGGGTTTTAAATTCCCTTATACGCTTGGTTTTTCCTGTTATACTTGCTATCAAATACAATGTTTTTATTTTATAATTTCAGAGTGTTACATTATCCCCAACATAAATAATTGAGTCCTCACAATTTAAATCTGGTCTCAGAAATACATGTTTTGATATTTGAAAATTAATTTCTTGAAAAATCCCCATCTTAAAAGTACTAATAGAATATCCTATTAGTAAGAGAGAATGAGAAGTAAAAATGTTATATGGAATAACACATAACTAGGTTTCCATGTATGGGAACATTTGTGGAAATTCAAGATATATACATGGAAGAAAAGTGTAAATATTTGTAGAGAGTGATTGAGGTCATTGATCTAAAAAAGGTGAATGATTAATGGAAGGTTAAGGACCTCAAAACCATAAATCAAATAGGTTTGAGAAAGGTATTTTATGTCATTAGAAATGATGGCAATATGATAATATTTTATTTCAAGATCATTTTTCCTAAATTTGATGAATTATTTTACAATTTAAAAATGTAAGGAAATATACTTACTTGATACAATTATATTTCATAATCACAATTTCATCCTTTTTTTATAATTAAATTAATTTCTAATTCGCCGCTTACTCCATAAAATGAAAATCCAAAATGAATTTTTATACCTAAAACACTAAAATTCACTTTTAACGGATTATAAGATCCATAAAAGCATGAAAAGTATTTCTGTCTATCTATAACTATTTTCCAAAACCAATATGGTCAGCACAATTTATCCTATAAATTAATCTCTAAACCTAAAAAGTAACACCACTATTTCATTATTAATATTTATTTTTTAAAATACTTTACCTAAAAATAATGAAATATTTACCTAGAAATCATGTAGGCTTGTGGTAGGATATTGGGAAAAAATCCCTCAAGGTAACTTTGTAGTGTTTTTGGGTTGATTTTATTTGTTGACAATCCATATGATTGAAAATCATTTTTGTCGGTGTTTCCAAAGCAGGTTTTTATGGTGACATAGTTTCCTAGTGATTTCCAAAAAAATTTTAGCCTCAAAATCAGAAGTTTGTTTTTTGAAAAGGAAGGTTTTCCAAAAACGAGTTCATATTTTGTGAACCATAAATCATATTTTATAGAACACAAAGGAAGTGCAAGGAATGTCAAAGTAAAATTGAAAAATTAAGGATTTCTACATAGCAATGCTATGCGGACCATGAAGTGCTCTACAGGGATCACGTAGAGAAATCAGTTCAAGAGAGGATTATAGTTTACAGAAGCCTAACAGTTTTTGTGAGGATCTTTGTTTTAGGACTATAGGTAGTGATTTAAGGATATGAAAATGGGTTTTGTTCATAGAATACAATGACTACCATTAAGTATTAAGGCGCTATGTGAACTGCATAACATAGTTTGCAGTGAAGGCTATACTGCATCAAATTTTTGTGAAAATTGGATTAGTGGGTTTTGTGGATATATTTTTCTATATAAGGATCCCTAATATGATCATTAAGTTGAGTTAATTTCATTAGAAAAGGTCATCAATTTGGTGGAGAAATAATCAAAGTATGAAGTGGTTCATGATGGGGGATTCCACATATGGTGAAGTAGTTCTTGGGATAAAATCAATGAAAAGGGTTTGCGAGGATCTTCTTCTCACAAAAAAGGGGCTACGAATCATCAGTGGTTTATAGAGGAATTAACCAGCCATGAAGGATATGTTTTCCACAGAAGGAGTGAAAATACATGGAAGGAGTGATGGTACATAGAATAAGAGGTTTTTCATAGAAGGGATACTATCCACGGACGAATAGGTGGTCTTCGAAGCACTCATGCCACGTGATTCAAGATAGTCTATGAAGGAAGCATGGCTACTCGTAGAGGATTAATAGAAGTTCAAAAAGGAATTAAAATAGTTTGTGAAAGTAACTTATGAAAACTAACATTATGTGCAAAATAAGAACTTGAATAGAGAATCTATCTATAGTTTAGGATACATTCATTAGTTATAATGATGGGACCTATATGTCTATAAATTGTGTGTGGATCCTTTCCAGAGTAGTGAGAAAAGGAAGAGGAAGAAAGTGATCCTTTCCCCCAGAAATTTTCCAGAGAAATAGACTTAGGGAATGACCTTTGGGAAAGTAGTGAGATGATCCTAAACCTTATAAAGTTAGTGAGTTTGATCATAGAAGTGATCTAGCTTTAACCTTGTAATTTGGAAGTGAACCTTAGTGTATTTGGTACATAAGCACATACCCATTGTATGATCCTTTAATTTACCCAATAAGGGTGAACTAAGTGAAATTTCTATGTCTCATGCATGATTTTAATTATATTTATACACTGGTATAGGAAAGAGAAAGATGAGTGTTTTTTAATGACTAAACAAGATTCAATGTGGCAGGAGTTTTAATCTATCATACCTTGATTAACCCCCACATCGGATATTTAACCGAATTGAGATAACAATTGGTATCAGAGACAAAGTTTGAAAGTCAGTGGTTATATATCAGTAGAATAAACAAAGGTTTTTAATCATAAAGGGATTCTAATCTTTGATGGAAAAAATTTTCAATTATGGAAAAATCAGATGAATCATTACTTCCTATCATTTGGAATAGATGTCTTTACAACTATTAGGAATGGAATATTAGCCAATACTGAAAGTTTTTCTTTATCGGAAGATTATTGAAGGGAATTGGATGCTGAAACTAAAGGAATCAATGCATTAGGGGTATAAATATCCAATGAAATATATATGAAGATGATGTTATGTAATTCATCACATGCTATGTGGGAAAAATTTCCAAATATTTATGAGGGAAACTCAAAATTTAGAGAAGAAAAGATGTAAGTTCTATGAAAAAAGTACGAGGATATCATAATACAATCTAATGAGTCTTTTGATACATTATTTTACTAATTAAATATTTTTATAGAATAAAATCATGGTCTCATATAAATTCTTGAAGACAAAATATTTTTAATCATATCTTGAGAAAACATACACCTCAGTTCAATTTGAAAGTTTCTATTTTGGAAGATAAAGATATGAAGAAGATAATATTGGATTTTATGGACAATACCCTTATCACATATGAAATGATAAATGATGATAATTATGCTTTGGAAAAAGGGAAGTACAAATAGGTGTCATTCAAATCCATGAAGAAGATCACCATTGAAGATGGTTAGGAAGATGAGGAGACAAATGGGGTGATTCCATTCCTTTCCTGAAATCTTCAAATAGGAAAAGGAAAGTTTAAAGGGAAACTTCCACTTACATGATTTTTATGTGGAAATGTAAGATATCTTGCAGCAAGGTTCCCCAAGAAGTTTCAAAATGATTAAGAGGATGAATCTGAAACTCCCATGAAGAAGTCTTCAGCCTATATGAAAGTAAAGAAAATTTTTAAGAGAAATTTCTTCAAAAAGAATAATCTACTAACAAGAGATGATGAAAGCTAAGAAGAATATGAGGCTGGATAATTCAAGGACTATAAGGATCATGAATCATATGTCATGGTGGTAGTTTTCAAAAATTCCATAAAAGGTAATAAAGAAATAATGATGAAAGAGAATTTGGAGGAAGAGTTGAACTTTAGGTTGAATTAGAAGCTTCACTTGAAGAGATAGATGTTTGGGGAGCCAAGATGAAGAATCCAACAAAGTGGTTCATGATGATAAACTTTATATGTAGCAGTAGGAAGAATAGAATTCTAAGATGAATGATAAAATTGAAAAATTGAAGTCTTCAATGCTAGAGAGCTCAAATAAGGTTGAAGAGGAAGTCATCAGTCTATAAAATTGTGTTAAGGATCCAAAAAAATTGTTAACTCTCTATATGACATCAAGAAAGTACATCATGCAGAAAATATAAAAGATAAAAGTAGAGCATAGTGGTCCAGAAAAATAGAATCAACAGTCAAATACAAATGATAAGGCTGATATGGGGTTTGATCAAAAATATAAAACAGTAACAGTTGAAGTTATAACACAAGAACCCACTCCAAGATTTAAGATTAATTTGGGTATAAAAAAGAATCAGAATATTCAAAGAACTTAAGGGACAACTAGTGGTGTATTAGTAACACATAGAAATGAATACTACATTAGATACTATTGTTGTGGAAGTATGGGACACTCAAAAAATGTCTATTCCAAAGGTAAGAGGTATTGAAGGGAACATGACAAACATATGTAGCCATACCAAACTCAATATTCTAAGATATCATTTAATGACCACTTTTTCAAGTGTTGAGGAATCATACAGATGGAAAGATAATGTACATCCACAATGTAGAGGAATGTGATGAGGAAGACTGAATATAGTCATACGAAGTAGCTAAATGTATCATAAAATGAGATAAAAACAAGAAATCAATTTCCAGATCTATAAGAGAAGCTGGTCCATTATTCCCTGATAATCATCAAGAATAATAGGAAAAGGCATGGATCAAAAAGAAATGAGTTAAAAAGAAAGTGGTTGTAGATATTACATTAAAGCATCATATCACAATATAATTGGATCATTGACAGCAGATGAACCTCTCATATGATAAGAAATAAGGAACTGGTGATAGGAATCAGATACAAAAATGAAGGAATTTTATGATTTGGTAATGATGAATGCCTGAAAATTATTGTCTTGGGAAAATCCATGTTTTGGGGAAAGAACCTGATATGTGTATATGTCTTGGTTGTTGAAGGTTTCAGTCATAATCTATTAAGTGTAAGTTAGCTGTTTGACTTATAACATGCCATACGATTTTCAAATAAATTATATGTCATCAAGGTAAAAGACGATGCTATTGTTTCGTTGGTAAAGCATATAAAATGTAATATATATCTTGTGAGTGGAGAAGAAGATATGTTCTTTTTATCAAATGAATAAGAATAAAAGTTATGGCATAAAGATCTTGGCACCTTGAGCAAGCATCCTTAGAAGATATGATGAAATATGATGCTACTCGATACCTTCCTACATTATCATGTGATCACACTGTTATGTGTGATTCTTGTCAACAAGGGAAGATAATTCAAAAGACATATAAAGAAAAAGAGAAAAGGTCAAAAAAATTTATTGAGTTGGTTCATATTGATGTATGAAGACCTATTTCACCAAGATTTATTGATGGGAGGAGATACTATGTTCTCTTCATTGATGATTTTAGTAGAATGGCATTGATTTCAGTCATCACCCACAAATCTGAGGTGTTCAGTTGTATAACAACTTATAAACGGGAAGTTAAAAAGATATTATGTGAATGAATCCAAATGATCTGAATAGATAATGGAATATAGTTAAAAAATATCCAAGTGGAGGATTATCTTGAGAAATATGGGATATGGAACCACGTTTTATTAGTAAGAACTCCACAAAAAATTGAATTAGTTGAGAAAGTAAATTGAATTATCAATAATATGGCTAGAATAATGCCGATTGAGAAATATCTTCTAGAAATTTTTTGGAAAGAAGAAATGATAATATCATACACATAAAATGTAGAGTTATTTTGTTATAAAGAAGATAAGAATCAATATGAGCTATGGTATATAAAGAATCCATCATTAAAGTACTTTTGAGTCTTCATAAGTAAGTGTTTCATTCTCAATAAAGAGAAACATGGGAAATTTGAATCCTATAGAGATTAAGGAATATTTCTTGGGTACTAAAAGAAAAGAACAATATATAAATTTTTAAATAATAATTTAGGAAAGGTAGTTAAGAGAAATGATGTAACTATAGTATATAACAAGCTTAATCTTTAGAAAATATATGATTAGTCCCAGGAGGATAGTTATAAAGAGATTATAAGACCATGGGATGTTCCAGTTCTAGAGGCTGATTTATAATAAGATTCAGATAATGAGAAGGATAATCATAATTTTGTATCTACACAAATACTGAAGAGAAGATATGAAATTGATAGACAAAACATAATTGGTGATCAAAATCACCGGTGAAAACAAGGAGGATGAAGACTCTACAGTAAGAATCATACTTATCATAGGTAGAGCCTAAATGTTTTGATGAAGAAACTATAGATTAAAATTGGGTTCTGGCTATGAATGAAGATCTTGATCAAATTGAGAAGAATCAATCATGAGATATTTTTTCGATGTGAAAATATAAGAATGTCATCAAGACTAAATGGGTCTTTCATAATAATATGAATGAAGATGGAAAAATGATTCAAAATAAATCACAACTAGTGAAAAAAGGTTACTCATAGATAGAGGGTAATGATATTGATGAAAATTTTTCACCTGTTTCAAGGATAGATACAATCAAATTATTTTTGGACATAACAATGCAAAGAAAGCTCAAAGTTTTATAGATAGATATAAATTCATCATTTCTGAATGGGGTTCTAGAAGAAGAAGTTTATATTGAGTATCCAGATGATTTTATCATTCATGAAGATGAGAATAGCGTTTTTTATCTGAACAAGGTGTTATATGGGTTGAAGCAAGCGCAACGAGAATGGTATTAAAGACTAGATAATTTTCTGAAGAACCTTAGTTTTCAGTGTGGTGGAGTTGATTACAATATATATGTAAACCATGATAGTAATCAAAGTATTATGGTGTTGGTATATGTTTATGAAATATATTTTTTGGATCAGATTAAGATTAGTGAAATAAATTCAAATAATTCATGAAAAGTGAATTTCAAATGTCAATGATCAGTGAATTAACATTTTTACTTGGTTTACATGTGACATAAGGAAAGAATGTGAAATTAATTTATCAATAAAAATATGATATGGAGGTTATGTGAATATTTTTAATGGATAATTATAAGGAGATGAAAACTCTAGTAGTTACCCAGATGAAACTATCATGGGATAATGAAGATAATGTAGTTAATGTCATAGAATGAAAGAAAATCATTGGTAGTATATTTTACTTGACAACAACAAGATCTGATATTGTTTTTTTTTCACATTTCAAGAAGTAATATATCAAATAAATATTGAGGAAACCCACTTTATTTTAGTGAAAATAATACTTTGGTATATAGAGGGAATGATAGATTTTGGTTTGTTGTACAATGAAAAATCTCAGCAAGAGTTATTGGACTATATAGAAGTATATTGGGAATAATAAAAATATGATATAAAATCAATGTCAGGTGGTTCATTATATATTGGAGGATTTTGTATTTATTGGATAATCAAGAAACATTATTTCATTTCATTGAGCACTGCTGAACCTGAACATATTACAACATCTCAAGCATGCACACAGTTATGGTGGATGATTAAATAGCTTGATGTTATGGTAGTTGATGTGAAGGCTCTGATCAAAATCCATTATGATAGTTAAAGTGATATATACCTTAGAAAAAACCCAGTCCATAACTCAAGGACAAATAACATTGAAATCAAGTATCACTTTATTAAGGAAAAGGTGGGGAAAGGTATTGTGATGTTGGAGTATGTGACTACAGAACTATAGGTTGCATACATTCTGATAAAGGCCTTACCCAATAAAGTATTTGAATAGCATCGACTAGCTCTAGGAGTTCATTCGACTACTCACACAAGAAAAAGTGTGGATTTGGGACCCCCTCTCCCCGAGGTATGGTGTGTTTTTCCCTAATGTTCTGATATGTGTTCTTTACCCTATTATTGAAAATAGTGAAGTGACCTTCATATTAATTGACAAAGGGGGAGAAACTATGGCTATAAAAGGGAAAAATGTATTAATAAAGATAAGGGGAGAAGCTAATAGAGGGAGAAGTGAGATAGGGGGTATTAAATCTGATGATGCTAAAGGTGATCGATCAAAGGATATATATCATGATTGATGAGGTTTGTGATGAAATTAGTTGATTGGTTTTTGTATAAATTTTTTCACTGATGAACATTGCATGATAATCTTATTTCCCACACCAACTATGGATCATGTGGGCTTAGAGTGTGTGTTGAGTAAATACTTAATCACTATATTAACTATAAGAAGAAAATGATGGTACAAGATGACAAAATATTTAATGATGTATCAAATTTTGAAGAGTTGTCAAGAAACACAAAGGGAAATATTTTTGGGAAAAAATTCCCTCAATGTAACATTTAATTGTTTTTGGGTTGATTTTGTTTGTTTAAAAAATCAGATGACCCCGAATCATTTTGGTTGGTGTTTCCAAATAAGGTTTTTATGGTGGCGTAGTTTCCTAGTGTTTTCCAAATTTTTTAGGCCTCAAAATAAGAATTTTATTTTTGGAAAGGGAAGTTTTTCCATAAATAAGTTCATAGTTCATGGAATATGAAGCATAGTTTGCAGACCACAAAGGAAATATGCGAAATGACAAAGGAGAATCAGAAAAGGAAGTATTTTTTTCATAGTAGCGCAGTGCGGACCATAAAGAGCGCTACACAGATTGTATAGTGAAATCAGTTCACAGGAGGTTTGTAGTTCACGGAAGGCTAAGAGTTTGTGGGTGGCTCATAATTTTTGTAATAGAGGTGGTGATTTGAGGAGATGCAAAGGGTTTTCATTCATAGAAGACAATAGTCTCTATAAAGGATTAAGGCACTACGTGGACCATATAACACAGTTCGTAGTGAAGGCTGTACTACATCAAAGTTGTGAGAAAATTAGATTAGTGGGCTTTTCAAATCTATTTTCCTATATAAGGACCCCTAATCAGATCATTACTATAACACCTTGAGTTTCAATAAAGGAATTATTTTTATTAATAAATGAAATTATAAATAAATTATGATAACCCTATTATTATTTCAAATTTTTTATATAAATATTTTCATTAGTTTTAAATCAATAAAATATTTTCAATTATGAATTTCTTTTATAATATGTAAAAAATATAAATATATCAAACAAAATCATAATTATGAATATATTAATAAGATTTTAATAAAATTGCAAATATATAAATACCTTTTTTCCTAAATAAATTCTATTAATATAATGAGAATATATTTTTAGAAAATTACTATTATCATGATTTTTTATTTTTTAATTATTAATGTATTAATTTTATTATTATATTATATAAATATTTTAAAATAATGTTAAAATTATTTATATATTATTATATTAATATTTTTTTATTGAATTATAATTTTTTTTATAAAACATTAATGATTTATAAATTATAATACTTTTAAAAATACATTAAATAAATATAATTGGTTGGTTTTATAAAATTTAACTTTTTAAAAGATATGATATATATATATATATATATTAGTTTTGAATAATAGATAATGATTAATTTATTTTTATAAAATTATTACTTTTTTTTAAAAGTTTTTTCTATAATTTAAAACAAATTCTATTTATAAAATAAAAATTAATAATATTATTTGATTAAAAAAAGGAAAAAATAGTGAGGTTTAGGTTTGAAAAGGTGAAGTGTGTTGCGGGTTTAAGGTCGGTCGTCGAGGGAGTCTGGGGTGAGGCCAGTGGTGGTCATTGAATGCTTGAGGGAGTAGGTCAAGCTGTGAGCCATGAGGTTGAAGACGAGGGTTGCTGTCGTCATTGCACTGAGATGAAGCTGTGCGGGGAAGGAGGATGACGGCTGAAAAGGTTTATCCGAGCATTATAATGGTGGTTGTCCGCAGGTTAGGGTTTCTGAATCAAATCTTGAAATCTATATCTGAGGTTTCTGTGCATGGTTAGGTGTTCTTTGACTTTTATCCTTATGAGATATGATTTTTTTCAATCTAGGTATCATTGTTCAAATCTAGTTTATCATATTTTTGTATTATTCTGTTTTCACCATTGATTGCCAGTTGTGGTCGATCCGGTTCTACTTGTCACTATGTAAATAATATATGAATTGAATCTACTTTAGTCATTTTTTTCTGTTGTGGTCTATTTGATGTTTAATTCCATTTTTTTTAGATTATGAACATTAAGAAAAAGGTTTTGGTTCATGAATTCCTATTCAACCAGTATAAAATATTTAAATATGATAGTTTTGATTGATTATTCTAATCTACCACCACTACTTTTGATCCTTTTAATTAAAAAGTTTGCTCTGTTTCGTGAATGTATATTCATTGTCTTAACTTGAAATCCTAGATTTCTCTATAAGCTGGAAACTAACATTATTCTGGCTATAAAATCCTTATGGTAGTGTGAAAATGAAATTAGAAAATCCAATTTCAGTCATAGAGTCTGAAGAAGAATAACATGTGTGTAGTAAATAAATTTGTAAGGGATTTATTCTTAATTTTAAAATTTATTTTGTAAGTGTGTTATTAAAATTTATTTTTCAGATTTTGGTTTTTGATGTTTACTTAATTCTTTAAGGGTTTATTATTCATCTTAAACACATTTATTTTTGTGTTCCAGTTTGTTTTCGAAGAAAACTTATTTCTGAAAACTATTATATATAGAATTTCAAATTCGATGTTAATGAATATATGATCTCTAAGTTGTATTTTAAAATTATAATTTATGTAATTTTTATGTTATTGTCTAACATATATTTATGTTTTATTTTTCATACTCCAAATTCATGTAATCATTATTTTTATGAGTGTAATATATTAATATATATATAAATATATATGTGTATGAATTATTAAATGTTCAAGATCACTTGAATCCTAATTTCAAGTTTATGATTATGTATAATTGGACACACACACACACACAAACATATATATATAATTGTCTAAATTTGAAGTTTACAACAATAAAAAAGTTTTATTGGAGGTTAGGAATACCATAATTTTATCATGTCATATACATGTCATATGCCAATAATGATTTATGGCCATACATCGTTTATCTTTCATGAAACTTTATATATTAATATATACATATATATATATATTGATATACATTTTTACATAATAATTGAATAATTTTTACATTTATCGGAACTACCTCCTTAATGGACATTTACGGGATTATGAATGAAATTATAAGTACATGAATGATAATTAATTCTCCATGAAATTATGAAAAGATTATGTATCAAGAGATTTATATGATCCAAGAATAATAACTGGTTTTCAAATAGGGTTTATATTTATATTTAAAAATAAGTGCATGTGGAATTAATACTTGTTTATGTTTTAAAATAAAAACTCTAGTGGAAAATGCATATATAAGTAAATAAAGCATAAAATGTTTTCAGAAAATCTGACACTTGAATGTTATAAATATGGAAGGTCATTAGGGAGTGAATCCATCCTTCAAAAAGTGTGCATTCCCAAGAAATCCTTCAAATTTTCAAATGGCCTTATAATAGTGTTTTGTTTTCAGAAGCTTGCGTATTGTTTTTAGAAAACACTAGAATATGTTTAAAGAAATTTTTAAACGTAAGTATTTTTTAAAATGATATAGTGTTTCTAAATCATAAGTATTGTTTTCAAAAGGATATTTCTAAATGTTATTTTCTAAATAATTTTAAAAATAATTTATTTAAAAGGATTTATCAAAGGTTTTAAATCCAGTTATTGGGAAATTTAATGCTCACCCCTAGTTTTAATTATTTTTCATAGGTCAAAGTCAGGCGGTTTCGTTAAGGAGTTAGTGCACATGGTGTCTTTTGTTTGTTTTATTCCTGTACAACTCTGATAAAAATGTAAGGTAGTATAATACTACTGAACCTAGAACAAAATGTTCCTCTGTTGTTTAATGTTTAAGGATCAAACTTTATAATTTGTATTAGAGGAACAATTTAGACAACTTTAGAGATTAGATGTTGTCATCTAAGCGGTAGAGTATATGTGTCACATTTATATTCCTATTTTAAGGTATTTTTCTATGTTCTATTCTTGTACTAGATTTTCCATTGGTTTACCCTAGGCCCCCTTGAATTTAGATGTTTTTGGACATGTTTTGGGTGGCTAGAATGGGATGCAGGGTTTGGACACACAATTTACTAAACTGTGCGGACAAACCGTGTGGACAAACCGTGCGTAGGAATGTAGTTCATTAAAAATATTTTATAAATTCCCATTTTACCCTTCTGGAATAAACCCCAATCCACCCATATCTTCCCCATTTCATTCCTAGAATCCATGGATAGACTCCATGCTCTCTCAAGCCTCCTTGGAACTCAATTTTAAAGGGGGATTTGGTGGAGAAACTTTAAACTTTCTCAATTAAGTGAGTTTTTTACTTAGTTCCTACATTTTCATTAGGATTTCTACCAATTTTCAGGAATCTCCAAATTTCTATAAGATAGGGATTCGTACCTAGGGTTTTCTTTTTAGTTTCTTGGTCCAATCTTTCGGTTTTATGTTCATTTTCATAGCCATGTGGTGTAGCGGTGGTGCGGTTGAAGTATCACATAATAATTTGAGGTTCTTGACACATTTGGTAGGTTATTCCATGTGTAAGAATTGTATAATGAGTTAGTTTTCTGGAATTATATTTTTAGCATGTTCCTATTTCATTGTGTTTGGTGAAAAACTATTTTTTAGCACTTGTTAAGTTGTTGATTTTTAAGTGGCATTTTTGTGTAAAAATGGAGAGTTTTTCTTGTGAATTATATGTTACACCAATTGGGGTTGTTTTATAATTCATGGAATGGTTTTATTAAAATGTTTTAATGCTGAAAATTATGGTTTTGTGTAATTTTTGTGTTCATTTGGTATTAAAATAGGGGTTTTAAGAGGACTTTATGTGCAATGTTTTTGTATACTTTGTAAAATTGTTTTATAAAAATTATAAGTTCTTTATTGAGTTATACGAATGGTGAAAAGAATTATTAGATACTATTTTGAGTGTGTAAAACCATAAATGGAGTTTTTATGTGTAAATAGAATTTGATAGCAAGTGGAACTTTTTTGAGCACCTAGAGGGAAAACCAGGTATCTAGGTGGGTAGATGTGTACTAGTATGCTAATGTTCTAGAGTGGTTTTGTACCTATTTCTCTTAGAAAGTTTGACGTTGACAACACTTAAAAGACTACAATTATGATTAATCAGGACCAATAAGTTAAGGGTATGTTCCCTATAAGTGTCTCATGCATGAGAATAAATATTTTATCTGGTTACTTTTACACCGAGATATGAGGTACTTAGGGCCCACAACTAGCTAGCACCTAGGGGTGTTCCCATGGCAAGTGATAATTGACTATTTGGTATTTACCATTAAATTATTCTGTATTTGGATGGAAATTCAGTATATTACATGTTTTATTTAAATGTATTCATTCTTTAATGTTAACCCTTGAAAAAAATTTTACCTTAAAAGTACCACTTTAGAAATTGTTGCTATGATTTATTATTCATAAAAACATGAGAGTTTTTTATCTTATAATGCTTTTCACATGGAATATTCAGGTGGTATAAATTTTGGATTAATCTCAAACCCTACTTATACCTTTGGGTGTAAGTATACTTGATCATGTTTGACACAGGAAAGGGAAAGGTCCTTGGATACGGTGGTTCGGGTTTTTAGTTTCCTTCCATGGTGCAGTGTTATGGAGACGACTTGTGGGTGATAACCCCTTATCGTGTGGTGGTCCTTGGGACATTTTTATGATAATTTTGTATTTTTGGACCTCTTGTGTCATTTTTAAAAAATTTTATTCAGTTATGAATTTTATTTAAGTATTTTTTGGTTTTTAATTTTCATATTTAGTTATTTATTGTTATTGTATATTTTATGTATCCTAGATTGGGTAAACCAATCCAAAATAATTGTTTGTCATACATGGGAACTTGTTCCATACCGTGGGGATAAGGAACTCCCTTCGGTCCTTTCCACAGACTAGGTCGAGTGTCAATTTTAATGGCGACCAGATTCAGTTCGTGACAGAATGGTATTAGAGGTAGGTTGATCTTTTTGGGTTATATCATTATTTTGGGATGAGTCTGGTTAGACAAGAGATATGACTGTTGGGGCTTAGATATTTGGTTATGAGTAGGGTCCTTGGCTATTACCTCTTATGACAAACCTCAAGTCACCATGGGATGTTGGGATTGTTTGTTTGACTTCTCTTCTAGGTGGGACGTGTGGGCTGCAGACTGCACGTAGACATAGGGTGGAAGTGAAGTGGTCATTTATTTCATTATATTGATGTGTTTGACTTATTTATATTTGATGTAATTGCTGAAAATTTTCAGAATTGTTGTACTTATGATTTCTTTTGTGAGTGTTTCCTTGTGTTGCAACATGCCTCCCCAGAAATCTTCTATGCACCCATAGGAGTACGCCGAAGAGAGTTCTCCCTCACCAATTGGTCAAAGGATAGTAGTATTTGTGGTTAGGGATGCCCAATCCCTAGGACAAAGATAAGATCCCAATATTTATCTATCTAGAGAAGAGGATTCTGGTCCTAAGAAGGAAAAATCCTAGAAATTCATAAAGAACAAGCCCCCTTCTTTATGAGGTAGCACATAACCCTAGGAAGCAGAGGAGTGGACCGAGAAGATCAATCACAAGTTAGAGTTTATTGACACACCTGAGGAGGTCAGGGTGAAGTTTTCCTCTTTTCTATCAGAGGGACCTAGCTTTAGGTGGTGGGAATCAGTGCTTCAAGCTGGGAATCATGAATATATGAGTTGGAATAACTTTAAGGTTACCTTAAACGACCATTACTACCCTGAAGTCTTAGAATATTCTAGATACCAGGAGTTTACGAATCTAGTTCATTGGATCTTTTAGTGATGGAATATTCCAACCGTTTTTTTGATCTAGTCCGGTATGCCCCAGAAATGGTCTCCAATGAGTAGACGAAGGCTCAGAAGTTCGAGAGGGGTTTGCACCCAAATATTTATTCCCAGGTCTTCTTGTTCAAGATGAATACTTACACCAAGGTGGTTGATCGGGCTTGTATGTTAGATATTGAATGCAAGGGGAGGTCATGTTGTTCTAGGGAAGTGGTAGTTTTGGGAAATGATAGTTATTCTGAGAAGAAAAGAAAGTGAGAGGAGTAGGGGAAGAAGGGAGGTGGTAGTTCAAGCCAACCTTATAAGCAGTTTTCTTCAATGTCTTCTGACACAAGGTTAGTTGTGCCAATAGTGTGGGAGGACAGTGAGAAACTGACCAAAATTCACTTCTCATATGAAGCATTTTTATCAGTGTGGAGGTATGGGACACTTGGATCACTTTTGTAGGGTGGTACATTCACTTCAGAGTGGGGAAGGGTCTTTGGCTTCCAGGGGAGTGCCATCTCAGTCTGAGCTATCGAGGATGGGGGATCTCAGTTAATTGGTCAGAGCAGAAGGCTTATATCATATTTTGGTAAGATCTAGTTTAGGTTATCTACACAAGAGAGTGGATGTTCTCAGAAAAAGAGTAGGCATCTTCATGCCATGGAGCAGGCACCAATGAGATCAGATGCATGACCTTCAATAGTTCGAGTTACTATCTTGATTTCATCTTCTATAGATGATACTGTTTTCAATAATGTTTCTTCCATTTCATTTATCTCTTCCTATTTTGTTTGAATGATTAATTTTACAATTTAGTTTTTATCCATTGCGATGGAGTTGGTGACACAGCTGGGTAAGAGGAAGGAGCAGGGTCTCAGGTTCCCATAGTGTGCACTTACTGTGCCTGGAGTAGAGATGGATTGAGACCTCTTGGTATTGGATATGGATCTTTTTGGTGTGATCCATAGAATGGATTGGTTAGGTCACTTTCAAGAACACATCTATTTCTATAGGTGGTGGGTGAGTTTCATGTCACCTGATGTCAGCCCTTAGGGTTTTCATGTTGAATGGGATCCTCGGTCAGGTTGTGCGGGACCTCCACTCCCAGATTTGGGAAATATTATCTTCCAGTTATCATATCTTTCGCTAGAGGAATATGGTCTTAATCCTGAGGGTGGATTACCTCATAGAGTGGATGAGTTCTTAGAGGTATTTCTGGATGAGTTTTCAGGCTTTCCCTAAGAGCGGGATGTGGAGTTCTAGATTGATTTGGCGCCGAGAACACAACCAATATATCTTCTCTCATATCACATACCCCCCTATGATATGAGGGTATTAATGTTATAGATAGATTATTTGGAATACAAAGGATTCATTCGCTCGAGCATATCTCCTTGGGATGATCCTATCCTTTTTGCGAAGAAGGCTGACAGATCCCTCTGGTTGTGTATTGATTACTAAAATATGAACAAGGTAACCATCAAGAAAACATATCATTTTCCCCTAATAGGTGAACTGTTTTATCAGTTTAAAGGGGAAAAGTGTTTTTCTAAACTAGACTTGCATTCAGGTTACCACCAACTTAGGGCGAATGAGGCAAATATCCCATAGACCACTTTCTGAAGTAGGTAAGACCACTTTGAGTACTTGGTCATTCGTTTTGGGTTAACCAATTCTCTTGTGGTCATTATGGAACTCATAAATAGGGTGTTTCACTAGTATCTATACTCCATCATGGTATTTTTGGATGAAATCCTAGTTTACTCTGGATCTAAGGAGGAGCATGAGAATAACTTGCAGGTTGTGTTAGGCACCTTGCGGGATCATAGACTTTATACAATGTTTCCAATGTGAACTTTCTGGATCAGGGAAGTGAAGTTTTTGGGTCTTGTGATCTCAGAGAAGGGGGTTTTGGTGGACCTTGAGAATATCAGCACAGTGATTTCATGAGAGCAGCTAAAGAAAGTGTTTGAGATCAGGATTTTCCTTGGCTTGACAGGTTATTATAGGTAGTTTATTTGGGACTTCTCTGGGTTTTCTTCATCCATGATCGCGCTCACCCAGAAAGGGGTGAATTTTGTATGGGGATTATAATGTCAGGAAAACTTGGAGGAGTTGAAGTGGTGGTTGACTATCACCCCCTGTGATGATCTTTATAGAATCTGTAAAGTGCTATGGGGTGTATTTTGATGCTTTAGGTATGGGTCTTGGGTGTGTTCTTATGTAGTGTGACCACGTGGTAGTATATGAATCTCACTAACTCCGACCAAATGAAAATAATTACTTGACCCATGACCTAGAGTTGTTAGTGGTGATGCATGCTTTGAAGACTTGGCATCACTACCTCTTTGGAGAGAGGTTTGTGGTCTACTCTGATCACAAGATCCTATCCTACATCTTCTCCCAGAAGGATCTTAATATGAGGAAGTGGGGTTGGATAATGTACTTGAAGGGGTTTTAATTCGATGTTTTCTAAACCCTAGGTAAGGGTAATGTGGTGGATGATGATTTGAGTAGGAGAGTACTAGTACATGATTTTTGGAAGTCCAGTGATGAGTGAAATCTGATGGGGCTCTTTTCTCAGATGCATGTGGAGACCAAGGAGCATAGTGGAGGTGCGTTCCTAGAAAGCGCTCAGTTGACTCATGCTCCTTTAGATTTGATTCAGTGGGAGAAGCACAATGATGAGCTATGTTAGTGGTAGAGGAAGTTTTTTCATGGTGGGGAGACGCCTTCTGATTGGTCTTCATCTCCCAAGGGAACCTTTTGCTTCAAAAACCGTTTAGTGGTTCCTTTGTCGCTAAGGAAGGTGATGATTCAGGATGGCCACCAATATCAGTGGTATGTCCATCCTAGAGCCACTAATATGTACTATGATTTTCTTTCATAGTTATGGTGGATAGGTATGAGATAAGATATATCAGACTTCATGTCGGGATGCTACACATATTAGTAGGTAAAAGAAGAGCATCAAAGACCCTAGAGTTTGCTCCAACCATTTCCCATTCCTACCTGGAAGTGGGACAAGGTCACTATGGATTTCATTTTTGTCTTTACTTGTAAACCTTGGGGTATGAATTCCATTTGGGTGGTGATCGATCATTTGACGAAATCGGACCACTTCATTCCAAATAGAGATATAACTGAAGTGGATGAGTTTGGCCATTTGTATCTTTAGGAGGTGGTATGGCTTCATGGTGTTACATCAACAGTTGTCTTAGATAGAGACCACAATTTTAATTCTTAGTTTAGGGAAGGAATTTATAAGGACTTGGGGTCTCAAATTAAAATGATAACGATATACCATTCTCAAACGGATGGTCAGACAGAGCGGACTAATCAGATTTTAGAGGACATGCTCCGTGCATGTGTTTTGGACTTTGGAGGTTCTTAGGATATCTATTTGGGATTGGTTGAGTTTTCTTATAATAACATTTACCAATCCTCGATTCAAATGGCACCTTTTAGGTGCTCTTTGGTTGGCCTTGTCAGTCCCCCCTATGTTGGGCTGAGGTAGGTGAGACCTCATTGTTGGGGCCGAGCCTTATGCAAGAGGCTTATGAGAAGGTAAAGTTAATCATGCAACATTTATTGACATCTCAGAGTCTCCACAAATCCTATGCTGACTAGAGGTGTTGATATCTATATTTTTATATGGGTGATCAGGTATTCTTTAAAGTGGCCCCTCGTCTAGGTCATCATCATTTGAGAAATCAGGGAAAGATGATGCTAAGGTATGTTAGACCTTTTGAGACCACTGAGTGCATTGGAAAGGTGGAATACAAGTTGGATTTTCCCTCTCATTTGACATATATCCATGATGTTTTCCATGCATCCTTATTGAATAAGGACAATCCAGATCTAACCCATGTATTGAATTGGGAAGAGTTAGAGATAGAGCCCGATTTATCAGTGGTTGAGCGGCCAGTGAGAATAATTGATTCCCAAGAGAAGGTGCTATGGTGAAAGTCTATTACACTGGTTTGGGCCCTTTGGAAGCATGGGAATGATGTCCACGATACTTGGGAATAAAAGTCAAGGATTTAGAAAGAGTAACCATTCTTGTTTTCCGATCAAGCTTCGGATTGAATTTTTGGGGCGGAAAGTCTTTCATGGTGGGGAGAATTTTCACATCCATATTCCTCTTTTAAGGTACTTATTTCTCTTATATTCTTGGTATAACTTCCCCCATAGGTTTACTCTATTACCCCCTTGAATTTGGAATATTTGGACATGTTTTGGGCGGCCATAATGGGCCACAAAATTTACTAAACCACGTGGAAAAACCATGCACAGGTGTCGAGGTCATTAAGAACCTTTTGTAAACTACCATTTTACCCTTCTATAAAAAACACTAATCCATCCATTTATTCTCTATTTCATTTCTAGAATCCATGGAAAACCTCTAAGATCTCTCAAGACTCCTTGGAACTCAATTTTGAAGGGGTAATTTTTGGATAAACTTCAAACTTTCTCAAGTAAGTGAGTTTCCTTCTTAGTTCCATATTTTTCCTTAGGGTTTATCCCACATTTCATGAAGCTCCAAATGTCCCGAAGATAAGTATTCATATCTAGGGTTTGTTTTTGAGTTTTTGGTCCAATATTGTGGTTTAGGTTCATTTTCCATCCCTTGTGGTGTGGTGGTGGTGCATTTGAAGTATCACACAAAGATTTGAGGTTCTGGACACATTTAGTAAGTGATTCCATGTGTAAGAGTTATAGAATGAGTTAGCCTGATTGAATTATATTTTTATAACCTTTTTATTTTGTTGTGTTTTATGAAAAAACTATTTTTGGAAGAATTTTTTAAGCAATTGATTTTTAAGTGGCATTTTTGTGTTACAATGGAGTTTTTTCATGTGCATTATATGTTGTACCAATTGGGGTTGTTTTATACTTAATGGAATGGTTTTATTAAAATGTTTTAGTGCCTATAATTATGGTTGGGTGTAATTTTTTTGTGAATTTGGTTTTAAAATAGGAGTTTTAAGTGGATTTTTTGTGAAATGTTTTGGTATACATTTGTGAAAATATTTTATTGAAATTTTAAGTGATTTATTGAGTTATACGAATGGTGAAAATCATGTTTCGCTACTGGTTTGAGTGTGTATGACCAGAACTGGTGTTTTTATATTTAAATGGAATTTTATAGCATGCGTAACTTATTTGAGGACATAGAGGTAAATCTGGGTATCTAGGTGGGCAGTGGTGTACTAGTATGCTAGTGATTGAGAGTGATTTTTTCGCTGTTTCACTTAGCAATTCTGATGTTGAAAATACTAAAAAAACTATAATGATAATAATTGGGGACCACTATGTTATGCGTATGTTCCCTACTAGTATATTGTTCATGAGAATAGATATTTTATCTGGTTACTTTTACACCAAGATACGAGGTACTTGGGGCCCACAACTAGCTAGTACCTAGGGGTGTTCCCATGGCTAGTGCTTGTTGACTATTTGGTATTTACCATTGGATTATGGTGTGTTTGTATGGAAAATTCAGTATCTTACATGTTTTATTTAAATTTATTGATTATTTAATGTTAACCCTTGAAAACTATTTTCCATTAAATATTGCACTTCAGAAATTGTGGCTCCCATTTCTTGTTTATAAAAACATGGGAGTTTTTTATCTTATAATGCTTGTCAATGGAATATTTGGGTGGTATCATATTAGTATTATGATCACACCCTAATTAAACCATTGAGTGTAAGTATAATTGATCTTGTTTAACACAAGTAAGGGCAAGGTCCTTGGAGACAGTGGCTTGGGTTGTTAGTTTCCCTCTATGGTGTGGTGTTGTAGAGACGACTTGTGGGTGATGACCCATTGTCGTGTGGTGGTACTTGGGCTGTTTTTTCTGCTAATTTTGTAGTTTTGGACATCTTGTGTCATGTTTAAAATCATTTATTCAGTTTTGAAATTTATTTAAGGATTAGTTGGTTGGTAATTTTCAGATTCAGTTATTTATTGTTATTGGATGTTTTTTCTATCCTAACGCAGGTAAAATGTCCCCAAAACATTTTTCATCATAACCGGGCACTTGTGCTAGCCCATGGGTATAAGGAATGCCCTTTGGTCCTTACCACAGGCTAAGCTGGGTGTTGCTTTTAATGAAGACCAGATTCATTTCGTGACAATATGAGTTTATCAATCTGAGTTTTCTTAATTTTGAAGATGGAAATTCAGAATTCTTTTAGTCTGATGAACGAATTACGATGACGCAATTATTTTTAAGCGGGGAAGAATGTAACACCCCGAGTTTCAATAAAGAAATTATTTCGATTAATAAATGAAATTATAAATAAATTATGATAACCCTATTATTATTTCCGAATTTTTATATAAATATTTTCCTTAGTTTTAAATGAATAAAATATTTTGAATTATGAATTTGTTTTATAAAAAGTCAGAAACATAAATATATGAAACAAAATCATAATTATGAATATATTAATAATATTTAATAAAATTTTAATTATATAAATACCTTTTTTACTAAATTAATTTAATTAATTTAATGAGAACATATTTTTAGAAAATTACTATTATCATGTTTTTTGTTTTGAAATTATAAATGTATTAATTATATTATTATATAATATAACAATTTTAATATAATATTAAAATTATTCATATATTATTATATTAATATTATTTTTATCAGATTACATTTTTTATAAAACATTAATGATTTAAAAATTATGATACTTTTAAAGAATATATTAAATAAATATAATTTGGTTAGTTTTATAAAATTTAATATTCAAAATATATGTTATATATATATATTAGTTTTCAATTATATATAATGATTAATTTATTTTTATAAAATTATTAATTTTTTAAAAATATTTGTTTTATAATTGAAAAAAATTTCATTTATAAAATAAAAAGTAATAATAATATCTGAATAAAAAATGGAAAAAATAATGGGTTTTGGGTTTGGAAAGGTGGAGTGCATTGTGAGTTTAGGGTCGACTGTCGAGGGGGTCTAGGGAAAGGCCAATGGCAGTCGTCGAATGCTTGAGAGAGCAGGCAGAGCCATGAGCCGTGAGGTCAAAGCTGAGGGTTGCCGTCATCATCGCCCCGAGTTGAAGCTATGTGAGGAAGGGGGATGGCCATTGAAAAGATTGATATGAGCATTCTCATAGTGGCCATCTTCATGTTAGTGTTTTTAAATCAAATCTGGAAGTCCAGATCTGAGGTTTCCATGCGTGGTCAGGTGTTCTTCCTCTTTGATCCTTGTGAGGTAGGATGTTTTTCAATCTAGGTATCTCTCTCTAAATATGGTTTATCATGTTTTTGTATCTTTTCTATTTTCACTATTGGCTGCCTATTGTGGTCGATCTGATTCCGCTTGTTATGATGTGAATAATATATTAATCGAATCTGCTTTAGTAGACTTCCTCCATTATGGTCTGTTTTATATTTAATTCCATGATTTTAGATTATGAATATTAGGAAAATGGTTTTGGTTCATAAATGTCTATTCAGAAAATATAAAATATTTAAATATGATCATTTCGTTTGATACTTATATCTACCACCACTACTTTTGATCCTTATAATTAAACACTTTTCCCTATTTCATGATTGTCTATTCTTTGTCTTAATCTGAAATCCCAGCTTGGTCTACAAGCTGGAAATTATCATTGTTATGGCTATAAAAGCCTTATGGTAGTGTTCAAATGAAATTGGAAAAATCCAATTGTAGTACAAGAATCTGAAGAAGAAGAAGAATGTATGTGCATCAAATAAATTTTTAAGGTAGTTATTCATTATTTTCAAATTAATTTTTCAAGGGTATTATTAAAATTAATTTTTTAGTTTTTGGTTCTTGATGTTTAATTTATTATTTAAGGCTTTATTATTTATTCTAAATACATTTATTTTTGTGTTCAAGTTTGTTTGCAGGGAAAAGTTAATTTTGAAAACTATTATATATAGAATTTTAAATTCCATGTTTTTACATATTTGATATCTATGTTGTATTTTGAAATTATGATTTATGTAATTTTTATGTTTGGGATCGACATATATTTTGTTTTATTTTTCATACTCCAATGTCATGTAATCATTACTTTTATGAGTTTAATATATATATATATATATATATATATATGTGTATGAATTATTCAATGTTTAAGATCACTTGAATCCTAAATTCAAGTTTATGATTATGTATAATTGAACACACACACACACACACATACTTGTATAACCTTTAAGTTTACAATAATAACTAAGTTTTATTGGAGGTTAACAATACCATAATTTTATCATGTCATATACATGTCATACACCAATCATGATTTATGGCCATACATAATTGATCTTATATTACACTTAATATATTAATACATGTATACATATATTTATATATATATATATATATATATATATACATTTTTGCATAATCATTGATTTTTTTTACATTTATCGGAACTACCAACTTAATGGACATTTATGGAATTATGAATGAAATTCTAAGTACATGAATTATAATTAATTCTCCATGAAATTATGAAAATATTATGTATCAAGAGATTTAGATGCACCATAACTAATAATTAATTTTAAAAGAAGGTTTATATTTATACATAAAAATAAGTTCATGTGAAATTAATGCTTGTTTATGTTTTAAAATAAAAACTCCAATGGAAAACACATATATAAGTAAAGAAAGTTTAAAATGTTTTCAAAAAATCCAGATCTTGAACATTGTAAATATGGAAGGTCATTGGGGAGTGAACCCATCCTTTGCTAAGTGGGTATGACAAAGATAGCCTTCAAAGTTTCAAGTGGCCTCAGGATAGTGTTTTATTTTCATAATCTTGCGTATTGTTTTTAGAAAAACACTATAATATGTTTAAATAAAATTTTAAACACAAGTATTTTATAAAATTGTCTAGTGTTTATAAATTATAAGTAGTATTTTACAAAGGATATTTATAAATTTGATTTTCAAAATTATTTTCAAAAGACTATTTTTAAATGTATTTATCAAAGGTTTTAAATCTCCTTACTTATAAATTTAATGCTCACCCATAGTTTTAATTATTTTTCACAGGTCAAAGACATATGGTTTCGTTAAGGATTTAGCGCACACAGTGTATTTTGTTTGTTTTATTCATGTATAAATCTGATAAAAATTTAAGGTGGTATAATCCTCCTAAACTAGACCATAAAAGGTCCTATATTGTGTAATGTTTAAGGATAGTCCCTTATAATTAAGTATAGATAATTACATTAGAAAATATCATCACTCTAGGGAGAAATAGACAATGTATAAAGTGGTTTGCGAGGGAGTATTCCTTGAAGGGTAAAGTAGTTCGTGGGATAAATTCCACGAAAGGGGTTTGAGGGGATCTGCTACTCACAATGAAAAAGGGGCTATGAAGCATTAGTGGTTCATGGATGCATTAAAAATCCAAAAATGATATGTTTTTCATGGAAGGATTGGCTGTCCGCGGAAGGAGAGATGGTCTGCTGAAGAAGAGGTGTTCTGTGGAAGGAGAGATGGTCCATGGAAGAAGAGATGGAGCGTGAATCAGTCACACCACACGATGCAATACAATTTTTGGAATAAGAATGGAAATTCACGGAGGATTCATGGATGTTTTCAAACACATTAAAATAGTTCATGAAAGTAATTTCCGTAAATTAACAGTACACAGAAAAGAGGAACTTCAATAGTGAATCTATCTATAGTTGATGATGCATTCATTAGTGACAATAGAGGGAACTACATTTCCATAAAATTTTTATGGATATTTTTCAGAGTAGTGAGAAAAGGAATAGGAAGGATGTGATCCTTTACACCAGTAGTGAGCTAGAGAAAGTTACTCAAGGAGTGACCCATGGGAAAGAAGTTAGCTGACCCTAAACCTTGTAATAGTAGTGATCTTGGGAAAATAAGTGATCTATCCCAAACCTTTTAATTTGGTAGTGAGCCTTATTTTATTTGGTACATCGACACATCGTCATTGTATGATCCTTGGACATAGCCTAGTGAGGGTGAATCAAGTAAAATTGATGTGTCTCATGCATGATTTCAATTTAGTTCATACATTTCTATAAGAAAGAGATAGAATATTGTTTTGTTTAATGATGAAACAATATCTGAAGGGATAGTAGTTTTAATCTATCATACCCTGATTCACCCCCTCTTAGGATATTTAACCTAACTAGGATAACATAAGTGCTAAACCCTTATCATCATTCAGTCATGGGTTCAAGCCGTACGACCTTTCTGGAAGCAATAATTTTTCACTATACAGGTGGGTTTTCCTTTTTATAAACTATATTAATATAATTCCTATAATTATCTAAAAAATTATGGAAATACTTTAAATAAAATAAATAATCAAATAAAATTTTTACTAAGGTTTTCAATACAACTTATTTTTCATCCATAAAGATTAATAATCTTATTTGACTATTGTTACATTGTCATTAATTATCATATTATCCCTAAAGGTTATCAAGAACACTAAAATTATTTTTATAAAATGAAAATTCATTATTACATAAATAACTTTTCCAAAAAAACATATACTTGTGATAAATTTCTTCAAAATATCCTTAATCCTGGTATCATTCCACCCCATAAAACACAAAAAGAGGTGTTTAATAATTTGAACTTATGATCATTCTTAAACTCATAAACCCATGGTGGAATTTATAACTATTAATTTAATGAATAAAAAAATGATTTTCAAATTTAACACAATCCCTAGTTTCTTTATGATTCTTATAACCAAAATACCATTGATAAAATACTTCTACAATTTAATTCTATAATCCCAATACATAAATACCTCATCTATTTTATTTACACATAGGTCCTTACTTGGTCTAGGGTTTAACCTTTAGAAGAGAGAATTGACTCGGATAATTCAGAAGTTCTATAAATTTAAGAAAAAAACTATAAATGGATCCATATGATGATATTTTTTCCTTCTATATTACTCTTCATTTTTCCTTAGTAATTAATTGTTTGAGGTCCTTTTTTTTCACACCTAAAACCTTTTCCCATTCCTTTAATACACATTTTTTTTCAATATAATACACCTTATGTTTAACCTATATCAGCCATTAATATCATCCATTTAAACCCATAATTATGGTTTACAAGTAAAATGTGAATCATCATAAACATATCTCCTTGGAGTGTCAAACCGAGTGTGGAGTAAGGTCCGTTTTTGTGTACATGTAATAATTGGGTAAAAAAAATGATCCGTTTTTAGATTTATTACACCTTGGTGCATTTTTTTAGAACCATATCCACTTGAAATATCCAAATAGGGATATATTTCATAGAAAAACAAAAAATATCTACCTTACTAAAACTTTAGTATGTTCTTATATGATTATACTCAAATTATATCACATGTTTATGTTCTCTAATTTATTATTTACAAAATCTAGTTCCCAAGGTTTTTACTAAACTTGCTCTGATACCAACTATAGTGACCCTCACCCTAGAATCCCATAGTTGGTGCATGATTTATTATATTGGAATAAGATACAAGGAATCAAATCCCAAAAGACTGAGCATTTTAGTAGTATTGGTAAAATAGATATATACATAATTCCCATATTATATTTGAATACACAATTTATAACATAATTTTTTTTGATAATATCATTATTCCCTTATATATTTTGTAGTAAACTTCATGGATTATTGGGAAAGGAAAAAAATAAGGGTGATATCAAATTCTTAGTAAGGGTTATATATGGAGGAATATATCATGAATCAATACAAATAATCAATATGTAAAGGTAAATAAATGAAAACACATGGAATTAATCAATAAAATGAAAATGAAATGAATCTAAAGATAATATCATAGTGAAAATCTCATGGATAATAATAACTGAACTCTTGATAAAGGAAATTATTAATTATTAGATGAAATGATCATAAGAATCATGATACCTTTATCATCAATACCTTTCACATGATGGTTTAAACTACAGGAAAAAATCTATTTGATGCTAACTTAACTTGTTTGTCTCATGAGACATACTAATGCATCAAGAGGCTATATAATACAAGGACCCACTCATCACTATAGGTCAAAATATATCCTCTTATATTATATAATCAATTTAATTCATAAATAAAGTCCCTTATCATCAAATATCTATATTGAGTAAATAATATAAATTTATCAATATTTAACTAGATAAAAAATAACTTTCAAAGTATAACACCATATGTAAAAATGATACATGGTTTAAGAAATTAAAATATACATGATAAAAAATATATAAATTTAGGTGAAATTTAATGTTTAATGGTCACATGAAAATGGATATTTCAATGGGAAGTTAATTACCAAAAAATGAATCAAGAAAGTGAATGTTAATACTATCCTTGGTCAAAATAATCATAAAACATCTAGATAAAATTAAGGATAGTATCAACATACAACCATTGGAGTAAGAATAAAGGTTTTTTATCATTGATTAATATAAATTCCATAAAAATATATTTAAAAACATTATTTAGGAAAATAACATTTTCATTTTGGAAAAAAATTTGAAAATACTTTCCCTTGAAAATTATATTTAAAAAAAATTCTTTAAGAAGATCCACATACACTTGGAAAGTAAGCTTGAAAGAAATGATAGTCATGATGGTGGTTAATTTCATATATGTGTTCAAAGTGAAAATTTATATTCCCTTTTAACTGTAAAAAAGTTTTGGAAGATAACTTATTCAGAAAAAACAAGAAGATTACTTTCAAATTTTTATTTTAAGCCAAACAAACATTTTTTTGAAAACAACATAATATTCCTATGATTTTTTTTGAAAAGATTAAAAATGGGAAAAAATTATTTAATAATTTTTTTTTAAAATATTAATATTTTTTATTTTTTAGAAATATGGTTTTGGAAGAAAAAAAATTTATGATCAAGGAGATAAATGAAGTTAAATTTTCTTAAAAACAATTTTTTCAATTAATTTAAGTAAGAAATAGTGGAAAAATTATGAAATTACTTGAAAATATATTTAATAATCAGATGAAAATAAAATTAAATGGGTTTATTTAGATAATTATCAAATAATTTCCTTTAACTTAAATTTAAGAATAAACAATCTTGATTAGAATGAGATTGTAAAATAAGACTTTAAAATGATTATAATGTTTACGTGAGAATTTTTCAATGAATTAATTATATGTATAAACTATAAATACACATAACAAATTTTAAATACAAAAATATATATTCAAAAGTTATTACACACAAAATCTTATAATATCAAATACAATGAAGAATTAATATAACCCAATGAAAAGAAATTGAGTTATGAAATTTTTTACCACTTGGTTACTTTTAATTCAAATCCCCTAAGATGAAATAAATCATAGTGAAACTTAAAATACCATGAATAATTACTTATTCATGATATTACATGTCAAATGAGCAGTATATAAACCAAATAAATGAAATTATGTGCATAATATTACAATATGACTTAATAAAATGAAATTTAGATGAAATCCATTACCTTACACTCCCCTTTGGTTGAACATGCTTTAACATCCTATATATTGGTTTTAAACATGTTATTAAATTATTATATAACCATATTAATTTTCATAATATCATATATGATCCTTTTATAACATCTTATTACCCATTCATTATTAATCTTTCATTATTTTCATTATTTTTGGTGTTAATCGCCTTGTTTTTTCATTCGTGTTTCATCATGAAAGATCCAATTATTGCACATATTATATATTTATATTATTTAATGAATAATAATAATGAAATAATTATCATATTTTAACATCAATTTCACTTTTAAAACTAATCATGAATGATGGTTATGAAAAATGAAGTATGTTGCGATCATGGAGATGGTAGATCGTATGTACGCATAAGTAATGTTTCCATTTTTCCATGATCATTAAGGAAAGGATTTAGGTAATATTTTAAAATTATATAATTATAAAAATATCATATATAAAATATCATATACTTATATATATATTCCATGTGGTGTGGTTATGAAAATAGAGTCACATCACTTTGTGAAGGCAGTAGTCCACTCATACACGAACAATGTTATCATCTTTATATGAGTGAAAAAGAAAAAAAATGATATATATTATCATTAAATAATGATAAATATGTCATGAATATCATCATTATTTTATTTATATCAAATATAATCATTAAATTTATCTTTATCATATTTCATGTGAAGCGTTAGTGCAAGATGAATCACATCTCTTCACGAGGCAGTAGTTCGCCATATACACAAGCGACATTCTCATATCTCCTATGAAATGGAAAGTAAATATATATATATATATATATGATATAATGACTCAATAGGAATAAATGTGTTATAAATATAATATATATAATTTATCTCCATCATCATACCGAACTGTGAAAGTTTGTAATGGAAGAACGAATGACATCAACTCGTGAGGTAGTAGTCCGTCGTACACACGAACAGAGATTTCGTAACACATTTTCTGGAAGTAGAAATGGTTATAGGCCATGAAATTATTATAAAAACATACCAGAATATGAAATATAATTAGGTTATTATATCATCATGTTTTAATAATAATTTAAGGTGGCGGAGAAAAAAATAAAATAGAGATGCTCATTGAAGAACATTACCTATTTTTCAGGTATCCTTCTTAGGTTTGCGCTAAAGAAATACTAGGTTGTATTTATAACAAAAATATAGATTTTATTATGTGAGGAAGGAATTTTTAATATAATTTGGGTAGGTATTTCACAGTCCAATGTGGTTTCATAGTGTAAATAACACAGGAGAGGGGGTGTCCATTTATAAGTGGGGGAGAAGACACACCTGGTATTTTTGAAAATAATTGAGCGATACCACATTTTTCATATGTCAAAAGGATCAAAAAATGGATAATTATTGAACTATAAAGGTTTAATGGTTGAAATATTTCCATATAATAGTTTCTTTATAAGTTTATATTCATTTTTACCCTTATATTTTAAGTTTAACCCCTAGTAAACCATTTTCTTACCTTAACTGCAGTAATTAATTTTTAATAAATTCACTATTAATGTTGGTAAAAATTGATTTAAAAAAATTATAAAATATGAATTATGATGATTCAAAAAATGGAACCCATTTTTAAAAATTCAAATCACATTAGTGAAGAAATATATTTTAAAATTAATCCTGGGGAAGCGATGAGAAAGAAAGTTTTTAAAGTGAAAATGTTCAAAAGTTTAAAAATATTTTTTATATAAATTCAATATGAAAATGATTCTAATGAACTAAATTGGATTAATTGATAAAAAATTGAACTAATGTTACATTAAAACCAATTTATAATATAATTTACCATTAAAAATTATTTAAATGAAAATATTGTTATCAACTAAAATCCAGTATTTTTCACTACTCATGAAAAAATGAAACTCTTCAGAAAAATCCAAAAAAATTACCATAATGTAATTTCAATATTGTTGAACCTCTATGGTTTTAATAATCACAAATAATGCTCAATAATATTCAATCATCTTAATTTATTTTAGATCTTGTTTATTTAAGTTTAAAGATAATTAATTATGATTATCTATGTTCAATTATAAGTTTAACATATTCTGTATATGTTTATATTAGAAGATAGATAGACAGAAAAATTGGAAAAGTATGAGTCAGTGACAAAACAAATGACTCACTGATAGACTGACTCACCTATAACCTAAGTTACCTATATAAAAAAGGACTCCCTAAAAAAACAAATGAGTCACCAACCGAACAAATAACTCACCAATAGTCAGACTGACCGAAATATCGAATGAGTCATTGATGGAACAAATAACTCCCTGAAATCCCAACTCACCTACTGACGCATAGACCTACCAACAACACGAATCACCGATATAAGTATTCACTGATGCACTAACCTATCTATAGTAGGAGTCACCGACAATTTAACCTTTTGAAAAAAGGAATCACCGATAGACTGTTCAAATTTTCTTTACTCTATAAATTCAAACTTTTTATCCAAAGTTCATATTTGGTTATTTAATTATACTAATTTACTTGTATAAATTTTTGAAGACATCATTAACATTGATGTTAGAGGTACGGGGTACAACACATATCCAAATCATTCCTTATGTCAGAACTACAGAATATAAAAAGTGAATCACTCATGAAAAAAACCATAACATACACATGAGAAAGCATATCAAGAGAACCTGTGAAGAAAATCAAGAAGAACACACCTCCTAGATAACTGAAAACAAATAATAAATTTATGTTCATAAAATTTCTAATAAACCTTGAAGTAAACAAAATATATAGAGGAAAACATTCGAAGAATATCTCATTTTCCTAGAAACTAGGACACAGATCTTCCACGACACTCTGTTTTGGTGTCTGTTTCCAAAAGAGGACTCGAGATTCACTTCTGCTCTATTCAAGGAGTCCAGAACCTTTAAGAACAACACTGAGAGAATTCTAAAACTTCTCTCATTATTTATTCAATGTTGTGTTCAATTTTATTACTTTTTGAGTAGAGTGTGCATCTATAGTATAAACACACCCTGTCTCCTATGCTAAGATGGAGGATATAAGATATCCTCACACTACCATTATCTTACACCATATTTCTCCCACGAATAAATGTGGTATAGCTATATCTTGACCTAGATAACACTTTATGATATTGTAAACCCATATCTAGGGTGTGGATCAATGATTATTAATTTAAACTTCTTAGTGGCAGGTGATTACCAAGTAGAGAGGATTAGGTCTTAACATGAGACTCAACCTCTTGTTTTATTCTTCTCTGCCATTTCAAATTTAGTTTACTCTATTTTAAATCTTATTTTAGAAAACTATGTTTTACTTTGATAGTTGATCTTGGATAGTATTTATAGCTGTTTTGGTTTTGTAAATTATTTTAAAAATTTATATAAATCTTTCAAATTTCTATAACTGATAATTAATCATTCTTTTAAGAAATTAATTGAAAAACAAAAATATTATAAATTCACTACTTTTATTAATTTTTATGTTTTGATTTTAAAGTGGGGGATTTTTAAATAATTTTTTTAATAGAATTTTTTATAGGAACTCAATTCACCCCCTCTTGAGTGTCCTACTTCGACCAACATTTTGTATCAAAGGGTATTTTTAATCTTCTATTTTCAATGTTATCAATTTTTTTAATATTTTCAACCGTGATTTAAGTTGTGGTTTAAAGATCTCTAAATTTATAATAGTTCTAAATTTATACTTCTTTAAAAAATATATTCTATATTTTTATTATGGATAATAGATTGGAAGTTTCTACTGTCAACAGAACTCTATATTTCAAGGGAACTAATTATTCCGAGTGGAAAATTAAGATGAAAATGAATTTAAAGATTATGGGATTTGAAATTTGGTCTTCTACTGTAGATTAATATAATATTCCTTATATTACTCAAAATATGTGGGATGACCCAACTAAGACTGCTTATAATAATTACTATAAATCTATTAATTCCTTATACTTTTCTTTAGGATATAAAGAATTAAATGGGATTCCTGCATGTAAAACAACCCATGAGATTTGGGATACTCTAGTTGTTTCACATGAAGGAACCACTAATGTTAAGTAAATGAGACTTAACAAATATACTATTAAATATGATAACTTTAAGATGAATCTTGATGAACCTATCTTTGACATGTATCTTAGGTTTAATGAAATTGTAAATACTATGATCTCTTTGGGAAAGGATGTTATATCTAAGGAACAAATATTGAAAATTCTCATATGTCTAAAAGGCAGATGGAGGGTTACATCAGTGTCAATTAGAGAATACTATGATATTAGTAAGATGTCAGTTAATGAGATAACAAGAAAGATGATGATGTATGTGGAATAATTAAAGGTCAAAAAATAATAGGAGGATAAACCAAATAGAAATTCAGTGGATTTCAAAACCACTACTTCCAAAAATAAAGAAAAGGAAAGGATAAAAACTCATTCTGACAGTACAAGTAATGAAGATTCACCATTATACAATGATAAGGAAATGGATCAATTAGCCAGAAGGTTTAAAAAGATTTATAGAATGAATAAGTTTCTCAAGAAGCCCAACTAAAATGGCAAATATGATAAAAAGGGAAACTATAAAAAGGATTGGAAAATGAGTAATAAATCAAATGAAATAGTTTTCTATTAATTTAAGAGAAGAGAACATGTAAAGGCTGACTGTCCTAAGTTAAAATATAAGAATAAATACAAGGACAAAGATAAAAGATACAATAAGGAAATAAAGGCCACCTGGAGTTCTTTTGAGGATATCTCCAGTGGGTTAAAATCATCACAAGATGAGAAAGGTGATAGGGAAAACATGTGTTTCATGACAAACACATCTGAGGTAACCCTTGAGTCTCATGCACAAAATTCTTATTATTACAGAGATAAATCTGATTATGAAAATATGACTAAGGAATAAATATTTGAATATTTAGAAATTATTGAAGATACATGCAATGAATTAAAATATAGATATAAAATTTTGAATAAACAACATGCTCTCACCTCTACAGTCAAATCTGAGCTTACTATAGAGAAAGAAAAAAAATGCTCAATTGATTAAAGAAAATAATTAGATTAAGTTATCAAATAAGAAATTGAGAAATGACTTAAAGAAGTTTACCAATGGGGAAAATACTATAACACACATTCTTGGTAAATAAGTAGCTCCTAGGTATACTACTTTTATAGGATACCAACCAGGACAAATGAACATAGTTAAAAATCATTTTGTAATCAAATATGGAAAAATAGTTTTTATGTCCAGAAATGATATTTTTTCTACTAGTTCAAAAAATGGAAAACCTTATACTAATTGATGTTTTTATGGACCAAATAATGTTTATTTTTCAAATAATTTACAAACCGCTTATAGAAGACCCATGAAGCAAGTATGGGTTTCCAAAGCACTTATTACTAATATTACCGGACCCAAACAAATATGGTTACTAAAATATTCTCTTGTTTTATATTTTTGTAGGAAATCTATTTGAATAGATCCTGTAGAAGTATATGGTACTTGGATAGTGGATGTTAAAGACAAATGATAGGATATTATTTATTATTCAAGAATATGATAAAGATTGATGGAGGGAAAGTCACTTTTGCTGACAATTCTAAAGAAAAAATAGTTGGACTTGGCCAAATTGGTAACTCTAATTCAATTTTAATTTTCAAATTAATTTTTATTGATGAAATAAAGTAAAATCTTCTTAGTATCTCTCAGTTGTGTTATGATCGATTTAATGTTAATTTTGAAAATGATGCATACAATGCTTTTAATTCTAAAAATGAATTAGTAATTACTACCTTTAGTAATGAAAATGTGTATGCTATAATCTTATATTCCTTATTGTCTCTAAATGATTCCTTATTAAGTTCATTTCACAAAGATTATTGGCTCTAGAAAAGATTATTATGGAATTATAATATTCATTAACTTAGAAAGCTTACTAGCAAAGGAATAGTTAAGGATATACCCAAACTTGAGTTTTCAAATGACAAAGTTTATAATATTTATCAAAAGAGTAAACATCATAAAATGTATTTGAAACCAAAGAAAAAAGTTTCAACTTATCAACCTTTTGAGTTGGTTCAGATGGATTTTTTGGACCATTTAGGGTTTCTAGTATTAATGGGAGGCACTATGTCTATATTCTAGTAGATGAATTTTATAGATACACTTAGACTTTTTTTATTTCTCAAAAAGTTAATTCATTAAGTATGCTAAAATATTAGAGAACCTAAGTGGACATAGAATTAAAACCTTAAGTAGTGACCATAGCTATGAGTTTGAAAACCAAGAGTTTGGATCTTCTTACTCACACACTGGCTATAGTCACAAATTTTATGCTCCTTGGCAACACAAATATAATGATGTTATAGAAAGAATAAATAAAACCTTATAAGAGATAGACCGTACTATGATTAATGAATATAATTTACATGTCTAATTTCAGGTAGAATCTATCAATACAGCTTTTTATATAATTAACAGAGTCTTAATCAAACCAATTCTTAAGAGACCCCCCTATGAGCTATGGAACAGTATGAAACCCAAAGTTAGTTACTTCAATGTTTCTGGTTGCAAAGTTTATATATTTAATACATAGGAAAATATTGAAATATTTTCATCCAAAAGTGATGAATGAATCTGTTTAGGCTATTCAATATGTAGTAAACCCTATAGAGTATTTAAAAAAATAACTAAGTGTGTTAAGTATATGTACATGTAAAATTTGATGAAACAGATCCACATGAACCCAAGACCTCTTTAGAAAATATCGAGGATGATCTGTCCAATATAGACATAAATGAAAAATCATATGACCCTGCTGTTAAGAAAACTTTTAAATAATCCAGTTCTAGAAATTCTCCATACTCTAGTCATGATGAACCTGAACCTATTGAAGAAGATGAAATTACTAGCCCTTCTTTTTCTAGACCTACAATAATCCTTAAGAACCATTCTTTAGATGATGTAGTTGGATGCCTAGAAAAAGGGACACAGACTAGATATTATCAAAGAAATTAGTTTGAACATCAAGCTTTTTTGTCACAAGATAAACAAAAAAAATTAATGATGCAATCAATGATGAATTTTGGGTAATGGATATGCAAGAAGAATTGAATCAGTTTGAAAGAAATAAAGTCTTGAAACTTATGGATAGACCCTAAGAAACCTTGATTATAGACACTAAATGGGTGTTTAGAAACAAAATATATAAATCTAGTAATATTGTAGAAAATAAAGCTAGATTGGTTGCACAAGGTTATAGTCAAGAATAAGGGGTTGAATATGAAGAAACTTTTGAACCAGTTGCTAGACTTGAGGACATTAGAATATTTCTTGCATATTCAGATCATATCAATTTAAAACTATATCAAATGGATGTTAAGATTGAATTCTTAAATGGGTATATAGTTGATGATTTTTTTGTCGAACAACCCTATGGTTTTACAAACCCTTATTTTCAAAATCATGTTTTTAAATTAAAAATGGCTTTATATGGTTTAAAACTAGCTCTAAGATCTTGGTATGATAGGCTTAGTAATTTTATTATTTCAAAAGGTTTTTGAAAATGTATAGATGATCATAATCTCTTTATAAAAATAATTTCTAAAGATGTTTTAGTAGTTTGAATCTATATTGATGATACTATTTTGGGATCTTCAAGAAATTCTATATGTATTGATTTTTCAAAAATGATGTAAAGTGTATTTAAAATGAGTTTAATGGGGGATCTAAAATTCTTTCTTGGATTTAAAAATTTTCAAACTAAATAAGGTATTATTTTAAATTAAATTAAATATACTAAATATCTTTTAAAAAGTATTGGCTTTGATGGAACAAAAAGTAGTGATACTTCAATGAGTACCACCTATAAGTTGGATCTTAATGAAAATGGTAAATCTGTTGATCAAAACACTTATAGAGGAATGATTGGAAGTCTACTATACTTGAATACCAGTATGACTAACAACATGTTCAATGTGTGTATGTGTGCACGTTTTCAATCTAATCCTAAACAATCTCATTTAACTGTCATTAAAATAATTTTCAAATACCTAAAGTATACTACCAACTTAGGATTTTTCTACCCCAGAGGATTTTTTTTGATTTAGTTAGTTATTCTGATGCTGATTTTGTTGGATTTAAGTTAGATAGAAAAATAACCTCTAGAACATGTCACTTTTTGGTAAATTCTCTAGTATCATGGTATAGTAAGAAACAAAACTCTGTTTCATTATCTACTGCTAAAACTGAATACATAGATGCTAGTAGTTATTGTGAAAATATTTTGTGGATGAAACAAACATTAATAGATTATGGATACCAATTTTTACATGTCATTATAAATTTTGATAACAGAAGTGCTATTAACATGTCAAAGAATCATAGAAAAAACATATTTATGTAAGACATCAATTTTTGGGAGATCATTATCAAAAAGGCGATATAACCCTTGAGTTTATTGGCACATAACATCTTCTTGTTGACATATTCACTAAGCTACTAAACTTTGAAAGAATTAATTACATTAGACATGAATTAAGAATGATTAATTTATGAGAATCTTGTATTGATCCTTTGTTAAAACTAGGTGTGGTTGTCTCACTGATAGGGTAAACTGGTGATGTCTCACTGATACCAAAAGTGTTTCACACACTAGTGGCTCACTGACACCTATATCTCATAGACACCAACAGTTTCTTTGTGAAATTGAAGATGTATCAATTATGGCCACTTAAAAATAGAGTCTGATTATCTGTATCTGTTTAACTAAAACAATGAAACTTTACTTTTTATGTTTTTAATTAAACCCAATTTACCCATTTGAGATTTCTAAATCCCTAAGTGATAAAATCAAGTCAGTCCACTCTATTTATTACTCTCAGACTTTCTATCTCACACTCCTACCCTTTCTATTTTTACCCTTGGACCTTTCACATTCCTACCCATAAAATGAACCTTTAGAATGGTCAGAGTAAAGAATTTATTCAAAGGATTTGAAGAAAAATAGCATCCAGATAAGAGGTATAATGAAGAGTTGAGCAAATCTCAGACTGTGAATACAACTCTTGAAAATAATGTGGTAACTTCTAAGAAATATTTATTCATAGAATGGTTACTATCTACTAAGTCACTTATGTTGAGAGTGATGGAAAAACAAGGTAGGTTAGATTGGTTTTCTGATAATGAAATGCCTTATTACCCTAATCTTGTGCACAAATTATATCTTCATCCGAAGTTCATTCTAGAAGTTAGTGAGATGTATTGGATGAAATCTATGGTAAATGAAAAAATAATTTCTTTTTCTTCAATAAATTGGGTACAATTCCTAAAAGTTCCACATGGGGGAGTATTTGATGACTACCAAGGAAGTAATCCATCTACCAAGAACATATTTTTCTATGAGACAACATTAGAGGATATGACTAGAAAAAGGGATCATAGAAGGCTAATATCCTAAGATTTGGATAGGGAAAGCATACTTCTATTTAAATTTATTCAACATAAAATATGTCCCAGAAAAGGGGAATTTTACTCTTTAAAGTACTAGGATGTGTAGTTGTTATATTTTTTGAATAAAGGGCACAAGGTGAACCTTTGCAAGAATTTAATTTTTCACATCAGTGAAATGATTAAGCCATACTGTAAGAACAATTCCTTATTCTATCGAAGGATGATTTCTACTATACCAAAGGAAATGGGATGTTTAAGAGAGAGTGATGAGACTATTTCTGTATATAGTGGTGAATGCTTAAATATGGAGATTTGAAAAAGAATGAAGATAAGCTGGAATCACTATAATAGGGGGTGGGTTGGAGATGAAGTGAAGTTATATGATAATTTAAATCCTGTTGAGGATCCTATTAGGCCTAGAAATGTGGCTGATCCTGGTCTAGGACCAGAGGAAGTGCCTAAATATTCTGATAATGAGGATTGAGAATAGGAAGATGGACCTTCTAGAGAGGAATGATCTCCTATAGATTATAGGAGTGACCTATGCATTACTGAAAGACTAAGTAGAATGACCTTTGGACCACCCAGTCCACCTCTCTCTCTACCTTCAAAAGAACCAATTTTAGGTGATGATGAAGAAACTGAAGAATCTGGTAGTGTTGAGTATGTGAGTAGATGAAATGGCTCAGATAAGGATTCTACTAAATAAGAAGAATAAATAGAAGAAGAAGATAATGTAAGTGGCTCTAGCATTTGAGAAGAGGATTTAGGAGAAGAAAATGAGGATGTAAATGATGGAGATAATAACAATGAAAAATGAAGTGGTAGTGATAGCGGATCTTATAACAACCTTGCTCTTTATTACACACTTAAACATGATTTATTACATAAACTATTCACTTGATGAAACATACAAGAACAATAGGTATAGTGTATTTGGGTCTTAGGAACATTACATAACAACTTAAAACATGAAATACACAACTTTATTGAAAACTTCTTTTACATGACCACACACATTCCTTAGTACTTTGCATTGCATGTGATAACATGAGGACATGAATAAGAAAAGGGTGAGCTATAAAGCCTAGTAATGGAGTAAACAAGGCATAAAATGATGAATAAAGTACATGTTATTCAATAGGTATATCACTGGATCATAATAGAAACATGAACATAAAGGCATGATATTGCATGATTTTCATAACTTGGAAATGTGGTAACACCATTTAACATGATTTTAGAATGAGATAAGGCTCATTGCACATGGAGAATGAGTAAACCCTCATTGAACTTCAATTATAATGATTAAACCCTCATTTCACTTGACATATCATGATACTAATCTTTACCCAATGAATTGGAGCGCTATCAGGTCACACCCTTCTTAATCATTTCATTTCATGCATAAGTGTGCCAAATGGATCATATAACATGGATTCATTAAGCATCATAATTTATTCCAAGATAAAATAATGTGAAATTTATACATGAAACTATATAATCAATAAGTAAATGTTCATAAAGGTGAATACCCTTGATAGATAAATGGGCATGGTATTCACTACACAACGACTTTGGCTTTGAAAATCGCGGTGCAATTTTGGCAGCATAACGATGTGACATAAAAATTCATAAAAATGGTAAATGAAAGTGGAAGGGGTGTCTCATCATATGTACATGAAATTGAAAGTAATGGGGTCATATAGATACATGTCCTAATATATTTAATTTAATTTATATTCATAAAACAAAATAATTGCTTGAATGTAAATGAGGAGAGAGAAATCCCTTAGAGAATTTTAGCATGGTAACAGGTGTACATGGGTCAAATTAATGAAAGAGAAATGGGGATATAATCATTAAAACATAAGTATGAAAGTATAGGGGAGGTTCTAAATCATACCCCAACATTTTTAATTGAAAAAAGGGCATAAAAACATAATGAAATCTGGAAAAAAAATGAGAAAGGAACAAATCCCTTACTTGGAATTGTAATCCCAAAGGCTTGGGAGAGGCTTGAGAGAGGCATATTGGGAGCTTGGGGAACCTTGGGAGGACTATAGAGAGATAAGGTAATAGTTTTGTAGAGCTCCAAAGGCTTTGAGTGAAGAGGAAGTGGTATATTGGGTGGGGTTATATAAGAAAAGAGAGGGAATTCTTTATTATTTAGGTTTTGGCCACCACACATTAAACTAATAAAAACCACAAACCAACCCATGGTTTTTGCCCATGGTTTTTGCCCATAGTTTTTGCCCAAGGGGAGTAGAAAAAATTATTTTATAAGTCCAATGACTGAAAATTTTAAAATATTAGGCTTGCTTATGTGGAGGTGAGTCACACCTTCAAGGAAATCAATTTAAAAAGTTAAAATTCTTTATAAGTCTTGGAGGGTCCACTAAGGAATTATAAAATTAATAAAAAAATTAAAAATTAAAAATATTTTTAATATAAACCATATATTGTCCGAACATATCATTTATAGTATTTTACTACATAACTATTGGGTCATTATGATGTCATAAAACCCTTATTTAATTAAACGGTATTTAATTTTTACCCAAAAATTAGACTATCTCAGAAAATTATGAAAAATGAACCATTGGATAATTTTGATGTTATCATTATAAAAATAATATTAATATTATTTAAATAATATTATAAATATGTGAATTTTTACTTTTAAAATAAAAACCGATATTTATAAAAAATTCACGGGTTATGACAAAAACAACTTTCAAACCTTAAAAAAATTACAATTGTATTCCACTAAATTATACAATAATTTATATTTAATAAAAAATTAATTTATTAATAATATTTTATTAAAATAATATTTTATTCAAAAATTCATTAATTCATCAAAATAGATTTCTTAATTGAATATTAACTAAAAATACTATTTGTGATTTAAAAACTATTTACAAAGTAATAATAATAAAATGAATGTATATTCTTTATTGTATAAAATAATAATTCATATAATCATAGTGCTAAGGTCTTGTTAAATAACACCTTATAACACCTGTATAATACCAAAGGGTAAGGTGTGCGATGGTGACAGACTCTTGGGGAGGCTCAGATAACATCCCTCGAGTGGTAATCTATATTAACTTCCACTTCTCTCGTAGGTAGTTCCACTAAAGATTTACGTGTTGAAGATCATCTTGAGTTTGGTCAAGAGAAAATCCCAATGATGCTACCTCCTTTCTATGATTTGAAAAATGGTCTTTGTATGGAGAAATTATACTGGATGAGGCCATCACTTCCTTTGTCTATGTAAATTGGATTTGTTACAACCCTATATTTATACTAATCATGTGATCACTATTCAATGACTATATAAGCAATGATCAAAATTCATAATGGTATTTTAAAATCCAAAAACATAAAACCAAATAAGTGCATATGTTATATAACCATTTTACATAATAATACATTTAATTAGATCAAGATGAATTTTCATTAATAAAATTTTGGGTCATTACGATCTTCCCCCCTTAAGAAATTTCACCCTCAAAATTTTATTTTCCCACACTGAAATAGTTGTGGGTAACTCTACTTCATCACTTCCTCCGATTCCCACATTTCACCTTCAAACTTGTGGTTTCACCACAACACCTTGATGAGGGGCATTGTCCTATTTTTTAGAATGTTTTCCATACGATCTAAGATCTTCACCGACATCTCTTTATAGGAGAGGTCATTATCTAATGGCACCACCTCTAGATTGAGTAAATGTGATAGGTCAGGTATGTACTTTCTCAATAGTGATACATGGAATACATTATGTACTCGAGATAGGTTCGGTGGGAGTGCTAGTGGATATGAAACTACACCAATGTGATCAAGGATCTCAAAAGGGCTGATGTACCTTGGACTAAGCTTTCCCTTCTTCCCAAATATCATAACTCTTCCATGGTGATATGTGGAGGAATAATGTTAGGTCCACAAGGTTGAATACCCTGAGGGGCCATTTTGGATATTGTTTCGTTGTTAGAAAGAACTCAATTCTCTCTTCTCCCCGTAGAAATATACGAACTGATATGAAATAATGCACAGGAAAACACTATTTTTACTTGGTTCACCCTCACTGGGCTACATCCAAGGAGCATACAATGACAATTTTCAGATGTACTAAATTCACTAAGGCTCACAGCCAATAATGAGTACAATGTTCAGGATAGATCTTATATACCCAGGCTCACTGCCTTTACAAGGTCTAGGGTCTTCTCATTGCATTCCCAAGGGTCACTCCCTATGCCTTTTTCTTTGGATCACTACTTGTGTAATGGGCCACTGTCTTCCTCTTCCTTTGCTCACTTCTCTTGGAAAGGAATCCACTCATAGTTTATTGACTTATAGGTCAAACACAGTTTATAGACATGTAGGTCCCTTCATTTGTATGAATTATTGCATCCTCATCTATATGTAGATGCTCTTTTGAAGTCCCGTTTTCACCCATAGATGAATTCCACCTTCCCAAGTACTGTTAGGTACTGGAAAATAATTTGTCCAACTGAATTGAAGCTTTCTCAAGCTTCCTTGTGAAAATAAAGAACCACTTTGTCTCTCCTGCGTACTGAGTATCGGGTTTGGTATGTGAACCGCCTGCTCTGCGTACTACTACCTCTTCCGCAAACTGCCTGCTCCGTAGACTGCATCTTCCTCAAACCTCCTCTGTCCGTGGACTGCCTCCACCTTCTCTATCATGTACAGCTACTGCGTACTAACTTTGTGAAACTACTCTGTGAAACCCCTCTTGTCCATGAATTGTTCATTGTTTACGAAATGCCTTTGCTTTTGTATACCACTGCCTCTACGAACCACCCCTTGTTCACAAACTATTATCTATTTTCTTACCATCTTCACATCCGCGTACAAGAGCTCCCACTCTACGTACCACTTGAGAAATTCTTCCTCTCACATACCATAGATTCTTCCTCTGCGTACCACTTGCGGAATTCTTCCTCTCATGTACTAAAGATTCCTCCTCCACGTACAGAGACACCTCCTTCCACATATCAGATTTCCTCCTCTACATACCAGATTTCTTTTGTGGGTTAAGAACCCCTGAAAACACCTTCATCGCAAACCACTTTTTCCTTCGCGAACTTCCTTTAACCTTTGAAGAAATACCAGAGAAAAATATATTTTCTAATAACGTTCCATCTCCACATTAATCAGTGGGATACACATTTCTTATATAGGCAAAGATACTCTCTTAATCTACTGAATCTAGATTTATGAAATATTTAATCTTGCCACCACTGATTACTGATTCTTCAGCCACTGCGAACCGAAAACCATCAGCAAACCATTTTCCTACACACTCTGCGTACCATTTTTTCTCCTATATGGTCAACTTCCTCCACTGACTTTAGCCCATATATGTACCGTACTGTCGCTCAGCCACAAACTGTTTTTGGTTTCGCAAACCGCATCCGCATACCGTTCTCGCTGCCTGGTATGCGGCCGCGTACCCTTTCCAGACATGGTATGTGATCCATGTCCAAGGATCCTCATTACTCTTCCTCTTCAAATTTCATTAACCATTATTCAAACAAATTCCCGATATTGAGGCCCCAAAATTTGGAAAACACTGGGAAACTGCACCACTTTAAAAACCTGTCTTTGGAAAACACCATCTATTCTCATTTGTGGTCATCTAGCTTTGTAAACAAACACAACCACAACCAAAACATACCGAGAGGATGCATTGAGGGATTTTATCCAAAAAATCCCCCCCCTTTGGGTTTTTTGACAACTCTTCTTAAAAAAATTCTCTACATTTTTCTATTTCAATAAAGCTCCTTCCATCTTCAACCATCATTCGCTAATGCGATTAAGATAATGATCAAGGATTTACTCAACACATAATCTAAGATCACATGAGCAATTATCCTCATGAGAAACAAGATTAAATGAGAATTTCATCAAATAATAACTTCATTTCTGTCACCAATTGTTGATACCAAACTGATACCAATTACTAAGTGCTGGAAACCTTCTAACACCATTCCAACACCATTCATATGCTTTTATCATGATCCTCATCTTTCGTGATATCTATTCTTTGATTGATCACTTCTAGTATTGTGAGTTTTAATACTCCCACTGTCTTATATCTCTTCCAAATAGCTTCATCTCAGTTTCAACTCCCCTTATCTCACTGCTCCACTTAACAACTTATCCCCATGACTTTACTCCCTTGGAAGTCGCACTTTCTCCCCCTTTGTCAACAAACCCAAAGGGCACTTCAAGGTTGTCTGCAACAGGGTAAAGAACAAAAATAGATGCATTAGGTAAAGACACATCATACCTCAGAGGGGGGGGGGGAATCCACACTTTTTCAATTATGGGGATTCGACTGGACTCGCATATCCAGTCGATGCCTTTGAAAGGCTTCTTTGGGTAAGGCCTTCATAAGAATATCTGGAAATTATTATTCTATATGTACATACTCAAACTTAAAAATACCTTGATCCACCTTCTCCTTGATAAAATGATATTTTATTTCAATGTTATTTTTCCTTGAGCGATGGATTGGATTTTTTCTCAGGTTTATAGCACTTGAATTATCATAATGAATTCTGATCGGATATTTCACTTTAATTCCCATATCTTCATGTTATTTCATCCATAATAGCTACGCTCATGCTTGAGTAGATAACATGTATTCAGATTCTTCTATGCTTAATGAAATGATTTTTTTTTCTTGCTTAATAAAGAAATACACAACCCTCCAAGATAAAAGGCACCTCCTGTTGTTGATTTCCTATCATCTACTGAACTGGCCCAATCCGCATCTGTGTATCCCAATAACTATGGTTGAGATTTTTCATTATACATTAGGCCAAAATAAATTGTGCCCTTGATATAACAAAGAATTATTTTCACTGTAGTCATGTGGATCTCCTTGGGATTTCTTTGGTACCTCGCTTCTTGGCATGTAGAAAATACAATATCAGGCCTTGTCACTGTCAGGTACAACAAACTTCCAATGATTTGCATGTATTCTATGATATTAACTTGCTTTCCTTTATCATCTCATGAAAATTTCAACCAGGTAGAAATCAGAGCCTTCATCTCTTTAGAATTATCCATTCCAAACCTTCTCAAAACCTCCTTGGAATATTTAGATTGATAAATAAAAGTTCCATTCCTTCCTTGCATCACTTACAAGCCAAGGAAAAATGTAATCTCACCAATCATTGACATATCAAACTCGCTTTTCATGAATTTAGAAAACTATCTGCATTTTGATTTATCTGACCCACTAAAGATTATGTCACCGAACTAACCAGCACCATCATCCTTTGACTGTTTCCATTGTTGAAATACAAATTGTAATCAACTCGACCACGCTGGAATCCGAGCTTCTTTAGAAACTGATCAATCCTCAAATACCATGCTCTTGGTGATTTATTCAAGACATATAAAGCCTTATTCGGTCAAAAAACTATGTTCTCATCTTCATGAATAAGAAAACCATATGGTTGCTCAACATATAATTATTCTAGTAATCCATTAAAAAATTCTAACTAGACATCCATTTGGAAAACCTTAAACTTTCTTTGCACTACTATGACCAAGAATAATCTGATTGTCTCTAACCTTGCAACAGGTTCAAATGTCTCATCAAAATCAATACCCTCTATCTGGGAGTACCATTTTCACACCAATCATTCTTTTTTTCAAATGACAGTACTATTTTCATTCATTTTGTTGCGAAAGACCCATTTTGTCTCAATGACATTCTTATTTGTTGGTCTCACAACAATTTCCCATGTCTTATTCTTCTCAAATTGGTCAATCTCTTCATTCATGGATCGAACCCAGTTCTCATCTCTAGCTACTTCATCAAAACATTTAGGTTTCACCTATGATAAGTGTGATTCTTGTTGCAAAGTTTTCATCCTCCTTGTCTATAATGATCCTGTATGATCACCAATTTTGTTTTTCCTATCAATTTCAGCTCTTCTTGTTGGTCTCTGTGAATACACTGATTTATTCCCATCATCTGAGTCTTCTTCTGAATCAATCTCTTGAGCTAGAGCATCTCCGGATTTGCTTATCTCTTCATCGCTATCCTCCTGAGTCTGATCATATATTTTCTAAAGATTCTATTCATTTTCTACTATATTCACATCATGACTTTCAACTATCTTTACTCTCCTCTTATTGAATAATTTATATTCTTTGATTTTCTTTGAGTATCTAAGAAATATCCCTTCATCCCCACAAGATTAAAACTTCATATGTTTCTTCTTATCGAGAATAAAAAATTTACTTCCAAATATTCGAAAGTACTTTAATGATGGATTATTTCCATTAAAAAACTCACATGGAGTCTTCTCCTCTTTTAGATAAAGTAAATATCTATTTTAAGTGTATACTACTGTCATCACTACTTCATTCCAAAATTTCTCTGGAAGGTCTTTCTCAATGAGCATTGTTCTTTCCATGTTATTGACAGTCCAATTTCTTCTCTAAACTAATTCATTATATTATGGAGTTATTACTGATAAAACATGATGCCTTATCCCATGGTTTTTGAGATAATCCTCTACTTGTCTGTTTGTGAACTCTGTTCCATTATCTGTTCGAATCATTTGGATTTTTTGACAAAGCATATTTTTACATTCCCATAGATATCTTGTAATGCAACTGAACACTTCATATTTGTGGGTGATTATTGAAACCCATGCCATTATGCTATAGTCATTAATGAATAGAACATAATACATCATCCCACCAATAGACCTTGGCGAAATTGTCCCACACACATCAATATGCACCAACTCAAGTAGTATCATTGACTTTTGCTCCTTCTACTTATATGTCTTTTAAATGATCTTCCCCTATTGGAATGCATCACATGTATAAGTACGATCACGTGATAATATAGGGAGATTTCGAGCTGCATCATATCTTACCAGATCTCCCAAGAAACCTTGGCTTATTTACCCAAGACTCTTATTCAATAACTTGTTTTCTTCATCCTTGGACAGAAATCACATATCTTTTTCTCCACTCATGAGGTAGAGATTCCCTTTCGTACGCTTTCCTTGCAACACAACAACACCATCCGTTTCCTTGATGATACATAATTTTTTTTGAAAAACTTATGGCATGTCCTAAGTCACACAATTGACTAACACTAAGAAAGTTGTGACTAAGACCCTCAAAAACCAAGAAATCTACTCATATGATGTCTTTTCCTCCAAACATGGCTTTTCCTGAACCAATATTTTTCAAGCCCTCATCATTACCGAATATTACAATACCTTCTTTATCATACCTGATTCTGGTTACTAGATTATTATTTCCCATCATTTGGGAAGTGTATACACTGTCAATTATCCATATCTCTATGCGATATGATTCATTGAATACAATTTCTACAACCAAAGCCCGCTCGACCCTTTTCTTTTTTACCCAAGATTTTGAATTCATAAACGACATGGAATGATAATCTTGATCTTCCTAAGTATATGATGGGTCAACTTCAACCTGTAGAGCTGCAAATCGATTTTGAATTTTCATCTCACTTGAAGATACTTTTGTCTTCTTCTTAGGAACAAATTCAATTCACCTCAGCACATTCCTCTGCATTGTTTATGTGAAATATCTTTCCATATGTCTGAGACCTTTACACCTGAAAAAATGTCTTTCAAATGATGACCTGCAATTTTGAACTCTGTAAGACCACCTCTGTTGATCTTGTTCCCTTTGGTACCCCTTTTCTATGGAACATACATTTTTAGAGTATCCCATTTTTCCACAACAATAACACCTTATGTGAGGTACATTACTATGTGGCAATGATGTACTACTAGTTGTGCATTGGGTTCTCTAAATATTCTGATTCTGATTCATACCCGAATCAATAATCAATATTGGAGTCGGTTCTTATGGTCTCACATGAACCATAACTACTTTATGTTTTAGATCAATCCCCATAATAGTATTATTATTCAGATTGGATTTGTGCTTTTGTTCTGATAGACCACTCTGTTCAAATATCATCTTCTCGGTTGCCTATATGATCGTCTTTCTTAACAGTTTCTCCTGATCTTCAATTTTTCATCGCAGATTGACAACTTATTCTTCTATTTGTTCAATACGTTTTATTTTATCTTTTTCAGTTTTATCCAAACTATCAATTTAAATTTTCTATTCTTAAATTTTGAGTTTGTAATCAACTACCTTTTTGGAGCTTTCTAGCATTAAAGACCTCAACTTTTTAATTTCTTCATTCATCTCCGAATTCTCTTCTTCTTGCTGCTACATAATGATTTTGGCTTCACGATTTTTTTATATCTTTCTTCATTTTGGATCTCAAAATATATATCTCTTCAAGAGAAGATTCTAATTCAGCCTAAAGATCAACTCTTTCTTCAATTTCTCATTCTTCATTGTCACTTTATTCTCTCATTAATGAATTTCTAGAAACTTCCACCAAAGCATTTACTTTATGAACTACGCAGTCCTCCAACTCTTATACCTCAGATTCTTCTAAACATTCATCCTATCTTAAAAGAAAATTCTTATTTTGAATAAATTTCTCCTGGTACTTCTCCTCTCTTTCTCATTTTATGAATACTTCTTTTGGGAAATTTCATCATTTTCTTCATTTCATCATCAAATTTATTAGGACACTTTGATGTAAAATTCCCAATCTTTCCGCATTGAAATAATGAAAATGGAAGTTTAACTTTGAACTTTCCTTTTCTTCTTTGTTGATTAGAGGATTGAAATGACATGACATCATCTATATTGTCTTTCTTCGGACTACCTTCAATGGAGAGATTCTTCATGTCCTTGAACGCCACTTCCTTTGAATTCCCCTTTTCCACTCCATCATTGTCATAGTTTCTCATTTCATATGATACAAGGGAACTATGTAGGTTATCTAGTGTCAACTATTTTGGATATTTGTCTTCCAACACTGAAACTTTCGGATTGAACCATGGTGGAAGTTTCCTCAAGATTAATTTCACAATATTTATATATTCAATGACTTCTCCAAGACCCTACATGTCTTCCATGATAATATTTATCCTGTCAAATAATTCATCAATAGTTTCATTAGGATTCATTTTGAGATCCTCATACTTGTTCCACAGAACCTGAAGCTTTTCTTCTCAGACTTTTGTGTCACCCTCATAAATGTTTGAAATTTTTTCCCACATTGCATGTGATGTTTTACATAACATCACATTCATGTAAATTGCATTTGATAGGGATCCCATAAAGAATTGATCCCTTTAGAATCAAGATCCAATTATTTTCTTTTAGATTCTGATAAAGCACCACTATTAATGTCAGCTAATATTCCATGCATAGCTACTGTGAAGACATTCATCCCAACTGATTGTTGCATTCGATTCTTCCATAGTTGAAAATTATTTCCATTGAATATCAGAATTATTTTATGATGGACCACCTCCATTTCTTCTTCTGAGAGAGAAAAACTGACTTTAAACCTTTTCCTCTAATACCAATTATTAGGTCCACTAGGTCAAATACCCTAAGGGGGGGGGGGGGGGGGGTGAATCTGGGTATGGTTGATTAAAACTTTCTCCCTTTTGGATCTTGTTTCATTGTTAGAAAAAACTCAATTCTCTCTTCCTCTCGTAGCAATATACGAACTGATATGAAATTATGCATAAGACACAATGATTTTTACTTCGTTCACCCTCACTGAGCTACGTCTAAGGATCATACAACGCTAATTTTCTGATGTACCAAATTTACTAAGGCTCATGGACAATAAGGAGTATAATTTTCAAGCTAGATATTCTATACCCAGGCTCACTTCCTTTACACTGTTTAGGTTATGATCACTACATTCCCATGGGTCACTCCCTATGCCTCATTTTTCTAGCTCACTGCTGGTGAAAAGTTTCACCATCTTTCTCTTCCTTAGCTCACTGCTCTTGGAAAGTAATTCACTCACAGTTTATTGACTTGTAATTCAAACACAGTTTATGAAAATTTAGGTCCCTTCATTTGCATGAATCCCTACATCCTTAACTATAGGTAGATGCTCTATTTAAGTACCGTTTTCACCCATAGATGAATTCCACCTTTCCAAGTACTGTTTGGTACTGGAAAATAATTTCACAAACTGAACTTAAGCTTTCACAGGATTCCTTGTGAAAATCATGAACCACCTTGTCTCTCCCACGTACTGAGTACTAGGTTTGGTACATGAACCGCCTGCTCCGTGTACTACTACCTCTTCCATGAACCTCCTCTGAGCACAAACTGCCTCTTCCTCAAACCTCCTCTGTTTGAAGACTGCCTTCACCTTCGCTATCACATACAACTACCATGTACTGACTTTGTGAACCTCCCCTGCGAAACCCCTCTTGTTCGTGAACTATTTTTTGTTTGACAACTACATTTACTTCCACATACTACTGCCTCCGTTATGTCTTTGTGAACCACCCCTTGTCCGTGAACTGTTCTCTGTTCGTAGACCTTCTTCGCCTCCGCATACCGGATCTCCCCATCCGCGTACCACTTGAGGAATTATTTCTCTCACGTACTCGAGATTCCTCCTCCACGCACCACTTGAAGAATTATTCCTCTCGCATATCGGAGATTACTACTCCACGTACCAAGACCCCACCTTCTACGTACCAGTCTTCCTCCTATGTGTACCAGATTTCCTTTGTGGGTTAAGAATCCACGCAAAAAACTTTAGCATGAACCACTTTCTCCTTCGTGAACTTCCTTTACCCTTTTCCAAAATCCCGGAGCAAAATATGTTTTCTAATGATGTTCTATCACCTAATTAATTGGTGAGATAAGCATTTCTTATATAGTCAAAGATACCCAATTAATATGCTGAATCAAGATTTACCAAATCTTTAATCCAGCCACCACTGCTTACTGATACTTCAGCGACTGCAAACTTAAAACCATCCACAAACCATTTTCATATGTGCTATACATACTGTCTTTGCTCCTATGCAGTTGACTTCCTCTACTGACTTCAGCTCATCCACGTACCGCACTGTCGCTCAGCCACGAACTATTTTTGGTTCCGTGAACCACATCTGTATACCGTTCTTGCTACCTGGTATGAGGCCATGTACCCTTTATAGAAATGGCATGCGATCCATGTCCAAGGATCCTCATTCCTCTTCCTTTTCCAATTTCATTAGCCACTATTCACACAAATTCCCAATTTTGAGGCCCCAAAATTTGGAAAACACTGGGAAACTACGCCACCTTAAAAACCTGTCTTCAGCAAAAACCTTCCATTCTCATTTTTGGTAATCTGGATTTGTCAAAAAACATAACCACACCCAAAACATATTGAGAGGATTCATTGAGGGATTTTTTCCAACAAATACCATGTCTCTGACATCAAACTGTAGGTCTCGTCGATGATTATCAGCATATCTCTTTTTTCAACTCTGAGTAGGTTTAATGTGATGCTGGATGGTCTTAAAATTCTCAATCATTTCTTCAACCATTTATAGACCTATGAGTTTTCACTCCCCAACTTCATCCCAACATGCCGGTGTTCTACACCTCTTCCCATAAATAGCTTCATAAGGAGCCATTTGGATTCTTGAATGGAAACTGTTGTTGTAAGAGAACTCAACTAGAGGAATATGTTGATCCCATACTACTTTGAAGTCCATTAAGAATTCTCTCAACATTTCCTCAAGTGTTTGGATAGTCCACATAGACTGACCATCAGGTTAAGGATGATAAGCCGTACTGAAGTTTAGCTCAGTATTCAAAGCATGTCGAAGAATATTCTAAAACAAAGAGGTGAATCTTGGATCTTGATCGGATATAATAGATAGTGGTACCCTATATAGCCTTACCACATATCTAATATATATCTATGTCAGTTGATCCAATGAGAAATATTCCCGAATTACAATGAAGTGTTTAGTCTTTGTAAGATGATCCACAACAACCTAAATAGCATTGTTTCCTTTGGATGTGTTCAGATGTCTGGTGACAAAGTCCATGGTGATGTTCTCCTATATCCATGATGGTATGGGTAATGGTTGCATCATCCCATTAGACTTATACCTCTCATCCTTCACTTTTTTACATACAAGGCACTTTTATGTATGTTCAACGATCTCCTTCTTCATGTTATCCCAAGAACAAAGCTCTCAGAGATCTCGATACATATTTGTGTTTCCTGGGTGAATGAAGAAATTCAAACTATGTGCATCATCCAAAAGTTTTTTATTCAACTTCAAAATTGATAGATTACATAACTCTTTCCCAAATCTCAAAATTCCTTCTTCATTGAAATTGAACTCTTAGGATTTCCTTTTTCTGATACTTTCCACTTTCTTCTGAATTCCCACATCATCCTTTTTAGCATTCTCTAACCTTTCCAAAAGAGACAGTTCAGAAATAATTTGTGAAAGAATTGATGATGTTCCCTTATTTATGATTCCCATGTCTATCTTCATCAAATATAAGAATATTGGATCCTTTTCAATTCTCATCAATGATAGAGTTGATGAGTCCTTTCTACTTAGAGCATCTACCACCTTGTTCACTTTCCCAGGGTGGTAATGGATTGAGCAGTCATAGTCTTTGATCAGCTCTAACCATCTTCGTTGGAGCATATCCAACTCTTTCTGTGTGAATATATAATTGAGGATTTTGTGGTCTGTATATATTTCACACCTCTCCTCAAATAGGTAATGTCTCCCAAATTTTAATGTGAAGATCACTATAGCCAATTAAAAATCATGTGTTGGATAGTTTTTCTCATGAAATATCAATTTCCTTGAAGCATAAGCAATGACTTTGTCATTTTCATCCACACACAACCCATGCCCCTCTTTGAAGCATCACTGAATACCACATAAAGTTCTCCACTTGTGGGTAGAGTGATCACATGTGTAGTAATAAGCCTCTTTTTCAGCTCCTTGAAGCTCTCTTTGCATTCATCACTCTAAGAGAACATTACTCCCTTATGAGTTAGCTTAGTAAGTGGGTAGGACAATTGTGAGAAATTTATCACAAATCAGCAATAATATCCAGCTAACCCCAGGAAGCTACGAATATCCATTAACAATGTTGGACTCGACCATCCCTTAATTGCATCTATCTTGGAGAGATCCACATACATCCCATTGATTGTGATGATATGACCCAAGAATGAGACCTCCTTCAACTAGAACTCACACTTGATGTACTTTACATAGAACTTATCCTTTCACAAGGTCTCTAGTATAGTACTTAGATACTTCTCATTCTCCTCCTTGGTTTTGGAGTATATTATAATATCATCTATAAATAGTACCAAAGGTATGATGAGGTAATCTCTAAAGACTCTATTCATCAAGTACATGAATATTTATGGATAATTAGTGAGTCCGAAAGGCATTACTATGAATTCATAGTTCCTATACCTTGTAAAAAAAGCAGTCTTGGGGATATCCTTCTTCTTCACCCTTACATGGTAATATCCTGACCGTAGAATCACCTTGGAGAAGTATTGTTCTCCAATTAGCTGATCGAACAAGTCATCAATTTGTGGAAGAGGATAATTGTTTTTTATCGTGATTTTTGAGCTCACAATAATCAATACATAGGAGCATTGACCCATTCTTCTTCTTGATGAAGAGGACTGGTGCAACCCATGGTGAAGAACTTGGGCATATAAACCCTTTATCCAAATTCTTCTTTAGTTGTTTATTCATCTCCTCAATCTCCACAAAACCCATTCTACAAGGAGTCTTGGATATTGGCAACACCCCACGTATAAGACCAATTGAGAATTCAATATCTCTTCTAGGAGGAAGACCAGAAAATTCCTTAGGAAACACTTCATAAAATTCCCTCACAATAGGCATGTTTCAAGGATGGTTACTTCATTACAATCAATCATATGAGTAATATATGCATGCTCATAGGGTAATAATATCCACACTTGAGATGATGGTTCTAAGGAAGATTCATCCTCCACCTTTCACTTGTATAGAATCAGGGGTCGATTCACCATATGGAGAGTGATTCCCATCTCATGAAAATTTATATTGGATTTATATAAGGAAATCCAATCCATGCTAATAATTTCATAAAATTCCACCAAAGGTAGTATAAAGAGGTTTTTTGGGAAATTCAATCCACAAATTGTGATAGGAGATGAGTTATATTCATGGGATGAAATGATTTCCCCATTTTCTGTTCTCAGAGACATCTTCACTTTCATGATTTGTGGTGGTGTTGAGATTGTTATACTAAACATTTGAAAAAAAGAATTCATAGATCTAGAATAAAAAATTACATTCTCTATTCTTGAATGAATAACAAGAGTACCTATCACCACTTCATTATCGGGGTTCACTTTGGAGGTAGTGATGGAAAAATCTATCCCTTTCTACCTTGGAGGTTGTTGGTTGCCTACAAAAACCCTTGGATTAGGGAACTGGTTTGAAAAGTACCCTAGTTCCTTGCAGTTTAAGAAATGAACAATGTGTTGAGGGTCGAACGGAGTGTTCCTCTCCTCTGTCGCAGCCATGGGTTTTTCTTATCGGTAGTTAATGGCCAGGTTCCCTTATCTTTCACACCTAAAGAATTTCCTCGACCCCTTAAAACAATTTCCAGGGTTCTGCTTTATGCACCATTGGAAAGTAGGGTAGTGTATTTTCTTAGCACCATTGGATTTACCCATCAGACTGCTAGAATTGATGTCCACCTTACGCTTCTTATCCCTTTGATACCCATGAGATTCTCCGATCTCCATTTAGACTTTGAGGGCACATCAGATAATTTCCTTATATCAATCTAAGTCATGGATCACCAGGGTTTTCTATAGGATAGGTTTTATCCCATCAAAGAAGAGATAAACCTTGCATTCAGGGGTAACAACAAAGCCGAAGTCATATTGTTAAATCCTTGTAAAGTTTTCCTCATACACTCTCACAAATTATTTTCCTTTTTTCTTTAGGGAAAGGAAGTATATTTCTATCTTAAGTCAGAGGGTATGAGGAAAATATTTATCGAAAAACATATTCCAGAAATCCTTCCATTCCAACAACTCAATATCTTCCTCAGGATTCATATTTTTGATCAATGTACACTATTGACCAGCTTCACCCTCCATATGATAAGTAGCCAGAATAACCTTCTCTTGTTTGGAACATTTGAGGATGGATAAGATCTTCTCAATGGAGTTAATCCATTGTTTGACGATTAAGGGATCAGATGATCCATTAAAAGTAGGAGGCCTTTGTCTCATGAATCTATCGATTGTGACTTGTTATTTCTTGGGGGGGGGGAGGTTGAATGTTTTTCTTGAACCATGTTTCTATTCAGAACATGAGTTAACTGAGAGAGTATCATGAAAAAGTTCACGATTCCCGCTCCCATCAGATTGGGAATCTCATTAGAACAGTCATCACATTGATCTTCTCATCAGTTGTTATCCCGAATCCTCCTATTACTGACCATTGGCTAGAATAAAAGGAAAGTTAGGGGTAACACATAAAGGGTAATCCAATTACAAAAATAGATGAATTATAAATTACTTTTATTTCCTTAACTTATGAATTTATAGGCTTCAATCTATGTTATCCAAGATCTAATTTCCAACATATATTCTTAGGGGCATTTTTATTCCCTTAATAATGGTTTGTACTAAGATTATGAATTTACCAAATCATATCCCCCAAGAGTGTCGTAACCAAGAGTGAATCAAGGCCTATTGTCATGCACCAGTTCCTGTTCGAGCCTAGCTCAAAGCGTTGTTTTCAGGTTTTACCCCTAGATACATCTGTGCCAGAGCCACCTATACCTACTCCTATCCATACATGGATTTATTTTCTTGATAAACCACTTACTCAATACTAACCAAAATTTAGGGATGTTTTTTTTATACTTAGTCTTATCCATAAGGATTTCACTAGGGTTTTCTAATCATAATCCAAAAAATAACTAAAACTATCCTCTGATACTGACTATAACAACCATTCTCTTTATTAAAGAATTAACAATGATTTATTAAATAAAATATTCCCTTCATAAAACATAGAGTATTGAGAGGTATAGTGTATTTTTTTCTTATGAACATTACATAAAAACTTAAAACATGAAATAGACATCTTTATTTAAAACTTCTTTTACATAACCACACACATTCCTTCGTACTTATCATTTTATGGGATGGCCTTAGGACATGCATAATAAAAGGGTGATATATAAAGCCCAATAAGGGAGTAAAAAAGGAATAACATGAAGGATAAAGTACATTTTAGGAAATATGAATATCAAGGGGTCATAATAGAAACATGAACATAAAGTCATGATATTGCATCATTATCATAACATAGAAATTTGGAAACAACATTTAACAAGATTTTAGCATGAGACAATGATCATTTCACATGGATAATGAGTAAAACCTCATTTTACTTTAATTATAATGAGTAAAACTTCATTGAAATTGATGTATCATGATAATAATCTTTACCCAATACATTGGAGTGCTATCAGGGCTCACCCTTCTTAATCATTTCATTTCATGCATAAGTGTGCCATATAGATCATATAACATGGATTAATTAAACATCACCATTTATTACATGATAAAGTTATGTGGAATATATACATGAAACTATATAATCAATAAGTAAATGTGCATTAAGGTGAATACCCTTGATAGGGAAATGGTCATGGTATTCACTACACAATGAATTTGGCTTGGAAAATCATGATGCAATTTTGGCAGTATAACATCGTGACATAAGAATTCATAAAAATGTTTGATGAGAGTGAAAGGGGTGTATATTTATATGTACATGAAACAGATAGTAAGGGGATCATATAGATACATGTCCCAATATTTTTAATGTAATTTATATTCATAAAACAAAATAAATGCTTGAATGTAAATGGGGAGAGAGAAATCCATTACAGAATTTTGGCATGGTAAAAAGTGTACATGGGAGGAAATAATGCTATATGAAGGGGTATATCATCATTAAAACACAAGGAGGGAAGTATAGGGGATGTTATAAATCATACCCCAACATTTTTAATTTAAAATAAAAGGGTATTACAACATAATGAAATCTGGACAAAAATGAGAAAGGAAGAAATCCCTAACATGAAAGTGTAATACCAAAGGCTTAGAAGAGGATTGAGAGAGGATTATTGGGAGATTGGGGTAATGTGGTAGGATTCTAGATAGAGGAGGTTAGATGTTGGTTGATATCCAAAGGATTTTAGTGAAGAGGAAGTTGGAGCTTGGGCGGGTTTATATAGGAAAAGGGAGGGAATTCTTTATTATTTAGGTTTTGGACACCACACATTAAACTAATCAAAACCACAAACCAACCCATAGTTTCGCCCATGGTTTTAAAAAAAGGGATTTAAAAACATTATTTTATAAGTTAAATGGACGAACTTCTTAAAATATTAGGCTTTATTATGTGGAGGTGAGTCACACTCTCAAGGAAATCAATTTAAAAAGTTAAAAGGTTTTATAAGTCTTGGAGGGTCCACCAAGGCACCATAAAATTAATAAAAAAAATATAAAATCAAATTATTTTAAATATAAAACATATATTAGCCTAAAATATCATTTATAGTATTTTATTACATCAGTATTGGGTCATTATGATGTCATAAAACACATTATATAATTAAATAGTATTTAATTTTTACCCAAAAATTCGACTGTTTCATAAAATTATGACAAATTCACCATTGGATAATTTCAACATCATGATTAAAAAAATAATATTCATTTTATCTAATTAATTTTTTAAATATGTGAATTTTTACTTTTAAAATAAAAACTGACATTTATAAAAAATTCAGGGGTTTTGAAAAAACGGCTTTCAAACCTTAATAAAAATTACAATTGTATTCCCCTAAATTATACGATCATTTATATTTAATAAAAATAAATTTATTAATAATATTTTATTAAAATTATATTTAATTCAAAAATCTATTAATTCATTAAGATATATTTCTTAATTGAATATTAACTAAAAATACTATTTGTGCTTTAAAAACTATTTTCAAAGTAATAAAAATAAAATGAATGTATATTATTTAATCTATAAAAAAATAATTCACATAATCATTATGCTAAGGTATTGTTACATAACCACTTGTAACACCTGTATAAGACCAAAGGGTAATGTGTACGATAGTGACAGACTCTTGGGGAGGCTCAGATAACATCGCACGGGTGGTAATCTCTATTAACTTCCACTTCTCTCATAAGTGGTTCTGCTCAAGCTTAACGTGTTGAATCTCAGCTTGGGATTGGTCAAGAGTGAATCCCAATGATGCTACCTCCTTTTTGAGCTCTTAAAAATGGGATTCTTATAGAGTAATTATAATATATGAGGCCATCACATCCTTTTTCTATGTAAATTGGATTTGTTAAAGCCCTATATTTATACTAATCATGTGATCACTATTCAACAACTATATTAGAAATGGTCACAATTCATAATAGTATTTCAAAATATAGAAACATAAAACCAAATAAGTGTATATGTTATATAATCATTTTACATAATAAATACGTTTAATTAGATCAAGAGGAATTTTCATTAATAAAATTTTAGTTCATTATAGATATGATCATCCTGATGATGATCAAGGTGATAATAAAGATCTTTTTGATAATGTGGATCAAGAGTAGAATGTATAACCTCCTAATCAAGTAGAATCTTCAACTGGAGAAGAAGATGAAATAGTTGAATTTAGTGATGAAATGTGAGCTTAGATAGTCCTTGTACTACAATTGGTTTATGTTAGAAGAAGACCTCAAGATGAGGGGGAGTAGAAAGTAAGAGGAGATACATTTGATGGGGAGATTCAAGATAGAAGAGCTCAAGTTGAGGGGGATCCTCAATCTGGAAGAGTGACAGTTAACACACTCACTATTTTGGAAGGCTTTGTGTTGCATGAATGGAAAATGCATCATATCTATGTTTTCCTTGTCCTGGAATATTCTGATTCTGATTCTAAATCTAATAGAGTTTTTCCAAAGAGACTAGTGGTGGAGGAGCCTGTATAGTCTGAGACACTTCCTACTGGTGCATCTGCTTCTACTCCTTCACCTTCAGCTGTTGAAATTCCAGGTGACTATGTCACTAAAGATGATTTTGATAGTTTCAATGAAGAAATTTTCTCCACCATTAAGAATTTTTCCTTACCTATTCCCATGTTGAGATTGAGTGAAAGTGATGAAAATATACTCTTTGAAACTATTATTTCTCAAGTGAAACCCAGATTGATTGGACTCATTGAATCTATTGTGAAAGATAAAAAGAAGATGAGAAATGATTTGAATGCATTGGTTTCTACTGTCAATGGTTTGAACTATGAGTATAGGTCATCCATGGATAGAATATTGAAAGGACTTGAGGATAATATTTCTCACTTTAAAGTTCCTAAATTTACCAAGTTGATACAAGATGTGAGAGACATTGTGCAAGGGGAATCTGGATCAAAAACTCCCATGTATCACCCTCCAGACATAGAGATGGTCTGGAATGTTGTTAGAGAATAGCAGAGAACCATGATGGGTGGAACAGACCAAGAGAGTCTTTCAAAACTCAGGCATAATAGTGATCATGTCTATGTCATGGTTATATTTTATTCGGACAAGGCTATGACTGCTCAATAGGAAATCACCAATAAAGTGGATTTTTATTTCATAAGGATATAAAAAAAGCATCAGCTAGACAGTCACTTCAAGATTTTACTTGAGAACATGAGAATTCCTCTTGTTACCCAAGCCTTCAGATATCAAGTAAGTATTATTAATGAGCTTACTCCTACAATTTCACAATTCATTGAAAATAAAGAATATTTTACAAAGTATATGCATTATAATAGAGTGATAATAATGAATTTCATTAAAGTTATCAAGCCTTATCTGCTTGTGCAGAGTACTGCAAATTTTTCCTATCCTACCACTCCTATCAGACCATCTCTAGAACTTTCTACCTCTACCTCTCTAGAAATGAATCCTGCTCAGGCCCTCCCACATATTCAACCTATTATATTTGTAAATCCTTCCTCCAATCATCCAATCTTGGCCCCTTTAGTGTTTTCTAGAGTTCCTATTCCTACTCTCAGAATTCACTCATAACCACCAACCACTACTTCTCCATCTATTTATCCTACCCCTACAACTTCTGATAAGGGAAAGACAGTGATGAACCCCTATTTGAAGAAGAAGACGTAGTGTAGATCACACTTTGATGGGGGATAATTTTATGTAACTTTATTATACTCCAATTTAATTTTGTTATCCACTATACCTTAAATTGATTATGGAACTCAGTGTTATTTCATTTATCACTTTCTATTCTACTTAATTTATTAATATCTTTTTTCTTTTTGATAATCCCAAAAGGGGGAACTAAAAGGCATTATTTATTTTCCATATGATTAATTCTGATTAATTATACTAATTGAAAAGGAATTATTTCTATAGAAATATACAAAGGGAAAATTTATTTTAATAAAATCAGTAATAGGGATATAGTAAGTAGAATGAATAATTTTATCATCAACTGATTGTACTTTATAATTCCATGATTTGTGATCATCAAAAAGGGGGAGATTTTTGGCCTTCTCTAGTTTTTAATAATCCCAAATCATGTTCAATCATATTCAATCATGTTCATTTATGTCAGATCATGTTTAATTAAGTTTAAAGATAATTAATTATGATTATCTATGTTCAATTATAAGTTTAACATATTCTGTACAGGTTTATATTATAAGATAGATAGATAGATAAATTGGCTAATTATGAGTCACTGATAGAAAAAGTGAGTCACCTAAAGAACAATAGAGTCATAGATAGAAAAAATCACTGATAGCCTGACTCCCCGATAGAATAAAGGACTCACTAACAAAAAAAATGAGTCACCAATAGAACAAATGACTCACCGATAGTCTGAATAACTAAAAGATCTAATGCGTTACTGATAGCCCAACTGACTCACTAACATCCCAACTCACTTACTAATTCATGGAACTACCGATAACATGACTTATTGATAGAAGGAGTCACTGATGCACTAACCTACCAACATGATGAGTCATCGATAGTGTGACCTACTTACAAAAGGACTCACCGATAGACGATTCAAAATTTCTTTACTCTATAAATTTGAACTTTTTATACAACAATCATATTGGGTTATTTAATACTACAAATTTACTTGTATAACCTTTTTTAGACATCATTAACTTGGATTTCAGAGGTATGGGGTACAAAACATGTCCCAAACATGCCTAATGTCAGACCTGTAGAATATAAAAAGGGAATCACTCAAGAAAAAAACTGTAACATACACAAGAGAAACCATATAAAGGGAACCTATGAAGAAAAGAATGAATAAAACACCTCATAGATGACTGAAAACAAAGAAGAAATTTTTGTGCATCAAAGTTCCCATCAACCTTACAACAAAAAAATTCTATAGAGGAAAACCATCAAAGAATATCTCATTTTTCTGTAAACCAAAACACAGAGCTTCTATGACAATCTGTTTTGGAGTATGTTTCTAGAAGAGGACTTGAGCTTGACTTATGCTACATTTAAGTAGTCCAAAATATTTTAGCACAACACTCATAAAATTATAAACCTTCTCTCATTATTTATTCTAAGTTTTATTCAATTTTATTACTTTTCTAGTAGAGTGTGTATCTGTAATGTAAACACACCCATTCTTCTATGATAATCTAGATGATACAAGATATCCTCACACTAATATTCTATTACACCATATTTCTCTCACGAATAACTATGGTAGAGGTCTATCATTACCTAGACAACACTGTATGCTATTGTAAACCTAGGTCCATGGTGTGGATCAAAGTTTATTAATTTAAACTACTTCATGGAAGGTGATCATCATGTAGAGAGAATTAGGTCTCTTCTTGATACTTGACGTATTTTTTTTATTATTCTATGCTATTTCAAATTTAGTTTACTCCATTTCACTCATATTTTAGAAAACTAAGTTTTACTTTGATAGTTGATCTTGGATATTAATTATAACTGTTTTGGTTTGGTAATTTTTTTTCAAAAGTTGTATCAATCTTTCAAATTTCTATAACTGAGAGTTAATCAAATTTTTGAGAAATTAATTGATCAATAAAACTATTATAAATTTACTACTTTGATTAATTGTCCTATTTTTATTTTAAAGTGGGGGATTTTTAAATAATGTTTTTTAAAGAAATTTTTATAGGAACTCAATTCACCCCCCTCTTGACTGTCCTACTCCAACAAAAAAAATTTATGATTTAAAAAATTAATTTTATTTTATCATATAAATTTGATGAATTTTTTAAAAATTAATTTTAAATTATGTGTGAAAAGAGTGATTAATCCTTCATTTAGAAAAATATAGTTTTCTGAAAAAATTTCTTTTTTACTTTAAATGACTCGTATTTCTAATCAATAAATAAAAAATTAACATGTGTAAAGTAAATGTTTTTAAAAAAAATTAATCTTATTTATACCCTCTATTCCAACGGTTAGATGATAACTATAATATTAAACAATAATATTAATAGTATATTATTGTTTGGTAAAACTCAGTCATGCGCGTAACACAATTTTTTGAAGAAAATGGTTGTTTATTTTAATTCAAGCTAGAATCCGTGTTTGTGTGTAATGAAAGATATTGAAAAGATTAATTTTTTTAAAATAAATATATTGTAATGTCTCGGGGTGTTATATTCCATTTTACACTTGGTGTTTCCTTTCATACACACTATCAAATACAATTTCATTATTTTATAATTTTGGGGTGTTACAAAGATGCCTGAGAGGATAAAATTAAATTAGATGTTGGAAAATTTCTTATTAGTCAACACTATTATGTTATGGTTGAGATACCTATTTGGGTGAGAACTTAAAAATAATGACCACCATTTTTTATCATTTTATATTTCTATGCTATGGTTGAAACACTAGTTGGTTGAGATCATATAAACTGGGGTCACTTTTCCTCTTTGTTTGTAGTTACAATGAAGATTCCATTGAGTTGAGATATTTAAATCCATATACCACTTTTGTATTGGGATTACAATTTTAAGAACCGGGATCTTCGTTTCATGTATGTTTTCCTTTTTCATGGAGTTTTTGAGAAATGAGGGGTTTCTATAAAATTTTGAAGTACACACCATGTACTTTCTGAGTACATGCCGTGTACTTTCTGTGTACACACCGTGTACTCCCTTGCCGCGCCAGGCCATGTGCTGGCCATGTCCGGGCCACACACACGGTGTGTAGGGATGAAGTGGAGGCCTCTTAAAGAGGAGTATGGAAAAATAGAGTACACACCGTGTACTCAAGAAGTACACGCCATGTATTTTTTTTCATTAAAGGGATAGGGGTCACGCCTAATCGAAAGAAACGTCTTCTTCTAGGTCTCGTTCGACCGAGAGAAGCCGAAAGGCTATGGAACTTCTTCGAGCCTCCATCCGTTCTTCGATTAGATCGCCGTCAATTGCGTTGGAATCGCAGCAGTGAGTCCTTCCTTCTCCTAGAGCCTTGTTTTCAAATTCCTCCTCTTTCTCAAGATATCATCGGTTAAATGCTTTGGACGTTTTCTCAGATCTTCGACATTATAAGGAGAATCAATCTTCGTGGCCCAAGTATATTGATCTCCTAGCATACAGGTAGGTGGTTTGTGCTTTACCTTTCGATGTCTTTGAGTTTTATGTGCAAATTCCACTAATACCCGTGAACGGGGTATTGCGTGTTTACCGTTTTGCCCTTTTGGTTATTCCTACCTTGATTGCATGCTTGTGTAGAGGTAAATTGATGATGTTTGTGGATAACTGTTGTGCTTGGATGTTTTGCCCTTGGTTTATTCTGTTTACGACCTTTGGGTATTTGATAACCTTGGCTGTTTTGCCTATTTCCATGCCTAGTGACCGTAGGATGGAGTGATGAAGATAACATGCCTGTTTTCTATAGACTGTTTATCCAAGTAGCTCTATAGGTGTACTTTGGTTAGCTAGGTAGCTCTATAGGTGTACTTTGGCCTTATATCATTATTATGCACTAACTGGAATGGGGCTGTGAGAACCTGGTGCTATAGACTATAAGGGATAGACCGAGTGAGCTTCCCAGAGATTCTTTGACATTATAGTCTGCAGGGGATATACCGAGTGAGCTTACTAGAGTGCCTTTGGACATTATAGGCTATAGGGGATAGACCGAGTGAGCTTCCCAGAGTGCCTTGGATATTATAGACTACAGGAGGGTAGACTGAGTGAGCTTCCTCAGAGAGTCTTTACTTGTTTTAATCTCTTTTAAAACCTTCCCAGGCTAGAGGAGGAATTGAACGAGTGAGCTTCCTCAGAGAGTCTATGGTATACCTGAAACTATAGGAGGAATTGACCTAGTGAGCTTCCTCAGAGAGTTTCTAGACCTTGGGGCTATGATGTTTAGACCACGTGATCTTTCTCATAGAGTCCCTGACTACCCTAGACTATAAAGGGAATTGACCGAGTGAGCTTCCCCAGAGAGTCTTATAAATTCGTACGACCAAACCAGAAGGGTTAGGCTGAGTGCACTGCCCAGAGGGTTGTGGTGATTCTTTGTTAAGACCAGAGGGGATGGCTGTGAGTAATTCCCAGAGGGTTTCCTGTTGTGGTTAGTTGTTTACTTACTACTACTTGTTGTTGTTCTGTGGATTGATTACTGTTGTGCATCATCCTGTTTACTGCTTATTGATTACTGCCTGCTATTTCTGCTACTGTTTACTGCTTACTGTACTATTACCTACCATATACTCACTGACTATTAGGCACAGATCTTCGAGTGGTTGGCTACTGGGATTTATTTTCACACCCTATTTGAGCCATGCTTTTGGACCCAAATAGACTATGTTGTTGTAGGTATAGACAAGGGAAAGCGCCCTTCGACTTCTGGTACATGATTGCTTGGAGCAGGAGAGCATGAGACTACGTTATGGATTGCGATGCTGAGGATTTTATTTGTTTACCTTTCTTTTGTAATTTGGTTTGTCACTATTGTATTTCCAGCATTTTGACTTGTTTGGTAGCTTTCCTAGACATATGTATCATGCATTATTCCATATATATGTGTGTGCTCCAGCTGTTTATTGCTTTAGTCTTTCGTTGTTTACTCGTGTATGGTTTGTTCTCTTTCCGCTATTTCTTATTGTTTACTTCCGCTATGTACTCTGCCAATGAGGGAATAGTTTCCCCACTATCACACCCAAGGCCCTCACTGCTAGTTGGGAGCCTCTGGTGTTTGGGGAAATGCGCTTGAGGCCATGTGACCAACCGGGTATGGGGCGCCTCTGGGCGGCTTCTGGAACCGGGATGTTACAAAGTGGTATCAGAGGAGTTCTTTTCTCTTGACTTACTATTTAGATCCTTATCTAGGGATAGGATGGATTCATTACTTGGTGTTAAGCTGTGCTCTGGAGTAGCTAACCCGTGTATAGGGAAAATCCAATCTACCTCGCTTATTGCAGTTTTTTGGTTTTGCGATGTTACAGTTGATATGATTTCATCTAGAGTGATTCACATGACTTTTGTTGTTATTGTTGTTGCTATTATGGTTCTATTTCTATCAAAACCCTATGAGATGAGGGTATGCCATCTCATGCATCATATAGGCACCTGTTATAAATCACATGCCATGCATTCTTGCCATGCCATCTAGGGAGCATTAGGGATTGCATGTTGTTGTGATAGACTTTGTGTAGATTGTGCATGCTGTTGTCATAGATGCTTGATAGAATCCCTACTATTTGTTAGAGGACTGTTGTATTGTACTTTCTTAGATGAACGCCAAATTTTGGTTCTTGAGGTGTTATGGGCCCTCTTGAATCGGAAATTGGTGAATCACTAACCTGTTTTCCTTACATATGACTGTATTGGATGTAGATCTTTGATTCATGGGGAGTATGGGCCCTCACAGATCGGAATTTGGAACCTCCTTGCCTTGTTTTCTATGTTTTCTGGGCCTCGGTGTAGTTTCTGAGCTACTGACCGGAAAAACCCAGAATACACGGCGTGTACATTATATATACATGCTGTGTGGTTTTAAATAGTGTCATTGACTATGTGAGCAGATACATGGGCTATGAAAATCTCTAGGAATACACTGTGTACGGTAGGTACACACCATGTAGTAGTGAGCATGTACCTGGCCATGTAACTAACAACACAGGTCGGGGAAACTCATGTCATACACGTAGTGTTTTGTGTGAACACGCCATGTATCATTGTCCTTAGAATCTGGCCGTGTCACGAACAACATGGGATGGTGTTCTCTCCTAGTATACACACTGTGTTTGTTCGGAACACGCCATGTAAAAGTGAGATATGTAACCGACCGTGTCACTAACAACAAGGATTGGGGAAGCTCGATTAGAACACATCGTGTTTGGTAGGAACACACCGTGTAGTTTTGTTCCAGGTACCCGGCCGTGTCACGAACAACACGGGTCGATGTTATCTTCTCTTATACACACCGTGTTTGTTTGGAACACGCCGTGTAAGGTTCAGCCACGTAGATGGCCGTATAACTAACAACACGGGTTTCTAAAACCTTCTTTAGTACACACCGTGTCCATGGGGAACATGCCATGTAGTCTAAGTTTAATTTGACAGTGTGAGTTAGCTGTGTAAGGAGACTCGGGCAGGGGAGAAGAGTTCAAGTACACGCCGTGTGTGTGGACAACACGCCATGTAGTTTGGGTTGTTACACTACCAATGTGGTAGGAATACACACCCATGTGAATGGTTTAAGAGAACACGCCGTGTAGTCATGTTTTTTAAAACTTGTTTGTTTCCTTCTCCTGTTCCCGTTTTGTACTCTTGTGTTCTAAGTCTTTATAATCCTGATCTGAGGTGTGCTTTTGATCTTTCAGAGCTATACCTTAGAGACGTCCTCCGGTTGTACGTTAGTTTCCAGACGGTGATTAGACACCAGATATGGCCGATCAGGATCCTCCTACAGATCCTCCTATTATTCCAGCCTTGGTGCCAGCAGTTATACCCACCACGGGACCCGATACATAGTTCATGGAGGAATTCCTGAGGATGATGCATACTTTTTAGGGAGCACCGCCTGATGCCCCGCCGATGGCCGAATTGACGCGGTTCTTTCAGCAGCAGCATCCTCCTACTTTCTCAGGGGATGGAGAACCCTAGGCTGCCGAGTCGTGGTTAGAGGCCATGCTGACTATCTTCGAGCATCTTGAGATACCCCCAGAGACGAGGGTAAAGCTGGCCACCTATATACTATGAGACACTGCCAAGAGGTGGTGGGAGGTGATCTCATAGTCAGGTCACCAGCAGGGTATGTCTTGGGATGAGTTTCGACATACCTTCTATAACTACTTCTATCCAGAGACCCTTAGGAACGATTGAGCCCAGGAGTCTTTGAGTCTGCCCCAGGTTACTCTTTCCGTTATGGAGTACTCATCTCGCTTTACTGAACTGCAGCGTTTCACAAAGATTCTAGCAGGTGATGAGTTGTTCCTTGCTAGGAAGTTCGAGGATGGTCTTAGGCAGGAGATCTGTTCCCAGGTGAATATCTTCTTGTTGACTTCGATATCCTCTATCGTCAACCAAGAGCGTATCACTGAGCGCAATCTGAGGGATTCTGGAGCTACGAGCCAAGGCGTTTCGACATCGAGAGCTGGTATTCCTCCTATGGATGGAAGAAAGCATCGCAGAGAGTCTTCTCGAGGAGATCGAGGATCGTGGGATGTATCTTCTGACAGCCAGGTTGTATGCTACCAGTGCGGTAGGAGTGGGCATAATAGGCCTCAGTGCCAGAGAGATCCAATGGAGTGCTGATCTTGTGGAAATATGGGCCATCTACAACGGTTTTGTTAGATATTTTCACCTTCAGCTAGTTGTAGGGGTTCTTCTATCACTCCGCGTTCTGAAGATGCTTCGCCAGTTTCTCATCAGTCCGGGAACTGGAGTTCTTCCGGCCGTTCGGGTTGAGGTGGAGGTCGCGACCGTGGTGGTCAGTCACCCTGTCATCAGTGACAGTAGAGTGGATCAACTCAGAGTGGTCAGGCAGGGTCATAGGGCCATGGGACAGACCGGACTTTTGCTATGGAGCAGACCTATCAGGAGCAGGATCCCGGACCTTCTACAGTTCGAGGTACGATCCTAGTAGCCTCAGTTTTATCTTCAGCTCTTTTCTATATTGGTGCTTCACATAGTTTTATCTCTATTGCTGTTGTGGAGATCCTTGGGCTCTGTATCTTTTCTTCTGCGGACATGTTGACTCTAGACACACCTTTGGAAGTGAGGACATCTAGTGTACATCAGTGCAGAGAGTTCCCTCTCGAGGTTACAGGGTATCGTTTCTTATGGGATCTCTATGTCTTAGAGATGACAGGCTATGATGTCATTCTCAGGATGGATTGGTTGGTTCCCTACCAGGAAGTCGTCGAATGTTATCGCCGCAGGGTGAGTTTCATTTCACTATAGGGTGAATCTTTTCTTCATAGAGGCGAATGGGATGTTCAGGCGAGTCGAGCAGGACTTGAGCATCATGGGCTAAGAAGGGTGATGACCCAAATTTCTAGTCTTTATCTGTATGACCAGGGAACTTCACAGTTGGACTTTCCTCCAGTGGTGTATCGTTTCAGAGACATAATTCTAGAGGACTTTTCAGGTTTACCTCTGGAGAGTGAGTTAGACTTCTCGATTGAGCTCATGCCTGGAGCAGCAACGATGTCCATTCCTCAATATAGGATGTCTACACCTGAGTTGCAGGAGCTCAAGAAGCAGTTGGAGGAGTTGCTGGAAAAGGTTTTTATCTGACCTAGTACTTCTCCCTGGGGTTCTCCTGTCCTTTTTGCGAAAAAGGCAGACGGTACCCTTAGGGTTTGTGTGGATTATCGGAAGTTGAACCAGTTGATGGTCAAGAACCGATATCCCTTGTCGAGGATCAATGATGTATTCGATCAGCTTTGAGGATCCAGAGTGTTCTCGAAGATTGATTTGAGATATGACTATCATTAGTTGCACGTTAGACCATTAAACATACCTCTAACAGCTTTCAGGAGCAGGTATGGTCTATACAAGTATAAAGTCATGCCATTCGGTCTCATGAACGCACCATCATTTTTCATGGCACTGATGAACCGAGTGTTCCATCCTTACTTGGATTCCTTCGTCGTGGTCTTCGTGGACGATATCTTGTTGTACACTCACACTCGACACGACCTTGATAACCATCTTAAGATCGTTTTGATTACACTGAGAGAGCATCAGATTTATGCTAAACTCTCGAAGTGCCACTTTTGGATGGATCATATTCACTTCTTGGGCCACATCATCTTAGAGGCAGGAGTATCTGTGGACCCAGATAAAGTGAGATCTATAGTTTCCTAGGAGCAGCCGAAGAATGTTTTTTAGTTACGGAGTGTCCTAGGGCTGGCTGGATACTACATACGCTTCATTCAGGACTTCTCGTGCCTAGAAGCACCGTTGAAAGGTCTGACCAAGAAGGGGGCGAAGTTCTTATGGTCATATTCTTGTGAGTCATCCTTTCAAAATCTGAAGGGAATGTTGACTTCAGCACCAACACTAGTCTTTCCAGAGCCAGGAAAGAGATATACTATTTACTATGATGGTTCAGGTATCGAACTGGGTGTCGTGCTTATGCAGGGAGACATAGTCGTAGCGTACGGGTCACGACAGTTGAGGCCACATGAGAGGAATTACCCGACGCACGATCTAGAGTTGGCAGCTGTTGTTCATGCCTTACGCTGTTGGAGACATTACCTTCTAGGAGAGCACTTTGTGGTTTTCACTGACCACAAGAGTCTGAAGTACATCTTCACTCAGTGTGATCTGAATCTGAGACAATGTAGGTGGGTTGAGTATCTTCAGTATTTTGATTTCGAGATTGCATATACGCCAGGAAAGGGAAACACAGTGGAAAATGCATTGAGCAGGAGGACTTAGATTTAGGTAGTTTAGGAGGCCAGTAGTGAGTGGAAGCTTATGGATCTGTTATCTGAGATGCATCTGGTGGTGCACGACAGACAGGGACATACTTACCTATCTTCTGTAGCTGTTACCTCTACACTTCTTGATCGGGTATGGATGAGGCAGCTATCAGACACAGAAGGCTTAGTCCTGCGGAAGAGTGTGTCAGGAGAAGACCCTCTTTCTGGATGGACAATGGGTGAGGATGAGATCTTGCGTTTCCAAGGACGCGTATGGGTGCCAAAAGACATACGCGAGGAGCTATTGCGGGATTTTCATTCCTCAGATTGGGCGGTTCATCTTGGCATCACCAAGATGTATTGGGATCGTCATCGCCAGTATTGGTGGACAGGTATGAAGAGAGATGTTACTAGTCTTGTCATGAGATGTTCTACTTGTCAGGAGGTGAAAGCAGAGCATCAGAGACCACCAGGACTTTTACAACAGTTACCCATTCCTGAGTGGAAGTGGAACGACGTCGCGATGGACTTCGTGATAGGGATGCCGAGGTCACCCCGAGGGAGTGATGCGGTTTGGGTTGTCATCGACTGGCTTACAAAGGTTTCTCACTTCTTACCGATCAAAGAGTCCTTCGGTATTGATGATCTGGGATGGCTATACATCTGCGAGATTGTACATCTGCATGGAGTTCCACACTCCATTGTTTCAGATAGGGATGCGCTCTTTACTTCTCAGTTCTGGAAGGGACTTCAGAAGGCCTTGGGTATACAGGCACTTTTGAGTATAGCATGTCATCCCCAGACTGATGGGCAGTCCGAGTGCACGATCCAGGTGCTTGAGGATATGCTCCGAGATTGCATTATAGACTTTGGCGGTTCTTGGGAGAAGCATATCCCTCTTGCGGAGTTCACCTACAATAACAGTTTTCAGGCGACTATTCAAATGGCACCTTATGAGGCTTTGTACGGTAGGCCATGATGATCACCCTTATGCTGGCTAGAGGTAGGAGAGGCATATTTGATGGGACCTTTCCTTGTTCAGGAGACCTCTGAGCAGATAGAGTTGATTCGGAAGAGGATGGCTACAACACAGTCTTGGAAGAAGTCTTATTCTGATCAGCGGAGACAACCTCTGGAGTTTGAGGTCGGGGATCAAGTCTTCCTACGTGTCGCATTGAGGTTGGTACACAAGAGGATTCTGAGACAGGGTAAGCTTTCACCAGAGTACTTCGGGCTGTTTAAGGTGTGAGAGAGATTTGGGATGGTTGCCTATCGGTTTTAGTTACGTCAGAGGTACCAGGCCATGCACGGCGTCTTCCACGTCTCCCAGCTCCGACATTAATTTTCAAACCCATCTCATGTCTTCCAACCTGAGGAGGTTGAGCTCGAAACGGATGCATCGTTTGAGGAGCATCCTATCTGGATTGTCGATCACAGTACGAAGGTTCTCCGAGGCCAGTATGTTCTTTTGGTATGGGTGCTATGACATCACGGGCGAGTATAGGACGAGACTTCGGAAAGGGGGGATGATGTACGATCACAGTGGTCGGAGCTGTTCGAGGTTTCTTCTTCTCCACCTCGTTAGGGAAATTCAGGGACAAATTTCTTTAAGGGGGGAAGTTTGTAAGAACCTGGATCTTCGTTTCAGGTATGTTTTCCTTTTTCCTAGAGTTTTTGAGAAATGAGGGGTATTTGAAAAATTTTGAAGTACATGCCGTGTACTTTCTGAGTACACTCCATGTACTCCCTTGTCACGCCAGGCCGTGTGCTAGCCATGTCCAAGCCACACACACAGTGTGTAGGGATGAAGTGTAGGCCGCTTAAAGCTGAGTACGAAAAAATAGAGTACACGCCATGTACTCAATAAGTAAACGCCATGTACTGAAGAAGTACACGCTGTATATTTTTTTTTTCATTAAATGGACTGGGTTCGCGCCTAATCGACAAAATTGTCTTCTTCTAGGACCCGTTTGACCGAGAGAAGCCGTATGGCTGCGGAACTTCTCCGAGCCTCCGAGCCTCCGTTTGTTCTTTGATTCGATCACTGTCAATTGTGTTGGAACCGCAGCGGTGAGTCCTTCTTTCTCCTAGAGCCTTGTTTTCCAATTCCTCCTCTTTCTCAAGATATCATCGGTTAAACGCTTTGGACGTTTTCTTAGATCTTCGACGTTATAAGAAAAATCAATCTTAGTGGCCCAAGTTTACTAATCTCCTAGAATCTAGGTAGGTGGTTTTTGCCTTACCTTTCAATGTCTTTGAGTTTTATAAGCAAATTCTACCAGTACCCGTGAACGGGGTATTGCGTGTTTACCGTTTTTCCCTTGTGGTTATTTCTTCCTTGCTTGCATGCTTGTGTAGAGGTAAATTGATCGTGTTTGTGGATGATTGTTGTGCTTGGATGTTTTTCCCATGATTTGTTCTGTTTACGACCTTTGGGTCTTTGATAGCCTTGGCCGTTTTTCCAGTTTCCATGCCTAGTAACCGTAGGATGGAGTGATGATGATAACATTCTTGTTTGTTGTAGACTGTTTAGCCAAGTAGCTCTATAGGTGTACTTTGGTTAGCCAAGTAGTTCTATAGGTGTACTTTGGCCTTATAGCATTATTATGCATTGAATGGCATGGGGCTGTGAGAACCTGGTGCTATAGACTATAAGGGATAGACCGAGTGAGCTTCCCAGAGAGTCTTTGACATTATAGGCTACTGGGGATAGACCGAGTGAGCTTTCCAGAGTGCCTTTGGACATTATAGGCTATAGGGGATAGACCGAGTGAGCTTCCCAGAGTGCCTTGGATATTATAGACTACAGGAGGGTAGACTGAGTGAGCTTCCTCAGGGAGTCTTTACTTGTTTGAATCTATTTTAAAACCTTCCCAGGATAGAAGAGGAATTGACCAAGTGAGCTTCCTCAGAGAGTCTATGGTATACATGAAACTATAAGAGAAATTGACCGAGTGAGATTCCTCAGAGAGTTTCTAGACCTTGAGGCCATGAGGGTTAGACCACGTGATCTTCCTCAGAGAGTCCCTGACTACCCTAGACTATAAGGGGAATTGACCGAGTGAGCTTCCCCAGATAGTCTTATAAATTCGTACGACCAAACCAGAGGGGTTAGGCTGAGTGCACTGCCCAGAGGGTTGTGGTACTTCTTGGTTAGGACCAGAGGGTATGGCTATGAGTACTTCCTAGAGGGTTTCCTGTTGTGGTTAGTTATTTTCTTACTGCTTCTTCTTGTTTTTTTGTGGATTGGTTACTGTTGTGCATCATCCTGTTTACTGCTTTCTGATTACTGCCTACTGTTGCTGCTACTGTTTACTACTTACTGTACTATTACCTGCCATATACTCACTGACTATTAGGCACAGATCTTCAGGTGGTTTCCTACTAGGATTTAGTCTCACACCCTGTTTGGGCCATGCTTTTGGGCCCAAGAAGACTATGTTTTTGCCGGTATAGACAAGGGAAAGCGCCCTTCGACTTCTGGTACTTGATTGCTTGGAGCAGGAGAACATGGGACCAAGCTATGGCTTGCGATGCTGAGGAGTTTATCTGTTTACCTTTATTTTGTACTTTGGTTTGGCACTATTGTATTTCCAGCATTGTGACTTGTTTGGAAGATTTCCTAGACATATGTATCATGCATCATTCCATATATATCTGTGTGCTCCAGCTGTTTATTGCTTTAGTCTTCTGCTGTTTACTCGTGTATGGTTTGTTCTATTTCCAATATTTCTTATTGTTTACTTTTGCTGTGTACTCTGCCAATGAGGGAATAGTTTCCCCACTGTCACACCCAAGGCCCTCGCTGCTAGTCGGAAGCCTCTGGAGTTTGGGGAAAAGCACTTGAGGCCATGTGACCAACCGGGTACGGGGCACCTCTGGGCAGCTTCCGGAACCGGGATGTTATAACAATTATTTTATCTGTGATTGGCATACCACTAGTTTTATATTATTTTATCCATATTCTACTTTCCTATTAGGATTACACAAATTTAAACAAGGATCGAGATGTTGCAGGTCCTAGAGCATATAGACAGATGATTCCTTTACACATATAATTATATCATTACATTATGCGTGAGATATGTTTAGTGGAGAACTTATTATCATTGAAATGTATTACCACATCATCCTTATGGTTTATAAAGATATGTTCAAAGACACCTTGATACTAGCCTAAGTAGGTATAGCCATGACTAAGTGGATGGGTAGTACCCATAGACATGACATGTTGTTATTATTAATACAATTTCCTTTCTTTTACTTATGATTATATCAAACCATAAATACTCTTGACTATACTATATATTTTTAGGTATATCTTTAGTGGTATCCAACTAATTTTTACCCATACCATGATCGGGCACTTTGGTACCCGAGAATCCTCCTCGATTTCAGACACGTGCATGGTCAAGGTCCCAACAATGGATGGTTGAGCTGTAGAGCTCTACTAGTTTCAATAGATAGGATCGAGCATGGTATTAGGACCTATTTTGGTTATAAAATCCTTTAGCTTGGGTATTTATTTTTGTAACTCTATTCATATTTATCCCATTGGAGATCCTTATTGATGTATTTTGTATGAAATTTCTACAGATAATTTGTTATAACATGGGAGTCATTATTTAATTATGGTGACATATAACTGTTATATATGATTTTATCTATTTCACTATGATTAATGTTGATTATATCGTTTCTTCTAATATTTACATTTATCTCTACCATAGGGTATAGTCTCCCCATGATCACTTATAGACCCTCATTGCTGGTCAGAAACCTCTACTGTAGGAGGAGTCATGGTTCATGTATATTCCACCTTGTTTAATTAGAATTTAGGTGAAACATACCAGATAATCTATACAGACAACTCATTATACACATTAATAATAACATTACTATTAAGGACCAATACACACATTTATATATAGGGATATTCAATGACACATAAAACATGTTGAATTCGTACTGATGGGTCTATCCTCATAACCACTCTTATTAATGATTATCAAGTGAAAAATTAATGAGAATAAGTCTCAATGCCTTATGAGACTAAAATAATTGATATTTAGACATCATATATGTACCATCAAATTGATTTATCAAAAACATATGTCTTATTAATGATTATTGTGATAGATTTTCTAGGCTCTCATTATAGAATAGTACTATTTTAAGCCTTCGATGTGACAAATATTATATGAAAACTATCACATTAATTTTACAAATAAGAAAAATAATCATGTGATAATATATTTATATATAAGATTACAATTTAAAATATAATTTTAGTTGGTTCCGGGGCACTAAATCCAATAAGTTGGGATTAGTTTTTGGATAGTGGTAAGATTTTTTGGCTTATTGGTTGTGGAATTTAGTTATTTGTTAATGCGTTGATTTGGGGAAGGATTTACAACTAGATAATTTTGAGTATTTTCAGGATATATAAATAACCAGAGTGGTTCCATTGTCTTTTTATCTTTCCCTCATGCGGCATAATGTTGGGGGAATTGATTGATTGTTTCATAAATGATATATGACTTCAAAGTTGTTTATTTTGTGTTTTTATTAGTTTTTAATAGTTTTTATATGATGAACCTACTCAGAATACCCTATAAATATACCAAAGATAATCTAAACCAATTGCTAAAGTGCATTCCCAATTGCTACGGGATGACAAAAGGTTCCAGAGCATCAATATTACACCAAACCATAGGTTGGATTTTTTATACTAATAAAAATAAAATGTTTTATAATAAATATTATCCAATTAAAGAACTAGTTTAATATAGTACATAATAATATTAAACTAGATACATAAACATACCATTATTAATAAATTTTGAATTCATTACCATAAATTATACATAAGATCCAAAACATGAAGAAATAGGGTTTTACATAGAAGGATAATGAAAGTTGATGAATAAAAATAATGGTACCACATTACATAATCAATAACCAAAATAAAAAATGAAACCAACTACCCATATCTATATATAAGGAAAATTAACTTCACTTTCCTCATCCTCCATACCCAAACCAATAAAATAGTCACCCACTTCAAAAAATGGATTCAATATTATATTCATAACATTATTACAAGTTGACATACACATGATATGTGTTAAAAAAAATTCCCAATATGATTCCACCACATTTTCTATATAAATACATTTCGAAAATAAACCATGCAATTCATATTTGAAATAAAAGTAATCAATGTATTATTTTTTCTATAGGAAATTAAATAATAAGATAGGTGATTTAGTTATCATTATTCAAAAAATCAAGTTCATTCTAATGATTCCAATAAAAGGAATTATTCCAAGAAACACTAATGTGTTCCTTACAAGAGGATGAATTTAGAAACTATGATAAATATATTTTATTTCAAAATAATTATAATTACATGATTATCAATAAAAATAAATATTTATTATTTTGAAACCATGATTTACATTTATACTTGAAATAATTTTTTAAATAAATATTATTGATACACTTTAAATCACTTTGAATTTCAAAAAATAAATAAACTATGATGTGTATATCAATGAAAAGGTTATTCTCATAACCATAAGACTTGATAAAACCATAAAAATGATGAAATATTATAAATAAATAAAATAAAACCTCAAGAAAACAAGTAAAAAACATTATAAGTTATAAGTATAAAATAACATAACATGTTTCATATTAGTAAATCATAAAAAATGACCAATTATAATGAAATCACACAACTATCACATAATTAGCATCATAAAAAAATAGTCTAATTCATAAGGGGACATTTTTGGTCATAACTAAATTAAAATACATTATATGTATAGATGATGATCTTAACTATGATTACACTCAGTTCACTCTCTGTAATCCCCCCTAAGCAGAAAATCCCCTTGCTAGAAAAATTATCAAACACTAGGGGAACACTAGCTAGTGCGTAATCTACACTAGTGTAGTACCTATACCTAGAACTCCCACTTAACTACCTACGATCTCCCCTGATAATCTAAATAGAGGTGAGAAATCAAATCAATATAACATAATATCAATCAATACAGTATATCAAATAAACTCACTATTGTAAATTGAGGTCCCACTATACACCTTAACAGGGGGTGAATTAGGATTTCATTAACATTTTTTATTTTCTCAATATTAAGAATATATTGTCTTGATGTTTGAAAAAACATTGAATATGTCATAATTATCACACAAAAGTAACAAAATAATACATGAAAAATAAATAAGCTCATAAATAAGGATTTTACTTGGTTCACTCACACTAGGATACATCCAAGGTGTACATATAAATGATGTGTTGATATTACAAATAATCATTACTCCAATGGATTATGATTAAAATATTTATGAAAATAACACTACTTATTCAAGGTCCATGGCCTCTTTCTCTCTTCTACTCATTTATTTCCAAGAGGGATATAAAATATAATGTCAACATACATGTTAAACTCCTAATGATATCTTAAAAACATATAACTCCAACCTGTAATGGATGTTCTCCATGAACCACCATAATTCACTTCCATATCATTAATGATATACAAAATGAATCATTACTTCAAAGACTGATATTAAATAGAATCTAGCCCAAAATAAACTCACTCTTTAATCCAAATAATCAGATAAATATAAAAATGTTCACCCTTCTTTTATTATTCTTGATATTCACTATCCATCTATTTTCTCTATTTATTTTTATTCTATCCAGAAAGTTTGAATAAAACATAAAAATTTTTATAATTGAAATTCAAAATATAGATTTCAATAAACTTACAACTTCCTCTACCCATGGATTATCTTCTACTATATACACAAAATTGAACTTAATTTGGGCCATTAAAGTTCAAGTCATAATAAAAAAATGGTTAAAGGAGAAGAAAATAAGAAATAGTCATAACATCTATTTTTTCAAGAAACACAATGTGTTTTCTATTAAAAAATACCATGTGGTGCATCACATCAAACTGAACATGACAAGTTACTCCATATACAATGGCATAATACTTGTCCAGGGAAAAAGAAATTGAAAGTATATTTCTTTTTGATTTTATGTTAATTTTTCTTCAACATTAAAAAACTTGATTTTCAAAATGACTTCCTATAAAACATGGTTATTTTCTTGGAACCCATTTTTATTAACCATACTTATGATTCCTCTATAGATTTGATGAATCCTATATATGTAATTTTAATTTTTCCTATGTGATCCAACAAGACTTTCAAAACACCCATTATGTGTTTCCTCATTTTACCCAAGGATTTTTCAATTCAAAACTCAATGTTACATGGAGTGCTGTGAATCAAATCCAAATTTTAATACTTTTAAATTTAGTACAAAACAACCTTTAGAATTATCATTTATGTCTCCCTGTGTTGAATATGGATTTATTATTCCTAACACATCCTCTATTATGGTGTGCCCCACATCACCTCCTTGTTTTAATTCGGTCATCATCATTAGAGTTTTCATAATGCGAAGTGAAATGACTTGTAGGCCATTTTAACATGTCCAGGTCGTCGATGATATTTTCAATTTCAAATTCAATGAAACATTGTCTATAATAGTATAGAAAACATGTTCATTTTATATTAAAATGATTCTAGTTTGAAATGGCATCCAAAATTTGCAGAACTTCTCAACACAATCCATTTATTGATCCTCCATGACATATCAAGATTCACAAAAACGTGGTGAATGGAATTGTGAATTTTTCCTTCAATAATATGATCACTAATCTACCAAAACATCACATAAATTTAAATATTATTCTCAAACTTCTAATGCACTTCTAATTTAAAAAATCCAATTATAACCTTCGGTTTCAATATTCCCTACTTTTAATTTTTTTTATCAATCCACACTTTTATAAATCAATATACCAATACATATCTATATTTTAATTTTCTTCCAAATTTCCCCCACAGTATGAATCTCCCCATGTATTTATTATATACTTTTAACTATAAAATTAAAAGGGTTCATTATTTCCTAGAACAAATGATCTTTACTATGACAAGAACCAATACAATTTTTATTAACAAATTATCTTATCCCATGTGAGTTGAAGCTCATTATAGGAAACAATATAAATAGTTAATATCTATAATGTTTTAAAAAAATGTTGATCAAACCTCCTTTTAGATAATAAGTACCAATAAATAGTGTCTACCAAACCTTCATACCCAAAATTAAAGATAAATTCCTACAAGAATAGAAAATATATAAATAAATATTTATGTATAATGGGGAGAGGAGAAATCAAACATTCTTAATTTAAGGAGATTGTTTGAACTCTGGTTAATATTATTCTTATCAAATACATTTGTAGCAAATTATTTATTAATGATATTTGACACCAAATTACATGTTCCAGTAAAATCCATTTTCACATTTTTTTCTATAATTTATCCCTTTAAAAGTGGTAATGAATCTCAATGTACTTTTTTATGGGAGCGTTGTACTATATTCCTATTTAACACAATAAAACTCTTATTGTAACACTGAATCGACATCAATTGTTTCCCTAATTATCTAATATCATCAAATTTTTACTTCATCTATATAAATTTTTGACATTACCTATTATATAAAATATATTATGACTCTAGTATGCTCAAATATATACAGTCCTACTTATTACCTAGCCATACAAATTAGTTTATTTAAATGAAGAAAGCTATGAAACTTGTTTTTTTGATCAACAAATATCTCTAATGTAGTCTACATCTAAATAAGAAACCAATTATTTATCTAAAACAACCTTGAAAACAAAAACATAATTTAGATTTCTTTAAATATACCTCACATCCTCTTCTCTTCCAGGAGATGTACATTCTTTAGAAAACTCTAAAATATTGTTTCAAAGAACATAACATTTAATATTCAAAGTCTGGTTAATGTAATATAGAGTAAACTTCAAATAATTTTTATATATAATATTAAATATACTTCCTCATTATCCTCATACTTTCTATGTTTTATTAAAACTACTATTAAAGTTGAAACTGATTTGAATTATTATATTATAAACTTATTTAACACTTCTCTTTCATATTTCAACAATGATATGAATATATTTCCTTCTTTTTGATGAACTTATTGTCTATAAAAATAATTTAACTCTTTAATCATACACATCTCAAATCCTGATTGCATCACATTAATAAACTTTTCAATAGAATTGTACTTTTTCTCACTAAATATGATATCATCCACATATACCATTACCATGGAATACTTTTTTTCCAATACTTTCACTTAGATATTGTGATCAAATCCTCCTATACAAAACTCTAAATTTATCATATAAGAGTTTACTTGTACATACCATGTAGGGGTACTTTCATTAGTTCATAATTTTTTTTGATCGGTACACCATTAAATCATAATTTCCAATAATAAATATTACTAGTTGTTTGATGTAGAATTATTATTCAAGAACCCATTTAGAAATTCAATATTCACATCAATTTGATAAACCTTAAACTTAATTTGAATAACCACAACCAAAAAGAGTCTTATTACTACTCCAAATCATTTTTTTGTTACTTTCATAAAATCCACTTTCGGGGTAAAGTGGGAACCTCAAATGACCAAATAACACCATACAATGGGACTCAAATTCAAAATTCATAATCAGGGAACAAAATAAAAAATCAAAATGAAATTCATCACTGTGGGAACCATCGCATCAGCGATAGATCCCACAAATCATGCACATTCCCGAGAAAACTTTCATCAAGGATGGAATTTAGAAATCACACTATCATCATCGTCATCATCATCACAAAACCATCTTTATCACCACATCATCATCGTATACTCAAAACTTCCTCGCCATATCCATCACTGCATAAGTCACCACATCACCGGTGAGAACCTCACTAAAGAACATCCCACCATATCCTCTATCAAAGAAAACACCCGCACCATTTTCACATCAACCTCATCATCACCACACCATAAATGAAAATAACTAAAACCAAATAAACAATCAAAACCGAATGAGAATCAAATGGATTGAGTTCTAGACACGAACCTTCACCAATGGATTTGAGGAAGAAACACCAATTTTGAAATCAATAAAATACTTTATAAGAGAATACCAACTCATGTTGTGCTTGGAGAACCAATGACCTCCAAACCACATTTCTCAAAGACTCTAAGTTACCACCAATCTAGATATTATTGGGAGAGGTGTAGAGGAACTCGAGGCCAAAGTCATGATTTGAGCAGATGCGGGCTCCGAAAATCTGTATTGTCAATAATATAGAACACCAGTAGCCATCCGAACAAAAATAGGCCGACTATGGTAGCACATGTGATCCTATTGATCACCCAAAGACATAAACCAAACAAATCCTTTGTTACCACTACTCTAGTCCCAAATAGGAGAGTAAAAGAGTAACATGAGGTCATAACAAGGATTAAGAAGAGAAGGTTTCTAAGAAAACATAATTCAGATGGAATACTAAAAGAACTATGGAAGAAAACCCACATAGTGAGCACCAAACCTGAGAGTAAGAAAACCCAACGAAGAAGGAATAATTAGGAAGAAAGAGACAATAAAAATTAAGAATAAAAAATGGAAAGGAGGAAGGTAAAAGGGGATATCCATCACTACCGATGAGGGACTCAGAAACCCAAAGAGGGTAAGAAGATCCAAGAGAGGAGGGGATATCTAGGGGAATGAGGAGCCATTATAAAGAGTCATATTGATTCCATTATTTACACAAGTGTTAATGTTTCATCAATATCAACTACTTAAATCCATTCATTTCCTTTACACAATAGCCATTCTTTATTATGGAATACTATTTCATGTTCATTGTGATATTTTAAGTCCCATTTAGTTCCAAAAAAATTATGATGTATATATATATACACATGCTCCCATGTTTGGTTCTTGTCAATTTTTTACAACTCTTTATTCAAGGATTTCACCCATAATTCCTCCTTTACCACTTATTTGATTGAATTTGGTTTCAACTTTGATAATAAAATAGTTTTTTATTTTATTTTCATCCTCTAGGACCATGTCATAGAATATTTATCTCCAATTATTTTTCTTGGATCAACTCCAACTCTACCTCTTCTTTTTTGAGTCGCAATTTGACTCTCTTAACCACTATTCTGTTCCACTGATTCCACTTTAGAATCATCATCACATGGAATATTTTTATATTTTTATGAATCCTAAATTATATCGTTTTATTCTTAATTCAATTATTCATGGGAAAAATACTATAGAATTTTATTTTGATTCAAGTTTTAGAAATTTCACATCTCAATTTTCAATATTTTTTTGGCCATTTATTAAAACATTTAAAGGATTTACACTTTGATTAATAATAATAAAATATTCCTTCAACTATAGAATCACCATACTTTCTTTAATTTACCTATTTTTATAAGTGAAACATTTTATTCAAAATAATTTGTGATGATTCAATGAGGATGTATTTCCATGCTATAATTCATAATATTTCTTATCTTCTCCAAGGAAAATAAAAGATTGATTATGAGTATAAACGAACAATTTCAAAAATTATTTATAATATTATAGAGAGGTGACACTAACTATTAAAAAAATATTGTATATATTATTTACTATGTGGTCCCTTCTTTCATTGACTTGTTTATATTGTGGAGTCTCAACCACTGAAAATTCATTATTTATTTCATATTTCTTCAGATAATTCTCAATTTCAATGTATTTATATTCAGTTCCATTTTCATACCATGGAATATTTTTTATTCTTCTAGTTTTATTTTCCACTCTTCTTCATAATCTTTCAATATAGTTCAACATTTCTCTCTTAGAACACATAAATATAGTAAAACCTATCCTGATATAGTAATCAACAAATAATATGAAGTATTATCACTATAAGTTCTATCCTAATCGATTGGACCACATACATCAGTGTGGGATATATTCAAAAAATATGATACTCCCGTATTATTTATATAGTAAGGGTTTACCATAATATTTCCCCTTAATAAAAAATTAAAAAAAATCTTTGTTCCTGTTAGAAGAAATAATTTCAATAAAACTTTCAATCATTATGTATTCTCTATACTTTACTGATGAATGTGTCCAATCCTTCAGTGACATAAAATGTTCTCTTATTAGGTAGTAATGAAGTAAGTATTATACTTCATATCAACTATATATTGGTTCCCATTTTCTTCTGTTATTTAATAAGAGAGTATCTATACTTTCCTTTTATATTGAATCCTTTTTTATTGAATGTGAATTCTAAAATCAAGTCACATATATTACTAATGCTCAACAGATTGTGTCAAAGGCCATAAACATTCTAAAATTCAATATTATTCAATTTATCCCTAACTAAGCTAGTATTACCACTCTTATTTATCTTGATAACTCTATCATTAACAAATTAATTACTTCCATTTACTCTTCATTTTATATTCTTGAGTAGATTCTTGTTACCCAACATGTATGATGAACACCCATCATGAAAAATCCACTTTATACTATTATTTATATCCATAAAATACATATCAACAAGAATACATTTCTATTTAATATTTATCTTCTTATATTTCTATTAAATTTCAAACTGAATTAAGATATACATCATTCTGTTCTCAAATTTTCCAGTTCAATAAATCAGATCATATTTCTCTTCCTGCAATAGGTAAAATCTATTGTTAAAAAGAATTTAATTGGATTGTATTAAAAAAATTATTCTTTGTTTTTATAAGAATAAATTAAACTTGTTTTTCTATTATTTTAATATTTATACCAAAAGTAAGTATAGTTGAAAATATATCTGTAGAATGTGTTCTTATTCTAATATGAAGGAGGAGGTTCTTTTCTCCTTTGCTGGATTCTAATTAATAATCCTATTAAGTAACTTTAACATCACCACAATTAGATAATGTGTGGACTATTTAGACATATAATTGGTACATTATTAGAGAAAACATATTATTACCACCATCCCTCCACATATACATTAATTTTGTAAAACTCCTTTATTATTGTTATGTTCATTATGATTGGTAATGTTATTATTTGATTTGATTCAATTTTCTCTTCACACTTTGTGTTTTTAATTTTTATGTTCCAACAATATTTAAACAACCAATTTAACCCATGGAATTGGGTATTGATAACTAAATAATTATCAAAAAGTTATTGTGGCTCATTCAAGACTTTACTTAAATACTATATCTGATAAAAAACCAAACTATAAGTTATTATTTGTGACATATGTTTAATTTCATCCTCAAGATTATTTCTCAGAGACATAACTTTTTGTTTTAGTGTTTCAATATTTTTAACTTCCTCCTTGATAAAAATATTAATACTATCAATGATAAATTTCTATTATTCAATATTCAACCTTTTAGATCACTACTTCTCCAGTTTTTACCTGATCTATTTAGTATTCTTCCACAAATATCTCTAAATGGTCAAAGTTTTATTTATGATTATCAAATTAACTTTATGATTAATTTATAAATCCTATAATATTACTATTATTCATTATTTTTACATTATCTACTTAATATTTATATTTTTATACCAAATCCACCATAACATCTCTATGTTTGATATGATTTTTAATGACTTATAATGGATCTTCCCCAAAATAATCTTCGACTTTTCTAACCAAAAAACTTCTTTGAAATCTCCCCCACATTTATTTACTGAATTAATGTTCTTTATAAGAGGAAAATTATTAATCTACTTTTGAAATAATTCATACTCACCATCCTCCCCATCAAATAATTTTTAACACCTAACAATGATGTGTCCAATTTTTACACTAAAAAAACCTGCCATTGGTAGCTTACCCTCAAAACTTTTCCTCTCTTCAACTTACATTCCACAAGTGGTAGTAAATCATCACTTATATATTCTTAAATTCCACACTCTTGAACCACTTTATTACCCACAACCTTGAATTACATTTCTTTAGATAAACGTTCTATAGAGCTTTCTAGATTCATTCACATTTCTTATGTGATATGTTTTTTTGTGTATATCATCAAGAGATATTACGAAAATATTTACTTCTTCAAGTGAGAACACTTTTGGATTGCAAATTGGTGGTAATATCTATATGATCTTATTCATTATTTCAATATCTTCTATATCATTGAAAAATCCATGAATAGATCCAACCACTTAAATCAAAAAGTTGAAGAAAAAATCAAAATTTTTACTTGGACTCATCTTTAAGACATCCAATCTATTTTGAGTAACCTATATCTTTGTATCTAATTTTTCATCATATTCATTGATATTAAAAATCATTTCCCAAATTCTTTTTATGATTGTAAAATTACCCACTTTCATTTACATTTTATTATACAATGAGCCTAAAAAATAATTGTAAGCTTTAGAATCACCATTCACTAACCAATTCTCTACTTTCATCATAGATCTTCTTGTAGACCCACTAGATTGAATTCCATGAATTGTTGCTAATTTAACATCAATACCAAGAGATCATAAAAGTGGTCCCATTATTCTCTTAAAAACATTATAATTACTTCCATCAAATAAGGTTAATATCCTTTAATTTACAAAATTATTTATGATGAAGAGTTCCTATGATAGATTCACCAATAAATATCCAATGTATTTGATACCACTTATTGTAAACCAAGGTCTCACTATAAACCCTAAGAAAGGGGTGAATTAGGGTGTCTCTAAATTTATTCTATTCTTAATATTAATAGGATATTGTCTTCATATTGGTAAATAAACCTTTAATATATCATAATGATCCAAAAGTTAAACAACTAAATGTAGGAAAAATAAATAAGCATGAAAACAATTATTTTACTTTGTTAACTTACACAGAGCTACATCTAAGGATCACATATCAATAATTTATTGATATGATATATAAAAACTATTTTAATGATTTTTGATTATAATATTTAGGAAAATATCATTTCTTATCTAATCTTTATGGACTCTTCCACTCACTACTTTACATTAGAGGCATAAAACATAATTTTGACACATAGGTAAAACCCACAATGATAAATAATAAATGTATAATAGAAAATAGTAATTGTTTTTCTCTATGAAGATTTTTTATTCACACATAGATCATTAATGATATAAAAAATTAATCTTTACTTCAATATATGTTATTAAAAATAATTTAGCAGATACTCATATCACTTTACAATATAGATATTTAGAAAAGCCTAAATAGGTTCACTCTTATTTAATTCTTCTAAATATTCACTATCCCAATATTTTCCAGGTTTATATTTTTCTTCTATCTTTAAGGTTTGAATAAAACCTAATATTTTTTAAAATTAAAAATCCAATTTTAGATTTCAATCAAATTTTAACTTACTATAATTTAAATCTATCCCTTAGATCATATTTTAATATATCTCCACCATTGATCTTTATTTGGTCTATTGAAGTATAATTCATAATTCAAAAATAGTCAAAGGGGTTCCAAATAAAAAAAATGGTCATAACCTCTAGTTTTTCAAACACCACAATATATCCTCGATTCAAATAACTTGTGTAGGGAACCATATAAGACCGACCACAGAGTGTTACTCTAAATACCGAGGCACATTTATTCTCTATGAAAACACCCTTCAAAACATCTTCAACCCCATTTTTTCTACCCGTTTTACATCAAATTTTCAAAAAAAACAAATATTCAAAATGACTTCCTCTATGATGTAGTGATTTACCAAGAATTCATTTGGATTACTGTTAGGACCAATAGGGGCCTATATACCCTAAGAGGGATGGGGGGTGAATCAAGGTATGGATATTCTTTTTAAAAAAAAATTCTTCTTACCCCACTGGATCTTGACCTCTTTATTACAAGGGTCAATTTGTTTGCACTTGTGTGTTTATTATGATCACTTATTTTCCACTTTATCTTATGATAATGATTTGAATAAAATGTAGGGAAACAAGTAGGCAGACACAAATATTTTTACTCGGTTCACCCTCACTAGGCTACGTCCAAGGAGCATACACCGGCGATGTACCACTGTACCAAATCCACTAAAGCTCACTACCAATTTACAATTTTTGGGCTAGATCACTTCTATGCCCAGGATCACTGCCTTTATAATGTTTAGGGTCATCTCACTACTTTCCCAAGGGTCACTCCCTATTTCTCTCTCTCTGGCTCATTGCCAGTGGAGAGGATCACCTTCTTCCTCTTCCTTTGCTCACTGCTCTGGAAAGGATCCACTCACAGTTTATAGACCTATAGGTCTCTTCATTATCACTAATGAATAATCCTCTATTGTATGTGGATGCTCTATTGAAGTCCAAATTTCACCCGTAGATGAATCTCACTATGCACCGAAGGTATCGAGAAATCGTCCATCTTTCACGCAGCCCTGAATCATTGTCGTGCTTCAACCATACCTGGTGCCCTTCTCCAAGCCAGCATGCAAGTCTTAGCATGCAACTTACAACTGGCGCGAAAGTCCACCTCAACCACTTGCATGACACAAGATTCTCCAACTCCAAACCTGTGTGACACACACCCTTTTATGCCCAAACCAATTTTGGAGCGCAACCAACAACTTTCGTGCTTCTTCAAAACCTGGCATGCAAGTGTCACCAAACCACTTGCGCGACACCCACTTCTTCAACTCAAAACTTGGGCGACTCACTTCTTTCCTAGCCCAAACCACTCTGGACACGCACAAATCAATTGGCGCACAACTTATACTTGTGCGAACACACCACCACTTGCACGACCACCACACCTACGTGATGGGAGATCTTATTTTCTCTAAGTGTTGAACTCATACCGAATGAGGAGGGGTCGACCTCTATTTATAGGCACTTGGACACCCTACATGGCGGCACACAAGTCTCATATCGGTGTGCAAGTCTCAGCGTGAAAGTCTCTGCCGTGAAAGTCACTTGCGTGACCATCCTTAAAACTTGGGCACCCCTTATCCCTTTTCCATATTTTAATGTTCTGATATTGAAAAACATATGGAGCACAAGTTTCCTCTCCTTCAAGTCAACAGCGTGCATGTACCTTTTCAAAAACCTATTTTCTCCATTTTTCTATTTTTAGGCCCAAAAATCTGGCAAACACTGGAAAACGACACCACCTTGTATCTTCTCTTTTTGTACTGCCTCCAGATCATCCATTCCTTCTTTGATGTTCTTGAATCAAACATTGATCATTAACCACAACCCTTGAACTCGACATGCCACCATGAAATCCCCATTGTCAACAAATTTGTACTTCATGGTTATATTTTTTAACAATCAAAACACAGAATTCCACTTTGTCAACAAACACAATCACCTCAAAAATTATTCAATGATGCCTTGAGGGATTTTTTCCCAACAATATCCCCCTTTGGGTTTGTTGACAACTCTTCCATAAAAAGATACATCATTAATTATTCAGCCACCATTCGCCTATTGTGATTCCGATAGTGATCAAGGATTTACTCAACACATACTCTAAGACCATATGAGCAATGCTCGGCATGAGAAAAAAGAGTAAATGAAAAGTTCATCAATGAATCACTTCAAATCTGACACCCACTATTGACAGCAAACTAATACCAATTTTTGGAAATTATATTACCGCATTCCAACACAAACTCTTCTGATTTTATCACTATCCTCAGCTGTCGTGATATCTGTTCTTTGATCAATCACTTCTAGCAATGTCAGATTTAAAACTCTCCCCCTATTTGCTCATAGATTTAACTCTTGTCAGTTGTAAATCCTCTTCAGCACTATTGCCTGTATTATCCAAGCTAATCTCTGGCTAAGCTCTTTGAACCAGCTTCAACTCCCCCTATCTAGCTGCTCCACCTGTCAGCTTCTGCCCCTATCTGCTCATGATGTATCAAATTTCTACACTATCTCCCCCTTGAACAATCACTATTTTCTCTCCCTTTGTCAACGAACCCAAAGTTCACTCCTTTGTAGTTTGTAATAGAGTAGAGAACACATATCAGCACATTAGGGAAAAACACATCATACCTCGGGGAGGGGGGGGGGGTGTTCCACATCCACACTCTTTTAAGTGCGGGATGTTGACTGAACTCCTAGAGCCAGTTGATGTCTCTCAAAAGCTTCATTGGGTAAGGCCTTTGTCAGAATGTCTGCAATATGTAGCTCTGTAGGCACATACTCCAACTTCACGATTCCCTGATCAACCTTCTCCTTGATAAAATGATACTTTATCTCAATGTGCTTTGTCTTTGAATGATGGATGGGATTATTTCTAAGATTGATAGCACTTGAGTTATTGCACTGGATTCCGATCAGATACTTCACTTCAACTCCCATATTTTCAAGCTGTTGCTTCATCCATAATAACTGTGTGAAAGCTTGAGTGGTTGCAATATACTCAGATTCTGCAGTGCTTAATGAAATGCAATACTGATTCTTGCTTAACCAAGCAATACATAGTCCACCAAGATAGAATGCACCTCCAAATGTTGATTTCCTGTCATCTTCTGAACTGGCCCAATCGACATCATTATATCCCAATAACTCAGTCTGAGATTTTTCATTATATGTCAAGATGAAGTCCATTGTGACCTTGATATACCAAAGTATTCTTTTCACTACAAGCATGTGGGTTTACTTGGGATTACTCTGATATCTCGCTACTTGGCATGTGGCGAAAACAATATCAGGCCTTGTTGTAGTTAAGTACAACAAACTTCCAATAATTTTCCTGTATTCTATGATATTAACTGCCTTTCCATCCTCATCTTTGGACAGTTTCATCTGGGTAGAAAATGGAGACTTCATCTACTTAGAATTCTTCATTCCAAATCTTTTCAAAACCTCCTTGGAATATGATAAATGAATGTTCCATTCCTTCCTTGTGTCACCTGTAGACCAAGGAAAAATGTTATCTCTCCAATCATTAACATTTCAAACTCAGTTTTCATGAAATCGGAAAACTGTCTGCACTGAGCTTTATCTGATCTTCCAAATATTATGTCATCAACATAAACCAAAAACATCATCCTTTGATTTATTTCATTGCTGAAATAGAGATTGTAATCAACTCTCCCTCACTGGAAACCAAGCTTCTTCAAGTATTGATCAATCTTTGAGTACCATGCTCTTGGTGATTTTTTTCAGCCCATACAACGACTTCTTCAGTCTGCAAACCTTGTTCACATCTTCATGAATGAAAAAGACATATGGATGATTAATATAAACCTCCTATTCTAGAACTCCATTCAATAAAGTAGATTTTACATCCATATGGATCACTTTGAACTTCTATTGCACAACAATGGCTTGGAATAATCTGATTGTCTCCAGCCTTACAACCGATGCAAATGTCTCATCAACATCTATTCCCTCTATCTGGGAGTATCCTTTTCACACTAGCCGTGCTTTGTTTCGAACCACTATTCCATCTTCATTGATCTTGTTGCGAAAACCCCATTTAGTCCTGATGACATTATTATCTACTGGTCTCGAAACAATCTCCCACGTTTGGTTCTTTTCAATCTGATCAAGTTCTTCATTCATAGCCTGAACCCAGTTTTCATCTTCAGCTGCATCAGCAAAACATTTTGGATCTACCTGAGATAAAAAAGATGTCTGCTGTAGTGAATTCATTATTCTTGTCTGAACTGGAGCTGTCTGATCACCAATGATATTCTGCCTATTGATTTCAGCTCGACTCATTGGCTTCCTTGCAGACACAGACGTGACACTTTCTTGTTCATCATCAGTGTCTTCTTCTGAGTCAGCATTTGCCACTTCTACTCCCCCTGATTCTTTTACCACATCCTCAATTTCAACAGAAAAACTAGTCACTATGTCATTGTTTAATGACGTCATTTATTTCAACTAATTTTCTGATATTCTTGTTGAAACATTTTTGATACTCTCTCACAGCTTCTTGGTATCCTGAAAATAGTTTGCTGATACCACATTGTTAGAACAAAATAGATGAGAATGAGATGCATGATTAATGATGCTTCTTCGGCAATAAGTCTTCCCTCGATTGAAAACTCATGTTCCGATTCATCTAATTATTGATTTGATGGATCTTGCATCTGATTTAGCTATTGAATGATGCCCCTATGTTATGAAACACTTCCTAGGGTTAGGCCACAGTTTAGACACATAAGCATTCATCTTCTCCTGCATCATTTATTCTCATCTTCCACTTGGCATTGAGTCATTAACAAAATCTCTATGCCTATTGAGTTGGGACTCGGTGTTGGAAACAAGAGATAAAGTTAATAACACAATAACTTCCTATTGCATTATGTTGTTACCTTTCTTCTTTCATTTTGGTACCTAATTTGAGTCAATTAAAACTCTAAAGCATATCACTTATCCAATTTTCATCTTTAGATTCCACTTCCCATTGGATTGAATCTCCATAAAACCTGAAACATTTGAATCATCAGTTAACAACATTTATATACATAGTGAGAGGGATGCTTCTGGAATCCTCAGGATGAGGATTGTGGTTGATCTTGATGGGTCAACCCTTTGATTCTTTCTTTCAAAGAATCACACACTTTCCTTGCTTATTCTAGATTCCAAGCCAATTTAAACTGCTCTGGCCATATGACTAAGCATTCTTTACCCACATTCCGAGCCTTTTTCTGATATGTAGATTCTGCAGGGCTGAAATTTTTCACAATATGGGGTTTAAACCCACTAGTTCACACTTCTTTCATTGATTTTCCACCAAAATTCCATTTCCCTTGATTCCTTCTCTCGGTAGAAATCTCTCTAATTTTCACCTTCCATTTCTTCTTCCACCATTGCAGGGGTATTTCTCTTTCCTCCACTTCTCATTGCAAAACACTGCATGTGAATTTTTCAATGAATTCTTTGTTCATCTTTATTTTATCAGATTTCCAAGTCACCACACTATTTTTCATTGGTGGTAGGTCCTTCACTGAACGTACATTCTTCTTACTCACAGTTTTAGCATTTCCTCCCTTTTTCATCCAGATTTGTTCATGTTATTTCTTAGAGAGCGGTTGTGAGTGTGATAGAGGAGGTGATTGATACACCTTTCGTTCAGATCCAAGTGATTCCCCTGAGGCTCTAAACCTATTCTCCAATTTACCACTTTGTCTTCTAGTGTACGATTTCTCATTATACACCACTGGAGTCGTGAATCTCCTTTCAAGTTCCTTTCTCTTTCCTGCTTTCTTCTTGCTACAATGTCTTTCCACATGCCCATAATCAGAACATATAAAACATTTTTCATCAAAGGAATAACTCATTTCATCATTTCTCTGTCGAGATGTTGATGCATCTTGAGTTCTTCCTTTGACATTGAGCTCCTGAGATTCCTGACACATACACATGGTATGTCCTATTCTTCCACAGTAATAACATCTAATAAATGCTTTCCTCTGACAGACTCTTCTTTCAGATTTCTCATAACACTTCTTCTTATTCTCAAATTTTTTAATGTCTCTATTTTCACAGCCTGAAATGTATTCTTGAGTCTCTGAACAAAAGCTTGATGTGTGGCCATGAATCCCGCATAAATAGAACACGTCATCACTAATTTTTGTAAATGTACTCTTAGGCCTATCTCCAGCACCTATAGGATTTTTTTCACATATGGAACTGTTCATAGCTCTCTTTCTATATTGCATGGGAGTTGATTCATCAAATCTGATACCAGTTGTTCCCAAACTGTATGGTATTTGAGCTGAGAAAATTTTTTCTTACCTCTTTTCAGAAATAGAAAATTTTCTTTTCATTTCATCATCACCTGCCGAAGGATAATCGAATAGAATGTTCAAGGCATCCTTTATTTTATGTTTTCCTTTAGCATTGGATTTCTCCACTTCCTTCTTCACTGATTCTAGCTCTTCTTCCAAATTTTGAATCTTCATATCCCTTGATTCAATTTGGGCATTGATTTCTCTTCTGAGATTCTTTCCACAACTCATCTCATCTTCTAGTTCTCATGTGAGCTTTTCTACCATGTCACCTTGCTTCATTACTTCCAAATTTTCCTCATAAACAGATTCATAGATATATTCATTCTCTTGTTGTATCCTTTTATTGTTCTGAACTTCTTCAGACAACTGTGTTGCTAGATCATCATTTCTAGATTTTAGATTCTGAACTTCATCTTACTTTTGATTCTCTAAATAATCACCAGCCTTTTGTTTTCCCTTTATTTTATTCATCTTCTGTAGTTATTCACCTTGATAATCATTCTTCTCCCTTAGTTCAATAGCCACATCAATAAGCCTTTGATTTAAGCCTCCTATCTAGTTGACCTCAATTTCCAATACTTGGATGCAGATATCTTTAGATTTAACTTCTTCATTCAATTTATGATCCAATTACTTTGTCATGTTGACAACATCTACTGGTGACCTCCTTCTTAAAACTTCTTAATCATTAGTTGTTTCAGTATCACTTAGAAGTTCATGTACTTCACTCATTCCAACATCATGATTGAGTGAATCAATCTTTTCTCTATCAGATTCATCCAGACCTTCCTTCAGTAAGTTGTTTGATTCTTTTAGTTGAATCACCCTTTTTCCATAAACACTTCCACACTATGGGATACCACTTGACTTCTAATCCTTCTTTGATGTTTTTCTATTTTCCATGGAACAACGAGATAATAGAAAACTGATTTAACCAGAAAAATCGACTACACCAAGTCGGAGCAAAAAAATCTAATAAAATCAACCTTCACTCTAATACCAATTATTAGGATCAACAGGGGCCTATATACCCTGGGGGGGGGGGGGTGAATCAGGGTATGACCGTTCTTTTTTTTTCAAAATTCTTCTTACCCCACTGGATATTGACCTCTTTATTACAAGGGTAACTTTGTTTGCACTTGTGTGTTTATTATGATCACTTCATTTCTTCTTTATCTTATAATAATGATTTGAATTCAATGTAGGGAAACAAGCATGCAGACATAGATATTTTTACTTGGTTAACCCTCACTGGGCTATGTCCAAGGAGCATACAACGGTGATGTGCCACTATACCAAATCAACTAAATCTCCCTGCCAATTTAAAATGTTTGTGATAGATCACTTCTTTTCCCAGGCTCACTACCTTTACAATGTTTAGGGTCAGCTCACTACTTTCACAATGGTCACTCCCTGTTTCTCTCTCTCTGGCTCACTGCTGGTGGAGAGGATCACCTTATTCCTCTTCCTTTACTCACTGCTCTGGAAAGGATCCACTCACAGCTTATAGACCAATAGGTCTCTTTATTATCACTAATGAATACATCCTCTGTTTTATGTGGATGCTCTTTTGAAGTCCAACTTTCACCCGTAGATGAATATCACATTGCACCGATGGTATCGGGCAATCTTCCAGCTTTCACGCAGCCCTGAATCACTGCCATGCTTTAACCATACCTGGCGCCCTTCTCCAAGCCGGCGTGCAAGTCTCAGCATGCAATTTATAGCTGGCATGCAAGTCCACCTCAACCACTTGCGCGACACCTTCTCCAACTCCAAACTTGCGCAACACACACCCTTTTATTCCCAAACCAATTTTGGTGTGCAACCAACAACTTTCACACTTCTTCAAAGCCTGGCGCACAAGTGTCACCAAACCACTTGAGTGACACCCACTTCTTCAACTCAAAACTTGGGTGACTCACTTCTTTCCTCGCCCAAATCACTCTGGATGCGTACAAATCAACTGGCGCACAACTTCTACTTGCGTGACCACACCACCACTTGCACGACCACCAAACCTACGCGAAGGGAACTCTAAATTTCTCTAAGTGTTGAAATCACACTGAATGAGGAGGGGTAAACCTCTATTTATAGACATTTGGACACCCTGAGTGACAGCGCACAAGTCTCCTCTCAGCGTGAAAGTCTCAGCGCGCAAGTCTCTGCCGCACAAGTCACTTGCACGACCAACCCTAAAACTTGGACACCCCTTATCGATTTTCCACATTTTGATGTTTTGATCTTGAAAAACATATGGAGTGAAAGTTTCCTCTCCTTCAATTCAATGGCACGCAAGTCCTTTTTCCAAAACCTCTTTTCTTTATTTGTTGATTTTCAGGCCCAAAAATTTGGCAAACACTGGAAAACGGCGCCACCTTGTATCTGCTCTTTTTGTACTGCCTCCAAATCATCCATTCCTTTGTCGAAGTTCTTGAATCAAACATGGATCGTTAACCATAGCCCTTGAACTCGACATGCCACCATGAAATCCTCTTTGTCAACAAATTTGTATGTCATGGTTTTCTTTGTCAACAATCACAACACAGATATCCACTTTGTCAACAAACACAATCAACTCAAAAATACTTCAATGATTCCTTGAGGGATTTTTTCCCAACAATTACCTTTATGTATAACCCCTACAAAAAATTTATAATTTCATCAACATAGTTTTATTTTTTCATGTGATATCCAATATTCCTTTAAAAACACCCATTATGTGCCTCATAATTTTTTCATAAATATTTATCAATGCATAATTCCATGTTCCATAGTGTTGCATGAATAGAATCCCTATTTAAAAAATTTGTTACATTTAGTTCATAATATTCTTGAAAACTTCTGTTTTGGGTCTCCCTGTGTTATATGATGATTTTTTAATTCCACCACGACCTCTACTATGGTGTGACCTTCATTATTTATCTGTTTTAATTCAGTATTCATCATCATGGTATAAATAATTCCTAGTGAAATTTATTTCATTCCATTTCAAAATATCCAAGTCTTCTACAATTATTATTGTTTCAATTTCTCTAAAATGTTTTCAACCATGGAATAACCTATGTGGTCATTCCTACCAAAATTCTTATGGTTTAAACTAACATTCAAAACACCCAAAAAGTATCTATTATACCCATTTATTGATCCACCATATTATATGTAGACTCACTATGACATGGTGAATGCTTCCTTTATTAATATTCTCACCAAATTTTCATAACATTACACAATATAAAATATTACACTTTCACATATAATATAATTCGAAATGAAAAAAATCTAATTAAAACATATCGTTGCAAGACTCACTCTTAACCTATGAACACCTTTCAAATACATATTCCAATATATATTTATATTTAACCATAATCAATTCACATCATACCATTCCATCTCCATGTAAACCATAACACTAAGGTTAAATTACATCAAGCATGAGAAAAACGTAATAGAAACCTTTCATTCATTTTATAAACAGGGATTTGAACAAGGAATCATTAATAAAATCATATCATAAATGTAATAAAATTATAATATAAACCACAAAAAACATCAGAAAACATTGGAAATAGAAATAATAACCATGAAATAATTTATTTAAAATATAATTAAAACATTTCATAAAACATTTCAATCATGAAAAACACCATTTTATTGTAATGAAAACATAACTAAAAATATATTTTAAATTTTTATAATTTATATGACAATAAATAATGGAAATAATTTTTATTATTTCATATGAAAACTATTCTTGTCATTTTCTAAAACACCTAGAGTAAAAATTTAAACATGAGTAAAATTCTATAATTTGGGAGTAGAAAATCCTTTTTAAATTAAATTATATTTTTGAGTAAAATAATAATAACTCATCATGAAACAATTTTATAGATACAATATTTTTATTATATTTAATATAACACCATTTTAAGTATGAAATAACCCATATTTTCACAAAAAAATGATTATATGGATCGATATGCTAGTTATTAATGAATTTATTATAGAGAAAATTTGTGCCAAAAAAAGAGTGGAAGTAAGAGGATTAAAACTCTAAGAAAAAACCTAAAATAGATAAAAAAAAAGTGAAAAATAATTAATGATTAAACCCTAGGACACCACAACCATTTTAGAGAAATAAAATGGAAGGATAAGTAAACATAAGATAGGGGAAGAATTATTGAGAGACTAACCATAATGATTCAATTTAAAATAATAAAGAATCATCATGGAGAAGAAAGAGGGAGAGAATAAATAGAGAGGAAAAAACATAGGTGTCGAAGAAAAAAATGTGGTATAATAAGGGGTAATCCTTTATTTAGAAATAATTTACAAAAATAAATAATTTGGTTTTAGCTTATTGAAAAATTTGGGCGAACAGTTTTGTTAACTTCACACCAACTATGTATAGGCCAATGGAATTGAAATGTGGACCTTTATAGTTCCCATATTCATAAAGATCATGCCTGGTTATCTTGTATGTTTTGAGAAACCATGATCTAATATTTAAATCTGAAGCTTTTCCCCAAAAATCAAAATTCATACTCTTAACATAATGGCAAATCAATCAACAAATAAAAAATAAAATAAATTCCAAATAGTAACATTATTATTTCACAATCCTCTATACCATGTCAATTCCTTCCATTAGAAAATATTTATGAATATATTGATGGGAAATATTAACATGAGGAATCATAATTCCTCCCTACACTATAAAAATCATAACTCTATGATGACAAAATAAAATCTCTTCTTCGATCTATAAAATTCCATCCAAGGAATATTTCAAAAACTTCATTTCCAATTTGGGCAAGGGTGGGTAGGGTAGAAGAAGATCCCAAATATTTTTAAAACTATATTATAAGTCATTGTAAATAATTTTAGTTATAAAATAAGAAACCATAAAATTAATAACACTACTAAGAGGAAGGATCCATTCAATATTGGTATCTACACTATTTATGGTTCACGTAGCACGTTGACTCATTGGATTTCAAAATACCATATATTAAGATTTTAATTGAAAATATAACATTTAATTATTATATATATATGACACAAAAGATAAATTACATCAAAATAAATGTTTAAACACCATAAGATATGGTATTTCACTCACACCATTATCCATATAATACTTAAAAAACCCATAGGTACATCATAAAGAACCTAAAAACTCTATGGTATACTGACACTAGGTCTTGTATTAAATTACTAAAAACTTTATGAAATTGAATAAATAAATTAAAATTATATCTTTATAATAGGATACACTTTTAAAAAGAAATCAAAGTTCTTTTTAATAAATACCTTAGAATAATTCACATCCCATTTTATTCCATGATTCTTCTCTGTAGAACCTCTATAAATGACCCAACCATCCACAACTATTCTTTTTTCAAATATTATTTACATGAAGGGTTTTTATGCCCTATATTAACCCTTTTTTGGAATAATAAATGTTTACATTTATAAAATATTGATGAATAAAATTGATAAAGTCTCTATATATCCTTACCAATTTCTTAAATATCCTCAACCTTCTTCCTATTTTAATCACTAAGATCCATTACATTATTTATAGGTATGGATAAAATATTATCATTTATATATAGGTAAAAAATGATCACCACTATTATAAAATATTGAGACACTACTTACTTAAAATAGGGTTAATCATATAAGGAAATATTAGATTATATATCATGAAAGACACCTCACCTAAAAAATTGAGATTACAAGGTATCATTCGAGACTAAACAGGGTAGGTAAAGTTTTAGATTAGAGAAATACTTAATGTACACCAAAAAATTTTGATCAACCTATTAGAAGTATAAAAATTCCATCCCTTTGGTAACCATTATTGTTATAGGATAGAATTATTGAATACATAATTCCTCCAAACCTTTCCATGACTAGTCTATCTGTGGATTGACCCAAACAATTGAATTACATCATTTCTTACTTATAACTTCAAGCATGAAAGCGGTTAACATATTATTAAAACTCTTAGGAATATATATAAGTCTAAATATTCTTTCAATACTCTTCAACCACTCCTCTATATCTTGGGAAGCTTTCACCCCATGCAATATATAATGATCATAGTTTTGGAATTTTTGAGTCCAACCTCTAGATTGAGGAAAACCAAAAAATTGTTACTTAACATATATTAAATATTATGCATGATTAACACAATAAATAATTTTATAAATATTGGAATGGTTAGTATAAAATCATTTACTACTTCCTCTAGTGATTATTTAATGAATTTTATACAACTATTGAATTTATAATAACAAGAAACAAATAATAAAATCAAAACATATCCCAAAATTCAAATACATGAAATGAAAAATATATAAATTAAATGAAAAAAAGATATAGTAGAAACCCCCTTTATATAAAAATATTATTTATGAATATAATAAAGAAAAAATCATCTATTACATCAAAATAATTTCATAAAATTCCATAAGATCCTTTTGAGAAAATATAATGATTACTTTTAAAAAACTATATTATCCATAAAAATAATGAAATTCAAATTTAGAAACCAATTAAAATGCAAAAATATTATTTTTTAATGAAAATATAAGTCTCAAGTGTATTATAACAATTACCTCATATGCATAAATTCTATTTCTTTAAAAAAAATACCAAAGTATTACCACATGAAATATAAAAGTCAACCCAACCAGATAATGTCAACATCCCATAAAATTATTTTCAAATATATATCAAGTAAATATAAATAATTAATAAAAGTAATTTTAAATAATAAATAATAAAAATATTACAAAATAGGTAGTGTTACATAGCTTCATAGTTTGGATGCATGATTATACTAATTATACACCAACCATGCACAACTGTAACATCATGAATTTATGCCATTATACGAGTCACTTGTTTTATAGTTGAATCCCTTGTTTTGTCTTGGTAAATGTTCTCTAAGGGATAAGTAATGTCTTAAGAGAATCTATGGTTAGTTCATATCTTGGAGCTCTATGTTTTGGAGAAAGTAATCCAGGAGCATGGTTTGACCAAACCATGAACCTGAGCCTACACGGTTTTTCCAAACCATGTGGGGTATTTAAGATGGCTATAGAGGGGCACACTGTTGGTCTAAACTATGAGATCCTAAACTCAGGTACATTTGCATTTTATTATATAAGGGAAAGAAGAAAACCACATGGGTTGTGCATGGTTAGTTTAACCGTGCACTATCTGTTCGAGGGTGGCTTCCCTTGTACAATTCTGGCACACAGTTGGCACACAGTTTGGCCAACCGTTCATCCAAACCGCACACCTCTTAAAAATTAGTAAAATTTATGCCTTTTAATTTAGACCAATTAACTTTATTTCACTCCTTCCCCTCTCATTTATCATGTACAACACCCCTCTCACACGTAAAACTTCTCCTCAATACAAATCTATGATTTACCTTTGTACCTTTTTTCAGAATTTGTTTTCTTCACCGTTAGGTGCATTAGATAGATAATGATAATATCTACAACCCTATTACTTCCATTCATCATTTATATTTCCACCTACTGTGCTATTTTTTACATGATATCATATTACCTATTTTTACAGCATTTAACCATTCTTTCAATTTCTCCCATTCTAGCTCGATTTAAGGGATGACACTAGATGGGGAGAGTACTATGAGATTATGGTAGGAGGTAAAGTTATTTCCCTCAAATACTAGTTATATTTTATTATGAACAATTTTTACACTCACTAGACGTCCTAGAATATCCTCTATAATATTTAATTAATTAAAATAATGGTTAATATCTTGTGAAATGAGACCTTATCTACCTGTGAATCAACGACTTGAGGTGTTAACTTGACATGAGCCACCCATTTCGGTGTACCCTTTTTAAAATTGTCAAGATCCATATGCTTTGGAAATGAGATTATTAAATATTAATTGGGGAGTAAGAATTAACTTGTAATACCTGAAATGGATGATAATTTCATAAGATAACGATATGCCATGAATTTAGGCCCATATGCTTATTCCATATTTTGAATTTATTTAATTAAATGAATTATCAAACTTCTTAACAATTCTTGGGGTATATGGTATGAGTTAGTTCTAACCATAATCTTACCTTCACTTAAGATGAGGGTGATACAAGGGTACTAACTTAAGGAATCCTTGGAAGGGCTCATCATGCTTTATAATTAGAAATGAGAATGATTATAAATATGTTGGTGGTGATACTTGGATTCTTATGGAATGTATTATATGGGATCACCTGGTGGATTACTTACTACTAGTGAGAAATATCGGTCTCTAGGGGAGATACCTTAAATGGGATTAGTGGGTGATATGGTTAAACAATCCATAAGCGATACTTGGTCCCCTATGTGGTACACCTAGGATGGGCTCAAAGGGCCATGCATTACACCGCATCAAGATTGATACTTGGGATGTATTTATAAATCACCTTGGATGGACTCCTACGGTGTTGTATATTTGTAGTAATTCTATTACGATACTGATGTTCCTTATTATGGTTCACCTTGGATGGGTCCAGGATTCCACTTTGTTGAATTCTAGTGACACATTAGAAAAAATTCCACAAATACCAATATACTAAATTAAAGGAAGCATCTACCAATCTAAATAACATGCTTGGGATCAATAATTTCATAATATTAGATTTATGATGATCCATTTATGCACTATATTATACTTGAAAAAGTTCACCTTGGTTCAGAGAAGTCCATCTTAGGCTGAAGTAGGTAGTTTCAGTCTAGTATCCTTTAGGAACCCGATCCAGTGTATTTATTTATTTATTTCCAGGCATTTATTATGTACCAGAACACTGATTATTTTATATTCATGGACTGGATTTTTCTAGATACAATTTTTAGTGGCCTAATTAGTATATCTCACACCCTTCTCATGATTCCCTTAGTACCCAAATAGACTCTATGAATATAGGTGTTGAAAAATAAAAGTGAATAACTTCCCATGTTTGATTTTTTATTCTAGGATTGAGTACAAGAGCAGAGGACCAAGCCTATGCTCATGATTCTAGTAGAGGAAAATTTTCATTTTTTTTGTATTTTTGTTTAGAATGTGGTATATTACTATTTACCCTATATCCTGTGTACCTAATTTTTATATAGCTACATGACATGATCAATATCATTTTTGTATCAATTTTTGACTTAGCTTTCTCCTATTCTTATTGGATGATTTATTATTCTTATTCTTCCACCACTTACTTATTTCTGTTTTCATTGTTTACTTTTTTTATTTACCACTATGCTAAAATCAAATAAAGAGGTAATAGTCTCCCCAAAAACACAGCCTATGACCTAACTTCTAGTTAGTATCCTCTAGTGTATAGGGAGGAGCACTTGAGGTCATATGACCAAACATCTCGAGGCACCGCTTAAAGACTTATGGGATGTGATGCTATAAAGTGGTATCGAAACCCTTTTTCCTTTTATCTTACTATTTGGGAATTAGACACGAGACAAGGAAAGTTTTATATTTTATAAATAGGCCTGTTCCTTGGATCAGCTTACCCAGGTATATAGGAAATCCATATTACCTGGGTTGGTTTATTATTGTTATTGGTTTGTTTCTATTAAAGTCATACTAATTTCACCATTGGGTGATGCAGATGTTTTGTGATGTTATTATTGATGATATTATTATTATGGGATTCCTATTTCTCTTATCCTAATATAGAAATGAGGTATCATCTCATGAATCATATTAGGCACTTAAGGACTTAGATTCCATGAATTTTTTCATGCCACATTTACTTTCTGTGTGCATTTATAGCTGCATATAGTTAGTGTTTGAATTATTATAAATAGAAATTTACGAACATTTCTTGTAGGGATAAAATTATTAGATTAATTAAAGTACCTAAATCAGTATAAATGGTTTTTACCCATGTATACTATTATTACACCTTAATTAACTATTTATTTCATGTTTGAGACATGAACCACTGTTTCTATGGACTAAAATGTTAGTTGATTTGATTGTTTGAATGATAATAGTATTTTATAAAGCATTTAATTTTATAAATCAAGAGTGGTAGTTAATTAAATAAAATATCTTCACATGAAATCTTACATCTTTACATCGGATGTAAATGTTTGATCCAATATCTTTACATACCGATTTCAATTTATAAAGAATATGGTCCTTTATAAATTTAGAATGGTGATGCATCGAACTAGACTATGATGTTTATATGAATATGAATAAGAATGAACATAAAAAAATTTAAACTTTAAAATGAAAATTTTATCACTAAATGGGGATACCAATTGCTATGAAATGGGTGTTTTCCTCTATAGATTTCAATTGACACTAAATATAACAGAAACTCTTCTATGTGATATGAGACCTTGACCCTAAACTGAACTTAGTAGGGGGGTAGTAGGTAGTGTCTCTTGTGACTTATGTGACCTTTATTATAACCTATAGATAGATATAGTAGCAGTTAGAGAGGTGAGACTCATTTATAGAAAGGTTGTGTGTCTATCCTTTACTGATTTCACTATTTCCCTTCTTCTTCTAGATCTTATTTGACACATGTTCTTAGAAATTATAAAGTTTTGAAACTATGAAATTCTTGAATCATAAACTAGAAGGGTGTAAATAACCATGATCTAGAGGTGGTGGGACCTGAGACACTAGTATTTACTCCTATCGTTCCACCTAAAGAACCTCTTGTTCATCCTCCACTAAGAGTCGATTATTAGTTCCGAGATATATTCTTGAATTTCATATAGTATTTATAGGGAACTTTGTGACCTTCCTCTACTATGGAATAATTGACATGAGTATTCCAGTAGCAGAATCCTCCCACCTTCTTGGGGGATAGAAGTCCTCAGGCGGCTGAGTCATATCTAGAGTATATGTTATAAATCTTCGAGCATATAGAGACACCTCCAGAGTAGAGGGTCAAGATTACCACTTATATGTTTCATGTCTCTACCAAGAGTTGGTGGGATATCATCTATCTGGATTATTTTCATCAGGGTATGGTATGGTCGGACATCCAGATAGCCTTCTATGAATACCTCTTTCCATGAACCTTAAGACCAGACCATGTCAGAGAGTTTATGCACCTATAACAGGGTGTCATTCTAATGATGAAATATTAATATCCTTTCACAAAACATCATAATTTTTCACCAACATTATCTAGTGAAGATTTTACTACTATAAGACAGTTTGAGGATGGGATTATATACACCATCCGATCAATGGTGAATGTATTTTGATCAACTAGCATTTCAAAGATTGTGAACTAGGACCCCATCATTGAGTGGAACCTGATCAAATCTTGTAGTGTGTGTTAGGGAAATTTAGTATATAGGTAGGGAGTTGGTATTTCTAGAGATAGGAAACACTTCTTAAAGTTTACTCACGTCGGCAACATAGTTCAGATGAAATGCACCAAAATCTATGCAGAGTTCCACTAGTCTAGTAGCACCGAACATAGGAATCCCCAGTGTACAAGGGACCTAATAGAGTGCCAATATTGTGGTAGGATGATTTACCTTTAGAATTTATATTGAAAATCCCCTCCTATGCCTAATTTTAAGGGATCTATAGCCACATTGAATTTGGGTATATGATTTGTAGCTCCACATCAGGTGGGGAGCTGGTCTACTACTAGATGATCAGGATGATGTGGTAGTCATTATAGTTAGACATTAGAGGTTAAATACCAGAAGATCATGCCTAATGAAGGTAGTTAGATTACATCTCAAGGTGGTGGATTAGGCCATATATATGGATTTCAACCAACACCCGAGGAGAAAAGTTAAAGGACTTCTACAATACAAGGTACTATTCTAATCACCTCTAATTTAGTTTCTTCTCTATTTGATATAGATGATTCAAACTCTTTTATATTTGTAGAAATTAGAAAAGTATGGTCCTAAAGATGAATTACTTTTGTGGCATCATTACTCTCGACCATCATTAGGGCTTTCTTTGTAGAGTGTGCTCCACTGCAAGGAGTTCCCCTTGAGATAAGTGGGTACCGATTCTTGTAGAATTTATTTTTCCTCGAGATGATAATATTTGATGTCATACTCAAAATTATATGGATAGTGACTTATCATTCCCATGTTTATTTTTATCTCTAGAGGGTGTCTTTTACATCACCAAAGGTAAGTGCTTTCATTCATAAGGGAAAATGGGATGTCTAGGCACGTCGAGATGGAATTGAGAATTATGGGTTAGATGTAGTAATAGAATAGATAGATAATATCTATATGAGTGATCATGAAATGTGATTTAGATAAGTCCCTCCTATTGTGAATCATTTCAAGGATGTATTCTCTAATGAATTATTTGTATTAACTCATATAAGAGAGGAGGAGTTAGCCATTGATTTAGTGTCAGGAGAAGCACCAATGTCCATTTATCCTAATAAGATGGCACCTACAGAGCTCCCGGAACTCATGAAGTAGTTAAATGAATCAGAGGAAAAGGGTTTTATATTGAATAATAATTCTTCATGGGGTTAACCTATCAATTTATCTAAGAAGCTGGATGGTACCCTCAGGTTGTGTATGGATTACTATTGGTTAAACCAGATTATGATGATGAATTCTTATAAATTTACTTATATAGATGATATCTTTGACTAGCTCTAGGGATCAATGGTTTTATATAAGATCTATTTTAGGTTGGGATACCATCAGGTGCATGCGAGACCATCATACATACCACATATTGACTTCTATAAAAGATACAACTTATACAAGTATTTAAGTTTTCTATTTGGCCTTTAGGAATGTTCCATCCATTTTTATGGCCATAATGAATTAGGTTTTACATATGTGTATGGATTAATTTGTGATATTATTTTTTCAAAACATCTTAGTGTGTTCTCATACCCATCATGACCATTCTAGAAATATTAAAATGTTTATGAATACACTTAGAGAGAACCAAATTTATGATAATATGACTAAATACCACTTTTGGATCAATAAGGTTAAGTTATTAGGTCATATTATCTTAGATTCCAAAGTGTTTGTTGACCTAGAGAAGGTGAGAATCAAAGTATCTTGGGAAAATCCCAAGAACATATTTTAAAAATGAACTTTCTTGGGAATGGCTAGCTATTATAATAATTTAATTTGGGAATTATTATGTGAAGACACAAATCTTACTATCTTGACTGAGAAGGGTGTGAAGTTCATATGTTCTGAATCCTATGATGTATCCTTTCAAGAGTTTAAAGGGATATTAACTTCAACACCGATCCTGATTCTACTAGATCTAGGTAGAAGATATAATTTTTATTGTGATGCTTCGGGAATTATGCTTGGATAAGTCCTGATGTAGGGATACTAGGTTGTAGTATATGGGTCTTACTAGCTGAGACCTCATGAGTAAAATTACTCTATGCATGGACTCAATATGGAAACTATGGTTCATGATTTATGATATTGGAATAATTATCTATTGGGAGAATGGATCATCATTTATATGGACCATAAAAGTATCAACTACATTTCCACACAATGAGATTTTAATCTCAAGAAGTGTAGGTGGGTAGAGTACCTGAAATATTTCAATTATGATATTTATTATACACCTATAATGGGGAATAAAGTATCTAATACCCTGATCCAAAATCCTCAGACACATGCCATCTAGGAGGCCAGTAGTGAGTGGTAGTTAATGGATTTATTTTTTGAGATTCACCTTGAAGTTCAGGAATATCATGGGTATCCTATTTTATCAGGTTTAGTAGTGAATTACTCTATTTTGGAATAGCTACATATTAGACAAATTTAGGATCCTAAGGGCCTCATCCTAAGGGAGAGTGTCTTTGGTGAGAACTGACTACCTTGTTGGGTTGTTTATGAGAATGAGATCCTACACTTCTATGGGTGTGTATGGGTTCCTACATACATACAAGAAGAGTTGATGTAGGAATCTCACAACTATATTTTGTTAGTATATCTTGGTATTAACAAGATTCACTGAGACATATATCATCAGTATTTGTTTCTAGTTATAAATAATAAGCTCACAAGTTTTGTCACTCGGTGATCCACATATAAGTAGGTGAAGGCTAAGTACCAGTGTCCTGTGGGAATTCTATAACCTCTATCCATTCCTGAGTGAAAAAATGATAACAACACCATATATTTTTGTGATGGGGCTTCCAAGATCATCTGAATGAAGTGATACAATATTGGTGATCATTGATATGTTTATATAGGTCACACACTTCCTGCCTATCCTAGAGACCTTCTCAGTTGATGATCTTAGAATAATTCATATCTGATAAATTATACACCTTTATGGTGTTCCCCATTCCATTATAGAGGATAGATACACCTGATTTACATCACAGTTCTAGCAAGGTTTTAAAAAAGAACTAGGTTAACATGTACCCATAAGTAAAAAAATATCACCCTCTGACTGAAGACCAATCATAGTGGATGATATGGGTTTTGGAGGACATACTCCAGGCATGTGTCCTTGATTTTGGAGGTTATTGAAAAAAATATACATATCATTGAGTTTTCCTAAAATAAAATATTTCAAGAAATCATTCATATAGATCCATATGATTCCATTAATGGTAGGCTATTCCGTTCACCCCTAGGTTGGTTAGAGGAAGGTGTGACCATACTACTAGGTCCTCATCTCATTCAAGAGACTTCAGAGAAATTTCAACTGATTTAGAAACTTATGGATATAGATGAGTTTAGGAAGAAGTATTATACCTCTAATTATTTCAACCATTGGAGTTTGAGGTGGTACATTGAGTCTTTCTTTGATTTTCACCAATATTGGGTTATAGAAAAATTCAGAGATAGGGAAAACTATTGACTCATTACGTCAGCCCTTTTGAGTTCATGTAGATAGTCGAGCTAGTAGCCTATCAGTTAGCTTTACCTCAGAGTTAATGAAGCATGAAAAACATCTTAGATGCATCATAGATTCACTGTTATCATTCCAACCTGTCTCATTAATTTGATCTTAAGGATATAGACATGGAGGCATATGCATACGTTGAGGAGAATTTAAGATGTATTGTTGATCTGATCAAGAAGGATCTCTAAGGAAAGTCAGTTCCACTGGTCTGGGTACTATGGAATGAAAATATTTTACATTATGAGACATAGGAGGAGTCTGAAATAATCGATTAATGGTAAAATCTTTTCTCAGATGAGGCTTCACCACCCTCAGAATGGAAACTCGGGGAAAATTTGTTTTAATGATGGGATGCGGTAACATAAAAACATTTTTATAGTGTAGAATAATTTTCTTTCTCATTTAATTCTATGTTTTATCTTGTTAAATGTTTAATAAGGCCTATAGAAGGTCTTGGGAGTGTCTGGGTCTTGTTCAAAGCTCATAGATTCATGTTTTGGAGGAAGTAGGCCAGGTGCACGGTTTGGCCAAACCTTGCGGGGTGTTTGTGATGGATAAAGAGGGGCTCAAGTTTGGAATTAACCATGTGACCCTAAATGCATAGCTGTGCACCTTGTATTTGAAAAGGGACAAAGGAAAACCACATGGGCTACAAACAGTTAGTTTGACCTAGTGTTATCTATGCAAGGGGTTCCCTGCCTTGGACAGTTCTAGCACACGGTTGGCACATGGTTTGGCCAACCGTGCTGTGAAACCATGATTCTCTTAAAAAGTGAAAAAATTAATGGTTTTTACCTTACCCCATAAATTTGTTTCTATAATTCCCCTATAATTTATCTTTTACAAAATCCCTCTCCCATGTGAAGTTCCTCCTCAATCCTAATCTAAGATTTTCCATTTCACCTCCGTCCAAACTCTATTTGCTTCACCATCAGGTGCGTTGGAGAGTTAATGATAATATATCCAATCCTATTAATTCCATTATTTCTTTATCTCCCCACATCCTATTCTATTTTATGTGATCTCATATGATCTAATTTTATTGAATTTATACTTTCATCTGATTTCTCCCATTCTAGCCCGATTCAAGGGTTGACAATGAACTAGGATAATACCATGAGCTTAAGGACAGTTTTTTAGTTCTTTCCCTAAAAGTCTAGTAGAATTTCATCATGTTCTACTATTCCACATGTTATAAATTTTTTTATAAGATCCATAATGTTTACTTAAATAAATTAAAGGTTAATATTATGTTCAACGAGACCTTATCTACCTTCAAATCAACACCAAGAGGAATTTACCTTGATAGAAGACAACACTTTGGGTGTTCCCCTCTTAAAAGGATTAAGATCCATATACATTGGAAATGAGATTATAAAATATTAATCATGGTGTATTAATTTTTCTTGTATTAAATGAAATGGATGATAATTTCATAAAATAATTATAGTCCATGTGTTTAGGCCCCTATGCTTATGTTATAATTTGAATTGCTTGAATTAAATGAATTGGGAAACATAATAAAAATTCATGGGGGTATGGTATGTGTTTGTACTAACTATAGCCTTACCATCACTTAATATGTGGGTGATACAATGGTCCTAACATAAGGGTGCCTTGTATGGGCTCATCGTGCTTTATAATTAGAAATGGGAATGATTATAAATATACTAGGAGTGATACTTAGATTATTATGGAATTCCTTGTATAGGATCATTGGGTGAATTACTTAATAACCGAGAGTGATACCAATTTCCTAAAGAAGATAAATTGGTTAGGCTCAGTGGCCGATATGGTTGCACCATCCATGAGTGATACTTGGTCCCATATGTGGTACACCAGGGATGGGTTCAGAGGGCCATGATTTACACTACACTAAGAGTGATTCTTGGGATGCATTTATAGATAACCTTGGATGGAATCTTATGGTGTTGGGTATTTATTATTTTCCTGGTGTGATTCGTAGTTTCCTTATCATGGTTTTCATTAGATATTCTCAGGAATCCACTTTATAAAATTATAGTGATGCCTTATATAAAATTCCATAAATTCCAACCTACTAAATTAGAGGACATGTCCTCCAAGTAAAATAGCATTATTGGGATCAATCCTTGCATGATACATGATTTTTGATGATCCATTTATACACCATATCATACTTTTATAGGTTCACCTTAGTTCAGAGAAATACAACTTTGGTTGAAGCAGGTAGTTTCAGTTGGGTATCCATGAGGAACCTAGTTTGATGTATTTATTTATTGTCTTGGATTTATTATATACTTGAAAAATACTAATTTTATATACATATAATAGATTTTTCTAAACACCATTGGTGGTGGAATAATGAGTATATCTCTCACCCTACTCGGGAAACCCTTGGAACCCTAGAATACTTTATGACTGTCAGTGTTGACAACGAAAAGAGCCCAGCTTCTGATGATTGATTTTCAGTGCTAGGATGGAGTACATGAGAAGAGGACCAAGACTATGCTCATGATTCTAGTATAGATAGATTTTGGTCGTTTTGTATTTTTTTAGTATGTGGTATATGCCTATTTCCATTTTATACCATGTACCTCATTTTTTTATAGCTACATGACATGATCATCAGAATTTTTGTATCTATTTATGATCAAGCTTTCACCTTCTCATATTAGATGATTTATTCTTCTTATTCTTCTTATTCTTATTTATTTCTATTTATTTTGTTTACTTTTATCAATTACCACTATTCTACACTCTAATTTAGAGGGCATAGTCTCCCCATAGACAAGACCTAGGCCCTCATTTGTAGTTGGAAACCTTTGGCATACGGGGAGGTGTGCTTTAGGTCACATGACCAACCATCTCAGGGCACTACTTTATGGCTTTCATGGCAGGATTCTAAAACTACCCATTGGAAAAACGAAATTAACATGCATAGTTTGGGTTTAATGGTTACTGAAATCTTGAAATAATTTTGCATGGTTTATTAGATACTTAAAAAATGTATTTCATTGTTTTTTTCATGGTATGTAGCCCGTACAAAATAACTATAAACCTCTAAAATTCCAAACAAATCTTCATTTTCAAGTTTTAATTTCTCAAAAATGGATTATAAATCAACCAAAACACTAAAAATAAAAATTCCCAATGTCCCATGGGAACTTAAGGCTCATTAGAATAAGTGTTGACCAAACACATACCCATAACAAAAATCTAAAGTTTCAATGATCCAAACTTTTATTTATCGTTATTTTCCCAAATAACATAAAAAATCAGACTATGATACCATTTTTTAACAAAACACCCTATAATACCATGCCATGATACTCGAACCATTCCACCAGAATGTGAAAAGTGTAATCCCAACCTTAATGAGCTAGAGTGAAGAGTCATAAAATGAATCTGATACTTTAGAAACATATCCTCCTGATGAAATAAAAACCAATTAATAGATTCTACTAGTAATCCAACATGAACAGACCATATATTTAAGTTTTAATACCAATAAAATAACAACTTTATATAATAAATAAAACCCAAATAAGTCTATTGTTCAGCATAGTCCATAAGAAAAATAATCCTGAGAAATAAATATACCATGAATTATAACTTTTGAATATGCAACAATATGTTATGTATAATATCTACATTGGAAATAAATAATGGTTAATGAGGATGGACTAAAGAAGTTCTCGAATATATATAATGGTACTATAATACCTAAATGAGGACCTGAACACAAAATAAAACCAACTACCCATCTCTATGTATCATGAAAATAAAATTCATATTCCACATTCTCTATACCCAAACCAATGATCCATCCATACACTAGAATGAAAAGGATCCAATATTACTTAAAAAAGAAGATAAAAAAGTCTACATACATAAGAAATGTGTATGTAGAGTGTGAAAAAAATATCCCAAGTAAGATTATTCAACATAATCTATATAAATCCATTTAAAAAATAAATCATGCACTTATTCTTTGAATATAAATAATCAAAGTTTCATTTTAGTTTTAAAAAATCAAAATAACAAGGTAGGTTCTTTTAGTACCATTTTTAATAAGAACAAGGTCATTCTAATGAATTATATATAAGCGATTATTTCTAGGAAACCATAATGTGTGCCTTATAAGAGTAAGGCTTTATAAACCCATAGAAACATACTTTATTTGAAAAAATTATACTTCTACACTAATTAGTAAAAATAAATCATTATTAAGTGGATAATATTGTTTAATTTTATTTTTTAAATTATTTTTTTAAATAGAAATCTTTGGTATACTTGAAATTATTTTTGAAATTCACAAAATAAAAAAACTATGATATGAATATCAATGGAAAATGAAATTATTATAACCATAAAACTTTATCAATATGTATACAACTTAAAATAACCAAAATCCATAAATAAATAAATTCTAAAGGAAAAAAGTAACAAGAATCAAAAGTTGTAAAGTATAGGGGTAATATAACATATCCTGTGTCATATGGGTAAATCAAAATAAAATCTCAATCCAAAAAATCATATAACCATCACATAATTATATACATGGAATGAAACTCTCATTCATAAGGGGATATTTCTAGACATATCTAAAATGTAATATATAATATGGCTATCCAATAATCACAACTACAATTACAATTAGTTTTCTCCTTATTGGGATCTTTGAGTGGAAACCCCCCTATCCAGAGTAACAATTACATGATATAGGGATAATATCCAATGTATAATCTCAACTGGTATATTACCCATCCTTCAAACTCCAACATAGCTACCCATGGTTGACAATAATATGATAAATAGATGTGAGTAATCTATGTTATAGGTAGATGTTGTGTTTTTTATAAATATTTTATTTTTAATTAAGGAAAAAATTATATGGGAGTCTATGATTTTAATGTTCTTTTTGTTTTAAAGTAAAGGGAGTGGTTTAGAAAAAGTTTTGAGATTCTAGTGAAGTTTTTTTAAAAAAATTATACAAAGGAAGAATTTTCATATTGTGTTTATGTGACCACATAGGAGGTATGTGATATCCGGTTAGAAAAGGTGTGGCGATACCTTATGTGAATAATGTGAAATAGGTCATTCATATGGAAACAATAGAATTGGTTTTAAAACAGTGAAGGATGGATTTATTTAAAGCAACAAATGGATTCAATAAATGAATTTTTATAAATGAAAAATATCACATAAGTGCTATTTGAACCTATATAGTGATTCATATTAAATTGAGTGATGATGATATTATTTAGACTATGAATAAAAAAATAAATTTTGATGTGATTAGCATAAAGTTTAAAAAGGTCATATCATGATTAATGATTTTTTATGGGTACCTTGCCTATAAATCCCCCTAATAATTACATTTATTATCAATGAAAAATGAAAGGAAAGTTCAAGAGATTATTCATAAAACCATATAAGGTTAGATCCTTCCTGAATCATAGTTTTTCATGAAGTAGTGTCAACCATGAATTATGAAATTTCATAAAGTAGAAATATTTTAAATGAAAAACCATTAACAAAGCATATTCATCCATAAATAATAGGAATATTCATAAAGGACATTACTATAAAGTATTTTATTTAGTATAAATCTATGAATCATCTTGAGAAGTAGAGTTCCAAAATGAATTTCATGAAGGGGATGTTCTGTGAAGCAGTTCATGAAGAGGGTATTGTGAAGTAATTTTTTGAAGGATATTTGTAACACCCGAGACTTTTATGTTATATAAATCATCAAAGGAATCTTTTTCTACACAACACTTGCTTGGCTTGCTTTACACGCAATCGCAACCTTCCTCGATAGCTTGCGTCGTACGCAATACCGAGTTTCACTAAACAACAATATGCTATTAAAACTAGTCGTTATGAATAGTAATAACCACTTTTTGAAATTTTATAAATTTTATTTTTCAAAATGGACTTCATTTTTGGACTCAGAATATCGAAATTAGCCTAGGGTGAAATTTTGGTATTTTTCTGAAAACTTTCAATTTTTGATGAATAGTGAAACCACTAAGTGGTAGGTTAAAAACTGAATTTTGCATAAAACTTAATTTTACCGCTTCTGTGAATGGAATTTCAAAAATCCGAGAGACACGGTTAATATCAAGGACTAAAATGTGGTTCAATGAGATGAAAATAATTTTTTTGGTGAATAGTAACTTTTTACTATTTTTACCGCGGTTAATAGTAAATAGGGTAACTAAGGGTAAATATGATATCAATATTACCCTAACGCATGTCCTAATACTATTGGACAAGTGTAATTCGACCAAAAACAAACTTAGGAATAAAATATGACCATTTAGGCCCACTTGGATTAGATTAGGACATTTATTATTAATTTATTTAAAGAAGGGTTAAAATCAAAGTTTAACAAGTAAATCATTTTTAATATAGGGTTATACATAAGATAAATTCGATTTTAAATATTCATTAGAAAGCTAAAAGGATTTCCTACATGATGGTATTTTATTTGTAATTTTTAGACATCAAATAATTTAATTTATTTATGACACAAAGATGATGCAGTAATTATCTTATTAATGAAATATTGAAAAAATTGATAATATAAATACCAAAATAAATGTAATTTGAGACTTTTTATGAATTCCACTAATTTTCTAGGTTACTATGATATATTAGTGTTGATTTAATCAACTTGGTTCGAACATATAATTCTGTTATGACTTTCACAAAAATCATATATCAAATAGTGTCAAAATTGACACAAAATAGTTTTTAAATCAAATATTATATTATTAATTGTTATTTTATTCCTAAAAATCTAAGGTTCGGCCAAATGACTTAGATAAGGATATATATATTAATAATAAACAATTTGGTGTTCGTTTGGCATGTTATAGAAAGTTTATTAACCATATAGTGAAAGAAAACAAAAAGACACGGTAAAAGTTAAATTAATTAATTTAGAGTTAAATCTAATTGATAAGGTTAAAATAATACCCTAAACTTGTCTAAATCCTATTGGTTGATAGGATTTCGACCCTTCCCCACTTTATCTTCGAAATAAGACCCTTTGGAACCATTATAAACCGATTTTGACTTTAATATAAAATAATATTTTGAGATATTCCTAAGGTGCCCCTCTCCTCCCTTATAAAAGGGCACCTCCTCCCCCTCCTCCTCACACCAATTTGAGCACTCAAGCTCGGCCAACCCCTGCCATTTTCCCTTCTCCACTTCCCTAGAATAATCCTAGAGGTCCTGGTATTCTCCAAAGACCAATCTTAGTTCCTTAAGTGGAGGATTCAAAAAGGCGTTCCAAAGAAGAGGTAATATCCATTACCGATCTTTTCAATTTCTTTCTTCTTCAACTTCTTCTTCTTTAGTTGTTTCATGATAAAGTAATAACATCAGTATTACTTACATACTGATATGTTATTATAAATATGAAACAACCCTAATTCACCTTCTATCCATCCTACGGAAAAAATGAAATCACCGCGCGTGCGTACGTACGGAATACCGTCTCCACGCCGTGGTGTAATCTATTTTCCACCATCACCTTACAAGGATGGGTATAATGGTGTAATGAGTAACTATATATGATTATTATTAAGTAATATTGATACTGAAATAATATATATATATACTCCAAAACAATTCCACGATCATAGGAACGATATCATCACTCGTGCGTACGTACGGAATACCGTCTCCACGATGTGATGCGACTCGTTCTACATGATCTTCATTTCATAATGATTGTATAAATGAATTGAATGAATGAATATGGTATATACTACACTAATACCATTCTGGAAATTAATTATCTATAACCTAAAGATAATAATAAGAATTTATTCGACAAAACACGCATAAGAACAAAAAGTTATAAAGACCCGAGTAACAAGTAACAATGAAATATTACTAACAAGAAGCTAATAATATGACCATATATGATCTCATATCAATATGTATGATTCTGGAATAAGTCAATAACATTATTTAAACCATTATACAGGAGCTTCGGACACGAACAAAGAAAATCGGACCTAAGGTAAGGGAAATATCACAATCTCATTTTTATCTGAGATTGTTTATTCGTAAGTATTTACTGGGGTGTATTTTATCATCCACATCCATGTTCCCTCAATATGTAATATTGTTTCCATCCACTTGCAATAGTTTAAATCCAATTTTACCCTTAGGTGAGTTTTTAGTAAAGAATATGAAAGGAATCTTTTGTCGTTTTTCCGTACGAGGTACTTTTTGACTTTTCCGACAAAAGTACGAAGAATGTTTTTTTTTAACTTATACGGCACGAACGGATTTTTACGGTTTTATAAAGCCTTATTTTCATGAAACTTCTTCCAAAATATTTCATGACTATTTTTAATAAAATCTCTTTCTTTTAAAATTGTATGATGTTTTGTGAAAAGAAATTGATTTTGAAGAAGAAAGGATATTTTCCTCAAGAATTCATTTCAAGTGTTTTATCAAAATTATTTTCCATCTAAGATAATAAAGGGTTCTGTTTCTATCCATATTTTTACATTGATTTAACTATGTTGTGATGGAATTATGTTTATGAATTCCTTTATCTTATATGAATGGTTTAATGATGTCATGTTGTTTAAGAATCCCATTTTTATTACATGGGTTATGCAATGATGTATGATTTATGATTTTGTGGCACACATAAGAATGGTATCATTATGAGATGGGTGGGACCTATATCTCCCTCCAATGCATTGGGTAAAGATTTTATATCTCATGAGATAGACATGGCTGGAATGGTAGGTTATACCGGTTCAGTGAAACAGGACTGAAACGAGGATTACTCGATTCAGAAAGGGACTTTGTCCACTAAGATAGTCTTGGCAATGAGTCTTGACTAACAAGAAATGATTCTCTATGATTATGTGTGTATGCCACAATGAGTAATGTTTTAAGTTATGGTTTCATTTTCACTACTATGATTTATCCCATGTTATCAAATTATGCTCTCTTTTGCAGGTTAAGATTTCCAAAAATGTTATGTTCTTATGAAAATTATGTGATTGATATTTCTTTTTTTTACCCTTACTGAGCATTTGAGCTCACCCTTTTATGTTTTCTTTTCCCCAGGATATAAAGAAAGGTTTTAGGTAAAAAAAAGGAAGATCTTTGTGGGAGATTTTGAAGATCTTTCACCAGGATTAGAAGATTACGTTCCGAGTTTCCAAAGACACTAAACTATTACGATCCTTGTGTGTGTATTTTTGTTATGTATTAAGTATTCCGCAAAAGTAATGTAATGTCCATGTACGATAAGCTACGGGTCTCTACAGTTGGTATCAGAGGGAGGTTTAGTCAACCTTTGGAAACTAGGATGCGAAAACGTTAGTGAGATCCCTAGAGATATTTCTAAGGTATGTCTAGGTATGTCTCTAAGGTTAAGTATACGTATAGGTTATAGTCCTAGAATTGCGCTAACGATCTTCAAATTTAACCTAAGATGTTAGATATTGAGGGTACTAACCCTTTATTATGTTGTTTTCCCTAGCATGATTTTTGCCTCTCACACAATTCTTTTGGGGTTTTAGACGATGGCTGGAACCCGAAGGAACCGTGTTAATGCGGAATGCGATGGGCAATGCAATGATTGTCCCCCTGAGCAACCAAACGATATGGGAGCTGGAATGCAAAATCTTGTATCCATGCTCACACAACTTTCTCAAGCTATGAATCATGAAGGATTTCCAAACGAACAAAGGAGGGAGCAACATTCTGTTGAATCCTTCATGAGGCAGCGTCCACCATCTTTCAGCGGGTCTACTGATCCATTAGTTGCTGAACAATGGATTAGTACTACTGAAAAGATATTTTCAGTTCTTCAATGTTCTGAGCATGATAAAGTCATCCTAGCAGTGTATCGTTTGGAAGGAGATGCGGATCAATGGTGGAATCTTGTTAAGAATACGAGGCAAAGGGATGAAATTGAGTCTATGGAATGGGACGAGTTCAAGAACTTATTTTTCAATAAGTACTTCCCTCGTATTCTCCGAACAAAGATGGAGAAAGAGTTCCTTGAACTGAAGCAAAGGGATGATGAATCTGTTAGTACCTATGAAGCAAATTTTACAAGACTTGCAAGGTACGCTTCTGGTATTATTATCCAACCTGAGAGTAAGATCGATCGATTCTTTAGTGGCTTAAAACCAAGTCTTCGAAGGGCGTTAGCCATAAGGGACTTCAATAGCTACGAGGAAATCGTTCGATGTGCTCTCAAAGTCGAGATGGAGATTGGAGTAACCCATCAGTCACATGGGTTTGATAAGAAGAGGAAGATGGAATTCAAAGAAAAATCTAAAGAGCACACGGAAAAGAAGATGAACTTTCCCTTATGCTCAAAGTGTGGAAAGAAACATGGAGGGAGTTGTCTTAAAGGGACAAGTAAATGTTTTAAATGTGGAAAGGAAGGCCATCGGGCATTTGAATGCCGTGATAATGGGAAGAAGATGTCTAATGATGCAAACAAAGGAAGGGATACACAGAATGAACCTGCTACACTTCAATGTTTCAAGTGCAAGGAGATGGGGCATTATGCCAATCAATGCCCAAATCCAAGGGTTGATGATGATGGTCGACGTCAACAAACTCTTAAGGCTAAAGACAAAGGAAAGTCACATGCAATTTCTATCAGCGATGTGGAGTACGATAACGATGTGGTGAAAGGTACACTTACCATCCACTCTAAAGTAGCAAATGTTTTATTTGATTCTGGATCCACCCACTCTTTTATTTCTGAAAAATTTTCTAAGGGTATCACCGTATTACCTCAACAATTAGATGTTGAGTTAGCTGTGACAACACCTAATGGCACATCAATCGCATCAGAAGTTTATAATTCTTCTCCGATCGAAGTTTGTGGGAAAGTGCTTCCTGCAAATCTTGTGATCCTTCCTTTAGTGGAATTTGATGTGATTCTTGGCATGGATTGGCTTTCTCTACATGGAGCTCATATCAATTGCCAAAGAAGGGAAGTCACATTTCATATTCCAGATCAATCTACGATCGTCTATCAATGCAAGGATGAACATAACCTTCCAGTGGAAATTTCTTCCATCTTATGGGTATTGATTCCACTAAATGAAGGTTATTTATCTCAAATGGTTGGTGAGAAACTCACGATTAAGAATATGCCCATTGTACGGGAGTTTGATGATGTCTTTCCGGAGGAATTGCCGGGTCTTCCACCAAATCGTGAAGTTGAGTTTTCAATAGAACTCGTACCGGGTGCTTTGCCTATTTCAAAGACACCTTATAGAATGGCCCCAATTGAGTTGCAGGAATTGAAGAAGCAACTCCAAGAGAATCTTGATAAGGGATTCATACGCCCTAGTGCGTCACCTTGGGGAGCACCTGTTCTATTTGTTAAGAAGAAAGATGGATCAATGAGACTCTGCATTGATTATCGAGAACTTAACAAGATCACTATCAAGAACAAATATCCTCTCCCACGCATTGATTACTTATTTGACCAACTACGCGGAGCTCAATACTTTTCCAAGATTGATCTTCGTTCAGGGTATCATCAATTAAGGGTCAAAAGGGAGGATATACCAAAGACGGCTTTCCGTACAAGGTATGGACACTATGAATTTATAGTGATGCCATTTGGTCTTACTAATGCCCCTGCTATCTTCATGGATCTAATGAATAGAGTCTTTAGAGACTATCTTGATCAATTTGTGGTAGTCTTTATAGACGATATTCTTGTCTATTCAAAGAGCAAGGAAGAGCATGAAGATCACTTGAGAATTATATTGAAGACCCTGAGAAAAGAGAAGCTTTATGCCAAATTTACCAAGTGTGAATTTTGGCTTCAAAAAGTTGCATTTTTGGGTCATATAATCTCAAAAGAGGGGATATCTGTGGATCCAGCAAAAACAGAGGTTATCGAAAGATGGTCGAGACCAACCACAGTAACTGAGATCCGAAGTTTTCTTGGTTTGGCTGGATATTATCGACGTTTTGTAAAAGATTTTTCACGATTATCTAATCCACTCACCAAGTTGACTCGGAAAGGAGTTAAGTTTGTCTGGACAGAGGAATGTGAAGAGAATTTCAAGGAGTTGAAAAGAAGGTTATCCAGTGCACCTGTGCTCACACTGCCTTGTAGTGGAGAAAGGTTTGTGATCTACAGTGATGCATCCAAGAAGGGATTGGGGTGTGTTCTTATGCAAAATGATATGGTGATAGCTTATGCCTCACGACAGTTGAAAATCCATGAGCAAAATTACCCAACACATGATTTGGAGTTGGCTGCGGTAATATTTGCATTAAAGATTTGGAGGCATTACCTTTATGGTGAAAGGTGTGATATTTATACTGATCATAAAAGTTTAAAGTATATTTTCACACAAAAGGAGTTGAATATGCGCCAAAGAAGATGGTTGGAGCTGATTAAGGATTATGACTGCTCAATCCATTACCACCCTGGGAAAGCAAACAAGGTGGCAGATGCATTAAGTCGACAAGACCATGCTAGTTTATCCATGATGAGGATCACAAAAGATCCAATATTTATGGATTTACAAAGGATGGATCGTGGAATTATAATGGAAGGGGAAAAATCTTATCTTTCTCAAATGAATGTTCAACCATCTATACATGTGAAGATTAAAGAGGCACAGAAAGAAGATGTCGAGTTACAAAAGAAGGTGAGAAATGTTCCTGAATTCAACCTTGATTGTGATGGGATAATAAAGTTCAGGAATCGGGTTTGTGTTCCTCCCATCCCCGAATTAAAGAAAGAGCTGCTGGATGAGGCTCATAGTTCTTCATTCATCCTGGAAGCACGAAGATGTATAGGGACCTGAAAGAGTACTTCTGGTGGGATGGCATGAAAAGAGATGTTGTTGAATATGTCTCTCGATGCTTGGTTTGTCAACAAGTTAAAGCTGAGAGACAGAAGTCTAAGGGGATGTTACAACCATTACCCATACCCGAATGGAAATGGGAAAACATCACTATGGACTTTGTCACAGGACTTCCTAAAACATCCAAAGGCAATAATGCTATCTGGGTCATAGTTGATCGTCTTACAAAGTCTGCACACTTCATTGCTATTAGAGAGGATTTCTCTCTAGATCAGCTTGCCAGGATATATGTAAAGGAAGTGGTAAGATTGCATGGAGTACCACTTTCTATTATATCTGATCGGGATCCGAGATTTACCTCGAAGTTCTGGCGAAGTCTTCAGCATACTCTGGATACAGAGTTGAGTTTCAGCACTGCTTATCATCCCCAGATAGACGGTCAGTCTGAGAGAACAATTCAAACCCTAGAAGATATGTTGAGAGCTTGCTCTATGGATTTCAAAGGAGGTTGGGATCAACACATACCTTTGGTGGAATTTTCTTATAATAATAGCTTTCACTCCAGTATTCAGATGGCTCCTTATGAAGCTCTCTATGGAAAGAAATGCAGGACTCCAACTTGCTGGGATGAAGTTGGGGAAAGAAAGTTATTAGGACCTGATCTCGTTGATGAAATGGCAGAAAAGGTCAGATCTATTCAACAACACATAAGAGCAGCTCAGAGTCGACAGAAAAGTTATGCCGACAATCGAAGAAGAGACCTAGAGTTCGAAGTGGGTGATAAAGTGTTCTTACGAATATCTCCCTGGAAGAGGGTTATGAGATTTGGAAAGAAGGGGAAGTTGAGCCCTAGATATATCGGTCCTTTTGAAATACTGGATCGTGTTGGGAAGGTAGCTTACCGATTGGCGCTTCCACCGAATCTCTCTCAAGTTCACGATGTGTTCCATGTATCTCTCCTGAGAAAGTACATACCAGATCCTTCACATGTACTCAGCTCAGAAGTTGTACCGCTGGAGCAAGATCTTTCTTATGAAGAACAACCGATAGAGATTCTGGATCGTAGCGAAAAAGTCCTACGAAACAAGACCACTCGCTTGGTGAAAGTTTTATGGAGAAACCACCAACTTGAAGAAGCTACATGGGAGCTTGAGGATATGATGAGGGAGAAGTATCCTCATTTGTTTGTTGCAAAGTGATGAATTTCGAGGGCGAAATTCTTTTTAAGGGGGGTAGAATGTAACACCCGAGACTTTTATGTTATATAAATCATCAAAGGAATCTTTTTCTACACAACACTTGCTTGGCTTGCTTTACACGCAATCGCAACCTTCCTCGATAGCTTGCGTCGTACGCAATACCGAGTTTCACTAAACAACAATATGCTATTAAAACTAGTCGTTATGAATAGTAATAACCACTTTTTGAAATTTTATAAATTTTATTTTTCAAAATGGACTTCATTTTTGGACTCAGAATATCGAAATTAGCCTAGGGTGAAATTTTGGTATTTTTCTGAAAACTTTCAATTTTTGATGAATAGTGAAACCACTAAGTGGTAGGTTAAAAACTGAATTTTGCATAAAACTTAATTTTACCGCTTCTGTGAATGGAATTTCAAAAATCCGAGAGACACGGTTAATATCAAGGACTAAAATGTGGTTCAATGAGATGAAAATAATTTTTTTGGTGAATAGTAACTTTTTACTATTTTTACCGCGGTTAATAGTAAATAGGGTAACTAAGGGTAAATATGATATCAATATTACCCTAACGCATGTCCTAATACTATTGGACAAGTGTAATTCGACCAAAAACAAACTTAGGAATAAAATATGACCATTTAGGCCCACTTGGATTAGATTAGGACATTTATTATTAATTTATTTAAAGAAGGGTTAAAATCAAAGTTTAACAAGTAAATCATTTTTAATATAGGGTTATACATAAGATAAATTCGATTTTAAATATTCATTAGAAAGCTAAAAAGATTTCCTACATGATGGTATTTTATTTGTAATTTTTAGACATCAAATAATTTAATTTATTTATGACACAAAGATGATGCAGTAATTATCTTATTAATGAAATATTGAAAAAATTGATAATATAAATACCAAAATAAATGTAATTTGAGACTTTTTATGAATTCCACTAATTTTCTAGGTTACTATGATATATTAGTGTTGATTTAATCAACTTGGTTCGAACATATAATTCTGTTATGACTTTCACAAAAATCATATATCAAATAGTGTCAAAATTGACACAAAATAGTTTTTAAATCAAATATTATATTATTAATTGTTATTTTATTCCTAAAAATCTAAGGTTCGGCCAAATGACTTAGATAAGGATATATATATATTAATAATAAACAATTTGGTGTTCGTTTGGCATGTTATAGAAAGTTTATTAACCATATAGTGAAAGAAAACAAAAAGACACGGTAAAAGTTAAATTAATTAACTTAGAGTTAAATCTAATTGATAAGGTTAAAATAATACCCTAAACTTGTCTAAATCCTATTGGTTGATAGGATTTCGACCCTTCCCCACTTTATCTTCGAAATAAGACCCTTTGGAACCATTATAAACCGATTTTGACTTTAATATAAAATAATATTTTGAGATATTCCTAAGGTGCCCCTCTCCTCCCTTATAAAAGGGCACCTCCTCCCCCTCCTCCTCACACCAATTTGAGCACTCAAGCTCGGCCAACCCCTGCCATTTTCCCTTCTCCACTTCCCTAGAATAATCCTAGAGGTCCTGGTATTCTCCAAAGACCAATCTTAGTTCCTTAAGTGGAGGATTCAAAAAGGCGTTCCAAAGAAGAGGTAATATCCATTACCGATCTTTTCAATTTCTTTCTTCTTCAACTTCTTCTTCTTTAGTTGTTTCATGATAAAGTAATAACATCAGTATTACTTACATACTGATATGTTATTATAAATATGAAACAACCCTAATTCACCTTCTATCCATCCTACGGAAAAAATGAAATCACCGCGCGTGCGTACGTACGGAATACCGTCTCCACGCCGTGGTGTAATCTATTTTCCACCATCACCTTACAAGGATGGGTATAATGGTGTAATGAGTAACTATATATGATTATTATTAAGTAATATTGATACTGAAATAATATATATATATACTCCAAAACAATTCCACGATCATAGGAACGATATCATCACTCGTGCGTACGTACGGAATACCGTCTCCACGATGTGATGCGACTCGTTCTACATGATCTTCATTTCATAATGATTGTATAAATGAATTGAATGAATGAATATGGTATATACTACACTAATACCATTCTGGAAATTAATTATCTATAACCTAAAGATAATAATAAGAATTTATTCGACAAAACACGCATAAGAACAAAAAGTTATAAAGACCCGAGTAACAAGTAACAATGAAATATTACTAACAAGAAGCTAATAATATGACCATATATGATCTCATATCAATATGTATGATTCTGGAATAAGTCAATAACATTATTTAAACCATTATACAGGAGCTTCGGACACGAACAAAGAAAATCGGACCTAAGGTAAGGGAAATATCACAATCTCATTTTTATCTGAGATTGTTTATTCGTAAGTATTTACTGGGGTGTATTTTATCATCCACATCCATGTTCCCTCAATATGTAATATTGTTTCCATCCACTTGCAATAGTTTAAATCCAATTTTACCCTTAGGTGAGTTTTTAGTAAAGAATATGAAAGGAATCTTTTGTCGTTTTTCCGTACGAGGTACTTTTTGACTTTTCCGACAAAAGTACGAAGAATGTTTTTTTTTAACTTATACGGCACGAACGGATTTTTACGGTTTTATAAAGCCTTATTTTCATGAAACTTCTTCCAAAATATTTCATGACTATTTTTAATAAAATCTCTTTCTTTTAAAATTGTATGATGTTTTGTGAAAAGAAATTGATTTTGAAGAAGAAAGGATATTTTCCTCAAGAATTCATTTCAAGTGTTTTATCAAAATTATTTTCCATCTAAGATAATAAAGGGTTCTGTTTCTATCCATATTTTTACATTGATTTAACTATGTTGTGATGGAATTATGTTTATGAATTCCTTTATCTTATATGAATGGTTTAATGATGTCATGTTGTTTAAGAATCCCATTTTTATTACATGGGTTATGCAATGATGTATGATTTATGATTTTGTGGCACACATAAGAATGGTATCATTATGAGATGGGTGGGACCTATATCTCCCTCCAATGCATTGGGTAAAGATTTTATATCTCATGAGATAGACATGGCTGGAATGGTAGGTTATACCGGTTCAGTGAAACAGGACTGAAACGAGGATTACTCGATTCAGAAAGGGACTTTGTCCACTAAGATAGTCTTGGCAATGAGTCTTGACTAACAAGAAATGATTCTCTATGATTATGTGTGTATGCCACAATGAGTAATGTTTTAAGTTATGGTTTCATTTTCACTACTATGATTTATCCCATGTTATCAAATTATGCTCTCTTTTGCAGGTTAAGATTTCCAAAAATGTTATGTTCTTATGAAAATTATGTGATTGATATTTCTTTTTTTTACCCTTACTGAGCATTTGAGCTCACCCTTTTATGTTTTCTTTTCCCCAGGATATAAAGAAAGGTTTTAGGTAAAAAAAAGGAAGATCTTTGTGGGAGATTTTGAAGATCTTTCACCAGGATTAGAAGATTACGTTCCGAGTTTCCAAAGACACTAAACTATTACGATCCTTGTGTGTGTATTTTTGTTATGTATTAAGTATTCCGCAAAAGTAATGTAATGTCCATGTACGATAAGCTACGGGTCTCTACAGTTGGTATCAGAGGGAGGTTTAGTCAACCTTTGGAAACTAGGATGCGAAAACGTTAGTGAGATCCCTAGAGATATTTCTAAGGTATGTCTAGGTATGTCTCTAAGGTTAAGTATACGTATAGGTTATAGTCCTAGAATTGCGCTAACGATCTTCAAATTTAACCTAAGATGTTAGATATTGAGGGTACTAACCCTTTATTATGTTGTTTTCCCTAGCATGATTTTTGCCTCTCACACAATTCTTTTGGGGTTTTAGACGATGGCTGGAACCCGAAGGAACCGTGTTAATGCGGAATGCGATGGGCAATGCAATGATTGTCCCCCTGAGCAACCAAACGATATGGGAGCTGGAATGCAAAATCTTGTATCCATGCTCACACAACTTTCTCAATCTATGAATCATGAAGGATTTCCAAACGAACAAAGGAGGGAGCAACATTCTGTTGAATCCTTCATGAGGCAGCGTCCACCATCTTTCAGCGGGTCTACTGATCCATTAGTTGCTGAACAATGGATTAGTACTACTGAAAAGATATTTTCAGTTCTTCAATGTTCTGAGCATGATAAAGTCATCCTAGCAGTGTATCGTTTGGAAGGAGATGCGGATCAATGGTGGAATCTTGTTAAGAATACGAGGCAAAGGGATGAAATTGAGTCTATGGAATGGGACGAGTTCAAGAACTTATTTTTCAATAAGTACTTCCCTCGTATTCTCCGAACAAAGATGGAGAAAGAGTTCCTTGAACTGAAGCAAAGGGATGATGAATCTGTTAGTACCTATGAAGCAAATTTTACAAGACTTGCAAGGTACGCTTCTGGTATTATTATCCAACCTGAGAGTAAGATCGATCGATTCTTTAGTGGCTTAAAACCAAGTCTTCGAAGGGCGTTAGCCATAAGGGACTTCAATAGCTACGAGGAAATCGTTCGATGTGCTCTCAAAGTCGAGATGGAGATTGGAGTAACCCATCAGTCACATGGGTTTGATAAGAAGAGGAAGATGGAATTCAAAGAAAAATCTAAAGAGCACACGGAAAAGAAGATGAACTTTCCCTTATGCTCAAAGTGTGGAAAGAAACATGGAGGGAGTTGTCTTAAAGGGACAAGTAAATGTTTTAAATGTGGAAAGGAAGGCCATCGGGCATTTGAATGCCGTGATAATGGGAAGAAGATGTCTAATGATGCAAACAAAGGAAGGGATACACAGAATGAACCTGCTACACTTCAATGTTTCAAGTGCAAGGAGATGGGGCATTATGCCAATCAATGCCCAAATCCAAGGGTTGATGATGATGGTCGACGTCAACAAACTCTTAAGGCTAAAGACAAAGGAAAGTCACATGCAATTTCTATCAGCGATGTGGAGTACGATAACGATGTGGTGAAAGGTACACTTACCATCCACTCTAAAGTAGCAAATGTTTTATTTGATTCTGGATCCACCCACTCTTTTATTTCTGAAAAATTTTCTAAGGGTATCACCGTATTACCTCAACAATTAGATGTTGAGTTAGCTGTGACAACACCTAATGGCACATCAATCGCATCAGAAGTTTATAATTCTTCTCCGATCGAAGTTTGTGGGAAAGTGCTTCCTGCAAATCTTGTGATCCTTCCTTTAGTGGAATTTGATGTGATTCTTGGCATGGATTGGCTTTCTCTACATGGAGCTCATATCAATTGCCAAAGAAGGGAAGTCACATTTCATATTCCAGATCAATCTACGATCGTCTATCAATGCAAGGATGAACATAACCTTCCAGTGGAAATTTCTTCCATCTTATGGGTATTGATTCCACTAAATGAAGGTTATTTATCTCAAATGGTTGGTGAGAAACTCACGATTAAGAATATGCCCATTGTACGGGAGTTTGATGATGTCTTTCCGGAGGAATTGCCGGGTCTTCCACCAAATCGTGAAGTTGAGTTTTCAATAGAACTCGTACCGGGTGCTTTGCCTATTTCAAAGACACCTTATAGAATGGCCCCAATTGAGTTGCAGGAATTGAAGAAGCAACTCCAAGAGAATCTTGATAAGGGATTCATACGCCCTAGTGCGTCACCTTGGGGAGCACCTGTTCTATTTGTTAAGAAGAAAAATGGATCAATGAGACTCTGCATTGATTATCGAGAACTTAACAAGATCACTATCAAGAACAAATATCCTCTCCCACGCATTGATGACTTATTTGACCAACTACGCGGAGCTCAATACTTTTCCAAGATTGATCTTCGTTCAGGGTATCATCAATTAAGGGTCAAAAGGGAGGATATACCAAAGACGGCTTTCCGTACAAGGTATGGACACTATGAATTTATAGTGATGCCATTTGGTCTTACTAATGCCCCTGCTATCTTCATGGATCTAATGAATAGAGTCTTTAGAGACTATCTTGATCAATTTGTGGTAGTCTTTATAGACGATATTCTTGTCTATTCAAAGAGCAAGGAAGAGCATGAAGATCACTTGAGAATTATATTGAAGACCCTGAGAAAAGAGAAGCTTTATGCCAAATTTACCAAGTGTGAATTTTGGCTTCAAAAAGTTGCATTTTTGGGTCATATAATCTCAAAAGAGGGGATATCTGTGGATCCAGCAAAAACAGAGGTTATCGAAAGATGGTCGAGACCAACCACAGTAACTGAGATCCGAAGTTTTCTTGGTTTGGCTGGATATTATCGACGTTTTGTAAAAGATTTTTCACGATTATCTAATCCACTCACCAAGTTGACTCGGAAAGGAGTTAAGTTTGTCTGGACAGAGGAATGTGAAGAGAATTTCAAGGAGTTGAAAAGAAGGTTATCCAGTGCACCTGTGCTCACACTGCCTTGTAGTGGAGAAAGGTTTGTGATCTACAGTGATGCATCCAAGAAGGGATTGGGGTGTGTTCTTATGCAAAATGATATGGTGATAGCTTATGCCTCACGACAGTTGAAAATCCATGAGCAAAATTACCCAACACATGATTTGGAGTTGGCTGCGGTAATATTTGCATTAAAGATTTGGAGGCATTACCTTTATGGTGAAAGGTGTGATATTTATACTGATCATAAAAGTTTAAAGTATATTTTCACACAAAAGGAGTTGAATATGCGCCAAAGAAGATGGTTGGAGCTGATTAAGGATTATGACTGCTCAATCCATTACCACCCTGGGAAAGCAAACAAGGTGGCAGATGCATTAAGTCGACAAGACCATGCTAGTTTATCCATGATGAGGATCACAAAAGATCCAATATTTATGGATTTACAAAGGATGGATCTTGGAATTATAATGGAAGGGGAAAAATCTTATCTTTCTCAAATGAATGTTCAACCATCTATACATGTGAAGATTAAAGAGGCACAGAAAGAAGATGTCGAGTTACAAAAGAAGGTGAGAAATGTTCCTGAATTCAACCTTGATTGTGATGGGATAATAAAGTTCAGGAATCGGGTTTGTGTTCCTCCCATCCCCGAATTAAAGAAAGAGCTGCTGGATGAGGCTCATAGTTCTTCATTCATCCTGGAAGCACGAAGATGTATAGGGACCTGAAAGAGTACTTCTGGTGGGATGGCATGAAAAGAGATGTTGTTGAATATGTCTCTCGATGCTTGGTTTGTCAACAAGTTAAAGCTGAGAGACAGAAGTCTAAGGGGATGTTACAACCATTACCCATACCCGAATGGAAATGGGAAAACATCACTATGGACTTTGTCACAGGACTTCCTAAAACATCCAAAGGCAATAATGCTATCTGGGTCATAGTTGATCGTCTTACAAAGTCTGCACACTTCATTGCTATTAGAGAGGATTTCTCTCTAGATCAGCTTGCCAGGATATATGTAAAGGAAGTGGTAAGATTGCATGGAGTACCACTTTCTATTATATCTGATCGGGATCCGAGATTTACCTCGAAGTTCTGGCGAAGTCTTCAGCATACTCTGGATACAGAGTTGAGTTTCAGCACTGCTTATCATCCCCAGACAGACGGTCAGTCTGAGAGAACAATTCAAACCCTAGAAGATATGTTGAGAGCTTGCTCTATGGATTTCAAAGGAGGTTGGGATCAACACATACCATTGGTGGAATTTTCTTATAATAATAGCTTTCACTCCAGTATTCAGATGGCTCCTTATGAAGCTCTCTATGGAAAGAAATGCAGGACTCCAACTTGCTGGGATGAAGTTGGGGAAAGAAAGTTATTAGGACCTGATCTCGTTGATGAAATGGCAGAAAAGGTCAGATCTATTCAACAACACATAAGAGCAGCTCAGAGTCGACAGAAAAGTTATGCCGACAATCGAAGAAGAGACCTAGAGTTCGAAGTGGGTGATAAAGTGTTCTTACGAATATCTCCCTGGAAGAGGGTTATGAGATTTGGAAAGAAGGGGAAGTTGAGCCCTAGATATATCGGTCCTTTTGAAATACTGGATCGTGTTGGGAAGGTAGCTTACCGATTGGCGCTTCCACCGAATCTCTCTCAAGTTCACGATGTGTTCCATGTATCTCTCCTGAGAAAGTACATACCAGATCCTTCACATGTACTCAGCTCAGAAGTTGTACCGCTGGAGCAAGATCTTTCTTATGAAGAACAACCGATAGAGATTCTGGATCGTAGCGAAAAAGTCCTACGAAACAAGACCACTCGCTTGGTGAAAGTTTTATGGAGAAACCACCAACTTGAAGAAGCTACATGGGAGCTTGAGGATATGATGAGGGAGAAGTATCCTCATTTGTTTGTTGCAAAGTGACGAATTTCGAGGGCGAAATTCTTTTTAAGGGGGGTAGAATGTAACACCCGAGACTTTTATGTTATATAAATCATCAAAGGAATCTTTTTCTACACAACACTTGCTTGGCTTGCTTTACACGCAATCGCAACCTTCCTCGATAGCTTGCGTCGTACGCAATACCGAGTTTCACTAAACAACAATATGCTATTAAAACTAGTCGTTATGAATAGTAATAACCACTTTTTGAAATTTTATAAATTTTATTTTTCAAAATGGACTTCATTTTTGGACTCAGAATATCGAAATTAGCCTAGGGTGAAATTTTGGTATTTTTCTGAAAACTTTCAATTTTTGATGAATAGTGAAACCACTAAGTGGTAGGTTAAAAACTGAATTTTGCATAAAACTTAATTTTACCGCTTCTGTGAATGGAATTTCAAAAATCCGAGAGACACGGTTAATATCAAGGACTAAAATGTGGTTCAATGAGATGAAAATAATTTTTTTGGTGAATAGTAACTTTTTACTATTTTTACCGCGGTTAATAGTAAATAGGGTAACTAAGGGTAAATATGATATCAATATTACCCTAACGCATGTCCTAATACTATTGGACAAGTGTAATTCGACCAAAAACAAACTTAGGAATAAAATATGACCATTTAGGCCCACTTGGATTAGATTAGGACATTTATTATTAATTTATTTAAAGAAGGGTTAAAATCAAAGTTTAACAAGTAAATCATTTTTAATATAGGGTTATACATAAGATAAATTCGATTTTAAATATTCATTAGAAAGCTAAAAAGATTTCCTACATGATGGTATTTTATTTGTAATTTTTAGACATCAAATAATTTAATTTATTTATGACACAAAGATGATGCAGTAATTATCTTATTAATGAAATATTGAAAAAATTGATAATATAAATACCAAAATAAATGTAATTTGAGACTTTTTATGAATTCCACTAATTTTCTAGGTTACTATGATATATTAGTGTTGATTTAATCAACTTGGTTCGAACATATAATTCTGTTATGACTTTCACAAAAATCATATATCAAATAGTGTCAAAATTGACACAAAATAGTTTTTAAATCAAATATTATATTATTAATTGTTATTTTATTCCTAAAAATCTAAGGTTCGGCCGAATGACTTAGATAAGGATATATATATTAATAATAAACAATTTGGTGTTCGTTTGGCATGTTATAGAAAGTTTATTAACCATATAGTGAAAGAAAACAAAAAGACACGGTAAAAGTTAAATTAATTAACTTAGAGTTAAATCTAATTGATAAGGTTAAAATAATACCCTAAACTTGTCTAAATCCTATTGGTTGATAGGATTTCGACCCTTCCCCACTTTATCTTCGAAATAAGACCCTTTGGAACCATTATAAACCGATTTTGACTTTAATATAAAATAATATTTTGAGATATTCCTAAGGTGCCCCTCTCCTCCCTTATAAAAGGGCACCTCCTCCCCCTCCTCCTCACACCAATTTGAGCACTCAAGCTCGGCCAACCCCTGCCATTTTCCCTTCTCCACTTCCCTAGAATAATCCTAGAGGTCCTGGTATTCTCCAAAGACCAATCTTAGTTCCTTAAGTGGAGGATTCAAAAAGGCGTTCCAAAGAAGAGGTAATATCCATTACCGATCTTTTCAATTTCTTTCTTCTTCAACTTCTTCTTCTTTAGTTGTTTCATGATAAAGTAATAACATCAGTATTACTTACATACTGATATGTTATTATAAATATGAAACAACCCTAATTCACCTTCTATCCATCCTACGGAAAAAATGAAATCACCGCGCGTGCATACGTACGGAATACCGTCTCCACGCCGTGGTGTAATCTATTTTCCACCATCACCTTACAAGGATGGGTATAATGGTGTAATGAGTAACTATATATGATTATTATTAAGTAATATTGATACTGAAATAATATATATATATACTCCAAAACAATTCCACGATCATAGGAACGATATCATCACTCGTGCGTACGTACGGAATACCGTCTCCACGATGTGATGCGACTCGTTCTACATGATCTTCATTTCATAATGATTGTATAAATGAATTGAATGAATGAATATGGTATATACTACACTAATACCATTCTGGAAATTAATTATCTATAACCTAAAGATAATAATAAGAATTTATTCGACAAAACACGCATAAGAACAAAAAGTTATAAAGACCCGAGTAACAAGTAACAATGAAATATTACTAACAAGAAGCTAATAATATGACCATATATGATCTCATATCAATATGTATGATTCTGGAATAAGTCAATAACATTATTTAAACCATTATACAGGAGCTTCGGACACGAACAAAGAAAATCGGACCTAAGGTAAGGGAAATATCACAATCTCATTTTTATCTGAGATTGTTTATTCGTAAGTATTTACTGGGGTGTATTTTATCATCCACATCCATGTTCCCTCAATATGTAATATTGTTTCCATCCACTTGCAATAGTTTAAATCCAATTTTACCCTTAGGTGAGTTTTTAGTAAAGAATATGAAAGGAATCTTTTGTCGTTTTTCCGTACGAGGTACTTTTTGACTTTTCCGACAAAAGTACGAAGAATGTTTTTTTTAACTTATACGGCACGAACGGATTTTTACGGTTTTATAAAGCCTTATTTTCATGAAACTTCTTCCAAAATATTTCATGACTATTTTTAATAAAATCTCTTTCTTTTAAAATTGTATGATGTTTTGTGAAAAGAAATTGATTTTGAAGAAGAAAGGATATTTTCCTCAAGAATTCATTTCAAGTGTTTTATCAAAATTATTTTCCATCTAAGATAATAAAGGGTTCTGTTTCTATCCATATTTTTACATTGATTTAACTATGTTGTGATGGAATTATGTTTATGAATTCCTTTATCTTATATGAATGGTTTAATGATGTCATGTTGTTTAAGAATCCCATTTTTATTACATGGGTTATGCAATGATGTATGATTTATGATTTTGTGGCACACATAAGAATGGTATCATTATGAGATGGGTGGGACCTATATCTCCCTCCAATGCATTGGGTAAAGATTTTATATCTCATGAGATAGACATGGCTGGAATGGTAGGTTATACCGGTTCAGTGAAATAGGACTGAAACGAGGATTACTCGATTCAGAAAGGGACTTTGTCCACTAAGATAGTCTTGGCAATGAGTCTTGACTAACAAGAAATGATTCTCTATGATTATGTGTGTATGCCACAATGAGTAATGTTTTAAGTTATGGTTTCATTTTCACTACTATGATTTATCCCATGTTATCAAATTATGCTCTCTTTTGCAGGTTAAGATTTCCAAAAATGTTATGTTCTTATGAAAATTATGTGATTGATATTTCTTTTTTTTACCCTTACTGAGCATTTGAGCTCACCCTTTTATGTTTTCTTTTCCCCAGGATATAAAGAAAGGTTTTAGGTAAAAAAAAAGGAAGATCTTTGTGGGAGATTTTGAAGATCTTTCACCAGGATTAGAAGATTACGTTCCGAGTTTCCAAAGACACTAAACTATTACGATCCTTGTGTGTGTATTTTTGTTATGTATTAAGTATTCCGCAAAAGTAATGTAATGTCCATGTACGATAAGCTACGGGTCTCTACAATATTTTTTAGAAAATGATTTTAGATAGTGAAAAGTATACCACATGGAACTTACATTCTTGTTATTGGTTATTGTTTTGAATATTATGGGGGACATCAAAGCATAACATTATGTTATTAAAGATAAAAAACCCTATACATTCATGACAATATGGAATAAACCTACACATTGATAAAATGATAAGTCATACATAAAACGTTGTGGTAAAAATGATTCAATAGAAGTGTTTCAATGGAAGTAGCACTATATTATCAAAATTCATTCATAAATGAAGTGTTTCTGGTTCAGAGTGATCATGGAAAAAAAATTTATTCAAAAAAACTATTAAAGCATAGTAGATTCTGAAACACTAGAATAATGTTATTTATATGCTCCTTGTATTATTACTTAGTGGTTAACCATGTAAAATTTTCATTCCTTATTTTAACTTATACATTTTTAATTTTGGTGGATGTGAAATTATCTTTGATAAGTTTAATAAGTTCCTACCAAAATGAGAACACGATCCAATATAACATGAGAACAATTTCACCCCTCGATTAACCCCCTTTATTAGGGTGTAATAGGTTGTAAAAAGTATTATTAGAGATGTGGTTATATAAGTTTAATCTATAATATGATTCCCATTAGCATGGAAGAACAATGAATGAAAAATGGGTACCTATTATAGATAACTGTAATTAATAGATCTAAAATAAAACTATGAGATCACATTTATGGTCTATTGGTTTAGAAGTTTTCTTATATTTCATACATGTGATACATATATGGGATGTTTTTGAGTTATCTAAGACCAAACATACATAAATTTACTTGATATTGATGAAAATTCTTAAAATGAATTATATAGAGCTCTATAAAATCAAATTTATATAAATTAGATTAGATACACTAGTACAAATTCCATTTGGGAAACTTTTACCAATATATACAATGGTGATAAAAAGGTGAAGGAGATAAAAATTGAAGTGCTTCATAATAATCTCAATGAATCAAAAATATTCCTTAATGAAAATTTCAATACATTATTTAACTAAATCACTGATATTATTAGATCCATTTAGGTATTTGGTGAATATATAAAAGATATTTTTATTATGAATAAGATCATGTGGAGAATTCAACTATTTATAATATAAAGGCATCATCTATCAGGGAGAGAAACTTGGAATAAATATCCTTGGACAATCTGTAAAGTAGTATAGTTATATATAAAATGTGGGTTAAGATAGGAGGAATACTAAAACACTTAAATAAGAATATATATTTCAAATATATATAAAATCTTGATATTAGTACATATAAATATGAATAAAAAGAATAAATGAATTCATTTCTCTTATGGATTAAAAATTCAATATATTAAAGTGTATATTTTAAGGAATTATATCCTTGGCATATTTTTGGTGAGGTAAAGTCTGTCACATTGGAACAAGGATTACAAGGATACTTGACAATGATGGAGGTGAAAAAGAAATTGTAGAGAAGCTATATAGGTGGTTCCATCATAAAATAGGCTTCAATCATGGAAATTTATATAGAAATAAATTCTAGAAGAAGATACTAGTATGTAAAAGGGAGGATAATGATATAGATTATTTGGAGGATATAGAAATAGATTATTGGTTATATGTAAGAGATTATATGATGTTTACCATTGAAAAATGATAATTTATATAAGAATATATTAATAAACCTAAAGGAATTATTGATATCAAGGAAGAACATGAGGGGAATATTAAAGACATTAATGATTAGAGGAATAAAAATTAAAATATTATAGTTTCAGGGAAATAATATTAGTAATTTGAATATAAACTTAAATATGAGATTAATAAACTAGAAAAAAAACTAGAAGATCAACTATATAGTTGGCTGAATTGAGAAGAAGTTATAAAATTAAAGATAAAAGTTTAGGAAAAATATAAGGTGATTGATGACCTTAATGTTTATATAAATGATTTAAAAAATCAATAATACATCAAAATATATATTGTTACAGTAATAAATAAATTTTAGTTATAAATAAAATCAAGAGATACAAAGAATAAGTTAAATTCTGGGAATTTCTTAGATGAAGAATTATTAGAGAGGATCAGGTGTGGGTTGGTAGGTGTTGAAAAATAATAAATTAATGTAGACTGAGGGTCATGGGTAAAAGTGTAATTGGTTTTTATTATAATAAATTTAAAAATAAAATTGTAACATAACATAATAATGGTAAGAAGAAGGTTTGTTATTTTGGTTTCAATACGAAGAAATTAAAATCATGAACAAAGATAGCCCTAAAAAAGGAAAAAAGAGGGTTAGAAATAATTCTAAATCCTTGAGGTTTAATCAAAAATCGATGATCTATTCCAAATTTAGATAAATGTAAAGGGATAAAATTGGGAATATATTTCCTCTTATAAAATATTAATTTTATGGCTATCTTGGCCACACCATGCCTTACTGTGAAGTGGCTAGGAGCCATTTAAAAGGAAAAGCACCCAAAAATTGAAAAATAATGATACCATGTCTTTCATATCACAAAAGAAATTACTTTTAGGGATATTTATTTCATTATTTAAATTTTGGTCATAAATTTATTGACTGCATGAAAATAAGAAATGTAAGTAACTATTTGGATAGTTAATGGTAGAAAAGTACATGGAAACCCAACCATATTCTATTGGGAAATATATACTACATGTCATAAGATGAATATGAGTTTAATTTTATAACTAATATTATGAAGAATGAAGTGATTAAATATTATTCCTTAACTCAACTAGGAATCTCATGAAAAGAAAAAAAAGAATAGAGAGAAGGATAACCCAGATGAAATTCAACTTAAATAAAAAATGAACAGTAAAACATAGATCTTTGATAATGGGTGTTTAGCCCACATGACTAGAAATATGAACATTCTAAAAAATGTGAAGGAAAGAGTTTATGGAATGATTCATTTGACCAATAGTGGGGATTTGAAGATCAAAGGTATTGTCAATACCAGATTGGTTGGGGATGAGTTGAAGAAAACATGAGTTATCTATGTGGATAGATATTGATACAACCAATTAAGTGTGATTAAACTCTATGAATAAAGAATTGAGGTTAATTATAACCAAAAGGGGTGATTAATCAAAGTAAAGGTTTCGAACTCATTTCTGAAATGTTTGAGGAAAAATTGTAATTTTTAGTAAGTGGATAGTAAAGAAAACACTTGTTTTGTAATATTTGAAGAACTACACAAATTTGGAATCTAAGGCTAGGCCACATTCACCAATACATAATGAAGAAAATATATATACTAAAATAAATAGTGTATATTAAGAATATAAATAAACATCATGATGATACAGGTTATTCAGGTATGTGAGGAAAGATGGCGTGAAATACTTATCAGTAAAAGAAGTAAAGGGAATCCAATCTCATTAATTTGGTTTACACAAATGCATGAGGTCCAATGAATCAACTAGTAACATATGGAGAGAGTAATTTCAACATTTTTATTTATATTTATAACATAATAGATTGTGTTATATTCATGAATAGAAAGAAATAAATGTTGGAATTCATGAAGAGGTACCAAAAGAGAGTTAAAAAGAGACTAAATTCACAATAAAAACATTACATTATGATTATATAATAGAATAAACATCTATTAAAATGAAGAAATAACTAGAAAAACATGACATTTCACATGAGGTGTCTTTAGTAATAATTTCCCGATAGAATGGGGTTTTTGAATGATGAAATATATTGGTGAACAGTATGTACAAAACACAACTTATTGGGAGTGGTGTCTCCCATCACTTCTAAAAAAAGGAAGTTCAAGTTGTGGTGTATACTCAAAACTTGGTGGTGACAATCCTTAGCGAAGATATAACACACTATCAAATTATGAATGAAAGTAAACTCTCTTTGGAACATTTTTATGTCTTTGAAAGCTAATAATATACCCAATATAAATAAGGAAATCAAGGATATTATTTTGATTTAGTAGAAAAATGAGTTTTCTTTGGATACTCAACAAAGTGTAAGGCCTATAAATGTTTCAATAAAAGGATGAATAAAATTAAAGAAAGATATTATGTCTAATAAATTGACGATAAATATGTAAATAACCCTCGAAGTTCAAGTTTTTATGAATTAAATGAATAAGTGGATGAAGTTGATACAAATAATGAATTTATAAAAAATCCCCTAATGATAAATACAATAAGGAATGATTATAAGAGGATACCTTCACTAATGAAAGTTTTTATTCACCTCATATAAGAAATATGAGATTATTAGTTGATAAATCCAATTTAATTAAAGATACCAGATAATTCCATCCAAAACAAAGCTTCTGACCATTTATTAAAAAGAAAGAAAAAGTACATCAGAGCGGCGGATCGGGTCAAACAAACAGAAATGTCCCCAACCACCAAGAACAGTTCTAAAGATCATAGTACGACATATCATTTCCATAATCAGAGATACCAGCAGACTCCCATTCATATTGAAACATATCCTGATGTAAGACATTAAAGATATTTATATCCACTACCTTAGACGAAAATCTGGTCGACACAGTTCTGGGAACATTAGAATAATCCTTACAGGGTATCCTCTTAGAGGGGAGAGAGGTAAAATCTCCATCATTAATCTTCTTCGCACCACTTAAGATTTCATTCTTATAAGAGGTGTCCCCACCACTGCCCAAAACTCTAATAGGGGTACCCACCTTCTCCTATTCATCCTCAGAAACGTTTCCCCATTTCTCAGGTAATTCAGATACCTAAAAAAGCTTCTGTATTTCTTGTTAGCAATCAATATGTTGTTGTGCATTATTCTGATCGGAGATATCAACCTGGGAATTATTAGGGGTAATCAATCCTAGTGACCGTATGTGGGTGTCATCAACTAGTGTAACCTCTTTAACCTTGTCAAACCGAGTATTAGAGGGGCCACTATGAGCCTCCTTTAGAGATACATCAACTAGAAACCCTTTTCCAGTGTCAGATTTCCCAGCAATTGGCGCATCAACAACAATGGGAACTGTCCTGTTTAAGGAACCAAAATCATGAGCAGTTGACAATGTCGAGTTATTAACCTTGGACTTCCTACGACATAGAACTGTTGAATGAACTCTCACCCCACATTCCCCACAAGAAACATTCTTTTGGCATAACTCTAAAGAGTGTCCAACAACCATACATTCATTGCATAAAAGAGGTTTTTTTCATACTCAACATCAATTTGAATGTTGTTAGAAGGGGTCTAAAGAGATACCTTGTCAATAAAAGTGGAGCTATGATCAACCGCCACCAACATCCTAGAAAAGTGACCAAACCGAACAACTTCTGTCTCCTTGTCAAGCCGAATCAGAGTCCCAATTTCCATGCCAACATCATGAAAACTTTTGGGATGATAGAGGACCCAATTGAGTCCCTAAAGATGAATCCAGAGCTAAGAAATGGCATTTTTTACACCCGAGACATTGAAATCCAAAGACCATTCATGAAAATGAATCCAACTAGGTTTCAAAAATAGGGTTCCCATGCTCCATTCTCGAATCTTCAAATCATCAGATGGAAAAAGGCAATGAAAAAATCCTCAGCCAAGAGAAACACATTTCTAGTTAGAGAAACCCCACAAAGGTGAGAATCTATGAATCAAATCATCACGTTTCCATGGATGTGAACATTTAAGAAGAACTATATGAGAAATAAAAGAGTTTGTACCAATTGACATTCTCTCAAAAAACGCTGCAGGGTTGGATAAAAAGGATGTGGAATATAGATTATGAAACTCTATTTTCAATTTTTGAACCATAATCATTTTAAAAACAGACAGAAGATGAATCAAATGTCATATCCATAAAAGAATAGTTGAATCAAATTGATATAAATTAAACCTTAGAACTTTTGAAGAATAAAGAACATCCCAATGTGGTAAAAATGTGGATCTTTATGAATAAATTTTACTAACATGCCAATTTGATCAAGAATAAGTCATAATTAGTTTGTAAGTTCTATGATCAAATTTAATGGGTTGATGTTAAAGAAAATTTGTTTCTTATGGATCAACTTGAGTTAGTTAGACTCTTATCTGAAATGATTATTTGAAGAGTATTTTATATTTATCAGATTTATATAAAGACATAATTTATGAATGGCAGACTCAAAGAGGAGGTATATGTTAAAAAAACAATGGTATTCTTGATTGGAAATGATGAAACCAAGGCGTTAAGGTGAAATGAGAAATTTTATGGAAAAAAATAGGGGCCACATGGGTTCTCATTAGATGAAATGTTTTATTTAGTATTTTAAGGGGTTTTAAATCTCACTATATTTTCTCAAGTTTTCCATTTATATATCCATAATTTTAATGATTTATTTATTATATCATATACCTTTATTTAAACTAATATGTAAAAAACATATTAATATGTAAACCATTAAATATCTCATGATTATTTGCTACTCGCCTAAAAATAAAATCGAATTATATTAACATATATTTAAATGTTTCCCATGAATAAGTTACATGAAACCATTTTAGGTAAATGGTTATAATCAATCAAAAAAATTCCCAAAAAATCAAACAAGGTGTGATTTGAAGCCTACCCACACTTTATAGATAGAAACCAATCCCCTTCGCTAGTGAAAGGTCCAACCCAAATTCCCATAATCAATCAATCACATCTCAAGAGAGACCTTAATTATAATAAAATACCAATACTTGATATGTATAAATCATAACAACCTTTACTTTTAATATCATAACCCAAAAGATTAAGAAAACTATTAATGATTTTGTAAGTTTTCAATTAATTAAATTAGCAAGGGTTATTACCATAGATATTTGAATGGTAAAATAAAATTTCATTCTTGATGGATATAAATAAGGGACATCTGTTTTTATCTTATTTTCTCTTATATTATAAGAAAATGTGTTTATAAAGAAATATTTATTGTAAAAAATATGAGACATTAGTTTCAATACACATGTTTTATAATTTATGAAATTATATAACATGATTAAAAAGAATATAAGGATAAAAATGTTTTATCTCAGATAAAAGATATTATCCAAAATATTTTTTAAAATATGAGGGAAATGGTCTCACCCATTCCACATAATATTTTATATAATAAAATATTATATTTAAAATATTCCAACAAACACATGAAATAACATATAATATATGGAAATTACTAGTTTTTTTTCAAATATTCTTATAAAGGAAATATGTTTTATTTCCTGACATAAAGTATTTTATCTATTAAAAATATATTTTTGGAAAAAATATAACTTCTAAGAGGCCAGTGGGACTATATTAAAATTTGGATAATTTTAAAATGTAACAAACAAGTGATTATACCATTTTAATTCAAATCTAAATCCACTTAATATTCTAAAAGGATTTTAGGTATATTTTTAAATAAGAATCACATTGTAAATATGTATAATTTATATTGACACTAAAATGATCTCAAATGAATAATTTTAATGAAAAATTTTCCAAGATGATGATGAACTTAAAAGGGGTTATGCATATTTAAGAGAATATAAGTTATTTGTATCATAAAATTGGATATTATTAAGTAAATAAGTTTTAATATTATGTTTAGTTAGTTAAAAATATGTATTTTGAATCATAATTTCCTTATTATTCGAATAAAATTTAATATATGTTAAATCTTTAAAAAAGATTCAAGAGAAGATATATTCAGTGGTTTCATTGATATGTGATAGGAATTACATAGTGATGTGATTATTTTAGAAAAATATTAAAAGTGAAACAAATATTAGGATTCTCTAGTGGTTCATCATATGAGATATGATTTCATAAAGATTTATTTATGTTTTTTTAATATTTTTAAATGAGTTTAAGAATTTAAAATGTATCATATTATATAAAATTAAGTCTCCACTCTATAATTATATAATATTGGTTGAACCTTTTTCATTATGATAAATGATAACTGGACTCTCAAAGTATGATTATGAGTGATCCCTAATTGATTATCATCATATAGTATTATAGGATATGATGTTATGTGATGATTTGGGTGGTTTAAGTTTCATACATAGATTTTAGATTATCTCATGATGCACAAAAAGAGTTTTGCGTGTTGGATGATGCACTACATATATCACATGAACTGTTATACACTATTTATTTGGTATATCTTAGGTATATTTTTCATATTTAATCCACATCACCTAAGGTTAGAAAGATAATTAACTTCATAAACATCATAATTTTATATGTTTTTTACACAAAACCTAAGGTTGTGCTATTTAGGGGTGGTTGGATATGTTATTAATCATGTCAACAATTGAGGTCTATCCAAGATATGATTTTTCCTCTTATATGATTAGTATGATATATGAATGATTAATTAAGATAGGATGATAAATTTTAATATTATACCTAGATATGTTTCATCTGATTTTCTTATCTATTTAGTTGAGAGTCATGTGATATTCTCATTTATATGGGTGAATGGAACGTGATGCATTCATTCACCTAGTTAGTATATACTTAGAGAATCAAGAATATATGAGGAGGATATATGATATTAACATTCCTAATTTCTCATAGTCACTCAATGTCTTGGAAAAAATGATTATATTACTATTTATAATTTTAAATGATATAATTTTTGGATACAACTATAAAGATATATGTGTTTGATAGATATCATTCCCGATCCCTTTGCAACTTGAGTACCACTGATGATTTACTATAGGTAAATCACTGGATGAATTTTTGGATTGAATAATTTATAATTATTCTTAATTATAAAAAGGATTGTGGGGTCCCACATTTTGTTTTCATGTATGAGGATTATGTTTTGTTACAAAGTGTCTATACACAACTTTGAGAGATACCAAAAAATATTTTTGGAACATATATAGATGAGGTTTTTTATAGATACACACTAGTTGTGAAATACGGTATAATATATAGTTAAAATTATTGATAAATTTTTACAAAAATATTTTTGTAATATACCCAAAAGGAGTTTTGGATATGGTTTCATAGATTGTTACATATGATATAACATAAGGGGAAGTGAACCATTTATATGATGATTTAGTGAAAGTAAGATATTATTAGTAATATGTGCTAAATAAAAAACTATGAAATAGGGGTATAAAACAAATCTTGTTTTGTACCGGTTTAAACCATGATTTAATGAAGGTCACTACATCATTGTTCAGTGTTTGACAGTGCATGGGTTATATGATAATGCATGTTTCCCATTTCTTATGGATATTTAACACACTATAATATATCATGATTGGTTTAGAATGTCATATGATGATATTCATAATATCGTTGATGAATGGATATGAATTTTTTTAAGGAGTTCAATGTTTTATCATGAATAGTCAAATTTTATAAAAGTGTCATAATGTAAGTATCGTAGTAATTTTTTAATGATTGGAATGATGAAAAAACCTTCAAGGAGTTCCATTTATGACTTTATAAGAAGTGAAAAACTATGAGATAGTGGACCATCATCCATTTCATAGAGATTCCTAGGTCTAATCTTAACTTATCACTCTCATTATTCTTCAATAATTTAAGCTAAGTTTATATTAGATATTTGATTTAAGGAGGTATTTCCCAACTATTGGGAGATATATATTGATTTTGGATACCCTATGTGGAAATAATATATTGGAAAATTCTTAGTAATGCATATCAAACTGGAATGGAAGAAGAACGATTGTATTGGATTATCACAGAAATGGTAGGCATTCAAAATTTATATTATCTAATCTAAAATGAATTGTTGGATCTTGGGAAAAAAGTTTTGGTTGAATGATTTTTTATTCTTAGATAAGGGTTTTCATCTATAAAACACTTCATAGACTTATAAAGGGATTATTATAGTTGTTTTTTAATTTATATTAATAAAAAAACATATTCATGAGTTGGGTTTAATTATCAAAAACATCATTAAAGAGTTTTTGCAGGGAAATATAGAGGTTTTCCATCATGTAAACTGATTTTACTGGTGTATGATCATATGTTTTTCATGGGCTGAAAATTATTAGGAAATTTTAATTTTCAATTTTGTGTAGAATAGAAATCCTTAAAGAATATTTGTAATGTAATACTAAGATTTTTAACAGTTATATAAGTTGTTTTTATATGTGTTTTAGGACCCAAGAGGTGTCTCGAGTGTTTGGTTGAGTTTCAGAAGAATTAGGATTTGAAAGATGAATTTTTGTAAAGACAAAGTGTGGAACACAGTTAGTGATAACCATGAAACTCATCCATATGGACCTATAAGGGTGTCACATGGTTTGTAAAATCATGAACCTAAGGCCAAAAAACCATAAAATACTCTACTTTAAATTGAAAAGGTTAAGTGCATGACTTGTGCATGGTTTGTATAATTGTGATCCTAGCCATGCATGGGTATAGATCTTGGATAGTGATGCTGCACGGGCCATACATGGTTTGTCTACCCATATGATGAGCCATGAAATGGCCATACCACTTTGAATAGTAATTTTCAATGATTAGTCTAACCATGTAGCCAAAATTTTCGCCCCTTTAAAAAGGTTTAATTTCCGATGTTTCCTCTCATGACTTTAACCCATATTTCTTCTATCAAATATTCTTTTACACACAACAACATACTACTTAATCTACCCTCTCATACTTCTTTAGGAAATGATGGATCTACTTCATATAACATGTGATTCAAGTACTATTGGATGTGTTGTAATCCTAGTGGTAATTCTACAACACCTCTTACATCTTTTCTTAGTTTTACTTCTTTTTTTTTCATTCGATCGTTGTGTGAGCTAATATTCCCTATTTTTAGGTTTTTTGTCCATTTCTTTATTTTGTCTCATTTCATCTTGAATAAAAGTATGAATATGGATGAGTGAATAATCCTTGGTATAAGATAGGTATTATATGTTTTTTAGATAAAAGTGCATCATTTTATAATATATCATCATTGTTCCGCATGATGGAATTCTCATGCATTTCTCTTAAATTGTGTAACCCCTTTAATTAAATTCTTAAACTATAACCCTTATGTTTTTAGACACATTGAAATTTTTTGAGATTGATAACTAAATATAGACCACCCCTTGGGTGTGTCATATCATATTACCTTCATGAAAAAATGATCATAACTAACCAAAATACCATTATTTGTGTTTATACTAGCTCTTATAAAGGGAAGTGATTAGTTTAGAAAAAAAGAATTATTGAAAAAAAATGAATTACACTTGGCAGTATACAAATTATTAAAATGTAATGATTGATTCCTTTTTCATTAGTAAGTGAAATGATTAATAGAGTGAAATTAATTGTTAGGTGGATTGAATAAATCCCACCTAGTCCTTAAACATTTACTTTATATATGACTATTATGATGGAACAACCAAAATAGACGAATTGAATTGTATTTTTGCATGTATATTCATGTGGACCCTTATATAACTTATAAGTGATTTGATTAATGAAATGAAATAGTAAATGTGGTGATGAACCAAATCATTATGATTGTAATTTTGGAACATATGCTTTCTCATGGTCTAGGTTCAATTATTATTAACTATAAGGTTCCTGTTTATTATCTTATGTTTGATAGATACTTGGATTCTGATATGAAATACCATTTACAGGATCTAAAGGACATGTCATTACTTATTAGAGGATATAGGGGGTACACCTTTGGATGTTTTAGGGTGGTAATACTCATTGTTAATTGAAACTCAAAAAAAAACATGGAATGAACCATTATTAAGAAGTGGTAATGGGTGTGGGGTGAAATTTATGTTAGCACTAATGTACATCCCAGGAATAGTGGAAGAACAGGATGGGCATGTGCCCAAATTTTCAAATTACCATAATTGATGATTAATCTGAGATCAATATGAAAATGAATACCAATGTCCATAGAATTGAATCAAAGATAAAAGACAAAGGATAGAACCCAAAACTGATAAGAGAGTATCAACATATTTTATTTACGATTAATTTAAAAAAATCACAGAATTACCTCCAAGGAAATTCTTTCTTCATTGATACATCCGACCACAGGTTTGATATGCGGCTTCATTACGATGTATAATCCAAGGATAGAAATCCTATAGAAGCGATCCACACATGCTCGACATATCTCCAGACATTGCTAAAGGAGTTTCTGAGTTATAGCATGGAAGATCCTTGTATTTATGATGTCTTCCTTCAATCGCCTTGAGAATCAATTCAAAGCATTATCCTTGATCCAGTGGGGGAGGATCTCTCTCTTTCTTGAGAGTGTTTTTTGATAGGGAAGAGTTCTCTAGGATAGAGAGCTTTTCTACAAGGATTTTTTACACACAACAATTGGTTAGCCGGTCGAATGACCTCTTGGGTAATTTAAATAATAACAACATAACTAGGAATTTAATTCACTAGGTAATAATAAATAATTCGCACATGTGTTGTTACTTAATTTTTTATTCCATGTGAAACCCCATGTCAATAATAATAGAAACCCTAATATTTCCATGACATGTGCTTGACTTTCACATTATATTTAAATGTTATTTAACAAAATAATATTTAATATAATTTCTCACCGGTCCCATAACTTGGTCCGCCAATCCTCCTCAATATTTACCGGGCCTTGAATAATGACTATTTATTTATAAAATAAATATAACTACATTATTCACCAATAGATAAATATTCCGTCTATAAAATATTCTATTGAATAACTAGAGGTGAAATAAATATGATCGGGTATACTTGAATAATTATTAAACCACAACCAAGAATAACATTTATTAAACTTAATAAATAAATAAATTATTTAACTGAGATACTGGATACACTTAGTGTGTGACCCTATAAGCCTCTTTATCATTGGAATTAGGTGGGCCTGCCTAAAGTCCAATACTACTATCTAGCAACAGGTCAAGGAACCCAAGAGATATAAGATGATGTCACAATGACATGTCACCTCATAAGAATTCTCACCATGTATTATAATCCTTTTGTCTCGATATCTCCAATCAAGCGGGTTTCATGCAAGTTCCATCAAACCATGTGCTCGATTTATCATTCTTTGACTTCTTATAATTGAACATTCCTAGAGAACATCATGGACATGGATTTAGTTAGGCTATATCATTTAACTCAAAGGTCCTGAGATATCTACTTCTGTAGAGGTGAAAAATCCTTTCTCGCATTATTCATTAATTCAGTATTACTCATGTCACACCCTACATATCCTACCTCACCATGAACATATGTCATCCAAGTTTTATCTAATACATCTAAGTGCATGAGTCATAATAACCATTAATAATAATATAAAATTATAAGGACCAATTCACACGTTCATAGATATCAACATCCAATGACACTTATGAATGTGGATTTCCTACTGGAGGGTCTTGTTCTCATAATATCCTATTGGATATTACCAAGGGTGCACACCATGAGAAGGTGTCTCAAAGTTTCATGAGTCCCCACCCCTGATAGTATGTATCATTTTTGTACCTTCAAATGATATCATCTATCCATAAAACATATATTCAAGAATAGTGTCGTGGAACTTACAAGTTCTCATCATAGTAGGGATTCTCTATGACCTTTTAGTATGACAACTATTCTTAGGACATTATCACATAATATGTCATGCAAAATAAAAATCATGATGTGATAAAGAGTTTATTAATATTCATCTAATGAATTTGGGTTTCTCATAAAGTAAAAATAAGTTTATTTCTAGGGCACCAACTCAAACAGAATCCCACTTGCACTAGATCCAAGTACTAATAACCATCACTCCGCTAGCTATCACATGATATTCATGCCTCTACTTAGATAGGCCTCTAGTCAAGGGGTACTCCACATTCTATTACATGTACTCTCTATTCAGTGAAACATCACCTCTTTGATAGAAATCCCTCAAGAGGTGATACCTCTAGAGTATATGATTTGTCTATTGATGTGACCTTGGCTCATTTTCAAGATCCACCACAGTAGTATTATCACAATACAATGTAATGGGATTTTAATGCTAGGAACTACCTCAACCCCTTAGAAAATTTTCCGAATCCAGATGGATTGTTTGGCTACATTATAAGCTTCTATATATTCAGACTCTATTGTAAAATCAGCGAAAACTTTCTGATTTGAGCTCTTCCAGCTCACATCTCCTCCATTGAGACAAAAAAACATATCCTAATTATGACTTTAGACCATTCTAATCTGTCTAAAAACCAGCATCAACATACCCTCTGATGACAAGATCCTTATCTCCTCCATACAACAAGAACATATCCTTAGTTATTCTCAAATACTTAAGGATATTATTTACAGTTGTCCAATGTTTTTCTCCTAGTTCTTCTTGATACCTACCTACTATGCTCACTGCATAGGAAACATCAAGTCTCGTATATAACATGACATAAATGATAGATCCTATCACTGAAGAGTATGGAATCGTAGTCATTCTATTTTTCTCTTGTTGTGTCTAGGGACACATTTTCTTAGAAAGATGTAATCCATGTAACACTGGAAAAAATCCCCTCTTTTATTGTTCCATACTAAATATATTTAGTATCTAGTCAATGCATGTACTTTGACTTAGTCTAAGAATCCTCTTGGATCTATCATGAATGATCTTGATCCCTAGAATGTAGGCTTCTTCGCCTAAGTCCTTCCTAGAGATGCACTTGTTCAACTAGTCCTTGAATGACTGTAAGACTGGTATGTTGTTTCTAATAAGCATTATGTCGTCAACATACACTACTCAGATAACAACCGCATTCTCATTAAACCAGTTGTATACACATGACTCACATTCATTCTTAATGAAACCAAATTCTCTTATGGCTTCATCGAATCGAATGTTCAATGACCTGAAATCTTTTTTTAATCCCTAAATGGATATCTAAAACTTTCATTCCCTTTTAGCATCACCTGGTGTCAAAAATCATTTTGGTTGTTTCATATATACATCTTCATGAAGGTTTCCATTAAGGAATGCAGTTTTGACATCCATCTACCAAATATCATAGTCATGGAAGGTTGTTATGGAAAGTTTGATTGTTAGAGATTTAAAAATGGAATATTGGCGAAAGGATTCATCATAGTAAATTCCTTGATGCTATTTAAAACCTTTTCCCACTATCCTTGCTTTATAGGTACTAACTTGACATTCCATGTATAGTTTCATATTGAATAACCATTTACACCGAACAATTTTTACATTAGCTAGCGCATCGACTAGAATCTAGAATTGGTTATGATAAATAGAATCCATCTCAGAATTCTTAGATTCAATCCATCTTATAGATTTTGAGCTCTCTATTTCTTCCATGTAGGATAAAGGTTTATTATTTTCCAACAATATTGAGTCACCATCCTCAGTGACAAGGAAATCATATCTATCTGGTTCTCTTACCTTTCCTGTACTCTTACACAATACTTGTGTTTCAATAACTACCTCTTTCATAGGGACCTATGGAACTTGTTCCTGTACAAAATCCTATGCATCTTGAGCATCAACATCATCAAAGTCAATCTTCCTCCCACTATCCTTTTTGAGGATGAGTTCCCTCTCAATAAAGATGAACTATTTAGAAACAATCACTTTCTTGTCTGAGGGGTTGTATAGGTAGTATCCATTTATTTCCTTGGGATACCCTTTAAAGATAGACTTCATGCTCTAGGGTGCTATTTTTTTCTTCATAAATTCTTAACAAATTCCTCGCATCCCCATACATGTGTATGCAACAATGTGGGTTTCTTTATACTCTATATTCGAAGGGAATCCCATTTTCTTACTTAGTTGGTAATTGGTTTAATGTGTATTCTATATTTTGAAATTAATATCCCCAAAATGATAATGGAAGATCTGCATTACTCATCATCAACCATACCATGTCCAACAAGGCATGATTCCTCCTTTCACAAACACCATTCCACTGTGGTGTATAAGGTGGATTGAGTTGATATAGAATCCCATACACTTGTAAAATGTCTATGAACTCTTGGTTAAGATATTCTCTACCTCGATCTAATCAAAGCTTCTATATCTTATTACCAATATAATTATATAATTCATTCTTTAACTCCTTGAATTTATCAATGGACTCATACTTATACCTCATTAAGTAGATGTAGACATATATACTCAAGTCATCAGTAAAAGTAATGAAGTAATAATATCTACCTCTAACTTCTACTGCAAATGGTCCATACACATAAGTGTGTACCAATAATAGAAGCTCTGTGGCCCTTTCACCCTATCTAAAAAAATGGTGTTTTGTTCATTTTCTATTTAAAACAAGTGTGATATCTATCAAGTGGTTTTAGCTCAAAAGAGTCTAAATAACAATCTTGATATATCTTTGTCACGAGCTTCTCGTTTACATGACCAAGGCGGTGATGCCACAAATAAGTATTTTATGAGTCATGTGAACTTGGTTCATTATCAATTGCCAACTCTTGGTTCTCATAATTTAATACATACGGACTGTTATTTAAATTTGACATACCATAACATATGTTGTCCTTATAAAAATAACAACATTTATTTCTGAACATGAAAATAAATTGATTTGTATCAAAACTTGATACAGTAATTTTTATCTTGGTAACACTAGGTACATAATAATAGCCATGTAAAACCAAAATCATTCCTATCATCAATGTGAAGTGGTAGTCACCAAAAGAAAGAGTATCCAGCCTCACACCATTGGCAGCTCGCAGATCCACCTCTCCTTTGGAAATTTTCAGAAATCTACTTGGTTCCTGCATTCGAATATAGATTTGAGCACCACAAGGTGTATATAATACCCAATTTCTAAAAATATAATGATTTAACTTGATAATGAACTCACCTTTGGATTCAACTTACCTCTGGGTGCATTTCTTCTTCCAGTGGTCTGACTTGCCACTTGTAAAGCATATTGCCTCATTTTCTTCTGCCCTATATCCGGATCTTCTTCTTCCTGGATAGACAGTTCTCAGAGGATTTAGATTATTTATAAATATTAGGCCCATTTTTCTTGTCATTCCTCTTCCTATTCACTATAAAGAATGCAGATTTTTTATGCCCCATTTCCTTATCAACTTGGAAAATCAGGGTAAGAAGCTTTAATAGACTCTTCTCATTATTTCCCATATTATAATTCACAATAAAACTATAGAAGGTCTTAGGCATCGATGATAGTATGATATCTATAAACAAATAATTTGGAAATTTAATCCATAAGATGTATAGACACTCAATGAATCCAATAATCTTGACAACATGTGGTCTAGATGGAACATAATCTCCAAGATTAGTAGTGAACAAGCATTGGAGATCTCATAACTCCCATATCTCGCCTTGTCTTGATAGAGATCCTGAAGGTGAGATATCATTCTATAAGCATCCATTTACTTATGTTGATTAAAGACATCATTGGTTATAGATGATAACATAAGGCACTAAACATCTATCGCGTTATTCATATGTTTCTCATACACAGAGAGTTCCTCATCACTCACCTCATTTCCAGGCGCAACTGGTAAAGGCTCTTCTAACACATAAAGCTTTCTGTCATGGTGAAGGATAACCCGAAGGCACCTTTTCCACTCTTGGAAATTAGTTCCAGTGGGAAGTTTTTTCTTATAGAGTATAGATCAAAATGATATTTTTGATGTAAATTTGATTGATGTTTTAACAAATTAAGATGAATGGATTTTTAGTACTTTATTTTGATAAATATAGACAAATAAATAAATTAATATCTATTAGTATCCCACTATTTTGTCGAAACCCAATAGCCCTCACCATTAGCTTCAGAATATCTTATTTCTTGGGTAAACTATCAGAATGGATCCATATTTCCCTTCATATTACCCCAACTAGGGTTGTTCATGAAACTTGAAATGTTTTAGGTAGGCCTTTAAAATTCCAATTGCATTAACTTTCAGATTCTAGATCTTTTGAGTGGAATCCCCAATCCTGAAATCCTTAATTTTGGATTTCCTCAACCTTTACCTCTCAGTTATACCAATTCCTTCTAGGTATGTCAACCCCTGATGTAAACTAAGTTATGTCAACCCAAAACACCAAATTATAATTCCTCGATAATTGATATCACCATAACAAGGGTTGGTCAAGAACTTTGAACTATAGTTCGACTCTAACCGAAGTAATGAAAGGCTATACTGACTTAATATTTTATTCATGGATTTTATACTTTATACATAAATTTTCACTTATTATCTTTTCACATGGTTTTTAATGTTATGTGGGATATACTTAAGTGATTAACCATGAATAGATAATATTTACACATAATACATATTTATTTTAGTTCTATATTGTATGATTTTTAGTTCATTAATTATGTGATCACATCAAACATCAATAATGAATAACCATAAAACTAACAAGAATTAAATAAAGGGTATGATCATGAGCTTTACTATTAGTTATTCTATCTAGCAGTTGATAAATTAACCATGACCTAGGGGAGAAATAACTTGAACCATTTAAGGTTCATGTTTATAGATTTCCACTTGTACAACTTTTTATCTCCTTGGATTGGTTTCGTCTCAAATCCTAACTTTAACTACCTATACTAGATTGGGAGATCCCTCCATTACATATGCTTTTAACTCAGACGTAGGTGAGGGGTAAAAGGGGGTTTATGTAAAAGAAACAGTGGGCACTCAAGCCCTACATATTAATGAGGAGACGACACACAAGACAACAATTTTAATTTAATAATAAATAAAAATGGAACCAATAACATACAATGGTCTGGTATATCTCATGATCATATGAATACATGAAACAAATTACACATTTAATAAAACTAGTATTCAATTTTTTAATCGTTCTTATTAAGATACATTACGCTTGAATTGATTAATCCTTATCTTTAACTAATCTTTCCTTTTTATCTGTACTCATTTTCTGAATTTTCTTGAGATTCTCATCCATAACCTTTTACATAACATGTACCTCGGATGAAACTTGGTGAATACCCATCCAAAACTACCTATCATGTATTTATACTTTTATACACTTTATTCTTTGTGACATGTAGAGTTCATGCAGAATTTTAATTTTAATAAAACTCATACATGATATGAAGATCTTTGAACATTACACAGATGTTAACTAAACACACACAAACACACACACACACACACACACACATATATATATATCAAACACCTATCACATGTTGTGTTCTAGCTTTACACCCACACAAAGGTACATGTCTTAAGGGTTACATATTATAATAATAAAATTTTAAATATGTGTAATCTAGAAACAGTACATGACATTTAGATTCGACTACACATCATGTACCCTCCTCACCATCCATCCGAAGAACAAGAATGGGGAAGAAATGTGTGAGGTGTACTTCGGAAATATTTGGATTAGATGGCATGTCCAGTGGGCCACACGCCGTGTAGACTCTGTATTACACAGTCACCAGCCAGGAAATCCATGTATGGGATACATGACATAACCCTGATCTGAAGGGACTACATGCCATGTTCAGTGGGCCACACAGTGTGTTGTCTGACTAAACATGCTCTAGTCTCTCCTGGTCAACACACAATGTAATAATCAAATACACCGCCTGCCATTAATGCACACAACATGAGTAATTTACGAATTACTCCTAATGCATTGAACCCAAATACATGACATGTAGATCCGACTACACGACATGTATTTTTGTGTTATCTGGAAAAACCGTCAGCACCGCCTGATGAGATCCTTGATTTAATTTTAATCATGAAATTATTTGTTTTTGTTAGATATGGTAGAAACAATAAGGGAGGAGCATATCTCGAAATTCAGATTACAAGAATGATTAAACATTAATTGAAAAAAATAAATTATTAAAGAATAAATCATCAACAAATTATTGAAATAATTATAAACGAAAATATATCTACTATGATTCCACTTGTAGGTTCCAGGTGCATCGGAAATCCAGGCTGGGCGTGTTCCCATCTTTTCAAATTACAATAATTGATTATTAATCTCGGATCAATACGACGATGAACACCAATATCCACATAATTGAATCAATAATAAAATAAAATGGAGAGAACCCAAAACCGAGAAGATATGATCGACATATTTTATTTATAATTAATTTAATTAAAGGATAGAATTACCCACAAGGTGATTCTTTCTTCGTTGATGCATTCGACCACGGGTCCGAGGTGCAGTTTCGTTATGATGTAGAATCTAAGTATATGAATACTCTGTAGTGATCCACACGTGCCACGAATATCTCTGAACATCTCCAAAGGAGTATCTAGGTGCTACCATGGAAGGTCCTTTCATTTTCAATGTCCCCCATTGATCACCTTGAGAATCACTTCCAAAGCATTCTCCTTGATCTGATGGAGGAGGATCCCTCTTGTTCTTAAGAGCGTTCAAAAGTTATATAGGCTCAAGAGATTTTATCCAAGAATGTTGTGAACACAAATATTGGTTATTTGTTCTAATATACCCTTGTCACATTTAAATAATAATAACACAATGAGGAATTTAATTCACTAGGTAATAATAAATAATTAGCACAGGTTCCATTACTTAATTGTTTTTCTATGTGAAACCCCATGTCAATAATAATAGCAATGATATTATTTCCATGACATGTTCTTAACATGAACTTTATATTTAAATGTTATTTAACCAAAAAATATTTAATATTATTTCTCACCAGACCCATAACTTGGTCTTTCAATCCTCCTCAATAATTACCGGGCCTTAAATAATGACTATTTATTTATAAAATAAATATAACTACATTATTTGCAGATAAATAAATATTCCTTATGTAATATATTCTCTCAAATAAATATAAATAAAATAAATGTGATTAGGAATAATTGAATAATTATTAAACCATAATCGGGAATAATATTTATTCGACTTGTTAAATAAATAAATTATTTAACTGAGATATTGGCTACACTTAGTACCTGACCCTATAGGCCTCTTTCTCGTTGACATTAGGTCGGCTTTCCTAAAGTCCAAGAGTAATATATAGAAATGGGTCAAGTCACCCAAGATAAACAAGTTGATGTAGTAATGACATGTCCCCACATACAGATGCTTACTGTGTAATATAATCCCTTTATCCCGATATCTCTAATAAAGAGGGTTGTATGCAAGTGCCATCAACCCATGTGATCGATTTCTCATTCTTTAACTTCCTAGAAATGAAATTTCTTAGAGAAAACCATGGACATGGATTTAGTTAGGATATATCATTTCCATAAAAGGGAATGAGATATCTATTTTCATAGAAGTAACAAATCCTTTCTCGAATTATTCATTAATGCAGTATTACTCGTGACACAATCAACATATCCTACCTCACCACGAACATCTATCATCACGGGTTTCATCAATACATCTAAGTGCACGAGTCATAATACAAATTAATAATAATATTACAGTCTAAGGACCAATACACACATACGTAAATAGGAACATCTAATGACACTTATGAATGTGGATTTCATACTGGTTGGTCTTGTTCTCATAATATCATCCTGGATATTACAATGGGTGCACACCATGAGAAGATGCATCAAAGTTTCATGAGTATCCACCCCTGATATCCTATATCATCTATGTCCCTTAAAATTATATCATCCAGCCATATAACATATATTCAATAATAGTGTCATTGCACTTCTTGGTTATCATCATACCTAGGATCCACTATGACCTTTTAGTGTGACAACTATTCTTAGAACATTATCACATACTATGTCATGTACAAGAACAATCATGATTTGATAAAGAGTTTATTAATATTTATCTAATAAAACCATGGTTTATCATAAAGAAAAAATAATTTGGTTTCTAGGGAACCAACTCCAACACTCATGGGTGATAAATTTCTTATCTATTCTAGTCAATATGTCCAGGGATGGATGGGGCATGGGATGTGGTTTTCAAAAAGATCGTTTCATTGAAGAAACATCGAGTATTATTTTAAGGCAAGGATTGGGAAAATAATTACTAATAGGATATACAAATTTAGGGAGGGTTTTTGGATCCTAATACTAGTCATGTGATTTTTTTTGGAGTTTTAATGCTTTTGTACAAGTGGAAAAATTTATGGTTAGATTCCTCGATAAATTTTAAGTATAGGTTCAAATACAGACTTAGGGGGAATCTGAGTGTGGGTGTTAGACCCAAGATATCTTGTGATAATACAAGGATGATGGATTAGTATTACACAAGTTTTCATGATATAGAAAGGTAATTTAAATGATAAAGAAACAGTTTGTCTTAAAGAAATCACCAAAAGTCAGTTACGACCTTTGGTGAGCATGCTTGGGTTTAATTTATGGGATATTTGTGGCTTTTAAAGGAAAAGCTGATATGACCAGGTTAAGTTGGGATGATTGTATTTAAGCCATTTTGATCAAATTTAAAATCACACTATGAGTATCACAAGAACTCTATGGATGTGTTTCAATATTCAATTCTGATGGTGGGAGCTCTGTGACATGGAATTGACCATTCAAGATAGAATGCATGGTGGGAAGCTCTATATGACAATTAATGAAATATATAATGATGTGAACATGTATTAAGTTATATAGGATAGAGTAATAATTGTATTAATGAACATTGATTAGTTATAATCATTTGATTGGGTTTTAATGGATTATGTACGATATGTTTAAGTGGTGTTTGGAGTTGTGTTTGATGTTTGGAAACAAAACGAGATCGTTTGAGTGGAAATTAATTACCCAAGTCGGTTGGTTGATGATTCATTGTTCCCCATGGATTCTCGAGGTCAAGAAGTTATAAGGTGGAGAGACTATAATATCCTATGTTTTGAATGGTTTGGAAATTCAAAGGGTTTTTAAATTTTCAGTTTGGTGGATGGGAAAAATATTAAATTGAGATTCATAGTATAATCCCAAAAGTTGGAACACTTAAACATGATTTTTTAGATGGGTTTAAGGTCTGATAGGTGTAGTGGGGGTCTGGTTGAGTTTTTGGAGCATCAATATTCTAAAGGAAGTTTTTTTGAAATATATATGGAGGTGCATAATGTAATGTACCAACTTAATAAAAGGTGCGATACATTTATTTTTTTTTCATTTTAAACCTTAAAATAGATCTTTAAAAATTATTCCCTAGGATAAAAGAGACCTCAGGTGCATCTAGAGATTAATTAATACCAGAAGCACAAAAAGCATGAAATAATATGGGGCCGAATGGTTTTCTGGAACCAGGTGGCCCTTGGCGCATGCTCATATAACCCATTGCCTGTTTTGAGTAGTGGACACACTCACGGTTTTCATGTGGTTATTTAAGACATGCACCTTTCTTATGTGCAATGTTTTTTTTCATGGGAAAATAAAATAGGGTTCTTCTATTTTATTTTTATTTTTCTTTTCTTCTCTATTATTTTTCTTTTATTTTTCTTTTTTTTACTTTCCTTTTATATTTTTCTTTTATTTTTTACCTCTTATTTTTATCATTTCGTTATTTTTCTTCCTTCATATCCTTTATTTCCTCCTCTCCCACATGGCTCTATCTTCCCCCCACCCTCTAAACGTGCCACCCCCTACCAAGCTTAGGGATTTTGCAATTTTCACCTCTGTTTCTTGTCTATTTTTGTCGCCGTCAAATGAGATGGAAATCTCTCAGTATGATCTATCTTCCAAAATCCTTTTTTGGTTCTTAGCATTCTCATTGTTCTATTTTGGTATGGAATGTTTTGTGCCCTATTTTGGGGATTTTCCTAAATCATCTGATTTATCCCATTTTAGGGGGAATCAAAGGTTGTTGCTGGATGTAGATAGTGTTATGACATTGAGGTAGGGTGACTACACCTTTTACCCATTATTTAGTTTTGTTTTAAATATTTCACCCTTGAGCCCCTCGTCATAACCTTCTATAGAAGCTTGAAAACACATATTAAATTAATTAGACTATTTTTTTGTCTATTGTGACCTCCACATGTGGAAAAACCCATTCATGGGGAGTTATTTTTTCCTTGGCCACACCTTGACATCGTGACATTGTGATGCTTGATGGAATCTTCTAACTGTGATTTGACATAAAATATCAAATTAATATAAATTCATTTTTGTGTCCATAGTGACCCTTGTGTGTAGAAAAACCCTTTCATAGGTTGTTCGCTCTACCTTCGACCACCCCTTTGGGCGTACCATCGGTTTATGCCTATTTCTACCCTTATTTAAAGCGCCAAAATTATTTTGGGTTTGTGGATCATCTTTGTTTGGGGTTTGTGTTGATGAAATAAATTAATCATGGCGTTGAAACATGAATTGGATCCTTTTGAAATGTCTATTCTTGAGTATAATATTTTAGCCAATGTGTAAATGCCACATGCCTTAGTATTTAATTTTTTTTGATTAAATACTTATACTCTATTCCACATGTCATTTCTCACTGTATGATTTCCATATACCTTAAATTAAATTTATTATGTTTGGTATTTCATTTTGAAGGAATTATGCCTAACTCTTGAACTACTTATGCTATTATTGATCAACTTGCTTGTTTTTTAAATGGTAATTGTTATGCTTTTCATGCATAAATGAATTGTTGGTGAATAATGTCACATTTTTACAATAAAAACCCTACAATAGAAGTTCACTATCTTCAAAGATAAAAATTTATGATTAGTGACTAAATTCATGTTTGGTTGTTTGACGTTGGTGTTTCTCTATGATTTATACCATGTACAAATTTTCACCATATTTTTATTCCAAGAGACTTGCCTTATAGTTCTATTTTCTTGATAAATTTAAATGGAATGAACTAAATTAATTATTTTTTGTAAGATTGTTAGATTGCACTTTTAAAGTTCATGTGATGACATGAAATTGTTTAAATGCTATTATCACCACTTATTTCTTTCTTAAGATGAATGTTATTACCTTGAAATATTAAATATGCCATTGTTTATTTGTTTAAATTTCATGGATTGAGATGGTTATTTAAATGGAATGCAATTATAAATGATTTCCATGATTGTGATCTGATTGGCTACTTGATTCACTTGATATGGGCTAGGTGAGAACATGGGTTCCGGGTTAAGGGATCATGGATGGACTCCCGTGCACTAGTGGTTATACCCCAATGCGTCGGAGGTAATGCTTTGGCTGTCCAGGTGAGGGCTTCCTGAGTAGATTAATTATAATTTAGAGTTATACTACTTCCCTGGGGGAGAAACCATGGACATACCCATTGGCAGTATGGCTACTCCATGCCTTAGGTGATACTCAGTCCTCTTGTGAGATACCTGAGATGGAATCAGAGTCACCATGGCTTGAGTGATACTAGGGAATCTTTATGGATCATTTAGGATGAACTCGGTGGTATTGGATTATATTAGATGTACCATATCGATAGCTATGATTCTACTTAGATTGTCAAGTATGGGCTCAGAATCCACCACTGGATTTGACGGACTTGTTAGAATTTCTTGAATTACATTAGATTCATTAATTAATATTTCTCAGGGCTTGCTTACATTTTTTTGATACATCTGTTTGAATTATTATCACACTTGACGATGACATGAGATATAGACCCAAAGCTAAAGTACAATCTTAGGGGTTTGACTTTTTGTCTTTCTGTGTTTACTTTGGTCCTTACACACATATTCAACCCTGTACAAGTACTATATTCAAACTCCTGGTATAGTTCGATGCAGGTGGTATGGGATAGGTGTCTTCTTGGAAACCCAAATTTACTTGTAGTTATTTTATTTATTTGACTTCTTGCATTTATTTTATATGTCACACTCCTATGTTTCTACTGCACTAAATGGAACAATATAGAAACCGTGGGTTATGACCTACTAAGATTATATCTCACACCCTACTCGAGAACCATTTGGTACCTAAGTAGACATTATGATCACAAGTATGGATAAAGGGAAGCGTTCCACTTTCTATGCTTGTTTCTTTTCTATTTAGGATGGAGCTTTGGGGGCAGAGGACTGAGCCTTTATTCGAGATGTTGTGTAGTAGTTTTTGGACTTTTGGAAGTTTTTTTTAGAATGTAGTACATTATTGTACCCCTATACCACTACACTCTTATTTTTCATGGTATCATATATTGAAATCATCATGGTAATTGTTATTACAATTCATCTTTTGTTGTTATTATTTATTATTCTTGGGTCATTTATCTATTTATACTAATGTTTACTTATTATTATGCTTATGATACTTATTAGGTATTTCTTACCACTATATTATACCTTATCCTATGAGGTAATAGTATCCCTACAAACTCACCCAAATCCCTCACTGCTAGTTGGCAGCCTCTGACATTCAGGGAGATGTGCTTGAGGTCTTAAGGCCCACCATCTCGGGGCTCAATTCGGTGGTTCTTGGGGTAGGATGCTACACATAATTAGCACAAAATTAGTGATAACAATGCACCATAACCATGAATCCCTATAGGGGTGTCACATGGTTTGTAAAATCATGAACCTGATTCTACACAAACATTAAAAAATATATAGTAAAGTATAGAGGTGAAGTGCATAAATTACGCATGGGTTGTCTAACCATGAACCTATCTATGCGTTGGGGATGGTTCTTGGATATTGTCATCACATTGGCTATGAATATTTTTTTCTAACTGTGCTTCTATTTGTGTGAGAGACATGCCCCATTGGATAGTACTGAAGCATGGTTGGATCACTGTTAGTCTAACTGTACTACTAAACCATGAACCCCTATTAAAAGGATGAATTTATAATTTTTACTCGAAGGACTTTAACCCTTATTTGTCCTTTCTCCTCCTCATTCATGCATAGTAGTAGGCCTCTCCATCTCCCCACTCCACCTACATTAGGCTTGGATGGATCTCTTTCATATGATGTCTTATTCAAGAACCATTGGATGCGTTGGAATCCTAGAGGTCAGTCTATTAATCCTCTTACCACTTTTATCAAGTTCTCTTATTATTTTTGGCATGATCATTGTGAGGGATAATATTCTCTATTTTTTGTATGTTCATCCATTGCTTCATTTTCTCTTGTTTTGGATCGAATAAAATCCCATTAATGGACAAGTTAATATTAATTGATATAAGGTAGGTTCTCTATGTATTTTCCCTAAAATTGTATCATGTTTAAATATGTTTTCATTATGTTGCACATCATAATTTCTATGCATTTCTATTAACCATTATGTTTATATACCCATTAAAATTATTTGAGGTTGATACCTTAACATGGAGCACCCCTTGGGCATGTCATATCATTTACCCTTGATGAGAAATTCTCGTAACTGACCCAAAAATTGTTTAGTGTTTTTTCCTAGCTCTTATATATGAAAGTGATTAATTTATACTAAATGAATTATTGAATGACAAGTAATTACTCTAAAATGTATCCAAATTACTAAAATTTAATACTTGAATCCTTTTTCACTCATATGGTAATTGATGAATAGAATGAAATGAATTATTATGCGGGTAAGATATATCCCCCTTAGTCCTTGAACATTTACTTTATGTATGAATATTACGATTGATTGACCTAAGTGGGTGAATTGAATTTTATTTTGGAATTTATATTTATGTGTCCTTTTATATCACTTATAAGTGATTTGATTAATGAAATGAAATAGTAAATAGAGTGATTAACCGAATAATGATGATTTTAATTTTGGAATGAATATTTTCTTATGTACTATGTTCAATTTTTAAATATAAGGTTCCTAATTATTATCTTATGATTGAGTGATACTTGGATTTCTATTCATAATTACATAGATGGGATCTTAAGGAACATTTATTTTATGGATATTAAATGTATAAGAAATATGTGACATTTATATATTAATAATTAATTTATTGAAAGTATAGGACATGATATTCCTCATCAGAGGACATGATGTTCCACATTATTTAATTTAAATCATTATTGGACATGATGGTCCTTATTATTTTGTTGTCAATTTTGTACATGATGTTTCTTATTATTTATTTTAACTACTAGACATGACATTCCTAATTATTTAAATGTTATCATTAGATATGGCGTTCCTTATGATTTATTTGAAATTGGTGGACTTCACACTCTTTTCCCCTAATTTTTATGTATATATTCAAGACCTTATTTAAATATATAACCTTATGATTATAATTATATTTGGATTACATGGTTTCTACTTGGATCCCATATGGATAGTGTTATAAAATGATTCATGGAATTATAAACATGGACCCTATTTCTACTTTATCATTTCCATTTTCAGAGACACTTTGGCTAAGGGTGAAGTAGGTATAGTCGAATAGGTTTCCTGAGAGGAAACTAAGTTCGACATGGTTTATATTTAAATTTTAGTTTCACATTCATTATACCTTAACACTATTAAATTTTCTATTCACTTCTTGTATTTTCATTAGAAACAATTGGTGGTGTCCAACTGAGTTTTATTCACATCCTATTTGGGATTCCATTTAGTACCTAGATAAATCTCATGGATACATGTCCTAATCATAGTTTTTTATTCTCATTGTTATTTTTTATGAACTAGTACTAACCTAGAGGCTATGGATTGAACATGTAATCAGGTAACCTATGAGAGTTGGAGAATTTTATTTATTAATTATTTTATCAGTATAGTCATGCTATATGTACTATCTATTTCATATTGAATCCTTGTATTTTTGGAATGGCATGTTCATGCATGGTTAGTTATTTATTTTCTGTTGGACTAGTTGTTGAATTATTATTATTATTATTGGTATGATATATCTTCTAACTCCTTTCATTTAACTATACTTTTAATATGTTTATTACTGATATAGATCATATACTCTCCCCACTTTACCACCTTTAGACCCTCACTTCTAATCATCATCCTCTAGAATACAGGGTGGTGTGTTTGAGGCCTTTTCAGCGACTAGTATGATTACCATTTATAGAGTGATCTGGGTCGGGATGTTACATCCAGGTAGTCTAAAAAAATATGGGTTTTTGTGAGTGAATGAGATAGAAATACTTTGAGTGAAGAGTTTTGAGGAATGTGGGTTTGGTAATTTTTTTAGGATTTCATTTTGATAGCATATCTATGATAGATCAAGGATTTTTATTCCATGGGTTTTTGAGTGATATAATTTCATGGTTTGGAAATATATTTTGATTATTTTTGTAAATATAATTCATACACACTATCTTGGTTTATTTGTATGTATGGAGTATCAATCACCAAGATAAATACTTCTTTTCATGGTTTTTAGTTCATTTATTTAATAATTGGATGAAATTGGTGGAGGTATGTATTGTAAAAAACACTGTAACATGGTATGAATTGGGATCACTTTTCTATAGATAAAAATAGTAACAAGGTTATAGAATAAACCCATTAGAATCTATTAATAGCGAATATGGAACCTTGGTGGGGGATATAATATAGAAGATCACTGTTCTAGAGGGATTCAAATTGTCAAATCAACAAATAGTCTATATTTTCAATGGTTAAATGTATAATGGTTATAAAACCCCATGTTTTGTATCGATGTTTGAAATTTAGTAGAATTTTTAATTTTCAAACAGGTGGATAGACCGATTTTTAAACCAAGTATCAAAATAATATTACAATGTTTTAAAACCCTAAAATACCCAATTATGACTTGAAATGAATTTATCTATGAGTTTATGAGTATCTTGAGTGTTATTGGAGTTAAATGATCAAAATTTAGGGGTTTTTAGTTTCAACCAATGGCGCATGATTAGCGCATAGTTTGGGCATACCATGCACCCCAACCATGCATCTTAGTTTCTATAGGATCATGGTTTGTTAAACAATGAAAAGGGGTCTAGAAAACCATTAAATCACATGTTGTAAATTTTATAGGTATTCACATAGTTATCACATGGTTTTTAAAACCATGTTCCTAACCATTCAATATAAGTGTTTTCAGACAGAGGGGATTGTATGGCCGGCACATGGTTTGGCTATTTATACAGCTAAACCATTTACCCTTTAAAAAGTGTAAAATGATAATTTTCCCTTATGAATCCTTAATAATTTTACCCTCATTTTTTACTTTTCCTCTTAGACAATATCCATCCACACACACCCTCCTATCCCTCCCCCTCTTATTTTTATTTATTCTCTAATTATTGGGAGTTTCACTTTCCATCACCCGTGTTTGAAGGCCATGAGTGATTCTATCCATAATATTTCTTTTTTTCTTTTTTTCTTTGTTACCTTTTTAGTTATCATCATTTATATGGGTTATGAATTATTTTTAGGGTATTTTTATGGTTTTTACATATCTATTGTTTCTTCTTAAAACGAGGGTCGATATCGGGCATGCAAGAACTCTTAAGCCTAAGGTGGGTGTTACCTTTAATTTAACCCATAGTATAGACTATTTTACTAGTCCATGTGTTGTGAGGTGATGAATAATTTTTCATTTTTCATTCTTTTTTATTTATAATGTTATAGTTTAAGTTTTCATATTTTAAATTCCCATTTAATCTAGATTTAACCTTAGGAAAGGGTAATTTCACATGAATTTCTTAGTGAAAGAATATAATATTGAAACATTTTAGTTTATTTATATGTTTAATTATTTTTAAAATGGTTTAATAGTAAATATTGGTTTAAATCAATGGTTGTGAAGTGAAATTTTGCAACCATTGATAATTATAAATAGTTATAACTTTTGGACTGAACCAAATGTGAGGGTATGGTATTAAAGAATAAGGTTGGGAATCCCAAGACTAATAAATTATATTTTATTTAATTAAATTATAACATATGTACAATAATTTAATGGGTTCCTTGGTAAATGATGAAACCTTTATGAAATTGGAATTGATATTATGTAACGTCTTGGGTTCTAATAAGTCTATTTTATTATGGTTATTACTAATTTTAAATGGTAAATCACTTGATTAATGTAATTTTGTCCCCATGATTTATAAATAACAATGGTATTTATGGTTGTGACTCATGTTTTATAAAATTTATTGGGTTATAAACATGATAAATTATGATTTTATAATTGGAAAATAATCCTAAGATATGACACATTGATTATAGAAAGTGGTGTCCATGGGCCTAATGAGAATTAAATAAAATTACTAGTAGATTAATGATAGGTTAACAAGATTATTTATATTTAGGGAATACTAAGATGAGTTCTTAGATTCTATATGGTGCATAGAATTTAGGGAATTTTGTGAAGAGTTCTTAGATTTTATATAACTCTAGATGAGTGGGAATGCCAAGTTTAGTGCCCTAGATTCCATGTCATATATGATTTGATTTTCTAGGAGAAGCTCTATAAATATAGCATATTAAAAGATGATATGAATAGTTAGGATGAGTTCCAAGATTCTACATGGTACATGATATCTTGGGAATACTGTTATGGGCATAAAATTCTAGGGTAATTCGAGGAAGAGTGCTCAGATTCCGTGTGATACTATATGATAATGAGGAATTCTAGGATGAGTTACTAGATTCTATGTGGTTACTTATGGAGGAATGATCATCATGATGTTCTTAGAGACACCCATTCATAGGAATAAGTAGGTAGGATTGACACTAGGATTCTCTGTGGATCCTAGGACATTGGTAGTTTTTTTTGTTTATTTATTTATTTTATATCATCTTCTTTATTTAATTTTACCTCATATGTAGTTGATTGTGAGACTAGTTATTTATATTTCCTCATTGTTAGTGTCATAATGAGTTATACTCACACTATACTTAGGCCACCATGAAAATTGATTACCTTGGAATATACTCTTATTTTTCGTAAAGACAGGTTTTAGGATAGGGCTCAATGATTATTTCTTGGGCTGTTTAAGTTAGAGTTGGATGATTTGATTGGGAATGACTTAAGACCAAGTGGAAATGAGCTGTTATCCCTAGTATAATTTTATTTCTTTTATACTAATTATGTATGATGAACCCATAGTTGTTCTAGTATGTATATAATTCACATTCATTATTGCATCTCTGGGTTGTATTTATTTATCATCACTTTACATTATTACAATGTTTACCTGATTCTATATTTGTTTTATTTTTTATTATTATTAATACTTTGATATGAGGACATAGTCTTCCAATGGTTGGTTCATATCCCCTTACCCCTATTCAGCATCCTTTAGAATATGGGAAGTCACAGTTGAGGTCTTTTGGTGACCACCGGTCTAGGCACTATTCAGAGGCTAGGGGTAGGGGGATGTCACAAAATTGTATCAGAGGCTATTTATTTTAATTTGTTTAACTATTTGGGTATGGTAGAAAGGAGACTAGGATCTTTTTAGATATTGGTAATTAGATCATCCTTGGGTGCATGAAACCCCCTTTCAAGGGAAGAACCAAGTTTCTATGGGTGGGAAATTCAGTTCTTGCTTTGATATTTCATTATTGACTAATTTCCATGTTGAGTGGAAACTTGGATGTAATGATATTGATTTATTAGATTTATATCTCTTAACTTGGAATTTTATGATAGGTCATGTGCATTTATGAATCATGATAGACACATAAGACTGATATTCTATAAAAATGTTTATTAATATTGATAACTTCATTGTATTATCATATATAGTTATTTTATTTACTACTTATGCTTTATTTCTAGTATACCTTTATATACAAATATGGATTTAAATAAACTAGATAGGTAAATATTTATAGTTTCCCAAACCATTTATATTGTTTACATATAAGTACAATGTATAATTTCACTTGAACTACTCCTTAGGTTACTTCTAGTAAATAGGTAGGTATAAATGAGTTCTAAAGATATGGTTTTGGTTCAACAAAGTGTTAGTAAGTGACTTATAAGGTTTTTTAACTTAAAAAATTCTATTTAAATTTTATCCAACCAAACCATGGAATTTGAAATCTATAAAAATTTTAGAATCTTAAAATGGTGGGTAGTAAAATATTTTAAATTGTGAATCCTTAGGTTTTGAAAAATTGTAAGGTTTAAATAAATAAAAATGCAAAGTGACATGACTTTTAGGGATCCTGATGATGATAATTCATTGATATTGTGTCTTAACCTAATGTATGAGTGGTTTGGGTTATGGGAGTACCCTAGTTTTGAGACCCTTAGTTATGGGTTGAGAGGCCTTTATAGGCTTGGGTGTTCTAGATAGCGAGTTTCTATTTATTGTTCCTTTAGTTAGACTATGATATTGAGGTTACGAGTTGTCACTTTATATCATCATTATTGTGGTCCTTATGGGTTGTATGTTGGACCCTAGAGTGGGTGTGAACCTATGGGCGTGGGACCTAGAAAAATTGGTTGGGTATGGTTTGTTGGATGCTGTGTGTTTTGGAATGTGGGTAGAAATACCACCCATGAGGTAGTGGTTTGTGTGAGGCCTAGATTTATGGGATAGTCTTGAGATCTTAATAATGTTTTGGGGTATGAATCAGAATTTTGGTCTAAAGTCTCTATGTTTGGTGATTGACGATCACCATGAGAGAGGTTACCCTATATATTGTGGGTGTTTTTGATAAGATAAGAGCGGGTAAATTCTTCAGAGTGTGGGATTGATGAATAGAATGTGCTATATTGTTTTTGGTAGAAACATGGTTATTCCTCGGGTATTTTTTTTAAAGGAATCACCCTAAATTATTATTATTTGTTTAATGATGTTTTTGGTTGGGTAAGATTATTGGGACACATAACCCTACTATTCTGATGTTGTTTTTGTGTGGTAATTGATGTTTACTTTGGGTGGATGGGTCAAAGGGTTGATAGAGAATCGCTAGATTCCTCTAATACTAGAATGACACCCAGGTAAATGGGTGGAGTGTTATTATACTTGACTCATGAGATATGTAAATCCAGTTGAATGAAAGCATCAAAGATGTCTCAAGTCTGTGAGACCAATGGACTAGGAGGTATGATAAGATGATTGAGTGAGTGCTTCATCCAAGGAGTGGTAATACATTAATGTAATGACCTTGATTTGGTTTTGTAAATTATCACAAGGGATAATGAAACCCTGAGGTTTAGTGATATCAAGATGGAAGGTACATGTTGGAGATGCATGATGTTGTTTGGGTTATGTAATTGGGTGGATCGAAGTTAGAACCAATTTATTTTTGGCAAGATAAGGTGATGCACATGGGAAACATGCAGGACTTGTTTGGTTTGTTTTTCTAAATGGACCATCTATGTTCTGATTAAAATAACTTGAATATTGGTGCAGGATCTCGAGTGATTTAGTGGAAGTAGTGCTACGATGGACTTGGTTTATAGATTCTTGGTATGAAATCATGAAGTTATAGTTATTTTTGGTTAATAAGTCACTTTTTATGTGAGGTGACTGGGAGTTTGTGAGTTTCATATAGGTAGAGAATCTCATGGTCTTAGTTGGGTTTTTAGATATCCCTACATGAGAGGTGACATTGTATAGGGATTATAGTGTAGTGTCATAGATGTTTGAGTATGAACTAGATGGAGATGCTGGGGGTTTTAGATATGTAGAGTGTGGATCAAAAGAGTGAAACACATCATTTTTGTCCAGAACCATGAATGTTATGATAATGGAGAAGTTTAATGAAGATGTATTTGGGGATCTCACCATCAACCATTAGGGAGTGAGGTCCTCATTATGGATAAAATATCGATGAATGTTTTATAAACTATACTCAAAAACTAGGAATGGTTAGTAGTTGGTGTTTTGTTTTATCACTCAAGTGAGAGTGCGATATCCATATATAATCTTTGAATTCAATTATGGATGTAACTTTGTCCAAGGAGGTTATGATTTTCTCAAGTGAAGTAATGAAAATGACAGTCCTATATTGGGGATTGATATATCGATCACTAGTCCGCAACCCTTATTCCAAAAGGATCACATTCGTGTGGAACTTACCATAGGATAACCATGATGAAATTTCGATGATAGTGATGATCATATGGATTTCATAATTTTATTCCTCGGTGAATGATAAATATAAATAAAATAAAGTTATGGATTAAGGTTGAGCATTATCTTTAGGTTGTGGTAGTGTTAAAGTGATCTTAGGGTGATTAGATCAGAGATGTGTCAGTTTACAGTAGAGAACAATTATTGTTCTATATTGTTGAGGACCTAGATCTAGAATCTCACTTGGGGTTTGGTATGAACTCTAGTGATCATGTTCTGGTGGTCGTGGCATGCCTTAGGATGTGAAGGCATCATGGACAGGTAGGTTGGTAATGAATCAGTAGTTGGAGAAGATCATTTTTGAGATGAGTTATCCATGGATAATATGACATGGTTTTCATATGAAAATGGTTTTTGTGGGTAATAAACCACATCTTATATGTCATTTTAGATACAAGGGGAGAGCTTCATGAATTAAACTAGGATTTCAAGGAAGATTCAATTTGTTCTTGGCTTGACAAGGATGGCGGTTATGCATCCAACTTTATTTGGGTTTTAGAAATGTGGATGGGTGATAATGTTTCACTGGTGGTCTCATGGATTTCTGGGTATGGTGGGATGGAAACCATGCTATATACATTGTTAGTGCATGGGGTTGGTGTTTCAATAAGAATTTTTTAGTATAGAGGTACCACACATCAGAAGTTATAGGTTGTAAGATGAATCTTATAGTAGGGTGAAACATAGGTCCATTAGGTGTTTGGATGAAAACACATTTATGGTTCTGGATATATGGGATCATGTAAGCGCCATATTGGAGTTTTAGTTTGGATGATGAGCACTGCCTTAGGTTGGTTTATCACCTTAAGTTGGAGTTATGCCTTAGATGTGTATCGGGTGTTGGAATGGAATGAGGCTATATGTCTAAGAATTAGTGAACGATGTATGTTATGAGGTATAATTGGTTAACCACTATGAATTATTTGGGATAAGAAGTGTTATTATGGGGATATTTTAAGACATCATGTTCCATAAATTTTTTTGAAATTTAGATGAATTTTGAATTTTCAAATTGGTGGATAGGCTAGTTTATAAACAGGGTATCAGAATAGGATTATGAGTTTTTAAAACCCTCAAAATACCCAATTTGGACTTATAATGAAGTTATATAGGGGTTTATGGAGTATCAGGAGTGTTTTAGGAGTTTGGGGCTCAAAATTTAGGGTTTTGGAGTTATAGGATAGGGAATACAGTTTGTGCATGGTTTGTGCTAATCGTACACCCCAACCATGTGACTCGATTTATTTAGGTACAAAACTTGTTAAAACATGTGAAGGGGGATATAATACCATCTAGTAACTAACTATATGTTTCATAGGGTTTTATACAGCTTGGACACAATTTTTCAAATAGTGTACCTAACCATGTCGAATGTGTGTTTTCGAACAGAGGGGATCACATAGTTTGGGAAACTATGCGATGAAACCATACACCCATTAAAAATTTTAAAATGAAAATTTTCCCTTAAGAATAATTAATACTTTAACCCTTATTTTACTCCTCCTATCATATAGTATCACTCTATATGATCCCTCTTCTCCCTTTCCTTATTATCCTTAGTTCTTCTTTAATTATTGTGTGCTTTTCTTGTCATCACTTGTTATTAAAGGACATAGGTTACTCTATCCCTATTTTTTTTTCTTATTATCATTTCTCCCTTTTTAGTTTTCATTATTTATGTGGGTTATTACCTATTTTAGGGTGTTTTTCTAGTTTCTCAATATCTTCCATTTCTACTCGAATTGAAGGCTAATATCAGACATATAAGATCTCACAAGGATAAGGTAAGTGTTACCTTTAATTTAACCCATACTATAGAATATTTTCTAAGTGCTTGTGTGGCTAAATCAATAAAGATTCACCATGATTGATACTTTTTAAATTATAATGTTACAGATTCAATTTACCTAGTTCAAATGCCCATTTAATCTACCATAGTCCTTAGGAAAGGGTAATTTCATGTGAATTTCTTAGAAAGGGAATATAATATTGAAATGGCTTGGTGTCTTTAGATATTTATGAAGTTCCCAGTCCGGACCCAATTATCAATAAGAAGGGGAGGGGGTGAATCAGTGATCTCTTTTTCTTGTTATGTTTCCTACTTTTTGAAACATCCTTCGCCTCCTGTTAAAGAGTTTCTTCCCTACTGAACACACACAACCACATGAACAAAAGATTTACAGGGTTCACTACTCAACAATAGTAGCTACATCCTTAGTATGGTACAGAAACAATCCAGTACCACACAATACACTAGAAAACAATCCTTTGATGTGGAATACAACGAGTAGGATATACGCTTACACTTGTGTAGCACTTTGAAAACAATACAACAGTGTGTGTGCTCCCTCTTAGCACAAATAGGGTAATGTAATGATTCTGTGATTCTTAATGAACTTTCAAAAATAAAATCTTTCAAAACAATTCTTCACTCTTCTACCCAGAAGATGGTAAGAACCTCCTGGTGCAGACAGCTTTTGCGCCACTCCCTACTTGTGCGCCACCTGCTTGTGCGCCTCAATTCTTGCGCGCCACCTTCTTGCACGCCTACTCACTACTTGCGCACCACCATCGAGAATAGCTCACAACTTGCGTGCCACATTTGGATTATACACAACCCACTTCTTGAAATCACCTCCCTACTTGTGTGCCTCTGACAACTTGCGCGAAAAAACATGCGCGACACCCAACTTGCGTGCCTTATAAATAACCCTCAGCATGCGCACCACTTAAGCTTGTGCACCACCCTTTGCTACTTGCGTGATCAGAGCACCTTCTACTACTTGCGTGATCAGAGCTCTAATTTTATCTTTAGTGTTGAGCATTGAAAAATGAAAAGGATAGTCGTCTATTTATAGGAATTTTGGTGACTTTCATGCCACATACACTTGGGCGCCATTCCTACTTGCATGCCGCTCCATCACTTGCACGCCGCTCCATCACTTGCGCGCCCTTCCATCACTAGCACAACAATTTATTTCCTTTTTAATATTTTTATATGATGATGTTGGAATATGACTTGCGTGTAACATACACTTGCGCGCCACTTATACTTTCACACCTCACTTATCCGCCACTTATACTTGTGCGCCACACTTTTGCGCCACTTATAATTGCGCACCACTTTTTGACGTGCACACCAATCTTTAACTTGCGTGCCATTTTATTTCCTTTGTCAAATTTTGATGTGATGATATTGAAATATGAATTTCGCGCCACATATACTTTTGTGCCACACTTGTGTGCCAATTTTGACCTGAACAACACTTTTTTCCTTTGCCAAAAACACTTCTTTACTCCCTCTATCCTTTATAAGGATAGCATCACAAGTTCTCCAAACTAAGGATATTTGAGAAATATAAATCACAAAGCATCATCATAGTTTCTGGTCCTTTAACAAAGTGAATTGATTTATCTTCTTTGACAACAAAATAAAACACTCTGCAGAGGCTAACTCTTCAAACATCCTTCTCCATCCAACTTGGTCCCAACAATCTCCCCCTTTGGATTTTTTTGTCAACAAAGATTCATAAATCACTGAACTTTGTAACCTTATGCAATGGATTACTTATCAACAAATCACTGAACTTTGTAACCTTATGCAATGGATTACTTATCAACAATTCTAAGCCTACGTGAATGAACTCATTATAGGAAACACGAATTATTGACAGCTAAAACCATGTTGTCCAAAGGCAGTGACTATGAAATCTCATGATCATATCTCCTCATCCTTCTTCAGAATATCTTTCAGAATATCTTTCAAGATTCTACTTCAGCATTCTTCACTTGATCAACATTATTGGAATATAGAAAAATTGTTTCCTACAACCAATCCAACAAACAGTTAGAATAGTTCACACACATACATGATGGATTCACAACTTACCCACAACTCCACCTTTATGCATGCATCTATAAGGATATATTTATGAAAAAATTATTCCCCTTGACAACAATATCCAAAGCCAATATGAGAGTGGGGATAGAAACACGTACCTTAACCTTGATGAGAAGGAGGTTGGACACCCATGTTCAACCTCAATTTTGAAAATGGTTCATTCGGTAACGGTTTTGTGAATATATCAACAACTTGTTCATATGTAGGAACATACTCCATCCTCAATTCATTATTATTCACCTGCTCTTTGATAAAGTGGTACTTTATATCATTGTTTTTTGAATGAGAATGTTGTACTGGATTTCTTGTAAGATTGATTTCACTCTGATTATCACAACCCAAGAGCAATGGTAGCTTTACTTCAACAAGTAGATCTTCCAGCTGAGTCTTCATCCACATTAGTTGAGTTACAGCTTGAGTAGCTGCAACATACTCAGATTCAGCTATGCAAAGAGTTACTAAATTCTATTTCTTGGTATTCCAACTAAAATAACTTTTCTCCAGAAAGAAAACTCCACTAGATGTGGATCTTCAATCATCAACATTTCTTTCCCAATCAGCATCAGAATACCCGAATAAATCAATATTTCTTGAGCCATCATACCTGATTCCAAATTTTTTTGTGCCTTTGATATATATGATAATTATTTTTTCCACAATCAAATTTAATTCTTTAGGAGCACTCTGAAATATTGCACATAAATTAACAGCATAGACGATGTCGGGTCTTGAGGCAGTCAAATACAACAGACTTCCAATCAGATTTTGAAACTCTTTCTGATCAACTTCCTTGCCTTCTCTATCTTTAGAGAATATGTTTCCCACTGAAATTGGTGTGGAAACTACTTTCGAATTTTCCATACCAAACTTCTTCAAAAGTTCCTTAGCATACTTTTCTTGAGACATAAAAACATGATTCTTATTTTGTGAAATTTGTATCCCAAGAAAGTACTTCATTTCTCCCAGCATGGACATCTAAAATAACTTCTTCATCTCCTTAGCAATTTTTTCACATGATCTTTCATCGTTTCCATCATATAATATCATCAACATAAACAATAACGATCAGTGAAAACTCTTGACATTCCTTGATGTGGAGATTGCTGTCAACTCTCACTTTCATAAAGTTCATCTTCTTTAAGCAAGTATCTAATTTAGAATACCATGATCTCAGAGCCTATTTTATCCCATAAAAGCCTTCTTCAATCTTTACACATAACTTTCATCCTTTCCAATAACAAATCCACAAGGTTGATCAATGTACACTTCCTCATCAAGGTCACCATTCAAGAATGTAGATTTTATATCTATTTGAAAGATTTTGTAACCTTGTTGTACAAAAATAGAAAGAAAGATTCTGATTGTTTCTAATCTTGCCACCAGAGCAAAGGTTTCATCAAAATCAATGCCTTCAATTTGTGAATACCCTTTGAAAACCAATCTTACTTTGTTTATTATTAATTTACCTTCTTCATTCAGCTTGTTCCAGAAAACCCACTTTGTACTAATAATGTTCTTGTTGTCCAGCTTGGGTACATGTTCCCAAGTATCATTATTCTCTATCTAATCAAGCTCTTAATTCATTGCATGAACCCATTATGGATGCTCAAATGATTCATTTACATCATTCGGTTCAACTTTCGAATAAAGAGAAGTATGTGATATAGCATCTGTTGTTCTTCTTGTTTGAACCCTCTGATGTTTATCTCCAATAATATTCTGAGCCTCCACTTGTTTCCTAAACCTAGGATGAGTTGTTCGAACTTCATCCTCATCACTCGAGATTTCTGAGTCAGATTACTCTTCACCGGTAGGATTAACACAGTCTGTATCCTTATCAGAATCATTAACAAAAGCTTCTCTATCCTGCTCAACTTCCACATCAATATATGAATGCTTTTCTTTCTCAACATTTTCAAAAACTTTTACATATGAAGAATCAATGATTCTTCCTGTTTCTTTGTTGAGACATCTATATCCTCTTCTTTCTAGAGCATAGCCAATAAAAATTACATCATCTCCTCTTTTCTCAAACTTTCCAAGGTTTCCACCTTTCTTCTTTATAATGCATGGACTCCCAAATACTCTAAAATGTTTTAGACATGGAGTTTTTCCATAGAACATTTCATATGGAGTCATATCTGATTTTGCCCTATAGAAGTATCAGTTCTGAATATAAACAGTAGTTCTCATGGCTTTCCTCCAATAATAATGAGAAGGATTTTTTTCAAGTAACATAGTTATCCCCATTTCCACCAGACTTTTATTATTTCTTTCTGCAGCCCCATTTTGTTGAGGTGTGTATGGTGAACTGAACTCAAGCTGAATTCCATGTTTCTCAAGGTAACTTTAAAACTCTTCATTTTTATACTCACCACCAGTATCAGTTCTAAACTTCTTCACTAAATACTCACATTCCTTTTCTACTTTCCTTCTGAAACTCTTAAACATTTTTAGAGCATTTGATTTATCTCTCATGTACATAACACAAGTAATGCGAGTAAATCCATCAATGAAAGTAATGAAGTACTTATCTCCATTTGTTGATTTATTGCTCATTGGTCCACATATATCAGAATTTATAAGTTCCAAGGGTTGTTTTGAATGAATTTAAACTCTCTTATGAAAATAGTTTGTAATCTTCCCTTTTTCATAGATAGTTCCGCACCAATCTCTTATTCTTGATAAATCAAGCATATCTCGGACACTGTCTCATGTTGATAACTTACACATGTTTCTATGACACATATGTCCTATCATTTTATGCCATAACTGATTTTCATCCACCATGCCCATGTAACAAGAATTTTGTACTTCACCAACTTGGAACACGTTTCCTTTTGTACGTTGGCCTCTTGTAACTATATTTCCACCATTTTCACATATCACAAAGAACCCATATTTTCTAAATATAACTTTGTTGACCTCATCACAGAGTTGTGAAACACTCAGAAGATTATGTTTCAACCCATTAACATATAATGTATTCTTAGATTTCATTTTTTCATTTCTGATGATGGCTGATCCAACACCTTTGATTCTCAGAGATTCATCATTTCCAAATGTAACAGTTCCTTATTTGAATTATTTCACATTCTTCAGAAACATTATGTCTCTTTTCATATAAGAAGAACACCCACTACCAAGAATCCATGGACATTCTACTTTTGTAGCTTTCAAAATAGTTTCAACAATAAGAGATTGTTGTTCTTCCTGTTCCTTCACTTTCTGTTGTGCTTCCTCCAATTTCCTAGCCAGGTCAATGTTTTCTGGCCAGACAACCATGAAATTTTTCTTTTTGGACTTATCAGACCTATCCTTTTTAGCTTTTAAAAACTCGGGCTTTTGAGAATTATTAAGGATATATTGTTTCTCTGGTAACACACTAAGGAAGCCCTTGGAAAGATTTCCAGCTTGATCACATCTTTCACAAATAGCTTCCAGTGGTTGGAACTTATTCTCATCTTTCACACCAATCTTCTTAGATATCTTCTGAAATTTATTTGGAGACTTTCTATTTTGAAAGGATTGACTCCCCCTCGATCCCTGTCTTTCAAAACTTGTGGAATAATTGTAATGTTGTTGGTTGAACCAACACATATTTTCCAAGTGTCCAAATCCACCACAATACCAACAATAACCACAGAAAGAATATTTGCGACTGAAACTTCTATACTGACCAGATTTGGGAAAACGCCTCTTAACAGCCTTCATGATAGAACTATACTGACCATAAACCTTCATGTTTTCATTTGTAACTCCCTTTATCATTTCAGATTTAATAGCACAAGAAGTATTAGAAGTATTTCTTTACTCATTATTTTTATGCACTTCTGAATTTTCATCATTGCTGACTTTAATCACATACATGGTCTTTCCAGCATTGTTCTTATCAAAACTAGTTTTTTCTTTCATTTAGACTTTTAAAGGTAACTTTTTTGGATCCTTGTTTAGTTCATTCTCACTGGAAAATTCACTGACTTCTGATATATAATTTTTGAAACTAATATTCATTTATTTAGCTTTATAAAGTTTCTGTTGGAAAAGTTTCAACTCTTCTTCTTTTGCATCATATTTACTTCAAGATGATCATTACAATTCTTTTTATTCTCAGGAGAGTTTTTCAGATAACAAAAATTCTTTTCCATATTTATTTTCTCATCAGTAAAACCTTATTTATTGTTTAAAGTGGAATTTTCATTTATCATCTAGTTATTTTCCTTCCCAAGTCTTCTGATCTTCCTCAAGCATTCTTTCAACTCTTCTTTCAGATGATATTTAAGTTGAGTTTCTTATTCTTCTGAACTATTGCTCTCATACTCTTCATTATTCACTACATCAATAAAGGCATTCTCTCTAGTTTTTTCAACAAATATTTTCTCAGATTCATCTTCTCTATCTTCTTCATCTTCATCTTTAGATAAAAAGCTTCGTATTTTTTATTTGAAGAAATTTTTATCCTTCCCCTTTGAAAAATATTTATCTTTGTCAGCTTTTTTCTTCCACAACCTTCTTGGCCTTCTGTTATCATTATCACTATCTTCTTCTTTATTCTTTTGAGGACAGTTAGCCGCAAAGTGACCAATGGCTCCACACTCAAAACATTTCAAGGGAAATTTACCCTTGTATTTTCCTGTACCTCTTTTCACATTATTATAAAACAAGGATAAAATTTCCTCAAATTTTTTACATACCTCATCTTCAGAATCAGATTCACCAGCATCATCTTCAATAAGAGTTTTCTTTGATTTCTCTCTCTTTATAGCCTTGAATGACATTTCTCTATTATATTTTTTCCCCTTCATAGTCTTCTACCTTATCATATCATAAGTAATGAGAGTTCTATGAAAATCATCCAAAGATAATGTTTTAGTGTCTCTATCTTCTAATGAAGATGCTTTAGCATCAAACTTGTCAGGCAGAATTCTCAAGATCTATTAGACAACTGTAGAATCCTCAAACGTTTCACCAAGACATCTGATTGCACTGACAATATCATTTATCCTAGTAAATAAATCCCCAACAGATTCAGATTCTCCCATTTTAAAGTCTTCATACTTTAGTCCCCAAATTTGTAGTTTAGCCTTCTTCACTTTTGTATTTCCTTCATATATGTTCTTCAGTTTGTCCCAGATTATTTTGGATGTAGAAACACCTTTCAATCTTAAAAATTCACTCCCAGAAAGAGATGAGAGTAACACATTTTTAGCTCTTCCATCATTCTCAAGGTTCTTCTTATCGACATGAGTAAGAGGAACCTTTTCATCAATTACAGAAAATCCATATGTTGTAGTTTCAAGAACTTCATATCCAAGAGACATAAGATAAGGCATCATTATGTCCTTCCAGATGTGATAGTTCTTTCCATCAAAAATTGGAATCCCCTTACTATTCACACAATTTAGATTCCCCATCAAAACTTCTCTTCAACCAATTTAGCAAATAATAAATGAATGGAATCTCGGCTCTGATACCAATTGAAGTTCCCAGTTAGGATCCAAGTATCACTGAGAGGGGGAGGGGTGAATCAATGATATCCTTTTCTTTTTATGTTTCATACTTTTTGAAACAACCTTCTCCTCCTGTTAAAGTGTCTATTCTATACCGAACATACACAACCACAAGAACACAATATTTATAAGGTTCACTACTCAACAAGAGTAGCAACGTCCAAGGTATGGTACGAAAACAATCCAGTACCACACAATCCACTAGAAAACAATCATTTGATGTGGAATACAACGAGTAGGATATACTCTTACACTCATGTAGCACTTTGAAAACAATAAAATAGTGTGTGTTCTCCCTCTTATAACAAATAGGGTAATGTAATAATTATGTGCTTCTTAATGAACTTTCAAAAATCAAATCTTTCAAAACAATTCTTTACTTTCCTACCCAGAAGCTGGTAAGAACCTCCTGGTGCAGACATCTTGTGTGCCACTCCCTACTTGCGCACCTCCCTGCATGCACGCCACCTGCTTACGCGCCTCCCTGCTTGGGGTCCACCTACCTGTGCACCTCACTGCTTGCGCACCACCTGCTTAAGCGGCTACTCACTACTTACGCGCCACCATTGAGTACATCCCACAACTTGCATGCCACCTTTGGCTTATACACAACCCACTTCTTGAAATAACCTCCCTGCTTGCACGCCTCTAGAAACTTGCATGGAAAAACTTGCACCACACCCTACTTGTGTGCCTTATAAATAACCCTCAGCTTGCATGCCCCTTCATCTTTCACGCCACCCTCTACTACTTGTGTGATCAGAGAACCTTCTACTACTTGCAGAATCAGAGATCTAATTTTCTCTTAAGTGTTGAGCATTGAAAAATGAGGAGGCTAGTCATCTATTTATAGGAATTTTGGTGACTTGGATTCCACATACACTTGCGAGACAAACCTACTTGCATGCCACTCCATCACTTGCATGCCGCTCCATCACTTGTGCACCCTTCCATCACTAGCACGACACTTTATTTACTTTTTCATATTTTGATATGATGATGTTGGAATATGACTTGCGCACAACATACACTTATGCGCCACTTATACTTGCAGGCCACACCTGCGCGCCACTAATACTTTCACGCCACACTTGCACGCCACTTATACTTGTGCACCACTTTTTGACTTGCATGCTAGTCTTTAACTTGCGCGCCATTTTATTTCCTTTGTCAAATTTTGATGTGATGATCCTGAAATATGAATTTAGTGCCACATATACTTGCACGCCACACTTGCGCGCCAATTTTAACTTGCACAACACTTTCTTTCCTTTTCTAAAAACACATATTTACTCCCCCTATCCTTTATAAGGCTAGCATCACAAGTTCTAAAAACTTATGATATTTGTGAAATAAAAATCAGAAAACCATCGTCATAGTTTCTAGTCCATTTACAAAGTGAATTGATTTATCTTCTTTGATAATAAAATACAACACTCTGCAAAGGCTAACTCTTCAAACTTCCTTCTCCATCCAACTTGGTCCCAAAAATTTAATTATGGATTAAATTGTTTAAGATGAAATATTGGTTTGAACCAATGGTTGTGAAATGGAATTTCACAACCATTGATAATTATAAATTGTAATGACTTTTGGACTAAACATAATGTTAGGGTATATTATTAAAGATTCGGGTTGGTAACCCAAAGACTAGTAAAATAGATTTGAGGTAATAAAATGATAACTTATGTTGTGTAATTTAATGGTTTCCTTAGAAAATGATAAAACATTTATGAAAGGGTAATTAAGATTATGTAATGCCTTGGGTTATAATAAGGGTAATTTGGTATGTTTATTAGTAAAGTGAAATGAAAAATCACTTGATTAATGTAATTTAGTACCCATTATTTATAAAATGTTTGGGGATAGTGTTTTATAAAATGTATTAATTAGTAAAAATAATAAATTATGATTTTTGAACTCGAAAAAGAGCCCATATGTGATGAACTAATTATGAAAATTAGTGTCCATGGGCCTAATGATAATTTAATAAAATGTGTAGAAACATGGTAAAATGCTAAAAGAATGCCTGATGTTTAGGGAATGTTAGGATGAGTTTATATATTCTAGATGATGCATGGTATTTTGGAAATGTTAGGATGAACTTCTATATTCCATGTGAATCTTGATGATTGGGAATTCAAGGATAAGCTCCATGGATTCCATGAAGTTCATGATTAATAATGATAGGATGATCTTTGTGGATTACACATGTTACCCGATGGTTGGGATTGTTGGGATGATTACATGGATTTTTCATGATACATGATGTCTATGAAATACTGTAATGGTTGTTAAATTCTAAAGGAATGTAAAGATGAGTTCTCAAATTATCTATGATACTCTATGATACTTAGGAATGATAGTATGAATACCCATATTCCATATGGTTACTTATGGAGGAAAATTCATTGTGAAGTGATTAGAGAAACCCCAAAGATGCACGAAGTTTGTAAGATTGACCTCGAGCATTACCCCTGAGCCTTGGACATCAAGAGTTTTTTTTTATTTTCTATCACCTACTTTATTTCATTGAACCTCCAATGTATTTATTATCAAACTGGTTATTTTAGATAAAATATTGGTGTTATCCTACCAAGTAATAATCACATGCTTCAAGGGCCTCCATGGCACTTGGGTACCCAAGAAGACACTGTTAATTGTCATAGGTATATGTTTCAAGTAAGGGACCAATGATTGTTGATTGGGATATCTAGGTTAGAGTTGGATGATTGGATTGGTAAAGACTCAGGACTAGTTAGGAATTGGTTTTTATCCCCCATTTTATTTTATTTCTTTTTTACTACTTGTGTATGATCCACCCATGTGTGATTAGGTATGCATGGAACATTTATTCATTATTTTAGGTGTTTTTTTATTATTTTATTATCACATGACTTAGTTATGAGGTTTACATAATTCTATGTCTATTATATTTTATTTTATCTACTATTTCTACTCTGATTTGAGGGTATAATCTTCTCAAAATTGGTTCATAGTCCCTCTCTACTAGTCTATACCCTTTGATGTAAGGGGAGGGGTGCTTGAGTTCTTGTGGTGACTGCTAGTTCGAGCACCTTTTAGTGTCTTGGGGTGATGGGATGTCACAATGGTAGGGAAATTTTGCACACATACCATTTTGGTGGTTCTTTTATGGATCATTTTATACCTAATTTTTCAAATATGAAGAATTTTTATGTGGTTTAGTGTTTTAAGGAAATATATTTTGGGTAAAATAAAAATATTTAGGTTTAGTTGGATTGATTTTATAAGAGATAAAGTATATATTTATGAAAGGGATATATTAGTGAATATAAAGGTATGAAGGGAGTTTAGAAGGTGTTTGATCAAGTTTGAAGGATATGGTCATGATAAAGGAATATAATAGGCATTAATTATAGGATGTGTGGTTGGGAATGCGATATGGGTAATCTATGTTTAAAATTTTGTGATACTGATGAGATAGATGGTATGATACAAAAACTATAATGGACCTTGTATATCGACCATTCATCCACTTAAATTGGCTCTAAAACTATGTATTTTTTTTTACATAAAATTCCCTAAATTTTCCTTATTTCTTATCCTTTATATGGGATCTTGTTGATTGGGTGATCATGGGGTGATTTTTCATATTTCTACAATAATATGTTTTATTCCTTAGTTACTCCAATTTTTCAGTTCTATATCAAAGTTTTTTCACTTCTAGATATCTCATTATGATATTGTTTATATTTTATTCTTGGTAGAAACCATAATGGGTAGATATTTTAAGAAATAATTTATTAGGGATAATATAAATTGGGGATTTTATTCACAATAGATTAATAAGGTCTTTATGTATATTATGTATTCCATTGGAATATATATTGAAATTAGTGTAAAGTTATCTGGGTAATTGTTTGGATTTGTATTTTTTGCATATATTTTCTTGAAATTTAATTTTTGGAATTTGGGGTTTTTTTCTAGGATTGTATCAGATAAGGTCTATGATTCTCAATGTGGATGTGGATAAAATTATCGAATCACTATGGGGTAGTGAATCCAAATTCCCACTATAAGATGATAAATTTTATAGCTTGAATGTTTTTTAATATAAAATTTTTTAACAGATTTTAATGATTTATATATGTGATTAATTTTCTATAAAAAGTGGGTTTGGTGTGTTTTCAAAGGAAAATTAAGTACATTTTCCTGGTGAGAAAATGTTTTTAGGAAAAATGTGAATTTGAGAAATTAGATATTTTGTATTGATTTTTTGTTCGATTAATTTTTTATGAAAATATTGTAATACTTCCTGTGGATGGAATGGTTTTTTTGAATATTATTTTTTAGATATAGGTTAATCATGGTTGAGGGATCACATTTATATGTGTGTGTGGGGGGGGGGTAAGAGAAGTTTTTCTGGGTTGAATAAGGATTGGTAATCATGCATAAGTGTTTGTATCTTATCGGTAAGACATGTATGGACTTGGTGGGAGCTACCCAATGGTTACAAATTAGGATTAGAGTTACTATAGAATAGACATGGAAAGTTATGTGTGAAGTTTATAACATGGAATTGATGATTTTAGTATATTTTTATCTTTTGTTTTATAAAATTATTATTATATTTACTCGGATTGATAGATGTGGAATTAATTATATCAATTTTCATGAGTGGGAAATTTTTTCATAAAATTCAGATGGGATACTTGGTTTTCACATGAAATGGGTGCATGTTATGTAATCAGGTAATTTGGTTTCAATAAACACAAGCACCAATAAATTATACTAGAGAGTAGCTAGGTAATTTCCATAGGAATAGAGTGCTTGGTCCACTAATTATTCATGTACAACTAATGGAAAAAATAAAACAATATGGGTTGTTTTGTGTATATTAATTCAAAAAATAAAAAATTCTTTTTTGAGTTTTATATTTATAGTGATTGTGTGTATAAATTGTATATGCAATGGGCTATTAAAAGAGATAATATATAGACAATTTTTTAATTAGTGAAGTTTGGGGAAATTAATTTAGAATTCATCATTTTGAAATATTTTGAGTGAATTTATATTAGAATTATAAATTACAACATAACCAGTTCATTAGACTATATTCTAATGGTAGGTAAGGGATCAATCAAAAAATTCAAGAGTCCTTGTGAGGTTTCTCTTGTCTATTGTAAGTAATATTTTTCTCTCAATTTTATAATTGTTTTCCCCAATATATCCTTGAATTATCAATATTTAATATATAATGAAATTGTATCTCTTGTGTGGTTAGGGAGTAAACCCTAATTTCATCCCCCTCACCCCTATCAATTAACCATTAAATAAAAATTTCGGCCTTAAGTAAAATAGTAGGTAAATAAAAAATATGTTTTTCATAGGATACAAATAATAATAAATGATTACATCCCCCTTGTTCCCTATATCAAGATATTAACCAATCATACTATGAGAAATGAAATATATCAAGATTAACAAAATCCCCCTCATTATGTAGGTTTTCCTCCTATACACTTTGGGATGAAACTGGACCTCCATTTTCTAGTATTGGATGAATTGGACATGATATATGAGTAAAGAATAATGAGAAAATCTGGGGAGGAAAATGGATTAGAGGAATAAATGTGTAGAGAATGGATCTATACAACGGTGTCCAACTATATGGGATTGAACTCCACTAACTAAATTAATACAATGAGAATACATGGACTGTAAGAGGGAATGGATTATGGATATTGAATGATGATTATGTAATGGTTAAGATGAAAATTATATTGAAATGGGTATGAAATGGCATATTTGAATCTTTTAGAATGATAATTTTCCCCATATTTTGGTGACATTCCAACTCATGGTTACTTCCCTAAAAGTTTCTCATACTATTAATAATTTCTACCTATAATTATTCCCAACTAATTATCAGATTTAAGAAATAAAATTAGATGTATATTCATCAAAATTGTATGTAATCCATATATAAATGAGATGAGATATAAAATTAGTCTTTATTTAGATGGATCCTATTGAATAAGTTTTGATCTCTATTTAAAAACCTCCCCAGTTTTGTCTGTTTAGGTTGAAATGAAAGGTATAATTAGATACGTAGAGGATACTCTAGATATTTAGATGTCATTGTAAGAGGGATAATGTATCCTCGTCTAGGGTCAATCATTTTTTAGGCCCTAATATACAACTTGAACTATCCTGAGTGTAATATTATTTTCCTTCATGGCCTATTACATTGATTGTTTGGGAAGTCAAATGTGTTTAGAGGAGACTCAAGGAGGTTCAGTGGATGTTGGAGCTATAGTATAATTGTAATAAGTTGTTTACACTGTAAAAGAGATATTTACGTCTTAAGATGGTAGTTTATCGCCTGCATGGCCAGCTGGTTTATGAATTGTATGCGGAAGAGGGGTGGTCGTGAAAAAGTGTTTTATGCTATAATGTAAGTATTTACCATGTGAATAAATTAATCCCTAGATACTATTTTTTATCATAAGTTGATGTTTTTACATTTTTATGACATATATGTTGGTTTTACATCATATATTCTCAAAGATATAGATTTTATGCCATAAAAGGGTGAGTTATTTGTTTTTTACATGTCATGTTCGACATAATTTCTTTTCATTTGACTAATCATATTTCTATCATTTTGAGAGAACCCTAGATTATTTTTGAAGATTTTTCCAGACCATTTCTTCCTACTTTGATCAGTGGGTTTCAATTGTTGGTTTTTTGAGATTAGTGGTGAGTTTTCTTCCAGTATTACCATGTTTTACCCCGTTATTCTCATATAGATTCACTATAGTGTCATTCATTTTGTTTGAGAAATATTGTGATACTTATTTGATAACCTTTGGCTAAGTTTAGGTTTATCTACAGTTTTCTTATATATTTTTGGTTTGAATGATGTTTCTACTTCTCTCTATGCTGCAAAAAAATAGGAATGATCCTTTGAGGCAAGGGATCCTAATTATCAACTATTTATGTACTACATGTGTGATTTTCAGGCCTTTTATTTCATTTGGGTTGGTAGTAAGGGTCTACAAAATAAAGTTAATTAATTGGAATAATTGAAATTGATGGGTGTGGGGATATATCTCTTGTTTTGACTGCTTTTATGTTGTTACTGAAATGTTTATTCCATACTAAAAAAAATTCAAAGATTTGTTTGTGTTGTATATGACAGGCCTTTAGAAGCCAGTTGTGTTGTTCTGTGATATCATGCTAATTAAAATATTAATGGATGTATATTTGGCTAATAAATTGGTTTCCATAGAAAACCTGGTTTGTGTGATAATACCCATACTAAATAAATATGTAATGAAATGAAAGAACATGAATAAATTGTGACTGTCAGGATGTGTTTTCTTGTTTGTTCTTGTGCTTACGATGTTTTTGTACATGGATTGGGATATTTTGAGGTGGCGGTGATGACCATATTGTATTTTTAGTGTGAAGGGTTGTGATGTGATGTGGTTGTTTGGCATGAATGAGACATGGGAATTTTTGTGATGAGGTGTACAGTGGATGTTATGTGGGTAGTTGTTAGATGTGGTGTATAGCGGAGGTTATGGTGGGTAGTTATGCAATGTGGTGCATAGTGTTTATGGTGTGTAGTGTCAAGTATTTGTGGTGGTGACGTGTGATTTTTGTGTGCAGAAGTTGTTTTGTGAGATGGGGTTGTGATGTGTGATGTGTGGTTGTTGTGTGAAGAAGTTGTTTTATGAGATGTGGTTGTAATGTGTGGTTGCTATGTTGTGTTGGGTTGGATGATGTGGGACATGATGATGGTGGATGTTAGGTGTTGTGGAAATGTTTGTCTGATATGGGCCAATTATGGTGTAGCATAGTTGTGTTAGTCACCCGATTATCCATGGAATAAATTGTGATCATAAAATGAAATGAAATAAGCCCATAAATAAATGAGATGGAATGGAAATAGTTGTATGTTAAAATGGATTAAATAAATTGAATTAATGAATGGGTTTTTAATGTAAAATGGAAGGGATAAATTATTAAAAGTGGTGGAATCAGAAACTGAATGTGGGAAATGTTGTGTTGTTTTGTGTGGAGGTGTGGTGTGTTGCATACAATAGTGGTCGTGATAGTTGATGTATGGTATAGTGATGAAATTATGGGGTATGTTAGTGTATATTTTTTGAACCCATAAGTTCTGTATAGTGTGCTATATATATAATGTATGTTTATGATAATTCAATTTTCCCCACTTGAGTTATACATTATTACCAGATATTAGATGTTCAAGGTTCTGAGTGTTTTCTCCAACATTCAGGATGGTGGTTTTATGGATGGATGGATACACCCTCTTCACCTCTCTTCCATCAGCATTGATATCCCAAGTGTCTTCGAGTGAGGTGTGGAGGGATGAACTATGTGTTTTTGGGTGAGTTATGATGTGATGAGGTTGTGATGATATGTGTTTTTTAGTAGGAATCATGTGTGGTTGAAGGTGGTAATGAGTTTGATGTTCTTTATGCTCATGCTACCACACTACTTTGGTTATATGATGATATAAGATGTGAAGGACTAGGTGTATTTGAGTGAGATGTGTGGTGGTGATGTCTGATAATATCACATGATGCTAGACCTTGTAAGAGTGGAGTAGGTAGGGACGTATCCCGACCCACATCAGAGATGGCCATGGTGTATTCAAGAAAAATGTGATGCAATGAGATGTGATGTGATTTGTCAGAAAGGGATAGGATCATAGGATATTCGACTTTGGGTAATGAGAGTGTAAAATCAGTGGGGAAGCAATAGTGAGGTTCCATGATTTTTTATGATCTTGATCTTATATTACTATATTGATTGTGTGATTTGGTGAGCGATTGATGGTGAGTTTGGGTTTGTTTAGGTGACCATTTTGGTACTTGTTAGTTCTGTTGTTTGTTCACTAGCGCATTAGAATTCTCTTTTCACATCTTCAATTTATATCTTGGTTATTTCCCTACTAATTATATATGTTATGTTTAACCATTGTGTATAAACTATTTTCCATGTATCAAGGGTGACTTTGGGGATCTAAAAGAACATTAATATATAAGTTAGAGCTATTGATGAGTCACTTTCATAGACTTGTATTTTGGTATATATTAGATATTTTTATATGTATTAGTTTTACTTTATTCAATAATTGGGGGATAGTTTGGGATTTATTTTATATTATCTGATGGAGTGGTTTTATGGTTTTTTATCTCATCTCCTGATCATATTTTATTTATAAAGGGTAATACCTCCAATAATGTGAGATATTTATACCCTCAATTCCAGTCGCCAACCATAGCCTGCTGGAACCGGTACTCTGGGATCATTATCTCTACCACTTAATTTTAGAATATTTGATTGGACAGGTTCATGATAGAGTGGCATCAGATATATGATTGAGAGATAGGATGAAGTTTGTATTTAGTTCTTGTGAGGTTTTCATTTGTTGTAAGAGAAACAATGTCAGTTGACCTTGGTGTGTGACATAGGCTAGGGTGACCAACTATGATATGATATTTTATGCCCCCTCATGATCCAGTGCATGAACTATGAGTTTATTGAATGACCAAGTGAGATAGACATATTTATAGGGTAGAGACTTAGGATATGTACATGTATCATGATTAGTTGTGTTATTTTTTGAATTGGGTTGTTGTGAGAAATTAAAATGAATTAAACAAATAAAAATTTCATAAAATTTTATGATATTGGGCATAGGATGTTCTCCCAGGTTTTTAGGAATGGATCATGTTCATCATCTGTGAGTGGATAAAGTAGTTGAGGTTCATTATACTGGTTTAGTTGATCATTAGAGGATCAATCCAACAAAATAGGATGAGTTTTGGGAGGGTGATTTACATGCCTTTTAGCTATAGATTTTGGGAAAGTATGATGGGAGAATATCTGATATGGAGATAAATCTCTAGTTGAATTGGTTCAAGATCACTTTCGGTATGATCCTATAATGGATCGTGGTTTGGGTTCCATTGATAGTTAGTCATTTTCATGGAGATGCATGTTAGTGTTGGATACTTTTTCTTAGTGATTGTAAGGAGGTAGATGTGTTGTGGATAAACTTTTTGAGGGAGTTTATTTCAATTAACCTATCATCGACGAAAAATTAAATGAAGAGGAAAAAATTTATTTCTCTTTAGAAGGGGATCCTGAGTGTTTTTTAGATTGTTATTAGGTTCAAGGACCTATTATGCTTTTCTCTAGATGTTTTTCTAGATAAGGATTCTACAATGTGACGACTAGAGGAGGATTTTCATCTAGTTATTTGGTATGCAGTCATTCCATTTATTCCCCCTACATATCTTCAGTTGATGAAAAAGTCTAAGGTTATTGATTGGATTATTTACTTGGGAGTTTATCCTCAAGAGAGTAGACATAAGGGAATATCTAGGAGCAGGTATTTAGGTAGTGGTACTAAAGAGTTTAGGAAGTTAGAGTTTTGATCAGTGGGGACCTGAATATGGTATATCTCCTTCCATTCTTCTACATTCGGTGTCCCTTGAGAACCTTCCAAATATTTCCCATTTTCATGATATGTATATTGAGGAAATGGGAATTGTTTGCCTTAGTGGAAGAACACTGAGGGTGTCCAGTATCAAGTTGGTGTTTAGGCCCCTTTTTGGAAGCAACAACAGTTTCATCCAAGGTAGTGCCAATAGAAAGAACTAAAAACATTTGTTCACTAGTTGAGATCATGTGTAATTGGTAGAGGGAAGCCTCATTATTACCCCCATATTCTTGTACCTAGGAAATATTGTGTTCGTGGACTCAAAATGTAGAGAGGTAAAGGAGAAGGTCATGGTCATATGCATGCGTTAGAGGTGGAAACACCAATAGATTTGGGATTTGATCAAGTTACAATTAGTTTATCATCCAGCCTTGTTTGTGATTTGTTTGATTTAGGATCCTCACACTCCTTTGTTGGTCCTAATTTGGTTTTTTCCTTGGGTCTAGACATGTAGAAGTTTCTAGTTCCCCTAGTGTTATCCATATTAGTTGTTTGTCATACTTATTTGTTTGATGTGTGTCAGGGATGTAGGATAGTGATGGGGTGACCCCAGTCATTGGGAGACTTCTTCTTATTATATATACAACCATACAATGTTATCCTCAACATATATTATCTATATTCAAAGTGTTCATTCATCAAATTTTTCCAGAGAAGTGTTTCATTTTCTAATATGGAGGGCCGGTGAGTGGCATTCATTGGAAATTGAGGTTATAATATGGGAATTAGGCAAGTGGATCCTCCTTTGTCTTAGTTTGAAGAGATATCAATAGAAGATTAGGTAGAGGGTCTTCCTAGGGTTATGGAGAAGTTCATGGATTTTTTTTCAAATGAGGTTGTTGTGCTACCCAATGATTATATGTTAATTTTTGGGATATAGTTTCAACTGAGTGCATCTATGATTTAGATAGATCACTATTTAATGACACATATGGATCAATGTGAGTTGAAGTTATAGGTGGATGATCTGATGTAGAGGTGTTTCATCTGACCTAATGTTTCATCATGGTGTGATCAAATGTTGTTTTCTAAGAAGACAAATGATATTATGATGCAATGTATATACTACCAATTGTTGAATCATGTGACAGTAATAAACCATTACCCACTTCCAAGAATTGATGATATATTAAACCAATTGAGAGGATCTAGTTAGTTTTCAAACATTGATCTATGATCTGAATATCACCAGTTGAGTGTAAAGGACGAGGATATTTTGATATCCACCTTCAGGTGTAGGTATGTGTACATTGTGTTTGTAGTCACATCGTTTAGTGTTATGAACGCACCAACCATATTCATAAGGATTGTGAACTCTGTGTTCCATGAGTTCCTATACCGGTTTATCATTATATTCATTAATGATATCTTGGTCTACTTGAGGTCAGAGGAGGAGCATTCCAACCATGTCAGAGTTATTTTATAGGTCCTTTTACACCACTATATCTATGAAAAACTATCCAACTATGATTTATGGATGAAATAAGTGTGTTTCATTAGACATGTGTGTCTCATAAGAGTATAGTAGTGGACCCATCAAATGTTGAGGTAGTTTTTTATTGGGAACAACCCAAATATGGGGAAAAGGTTTATAGTTTCCTTGGTATCAAAAGATATTTTTAGTGGTATATGCCTACTTTATATTGAGTTATATCCCGACTAATAGTGTTTACCAGAAGTGATTTGGATTTTTTGTGGAGTTATCAGTTCTATGTAGCATTTAATTACCTGAAAGATAAGTTAATCAGTGCTCCAGTACATTAATTGCCTAAGGAGGGTGTATTGTTTGAGGTATTTTGTTACATGTAACATGAGTGGTGGTATCATATGGGTCTAGGAAGTTACATTCCCACAAGTGTAAGTATTACAACAATTATTTGGTTTTATTGTAATTTTTATGTGCTAAAGTCATGATGAAATTACCTCATCAGGGAGTGCTTTGTGGTTTTTACGGATCATAAGAGCCTGAAATATGTGTTTTCCTAGTGATATCTAAATTAATTCTAGTGGAAGTGGGTATAGTTTCTTTAGTATTATGATTTATATATCTCTTAGATCCTTAAAAATGGGAATGTGTTTACTAATGCGTTGAGTTATAATTCTAGAGGCGACGTGGTTAAGGAATAATTCGATGTTTAAAAGGGGATGGAGGAGCTTGCAGAAATTCATCTTGATAGAGGGGGAGAGTAGTGTCCAGTTTTTTCTATTTTAGATGATTGTGGAGTTATCCTTGTGGTGGTAGGTGAAGGATATTTAGAGGAGAGACTCAGAGGTAGAGGCGATATATGACCTTGTAGGAAATGGTGATGGTTTATAGTGTTGTTCATAGGATAATCAGAACTAGATGTTGTTCCAATAGTGATTTTTCTTCTATAGGTGGTGCATGAGGAGGTTATCTATGAGTTTCATAGGTCACCTTTATTGGTGCATCCTAATGTGAAAAATATGTATTGTGGCTTGAGGAGATAGATTTGGTGGATGAGGATGAAACTATCAGTGGCAAAGTTTGTGGCAAGGTGTATGGTTTTCCAATAGCTAAATGAGGTACACCATGTTCTTGGTGGTTTATTACAGTTCTTTTATTTTATTGAGTGTAAATGGTAATACATATCGATAGAATTTTTTATAGGGTTACATCGATCTCAGGGTGATGCTGTTTGGGTGTTAGTAGAATGACTGATGAAATCAACTCCCTTTTTGGAGATATTTTATTCAAGTACCATGGATTTTTTAGAAAGGCGATATATGGATAATGTGGTTGGGATTCATGGGGCAATAAGGACCATCATCTCTTATTAGGAACCTCATTTTATCCCATGGGTATGAAGGTTATTGAATCATGTTATTGGCTCCCATTTGGGATTGAACACTATTTTTCACCATCTGACATATGAGTAGATGGAGTAGACCATCCAGATGCTAGAGGATATGTTTTGGGATTTAATCTTAGACTTTGGAGGATTTTAGGTAAGGAAATTTCTGTTTTTTTGAGATTTAATACAATAATATCTACCACTCACCCAGTAGCATGGTCCAATTTGAGGCATTGTATAGGCGATTGTGTTGTTCTTAATTATGTAAGACATATATTGGGGAGTCAGTAGTTCTTGGTCCTGATGTAGTGTAGATGATGACCAAGAAGTTATAATTTGTCCAACAGTGGATGAGGGTGGAGTAGGATTGTTAGAAGGCCTATGATTCTTATAGGTGGAGGACCCTAGAGTTCGAGGTTGGAGACCATGTGGTTTTGAGATTCTCCCCTCAGTGAGGGTAGTAGAGGTTTGGTAGGGTGGTAAGTTTTCTCCCTGGTTTGTTTGGCCCATTGATGTGTTAGGGTATGCTGGTGAGGTGGAATATTGGTTTTCATTTCTAGCATGTCTAGAGAGGATCCATGAAAAATTCCCTGTGTGTCATATTCATCAGTATATTCACGACGAATCCCACGTTATTTACTGGGGAGATTTGGGTATCCATGATTACATGATATTCATGGAGCTTCTAGTGGTGATCCAAGATTATCAAGAGAATGTACTGTGGGGAAAACCATTCCACTGGTTCGCATTTTTTAGAGGCATGTTGGTATAGAAGAGAATACTTGGGAGTGAGAGATATAGATGAATGCCTAGTAACCAAATCTATTTTGAGATTTCTTGTTTGTTTTTACTATTGACGTGATGTTTGGATATTGTTTGTGTTATAATATGTGTTATTTAATTAATGTTTTATGTATGATAAATTTATCATAATATTAATAGCGAAGGACCGGGATCTTAATCAAGACACATTATAATTCAACGTGATTAAAACCATATGGGTCAGTCAGTGCCACCCGATTCAGATAATATATAGACATGGAAGATCTAATTCCTTAATTTATGTGCTCGATTAGTGTAGTGGTGTGTATTGGCTATGAAAGTTGTAGGTCTAGACTATGTAGAGTTTTATATTTTTATATGGATGACTATATTTAATGTATTGACTTGTGGGTGGTATAGGATTATTTGTATTATTCTCAATGAGAGTTTCTGATGTGGCCATGTGGGGATGTGGTAGTGTAGTGATGTGGTTGTGTGGGATGTTTTTTTGGAAATTTTAGTTTTACTTGTTTGGATAATTTTAGTGTTGAGGTGTAACAATATCCTTGGGAGGTATCTTGTAGGATGATTTTTCAAACCCATTCTTTTCAATGTTTGGTTCTGATTCTCAAGGATGAGAGTCATTTGAGTGATATCTAATGTAATGTTTTGTTCCTTCCCAGCCTGTTACTTTTCCAGTTTGGTCAGCCAAAGGTGTTTAGAGGATACTCAATGAGGTTCAGCAGAGGGTTGAGCTATAATAGAATATAAGTAGGATATTTACACTGTAAAAGAATTATTTATAGTGTAAGATGGTAGTTTACAGCCCACATGGCCAATTGGTTTACATATTATACATGGTAGAGGGTTGTCCACGAAAAAGTGTTTTACACTATAAGATAGGTATTTTCAGTGTAAATAAATTAATCCCTGGACGACATGTTTTTATAATAATTTGAGGTTTTATAGCCTAAATGTTGGTTTTACACCATAATTTTTTAGATCCATGGATTTTACATAATAAAAGTGTGGTTTATGATATAAATGGGGTAAATTTCAAATTTTTTATATGGTTTTTTGGATGAATTTTATCTCATTAAGTCACTCATCTTACTCTTGTTTTGGGAAATACCTAAATGGTATTGCTGGCTTTTCCGATCCCATTACTCCTAATTCAATCCTTTGGTTATTAAGGTAGTTCATTAGAGATCAGTGGTGAATTATTCATTTTTTTCCTTCATTATTCTTATGGAAATTATTTATTGTGTTTTTTGAGATATATTGGGAATCGTTTTTGATAATAATTTGGTATGATTTAGGTTGATCAATTTTTTTCTTATGCGATTATGGTGTACAAGATATTTATTCTTTTCTTTATGGCACATCCTGAAATCGAAAAGCTTCTTAGAGGCAGAGGGCCCTAGTTCTCACCTATTTATATGTTATGTGTCGTATTTTCATGTATTTTATTTCTTTGGGTGGATATTAAAGGTTATAAGAATAATTATAATTAATTTTCATAACTAAAATTGATTGTTATGGGGAGATATGGAATGCTTTTATTTATTTGAATTTGTTTTTGATATATTTATTCCATGATGACACCTGGCTAAAAAAACTACTATTAAGAGACTAATTTTTTCTATAAATGATATGCTTTGATACAATTGTTGTGTTTTTGTGTGACCAAACCCTGAATAAAAGATTAATGAAAGTATATTTGGATAATAAATTAGTTTCCCATGGAAAATGAGATTTTTTGATAATAATCATGCTAAATAAAAATATAATGAAATGAAATCCCATGAATAAATTTAGGAAGTTAAGATGTGTACTATTGTGTGTTATTATTCTTACTGTGTTTCCCTATGTGGTTTTAGGTTGTGGTGAGGTGGTGCTGATGATTGACTGCGATTTTTAGTGTTGAGGGTTTTGATGTGATGTAGTTGGTTGGCATGGATGAGACATGGGAAGTTGTGCGATGTGGCGCACAATGGATGTGATGTGGGAAGTTTTTTGGTGTGTTACATAATAGAGATGATTCATGGTGGAAATGTGTGGTTGTTGTGTGAAAATGTTTTTTTTGTGATATATGGTTGTGATGTACGATGTGTGGTTGATGTGGTGAGATGGGTTGGCTGGTGTGGTGCGGAGATGATGGTGGATACAAGGTGTTGTAGTAATGTTTGTGTGAGATGGGATAATTATTTCACGACATGGTTGTGTTAGTCACTCAGTTAACCATGAATTAAATTTTGATGATAAAATGAATTAAAATAGGCTAGTAAGTAAACAAGATGGAATGGAAATGGATGTGTGGTAAAATGGATTAAATAAATTGAATTAATGAATGGGTTTCATAATGTTAAATGGAATGGATAACTTAATAGAAGTGATGGAATATATAATTTAAGGTGGGAAATGTTTTTTTTGTAATGTATGGAGCTGTAGTGTGTTGCTTATAGTGGTGGAAGTGGTAGTGATGGTTGATGTGTGGTATGGTAGCGGTGATGTGGTGTATGTTAGTGAAATTGCTGTGAACCCATAGGGTGGGTATGGTGTTATATCTATATATCATGTATGTTTATTATATTCCTATACATTTCCCACCCAATTTGGATAACCATACTAACTCTTGGAGGTTCTGAGTTCTGCGTGTTTCTCAAAAAATCTAGGATGGTGGTTATTTGGATGACAGACTGCCACCTATTCCATGCTCTTCCTTTATTAGTAATAACCTAGGTGTCTTTGAGTGAAGTGTAAAATGATGTACCGAGTGTTTTCAGGTGATATATGATGTGATGAGGTTGTGATGAGATGAAAATTATGGTGGGGGGCATGAATGGTTGGAGGTGGGAATTATGTTGATGTCCTTCATGTTCATGATAACATAATTATCTTGTTATATGATGAGATTATATTTGATGGCCTACATATCTTTCTAAGATACTTGGTATGGTGATGCCTGAGGCTAGTACGTGATTCTAGAAATTTTGAAGGTGGGTATGTATGATTCTGTCCGGACCAACACTAGAGATGGACTTGGTGTCTTCAGGAGAGATGTGATGTGATGAGATGAGTTGTGATATGACAGGATGTGTATGGAATGGATGGGAGAAATTGAAGTTCGATGTCTGGGGTGTGAGAGAAGGAAATCAGTGGGGAAGTAGCAGTGGGGTTCCTTACTTTGTTATGATCTCGATGCTATAATACTATATTAGATGCATGATTTGGTGAGAAATCCATGGTGAAGCTCAGTTTGGTTAGATGATCTGTATAGTTCCTAGTTGGTTTTGTTGTTTTTTCACTGGCATATTAGCATGATCTTTTCATATGTACACTTGATACATTGGTTATATCCATTTCAAGTATACCTGATATTCTCACCATACATATATAAACTATTTTTTAGGTTTCCAGGGGGAATTTATTAACTTAGATGTACATTAATAGCTGGGATAGAGCTATTGTTGAGTCACTTTGGTTGAATTGTGTGTTGGTATATATTTGAGACTTTTATATGTATCGATTTTACTATATTCATACATTGTGGGATGGTTTATTTTTTATTTTATTTTATTTATTGGAGTTTTTTGGTGGTTTTTTCACCTATCTCCCAATCCCATTTTATTTATATAGGTTAATACCTCAAATAATATGATGTTTTCATACCCTTGGTGCTCGTTACAAACCTACGGCCTACTAAAGGTAGGTATTAGGGGTCATTATCTATCTCCCTTCAGTGTGGCATCTTTGGTCGGAGGAGTTTGTGACATTGAGAACATATTGGAAAATAAGGGCTTGATTCTATTTGAGACATAATACCTATATAAAAAAGGCAATTATTATTTTAATGAACAATCTACAAAAAATGTGTAGTAGGGTCACTTCATAGTCTTTGAAAAAATACAGTAGGGTCCTTGTAATTTAAACATTATAAATACAATATAGAAAAGTAAAACTAATCTGTATATAAAATATATTAAGATAATTTTTATTAGACTTAATTAATTAATCTATATATGCAGTATGGTAGGTTTTTATCAAGCAATCAGACTCAGTCCACACAGAGCATGTAGAAGGTAATAAGGATATGGGGAAGAAATGTGAATAATAAGTAATTTATGTAAAATTTGAGCCCAATGTAATCATGATGCTTTTATAATTTTTTTTATTTCTCATAGATCCATATTGATTTTTATTTCTATTCATGGGAAAAAAAATTCAACATCATATTTGGTAATGCTGATCAGATTAGTGCAACCAGAAAATGTTATAGGAGAGAAGCCAAAAAAATTTAATGGAAGTGATTTAAAAAGGTGGAAGGACAGGATTTCACTCTTCCTCAATAAATTAAATTTGTAAAAGTTTCTGACTAATGAATCGTCAAATCTTAGTAAAGAAGAAACAAGTATAGATAGTGTTTTTACTATTTATTCATGAAATAATTCTGAATTTATATGTTTCAACTATATCCTTAATGGCCTCAAAACTCCCTATATAATGTTTATAGGTATTTAAAAACTATTAAGGAGTTATGAGAGTTTCTTGACAAAAAATATAGAACCTAAGAGGCTAGTTTAAAGAAATTAATTGTCCGTAATGGAATGGAATTCAAAATAGTTAACTCAAAAATATCAATGAGTTTAGTACATGAATTTCAGATCCTCACACATGATATTCAAATTTAAGGAATGTACTTAAGTGAATCCTTTCAAGTTTATGATTTTATTTAAAAATTACGGCCTTCATGAATATATTTCAAAAATTATCTTAAGAACAAGAGAAAGGACATGTAACTAGAATTATTGAATATTTGGTTGAGTATAAAAGAAGATAACCGAATTTATAAAAATAAGGTAATCAATAACAACATTATATCTAAAACCAACATTATTAAAGGACTGTAAAAGATCAAGAAGTTTAAGTCTATTAAAGGGAAGACTATCCATGGTCAAAATAAATTCAAAGGAAAATTCTATAATTATTAAAATCCTAGACATCAAGATAATAATTGGAGAAATCATAAGAGGAATATTAAACCTCAAGACAACTTAGTGGATCTTGTAATTATCTACAATAAATTTAAATATTTTCATTTTTATACAATTATTTTAGATTTAATTTTCATCATAAACCTAAAGGACCAGTGGGTTGACACTGGACCCACATTCCATTTTTGTTCCACTAAGTGGATTTTCTTATCATACATATTTTTTGGAATTTATTAGAAACTCTTTATAGGGAACTCATTAACTTAAAAAGTGGAATTCACATGAATGGTACTTATTAAAATGACCATAAGAAATACCATGCCACTAATCAACATACTTAAAGTGCCTTAAATTCACAAGAATTTATGGAAAAATTCTCTTCTGGTCAAAAATGGATTCAAGTTAGTGTTTTTTCTTAAAAAAGTATACTCTCACTAATTTTTGTTTGTGTTGGATTGGGCTATCTACCTGATGATTTATTCAAATTCAATGTAATGACTATTTCAACCAAAATTTTTGATATGAATGAAAGCAATGTTCTTTTTCTTTATATGGTCGACTATTCTGATTAATGGTATACAAGATTGAGTCATGTTTATAAATCATTAATTAAATTAATTAAAATGTATTTTTTCCAACATTTCATTATTCTAGAAATAAATTCCATGTTTTTGCTGAATGAAAATTTTGTAAACTACACTTTCAATTTTTTGAAAGGAGTTTGGACATTTTTGGCTCTAATTCACACCAATATATGTGATATGAAATCAATACCTTAAAGAAGTGGTAAAAATTATTAAATAATATTATTATATGATTATACTTGGTTTTTCTATGTCTATATACATAATTTTAAAGAAAAATATATTGATGTATTTAAAAATTATAGAAATTTGGTAGAGAATCAACTCGAAAAGAAAGTTAAAGGAAATAGGAGTGATTAGGGAGGTGAATACGAGAAACATTCCCTAAATGCATACAAAGAGTTTAGAACAATTTTCCTAAATAAAAATCCTTACTATACATAATAAAATGGAATTTGTAAAAGGGAAAACTATACATTAATTTAAATTATGAAATCAATGCTATATAGTGTTGGTTTACCACAAAACATGTAGAGGTAATCTCTTCTAAATGAAAATCACTTATTAAATAGAGTATCTTAAAAGAAGATACAATGTATTCCCTATGATTTATGGAAGAGAAGAAATCCTAACATTAAATATATTAAAGTACATGTGTTTTTGGATAATTTTCTCTTATTAAACCTAAAAGTGTTAAAATTAGGAAAAAACTATTGATTTTTTATTTATTAGTTATACACATAACATTAGTGCGTATTGATTTATTGTTTATAAGTTATAAATAAATGAAATAAAAAACAATAAGATCATTGAATCAAGGAATGATTCATTATTTGAAAATATATTTCTATATTGTCTAATAAATTAGGTGAATGAGGATAATAAAATGACTCTAAATAATGTGGAAGAAATAGATTCAATGGAGGTATAACCACAAATAAATAAAATGAAATCGATCTCTAAGCCTTTTTATGAGATTTTATAACATATTTTTTTAGATAATGAGCCTTAAACATTTAGATATTTTATAGCTACCCCATAGGTTTCATTTTGAGAAGAATATATCGATAGTGAAATTGATTCCATATTTTCTAACCAACTTGATAATTTTTTAAACTTCCTTGAGGAAAAAAATCACTTGGATGCAAGTGGATATTTTGAAATAAATTGAAGTATAATAGAGGAATTAAAATATAAAAGGATAGACTTGTGGTAAAGGTGTATAAAAAAGGGGAAACTTTATTATTTCTAGACGTATTAAACTATTACATGGATTAATTTTATATCGATATTAATCTATTTAGAAATATTGAATGAAATATAAATACATCAAATGAATATCAAGTATTCTTTCTTAAATGGTTATTTGGAAGAATAAATTTACATGGAACAACATGAAATGTTTATTATTCCTGGAAATGAAATGATAGTTTTTTGATTGGTAAAATCTCTTTATGGGTTAAAAAAAGTTCCCATGAAATGGAATATTATGTTTGATCATGTAATGATATCAAATGGGTTCAAGATCAATGGGTATTATAAATCTTTGTATGCTAGAAATACTCAACATGTACATCTCATTTTATGTTTGTATATTGATGATATGCTCATATTTGGAAGGAATATAGATATCGTTAAATCCACCAAACAAGTATCCACATTTCAATTTGATATGAAATATTTAAGAGTGGTAGAGTTCATTTTGAGAATTCAAATACGCAGAAAATTTTATGGGTTGGCATTATCGTAGTCTCATTATATTTAGAATATTTTATAATAAAAAATAAAAATATTGATATAAAATTAGTAATTACTATAATATATGTTAATATACATATTTAATAGAACACCATTGTAATAAAATCTCTGTTACAATATTCTATTATTCTCGGTAGATTGATGTATTTCATGAATTTCACTAGAACAAACATATATTTTACCATTAATAAGTTATGTCAATTTACTAGAAATCCAAATAATCTCTATTGGATGGCTATGAAATGAGTTTTGTGATACTTAAAATATACCAATAACTTTTCACTGAATTGCACAAAGTTTCGTCCATTTCTTAGAGCTTACAGTGATGCAAAATGGATAAATGGATTAAAATACACTAAATCCTCTAGTGGTTATTATATGTTTACACTAGTTTGTGAATATATAAATTAGAAATCATCTAAAAAACATGTATTTAATAATATACTATGGTGGAAGTGTTATTTCTTTAGAAATGTATGGATAAGAAGCTAAATGGATTTGAAACTTGTTAGAAGACATTCCAAGTTGGCCAATATTGATGCCTATTTTGTATAACCATTGTAATAGTAAAATAGGGATATGAAGGGTAAATTTTTTTATATACAATGGAAAATATCGATAAAAAAGTAAATGAAATGAATCAGTTATAAAATTTATATCTAGTGGGATTATTAGGATTGACAATTTCACATTAAGAATCAATATTATATATCCAATTATGAAAGTGATAACAAGAGAGGTATTATAAAAATCATCAATATGTTTAGGTTTATGGCCTATTAAATAAATTATTCACTGCATTAACCTTACCTAGTTGACTATAGATACCATTATCTTGGTTCAAATGGAAAACTAAGTTATGATGAAGGATTAAGAGCTCTTTTTTCACATTATTAAGATGACAAATTGCTTCAAGAAGAGGATAAGTATTCACTTTTAATGATTTTAAAAATGAAGTTATTTTTTTGAGAATCACCTATAAAAACATGAAGTGGGGCCACATTAAAGATAATTTCTTGGATAAATTATCTATAATACTCATGAAATCAGGTTGTTTTGGGGGCCCAAGCGAAAAAAGTGAAAAAAAACTATATTTGAGAGATAATTGTGTGAATTATATTATTAAACTTGCATAAAAGGGTGAAAACTCAAAGGCATCATGTGTAATTATTAACTAATTAAGTATAACCAGATTTATTAGGGAAAGTTCAAAGTTGAAAAAATATATATCCTAAGAAAATTATCAATTTTTTTAAAAAACTACACACTTTTTTAGTAGATGTTTATTTTCTATTTATGTAGAAAATTTTGTGAAATAAATGGAATATAAAGCAATTGGTGTTGTCTAATTTTTGAGAGACCATTGAAAAAGGGGAGAGTGAGGGGGGTGGAAAATGGTTTCTACCACATTCCCCTTTTCAAATTTATTAATAGAGGGTTTAAAAAAATATTAATTACTATTATTTTTAAAATTTCCATTTTCCCTTTCCATATTAATAAACAAAACTTGCCTCTTCCTCAAGTGCACATTTTATTCATAAAAAAATTATAGAAACTCTATTGAGATTTCCCCACATTTTCCAAGAGTTAAATATGTAATTTATATTCAAATATTTCTATTGAAGGCATTATTGGATTTGAAGTGAAACTATTTAAGAAAGGTGATTCATTCTATCTTCGGTGGAAGTTTATCATGACCTTCTGAATCATATAGAGAGAAAATATTTATTATGTAAATAACGTCACTTTATTGAGATCAAATTTTATATAATTTATTTTTTATTCACATTTATTCCCCATATCCTTCTTTCCTTTTTAACTCTCTGTGTATAATAACTCATATTACATGGTCAAATTATATTGTTTTCATTATAAAAATTAATTAATTATGTTTAGTGATAGATACACTTATAAAATCCCTATAGAGACTAGTTTAACCATAATTTACTATATTTATATATACTATGAATAGGGACCATACTATATTTAGTACATAGATTGGCCAACACATCATATATTATTTCCACAAACTAGGAAGATACCCTCCTACCGTTTGTGTATAGGTTGGTCATTAAAATTATAACTATATTTTGTATATGATTATTTTGTCTCTAATTAATTCTTATTCTCTTCAGAAATATAGTTAGTGATATCCCATCAATAAAAATGTGTGATCTCAGGTAGTAAAAATGGTGTTCATTTCTCATTCATCAAGGATTTAATGTGAGTGAGAATTTAAGGATATCCATGGAAGTGATTTTAGATTAAGGTGAGTTTCATTGGAAAACTAAGTGTCAAAATGTTTTTAAATTCAAGAGTAACCCGCTCAAATTCAATTAGCGAGTATAGAGGAAGCAGTAGATAACTCAAATTAGTTCGAGATCAGATACATTGGATATATTTTCCATCAAAGTTTCACACTACATTGGGAACAATCCCATATTGAACTATATCCTATACTAACAACTTATTTATAATATTGTGCATTTATTCTATGATTTTAGAGTGCGTTGGAGTGTGTTTGTGTGTTACATGGTGTAGTTCCACCCTACACTATGTGTTTATATATATTGGTCTATCACACTACCCATATATTTTACTTTATATGCATCCTATATCCCAATGACCTCCTCCTATTCACCCAAGTCTGATTCACATACTGTGTTAGATTTCCCCCTCATAGGGTTCCCAAAGTTTAGGTTATCTATCTATGAGATTCGTCCCATTTTTTCCCTATTAGGACTCAAAATATTATTTTTACAACATATTTAATTCCAATTTATCAATATCCACATTTTGTTACTTTCAATGTTTTCATAAACACAAAAAAATCAATATCAATGGCTCACATCATAAAACTCAAAATCAAATTTCCAGTAATAATCAAATTTTAATAGATTTATGGTATAAAATGTATAAAAATGAATTTTTATACTATAAATTAATAGAACTATATTCTAATGTATTTATGCATAAATACATTAAAACTTAGAAAAATATATTCAAAATATAAAGGAAAAATAATGAAAAAAATAAGAAGACCACACCCACCACACAAGACCACTACTTTTCGTTGTGTAATTCCATTAAAAAAACTCACCAAGAATTAGTTTTTTCTTAGTTATAAGCCCCCAATTCATTGAATTTTAATTTTAAAGGGATTATTTAAATCCCAATGTTGAAATAAAGAACATTTTAACTCACACTCACTCAATATCATCATCATTTTTTACAATTTATCTCAATAAATGAATCATCTCTATAAAGCAACCAAATAACCTCATTTTACTCTTGTTCGAATGATTTAAAAATTCATGTTCCCCTTCATACTTATCAATAAATTGGGAACATTTTTTTATATTTTTTATATCCATGTGAAATGCACTTATTCAAGGGTTGAGTGGGAATAATCTGGAAGTAATAAATTCCATGTAGCAAGCATCCCCCACGACTAATTAGAATATTCATATTGTGGAACTAGGTCTAGGAAACTCAATATATAATTTTATTACTTTTGTTGATTGATTTCCAATGTTCACACAAAGACCATGATTCCAATTTAACTCAATAGAATCTAGTTTGGATCTCATTTTATAAAAACACTCCACTTAAAATGATTTATCTAGTTATTGTTTAGGATGATTCATTAAAGTGTTACTCATGTTTAATAAAAATAAATCCCTCAAACTTAGGTTTATAAATTAAATACAAACATTTAATATTTTAATGTACCCAAGTGTTATTCTATTATCCCCTAATGATTATGTTCTACACAAAAGAGTTTTAATGTTTTTGAGGTGAATTTGTTTCTTTATGTATTTATTGATATATTTCTCAAGTATAATAAATTTAAATACACAATATCCTACATACTTTTATTCACTCCTTCAAACTTGATTTTGAATTGATGGTTAATGTATTCATAATCAGGGATATTAATATATGATTAATCTATGAATTCAAACATCTCATAAATAAAATTAAGTGATAGTGGATACACTACCTTATATTACAGCTTCATTTCCTTGGTTGTAGGTGTTACCTTTTAATCTTTAATTTTTTTCTTATTTACATTTAAGTTCATGAAAAAATATAGTCAAACTCAGTGTAATTCATTTTTTAAGATATAACTAAATAATAGTAATAATAAGAAAATAAAAAATATTATGCTTGGTTTTCTTCCTAAGAAGTGAATATTTTAATTCATATACCAGACTTCTTCCTCCTTTATCTCAACTAGGTCCCATAAAAAATGATATTTTTCAATGAGAATAGATTTAGTTCCTCAATACATAATTTTTCATTGATGCATAGAGTTAAAATATTTATTATAATCTTCTACAAATTTTCCTCATGTAAATCCTTTTTAATAATGAAGTAATCTATCTCATTAGGTACACTTTGGGCATCAATATCTTCCTTTGGTAGATTTACTTTTTAGAATTAAATATATTTTGATTGGGTATGTTATGAAAAATCATACTACTAATAATCTTCATTAAACCTTGGTTTTTTAAATTTTAGAAGGAAACATTTATTTTATTTATCTTCTTTATCTTGGGGTTTTAATCTCCCAGTGTTCATAATTATTTTAGATTCATTTGAATCTATAAGTAATTTTTCCATATTTATTGCATATTCTTGATTCACTCGCTATCCCCTTTTATGTGTTGGTATAAGTGGTCGAAATTATTCTAACATTATATTAAAAATTTACACATCATCCCAACCACTTGTTCCTTTTAATTTTTTATGTTCATCCTATTTAATTTCAGTTTCATTTCATAACTTCATATATGAATTATTAAGTTCTTATTCCCTATTTTCTTATTTAAATGTTCCTTATAATAATTCTATAATTTTAGCATTGTTTATCCCATTTTATTCTTCAAGGGTAGTTGTGCATAATTATAAAATTTTAGTAGATTGTTCCTATTTTAAAAACCTATTCATAAATTTTTATAGGTTGTTATCCCAAACCCTATCTACAGTAAAATAATTATTATTTATAGATATTATAGCCCCTTTTAATCAATTAAAAACAATTTAATATGTTATTTTTCATTTTCTTACTCATGATCCTTTCTTTACTTGGTGATGATTTACATTACACATTCCCATGGATTAAATTCATCATTTATAGAAATCATATTTTCTCCTTTCCATTGGTTTTGTTTATTATCATCTCAATTATACTTTCAAATTTATAGATTCATGTTTTAGTGATTTCTATGAGTTGATCAATTATTGTTTCCATCCCTGAGATGTTTAATTCTATGTACTAGATATGAGCCTTGGTTTCTTGGAAAAAACCTTCCATTCTATCTTCATTTTTTTCAAGATTTTATTGTATTCCATGAAGATGTTGAAAGATCATTTTAGTTCCCGTATCTTCCTTAAGGGATGTTAGATAGTGTTTCTCATGAACCATTGATTCAATTTTTTCAAAATATAAATTCTAAAACTACCCTTAATTCATAGAATTATTATCTTGAAAAAATCCCACAAATTCCTCAAAGCTATGGATAATTACTCCCTCTAGTCTGAGTACTTTTAATTTGAGAAAACATGATTATGATCATGAACCCCTTGTTATCTTGGTTACTAATCCTTCTAATTTCAATTATTTCCATTTATATTTTTGTTCTCTCACATCCCCCAAGAATTTTCGACATTTATTCTCAAATATGGTGGTATTTTATTTGAAAATAGATCATTCAAGAACTGATTTCTAGAAATTCTTGCTTACTAAAATCAAATTTTATTTTACGTAGATAGTAAATGCTATTATTATAGTCTTGATCAATTCATACTGAGAATTTATCTCTCTTAAAAGGTTTATTTTACAATATCCATATGTGTTTTTGTTTTATTTTTATGTCAAATATTCTAATATAATTATACATTCCCACCTTTATTTTTCTTTTTATTCAATTTATTCATAAGAATAACCATTATACCCCTCCTTTTAGGTCCTTTAAATCAGTATTTATAGTTGTTCATAATGTTTATTAAGATAAATTTAACATATTGTTTTCTAGTTGTTTCCTTGACCTTATATATTCTTGTTCTCATATACTAATCATGTGAATTCAATTCTAAATTGTTTAACATTTACATGATACCAATGTCAATATTATTTCCATAATAACCATTAACAACTATATCCATGAAGGGTTTTCCATAAGAGTTGTGTATATCATAGAATCATTTTATAAGAAATGTGGATCGGAGTTTATGGGGTGGAAATTTTATATAACATCCTCAATAACTCGACCAAGATTCATACATTTTTATTATCCCCTTAGAAAAATTTAGTGATCATTCTCATTAATTTGATGATTTTTCCAATTTAAAATTATTTTCTTAGAAATTAATATTATAAAGCTTCCCATGAATAAAAATCAATGTCCTATTTATTGAGAAACCATATCCTTAGCTCCACATTTGAGTAATAGGGGAATAAATTTAGGTTGAATTCACCCTCTTCCAATCCATTGAGGGGAAATGTGTTAACTATCGTAAAAAATTCCTTGAGAAACTTGAAGAAATATTCCCTTGGTGAACCATCAAAAGTTGATAAAAATTCCGATTAATGGGGCTTGATCTAATAAATAATTTTAAAGGGAAATAACTTAACTCTTTATTGGTTCCCCCACAATTTTTGTATCCTTAGATATCAAAATTAAGTTAGAAAATGCCCTAAATTCTATATATTTTTTTCTATGTAGTAACTATCCTTAAAATTATGCACATATAATAGGATAGGTAGATTTTGTTTCTATGATTTTAATTTTGTGATTCCTTTCTTAATTGTATGTGTACATCAATTACTCAAATTAGTTCTTCAAAGTGGATGAGACAGAACTTATGAATCATTTAATATGCGCTTAAAAATATAAATTCTAGTATTGATTATTTTAGAATAAAATTATTCGTGAAACCATGTATAAGATATGATTTTTAGATTTATGTATATTTTATTATTTATATCTATAAAATAAATTAAAATCAATGGTTTAATCAGCACTTTTCATTGTAAATGGGAATAATTTATGGTTTCAATAAATTATAAGAAAAATAAATTGTACTAGAGAGTAACCTAGTTATTTCTACAAGGATAGGGTGGTTATTCCATTAATAATTTATATATAATTAATATAAAACACAAATAAGAGGTTTGTTTTTTTTATGTTTATAAAATAAATTAGAATATTTTTTAATACATTTCATCTATGGTGAGAGTGTATATAAATGGTTACGGTTATGGGATATGATAAGAGACAACACTTACAATATTTTTTAAATTGGTGGGTCATTTTTATTTCTTACGAAACATATTGAGTGAATTTTCAATATAATTATGGATTGAAACAACAAAAATTACTTATATTACACTATATTGATAACCAAGGACTTATTCAAAAATATAATAGTACTTATGAGGTTTCTCTTGTCCTTTATGATATGAGTTTTTATTCCAAATTCTATAATTAGGTTTCTTCCATATCCCTTGAATTCTCATTCCTTAAAATATAACAAACATGTATCTATTTCATGGTTAGTGATTCAACTATCATTTTATCTCCCTTACTACCTAATCATTTAACCATTAAGTAAAATATTAATACATTAATCATAAGACTATATAAATCACAAATACGGGTTTCATAAGACATAAAACACAATAAATGATTATAGAAACCTCATTTCCCACATCAATAGTTTATCCATGTATAATTTTAGTAATGGAATACAAAGAGTGTAAAAGTATCTCTGTCATTATATATTTTAGACACTTATACTCCTTTACTTGTAGCTTCACCTCCACTACCTTTGGTGGATGAATTGTATTAGATGGATCAGAGCTAAATAATTAGATAATCTAGGGTGGGGAAAATGGATTAAAGGAATGGAGGAGTGGGGAATAGATCCTCACAAGGGTGTGAAATTGGATGGGATGGAACTCCCCTGGCGGAATAAATGAAATAATAATATATGTATAGGTGGAGGGAAGGAATGATTGATAGTTATGTATGATTATAGTTTAACCTAAAGGAATGTAAGAGTTAAATTGTTATAGAAAAGTTCATATGTATATTCTAAAATGAGAACTATCCCCATTTGAAAGTGAAAATCTAGCTCGTGGTTTCTCCCCTAGAATTTTGTTATACAATGGGTAATTTTCAATTGGAATAACACCAAAAAACATACTATATTTAGGAAAATAAACAATAGTATGAATATTTTACTGAATTATTTTTTATCCATGTTTATATGAGATGAGATCTACAATTTTTATTTATTTAGATACCTTATAATGAGTTTTTATCTCCAACTTAGAGGCGTAATTGGTATGATTTGTGTAGGTTGGAATATGTGATTTCACTATAGACCATGTGGATATGTTGGAACCTAAGATTCTATTGGTATATGATTAAGGATTATTTTTCTAGGGTTAAATATTTTTTTGTTCCTGAGGTGCCTTTGGCACTGGACTAAGAATAAATTATCAAAAAATCTTAGTTTTTCTTATCATTGATAATCTAGTTCGGTGATATCCTATAAATAACAAGGTATGATTCCAATACTTAATAATGTAATGTTGTTTCCCCTTAATAGAGGACATAGGGTTAGTGACCATTGATGGAAGGCTATAGATGAGTATTGGGATTCAAAGGAGGGTGGTCAACGAACTAGGTGGCATTGATGGATTTTAATTCAATAGAAGGCCTGCTTGATAAAAAGTATATGGTGTGGAAGAAGTACTGGATGACTCATATTAGTTTGAGTTCTGATCAAATGGATATCATTTCCTAGGGAATTCATACACTATAGTGGGAAAAATACCACAACTAGATTTGGAATATACTAACTGATTTTTATGTGAATGAGCACCTCCCACATGATTACAAAGTGTGAGCTAGACTATGTATGTGTGTTCAGTTTTAATCCCTTTATAAACTATAAAATTTGATTTCCCATATTTAAAAAATTTCATTTTTTATATTATAAAAAGTATAAAAATAATTTCTTATTATAAAAATATTAAAAATATATTTTTAATGTATTTATAAAAAAACACATAAAAACTAAAAAAAATAATTTTAGAATATAAATAAAAAATAATGAAACAACATGAAAACCAAAAATCCAACTGATTTTATAAACTCACTAAAAACATCTACATCAGGTTGAAAATGGATATAATGATTTATTTAGCTGAATTTTATGTTGGTAATTGATTCATTGGATTGGATGGAGCAATATAAGTTGGATATTAGAGACTATCATGGAACCTTTTGTTCCTTCCTTAATACGAGTTCCATCAATATTGGTTGTTTGGAAAGGGGTTGGAACTCATTTTTTTGAAGTATCAAAACTTTATTTTTGAAACATTTTCAATTCCAACATATCAAAATTCCACTTTTTTATTTTTAAATCCATCATAATCAAAACTAAATCAACATATGATACTCACATCAAAAACATTAAAATCATATTTTTAAGAGTTATCAAATCTCAATGGTTTTATGGTGGAAAATTTATAAAAGTAATTCTCATTATAAAACATCATAAAAAAAATATTTTTAATGCATTTATCCAAAATAAAAATAAAAATGAAGACAAATAAATTCCAAATATAAATGAAAAATAATGAAAAAAATATGAAAGCCAAAAGTCATATTCAGTTGTTACACTCACTCGCTACATGTGCATATCGATACAGATGAATATGATGTTTGAATTAGTTATAGGTTAGGGGATACTTTATTTATAATATTTGAAAAATTAGTAGAGGCTGGCTATTAGAGACAACTAGGGTCACTCTTTTATTACTTTTAATTCCTTCTTAAAAATGACAAAATCTACTTCAGTGAATCACACCACAAACTTTAAAATCATATTTTAAGAAATTATCAAATTTTAATGTCTTTATGGTATAAAATGTGTAAAAATTAATTATTATTATAAAATATAATAAAATAATACGTACAATTTATTTATGCATAAAAACATTAAAACTAATAAAAATAAATTCAAAATATTATTGAAAATAATGAAAAATATGAAAACAAAAGATCTTACTAATTCATATGATCTTTTATTTAGTTATAGTTTGTGGGGATCATTGATTTATTGTATTGGATGAAATAGTAAGTGTTAACTATTAGAGACTAGAAGAGTCCTCTGTTTGTTACTTATAAATCCTCAAATAGAAGTATTCAGGATTGGTGTAACTGATTTGAAAGAAGTTTATTACTGCTTAGACCAGGTAACATTAATATAACTCCCATAGGTGATGAAACTTAGAGTTTTCTATGGGTGGATGGATGTTATTTTGGGTTTCACTTCATATGGGGCATCAAAATTTGAGAAGGGAAAGCTAATAGCATGGTTTGTTGGACCCTACAAGATTGTGGGATATATTGGGATAGTGGATTACCAGTTGTATCTTCTTCCTTGAAATAATGGTATGCATAATGTGTTTCATTTTAATATATGTAAAAGTTTGAGATAGACCCAACTAATGTGATTTATAGTGACAATGTCAGGTTATTGGTAGATACTTCATTCAAGGAATGTCTAGTATATATGTTGAAGGAATGTACAGTACAGATGATAGACAGAATCGAGAAGGAATATGAGGGAATAAAGTGCCTATTATTTGGCTTTTTTAGTATTAGGGATATATACAGGATTATAATTGAGGGTGGGAGTCCTATTTTCAGGCATAGTGTCTAGAGTTGTTTGAAGAATACCCCTGGAGACACTACTACAAAATAGGCATTTAACAACACAAAAAATGGCCTTTATTAGTGCTATAGAATAACTAACTTCCAGAACGAGATTAAAATCCCTAGGCTTTTATTAGAACTAAAACAGACCTAATAAAGGGATCCTTTTTCTACACTAAAAAATAATTGATAAAGGGTAATACTGGAGTGTGCTATTATTGGACACTGTAGAATCAGGGCACTATGCTGTAACTGCACACAACAACACTAGAAACACCACAAGAAAAAAAAAATAAAGTACCAATAGAGAATTTAAATGAAATAAAATTTTAAAAACAAATAAAAGGAAAACACTATATTATATAAATTTCAAACATTGGTTTATATAATTACATAAGTAAAAATTATTACATACATTTAAAAACATCAACGCACCTTTGTCTTTTGATCTGGACCCTGACTCATGATATTTCTGAACAAACCACCACTTATTGATAAAATGAACACACTTAAATATGATAGATATAATTATGTTAGTAATAATATAAATAAATAAAATAATAGAAACTGTTAATTTGAAACTAGACTTTGAGTTATACCAAGAACACTATGTATCAGATTGAGTTGCGATTGATTCTTACATGTCACACCATTTCTTTTTGTGTTCATGAATTATCTCTATGAATATTAACTAAATAAGAATTAGAAATAAATTATAAGTAAATTAACTAATTAATTAAAGATTAAATGATGAGAAAATAATCTAGGCTCATTTTCTTAGTTTTGGTGATGTGATGCACATTTTAAACTAAAATTACACGTATATACTGTAAAGATACACTTAGTGTCATACTGATAAAACTATGCATTTTATTGAGGTATCTATGATCCTAATAATCCCAAATATATTATTTATTGATTTCCTAAACTATCAAAATAATATGAATTCATTTTCATGGGTTTGAGTACGTCACTTGTCTTTTTTTACTAAAATTTCAATTGAAATTGGAAACACACACATTGAGTCATACCAATCACATTGTGTGTTTGTTTGATGTGATATTGATTCCAACATAACATAAAGGACTTATGAATCTTTTTCCTAAATTATAAATACAATCCGAGTACATTTTATTAGTTTTTATTAGGTGACACTTTTTGAACTAAAATGTCAATTTAAAACTCATAACGAACACTTTGTGTCATATTGGGAACATCATGTATCAGATTGTGGTGCAGAAGATTCTTAAATATCAAAAACGACTTAAGGATAATTTTAATAAAGTATCAAAATAATAAAAATATGTTTTATTGGTTTTGATCATGTCAATCATCTTTTTTACTAAATTTAATGTCAATTTTAAATAAAAAGTCACACTTGGGGTCATACCAGTCACACCGTGTGCCGGATTTTGGTTATACAGATTACTAAATCTAAAAAATTACTTATGAATCATTTTAATAAAGTATGAAAACAATATTAACGCATTTTCTCAGTTTTGAGTATGTTAGTTGTCTTTTATACTAAAGTTAATATCAATTTTATATAAAAATATGCACTTAGATTCATACTAATCACACCATGTGTCATATAGAGGTGAGGATAATTAATACACATCCCAAATTACATATAGATTGTTTTAATAAATTATCAAAACAATCTGAATGAATATTCCCATTTTTGAGAATGTCACATGACTTTTTTACTAAAATGTCATTTTTAACTAGAAACATACAATTTGAGTCATATTGATCACTTCATGTGTCGTTTTTATACGAGAATAATTTCTATACATAAAAAACTATTTTTTAATCTTTTTCCAAAATTATAAATACAATATGAGTGAATCTTCTTGGGTTTTAGTGAGGGACACTTTTTAAACTAAAATGGAAATTATAAACTAATAATAGACACTTCAAGTCATACCAGGTACACTGTGTATTGGATTGAGTTTAGGATGATTAATAAACATTAAAAATAACTTATTAATTATTTTACTAAAGTATCAAAACAATCCAAATGCTTTTTCTCGAGTTTGAGTATGTCAGTTTCCTTTTTTACTTAAATTAATGTCTATTTTAAATAAAAATATCCACTTAGAGTTATCATGGTCACACCATGCATTAAGTTGAGGTTTTTATGATTAGTATACATAAAAAATTACTTATTATTTATTTTACTAAATCATGAAAACAATCTGAATTCATTTTATTAGGTTTGAGTATGTCAGTTGTCTTTTTTACTCAATTTAATATCAATTTTAAATAAAAAGATGCACTTGGATTCATACCGGACACATCATGCATTAAATTGTGGAAAAGATGATTCATAAACTATAAAAATGCATTATGGATGGTTCTAATAATGTATCAAAACAATATTAAATCATTTTCTAGGTTTTTAGTATGTTATTTTCACATTTTAATAAAAGTAATGTCAATTTTAAATAAAAACACGCACTTGGAGTCATACTAGTCACAACATGCATCAGATTGAAGTGTGGATGATTTCTAAACTTCCCAAATGGTATATGGATCATTTTAATAAATAATAAAAACAATATTAATGTGTTGATCAGTTTTGAGTATGCCACTTGTCCTTTTTACTAAAATGTTATTTTAAACTAGAAACACACATTTTATGTCAAACCTATCACATTGTGTGTTTTTTTTGACATGAGACTAATTAATACATATCAAAAAATGACTTATTAATTGTTTTAGAAATATCAATAAAATTCGAGCACATTTTCTTGGTTTTTAGTGAGTGACACATTTTGAACTAAAATGTCAATTTCAAACTCATAACGGACACTTTGTGTCATATTGGGAACATCATGTATCAGATTGAGGTGTGAATAATTCCTAAATGTCGAAAATTACTTATGTATTTTTTTAATAAAGTATAAAAATAATATGAGTGTGTTTGATCAGTTTTGAGGATGTCAGTTTTCCTTTTTAATAAAATTAATGACAATTTTAAATAAAAAGATACACTTGGAGTCATACCGGTCACATCATGTGTCAGATTGAGGTTCAAATGATTTATACATTTCAAAAATAACTTATGGATAGTTTTTCATAAATATAGAAACAATTCCAATTCGTTCTCTCAATTTTGAGTTTGTTTCTTTTCATTTTTACTAAAATTAATGTCAATTTTAATTAAAAAGACACACTTTGAGTTATACTGGTCACACTGTGCATCAGATTGAGGTGAATCTAATACATACTTGTCAAAAAAGACACATGGATCATTTTTATAAAGTATAAAAATAATCATAATATGTTTTCTCATTTTTGATTATTTCACTTGTCTTTTTTACTAAAATGTCAATTTAAACAAAAAACACACACATTGAACCGTACTGGTCCAATATTGTGTCGATTTGATGTGATAATGATTCATACATGTCACAAATGACTTATGAATCATTTTACTAAATTATCAAGACAATACAATCATGTTTTCTTGTTTTTTAGTTAGTGACATGCTTTGAACTAAAATGTCAATTATAAACCGCTAACAGAAACTTTGAGTCTTATAAGGACCATAGTATATAATATTGAGGTGAGGTTGATTCTTAAAAATAAAAAATGACATATGAATCATTTTCCTAAATTATAAAAAAAATATGAATTTTTTTATTAATTTCTAATATGTTAGTTGTTTTTTACTAAAATTAATACCAATTTTAAATAAAAAGACACACTTGGAGTCAAGCCGATCACACCATCTGTCAGATTGAGGTTCGACTGATTTATATACGTCAAAAATTACTTTAGGATGGTTTAAAATAAGTATAAATACAATATAAATTAATTTTATTTGTTTTGAGTATGTCACATTTCCTTTTTACTAAAATGCCATTTTAAACTGGAAACACCCACTTTGAGTCATACCAGTCACATCACGTATCATTTTGATGTGATACTGATTCTTACATGTCAAAAATAACTTATTAATAGTTTTTATGAATTATCAATTAAATAAGATATTTTTTTGATCGGTTAATAGTGAGTGACACTTTTTTAACTAAAATTTCAACTTTAAATTGATAACATACACTTTGAGTCATATCGGGCATATTAGGTATTAGATTGAGGTGAAACTGATTCCTACATTTCAAAAATGACTTATTGATCATTTTACTAATGTATTAAAATAATATAAATGTGTTTTCATGGTTTTGAGAATTTTAGTTTTTTTTACAAAAATTAATTTCAAATTTAAATAAAAAGAATCACTTGGACTCATACCAGAGATACTATTTGTCAGATTGAGGTGGAGCTAATTTCTACTCATCAAAAAGGCTAAAAAAATCCCAAATACAAATTTTAACATGGTTTCCATTGTTTTTATTTATCGAAATTCCAACAATGAATATTTATCATTGAACTACGGTGTTGGTAGTTTGATAAATAAAGCCAATAGAAAGCATGGTAACTTTGGTAGAAAGGAACATGTTATCTATTTTGTGGATTATGGAGGATTATTGAAAGAAAAATATGACTTTCCAAAATATATGTTGAAAAAACAAAAAAATTATTAGATATAAATAATACAGTAATTAACTTATCAATATTATATAAAATAGTGAAAATAATAATCAAATAATCAGTTTAAATTCACCCTCTCATGATGGATGTATAAATTCCTCACCCATTTCATTGTTTTCATTAACTCAGTTGGAAGCTCGAAATCCAATCTCTCATGAGCATGTGTAACATTCAATAAAATCCCCCCAAATCATACAAAAGAATCCACCAGTATAGGAATAAAATTATTATGTGAGTAATACTAAAAAGAAATAAATTAAACATAAATATAAAACAATACATTAATTATATGGAAAATAATTTTATTGTGAAAAAATGAAGACTACCTAAGTGATTGAGAAAGAAAATGTAATTTCTCTTTCTGTAAAGGTATTGGAGGGAACTTGAAGGAAAGTGATAAATGAAAAAACTATGGGGGTGAAATGTTTTTTTAGGGAGAAGAAGTTTGCGGATGTTTTTGTGCAGAATGGAATGAAATATAGATATAAATATTCTAAAATAAATGAATTGTGAAAATATTACTTTCCAAAACATCTTTGAAAAAAACTAAATAAATATTAGATAAAAATGATAAAGAAATTAACTTACAAATAGCAGATAAAATGATGAAAAAATTTATTAAATAAGTTTTTTGAATTCAACTTTTCATGATAGTTGTATAATTTCTTGACCCATTTCCTTATTATCATTATCTCAGTTTCAACCCCAAATTCGAATCTATCACAAGAATTAGTAGCTTCGAAAAAACCACCCCAAATAAAACAAAAGAATCCACCAGTATAAGATAACAATTATTATGTGAGTAGTACTAAAAAGAAATAAATTATAAATAAAAAAGAAAAAATACATTATTTCTATAGAAAATGATTTTTCTTTGAAAAACTTCAAGATTAACTCTATGATTCAGTTGATGCAGCATCATTTCTCCTCCTTCAAAGGTGGTGAAGGGAACTTGAATGAAAGTGATAAATTCAAACACAACAGGTGTGAAAAGTTTTTGAGGGAGAAGGATTATATGAAAGTTTTGGGAAAAAGAGGAATTAAATATAGCCATAAATATTTTAAATTTAACAAACTCTACAAAAAATAATTAAAATATAATAAAAGTTTCATTATATAATTTTTCAGTAAAATAGATAAAGTATATTGTAACATTACCTTTATATCTTCTCATTTGTATTATTTCATTATTGTCTATCCTTCTATAGTATTGGTAGAATAATCATGAGCAGAAGACATTTTATTCATGAGTATTCAAACATTTAATTTAGATAATGTTAATAAAGTAGAGAATAGATAATATCATTAGGGAAAACATAGTAAATTAAAAAACATGTTTACCTTCTCATTGAACTCTATTTTTTGAAAGGTTTTATGGATTTGGATGCTCTATTGAGAATTTAAATCCTCTCTTTTCCCCATCTAACGTATAATACAATTTTGAAATTGGGAACAACATTAACTGATTATGATACCCCAATGAAAGTTTCATCATCCATTTAATTTTCATATGACCTGAGAGTTTTTTTAGTCACTAGTAGGAAAATTAAACAATTCTTTTTGATTAGATTTGAGACATAAAATACTTTCCCTGCCTATGATGCCACTATGAATGACTCGTCTTTTCCCCCTTACATACTAATTCACTTTCACGAAGCCCATTTCATCAACTTTCATTGCAAACCTATTGTTAAACCATTTTCAACAAAAAATTGGAACTTGAAATGTTTTATAATACAACTTGTATATCCATTCGATAATGAAAAAATATTATATATTTTCATAAATTGGGTTTCTATCATTGGAACTCGATATGTGCATCATTTCCACGATAAGCGTAACACCACTATTTTTCATCATACTATGTTCATTGTTTTATTTTCTATAGAATGTATAACCATTGATTAGAAAATTGGTGTAATTTATGACATTTACATTGGGTCCCCTGTCTATCCATTGAAGTTGTTCAGTAATTAAATTCATATTTTCAGACAACTCCTTATAAATTTGATCTCAGGACCATCCTATAAACTTTTGATTACATGTATTTGATATCCATACTTCAGCTTTTGATGGATTAAAATCTCGAAGAATTTATTTGTGAGATTTAACGTAAGGATCTACATCTTCACTATTATGTATAATGTAAAGGTGAACTTTCTCCTATTATGTGAAGGTAATTGTAACAACAACTATTCTAGAAATCCCTTCACCCATAAGGCGTTCACTGTAACGAGATTTTTGGAGACTTATGTTTTCAACATCTAATGGTTAATCAGTATATAATTTAACAACTTCCTTAATAATATATCATTCTGCAATAAAAAATTCTAGGTGGATTTTATTCTTGACATACCCTTTATAAATATTCATATATCATTCAGTAGGGTACATCCATCTGTAATGGACATGACCACATAGTTGAACCTCTCATAACAAGTGAACCATTAGGTGGACTATTATTACAATGAATGATGGTGGGAATAACATCTTTGATTCACATAATATGACTGAAACCTCCTTAATACTTATTAGAGACTTTTTGGGCTTATAAATTTACTGCATATGGATTTGAAAAAGAAGAAATTCCTGGTTAATGTATACCATAAAAGTTTCAGCAGAATGCAATAAAAAGAAATAAGTATCAAATATTTCATCAAAACATGAAATTATTGTGATTTTAGTCCCTTTAACTTCAAATTAGGCATTGGCACGACCTTCATGATAGTTGATGAATACCCCTATAGAAATTTTACACTATTAGGAAAAAGAAAAAATTGTCGTTTTTCCTATTTAGATAAAGTGTAATCTACTGAAGGAAGAAAATTCATCCCTTTACACTTCACTGGTGATAACTCTTCCCTTATCCCCATGTCAATAATATCCAACCTAGCATTGATTCCATCTTTCAATTTACTAGGATCATTTAGTAACATACCAATAACACTATCAAATAATTTTTTTCTAAATGCATGACATCAAGAAAATGTTTGAGGTACAAAAAATTCCATATTGGTAATACAAAGAAAACTAATCTCTTCTTCCAACATGATTTTTCAAGATTTTTAAAAAATGGTATACTGAAAACTATGTCAATATCTTTTACTTTTCTTGAATTTTTGACCAATAGTTAGTGGATAAGGTGTTGTACCTTTTTCGATATTCCCATCAAATGTTGTTGTCTAGGATTGATATTTATGTCATCGAGGTGAAAATTTATAATGTCTTAAAAACATAGACATCAAGAAATATTTCAACCAAATTGAGTGTGTGCATTATTTTCAACATTCCTTTAATGCTATAGACTAATAAATTTCCACAATCAAGGAAGTCATTAATCATTCCATACAACATGGACCTCAATTTGAATTATTATCTTCTATGAAGATCATAAATTATAACACCTATAGCCCACATCAATTTCAGATATATAATCAATGGATCCAAATATAGATCAATATCACTACTAGGTTTCATTAGTCTATATATAATTAGAGACAACATAATGAATTTTTTATTCATGCATAACCGTGGAAGAAAGTTATAATTTACCAACAAGAATGGACATGTATTGTAAGTATTACTCTATACACCAAAATGATTTATTCCATCTATAGATAACACAAGACGAAGTTTCTCAGCTCATTTCCAAATTCGAGATACTCTTAATCAATTTTCTTCTACTTAGAAGAATCTTGTAGGCGACAAATGTTCCCATATTTAATTCTTGTATCTGAATTCCATATCAATTTTATTGTGGTTTCTTAACACCCATACAGTCTTATAAACCATGGAATGATAGGAAAGTACAATACATATTTTAAAGGACTTGATTCATTTTTCTTTTATCAATCCATTCCACACTTAGGGAATTTTATGAGTGATTCAACGTCCTTACAAAACAATATGAAATAATTTGGAAAAGCAGTTATTTTTTTAAATATCATTCCAATTGAACATATATTTCTTTTATCATCATATTTTTTGACATGTTAGTTCATTTTATTTTGGTATCATATCTTTTATGACACCAAGTAGTTATATAAAGCTAGTGTAAATCCATCTACTACCATATTTCAAATTATATAACTTCAATACAACTAAAAATGCTGTGTATTTAGTAAAACCTGTATAAAATGGTCACTTAGAAAAATTATTTAACTTCTCAAACAACTTTGGACAATAACTAAGATCATCTACAATTTTTATTTTCATTTATTCCCTATGATCTTGATCATCAATTACACTGGTATTCATAACAAATGATCTATAAACTGCAGTATCATCCCAATCTGTGTGTACATTCATTTTTCCCCATGTTTAGTCTAACATTTATAGCTATGATCTATTTTGTGACAAATCAATTGTTCTCTATGAGACTATTTTTTCTTGAACAAGAACTTAAACATAGAAAAAGGATTTGAGAAGGGTCTTATACATGCTATATTAGAAACTTGATAAAAAATTTAACTCCATATTTATAATATTTTGTCAAATTATAAGCTCGAATGCATTTCCAATTCATATCAATACAATTGGGTTCATAAAATATTCATTTTGTACAACAAATAAATAAATACACATACTATATTAATTATCAAAGGTGAAATTTATAGATAATTATAATAAGGGAAACCCAACATTTGATTGTTTCAAATAATTCTAGTATGTTTTAAAGAAAATGAATAATTGAATTTAATGAAACAATTAATCCATTATGTTAGGTGTTATCATTTGAATTCATCCAAAATGTAAAATTTATAGAAAATTGTCATCCTAATGAGCTCATATCTTGAATACTTATCATGAAATTTTTTTGTTTGACCCTCATCCTCCTTCTCTAGTGGGAATACACCTATGTTCCTTGAAATAATTTAAGAAGTAGTCATCCATGGGATAGATACTACTTATTATAGTAAAAACAACATAAAAGAGATGGACGATGAGTCTTAAGAAAATTTTACAAAAAAAACTGTTTAATAGATGAAGCTAATGAGGATGAAAGTTGTACTCCATTATGTTCTCTAAAACAATTAATTCCTCTTATTTATGAGAATTGAACCATTGGAACTTGTTATTAACTCTTGGACTAATGAAGGTGATCTTTGGAGAGAATACTAAAAATACCCATAATTTTCATGTAATTTTTTTAATATATGGGAATTTTACGTGTTCGCAAAAATTGATGGTGCATGATTTTGAGGCCCGGAGTGCCCAGAATGAATTTCTAAACATTATTTTGGGTACATTTAGTAAATGTCCGAGCAAGTTTTTCTAACTTTTATTCTGGTGCTCAGAATTGAAATTTGAGGACACCGTTGAACTCGTAGCGCTGATATTTATATAATAAGACTTTCACCTCGACGACAATTGGTAGAGGGTTAAAGTTAATTTTGGGGTTTTAATGAAAAGAATAAAATAAAATAAAGTATGAAATATTTTATTTTATTTTTTGTAACCACTCCATGTCGATGTTGAGTAGTGGGGACCACAAAACCTTAACCTCCCATGAGAGGTTATGGAGGTGGGGACCACCCGAGCCTAACCTCCAATGAGAGGTTATGGTGGTGGGGACCACCTGAGGCCTAAACCTCTTGAACTCCCCTCTTAATGTGGTAGAAACCTCTAAACTCCCTCATTAATGTGGAGGAGCCTCTTGTGCTTCCTCCACATCAATTGCGCAAACTCTCCCACACTTAATTATGCCAACTTATGTGATTAATTAACCCTATTTGAAATTGTTCCAACAATTAAATTGGGGAAATATATCACATTTTGGATACTTGGAATTTTTGGTGGAATTGGGAGGAAGGAACTCTTGGGAGAAAGCTCTCTAATGAAGAACGCTATCACTAACAAAGAATGACTTCGACTACGAAGAACCCATGAACGAGCCTGGGATCGGAGGCGTGTGGTGGGCGTGATGAACAACAATATCTTCGACTTCCTCTGATGTGGGACGTCTTCATATACGATGAATTGATGTCTATACTTCTTCTCATGCCAACATCAATGAATAACCTGAGGTAGGGACTTATTTGTGTATGAATACTTTTTCCATGTTCTTCCCCTGAATTCTTCTTCAGGTTGGGAGTAAATCGTTGCGGGAGTTTGTAAATCTTGACATTATTCTTCAAGTTCTTGTTGAGTCATATGCTACCACCCTAACGCGGAGGGTATGGGCCAAACAAACATGGCTCGACCCCTCCACAAATCTTGTGATGATTTGTGGTGTTGAGAACGATCAAGACGACGACACAACGGCACTGCCCTGTGGACAACACCGCCTCTCGACCTCCGTGCCCTCATAGAAACCCCAAAGATAGGCCCCTCCATGGTACCCACAGCCACCATGCCCCATGGACCCACCACCCATAACCCTGCCGCACTGCCCCCGGCTGCCGCCGTCTGGACTGAGCCGCCACCATCCGGCGAGCTGCCGCCACCGTCCGCCGAACCGCCGCCGTCCCACCAAGCCGTCGGCTGAGCCCTCCCGACTGAGTCGCCTGCAGCCTCTGAGCCACCCTGACCGTGCCGCCCGAGGCCTCTCCGAGCCACCTTGGGCTGGGTCGAACCACCCCGCACCCTCACGACATCCTCGCAGCTGGACCACCGCCTTGTGGATGGACTACCGCCCCATGGCCGGACCTCCGCCTCGCGGCCGAACTGCCGCCCTGTGGCCGGACTGCCGCCGTACAGCCAAACTGCTTCCCCCGGCGAAGATGAGCTGCTCCGTGCCCTCACGACACCCCTCGGCTGAGCCACCCTCACGGCACCCTCCCGGCCCTCGCAGCGTGCTAGACTGCCCCGCGGGCTGGGCCGAACCCAATGGGCCGGGCCGCACTGCGGGCCGGGCCTGAACCAGTGGTTCGGGTAGGGTCAACCCGAATCTGGTTAGCCCGGGCTAGGTCGGGCCGGGTCGGACTAGACCCAGGCCCACTACGACCGATTTACTTTCTTTTGGCCATAACTTTGGCACCAGCCGTCCGTTTGAAGAACCATCAGCAGCACTAGAAATCATGGAGCGAGATGGTCCCTTTGAGTATACCCCACATGAGTTTTGGATTAAGATGGGGGATGGTCAGGTTGGATCGAGCACGAATCCAACCGGGCCCTCGGGACTAAAAGGCTAATAACTCACAGACTGGACGTCCGATTGATGTGCCTTCTGTTGCATAGAGACACCTATGATGTGGATAACCATTGTTATACATCTTAATGGGACATCGTGGCAGTTTAAGACTTGACATGTGGCTTGGGGAGCAGTTCTCCCAAGAACGATACATTTGGAATCCAGTGGTTAGATGAGACATGATGAATGGTGATCATTTCGACTCACAGTGACTTGATAGGCCCAGTGAGGAGTGCCTTGGTGACACGGCAGACCCACGGTGTGGAGAATCTTGGTGACACGACATACCCACGGTACTCAACTAGAGGAGTACCTCAATAGGCCACGAGGGGGAGCGCCTTGGTGACGCGGGAGACCCACGGTGGGGATCGCCTTGGTGATGCAGCAGACCCACGATACTCAATAGGAGGAGTACCTCAACAGTCCAAGGTTAGTGGAAAGAACCTCTGTGTGACAAGGCATGCCCACTGTGCTCAATAAAGGAGGAGTTTTTCAGCAGCCGGGGTGTTTAGAATGTTACTTGTTACTACCCCTAGAATAAATCCTAATGTGAGCTAAGTCAATACCTCTGTGTTACCTCATGATTAAGATGGATTACTTGATAACTTAGGTATATGTATGGGAATATACCAAATTAGGGTTATCTGTTGATTTCATACTTTGTGATTTATCCTTGGTGGATTTTATGAGACCTTGAGGGTCTTGGGGTCCCAACTTAGTATCATTATACTCACCCATGCACAGGCTATGCCCGCACCTTGTTGTGTTGGATGCAGATGACGGACATCGCTGACTGAGGCTAAGAGTGCAAAGACTGGACGATACCCGAAGGTGGACCATACAACGTGTCGGTACGCAGAGGAGATGAAAGGATGTGGAGTGCTGTGGAGGTGATATGTACCTAGCCTTCAGGTAGGAACTTCGGAGGATGATGCAGTAGCTTCCTTTTCCTTCAGTTGTTTTGTATTCCAGTTGTACTTGTACCATTAATGTTGGGCTTGTATTCCAGCCCCTTTACTTTCAGCACACTTTTTTTTTACAGTTTTCTTGTGTTCGTATCTTGTTTTGTTCTTAGTTACATGAGTTTTCAGGTTATAAAGGTAATTCCTTCCTTGTTTTAGGGAATACACCCTCAGTTCTAGTCGCCAGCCCCTGGCCTATGGAAGGCAGGCTTGGGGTAGTCACGACACGGTCCACGAGGGGCAGTTCATGACAAATTGGTATCAGAGGAGTTTGGTTGTACTGGAGAACTAGGAATCTGATATTTTCTATAAAGAAATAGTGTTAAGTGTTATGAGTGTGGTTTTCAGTTTGGGTAGTCTAGTGTTGGTGTGGTGGCCGACATATCCATACATAAAGACCCTGACTTCTGATTTCCGACTCACTGCACGAAAATACTGATTGCATGTGTGTTTTGAAGAGCTTTCTTTGTAATATCTTTGAGTCAGCTCAACAGGTATAACTTAATTACCATGACGCACCTGTTCTTTATTAGTATGTTTCAACGAAGACAGCCACCGAGGTTTCCTGAGAGAGTATGCGGTGATGGCCCATCGATTGATGATGACTCAGTTTAGTGCCCCTTATGGCTTTGGCACCTTCGGGTGGTGTACCGGCAACACCACTTCCCATTGGATAGCCATTGCCACCAGCCCCACCAACAGAGGATGCACGCTAACTAAGCGCGTTGCATGAGTTCCAGCAGTAGAGGCCTCCGAGGTTTCGAGGTGAGACAGATTTCCACGTAGCTAAGGGCTGGCTGGAGGTGATTGCTAGAGTATTCTGCCAAGTTGAGACACTAGTAGAGAAGATGGTGATCTTAACTACTAGTATTTTCTAGTGAGTGACCATGAGGATGGTCCAAATATTGATGAGGCTTCGGTACGTGGACCGTTGCCCGAGATAGTACCTTCGGGAAGTGTGTCAGCTTTATCACTTCCTGTTAGTCAGAAGTTACAACCAGAAGTACTGGTAGAGGACACATTTAGGATTATTTCCTTTCATGAGTTTCAGCATCAGATACCCCTCAGGTTCCGAGGTGAGCCCGACTCATAGGTAGCTGAGGACTGGCTTGAGGAGGTGGGTGAGAGTAATCTAGAGCTTATACAGCTTCGGCAGGACTACATGTCGGTAGTTGAGTATTCATCGAGGCGTACCGATCATTCCTGGTACTCGATGAATACGATACAATCAGTTATTCAGGGCTCAGACCTCTGAGAAACATGTGTTTAAGGACCTCCAAGACAACACTATTCCTCTATGCATTCCTATTTATGTTAGGGTGCTAGATAGAACCTTTGTGGTTGAATATTCTTTGGATGAGCGGATACAACCAGTGAATGATAGTGGTGGGAAAACAAGAAACTGGCACCAGTCTCAGAGACTTGGGCGTGTAAAATGTTTCAAGAAGAGTAAGTAGTAAGGGAAGATGAATCTGTAGGGCATAAGACATGGAAGAAGAGTTAGGAGAGCAGCATGAGGTGGTGTACATTTTAACATGTTACAACCACCCCCCTTTTTTGTGAACCCCACTAGGCTCAGAGAGCTAGAAGACAGGGGAAGGGAGTAGCTGCATAAGGTCAAGGAGTGAGACCCAAGGGCTCTAGGAATGATTTGAGGTACGGTCTCTGTCTATTACTAGCTACCGTATCAATAGACATAGGTACCAATTATTCATTCTTTCCAAAAATCATGTTCAAGACCTAGAATTTCCAGTTAAGCCATTGACTTGACCTCACGTCTTGAGATACCTTTGGGTGGAGACTCAATAATCACACTTACGTTGACAGTGTGATCTGACCCTTGAGGTGCGAGTTTTGGTTGGAGCCGCTTGGTGGAAACATCGAGGCCTTACGACATTAGTTTGGGTATGGACTGGAAATCCATAGTTCATACTCAGATTGAATGTATTAGGAAAAAAGGTTGTTGTTTATCTACAACATTGGAATGGGGTTTTCCTTGGTCGGCAAAAAAGGAAACCCAGGTAGCACAGGATAGACTCATGCATAAGAGGGTGCAACCGATCACTCTTGAGTCGTCCAAACTTACCCTTTTGGAAGAGCATGGGGACATCTTTTCAAAAGATGTATCCAGGATTACCTCCCCGAAGGGAGGGGGACGTCTGCTTTGCCTATGAACTACTGGTGATTTGTACCATACTTCTCTAGAGTTACAACACCACTATCATCATTGATGAAGAAGAGGAAACCCTTCGTTTTGTTGGAGAAATTCCAACAGAGTTTTCAGGAGCAGAGGTAGAGGCTGACTAGTTCCCCCATCTTGAGGCTTCTAGAGGAGGGCGCAGGGTACGTAGTTTACTGCGACACATCAGGGACCAGACTCGGATGTGTCCTGATGCAGGAGCGAGAAGTGATCACATATGGTTATCGACATCTGAGAAAACATGAGCAGAACTACGCTACCCATGACCTAAAGTTAGTAGTAGTGGTCTTAGCCTTGAAGATGTGGCGACACTATCTAATGGGCGACCATTTTACCATGTAATCTGATCAGAAGAGTCTCAGGTATATCTTCTCTCAGAAGGACTTGAACCTGAGACAAGGACATTGCATTGATTTCCTCCAGGAACGTGACTTCGAGATAGTCTATACTCCTGGTAAGGGGAACATTGTTGTAGATACACTCAACATGAGGTCTGGTATACAGATTCTAGGTGAGGATACGGAGTAGCTGGCTGATTTACAGATGTCCTTTGTGGATAGTGATGGAGATTCTTTTCTTCAGTCTCTTACTGTCACTCCCCCATTTCTTTAGAAAGTTAGGGAGGCGTAGCATGGGGACGCTGACTGAAAGGCAAGATGTGCTCAGATATCCACTGGGTAGGCACCTGGTAGATTTTATGAAGGTGGGGATCACTTCATCCTTTTTAGAGGACGTACCATGGTACCAGTGTCACTTTAAGAGGAAGTGTAGATGGAGTTACACACATTCACTCTAGCAGTACATCTAGGAGTGGTGAAGATTTACCAGGACCTCCGGCGACAACACTGGTAGCTGGGAATGAAGAAAGCAGAAGCAGAGTTTGTCTCTCGATGCCTCACTTGTCAGCAAGTGAAGGCAGAGCATCAGGTACTAGTAGGCTTGGTTCAGCCTTTAGAGGTCCCAGAGTGAAAGTGGGATGGGATATCCATGGACTTCGTGACATGACTTCCACATACATCTAGAGGTCATGACTCGATCTAGATGATCATTAACTGACTCACCAAGTTGGCCCACTTCAAACTGATCAGAGAGCAGGGTTCAGTAGAGATCTTGGGATACCTCTATGTGCTAGAGATTGTGCGGATACATTGAGTAACTTCGAAGATTGTCTCCGATCGTGATGCACGTTTTACATCTTGACTATGGAAGGGGGTTCAAGAGGCTTTCAGGATACATCTTCATTTGAGAACCTCCTTCCATCCTCTGATGGATGGTCTGACTGAGCGGGCCATTCAGAACCTCAAGGACATGTTGTGTGCTTGTGTCCTCGACTTCGGTCGCAGTTGGGAGGATCACTTGCCTTGGGTGGAGTTTTCATACAATAATAGTTATCACTCCACCATTGGGATGTCACCTTTCGAGGTGTTGTACGAGAGACCTTGCAGATCACCTTTGTGCTAGACTAACCTAGGGGAGTCAGCACTCGTGGGACGAGAGATGGTACGGGATACCAAAAAGAAGGTGTAGATCATCCAGGAGCAGATGACGACTACACAAATTAGGCATAAGTCGCATGCCGACAGGATATAGAGACCTCTGAAGTTTGAGGATGGAGACCACGTCTTTCTATGGGTCTCACCTCGACGAGGTTTACAGAGATTTGGCCAAGGCAGCTAGTTATCTCTGTGATTCATCGGACCTTTTCAGGTGCTTAGTAGAGTTGGCGAGGTGACTTACCACTTATCTCTTCCACCTCAGTTTCACTGGGTGCACGACGTCTTCCACGTATCCCAGCTGAGGAGATACGTGCATGAACCTTATCACATCATCGACCATGGTGAGCTAGATGTCGACGATGGGGAGACTTTTACAGAGGATCCAGTAGAGATTGATGATCGGCAGGAGCGGGTCCTATGTGGACGGTCGATACCTTTGGTGCACATTCACTGACAGCACAAGAACCACCAGGAGATCAACTTGGAGTGGGAGGATCAGATGTGTGCTCAGTACCCCCACTTGTTCTCTTAGTTTGAGTTGTGCCTTATGGGGATATAAAGCCTTGAGGTGGGGAGAATATAAAGACCCAGAATTTCCATGTATTTTTTTTAATATATAGGAATTTTATGAGTCTGAAGAAATTGACGGTGCGTGATTCTGAGGCCTGGAGTTCCTGGAATGAATTTCTAAACATTATTTTGGGTACATTTAATAAATGTGAAAGCGACTTTTTTTAACTTTTGAATCATTGCTCATAATTGAAATCCAAGGACACCGTTGAACTCGCAGCACCAGAATTTTCTTAATAAGAATTTCACCTCGACAACAGTTGGTCGAGGGTGAAAGTTAATTTTTGGGTTTTTTCGTGAAAAGAATAAAATAAAATAAAGTATGAAATATTTTATTTTATTTGTTGTAACCACTCCATGTAGAAGTTGAGTAGTGGGGACCACCATATCTTAACCTCCCATGAGAGGTTATGGGGGTGGGGACCACCCAAGCATAACCTTACATGAGAGGTTATGTTGGTGGGGAGCACCCTAGGCCTAAACCACATGAACTCCCCTCTTAATGGGGGAGAAACTTCTCAAATCCCTCATTAATGTGGATGAGCCTCTTGAGCTTCCTCCACATTAATTGTGCCAACCCTCCCCCACTTAATTATGCCAACCTATGTTATTAATTAACTGAATTTTAAATTTTTCCAACAATTAAATTGGGGAAACATATCACATTTTGGCTACTTGGCATTTTTGGTGGAATTGGGAAGAAGGAGCTCTTGGGAGAAAGCTCTCCAAGGAAGAACACTCTCACCGACGAAGAACAACTTCGACTATGAAGAACCAATGAATGAGCCTGGGATCAGAGGCATGTGGTGGGCGCAACGAAGGCCGATATCTTCGACTTCCTCTGACATGGGACATCTTCATCTATGACGAATAGACATCCATACATCCTTCTCACGCCAACATCAACGAACAACCTGTGGTAGGGGTTTTTTGTGTATGAATAATTTTTACATGTTCTTCTCTCGAATTTTTCTTCAGATTGGGAATAAATCGTTGCGGGAGGATGTAAAGCTTGACGTTCTTCTTAAAGTCCATGTTGAGCCATATGCTACCACCCTAACGTGGAGGGTACGAGCCAAACAAACATGGTTGGACCCCTCCTCAAATCTTGTGATGATTTGTGGTGTTGAATGCGACAAAGGTGATGATGCAACGACACCACCACGTGGCCACCGCCGCCTTGCGACCTCTGTGCCCTCGCAGCACCCCTGTGGCTGAGCAACTCCTCTGGGCCTACGGCCCCCGTGCCCTGCGGCTTCGCCACCCGTGGCCCTTCCACGCCGCTCATGGCCGCCACCATCTAAAACGAGTCACCACCATCAGCCGAGCCACCGCTGCCATCCATCGAGCCGTCGCCACCATCCGCCGTGCTGCCACCATCCCGTCAATCCGCTGGCTGAGTCGCACATGACCTCGGAGCAGCACCGTCCGTGCCGCCCGCGGCCTCTCTGAGCTAGCTCGGGCCGAGCCGAACCGCCCCGCACCCTCACAGCATCCCTGCAGCTGGACCGCCACCCCCCAACCGGACCGTCCCCCTACGGCCAGACTACCCCCACGCAGTCGGACCTCCCCCCTCTGGCCGGGCATCCACCCCGTGGTCTCGCGTTGTCATCATCCGAGCCACACCGAGCCGCACCGCTCCCGCGTGGCACCCCTCAGTCGAGCCGCCCTCGTGGCACCCTCATGGCCCTCGCGGACTGCCGGACTGCCCCACGGACTGAGTCGCTCTGTACGGGCCGAGTTAGACCCAATGGGCTGGGCCAAACCCATCGGGCCAGGCGACCAGAACCGGGTTGGACCGCCCACATGCGGCCAGACCGCCCCACTGCGGCTACCGCCCCACGGCCGGGCCGCCACCCCCGCGGCCGGGACGCGACCCCGCGGCCTCGCACTGTCCTCGACCGAGCCACGCTGAGCCGCCCTGTGCTCGCGTGACACCCCTCGGCCGAGCCACCCTCGTGGCACCTTCGCGGCCCTCGCGGCTTGCCGGACCGCCCTGCAGGCTGAGCCACTCAGTATGGGCCGAGTCGGACCCAGCAGGCTGGACCAAACCCATCGGTTTGGGCGACCTAAACCGGGTCGGCCCAGTCCAGGTCGGGTTGGGTCAGTTTATCCGAGTCCGACTGGACCTGGGCCCACTACGACCCATTTACTTTATTTGGCCATAACTTTGGCACCGAACGTCCGTTTGACGAACCGTTAGCGGTGATAGAAATCATGGAGCGATACGGTTCCTTTGAGTATACCCTACTAGAGTTTTGGATTAAGATGGGGAATAGTAAGGTTGGATTGAGCATGAATGCAATTGGGCCCCTGAGACTAAAAGGCTAATAACTCACAGACCGTGTGTCTGATTGATGCACCGTATGTTGGGAAAAGACCCCTATGACGTGGCGGAACTTTGGTATACTTTTTCGTGGGACATCATGTCAGTTGAAGATTTGACCTGTGGCTTGGGGAGCGGTTCTCCCACGCATTATATGTTCGAAACCAAGTGGCTGGCTGAGACTTGATGACTACTGACCATTTCGACTCAGAGTGACTTGAAAGGCCTAGTGGGGAGAACCTTGGTGATGTGGCAGACCCACGGTGGGGAGAACCTTGGTGATGCGGCAAACCCACAGTACTTGACAGGAGGAGTACCTCAGCAGGCCATGTGGGAGAGCACCTTGGTGACGTGGAAGACCCAAGGTGTGCAACGCCTTGGTGATGTGGCAGACCCACAATACTCGATAGGATGAGTACCTCAACAGTCCAAGGTTAGTGGGAAGAACCTCTGTGTGACGTGGCATACCCACTGTGCTCGATAGAGGAGGAGTTCTCCATCAGCCGGGGTGTTCGGAATGTTACTTGTTACTACCCCTAGAATAAATCCTGGTGTGAGCTGAGTCAGTACCTCTGTGTTTCCTCATGATTAAGATGGATTACTTTATAACTTATGTATATGTATAGGCATATACCTAAGTATGGTTATCTGTTGATTTCATACTTTGTGATTTATTCTTGGTGGATTTTGTAAGACCTTGAGGGTCTCGGGGTCCCTAATGAGTATCATTATACTCACCCCTACACGGGCTATGACCGCACCTTGTTGTGTTGGATGCAGATGTCAGACAACGCTGACTGAGGCTGAGAGTACCAGGACTGGAAAATACCCGGAGGTGGACCATACAACATTTCGATATGCAGAGAAGATGACTGGATGTGGAGTTCTGTGGAGGCGATCTATACCTACCCTTCAGGTAGGAACCTCCAAGGATGACCCAATAACTGCCTTTTTCTTCAGTTGTTTTGTATTCTAGTTGTACTTGTACCTTTCTTATTGGGCTTGTATTCTGGCCCCTTTACATTCCGCACACTTTTGGTTCTACAGTTTTCTTGTTTTTGTATCTTTTTGTGTGCTTGGTTACGCGAGTTTACAGTTTATAAATGCAATTCCTTCCCAATTTTAGGGAATACACCTTCGGTGCTAGTCGCCATCCCCAAGCCTATGGAAGGCGGGCTTGGGGTAGTGATGGCACTGGCCGCGGGGGACGGGTCATGAAAAATACAATTTCTTGTCTCTGATTCAAGGGGTATCAGTGGGGATATGTTATGATATATGAATCCATAGGTCCTCTATGAATTATATATTTATAGGATAAATCCCATTTTAATACTTTCAATCATCCAACTAAGACTAGTCTAACCTCTATTAAAATGACCGATCAAGTAATTATGAAATCTCCTAAATAAAAAATATATAATATAGTTAATTAATGAGTAATAAGAAACCAAAATATGATAAACAAGAATAATAAACTCTCATTCCATTAACAAGAAGATAAAAAAATATACTGATAAATCATTTTAATAAATAAAGAGTTATTTAATATACATGGATAGTAATCAGAGATTCCTAGTGGCCGATCTAATACATTTAGATCTAAAATTATGAATACCTAAAAATAATTTCTAATAATTATTCCAACATATATTGAATTTGATAAAATCGATTTTATTTTTTGGAACAAGTGATGTAACAACCTAAGGAATTATTTAATTTAATATTAATAGTATGTCAAATATTTTAAAACATCTCAAAATATAAATTCATTTAAATTAAAAATCAATAAATAATGGTAAAAATAATTTTAGGAAAAGAATATAAATAATAAAAATAGAGGTTATAAACATCTCAAAATTCTTAGTTGATAAATTAATTCAATAATTATGTCAAGAATGGTTGAAAATAAGAATTAATTTTCAAGCATATGAAGAGTAGGGTTTATAAAAAAAATTCATTTTCAGGTCCATTACGTGTTATACAGAGATTTTTGGCTCATAGTATAATTTTTTTTGTCATAATGAGATTAATAATATTAATTATGGAAGATATAGAAGTGTTTAGTTTAATGGGAGATGAACCAATATTACAATTTTTTTTTGAAGTGTGATGAATATTCATAAGCAGAATTGGATTATGAATTTCAAACATTGAATAAACTTTTTTGAACATGTGATAAATTAAATAGTTGTACAAAGTATTGTCAATATTTTCTAAAAACATAGACGAGTGTGAATAAAGAATTAGAAATGTATTATATGAAAAATAATGGAATGTGAGAAGAATTTATTATTGATGATAAACTAAATGATTTGCAAAAGTAACATCATTTAATATTAGATATTGGGGTTTCATCTCACATGATAGGTAAATTTCTGTAATTAAATATTCTTGAAAAGTGCAAAGGGTACTTATAATTTTAGAAATAGTGGATCTCTTGAGATATTTTTTTGCATTTAAAATATGGTGGAAATAAAAGTTAATGTTAATGAATGATCTATTTTTAGATGTATTAAAGTAAAATATACATAGTGTTTATTATATGTGTGTTGAAGGAAATGAAGTGATTTTTAAGAAGTATTAATGAGTGGGTTATCATTTCAAATATGGCTATATTTATACAATGGTATAGAAAAATAGTCGAACTATATTCTAATATGCAGTTGGTATAAATTTAAGGTAATAATTTTTGAAAGAGGAAACTGATTTGTGGTTGTGAAAAATTGATCATATTCGATAATGAGAAATTTTAATACATACTTAAAAAGTGTGGGTTGAAAATGATGAGTAGCTGTAACGACCCAAAGTTTCATTAATGGAAAATCACTATTGATCCAGTTAAATGTTTCTTTATGAAAAAAATGTTTTTATAAGATGTCAACTTCTTTAGTTTTATGTTAAGATTTGTGACCGTTACTTTTATAGCCGTTGAACAGTGATCATCTGAGTAGTATAAATATAAGGCTTTAACGAAACCATTTCTACTCAGACAAAGGAAGCGATGGCCTCATCCAGTAGAATTGCCCCTTACGAAGCCCATTTTTCGGAGCTCGAAAAAGAGGTGGCGTCTTTGGGCTTTGCCCTTGACCAAGCCCAAGCTGAGCTTCATCAAGTCAAGCTCGAACGTGATCGTCTACGGGAAAAATGGAAGTTGATAGAGATTACCACTCGAGCGATGTTATCCGAGCAACCCCAAGAGTCTGTCACCATCGCACACCTTACCCTCAGGTATTATGTGGCTATTTTAAGGGGTTATGTAACAAATAAGTAGTATCATGTTCATGCACATTACTTTTGTATATAATAATGAATATAATTTCTAGTCATTTTTGATACATTGTAATTAGTTTTTAAAGTACAAATGGTGTTTTTAGTTATTATTTAATTAAAAATTATATTTTATTAAATTAAAGGATTTTTGAATTAAATAATATTTTAATAAAATATTATTATTAATATTACATTAATTTTTATTAAATATAAATGATCTTATAATTTTATGAATGCAATTAAAATTTTTATTAAGGTTTGCAAGCCATTTCTGTCAAAACCTGTGAATTTTTTTATTGATGTCGGTTTTTATTTTAAAAGTGAAAATTCACATATTTAGAAAATTATTTAGATAAAATGAATATTATTTTTGGAATCAGGACGTCGAAATTATCCAACGGTGAATTTTTCATAATTTTCTGAGACAGTCAAATTTTTGGGTAAAAATTAAATACCATTTAAATATATAATGTGTTTTATGACATCATAATGACCCAATGGTGATGTAATAAAATACCATAATCCTTATGTTCGACCAATATATGTTTTATCATTAAAATAATGAGTTTTTGGGTTTGTTTGACTCACTTTTCAAAGCATTAATGGAGCCCTCAAGACTTATTCAACACTTTGCCTTTTTAAATTAATTTCCATGGGAGTGTGACTCACCTCCACATAAGAAACCCTAATTTTTTAATACGTTCGGACCTTGGCCTTGTAAAATATTGTTTTCCTCTTTCCTTTTCCAGAAACCATGGGCAAATACCATGGGATGGTTTGTGGTTTGGATTATTTTAATATAAGGGGTCCCAAACCTAAATAATAAAGAATTCTCTCACCTTTCCTATATAAACCCACCCAAGCTCCCACTTCCTCCTCACTAAAATCCCTTGATGTTCTTCCAACCTCTTCCCTACTCTCTCTAGAATCCTCCCAAGGTGCCCCAAGCTCCCAAGAATCCTCTCACAAGCCTCTCTCTAGCCTTTGGAAGCACACTTCCAAGTAAGGGGTTTTCTTCCTTTCTCTTTTTTTTGTCAATTTTCTTTAAGTCGTATTTCCCTTTTTATTTCAATTATGAATGTTGGGGTATGGTTTCTCACCTCCCCCATACTGCCCTATTATTGTTTGAATGATGGGAGAACCCTTTCTCTCTCATTAAATGCCTCCCATGTACACCCGTTACTATGCCGAAATTCCGAAAGGAACTTCTCTCTCTTCTTTTACATTCAAGCAATACTTTTGTATCATGAATCTAAATTCCATTTCTATTGTTGGGACATGTATATATATGATCTCCTTACTGTCCATTACATTTAAATATGATGAGGAACCCTTTTATCTCTCATCAACCTTTTTTATGAATTCTTATGTCACGCCGTTACGCTGCCGAAATCACACCGATTTTCTAAGCCAATATCATTGTGTAGTGAATACCATGCTCATTTCTCCAACAAGGGTATTCACCTTTATGCACATTTTCTTATTGATTATAAAGTTTCATGTATGAATTCCACATTCCTTTATCGTGGAATAAATGATTATGTTTTATGAATCCATGTTTTATGATCCATGTGGCACACTTATGCATGAAATGAAATGTTTAAGAAGGGTGCGCCCTTTATAGCGCTCCAATGCATTGGGTAAAGTATAGTATCACGATATGTCATGTGAAATGAGTGTTGAATCATGATAATTCAAGTGCAATGAGGGTTTACTCGTGCTTCAAGTGCAATGAGGGTTTACTCATGCTCCATGTGCAATGAGCCTTGGCTCATGCTAATTCAATGTTAAGTGTTGTTGCCACATTTCCATGTTATGATTATCATGCTTTATCATGCCTTTATGTTCATGTTTATATTATGCTCTATTGATATGCCTATTTCCTAACATGTATTTAACTCCTCATGTTATTCATTGTTTACTCCCTTACTGGGCTTTATAGCTCACCCTTTTCTTATGCATGTCCTCAGGTTATCCCATGAAATGCTAAGTACGAAGGAATGTAGTGGTCATGTAAAGGAAGTTTTCAATAAATATTTTGTATTTCAAGTTTAAAGTTTTTATGTAATGATCCTAAGCCCCAAAGACACTAAACCTCTCGATCTTCTTTGTTGTATCAAGTGAAGTTTTATGTAATAAAGCATGCTTAAGTTGTAATAAAAAGCAGGGTTGTCACAGTTGGTATCAGAGGATAGGTTTAGTTATTTTTGGGATTAGGAAACCCTAGTAAAGCCTTAGATACAAGACTAAGAATAATAAAAACATCCCTAAGTTTTGGTAAATACTATGTAAGTGGTTTATCAAACAAATACATCCCTGTCTGGATACGAGCAGGTAGAGGCGGCTCTGGCACAGATGTATCCTAGGGGTAAAATCCGAAAACACCGCTTTGAGATAGACTCAAACGGGAACTGGTACACGACAACGGGCCTTGCTGCACTCTTGGTTATGACACTCCCGAGGGATATGTTTTGATAAATTCACAATCTTAGTATGAACCCTTATTAAGGGAAAAATTCCCCTAAGAATATATGTTAGAAGGAAGATCATGAAAAGCCTGGATTGAATCCTATAGACTCATGAGTTAAAGAGAATAAAGTTTATTTATAAGTCATCAAATTTTGTCTTTGGATTACCCTTTATGTGTTACCCCTAACTTTCCTTTTATTCCAGCCAATGGCCGGTAATAGGAGAACTCGGGCTAACAACCGTTGTGAAGATCAGTGTGATGATTATACTTATGAGATACCCAATCCAATGGGAGCGGGAATCGCGAACTTTGTCACGCTTCTCTCTCAGCTAACTCAAGTTTTGAATAGAAACACTGGTCAAGAGGAACGTTCAACCCCCCCTAAGAAAGAACAAGTCGCTATTGAAAGCTTCATGAGACAAATGCCTCATACTTTTAGTGGATCATCTGATCCCACGATCGCTGAACAATGGATCAACTCCATTGAGAAGATATTCTCCATCCTCCAATGCTCTGAAAAAGAGAAGGTTCTCCTGGCGGCTTATCGTATTGAGGGTGAAGCTGATCAATGGTGGACATTGATAAAAAATACGAATCCTGAGGAGGAGATCGAGGCTTCAGAATGGAAGGTATTTCGGAAGATGTTTTTCGATAAATATTTTCCACGCACCCTCCATCTTAAGATGGAAAGGGACTTCCTTTCCCTCAAACAGAAAGATGAAGAATCTATGGGAGCGTACGAGGAAAACTTCACAAGGCTTGCACGATACGCTTCCGGCTTTGTCGTTACCCCCGAATGCAAGGTTGGCCGCTTCTTTGGTGGGCTGAAGCCTAGCTTGAGAAAAGAATTAGCGATCCGTGACTTCGACAGCTATGAGGAAATTGTCCGATGTGCCCTCAAGGTTGAAATGGAGATCAGAGAATCACAGGGGTATCATGGGGACAAGAAGCGTAAGGTGGACTTCAATGCTGGTGGTCCGATGGATAAATCCAACGGCGCTAAGAAATTCCAGCACCCCACTTTCCAAAAGTGTGGAAAGAAGCACCCTGGAAATTGCCTTAGGGGGACAAGAAAATGCTTCAAGTGTGGAAGAGAAGGGCACCTAGCTGTTAACTGTCAGCAAGAAGGACCCGCGGCTGCGACAGAGGAGAGGAACGCTCCGTTCGAACCTCAACGCGTTGTTCAATGCTTCAAATGCAAAGAACCGGGTCATTTTGCGAATCAGTGCCCTAATCCAAGGGTTATCGGAGGCAATCAACAACCTCCAAGACAGCAAGGAAGAGATTTTGCCATCACTTCTGCCGAAGTGAACCCCGAAAACGAAGTGGTGACAGGTACGATAGTTATTCTCTCAAGAATAGAGAACGTACTTTTTGATTCAGGTTCTACGCATTCTTTTATATCTCAAAGGTTTAGTAGAACAATCCATGCACCACCACAAATCATGGAAGTAAAGATGTCGGTGAGTACGACAAATGGGGAAATCATTGCATCCCATGAGTATAAGTCCTCCCCTGTTATAATATGTGGATTGAATTTTCCAGCGAACCTCATCATACTCCCTTTGGTGGAATTTGATGCAATTCTTGGCATGGATTGGCTTTCCTTATATAGAGCCAACATAAATTGTCGGGAGAGGGAAATCACACTCCATATGGAGAATCGACCCCCGATTCTTTAAAAGTGTCAGGAGGAAGATGAATCTCCTTTAGCTCCATCATCTCAAGCATGGATATTACTGCCTTATGAGCACGCATATCTAGCTCCGATGATTAAGTCCAAGGAAGAAACCACCCTTGAATAAATGCCTATTCTGAGGGAATTCGCTGAAGTATTTTCCGAGGAACTTCCTGGTCCTCCTCCAAGAAGAGATGTTGAGTTCTCAATTGAACTTATACCTGGGGCGCTACCAATATCCAAGACTCCATATAGAATGGCTGTTTTTGAGCTTGAAGAGCTGAAGAAACAACTACAGGAGAATCTGGATAAAGGGTTTATATTCCCAAGTGCATCACCATGGGGTGCACTAGTCCTCTTCGTCAAGAACAAGGATGGGTCAATGCGGCTTTGCATCGATTATCGTGAACTTAACAAAATCACGATAAAGAACAAGTATCCTCTCGGAAGAATCGATGACTTGTTTGATCAGCTGCGTGGAGCACAATACTTCTCCAAGGTGGACTTGCGGTCGGGATATTATCAAGTAAGGGTGAAGAAGGAAGATATCCCCAAGACTGCTTTTCGTACAAGGTACGGGCACTATGAATTCATAGTAATGCCTTTCGGACTCACCAATGCTCCAGCAATATTCATGGACTTGATGAATAGAGTCTTTAGAGATTACCTAGACAAATTTGTGGTAGTCTTTATAGATGATATTCTAATATACTCCAAAACCAAGGAGGACCATGAGGAGCATTTAAAAACTGTACTAGAGACTTTGCGCAAGGAGAAGCTCTATGCAAAGTACATCAAGTGTGATTTTTGGTTGAAGGAAGTCTCATTCTTGGGTCATATCATCACAAGCAATGGGATATCTGTGGACCCCTCCAAAACAGATGCAATTGAGGGATGGCCGAGGCCAACATCGGTAACTGATATCCGTAGCTTCTTGGGGTTAGTTGGATATTATCGACGATTTGTGAGAAATTTATCACGATTGTCCAACCCTCTTACCAAGCTAACTCGAAAGGGAGTAAAGTTTGCTTGGAGTGATGAATGCGAAGAAAGCTTCAAGGAGTTGAAAAGGAGGCTTATCACTGCACCCGTGCTCACTTTACCCACAAGTGGGGAGCTTTTTTTGGTATTCAGTGATGCTTCGAAGAAGGGATTAGGATGCATGCTGATGCAGAATGATAAAGTGATATCCTATGCCTCAAGGAAGTTGAAAATCCATGAGCGAAACTATCCAACGCATGATCTGGAGTTGGCGGCGGTGATCTTTGACTTGAAAATCTGGCGGCATTATCTCTATGGAGAGAAATGTGAGATATATACTGACCACAAGAGTCTTAAATATATATTCACACAGAAAGAGCTTAATATGCGCCAGAGAAGATGGATAGAGCTCATCAAGGATTATGATTGTTCAATACATTACCACCCTGGGAAGGCGAACAAGGTGGCAGATGCCCTAAGTATAAAGGATCCAGCAATTCTATCAATGATGAGAATTGAGAAGGATCCAATCTTCTTAGACTTGATGAAGATGGACGTGGGAATCATAAAGAAGGGAACATCATCAATCCTTTCACAAATGATTGCTCAACCATCTCTTTTGGAAAGGTTAAAGGATGCTCAAAAGGATGATGCGGGAATCCAAGAAAAAGTGAAATCTATCAAAAAGGGAAAATCCTCAGAGTTTAATGTTAATGAAGAAGGAATTGTACGGTTTGGGAAAAGACTATGTGTTCCATCAAGTTCGGAGCTGAAGAAGGAACTTTTGGATGATGCACATAGATCAAATTTCTCTATTCACCCAGGGAGCACAAAGATGTATCGAGATCTCCGAGAAAACTTTTGGTGGGATAATATGAAGAAGGAGATCGCTGAATATACATCAAAGTGCCTGGTGTGTCAGCAAGTGAAGGCAGAGAGACAAAAGTATAAGGGGATGATGCAACCATTGCCCATACCAGAATGGAAATGGGAGAACATCACCATGGACTTCGTCACTGGACTTCCAAGGACATCCAAAGGCAACAATGCAATCTGGGTTGTTGTGGATCGTCTTACAAAGACTGCACACTTCATTGCTATTCGATAGGATTTCTCTTTGGATCAACTGGCACGGATATATATCAGGGAAGTGGTACGGTTGCATGGAGTACCACTATCTATTGTGACTGACCGAGATCCAAGATTTACCTCTAAGTTTTGGAAGAGTCTTCAACATGCTCTGAATACTGAACTAAACTTCAGTACGACCTATCATCCTCAAACTGATGGCCAATCCGAGCGGACTATCCAAACACTTGAGGATATGTTGAGAGCGTGCTCAATGGACTTTAAAGGAGGATGGGATCAACATCTTACTCTGGTTGAGTTCTCTTATAATAATAGTTTCCACTTGAGCATCCAAATGGCACCATATGAAGCCCTGTATGGGAAAAGATGTAGAACACCGGCATGTTGGGATGAGGTCGGTGAACGTAAGCTGCTTGGACCAGAAATGGTCGAAGAAATAGTGGAGAAGGTGAAAACCATTCAGCAGCATATCAAGGCAGCCCAAAGTCGACAGAAGAGTTATGCAGATAATCGTCGACGAGACCTTGAGTTTAAAGTCGGAGACATGGTGTTTTTACGCATATCTCCGTGGAATAAGGTCATGAGGTTTGGAAAGAAGGGGAAGTTAAGTCCAAGGTACATCGGCCCCTTCGAGATTCTTGATCGTGTTGGGGCTGTGGCCTATCGACTAGCACTTACACCTACTATGGACAAGGTGAATGATGTATTCCATGTATCCCTCTTAAGGAAGTACATACCAGACCCTTCACATGTACTCTCTTCCGAGGTGGTACAATTAGAAGACGATCTTTCTTATGAGGAGAAACCAGTGAAGATCTTAGATCGTAGAGAAAAGGTTCTACAAAATAAGACAATGCCCCTCGTCAAGTTGTTGTGGAGAAACCACAAGTTTGAAGAAGAAACATGGGAGTCGGAGGATATGATGAAGCTAAGTTACCCACATTTTTTTTAGTGTGGGAAAAGGAAAATTTCGAGGGTGAAATTTCTTAAGGGGGGAATGTTGTAACGACCCAAAGTTTCATTAATGGAAAATCCCTCTTGATCCAGTTAAATGTTTCTTTATGAAAAAAATATTTTTATAAGATGTCAACTTCTTTAGTTTTATGTTAAGATTTGTGACCGTTACTTTTATAGCCGTTGAATAGTGATCATCTGAGTAGTATAAATATAAGGCTTTAACGAAACCATTTCTACTCAGACAAAGGAAGCGATGGCCTCATCCAGTAGAATTGCCCCTTACGAATCCCATTTGTCGGAGCTCGGAAAAGAGGTGGTGTCTTTGGGCTTTTCCCTTGACCAAGCCCAAGCTGAGCTTCATCAAGTCAAGCTCGAATGTGATCGTCTACGGGAAAAATGGAAGTTGATAGAGATTACCACTCGAGCGATGTTATCCGAGCAACCCCAAGAGTCTGTCACCATCGCACACCTTACCCTTAGGTCTTATGCGGCTATTTTAAGGGGTTATGTAACAAATAAGTAGTATCATGTTCATGCACATTACTTTTGTATATAATAATGAATATAATTTCTAGTCATTTTTGATACATTGTAATTAGTTTTTAAAGTACAAATAGTGTTTTTAGTTATTATTTAATTAAGAATTATATTTTATTAAATTAAAGGATTTTTGAATTAAATAATATTTTAATAAAATATTATTATTAATATTACATTAATTTTTATTAAATATAAATGATCTTATAATTTTATGAATGCAATTAAAATTTTTATTAAGGTTTGAAAGCCATTTCTGTCAAAACCCGTGAAATTTTTTATATATGTCGGTTTTTATTTTAAAAGTGAAAATTCACATATTTAGAAAATTATTTAGATAAAATAAATATTTTTTTTGGAATCAGGATGTCGAAATTATCCAACGGTGAATTTTTCATAATTTTCTGAGACAGTCAAATTTTTGGGTAAAAATTAAATACCATTTAAATATATAATGTGTTTTATGACATCATAATGACCCAATGGTGATGTAATAAAATACCATAATCCTTATGTTCGGCCAATATATGTTTTATCATTAAAATAATGAGGTTTTGGGTTTGTTTGACTCACTTTTCAAAGCATTAATGGAGCCCTCAAAACTTATTCAACACTTTGCCTTTTTAAATTAATTTCCATGGGAGTGTGACTCACCTCCACATAAGCAACCCTAATTTTTTAATAAGTTCGGAACTTGGCCTTGTAAAATATTGTTTTCCTCTTTCCTTTCCCAGAAACCATGGGTAAATACCATGGGATGGTTTGTGGTTTGGATTATTTTAATATAAGGGGTCCCAAACCTAAATAATAAAGAATTCTCTCACCTTTCATATATAAACCCACCCAAGCTCCCACTTCCTCCTCACTAAAAGCCCTTGAAGTTCATCCAACCTCTGACCTACTCTCTCTAGAATCCTCACAAGGTTCCCCAAGCTCCCAAGAAGCCTCTCACAAGCCTCTCTCTAGCCTTTTGAAGCACACTTCCAAGTAAGGGGTTTTCTTCCTTTCTCTTTTTTTTTGTCAATTTTCTTTAAATTGTATTTCCCTTTTTATTTCAATTATGAATGTTGGGGTATGGTTTCGCACCTCCCCCATACTGCCATATTATTGTTTGAATGATGGGAGAACCCTTTCTCTCTCATTAAATGCCTCCCATGTACACCCGTTACTATGCCGAAATTCCGAAAGGAACTTCTCTCTCTTCTTTTACATTCAAGCAATACTTTTGTATCATGAATCTAAATTCCATTTCTATTGTTGGGACATGTATATATATGATCTCCTTACTGTCCATTACATGTAAATATGATGAGGAACCCATTTCTCTCTCATCAACCTTTTTTATGAATTCTTATGTCACGCCGTTACGCTGCCGAAATCACACCGATTTTCTAAGCCAATATCATTGTGTAGTGAATACCATGCTCATTTCTCCAACAAGGGTATTCACCTTTATGCACATTTACTTATTGATTATAAAGATTCATGTATGAATTCCACATTCCTTTATCGTGGAATAAATGATTATGTTTTATGAATCCATGTTTTATGATCCATGTGGCACACTTATACATGAAATGAAATGTTTAAGAAGGGTGCACCCTTTATAGCGCTCCAATGCATTGGTTAAAGTATAGTATCATGATACGTCATGTGCAATGAGTGTTGACTCATGCTAATTCAAGTGCAACGAGGGTTTACTCGTGCTTCAAGTGCAATGAGGGTTTACTCATGCTCCATGTGCAATGAGCCTTGGCTCATGCTAATTCAATGTTAAGTGTTGTTGCCACATTTCCATGTTATGATTATCATGCTTTATCATGCCTTTATGTTCATGTTTCTATTATGCTCTATTGATATGCCTATTGCCTAACATGTATTTCACTCCTCATGTTATTCATTGTTTACTCCCTTACTGGGCTTTATAGCTCACCCTTTTCTTATGCATGTCCTCAGGTTATCCCATGCAATGCTAAGTACGAAGGAATGTAGTGGTCATGTAAAGGAAGTTTTTAATAAAGATGTTGCATTTCAAGTTTAAATTTTTTATGTAATGATCCTAAGCCCCAAAGACACTAAACCTCTCAATCTTCTTTGTTGTATCAAGTGAAGTTTTATGTAATAAAGCATGCTTAAGTTGTAATAAAAAGCAGGGTTGTCACAGTAGCGTTGTCAGTATATGGATTTCATGGAAAATTGATCTTATCCGAGCCTTGATTCTATCCTTGATTTGAGCTTGGATTCAATGATGAGTAGCGTTATTAGAAAATGGATTTCATGGAAAGCTTTCGATATAATGAGTGGTTTGTGACTCGTTGGGGTTATTTAAATAGATTGGGACACTTTTATCCATGCTTCTAAAAAAGTGCTGATAAAGATCCATTTATTAGTGCTAAATTAATAAGCACTGATAAAAGTCATCTTTATTAGTGCTAAAAACACTGATAAAATGAATCTTTATCAGCTCTAAAATTACAACAATGATAAAGGATTTATAAATCATAAATAAATTTTCTAAATATATTTAAATAATCACATATATTTAATAAATAAATATATATAAACATAGTAAATATATTAATTATTTAAATATATTCAATATAATTTTATAATCATTTAAGTATATAAATATTTATTTATATTTATATAAATATTTTATTAAAAAATATTACTTATATATTTATATATTTTAATCTGTATATTATATATATATATATAAATAGAAATATAATAAATATATTAATTATTTAAATAAATTCATTATAATATTATAATTATCTAAATATATTTAATTAATTATTTATAATTATATAAATGATTTTAAAAAAAATATTTTTTATTTATTTATAATTATAAATATATAAATGTATAAATATAGAAAATATAAATTTATATATATTAATTTATAAATATATTTTTAACATTATGAATGAATATTCAATAATAAGTGCATTCATGTAAAAATTAGTGAAATTGAATAATTAAAAATGACTACACATTAATAATTTGAAAAAATGGATAAGTTTTATTAAATAAATATAAATTATTAAAAAAATATGGAAATATATTTAAATAAAGATGAAAACATTTTGAAAATATTAAAACACAATATATAAGTATATATAAATCAGTAAAATAAATTGATTAAATTACCAAAAAAATAAAAAAAAATATTAAAAATTAATTTATACCTAGCTATAATAAAATAAAAAATATATAAATAAAATTTCTGATTAATTTCATGATATATTAAATGTATCATGTTAAAATGAAATTCTAAAATGAATAGTAATATTTGAATAAATTACACAAATAGTTTGTGTATGTGTTTTAATATAAGATTTCTTTAATTATGTAAATATTTTTGTGTGTGTGTTGTATATAAAAATGAATTAATTATGTATATATGTATCTAAAGTCAATATAACATATATTTTATATATGTTAAATTGAAAAAGCAAACGACATTTAATTATGTCCATCACTCGATGCAATTAGTCAGTATTTTTAATTCATATTAATTTTTAATTATAAGCGATTCTTCAGTAAATATATGAATTATTTAATCTAAATAATAAACATTTTTTAATATAGAAATAATATTTATATAAATTCATATATATATATATATATTTAATATATATTATTTATTAATATTATCAATAATTATTTAATTTATAAAATGTTTAATATTTATCTTAATTTTATTTTTTTTAATTTTTTTTAAATTTCCATTTTAAATATATATATTTAATAAATAATATTTATTAGTAATTATAATTCATATATAGTATATTTAATTTATTCTTTTTATCAATAATTATTTAATTAATAAAATTGTTAATATTTTTTTCATAAACTAATTTCAATTTTTTATTTAATTATTTCATTTTATCCAGGATCTTTATCAACGGTAAAAAACTGCTGATAAAGGATCACTTAATTAGTGCTAAAAACAAAGTGTTGATAAAGGGTAGCCTTTATCAGCTCTAAAAATAAAGTGCTAACAATGGGTACCATTTATTAGTGATAAAGAAAATCATTAATAAAGGTTACACTTTAACAGTGCTGAAAAAGAGATAATAAAGCGTACCTTTTATCAAAACTACAAAAAAACACTAATAAGAAGTAACCTTTATCAGTTCCATTAAAGGATTATTTTGTAGTACTGAGATGATTCTGATGGATAAAAATCCCTTAGAGGTAGAGTTTTAATGCCACTAAAAATCTTGAGGTGTATGTGGTTTATTTTGGCTTAATCGTGTGTATCTTTTTTATAACTCTTGTTGGTATTGGTGTAGCTTGGGAGAAATTTGGGGAGGAATGGATCAGACCTTCCATTGAGATTTAGGTGAAGGTAGTCATTAATGACAAGTATATATACTTCATGCCATGAATGTTTTTGAAAAAAGTTTGGATAATTTCTATCTTCAGTCATTAATGTTGTGAGCTATCATTCAAATCATGGATGGTGTGTCATAGAGGGAATTTAATCCATGAATTTCCACGTCAGTGGATTTTTCAGAATGTTAAAACTTTAAAATTTTCATGAACCCTCATTAATTCAATCCCTCTTCTCTACTTAACCCTAATATGGTGTAGACATGGAAATAGGCTTCTCTATGGAAATTTTTTCTCCCACTTATTCATCAATTCCCTAATTAAAGTTCTGTTCATTGCAGTGGGTTTTCTCTGGGTATGTATAACATCATCTATGCCCTAGGTGACTCTATATTCCTTCTTTTCCTAGTTTCTCATTATAAAAACTTAATATAATAATATTGGTGATGATTTTAGGCATTTACTGTGACGATATTGTTTTGAGTGGTGATTATTTGTTAGTAAGATTCATCACACTTGAGGTTGGAATTACTTACCATGTTACACCACTTATATAGAATTTTATGCCTTGATTTTCTAGTGGATGCACTTATAGACCAATGATAACTCTACTTTTAGTATTAAAATGACTTATTTATTTCCTTATTGATGTGTTTGGTCCCATATACGAGTATTATGAGTGGTGTAATTTTAAATTGATGAATATTATCCTCATACCAGGTATTAGGGTTCTGATATCTTCATGGGTAATTGGGATTGTAAAGTTAAATTTGGTTACAGGAAAGTATAGAGTGCTGTGGTATGTTGATTTTGGTTTAATATGATGATTTGTGATGACTATGAGTGATATGGTTAAGTTTTACATAGTGAAAAGTGTTGGCTAGGAGTGATATGTTTGAGTTTATAATGAAATTTGGGTAATTCATGAGTGATATGGAATATCTCGATGTGTAATGTGTGGATGACCGTGATTGATATCGTTGGGTTTTATAGTGACGATGATTTCCACAATTATTGATATGGTTGGGCTTGTATGTGGTTGTGTTATTTCCATCATGTGATAAGAGAGCAGATTGTTTTGGACTTGTGGTGTCATGGAATGAATTTTCCATCTTAGTATGGATCCAAAACAGCTAAAGTTGGGGTTTTTGGAACCCTTATAATGTTTTATTTCTTAATTAATCCATAATAAAATAATTTACAACAAGGGTTTAACTTTATTAAATTTACAAGATATTTTAGGTTTAGAGTTTTATTGAATTTATAAAACCATTACATATCATAGTGTAAATTTCCTCACAATGTGTATTTTTTCACAAAATAGGTTCCTATGTTTACAAAATTATTTCATTCATGAAACATTTTCTTTATTAAAGACATGTGACAATTGACTTTATATAATCTATACACATCCTTAATCCCTCTAAAATGCATTTAAAAACATGGGATGAGAAAAATAAATCTTAGTAAATGATATAAAAAGAAATGAAATCCCATTAATCCATTTTAAATTCATCAAATCCCATAAAGACGTTTTTATTTTTAATATAACAAACATTGATCTTAAATAAAAATTTACTTACTCAAGAAATCAACTTAAAGCATCATTTTTTTAATAATAAAATTTTAAGAACAAAGGGAAACATAATAATAATGATATTTATATGAGAAAACATGAGAACTCATGAAAACCATTCCTTAAAAACAAACCTTTTACCTTTAAAAAATCATAAACATTCCATACTTTTTGAAATTAAAAGTTTTCCTTTAAAAACCATATAAATAATTGAATTTACATGTAAGTATAATTGGACATTATTCTCACAAGAACCCCTACAAAGGAATAACCTTCAAAATTAATTAAAAAATATCTCTTAAGAGTAACTTAGTTCCTGTTAACTTCATCACATCACCCAATGCATTTGAGACCATTAAAGAACCCACATCTTACATACATATATTTTAGAAGAAACTTATTTAACATTAAAGAAATAACTATATAATATTTTCAAGAACTATATAATTTTAAAAACATATAAAATATTTTATTTCAATTATAAAATTAAAAAAATTCATTAGATACCATAATTAAAACCAATTTTAGGAAAATGAAAAGAAATACCCTTTTATTTTGAAAACATATTTTTAACTAAAAGAGTAAATGGAATATTGTTTGAAAACCCATAAAACATTATAGAGAAATATTAATAATGAATAACTTCTATAATTTAGGGAAAATACACTTATGTAGTAAACATTACAAACCATTCTTTGATATGTCGGGGAAAAAAGTAAAAAAGTGGTCTATACAGAATATGTTCAAAAGATTCATTTTAAATAAATTTATAATAAGTATAGGATATTTAAAAATTAATTTTAAAAAATTAATTTTATTACATCATATAACATTATTTTAACATTTCTAGGAACATATATATGGATGACAAAAAGTTAAAAACATTTAAAACGATGATTTAATAAAAAACCCCTTACGTCTTTTGTAACTTTTTAATAAAAACAATTGAAGGATATAACATGATAATAAATTGTAACTAACTTTAATTTATTTTAATTAATGATAAAATATATCCATATGGTATTTTATATACCTCATAAAAGAAAAAATGTGATTAAAATGTTATAAGTCTTAAAGAAATGAAATTGAGGCGATCAATCCCTTACACCATTTTCCAACTTTCCACATACATTTTTTACTCTACAATATATATATTTTTTATTAATTTTATAGTTTATTATGAACCATTTTAAATTTAATTATATTATTATTTTCTTTTTATTTTATTTATTACAATGTTTTATTTATTCAGCAAATTTATTAGGTTCACATCTTACATTTTGAGGATGTTCAAGTGATAATCCCAAAACAACTTCGGTAGGTTTTAAATGGTAAAATGGTTTTTTGATACAATATCTAAATAATATTAAACATGTTATGATTATTATTTTTATATGTTTAATATAATTTTAAAATCATTCATTTATTTTAGCCATGAAAAATTATGCACCTCTTTTCATGGAAATGGTAGTCTCCACGTATGCATGAATAACATTTTAATTTTTCTACCAGGTGGAAGAGAAATAAAGTAGATAATATATTAATTTTATATAATAATAAATATGTTATACATTTCATATTTATTAATTATTTCATCTTTTATTAACATCTACATGTTTCACTAATCAAAAATGAATCACACTGCTTCGTGGAGGTGGTAGATCATACGTACACACGAGCAACATTATCATTTTTGAACAGATGGAACTGTATAAAGGTATATAATATATTATCTTTATAAAATCATAATTATAAAAAAATATCATATATATTTACTTATAAATCATTTTAGCTATCCATGAGTGGTGGTGATGATAAACAAAATTCATTGGTTCATGGAGGTGGTAGTCCACATGTACACATGATCGAAGTGATCATTTTTCATTAGATGGAAGAGGTGATTGAAAATGGATTTAACATTAACATAATAACATTTCATTAAATTTAAAATACTGATATTTTTTTATAATAATATTCATGATAAGATTTTATGAGGTATAAGAATAAGAAATTTTAGAAGAAATTGGTTAAGACTTATACATTATCTTTTGATATCCTCCTTTAGATTGAGCATAAAACCATTAAAAGAGAGGTTTATGATCACTATAGAGGTTTGGAAACACGAGATTTGAGTTTTGGAGAGGTATTATTATATAGTATTTCGATAAAAAATTCTATTTATGTTTTTAAATGGTTGAAGTGATTATCTTTTTATAGAAAAACATCGATAGCATTTTCCAAAATTTTCAATAATTAAGGGATAGGAATATAATTTTAAAAATTATAGGTGGAACATACATGAAATATGAATGATAGTATTAATAATTCACCATAAAATTAAGTTAATATATGACTTTTTATGATTTTATAATGATTTTTATGATTTTTATATAATTACAGTTATATTATTTCTTTAATAATGTGTATTTACTCTTATCCTTACCATAACAATATATTTATGTTATTAAATGAGAGAAATAGAAATTTTTGTTAATATAATTTTATTAAAATAAAAAGGGATGTCATAATAATTCAAAGTGGACCTAAAATGGATCAAAATTTACCAAGGATATGTTTTTTGTATATAAACACTCATCCACCTATTTGGTGATAAGATTTTGTGATATTATCACATAGTTTTAACCATAATTATTCAATTCTACCCATTAATTCGGTGAAAAGATTATACCATGGTAACTAATGAGTTTGACCAAAAAAGATGTTACATTCATTACCAAATTCTAAAATTTTGATCCAAAATATCAAATAATTTTATAATATTCAATTTATATAATTTGTAAAATTTTCTTTTAATACAATCTTTTTTAAACACAATGAAAAACCATGTGTAGAGAAACACTCATTTTAAGTATAAAAATGATTTTATACCAAAAGAAAGTATAATATTAATTTCAATTGGAACATGTTTAATAAAATTATACTTATTTTAATTTTATTCAAATAGAAAACTAAAATAAACATTGATATTAATTTGTTTATATGAAAATAAATGATAGTTTTTTACAAAATAAATATTTTTCATTATTTATCCAAAAATAAACCTTTTCAGAAAAATAAAAAATTGTGTTAACATTATTTTAACATTATGATTTCAAAAATTGTCTCTATTTTATCAATTTAAAAATTTTAAAGTATTATAAATTATTCATATATCCATACACAAAATGTTATAAAATATTTTTTGAAGAAAGTGTATTTTTGAAGTTTATAATGAATTTATAATCATTATTAATCTAGTAACCACCATTATATGAATGTTAATTTTTTTAATAAAAAATATTATCTACTAATTTCATTAAAATCATTCATCTATTGTGATTTACATAATTTACTTTGATAAAAATACATTGCTCACAAAAATAAATTTTCCGGAAAATATATCCTTTAATCTTATATGATTTTATTTAAAATTTAGTTTTTATTTTCTATCCATCAATACATAAATTTTTATTATTTAAAAAATTTATAGTTATATTTCATAATTCAGTTACTTTTATTCATACCCACAAATCCAACGGTTGGTTATAACTATTATATTTAAATAATGATTTTGTGGTTTGTTTAAGTTCGATGTTGCATGTAGTACACAATATTGAATATAGTATTAATTTAAAGGAATTTAAATTCCAAAATAAAGGGGTGTTATATTCTACCCCTTAATAAAATTTCAACCTCACAATTTTATCTCGAGTAATATAAAAAGGGTTTAAAACATTTTTTAAAATAATGAAAAGAGGTGGAAGATAAATGTACACAAATTGAATGATATAAAATTTTAATACACATGGATATAATTTAATTTTATCATTAAATTTATTTTATATCTTAATAATAGTGGAAAAATATTTCATAAAACATACATTTACCTTTGTGAGGCACGTACTTGTGAAAGAGTTTCAAAAATCATACATTGATAGTCGTGATTTGTTTCCCCCATAATACTAAATTGATTTGTCATCATATTTATTTAGTTGATGAATTATTTTACCATAAATATGGAGAATATGAGATAATATACATAATTTATTTCCTTTCATTATATAAGCACAATTTCATCCTGTAGTTGTACATCAATTTGTTTTGAATCTCTACTTCATCTCATATTATAAATGATAAATAATCATTCTGATTTTTTCTTGCATAATGGAATAAAATTAATTTTAAATAGATCTAAATATACATAAAAAAATTAAAAGGTATTCTACCCATCTCTATAAATGTACTAAAATTGAAAATGTAAAGCATAAGAAAATATAATTCCAAATGTTTAACTTAAATCATTCCATAAATAACAAAACTTAAACTCTTAAAAATATGTCTTGATAATTAAAAAACCAAAAAATATCATATATTTGATGGAATTAACTTAATTTTTATTTCCAAACAAAATCAAATAATAATTTTTGACATACCATAAATGTATATGACCTAATCATATATTCTCCAAAATATGATATTTTTTTCAACAAATAACGTAAATAACCATAATGCCACAAAAAATTATATATGATTACTAAAGATAATTTAACCTTTATTACTCTAATAAAATATCATATTATCCAATAATATTTATGTTCACCTGAACAATACAATATTCCCACTACAGTAAACCTTTTCAAAACTAATTTTAATCTCTTAGTAATTAAATCACTTTTAAATACCATGGTTATATATATGATAGATCATGTGTACCAAAAATATAATAACCATTTTATCCAAATTAACCACAATTAAATCGACAAAAAATATTATCTTAACCCTAAATGTTATCAATACCTTTCAAATTTTTTCTACAAAATATAAAATAATTATTTATAAAATATTATTTTTACTAAAACAAAAGATAAAATTAAGAGTGACATATATACATAAATCATTTACTAAAACATAATACACTATCCAAAAGTAATCCCATCAAATAAAAATTTAAAAGGGTATTAATTTCTATAAAATTATGATCATACTTTAATTTATCAATTGTTAAATGAAATATTTCTACAACATAGATCCCAAAAACCTATATATAAACACTTCATTAATTCAACATCCCTCATACTTATTTAACCAAGCACAATCTTCTTATTCTTTAACACTTCCTTCATATAATAAAAATAATATGAATCATGTTTAAGTTTCTTAAATCCCAATCTAATCATGTTTCCTTATTTTAACATAAATAATTATTTTAAAAGAATTAATACCTTTCTAATGTTATATATAGTTTTTTCATCTTAATATGATTGATAAACCTTAATATATATAATACTATTGATCCCCTTATTTATATTTTCACTTAGATAATATATTTTTATAATCCATACACTCTCCATATTTAAAACATTGAATTGAAACCTTAGGACGAAATTTATTCCCCTATTTTGAGTTAACTGAAATCTTTATTTTTCCTTGGTAGTTTATTTCTCTATTCCCGTTTTCACCATAAATGAAAAAACCTCCTATACCTTTGAGAAATTTATTTGGGTGATTTTTCCGACATTATTAACATGTAGGAAGATTAATATTTTTACAATTATGATATTAATCACTTGAACATCCATTAAACTCTATTTTTATCTTATTTAAAGGGATAAGAAACTCACATAGGTTAAGGTTGTTAATCATAACTCCAAAAAAATTTCTAGGAATAACCTTAATATTTTTCACTCTATATCATATAATGTTCAATTTATTTCTCAAAAAATCAACAAATTTACATTGAAACCCATTTTTAACTTTGATAATTACGGTTCCAACCCTTCACAAAAACGAAAATATTTTGTGTGATTATATCAAATAAAATTGCAATAAACCATCTTATAAATATTATAAATAATAGGATATCCTTAACTATGTGACCTATTATTAAAATATTTTAGTTTATATTTTAATTCCAAAAATAACCATATTTATTCTTAACATACTAACCCATAAGGTTAGAGAATAATTCTAACTTATTCTTAAACAACATCATAGCCCCTAAAGTTGTATAAACCTTTGATCTGATACCAAATATTACAAATGTTTTCATAATCAATGCATAATTAAATGATTTATAAAAAATATTTCACATTATTTCATTTCCTAGATATTTAAGGGTTATATTTTTATTTAATTATTAAAACCATTACATATTATAGTGGAAATTTCTACATAATGTTCATTTTTTTCCCATAAAAATATGTTCCTTTGTTTGAACTTGTGTTTCATTCATGATAGGTTTTCATCATTCAGGATGTGTCAGCATTTAAATTTCTATATATCTACACATCCTTAATCCTTATTAAAAATATTCAAAAACATTATATAAGAAAAACAAAGTTCATTAATGAATATAAGAAGAAAGGAAAAACCCGTTATTCTATTCAAAAATCACAAAATCTCATAAAGGAGTTTTTATATTTTCATTATAAATATCGAGCTTAAATAGAAATTTATTTACTCATGAGATAAAATTATGAGGACAATTTTTTTCATTAATCCTTATTTAAATATAAATAAAAAAAATCATAATATTGAGATTCAATTTAGAAAAGATGACAACTCATGGATACCATTCCTTTAAAAAAACATTTCACCTTTTGAAGATCTTAAACATTCCTTACCTTGTGAAATAAAAATATTTCCTTTAAAACCTATAAAAATAATTAGATATACATATTCAAATATTCGTACATTATCCATACATTAAATATTAAAATAAACCTTATAAATGAATAACCTTCATGTTTAATTCCAACACATCTCTTAGGAGTAACATAATGTCTGTTAACTCTATCAAATTACTCAATGCATTAGGGGGATTTAATAGGCCCACTTTTTATTTACATATCTCATAGGATTAAATTTATTCCCATCAATTCTTTCATCATATTAAAATTCTTAATAACCACATAATCATGAAAATTCAAAAAATATTTCATTTGCATTGTAAAACTTATAAAAATTTGTATTAGTGCCCATAAGAAATTTTTTTTAGTCATCACATAAAAATGAGACTAAATAATGTTTTATTTTGAAAATGTATTTTTAAGTAAAAATTACTTGAAATATAAGAATATGATATTTTTTTAAAGAAAATAGAAAATTTTAAAGTAATACTGATAATAATTAATGTCTATGATAGAGGGAAAAGGTGGTCATGTTGTAAACATTAAAAAACATTCTTTAGTACTTTGGTGGAACAAATGAAAATGACATGTATGGGAAATGTTTAAAATATCCCTTTTCAAAAACATTGTAAAAATTAAAGGATAATTGAAATTTAATTTTAAAAAACATTTGGATTATAATGAATAACATTATTGAAACATTTTAATGAACATTATTATGGAAGAGAATGAGTTTAAAACATTTAATACAATGTTTTAAAGAAAAATCCATTACAAATTTATCGACATTTTAAACTGAAGAACATTAAAGGATATAACATGAAAAGAATTTTTAAACCTCTTCAATGTATTAAATTAGTGATAAAAACATCAATATTGTAGTTTATACACCACACAAAAGAAAATATGTGGTGGAAATTTCCTAAGACTCAAAGAAAAGAAATTATGATGATAAATTCCTTACCTCATCCCCCAAATTAACATGTATATATTTTACATTCCTGATTAATACAATTTTATTAATTTCATACTTTATTAATAAATTTTTTAATTTTTATTACCTTATTATTAATCCTTTTATTTCATTTGTTACTATATTTTATTTAGTTAATAATATGGTTAAGTTCACATTAGATGTTTTGAGGACATTCAGTTTATAATCCTAAAAAAACATTGTTATGTTGATCACTTTCAAAGGGTTCATTGTTATACTCCCAATATAATCATAAAAAATTTATAATTATCATTCTTATATATTCAATATAATTTTATATCCATCCATGTAAGGCGATCAAGAAAAAAGAAGCACATCATTTTATGGAGATGGTAGTCTGCATGTACGTGAAGATGATATTTTCATTTATCTATTAAGTGTAAAATAAATAAATTAGATAATATTTTACATTTATATAATAATATTTATGTTATAAATTTCATATTAATTCATTATTTCCATCCTTATGGAAATCCATGTGAGGTTGTAATGAATAACGAATCAAATCATTTCGTGGAGGTGGTAGTCCACACGTATACACAAACAACGTTACCATTTTCTAAAAAAGTAAAGGGTTAGAAGGTAGATAGTATATTATTTTTAAAAAATAAGAATTTCATAAAAGTTATCATATATATTTATTTGATAAATCATTTTATCCACCCATGAGAGATGATGATGAAAACTGAAACACATTGCCTTGTTGAGGTGGTGGTCTACACAAATGAGTGAGCGGATTATTTTTTCCATTGAATGGAAAAGGTGACCAATAAGGGTTTAAATATTAAAATAATAAAATTTCATTATATTAAATATAATTATTTTATTATATGAAAATTTAAATGTAAAATTTTAATAAGGTAGAAGAATAAATTATCATATAAAAATTGATTAAGACCTATACCTCCTCTTTTGATATCCTCCTTTCGATTAAGATCAAGTCAATTAAAAGATAGGTTTATGATCACTAAAGGGTATTGTGTATATTTTAATGTAATATTATATATATATTTGGGTAGATCTTATAGAGGAAAATTAATTTTAAATTTATTTTGAAATGGTTGAAGCGAGTCTCTTTTTATATGAAAAAATATACGGTATTTTTCCAAATTTTCAATCTTTAAGGGTAATAAATGCAATTTTAAATATTACAAGTTGTAAATAATAAAAAATTAATTATGGGATCAATAATTTACTATTAAATTTAGTATATATAGAATTTTTATGATTTTATAATGATCTTAAATTTATTTTTAAAGAGTAAATAAAATTTAAGGCCACTTTTAGGACTATTCAAAAATGTTAAATTTAAACATATCAAGAAAGCATTATAATTATAATTAAAAAACATAATTTTCAAATTATAATTAATAATTATCTATAAACGTTTTATAATACCTTAACTCATAAAAATTATATAATTTTTAAATACATTAAAATTAATAACTTGATTTTTCTCTTGTTTTTATAAACACTATGATAACCGAACATAAGTTTTTTAGAAAATTATAACACTTTTAAAATTTTAAAATAAATTATAAACATGAATATAATATATTTATTATTATTATAGTACTACAATTTTATTTAAAATATATATTTATTGTTATCCATATAATGAAAACATATTAAAGATATTGAATTTGAGAAAATGACACTTTTGTAAATATAATTTTATTAATATAAAAGAGAATGTCATAATCTTGTCATGTGCATAAAAATGGATCAAAAATGATCTATAAGTTGGTGTTATAATGGTAATAAGGGATCATTTGAGAAGAGTTTAAACCACTAGGCACATACATTATCTTATCACTCCCAGGTCTCATCATGTAATTGGCCATGCTACCATAACACTCATACTAAAGGAACTGAACTGAATCAGAGAGTCTTCAAACTCTGGTCCACTATACACACTGGGTATCCCATAAAGGAATAATTCACATATACATCATCCTACTTGGGATCTAAAACATGTGGTGGGTTTGGATAATACCAGTAGTGATGAGACATGTGGAAAACATTGTTCATAAACTAGTATCAATGTGGAAGTTCTATACAGTAAGCCCCTTATATGAACCCCTCCAAAACCTCGAAGCCTCTAAAAAATAAAACAAAAATATTACCCTGCCTCTGATCCATCAATGACCTAGTTAAAAACTCACAAGAATACCTGATTCTCTACCTCAAACTCAAGAGGTCATCTATGGTGGTTGTTATACGAATGATTTCAAGATTGAGATATCAACACACAGTTTATAATAAACTAGACCTACTCAGAAGTCTCATGGAAGAGACACGGTCCACATAGAGATGCCTCCCCTAACACTAAAAAGTAAAGAGGTGATCAAAATGGCCTACCCTATAAGGAATCATAAGGATCCATCTGTATGGTATCCTGAAAGATGTTATTATAAGAAAACTAAAATATGGGTATGTGTTTCTCCTATAAACCCTCAAAGTCATGGACACATTCATATAGTATATCCTCTAACATTGGAATCATACTCTTTATCTATTTGTCGGTATAAGGGTGATAGGAAATTCTCAAATGTACATGTGTACCCAAGGCATTCTGCAACCCTTTACAGAACTATGACGTGAAATGAGAATCTCTATCATAAATGATAAAACATTGATCTCCATGATGGTGTAAGATCTATATAATTTATAACATCCCTAGATCATCATCTGAGAAGGACTCTTGAATAGGTAGGAAGTGGGTAACCTTCATCTAATGATCAAAAAATAACGAAAATTTATCGTTTATTCATTAAGATTAGGGAAAAACTATACTGATTTCTATCATGAAATCATCCCATTTCCACTTGGGAATGGAAAATGGATGTAAAAGTCATATTGGCCACTAGTTTTCCCACTTCAACTACAGACAGATGGAACACTAAGTGATAAAGTTCGCTATCACCTATTTTATACCAGGGCACCAATACTAGAAACACACGTCTCGATACATCGTGGTGACATCGGGAAGTACTTCATAGTATTAGGCATGAGATTTATATATAATCTCTTCTCAAATTCCTGATGGAACCCACACATGGCCATGTATGCACCAGATCTCATCCTCATCCATGGTCCATCCTGGTGATGCAACCTCATATGATGTGCTTTACCTTAGGAATATGACCTCAATATTTGAAATCTACCTCATATTTACTCGTTCTTGAAGGGTAGTGTTCACTACTAAAGATGAGAGGACTGTCTTACTGTGATCCTCCTGAACCTCAACATACATCTCTAAAAACAAGTACATAAGATACCACTAACGACGAGACTCCAAAATTTCCTATGTACGAGTCTTCCATCTAAGATAATCGGCTACATCACTTCACTTTATAGGTGTATAGTTAAGCTCAAAATTGAAGGATTATAGGTTCTAAACCCATCTAGGATACCAAAGATTCATATCACACTACATAAAGGTATACTTGATGATTTTATGATCAGCGAATACCAAAAAATTCCATCCTAGAAAATAGTTCCTCTAACAGTGTAAAAAATTAAAAAAACCTACTATCTTGACATATTGCATCAGGTAATTCCACTCATGAGGTCTCAAACGACACAACCCATAGGTCCCCACTCACTAATCCTCTACCAGAACTGCTCCCAGACTAATACTTGATGCATTATAGTAAATAATATTGCTTTATCCTAGATCTATAAGAATTTGGATCGAAACATAATTCATCTTATCCTTCAACTCATGGAATTATTTCTCATAATATTTAGACCATATGAATTTATAACATTTCTTACTTAATCCCATAAGAGGCACTTATAAGCATGAAAAATCCTAGATGAAGCATATATAATATCTGGCTATGCCCTAGAAACTATATATATTAAAGGAATTCTTTGTATGGTCCCAAGAATCTATATCTCTCACCTTATCTGGGCCTACTGATACTCCTTTCATAAAGATTATGTGACCCAAGAAGTATATTTTGTTCATCCAAAAATTCCATTTAGTGATATTTTCATAAATCTGGTCTACATTCAGTGTATTTAGGGAAATCTCAAGATGTTTGGAATGAATGAGTTGATAAATAGAATACACCAAGATATCAACCACAAATACTACCATGAATGACTTCAAATACAGGTGAAAAACTTGGTTCATTAGATCCATGAAGATATCTGTCACATTAGTGAGACCGAACGTCATTACCAAGTACTCAGAAAGAACCTACCTACTCCAGAAAGATGTACAAGGTTTGTATGAAGTCCTGAAAAAAACTAGATGGTATACCAACCTCAAATTAATCTTGGAGAAAATCCAATATCCTTAGATCTAGTTGAAGAGTCTCTCTATTATAGGTAGTGGATACTTATTCTTTACTGCGAGTTGGTTCAACCATCAATAATCCACAAAAATCCATAGGGTACCATCCAACTTTTTGGAAAAAAGGACGAGTGAAACCCATGGAGAAGTACTAGGTTTGATAAAACCATTATCTTTAAGGTTTTTCAACTACTTCTTGAGTTATATAAGTTCTATTGGTTCCATCCTATTTGGTGGAATGAACACTGATACCACTCTTGACACAATCTCAATCATGAATTCAACCTCTCTCATGGGAGGTCGCCTAGAAAAATAATTAGGGAATACATCCTTGAAATGATCAACCATAGGAGGGAAAATAGTATGTTGTAACCCCTTATCATCCATGAAAATACTCATGATCTATTTTATCACTCTACCCAGAACCTAATGATCATTTCTAGATTGAGATGCATAGAAATCCCATTCTCCCTTGTGAACAAGTATATTTCCCTATAGTGATGTAAACATCACCCTTTAGTGATAGAAATCAATATGGTCTTGATAGGGAACTAATCTTTCCATCCGAAGGATTACATCAATTGCTATCATATTAAGGATGGTTTGATTTTACAAAAACAGATAACCACCTATCTCAAGGGGACAATCCTTACATTCATAAATTCTATTTGATTGGATACCAAAAAAGGTATTGAGTGTTATCATGCCACAAAAATAATCTATCTTGATGTTTAGAATCTCCAGAATTTCCATAGATAAAAAGTGTATGATGCACCTATGTTAAATAAATTAGACACAAAAGTAGAGGATACTAAAATAGTACGTCAAACTATAGAAAATACTACTATATTTTCCACCAGAATAGGTTGTACTAAATTTAACTATGCCATAGCATGACCCTGAGACATAACGTGACCACCCTAAGAAGGACTGTTTTACTAGAAATATAATTCCCGAGTCTGGTTTCCCCAACCTTGACCACCAAATTGGCCTATGTAGCCAACGGTACTCTAGCCACCTGTCGGGCGAGGTACATTTGGACACACTCCAGAACATGGAGTATGTGTAGATCCTCTCTCACTTAGGAATTGGTGGAAATGTACCATTGAAGCACTAAATATAACCTATCCCACAATAGTCTTTCAATCAGCTAGATCTTTCAGACACCGCAGTTTCATGTCTCCCAGTTTCCTGTACTTTTGATAGATGAAAAGCTGTTAGTATAAGTTTTCTTACTAAAAGTTCCCCCAAAAGAAACCTCAAAGTGACACTTCCATTATATAGAAGAAACACTACTAGGACTGGGTGTTTAACAACCTTAGATCACACAATTTTCTTCCCTCAAATTCTACTCAGTAATGAGAGTCTGGTTGACTATCTCAAAAATAGTAGTAAACTAGAAAACATTAACCAATTATTAGATGGTGTACACCATCCCATAATCAAATCAACCTGTAGTCACAAGTGCATACTCAGTTAGAGTCATTGCGAATCGCTACAACTTAATAAAATGGGGTGAATACTCCATCAAAAACATGGATCCCTATTACAAGTTTATAAAATATCTATCTCAGTCACCCCTCAATGTTTGTGGAAAGAAGTAATAGTAAAAGACATTATGGAAGTCCCTAAAAAATTATTCTAATATTGGTCTACCTGGGTAATGAAATCCCACCATCACATGGTAGAACCATGTAGTATATACACTGTGAGCTTGAACATCATCTATAGAAGTTTCTCGAGATGCTTGAATATCGATAACATAGCCTATATCCACGACTCTTCAGCCTGAGGTCTCACATCCCCCAAAAGGTGAGAGGATGCTACTATTAAAATTCTTGATTCAAATATTCCATAGTTAAGATGGTCAAAGAACTCCTTTTATAGATTGTATCATTTGTATAAATTCTTCTCAAATCTAGGCATGAGTTCCCATATCAGGAATGGTAAGTGGTGCCTCCGGGGGCAATACCGTAGGTAATACTAGTGGATTAGGGACCACTTTCTCTAAATCATAGTTGTTACTGCATTCCTAGAATATGAATAAAGAAAATAATGGTGTAATGATTATAAAATTTCAAATTCATGCCTTAGAATATAATTTAATAGTTAATAATATTACAGATGAATAATCAGGACATGTACAAGATTTCATGTAGAAAAGTTCACACCTCTAAACCAGATCCAAAATCTAGGTCTAGGTGATATAGTAAGACTATAAACATACATAAAAAACTTTATATACAGCCCCAAATTCCTATTAATAAAGTTGGGTTCAGGTATAAGTCTCAAATCACACATTAGGGTCTCGATATATTAATTGTAAATTACAATGTATAGAGGAAAACAACCATTAAATTGAAATTGGAATCCCCATTTAGTGGTAAACGTTTCACTCCAAATAAATATTTTTATTAAAGAGACACTTTTTTGGAGAAAGTGTGAAACCAAACAGTTCAATACAGCCCTCAGACACTATATCACATAACAAAATTATTAAACACCAGCTTGAAACCATTTGACTTGACTTCCTTGAACAATTTCCAGGAAAGATTTGTTACCTTTTTGTCGAGGTCGTCTATGATAATGTCTTCTAAATGAGAAGCCAGCTTAAGCCACGCTCGCAGGAACTCCTCTTCAACTATATTCTTGTTGTTGAAACTTCTGACGAGGATTAAGTATTGGTTGCTGATCCACTCACTTTGTTCCTTATTCGTGTCAACTTGAATCAATATTTCTTGCATCCTTTCCACAACCATAGCAGAAGCGCGTATGGATACCACATTCTCTGCCATCTCTTCCCCGGATTGTAACAACAGCTCCCATGGATCTTCCCTGATCACCACTTCTCCTTCCGGATCCCCAGGCATCCCCCTCGCTCCCACCTTAGTAGTTGAGACCGGTTCCCTCTCATGTACCTCTATTTCCTCTACACCAACAATATTGGTTCCCACCCCACACCGTGGACAAAGGGTAACCGCTGGTGTCATCTCCTCTGTATGCAGATACAACTCATGTTGATATCCTTCCTTTGATGGTTCCATCTCTTGCTTTTGAGATTCAGAGACCAAGGTTTTCTGTCCTTCCTCTCCCTCCACTGGCTTAATCTCATGCTCCTTGTGAATACCCCCTTTTTTTGACGATTGGGTCTCCATCGGCTTTGGAAGATAGGAGTAGTCTTTGCGCCCCTTCGGATTCGTCTTCCCAGAAACAATGCAGCACCCTGGGTCCCTGTTCTCTTTGTTCCCTTTCTTCCTTCTTTGGTTGTGCAAGGTTTTTCTAGATCCTCCCAAGCCATTATCATCAAAAGGCTGCTCATCAGCCTCAGACTCCGCCTCAGATTGACCCTTTTAACTTTCCTCAGACTCTCCCTCATTGCTCAAGCTTCCAAATCGGTTGTTGAGGTCAATACAGGATAGGGTGCCCCTCAAGTTGGTGTCCTTCTTGGTATCCAGTGTCCTGCGTAACCCTTGGGAAGAATTATACCACTCATGGATTGACTTCAATTTAATATCATCAGTATACACCCTACCAAAGTTCTTGCAACTTCCAGTGCGCACTGCCATCACATACGATCATGGAGCCACCGCCCCATGGGATGGGTCAGCAGCACTAGCCACTCCAACATACTCCCCCATAGTCTGTGTAGGTGATTTGAGGGTGTCTAGATTTGCTTCCTCCACTCCACTGGCCTTGGATACCCCTAAGGTAATGCTATTAGGAATTCCATCCAGATCATTCCAATTTCTTTTAAAAACTTACACTACACTCGGCCCTGGAGGCATAACAGATTTGTGCATACTAGCTCCACCCGAGCACCTGGTGTCCTCTGTCTCAACATTTCCTTGACCGGAACCAGTAGACACTGCACCTATCTCAACAACAGGATAACCGTCCACACCTTCCACCTCCATAACAACTTCATGTTGCCTCTACCTTCGCCTGCAGATCTCTAGATTGTGTCCCAACCGCTTGCATGAAGAACAGTAGTCACACAAGGATTCAAAGATGACAGACTGCTTGTATCAGAATTCTTCTCCCACGGCATTCCAGAAAGATTCAATAGGTGCCTTCGAAACATCCACTTCAACACACACCCTCGGAGAAATCGGGTGGCACACTGCGCGGGTCCGACTATCAGTACATAGGAATCACCCAACCAAATTCCAAAGCAACCGAAGGATAGAAAGATTTTGAAATGGAAGTGGATGTTCTGGAAAACTTACCCAAATCACCATCTTAGAAGGGTCTCGTTTCATGTAAAATTCATATGACCATTTTAATAGGAAGAATCGAGTTCCATCATAGGATCGAGGCGCGCTCGACCACGTGTGAATCAGATCATCTTCGGAAGAAAAGCGGAGCATAATGTTTCTGGAATCAAGAAGACCAACCGTGACTCGCTCCTGTAAACCCATGATTTGAAAATCCAGTGGTCGAAGGAGTCCACTGACGGTCAGCGTCACTTGAATCATGCAATCAAGGTTAGTTCCAGTAGGGAGGATGCCTGAGTAAATTCCAGGGTTGAAATCGGTAGAAACAGGAGGCCCACGAAGCATTCGGGAACTTTCGGGCATACCGAAATCTGAGGGAAGGGGGGAAGGTAGTCGGGATTTGAGAAGGGAACAAAATACCGATTCCCATGGAGATGTGGAATATGACCCTCCCCCTCCGAGGGGGGAGGGGCCGAAATGAGGCTCATCGCCTCCTAGGGCTTGGACCCGGCAACAGCGAGAGAGACGAACCCTCAAGCTCCCAGCCTGGTCGTGGTAAATGTTTCTCTAAAAGTTTTAATTTCATTAAATTTCATACTATTTTATATAAAAATATATTATATTCCATTTATATACATCACCATTACCGTTTATAAAAGTCATACTATTATAAATTGTAATTGGCACAACACTTAGCTACAACCTGGCTTTTACATCCAGCATCAGTATGTAATAGGAAATATCAATTTATTTGATCAAATTAATTATAATTCCAAATTTATAGAAGTAATTTATTCATAAATTACTGTTAGCATTCATGTCATCCAATCAACTAATGTTTCATCCCATGAAACCAGAGGTTCATGGCTCAAACAAGGCATAAATGGGTTAATTAAGGTTTCATCATCCATATATGTGGGGAAAAAACTTTTATATTGATGTAGGCACATTAATTAATCCAATTATGTATCCTTGAAATTAACATTGGAACATTTACACATATAATAATCCAATAGATAACTATATACAATAGGTAGTGCACACAAAAAATAATCACAGTATGGAAAAATGCATGCCATATAAGACATAAAGTCCCTACGAAGATGCATGAGATGATAACTTATTATCGTAATAGGTCAAGGAAAAAGTAATCCATGATAGTAATAAGATAAAAAATAATAACTTCACAAAACATGTGCATCACCCAATAGTGAAATCGAATCAACTGTAATAGGTGAAATCCAATAACAGTAATAACCCATCCTATGAAATTTGGGTTTCCCTTGTACGTGGGTTAGCTACTCCCAAGAACAAGATTATCAAAAAATTATGATACATCCTAGTCTTCTCCCTAATAACCAAATAGTAAGACAAAAATAAAAAGAACTCTAATAATAATTTTTAACATCCTGAAACAGGTGCCAATAAAACAGTTACCCAAGTTAGTGGGTCATGTGGCTTCATGCACACCTCCTTGTATACTAGAGGGTACTCACTACTAGTGAGGGTCCAAGGTTATATTGTCATGACCCGTCCCAGTGGGGCCTGCACTGTGACTCCCCAAGCCCGCCTCCAATAGGCCAGGGGCTGATGACGAGCACCGAGTAGGCATATTACTAACATGGGAGGCATTTCCTTAGCACCTGTACACATGTACACATCTCCAAGCCCACAAATGCTGAAATGTAAAAACATTGAGGAACCAAATGCATGCATACAACTAAACCCAACCAACAGAGTACGAAGGGAAGTAAAGTAATGAAAGTAAATTGGGCCAGAATACAAGCCCACCAAACAAAGAGTCTGAAAACTGCAAAGTCCAACCTGTAAACACAAAGAGGTACTGGGACTACTGCCCGTAGCTGAAAGAACGCCTAGAACTGTAGGGGACTCAGAAAGCTTGGTCCTGTCCTGGTTCCGCCCTTGACTCTGTCAAAAGGCTTCTTGTCTGCACAAGACATGACACATGTGGGTAAATCCCATGCAGGGGTGTGTATAAAAATACTCAGTAGAGGACCACAAAAACCACAAAGCATGACACGAAGTAAAGGTACAGTTATCTATGAACAATATATGTCTATAGATCATATAGAAATAGAAACAGAAACCAGATATACCCAAAACATAGACCCATGGTCTAGAAACAAGTCACACGACCACATACCCCCATCTAGGGATTCTGTTTAAAGATTTTTGCAAAGCACTCGTTCCAAGAGAACACACTCCATGAGTCTTATAGCTCTGATGACGTCCGTCTGAGAAATACTGTTCATCGAGAAACATCACGAGAGGTAGTTACACTCATTATGGGAGACACACTCTTGAGTGGGAAGATTATGATAGATAGATACACTAATTATGGGAGACACACTCATGAGTGGGGAAAGATCATGATACACAGATGATGATCACTGCCAGGGCCATGGCGGATACCGCGACTCATCAGGAATTCACCTGCTAGGTAGAGGACCAATGACCGGTGGAGTTGGTCACTTCTATGCATGACTCTACCTAGGGTCAAGAATAGATAGAGGATCTCGATTCGGGCCTCACAGATGGATGCCTATCTCTATCACAGAAAGTCCGGCTGAATGGATCTTACTCCTATAGAAGTAAAAGATGACTGACCTTCAAGGGAATGAGAATAAGGGGCACTAACCCAAATGAAATATGTTCAGGATACGGTGGACAATAAGACCAAGCTGTTTTACAAAAAGTACACGGCGTGTAGAAATTTCACACACTGTGTCTTCAGACCCCGGGTACTGCCAGTGTACAACGGACCATGTTGTAAGTCTGGTAGGGTAATAAAGTCAGTACAAAACATGTGGCACAGAGTACACACCATGTTCGATTCATCCAGGTTTGGCTCCATGTACGCAATCATGTGCCTGTACACATCTTCAACCCATTTACGCCAACCCGTGTAATCATTACATGGGGTGACCCACATTACTGGCCTTGCCTGCCCATGTGGTGGAGTACACGGTTCTGTACCCCATCCCTTGTTCGTGTATTCTTTGGATACACACCGAGTCCCGCGTAGTCACTTCTTCCATGCCGTGCAGGATATACATGCCGTGTTCTGAAGCCGTTTAGTCCATACCGTGTCAGTGTACTTCCCAAAATACAAGTCAAGCTTCATGGAAGGTCTAACAGGTCATGTGACGAGGGTCACATGCCGTGTGATACCCATCTGATGCCTGAAACCCTAGTCACTGCTGAGCAGGTCCACATGATGTGTTCTTCGGAGATACACACCGTGTATTCTGAAAATTTCGAGAATCGCGAACCTCCACCGTCGCGCCTTCCATGATGTACTGTTTGTCGATTCAGCCATCTGATCTCCACGAAACTCCCATGTTTTGATCTCCCCGACACCACGAAGCTGATTCTATTATTTTAGGACCTCCGATCGGCTCCGAAAATGTGCAACGATCCACCCGCGCGGAGAACGCTCGAAGAATGGACCTTTCTAATCGGGTCCGATTCATCATCTACTATCGTTTTCGCACCTCTGCAAGGTTGTTTTGGTGTCTAATATTCCACTTTGGATCGTTGCATCGCAAAATGGATGCGCAATGACCTGTTGTTCCTCACCCCATGAAGAACGTGAAGAACACACAGAGAAAAGAAAGGGGAAAAAGTCCAATAAAACAAATTGAGGAATAAACCTCCACCATTGTTCATCATAGCATTGATCCACTCTTGTTAGTAGGATAAAATGGAGTAGAATAAAAAAATAATTCATCACAGATCAATTCCCTGAATCATCCCAATAAAACCCTCCCAGAAGAACGTACGAATCCGTAGATCAACTAGTTTGTGGTTGATCTGCGTTCGTCATTTAAATTAAGAACATGGAAAAGAAAATAAATAACAAAACCCTACCTCAATAAGGGATTGATTGCTGCGTCAAGTTCGTTTTTGGGATTCGTCAAATCTGAGAGGCGTCGATTGCTCGTATCGCCGTCGTCTGCCAATGAGTCCTCCTCCTCCAAGGCTCCAAGAGGCTCTCTCTCCCTTTCTCAATTCGCAAGGTTATGAGACTAACCATGCGAACTTTACATAAGAATTAATTTATAAGGGAGGGTTAGGTCACTATGAAAAAAGAAAAAATTTCAAAATAATAAAATAAATTATTAATTTATTTTATGTCTTCTAAAGTTCTTCCTTTTAAAATACCCAAAAACTAACTTTTGTAGTCGACCCGCACTGGTCGATGTTAGGCCCCACCTAAGGTAAAATTGCTACTCTGAACGCAATGGTGCCCTTGGATTTCTGATCTGGGAACCTGTTTAAAAGATATTCCACTATTTCAGGAAAACTACCCACGCGCCCTATTTATAAAAAAATTTAATTTATTTCAAACATTTATTCTCAGCACTCCGGGCCTCGGAATCGCATGCTGTCGAAAGTTCTGGTCTCAAAATAATTCCATATAATATCTAAAAATAATACACGAAAAATAAAATACATTACATTCTCCCCATGATGGGGCTTTACGTCTGTGAAAATCCAAAACAAGGCTACTCAAAAAGATGTGGGTACTGGGCAGGGATCTGAGAGTCCCGCTCCCACGTGCTCAATAGAGGATTCCCGTGCTGCCACCAGATGCACACTAGGGGAATCGATCACCCACAAAGGATCCTCTCCTACTGATCCTCGATCTCTACTGGGTACTCAACAAAGTTCACTCTATCCTCGATATCCATCTCGCCCCAATCGATGACGTGCAATGAGTCATGCATGTACCTCCTCAACTGCGACACGTGGAAGACATCATGTACAACATGCAACTGCGGCGGTAGAGCTAGGAGGTACACAAACTCACCAACTCTGTATTGTATATGTAAAGGTCGGATGAACCTTGGAGATAGCTTGTCCCCCCAGAAAAATCTTCTTACCCCTCGTCGAGGTGAGACCCGAAGAAATATGTGGTCTCCCTCTTAGAACTCCATATGTCTTAGTCGTCTCTCAGCATAAGAATTCTGCTGGCTCTGTGCAGTCTTCATCCGCTCCCGGATGATCTGCACCTTCTCGGTGGTAGCTTGCATCAACTCTGGACCCATGAGTGCTGACTCTCTAGGGTCGGTCTAGCGAAGCGGCGACCAGTAGGGTCTCCAATACAAGGCTTCGAACGGTGCCATACCAATGGTGGAGTGGTAGATGTTGTTGTACGCAAACTCCACTAGTGGTAGGTTTTCCTCCCAACTATGACCAAAGTCCAATATATAAGATTGCAACATATCATCTAGAACTTGAATGGTCCTCTCTGTCTGACCATCATTCTCAGGATCGAACACCATGCTCAAGCGTAGCTGAGTCCCAAAAGCCTCCTGCAACCCCTTCCACAATTAGGATGTAAAATGGGCAAATCTGTCCGAGACTATTGTCGAGGGGAATCCATGAATCCAAACTATCTCCTACATGTAGAGGCATCCCAAGCTCTCTACGTAACTCTACTCCCTGATATCTTGGAAGTGGGATGACTTGGTGAGTTGGTCAATGATCAAACAGATGGAATAATTCCCCTTGGGCATCTGTGATAAGCCTTTAACAAAGTCCATCAATATTCCATCCCACTTCCACTTTGGAACTTTTAGGGGGTGAGATAATCCTGCTAGAAGCTGGTGCTCGACCATCACCTGCTGGCATGTAAGGCATCGAGAAATGAACTATGCTACTACCTTCTTCATGCCCGACCACTAGAACTGGCGTTGGAGATCCTGGTACATCTTTTCCACTCTAGGATGTACCGCCAAAGGGGATGTATGAAACTCCTTTAAGACCTCTTCCCACAAAACCAATGATACAATAGTGCATTCTATAAAAAGAATTATGTGCTCCCCACCTTGAGAATATCCATCATGAGCAAGTCCCATGGACAATTGAGCATATAAAGCCTCACAATCGACATCCCCAAGCTGTGCCTCCCTCACTCATTGCAATAGTGGAGGGGTGACAACCATCAACTGTAGGTAAGCCGCATCTTCTATGTCCACGAAGGACAACTACAATGTGGCTAACTACTCTGTTTCCCCACTCAACAGCGGTGAGCACAACCTTATACTAAGATCATCCTTCAACTTGTTCCCCTTCCCAGGAGTATAGATGATCTCAAAATCATAGTCCTGGAGGAACTCTAGCCAACACCTCTATCTTAGATTTAGATATTTCTGTGAAAAGCTGTACCTAAGGCTCTTGTGGTCAGAGTAGAAGATAAACCACTATCCCATAAGGTAGTGTCTCCACATCTTCAATTTGAAGACTACCACTTCTAACTTGAGATCATGGGTCGCATAGTCATTTTCATGTGGCCTAAGCTGGTGCGAACCATAAGAAATCACTGCCTGACTCTGCATTAGGACATAGCCAAGCCCGGTCCTTGATGCGTCGCAGAAAACTATGTACTCGACACCCTCCTCCAACATTCTCAAAACTAGGGTGCTCGTCAAACTCTGTCTCAACTGCTTGAAAGCATACTGGAACTTCTCTGTCCATACAAAGGGTTTCCCCTTCTTGGTCAAGGCTTTAATCAGTGCTAATATCCCAGAGAAATCAGGAATGAATCTCTGGTAATATCCTGCCAACCTAAAGAAGCTCCGCACCTCTGTCACACTCCGAGGTGGCTCCCATGGTAGCACGACCTCAACCTTCGCTGGGTCTCCAGCTACTCCATCTGCTAAGATGACATGTCTCAAAAAGTGGACTTACTGAATCCAGAACTGGCACTTTGAGAGCTTCCCATAAAGATGGTGCTCCCGAAGTACATCTAGAACCATCCGCAGGTGTCTCGCGTGCTTCTCCTCTGACACCGAGTACACAAGGATGCCATCGATGAAGACCACTAGAAACCGGTCCAAGTACGGCTGGAAGATCTAGTTCATTAGTACCATGATCACTAAAGGGGTGTTCATCACGCTGGAAGGAATCAACAAGTACTCATAGTGACCGTAGAGGCATCTAAAAGCCATCTTTGGTATATCCTTGTCCCGTACTCGTAACTGGTGATAGCCTAATCGAAGGTCAACCTTCGAGAACCACTGTTCCCCTCTTAGATGATCGAAGAGGTCATCGATTCTTGTTAGTGGGTACATATTCTTCACCATCACCTGGTTTAGGCACTGGTAATCCACACACAACCTCAGACCCCTGTCTGCCTTCTTGGAAAACAAGACTGGGGCCGCCCAGGGTGAAACACTGGGTCTCATTAAACCCTTTCTCTACGAGAGCCATCTAATATGATGATGAGAAAATCAGTGTCATTCCAGTGTGTAAGTTGATGTATAATTAGATTTCCCAGTGGGGAGGTAATCCTGGAACATCTTCAGGAAAGACGTCCTCATACTCTGCCACTACTACTAGGAATTGGGAGCCCACAACATCCACTGCTCTGAGGGAAAGACTATCCAACTCATGAGTGATTGGCTACACCCTACTATGCATGAGTCCATTTTGTACTGCCTGAGTTTCCCTTTCTCTGACAAAGGAAAACATCATTCCATCACTGCAGACACACCACACTCTTTGCCTAAAACAATCAATCTAGGCATGGACCGAAGATAACCAATCCATACCGAGAATGACGTCATAAGGCCTCGATGCTAACACCAAGAGGTTCCAACCAAAAATATCATCTCCAAGGGTAAGATCAATCTGTCTACAAAGGTACGTGATCGTCGAGTCTACTCCCGTAGTTGTCTCCAAGTGTAAGGATCGAGTCAACGGTTCTACTAGAATCTCAAGGTTTCGAACAAGACATGTGGTTATGAAGGGATGAATGGAACCAGTGTCTATAAGTACGGATGATAAGGTAGAAAAGACACAGATTGTACCTCGAATCATCCTTGGAGTCCTTGGGTCGTATGCCTCAACCACATGCAGCTATCCCCGTCCCTGTCCCCCAGCTCCCCGAGCATGGTGCAGACCGCCTGGGGGTGGTGGTGGAAGTAAGTCAAAGCGTCTTCCATGACCCACAACTCTCCCAGATCCTCTGCAACGTTCGACGCCTGGTGGGTATGTCAGCTCCACTCTCTGCCACTGCCTTGGTGGTCTATCCACTGCTTCCCTGTTAGTAGCTCGATGGGTCGGAAAATCTCTAGTGAGATGTCCCCTACCGTCGCAAGTGTAGCATCACTTCCAAATAGGCTGAATGGATCCATCTGGTGATCCCTGGACTTTCAATACTCTATCCTTGTTGCTCCTATGACGTTTCCCATGTCCAGATCCCTATGCCTGATGTCAGCTCCCTACTACCGGGGTCTCCGCACCTGTCTGCCTACTGCTGATTGCCATCAGCTGTCTCTGCTCCGCCAAGAAGCTCTCGATCACTAAGGCCCGCCCGAGCACTCCAGCATAAGTTGAAATGAATAGAGGTACGACACCAGCTCAGATGTCCCATCGTAGACCTTGATCAAAGGTTCAAGCTGGGAAGTAATGATCCCTGAACATCTCCATTGAGTACCAGGCGAGGTTGGTGAGCCTCGATAAATAGTCAGCTACGGTCAAACTGCCCTGTTGAAGTTGAAGATGCTCCTGGATGCAAACTCCTCTCAGCGTAACTGGAGAGAACTCCTCCCTAAATATTTGATCAAACTTCATACACGAAAGAGTATCATTGTCATGAGTTTGTGTGGTCAGACTCCACCATCGTCCCGCCGAACCCTGAAGAAGGCTCGCTCCTAGGATCACCATCTGGTCCGCTGGTGTCCTCACTAGATAGAAAACTCTGGTCACTGCCTCAAGCCAGTCCTCAGACGCCGGAGGGTTGGGATCACCTCAGAACCTAAGTGGTCTATGTCTCTGGAACTCATGGAGCGCACTAAGCCTGTGCCCCACATCGGTAGGTACTGCAGGTACCAAAGGCTGCTCCACTGGTGGTGGCATAACCGGTACACCACCTGGTGGCAACGCCTGAGGAACTTGTCCCTGTATCGAAGCCTCGTCACTGAGGGGGTCATCCTCGTTATCGTGCTACTGAATCCTAGCGGGTATGCACCGTGGAGGCATCCTGTAAAGAAACAAGATGTATCATGAGTATATCTGGATAGCTGACTCCAAGGACACAGAAAACACAACCCATTCCTATATGATGCATGTAACTTTCTTTTATTTTCCCAAAACCAGTGTTTTTGTGTACCGAACCTAAAAGTATGTTCTCAGAGTCTTGATGTATGGATACATGGGCCTCCACACCAACACTAGAGTCTCTAGCCTGAAAGCTGAGCTCGAAACACATAACACTATTTCCCTAAACCTGTCTCACAGACTCTTGGTCCTAAGGTAGAACTGACCACCTATGATACCACTCTATCATGAACCGTCCTATTGGGGCCTTCAATGTGACTCCCCAAGCCTGCCTCCAATAGGCCAGGGGAAGGAGACTAGCACCGAGTAGGCATATTACTAACATGGGAGGCATTGCCTAAGAACCTGTACACACACACACATCTCCAAGCCCAAAAATTCTGAAATGTAAAAACACTAAGTAACAAAATGCATGCATACAACTAAACCCAACCAACATAGTACGAAGGGAAGTATAGTAATGAAATTAAACTGGGCCAAGATACAAGCCCACCAAACAGCGAGTCTGAAAACTACAAAGTCCGACCTGTAAACACAAAGAGGTACTAGGACTGCTACTCGTAGCTGAAGGAATGCCTCGGCCTGTAGGGGACTCAGAAAGCTCGGTCCTATCCTAGTTCCGCCCTGGACTCTGTCAAAAGGCTACTCGTCTGCACAAGACACGACATGTGCAGGTAAATCCTGTGTAAGGGTGAGTATAAAAATACTCATTAGAGGACCCCGAAAACCAAAAAATAGTACACGAAGTAAAGGTATAGTCAGCAATGAACAACATATGTCTACAGATCATATAGAAAGAGAAACACAAACCATATATACCCAAAACTCAGACCCCATGGTCTAGAAACAAGTCATACAACTGTATACCCTCGTCTAGGGGTTCTGTTTGAAGATTTCCGTGAATCAATCATTCCAGGAGAACACACTCCATGAGTCTTATAGGTCTGATGACGTCCATTCGAGAAATACTGTTCATCGTTAAAAGTCATGAGAGGTAGTTACACTCATTATGGGGGACACACTACTAAGTGGGAAGATTATGATTGATAGATACACTCATTACGAGAGACACACTCCTGAGTGGGGAAGGATCACGATACACAGATGAGGATCACTTCCAGGGCCATGGCTGATACCACAACTCATCCAGAATTCACCTGATAGGTAGAGGATCGATGCCCAGGGGAGTTGTTCACATCGATTCCTGAATCTACCTAGGGTCAACAATGGATAGAGGATCTCGATCCAGGCCTCACAGATGGATTCCTAACTCTATCATAGAAAGTCCTACTGAAGGGATCATACTTTTGTAAAAGGAAATAATTCCTGACCTTTAGGAGAACGAGAATAAGGGGCACTAACCCAAACGAAACAAGTTCAGGATATGGTGGACAAGAAGACCAAGCCATTTTCCAAAAATTACATGGAATGTTGAAAGTTCACACGTCGTGTCTTCTGATCCCGAGTACTGCCAATGTACAATGACCCATGCTGTAAGGCTGGTCAGGTAGGAAAGTCAGTAAAAAACGTGTGGGACATTGTACATGCCGTGTCCGAGTCATCCAGGGTTGGATCTGTGTATGTGGACGTGTGCCCATACATGCCTTCAACCCATGTACGCCAACCCGTGTAATCGATACACGGGGTGACCCGCATTACTGGCCTCGCCTGACCATGTGATGGAGTACATAGTCATGTACCTCAACCTGTGTCCGTGTATTCTCTGGATACATGCCGAGTCCTGCATAGTCTCTTCTTCCATACCGCGCCGGATATACACATCGTATTCTGAATCCATGTAGGTCATCCCGTGTCTGCGTACTTCCCAAAATGCACACCGATCTTTGGGGAAGCTCCAACACACCGTGTGAAGAGGGTCACAAGACTTCTGATACCCGTATGATGCCCTAAACCCTAGCTACTGTTGAGTCGGTTCGCACGGTGTGTTCTTCGGAGATACACGTCCTGTATTCTGGAAAATTTCTAAAAACACGAACCTCCACTGTTGTGCCTGAAGTGATGTCCCGTTCATCAATATGGCCATCTGTTCACCATGAAACTCCCATGTTTTGGTCACCCTGACACCACGAAGCCAATTCCATTGTTTTCAGACCTCCGATCGGCTCCGAAAACGTGCAATGATCCACCCACATGAAGAACGCTCGAAGAACGACCCGTCCTGATCCGGTCCGATTCGTCATCCACTATCATCATCGCACCTCCGCAAGGTTGTTGTGGTGTGGAATCTTCAACTTGGGATCCTTTCGTCGCAAAATAGATGTGAAACGATCCGTTGTTCCTCACCCTGCAAAGAACGCAAAGAATGAACATAGAAAAGAAAGGGGAAGAAGTCCAATAAAACAAATCGGGGAACGAACCTCCTCTATCATTCATCACGACATTGATCTGCTCCCATTATTAGGATAAAACAAATAATAATCAAACAATAATTCATCATGGATCAATTAACTGAATCATCCCAATAAAACCATCCCACAAGAACGTACGAATCCGTGGATCAACTTGTTTGTGGTTGATCTGCGTTCGTCGTTTAAATCAAGAATGGGGAAAAGAAAATAAATAACAAACCCATACCTCAAGAAGGGATCAATCTCTATGTCACGTTCTTTGGCAGGATTCGTCGAATCTGAGAGGCATAGATTTCTCGCATCGTCATCATCCGCCAACAAGTCCTCCTCCTCCAAGGCTGTAAGAGGCTCTCTCTCCCTTTCTTAATTCGCAGGGTTATGAGACTAACCCTATGAACATTCCATGGGAATTAATTTATACAGGAGGATTAGGCCGCTGCACAAAAAGAAAACATTTTAAAATAATAAAATAAATTATTAATTTATTTTATTTCTTCTAAAGTGCTTCCTTTTAAAACACCCAAAAACTAACTTTTGCAGCCGACCCACGATGGTCGATGTTAGGCCCCGCCTAAGGTAAAATCGCTGCTCTGAACGCAATGGTGCCCTCATATTTCTGATCCACGCACCCATTTAAAAGATATTACACTATTTTAGGAAAACCAATCATGCATGTTGTTTATGAAAAAATTAATTTATTTCAAACATTTATTCCAGGAAATCCGAGCCTCAAAATTGCACATCGTCGAAAGAACTGGTCTCAAAATAATTCCATATAATATCTAAAAATAATACATGGAAAATCCGAGACATTAAATTCTCCCCACCTTTGGGATTTATGTCTTAAAAAATCCAAAACAAGGCTACTCAAAAAGATGTGGGAACTGGGCATGGATCTGTGCCACCAGATGCACACTAGGGGAATAAATCACCCATGGAGGATCATCTCCTGCTGATCCTCGATCTCCACCGGGTACTCAGCAAAGTTTACTCCATCCTCGATGTCCAGCTCGTCCTAGTCGAGGATGTGCGATGGGTCATGCACGTACCTCCTTAGCTGCGACACATGGAAGAAATCATGTACCCAATGAAACTGTGGTGGTAGATATAGGAAGTACACCACCTCGCCAACTCTGCACAGTATCTAGAAAAGTCCGATTAACCTTGGATATAGTTTTCTTCCTCAGCCAAATCTCTGTAACCCTTGTCGAGGTGAGACTCGAAGAAAGATGTGCTCTCCCTCTTTGAAATCCAAAGGTCTCCATCATTTGTCAGCATAAAACTTCTACCGGCTCTGTGAAGTCTTTATCCGCTCCCGGATGATCTGCACCTTCTAAGTGGTAGCTCACCTCAACTCTGGACCCATGAGTGCTGACTCTCCGTGGTCAGTCTAGAAAAGCGGTGACTTGAAGGTTCTCCTATAAAAGGCTTCTAACGGTGCCATACCAATGGTGGAGTGGTAGCAATTGTTGTAAGCAAAGTCCACTAGTGGAAGGTGGTCCTCCCAACTACGACCAATGTCAGAGATATAGGCTCACAACATATCCTCCAAAACATGAATGTTCCTCTCTATCTGACCATTGGTCTAGGGATGGAATGTCGTTCTGAAGCGTAGCTAAGTCCCAAAAGCCTCCTGCAATACCTTCTACAATCGGGATGTGAAACGAGCATCTCAGTCCGAGACTATTTTCAAGGGGACGCCATGAAGTTGAATTGTATCTTGCACATAGAGGCATCCCAATCTCTCTACAGAACTTTGCTTCCTAATTTCTAGGAAGTGGGTTGACTTGGTGAGTCAGTCAACGATCACCCCAATGGAATCATGCCCCTTGGACATCTATGTTAATCCTATCACGAAGTCCATCGATATTCCATCCCACTTAAACTCTGTAAATTTTAGGGGGTGAGTTAATCCCGCTGGAACCTAGTGCTCAGCCTTCACCTGCTGGCATGTAAGGCATCGAGAAATGAACTCTGCTACTGCCTTCTTCATACCGGACCACTAGAACTGGTATCGTAGATCCTGGTACATCTTTTCCACTCCAGGATGTAACGCCAAAGAGGATGTATGAAACTCTTTTAGGACCTCTTCCTGCAATGCCACCGGTACAATAGTGTATTATCTGAAAAGAAGTACGTGCTCCCCACCTAGCGAATATACATCAGGAGCATGTCCTATAAACAACTGAGCACGTAAATCCTCACAGTCGACATCCCCAAGCTGTGATTCCCTAACTCGTTGCAAGAGTGGAGGGGTGAGAACCATCGACTGTAGGAAAGCCACATCTTCTCTATCCACGAAGGACAAATGAAACGTGGGTAACTGCTCCGTCACCTCACTCAACAGATGTGAGCTCAACCTTCTGCTAAGAGCATCTGCCACCTTGTTCCCCTTCATAGGTGTATAGATGATATCAAAATAATAGTCCTAGAGGAACTATATCCAATGCCTCTATCTCATATTTAGATGTTTTTGTGAAAAGATATACCTGAGGATCTTATGGTCAGAGTAGAAATTAAACCGCTCATCCATAAGGTAGTGTCTCAACATATTCAATGTGAAGACTACTGCTACCAACTCAAGATCAAGGGTCGCATAGTTCTACTCATGTGTCCTAAGCTGACACGAACCATAAGAAACCACTGTCTGCCTCTACATTAGGACATAGCCATGCCCGGTCCCTGATGCGTTGCAAAAAACTACGTACTCGACACCCTCCTCCAGCATTCTCAAAACCGGGGTGCTCATAAAACTCTGTCTCAACTGTTCGAAAGCCTGCTGGCACTTCTCCATCCATACGAAGGGTTTCCCCTTCCTGGTCAAGGCTTTCCTCAGTGCTGATATCCAGAAGAAATTAGGAATGAATCTCCAGTAATATCCTACAAACCCAAGGAAGCTCTGCACCTCTGTTATGCTCTGAGGTGGCTCCCATGCTAACACAGCCTCCACCTTGGCTGGGTCTACAGCTACTCCATCTGCTGATATGACATGTCCTAGAAAGTGGACCTCCGGAATCCAGAATTGTCACTTTGAGAGCTTCCCCTAAAGCTGATGCTCCCTATGTACATCTAGAACCATCTGCAGGTGTCTCAGGTGCTCCTCCTCTGACGCTGAGTACACAAGGATGTCATCGATGAAGACCACTATGAACCGGTCCCAGTATGGCTGGATGATCAGGTTCATCATCCCCATGAACACTGTAGGGGCATTCGTCATACCGAAAGGCATCACCAAGTACTCATAGTGACCGTAGCGGCATCTGAAAGCGGTCTTCAGTATATCCTTGTCCCGTACTTGTAACTGGTGATAGCCTGATCGAAGATCAAGCTTCGATAACCATTTTTCCCCTCTTAGAAGATCGAAGAGGTCATAGATTCTTGGTATTGGGTAATTATTCTTCACCATCACCTTGTTCAGGCACTGGTAATCCACTCACAACCTCAGCCTCCCATCTACCTTCTTGGAAAACAAGACTGGGGCTGCCAAGGGTGAAACACTGGGTCTCATGAAACCCTTGCTCTGCAAATCCTCCAACTTCACCCTCAGATCACAAATCTCTACGGAGGCCATCCGATATGCTGATGAGGAAATCAGTGTCGTTCCGGTGTGTAAGTAGATGCAGAAGTCAATTTCTCTGCAGGGAGGTAATCTTGGAACATCTTTGGGAAAGACGTCCTAATACTCCACCACTACTGCTAGGAATTGGGAGCCCAAAAAATCTATTACTCTAAGGGAAAGTCTAGCCAACTCATGAGTGATTGGCTGCACCCTCCTATACATGAGCCCATTTTTCACTTCCTGGGTTTCCTCTTCTCCGACAAAGGAAAACCTCATCCCATCACTGCAGACACACCACACTCTTCACCTAAAACAATCAATCTGGTCACGGACCAAAGATAACCAATAAATACCGAGAATGACGTTATAAGGCCTCGATGCTACCACCAAGAGGTTCCAACCAAAACTCTTGTCTCCAAGGGTAAGGTTACACTATCTGCAAAGGTGCGCGATAATCAAGTCTCCTTCTGTAAGTGTCTCCAAACGTAAGGATTGAGTCAACGGCTCTACCGGAATCTCAAGGTTTCACACAAGACATGTGGCTATGAAGGAATGACTGACACCTACGTCTATAAGTACGAAATCTAATGTTGAAAAAATAGAGATCGTACCTCGAATAATCCCTAGAGTCCCTAGGTCGTATGCCTCGACCGCATGCAGTTGTCCCCATCCATGTCCCCCAGCTCCCTGAGCCTAGTGCAGACCTCCTGGGGGTGGTGGTGGAAGTAAGTCAAAGATACTACAAACACAGCCTTTATCAGTGCCAAAAATGGCCTTTAACAGCGCTAGAAAAGCGCTCTAAATGCCGTCGAAGATAGGGGGGGGGGGGGGGGTCCCCTTTATCAGTTCTCCAAAAAGCGCTGATAAATACCCCTTTTATCAGCGCTCAAAAAAAGCACTGATAAAAGGGGTTTTTATCAGTGCTAAAACAAAGTGCTGCTAAAGGGGCCTTTTATCAGTGCTTTTTTAAAAGCGCTGATAAAAGTTAAAAAAAATAAAAAAAATCTTACCAATCGGGGGGGGGGGGGGGTCTTTTATAGTGCTTGAGCTACCATTTTACAACGCTTTTTCGACCCCCTCCAACGTTCCACACACACGCCTCCACCCTTTATCAGTGCTAGCCCCAGATTCACCCATGTGTGCGCGTCCCTGCCTCCACCCAGATTAGATCTTGAGACCCCCCCTGCGCGCCTGAAGGCTTTTACACTCTCCTATATTGATTTGTTCTCCTATTAGTGATATATCTATTTATTTATACATATATTTAGTTATATTTATTCGTATAGTAATATACATTTATATTAATATATATAGTTATATGAATATAAATATATAGTTATATTAATATAAATATATAGTTATATTAATATATATATATTTATAGTGATATAAATATATATATTTATAGTTAAATCAATATATATATGTAGTTATATTAATATATATATATATAGTTAGATTAATATATAGGTATATAAATATTCATATATTTGTATTTTAAATAAAATGGATATTAGTTATTATTTAGATAAATATAATATATTTAATATGTATATATATTTCATTATTTATATTTATAATTAAACTTTTAGGTGTGAATATATAAAAAATATGTACATATAGTTATATATTTTATTATAAATAACAATGCAATGTAAAAAAACGATAAAATTTCAAAAAAATAATATCAATATGAATGTAATACCTTGGAATAAATTCAGTAACCACCAAAAAAATCCAACAATACCCCCTTAAACGAGGCTTAAAATCCACAAAATGTTAAAAAATCAGGGTACCCCGACTCAAAACTCAGTTTTGGAGGCCTTTTGGGCCTTTTTTGTTCTTGAGAAAACCTTGATCGGGGTCCCCCCGAATCCCAGTGACGTAGATCTCATCACATGATTCAATTTGATATGTGGTAGAGCTCAAACAGATACCCGAATCAAAAGTTATGGCCGTTTGAAGTTCGAGTTGCGTTTTCAACATATTTTGGATCTTTATTAATTTTTTTTTATTTTTTAGACTTAAAATTGTTATTAAATGACTATTAATCACTAATAATTAGAAAATTATTAATTAAAAATATTTTTTTTATTTTTTTATAAGCCATTTTTACTAAATATCTTATATATTAAGTGTAACTGTATATTTATACATATCTAAAATATAATTAAAATTATATTTAAAAAATATAATTTATATTTATATCAATATAACAATATCTATATATTTAAATATTAATATATATTTTTAATTAATTATTTTTGGAAGTAGGCCCTTTATCAATGCATTTTTTAAAAGCACTGAAAAAGTCCCCCCTTTATCAGCGCTACAAAAAAACGCGCTGATAAAGGGGTACCCTTTAACAACGCTAAAAACGCGCTGATAAAGGGGTACCCTTTAACAGCGCTAAAAAAGCGCTGTTAAAGGGGGTAACTTTATTAGTGCTAAAAAACGTGCTGATAAAGGGGTACTTTTATCAGCACTTTTTTTAGATCTAATAAAGGTACCCTTTATCTGCACTTTTTTTAGCACTGATAAAGGTACCCCCCTTTATCAGCGCTTTTTTGTTAGTATTGATAATGGGTGGCGCTGAGAATGCCCAATTTCGTGGTAGTGGCGGATCTGCCACCACCCACATCTTTCCCTATTCTTCTACCATGCTCGACTCTTAGTGGGTATTTTTTCTCCACTCTCTGACTCTCCCTCGGTGATCCATCCGGCGCTTCCCTATCAGCAGCTCAACGGGTCAGACAATCTCTAGCATGATGTCCCCTACCATTGCGCGCATAACATCGCTTCTCCCTAGGATGAATGGATACATACTGAGAGACATGGACTGTCGATCCCTTGTCCTAGATCCTATTATGAAATTTCCCACATCCAGATCCCTATGGCTGACGTCGGATCCCTGCAGTCGGGGTCTCCGTAACTGTCTTCCTGCTGCTGACTACCGTCGGTTGTCTCTAATTCGCCAAGAAGCTCTCGATCACCAAGGCCCGCTCGAGCACTCTAGCATAAGTCAAAATGCATAGAGGCACGACAATAGATCAAATGTCCTATCGTAGACCACACTCGATGGTCCAAGATCAGAAGTACTGATCCCTGACCATATCCATCGAGTACCGGGTGAGGTTGGTGAACCTTGATGAATAGTCACCTACAGTCAAACTACCCTGCTGAAGCTGAAGAAGCTCATATATGTGCACTGCTCTTAGCGTAACTGGAGAGAACTCCTCCCTAATGAGTTTCTTGGACTCCATCCATGAAAGAGTCTCCACTTCGTGAGTCTGTGTGGTCAGAATGCACCATCTTCCCACAGAACCCTGAAGAAGGCTTGCTCCTAGGATCACCATCTGGTCCGCTGGTGTCCTCACTAAATTGAAAACTCTGGTCACCACCTCAAGCTAGTCCTGAGCCACCTGAGGGTCAGGCACTCCTCAAAACCTAAGGAGTCTCTGTCTCTGGAACTCATGGAGTGCACTAAGCTTGCACCCCTCGTTGGTCAGTACGGTAGGTACCACGGGATGCTCCACTTGTGGTGGCATAACTGGCGCACCACCTGGTAGAAACGCTTGGGGAACTGGTCCCTATATCGAATCCTCATCACTGAGAAGTTCATCCTTGTGATCGTGCTGTTGAATCCTAGCGGGTATGCATCGTGGAGGCATCTTGTAAAGAAAAAAGATGTAGCATGAGTATATCTATATAGATGAATCAAAGGACATGGAAAACACAACCCATTCCTATATGATGCATGTACCTTTCTTTTATTTCCCTGAAACTAGTGTTTTCGTTTACTGAGCAGAAAATTAGGTTATCAGAGTCTTGGTGTATGGACACGTCTGCCGCCGCACCAACACTGGAGTCTCTGGCCAGAAAGTCAAGCTCGAAATAATAAACACTCTTCTACAAACCCATCTCACAAACTCTTGGTCCTAAGTTAGAAACGACCACCTCTGATACCAATCTGTCATGACCCGTCCCTGTGGGGCCCATGCCGTGACTCCCCAAACCTACCTCCAATAGGCCAGGGGCTGGTGACTACTACCGAGTAGGCATATTACAAACATGGGAGGCATTGCCTAAGTACCTGTACACACGCACCATCTCCAATCCCAGAAATGTTGAAATTTAAAAACACTAAGGAAAAAAATGCATGCATACAACCAAACCCAACTAACAGAGTACGAAGGGAAGTAAATTAATGAAAGAAAACTGGGATAGAATACAAGCCCACCAAACAAAGAGTATGAAAACTACAAATTCCAACCTGTAAACACAAAGAGGTACTGGGACTGCTACTCTTAGCCGAAGGAACGCCTCAGCCTGCGGGGGACTCAGAAAGATCGGTCCTATCCTGGTCCTCCCTGGACTCTTTCAAAATGATGCTCATCTAGATAAGAATAAACACACATGGGAAAAGCCCATGCAGGGGTGAGTATAAAAATACTCAGTAGAGGACCCCAAAAATCGCAAAGCAGGACACAAAGTAAAGGTACAGTCAGCTATGCACAACATATTTCTACAGATCATATAGCAAGAGAAACACAAACCAGATATACCCAAAACTCAGACCCATGGTCTAGAAACTAGTCACACAACCACATACCCCCATATAGAGATTTAGTTCGATGATTTCTGTGAAGCACTCATTTTAGGGGAACACACTCCACGAGTCTTACAGCTATGATGATGTCCGTCTGAGAAATACTGTTCATCGGGAAACATCACGAGAGGTAGTTACACTCATTATGGGTGACACAATATTGCATGGGATGATTATGATAGATAGATACACTCATTACGGGAGACACACTTCTGAGTGGGGAAAGATCACGATACACAGTTGAGGATCAATACCAGGGCCATGGAGGATACCATGAATCATCTGAAATTCACTTTCTAGGTAGAGGATCGACACCCGATGGAGTTGGTCATGTCGATGTCTGACTCTACCAAGGGTCAAGAAGGGATAGAGGATCTCAATCTGGGCCTCACAGATTGATGTATGACTCTATCACAGAAATTCCTACTGAAGGGGTCATACTCCTATAGAAGGAAACAATGCCTGACCTTTAAGGGAACGATTAGAAGGGGAACTAACCCAAATAAAACATGTTCAAAATACGGTGGAAAAGAATACCAATCCGTTTTCCAAAAAGTACACGACGTGTAGAAATTTAACACGCTGTGTATTTAGAACCTGGTTACTATCTGTGTACAATGGCCCATGTCGTAAGGCTGGTCGGGTAGGAAAGTCAGTAAACAGTGTGTGGCACAGAGTACCCGCTGTGTCTGAGTCATCCATGGTTGGCTCCATGTATGCCAACCCGTGTAATCAGTACACGGGGTGACCCTCTTTACTGGCATTGCCAGGCCTTGTGGTCGAGTATATAGTCTTGTACCCCATCCCGTGTATGCGTATTCTATGGATACATGCTGATTCCTGCGTAGTCGCTTCTTCCATGTTGCGTAGGATATACACGTCATGTTCTGAAGCCGTGTAGTTCATCCCATGTCTGTGTACTCCCCAAAATATGCATCGAGATTCTGGGAAAGTCCAGCACGCTGTGTGATGAGTATCACACGTCGTATGATACCTGTATGATGCCTGAAACCCTAGCCGCTGCTAAGCCCATCCAGAGGGCGTGTTCTTCGGAGATACATGCCGTGTATTCTAGAAATTTCCAGAAACGCGAACCTCCACTGCCTTCCGTGATTTCCCATTTATCGATTCGGTCGTCTGATCGCCATGAAACACCCAGGTTTTGGTCACCCCGACACCACGAAGCCGATTCCATTGTTTGTGGACCTCCGATCAACTCTGAAACGTGGAATGATACACCCGCATGAAGAACGCTCGAAGAAAGACCCTTCTAGATCCGGTCCGATTCATCATCTTCTATCATCATCTCACCTTCTCAAGGTAGTTGTGGTTTCAGATATTCATCTTGGGATCATTGAATCACAAAACGGATGTGCAATGATCCGTTGTTCCTTGCCCCACGAAGAACGAGAAGAACGCACGAAGAAAAGAATGGGGAAGAAGTCCAATAAAACAAATCAAGGAATGAACCTCTGCCATCATTCATGATGGCATTGATCCGCTCCTGTTAGTAGGATAAAATGGAGCAGAATCAAAAAATAATTCATCATGGATGAATTCCCCAAATTATCCCAATAAAACCCTCCCACAAGAACATACGAATCCACAGATCAATTTATTCGTGGTTGATCCGTGTTCGTCGTTTAAATCAAGAACGAGGAAAAGGAAATAAATACCATAGCCCTACCTAAAGAAAAGATCAATTGCTGCATCCAGTTCATTGGTGGGATTCTTCAAATCTGGGAGGCGTTGATTGCTCCTGTCGTCGTCGTCCGCCAATGAGTCCTCCTCCTCCAAGGCTCCAAGAGGCTCTCTCTCCCTTTCTCAATTCGTAGGGTTATGAGACTAACCCTGAAAACTTTCCATAAGAATTAATTTATAAGGGAGAATTAGGTCACTTCAAAAAAAGAAAACATTTTAAAATAATAAAATAAATTATTAATTTATTTTATTTCCTCTAAACTGCTTCCTTTTAAAACAACCAAAAACTATCTTTTGCAGCCGACCCGCGCTGGTCGACATTAGGCACCGCCTAAGGTAAAATCGCTGCTCTGTATGCAACGGTGCCCTCAGATTTCTGATCCAGGTACCTATTTAAAATATATTCCACTATTTCAAGAAAACCGCTCATGCGCGTTGTTTATAAAAAACTTAATTTATTTCGAACATTTATTCCGGGCACTACATGCCTCAGAATCACGTGAAATCGAAAGATCTGGTCTCAAAATAATTTCATATAATATCTAAATATAATACACGGAAAATCAGAGACATTTTAGATATAGCGTGGAGACTATAAACTAAAGTTAGAGTATAAAAACAATAAATAATATTTAAATAGATATAGAGGAAGCATATAAGACAACTAACATTACATTGGAAATAGATACCATAAATATGCACAAAATATAGGAAACATTGAACCAGTAATAATAATCAAAAGAAATGTGATGATTCATAAACAAAAATGATATCATGGCATGATGATATAAAAAAGGGGAGATGCGAAAACAAGAAAACAAGTATATGAATCATTCCAAACAAAAGTACAAAAATTCAAAAAGTAGCTCCATTAGAACAAAAAGAATATGATTGCTCATATACTCCCATAATCCATGCTATAAGCAAAATAGATTAAGAATTTGTGATAGGGTTTCTTTCTTTATCCACACATACAATCATGAAGTCTACTCAGGTACTAAAGGTAGCCCAAATGGGGTGTGAGAAAAACTCTATATTCCACCACCAACGGTGTCCAAAATAATATAGTAAGTGTTAATATCATAGTAGTGTATAGGAATAATAAATAATAAATAGTTATAGAAAATAAATACTAGTCAGATCAGGTTCCTATTTTAAAATTATTCATCTTTACCCGCTTCATCATCAGGAAAAATAAGTCTGATCTTGGTGAAAATGGGCATCCGAATATAATTAATTGTATATAATATGTATACAATTATATAAAATATATACATGAGAACATATAGAGGCATATTCATAGATACAAGGTACTAGATAGACCCAGGGCATAACTCATGCATTTTTGACTAGTCTAATGGAATACAATCTCTAACCAGGGTACAAGCCCTAAATCTCATGCAAGTGAGAGATGTCCTGCTTGTCACTCGAGATGGTGGGGTGAGTCATCATGCTGAACTCCCTAGAAGGTGTGGAGAGTCTCAATTCCTAACACCCAATGATAAGGAATGTGGAATGTCATTCCCATCAACCATATAAATGTAAATGGTGTAAGATTTCATTCCCATCATCCAATGTAATTGAGAAAGAAATTCCATGTCTCCGCGGTCTAAACATAAAAATAATAATAACATTAATGAGGGGATCACCTCTTAGGATGTTATATTATTATAACCCAACTACCATGGGTATAAAAAGTTTTGAAATTCATTATATACATATAGCACACATGATGTGTCCTAGACACTCACTTACATTCAATTTATAACAATACATTTAATTAAAAGGTGGGGAAATTCCAATTATATGTAAAGCTAAACCACTTAGGAGGTGGTTTGGTCTATTAAAAAATTATATAAAATCGATAATTTTATTTATAACAACCAATGGGGTGGAAAAAAATAAGGTAATAATCCTTGAATGGTTTAAAATGGGTCCATAGGGGTATAATAACATGGTCCAATTAATTAGAATGATAATACACATTTTAAGGCAATCTATTGAAAATTATGGCATGTGAAACGTCATAAAAATATGATAAACACATAAAAATTTGGGTCAAATTACTAGATCACCTACCTTAGGTCTAGGGATGACCAATCATCTAGTATTGACCATTTATTCAATGAAGAATATAATAAATCACCGAAATAGACAAATTACCTGAAAATAGGGAAAATGAGCTCACAAAAAATCGTTCAAGATATGGGATAATGAACTATAATATGAAAGAGGGGGGATGGATATCTTACTGATAGGGGTCCAATATATCTGATAGTGCTATGATCATAGTCTGAATGATGGAGAAATCATGAATCCTAGTTTAGGCTTCAGAGTGCTCCACGAGAGAGGAGAAAGGGCTTGTATATTTGTTGAAGGAGAAAATAAATGGGGATTTGGTTTTAAAAAATATAATGGGAAAAAGATTACATTCACGTTTACATAAGTGGGTTCACATGGTTTGGGTACACAGTTAGACAAACCATGTGCCAACTGTGCACTGAACACTATCCAAGAAACCCCCCCTCATGGGTTAGGTGCACAATTTGTCTAACAATGCACAACCCATGAAAAAAACCAATAGAAAGATGTATATAGAACTTGTATGGGCATGAAACCTGACTAACATGGTTAGTGAAATCCTTTTTTCCACCTACTATGTACTGATTTCTTCTCACAGTTGAGTCGTATGGTTAGAACTAACAATGTGCTAACTATTGATATCTTTCCATTTCCCCACATTCTAGAACTATGGGCTCCAAAAAATCCCTAAATGCTCCAGATACATTCCTTATTTCATAGGCAACCCTTACTTAAAATAAAATAAATAATTTAAAATTGAAAAACAATGATCTATACCTTCTTCAAAATCTAGGTCATTATAAAATCATTTAGGGTTAAATAAGCAGGGGTGGTTTGGTATGTTATTGATAATTTCATTAGTTTGAGCTCAACTAAGATGAAATTTTCTTATCATACAAATAGAATGACATCGGGGTCATCAATTAGGATAAACCATGGAGAGTGTGGCCACACCTGTATGTTAAATATGATGTAGTTATTTATTTTTATGAGGTTAATGTGTTGTGATTATCCATAAAGGTGAATTACATTTGATATATTTATCAAATTTGTTAGTATATAATTGGAGAGTCAAGAATGTATGAGTATGATATATGGTATTTAAATACATAATGTATCATAGTCATTTAATGTCCTGGAGAAAGGAAACATGTGAGAGTGTGTGATTCCTTGTTATGCGAAAGGTGAACACATGTATAAGGATACATATGTTGGATGACGATCACACCCAATCCATTTATTTATTGTGTAGAATTAATGATTTTCTATAGGTAACTCTTTTCTTTCATTTATTGATCTGTAGATCCAAATTTTTCATCAACAATTCAAAGTCCCACGAGGTTACACTTTGTGGTTTTCTGAATGGGGTTTGATTATGACTGATAGAGTTTCTCTAAACGTGATTTAGATTTAACAAAATATTTTTAGAAGGTTATTCACAAGGTACTACATATGATATGATATAATATTAAGTTGATGATAACATTCCAATAGTTTTTTGGAATATATCAAAAAGTATTTTTCACTAATTGTTAACATGTTATTATATACGATATAATATAAGATAAAATATCACAATGTCGAAATAGATTTATTGAATGTGAGATTTTCATGAAATAGTTCAGTCTACCCTTGAACTGGGCACCCAAGATAGCCCACAAAATACTAGAGGTATATTCCTGGTCACCCTATTATAGAAACTAATTTTAGGGATTAATCTATTCACTCATGGTAACTATTTCTCCCTATAAGTAAAATTAAAAATAGTACTTCCCCTTGTAAATCCAGAAAGACCACTCTATAGATCGTGGGTCTAGGAACCAATAGGAAAACAGTTTTTTAAATAACCAGAACCCAAAAGATCATGATAAAAAATAGCTAACCTAGGAAAAATGAAAAATCTAAAAAGATAATATGGAACATGAGTTTCCTTATTAGCCTATACAAAAACATAAAGAAAAATAAATCCTAAGATACCTGATACAATCTCCACATGGACCCAAGGTCACCATCCATCCTCAAACCACCATCACTCCATGATGTTCAATGTTGAACCATAACCAAAACCTAAAATTGAAAATTATATAGGTTTGAGCATAAATATCTATAGACATTCCAAAGTATCCACACACCATATATGTACTTTAAATAAAATACACAATTATAGATAATTTGAAATACAAAGGTCAACATAGGTTTTACTCTTTCAGTTTTAAAAAACCAACAACAATTCATTTCCTTTATTCCATTAAAATAGTTCCATATAAAACATATTGTTTAATCATTTCAAAAAAAACATCCTTTTAAAATTACCAAGTGAAAGATTTAGTAAATAAAGTTATAAAACCATTACAAAAAATTAAAACATTAATTTATAAAAGAAAACAGTGTATCATTATAATAAGATTGAAGCGAAAGCAACAAAAACAACAAAAACAGCTAAAAAATTAATAATAATAACTTCAAAATAATGCAATAGAAACATATACAGTAACCACCTATCAAAAAAATTAATGATGTATAACCCATGTATTAAATCAAAGTACCAGTGATTTTGAGAATACCTAGTAGTTGAAGGTAAAATCTTTAACATACTAAAATATGATCCATTATATCTGTGAACATGATGAAATCCATCCATAAAAATGGAATTTCTTACTCTACCTAACCTAATCGATGGGAAAACATATTAAGTAGGGCATATTCCATGCATAAGGTCACTACCTAGGGCATGAACCTAAATTAGTGTTTCATGTACTTTTAGAAATTCCAATAGCTACTTTTAGAATGATGTATAAAATAGAGGATAGATAATATAAATGGTAGAAAAAAATAGTATAAACATAAATAAATATATGCATATATATATATATATAATTACATGAAATTGGAATCATAAAAAATTCCTCTCCCCAAAATAACTTCTATTGAGACAACCCCTTATTCATCAATTATAATGATATTATAAACAAGACCTATAAAGAGGACATATTAAATATTTTAAAATAATTAAGGAATGAAGAATGTCCCAAGGGTGAGTTTTCACTAATAAAATACTATTTAAAAATTACTAATGAGGCCTCATAATCATTAATTAAAAAATAATAGTTATAAAAAAAAATTATTAAACCATTCACACATCTTTAAAAATTATATAAAACCTTCATACAGTAAAAAATAACCCTTCTAAAGGACAAATCATACCAATTATAAAATCAAAAAAAAAATTAGAAACCCATTGAAAAAACACCATTTAGAATCTCAGATATGATTTATAAAGTCTATTAATAATTTTATCACTTATTTATAATACATGGTTAACAAAATAGATTTTTTACATGTTTTAAAAAAATAGATTTCTAAAGCCTAAAACAAAGGTGAAATATTTGATTTCACAAAAAACTAGATAAAAATATATCTTTATTCTTGGAAAATCTATAATTTTTTTAATACTAGAATCATATACCTAAAAAAAGAACTTTGAAAAAAAAAGAAATCATTATTCCAAAATATAAAGGAAAAATACAAGGAAAAACCTACTTCAAATTTTCGCTTTCAAAAAACAGGGATCTATCTTCCCTTAGAAAGAAATAATAATACTTTGGGAACTCATAAGTACCCTAAAATCAATGAAACACCAAGTAATACTCAAGAAAACAAAGCCTTAGGTCCTCAAGACTTGATTTGGTAAAGAAAAAAGATATAGAAGGATGTGAAATAGGACTTGAAATGATTCAAAGTGATGTACCTTGAACATTCAGCCTTAAAATCTAATGAAAAAATACAAAAAATTGAAGGATCATGATAAGGAGACACCTAAGTAAATCCTATGGATAATCTAAAGAAAAAATAGGGTAACGATGACACACCTAAATGTTATAAATATGAGAGGATCATAAAGGTAAAAAAAATTAATTAAAAACTAAGTTAACATAGACCATTTTGTGGTCTCACGAGCCCCAACATAGTGCCCCGACATAGGAACCCTTATTGTGTGGCCCTATGGATAAAACATGGAGGTATATTGATTTCATAGAACAAATAGATTGATCCAGCCATCAAATGCTCAAATTGCCCCATGACTACCTTGATGCATCTTCCGGATCCCCTTGGGGCGGTGTCAATCACTAGGGAATTGGATAAATTCAACGGGAAGGACTTCATCCTTGAATTATAGTAAAATGAATAGTTAAATTATAATAAAAAACTAACATGAACCATCCATATATTAGACTTCTATTCCAAATAAAATATACATAAATTAACTATAAATAAGATAGCAAAATTTGTTACAAAATATCATCTCACACACCAATCACCCTCTAATGTAATGAAAAGACGTACAAAAAGGTACCACAAGATGAATTTTCTTCAGCCACCAATATTTAATCCTTCCATCTATTTATTGAATGCAGAAAAAGAAAAATTGTCTAAACAAGATCATATAAAGGGACACATGCTAGTCATTATATAAAAAATATTATGGAAAGTACTATAAAATCAAGTAATAGGGACACTTGGTCGAATATGGTAAATAAAATAAGAACTAACCTCAATCTAATCAATAATCTCAAGAGTATTCAAAAACCAATCCAAGAACCTAAAATTATAAATATGATATGCATAATAAAAAGAGATAAATAGGACACTTCCCACCTTGTCATGTGGTTAAATTTTAATAAAAGATTCATTTAAATATTTTTTTAAATATAAATATAAAAATAAGACTTTATTTATTAATTATTTTTAAATCAATAATAGCTCTAAATTATTTTAAAAGAATTCCTATTTAGTTTTTTAGAATAAAAAAATCACTTAAAACCCTTTATTTAGATATTAAAATTTCCATATAAGATAAAACAATTTGTTCCATTTAGAAATTCATTTAAAAACAATTTCATAATATCATATAGAAAATCGACACACAATCCATGAATATGAATAAGAATCAAGAATACACCTTATCATCAAAGAGTGAAATACAAGAATTAAAGGAAAACCAAACTAGGTATCATTCATATCAAGTAAAAAAGGAAATAAAAAAATAAGAGGATCCAACTATGTCAATATTCGAATCAAGGAATGGTTGTTATGAGCTCTACCCTATAGTTACTTAGGATGGGTATCATAGATTAATGTTAGTAACAAGGGTCATTCCCTTAAATAATAGAATATAAAATCACATCACTCACTAGTGGAAGACCACATTTACTTCACTAGAATGGCCAGTGGAAAGGTATCCCATCCCAAAAACGTTAGCTTACCATAGAACATAGGCTTCCAAGACCAAAATAAAGTAAGTGTGGTCAAACAAGCAAGGATAATAATATATACAAGAAACAAAAAGTATATCAAATAACTCACTGTCACACATAACTCTTTATGAAAATAACCCTGAGCACATATTATCAGACAATATAAAATATAAAATATGTATAGAGGTATAAAATCTATTCCAAACCAAGTCAAATGGGGTATAAGAGCAACTATATCTCACAAACACATTTAGAAACCAATTTAAATATCAAAACATGTCTTTATAAAAATGATCTCAGGATGAAATTCCATTTTATAATGGTTTCAAATATTATTTAAAACCATTCTTAAAACTTTCCCTTTAAATTTCATTAGAAAAATTCTTAAAATAAATAAATTTTATCTTTATATAAACCCCTTTAAAATCTAAAAAATAATTCCTTCATTTAAACACTAACCTAAAAGGGTTTAAATTCATTTTAAACATAATTTTTAATTAAAGAAATTATTTAAATAATCATCCATACTTTTCCATTAAAGTCTTTTATTAAATTAAAAGTAAAAGACTTTAGAAAAAATTAATTTTAAAGGGAAATACAATTTTAATAAATTAAAATTCTTTTTTAAAGATTCATACAAGTGATTTAAATTGCAATAGGTATGCATAGTAAAATGAAAATAATTTCCAAAATGATTTAAAATTAGTAAAAATCTATGCACTAGAATAAAAATCAAGTAAAAATCAATTTTTTTCCCTTGTAATGTTTATACATACTAAATATGATCATCATATAATTAAAGCATAATTTAAAATCCTAATAAATTAAAAATTATTTAATTAAAAGATAAACATGTAGAAAATCCATCTCAGATCTATTTAAGATGGTTTGTAATGTGTTGAATATGATGTAATAATCCCAAAAGAGAAATATGTGACCCTCATTAACCCTAGAATCAAGAACCAAAATCCAAATCAGGTAGAAAACATACCCAAGGTTTGGCCTCGGGTGATGCACAATTTGGGAGAGAGAAAAAATGTGAAAAAAGAGAAGAATGAGGGAAAGGGAATACATACATTAATGAATCACTCAAGTAATTGGAGGATAATTGGGATACCGACAGTCTAGAGGTGAGTCTAGGAGACCTTCACCATGAAAGGGGGCGAACTAGGGAGGGGTTTCATGTGGCTGGGGAGGAAATAAATGAAGGTGATAATGAAATTAAGGAAAATAAATAAATAAATAAATAAATAAATAAATAATTAAAATTATTTTTTTAATTCCTAGGAATTGTGCATGGTTAGGAAACACAATTAAATAACTTGTGTGCTAATCTTATGAAAAACATTTGAAACTCCAAAAACAAGCTGGATAGTTTTCCCCTAGAGAAAACATGGATTGATAACCATGAACTAACCATTAAAATTACATTGTCACCTTACAAACTAGTATATACGATTGGCGCACTATTTTAAAAATTATAGTGGCTAACTGTTTTACCATTAAAACTCTTAGAATTTTAAAAATTCAAAATCTATAAATTTCTAAAACATAAAATAAATCAAAAAAAAATAATAAAAAATAAAATAAATTAAAAGGATATAATATCACATTATTAGGAAAATTATGCCCACCATGACACTTTCTACCTCAAAAATGATTTTGATTAATCTAGAAGACATCAGAACAAGAGAACATCCTTCCCACTTTGATTCAAGAGGTGGGTGGGTAGGGAAAAATGAAAGATAGATCAAACCAAAAGTTAGTCACTCGATATGGTCCCTCAGCCAAACTACCTTGCATAAATCCTCATGAAAACTAAATTGATCATCCAAAATCACATGATGTACATAAACAAAACTAAACCTTTACACATGACCATAAACCCAAATATGACTCCTAATGGAAAAAAGTTTTATAAAAGACTCACCACCATTTTAAAACTTTAATAAAATTAATGAATTGATCAAGGAACACACCTAAAGATGGAATTCCACTAATAATCAACAATTATATTAAAATACAAAAAATAATCCATCCATCACAGGACAAACAATCAATTAATGGACCAGACTCCAATAAAAGAAAAATATAATGAACCATTATTGAACCACAAAGCTAATTCACAATGACTACTTAGATCATATCAAAACCCAGAGGATAAAAGGATATTTATTTCTAGGTCACTACATAGAAAAGTGGTATAGGTTATCAATAGTGGTACACTACCTTGTGGAGCACCTAAAAAAACTAAAACAAAAACCAATAAGGCTATAACTTGAACTGGTTCCATCCAAACCCTAGGCACCTAAAAAAACACCAATCATTCTTCCCATGTTCATCTATTAATGACCAGACATCCTCACCTATATAACATGAGAACAAACCATAAGAATGAAAATACATTACCAAACAAAATAAATACAACAAGTCAAACAATATTATATAAGAACTAACCATACATACTAATCTAAACATAAAATGAATAAGTAACTCAAAACCTCAGCACATGTATACAACTCAACAAGGGTATACCAAAATTATGAGGCACAACAAAGAAAAGATCCCATCACAAACCATAAAATTATAATTCATCAAATTTTAAAAACATAACATACTAAAAACCATAAAAGGATCCTAATATGGGGTTTGAGAAGAAAGTGTTCCAAGTCCACCAATCTATTCAGAGTCTAGGGAGAAATATAAATCGAATAAATGTACTCCAAATTAATGATAACTCGCTGAGATTTTCATCTTAAGAGGACGACCTTATACTATTTTACTTCACCATTTTGGGAGGAATTTTTTTTAAATGATTCAAGATATTAACTCATTCAATTCATGTATCATATCATATAAAAAATAGTCCCATTATAAAGAGTCAAACCCAAGAACCAAAATTACCAAAATAAAACACCTAACTCAGATATTATAAAACTCTTTTTTATTTAATACCAAAAACTTATGATAAATAATTTTTAAAAAAAAACTTAATTAAAAATAAAAATAAAACAATTTCATAATTTTATAACCATTTGAAATCATTTTCAAATTAAACAGGTTCATTTTTAAAAATATCTATAAAAAATCATTTTCTTAAAAAAAGTTTTTTCCATTTTTCCCAAAACCAATAATGGAATCAACCAATTTTAAATAAAAATTTATTAAATAATAAATCCTTTTTAAAATAACCTTAAAAGGCTATTTTGATACAAATGATCTATTATAAAACAAGAAAATACCATTTTTCACCACATTTTTTTAATTTGTTTTTTTAGTTAAAACTATAACATAATAAAATTCCACATTAAAGTAATTAAAATAACATTAAACAACATATTACTTTATTTATTTCCCTTACAAAAAAATGAAAACTTACTTTAGAATTTGTTAGAGAATCAAAAGTGGTTGATAAAAATTTTAAAATGAATAAAATATAGCTACTTTAGTAGAGTCCTCAAAACCATCCATATAAGCTACACTTGGCCGATTGAACTATGTGGGACAATCATGTAGATCTAGTTCATCATCCAAAATTACCCCAAACTCATGTAAATTCTCAAATAATATACATCTCATTGTGAGTTTAAAAATCATTCTCATATCAAACACATAAAAGTAGTCACTCGACCTACCTATGATAAATCGAGGTTCCAATTAGAAGATTGTTCGTGATGCAATACCCCATGTCAACCTATTGATTTCTGAAAACATAACTCTACACTACACCTAATAACAAAATAACAATGGTTTCTTTTAAATTTAGTAACTGTGGAGAACATATGATTTGATACAACTTTTCATAGACCATCTTGAGCTTTCCATCCATCAGATGTCTGAACCAGCCCATAATTTACCTAAGGTGTATTCCCAATCACCCTTGGGTGGAATTAATCTCTAATACATAAAATACATACAATGTTAAATACTTATACATTGAATCAGAGTAAAATCAATAACAAAAATCTAATGAAAAACTAGTGTAACCCATCCATATATCCTACATCAATTCCTAATCAAATATAATAAAAGAAACTATAAATAATATAATTGATGTAGGAATAAACTCTCATATCACAACCCAAAAACCCTATCCTATAATGAAAATGTTCACAAAGAGAATAATATATTTTTTTTTTCGTTTTCCACCTACAATTATCACTACCCTCCATCCATTATAGTTATAAAATAAAAATTAACCCAAATAAATTATATAAAGGGTCACATGATGTACATTCTATAAAAAAATAAAGGTAATTCCAAAAAAATCTTGTACAAGGAAAACATGTCCAAATGAAAAATAAAAAATAGGAGCCAACCTCAATCCAATTAACAATCACATTAATGGAAAAAAGATAATCCATGAACCTTATTGGAAAGATGATAGGAATTAGAAAAAGATCTTAGTATGCCACCACATGCCTTAACACATGTGTAAAATTTGGTAAAATATCCATTTAAAGATTTATTTAAATGTACATATAAAATATATTTTTATTTCTTAATTATATTTATAACCAATGACAACTTAAAATGTGAATAAAATATTATCTATTTATTTATTTTAAATGAAAACAACCACTTAAAAACCATTATTTAGTAGTTTCACCTGTCATATAAGATAAAAACATTTGGGATATTTATAAATTTTATTAAAACCATTTATTAAAATATTATATTAAATCAACATACATTATATGAAAATAATGAGGAAGCAAGGTACCATGAAATCAAATAAAAAACAATATTTAAATTGAAAAAACTAGGTTCAACACATATTAAGCTTACAGGGAAATCAAAAGAAACAAGTGGATCCCCCATAGTTAAATCTACCAAATGAAGAAATGGATTTCATGGGATCTACCCTCTATTTAATAATGCAAGGTAACATTGACTAACATAACTATATAGGGTCATTCCCTCAATTAAGAGAATATACAATCATGACAACGAGCAATGGAAAAATGAATTTACTTCACTAGAAAAAAAAGTGGATAGGGAGATCATCCTGACTATGTTATCCTACACTAAAACCAAGGTTCCCATGAAAAAAATTAACCAAGGGTGAGAACACAAGTAATGATCACAATTAATACAATCAATAGAAATCAATCAAATAACTCACCCTCATCCCTATCTCCCTCTCATGAAAATAACCCCTAGTAAACATCATCACACAATATAAAATAGAAATCATGCATATAGGGCCCCAATCCATGTCAAATAAATTAATATGGGGTTCAAGAGGATCCAACACACATTTGAACATTTATAAAATTATTAAAGTGATGAACATGGATTTATAAAAAGGGTCTCATCATTCCAAGACATTTTATAATGGGTTGAAATCCAATTTCAAACCATTCTAAAATATTATCTTTTAAAGAACACTTCAATACCCCTTTAAAGAAATAAATTTAATTTTATAAACCCCTTTAAAATATTCAAAATCATTCCTTTATTTATACCTTAACCCAAAAGGCGTTTAATTTATTTTAAACCACAATTTTTAATTAAAACCAATATATAAACAGTTTTTAATAGTTGGCACTACAAGTATAACTTGAAATTCTAATTTAAAAAATTAATTTAAAAAACCAATAAAATTTTAATAAATTCAAATTAAATATTAAAGATACTTATGGGTGATTGAAATTTTACCAAGCATGTGTAGTTAAATTAAACCAATTTCTAGTATGCCCTAAAATTTTTAAAACACTATTCAATGGAATGAAAATAATGTCAATATGTATTTTCGTTATAAATAATATTTAAAAATAATAACTCAATAAATTAAAGGAAAATCCAGAGAAATATGGTATGAAGGTGAGGTCGAGAGTGGGGAGCTTCACAAGGGGGTTAGACATAGAGGGGTTTTTTGTGATTAGTGAATAATTAAAGGAATGAGAGAAGGAAATAAAAGGACAGAAATCTAACTAAATAAAAAAAGAAAAAAACAAAATATATTTTTTAAAATTACTAGGAATTATACAAAATTAGAGATCATGTTTAATAAAATATATTACAACCATGAGGAGGAAACATCCAAAAATCACGCCACATAGTTTTAAATAATATTCTAAATGTTTTGATAACCATTCATTGACCGTGAAAATGAAACTGTATCCTTGTAGACCTATATGCACAGTTGTTGTACAGTTCTATAAATGGAACTAGATAACCATGTGATAGTTAAAACACATAAAATTTTAAAAATTAAAAATCAATAAATTAATAAAACATAAAATAAATCAAAAAATAAAATACAATTAAATGGATATAGTCATACATGAGTGTGAAAATTATCCCCAACGTGCCACTTAAAGAACCTAAAAAGTCCTTGGTCAAATTAGAAGACAAAATAACGTGAAAAAATATAGTCCACTTAAATTTATGAGGTGGTAATGTGGGGGAAATGAAAGAGATGTCAAACCAAAATAGAGTCACTTGACATAGTCATTCAACAAAACTATCCTTCAAAAACCCTAAAAACTATAAAAATAATCATCCAAAATCACATGATGTCTCCAAACACAACATGATATTTTCCAAGTACCCCAACCGCTATGATGATTCCTAATTTAAAAATATACCTACAAAGGACTCCCTACTATTTTAAAACTATTATAAAAAGGAAAAACTAACCAAGGGGCACTCCTTGAGATGAAATTCCATCAAGAATCCCAAATTCCAAAAAAATACAAATAATCATCAATAAATCATAGTATGAATAATCCACTAAGGAACCAAACTCCAAGAAAGGAATGTCCCAAAGAAAACTTATTCAGCCATGAAACATAGATATTAAGACTGAAAAATATCATAAACAATATCAGTGGACAAAATGATCTTTATCCCTGGGTCACCACCCAAAAGATCTCCCTAGCGTCTCAATATCGGTACCCCACCTTAAGGGGTACCAAAAAATTATATATTAAAAACCAACAAGAATACAACTCAAACAAGTGCCCTATAATCCCTAGGTACTCAATAAAACACCCAATATTCTTCCCATATACCTATATCGATATCCAAACCTCATTACAAAGATAAAATGAAAAAAAACCTTAAAGATGAAGCTTTATGACCAAACAAATACTTCAAGTAAACCAACATTCCTAAAGAACAAATCAAACATCCCATTGAAAAAATCTAATCAAAAATTTCCTCAAAACCTGAATATAACCTCACAACTCAATAAGGTTATACCAAAATGATGAGGAACACCAAGGGTAACAATATACATAACCAACCATAAAAAAATAAACTAAATTTTAAAATCTCAACCATGTATACAAATATAAAATAAGGGTCCTAAGATAGGGTTTGAGTGGAATGGGCTATGATTCCACCACTCTATTTCAAGTTGGGTGGAAACTTGAATAGAAGAAATTTCCTCAAAATTAATGGTAACTCACTGAGAGTGTCATCCTCAGAGTCTAACCTTATACTATTTTACATGAATGTTCTAAGAGGTATAATTTTTGAAAATGCAAGACATGAACTCATTCCATCCATGTATCACAATGCCGACCCAACAGTCCCATAATAAAGGGTCAAACCCAAGAACCAAAATTATAAAAAAACACTTCACTCACATATTATAAAAATAATTTTTCTTTAAAACCTCCAAATTATGATAGGGAGTTTTAAAATATCAAACTCAATTAAAAAAACTAATACCATTGTATAATTTTATTACTAATTGAAATCATTTTAAAAATAAACGGGTTAATTATAAAATATTTCCATAAAATATCACTTTATTTCCAATATTAATTTTCCATTATCCTCAAAAACCATAGTCATATAAACCAATTTTCAATTAAACATTTAATAAATAATAAATACCTTTTAAAATAACCCAAAAAACCAATTTTGAAAAAAAATATTTATTAGAAAATAAAAAAATATTATTTTTACCCAAAAAAGTAATTTTTTTTTCAACTAAAAATATAGGAAACATAAAAAACATGTTATAATCATTAAAATAACCTTAAAAAATTTTATACTTTCCTTAGATCCTATGAAATAAGTGAAGAATCACTTCAAGAGTGATTCAATAATCATAAGTGGTTAATAAAAATTTCTAAATTAAATATAAAACTACTTAAGAGTTTAGTGGAGTCATTAGAACCATCCAAATGAGCTAGACATGGTTGGCTAGACCTTGGGGATTAGTTATGTATCTCTAGTTCTCTATTCTATATTATTTCAAGGTCACACAAATTCCCAAATAACATATATATCATTGTGAAATCAAACAAAATTCCCATATCAAACACATCAAACCAATCACTCAAACTACCCTTGGAAACTCGAGATTATAAATGGAAGAGAGTTTGTGATTACCTCAATAGTGTATACCTCTCTAGTTCCATAAACCCAAATCCACACAACCCTTATTATAAATACAAAAAATTAACTTTACTAATTTTTAATTTTGAAGGACAAAATCCCTGATACCATTATTCATAGACCAGCCTAATCCGTCCACCCATCAGATGCCCATACCATATTATGACTACCATTAAGATTATTCTTAATCACCTATGGTTATACATAAGAACTAGAACATTAGATACATAAAATAAGGATGACTTCACTATTGAATAATAGTTAAATTGATTCCATAAATTTAATGAAAATTCAGCATGACCATCCCGTATATTGTATATCCACACCAAATTAAATATAAAAAAATAAACTAGAAAAAAAGATAATAAATGAATGAATAAAATCCAATATCACACACCTAACATGCTCCCCTATAATAAAAATATGAACAAAAATCCACGACCAGATGCCTTTTTATTCATCCACCATCAGTTATCACTACCCTCTATCTGTAGAAAGAAAAAAAAGAATAAATAGGAAAAAAAAATCATATAAAGGTACACACATCAGAGTTTTTTTAAATAAATTCATTTAATACATAATTAAGTAATGGGAACACTTTTCGAAAAACGATAAATAAAATAGTAACTAACCTCAATCCAATCAACACTCTCAAGAGTGGCCAAAACTTGTGCTAAGAACATGAAACTAAAAATATGATATGTGTGAACAAAAGAGCTCAGTAGGCCACCCCTACATTTCCACATGTTTAAATTTTAATAAAATATTCATTTAAAGATTATTTTAAATATAAATTGAAAAATATATTTTTATTTATTAATGATATTTAAAACCAATATTTTCTCATTTTTATAAATATTTTTTATTTATTTATTTTAAATGAAAATAATCACTTAAAAACCATTATATAGAGATTACAAATGATATATAAGATCAAACCCTTTTTCAATTTATAAATTTACTTTAAAAAAATTTCATTAAATCATTTTGAAAATCAATACACACAATATGAATATAAATAGGAATCAAAGATGGAACCATGCCATTAAAGAGAAAAATACAAGAATTAAAGGTAAACCAAACTTGGTTCCATGAATATCATGTACAAAATTTAATAAAAAGAAGTAAGAGGTTCCCTATATGTCAATATACCAAATCAAGTAATGGGTTTCATGGCACTACACTCAGGTTAATAGGGATATGCCACCTAGATTAACATTGCTAACTTTGTTTATTCCCTTAATTATTGGAATATACCATCATGTAAATGGACAGTGTAAAACTGCATTTACTTAACAATAATAGCAAGTGGAATGGGATCCCATCATGAATAATTTATTCTATCATAAAACCTAGGTTCCCTTGAAAAAAATAAAGAAATATTTAGCAAACAAGAAATGAGTACAATCATTAAAGGAAACAAAAACCATATCAAATAACTCATCCTCACCCCTAGATCATTATCATGAATATAGCCTTGATCACATATCATCACACTATTTAAATACAAAGATCACCTCGAGGTCCATAATAAATGTCAAACTAAGTCAAATAGGGTTCATGATGAGATCTCTCTCTCACTATCTCACACACACACACACATATTTAGAAACCAATTTGTGGTCCCAAACTGGCCATTATAAAAATGGGCTCAGGATGCCATTAAATTTTTGATGGGTTTTAATCCCATTTCAAACCATTATTAAATATTTTCCTTCAAATTCCATTTTAGAAACACTTTAATGAAACCAATTATATTTTTATAAAACCAATTTAAAATATTAAACATCAATCATTTATTTAAAATCTGACCCAAAACAGGTTAATTGTTTTTTTAAATAATTTTTTAATTAAAATAATTAATTAAATAATTATATATAATTGGGATTTCAAGTCCTACTTAAAATTTCATGTAAAAGAAAAAAACATACTTTGAAAAGACAAGAAAATTTAAATTAATTTAAATTCCATTTTAATAGTCCATATATGTGATTTAAATTAAAATAGGTGTGATTAGATAATTGAAAACAATTTCTAATATGTTCCAAAATTAGTTAAACTCTATTCACTAGAATAAATACCATTTAAAAAATTATTTTTATTCCAAATCTTATTTAAACATAATAAATACCATCATAAGAAAATTAAATAATAATTAAAACTCTGGAAAAATTAATCATTTTTAAATTTAAAGATATACATGCGGAAAACCTACCTTGGATTAGTGACATATGGTCAAGAATGTGTTGACACTAATGGTGGATACAATGGTAAGAAAAAAACGACCCTCTCGAAAATTAGAATCAATAATTGAAATAAAAATATTTATAAAATCCTACCTAGTATTTCCCCTTCATTGATGCATAATGAGGGAGATGAAAAAAAGTGAGAAGATATGAATGAGGGGATATGAGTATATACCTTAATGAATGACTCAAGATATCGAAGGGAAATTAGGATAATGACTGTCTGAAGGTGATTCTAAGAGAAGGGTGTTAACTATTTAATTTTTTCATTTATATTTTAGTGCGAGAGTTATGGTCTTTGCACTTTGATCATGGTTCCTCTATATTTTAAATGTTAATAATTATATAAATATCATATATTGTAATTATATACATAATATTAACTATTTATATTACATGTTGATGAAAAATTAATTACATCACTTTGTGGAGATGATAATTCGTATATACACACGAGTGATATTGCCACTTTTTTATGGATGGAATGAAAACAAGTTAAATGATAATATAATTTTTAATAATCATTATTATATCTTAAATATCATATATTTTCATTAAATATATCCTTTTTACCATCCAAGTAAATCTTAAATGATAAAAAAATCACATCACTTTGCGGATGTGGTAGTCCACACATACAGATGAGCGATGTTGTTGTTTATCAATGGATTAGAAGGTAAGAATAAATGTATGATATTATAATTCAAGAAGCAAAATTATTTCATAATTATTATATATAAATATTAATTCCATACTTATATCTGACCATGAATGTTATCGTATCAATATGCGGAGCCGGTAGTCCACATGTAGGCACAAGTGATACTTTTATTTCCCGTTTGATTTATATTTGGTGGTAAATGGTTTAAAATAAACATAATAAAATCTAATTATATAGATGATAATTTTTGGATCATGTTTTTATAGATACAACATGTTTATATAAAGTATAATAAGAAATAAAATTTAAAGAGTTTGGTTAAGAGTTATACATCTTATTTGAGATACCACTTTTATCTTACATATCAATCCTTTTAGGATTATTATTAGGAGAGGAAAAAGAATATCTTGGATGAAGGTATGGAATATTGGAAGTTTTTTGAGTAGGAATTTTCTGTGATATAAGGTTAAAATTGTGTGAATAATAGAAGAGAATAGGTGACATTTTATAGGAGAGGGGAGGGATTGACATGAGATTTCTTAAAATATTTCAATGGTATAAGGCCAATTTCATGGGAAAGTTGATAAATTTGGAAAAATACTAAACGGTAGGATAATATAATGTATAATATCTAAAAAATTAATTATATAGGTTTGGGTGTAAATCTTACCCTTATATATTGGTTTAACCCATGGTAAACCATTTATAACATTAATAGTGGTAATAAAATTTTTATTGTTTTTACTATTCATACTGAAAACAATAGGTAGAAATTATTATATTATAATAATTATTCTGATTCCAAATATGTAAGAAAATTTATAAAATTAAATTTCTATAATAATTATAATTTTGTCTTAATTTAGTGTATAACCAGCAATGAAAACCCATTCTTGAAAATTGAATCTTTGAGTAAAAACAAAATTTACTTAAATTAATTTTCTTGTTAAAACAAATAAATGAATGGTAAAATATATGATTTAATATATAATATATACCTTTAATTAAAACCAAAAATGAAGATATATTAATTTCATTTATTAAGAAAAGACACATTGCACACGTAAAAAGAGTATTTAGGAAAATGTGTTTTTCAGCCAAAAAAATAGTCTCATAAAAAAATAAACCATGTTGATTATTATTTTGTAAATAATTAGATTATTTATAATTAAATAATCCTTATGATAATTTAATATTAAATTCAAAAAATAATTGTAATTTTACATGATAATAATTGATGGTTTTTAAAAAAATGTGTATTTTTCATTATTCTCTGAAAAATAAATCTTTTTTGAAAAATACTCAAAATTAGCATTAAGATAATATTGAAATCCTAATTTCAAAAATGATATTAATTTCCTAAAATATTTTTAAAAAATTATCAAAATTAATTATAATTTATGTGCACATAAATTGAAATAAAAACCATTTTTGAAGAAAAAATTGACTTTACTGAAATTTGGGTAATTATTTATTTTAAATAAATTAATAAATTAGAATTATTTGAATCCTTTATATAAATTTTCATAATATGGTTATTACTGTTTATGAATTCCAATTTAAAGACTAAGTTATAATAGTTTACAATATCAAGGATTATATAGACTCCGGGTTGCATGTAAAGTAATATACTAAATACTTATTATAATTTTCAATGATTTTAAAACAAACACTTTGTTCCATAACATATACAACACAAAACACTGAGCTTAAATGAACCATGAAATGTTATTATTTTTAAATATTACAGTTGTAAACTATCTATTAAATTGGAAAGTATGAATATTATTAACCACATTATGAAATATATGTAAGGGTTCTACCCAATAAAAATTCATTGATTAATACTTCATAAATAAAAACTCAATTTTTCTTAAAGTCATTTTATTCCTGAAAAATGCATTTTCTACCAAAAATGGTATTTATTTCATTTTTACAAGAGATTATTATAATTAGTTTTGGAAAATTTAATAAATTTTATTTTAAAAAAGGTTATCATTTTTAAATCATCATATCCAAATTATCTTTGGATGAGATTTTTGGATATTTCTATAAAGATTTATTTTCTAGTGAATAGTAAAAAATATAGATTTTATTAAAATTGTTTTTTCCTTTCATTGACAAGAATAATTATGATTTTAATTTGAATTTATATTAACAGAAGTCTTATTTTATTATATATAACATAATTAATTCTATAATAAATAATATTATGATTTATTTTGGTATATGTTCATTTTTGGTTTAAATACATATTTTTCTAAAAAACTATTTTTTGTTTCATTCTATGAATATTTATTAAAATTGATTTATTTCACTACTTTTAATTTAATCTTGGAAAATGGCCTCAATATTTTTAATTATGAGATAAAAATTTGGTAAGTAGGTACCTTTTATTTATTTTTTCATTATAAATAGTAACCTTAGTAAATATTTGTCTCCTTAGTAAGGGTAAATCAGGTAAATACAGTTAAAAATAATATGATAAGGAATAAAATAATCCTAAATATTTATACTAATATATTAAATTATTAGGGTTTGACTATACTCATCCAAGATTTTAATTTATGGAAACATTGTGATATTTTTCTTTGAAAATGAGTTATATATTATTTTAAGTAAATATAAAGTAAAAAATGTCACTCTCTCTCTTTAAATACCTATAATATTTTCTGATTGGGATAAAAAAACTTATGATATATTTTAAATGTTAATTTTAAATATAAATTTCTTACCATGATAATTTATTTTTTATTTTTTATTGATAAAAAAATACTTTAAATGCTTACACAACGCTGACACAATGCTTTTGTAAGTAGAAAAAAAATTGAGTAAATAATTTTAGAAACTCTAAAATTTAAATTTTTTACTATGTTTTAGTGTCCCATGAATTTTCTAAATAAAAATAACTTATTATTAAAGTGTTAATGGATTATATTTTAATTCATGTTCTATCATGTTATTTCCAAATCAATTTAAATGTACTGTTCTAAAAATGACATGAATGATATTTTTTAATTAATAATGTTTATTAAATGATTTAAAATTAATAAATATCTTATATTTATCAAAGTGAATGGGATATGGTTTATTATTTCAACCATGGTCTTTATATTGGTCACTTATCCATTTATAGTAACTTTCTTAACCCACATAGTATAAAAACATTGATATCGTGGTAATCATCAAAAGGGGTTACAAGGGGTGGGGGTGGGGGTGGGGGTGTTAAAACAAAGATATAAGGGTGAAAAAATAACCAAAACTTGTGGAAATTTTATTTTATGAGATTATAATAGACTCATAATAATTAAATATTATAAATTTATCAATTTTGGATGCATTTTTACATGAAAATTAATTTATATTACTTTATTACGTTAATAAATTCCATGAATACCCCTCTACTCACTTATAGAAGGAAAACAACTATCCTATCATCCACACAAATTTTTAGAACTATATCTAGAAATATAACTATCAAAATACATTAATAAAACCTTATAAACATTTGAGAGGTCAAATTTTTTGAATAATACCAATCATAGAGGGATTAAGGTGTAAAGAAAAGGATGCTGTCTAAAGAAGAAGCATATATTTTAATTGAATGTTTTAGTTTTATTTATTATTTGAAATACTTCAAATATTATTAAAACATGATAAAATAATATAAAGATATTAAATATAATAAGATATTTTTTATTTTAATTGAATTTAATATATCCATATCCACTTCTATCAAATGGGAATTAAATCATTGTTCACGTGTACACCAGACTACCACCTCGTGAACTAATGTAAGTCGTTTTCCATACCCACCTATTATGGATGGTTATAATTATTTAATTAATTTATATATATGATATTTATGATATAATAATAATTTTATAAATATATTATATCATTCATTTTCTTACCTTTCCATTCATTGAAAAAAGGTAACTTCATTTGTGTGTATGTGTGGATTACCACTTTCACAAAATGATGTGACTCATTTTTCATGAATACATCACATAGATGATATATATATATTTATTCAAAGAAATAAAATGGAATATATTATATAATTACCATATTTTAAATATAAAATAAGAATTATCTTCTTTCAATCAAGATATTTGAAAAATTGAAATGTTACTCATGCATGCGTATGACCGACTATATCTATGTTTGAAACATGGTTCATTTTTCAAAATAATATTCTACTGTTAGTTTAAAAATTATAATTGATGTATAAAAAAATAATTATGAAATTAATATTATTTTTTAGATTATTTAATAATGACCCCTTTGACCACGGTCATCATACATAAGTCATTTTGAATATATAAACCAAACATCCTCAAAACAATCAACATGGACATATTCAATTAAGTAATTAAATATGTAATTAATATAAATTAAATAAATTGTTTAAGATAAGTGGTTAATATTTAAAAATAGTCTTAATAAATAAAATTATTCATATAAATTTATTATCTAGGTTTTAAAGGACATACTAAGCAAGTCTGTATTTAAGGTAAATGATTTCATCTCAATTTCACTTCATTGAGGTATGTTTTAATTTTATACAACAAATTTATTTTTATATGGTTCATATAATTCCATTTTAAATTTATATAATTAATTAATCATACGTTATTCTATTTTAAGTTGAAATAAAAAATATTTAATCCAAGAGTATTTGAATCGAAAGTTATCAAGTGGTAAGAGATTTCTTAATTCAATTTCCTTTTATTTGGATATATCATTTCTTAATTGATTTATTATGTAAATATTTAGTGTGAAATGGAATTTTATTGATTTATGTTGAATTTACACCTAATTTATTGTGTATTTACTTTTGTTACAAATAATATCTTCATTGATAAATTATCAATTCAATGATATGATATTTATAAGGGTTATTCGCGTCAAATTTCCTTTCCATGGGACACGAATTAATGTTATGAACAAATCTTATTTTATAAGGTTCATATACTACAAATTTGACATGTTCTATCCTGAATCTACTTATGTTAAAGATATTTAAATTTTCAATTGAAATTATTCTTTCATGTTGATTATGATTCAAAAGTTACCAATGTGCTAATAGATTTATGTATCAATCCCATTTTAGTCGGGATTGTTTATGATTGAATTTTAATTGAAGAAATTATAAGGCCATTATCAAATAAATTAATTAAATTTTTATTATATTCTTCTTATATCTAAATTTTTTATTTTTAAGTAAAATTTATCTCTCTTTGAAACTCAAACTAGTTCAAAAAATATTTTTAATAAAATCTGAACCAATTTCTCCTCGTTCAATTAGAAAATATTTTTTCTACAATATAAATGTTTTCCAAAATTATTTCAATATTTTTTTTGAATAATATTAAATTATTATTTAAATTAAATTTTACCCATGTTTAAATTATTATTTTTTAAAATAATATTGTTTTGATTTTCTGAATCAGTTACTTTTTATTAAAGGTGTGAAAAAAGATCTATTATAATGATTATGAAATGAGTGGAATTTCCCACTATAATTAATGCTTTATTAATTGATGATTAATTTATATGTTTAAATGATTCTTTTAAGAAAAAATTCCTAATATTTTATTTTTTAAAAAAAAGTGAATTTCAAGTGGGAATTGTATTATCCTCAAGAATGTTTTTAATGACTTTTAATGGTATTTCTATATATCAATGAAAACAACCATATATGCTTCTTATTCTCCACTGGGGATATTTTGTAATAGTACCCCCTTTATTTTTATCTATATAGATTATGATTATCTCAAAGAGATTTTTATGGATCCTATTTCATTTCTATCAGTTAATCATGTTATGAAACGAATAATGGTTCTTTTTATGAGTTTTATGACGAAATGAAATCTCCATGCACATTATTCATGTTATGGTTCTTGGAAATTGTTTATGATGAGGGGTAGTAACATTATAAACCATTTATGGTTTGTTATTTTATAAAACAAGGACGCGTGGTTACATTATAAACGATGGATGGGAGGGTCCGTTATATCCCTCCAATGCATTGTGTTAAGAGATAGAGTTAACCGGTTTTGGGGTTCTCTTAATAGATTGTTGGAATTTTACCATGTAAGTTATTCCATTTAAAATATTGATTGTAAGAGTGATATGATAATGATGTTCCAAAATACCAACAACAATGCTTACTATTAGTTTCTAATGTTTCCTTTGATAAATAATTACATCACATGGCTCATGATCACTGATTTCCATGACTCCATCATTTTTAAAATATTTATTACATGTATCATGTTTTATTATATAGGTTCTGATGGGTATGAATTATCTTATGTTATGTTATTTACCTTTTTTTATGTCTTCATACCCTTATTCTCATCTTATGCTCATTGATGAAATTCAACTGTTAATGCTTATGTTTACTCTTATTGAGAATTTGATCTCAATATTCTAATGTTTCCATTTCCCCAAGTTTTGAATAAATGTTTTAATTATGTTATGAACAATAAAGTTATTATATGATAGGAATGTAGTAGGATGTTATGTTGATCTTTATGAATTGTTTGTTTATGTATCCAAGTTTTTATATAATAGTTTGTTTAAATTCCTTAAAACTCTGAACCAAAAAGGTCTCTGGGTATATAAGAGATCCAATATTATCATTTGATATAATATTTATAGATGGTTGAAATTATATCACGTACATTGGTAAAAAATAAAAAAATGTAAAGATTATTTTTTTAGCACCGGATTCATGAGTGTGGGTTGGAGGCAGTTACAGTTGATATCAGATAAGGTTTTAAATAAATTTGATTATTATGATGTTTTCTTGAGAGGTTAACTTAAGAGTTATATATACCATTATGGGTTTATAATTTTATGTATTTCATAGGTTCAAACGAATAAATACCAATTTTTATGTTTTTAGTGATTGTATTTAAATATATTAATGATATTTTAGGGATAGGTTTTGTTGGATTGTGGTTTAGGTAATCCTTAGTTTTAACGTCAATGATTATTTTGGAACAATACAATTAAATTTTTGGATATGTAAGATGAAGGCTATGATATAAACTTTTAGGTTAAAAATTTCTTTAATGATGGAGTTATTTATGATATATGATTATTTATCTAAGGAAATTATTGTCATATTTATTAAATTATATGATTAGAGCACATACATTGTTGGTATGAGATAGTAATAGTGACTAATGTTATATGGAGATAAATGTTAAGGTTTTCTTGGAAGAATGTGTGATCAAATAATTGTAATCTTTGTGTTTAAATCATAGTTATAAACATTTTAAATAATTCTAATTATTGTTATTTGTTAAATGGATATGTTTAAAATTTGGGTATTATTGCGGAATTTTAGAGATTAAGGTATTATTTCTTTATATGAATATTTTTTATTTTTTGGTATTATCATACATAGTTCAAACAATTTTTTGTTTTTAACTATCTAAATATATAAATAATAGGTTTTAATTATTTTATATACCTAATTTTCAATCTAAATTATATTTTAGTGCTTCAGGCATGAAAAAAATCATCTTGAATACTCAACATTTGTAAAAAAAAGATGAGATTGTGGTAGCAATTGATTAAAGGATAAAATTATACTTTTTAAGTAACTATATTTCCTTATTTTATTATTCTATATAGTAAGGTAATTCCTCAAACCAAGGAAAATAATCTTGAAAATATGTTATTTGATTACATTAACTTCTCATAAATCAATGGTATTTTTTCACTCCTTATTGATTTATGGATTTGTGGTGATTAACCCTCTCTCAATCATTAAATATATTGTGAAAAATGTTCTATATGAATCTAAATAATTATTTGTATGTTTGTTTTTTCTCCATAATTATATTTTAAATACCATTTATGTTTTTCAAATTTATAAACTTATGTATTTTTTATTCTTGATGAACCTTGTGTTTCCCTTTCCCTCTTTTTAAGAGGAAGTTTTATTAACCCTTTTTATGATATAAGATTTTTAAAAAGGTATTTTCAAAAATAAAAAAACATTGATTAATGAGGTGAATTTAAAATTTAGAGGATACAATTTATTACATTGGGGGAATGTAATGTCTAATTATTTTTAAAATAACACTATGTTCGATAGTGTATACAACATGCAACACTGAGGATAAAGGAACCATGAAATATTATTATTTAAATTTTATATTTATAACACATCTATTAAATTGGTGGGTATGAATATGATTAAAATAATTATGATATATATATATATATATATATATTTACAACTCAATAATAAATCATTTAATAATTATTTTTAAATAATTACTCAATTTTTAGTAAAGTTATTTTATTCTTCAAAAATATGTTTACTTCAAAAATGGTTTTTATTGAATTTTAGTGAGATAATATTATAATTAATTTATAAAAATTTTATAAATTATTTTTATAAAATTTATATAATTTTTTAAATCAACATATCAAAATTATCTTACGGTGAAATTTTGGGATTTTTTTTGTAAATATTGTTTATTTATTGAATAGTGAAAAATACCGATTTTTGTGAAAATAAACATTATTTTATTTAAAAAGTATAATTATTAAATGGATTTTATATTAAAGTAACATTAATATTATTTAATTTGATATATTATAATTAATTACATAGGAATTATCATAATGTTTTCTTTTGGTGTATGTTCATTTTCTAGTTTAAAAACGTAATTTTCTAGAAAAATGTTTTTTTTTTCGGTTTAACAATTAATATTAAAATTTATTTATTACAATTTTAAGAATTTAATATTGAAAAATTGATACCATATTTGGAATCATGAGTTTCAAATTTGGTAAATAGGCCCCCTTTATTTTTTTATAGTTAATCGTAACCATAATAAATATTTGTTAGCTCAACAAGGTTAAATAAGGTAAATAAGGTTAAAAATAATATGATAACGACTAAAAATAATCCTAAAATTTTAATTTAATCTATTTTATGAACTGGGTTCGTCCTTAATCATCAAATATTTTAATTTATGGATTTGTGTGCCATTTTTCTTTAAAAATGACTTTTATATTAATTTAGGTAAATATGAATTAAAAAATGTTACTCTATTACTTTTAATATCTATAATATTTTGTAACAGGGATAAATAGATATTATGTTCAGTTATAAATTTTAATTTAAAATTTAAATTATTATTTTTATCATGGTTATTTATCTATAATTTTTAGGGATAAAATAAGTATTTTAAATTCTTACACAATGCTGACATAGTGCTTGTGCAAGCAGTAGAAAAGATGAAGTAAATAATTTCGAAAACAATAAAAGTAATATTTTTTAGGGGGTTTTAGTGTACCATAAATTTTATATAATAAAATAACATATTGGGTAAGTTTGGATATATTATATTTATATACATTTTCTATCATGTTATTTTCAAATAGAAATTAAATGTATAGTTCCAAAAATTACTTAAACAACATTTTATAAAAAATAATGTTTTATTTAATGATTTCAAATTCAAAAAAAATTATATTCATCCAATGAATTTTATATGGTTTATAATATCTACCATAGTCCATTTATGGTTCATTTTTCTATTTATAGTCACATTAACCCCTAAAGAGTAAAAAACATTGATATCATGGTAATTGTGAAAAGGGTAAACCTGGGGCTTAAAACAAATGGATAAGGGTGAAAAAATAACCAAGACTTGTAAAAAATTTATATTATGAGATTATATAGAGTGATAATGATCCATTATTATAATTATATTAATTTTTATCTATTTTTCCATGAAAATTAATTTATATAAATTTATTACTATAAGAAATTCCTTGAATGCCCCTCCCGTCACTTATTAAAGGGAACCTCATATCCTCTCATCCTAAAACCTATTGAGTACCATATATCAACCAATACATACAAAATTACCTTACCATAATTCATCCCCATGTTATATATGAATTATTTTTGTCATAATACCAATCTTAGAGGGCTTAAGGGGTAAAGAAAAAAGGTTGTCAAAGGAAGAAGTATAGATTTTAATTAATTTTTTTAGTTTTGTTTCATCTTCCACCTCTTTAAAAACTTATTAAAACATGATTAAAAAAATATTATATATACTAAGATTTTTTTGATGTTAATGGAATTTCCAATATTCATATCCTCTTCCATCAAATGGGAAATTAAACTGTTGTTCGTGTGTACGATTGACTACCCCTTGCGAACCAACTTAATTAGTTTTCTATTACTAACATTAATGGATGTTTATAATTATGGATTTAATGTATATATATGATATTCATGAAATAATAATCTTTATATAAATAAAATATATAATATTTTTTCTTACCTTTAAATTCATTGAAAAATGATAATGTTGTTCCTGCATATGTCTAGATTATCACCTCCAGGAAGTGATGTGATTAATTTTTCATGATCTCATCAGATGGATTATATAGATAAGATAATTACTAATAAATAATATGGTATTTATTATATAATTATAATTATATAAATTTAAAATAATACTTATATTCTTTCCCTCCTGATCATTGAAAAATGGAAACATTATTCATGTCTATGTATGACCTGTCGTCTCTATGATTGAAACATAGTTCAATTTTCATAACCAAATTTCATTGTTTTTTTAAATATAATTTATGTTTAAAAAAAATAATTATATAATGATTATTTGTTTTTATATTATGGAATAATTACCCATTTTACCATGATTATTAAACCAAATTTGTTTTGAATTTATGAACAGAACATCCTCACAACAACCGACATGGACATAATTGATTAATTAATTAAATATGACATGAAAAAATCTGAAATAAACGGTTTAAGGTAAGTTATTAATCAATGAAAAAATTATTAAAAAATAAAATGATTTATAGAAGTTTATTATACCGGTGTAAAATTATATACTATGAAATTATGAACTCAAGGTCAGGGATTTCTTCTCAATTTCAGAATATTGAGGTATGTTTTAACTTTATATACCTAAATTATTTTATATGATTTATATATTATAATATTACATGTTATATCATGAATCATTCAAAATTTATTTTATTTTTAGTTTTAATTAAAATTATTTCATCCATGGAGATTTGACTTGAAAGTTACCAAGTGGTATGAGATTTTTTAACTTAATTTCCCTCTATTTGGTAATATCAATTATTAATTGATTATATTATGTCAAAATTATGTGTAAAATGTACTTTTATTGATTTATGTATTATTTAAGAAATTTATTTATTTATTTCAATTTTTTTTAAATTGTTACACATAATCCCTCTCTCGATTAATTGTCAATTCAATGATATAACCTTTATAAGGGTTATTCATCTCAAATTTTATTTATTTTGGAAACATGTTTATGTTATGAACCTAAAATATATTTTAGGCGTATATACTACCCCTTGAAATGTTATATACTGAATAACCTTCTATTCATGATATTTAACTTTTCTTTTGAATTTATTCTTTCGTGTGTCTTACGATTCAAAAGTTACCAAAGTGCTTAAATATTTATGTTCCAATCCAATTTTAATCGAGAAAACTTATGATTTAATTTACATAGAGAAAATTATATGGAAATTATTCAATAAATTCATTAAATGTTTCTACTCCTCTATTTCTTTCGGAAAATTATAAGTTCTGGTTTAATTTTTTTATCTTTGAATCTCATGATAGGTTAATTTTTTTTAATAAAGGGTGAACTTATTTCTTGTCTTTTGGTTAGAAAATATTTTTCTTCAAAATATATTTTTTCAAAAAAATATTCAATAATCTTTTTGAATATTAGTAAATTATTTTTTACCCATGTTTACTTTTTTACAAAAGGGTTTAAAAATAATATTCTAGTCATTTTCAGAACAAGGTTATTTTTACCGAATGTGTGAAAAAAATATCTATTTTAATGGTTATGACATTAGTAAAATTTATCACAATTTTGATAAATAAATTATTTTCAGATTTTTTTAAATGTTTCTAAGGTTTTTCTAAAATAATATTTTTTCTCTACAATTTTGGAATTTTTTTATTAGAAGATATTTTCAAGGGTAGGGGTATTTTTATTAATAATGTCTTAAATGATCATTTGTTGAATTTTCTATTCATAAATGAAAATAATATTTTATGATACTTATGATCCACTAGGGATATATTCTAATGATATAATCCTTATTATTTCTTTGGATGGATTATTATTGTTTCAAATATATTTTCATAGAAATCATTTGTTTTCCACTAGTTAATCAAATAATAAAAGGAATATTGGTTGGTTTTATGAGTTTTATGAATAAATGAAAGCTCTATAAACATTATTCATGTTACAGTCCTTGGAATTGTTTTTATGATAATGGTAAGTTCCATTATAAACCAAAGTTGTGTCGTTTCATTATAAACCAAGGATGAGTGGTTACGCTTTGAACCAAGGATGGGTGGGTTTATAATAGTCCTCAAATTCATTGGGTAAAGAGACAAAGTTAAATGGTTATCGATTCCTGATAATATATTTATAGAGTTTACCAAATAGGTTACTATATTTTCAAGAGTGATGATAAGAGTGATAGGATAATTACTTTCAATGATACCGACATGTTTTCTTTATGCTTGTTATATGTTTTTGATGTTTCGTTTGATCATGTTTTACATCACATGGATCATGATTATTGATTACTATAACTCTTTCATTTTTAATTATTTATTACATGCATCATATTTTATGATCCATATTTTTTTGGAATAAATTTTCTTAATTTATGATCTTTCACTTTGTTTATGTCCACAAAACCTTATGCACATATTATTCTCATTGATGATAATCAATTGTTAATGTTCATGATTACCCTTATCGAGAATTTGAGCTTAACCTTCAGATGTTTCCTTTTCACTAGGTTGTGAAGAAATTTTTAAATTATGTTATTCTTAATAAAGATATTAGATGAGAATAAATTAGTGGTACATGATATAAATTTTAATGAAATATATTTTTATTCATTAAATTTGTTAATAAATAATTTTTTCCAATTCTGTAAAACACTAAAATAAAAATTTAATCGGGTATTTAAGAGATCCAATGTTTTATTTTTATGTAGTAATTCTATATTGGTTAAATTGGTCTATGTTTATTAGTAAAAAATATATAAATGTAAATAATATATTTTTAGCACTAGATATGAGAGTGAGGGTTTACATATATTACAATTAAATTGTAATTAAAGAAAAAATATATTATAAACACTTATGGTGATAATTTTACCCCAAATAAATTGTACCATCATAGTTTTTATCTTAGTAATGAAATGTTCAATATTTTAAAATACCCTTATTCAGATCCCACATTATAAAAATGGAAAATAAAACATAATTTTAAAATAGAAAATGGGAAACAATAAAGGTTACTTGAAATAACACATAACTAGGTTACTATATACAAATAAAATTTTGGGGAAGTGGAAATATGAACATAGAGAAGAATGTGATAGAGAACACGGTGATGAAAAATTTAATGACCACATAATCATTAATTAATTAGGGGTGAAAAATGACTATCAACACCTCAGAAATAGTTTTAAAATGTAATTTTTTTTCAAGATCGTTTTTTCTAGTATTGAATAATTATATTACCATGGAATATGATAAATATACTTCATTTATTTTCATTTCAGAATAATAATTGAATCCTTGGATTGTGGTTGGATAAATTTACACTTCTAACTAGTCTCTTACACCCAGAAATGAATATTCAAGATGAATTTTTCATTATTAAAGCACTAAAATTAACTACAAATAGATCATAAGATCCCTAAAAGAATGAAAATACATTCCTTATATCACTAGATATTTACCAAAAACAACATGGTTAGCACAAGTTATTCAACATTGATAACTCTTCATATGGAGGAATAAAACTTCAATCTATAAATCCTAAACTATTACACCCAAATTTCAATATAAACCATTCCATAAATAGTTAACCTTAAGGATACTCCAAAAAATGTATTACCAAAAACAAAATCCAAAAATTTATAAAAAAGGTCCCAAAAGTTGGAGAAACAAGGTAAATTTAATCCCTAAACAACATAAGGTTTCTCTTAATGTCACATATAGAATATGTTAAGACATTGATCATATATTCTATTAAATCATATTAATAACCAAAATCACTATAAAACATCAATGAAAAAATTATATCCTTCTAAAAAAATTAACTATAACTTTATTCCTTATTTTAAATCACAGACCATCTACTATATTCTATATATCCAAAAATGTAATAAAATTAATAAAATATATCATAAATCAATTTATCATTAAATAACTAATAAATTTATAGTTTAAAAATACTATCCAAGGTAATTTACCAAAATAAATAATCTATTTAACTCAAATAATTTTTTTATCTCAAATACATGAATATATTAAGGTTTATTTATCCCTCAATCACATTTTTTCAAAAAATATAACCTTACCACTAAATTACATTTCTAGGTAATGAGCCCCATTCAATGTATGATTGAAAACAATCAATTAAAAAATATTTTGGAACTATCCTTAGATGTTTTCTGATTCTTACAACCAAAATATAAATGATAAAACACTTCTATAAAAAATTCCTAAACCCCAATACATAAATAATTTAATAATTCCAGTTCCTTCACAAATCATTAACTGGGATTCATAATATTATTCCTTAATAATTCCCAAAATATGAAATATGAATCAAATAATAAGATCTATCATGCTCAATTTAATCATGTTTATTACTTTTTACATAAGTAATATTGTTAAAATAATTCATACATTTCATATTTCATTCATAGTCTCTTCATCATATATAGTAAATCTATTACTAGAATAATATCGTTGACTCCCTTCCCAATATTTTACCTTAAGACATTTATTTTCATAATTCCCATAATTTCCATATTTAAAATATTTAAATTATACAATACCATATGGAAACCATTATTCTCATCTTTTTTATTTATATAAATTTTCATTTTTTATAGAAATTACATTCTCTAAGTCCTTATTTTCCACACCCAAAACATCATCCCATTACTTTTATACATTTCCCTAGGTGGTTCTTCCCACATTAATGACATGCATAAAACTCAAACTTTTTTCCTCTATGATGTTAATAAAACATTATTTTTCTCTTAATCGGTTCATTAAAAACTCATATATTCTCATGTTGTTCATCATATAATAATAAATATGGATATACATATTAATAAGACTTCAAATTTTATCTCTTATCTCATTTTTTATCTCATGAGTAAAATCATAACATCGTCTAACACATTCAGTGTTAATTTGATTCATCTTCATTACAAATATTAATTAAAACCAAAAGCATGGTTTGAGAAATAATATTGATTAATCATCTAATAATAAAAATTAATACATAGTATGACTAAACCATGAAAACATATTTTCAACCTATGAAACAATAGGTTTAACCTAGGCTATCCATGATCATAATATGTCTAAATAATTCATAATGGTTTATAAAGAAAATATGATTTAGCCTAAGAATATCCCTTTGGAGTGTCTAATCAGGTGCACAGTAAGGGATCATCAATATATATTAGAATTATGGTCAAGATATACTCAAAAAAATCTTATTGTGGTTGTTACCCAAATATGCATATATTCTAAAACTACATCCACCTATAGTATCCATAAAGAGATGTATTTTTAAGAAAAACACATAATATTTACCTTACCAAATATTTAGGATATTATTATATACATAGGATTATTATAAGGTTTCTCACTAAATTTTTCTTATTCTTGTTTCTAAAAATTTATAATCTTGGATTTGATGTTAATTATAATGGCCCATAATTTCATACATAATACTACATGTTATTAGAAAAAATACTCATTACATATCAATATGATCCAATCCATAACTAAACTTTCTTAGTGTATTTAGAAACATAGATACATAAATATTTGGTACTTAAATTATTTGTATAATTTCTCATTTAGTTCTTCAAAACTAAAATACTTCTTAGACATAATATAGATAAAACCGTTTTCTATAACCTAGAGAAGGGAAACAAAATAAAGGTTGAGATCAGATTTTCAATAAGGGTAAACATAATAAATATCAATAAATGATCATAATTGAGCATAAAATAATCATAATCTTATAATAAAATAATATAAACATTATAAAATCATACACATCACTTTATATATCATAATCATAAAACATGTCCTAAAGTTTTATCAATCAAAATACATATGACATAAGAGAGTGACATCATCAATAATAAATCATGATTCATGAAAACATATAATAATCATAAGACATAATTTTATGACATAAAAATAATTATATAAAATTATTTCCTTAGTTATGTATCACTTTCCAGACTGTCATTGTGTATTGGGTTTAATCCCCATTCCATCATTTCCATAATCAAAGGTTCACTCACAAGACTATCGTATTGGAAAAATTCATTTATTAAACTGGTTTCAATCCCTATTCTAGTCCTTATTGTCTCATAAGATATTTATCTCTTCCAAATTCATTATAGGGATATATAATTTTGTGTCCACGCATTACATAATTAAAACCATACATATTTGTTCCATAAGATAATAAAACATTCCTCATATCATCAAATCATTATTAGTGGAAATAATGAATATTTCATAAAACATTCATCAATATATTCCTAAATCATTCATAGAAATAATAAATCTGGTAACATAGGATCATATCTCCATTAAATCACAAGAAACATAAAATTTTGTTGTTATAGATAAAAATAGCTATAAAGGATCACTAAGACATTTCATAAGGAAAATCCCCTTTTCATTTGAAATTGCTTATTTAGAATCTAAAAAGCATCAAAATATTAAGGAAAAAATTTTCATTGATTACAAAAAAGTAAACTTATAAATGGATATTTAATTAAAATAGTATTTATGACGATAGGTAAATTCGTTCATGAGGTGTATATTGAAACCAAAATTCCATTCACATTTTTGATAAAAAGTGAAAAGTACCATGTTTGGAAAATGATAAGAAAGTTATTTTTAAACCTATGTAAAGAAATCCAAATATATTCCAAAATTAAATTAAATAATATTTATATAATATTATAATTATTCTTGAAAACATTATAAAGAAAAATATGTACATGGAAGAAAATATTCCCGACCGAAGAGAAAAACAAAGCCGATCTTTTAAAAAAACATTATTTCAGTCTCTTGACTACATCAAAAGTGTAAAATGAAAATAGAACATGAAATATAATGAAATAAATAGAGAATAAGAAAATAAATTATATTGGGTAGAGATATATCATATAATTTTGTCATTAAATTTTTTAATCACAAATGATCCTGGTAAAAAATAAGATTGTAACATAAAACCCATATAACTTTGGTTACTTGTGAATCATAATCCCCATGAAGGAAAAAAATTAAAATGAAACTTAAAATACCATGAAAATAAGGATATTCATGACAAAATATATTTAATGGGTATTTAATATACCTCATGAAATAATATAGGTGTATAACATAACATATGTCGCAAATAAGATAATTTGAGACGATAAACCCTTACAACATGGAATGTTTCGAATAAAAATCACTTTGATTAATAGATTTGAATAAAAAATTTATATACCATATAATAATAATTATTAATGGTATAAATTTTCAAATGATATGTATATACACCTCATAAACTTATATAGGTTCATAATATTATACAAGCTTTAAGGAGGCAAAATTCAGACGAAGAACCTTTACGACTTTAGTAATTTTTTAATCAAGTCATTGGAAGAATGATAATACTATGGTTCTATAAACACATTGAATTAATTAATATATTATGAAAAAAATATATCCTTGAGAAGTATATACACCATATAAATAAGGTAATGGTGTATAAATTTAAAACATGACTCAATGAAGAGAAATTAAGATGAAACCCTTACCTTATATTTGACATGATTTGTAAGCACTCTAATATCCTATATAATAAATTTATATTAATTATAATTATATACCACAACCATATTTAAACATAAAATATCATATGTGATACAACTATATCATTCGAACACATGTTTATAAGAAATTATCTATTAAATGCTTTATTTCAGGTGTTAACTACTTTGTTCTTTCATGTATGTTTTAGTTCAACAACTATGGTACTTAAAAATTTACCACCATATAAATAATGTTAATAATGATATAAATATCATATATAATCATTATCTCCACTTTTTTTACCATCTATATTAAGTGGTTATGAAAAATGAATTGCGTCACTTTATGGAGATTGTAATCCATACATACAAACGAGTGATGTTTCCATTTTTTTATGGATGGAATGTGAAAAAGTTAAATAATAATTCACATTTAATTAATCATTATTATATAAAAAATATCCCATATTTTTAATATATATATCCTTTTTATCATCCAAGTAAAGTATAAATGATAAACAAAATACACTACTTCATGGATGTGCTAGTACACATGTATGCACAAGAAAAATTATCATTTACCAATGTATCAAAGGGTAAAAAGGAATTATTATGTTATAAATATCATATATAACATGAAGTTCATTATTATGACCACCAATGGAATATTTTGATGTAAAATTAATCTTTTATCAATGTGTAGGTGGAATTCCACATGTACACATGAATGCTACTTTAATTTCTTATTTAATGGACAAGAGGTTGTAAATGATTGGTCAATAAATATAACTAAAACTCAACATATTTATTATACATGATTAATAATTTTTTATGTATATTTTTTTATATTATGTAAAGGAAGAAATAAAATTGAAATATTTTGGTTAAGATTTATATCTCTTATTTGAGAGACCTCCATTGGCTTAAGGATTATGTCATGAGGGAATGGTTTTAGAAGAATACCATAATATCTAGGATGAAGGGAAGGAATATAGGATTTTTTGAGTAGTTATTTTTTGGGATAAAAGGATAAAATGGCATGAATAAGGGAGGAGAAGAGGTGACATTTTATATGTGAGGGGTGGGACACACATAGAATTTCTTAAAATATTTCATTGAGATAGGTTAAAATTTAAGGGAAAGTGGAAAAAAATGTAGAAGTAATAAATGGTTGTATAATATAAGGTCAAAATATATTAAAAAAAAAGATTTATATTGGATTTTTTTGGAAATTCTACCCTTATATATTGATTAAATTCCCAGTAGACCTATTTTAACATTAATCGTGGTAACAAAATTTTATAGTTTTTACTATTCACTATGACAAAAAAGATAAACCTATTAGGTTATATTTATTATGATAATTCATAATATTTAATCCATTTTTATTGATTCAAATTTTTAATGACCTATTTTTTTTTTGTCAGGGATAAATTTTGAGGGAACTTGAAACTTTTACATTTACCGGATGAGCTATTTTTATAACTGAAATTTTTAACATAATTCTGAGAGTTGGAACACTTCAACATATTTTTTTTTGAATTGGGTTAAGGTCTGATAGGTCCTATAGAGGTCTTGTCAAATTTTGGCAGTACTGGGATCTAAATAGCCCAAGTCTGAAGGTTCTTCTAGGGAGCATAGTTGGTATGAAATTGTGTGACCCCCAGTAGAAAACCATGTGGCTGAAAAGGGGGCTTTTATGTTCCCCGCATAGGTTGCGCTCAGTTTTTCCAATTTGTGTTCCTACTCTACATGGTTAGTTCCATTTTGGTAGTACCCAGACACTCTTCAGTTCATGGTTTTCACACAGTTTGGCTAACCATTCAGGTCAAACCATACGAGGTGTTTTCATAAGCATGAGTGCACATATGTAAGATATCAAGTCCTTTTGAATCTTTCGTTGTTTAATATCATCTCAGATTCACTATTTAGGTGCAATCTCATTTTTCCTATTTTCAGGGAGAAGTTTTGTTTCTTAGATCTCTTCCAAACTAGATCAGATAAGACCTCGATATTGTACTAGTATGTCGTAATAAGTGTTAGGTAGGTTTTCAATGTATTTTTCCTTTATTTAGTATTGTTTTATAAATATTGTTGTTGTGAGGTGCATCATCCTTTTTCAGGTGATGCTTTATAATTGAGTTCTTATTGCCAAATTGATCCTCACACCTTCACTTAAGCCTATTGAACCATGTTTAGATAATAATAGGTGGTTGATCACATTTATGGATACCCCATGGGTGTGCCTAGTATAATCACCCCTTTGTAATTAAATTATTAAATTCCATTATGGACTTCTAAATGTTTTTCTTGAAGTAATTATAGATTTTCCCCTCGTATGGACTTTCCAAAGTGATAATGGCACCTCTTAAGTGACTTTTTGAATATGAAAATTATTAATTTCTTTTATTATGAATTTATAGAAATGATTCATCATGGAGAATTGAGTTATGCATCTTTTAGTTGTTTTTTAATTTTTCTAAATGAGTTTTTGGTCAACATTGAAATGTTTTTATAATGAAACACCACTACTAGGGTGCACTGTATTTGAAATTAAAAAGTGTTGATTAGTGACTAAATGCATTTCTGTCAATTTGGAATTGGTGTTTTCTTTTTTTCTTTTGTTTTTTGTGAGGAATTATTTATACATTTATTTTAATGACCACTCTTATTTAAATAACTAATTCTCTATAATCTTTTTTAAGGTCTTGACTTATTTAAGAAGTGTGATTACCCAGGTAGGTAATTTATGAATGAGCTAGGTACCTCACAAGTATATCTTGAGCCATATTAAAATAATTGTCATGTTTTTTTTAATTTAATGGATTGTTTTTTAAAATGGAATAGAAAATTCATGATAGTTTCGTTTATCTTAAATGAAATTAATGGTTTAAATGGAATGATTATAGGGTGGCAAATCAATTCCCATTATTGCTTTATTATGAAATGATTATAATGAATTGTAATGTGTTAAATGGAATTGAAATAAACTAATAGAAATATGGGAGGTATTTACTCATGTGTTATTTTTTAAAGATGATTATTCATTATATTATAAATTACCATTCCTTTACATGGGCTTGATAAATGAAAAACATGACTGGTATTTCCTCATAGATAATATTATAAATATAAATATAATTTATATAATATTTATAAATAAGTTTCATGAGAGGTATTTTTATCATGCATTATATTAAAATATACACCTTGATATAGGCTAAAGACAATTGTAAGGGGTGTTGAGCATGAAGGATAATCATTATCCCTTACATCTGGTATTGAATTCATGATGTCTCACACTGGTGATACTATGAAAGATGTTGGGTTGAGGCTCCACACTCCCTATTTAGAGTGTTGGCATGATGGAACACTCACCATACTGATTATTGAGTCCATGTAATCTATCAATTAATATGGATGTAGGGAATATTCCATATGTTTGGATCCTTAAGGCTCATTAGACTGGTCATGGATATGTGGGTTATGCCTTAGTCCAGCTAGTATATTGTATTCCAGGTATATGGCCATTTAGACTCAGAACAGACTAGTTTCATATAGATGGATAAAATATATAACTACAATATATATTATCACTATATATATAGTTACTAACCATACAACTTATTTCAACTAAGAGTTGAAGAAGGTAGAGCTGCCAGGTGTACTTTAGAAACCTGATTGGGTTATTGTTTATTTATTTATTTTCTTCTTTTTATTATTTATACATACATTGATTTACTTTATACAAGTACTGATTTAGTTGTAGACTCTGTGGGTGGAAACCTTCTAGGATTTATATCTCACACCCCGCTTGGGTGTCCATTAAACTAGGGTACCTAAGAAGACCTTATATATGCAAGACCTTAGTGGATTTCTTATGCTGTTTAGCTAGTACCTGGGAGTTAGGATAACAGGACCAAGCCAATTCTCATTAATCTCATGGAGATCAACTAAGAGAATTTGGTTTCTTTTCATTATTTATGTAATGTACAATATCTTTTACCTGTTGTGTGTCTTCTATTTTTGTTTTTATATCATTTTAAAGACATGCATTCATGACATGTATATTAGCATTGAAGATCTCTTTTATTCAGATATTATATTATTCATCTCCTTCCTATCTTTAATTTATTATGGTTTCCACTATTTACTTCTATTTATGTTTTTATTTACCATTGTGTTACTCTGATCATGAGGGTATAGTCTCCCCACTATCCCCTCCTTAGACCCTCCTAACTAGTTGGTAGCCTATGGAATATGGAGAGACCTATTTAAGGCCATCTGACCCACCAATCTGGCTACCATCTTAGTGTTCAGTCAGTATGGGATGTTAAAAAATTGTATCATAACCTTATTTTCCCTTTTCATTACTATTTTGGGATGGAAGACATGAGACAAGGAATGTGTTGGTGCTTGGTAAATAGCCTTGTTGGGACTGATCACCCCAACCATGGGGAAATGACCAAGTGGACAAGGCTGGGAATTAATGTCCATTATTTTTCCATTATCATTGATATGATTTCACTATGAGTGATTGGTTCACTTTCCACCATGTATTGATTTATGAATATATGTTATTTTCCCTTGTACAAGTTTGTAAAAGAAGAAAGAATTCTTGCATCATACAGGGCACACTTAAATTAAAATGTAATCCATATTCCATGCCATGTAGATGCACTTATAGACTTTCTTGGTGACTCTGATGGGGTTCCCTGGGTGTTATATCATGCTTTTGTTTATTAGAATTCCAGTTATATTCCATGTTATGTGTTTATTACCATTAATATATTTGTACAATATTTAGGTATTTCTTAGCATGCATTTCATGATTATATTCTATACTGTCTAATTTAGTTATCATACCTTGCCTATGTTTGGTGATTTTGTTCTTATTAGCATAATCTATGTGTTTATTTCATGTTATAGCATTCCAGTTTTGATATATAAAATTTTACATGGGCTAAAATTATTGGTTGCGATGAAAATAGAATCAATTTTATGTTTTTTGGTGTATGAGAACCTTATAACTTAGAAAAGGAAGCCTGTTTATTTGAACCATCTTTCGAGATTTATACATGTTTATAAGGTACTATTAAAATATAAGGGATGATAAATTTCAACTTTAGTATTAATCATATGTAATTAATGGGAGTTAAATGAAAATATGTAAGTTGCATGGGAAATTTATGGATTGGTAGATATCCACACATATTACTGGACCATTGTACATGAGCATATTAAATTATGAAATGAAATTGGTTTCCACAAAATGAGTTCTATAATTTAGTCCATAATGTTTATGGGAACTTTATATATTGGGGTGGTGGCATCACATGTAATAGAATCATTTTATGTGACCATGATATATCATGAATTTATTAAAAATGTGGAATAAATTTAATTTTAATCCATAAATAGTTGGATAAATACTGAAATGTGAAACTGGACCCATGTATGTTAGTTGGGGCACATATATAATTATTTGACCTATTTTTGTGTTTTCAACTTCTGTAGTTAAGAAACCTCTTTTAGGATGTTTTCTAAAGAACACCGATTGGATTAATGGGACCCTCGTAGGTGTCCTAATCTGTTAAAAGTAATTTATATGGTAATTTTATTAATTTATGACATAAGGTCAAGAAAATTTTGGTCACTTAAAAAGGATTTTTTTGACTTTACTATGTTCCTTATCATTTTTTAAAAATATTTTAAACATTTATAGATTAATATGATTAAATGTAAATACTTTAAAATGGAACCCTTGGTTGTGTCCTTTTTTAAACCATTGTGCAAGGGTAGTTTGAGTTTCCCTTTGTGTATCCTTAGAACAGAACATTGAGTGTTTTTTGTAGACATATTTTTCTTTATAAATGGATTGAATTATATTTTTTGAGCCTAGTGACTTATGTTTTTCATTACCTAGAGATAGGGAAAACGTTTTTTCTTTTGTAAGGGGATGGATTATGGTAGGAATCACCCTTTTAAGGAAAAATAATTGCTAAATGATGTGAGTTTTATTTTCTTTTGGTGTTCTTTGAGTGTTTTTGTCTCTTGTAGGACTCTTAGCTCATAATGAAACCCTTCTTCGGATGGGTGGTCATGTTTTTCTTGACTCTTGTTACGGGCATGAGAGTTGGATAATGCTCTATTTCTATAGGTTAGACATTCCATGGGCATGGTAAGCTGCTTCGTAGGTTTCTTATCATTTTCTCTTCCTCTATGATGGATGAAATGGTATGTCATTATCTTGGTTAATGGTTGTATGGGGAAATACGACATGTAATTAAATCTATTATATAGACCATTGGATACACGAGTTATTAGGGATAGAAAGCCTATAGTTAGTAACCAATATGTTTTATTTCCTCTATAAAATTAGGGTTGTCTGATTTGGTTTACATAGTACCCATCAAGTACCTAAATGGTTTAGAAAACTGTTCTATGCTTGGTAAGATCATTGAACCTTGTACGGTCTTGGGTCATCTCTATAGTAGAGTAACCTAGGAATTATAAAAACCATTTCTTCACAATGCTCAGTAGGACTTCTTAGAGTCTATGGTGTTTTGACATGCCAATCAGTTTGGTTTAGATTTATTTTTATGATTTTACATAGTGATCATGAGTTAGAGGAGTAACACACAGGTCTTGATATAGCATGCTTGTGAGCTGCTAGTATATATCTTAAATTTTGAATACTAGTATGATCTTAATGTGGGGAGTATCACATTGGTTCGGGTAGTTATGTTTCCTTCTAAGAAGAAGGATCACAACATAAGATGACCAGTAAGAGTTTCTCGGGTTTTCTCAATTTCCTTTCAGGATTGAAATTTTTGAATCCAATTGGTGCTTTCTCAATAGGATGATGTTGATGTAGTTGGATGTGTATGAAACCTTTGAGAAACATTTTTGGTCTTTGACAGACTTTGGTGGTTAAGTGTGAATGATTGATGGATGCCTTGGGTGATGAAGGCTCATGATCGGTTAATTGAAGTGCGTCAGCAGGTGAAGTCGAGCTTCATTCAAGAGGTCGACTAGTAGTAGTTTGGATATTATTTTTTGTTTTCTTGGTTGGTTTTATACCATTAAAATACAATTAGTGAACCATTATTTATGTGAAAATCATGTCCTCAATCTTGATTTCGTTCTTGATACACTAAGAGAGAATTAGTTTTACACTGCATTAAATTTTAGAAGCTATTGAACCTGTTTAGGTAGTTTTCTCAGTGTGGCACACTGGACATGTGGTTCTTATCGAGGTATGGTTAGACTTGAGTGGTACCTAGATTCTCATATAGGAATTCCATGTTTAGACACTTAGACACCTACTATTTTTCTTCTCGCATGACGATCTTTCAGATGATTCTCTGTAAAAAGGATAATGATTTAATGTGGACCTCTTGTACTTGTACCAATGTATCACCTATAAACATGGGATATAAACATCCTTGGGTTAGTTAAATAGAGTCTATCTTAATAAATCAGAGGTTAACTTGGACCTGTTGTCAATCTTGGAGGTGATGTTGAATGTGAGATGATTCTAGTGATTTGGATCTAGGTCACACCCTTGTTTGTGCTAAGGAGAAATGCTTTAAATGACGAGTTGGGGGATTGATATCATAATGTCACCAAGTGTCAGGCGTGGAATTCAGTGGGAACATTCATTGTAAATGAAAAACTACATGGAATTTAGCATTGTAGGTTTTTTAATACTTTGATCTTCTAAGATGATAGTTTTGTAAATGGTCATTTGGAGGGGGGTTGACTTATTATTCTTTTTGTTAATGTTCATGGTTAGTGAAAGACTATTTTTGGGCATCTCATGAGGAGGATGTGAGTGTTGTATGTTTTGAAAGAAGAATTTCATGGAAATCCAACTCAACTTGGATTTGAGTTTGATGGGGAATCAACTATTCATCCATTTCTAAAACATGAGAGTAGTGTTGTTAGAATTCTTAAGGGCGTTCTTTTTAAAAAATTTCGATCGTGGAGGTTCCATGGCATGGAATTAGACACTTATTAAAGTTAAATACCTAAGGTTGGCCTCACCTTTGGTTAGTTGTTTAAAGATATGATAAAATGATTGTGTCTCTAGATAAATGAGCTCAAGTAAGCATCCCCTCAATTTTTCAGTTGGAAAATGAGATTTGGATTAGGATTTGATGGATTAAGTACCATATTTATAAGGAACAATCATAGGTTTGTTGGGAATTTAGAAATGAAACATAGCCATTTTAATAAGACCTAATGACCTTGGTAGGTTTGGTGATGTTTCTGTTATTCCCCAATGTTTCTTGGAAATGAGAAGTTCTAAGGTCAGGAGGTTATAATGACCCATTTTTTGAGTTGAGGGTAAATTTCAAGGGAATTTGATACTTTTACATTTAATGGATGAATCATTTTTTAACTGATATTCAGAATGTAATTCTGAGATATTGTACAATTCGACATATATTTTGGACTTCAGTGAAGGTTTGAGAGGTCCTATAGAGGTAACATCAAGTTTCACAAGTGTCGGTGTCCAAAAAACCCATGTTTAGAGGGTTTACTATGGATAATGGTGTGTATAAAACTATGCGGCCCTTAGGAAACAAATTCAGCTGTATATGGGGAGTAGATGTGCCCTGTACAGGCTATGCATGGTTTTTCCAAACCATGAGCCTAGCCCGCATAAATAGTGCCAATTAATGAATATCTTAGAACTATTCATTTCATGATTTTCACATGGTTAGGATAACTGTGAAGGTCATATTATGTGAGGTATTTTCTAAAGAAAGGGGTGCCCCATGAGTGGTGCATAGTTTGTCCAAACCATGTGGCTAAATCATGTTACCTAGGTTTTGAGGGTAAAATTAAATTATCTTCCCTTAATGAGTTTATTTCTTTCTTCCCCTTCATCCATCCTCCTCCTCCCATGTGAGCTATCCTCTATGAACATATGAATCCTCCTCAAGCATAAGCTTGGCATCATGATATTTCCTCCACCTATTGTCTGATTCAATCTCATCCAGTGTCTATGCATCCACATTGGTAAGCTCTTGAGTCCTTCAGAATCTTTATTCGTTTAATATCCTCTTGAAAATTCTATTTATGTAAAACATAATTTTAAATATTTTTAAAGTGAATATTTCCTTCTTATATCTCTTCTAAACCATATCAAAATAGACATCGATATTGGATGAGTATTCCATCCTCAGTACGATGAAGGTGGTGTATGGATTATTTTCTTATTTTTTCAGTGTTTTATATATGTTTTCATCATGCATCACACTAGCCTTTTCCTGGTGGCACTTTACAGTTGAGTTATTCATGTCAAATTCATCATCCCAATTTCCCTCATGCCTATTAAACCTAATTTAGATAATTATAGGTGGTTGATCACATTTATGGACACCCCTTGGGTGTTCCAAGTAGAATTTACCCATTATAATTAAATGATTAAATTCCCAGTTGTATTTCCAAGTGTTTACCTTAAAGTAATAATGGATTTCCCCCTCTTATAGACTTTCTTATGTGATAATGAACCCTACTAAGTGACATGTTGAACATTTATAAGTTTAATTACCTTGTATTATTGATATAGATAAATACTTCATTATGGTGAATTGAGTTATATTTCTTGTAGTTGATTTTTAATTATTCTAAATGAGTTGTTGATGGACAGTGAACTGTTTTTATAATAAAACCCCTCAATCGTGGTGCATTGACTTCAAAATTACAAAGTATTGATTAGTGACTAAATTCATGCTTTTCCATTTGGAATAAATGTTTTATTATTCCTTTGTTTTGTTAGCCATGATGCATGTTTTGTGCATTTATTTAAATGTACACACTTATTTAAATAAATAACCCATGAAGCTTCTTTTTAAGGGATTTTATTATTTAATAAGTGGGATTACCCGTGTAAGAAATTTCCAAATGTGCTACGGTACCACAAAAGTATATATTGTGCCTTACTAAAATAATTTTCATATTTTTTTACTTGAATGGAATGTTTTTTAGAAATAAATAGAAAAATAATAATTATTTTATTTATTTTAAATTAAATGAATTGTTTAAATGTGATGATTAGAGGGTTGTAAGGGCACACCCATTATTGCTTCATTATAAAATTATTATAATAAATTATAATGTTTTAAATGGATTAGAACTTAACTAATAGACATATGAGAAGTATTTTATCATGTTTTATACTATGAAGATGAATATGACTTATATTATAAATGAACATGCATTTATATGGGCTTGATAAATTCAAATCATGAGAGGTATTTTCTCATAGATTGTATTATAAATATAAATATGCATTATATAGGCCTTTTAAATATGTTTTATGAGAGGTTTTTCTGCATAACTTATATTAAAAGATACATCATGATATTGGCTATGGATGATGTTAAGGGGTGTTGAGCATGGTAGATAATCACACTCCCTTACATCAGGTGTTAAGTTCATGAGATATCACACCATTGATAATATGAAGGATGTTGGGATGAATAACCACACTACCTATTTAGAGTGTTGGCATGATAGAACAATCACCAACCAAAGAGTTGAGTTCATGGAATCTATCAATCTATAGGAATGTATGGATTATACCCTATGTTGGGAGCCTTAAATCTCATTAGACTGGTCATGGATATATGAGTTACACACTGGTCCAAACATCATACAATATTCTAGGTATATGGCCATTAGGCAACAAAATGAAGATGGTTTATATTGAAAGATAAAATATATAACTAAACTATATATATATTATCACTTTATGTATAGTTCCTAATTAGAAATATTATTCCGGATAAGATCCTAAGTAAGTAGAGCAACCATGTGTCCTTTAAAAACATGTGAGGTTTGTTGTTTATTTATTTCAGTACTAATTATTATTATTTATACCTGTATTAATTTATTTTACATATATAATGGATTCAGTCATAGACCGCATTGGTGGAAACCTACTTATATTTATATCTCACACCCTGCTCAGGTCTCCATTGCACCAGGGTACCTGAGTATACATTATATTTGCAAGACCTTGGATGATTTCTTGTGTTGTTTGGCTAGTACCTTAGAGTTTAGAGCATAGGACTGAGCTAGTTCCTGGGATTCTCGTGGAGTTCTCCATTGGGGTTTTCTAATTTTCTTTGTTTATATACCGTATTGTATCTTGTACCTACCATGTGTATTCTATATTACTTTGTATATTATAGTCAGGAAATGCATTCATATGTTGTATATTAGAGATGACCATTTATTTTATTCTAATAGTATATTGTTTTTGCTTATTATAATTAATTTATAATTGTTTATACTATTGACTATTATTTACATTTTTATTTACCAATTTTCTACTCTAATCATTAGGGTATAGTCACCCCACTATCACCTCCTTAGACTCTTGCAGCTAGTTGGCAGCCTCTCGTGTATGGAGAGACATGCTTGATGTTATATGACCCACTGGTAAATATACTGTCTTAGTGTTCAGTTGTACCAAGACATTATAAATTTCTACAAGTGGCATAACTTAATTTTAAATAGGCATACAACCTTTAACAAAAACCCATCTTAGAAATTTGGATCTTGAACAAACAATATAATATACTTAAAATCATTTCCTTCTAAAGAAATAAAATGAATTTTATAATATATGATTTAATTTATAATGAATGAATCTCATTAAAACCATTAATCAATAAATATTAAGTAATTTTATTATGAAAAAACACATTGTGCGCAAAAAATCCATTTACGTAATTTTTTTCACCCCAAAAATAAACTTATATAATAAATTAAGAATAATGATGATGATTATTTAATTAATAATATTATTTATAATTAAATTATACTTATTTTAATTTAATAAAAAATATAATAAATTATTTTACATTTACATTTACATAAAAATAATTGAAGGTTTTTACAACAAATAATATTTTCACTTCTCGTTGAAAAATAAATTTTTTTAGAAAATTCTAAAAATTCACCACAAGGTAATATCAACCTGATTATTTAAAAATGGTATTAAATTTGAGAAATAAAATTTAAGTAAATTTTATAAATTAATTATAATTTTCATGCATGAAAATGATACAAAAACTATTTTCGAAGAAAACTCATTTTTTAAGCATAAAATGATTTCATTGAAATTCGAATACTTATTTATTATAAATTAATAAATAAAATTTCTTTATTAATTTTTATTTCATATTTTTTATAATATTTTTATTATTATTCATAATTACATAATTAATGACTAACTTATAATGGTTTACTATATCCTAATTCTTTTGGGCTCGAAGTTTCGTGCACATCAAGCAACAAAACCACTTACATTTTATTTAAAGAAAAAAATATTTTAAAATATAAAGGTGTCAAAAATATGGTTATTTTATAGATTTATAGTAAATTTAAATTTATGATATATGATGTGAAGAGTGAATTCGAAGTTAGATGGACTTAGAGTAAGGGTAATGTTGTTTAATTTTCACTTCAATGAGAGAAGTTTTTCATCATGCATATAATTTATTTTACATGGTGTATATACTACCTCTTTGACATGTTATATCATGAATTATTCACTATTCATGGTATTTATAGTTTTTTATTCAATTTTAATCTTATAAAGTGTTTTAATTCAAAAGTTACTAAAGTAGTAAGGATTTATTTCACAATCTCATTTTTAATGGAGACTGTTTATGTGGTATTTTTTGTTGAAATATTTTTATGATATATTCTTCTTAAACACCATACATTTTCATATATTCTGGTTATTTTTTTGGTTTCCATGTTTTCAACCAAAATTTCCACTCTTTTTTCCATAAAAAGATAAATAATTTTTTAATGAAAAGTTGAACTTATTTCCACTTTGGTCGATGAGATTTTTATTCCATATACATGTTATTAAAAGTGTTTCCAGGAATGTTATATTCTATGAGTAAATTATTATTTAATTTTTTTTTAATTTTTCTTTAAATTTTATATAAATTCTTTAAAATTAATATTTTTATCATTTTTCTAACAAGGTAATTCTGGAATTTTTACCAAAAGTGTGGAAGAAATTTTTATTTTTTCATGTTTACTAAATAAATGGATTTTTCTAAAGTCATGAAAATTCTTTGATTTTAATATTCATTTACAAATTTCCATGGTAATTTTCAAGGGAAATATTTTTTTAATTATTATAGAAATATTTAGTTTTTAAATACTCCTAAAGAAAAGGGTATTTAAAAATCTTCAAATAAATATTCTAATATTGTTTTAAATAAATTTTTATCAATGTTAACATATTTCAATGTTTCTTATACTTCACTGGGGATAATATCTAATGATTTGATACATGTTATTTCATTGGATGTATTATGCTTATATGATGTTGAAATTATTATGAAACTCATTTTTTCTATAGGTTATGCTATGCTGAATTGATGGTCTTTTTTCATTCTTTATTGATTTATTGTTTTGTGGTCATTAACATTCTCATTATAACATTAAATATTACTCTCTGTCATTTCATCAAATATTATTTTCTCCTAAATATCTATATTTTTAGTATCATGGATTTATATAGTGTTATTTATTCTACATTCATATTTCCTTAACCATTTATAATTTTTTTTATTTGGTATCAGTTGAAGGAGGATTATTAAGAATATTATTTCATTTTTTGGGGAAATAAATATTTTATATATTCTTGATTCTATATAGAAATTTATTTATTGATAAGTTAAATTAAGTATTTTTTTTATTTTTTATTCAAATATGAGTAATTCATTGGAAATTTATATGTGATGAGTGGTGATTTATTAAAGATAACCCTTCGATGCATCAACATTTCTGATGAGATAAGACATGTGGACACATTAGATGGTCAATTGGTGTATAACTACCTATACTATGTTAGTTATTGGAAAATGCCTTTAATATTAGATTTAATTATGTCTTGGTCGACGCCATGGTGGTAATATCATGAATTTATGACATTATGCATTTCCAATATTGTGAATTCAGTTATTTTTATCCATGAGATTGTTTTGTTGATATTAAACATGAATTTATTTTATGATCTGGTCGTTTATTTTGGAGAATTCATTTTAATTATCCAACCAACAATATTTTTATGTGTTATTTACTAATTATAGATTCCACTTCATGTAATACTTTATGAATATTTGAGTTCACCCTTTATTTTGTTTTCCTTTCACAAGGATATTTTAAAGGGACATTGGAAAGAAATATAGGGATATAAGAAAAATTTTCATTCTATATTATAATATTTCCAATGTAATAAGATAGTCATGTATTGATTTAGTTTCTAAGACTATTAAACTAATCGATCCTTAGTGATGTGTTCCATTGTATCTTGCAAAGATGTAATAGGTAAGCTCCAAGTCTGGGGTATTGGAGTTGGGGTTACATTAGTTGGTATTAGATAACGTTCAGTATGAACCACAAGAACTATATTTTATATTAATATAGATAACATGATAATAATGATTATATATTTTATTATTTTCTAAATTTTTAGTGATTTATTCCATGGATCAATATTCATGATGATTTCGAGGAAATTAAGTGTGTTCCTTTATTTAGAGATGGAACATAGAGTAAAGAAGGGAATAAACCTCCATGGTCAACATTAGGATTAAACCTTCAAGAATTCCAATATAGTGGGTTTTGGAGCTTATAAGATCATGTACATATGAGAGAAACTAATATAGGTTATGATTAGTATCCATTCCCCCATGGAGAAACCAAAAATGAGAGAGTCTATAGTGAAAGATCTTATAATTATGATTAACCAACTAACAAAAGTTATTATTAAAAATTTAAACCTAAATAAACCTTCTAACACATGAAATAATAGAAAAATATAATTTCAACGATGTTTAGGTGATAACAACAATGGAAAGGAAAATAATCAACCCCCTATTTATCAATAATGTGGAAAGAAACACCTGGGTAAATTATTAAAGCGAATTGATTTTTGTTACAAATGTGTACAAAAATTATTCCACACTAATCACTAAAAAGGAAATAGATAATACACAAATTTATAGTGCTTTAACTATAAGAAAATGGGGAATTATAAAATCGAATTCCCCAAGAATATGTTGGGAATTTATTGTCTCAATAATACTTTGTATTATATGTTGTTTTTTGAATTTCAAAAATACCCTTGTTTGTTTTCTAATGATGTTCTGAAAGTATGTTTTATTTATATATATCATGTTTTTATTAATATATTTGATGAAATTAAAATATATTGGATGTGTTATGAATATACTGTTCAAATCCTATATTTAAAATTTTAGGATGAAATGATGAATGTATGGATCATCATCCCTATGTTACTTTTGTTCATACCCTACTTCTGAGATTTTGAATGTATGGTTAATAAATGCTATGTTTGAAATTTTAGGATGAAATGATGAATGTATGGATCATCATCCCTATGTTACTTTTGTTCCTTAAGTTACACCCAAAAAAAGTATGGTTAAGGAACCATACATTGGTAGAAACCCTACACCATGGATAGAAACCCTACACCAGGAACAAGAACATTACGCTACACATTTCAACCCTAAGTTTTAATTTTCAACAACGAAGTTTTAAAATAGCTATTTTTGACAAGGGTAATGAAATAGTCGTATAAAATTATTACGAGATAATTTAAAGCTTCAATTTGACTGATTCAAAGATTATTATGATTTATTCATAGTAACATATTCAACAGAGAATATCACTCCTATTATTAAAAGAAAAAAAGACTCCCCTAGTGAATTCAGATTTGAATTTCCACGTTATATCAGGTGATTTCCTTGGACCAATTCAATCAAAAGGAAGCTATTTATATGATCAAATTATTTTGAAATCAAATTGTGGTAGTGTGGGTGATATATGTGATACAAGAAATAAAATATTCACAAAATTTTTTTTCTTGTTATTATATTTTTTGTCTTATTGCAACAAATGATCAATTATATTATTTAAAGAAGATAATAAACTTTGGAGACATACATATTTTAAACTTGTGCTACTATAATATTACTACTTATTTGTGTTAATATCATAATTGAAGATCATTTGGAGCAAGGATCACTTAAAAATTATTATTTCCTGATGAATTTTATTTTTAATGAAGTAGAGCAATCTACTGTCAGTTTCTTCTTCTGTAACTGTAAAGATCAACATGAGGCATCAAAAAATCAAACTATTTTGATTTATTAGAGTATCAAATTCTCATTTTCAACTATGGTGAAGTGTTATCTTCTTGTATTAAGATGTGGAAAATTGGTTCCCTCTTAAAGAACCTGAAGGATTTTTTTAATCCTTATTTTAAAGGTTTAGATTTACTATACTCAGTTGTGGATTTGGAGGTCTTGTTATAAGATGACCTATCTAGTGAAATTCACCATGATCACAGTGATAGTGTTGGTAGAGCAGCCTAGGGGATCTATGTGCCCCAAAAATTTATAAAATTACAGTGTTCATTCTTTCTATTTATCCGATGATCATATTTGTTACATAAGAGAATGCAGAATATCTACATATATTACTAAGAATTTTGAAAACTAGAATCTATATAGATTTTCAAAAAGACACAATTCACCCCCTCTTATGTTACTTTTTTTGATTATGACATAACTGTTCATATCGGTGGTGAGATTTTGGGATAATTCTATAGAGAGATGAAAAGAATTTGTTTCATACAAAGTATATGTTGATGGATGATCCAAAAGAAGGAATGTCTATGGTTCATGATCAATATTTTAATGGTGAAACCTATAGATTCCGAAAATCAAGAATGATTATCTATCTAAAGAATCTTGGATTCAAAGTACATTCAAAGATCATTACTCCTTATGAAATTCCTGAGAAACCAGAAACGTGGACTGCAAAAGTAGAAGATGAATATGAAATCAATTCAAAAGTAGTAAATGAAATTATCTATAGAATTTTTCCAGATGAGTATAATCATATATCACAATGTCCTACAACCTATGAGATGTTAAATGAGAAGAAAATATCAGAAAAATGAGATATGTTACTATTAAGATAAAATTTGACATCTTTATAATGTTTAATGGTGAATGAATGACACAAATGAATGTGGGGTTAATATAAATTATCAACACTATTATATACTTGGGATATCCAATCAGTCAACATGATCAAGCACTGAAAGTAAACACAGTAATTCCATCAAAATGGAATGGAATATCTTCTTCTATTCGTCAATCAACACCTCTCAATAATTTGATATTGAAATAATTCGTTGTAATTCCAATGATGTATGAAGCATAAATGAAATTTAAAGTTGAATATCATAATATTTTAGTGAAAAGGGAGAGTACTTCCTTGGAAGTATCATCGTAGAATCTTAGCAGAAAAAAATAAAAAGAAAAAATAGAGAAAAATTCAGATTCCTCAGATTCAAAAATAGAATTTTCTCGGCTATCCAGAAGGTTCATAAAATTATACATGAAGAAAAGAGGCTTCAAAAAACCCATTAATAAGTATGAAAAATAACATAGAGAAGTAAGATTCTATGAATGAAAAAAATGGGGTCACATCCGACCTAATTGACCCCAACAGAAAGATGAAATAAAAAGAAAAAAGGAAGTATCATAAGAAAGATGATTATGAGTATAAAGAAAAAAGTGCCATGAAGCCTCCATGGAGTGTAACTGAAGACTCCTTCATCTCTTAAAAATCTAATTTCGGGAAAGATCTACCAAAACTGGAATCCAACTTGTGCTTTATAGATATAGTAGAAGAAGAGATAAAATACTATTAATCGTATAATTCTAAAACAGGTAGTTTCTCTAATGGTAAATTAGCTACTTACTGTTCAGTTTTAGAAGAGTAATATAATTATTTATTAAAGAATCATAAATCATTGAAACATATTCACAATTCTATTTTAGGTGAAAGAGATACCATGCTAAAACTACATCAAGAACTAATTGAGAAATTGAATTCATCTATAAGAAACTATATTGATCATGAGAAAAGGATTAAATAATTGTAGTATAAAGTAGAATCATATAAGAGTACTATAATTACTTTTTCTAAATGATAAAAGGTTATAAATTATATTCTTTGAAATAATTTTATTAAAAGAGAAATATTTTGAATAGGAAGTAAGGATAAAAAATATAAATTATACATGAATTATTTTGTTCTCAATTCAAAAAATGCTACCTGCTATTATTGTGGAATAAAAATTCATTTTACTGAAAAATAATATTTGAGAAATACTCAGATAAGTGGTATTAACAAGGTTTTTATTTCAAAATTTATGTATAATTTATGTAATTTAAATTATGGAATGATATGAAAGATCCAGATTCTTAAATATTTTGTCGCTGGCACTGCTAGACCCTGGAAAATATGGGTACCAAAAGAAATATGTATTTAAATTTTTTTGCAGGAAAGGGCCACTGGAAAAAACATGATATATGGTATATGTATAGTGTATGTTCTAGACATATGATTGGAGGCTCATCAAAATTTCATACCTGGCCTCAAATTAATGGAGGTTTAGTCACTTTTAGTGATATTAAGAAAGGAAAAATTGTTGGAGTTGGAACTATTGGAGATCCAAAGACCACCTCAATCAACAAATTATTGTATTTGAAAGGGATAAAGAAAAATATTAAATGTATATCTAAGATTTTTGATGAATTATTTTATATTGATTTTTCTTATAATTCTTACAATGCGTTCAAAGGTAAATTGATTAAAATCATAGCATCAAGAATTGAAAATGTTTATACTCTGGATTTAAATTCCCAATATAAATAGAAAGTGAATTGTATAAATCTATGAAAAATGAGCCATGAATTTGGAATTTAAGAATTATACATCTTAATATATATTCATTACATAAGTTATCTAAGAAACAATTAGTTTATGATTTTCCTAGTCTTAAATTTTACAATTATAGATTTTGCGATGCATAAAAAATTGGAAAACATCAAATATATTATTTGAAATATATTAACATAATTTATATATCTAAAATTTTTGAACTTATCCACATGTATTTTTTAGAACAAATTTGAGTAGAAATTTTTAATAGTAAATTATATGTCTATGTTTTAGTTAAGGATTATTCTCAATTTACTTGGGTATAATTTTCAAAACATAAAAGTGAAGTATTCACAGTTTTTGAATGATTGTGAATTTTTTTTCAAAATATAAAAGGTTTTAAAATAATTTCCATATGAAGTGATTATGGTGGAGAATTTTATAATAAATAATTTAATTATTTTTTCTCAAACCTAGGTATTAAACACACTATCTATGCACCAATAACACCTCAATAAAATAGAATTATTGAAATAAAAAGCATAATTATTCAAGAAAAGTAAATGACTATGATGAATGAAAATAGTCTTCCAACTTATTTTTGGGCATAAGATCTAAGAAAAACATTCTATATAATGAATAGAGTTTTAGTAAGGCCAATTTTTGAAAGTACACCCTATAAAATTTGGCATAATAGAAAACCTAAATTAAATTACTTTAAAGTATTTGTATGAAAGGTTTTTATCATGAATACTAATGAAAAACTTGGTAAGTTTAATCCAAAAGAAAATGAAGTAGTTTTTTTTTATATTCTACTAAGTTTAAAGCCTATGGAGTGTTTAACAAAAAGTCAAGGATATTTTATGAATCAGTTCATGTGATTTATGATGAAACTGACTCTTTTATTAAAGAGAAAGATCATACTGATGAAATTAATGATTTCCTTGACAACATGAGACTTGGAATCCCTAAAACTAATTTTGAAAATGATATTAATCATATTCAGTCCAGTTTAGAAAAATGTGAAACTGGAGAACTTGAATTTATCTTTCCATGAAAGTATAAAACCTTAAAGAAAAATCATTTAGAAACTTTCCCAGGAGACCTAGACTCTCGAATTATAACTAGATGAAATTTTGGAAAACTAGATTAATTTTTTTTATATAATTTAGAACCTAAATCTATTTCATAAGCCTTAGAAGATAAGAGTTGGCTATTAGAAAGGAAATAAGAACTAAATCAATAGAGAATTAATGAAGTTTGGGAGTTAGTAGAAATACCATCTAATTATCCAGTAATAGAAACCAAGTGGGTCTTTAGAAATAAAATGGATGATCAAGTGATAATAACTAGAAATAAAGATTTATTAGTAGCCAAAGAATGTAATGAAGAAGAAAGAATATATTATGATGAAATATCTTCCCCTTTATCTCGATTAGAATACATTAGAATCTTTTTATCTTATATATATCATATGAATTTTAAATTATATCATATGTATGTTAAATATTTCTTTTTAAATAGACACTTTTTGGAGGAAGTTTATTTTTAACAAACTTCTGGTTTTAAAAAACCACATAAACCAAATTCCATTATTAGACCTACTAAATCTCTCTATGGACTTAAATAATAACCTAGATATTGGTATGAAAGATTATGTTCTTTTATTTATAAAATTGGATATACTATTTTATTGGTAGATCAAGCATTTTTTAATAAAAATATTTGTTCTAAAATATTATTAGTACAAATTTATGTTGATGATGCAATTTTTGGTTCTACAAATAGAAATATTTGTATTGATTTATCAAAAATAATTAAAAATGAATTTGGAATGAGTATGGTGGGTGAATTAAATTTCTTTTTAAGATTTTGGATTTATCAAAAAGATAATGGAAATATTATAAATCAATGTAAATATATTATTGACTTGTTAAAAAAGATTGTAATTGAAAAAAGAAATACTTATACAAATCCTAGGTTTACTAACAGGAAACTTGATTTGGATGAAGCTGGAAAACTAGTTGACAACAAGTTATATAGAGTAATTATTGGTATTTTATTATATATTTTTTCTAACTAACCAAACATTATGTTTTATGTATGTTTATGTGCTATATTTTCATCAAATCCAAAATAATCCCATATTACTTTTGTGAAAATATTTTTTAGATATTTAAAAATAACTATTTTCCAACATCTTCTTTACCCAAAAACTTATTGATTTAATTTAATTACAAATTCAGATGCTGATTTTGGAGGCTTTAGATTAGATAGAAGGAGAACCTCAGGAACCTATCACTTTTTAAGGAAATGTTCAGTATCATGGTCAAGTATGAAACAACACTCAGTTGTCCTATCAACATCTGAGGTCTAATATGTTTATGTTGGATTTTTCTATGCCCAAGTATTGTGGATGAAGAACACACTACTGTACATTACACTAAATTTTAATAATATTCCTATTTTATGTGACCATACCTATGCTATAAATATTTCAAAAAATACTATAAGTTATTATAGGACAAAGAATATTAATATAATGCATAATTTTCTAATATATTATGTTCTTAAAAAGAATATATATTTAGAATTTGTTAATAATTAAAATCAATTTGCTGATATTTTTACTAAACCACTTCCCAGTGCAAGTTTTGATATTATTAAGGGAGAGTTGGGAATATTTAATTTTAAATAAATGTTTCTTAGATTTTTCTTAATATATATGTTTTTATTTTACATAGACTTTATATATTGTATTTAATTATTTATTAATAATTATTTTTTTGTTACATATTTATTGGATTTAATGAGAATCTCATTTCAATTTCTGTTTATTAATCTTTTCAAATTAGAAAGTAATGAGTACATTCTCAATTGTCATGAGGAAACCGTCTACCTTCTCCAAATATTATCCTTAACATCCATACAATTTCCAAAACATATCTCATTCTAGTTTACTAGAACCCAAAACATTTGAATATTCAATCTCGAAACCTTATGAAATTAAAAATTCAGTAAGAGTTCAAGATGTTGGTCCAAACGAACATGTTCATCAGTTGAAGTATCAGAAAATTATAGTGTGAAAGGTTATCAATTTCAGTTGGATAAATCAAATGAATATCTCATTAAATAATTCTATAAGGATTCAAGGTTTAGTATTAAATTTTTGAGACAACAATAAACCTTTTTGATATGGAAAGGAAAGAGTTTTGTCACAATGATTCTTTTAGTTTTGGATCTAATGAAGATGTAGTTTTGTCTAGGATCTATCATGATGTGTTTTCTATATCTTGAGTTCAAATTTATTTGATTTTGTCCTATCCATAGGATGGGGAATTTTATTTTGATTTAATAAATTTAAGATATGTGATATAAAGATTATAGGATATCACGTTTTCTTATTTTGGAACTGGAACTATAAAGAAAATGATGATAAGAGATCTTAATACTGATCGATGATCCATGATGAAATTCATTCAGTTTTGAATAGTGGTAAGGGTAGAAGATCAAGATAAATTCATCTATCAAGATATATATATTCAGTTTTTTTTCATGAACAATATTAAGCTGAACATCAATAGATACATGCTAAGGTATCTCAGTCATTGTTGTCAGAAAAATGAAAAGATGTTTTTTACCCCTATGGACAGATTCTATCCCTTTTGATACTAAGGCTGAGAAAGATAAGATATATATATTTTGGTAAGAGATGTCATCGCAACAATATTATCAATGCTGGAACTGTAAAAAAAATACGATTTTTCTAGAGTGAGTCTTTCAATCGTCTTCTTCCAGTTGGCATAGATGGATAAGAAAGGTTGATGACTAGAGCTCAGGGGGAGAAGTTACTTGTTTTTGGTTCTATGAGACCAAGGATTGATGAATAAGAAAAATATATAATTTATGGGTAATATATTCATCAAATAAGAATAATTGTAGTAAATATTTTTGAGCTAGTGGAAGTTGACCGAGATTGAGAAGAAGAAGTCACTAACCAGGAGGCTCATGTAACTAGAAATGTTGGAGATGTTTCTCAAGGAGATGATCAATCTAGAGGAATTGATCTTAATTATAACCAGGCTAGTCCTGGAAATATTTCTCTATTTATTGATGATTCGGTTGATGCGGGAGCATCTGAATTAAAAGATGAGTAAGATCTAAGTTTTCCTTTAATCGAAATTGGATAAACCAGATCCCAATCCACTAAGTCTTATGAATCATTGAAAATATATAATGAAGAGTTGGTTTAATGGTTTAATCAATTAAATGATCATAATATTAACCTGAGACAATAATTGATAATTTAAAGGAAAAATGAAGAAGAGCTCATAAGTTCTACATTACATAGAGCTAAGTTTGAGGCACTCCAAGCTCAACTCAGAGATGCCCAAGAAAATTTTGTTTCTGTTGGATATCATGAAGAGTTAATAACATATTTAGGTAGAGAATTCAGATCTCAGAAATATTAATCTATGAAGATGTATTATTTTGATGAGTCAAAGCTTATATTGGGAGGATAATTTTAGTATATCAAGGACAATCATCATTCATTAACCTCTACTCCTCAACCCTCTTCTCCTGAAATGATAAGGAGATTTGATGTAATAACTGCTATGGTGGATGAATTCAACAATAGGATGCACAATCTTCAGTGTGAAAGTACACTTCTTAATGTTCTTATACATAATCAAAGAGATTTAATCAGTCAGGTAAACTCTAATGAGTCTTGGTTGGGACTGGTCATTCATTAAATCAAAGATAGATTGTCACCCTTTTTTTAATATGAATAATTAGTGAATGAGTTTATTTCATTGAATTTGGTGGAAGGATTAAATACCAGGAATGATTCAAGAAAGTAGCTTCAAAATTGGATGAATGTCTTAAATAATCATTTTAGTGTCTGTTATTGAAGCTTCTTGATATTCAAGGTGTCATTTTTGGTGCTGTTCCTAATCAATCCGCACCTTCTTCCCATGGAGATTCTGATGAAAAACCCTTCTGACCAGATCCCCTCATTTTGAAGACTTATTACATTAATTGTGGGATGTAATTATAATTTTTCAAAAAAATTTGATCATATTTTGAAGTTTAATTTACTTTAATTTTATATTTTTTGTGTTTTATATTTATATTATTTTATTTTTGTTCAAATTTACATATCCATATCACATATCTTATTTTTCTACCCAATAGACTATAACATTCATTTACAGTACAGTTCTATATTAACTTTAATTTATATCATTTACTATTTCAGACATTCTTTTTTATTTCAAAAAGGGGGAGAATATTTGAGAAACTCATATTTTTTTTCAAACCTTTTGAATCGAAATAGTTCTGTGAAATATAAGTATTTTATTAGAGTGTTTTACAAATCCTATATTTTATGTTAATTATTTTACGGGTTTTGTGATCATAAAAAATGGGGAGATTGTTGGGTATGTATTGTCTCAATAATACTATGTATTATATATTTATTTTGATGCTCACAAATACCCATGTTTTTTCTAATGAAGTTTTCTTAAGTATGTTTTAGGAATATATATCATCCTTTTATTTATATCATTGATGAAATGAAAAACTTAAATATGAGTTATGAAAACAATTTTCAAACCCTACATTCCGTAAATGAATGTACATATCATCATCCCTACGCTACACTAAATATTTTTCATATCGATTAACAAACCTATTTTTAGTGAATGAAAAACGTATTGAATATCAACCCTACGTTGGAATGTTGAATCAAAATTCATAACATTTTTTTGGGATTTTGAACGTATTGTTAATTAATGCTACATTTGGAATTTTATGATGATATAATGAACATATTGATCATATCCCTATGATACTTTTGTTCCCTACATTAAAAATATAAAAAATTATGGCTAAGGAACCATACATTGGTAGGAATCCTATGCTATACAAAAGAATCCAATGCTCTGCAGAGAAACCTTATGCTATGTAGTTAAACCCTACATTTGACTATTCAACATTAGAGTTAAAAAAAAGATTTTTATCTGAAATTCATGCAACATTTTTATTATGGTGTTAGATGATGATTTAAAACTTCTATGTAATTGATTCAAATCTAGTTATTATTGATTCTTAGAACCATATTCAATAATGAAAATAACTCACACTCTTAAGGAAAGTTGCGACTCCCCTAATCAATTACAATTTTAATTTCCACATTCTATTTGGTGATTTTATTGGATCTATTCAATCAAAATAAAGATATTTATATGATCAATTTTTTTTCGAATCAAATTGTGGTAGTGTGTGTGATATATGTGATATGTGTGATATAAGATTCACATACCCTTGTATTCTTGTTAATATCTTTTACTGTTCAGCAACAACAAACAATCGACTCTGTTATTTACTGAAGAGGATACACTTTGAAGATATATATATATATATATTAACTTCATTTTTCTGTAATATTACTTCTACTATTTTTTTCTATCATTTTTGAAGATTATTGGAAACCAGTATCTCTTTACAATTATTCTTTCCTAAAGACGTTCATTTCTGAATAAGAAGATCCATCTACTGTCAGTTTCTGCTACTGCAATACAACAACCCTGCTATTTATTACACACTTAAACGTGATTTATTACATAAAATTTCACTTAATAAAACTCCATGTATTGAGAGGTATAGTTTCTTGGGGAATTGGAAATATTACATAACAACTTAGAACATAAAACAGAACACCTTTATTGAAAACCTTTTTACATGACCACAACATTCCTTCATAATTAGCATTGAATGGGATAATCAGAGGACATGAATAAGAAAAGGGTGATCTATAAATCCCAATAAGGGTGTAAATGAGCCATAACATGAAGAATAAATAACATGTTAAGAAATATTCATATCAATGGAGCACAAGAGAAACATGATCATAAAGGCATGATATAACATGATTACCCTAACATGGAAATGTTGAAACAATATTTAACATGATATTAGCATGATCCAAGGCTCACTACACAAGGATAATGATTAAACCCTAAATAAATATGAATTAGAATGAGTAAACCCTCATTTAAATTGATATATCATGATACTATTCTTTACCCAATGCATTGGAGCGCTATCTGGGAGCACCCTTCTTAATCATTTCATTTCATGCATAAGTGTTCCACATAGATCATACAACATGCATTCATTACACATCATAATTTATTCCATGAATAAGTGATGTGGAACACATAAATGTAATCCCTCAATAAACAAGTACATTTTCATAATGGTCAATACCCTTGATAGAGAAATGGTTATGGTATTCACTTACATGATGATTTTGGCATGATAAATTTTGGTGTATCTTCAGCAGCATAATGACGTCAAATAGAAATTGTAAAATGGGTTGATGAGGGAGAGAGGGGTATCTAAAACATTATACATGAAATGGATAGTAAGTGGGTTAAGGAAAATAATATCCCAACATATATAATAGAATATAAATTCATAATATAAATTAATTACTTGAATGGAAAAGAGGAGAATGAAATCCCTATAGAATTTCGACAAGGTAATAGGTGTACATGGGAGACATTAATGGGATATAAAGGGGTATATCATCATTAAAAAATAAGGAGGGAAGTATATTGGAGGTTATAAATAATACCCACAACATTTTGAATTGAAAATAAAAGGTTATATCAATATAAGGAAACTTGGAAATAAATAAGGAAGGAAGGAAAGTGAGGATCAATTACTTGGACATGTGATCCCAAAGGCTTGGTAGAGTCTTGAGGGAGGATTATTGGGATCTTGGGGATCTTTTAGAGGATTCTAGAGAAAGGAGGGAAGAGTTTTTTCAGGCTCCAAATTGTTTTAATAAAGAGGAATGAGATATTGAGTTGGTTTATATAGGAACGACGAGAGAATTCTTTATTATTTAGGTTTTGGAGACTACACATTAATCAAATCAAAACCACAAAACATACCATGGTTTTTCCCATAGTTTTTGACAAAGGGTAGTGGAATGATTTTTATATATGAAAAAATGAATAACTTATTAAAATATTGGGCTTTCTTAGGTGAAGTTGAGTCACACTCTCAAGGAAATCATTTTAAAATGTTAAATTGTTTTATAAGTCTCAGAGGGTCCACTAAGGCATTGTAAAATAAATCAAACAAATGTAAAATCAAATTATGTCAATGGTAAAACATATATTGTACAAAAAACCTTTTATATTATTTTATTACATCACTATTGTGTCATTATGATGTCATAAAATATATTATATATTTAAATGGTATTTAATTTTTACCCAAAAATTCGTCTGCCTATGAAAATTATGAAAAATTCACCGTTAGATAATTTTGACTCCCTGTATCCAAAAATGATATTTATTTTATTTAAATATGTTTATATATATGTGAATTTTTACTTTTAAAATAAAAATTGACTTTTATCTAAAATTTTGGGGTTTTAACAAGAACAACTTTCAAACCTTAATAAAAATTATAATTATATTCTTAAAAATTATACGATCATTGATATTTAATAAAAAGTAATTTATAAATATTATTTTATTAAAATATTATTTAATTAAAAAATTCATTAATTCATTAAACAGATTTCTTAATTGATTTTTAATACTATAAAAAAAATTAAATTTTTTCTTTAAAACCCATTTACAATGTAATAATAACAAAATGAATGTATATGATTTATACAAAAAATAAATCACATAATCATAGTGTTGGGGTCTTGTTACATTACCCCTTATAACACCTACATAAGACCTAAGGGTAAGGTGAGGGATGATGACATACTCTTGGGGTGGATCGAATAACATCACTTGAGTGGTAATCTCTATTAACATCCACTTCTCCCATAGGCGATTTCGTTCAAGATTAACATGATGAAGATCATCTTGGGCTTGGTAAAGAGTGAAGCCCAGCGACACCACCTCATTTCCAAGCTCTGAAAAATGGGCTTCATATGGATAAATTGTACTGGATGAGGCCATCACATCCTTTGTCTAAGTAAATTGGATTTGTTAAACCTCTATATTTATATTAATCATGTGATCATTATTCAATGACTATATTAGAAATGGTAACAATTATTAATGGTATTTTAAAATATAAAAAAATTAAACTAAGAAATTGAATATTTTTATATAACTATTTTACATAATAAGACATCTAATTAGATCAAGATTAATTTTCAATAATAAAAATTTGGTTCGTTATAATATTCCCCCCTTAAGAAATTTCAGCCTCAAAATTTTCTTTCCCCACACTAAAACAGATGAGGGTAACTCTACTTCATCAATTCCCATAATTCCCACGTTACTTCTTCAAACATGGGGTTTTTTCGAAAAAACATGATGAGGGGAATTTTCTTATTTTGTAGAACTTTTTATCTATGATCTAATATCTTCATATGATTCTCTTAATAGGATAGATAATTCTAAAATACAAGCACCTCTGTATTGAGTACATGCGATGGGTCAGGTATGTACTTCTTCAAGAGTGATACATTGAATACATCATGGACTTGAGATAGGTTCGGTGGGAGTTATAGTCTATAGGGAACTGCTCCAATTCTATAAAGGATCTAAAAATTCCTGATGTACCTTGGAATAAGCTTTCCCTTATTTCCAAATATCATGACTCTCTTCCACGGTGATGTGTAGATGAATACCGTGTCTCCAAAATCAAACTCTAGGTCTCATCAACGATTGTCAGCACAACACTTTTGTCAAATATGAGTAGATTTAATGTGCTTTTGGACGGTCTTAACCTTCTCCACCATTTCTTCCACCATTTATTGACCTAGGAGTTTTCACTCCCCAACTTCATCCCAACATACCGACGTTCTGCACCACTTCCCATAAAGGGCTTCATAAGGAGCCATTTGGATGCTTCAGTGGAAACTTTTATTGTAAGAGAACTAAAATAGAGGAATATGTTGATCCCATACACATTTTAAGTCCATTTATCATTCTCTTAACATGTCCTCAAGTGTCTATATTGTCTGCTCAGATTGGACATCAGTTTGAGGATGATAGGCCATGATGAAGTTTAGCTTAGTATTTAGAGCATGTTGGAGGCTCATCTAGAACATAGAGATGAATCTTGGATATCAATTGAAAAAAATAGATAGTGGAACTCCATGAAACCTTACCACTTATCTGATGTATATTCGTGCTAGCTGATCTAATGAGAAATCCTACCGAATTTCAATGAAGTGTGCAGTCTTTGTAAGACAATCCACAACAACTCAGATATTATTGATTCCTTTAGATGTCTTCAAAAGTCCGGTGGTAAAGTCCATGATGATATTCTCCCATTTTTAGGTTGGTAGGGGTAATGGTTGCATCATCCCCTTAGACCTACCTATCAGCCTTCACTTTCTGACATACTAGGTTCTCTGATTTATACTCAGTGATTTCCTTCTTCCAGTTATCCCATCAATAATAATCTCGAAGATCTCAATACATCTTTGTGTCTCCTGGGTGAATGGAAAAATTTGAACTATGTTATTCATCCAAAATTTATTTCTTTAACTCTGGATTTTATGGAACACACAGTCTTGACCCGAATCTCACAGTTACTTCTTCATTAACATTGAACTCTGAGGATTTCCCTTTTATAATAGTTTCCAATTTCTTCTGAATTCCAAAATCATGCTTTTGAGTATCCTTTAACCTTTCCAAAATAGACGGTTGAGAAATAATTTGTGAAAGAATTTATGATTACCTTCGTAATGATTCTCATTTCCATCTTCACTAAATCTATGAAAATTTGATCCTTTTTAATTCTCATCAACAATAAATTCGTTGGGTCATTTTTGCGTAGAGTATTCACCACATTGTTCGATTTCTTAGGGTGGTAATGGATTTTGTTGTCATAGTATTTGATCAGATCTAACCATCCCCATTGGTGCATGTTCAACTCTTTATGTGTGAATATATACTTTAGGCTTTTGTGATCCGTGTATATTTCACCCCTCTCTCCAAAGAGGTAGTGTCAACAAAATTTTAAAGCGAAGATTACTACAGCCAACTTCAGATCATATGTTGGATAATTTATCTCGTGAACATTCATTTTCCTTGAAGTATATGCATTGAATTTGTTATTTTTCATCAACAGACATCCAAGACCCTTCTTCTAAGCATAACTAAATACCACAAAAAGTTCTCCAATTTTGGGTAGTGTGATCATGGCTGCAAGGATAAGATTCCTTTAAAACTCTTTAAATCTATATTTCCATTAATAAATCCATGAAAAATTAACTCCTGTATGAGTTATCATGGTAAGAGGGTTTGAAAATCGGGAGTAATTTCTCACAAATTTTCAATAATATCCAGCTAATCCAAGGAAGCTACGGATATCTATCACATGTGTCTACCTCATTCATCCTTCAATTGTATTTGTCTTGGAGGGATCCAAATATATCCCATTTATTGTGATGATATAACTCATGAATGAGACTTATTTCAACCATAACTCACACTTGATGGACTTTTCATAGATCTTCTCCTTATTCAAGGTCTTCAGTACATTGCTTTGATGCTCCTCATGATCCTTATTGGTTTTGGAGTATATTATAATATCATCTATAAAGACTACCAAATTTTTTTTGAGTTAATATCTAGAGACTCTATTCATCAATTCCATGAATATTTTTGGAGAATTAGTTGGTCCTAAAGGCATTACTATGAATTCATAATGCATGTACCTTATACGAAAATTTGTCTTGGGGATATCCTTTTTCTTCACCCTCACATGGTAATATCCTGACCACATACCCACCTTGGAAAAGTTTTGTTCTTCATGTTGCTGATCGAGCAGGTCATCAATTTGTGGTAGAGGACACTTCATATTTATCATGATTTTTTTGAGCTCACGATAATCAATGAAAAGGTGCATTAACCTATTCTTATTCATCATTAAGAGGATTGGTGCACCCCATGGTGAAGAACCTGGGCATATAAACCCTTTATCCAGATTATCCTATAGCTATTTCTTTAGATCCTCAATATCCACAATAGCCATTCTATATGGAGTATTGGATATTTTAAATGCCCTGGGTATAAGATCAGTCAACAATTCAACATATCCTCTAGGAGTAAGGCCATGCAATTCCTCAGAAAACACATCAGGGAATTCCCTCATAATAGGCACATCTTCAAGGATGGTTTATTCCTTAGACTCAACCATCTGAGAAAGATACGCATACTCATAGGGCAGTAACATCCACACTTGAGATGATGGTGCTAAAGAATATTTATCCTCCTCTTTGCACTTGTACAGGATTAGGGTTCAATTTTCCATAAAAAGAGTGATTTCTCTCTCACGATAATTTATGTTGGCTCTATATATAGAAAGCTAATACATGTCAAAAATTGCATTAAATTTCACCAGATAGAGAATGATGAGGTTATAAGGGATGTTAAATCCATAAATTATGATAGGGGGGAATAAAATTCATGGGATACAATGATTACCCATTTTTCATTCTCACCGACATCTTCACTTCCATGATTTGTGGTGGTGTTGAGATTTCTCTAATAAACTTTCGGGATATTAAAGAATGGGTATAACTAGAATCAAAAAATTATGTTCTCTATTCTTGAATGAATAACTAGCATACCTATCACCACTTCTTTGTCATGGTTTCCATTGAAAATAGTGATGGAAAAAGTTCACCCCTATTTCTTTGGAGTTTTTTGGTTGCCTCTAAAAACCCTTGTATTAGGGTAATGGTTTGTAAAGTGACTTGGTTCCTTACATTTTAAGTAATGAACAATGCGTTGTGGGATTAATGGAGTGTTCCTATCCTTTGTTGTATTAGCAAGATGTTCTTATCAGTAGTTAATGGCCAAGTGTCCTTCTCTTCTACACCTAAAGAATTTCCTCATCCCCTTCTGTCAATTTTCGGGGTGATTCTTTCCACGCCTTTGGTAAGTGGGGTGCTGAAATTTCTTATCACCATTGGATTTATCAATCATACCACCATAATTAAAGTCCACTTTCCATCTATTATCCCCAAGATACCCCTTAGATTCTACAATCTCCATTTCATCTTCGAGGGAACATCAAACAATTTTCTCATAGCTATCAAAGTCACGAAAGGCAAGGGGTTTCCGTAGGATAGGTTTTATCCCACCAAAGAAGCGGCCAACCTTTCATTCAGGGGTAACGAAAAATATGGAGGAATATCATGAAATACTTGTGAAGTTTTTCTCATATTATCTAATGGATTAGTCATATTTTTTCTTGAGGGAAAGGAAGTCCCTTTCCATCATAAGTCGGAGGGTGCGAGGAAAATATTTATTGAAGAAAATTTTCTAGAAATCCTCTCATTCCATTGACTCGATATCTTACTCAGTCTCAATATTTGTGATCAATTTCCACCATTTTATAGCTTCACCCTCCATATGATAAGTAGCCAAAAATTTTGAGTCAATAAGGTTTCATTATGACTTTTCCGTTCCTTTATGTTTTGAAAATCACAAACACTCTATCTTAAGGAAAATTTAATTTCCCCTGAGATTTATCTTAATAAGAAAAATTTTCGTTCCCCAAGAAAATTTTATCCTTGCCTTTGTTTTCATTATTCATGCTTTAGTTTCTCTAAATCTAACTCATTTTATTTCTATGTGTAAAATTGGTTTCACATCTAAAACCTCATAATTCTATAAATACTTAGATATAGAGCATTTGTTTTTTATGATCTGAATTTAGACTATGAATTATCTGAAATTCAGACTTAGAATTCTATGACATTCAGACTCCAAATTCTCTGAAATTTAGACTCTAAATTCTCTGAAATTTAACCTCTGAATTTATATGAATTCAGACTCTGAATTCCTTAGAATTGAGACTCTGAATTCTTTAGAAATCGGATTCTGAATTCCTCTGAATTAAGACTATGAATTCCTTATAATTCAAACTACGAATTACTCATAATTTAAACTCCAAATTCCTCCAAATTCAGACTCCAAATTCCTCTGAATTCTGACTCCGAATTCCTCAGAATTTAGAGTCTAAATTCCACTTAATTTAGAATCCTAATTCCTTAGAATCAAGAATCCAAATTCCTTGAAAAATGAAATCCAAATGTCCATATATTTAAGACACCAAATGATTTTTTATTAGACTTAAAACATTATTTTTCCTTAGACTCCACAAAAACAGATTTGGTTAAGTAACCATATTATTCTTACCCTTGTTAATGTTATAAAAAGATGTCATAAATTTTATTTCTAACTAAATATTGTTTGAGTGACACGTGTACAGGTCCCTTCAAGATTCCAGGAAAAATATGACTATTAGAGGAGGGAGCCAAATGTTGGAAAAGTGCCTTTAAATATGAGCTCATATGAAGGATCTCATACAAGATAACTGATCTATCACTCTATAGAACACATGCTGTTAAAGTGATTTCTAGAGAGAGATACTCTCATGATTTGTGTGTACTGAAAATCTTGTTCATATTTCTTCATGTGACTCTGATTGTTGCTGATTATAATCAAGGGCTTTCGGGGATATAAAGATAGAGGTTCCAACTACCTTAAAGTTTGAGGACTTACTTGGTTAGGAAGACATAGGTGCCAAATACCTTGAATTTAGAGGAATTACTTGTTTAGGAAGACAGAGGTTCCAACTACCTTGAAGTTCGAGGGCTTGTAGGGATAGCAAGATAGATTTCAATATTCCTATCGAGGGCTTACCCTGGTGTGGGTAAGATAGACTTTCATGAAACTATAAAACAAGGGACCTTTATCCAATATTGGTGGATATCCTACTATTTGGGTTAAAATATTTAATACTTCTTACTTGTTTTGTTTCATGTTTATTTTCAACTTCATTTTGATTAAGAAAGAAAGTATAACCATCTTATACGTTCTTGTACTTGTATACTCTGATTAGTAAGATTATATATGCTTTAAGGTAGAATCTTCTCCTTCTAATCTTTTCTTAAGTTTCATTTCTGGAACCATATTTCCAGAACCTAGAAAGTTTGTTGAACTATGAGGTCTTGTGAATCTACCTTGTTTAACCTTGTTAAAAATATTTTTCATTAAGGTTAAAAAAGAAAGTTTTATACCAACTTTGAAGGTTCCAAAGGAAATTTCAAAGTATAAAATTCACCCCTCTTGTATTTGAGCATCTACATTCATATTTTGATCTTAAAATTGGTATCAGAGGAGGTCTCTGAAATACTTATATTCACATATAATTTTTCTTTCTCCACTGTCCTTGTTGATAATATTTTCATTTCTTAGGGATTTTTTCATTGGTTACAAAATTTGACTATTAACAAGCTTTTGTAGAAAGATATTTTATCTTAGAATGGTTGGAATGAATATTGGTTCGATTGAAAATATAAATCCTACTAGACCACCTATTTTTGAAGGGAATGATTCTGAATATTATAGAGATCATATGAAGTCATTTGTTTTTAATACTAGAGTGGACAACTTTGTTATGATTACTAGAGATTTCAAGATTCATTAATTGGAAGTCAGAACTTTTACTAACCAAGAAAAGTCAGAATATCAACTAAACTACAAGGTACACAAAACATTGTTGTGTTCCATGACTAGGAACATATATAACCAAATTTATTGTTGTGAAGTTGCTTAATTTATCTAGAAGAAATTGGAGGTTACTCATTTTGGTACTTCCAAAGTTATAGAAACTAGAAGAGCTATGCTTAGAGCAGATTATCATGGATTTATATTTCCTTATAGAGAACCAGCATATAAGGTACAACAAAGGTTTATGAATAATGTTAAAATTTTAAAATCTATGGGTGAAAAAAGAATTGATGATGAATCTATTATGGAAAAGATTATAGAAATCATGCCTAATGAGTGGGAATTAAAGAGAACATCTATTGATGAAAATAGGAATGTATCTCAAATTACTCTTGATGAGATTTTTGGAACTCTTCTTCAACATGAGACAAGAATGAAAAAAGATATTGATTTTATTAAGAAGAAAAATGTAAATGGAAGTGTAACCTTTAGTACTACTAAATTTAAGACTCCCGAAAGGGTTACAAGATCCATATTTAAGAAAGTCAGTGTTTTATCTGAATACAGTGAAAGTGAACATTCTGAGAATGAATTAGCTAATCTTCCTCAAAATATGAATAATATAGTTGGGAAGAAATACTTTCAATATAGATTTAAGAAGAAATAAAAGATAAGAAAGATTCAAAAGTCACTTGTTATGAATGAAAAAGAGTAGGGAATATACGACCTGATAGTCCCATGATTAAGAAAATGGACAGAAAATAGAATCATTCTGAGAGGAATAGAAAGAAATACTAAAAGGATAAAGAAAAGAATGTTTTGAAAGAAAATGACACCTAGAGTGCCAGCAGTGGTGACTCTTCTGATGAATCCCCAGAGTATGATAATTTTGATGAGAAGAATCTTGGTCTAATAGCCAAACTACACATTTAAAATCATTGTCTAATGGACAAGGTACACAATAATGAATCCATAACTAATGTATCCCTGAATTAAAATTATAGTGATGATAAATACTATAACTCTTCAAATGAATAATCTTGTTCTGATGAAGATAATATATTACCTACTTATGAAGAAGTATCTTGGTTTGCTAAACTTCTTGAGAATTAAAATTCCAAACTCAAGAAAAATCTTGATAGGAAAATTCTAGAATTTATATTCTTACTAAAGAAGTATCAGATCATTCTAAATATCTTAATAAGAAATTTTTTGACTTTGAAAGTGTTTCAAAAAATCATGAGGAAGTTAATTCTAAGAAGGATAAACTTTCTAAGGATCTAAAAAATGTAATTTCGAAGAAAAATATTTTAGATACTAACTATAGTTCTAAAATTAATGTTTTTGAGGATAAAAAATTAGTTATTAAACAAAAGTCAAAAATATTTTCCTTGAGGAAGTGTTTTTCAAACATTACCTTAGGGAAGGAAATCTTTGATAAGATGTATTCCCAAATTTGACCCCTATGGAATTGTTCTCGTTTTGGTTTTACCAGTTCTAAACATGTTTTTAGTAATAACTCTTTTGTTCCACAAAGTGATCCATTCTGCACTAAATGTCATTATGGTGGAGATTGGGCATAAATATTTTGTTTAAATAAAACTCAGTATTTAGGTTTCCATAAAGTTTATTTTTCTATGAAAATGTGGATATCTAAAAATTTTCATTCTAAAATTTCCAGATCCAAGAAAGTTTGGGTTCTGAAAGTCTAACATTCTTATTTTCACTAAATAAAGAATGTACCAACAAAAATACATTGTACATGGATAGTGGATGTTCCCAGCATATGAATGGAAACAAAAACGTCTTTGAAAAGTATATCAAGATGAAAGGAGGAAAAGTAACTTTCAGAGAAAATGCTCAGGGATAAATTATTGGTATAGGTGACATTGTTCTTCTTGAAAAAACTTTGATTTAAAATATTTTATTTGTTAAGGGTATTAAGAAAAACTTTATTAGTATAAGTCAATTATTTGTTGAAGGTTACCTTGTTAATTTTAGGAATGAAATGTGCTTAGTATACAATTCCAAGGAAGAGTTTATTTTTTCTTCCCATAGTTAAGAGAATGTATACACACTAAACATAGAAGACCTTAGGATCCAAGATCTACCTTGTCTTAGTGAAATGGAAGATCATTATTGGTTATGGAAAAGAATATTAAGACATTATAACCTTAGGAAACTATGAAAAATCTATATAAAAAGACTTGTTAAGGATCTACCGAAGCTTAGATTTGATTCTTCCAAAGTTTGTGATCCTTGTCAATATGGAAAACAACATAAATTAGGTTTTAAATCAATCAGTAAAGTCTCAACTACTGATGCATTACAGTTGGTAAATATGGATCTTTTTGGTCCAACATAAACTAGAAGCATTGGAGGCAAATATTATGTATTTTTCTTAGTTGACGATTAAAGTAGATTTATGCAGGTCTATTTTCTAGCAAAGAAATCCGAAGATTTTTATTATTTCAAAAAATTTAGAGCCCAAGTTAAAAATGAGAAAAATATTGCATTAATAACTATTCATAGTGATCATGGAGGAGAATTTCAAAATTCTAATTTTTAATATTTTTGTTGTAAAAAAGGAATTACTCATAACTTTTCAGCACCAAGAACTCTTCAACAAAATGGTGTTGTTGAAAGAAGAAATAGAATTCTTAAAGAGATAACTGGAACCATGTTGAGTAAATATTCAACAACCAATCATTTTTTTGGATGAATTTCTAAGTAATTATTGTTATACTAATAATCATGTTTTGATTAGACCTTTTCTTAATAAAACTCCCTACTAATTGTAGAATGGTAGAAAACCTAGAATTTCCCACTTCAAAGTATTTGGTTTCAAAGTATTCATTCTAAATACTAAAGATAATTTACCTAAATTATCACCCAAATCTGATGAAGGAATTTTATTAGGATACTCCACAACATCTAAGGCTTGTATAGTTTTCAATAAAAACACTTGAACGGTTGAAGAAATAGTACATGTTAAATTTTCTTAAATTAATCCTTTTGTTTTTAAACAACCTCAACCTATATCCTCGGATGTGATTTCAAAAACTAATTATCAACTCTTGATAGAAGATCCTTCTGATAAGGAAAATGTCCAAGAAAATGTTTCTGAAGAATTTAACCTAGAAGATTTCCTTACATATGTCGATGAATAGGTTTTCCAAAACCCAAACCAGTTGTTTCTAAATAATCCTCCAAGTGATAGTAACATGGGTGATGTAAATCAACCGGTAAGGACTAGAAGTTCCTTAAGGAATAAAGTAGAATGTCTAGTATTTATTTATCAATTATAACATAAAAGCACTATTGAAGCTTTAGGTGATTATGATTGGATTAAAGCCATGAAATATGAGCTAAATGAATTCAAAAGTAATAAAGTCTGGAACTCTATTGAAAGACCTAAGGAAACTTATATTATTGGAGTTAAATGGGTCTTCAGAAATAAATGTGGTGAAAATGGAATCATTGTAAGATATAAAGGTAGATTAGTTACTAACGACTATAATCAACAAGAAGGAATAGACTATAAGGAAAAATATTCTCAAGTAGCTATACTTGAATCTATTCGTATTTTAATTGACTTTAGAGAATTCATTAATTTCAAACTTCTAAAAATGGATGTTATATGTGCTTTCCTCAATTGTTATGTTCATGAAGAAGTTTTGTTTGAACAACCTCCTGGTTTTGAAGACACAAAACATCCTGAACATGTTTTCAAACTTACCAAAGCCTTATATGGACTTAAAAAATCCCCTAGAGCCTGGTATGCTAGGCTTACAAGATTTTTTCTTCAAAACAGTTATGTTAAGGGAAATGTTGATCCAACCCTTTTTATAAAAAAAAAGAAAAATGTTTTAATTATTTAATTTTATGTTGATGACATTATATTTGGTTCAACCCAGAAATATTTAACCATTTCATTGTCAGATCTAATGAAATCTGAGTTTGAAATGAGTGTCATGGGAGAGTTAACAATTTTCCTAGTTTTTCAAATTTCTCAAAAACTAAAAGGAACTTATATATCCCAATATAAGTATATTACTGATCTTCTTAAAAATTATGGATACGATAACACTAAGTGTATAAGTACGCCCATCAGATCCTCAAAATCACTAGATCATGATGAATCTGGGAAACCAGTAGATCAAACATCATTTAGATGTATGATAGGAAGTCTACTATACGTGAAATTTAGTCATCTAGACTTAATGTTTTCAGTATGATTATGTGCAAGATATCAATCCAATCCTAAGGAATCTCATTTAAAGGAAGTGAAAATAATTTTTTTCACCTTAAAGGGAACCATGGATTTATGACTCATTTATACTTCTGGAAATTATTTTGTTTTAAAAATCTTTTCTGATGTTGACTTTGGTGGATGTAGAATGGATAGGAAAAGTACATAAAAAACTTTTAATTTATTAGGAGATTCATTAGTTTCTTGGTAATGCAAAAATCAACACTCATTAGCACTTTCCACTACTAAAGCTGAATATATAGTAGCTGGAAGTTGCTGTGCTCAAGTGTTGTGGATGCAACACACACTCATAGACTCTGGCATGAGTTTTACCAAAACACAAATTTTGTGTGATAATACTAGTTCCATTTAACTATGAAAAAACCCTTCACATCAATTTCATGAAAAACACATAGATATTAGGCATCAATTTATTTAGAATCACACACAAAAAGGATGTATCATTCTTCAATTTATCAGAACACAAGATCAACTTGCTGATATTTTCACAAAATCTTTACCCTCTGATAGATTTGAATATATTAAACAAAAGTTAAGAATGATAACCGTAAGGTAATATTACTTATTAACTTTTTGTTGAAACCTATATTCTTACAGTAATAAAATCATTTTCATGAGGGGAGTACATATACCTGTTAGAAATTTTTTTCCATAATCTAAATTTTGATTTCCATAATCTAAATTTATTTCGTAATCTAATTTTTTTTTTCATAATATTTTTTTTCATAATCTAAAACTTTTTCGAATTCTAAATTTTTTTGTAATCTAATTTTATTCGCAATCTAAATTTATTTCATAATCATAAATTTTTTCGTAATATAAATTTTTTTTGTAATCTAATTTTTTTTGAAATCTAAATTTTTTCTCATAATCTAAAATTTTCATAATCAATTTTTTGGAATATAAAGTTATTCAAGAAGAATTTTCCTCATTATGAATAATCTTCCTAGCAATTTGAACGGTATTTTTCCTTTCCTAAATTCTGTTAATCATTTTTTACTTGTTGGTATTTTCATTTTGTTTTAAATTTTTTAGATTCACTTTTCCTTAAATCTGAATGTTTATTTTAAAAACCTTAAAAGATCTGAATTTATCAATGTCCTTCTTTGGTTATCATCTCAACCATCAAATTTGACCAACAGTATTTCAACCATTGGATCAACCAATGAAGTTGAACCACCACCTCAATTGCCTATATAAGGACCCGCAATATTTTTCCCACATCAACTCTCATGCTTTCACTTGCTGAATCTATGCCTCTATACTTAAGGATATTCTATATCTTCAATGTTTCCTCAGTACCAAATGTCTATTGAAGCCTCTCCTTAGAAAGAAATGTTGACTATTAAGGAAATCTCAGTGCGAATGATATACAGAGAATGGTTGGTCGATCCAAAGTTTTATGATAAGTATGACTCTATCATATCTATGAATATCAAGATGAATGGTTGGGAGAGTGTTTGTGTATCAAAAAAAAATCACATGATCTGGTCTATCCGGATTTGTTGATTGAGTTCTATGAGTCTGCAACATTCTTAAAGGAATAAGGAAGATACCAGTTCTCTTTTAAGTGTTATGGAAAGTCCTACTCTATGTATTACAACAAGGAAACATGTATGATTGGAATTCCTTACGAAGGAGAAGTAGATTTTTGTACTTAAAACTTAACTAATGTATCAGGATATTTTGATAAGGAAAAATCTATACAGTGTCTTGGCTTGAATGTAGTGAAGACTCTGAATATTTTTCATTTATCTATGAACTTATGGATTCTTGAATTATGGTTTCAAGGTTTTTTCATTCCGAGAAAAGGAGATAACAATACTCTGAAGAAGAGTGATATCAATATATTGGATTTCTTGGTGAACCTCAGGAAATAAATGTAACGACCCGAATCTGAAGCCCTTCCACTGGTGCCACGTACCCGGTTTGACACATGACCTCAAGTGCATTTCCCCAAATGCCAGAGGCTACTGACTAGTAGCCAGGGCCTTGGTAAGTTATTGGGGAAACTATTCCCTCATTTGGTAAGGTATACAAGGCAAGAAAAACAACAGTCAATAGCGGAAGCAGTAAACAGCATACAAAAACTGAAACTAAACAGCAAAAGCAATGAAAATATAATGATAATGATAATGATAAAGCAGGTATAAGTATCTAAGGAAAGAAGCAAACACAACAACGTGCTGAAATACAACTGAGAACAAAGTACGAAAGTAAACATAAACTCCAGCAGCATCGCAAGCCTAAGCTCGGTCCTATGCTCTCCAGCTCCAACCAGCAATCATGTACTCGAAGTAGAAGGGCCACAATACCTATCCACACCTGCAACCATATAACCTGTTTGGGCCAAAAAGAAGGACCCAAACAGGGTGTGAGACTAATCCCAATAGGCAATCACCATGAGATCTGTTCCCTAATGTCAGTGAGTAATATAGAAAAAGTATAGAAATAAATGCAGTAGAGAAGTAGATGTATATTAAAGTAAGAAATCCTACCAAACTCCATTCATAGTTATTTATTAGTTCAGTACAATCATTTAGCTATCAACCATGGAACCTAGCAACATGTCTATACTCCCAAGGCAAGAAAGTAATCACAACAGGTAACTCGGCAGTCTATCTAAACAGCAAGTAGTACAAACCCATGCTTTTTCTTTGGCTTGGTGGACTCGTCACAACCAAACAAAAAATAAAGAACTTACTCTCTAGGTTGCTCCTACTAGCAAACCCCTCTAGTCAAGTAGACATACAAGGGTACATACACTCTGGGAAGCTCTCACCGTCAATTCCCCTGTGGTCTTGCAAGGAAAGATATAGACTCTCTGAGGAAGCACTTATGTCTAATTCCCCCTATAGTCTCGCTACGTAACTAAGGACACTCTGAGGAAGCACAATGTCCCATTCCCAAAGGTCCTGTGATCGATACTAACTATAACAGACTCTCTAGGGAAGCCTTAATCATCAATTTCCCCTTTAGTCTACCACACCAGGTTCACTCAGCCCTGAGCAGTTTAGTAGTGCGTAATCGACTGTTAGTAGCCTAAGTAAGTTCAGCAACTACTTGTCTAATAGATACAATGCATCCACAAGCATATAAACAGCAGTCAATACATGCAATCAAGTCAACAGGAATACTAGAAATGTGAAATAGAGTTTCCTCGAAGGAAAACTGTGACAAACGACAATCAATAGCCAAAACAAGAGGAAACACCCATGGGGTGATCCTCAAAAATTCTAACAAGAAATTATTAACCATCTAATAACCCCAAACATATATGAAATCTAAGGCATATAACAATACAGGATCAAAAACCTAACCCGAGATACCCGATACATGGGTACCCATCACTTTTTGAACAAAAAACTCAAATACATTCAATGTAGGGAAACAAACCACCTACCTTGATCCCAGTAGATCGATATATGTGAATCATGAAGATAGATTCCCCTTATAACGACGTAGATCTGAGAAAATGCACAAAACTCTCATCCTACGTTAACTTGGAAACGAGGATGAATCAAGAAACAAGGCTAAAGAAGAACAGGGAACTCACCATTGTTCTTCCAACGCAATCGACGACGGTTGGAATGGAGGTCGGACGGAGGCACGGTGGCTCGGAGAAGATTCGGTCGTACGGTTGCTCTCGGACGAACAAAACCTGGAGAAGAAGACGCTTCTGTGCGTCAGGCGCGACCCTGGTCCGTTTAATGAAAGAAGAAAGTACATGACGTGTACTTTTAGTGTACACATCGTATACTAGGTCTTTTTCCATACTCTGCCCAAATCGGCCTCCATGTCACCCTTACACACCATGTGTGTGGCCCAAACACGGCTAGCTCACGACTTCAGCTGGAAAAGAGTACATGACCTGTACTCAGAAAGTACACGGCGTGTACTTCAAAAAAATCCAGAAAGTCCATTTTTTTCAAAAACTTTATAAAAAGGAAAAGCGTACCTGAAACAAAGATCCGGGTTCTTACAAACTTCCCCCTTAAAGAAATTTGTCCCCAAATTTCCCTAATGAGGCGGAGAAGAAGAAACTTCGAACAGCTCCGGCCACTGCGATCGTACATCGGCCTCCCTCTCCCAGGTCTCGTCCTATACTTGGCCATGCTACCATAACACCCGTACCAGAGGAACAGACCACCTGTAGAAAACCTTCGTACTTCGATCGATAATCCGGATAGGATGCTCCTCGAATGATGCATCTGCTTCAAGCTCGACTTCCTTAGGCTGAAAGACGTGATACGAGTCTGAAAAGTAATGTTGGAGATGAGAGACGTGGAAGACATCATGCATGGCCCGATAACTCTGAGGTATCTGCAACCGGTAGGCAACATGCCCAAATTTCTCCAAGACCTCAAACGACCCGACGTATCGCTGTGAAAGCTTACCCTATCTCTGAATCCTCTTGTGTCCCAACCTCAGTGCGACACGTAGGAAAACCTGATCACCGACCTCGAACTCCAGAGGTCATCTCCGCTGATCACCATAATACTTATGCCGAGACTGCGCTGTAGACATCCTCTTCAGAATCAGCTCTATCTGCTCTGAAGTCTCCTGAAAAAGATGAGGTCCCAGCAAAGCTGCCTCTCCTGCCTCCATCTAGCATAAAGGTGATCAGCATGGCCTACCGTACAAGGCCTCGTAAGGTTCCATCTGAATAGTTGTCTGGAAACTATTATTATAGGAAATCTCCACGAGAGGAATATGCTTCTCCCATGAACCGCCAAAGTCTAGGATGCAAGCTTAGAGCATATCCTCAAGCACCTGGATCGTGCGCTCGGACTGGCCATCAGTCTGGGGATGGTATGCTGTACTCAAAAGTACCTGTGTACCCAAGGCCTTCTCGAGTCCCTTTCAGAACCGAGAGGTAAAGCGCGCATCCCTATATGAAACAATGGAGTGTGGAAATCCATGCAGACGAACGATCTCCCGGATGTAAAGTCATCCCAGATCATCAACACTTAAAGTCTCCTTGATTGGAAAGAAGTGTGCAAACTTTGTAAGCCTGTCGACGATGACCCACACTGCACCATTTCCTCTCGATGATCTTGGAAAACCTGTCACAAAGTACATCGCGACGTCGTTCCACTTACACTCTGAAATGGGTAGCTGCTGTAATAGCCATGCTGGTCGCTGGTGCTCCACCTTCACCTGCTGATAGGTGGAACATCTCATGACAAAACCAGCCACATCTCTCTTCATACATGGCCACCAGTACTGGCGGTGTAAATCACGGTACATCTTCGTGAATCCACGATGAACTTCCCAAACTGAGGAATGGAAGTCTCGAATCAGCTCATCGCGTATATCTGCTGGCACCCATACGAGTCCCCGGAAATGCAAGATCTCATCCTCTCCAACGGTCCACCCGGGGAGAGGGTCCTCTCCTGACACGCTTTCCCGTAGGACTAGCCCTTCTGAATCTGCCAGCTGCCTCATTAAAAATCGGTCCAGAAGTGCAGAGGTAACAACCATAGAAGAGAGGAAAGTCTGCCCCTACTTGTCGTGCACCTCCAAATGCATCTCCGAGAACAGAGCCATTAGTTTCCACTCACTACTGGCCTCTTGAACTGCCTTTATCTGAGTTCTCCTGCTCAGTGCATCAGCCACTGCGTTTCCTTTCCCAGGTGTATAGGCAAGCTCGAAATCGAAGGACTGGAGATACTCAACCCACCTCTGCTGTCTCAGATTCAGGTCACACTACATGATGATGTACTTGAGACTTTTTTGGTTAGTGTATACCACAAAATGCTCTCCCAGAAGTTAATGTCTCCAGTAACGTAAAGAATGAACAACCGCAGCTAACTCCAAGTCATGCGTAGGATAATTCCCCTAATGTGGTGTAACGCCCCAACCCTAGTTACCCAGAGTTGGTGCATTATTACATAACATTGGCATGATCACAAGAAAGATCAAATCTCGAAAGACCGATTGGTTTAGTAGCCTTGGAAACACTAGATATATTCATAAGTCTTACATTACATCATAAAATGAAAAACTACTACAACAACATATTGTCTCCATAAACCACACTCATATCCCCACATAATATCCCTGCAGGTCATTCATAATTTACTTCTTCACTTCCTGGGAAAAATAAAACATAGAAAAGGGGTGAGCTCAAATGCCCAGTAAGGATAACAATATACCGGAAACTTTCATAAATAAGAATAAACATTTAAGGCTATGTATAACTAAAACAAAAGCCTTTTAAACTTGAACTTCAACATAGTATGGCAAAAGTAAAATGAAATAATTCCATTTACTTTTTCACATGGATATTCTACTAATCGAATAATCACATGCAATATTAATAACCACTTTCATAATGTTGGAATGCATAATGCCAGACTATCATAACAACATATCCAAGGCCTCGTGCCAAGACTACAAATAAGATTTTGCCAAGGCCTTATGCCAAGACACTAGTTTGTCTCATGAGACCTACCGATGCATCAAGGATCTATAGCGGGCTCCACCCATCACATATTAAGTCCAATGCATTCCCATATGAAAAGGTTTAAACATAACATAAACATTCATATTAAAACTAGCATACGAAATGTCAATAATTTCACCATAAACTATGAATGGTATAAAAATAGCACATCCACAGTCAAACATATCATAAAACCTTCAATACAATATAGAAGTTTTGTATCATAATATATCAACTTCAAATAAGCGTAAAATCCATCAAAGGATGTTGACATAGATGAAATCAAAATTATTTTTAGAGAAATATCTCTTTCTATTTTTGAAATCATTTAAGATCCATATAAAATAAAACATTTTATTTTAAAATATTTTTATAAGCTTGTAAGGAAAACTTTGAAGATTTTATAATGGCGGAAAATAACCGCACCCGCCGTATAAGTTAAAAAACATTCTTACCTTAATTCTGTCGAAAAGGTTAAAAGGACCTTGTTTTGAAAACGACGGAAAGATTCCTATTATAAAAAGTCAAACAAGGGTATAAATGACTTTAACCCATATTCTTGTAAATAATAAAAATGTTTTGAAATACATTATTAAGAAACATGGATGTGGATGATAAAGAGATCCCAGTAGATTATTACGTATAAACAACCTCAGATAATGAAGAGATTGTGAAATAACCCTTACCAATTTGGTAACTTATGATACATAAAACCCATGAAAGAGGTATCATACAATGAATATGTAAATACACATAAATTAGAGTGTATTACACAAAGAATATAATTATGGGCAATATATACACCACACAAAAGTTGATGGTGGCAATATGGCATGAATCTCACGGGAATAAGGAGTGAGATGAAAACCCCTTACCTTGTACTTTTCCTTGGTTGGGGTAGGTTAACCTCCTGTATAATGGTGAAATAATTGTTATTAAATTATAAAAGAATCATATACATTGATATGATATCATATATGATCTTTTAATATTGATTTGATAATAATATCTTAGTATTATCATTGTTTTGGGTGTTAGCTTACTTGTTTTCTTTTATATGTTTTGTTACGTAAGACATGTTTGTAAAGGATAGGTTGTATATTATTAATATCCATAATGATATCAAGTCCTTAAACATCATTTTTTAAATCATCAAATGATAATTATACTTGAATGGATACGATGGAGAATGAATCTCATCGCGTTCGTGGAGACGGTAGTCCGTACGTACGCACGAGCGACAATATCATTCTATTGATATTAAAATAATATATAAATGGATGGTATATCATATATACTGAATCATTAACATGTTATATTTATTATTTACATGAGTTACACATCATTATTATACCCATCCAAATAATATTATATTGAATAACAATTACACCACGACGTGGAGACGGTAAGCCGTACGTACGCACGTATGGTGACATGTTATTCAAAGGGTGGATAGAATACTGAATATGGTTGTACCATATTTATAATAACATCACAGTATATATATGATACTGGAGTTATTATTTTAGAATGGTAACAACAAAGTAAGAAGAAGTGGAAGAAGAAATGAACTTGGAAAAAGGGTGGTGAAATCATTACCTCTTCTTCGGGTTCTTCCTTTTGATTTGATCAAAAGGGCTCCTTAGGTTGGCTTTCTGATCAAACTAAGGACTCTAGGTTGTAGTGAGGGAAGTTGGGAGAGTATTTGGGCCGAGTTTTGCCAAACCAAAAGGCTTTGAAGGTGTGAAGAAATGAGAAGGAGGATTGCCCTTTTATAAGAGGGGTGAGGGGCACCTTTGGAAAAGCTAGAGATATTAGTTTATAATAAATTCATAATCGGTTTCCAATGGCTCCAAAGTTGACTATTAAACGGTTAAGGTGGGTATGGGTCGAAAACAACTCAACAAATAGAATTTAGATAGGTTTGGGTACTTATATTAACCTTATCTTTAAGTATTAACTCTAAGTTAATTAGTTTCACTTTTACAATGTTTCTTTGTATTTTTATATAATATGGTTAATAAACATACTATATACATCCAAGAGACCCCCAAGTGGTCCATTAATGATGAACCTATCATGATATAAGTCTCTTGGCCGAACCTTAGATTTTTAGGAATTTAATATCAATTAATAATATAATATTTGTTCTAAGAACTATTTTATGTCAATTTTGACACTATTCAATAGTTGATTTTTTTGAAACTCATCACAGATTGATTACTTCAAAAAAAGTAAATTAAATCAATCCTAATATTTCATATTATCCTATAAAATTAGTTTAATTCATTAAAAGTTTCATATTATATTTATTTGGGTATTTATAATATCAATTAATTTAATTTTTCACTATTTTAGTAATTACTGCATCATCATTGTGTCATAAATAAAATAAACTATTTAATGTCTAAAAATTATAAATAAAATATCATTATGTATGAAATCTCTTTATCTTTCTAATGAATATTTATAATCTAAAATCCAACATATATAACCCTATTTAATAATATTTTTTCTAAAAGATATATGCTTGTGTCATTTTTGTATTCATTTTAACTTAATTAAAATAAAGTGTCCCTATCACCTACAAGTGGCACCATGGGGTCCCCAAATCGACCCAAAAATGCCTATGGTCGAACATGTATCAACCAATAAGGCTAGGACACGTTTTAGGGCAATTTAGTATTATTATATTATTATTTTTTTAACCCTTATTTACCAGATTTACCCTTAACCATGGTAAATAAAATATTTACCACAGTAATTATTCAAAATGTCTAAAAATAAAAGTTACCTATTTACACAATTTGGACATATTGATTTGAAATATGGAATCCATTTTTCTAAATTCAAAACACAGAAGTGGCAGAAATTAACTTAAAATTAATTCCCGCTGTCAAAACAAAAAGCGTGTTTTTAAGAGATAATAACTATCAAAAGATTGACACTTGTTTATGTTTGGTTTAATTGTAAAATTATGTCAAATGACCAACATTATATTAAATGGTAAAAATATATTCTAAATATACTTTAAAACCACTCAAATTAATAATTTATCACTATTAATTATTTTGATTAAAAAAGTTGTTTTTAATTAAAATTTAGTAATTTTCACTATTCATCAAAATATGAAAGTTATCCGAAACGTACCAAAATTTCACCTTAGGCTAAATTCGATATTCCAAATCCAGAAATTAAGTCCATTTTAAAATATAAAATATATATAATTTCGAAAAGTAGGTATTACTATTCATAACGGTTAGTTTGATTGGTTATGGTGTGTTAGAACTCGGTGTTGCGTACAACACACGCTATCACATTATTCAAAGAGAAGCGTACCGTAGAAGCTTGGGGTGTTACATTATCCCCTCCTTCAAATAATTTCTTCCTTGAAATTTCTAGAATAATACCGCATGAAAAGACTCAGGTGGTTCTTCATCATAAGTTCCTCGGGTTCCCACGTTGCCTCTTCCATCTTATGGTTTCTCCACAAAACTTTTACCAGACGCGTCGTCTGGTTTCTCAGTACTTGTTCTCTTGTATCAAGAATCCTGACAGGCTCTTCACAATAAGACAGATCGGGTTCTAGTTCTAATTCCTCATAGGTGAGTACATGCATTGGGTCAGGCATGTATTTTCTCAACAGAGATACGTGGAACACATCGTGAACTTTGGAGAGACTTGACAGCATTGCCAATCGGTAAGCCACAACCCCAATTCGTTCTAGAATTTCGAATGGTCCGATGTACCTGGGACTCAATTTACCTTTCTTACCATAACGTATGACTCCCTTCCATGGAGATACCTTCAGGAAAACATGATCACCAACTTGAAATTACAAATCCTTCCTTCGATTATCGACATAGCTCTTCTGCCTTCTTTGAGCTGCTTTGATGTGATTTTGGATTACCTTCACCTTTTTCCACTATTTCCTCCACCAGTTCTGGGCTTACAAGTTTTCTTTCACCAATGTCATCCCAACAGGTTGGTGTACGACATCTCTTTCCGTATAATGCTTCATATGGTGCCATCTGAATACTCAAATGGAAGCTATTGTTATAGGAAAATTCTACCAGTGGTAAATATTGATCCCACATACCCTGAAAGTCAAGTGAGCAAGATCTCAACATGTCTTCTAAGTTCTGAATAGTCCGTTCTGATTGTCCATCTGTCTGAGGGTGGTAAGCTGTGCTCAAATGAAGTTCAGTATCCAGGGATTTCTGAAGACTTTTCCAAAATCTTGAAGTAAAATGGGGATCACGATCAGAAACAATCGATAGGGGTACTCCATGAAATCTCACAACTTCATTAATATATAGTCTTGCTAGACGTTCCAGGGGTAGATCTTCTCTTATAGCAAGAAAATGTGCTGACTTGGTAAGACGATCAACAATAACCCATATTGCATCATTCCTTCTTGGAGTCTTTGGTATCCCCATGACAAATTCCATCGTAATATTGTCCCATTTCCACTCCGGTATGGGAAGAGGTTGCATGACTCCTTCAGGCTGTTGCCTTCCAGCTTTCACTTGTTGACAAACCATACATCTTGACACAGAATCAGCAATCTCCCTCTTCATGTTGTCCCACCAAAAATGTTCTTTCAAATCTATATACATTTTTGTGCTCCCAGGGTGTATAGAGAAATTTGACCTATGAGCATCATCCAACAATTCCCTTTTTAGATCAGGTAAATCGAGAACACAAAGTATCTTCCTGAATTTCAAAATTCCATCTTCATATACAAAGTCTCTCAATCTCCCATCATTCACAGCTTTAATCTTCTTTTTAAATTCTTCATCATCGGTCTGAGAACTCTTAATCCTTTCTAGTAATGATGGTTTGGCAACCATTTGAAAAAGAATTAATGTTTCACCTTCCCTGGTTATTCCCATGTTCATCTTCACTAGATCCATGAAAATTGGATCCCTTTCAATTCTCATATTGTTCAAAACTCCATGGTCTTTTCTACTCAAATCATCTTCCACCTTGTTTTCTTTCCCCGGGTGGTAGTGTATCGTGCAATCATAATCCTTGAGTAATTCAAGCCATCTCATTTGCCTCATGTTGAGTTCTTTTTGTGAGAAAATATACTTCAAACTCTTGTGATCAGTATAAATCACACATTTTTCACCATAGAGGTAGTGCCTCCATATCTTCAAAGAAAAGATCACAGCTGCTAACTCGAGATCATGAGTAGGATAGTTTTGTTCATTAATTTTCAACTGTCGTGATGCATAGGCAATAACTCTATCATTCTGCATAAGGACACAACCAAGTCCTTTCTTTGATGCATCACTATAAATAACGAACCCATCATTCCCCAATGGTAGAGTCAATATAGGAGAATTGACTAATCTTCTCTTCAGTTATTCAAAACATTCTTCACACTCTTTTGTCCAAAAAAATTTAACCCCTTTACGTGTGAGCTTCGTTAATGGGTTAGCCAATCGGGAAAAATTCTGGATGAAACGTCGATAATAACCTGCCAAACCAATAAAACTACGTACCTCAGTTATACTCATAGGTGATGGCCATTCTTGGATTGCCTTGGTCTTAGAAGGATCAACAGAGATTCCATCTTTAGAGACAATATGGCCAAGAAAGGAAATCTCCTGAAGCCAGAATTCACACTTGCTAAACTTCCCATATAATTCATGCCTCCTCAGAGTCTTCAAGATAATGCGCAAGTGATTTTCATGATCTTCGTAGGTTTTGGAGTATACCAAGATATCATCAATAAATACTACCACAAATTCATCGAGATAATCCTTGAAAACTCTATTCATCAGATCCATGAATACATAGGGTGCATTAGTCAATCCAAACGGCATTATGGTAAACTCGTAATGCCCGTACCTGGTTCAAAATGCTGTCTTTGGAATGTCTTCCTTCTTCACACACAACTGATGGTATCCACATCGAAGGTCAATCTTTGAAAAGTATTGAGCTCCATGTAGTTGGTCAAATAAATCATCAATACGAGGTAGGGGATACTTGTTCTTTATCGTTATAGCATTGATCTCCCTGTAGTCGATACATAACCTCATAAATCCATCTTTCTTTTTAACAAAAACAACAGGGGCTCCCCATGGAGAAACACTAGGGCGAATAAATCCCTTATTACTCAATTCCTCTAGTTGTTTCTTTAGTTCAACTAATTCTACAGTGGCCATTCTATAAGGGGTCTTTGATATAGGCCTTGATCCAGGAATCAAATCAATGGAAAACTCAACTTCTCGTTCTGGAGGATGTCCAGGTAAATCTTCCAGAAATACATATACAAATTCTTTCACAACAGGTACATCCTCTATTTGAACATTCCTTTCCTCACCGACAGTTATTTCATTCTCTTCCTGCCCAATAATTGAATTAAGTTGAGCTACTGGGGGTCGATCTAAATAAGAATTAGGTGGTGACGATTCTGCTCTAAAGATAAGGTGTTCATTATCATTATCATCAAGAATCGTAACCTCTTTCTTCTTACAATAAATCTTCGCATCATAGTCCGAAAGCCAGTCCATACCGAGGATTATATCAAACTCAATCATAGGTATGACGACGAGATCAGCAGATAAAGAACATTTATGTTCTCTGATGGGGACTGATTCACAAAACGTTGTTGCAATGATACTTCCCTTAGGAGTTTTAACTGACAACTCCCTTATTAAATCAAATTGGAAATATCTAATTTTCTTAGTAAACTGGGATGATATGAAACAATGCGATGATCCAGAGTCAAATAATGCATTTGCTAAACTTGAGGAAACCATTAAATTACCTGCCACCACGTCTTTCGGAGCTTCTACCTCAGCAGTAGTGATAGCATAAGCCTGGCCTTGATCCCTTGGCCTTTTCTGAGGTAAGTTCTTCTGACGCTTAGGACAAGCATTTGCATAATGCCCCATCTCCCTGCAATTGTAGCACTGAACGTTGGTAGCTTCCTTCTTCCCCTTGCAATCACGAGCTTGGTGGCCTTTTTCACCACACTTGTAACAGACTCCCATTCCCTTCAAGAAAGTACCAGGATGTTTCTTCCCGCATTTACCACAAGATAGATATTCAACATTTCCCTTCTTCCCCTTATTTCAATTCCCAGATTGATCAGCAGGTCTCTTCTTCTCTTTCTTTGCTTTAAAGTCATAAGACTTAGAGAATTCCTTTTCGGTCTTGATAGCACACGAGACAATGTCTTCGTACGACAAAAAGGACTGTGAGACTAATGCTCGACGGAGAAATGGTTTTAACCCATCAAATAAACGATGAATCTTACTTCTTGGGTTACGTATATAATCTCCAGTATACCTTGCTAACCTTGTAAAGTTAGCCTCATACTTTGTGACATTCTCATCCTCCTTTTGTCTCAGACTCAGAAATTGCCTTTCCATATCTGCTCGATGGTCGAAAGGAAAGTATTTTTCTAAAAATAGATCTTTGAAATCCCTCCATTCCATATTTGATACTTCATCATCTTCCTTCATGTTTTGAATCAATGACCACCATTGATCAGCATCTCCAGTGAGGCGGTAAACTGCCATGATAACTTTTTCCCTTTCACTTCTCCCAAAAGCCTGAAATATTTTCTCTAGGGAATTTATCCATTTCTCAGCTACTAAGGGATTTGTACTCCCATTGAACGTTGGTGGTTGTTGCCTCATGAATCGATCTAACATTGATCCTCCACGCTGTGGATCAGGGTGCTCCATACGGGTAAGGTTATTATTCATAACCTGAGTAAGTTGTCCCAGTATGGTGATTAGCTGATCGACACCAGTTGCATCACCAGCTCCACTATAATTATCTTGAGCAGGAGGGAAATCCCTACATGGAGTGCATGCATTGATACAGTTTCCATTTCTTCCACTAGGTGCCATTTTTAAACAATGTCATAAACTAGATCAGTTTATGAATCAAAATACACAATCCCATACTTATAAAACACTTAACATAAATTAAACTATTTATGGATATAATCCATAATCATAAAAATGTTTTCATTGAGGAATTATATGCTCATAAACCCTTCATAATGATTTGTAAAGAAAATGAGAGTTATCCTAAGCATATCCCCCGGGAATGTCGTAACCAAGAGTGCAGCAAGGCCCGTTGTCGTGCACCAGTTCCCATTCGAGTCTAGCTCAAAGCGGTGTTTTCGGGTTTTACCCCTAGGTACATCTGTGCCAGAGCCGCCTCTACCTGCTCGTATCCAGACAGGGATGTATTGCTTAGAAAACTCACAGAATCTCTACAATACCAAAATTCTTGGAAGTTCTTCTATACTAATCCTCAAATTTCATCTTAGGTCTACATGCTCTAATCAGAGTTTATCTAAATCTAGTTTCCAAGGTTTGTACTAAACTTCCTCTGATACCAACTGTAATGTCCCGACCCTAGTTACCCAGAGTCGGTGCATTATTACATAACATTGGCATGATCACAAGAAAGATCAAATCTCGAAAGACCGATTGGTTTAGTAGCCTTGGAAACACTAGATATATTCATAAGTCTTACATTACATCATAAAATGAAAAACTACTAAAACAACATATTGTCTCCATAAACCACACTCATATCCCCACATAATATCCCTGTAGGTCATTCATAATTTACTTCTTCACTTCCTGGGAAAAATAAAACATAGAAAAGGGGTGAGATCAAATTCCCAGTAAGGATAACAATATACCGGAAACATTCATAAATAAGAATAAACATTTAAGGCTATGTATAACTAAAACAAAATCCTTTTAAACTTAAACTTAAACATAGTATGGAAAAAGTAAAATGAAATAATTCCATTTACTTGTTCACATGGATATTATACTAATCGAATAATCACATGAAATATCAATAACCACTTTCATAATGTTGGAATGCATAATGCCAGACTATCATAACCACATAGCCAAGGCCTCGTGCCAAGACTACAAATAGGATTTTTCCAAGGCCTTTTCCCAAGACACTAGTTTGTCTCATGATACCTACCGATGCATCGAGGAGCTATAGCGGGCTCCACCCATCACATATTAAGTCCAATGCATTCCCATATGAAAAGGTTTAAACATAACATAAACATTCGTATTAGAACTAGCATACGAAATGTCAATAATTTCACCATAAACTATGAATGTTATAAAAATAGCACATCCACAGTCAAACATATCACAAAACCTTCAATACAATGTAGAAGTTTTGTATCATAATATATCAACTTCAAATAAGCGTAAAATCCATCAAAGGATGTTGACATAGATGAAATCAAAACTATTTTTAGAGAAATATCTCTTTCTATTTTTGAAATCATTTAAGAGCCGTATAAAATAAAACATTTTCTTTGAAAATATTCTTATAAGTTTTTAAGGAAAACTTTGAAGATTTTATAATGGCGGAAAATAACCGCACCCGTCGTATAAGTTAAAAAAACATTCTTACCTTAATTCTGTCGAAAAGGTTAAAAGGACCTTGTTTTGAAAACGACGGAAAGATTCCTCTTATAAAAAGTCAAACAAAGGTATAAATGACTTTAACCCATATTCTTGTAAATAATAAAAATGTTTTTAAATACATTATTAAGAAACATGGATGTGGATGATAAAGAGATCCCAGTAGATTATTACGTATAAACAACCTCGGATAATGAAGAGATTGTGAAATAACCCTTACCAATTGGGTAACTTATGATACATACAACCCATGAAAGAGGTATCATACAATGAATATGTAAATACACATAAATTAGAGTTTATTACACAAAGAATATAATTATTGGAAGTACATACACCACACAAAAGGTGATGGTGGCAATATGGCATGAATCTCATGGGAATAAGGAGTGAGATGAAAACCCCTTACCTTGTACTTTTCCTTGGTTGGGGTAGGTTAACCTCCTGTATAATGGTGAAATAATTGTTATTAAATTATACAAGAATCATATACATTGATATGATATCATATATGATCTTTTAATATTGATTTGATAATAATATCTTAGTATTATCATTGTTTCGGGTGTTAACTTACTTGTTTTCTTTTATATGTTTTGTTACGTAAGACATGTTTGTAAAGGATAGGTTGTATATTATTAATATCCAGAATGATATCAAGTCCTTAAACATCATTTTTTAAATCATCAAATGATAATTATACTTGAATGGATACGATGGAGAATGAATCTCATCGCGTTCGTGGAGACGGTAGTCCGTACGTACGCACGAGCGACAATATCATTATTTTGATATTAAAATAATAAATAAATGGATGGTATATCATATATACTGAATCATTAACATGTTATATTTATTATTTACATGAGTTACACATCATTATTATATCCATCCAAATAATATTATATTGAATAACAATTACACCACGACGTGGAGATGGTAAGCCGTACGTACGCACGTATGGTGACATGTTATTCAAAGGTTGGATAAAATACTGAATATGGTTGTACCATATTTATAATAACATCACAGTATATATATGATACTGGAGTTATTATTTTATAATGGTAACAACAAAGGAAGAAGAAGTGGAAGAAGAAATGAACTTGGAAAAAGGGTGGTGAAATCATTACCTCTTCTTCGGGTTCTTCCTTTTGATTTGATCAAAAGGGCTCCTTAGGTTGGATTTCTGATCAAACTAAGACCTCTAGGTTGTAGTGAGGGAAGTTGGAAGAGTATTTGGGCAGAGTTTGGCCAAACCAAATGGCTTTGAAGGTGTGAAGAAATGAGAAGGAGGAGTGCCCTTTTATAAGAGGGGCGAGGGGAACCTTTGGAAAAGCTAGAGATATTAGTTTATAATAAATTCATAATCGGTTTCCAATGGCTCCAAAGTTTACTATTCAATGGTTAAGGTGGGGATGTGTCTAAAACAACTCAAACAATATAATTTAGACAGGTTTGGGTACTTATATAAACCTTATCTTTAAGTATTAACTCTAAGTTAATTAGTTTCAGTTTTACAACGTCTCTTTGTATTTTTATATAATATGGTTAATAAACATACTATATACATCCAAGCGACCCCCAAGTGGTCCATTAATGATGAACCTATCATGATATAAGTCTCTTGGCCGAACCTTAGATTTTTAGGAATTTAATATCAATTAATAATATTATATTTGTTTTAAGAACTCTTTTATGTCAATTTTGAAACTATTCAATAGTTGATTTTTTTGAAACTCATCACAGATTGATTACTTCGAAATAAGTAAATTAAATCAATCCAAATATATAATATTATCCTAGAAATTTAGTTTAATTCATTAAAAGTTTCATATTATATTTATTTGGGTATTTATAATATCAATTAATTTAATTTTTCACTATTTTAGTAATTACTGCATCATCATTGTGTCATAAATAAAATAAATTATTTAATGTCTAAAAATTATAAATAAAATATCATTATGTAGGAAATCGTTTTATATTTCTAATGAATAATTATAATCTAAAATCCAACATATATAACCCTATGTAATAATTGTTTTTCTAAAAGATATATGCTTGTGTCATTTTTGTATTCATTTTAACTTAATTAAAATAAAGTGTCCCTATCACCTACAAGAGGCACCATGGGGTCCCCAAATCGACCCAAAGATGCCTATGGTCGAACATGTATCAACCAATAATTCTAGGACACGTTTTAGGGTAATTTATTATTATTATAATATTATTTTTTAACCCTTATTTACCAGATTTACCCTTAACCATGGTAAATAAAATATTTACCACAGTAATTAGTCAAAATGTCTAAAAATAAAAGTTACCTATTTACACAATTTGGAAATCCTGATTCCAAATATGGAATCTATTTTTCTAAATTCAAAACACAGAAGTGGCAGAAATTAATTTAAAATTAATTCCCGCTGTCAAAACAAAAGCGTATTTTTAAGAGATAATAACTATCAAAAGATTGACACTTGTTTATGTTCGGTTTAATTGTAAAATTGTGTCCAATGACCAACATTATATTAAATGGTAAAAATATATTCTAAATATACTTTAAAACCACTCAAATTCATAATTTATCACTATTAATTATTTTGATTAAAAAAGTTGTTTTTAATTAAAATTTAGTAATTTTCACTATTCATCAAAATATGAAAGTTATCCGTAACGTACCAAAATTTAACCTTAGCCTAAATTCGATATTCCAAATCCACAAATGAAGTCCATTTTAAAATATGAAATATATATAATTTCGAAAAGTAGGTATTACTATTCATAACGGCTAGTTTGATTGGTTATGGTGTGTTAGAACTCGGTGTTGCGTACAACACACGCTATCACATTATTCAAAGAGAAGCGTACCGTAGAAGCTTGGGGTGTTACATGTGGCCTCAACTGACGAGATCCATACGCAACCACTCGATCCTTATGCATAAGCACTGCTCCAAGTACGATGCCAGATGCATCACATAAAACTATATAGCTCTTGCCCAGCTCCAGCAAAACTAAGATCGATGCTGAATTCAATCTCCCCTTCAGCTCCTAGAAGGCTGAGTCACAGGATTCTGAACAAAAGAACTTCACCCCCTTCTTAGTCAAGCCCGTCAACGGTACTGATAGGTGTGAGATGTCCTTTATAAACCGCCTGTATTAACCAGCCAGCCCCAAGAAGCTCTATACCTCAAAGACGTTCTTCAACTGCTCCCAGGTAAGTGCTGCCCTCACCTTCTCTGGGTCTACTGATACTCCTGTCTCTGAGATGACATGACCGAGGAAGTGAATCTTGTCCATCCAAAAGTGGCACTTTGAGAGTTTATCATAAATTTGATGCCCCCTCAGTGTACTCAAATCGATCTCACGATGGGTTGCATGGTCATGTCGAGTGTGATAGTACACCACAATATCGTCCACAAAGACCACGATGATGGAATCCAAGTAATGATGGAAAATTCGGTTAATTAGTGCCATGAAAACTGTTGGCATGTTTGTAAGACCGAACGGCAAAACCGTATACTCGTAGAGGCTATACCTGCTCCTGAAGGCTGTCATAGGTATATCTAAAGGCCTAATTCACAACTGATGATAACCAGACCTCAAATATATCTTCGAGAACACCTGAGATCCTCGAATCTGATTGAAGAGATCATCAATACTTGGTAAGGGATATCGGTTCTTGACCGTCAACTAGTTCAACTTCCAATAATCCACACAAAGCCTAAGGGTACCATCTTCCTTCTTCGCGAACAAGACAGGCAAACCCCAAGGAGAAGTACGGGGTCAGATGAAATACTTTTCCTACAACTCCTCCAAATGCTTCTTGAGCTCCTACAACTCAGGTGTAGCCATCCTATAAGGAGGAATAGACCCCAGTGCTAATCCTGGAACGAGCTCAATCGAGAATTCTACCTCACGCTTTGGAGGAAAACTTGAAAAGTCTTCTGGAAAGACATCTGGAAAGCGATCAACCACTGAAGGAAAATCTAACTGTGAAGTACCCTGGTCATCCAGATAAAGAATAGAAATCTAGGCCGTAACTCCTCCTAGCCCATGATGCTCGAGTCTGGATCGACTCACCTGAACATCCCACTCTCCCTTATGAAGAAAAGATTCACCCTCTGGTGATACGAAACTCACCTTACGGCGATAGGAATCGATGACTGCCTGGAAGGTAACCAACCAGTCCATACCGAAAATAACTTCATAGACCGTCATCTCCAGGACAAAGAGGTCCCATAGGAGATGATACCATGAAACCTCGAGAGGGAACTCCTTGCACTGACGTACGCTAGATGTCCTCGTTCCCAAGGGTGTGTCGAGAGTCAACATGTTAGCAGACGGAAAGACACAGAGCTCAAGGATTTCCATGGCAGAATCAGAGATAAAGATATGTGAAGCACCAATATCAAAAAGGGCTGAAGATAAAACTGAGGCTACTAAGATCGTACCTTGAACTGTAGAGGGTCCGGGATCCTGCTCCTGATGAATCTGCTCTACAGAAAAAGTCTGGCCTGTACCGCGGCCCTATGTAGCAGCCTGGAAACCCTGAGCTGCTCCTCCCTGAGCCTGGACACTACGTCCATGGCCTCTACCCTGACCTAAATTCCTTGAAGAACCCCATCCCCCATTCTGCTGCGGAGCTGGTAATCCTGCTCCTGTATGCGGGTTTGAAACTGATCCTCCTTCACTAGCCGCTGGAAGGGGAACCTTGCAGAAACGCTGCAGGTGACCCATCTTGCCGTAGGATCAGCACTCCACTGGGTTACTCAGGTATTGGGGATTCTTATGCCTGCTCCTCCCACACTGATAACACACCACTTGGGTGCCAGAAGAGAGATCTCATCTATTAGAAGAAATACCACGCTTCCTCGGGTCGCCTTGGGTAGACTCTGGGTGGTGCTTCCTGCTGTCTTCCGGGAGAGAATCAACCTTGGATGCTGAACCGCACTGGTCCATAGCTCCAGTCTCCCTCAGGTTCCTTTCCGTGATGAGTTCCTGGTTGACTATCATAGTAATGGAAGTCAACTAAAATACATTAACCTATGATCTGATCTTCGGTCTGAGGCCTTCCTCAAATTTCCTCGCTAAAAATATCTCGTCATTCCCCAGAATGGGAGTGAATCACTGTAACTCAATGAAGCAGGATGAATACTCCATAACTGAGAGAGTACCCTGCTGCGGGCTCATGAAGTCCCTGGCTCTGTCGACCCTCAGCGTCGTTGGGTAGAAGTAGTCATAAAACGTACGCTGAAACTCATCCCAAGCCATAACCTATTGGAGCCCCGTCTGAGAGACTACGTCCCACCATCTCTTGGCGGAGTCTCATAGAATATAAGTCGCGAGCTTCACCCTCCTCTATAGAGGCATCTCCATATGCTCGAAGATGGACAACATGGATTCCAGCCATGACTCTGCAGCCTGAATTCCTCCATCCCCTGTGAAAGTGGGAGGATGATGATGCTGGAAGACCCGCGTCAGCTTTGCCAAATTCGGGGAAGGATGCTGAACTCCCTGGAAGGTCTGCATGAGTCTCATGAAACCCACTCTGAACTGAGCGTCGACACCCGTTTCTGGAATCACTGTAGGTTCCATGTCCGGAACGATGGACGGAACTACTGGCAGTCCCTGGTCAGTCGTATCAGGCGTATGATTGCTGCTTGGTTCCTGGCGTGCAATAGGACGTCTCGGTGCCATAGTTATGAAAGACCAAAACACTCCTTCATTAAATACAAACACAGTTGCAACATAGTAGAGTAAAATGGAACAGTAGGGAAAAACCTTTAAATCTGAAAAAAACATTACTACACGGCGTGTAATACAGATACACGGCGTGTTTCCAGAAATCTTACCCTGGGCGTGTACCTTGGCCATACATGGCTGTGTAAAAAACCCGACTACACGACGTGTTCTTAAACTACATAGCGTGTACTGAACCTTTTCTCTCTGCCTGATTACTCCTACATGACTAAGTCACACGGACTGTCCCAACTAAAGAATACATAGTATGTTTGAGTAAGACACAGCGTGTACTAGACATGCCTTACCTGGCCTGTGTTGTTAGCGATACGGCCTGAACCACGGTCGACACTACACGGTGTGTTCCCAATGGACACGACGTGCACTTGAAGGGAAACCTTGGCCCATGTTGTTCATGAAACAGCTGTTTACTCGGCTGATCCTTACATGGCGTGTTCCGAACAAACACGGCATGTATAAGAGAAGATAACACTAACCCATGTTTTTCAAGACACAGTCGGGTACCTGGGAAAGGATACACGGAGTGTGAATACCGAACACGGCATGTACTAAAACAAGCATTAATTGGCCCGTGTTGTTCGTTACACGACCGGGCTCCTAGTTAACCTCTACACAGCGTGTACCTAGAGTACACGGCGTGTTCCTGAAAACCATTTCCAGCTCCGTTTCCCTATCCACATGGTCAGTGACATGGCCAAAAACTACACGACATATATATATAAAGTACACGCCATGTATTCTGGGTTTTTCTGGACAGTAGCCTCAGAACTGCACCGGAGCCCAGAAAACATAGAAAAACAAGGGTTAAGGTGCCAAATTCCGATCCGTGGGGTCCCATACTCCCCACGAATCAAAGCTTGGCATCATAACGGTGCATAGAATAAGCCACAGTATAAGAACTCAAGACCCACCAAATTCTGATCCTTGAGGGCCCATAACACCTCAAAGATCATATTTTGGCGTCCGTGATAAGAAAACTCCAACAACAATACCCTATCAACATAGCAGATATTCTATCACAGTATCTATCACAACAACATGCATTGTCTATCACAAATCCTATCACAACAGCATGAAATCTCTAATGCAACCTAGATGGCATGGAAAAATTTATGGCATGTGATATTCTAAAATGTGCCTATATGATGCATGAGATGGAATACCCTCATCTCATTGGGTTGTAACAAAATAGAACCGCAATCATATAAACAGTAACAACACAAAACAAGTTCATCACCCAATGGTGAAATCAATTAAACTGTAACATTCACAAAACTAAAAAATTTGCAATATTCGAGGTAATCTGGATTTTTCCCTATACACGGGTTCTAGAATTCCCGGACACAGCTATTTACCATTTAACTATTCCGTCCTATCCTTGTCTAATGTCGCTAAACCGTAAGTCAATAGAAAAAAGGAAAGAACAATCTGATTCCACTTTGTAATGACCTGAATCCAGAGCCCTTAAACTGGTGCCCCGTACCCGGTTCGCCACATGACCTCAAGCACATTTCCCCACACGCCAGAGGCTGCCGACTAGCATGGAGGGCCTTGGTAAGTTATTGGGAAAACTATGTCCTCATTTGGTAAGGTATACAAGGCAAGACAAAAAACAGTCAATAATGGAAGCAGCAAAACAACATACAGACACTGAAACTAAACAGCGGAAACAATGAACATATAATGATAATGATAATGATGCAGTAGGTACAAGTATCTAAGGAAAGAAGAAAACTCAACAACATGCTGAAATCCAACTGATAAAAAAGTACGAAAATAAACACTAACTCCAACAGCATCGCAAGACTAAGCTCGGTCCTATGCTCTCCATCTCCAACTAGCAATCATGTACCCGAAGTAGAAGGACCACAATCCCTGTCCACACCTACAACCATATAACTTTTTTGGGCTGAAAAGCAGGACCCAAACAGGGTGTGAGACTAATCCCACTAGGCAATCACCACGAGATCCGTGCCCTACTGTTAGTGAGTAATATAGCAAAAGTAAAGGAAATAAATGCAGTATATAAGCAGATGTACAATAAAGTAAGAAATCCTACCAAACTCCATTCACAGTTATTTATTAGTTTAGTAAAATCATTTAGCTATCAACCATGGAACCTAGAAACAGCTCTATACTCCCAAGGTAAGCAAGTAATCACAACAGGTAACTCGGAAGTCTACCTAAACAACAAGAAGTTCAAACCCAAGATTGTTCTTTGGCTTGGTGGACTCATCACAACCAACTAAAAAATAAATCACTGACTCTATGGGTGTCTCTTACTAGCAAAACCCTCTAGTCAAGTAGACGTACAAGGGCACAAACACTCTGGGAAGATCTCACCATCAATTCCCCTGTGGTCTTGCAACGAAAGATATAGACTCTCTAAGGAATCACTTACGTCTAATTCCCCCCATAGTCTCGCTATGTAACTAAGGATACTCTGAGGAAGCACAAAGTCCCATTCCCATAGGTCCTGCGATCGATACTAATTATAACAGACTCTCTAGGGAAGCCCTAATCGTAATTCCACCTTTAGTCTACAACTCCAGGTTCACTCAGCCCTGAGCAGTTTAGTCGTGAATAATCGACTGTTATAATCCTAAGTAAGTTCAGCAACTACTTGTCTAATAGCTACAATGCATCCACAAGCATATAAACAACATGAAATACATGCAATCAAGTCAACATGTATACTAGCGTTGTGCAATAGGGTTACCTCGAAGGAAAACCGTGCCAAATGGCAATCACCAGCCAAAACAAGGGGAAACACCCATTGGGTGATCCACAAACAAGCTAACAGGAAATTATTAACCATCTAATAACCCCAAACATACAAGAAATCTAAGGAAAATAACAATACAGGATCAAAACCCTAACCCGAGATACCAGATACATGGGTACTCGACACTTTTTGCACCAAAAACTCAAAGAAATTCAACATAGGGAAACAAACCACCTACCTAGATCCCAGTATATTGATATATGTGAACCAAGATGATAGATTCCCCTTTGAATGATGTAGATCTGAGAAAACACACAAAACGCTCAACCTACGATAACTTGAAAACGAAGAGGAATTAAGAAACCAGGCTAAAGAAGAATGGGAAACTCAACGTTGTGCTTCCAATGAAATCTATGGTGGATGGAATGGAGGTCAGAAGGAAGCACGTCGGCTTAGAGAAGATTTGGCCGTACGGTCACTCTCGGACGAACGAAACCAGGAGAAGAAGATGCTTCTCTGCGTCAGGCGCGACCCCAGTCCGTTTAATGAATGAAGAAAGTAAATGGCGTGTACTAGGTCTTTTTCCGTAATCTTCCAAAATCAGCCTCCACGTCACCCTTACACACCATGTGTGTGGCCCGGAAACGGCCATCACATGGCTTCGTCGGGAAAAGAGTACATGGAGTGTACTTAGAAAGTACACGACGTGTACTTTAAAAAAATCTAGAAACTTCATTTTTCTAAAAAACTCCAGAAAAAGGAAAAGATTACCTAAAATGAAGATCCGGGTTCTTAAAATAAACTTGGTTAAGTATATCTTGGTTAATATTGAGAATATTAAGAACAGAAATCTAAAATCTCAAATCATCATGTATTTGGCTATTCTCTTGAAGATTATAGTTCTTTATTTAGAATATTTCAAAATTCCTTGCTGTTCCAAGATGAGAAACTACAAGGTGATGTTCTTGAGTGATAATACTCTAAGGAGGATGAATATTAGCTTTAATAGTCAATCCGGAGAGTTTTATTACCTATCAAAAGATGAAGTATAAGGTTTATCAAAGAGGCTGGAAGTGGCTGAAAGCTCTAAGAAAGGTGAAAGAAAGAGGAAGGATAAGGAACCGAAAGAGAAAAGAAAAACCCCTATGGCTAATTAAATTCAGTCAGTACCACCATAGCGAAAGAAAAAAATAACCTACCCCGATGAATTAGTGGATAAGTGGAGAGAGGATAAGAAAAATAAGAAATAAGGGGAGCCTAAATTTGGCTTGGTCCCTGCTGAGGAAAAATATTTAAAGATAATGGCTATTGAAGAGCATGAGAAGGAACAAAAAGAGAAGAAGAAAATGAAAAATATGTTTGGGGATGATATAGTACAATCTCCTCTCAAAGATGCTGAGAAAGCATCCAAACAAATTTCGGTGCCATACTCCTGTTTTCTAGAATTACTTCCAGTGACTTCGGGAAAGAAAGCTGTGATTCTGGAATCACATCATGAAGAAGAAATAGTTAAATAGGAAGGAGTGGAAGAAGGAGAAGAAGAAGTAGGCAGTGGAGATACAGAGGACATGATAAGGAAAGTAGTGGATTATCATGAGAAATTATCAATCCAAACTTCTGAAGCCGAGTATTAAAAAAATGCCACACCCAGAAAAGATGAAAAGGGTGTGGAAGAAGTGAATAAATTTCCTGAAGAGGAAAGTAGAAATCATGATTTTATCCAGCCAGAGGTTGTTGAGGTAGGATCCAAGAAAGAAGAAGTGGATGAAGATAATATTTCCCAGCAATAATATAGTGAACAGGAATATCCCAAAGCACCATACATCATTCTAAGAGATGATAATGGAAAGAAGGTGGCAGTAGATACACCTAGTAAATTTGTGGTGAAGAAGAAAGATGTTCATGCTTCATCAAAGAGGAAAGCTGAAGACATATAAAAAGAATCCTCACTAACCAAACACTTGGATTTATAATCATCTTCCCTTGGACATGATTTTTTTTTCAATCATTGAAAAATATGGTTGGTAGTATTCCCTTATTCCCATGTATAGACTAAAGATTCTAGATTCTTTAGCATACGATAAATCAAAAATCAGATTCAGTTTCCATGATTATGGACAAATGTGTTGGACAAGAGGAATATTTCAAAACCTTACTCATTGGTTATGAGGCTCATAAAAGATCTTTCAAGAATATTATAAGCTGGTCAAAGAAAACAATCGAAGAAATGAGAATATTTGTTGAATTTCATGATAATGTCAAAGATGTATTTGACACTGAATATACGAAGATCAAGGACCTTACTAATAGTTTTGAGGAAAATCTAACCCTTGAACTGAAAACTCGAAAGTAGGATGTCAAATATCTGAATGGGAAGTTTAATTCTATGGCCATGAATTGGAATAGGGAAAGGGATCTCAGAATTGAGCTTGAATAAAAGCTTGTTAAGAAAGAAGAAGTCTTGAAGGCTCAAGAAAAGTTTCATAAGGCTCAAGAAGAATAGATTAAAGACATAGAGAATAAAAGTGAAGATCAGGATTAGATGCTTACATGCATGAAATAAGATCACAAGGAGCTCAAGAAGCTTAAAACCATTATGATGAAGCTGATACCAAAAGAGAAAGAAGGCTAATTTTTCCTAATTCCAATATTTTATTGTATTTTCTTTATTCCACTAATTATTTCAATATTAATGAAATTTTAGTTATTCTACATATATTATTTTGTTTAGAACTAATGTTTCAGGTACCAATTTTTTTCCATTCTCTTTATTTCTTTTATAAAATCACAAAGGGGGAGAAAGGAATGATAAAAACAATACAAAGTAAGAAGATATTTTCCTAGGTAACTGGGAGTTCATCTAAGGGAAAGTTTATATCAATGATGATTTTCATTTGGAAGTAAATATAAAATCTCATTAAAGAAATCAAGAATAAGATCCTTAGGGATTCCAAAGCCAAAGGGGGAGTTAGTCGTATTCACTTTGATACATAAGTAAATGGAGATAAGTTTTTATTTACAAGTCCATAAAAATTCTAAGTCCTTATATTCTTTTTAGTAAGGATGTTTGTGATTTCCTTAAAGGGGGATATTATTGATCCAATACAGATTCCTTATGACTTTTCCATTCCTTTATGTTTTGAAATTCACAAACACTCTATCTTAAGGAAAATTATATTTCCCCTATGATTTATCTAAATAAAGAAAATTTTCCGTCCCTAAAGAAATTTTCTCCTTACCTTTGTTTTCAATGTTCATGATTTAGTTCCTATAAATATAAATCATTTTATTTCTATGTGTAAAAATATGTTTCACATCTAAAACCTTGGAATTATATAAATATTTAGATATTGAGTATTTTGTTTCTAGGATTCAAATTTAGACTCCGAATTATCTGAAATTTAGACTCCGAATTCTATGAAATTCAGACTCCAAATTCTCTAAAATTCAGACTCCGAATTCTCTGAAATTCAAACTCTGAATTCCACTAAATTCAGACGCAGAATTACTTATAATGGAGACTTATAATTCCTCAGAATTCCGACTCCAAATTCCATAGAATTTGGAGTCCTAATTCCTCCGAATTCAGACTCTGAATTCCTTATAATTCAGACTCCAGATTACTCAGAATTCAAACTTCAGATTCTTTTAAATTCAGAATTCTAATTCCTGAGAATTCAGACACTGAATTCCTTGAAATTCTGACTCAGAATTCCTCATAATCCAGGCTCTGAATTCCTCTGAATTCAGACTCCAAATTCCTTAGAATTCTGACTCCGAATTTTTCATAATTATTATTCTGAATTCCTTGAAAAAGAGAATCAAAATATCCATGTATTTTAGGCACCAGATTATTTTTTATTAGACTCCAAACTGTATTTTTCCTTATACTCCAGAAAAAAATATTTGGTTAAGCAACCATATTATGCTTACCCTTTTTCAAGTTAGGAAACGATGTTGTAAATTCTGTTTCTGACTAACCGTTGTTTGAGTGACATATATACAGGTCCCTCCGAGATTCATGGAAAAATATGACCATTGGAGGAGGGAGCCAACCATTGGAGAAGTCCCAATAAATAGGAGAACATTTGAAAGATCTCATACATGATGACGAATCTATCACTCTAGAGAACACATGCTGTTGAAGTGATTTCTAGAGAGAGATACTCTCATGATTTGTGCGTAATGAACATCTTTTTCAGATTGCTTCATGCGACTCCAATTGTTGGTGAGTATAAACAAGGGCTTCAAGCGATAGAAAGATAGAGGTGCTGAATACAATAAAGTTTGGGGACTTTCAGGGATAGAAAGATAGAGGTGCCAAATACATTAAAGTTTAAGGATATCCTTTATTAGGAAGAAAGAGGTGTCGACTACCTCGATGTTTGAGGGCTTTCAGGGATAGCAATACAGATTCCGATATTCTTATTGAGGGATTACCCTGGTGTGGATAAGATAGAATTTCTTGAAGGTATAAATCAAGGGACCTTTATCCAAAGTTACAGGACACCCTAATATTTGGGATAAAAGATTTCACACTTGTTACTTTTTTTTGTTTCAAGTTTATTTTCCACTAAATTTTGATTAATAAAGAAATTATAACTATATTATACTTTCTTGTACTTGTATACTCTGATTTGTAAGATTCTATATGCTTTTAGGTAGAATATTTTCCTTTTAAAATTTTCTTATGTTTCATTTCGAGAACCATATTTCTGGAACCTAGAATGTTTGTAGAATTAAGAGGTCTTGTGAATTTACCTTGTTTTACCATGTTAAACATAGTTTTCCTTATGGTTAAAAATGATAGTTTTATACAATATTTAAAGGTTCTAAAAGAATTTTTAAAGTATACAATTCACCCCCTCTTGTATTTGAGCATCTACATTCATATTTCAATCCTACAAGAAGAACCTTCTCTTGTTCGGAGCATTGAGGAATGTATAAGATCTTTTCTATGGAGTTAATACATTGTTCAATGATTGAGGGATCAGATGATCCATTAAAAGTAGGAGGCCTTTGCCACATGAAGCTCTCGTTTGCGAATTGTTATTTCTTAGGGGGGTTGGGTGTTCCTCTTTGCCCATGATTATTTTCAAAACTTGAGTTAACTAAGAGAGTATCATGAAAATGTTTGTGATTTTTCCTCCCATCGGATTGTGCATCTCATTAGATCAGTCATCACATTAATCTTTGCATCAGTTGTTTGCCCGAGTCCTCTAATTTGTAGATATTGGTTGGAATAAACAATAAATTAGGGGTAAAACCTAAAGGGGAATCCAATGAAAAAAAGGTATAACATATAAATTAAAATTATTTCCTTAACTTATGAATTTATAGGAATCAATATATGTTATCCATGGTCTACTTACTAACATATATTCTTAGGGGGCATTTTTTTCTCCCTTAATAATGGTTCATACTAATCTTATTAACTTACCAAAGCATACCCCCCTGCAGTTCGTATCCCAGAGTGTAGAAAGGACCATTATCGTGCTTCAATTCCTGTTTGAGTCTAGCTCAAAGCGGTGTTTTCATGTTTTACCCTTAGATACATCTATTCCAGACCCACCTCTACCTATTTGTATCCATACATGGATGTATTTTATTGATAAAAAACTGACTCTATACTCACCAAAATTTAGGGAGATTTTTATTATACTTATTCATATCCCTAAGGCTTTTACTAGGGTTTTCTAATCCAAATTCCAAAAATAACTAAACTTGTCCTCTGATACCAACTATAACAACTCTTCTCTTTACAACACACTTAAACATGATTTCTTACAAAAAAATTCACTTAAGAAAACTTCGAGGATTGATACGTCTAGTGTATTGGGAAATTAGTAATATTACATAACAACATAGAATATAAAACATAACATTTTAATTGAAAACTTCTTTTACATGACCACAACATTCTTTTGTACATAACATTTCATGAGATAACCAAAGGACATGCATAAGAAAATGGTGAGCTATAAATCCCAGTAAGGGAGTAAATGAGTAATAACATGAAGAATATAGTACATATTAGTAAATAGGCATATCAATGGAGCAGAAGATAAACATAAACATAACGGCATTATATAACATGATTATCATTACATGGAAATGTGGAAACAACAATTAAAATGATATTAGCTTGAGACAAGGATCATTGTAGATGGAGAATGAGTAAAAGCTCATTTCATTTGAATTATAATGAGTAAAACCTCATTACAATTAACATATCATGATAATAATCTTTACCCAATGCATTGGAGCACTATCAGGGCACACCATTGTTAATCATTTCATTTCATGCATAAGTGTACCACATAGATCATACAACATGGATTCATTATACATCATAATTTATTACACGAATAATAGATGTAAAATACAAAAATGTAAGTCCTCAATCAATAAGAAAATGTTCTTAAAGGTGAATACCCTTGATATAGAAATGGGTATGTTATTCACTTACACGATGGTTTTGAGAAAATTTGGTGTTACTTCGTCAGCATAACGATGTCAAATAGAAATCGTAAAATGGGTTGATGAGATATAAAGGGGTATATAATCATTTATACATGAAATTTATATTAAGGGGGTCATGAAACATAATATCCCAACATATGTAATGGAATTTAGATGCATAATATAAAATAATTTCTTGAATGTAAATGAATAGTGAGAAATCCCTTACAGAATTTCAGCATGGTAATAGGTGTACATTAGAGACATTAATGAGAGAGAAAGGGGTATATCATCATTAAAACATAATGATAGAAGTATATATGAGGTGATAAATCATACCCCAAACATTTGAAATTGAGAATAAAAGGGAATAACAATATAAGGAAACTTGGACATAAATAAGGAAAGAAGGAAAGTGAGGATCCCTTACTTGGAAGTGTGATTCCAAAGGATTGGGAGAGGCTTGAGAGCGGATTCTTGGGGGATTGGGGAACCTTGAGATGATACTAGAGAGATGAGGGAAGATTTTATTCAAGCTCCAAATGGTTTCAGTGAAGAGGAATGAGATATCGAGTGGGTTTATATAGGAAAGGAGAGGGAATTCCTTATTATTTAGGTTTTGTACACTATACATTAAAATAATAAAAATCAAAAACTATAGCATATTTTTGGCCCATGGTTTTTTCCAAATGGTATTGGAAAGAATTATTTTATATGTCTATTGGAAGAAATTATTAAAATACTAGTCTTGCTTATGTGGAGGTGAGTCACACTATCTATGAAATCATTTTTAAATGTTAAAATGTTTTATAAGTATCGAAGAGTCCACTAAGGCATTGTAAAATAAATGAAACCAATCTAAAATCAAATTATTTTTAAGTTAAAACATATATTTTCCTAACATATATCTTATATTATTTTATTACATCACTATTGGGTCCTTATTATGTTATAAAACACAATATATATTTAAATGGTATTTAATTTTTATCCAAAAATTCGACTGTCATAGAAAATTATGAAAAATTCATCGTTAGATAATTTTGACTCCATGAATCCAAAAATGATATCTATTTTGTCTAAATACTTTTATAAATATGTAAATTTTTACATCTAAAATAAAAACAGACATTTATAAAATATTTTGGGTTTTTAACAAAAACAACTTTCAAACCTTAACAAAAATTATAATTCTATCCAATGGCCCGAAGGCCTTCATTTTTTATATATATTTTTTATAATACACCATTAAAGGGGTGAGGTGGAACCCTTACAATGCCCGTAAGAATAAGTATTACATGTCCTGTAGGCCTTAGAGGAATTCATTTTCCCGTATGCTTCAAACATTACATACAACCCAGACTCACTACTTCGAACTGCTCCTCCCCAGCATCTTCATCGTGAAATCAGCTTTACACCTTTGCATATATGTTAGACTAGTCTATCCCATGCATGAATAGTCTTTCCCCGATGGCAGGTTTTATACCCTCTCATTCTTGTAATCTGTGTAGGTTTTTCTGTTGTGAAAGATCCTTGCTCATCCTGCATAGAGCTTGTTCCTTGTAGGTTGTCTAGTTTGTATCTTCACTTAAGGTGGCCCTAAGTACTTGAGGTGGCCCAAAGGCCTTACTGGACTGAAGTAATTTGTGGCCCGAAGGCCTTAAAGGACTTAGGGACCAAATCAGTGACCTGAAGGCCCAAACAGGGGCAAATTCCCAGCTGCTATAGTGCCAAACAGTTCTGACTACAGTTCCCGCTATAGTACCTGCTACAATACTACACAAATCTTGCTACAGTACCTTCTATAGTACCTGATATAGTACCTAGAAATTGTGCCTCCACCTAGATTTGATTCTGGGTCACCTGGAGGCACTTAAGAGTCCTCACCAACCGAGCTGAGGCTCATGTGCAATAAAAATTATAATTGTATTCATAAAAATTATATGATCATTTATATATAATAAAAAGTAATTTAGTAATAATATTTTATTAAAATATTGTTTAATTAAAAAATCTTTTAATACATCAAATTATATTTCTTAATTGAATTTAAATTTTAACTAAAAATACTATTTTTGAATTAAAAACCAATTACAATATAACAATAATAAAATGAATGTATATTATTTATACAAAAAATAAAGCACATAATCATAGTGCTAGGTTCTTGTCACATAACCCATTATAACACCCACATAAGACCTAAGGGTAATGTGTGCGATGATGACATTCTCTTGGGGAATCTCAAATAACCTCTCTCGAGTGGTAATCTCTGTTAACTTCCACTTCTCTCGTAGGCGATTCCGTTGAAGCTTAATGTGTTGAAGCTTAGCTTGGGCTTATTAAAGAGAGAATCCCAGTGGCACCACCTCCATTTTGAGCTCTGACAAATGGGATTCGTATAGATCAATTATACTAGATGAGGAAATCACTTACTTTATCTGAGTAAATTGGATTTGTTAAAGCCCTATATCTATACTAAACATGGGATCACTATTCAATGATTATATTAGCAACGGTAAATATTCTTAATGGTATTTTAAAATCCATGAAAAATAAAACTAATGAAGTTAATATGTGTTATATAATAATTTTACATAATAAGACATTTAATTAGATCAAGAGGAATTTTCAATAATAAATGTTCAAGTTATTACATGTAACAATTAAGATCAACCAAAACCATAAACAAATCAAAGTCTTTTGATTCATTAGAGTATAAAATGAACGTACTTAGTTTTGGTGATGTGTTAGCTTCTTGTACTAAGCTGTGGATAATTGGTTCCCTGTTAATGAACTAGAATTCGTTTTTTATCATTTTTTGTAAAGGAGTCAACAACCTGTACTCAGTTGGGTATTTGAATGTCTTGTGATAATGAGACCTTGCTAGTGAAATTAACCAAGATCACATAGAGAGCGTTGGAAGAGTGGACTAGAGGGTCTTTGTGCCCCGAACCACTATAAAAATACTATGTTCATTCTTTATGTTTTTTACAGCTCTTATTATTAAAAAATATAACACTGCATATCTGCATAAATCGCTAATAGTTTTATAAACTAGAATATTTCGAGAGTTTTTAAAAGAAACAATTCACCCACCTCTTCGGTTACTCTCTATTATTCCAACCAAACAGTATCAAGGATATCCCTAATAATTGTTGTGTGTAATTTATTCTTTATATCTTGAAATAATCTAAATATTATAAGGATCATGAGAATAAATTTATAACTCTTCCTGAAACTTTGGGAGGAAAAATTTTTATAAGATAATTTTAGTATGTGTGAATATTGATTTCAAGATCTTAATTTTATTTGTAATATTTTATCTATGGATGGAATATATGTTGATCATTCTAATATAAAACAAAATTAAATAATATACCTCATAGATAAATATATCATTTTTGGATTTTAATATAGAGTAATTATTTTTAATTTGGATGATATATTATTATGATGTAGTAAGATTTATCAAAGTGATTTTGTTTTGATGATTAAGTGAAAAAAAACTAAGGATTGTTCAAATAATTTGAATAATTTAGAAAATTATAAATTTTCAATCAAATTTTGAATGGTATCAATAACCCTGAAAATTTATTTTTATAATAATGTGATACTTTTAAAAGAATATATAGATGAAATTTAATATTATTGTGTGATAAGACTAGTTGACCATTAGTAAAGCTTACTATACTTTTATAGTTTATATCATGGTAATTTAGGTTATTTAGGGAAAAATTATATTTTAGAATATGTGATTACTGAACATAAATATTTGAGTAAGTGAATATACAATCAATAAATGTTGTTTGGTGATAAAATTAAGAATAAGTGGTAAAAAACCTCTATTTTGTTGGTTAGAATTTAATTAAGAAAATTTTAGGAGTTTTAAGTTGATAATTGGATATTATTTTAGTTTTTAAAACAATTTTAGTTTTATAAATTAGGTATAAAATTTGATCATTTTGTGGATCTTATGGTTGATTAAAATTTTATAGTATTGATTTAGGAATGAAAAACACATAATTATCATGGAAATGCACTCAAAATGATTAAATAATTACTATAGAATAAGAATAAATCTTGTAGGTAAATTTCATATTATTTTCTATCCCAAAGGAAAATGAATTTCTCAAAATCAATAAAAATGATGATAAATCTGTCAAGTATTATGTGCAATTTAACACTCATCTACCAAGGCAAATTTTCAAAAACTCATTTTCAAGTATGTGTCTTATAATTGAACATGCATAATAAGTTTCATGGTTATAACCTAGAAACTAATTTTCATGATAAGATCTATATCTAATTTTTTTATTATGTTATGTTATATTCAATTTTTAAAAGAAGAATTAAAATTAAAAGGACACAATTTCTATAAGGAAGGGAGAATGTCATACCTAATAATTTTAGTTTATATTTTATTTTGAAAGATAAAAATATCATAAAAAATATATGAAATAATATTATTTAAATATTCTCATTATAAAAAATCCATTAGATTGGCGGGTAAGAATAGAAGTAACCACATTTGAAAAAATATACATAGAAAGAGGACTTTATTAATACAAAGAAGTTTATTTTTTATTAATAAAAATAAATTGATTAATTTTTAGTATATATATAATAAATTATAGTGATAATAATAAAATCATCTAAGGTAAAAAAGATATCGTTTTAAAAAACTAATTTAAAGTTGGAAAAATAATTTTTATTTTAATGAATTAAATTAATATATATTACGGATTTATTTTAATGAAATATATTTCTAAATTCAACATTCTTATAATGGTAGTTCTTTGTAAATAAATTATAATAAATTAATTTTATGTTTTAAAGATAATTTTTTTATTCTAAAAATGCGTTTTAGGTATTTTATACATGTGTAATTAGAATTAATTTATGATACATTTGATAATTTTTTTGAAAAAACAATTTTTTTTAATCAACATTTCTAAACTATCTTATAGTGATTTTTTAAAATTTTCTTAAAATATTGTATTTAGGTGAATTGTGAAAAATCTTGATTTTGGTGAAAAATTGAATTTATTATCTTTTAATTATAATATTATATTATATTTTAGATTTAATTATGTAGGATACCAAGTCTTTACGGGTTGATAATTCTAAAGGAATTTTTAATTTTCAATTAGGGGGAGAGGTTGTTTTTAATACTGAGGATTAGATTGGGATTTTGAGGGTTTGAACACATTAAAGGGGAGTTTTTGGATAAGGTTTGGGGACCAATAGGCGTGTTGGTTTCTTGGGTAATACTTGAGAGCTTCAAGCATAGAGTTTGGGTTTTTTAAACTTTTAACCTAGAACACATAGTTAGCACACGTTTAATTAAAACATTATACCCCAACTGTGTGACCTACTTGGTATATGTTCTTTCTTCCATTAAACCATATGAGTGGACAATCTAACCATGATGGTTTCTAAAAAATTACAGGGGGATCTGTATAATTGATGCACAATTTTGTAAAAAATAAATTGCATCCCTGTGAGGAGGGGGTGCTTCGGATAATGAGTCTACATGTTTGGTGTGCAGTTTTCCAAACCATGTGACCCGCCCATGAAACTATTTTAAAAAGGAAAAAATAATTATTTTCCCTCTATCATTAAATGGGATTCACCCCATTTTCTCTCTCATTTGTTCCACCAACAATCCTAGATGCTCCCCATCCTTTCTCTCTTCTTCCATCAGATATATTCTCCATTTAATGGCCAAATTGGACTCTATATCTTGTGATCACCATCCCCTGGAAAGTCTATCCTTCATATAGATTTTTCTATTAGTTTTCTCTCTCTCAAGTTTTCTTATTCTGTTTATGTGAATTATGCCATATTTCAAGGGTGTATGGATGGTTTTTCATTTCTTCCTTTTTCAAGAAAAACTAGAAGTTGATAATGGATGAGTGAAGATTCATGTGGATAAGGTAGGTAGTCTATAAGATTTTCCCAAAAAATATTGTCATTTATGAATTGTATCATTATTCTTCACACTAGAAATTTTAATAATTTCCCCAAAAATTTATAATTCTTCAATATTCTCGCCTAAAGACAGACCTAGAAATAGTGATGTCCTCCCATACATTGTTGGAGTTTGAAAACCTCATCTCTGACCACCCCTTAGGGAGAGTTTGTCTTAACTCCCATGTAATCATTTCTTTTTTATGAAATCAAAACACCTTATTATGTTTTTTGGATTAACAATTAGTGAATTCGCAATTTATTCTCCCCATAATTAATGAACCCCCCATAGGGTGTGTTTGGATTTAGATTCCATGAAGTACAAACATAAGGTGTAAAAAACACTCTCATAATGTGTGTTGGTTTTGAAATTAAGAAAAAAAATTATATTTAAACCCAACAACCCCTTAGTGGTTTTTTGGAATGTCACTTAAAAAATGTAACTCTTAAATGGACCATGAGAATTCCTTGGGTTAGTTGAATATTTTTAAGCACTTGGGGTGTCATGAATAAATGCTAGATCCCAAGTTAATTTCTTGATATGTGAATCTAAAAATAGTATGACTAATTTAATTATAAAATGATATAAGTCCATAATTAAAAACATTAGGATATACCTCCAATTTTATCGTTTATTTTTAAAAAAATTATTGATATGATTACTATAATTGTGCCTGTGAATTATACCATGAATACCTTGATTTCCATTTCTAGAATGAATTGAAACTTATAAATTATTTATATAGGAGACATAGAGTATATAAATTAAAGTAATAGTTATTGTATTTTGTGATACCCTTATTGAAATACAATAAATTGAGAATGGGATTATATAATTAAATGGTTTCACAAGTTTTGAATGTATTTGGCTATGTTTAAACCAAATAGCTATGATCTATAATGTGTGATTTCCATGAAATTTTTCTTTTGTTTCCAAATAACCTTATAATTGTAATATATATAATTATAATTATACTAGTTACGGTTTAAAAGTGTTAAATGTGATGGAAAAGTCTTGGATTCTAGTTGTTAGGTAATTATATAAAAATATACTCAAGATGGGGGGGGGGGGTTGAGTTGTGCCCTTTCAAAACCTTTAAAAATTATTCCTTTTAATGTCAACTAATGATAATATCTATAAGAAGTGTTTATGTTTTGTAAGAATGTATGAGCAGTGGAAAAAACAAAAATACAGAACACAACTATTTATAGTGATTCAGGGCATACAGATCCTGTAGTCCACTCCACCAATTACTCTCTCTGTGAGTTTGTTGAATTTCAATAGTCAGGTCCTCATATCATAAGACCAATCCACAACTGAGTGCAGGTAGTTGACACCTTTATAAATAAGGCTAAAAATAGAGCCTTTTGGTTCTTTAACAGATAACTGAAAAACCATAGCTTTTATGGAGAAGTTGATAATCCAACACAACTGAGTATGAGTAGTTGAAACTCTCAATAAAATGATATTGTTAAAAAAGGTTTTGATTGAACTTCATAGGTTTAACAACAACTAATAGTAGATGGATATTCTACTTGAGAAAACTAGTTTCTTCATGAAAGAGCAGTTCTGAAGTGATCTGGTTACAATGGATTTTAAATAAAAATAAAAATAAATAATTTCAACATACTTACATCAAATACTAGATTCATAACATGTATATATCCACTATAGCCTCTTCTATAAAAAATAGAGTTTGATCGATTGTTGCAATAGATCTGTAAAATATTTCCTCAAGAATGCAGATTTAATTACAAAAACATATGTGTCCCAATATATGTCTCAATATATAACTCAATATATATATATTATTCTTTGAATCATACACACATATATAGAAAAAATACACCGATCAAATAAATAAAGAATAGAGCATTATTTTCAATTCTAGATCCAAGAAAAGCACCTGATAAATCGTAATAATTCAAATTCTTGAGACAACTTAGAGTAGTCATAACATCCCTTAATAATAGGAGAGAATTTATCTACTTAATATAATTATTTGAATCAATCATAATGAGCTTTGAATTGTTCAAAAATGAGATTTAAATTTTCCTAATATTCTGCAAAGAACATTTCATGAAAATCCTATAAAATTTTAAATTCATATATCCGGTGATGAAAAGTCAAACATAAGATTCCTTTACAAAACAAAAAAATACCAAATGTAGGGTTTAACTAAATTGCATTCACTCTCTGAAATTAAGGTTGACAATGTAAGATTGATCAAAAAAATATGTTTGATGATCCATGTGTTTGCTTCTCAAATGTAAGGTTCCATACTTATATAGGTTTATTTAAATATAGTTTTTCTCTTTTTCAAATGTACGGTTTCAACCAAATGTATGGTTTTTTATCCATAAATTTCTATCAACACAGGGTTTATTAACAATACACACTGATATTTCAACATAAGGTTTAGTATAAATGTAGGGTTTTTTCCTTACATATAGTTCTTCAACGTACGTTATAAACAGTGTTTCCAGAACACGCTTTAGAGTGTTCTGAAACACATTGAAGAATATTCCACGTGAAAAATAAACATGAATATAATTCAAAAATAAGGAATATAAAGAATATTAATTTCATGAAATACACTAAAAGTAATATCATTTGTAAAATAAACATGGGTATATGTGAGCATCAAAATCAATAATATTTATAGAGTATTGTTGAGACAATACATGCGCGACACTAGTTTTGAATTCCAATCATAAAACTAAGAAATAAAATATGATTCATTAATGATAGTTCCATAGGTCAATCTTTCTTTGGATTCATTCAATGTATTATATTCATTAATTACTTGGATTGGAACAAAAAATTGACCTGGAATCTCCAGAAACACAAGAACTCTAAGGATAAGCTCCAAGATTTACCTTGATGTCCTTAGACATGCAATGAATTGGATTATATCCTTGATCTCAAAAATTGAATGCCTAAGGATTCATTGGAATTAGAGTTCATATATTGAAGGTTTCTAGAAATCACATAGGTTATCCTTAGAATTTGAGAGGAAATAATAAGAAACATTACAAGTATTTACATGATAAAGAGGATCACAACTCACTTGAACAAATAAAGTTATGATGTAAATCTAGGATTTATGTCCATAATTTTATTGGGGTCTTGTATACTGAAAAACTTAATGCCAATATTTATTTGTCTAGAAAATAATATATTATTATGTAATCAATTATTTTATGATGTGAACGCGGCCTTGAAAAATTTACATCATAAATATACAATTTATAGGGTAAATGATCCCCCACACTCAATTTATTCATAAATTGAATCTTTAAAATGTAAAATGTTTCCTAAAGAATATTCCAAAAAGAGCCTCTATTTTCTAATTTTCTTACACTACCGAACAATTGTAGCTAATTATCCCATGGCTCTATGTATAAAAGGAGAATAATTTAAATAACACCATGCATAAAACTAGGGGTTCTACATTCTCCCCACAAGTGGGATTTCCATCATTAAGAAGCTAGATATAAACATTTTCTTTTGAACAACTTAGAACATTACTCCCATAAAAACTTCTCCCATTCCCATGTTTCCTTTTGAAACTAACCTTTATTCCATAAAACCCACATCATGTAAATATATCTCCCACATCAAGTTCTTTTTCTATTTATACATAAACTCGATCCTATTCATGGAAAAACATTGCATAAGGATCAAGGGTAAATGAACTCCACTGACCACATATCAAGGATATGGGTGATTCTTCTTTAAACAAGGAACATGGAAAATATTATAAATGACACTGAACCTTGATGGAAAGTCTATCTAATATGAAACTATTCCAATTCGTTCCACATCATTGCACATTCCCACATTCCATGGTAGTAACTTCTCCTATTTTCTCAAGTGTCTATTACTATGTATTGGTGAAAATTTCACAAAGATTATTCATTAACATAAAAAGATAAAGAACAATGATGAATGTATACTGGTGTTTTTTGCCAGCTGTGAGCTATAACCACCCACTTGTAGATCATCTGAATTTTCTCTATAGTCTCATTAAGAATACTATGACAAATCAATTATAAGTTTTATATTTCAATCTAATATAGTTGATAAAGACAAGAATGACCATATAAATTCTCTAATAGTTCAATCTTTATCACCACATAATTTGTGTTATGATAGAATAATTCAACTAAAGTCATATGATTCTCTAATGATCCACCAAATTACATGATTCATTCTCTAAGAATATATTCCAATGTTTGAATTGTGTGCTCTGACTTCCAATCTATATATTGATGATATTCCTTAAACATGGTCAAATAAATCTCAAGATCCTATCATAATCACTTCTATACTCATTATGTAAATTGAGTATCTTTAAAAAAATAGAAATTTATACTCCATATAACATAACTACTTATTATATATACAACTTTTCCACGTCCTCTACCAAGTTTGATTATCTTATAGGGATAAAGTGAGCCGAATTGGTGAGTTTATCCAATATTACACAATCTTCATCATGATTTGACAATTTCGTTGGTATAAATATGAAAAAATCTACTCAAATTTGTTACCACTTTCTTATTATTATAGGAATAGATTGAAACATACCTACTGATATTTGATGATCTGCATTTACCTATTATAAATGTATACATTTCAGTACATATTCCGCAATGTTGCATCTTGTACCTGAAAAAAAATGTGCTCTAATTTCCTTGTACATTTTATGAATTCCCAAATGAATAAACCATTTAAAATAGTGATACGAGGAAAAAAATAAGTTAATAGTATGATTGAGGAACTCTAACTTGGTTTTATAAATGTAACAAAGAGTTTTCACCTCAGTCCAGCTACTATATCACCCCATTTAGGTTTTACCTAATGGTGATGTAATTAGGATATGATGTCTAATCCTATTTTACTAAATCTGAAAAGTGAAAAAGTATATTGATTGGAAGAAAAATTTCACACTATAACTATGTGGAAGAATTCTGATGCATGTCACTTGTCTTTCTTATTAGCCACTGTTAGTCATGAGGTTCTCAGACCAATTCGCTATATAATTTATGGCTCAATGCATCTTCCACATAATGCCCTTTATTGGATGTGAATACCAAGTTGAAATAAAAAATATGGAGGTACTCAATTCATATTCATTTCATCAAGTTCAATTATTATTGAGAGAAGATATATTTCAAGCACTTAAGGTCAGTAAAAACTACGAGCTTTTCCCAAAAGTGGAAATGACTCCAAGTATTTAAGGCATGGACATAAATAGATAATTCTAAGTCATTCATAGGGTAATTGTTATCATGTACTTGAAACTTCCTTGAACCATAGTATACAACATGATATACCTGTATGAGAACACAACTACGACCTAATCTTGATGCATAATAATATAACATATAATCCTTACCTGGTTATAGAAATATTAGGATGGGTATCGAGGTGAGACATGTTTCAATCTCTAGAAATAATATCTAAAATATATCATCACATATGAATAGAACACATTTTTTTTTCAAAGAAATCATGGGAGAATAAATTCAATATAAATTTTTAAAAAATGAATAAAATATCTTGCTAATCCTTAAAAACATTCTCTCAAAAACATTCTTTTGTGGTTACCAAGAGACAACTGCTTCTATTTTTCTTGTGTAAAATGATATTCCTTCTTTATAAATGCAATTCTTGAGAAATTATAATTATTTAATATATTTTTCACTCTTGGAAAATTTATAATAAAAAAATGGCCCCAAAATGTTCTAAATATAATCTCCATGAGATCTTTGTGGTTATTCATACTTTGAGAGTAAACCAAAATATTATAAAAAAATGAAACAATGTAGGAGTCATGTTACCCATAGAAGATACTATTCATCAATGACATAGTAACAATAGTTACATTTGTTAGACCAAAATTCATGAAGACATATTCATTATGGCCTTATATACTCTAGAATATTTTCATTGGAATATCCTCTCTTCCGAATTTATGGAAATGATATCATGATCATAGATAAATATTATAGAAAAATTTATCTCCCTTTAATCAATAAAAAATTTCATTGATTTGAGGAAGTGGTCATCTATTTTTGATCCTAATTTGATTCAATATGTGATAATCAATTAATAGTAGAAAATTACTATCTGAATTATTTACGAATAAAATTTGTACATGCTAAGGTGATGCTTTAGGTGTGATTAAACCTTTAATTTTCAAATCTTCAAGGTGAACCTTTAATTATCTCAACTCTGTTAGAGCCATTTTATAAGAGGGTAATTAAATTGTACTTATTTCTGGATGTATATCGATAGAAAATTTGATTTCCTTTTCTAATGGAAACCTAGTGTAATCATTCGGAATGTATTCCATGTATCAACCCACGATAATATAAAGAGTTCAATTTCATATTCAATTAGTAGAAGACAAGGTCATTGCTGCTAATTGGCCTGATATTGTTTTTTATAATATCACTAGAGGTATATCTCTACCTTCATTTATTCCCTAATACCCCTTGAATATATGGATAGATACATCCAAGGATGTGATTGTCAACAACTATGTTTGGAATACCAGTTTGTGCATACTAATGATTACATCAAATGAATCCATCTCTGAGGCCATAAAATGATAGAGAAATTGTATTTCATTAACTAAAATGGAAAATTCTAGGATTTTAAACACCCTGTACTCCCATTTTATATGGGGTGTCTTGATACTCATTATATGAGGCACTATTTCCACATGTAATACTAGTTGTTTTACTATATAAGAATCAAGGAATGAATGTGATGAACCTGTATAAAAAAATACATGAATAATTTTCATGTTCAGAATAATAGTACCTCACACCATAGAGGGAACCAATTTATTTTCGATGATAGCCTATTATGCTCTATAAAACTTCCAATCAAATGTTATAGGATATATCACTCTTTTCTACTGAGGCACTACATTAAAAACTGAATTATTCAAATAAGTATCTTGGTTCCCCTAATTTTGTGTATGGGAACTATGCTAATAGGACTCTTCCATCCTAGTATATAAATCTTGTGGCTGATTCGAGCCAGTTGAACTTAATAATCTTAGATTTTTATAACAATACTCCATGAAATATAATTTTTTCCATAGTGCTGGTAATCCCTTTGCGGGGTCTTGTATTCCTTCTTCCTATATGAGAGCACATTTCCCTAGAAATAACCTCACTCACAACTGCAATTTGGTGGATAAGAGTCTGATATGATGGATTGATTTTTTTTGATAATTGGATACACTCGGAGTAACTCTCCCATTGAATTTATTTTCCATACTAAAACTCCCACCATCACTCAGATCAAAAAATTTGTTCCCTCCACTAGGAATCCCTACAAGATCTCTTTCTCCCACCAGTTCCTTATTTATCATTTCTGTATAGTCTGTAATACAGAACATTATTACATTTGAGTGAACCTCAATTCAGAGACCTTCATTAGATATCTGATATATTGGCCTTTCTCTAGCCACTACCTCTTGTTCAAAGAAAACTAGTTGAGTGAATTTAGTTGCATATTCAGTTAATAACAAATTCCCTTTTTCTTGTTGAATAAATCTTTCTATCATGGATATCTGAAAGGTTTATATAAATATTTTTTTATTGAACAATTTGATAAATCCTTTGCATGTGAGATCTTGATCCAACTTATCCTGAACATCAATGTCACACCTTGAGAGTACAAAGTACTCAAGTATATACATTTCTAGACTGACCTTCATCTCATCTGGTGTCTCCAAAAAGTTAAAAATCCTATCCATCCTTCTTAACCACACCTCTTATTTCTCAAGTCTTGAATCACCAAGAAAAAATCATTTTATTCTTCTTTAGAAATTCTCTTGAGTGTTTTACCTAATTAGGTTCCTAATTTATAAGTCCCTTATCAACGTCCTAAAAATATTTCTCTATATTGTAAACTAAATTCTGGTTTACATATGGTCCTAGTGAAACCAGATTCTCAGCTACTCGCTCTTACTGATTTATTATTCTTTTTACTAGCATAATTTTCATTCTGTATACCATTTCAATGAAAATATCAATTTATCACTTTTTGTTGTTCATTTGTTCATTTTTATATTTTATATATTAATAGAATAATCAATATATATAAAAATAAAATTCAAATAACCATGTGACGATGTTGTCAAAGAGGAAAAAATATCTTTACTAATTCATGATGTTTCACACTCATTAGCTAAATAAAATACGATGAGTAAGATAATTGGATAGAATTTGTGTAGAACAAATTCATACCCATACCACCCTGGTAATGTGAAGTTTAGTACAAAAAGGTTATATACATCTTTTTAAATTGTAAATTTCATGTTCTAACACTCATATGTCCTTACTACCTACCTAAACCAAGGACCAAACAAGAGTTACACCATTTTTAACATCCTTCCAAAACTCATTGGCTTGAGAATAGGTGAAGGTGATGCTAACCTTAGGTGGAATTCCATGGAATCCAAAGTCTATAAATAAAAACCAAGGGTTTAAACATAATTGACATGGGGGAATGATTTAACTTTGAAAAAAACACATAATGGGATAAAAATAATATGAAAACCAGTGAAATTTACATAAATGATTCATGAACCAAAACCCAACCATAATTAAAGTGACTAATAAAATAATGAATAATAAAACAAAGATAAATATTATAGTAACAATGAAATAATAAGAGATAGAAACTAAAACTACAAATAAGAAATAGACCCATGTACCAAGGTGGAATCACTCCAGAACAAGACATGAACAAACTACAAGATCTAACTCCACCAATCATGATAGTGACATCATGGAGAACTACTATAAAATTAATAAACTTTTCTATTTCCTATATCACAAGAAAACAACATCTCCATACACCCAAAAGTTCATATATAGGTGGTGATTAATTATACCCAATAGAAAACCCCTAATATTTTTCCCAAATTCTACTAAGACCAGAATCATGTTATATAGAAATATATAAAATACGGATGAAAAATATAGAAAGTAGTAAAAAATGTTCACCAAATAAAATATACCCAATGAACATGTTTTCTAAAATTTGTTTAAGTGATAAAAAATGTTTCTATTTTAAAAAGTATAAGAAGTTCATCATTTCGTGTTAGGAATAATCATCCATATTTTCACACACACACACATACATGTATTCATGTCTAATGACATATTCATATTATAATGAGTGAATATACATCCTCTACTAAGATGTTGTTTGGTAGAAATTTATTCCTTGTTTATTTCCTATTACCACCATGCACCAAGTCTGTTTCAACAAGGCATCGTACAATGAAATCATGAACCCCACCCAACTATGTTCCTTCCCTGATTATACCATCAACCTAATTTTTCCATGATCATATTCTAAAAACCCTATTAATTAAATAAATATCTTCTAATAAATTTAAAAATTCCATATTGGGGATATAAACAATCCAATTTCAAATCCAACTAGTAAGAGTATTATCAACAGTGTTTTACCAGAAAAAAATCCATTGAAAAACAGAGGATAAATATTTTATAGACCCTAAATACATTGTGTTTATTTAATAGTGGAAAGTTGGAAAAACCAACATCAAGTAAATTTACATGAGAGATAAAATATGATTCCACAGGTTATACCTATTTATTTCATTCCCCTATAGAAACCTATAAGATATCATCAAAACATATCCAAACCCACATATCTATGTTTTATAACACAAATATATGGTTCTATTTGAGAAAAACCAAGAATACATAAGATATGAATGAAGAACAAAACCCCAACCTTTGATATCCATAATTGAATTCCCAAAGATTTATTATAATTGGAGTTAAGATATCAAAGGTCATTGAAAATCACATAGGAAAGACTTAGTAGTTGAGAGGAATGAACAAGAAACTAAATACTTCCTTACCTGAGAAAGTAGAATTGAAACTTTCTTGACCTGTTTGATTTATGATGTAAATCTAGCATTTACATCCTAATTTTTATAGGGTTAGCGTATATTGAAAACACAATGCATCAGTTTAATTTTATGGAAAATATGATATTACCACATAAACACCAATTTTATGAAATGAATGGTTTTCTGAAAAAAAGTTACATAAAAAATACACAATTTACGATTTAAATGTCCAACCACCAATCAATTTACATCGTAAATCCGATCATTATGATGTATAATGTTTCTTGATAAAAATTATAACAACAAGCCTCTAGGTTCACCTCTTATTACAACACTAAAAACATCTAAATAATTATCCCATGAATCCATGAATAAAATGAAAAGAATATAAATAGTGGAATTTCATAAACCGAGGTTTCTATAGGAGAAGTGGAACGAACATGTACTTCGACTTCCTCAACGAGTTGGGTTTCTATTCTTTTATTTTTCATAATTTTTAATATAATAAAGATATATGTGTATCATTTTATGTTTTCTCTATCGTATTATACACGTAACATATTATTTTCATGCATGGTGGAATTTATTGGAACTTTTTGTTTTGTCAGTTTATTATTATCTACCTATAACTAATTTATTTTAATTCCCTTATTATATTTTGTACTGATCTAGAAGTTATAGTCTCACTATCGTACCATCATTAGATCATATCTTCTTGTCAAAATCCTCAAGCATATGGAGAGGCATACTTGAGGCCATGTAACCCTTAGGTTCCGTTATTTATGTGTGAACCAGGCCTAATATGTCAGAAAGTGGTATTATAAGTGGTTTTTAATTTGTCTTACTACTTTGGGTTGGTAGACATAAGACTAAGAATGTGTTAGATCTTGGTAAATAGATCGTGTATAGTAATGGAGAACCCAAACATGGGATAAATACCAAATTTCTAGGGATGGGATTGTTATTCATGTTCTCCACTAATATAATTGATTGTTATTTCACCTTGAGTGATTGTTCCTATTTCTACAGTTTACTGATTTATGTGATTTATCACATTAAATAATTTCACAAGAGAGTAGGTGTGACAATGAATCATTATATGAACATAGGATTTATATTCCATTATCATTCATTCCATACTAATTGATATATCTTTCTTTTATGGTTACTAGATTTTTTTATATCTATAGTATAACGTTGGTTAAATAAAGTGTCTGCATCAACCTAAATAGAATTTACCAACACATCTTTATGATGGAATTCTATTTAATCAAATTAAAATAAACTAAAGAAATGAAATAACCTTAAAAATTTAATGAATAATATTTAATGGAATCTATAATTGTTAAAAGATTTGGATTTTTTAACAAATCCATGTGATTTATTATGGATGTTAGGTAAATGGAATGGTAATTTTAACTTATTATGTGGATACCTCCATAACTTGGGAATAAATACCCACATAACTTAATCCTCATATGATCGATTATATCCTTATAGGTATATCCTTATAGTACATTTATGTATAATAAACTCTTTTATGGTTAAAGTAATTGGAAGTTTCATTTATTGATAAATCTAAATGATCAATGATGGATGTTAGTTAAATAAAGTTCCAATTATAACATATAAAGGTCATAAGTCTATAAATTGAGAATGAAAACCCACATAACTGAATCCTTATATGATCAACTAGTCCCAAAATGGCAGTCTTGTCATACTATTCCTATGAGATAAAATCACTAAGGGTTCGTTAAAAACTTTAGTAAATTAACTATTAAGGGGTTTATCTTAAATGGGATTCTAATTATAATTTATAGATCATTGACTCTATAAATTGATAATGGATACCCATAAAACTGAACCCAGGTTGACATGGCTTGACCCGTGTAGGTTGAATTTATCTTTACATTCTTTGATACTCAACCACTTGGGGTGTATATATATGCATAATGAATGTATTTGGATGTTTAAAGTGTTAACAACAATCTAAATTGTGTTCTTCCCATATATATCATTTCTGGTATTATGCATAGCTATATCTTATGACTTTTCTTATATCATATGGATCATCAAGGGTGATTCCATTTTATTCAAATAAATAAATGATTAATTTATATATTATTAGCATATTAAAAACCAATTTTTTAAATGGATTTTTAATGTTATGTATTGAAACGAACCATAATGTTTTCAATAAATTTGAATTAAATAAATTTATTATATAAACCCTTCAACATTTGTTTTGTAAAATACTCAAATATAGGGGTTATTTTGAGTTTTTACTTGGGGAAATTCCTTGAAAGGTAATGTGGATGATTCTTGTGTGTATTAATTTGTGTATTTAATTTTATTGGTCCTAGAGGTTAGGCATGAAATCCTTGTAACCTTTTTGGTGAGGACCCATGTTGGGTGTCCCTCAATTGTGTTTAAGTGATGTATTATCCAGGTTATGGTAGAAAACATGGGAATATGAAGCATAATAAAATGATTATGTTGAGATTTAATCATGATTAGTACCATTCCTTTACCGGTGGGTCTTAAGTACAACTCTTAGTTTTTGAATGATTCCCCAATTAGGAAGATGCTCATGTGGCAAGTTGACTCTTGTGAGTAATATTGGAATCATGGATTCTTTTATTCAAAAAGGACTAACACACCAAGGTTATGTTTGACTATTAAATTAGTCAAATGGCCCATTTTTTTCTGATGGAGTATGACTCAGAAAGTCATTTTTCAAGAAACTTGTCCTGGGAAAAACTGAGAATTTTTTGTTTGATGTTTGATTAGGCTATATAATAATAGGGATGAGTGGTTCCACTAGGCCCATGGATAAAATGGAATGGGTTTCCATGTTTATTTAACGTAATATCAAGAAATTATTATTTTTTCATACATGGTTCAAATTGAGTTAAGAAATGGTGTAACGAGCTATTTTCCGTTATATGGTTGTCATTCCAGTCTCAAGGAGGTCTAAGTGAGGAGATCGCATAACACCTTGAGGTGTGTCGGTTGGGGACTATTTGGAATAGGGGTATGGGTCCTTGAAGTCTATGTTCGTGGGTCACTTCTAGTGTATAGGGACATAGAAATTAATACTTTCATCACGTGTGATGTATCCTTGAGTTGTTAATAGAAAATACGAGTCATCATAGTTATTGAGATGAACTTATAAAAGGGGTCAATTTCTGTAACACCTTATATCTGAGTTAGAATCCTTGATTTAGTGTCTATCCCTAATTATGTGCATGAGCATGGATCGGGATAGAATCACATATACATTCATGAATGGAACTGATATTGTTATTATTGTAAACTTTTGATGTAAATATAGTTGGTGAGGAGTTCACCACTGGATATTCATGGAGGTAATATTCACTACGAGTGAGGTTATATCATGTGAAAGTATGACGATTTATGTTGTAACTTAGTATAATCATGTGTGTCCATGATTATAAACCATGTTCAGTGGTTGACGGGGTGTGCATCGTAAGAGATAGGGTTCTGTTATAATTGAAATGATGTCCAAGAAACACCTATGGTGGGGAGAATCATGTTGATCATAGCGAGCATGACCTTCAAGAGAGAGGGAACACGACCATAAAATAATATTTAAGAATATTCATAATGGATTATAGTATCATTTTCGCTAATAAATTTTATCTTTTTAGTCTGGAAGAAGTTACTCATATTAAAACTCAAATATGTGTTTTGATCGAGTATAGATGCCAGATTAAGGATCAATGTGAATAAGAAACATAGATAATGTTTCATATTTTTGGTGTTTTAGTGCATTCAAGGTAGTGAGATGGTTAAATGGTTGGCTTACAACACACCAAAATTCATGCTCGGGCTTTGGAGATTATGTTTGAACAATCATGGGTACCTTTGGGATTTAAGATAACATGATTGAGTCCTTATAAAATATGTCATCTATTAAGATGGAAGTAATTTAAATATGTCAAGATGAATTTTTCAACTGGTGTTTTTGTATTCATGTGGGCCAAGTGATCTAAGTATGCTTTTTCTATGTCATATTATATATGATGAGTGTGTTTAAGGGTACATAACAAAAGCTTCAACTATTTGGAATGGGTGAAAGGTAATAGTTGAGTTGTAATTAAGGTATTGTGTTGTGTGAAACACTTCCATGTAAGTAGGTTTCAAGTGAGTTTAGGTGAGATTTATTTTTAATTAAATAAGTTAGTCTTGAACATGTTAGTTTTAAACTAGAAATGATATCTATGAGTGAAATTCATCAGGGTATGATCAGGGGAACATTGGTTCTTGTGGCATGAAAATAGTATGGAATGGTGAGACGGTGGTTCATTAATTAAACGGTATCAAATAGTCAGGATGATACCTCAATGTGTGAATGGGATGACCATGAGATAATTCATGTGATAATGTCATCTTATTTGAGGGTTTTAATGGTGTGTCGATAGTAGAATACGAGCATTCTTATAATAGGTTTTTTTGAGGATGTCTGACCACTAGTATCTACGGGGTTTGATGTGGTGGGTTTGGAACCACATGAGTTTCATCCCTAGAAAGGAATTATAACTTTTACGAGGGTCATATGAAATTTTTCAAGGAAGATCCAGTGTGTTTAATTTTTAACTAAATAGTAAAGTCACATTGGATTTACTTAAACGTAGGAACTAAGAGATGGTACTAGATTTAAGGTTCTTTCATGTGTCTTGATGTATGATACACTAGGAACCATGTGGATTAGTATTGTGACCCACTGAGATAAATCTTTGACAATAAATTATGATGGTAGAAGGTGTAATGGTTTATAATTGTCCTTTATTAGGTAAGAAATGAGTTGGGGATAACCCTCAGTTGGTTAATAAAATAGGATAGAAATGTTGGTATATTAGATTAGACAAGAGATATGAAGTTTCATCTTGGTGTTCGATAAAGAATATGAGTGTTTTCTTGGATTGGAGTGGCCTTCTATATTATGCTTGGTGTTTCACATTGGGAGTGCATCAGGTGATAAAGAATTGAATAGTTCCATTTTAACAATTAGGTGATGATTTTCGGTGTCCATAAGGGATTATTGTGTAAAATAAGTTCTAATGAGGGGAGATTATAATATCATGTGTTTTTACATGTTGATAATTCCAAAATAATTTAGAATTTTTAATCTAGGTGATGTTTCATTTTTATAACCAAGATTATATGTGTAATTCTGAGGGTTTGAGCACTATAAAAGGGATATTTTCAATAAGCTTTGGTGCCCCAGAGGTGTTTTAGGTTCTCTTTTAAACCTTGTGACATTCAAATATGGAGTTTATTTTTTTTAGAGTTTTCTCCTAGGGTGCACTATTAGTGTTAACCATTCACCCCAATTTTGAGGCCTAATTTACACAGGTGCGTGATTTATTTAAACCAAGTGATGGGCTTTAAAAATGACAGTTGTTTGTAGAAGTGAAGGGGGGATATGAATGGTTTTCACTTGGTTACATAAATTTTTCTTTATAACAGTGTGACGTGGGGGTTATTTGAACATTGAGTTCACAAGATTGGCACATAGTTTTTCCAAACTGAGAGAGAAAACCATGATCCTCATTAAAAAGGAAAAAATGATGATTCCCCTCCCCACACTTAAATGTATTTCACCCTATTTTTCATCCCATTTTCACTAAAATCATCCCCATTAACGCTCTATCCTTTATCCATTCCTATATTGGATATTTCTCTACTTCTTGACCAAATCGAACTCCGTCACTTGTGATCAAGAGACCTTGGTAATTTTCTCCATCTTATATCTTCATTTCACAATTTATTTATTTTTACTTTAAATTTTTATCACACCATTTATGTTGGTTATTCCATATTCTTATGGTGTATGTCACGTTGTTGATTCCATCTTGTTTTGGGCCGAACTAGATGTCGATTCCAGATGAGTTAATATTCTTAATTATAATGTAGTTTTTTGTATGCTTTTTCTAAAAATATTACAATTTATAAAGAATATCATTATTCCCCATGCTTGTAATAATAATATTTTCCACTAAAATTTATAATTCCAATTTTTTTCCTAAATGGTGACATTGATGTAGTGTTATTCTTCCTTACACCATTAGAGGTTGACAACCTCAACTCAGACCACCCCTTTGGGTGAGATTAGATTAACTCCCATAACAACCTTAATTTATGAAACCAATATACCTCATAGGGTGTTTATGACTTGATACTTAGTAAATACACAATTTAATCTTGCATTATATAATTAAACTACCTCTTAGTGTGTTTTGGTATTTAACATCCTTGAGGACCATACCTAAGGTGTAACTTAAATTCCACTATAGGGTATGTTTGGATTTGAAATTATGAAAAACCCTAAATTATTTTTGGATCTAACCGCACCTTAGGGAATGTTTGTAATTTCACTTAAATATTAGAACTCTTATATAGACCATAGGAATTTCATGGGATACACATATATTAGTAAGAACTTAGGGTTCCCTAAATAAGTACTAGATTATGAGTTAATTTATTTTTATGTACTTATAAAAATAAATAGAGTAATTTAATTATCAAATGCTATAAGTACCTTGTGGGTAACCTTTGGAGATATCTCTAATGTTTTGGTATATTTTTAATAAAATCCTTGATATGATTACTTTACTTATGCCTATGATATATACCATAAATTTCTTTAACTAACTTTATGTAATGCCTTGGAACTTATGAAATTTTATTATGATCACCTTAGAGTACATAAACTAAGAAAATGGTGTTGGATTTTTATTATACCCTTAATGAAATATGATAACATGAGGATGAGATTATGGAATTAAATAGTTTTTCAATTAATGAATGTCTTTAGGTATGTTTTAACTAAATTCCCTTGATCCAAAATGCATGTTTTCTTTTTTACATTCCATTTTCTTTCTTACGAACTTATAATTTTATTACAAATCATTTTAATGATGATGGAAATGGTTTAAAAGTGATACATTCCATGGGAATGTCTCAAATTATAGTTTTTAAATCCTATAATAAAACCCGTGGATGTGACATGATTCCTTAATTTGAACACTAAGGGGTAATATTTTCTTAGATCCAGTCAATGTATTATATTCATTAATTCCTCATCTGAGAACCAATTATTCATCTAGAAACTCTTGAAACACTATAATTCCTAGGATTAGATCCCATATTCTACTGGATTTTATTCGAAACATAATTCCATGGATTATCTCTTTAGATCCTAATAGTTCCTCTCCTAATATTACTGTGCAATTTCTCATTGGGCTCAATTAAATCCCTTTTTAAAAGTATAATACGGAGGGTTCAACCCTCATATACTACTCTAGAACTAAAAATTATGGCTTGATCATTGTGATTTAGATCACCAGTTCCAAAAATATAATTTTTTGAAGTATTCATTGTATTATCTTGGTTTCAATACATGGTAATTCTCAGACTTATTTCATGGATTCACCTTTTATTATTACTCATTTGCCGTTAGGCTTATAGGAATGGTTTATATTATTGAATTATTTTTCATATAGTCATAGACATCTATCCCAGGCTATAGCAGGTGGTACTCCCTAGTTCACCTCCAATTTACTTCATTCTTCATTTAAATACTTCTCACTATTATATTTTATACAAACTAAATATAATGCACTATACACCATTGGTTGTGGCCTACTGAGTTTTATTCACACCCTTTTTCATTTTCTGCTTGGTACCTAAGAAGATTTCATGGCTACATGATTAGGGTTATGGATGGTGCCTCTTTACTATTATTGACTTGGGGTTGGACATGGAATGGCAACAGTGGATAGAGAATGCACTCAAATAACCTATAAAATTTTGGTAATTTTTATTTTATTTTTTATTTTTCCTCTGAAAAAAATACATGTGTATCACTTACCATATGATTAAAGGGATCATAAATGCATCATATTTTATTCATGAATGGTTGTATTTTATTGGAACATTGTCAATTTATTATTATTTACTTGTTGTTAGTTTATTTTATGTCCTATGTTATATTTATTATTAATTTAGAGTTCATATTCTCCCCATTATTCCATCATTAGACCCTCGATGTTAGTCGACATTCCCTAGTGTATGGGGAGGCATGCTTGAGGCCATGTGAACCCCAGGTTTAGTTACATATGTGTGATCCGGGATCATAACATCACATAATGGAATTAAAATAAGTATATTTTGATTAAACATAATCAAATAAAGTCTTTATGAATCATCATTATTCTTTATTTTGGTGTGAAATCATTTTTATATTTTAAAAGGGTATTTTTATAAAAAAAATTGATTTGTTTTTCATACTTATATTTAAATTAGTTTCTTAAAATTAAGGGAATTTAATATTGATTAATTAATTTAGTATTTAGAGTCATGTGGTTCAAATTTGGTAAGTACGTCAATTTCATTGTTGGTCGTAATGAATAGTAACATGTTGGGACCATGTTGGTTGAATTTTTTTCAAGATGCTGGAATTTGTTTGGGAGAATTTTGGTTATCTTATTTTAAAAAATATGGGTTTATAGAAATGATTTTATTTTATTATATTTTAAAAACTAACATCACTTTGTAATGTTTTATATAAAAATCAATGAGACAGAGGTGTCGTCAGATAGAGGGGATTGGATAAAGGTTTCCAAACCAAATACTATTGAACGAACCTTTTTGTGTCTACATATATCTAACATACTTTTGTGATGAATGTTTATCTCATAAGGTTTCAAAATTTCCAATCAGATGGATTTTTCAATTTCAAAACCCAGTGATTATTTGTTGTTCATAAATTCCAAACAACATGTTTTTTGAAAAATATCATGATACAAGATTGATTTTTAAAGTAAAAGGAAGTAATTACATAGAAATGGGTAGTAATATGTTTTTACCATGACAATATAAGTAAAAAACATATGGAGTTTGTGTTTTTAATTTCATGATTTTTTGATTTTTTATTTGTATAAAGTGACTCTATTTATCGATCAATGTAATATTGTTGAAATACAAAAGGGGGTGTTGTTGAGGAATAAAATATGACATACAAAGTTCATCTATTGTACAAAGTTACTTATATTAAGACCAATGTATGTTCTCTATATAGAGTGCTTGGTTTAGTTTGTAAATTTCTCAAAGATATAATTTTTGTGTTGATGTTCTGAGAAGTATGAATAATAAAGGAAATTTTTTGAAAGTTAAAATAGGAAATACTGGGTAATGGAGAAATAGAAAGAGTATATGGACGAAGTGTATTAGACAAATTCTTTAGAAAAAATCCATAAGAATAAATTTTTTATAATTTATATTAGATATAAATGTAGGAAGTTATTAAGTTAATGTTAAAACTAGATTCTCAGATGAAATTTAATGTACATATATAATGGTCTATAATTAGGTTATAAGAAATTTTTTTGATGAAATGCATTAGATGGAGAGAGTGTTTGAAAATAATTCAAGAATTTTCTACAATGTTTTCATAGAAAAAATCAAATAAAGTGTTTCAATATACTAAATATTTGATATAAATATATTACCTAAAAACTATTAGTAGTTTTATATTCTTAATAATTATAATTTCTTTAATAAGTTTTTATAAAATAAATAATGTTATTATTTTGAGATATAATTTTAATTATCTAAATATAATGGAGGGAAATCATGACATTCCAAGAGTTTTAAGGAATATTGAATAAGGGTTATATTAGTGAAGACTTTCATGATATATTTTGAGGGGTTTATTTTAATTTTAATTTTTTATTTTGTGCGAAATTAATATTGTATTTCTTCCTGTTCTCCCTCAAATGTTTCCAAATAAGGGTGAATATTTCAAGTATAAAAGAGTATTGTTCATATGTGAAAATTTTAATGTTCTGAAAAATAAGGTTTCGTATAAACCAATCAAATTAGTATAGTGAATGAAGATATAAAATATATGATACTGAAAAAGAAATTTTTTAATCAAGGAATATTTTATTTTAGGGATATATTCCTGTCAATCAGAGGAGTTTTAATATGATAAACTAGAAATACTTATTGGGTGAAGTTGTCAAAAAAGGGTTTCAAAAGTTTTATATCTAGTATACTTGAATATAAAAAGTGGATTAAGAAAGTTGTACTGATTATAAAAAAGTATCAGAAGAACATTCTAGATGATCATTTTTGATGGTCACATTGGATGGACAAATAAAATAGAGAATTCGTATAAATAGTGAATAGGTGGTGAATGTTCTTACCAACTTCTGAGTAAGAATGTGAAGAATTTTTTTAAAAGAAGATAAAAATTGTCTTTTGTAAATGAAACACAATGAAAACATTCATATCCTATTGGTGACAGGTTTTAAAATTTGTTACATAAATACTTTTTAAAAATTTTGTTCTTGGAATAATATATGCTTTTGTTTGATTATAGTTAAATGTATGTGTAAAGATATTTTATTCTTTATATAACAATGTAAAAGAATTTTGTATAGTGTATAATATGTTATTATATTATTTCCAAAACAATATAAGAACTAGATAATATTTTTGATTAGTGAACCTTATAAATTATTGAATTCTTGTGGATGTTCTTATGAGTTTGTTTTTCTGAAAAAGAAATAACTCTTTAATAGGAGGGAAAGGTTGTTTCATAATAAAGGAAAAGAGGTATCTGATTCACCTCCTCACCCTCTCAGTGATCACATAGATCCTTCCTATGAATTTCAATTAGTATTAGAGTAAATGATCCCTTCATTTATTCTTTTTTAAGTTTGATGAAAAGAAAAGTTGTAATGAAGGTTAAGAATATTGTGACTAGTAATGGCATTCTTATTTTCAATGGAAATAATTATCACATCTAGAAGGAAAAATTATACATTATCTTATTTACATTATTTATGAACTGATCAAAGTATCTATTTATATATTTTATCCTCGTATAGACATTTCTCCCCTTTAGTTACTGATAATAATTTTTTTTAAAAATGATGGTAGAGAAAGAAATTATTTACTTTATTCACTAAATGAATGTGAATTCATTAGAGGTAAAGGATTTTAAATGGATAATGGTGGATGAGAAAATATGAGTAATATCTATGGAGGAATTATGAAATTGAAGAGGGATAAATTACAAATTTTCTGGTTTATGTATAAAGATCTGAAAATGGGGTAGCATTAATATATTGATGATTTCATTATAAGAGTGAATGAAATTATAAGCACTATACGATATATTAGTGAGAAGTTTAATGCTTAAATCATTATTTAAAAGACATTATGAATTATTCATTATTAGTTTGATGCTAAGGTGTCATCAATAGAAGAGATAGATCATGAAAATCTACCTATGTATATTAAACATAGAACTCTCATCCCATATAATATAAAAAGATAGAAAGTTATAAAGAGTAAATAGAAGTATGATCAGGAAATTTACTTCAAAGATACTAAGAAATTAAAATATAATAAATTTATCAAATATGAATATGTTAGAGAATATAACACCAAAGACAGGTTTAGTAACTTTTTTGATGAATTTATTTCATTATTTTATAAAAATGTGAAAAAAGGGAACAAGAAATTACAAAGGGAATTTGTCACTAAAAGTATTTGGATACAGATCTATTGGGAACTTTACTATAAATTTTCATCAAAGAAAATAAGGTTAAGAAAGTTACATAGATGATATAAATTCAAGAATATAATTTAAGAATAATTCAGAAAAATAGAAATCCTATTTCAATAGAATGGATAAAAAGTTATATAAATTTAAGAGGAAGATTTATTTTTCTAAAAATGAGAATGATTAAAAAAATTAAGAAGAAGATAAAAATTTTAGTGATAAAGCTACTAAATATACCATTATTGGAAAAGTAAATAATGAAAATTTCACCACTACTGATAGTAGCAGTTTTTAATAAGATGAGACTCAAATGGAGTTTATGGTGAAAATATAATTGAAATAACGTATTCAAAATATTATAAGGCTTAAATGGAAAAATAAGAAGTTTAATAATGAAAATATCTCTCAAAAAATAAATAATTTATGTTTGAAGAAAAATTCAAGTTTCTTAAATAGATTTATTTTCTAAAAAAGACACTTCATGAAGTAAAAAACCATAATATTGAGCTTCAATAAATGGTTAAGGTAAATAAGAAAGAGTTAGAACATACTCATACAAAATTTCAAATGCTAAGAAAGGAATTTATAATATTAAAAACATAGTTACAAAAGTTGGTGAAAGTTGTGAAATTTGAAAACCAAATAAGGTTCAATAAAAGTTATCCTAAAATATTTATAAGGAAGATGATATTATTCAAAATAACAAGAGAGTCGAGAAAAACATGAATGTATCTAAAAAAATTAGACCTAAAAATACAGCATTTTATAAGGATACAGAATTTTAACCCATAGTTTATAATATAAGTGATTATATTTAAAATAATAATAAAATATAAAATAGTTACCAAAACAATAGTGGGCATTTAAATACCAAAGTAGAAGGTACAAAAGTTGATGAAAATAAGAAACACAACTCCAAAAAACATCCAAGATATAAAGAGAAATAATATTTTTATAGTTACTATTGGAATTGTAGAGGATTTGGGAATATAAAATATATGTTTTGGTTTAACCAACAACATTATAGTGAACCGAGAAGAATCTAGAGGAAACTTTTGAGGGGGATTCAACCAACTCAAAAGAGATAAATTTAGAATGGTTGTATGAAGATTGAAAATAGATTCTAATCCATAAGAAACTATTTGATAAATATTTTAACAACCTAGAAATATTGAAAAATGATGTCTTATCAAGGTTCTAGAACAAAATTTTATTTATAAGAAACATAAAAATATGGATGTGAAGAAATAAAATCTTGGAAAAAGAACTCATTTTTGAAAAATATTTCAGAGCTACAAAATGAGAAAAAACATAGATTTTGGATAATGAGTTCTCTTCTCATATGATACATGGTTTGAAACTTTTAAGAATGTAAAATATTTTAATGAATGAACATTGAAATTTGGTAATGAAGAGTTACTCAGAATCAAAGGTGTTGGATCAAACATTATAGGGTAATAAACGTTAAAATATAAAAGATCCATGTTTGGTTATAGCTTAAAAAACATATTGACTATTTTAAAACATTTTTATGAAGGTAATAATTTTTTTAGAAAATATATATTTTTTAAAATAATAGAATATGAAAAGGTTGTTATGAATAGCTAACGAACAATGGGAAACATGTTTCAGGTTTGTAGTGTATAATGTTATTGCTATCCAAGCATGATAGAAGAAATTCAGCTATTGCATAAGAGTCTGAGTCATATATGTTAGAGTAATATGAAATAGTTAACAAATAGAGATATTATTCATGATATTATTAAAATTTAAAGAAAAAATATATTGTTCTTGATCTATTTTCTAGAAAAATGAAGATAACAAACTCAATTCATACGAAATTTGATATATTTTCACGTATTCCCTTAGACATGATTGAATTTGATATCTATGGGACAATGAGTAAATAATAAACATAGGGAGATATATTATTTATTTTATTAATATATTATTTTACTTGATTTACATGTATTATATTTTTAAAACATGAATCATAGGATCTAATTTTTTAAGAGTTTCTAGAGAAAAGAAGAAAATGAAGGTAGCTATTCCATGAAGAATTTACAAAATAATAATAACAGTGAATATAAAAATGAGGAGTTCTGATATTATATTGAAAAAAATTTCATTAATCAAGATTTTAGTGAACCATACACGCCAATACAAAATGGTGTTTCATAAAGATGTAAGATAATCTTAGTAAAGATGGAATTGATAATATTGATCAAACATGACAGTTATCATTATTTTTGAGGTAGGTTATCAATTATGACATTTATATTCCAGATGGATATTTCTATAGAACAAACTTTGATATGAAATCATATGAAATGTTTTACAATGAAAATTTATGTTTAAAGCACCTAAGTGTGAAAAAAATTCTTATATTATACAAGTAAAGGGTTGAGATATTGGGAAGTCTGATCAGAGTGGAATCAATGGAATATTTCTTGGATAAGATCACAATGATATAGGATAAAAAAAATTTAGTAAAGAAATAATAAATATATTTGATTAAATAAATATAGAAGTTATTTTCAAATATTATAATAAGGTTTCAAAAATAAATGAAGATGTTGAAGATAATAAAGACGAGGTGATTATAGTTGAACAACATGAAAATGTACTTAACTATAGTAACAATGTTGATGATGTAAAATATAATTATTTAGAATTATATATCATACGTTATGAGGAACAAATTCATACATCTCATCATAGGATGAGGAAATAGGTGGATGTTCAAAACATCATTAGAGATAACAAAAACCGATTCAAACTAGAAGATCCTCAATGTATATTTGACACACTTCTTTATATTCATAGGTTGATCCAAAAGTTTTTCATGAAGATTATAAGAATCCGTAATGTAATTGTTTTGTGAATAAAGAGTTGGATCAAATTTAGAATAATTAAACTAGGGGTATTTTAGCAAAAAAATTAATAATAATGTTATTGGTACAATGTAGGTGCTTAAGAACAAGTTTAATGGAAATGGTGATGTGATATGAAACAAAGAACAACTGGTTGGTAAAGGTATTTCCCAATTTGAAGGAATTTTTTTTATGCTAATTTATCTCTAGTGTAAATATTAAAAACAGTTAGAATATTTCTTGATATCATAGCATTAATAGGTTGTAGAATTTTTCATGTGGATGTAAATTCATATTTTCTTAATAGACATATAAATGAATAAGTTTATAGTGAATAGTTGTGTGTATTTGTTTTTGGGAATGATGGGAGTTATATATGTATATTAAAAGAGGATTACTATGGGTTGAAGGAAGATCTAAGATCTTGGTATCACAAATTAGACACTTACATATAGAAGTTAAGCTTTACGAAATGATAAGTTGATAGTAATTTATACATGAAATAAAATCACAAGATTTCCCTCATTGATAATATTTAAATTGATGATATTATCTTTTTTGGGAATAATAAATAAACTTATGAAAATATTTTTAAGGAGAAGAGGATTTTTTTTAAATTTACATGTTTAAATAAATGAAATACTTTCTTAACTTAATAATCACAGAGAATAAGAAGTATATTTTCCTATATAAAGTGAAGTATTCCATGGAATATATAAATAAGTTTGGTATGAAAGATTCAAATCCAGTTTCAAACATATTTCAATGGGAATAAAGGTATCAAAAGATGTTGAATGAATGAAGGTTGATCCTAAAAAGTTTAAGAATTTGGTTGGATTTTGTTTATAGCTAAAGACCTCAAGGACATTAATAGTGTATATTCTTACTTTATGTGGTTGGTATCAATGTTATTAGAAATATTCTTAACTTATGGATTGGAAAATGAATCTCAGATATTTAAAAAACATAATTAATTTTAGTATAAAAAATAAAAAACTCCAGAAAGATTTATTTTTTCGGATATATAGATACTGATTGGGTGGGATGTGTTGATAGTAGACGATCCACATAATTTAAATTTTTCTTTTTGGGGAAATTTATTTTAGTTATAATGAAAAGAAAATTATATAAATCTTAGTAGAACTGAAGCTAAGTATATGAATTTTACACAAGCTGCAACACAAAATATTTTGATTATGACTAAGTTGAAATATTTTTTAATTTATGTGAAGTTACCCCTACTCTAGGGTTATGATAATAAAGGTTCTACTAAACTCACTAAAAATTCATTAAAATATTCTCATTCAGTGTTTATTTATATCAAATATCAGTCCATCAATGAAAATGTAGAGAAAATTGAACTAAATTTGGAATAAGTTATAATAGAATAAGTTAATGATATATTAAAAATGATGTTGTTGAATGAAACATTTTATAATATGAGGTTCAAAATGGTCATAAATCTCCATCCCTTCAAGGATAAGGTGTGTGAATTTTTCCCCAATGTAATGAACCATCCTAGGTCGATCTGACATGTCACCCAATATAGCTCACCATAAGGCCTCAAGTGCACCTCCACATATTTCAGATGCTGCTGACTGGCAGCGAGGGTCTGAAGGATACAATGAAAAGACTATAACCTCTGGTCAGAGTGTAATAATAGTAAAAATAACCAATATATATACAAGAAAAAACATAAAAGTATTCATAATAAACAACTATAGTTGGAGTATGATACAATAAATGGAATGGAGTATATAGTCATATAGACTCACAAGCATTCAAAAAAATAATAGCTAGTCACCCACAAGGATGACCAAAATAAAAAATAAAAAATTTAAAACAAATACAATTTTCTCTACTACCAACACCACACCAAACCACATACCTAGTCTCCATAATTCTTGAGCTACACCATCTTGATCTTGAGACTCAACATGAGTGGATCCACTTGATCCGATAACATGCGACCTTAGTCCAATCCATCACGTAACCAGTGCTCTGACATGAATCAAGACATCAGTTTTTGCACACACACCAAGGTGAACATGCTAGTGGTAAGAAATAAATCTTTGTAGGACATATCAATGATGAACCTATAATCTTCAATATTAACATGAAAATATGACATGTCTATTATAGCTGAAATCTAATCGAATCTAGCATAAATAAAAAAATTCACAATGAAAATGAGGAAAATAAAAATAAGGAAAATAACTAATTACATTTTCTAGTCTAACACATGAGTTAAATATACCCCTACTCTAACCCATGACATAATATTTATATCACATGGATGACTACAAAACATGGCAACCAACACATCATCCAGTTCATCACAGGATGTCCAGGATATCTAAATGCAATATTCATGAATGCTGGACCATATGAGTAATCACAGGCCTCCACGTGACAAATAGAAACTACCAGCCTCTAGGGCTCTAAATATAGAGACCATGCTTAAAATATATGAATATTGTAACAACCCGAAATTTTGAATAATTTTTGTTTCCTAATTTTGTGTGTTATTTTATTTTATACTCAACAAAACTATATTCTTTAATTAATGAAGGGAGAATAATTAAATAAGACTATTGGGTTATGACTGTTACATGACTATTGGTCAATATGACTGATGTAAACTAAAATCTTAACCTTACAATTATTGTTTATAAATAAAAGTGATATTTTTTAATTAATACAGAAAGAATATTTGATGGCTTCATCCAGTAGGCTCAGGCCATTCAAATCACATCTAACAGAACTCAGGAAGGTGGTAGCAACATTGAGCTTTGCTTTGGACCAAGACCAAGCCAAACTTCATCATGCGAAGCTTGAACGGAATCACCTCTGGGTGAAGTTCAAGATGATATAAATCACCACTCAGGCAATATTGGCCGATCCACCCCAAGATTCTATCACCTTAGCTCACCTTACACATAGGTCCTATGCTGGTGTTATAAGGGGATATGTAACGAGACTTTAGTTGCTTTGTGTAATCCTTTGATATAAATAAAATTGTTATTTCTTATTAAGGTAATGTTTTTGAATTTCAAATGTCTGGATAAATATTGGATGTTTATTATTGATAAATTTTGAAAAAAATGGATATTTTCAAATATTTATGTAAATATTAAATAATTAATAATATGTATTGTTTTTCAAAAAGTGGTCTTCTACAGTTGTTTTCAGTAAAAAATTTAGAGTCTAATAAGATCAACATAATTTTTGGTGAATAGTAAATTATGAATGGTAATTTTATGCTTATGAATAGTAATGTGACCAAATGGAATAGTAAACTCACATAATAAAGTATTAACATAATTTAGGCCCCTTTATTAGGTAATGTGACTCAATAAAATAAGTAAATAAGCGTTTTAGAAATTATTAGTTAAGCATTGGTTTTTTTCAGGTGAATAGTGTTTATATTTAAAAAATAAATTAAAAATATTTAGAAAATTATTTTCATAAAATGGAGTTCATGTCTTAATTTAGAGCATCGATATTAGGTTAAGGTGAATTTTTGAGATTTTTCCGAAACAGTTGAATTTTCAGTGAATAGTAAAGATACAGTTATGAGTTTCGGGTGTTTAATGACATCATTAATGATTTAAGCAATCTGGTAGACTTATTTATTGTAATATATGTTATGAGGTGTCCCAATTTTCCAATAACATGATCAAATACCATGGGCAAGCCAATGGTGTTTCTAATACGACCGATGAGGTGTCCCTTGGAAATTAATAATTTATTCCCTCACTTATCCTATAAATATCGAGCCATTCCCTCATAAATTTCATTCCAAAACCCCCCTCAATGAAGTTATGGTCTATTTATCTCCGAAGGTGTCCTTCTAAGGTGCCCTCAAGCCTCCCAAGGTCCCTACCTTCAAGATTTCAGATTTACTCTTCATGGTAAGGGAAACTCTCACCTTCCTTTTTTTAAGTCATGACTTCATTTATGTGATATCTTATAGTTCCATTTTCATACGAGGGTTCTTGTTCCTCTATATCTTTACTACTATCCATTTTATTTCCAAATTATGAGATACCCTTTCTACTGTCATCAATTGATTTTCTGAATTTTTAAGAGATTCCGTTAGGCTACCGAATTTTTGTAAAAGAAATCACGCTTTCTCTTTCCTTTCAAGTTTCCTTTTTCATATGGTGTGTCATTCAAATTTCCACACCATGATCTTATTTCTTTTTATTCTATCTCTCTACTGAAAAATTATACATTTATTGATGGGATACCCTTGTCCCCAAAATTTTTATTATTTTCTAAAACCAAGTTATATAGCCGTTATGCTGCAAAAATTTCATCTCAAAATTTCTCTCTCTTTCTCTCAAGAAATTATCTTGTTTTATATATGTGAATAACCATACCTAATTCGTTTCTATGGATGTTAATAGTTACAAAAAATTGAAATATTTGATTCTGTAATTGACAAACATGTAACCCTTACTCCCCTTCCATGGGTTATAAATGACATACCAATCTTATTTTTTAGAACTTTTAAAACGTCACGATTTTGAAATAAAACCCATTTCTTTTATTCTATATGGGTTTCTATGAAATGTTTTATTATTATTTATGTGGGTTACATGAAAATAAAGACAAATTAATGGTGCTCCCTAATAGTGATATAATGCATTGGGTAAATAATTAATCACTAGAGATAACAAGTTTCACGATACCTTGGTGAACAATCTTGGTAATTTTTTTATGACATCTCAGGGTTGAACCTTGGTGATATGTTCATGAATGTCTAAATGAAATGTTGTAGAAAAATATTAAAGTTACTAATAATGTTCTTTTTGTTATGATATTCCTCTTTTCCATTGCTCATGTCATATGGTTTTTATCAAGTTCTTATTAATATCACAAGTGAACTGATTCCCTTGATTTCTTTACTGGGCCTTCTGCTCACCATTTCCATTGAATGTATGTTTCCAGGTTATGAGATGTAGTAAATGTAAATTATATGAAAATTTCAAGAATATTTTCAAGGGTATTTAAAAGGGTGTTTTATGTTTTCATGATTTATTGTTCCTGATTTCCAAGACACTAGACTTAAAGATCCTCTGTTTGTAACAATGTTATGAAATGTTTTGTAATAAAAAGGTAGGTTTCCATAAATAATACATAATTTTATATGAATATTCAGAAATTATAAAAATGCATGAAGAAGGAACATAATATTTCAGTGTATTTGTAAGCTTGGAAACATAATCTTCTTACAAGGTGGAAGATATTCAATATTTCCCTTCAAGATCTTACACTTAGTAATCCTACTTCAAACCTTTCTTCATAACTTTGGTAAAGGAAACATAATAACAGGGTGGGATCAAATGATTAGTAAGGGTCAAAAAGGAAGATATGTAAGTATAAAATGAGCATAATTGTATGAGAACATGATCTTAACATTATAATACCTTACCCTACATGTCAAAGATCATATTCAAGAGTCATAGAAATTTTTTTGGCAGCTCATAAGACATGAATCATTAGTAAATGAAGAGCATAATCCATGATATCATAACATAAACAGAGGACATGTGATTGTGGAATAAAAATAAACATATAAAATTATTTCCATAGTGGTCAAGGATTAATTCCAAGTACATATTAGTGGAATGGGTTCACTCCCCAAATTATCTTAGTAGTCATGGTTTAATACCAAGACAATCTTAGTGGAAAATGTCCTTTAATGAACTAGATTCACTCCAAATTTTATCACTGTATTAATAAACTAAGTTCACCTCCCATTATAGCCTAGTATTAATGAATTGAGTTCAGTCCTCATATCATCCCTATATTAATAAACCGGGTTCACCTATCATTCCATCCTTATATTACTTAAATGATTTCACTCCTCATTCTAGCATTGTATTACTGAACTGATTTCACTCCTTGTTCTAGTCCTGTATTACTTAACCAAGTTCACTCCTTATTCAAGCCCTGCAATACTGAATAAAGTTTAACTCCCTTTCGAGCTATGTATTACTGAACTGAGTTCACTCATCATTCAATCCCTATCTATCTCATGGGATATATAAATATTTACCCAATGCATTACATATATATAGGTCCCACCCATCACATAATTAAATCATACATATGTGTGCCACAAGATAGTAAAACATTCATCATATCATGACCCATAAAAATATATGGGTTTTAGAAAAATTATATCATAACCCATGAAATGAAATAGGTATCATAAACATTTTATCATATAAAAACATTGGAAAAAGATACGGGTTTCATCATCATTTTATCATAGAATAACCCATGGAAGGAAGCAGTTTTCATAAACGTTTTATCATGGTATAACCCATTGAATAGAACTAGGGTTTATAAGAAACATGTCACCTTAATCATAAATCATTCAAATAAAGAATAATAAATGTGTCCTTGGATCATAACCCCAATAAATCATAAACTATATCAATTTATATCATATTAAATGGAAAAGTACTTTGAAATATGACTTGGAACATAAATTTTATTTGAAAGTAAATTATTAAAATATAAAATATTTTTGATATCATTTTCTTTGAAACCACTTTTAAAACATCTAAAGGATACATGAAAAATCATTTAAAACATTTTTTATAAAAATATATTTTATGCTTTGGAAAAATCTTTTTTAAAGCATAAAAAAATTAAAACCATATTCCTTTGAAAATATCCTTGAAAACATATAAAATAATATTGAAAATCCATTAAATATAATATTATGGAATCCATTTTAATTTAAAAATAACATTTTAAACAGTCAAAGTAAGTTTCAAGGATGTGAAAACAGGTAAATCTATACATACCAAACATTCATTTTTCCACTACAAAATGTTTAAAAAGGTTCCTTGATCGAAAAGTGAAAAGGATAATCCTTTTATTTTTCTTATTGAAAATGCAAAACATGGATAAAAATTTCTTTTACACATCATAATAATTTTTTTAAATTTTTTTAGAAAACATTGTTTTGTGAATAAAACATATTTTCGACCAAAGAGAGAAATAAAATTGAATTTGATTAAAAAATATTCTTAATTATCTAAAGTAACAATGTGTTAAAAATGGTACCAATACATGGAGATATAATGAATAAATATTGTATAACTAAATTAATGAGAGTTATTGAAATATGAATCATAATATTTCATTAATGAATGCATAATCATGAACAATCTTGATAAATGATGAGATTATAATAATAAGCCTTTACCACTTTAGTAACATTGAATCATAATAATATGGAAAGAATAACATTATATTAATCTTATAATATCATTAAAATAATAATATTAATGTTATAACATTTCATCGGATATTACATACTCCTCATATAAAAAATATAGGTTCATAACATGGCATGTGTCTCAAAGAAGGAAAAATTGAGACAAAATTACATTACCGATTTCGTAACATTTTAACTATAAAAACCATGAAATAAATATAATCAAAGTGATATGAAAATAAAAAAAAATTATGTTTAAGAATAATAGAATAAATTCATGGGAATTATATACACCACACAAAAGAAATGTGTGGTTAATATGGAAAATGTTTCAAAGAAATAAAAGTGAGACGGGAAAACCATTACCACTAGAGTGACTTTTGAATCATGAGATACATGAAAGAATAACAAAAATTGAAACATTTAATATCATAAAATAAATTAAATTAATTATATAACATTTCATGGGTCATTATATACACCACACAACCAGAATAAGTCGTGAATTTAGCATGTGTCCTATAGAAATAAAAGTGTGATGAGAAAACTCTTACCTTGAGGCTTGACTTTCTTAAAACACGTTAAAAACTAATTTATAACCATCATAAGTTTAATATAAATATAAAAACTAACCATATGATCTTATAAAATACCATATTTTATTATATTATGAATTTATATTACCCTTTTATTAAAAATTTCATGTAAATTTTACGTTTTGGGTAATATCTGCTGTGTTTTTCATATAAGTTTTGAATTGTTATTCATGATATTATATGTTATATAATTATTTAAATATTTATTGAATTTAAAAAATGATATAAATATAATATAAATTTATTATAAAAATATTTATAATAATCTCTAAAATATATAAATATAAAATGGAATACACCCTTCATAGAGACTGTAGGTTGTACGTCTATATGAACACTATTTCTGTTTTTTCATATTGAAAGAAATAAAGTAAATGAAATATATTTATATATATATTATGATAAAATTACCATTAAAATTTCATATATTTAATATAATTTCACTAAAACCATTTTTAATACATTCTATGTAAAGTGTGAATAAGTCACATCGCTTTGAGGAGTCGGTAGTCCACACGTCCACCAATGAAGTTATCATATTTACACAAAATGGAATGCGTAAAGGTATGTTTTAATTAATAATTAAAGAATCATAAATAAATAATTAATATCTTATATATCATATAAAATAGTATTTCCGTAATAATTCCCAGCCATGAGATATGGAAAAGGAAACAAACTATATCATTTCTTGAGGTAATAGTCCATCATACACAGAAATGGTAAGTTCGTTACCCATTTGATGGAAGTGTGTGTAGGTGTAGGTCAAACCCTTATATTAAAAATATATAATAATATTGAGTATAATTATGTTATTATATAATCATATAATAAGAACAATTTAGGGGGATGTATAATGAAAATAAAACAATACAAATTGTAGAAGGATGTTACCTATTCTTTGTGCAGTTTCTTTTGGTTTCCACAAAATGAATAACTTTTTTTTCTTTCTGCACAAAGTTAGGATTCTATGTTAAGAGGAGTTAATTTAAAAGATCATTTGGGTAGGTTTTGGATTATATAAAATTTAATTTAGAGGTGTGAGGAAGTGAGGGGGGTGTGAGTTCCCTTTTATAGTGTAGGAGGAGTGACATTCATGTAAATATAAATATGTAAACACTATTGAGAAACTTCATTTACATCATATGACTCCAATGATTTTTCATTATCTATAAAATTGAGGATATGGTATAAATTTTTCAATAAAATGTATTTTGGAAATCTGTATTGGGTATTTGGACCCTTTAGTTAAACTTTAACCACTAACTAAACTCATTTTTACCTTTATCACAATAATTAATTTTAATTACTTTTACTAATATTTTTGGTCAAAAATACATTTACATTAATATATATTATAAAATATTTAGATTATAAATATGGAACCCATATTTCCAAATTATAAACATATAAGTGGCATAAATTAATTTAAAATTAATCTCACATACATGTCGTGAAAGCAGGTTTTTAAAGAGAAAAAGTCCAAAAGTTTGAAATGTTTTTATATCCAATTTAATTGTGAAATTGGTTGAAATGAACAAAATTAGGTAAATTTATGTATAATTTATCTAATTATAATTTAAAACAAAATCAATATATAATTTAACTTTATAAATATAATATATGAAAACGTATTTTTGAATTAAAATTCATTAATTATAAAAATTTGTTAAACAATGAAACTAAAAAACCCAAAATTCACCGAATGTCAATTTTGATATTACTTTTTCAAAAAAGAAGTTTATTTTTTCAATTAAAAAAATATATGTTTCAAAATTTATATTTAAAATGGGTTCTCCATTAAAATGTGGTAAAATTACCTTTTAGAAAAATACATCATTTTATTCATAAAATTTGATTTATTCTTATCTTAAACTATAAAAAATATTTGATGAGCATAAAAAATATTGATTGAATATATAATATATAAATTTTATGTAAATAATTACTCAAATGTGGTTTTTTTGGTATATAATTCTATTTGTACATTGGAAAAATTCTTTCTTAGAAAATTGTTTTATTTATTTTCTAATAGTTCATACATTCTTTTCAAACTAATTAATAACCAAAGGATTCATTTTATATATATGTGTAAAGTTATTTGAACAAATAATGATATGTGGGTAAATTTTAATTTTTTTTTATTATAATGGAAAAACATGGATAAAAAGTTCTTTTACACATAATAGTAAAAAAATTTGGAAAACATTTTTAGAAAACATGGTTTTGAGAATAAAACAAATTTCTGGTCGAAGAGAGAAGTAAAGTCAAGTTTTATTAGAAAAATTACTTAGTTATATTAAGTACCAAATTGTGTAACAATGGTGAAAATATATTTATATATCATATAAAACCTGAGTATAACAAAATTCATGATATTTCTTGAGATATATATCATAAAATTTTGTCAATGGAGGGATAATCATAAAAAATCCTAATAAAAGATGAGATTGTACCAACAATCCATTTCCACTTTAGTAACATTGAATCCTAATAAATTGTAAATAATAACCTTACATGAATCTCAAAATATAATTAAAATAATGATATTCATGATTTAACATGTTTAACAGAATTATATATAACTCATAGAAAAATATAGGTGCATAACATGGAATGGGTCTCAAAGAAGGAAAATTTAGACAAAACAACTTAACCAGTTTGGTATCTTTTTAAACATAAAACCCATAAAAGAAAGCACATAAAAGAGATTTTTAAATACCCATAAGTATAAGTATAATAATTATATAATACATTATTGGGTTTTATATAAACCACAAAAAACTAAATTAGTGTTGAATAAGGCATAAGTCTCACAAAAATAATAGTGAGACGAGAAAACCCTTACTACTTGATAACTTTTGAATCATGAGATAAATGAAAGAATAACATCTATTGAAACTTTTAATATCAATAAATAAATTAAATTAATGACATAACTTTTCATAGGTTAGTATATAATCCAAAAAATAAGAACATGTGGTGAATATAGTGTACATCTCATAGAAATAAAAGTGAGATGAGAAACCCCTTATCATAAGTATTTAATTTCTTACTAAGCTTTAAAAACCCTTTATAATAAGTACAAGTTTATTATAAATCTAAAAAAGAACCATATTCTCATATATTAAATCATATATTTTTTTATTATGAATTTATATTACCCTTTTTTAACAATTCCATGTTAGTGTTATGTTTCGGGTAATGTTCTCTTTCTTTTGCATATATCATTTTAATTGTTATTCTTGATCGTCTTAATTAGATAATTATTGAATTATTTAAATAATGTAAAGAATATTTTAAATATCATATATATTCATTATATAAATATTTATAGTAATCTAAAAAATATATAAATATGAAATGGAATACACCGTTCATGGAGATGGTAGGCCGTGCATATGCATGAACGTAATTTCTGTTTTATTTTTTATTTTGAAATAAATAAAGTAAGTTACATATATATATATATTGTAATTAAAGTATAATTATTATTTCATATATATCATTTAATTTAACTAAACCAAAACATAATACAATCCATGTAATGTGTGAATGAATCACTTCACATTAAGGAGGTATTAGTCCAGACATCCACAAACAAAGTTATCATATTTACAAGAAATTAAAAGCATGAAGGTATGTTTTATGTAATAATTATATAATAATAAGTAAATCATAAATATCATAAATATAATAAAATAATAGTATATACATCACAATTTGAAACCATGATATGTGGTAATGGAAAAATGAACGACATCATTTCGTGAGGCGGTAGTATAATGTATACGCAAACAGTGAGTTCATTACCCATTTAATGGAATTGTGTATAAGTGTAGGTAGAAACCTTAGAATATAAAAATATAAGTTTATGGATGATAATTATTATATTATATAATCATGTAATAATAATAATTGATGGGGGTAGAGAATGAAAATTAAATAAAGGAGCTTGTGGAAGGATGCTACCTCTTCTTTAGGTAATTCCTTTTGGTCTGCACCAAAGAAAAAAACTAGGTTTTAATTATGAACAAAGTGAGTATTATAATTTTATATAAGTGAAAATTTTAATTTATTTGGGTATTTTTTTGATGAACTAATGCGGATTGATAGGTGTGAGGAATTGATGGGGGTGAGTACCCTTTTATAGTGGATGAGGAGTGACATTATTGTAAATATAAAAAGGTAAACACTATTAAGATTTATAACTTACATCATGTGTGCAAAATAATTTTAAAAGTTTCTATAAAATAGATATTATAGTATAAATATTTCAATTAAATGTATTTTTGAAATGTTTCAAGGGTATTTTTTACCTTAAGATAATGTTTAACCACTAAGTAAACTCATTTTTACCTTAATCACAGTAATTATTTTTAATTATTATCACTAATATATTTGGGAAATAAATAATTTGAAATTACTATATATTATAAATTATTATTATTACTAATATTTAATCCATTTTTCTAAATTCTTAACATAGAAGTGGTAAAAATTTATTTAAAATTATTCCTGAAGACGTGTTGTGAAAGTGGGTTTTATAATAAAAAATTCCAAAATATTGTAATGTTTTTTATACCCAATTTCAATGTGAAATTGGTTCCAATGAAATAGATGGATTATGTAATCTATAATAAATATAATTATAATTTAAAAATAAAATAATATATAATTTTACTATTTAATTTTTATTAATGAAAATGTATTTTCGAATTAAAATTCAGTATTTTTCGTTATTCATCAAAAAATGAAAATTCTCAAAAAAATGACAAAAAATTAACCAAATTAAATTTTAATATTCCAATTTCAGAAATGAATTTTATTTTTTAAAATAGAAATGATAAAATTTCCAATATTTATATTTAAAATGGGTTATCCATTAAAAGGAGGTTAAATTACCTTTTAGAAAAATACATCTTTTTATTCATAAATTCGGATTTATTCATATCTTATGCATATAAAATATATTGGATGAGTATAAAAAATATTGGTTGAAAATAAATACATTAATTTTATTGAAACCATTCATGAAAGGTGTTTTTATAATTTTGTCAGAAAAAATATTGTTTGTGTATAGAAAAAATAGTTTTCTTAGAAATGTAATTTATTTATTTTAAGTTAATTCTTATTTTCATTTATAACTAATTTATTACCAAAAGATTAATTTATAAACTTTTGTAAGTCATATTTTTAAAATTTAGTTAATCTTATTCTTAAAATTAATTCAAAAGGCTAGGTGATAAATCTAGTAATATTTTATTAATAATATTAATAGTATATTGTACTTCGGTAAAACACTTCCTTGTGTGTAACACAAGCTATTGAAGGAACTAAACATTGTGTGTAAAACAAGACAAACATAGAGTTGAGTGTACCAAATTTTAATCTATGTGTTATGTATTCTAGAAAATTAAATTGGTGTTTCGTATAATTCACTCCAAACTTAGTGATTTCAAATACGAAAAATCAATATTTAGTTTTTTGTGAAATGAAAAATATCAAAAAGACTAAATTAATTTGAAAAAAATATTTCACAGAATATTGTGGTGTTACATAGATGGAATGATCCTAAATATAATTAGAGTATTATATACTGGCATAATTGATCAATATTATCTCAAAGGTCTTGCAGAACAACTTAGTCTCAACCATGGACCCATCAGATACATCGCCCTATGGGATCAATCCACAATGGCCTGGTAGATTCACCACACATGGGATCCACACACAAGGTTGGTAGTGAAACAAAATCCATGAAAAAACCCTCCAGCTATAGATTATACTCAAATATAGGGGGAACCCTCACTCAGATATCCCACTAGAACCCTATGCCCATCTAATCATAACCAACCTACATAGGATATAAATGGATCAAAACATAGGTCCAACACCAAATCAATATATCTCAAGGGTATCCTCCTCAAAACATAGTCAGGATAAGAAACTTCCTCAAACATCATGGTAAATTTCCAACCGAACATGGGACAATACAACCTCGAACCCACCATAAAAACATCTGAACATGAATCACCATGAAACTCTCAACCAAAAAATCATGGGGGCTCTCTCAGCATCTTGGATATCATCATCCAACAATAATCCACCAAAATATTTCATCCACCCACCTCTGGGATAGACCATAACTCAGGGATCCCATATTCCTCAGGTTTACATCATAAATAAACACCTAATAAGGCACTCCCCTAATGAAGCCATACTCTTAGGGAACACCTGTAAAAACATACACAAATGGGAAAAAAGAAAAAAATAGGGAATGAAACCCTACGATGGGTTCCTATAGATCATCCAAAATCATGATACATTCCCAGTACAGAAATAACCTAAATAGCCCTCAGCAGCCTCCAACTAATCCTCAATACGCCACACACCCCATGGGGAATCCAAAAGGACCTTGTTCACTAATAGGGGAATTCAAAAAAGTCCCCTTGAAAATATTAAAAAATTCCTCATAAAAATCTCAAAATAGTACACTGCATAGGGGATCCTCAACATAGTGGAATCTTAAGGAAACAACCAAACAAGAAAAACCTCTACCGAACATCCCATGAAATAACCCATCCGTGGGGTACCAATTCACCAATAAGGGAATCCAAACATCACCATGCCACATAGACATCCTCAACAGATGACTAGGGAAATCACTGATCACTCTATCAACAACCACCCCATTAGGGAATCCTCACGATTACCTCTTAATCATATCAATAGATCAATGGCACCCTGATATAAATTCCATCCCATGGAATTAACCCATCCCAAATTTTATATCAGCTCTCATCCTCAAGAACATGAGATGAACCTAAATTTCTCTAATCTTGGGAAACCTGCCCCATCATGCAGGGAAAAGAAAGACATCATCACAGATACTGATCAATCCTTCCTCTAAAAATCTATCCAAATCACCTCAAAATGATCAACATGGGACACTTGATCTAGGATGATCACTAATCTTAGAAATCTCCTATATGCCTCATATCTTATAACCCAACCCCTAAGAGGATTCCAAAACAAAATCTGAAGAAAATACTCTTCATGAACACTCATAGTTGAAAATACAATCTAGATAGACTATAAATTCATAGAAGATTCCACCATCATGATCTATGTCGAAATAATGCCCAGAGTGGACTAATCATAGGTGTAATTCTAACTCAGGGTCATAAAACAGGAAAAAAAGACTAAGCAAGGAAAAGTACACAATGTACACTTGGGGAATACAACATGTAACCCCATAAGTCCTCCCTGGACATGTGCCTTAGGACACCGGGAATTTAATTTTATAATGTATATAGCATGTTGATCTTATACACGGTGTGTACCCCCACATGGGTACCTTCCCAATGTACCTTAACCCCCAATCGATGAGGGGAACACCTGATTACATAGTTTGTACCACCCATTCACACCGTGTAACCCCAAATGGGCTATTTTATCATGTACCAAGACGCGTACCCCGCCTATGTATACATTCATACATGGAATTCTCCCCACATGGGGACTGTATATGTACCCTACACCTCCATGTACCACCACATGGGGTGTCTGGCCGAGTGCCCGACCACACCCACAAACCTAGTAAATGATGTGTAATCCCAGGTACAAGAAATATAGTACCAAAAATTCCACCTCTCATGAATATTAAGAACACATGTCATGTTTTCTATGAACCACATGGCATGTGTTCTCTAAACCACATGTTGCATACATGGGATTTCTAGAATGGAATACCCCCGAATCACCTCGAAACCCCAATATTATCCACAGATCGACCCCCAAGGGGTCCACAACAACTCATAACCAGGATTAAAACATAAAAAACATAATTATATGGAAATTTCTTGAATAAAATAAATAACCTATCTTTGGGTTGAAACTAGTGAGTCTTTGGTCTGATCAATGATCCTCAACTACAACACGATGGTTCGATGTGACCTATGCTCCATGAAGATGCCTACTCTTATCCCTCTCCCTATATTCTCTCTAAATACCCCTTTCAAATGATGAAAAAAATGGGAAGTCTCCCTATTGGCATGGAGAATAATCCAAGGGATAAAAGAAAGAAGAAAAAATAAAAAGGAAGAAAAAAAACAAAAAGAAAAAGAAAAGAAAAGGGGCGCATTCCCAGTGTCCAACTCAATGATATACCTCATCAAGTAAAAAACCCCCATTCGAAACTCAATGGAAATTTCAAAATTTAAATCCAATTATCCATTTAAAAAATATGAATTAATGAGCATGAATGGATAAATAAAATTTTAATTAATTAAATGTTAAATAGTTTACACATATTTAAACAGCTTAGATTTACACCAAACTCTAATCCTCGCGTAAACACCCTTTTCAATGACAAACACTGTTGTCTAAAAAGTTATAAGAGATCAAATAATAATGTAAATTTCCATTCTCCCTTGAAATACATCTATTAACAATAATTAAAAATCCCCATGATTTTAAAAACATGTGACAATGTAGTTCATTCCAAACTCCCTACCAAAAACACTTCTCAACCTCGAGAATCCATAGTGGACTACTAGTATGTATCAAATCCCTAAAGAATTGGTGCAGTAAATGATATATGAGTTATACAATGACTAATTTTACAACTTCCATTGCTCTCCCAACATAAAAGATATTAAACAATGAACAATATAATACTCCCCACTAGAGTAATACCCTTATCATTTCCCAACATCCCAACAAAAACTGCATGACCTACACTTCATCCATTTTTGATTGAATTGAAGGATATGGCTAAATCTCTCACACCTAAGTTTCAAACAAAACCAAAAACCACTAGTCTAAAAAAAATAAAAAAGAGGTTAACGACATCCAACAGCCTATAGTGCATTCCATACAATGAGGCTTTCCTTAACTGGATCCAAAATGAGCAATAGGAATCATGCTCACATAGAAAAAGAATTAACAAAAATAGGCTAACACAACTGGAAATATTAACCATGATCCTCCCATAGGTCAATTCCATCATCAAAAGTACCCACATAACTCCTATTAACAAGTGATGCATCTCCCTCATGCCATGCTCAACAACACGACCACCCTCAACTCGAGAATAAATCTAAATATAGAAATATCAAACCACAATATTACCATGCTACAAAATGAGAAACCAAAAATTAGTAAGGATAAGGGTCCAACAAAACCATCCCTCTCATGCCAACTATGATACATGGAGAACTCTTAGTGCTTCACTTCTCAAACACAAGGCATCCACACGTGTCACAAACCAAATCTAGTCGCCATTAAAACTGGTACCTGACCCAGTCCGTGGTAATGTCCAAAGGGTGTTACCTGTCCCCATGGGCTGTCACAAGTGTCCGGGTATGATAAAAAATGGGTTTTGAATGGTTTAACTGAGTTTAGAAGCATTAAACAACAACAAATAATAAATAAGATGAATCTGAAAATTACCAACCAAATAATCATTAAATAAAATGTAGAACTGAATAAAAGGATTTAAACATGACATAAGAGGTCCAAAACTATAAAAGTAGTAGTAGGAATAGCCCAAGGAACACCAGCAGACAAGGGTTCATAACCCACAAGTTTTCTTCAAAACACCACACCATGGAAGGAAACAAACAACCCAAACTACCCTCTCCAAGGACTATTCTCTTACCCATGTCAAACATGATCAAGTATGCTTACAACCAAAGGATTATGTTGGTTTTGATCCTAATACTAATATGATAACATCAAAATAATCCACGTGAAAATCATTATAAGATAAAAAGCATGCAAGTTTTTATTATGATGAAATGGTAGTAACAATTTCCAAAGTGCAAGTTTTAATGGAATTTTTTTTTCAAGGGTCAAAATTAAAGAATGAATACATTTAAATAAAACTTGTATTCTACTGAATTTTCCATCCAAACAGACCATAATCTAATGGTAAATACCAAATAGTCAACGTGCACTAATCACGGGAATACCCCTAGGTACTAGCTAGCTGTGGGCCCCAAGTACCTTGTATATTAGTGTAAAAGTAACCAGATAAAATATCTATTCTCATGAAAGAGCAACTTGTAGGGAATATACCAATAATCTAGTGGTCCCAAATCATCTTCATTAAATTTTTTTTTAGTATTTTCAATTTCAAACTTGTTATGTGAAACAGGAAAAAACCACTCAGGATCACTAGCACACTAGTATACGTCCTCCCACCTAGACACCCAAGGCTCCCTCTATATACCCAAACAAGTTCCACATGATACAAAATTCCATAAAAAACACCAGTTCTGTCCATAAACACTCAAAATAGTAGCTAAAAACATTTTTTACAATTCGTATAACTCAATAAAGAACTTATAATTTCCATAAAACAATTTCACAAAGCATACCAAATCTCTGCACAAAAAATCCACTTAAAACCCCTTTTCTAAAACCAAATACACACCATTATTTCACCAAACTAGAATATTCATCAACAATTTTTTTTAATAAAACCATTCCATGATGTATAAAATAATCCCAATTGGAAGAACATAGAATGCACATTAAAAACCACCATTTTTAGACAAAAATAACACTTAAAAAATAAACTTCTTAACAAATGATTCCAAAAATAGATTTAACACAAAAAAATGAAAGAGGAACATGATAAAAATATAATTCCACAAATCTAACTCATTATAGAATGCTTACACATGGAATCACATACCAAATGTGTCATGATCCTCTGATATATTTGTGATACTTCAACCGCCCACCCCTACACCACAAGGGAGTTAAAAAGAACATAAAACCACAATATTTGACCAAGAAACTAAAAAAAATCCCTATGTATGAATTCCTAGTTTCTATAAATTTTGATCTCCAAGAAAAGTCGGAGAAACCCTAAGGAAAAGGAAGGAACTAAGAAGAAAAGTCACTTACTGGAGAAAGATTGAAGTTTCCCAACCAAATTCCCCTTCAAAAATGAGTTCCAAGGAGGCTTGAGAGAGCTTGGAGGTTTTACATGGATGATATGAAAAAAATGAATATGGAATGGGCGGATTATGGTTTATTACAGAAGGGAAAAATGGGAATTTACAAAATATTTTTAATGACCCGGACACCTGTGCATGGTTTGTCAGCACGGTTTAGTAAACCATGTGACCGAACCTTACTGCACATTCTGGACACACAAAACATGTCCAAAAACATCCAAATTCAAGGGGGACTAGCGTAAAACTAGGGGAATGTTAGGAAAATAATGGTAGAGAAAAAATTACCTTTAAAGCGGGACAAGTATGAGACAATTTTCCCTACCCTGGATGAATTTATGCCTGAGAAAGTCAACCAGAAGCTTGATAGGAAAATAAGAATAGATACTCTTTATCAACCTAGTAATTCCACTCCTATGTTTTGGTGAAATAGTTCCAATGATTCCAAAGGACCTTAACCAATGGAATAGACTTTACTTATAGCACCTTCTCTTGGGAATCATCTATTCACACCGGCAGCTCAACCACTGACAAATCAGGCTCTATCTCTAACTCTTCCCAATTCAACACATGTCACATATCTGCATTGTACCTCTTAAACTGGGATACATTGAATAATTCTTGAATAGATGTAAAATGATAGGGAAAATCCAACCTATATTCCACCATTACAATGCACTCAGTAATCTCAAATGGTCTGATATACCTCGGTGTGAGCTTTCCCTGCTTTCCCAAATAACAAAGGCCAAGATTAGGGGACACTTTCAAGAATACCTTATCACACACAAAATACTCTATATCTCGATTCATTTTATTGGAATAAGATTTTTGGTGACTCTAAGATATCAATAAATTCTTCCTAATCAACTTGACCTTCTTAGAAGTCTCTTGCACAAGGATTAGAACCAATAGTGAGGTCTCACCCACCTCAGACCAACAGAGAGGGGACCGAAAAAGACAACCATAGAGTGATTCAAAAGGGTCCATTAAAATCAATGATTTGTAACTGTTATTATAAGTTAAATCAACCAATCTGAAATGGCCATGCCAGGAACCTCCAAATTCCAAAACACGTGCATGGAGCATGTCCTCCAAAATCTGATTCGCCCACTATATCTGACCATAATTTTGAGGATGAAATTTCATGATCATTTTAATATGAGACCCCATAGAATTATGAATTCCTTCCCAAAACTGGTAAGTGAAATGAAGGTCTCTATCTGAGATAACTGCTGATGGAACACCATGAAGCCTTACTACCTCCTAAAGATACAAATGACCAAAACCATCCACTTTAGCTATATCTCAGATTAGAATGAAGTGGGATGATTTGGTGAGATGATTGATCACCACAGAAATGGCATTATTACACTAAGGTGTATGAGTCAATACAAAAATGAAATCCATGGAGACATAATCCCACTTCTAGGTAGAAATGGGTAATGGCTAGAGAAAACTGGAGGTTATTTGATGCTCAGCTGTTACCTGCTAACATGTGTAACATCTCTACACAAAGTCCTATATGTATCATCTCATACATGGCCATTGGAATTACCAATGAACATCATAGTGGCTCCTAGATGGAAAACCCATTCACATTGGTGTCTATCATGAATCACCAACTTCTTCATCAATAAAGGAACCACTGAACAAACCTTGAAGAAAAAGATGCCATCGAGAGACAATGACCAATCGAAAGGCATCTCCCCACCATGAAGAAACTACCTTGACAGTTGAAATAGCTCATCATCAGTCTACTCCATCTAAATTAATGCAAAAAGAGAGGTAGTTAACTGAGTGCTCACCATGAATGCATATCCAGTGTGCTCCTTGGCCTCTACATGCATCTGATCATAGAACCCCATTAGAGTCCACTCATCACTGGACTTCCGAAAAGCCTATAATGGTACTCTCCAACCCAAGGAATCAGCCACCACATTACCCTTTCCTTGGGGGTAAATGATATCAAAGTCATTCCCCTTCAAGTACTAGATCCAATGCCACTAACTCAGATTAATATCCTTACATGAGAAGATGTAGTCTAGGCTCTTGTGATCAGATTAGACCACAAACTTCTCCCCAAATAGGTAGTGATTTTGTGTTTTCAAATTATTCATCACTGATTCTAACTCTAAATTGTGGTTTGGTAATTCTTTTCATGTGTTCGGAGTTGGAGAGATCCATATGCCACCACGTGGTAAACCTACATAAGTACACACCTGATACGCAAACCTGAATTGTCACAATACACCACATAGCCCTTTCTAGATTCTAGAAAGATCAATACAGGGTGGTATTAAACCATTTATACAACTCCTCAAGGAATTCCTGACATTGTAGACCCCCTAAAAACATTATCTATTTATGGGTGATCATGGGCATGGGCGAAGAAAGCTAAGAGATGTCCAGAACAAACTGCATATAATAACCTACCAGGCCAATGAAACTTCTGATCTCGAACATGTTCTTCGGCTTCTCCCATGACATTACTGTGCTGATCTCTTCGGTGTCCACCAAAACCCCCTACTCTGAGATCACGTGACCCAAAAACTTCACTTCCATAATCCCAAAAAAGAACTTGGGAAAATTTTCATAAAGACATTGATCCCAAAAGGTTCCCAACACAACCCACAAGTGGTACTCATTCTCCTCCTTGGATCAAAAGTAAACTAGGATGTCGTCCATGAATACCATGATGATGGAGTCGAGATACTAGTGGAACACCCTATTCATGAGTTCCATAAAGACCATATGAGCATTGGTTAACCAAAAAGGAATGACCATGTTCTCAAAGTGGCCATACTAGCTTCAGAAATCTGTCTTCAGGATATCTTCCTCTTTCACCTTGAGTTAGTGGTACCCCGAATGCATGTCTATTTTAGAAAACCAATTTTCCCCGATAAAATAATCAAACAAGCCATCTATTTGGTGAAAAAGATATTTTTTCATGATGGTTACCTTGTCCATATTATGGTAGTCAACACACAACCTGAGGGATCCATCAACCTTATTTAATAAAAAGGACAGGAGCAGACCAAGGAGTGAAACTTGGGAAAATGAATCCTTTGGATTACAAATACCCCAGATATATATTTAATAACCTTAGCTCAGTGGGGGCCATATGATATGAGGTTAAAAAAACCAGTTGTGTTCTCAGTGGTAAATCAATCAAGAACTCCAGAACTCTCTTCAGGGGAAAGACGAAAAAATCATCCAAAAAAACCTATGGGAAATCATCCAATATGCGAGTTAATCCAACCTCAGGAGCACGAACATCATTCTCTAGAATAAGTGAAGATAACTGGAAGATAATATTTCCCAACTAAGGGAGTGGAGGTTCCTCGCGACATGAACGAGGATCCCATTTACCATGAAAAACCTGAGAGCTTCCATTAGGTGTCATGAAACTCACCTACCAAATATAAAAATTGATGTGTGCTTGAAATTCCACCAACCAATCCACGTGGAGGATTACATCAAAAATATCCATCTACAAGACCATGAAGTCCCACTCCATCTCTACCCTATACATAGTGAGTGCACATGACGATCACCTACGACGCTCCTCCTTCCTCACACCCAAAAATGTAACCAAATCCATCATAATGGATAACAACTCGGTTGGAAAATTTAGCTTGATCACAAAATGGGAACAGATAAATGAAATAGATACACGAGTATCAAAAAGAGCATCAGCTATAGAAGTTACAATCAAGATTGTACCTTGAACTATTGAAGGTCCTGCATATGATCATGCTGGTTCCTGCTCCATGGTATAAAGATGACTACTCCATTATTCAGAGTGGTTTCTCACCTAGGGATCTGACCTGAACTGGATCTTCCTAGAAGATGATTTGGCCCTACCACCATGACCACCAAATCGAGATCCCCCCATCCTCAACAAATCTGACTGAGCTGACACTCCCCTCAAAGCCACAAACCCTACCCCACTCAGAAGTGGACGTGCCACCCTATAAAAGTGCTACAAGTGTCCCATATATCCACAACAATAACAAGGATTTGGAGGAGAAGTTCATACTGATAAGGTGTTCCCGAGCCTCCCACACTGGTAGCACACAACTAACCTTGCGTCAGAAGCCACTAAAGAAAACTACCTAGAAGTTTTTCTTGAACTACCACATACCTTATTCCTCGATCCTATCACATTATTTATTTCTTAGAAGAACTAACACTTCCCATAAATGACACTGTTCCAGAGAAATCAAACCTCCCCTTTCAATAAATCTCCACCATATAATCCCAATCAACGACCTTAGTGTAAGTCTCCAGCTCGAACAAGAAGACCTACAAATTGATCTCTATCCACAAACACCTCTTAAACTTCTGAGCCTTTATCTACTCGTCAGAGACCATTTTCAGAGCATAAAGAACCATATTAGAAAAATGGTTGGTATATTCCATCACTACAAGATCCCCCTGAACCAGCTCCATAAACTCTCGACATCTAGAATATGCCAATACTTCAGGGTAGTACTGGTTATTGAAGGTAACCGTGAAGTCCTTATTGATCATCTGTTCTTGCCTCCCAAAATGAAGCACTGATTCCCACAACCTATGATTGGGACCCTCTAACAAAAAAGAGGTACACTTCACCCTGACCTCCTCAAGCGTGTCATGAAACTCAGACACACACTCGATCTTCTCGATCCACTCCTCTACTTAGTGGGGTTATTTGCTACATCGGAAATAAGGGTGATTGTTCTTCAAGAACTGCTAGGCTTTATACATCCTAAGGCCAACCGCTTCTTCTCTAGAAGGATAAGGAGTGGGAGATACTCCCTAGAATAGGGCTTGGATAGCCCTGACCATAGATTCTACCATCATTTGATCAATTAGTGAGGTAGAACTCTCTCTAGTGTCCTCCCATGGGTGTATGGGAGATTTCTAGGGAGGAATTATCCTATAAAAGGCAACAGTCACATAAGAAATCATAAAGACAACAATTATGAAAAATTTCAGTAGTAAAATCAAATATAAATAAGTCAATCACATCACAAAAATGAAATAAAAGACCACTTAACTCCCACATCATGTCTACATGCAGTATACATCCCACAAATGCCACCTGGAAGAGAAGTTGAGCAACAATCCCAACATCCTGTGGAAGCTTGAGTTTCCTCAAAAGAGGTACTATACAGGAACCCTACTCATAACCAAAGCTCCAAGAGCAGATAGCCTAGGCTCCTGTCTAACCAGACTCATCCCAAAATAATTATATGACCAAAAAAGATCAACCACCCTTTGATACCATTTTTTCACGAACCAAATTTGGTCTCTATTAAAATTGACAACCAACCCGGTCTGTGTAAAGGGTTGAAGGGAGTTATATATCCCCATGGACTGGAACACATGCTTGGATATGATAAAAAAATGAGTTCGGAACGGTTTACCTGAGTTTAGAAGCATTAAAAAAAGAAGAATCTGAAAATTACAAACAAGAAAATCATTAAATAAAATTAAAAACTGAATACAGGGTTTTAAACATGACACAAGATGTCCAAAAATACAAAATTAACAGCATAAATATCCCAAGGAACACCACACGAAAATAGGCCATCACCCACAATCTATCTTCACAACACCGCACCATGGAAGGAAACTAACAACCCGAGCTTCTGTCTCTAAGGACTTTCCCTTACCTATGTCAGACATGATCTAGTCTACTTACACCCAAAGGTGTAAGTAGGGTTCAATATTAATCCCAAGAAGATACCACCCATATATTCCATGTGACAATAATAATAAGATAACAAGATTACATGTTTTTATTAATATGAAATGGTATCAAGAATTTCTAAAGTGAAACTTTTAATGGAAAATAGTTTTCATTGGTCACCATTAAATAATTAATACATTTAAATAAAACAAGAAATACACTGAATTTTCTAGTCAAATATGCCATAATCCAATAGTAATTACCAAATAGTCAATGAGCACTAGCCACAGGAACACCCCTAAGTACTAGCTCGATGTGGGTCCCAAGTTCCTCATATCTCGGTGTAAAAGTAACTATATCAAATATATATTCCATGAATGGGCCACTATTAGGGAACATACCCATAACCTAGTGGCCCCCGATTATTATCATTATATTTTTGTTAGTGTTCTCAACGTCAAAATTGCTTATTAAAACATAGGCAAAACCACTCAGTATCACTAGCATACTAGTACATGTACGCCCACCTAGATACCAAATTTTTCAATTTTTATAACTCAATAAAGCACTTAGAATTTGAATTAAATATTTTCAAAATGTATACCAACACATTTCACATAAAATCCACTTAAAATACCTCTTTTAAAACCAAATTAACACTAATATTACACCAAACTATAATTATAAGTGCTAATTTTTTTTAATAAAATCATTCCATAAAGAATAAAACAAAAAAAATTGGCACAACATATAATTCACATGAAAACCCACCATTTTTACACAAAAATTCCATATAAAAAACAACATCTTAACAAATTCTACAAAAAATAGTTTTCACACCAAAACATTGATAGAGGAATATGCTAAAAATATAATTCCATAAATCTAACTCATTCTAAAATTATTACACATAAAATGACCTACCAAATGTGTCAAGAACCTCAAATATTTGGGTGATACTTCAACCATCCCACTGCCACACCACAAGGAGGTGAAAAAAAAACCTAAACCCACAATATTGGACCAAGAAATTGAAAAACCCTATATACTATTCCCTAGCTTCTAGACATTTGGAGATTCAAGAAAATGGGAGAAAACTTAAGGAAAAGAAGGTAACTAACAAGGAACTCACTTAATTGATAATTTTTTTTTGATTCTATACCAAATACCCCTTCCAAATTGAGTTCCAAGGAAGCTTGAGAGAGCTAGGAAGCTCTACATGTCACACCCATTTTTTTTCTTTTCATGTCATGGTTTTGATCAGGTTCATTGAAAATCAATATCCTTTTATTGGGTGCTGGGTGAGATTAATTTTGAGTTTTAAATGACCATATATGTATAATCACCCTAATTTGGGGTCTCCATTTCTTTTTAGAAGTTTCTGGAGAAAGGGTGGTTACTTCATGATTTGGGCCAACCGTGAGCTCATTTTCAGTTTTAAAAACCAAATTTGTTTCATTTATAACTCCTTTTTTTTCAACATTTTCACCCATTACACCTCATAATTTTTCTGAACTAACATATTCAAACCAAAATATCCTTATGGACCTCTTAATAATTCATAATCATGGTGAATTTGAGTTACTTATTTAGGTATTGGGCCTCCCCGTGGGCCCATTTCAAATTTTTAAAAAATAATTTGTTTATTTTATATATTTTTACTTTTTAATATTTTTCAGTGATTCCATCTCCCACTAGAATCCAGAATACCTATCCTCATCCCAATTATCTATTTTAATTCTCTGAAGCTAATTCTCATACCATATTATGGAAGAAGTTATCATGTTTCTTTAAATCGTTCAGAATTGAAATGGTAAATTGTTTCATATATAAATCATTAAATTATTACTATTTTTTAAAAATATATTCTTTCTAAGATTATTAAATACCGTATAATACTCTAAAAGATGTTCCAATCCATTACCATTTCTGTAAGGGTTCATATGTAATGGAAGATGAAGAGTTTTCTAGTTGAAAAGGTGAGAATCATTCTTCTTTCACCTCCCTCTTCTTCCTCCTTTCATTATTTCTTGGTTTTATAATCTCCCCTTTTCATGATCGACCTATGGTTCTATTATCCCATTTTTTATGGGTGTTTTTTCATTTGGGGCTGGTCGTCATAGGTTTAGGGATTGTAAACCCTCCGATGGTGATATTGGGTGTGCGCTTCCATTACCCCAAGGATATGTGGTAGGATATTTCTTACACATGCCTTTACCATTTATGTTTCATAATTTTATTATTTTTTTCATGTTATATATATGTTTATTATTAATTTTCAGCATTTATATTGTTTCCTTAGTGTGTAAAATTGTTTTTAAGACTTGTTTTGTGAAATGTTTAGTTGTTTTTTCATAAAAGTTCACACCAAGTGTTTGTTTAAATGTTACACTATCCTTCACAACCATTTTTTGAGGTTTAAAACACGGTTTATGGTATTTTTAATATTTTATAGTATCTTTTATAAAATATGGCATGCAATTCATGTTTTATTCCTTTTCAAGTTCTTAAAATAAATTATTTTGTTTAAGTGGTCATGTCTTGTGTACGTTAAATTTCCCGGTTGGTTTTATGTGTTATGTTTGATATAAAAATTATTTATTTGAATTTATAAATGCATTGGAAGAATTAAAAATGTTTTTTGGGTCCTTCTATGTATTTTCAATTTGTATTTGGTTTTACAAACAAATGGGTTTTGGATTACAACATGTTTTGGCCCGATTTGCTGGAAAAGGGCTCGTTTCACATCCTTGTGAAAATGGTTGTGTTTTGAATATGTAACCTAAGTGTTTTAAGGTATTTATTAAAGTTATTTGCTACATTAAATGGCGTGTATACACCTACCAAATAAAATTTAAAATCATACCTTTGTCAAATGTTAGTTTTGAGAAAGGCTTAAAGGCCCATTTGGTATTTGTTTTTCTTATAAAAATGGTTTCCATGGGTATTTCATGTTCTATTTTTTGGGAAAATTTTATGGTTCATGAAATTGATTTATTAATTGGTTTTACAGCTTTCAAATCGGGGATTATATGGTTTTTATGTGTTTTTTCCTTAAAAGATCATTTGGGAATGGATTTTATCTGTAACCGTTATACTTCTTAAAATTGTTTTAGGAAAATTTAGGTGGTTTATTATTTTGTGAAGGAAATGTGAGATATGTGTGTGGAATGTTTGATGTGTGTATCATTTTTAATTGGAATATTCATTATAAAATGGTATTTTGTTGATTTGTAAATTTTTTGAGCACAAAAAAGGGAAAACCTAGATATCTAGGTGGGAGGACGTGTACTAGTATGCTAGTGATCCTGTTAGGTTTGGTCTCTATTTCATGTAGAAAGTTTTACGATGATAACAATAACTAAACTATGATTATTATTTTATTGGGGGACCACTAGGTCATGGGTATTCTCTCTACTAGTGTTTCGTGTGCACGAAAATAGATATTTATTATGGTTATTTTCACCGAGATATGAGGTACTTGGGGATCAAAAGTAAATGGTGCCTAGGGGTGTTCCTGTGAGTTGTGATCATTGTCTATTGTGTACTCACCTTCAACATATGATGTTTTAAGTTTATTAATTTATAAGTGTTTTTGATTTATTTAAAATTGTATTTTTTAAAGCATCCCTCTTGAAAACTATTTTCATTTTGAAGTCTCACCTCTTTTAAAATTGTTACTAGCATTTTTTTTATAAAACATGCATGTTTTTGTCTGGTAATTTTTTTATAGGATGAGACCTTTTTTGGAAAACATACAATTATATTTTTATTTAAAAATTGAGATTTCTGTTTCTTTTATTTTAAAGTATGTGCATTGTGAATAGAATATCAGGCTAGCCTACCTAGTTTTAATAATCATACCTATAGTCTTCTTCTGTTTTTAGACCTTGTGCATGTTTCAGCTTGAGTTCGATTGTCTTGGGAGACATGTGATCATTGTGTTAGATATTGGCCAACGGGGTCACATGGAGTTATTTTGTTATTGGGTTTGGTCAGTTGAGTTGTTGTTTTACTTTTACTTTTAGTTTCTTGTACAAATAATGTTCAGTTCAATTTTTATATAAAATGTATTTTGGGATTTCCATTTATTTCTGTTATTTTTTTATTGTCTATATATGGGTTAAATCATTCCCTTGTGTACTCTATTGATGCCCTTGGTACTTTTCGGCATCCCAATAGGACCGGGAATGCCTCACGGGACTTGTCGCGGGCTGGCTAGGGTGACCGGTTCAAGGTCGACTCGTGTTGGTTCATAACAAAATGGTTTCAAAGGAGGTCGGATCTTAGCAGACATTTATTTTTTGAGCTCCCTTGTTATTTGGGGGATGTTAAAGTATATTGATTATTATTTTTGGGACTTAAGGGGTAAGTTTGGGAAGATCGTTGCGAACACTTGCTCATTCTAATCCTCAAATTTCCACGGGAAGTCCAGTTTTATTAGTGTCTTTTGGTCTTGCTGATTGTTTGGTGTTGGGATATGATAATGGGAGTCTGAATAATTGCCTTTGTGAGCTCGCTGGGTCTGTAAAGACATGTGGATCTGGGGAATGGTCCAACTAAGTCTCTCTGTGTTGGTGTTGTGTTTGACATATGGCCACCAACCATATGGTCATGTCACCCACCAACACTAGTTCATTTTTTGGGTCTCTTGGACCATTATTGAATTCTAAATTTTTGTTTTCAAAATCCTTGTGTGAGAATTGTAAAAATTAGTTTTAAAGTAGTGGTTGGTTTTTGTAAAGTGGAAAATGGGTTTTCGAAAATTAAATATAATAATGGTTTTGGAAGGTTGTGTTTTTGTGAAAAACAATTAGGAGTAATTGGAAATGATTTAACGGGACTGGATTATACATAATTTGAACATGGGGTTTGTTGGAATAAAATGTTTTGAAATTGTGAATCATTTTAAGTTTATACTAAATATTTTTTTAAATGTGGTGTTTTGGGATGTTGAAAAGTGTTAGAATCTGATAAATTAGTTTTGGAAATCGGTTTTGAGCGGGTGGTGTTTTCCTAGAAAGGGTATTGGTCCCAATGGCCATTGGATTATGAAAGGATACCTTGTTGAATTTTAGAAAATGAGAATCTGTTGTTTGGAGTATCTTGGTTGTTTGAAATGTTTTTAAAAATGAAAAGGGGTACATTTTTTAAGAAAATTATTCTTTATTATGTGTGGTTTGTTTTGTGAAATGTGAAAATGGTTTTTGACTTGGTGGTTAGTGTTCCTTTGGAAGGTACATGATTTTTTAGAATGATGTTGTTTTGTTTTAGCCATTGGTGTTTTCATGGGTGCTCACATGCATGGTTTTACTGATATATGGAAGGATGGACTGTATGGAATGGTGTTTGGGTACCTGGGTGGCATGGAAATGTGCATGTGGGTGAGAATTGATGAGACACCATTTGTGAATGTGGAAACCCACCAATTTAGTTTGTTTTTCAAAAGTGTTTTGAGATGAAAAATAATGGCCTTTGTTTATAAACCAATGGTTATGTGGATATATTTTTATATTTCTTTGAAGTGTCTTTTTATTTAGTAATATTCATTGTGATATAGAAGTCATAATCTTATTGTATCTTGAGATGAGATCTTGTTGGTGTCTTGGTTTTGGAGTAATGTTTAGTGGGTTTCTAAAGATGTTATAGATGATGTGATGTGGCCACAGATAGTTCTATGTTTGCAATATTTCCAATTGATAAACCTAAGTATTACTTATCATGTTTTAGAATCTATATACACCACCTCAAATAATTCATCATCCCGTTAGTTGAAATAAAGAGTTGTTTGGGATCAAATTAAAGTTCTTCCAGGTCATGATAATTATTTTGGACATAGTAGTTGTGTTCAGTGATGTTGATGTGTTTCACCATACTCCTTTCCCATTATGCTCCTCTTTTAGAGTGATATATAATTTTGATATGTATCTTTGAATTAATATTTGTATGCGAGGTTTTTTTTTGAGAATGAGAGTTTTTTTGAGTGGTGTGATCCTTAGTACCTGACTGTAGTGCAACAGATTCTTCAAGAATCAGGGCTCCAGCCATAAGCCTCGAAGTGAAGCTTTTCACGCAGTCAAGAAATATCCATTGGTGCCAAGAGCTTGACCAGGATCACTCCTCCACCATTGTGGAATGGTAGTTTCTATGTATATATTTTGGTTCCTCATTACTATGAATTTCCCATTTTCCTAAACAAGTATGGGGGACTTACCACTCACACAGTGTCCATGGTTATGCCTTCATGGATGTGGGTTTTCGATCAATGTCCACGTGTGGACCACTGATGAAAATTAGGTTTGGTATTAGTGTTACCTTTTCATAGGTGGAGAGTGTTGGGTAGTTACTTTATTTATTTTTTTGTTTCAGTGGCCTAATTATTGGGTCCCCTTCCCTCCCCATCCTGAGTGGTGGGTGTCCAAATTTGTGCCGAATGTGTTGGATCAGTTTCTATCCCCTCTGTTCGGGAGTGGGTGGTTTAGATGTTCATATTTTAACCCTATTAACTTGGGGTTTTATGTTGTTGCGGGAGATTTTTGGTGGTCCTATGCAGGTGAGACCCAATTCAAGTTCATTTTGATCACTTTTTTTGTTCATTTATAGTTGGTCTCTAATTGTGGGGAGACCCACTTCAGGTCTCAAATATCATTCCTTTGGGATTTGTCGGATGGTAGTTTTGATTTAATGACAGGGAGCCCATTCCATAATCCACCTGAATTCATTGGATTTTTTGAGTGAACTATGTTTTAGTTGATCATCGGGTTTACTGGGATATGGACCAACAATCTAGTTCTTAGCTTGGTTGTGGAGGTGGTGGCTTGATCATTCCATTGATTCTCCGAAAGTGGTTTTGAGTTGGTGTATTGTTTGAGAAATAGTATTAAGTTACATTTTCGGTGAATGATATTTACTTAGAATTAGAGGATTTATTATGTTGATAAGGAACCCTTAGGTGTTTCTCTATCAGTTAAAAGGTGTTATGGATTTCTGGGGGCGAAAATCTTTAATGGTGGGGATAAATGTCACACCCAGTTTTTTCTTCTCATGTTATGGTTCTGATCCGGTTCATTGAAAATACAGATACTTTTCATGGGTGTTGGGTGAGATTAATTTTGAGTTTTTAACTACCATATAGGTCTAATAACCCTAATTTGTGTTCCCCATTTATTTTTTCTGATTTTTTGGAGAAAGGGTGGTTACTTCATGATTTAGGCCAACCGTGAGCTCATTTTCAGTTTTAAAAACCAAATTGTTTTATTTTATAACTACTTTTTTTTTCAACATTTTCCACCCATTACACTAAATTCATTTCCTAAACTGACATATTCAAACCACCATATCTTTTTGGACCCCTTATGAATTCATAATCATGGTGAATTTGGCATACTTATTTAGGTATTTGGCCAGCCCATGGGCCCATTTCCAGTTTTAAAAAAATAATTTGTTTCTTTTATATATTTTTAATTTTTTAATATTTTTCCATGATTTATCTCCCAAACGAATCTTAAATACCAAGACTCACCCCAATTATCTATGTTATCTTATATAGCTAATTCATATCGTATATTATAGAGAAAGTTCTCCAGTTTCCTCAAATCATCCATAATTGAGAAGGAAAATTGTTTCATACATAAACCATTCAATTATTAATATTTCTCCCAAAATGATTTTTTACCTAGTTATTAAATACCATAAGAGCCTATAAAAGAATTTAAAATCCATTACCTTTTCAATAAGTGTGCATATCTAATGGAATATGAAGAGTTTTCTAGTTGAAAAGGTTTGATTATTTCTCATTTCTCCTCCCTCTTCTTCCTCCTTTCATTATTTCTTGGTTTTATAATCTCCCCTAGTCATGATCAACCTTGGGTTCTGTTATATCATGATTTTTGATGGGGGTTTTGTTCATTTGTTCTGGTCATCCTAGGTTTAAGGTCTGTAAACGCCGAGATGGTGATATTGAGTGTGCGTTTCCATTGCACCAAGGATTTGAGGTAGGATATCCCTTACACATGACTTTATCATATAAGTAACATCATTTTATTATTGTTTTCATATAATATATATGTTTAATATTATTTTTCAGTATTTGTGAAATTTTATTGGTGTGTAAAATGGTTGTTTAAACCATGTTTTGTGAAAGGGATTGTTGTTTTGTCATAAAAGTGCACACCAAGTGTTTATTTAAATGTTCCTCTAACATTAAAAACTATTTTGTGAGGTTTAGAGCATGGTTTATGGTATTTTGAATATTTTACAGTATATTTTATAAAATATGGAATGAAATTGGTGTTTTATTCCTTTTCAAGTGCTTAAAATAAATTGTTTTGTATAAAAAGGTCATGTCATGTGTTTCATAAATTTCCCGGTTGGATTTTATGTGTTAAGTTTGATTTTAAAATTATTATTTATGGATTTATAAATTCATTATAAGAATGGAAAATTGTATTTTTGCGTTATTCAATGGCTTTCCAATTTGTATTTTGTCTTATAAACAAATGGGTTTTGGATTACAACATGTTTTGGCCTGATTTTCCGAAAAATGGCTCGTTTCACATACTTACGAAATTGGTTGTGTTTTGAATATGTAACCTGTGTGTTTTAAGATAATTATGAAAGTGTATTGATGCTTTAAATGGTGTGTATACACCTCCATAATAAAAGTTAAATTCATACATTTTTAAAATGTTAGTTTTTAGAAAGGCTTAAAGGCTGAGTTGGTATTTGTGTTTCTTATAAAAATGGTTTCCATGTGTATTTCATGTTATATATTTTGGGGAAATTTTATGGTTCTGGAAGTTGTTTTACTAATTGGTATTAGAGCGTCCAAATCTGGGTTGATATGGTATTTATGGGTTTTTTTCCTTAAAAGTTCATTTTGGAATGGATTTTATGTGCAAGGCCTCGTTATACTTCATGAATTGTTTTATGAAAATTTAGGTGGTGTATTGATCCATGAAAGAAATTTGAGACATGTGTGTGGAATTTTTTATGTGTTTATTATTTTTAAATGGAATCTTCATGATAAAATGTTATTTTACAGATGTGTAACATGTTTGAGCACAAAATGGGAAAACCCAGGTATCTAGGTGGGAAGACGTGTACTCGTATGCTAGTGATCACATGGGGTTTGGCCCCTATTTCACATAGTAAATTTGAAGATGAAAACAAAAACTAAAATATGATGATTATGTTGTTGTGGGACCACTAGGTTATGGTTATTCTCTCTACTAGTGGCTACTGTGCACGAGAACTATATTTATTATGGTTACTTTCACCGAGATATGAGGTACCTGGGGCTCACAACTAACTAGTGCCTAGGGGTGTTCTCGTGAGTTTTACTCATTGGCTATTTTGTACTCACCGTCGACATACAATGTGTTTAGTTTATGAATTCAGTAGTTTGTTTGATTTATTTAAAAGTGTAAATTTTTTAAAGCATCCCTCTTGAAAACTATTTTCATTTTGAATTTTCACCTCTCTGAAAATTGTTACTAGCATTTTTGTTTATAAAACATGCAAGTTTGTGTCTGGTAATTTTTTATAGCATGGGACCTCATTTGGAAAAAAATTCCTTTATATTTGTATTTAAAACATGAAATTGATGTTTCTTTTATTTTAAAGGAATGGCATTGGCAATAGAATATCAGGCTAACCTACTGAGTTTTAATACTAATGCCTATAGTCTTCTTCAATATTTACCCCTTATGAAGGTTTTAGATCATGTTATATCTCCTTAGGAGATGTGTGATCATTGTGTTGGAGAGTGAACGTTGGGGTCACATGGAGTTAGTTGGTTATCAGGTTTGGTCAGTTGAGTTGTTGGTTTAGTAAAAATTTTAGTTTCTTTTACAAATAATGTCCAATTCAATTTTTATATAAAATTTATTTTGTGCTATACATTTATTTCCGATGTTTGTTTTATTGTTTATATATGGGAGAAATAGTTCCCTTGTGTACTCTATTGATTCCCTTGGTGCTTGTGTCCATCCTAGGAGGATCAGCAACGCCTATTGGGAATTGTCGTGGGCTGGCCTGGGTGACCAGTTCAGGGGTCAACTCATGCTGGTTCGTGACACTACATGGATGGTAGTCACAAAAATGGGAAGAAATGGGAATATTTGGGATTATTATAGATGTTAAAAATGGGAATTTATAATAGATTTTTAATTATATGGTCACATACACACAGTTTAGTAAATTGTGTGGCCAAACCATGGGGCCCATTTTGGACAACCAAAACATGTCTAAAAGCTTCCAAATTCAATGGGGGGAATAGGGTAATACTTATGGGAAAGATATACCAATAAAAAAATAAAAAAAAGTACCTTTAAAGAGGTACAAGGATGTGAAAACATGCCCTAACCACATTCTGGTGAAGGCATACCTTAATGGCCCCGCCACAAAAAAACAACAACACCCACCAAATCCATTTGTGTTAGTAGATATAAAAGCCCCACCACATGAACTGATAGAAAACACATGGCATGAAAAACTACCTACCAAAGAGAAAAAACATAGGACCTCTAGGGGAACCACATCCTTAGGGAAGCATGAGCCCAATCATAAGATCCCTCATAAATCCTTTCCCTTATCAAGCCAATAATAAAGAACTCAGAGCCCACTACATACCCACTAGGGTTTCTATAAATCCACTAAAATGGGTCTAAATTTCTAATAATAGAAACCCTTTTACTGCATGATCCACATGAACTGTCATCAAATGAATATATATATAGGTTTTAGCTAAGTAAAATTCCACCAAGTACTTACATGAGAAAACACTATATGAGATATTACTAACACTTTAAACAAATGAAACTCCATCATAAATAAAACATTATAAACATTTATATGTCATGTAAATATTATATTACTTTAATGAGTCATGAAAAATGGCCTCTTACCCATAGGCCAAGATCAAAAAATCAAGATAAACCATAAACCCAAAATGTCAAGTGCATCATAATAGGTTAAATCATGAAACCGTAAAACCAGATCCAAGAACAAGAATATGAGGCCCTAGAAACTTATAATTCATATTGGAAAATATTTTTGTGACACACCAAACCCTTTTCCATCACAAGTTCCAACACATTCCTAGACCACCTATCTACCAACTCCCCCAAATCATAAAACTAAAATATATGATACCATTTTGTAAGTAACTATATTGAGTCGACCTGAAATGTCACACAATATGGATCAATATGAGTCCTTAAGTGTGAATCCCAATATTTCAAAGGATTTACACTAGTGTATAGGGTCTAAAGGATACAGTTGTTAGACTATACCCTCTATCCATAGTGAAATAATAGCTGAAACAATCAAAACATCCACAAGGATAAAAATTAGAGTATGCATAATAAAAACATTTATAGATGAATTCTATAATAAATGGAATGCATCATCAAGTTATATAGTCTCATAATGATGAAAACATAAAACATAGAGTCACCCATTGGGACCACAAAAAATAAAAAATAAACTAAAAATATGTACAGTATACTCTACCGCCAAAACTGATTCAAACCCTATGCCTGATCTCTGGGACACTTGAGCTGCACCCACCTGATACTGAGTCTCCACTTGAGAAGCTCTACTTGATCTAATAACACTGGACCCCAACCCCATATATCACACAACTAGTGCTTCAACATGAAATCAAACATCATATTTACATACACATTAAGGTGCACATATAGGGTGTGGGAAATAAATCTCAATAGTCCACCCTTAATGGTGAACCTATAAAATTCTATCATAATGAGTTCAAGAACATGTGATTTTCCCAACCTAGTAAAAAAATAATTACTAATGGCATAAAGAAAACAATTAAATAAAATAAATGGGGGGAAATAAGAGAAATTTACAAATGTGGGCTCTACTCTACCACAAGTGGTAAACCACCACTTATACTGGCCTACACCAGAGGATTTTCATCACATGGCTCACCCAAAAAAATCAAAATTACCATATTCATCATATCTACACTAGATATTCAAGATTTATAAAAGAAACATGCATGAATTTCAGAAACAAGGTAATAACCATAGGTGTCAACAAAAAAATCATATATATTAGGCCCTAAGACTCTAATGGAATAATAAAAAATAATGAAATAATCTACCCTCCACATGTCAAATATCTATCATGTCCCAAAATTCATGCCGAAAAACTTGATATCCACCATGGACCCAACAAATACACCTCCCTATGGTATCCATCCACATGGAAATGATGGATTCTCAATACAATGGATTCATAAACATGTTCAGGAGAACACCAATATCCATTGAAAACAAAACCATATATCTAGGGGGTATATTCAACTAGAGAGAATTCCATTACTCATAATTTTCATTAGAATATATTATTATCAAACCATATCTAGAAAATTAAAGAGATAACCAGATGAAAACTTTGGGCCAATTCCTAATAAATCATATCCCAATGGTTTCCTCCTTAAACCAAAATACTGAGTAGGAATTTCCTCAAACATCACAACCAAATGAAAACTCAATGTGGGATAATCCATCCTCCAACCCACTGCCTAAATAGTTAAACTATCAGTGCTGATCAACTCTTAAACACCAAAGAATGTGGATTCTCTCAGTATCCTCTATCTCAACATCCAACAGTAGCCACCACTTGCTCTCAATGACCCATCTCAGGGCCAAAACAAAACTTATGACTCCTATATCCCACACAACAAAATGTGAATTCTAATAAGTGACTCCCCTACTTCACCCATGCTATTAGTCCATTCCCATAAAAACATTTAAAAATAGCTAAAAGGACACCAAAAGAGTAGGAATCTCAAAGTGGGGTTCCTCTAGATCATTGAAAAGAAAGATACATTCCCCATGAAGAAACAACCGAGATGTACCTCAACATCCTCTAAATGATCCTTGAACCTCAAAAAATAGAAAGGGGAATACAATGGAATAAGTCCACAAATAAGGTAATTCAAAATTCTTCTCAAATACAACATAAATAACGAACCTATAGAAGGGAACCCCATTACAAAAAACCTCATGGAAAGTCCCACATAATAAAAACATCAACCAGACTTCTTGAAAAACAATCCATCCATAAGTACCAACTCACCCATGAGGTCATCCAAATAGAACCCTGCCACTGAGGAATCCTAAATAGATTAATATGAAAACCATAAATAACATGATCAGAATCCAACCCACTAGGGAAACATTGATAGTCCCTTGGACTCGTTTCAATAGATGAACAATACCTGATCATAACCATTATCACATGGTGTCAACCCTGCCCAAAGGCCCTAACCGCTCTGATCTTTAAGAATGGGAGATAAAACTCAACTATTATAACATCAAAAAACATGTCTCGTCCTGAATTTATAAACCAAGATATCCTAATAGATACTAATTATTCCCATATTTCCAAATCTATCTAAAAAAACTCAAACAGATCACTATGATACACTCAAACAAGGTTGATCACTGAGTTCAAAACCCTCCCCTGGGATTTATAGGTAAAAAACCAACCCCCGTGAGGATTATAGAATGAAGACTCAATGAAATACTCCAAATAAACCCCAAAAGTCCAAAATAGCATCTATATGGACTTTAAACATTGAAAGGATTACACCATTACAATCTACATGAAAAAAGACATAGAATCGACTACTCAAAAGTCAAATTTTGACATTGGGGTACAAAAAAAGAAAAAGAAGACCAAGGAAGGAAAAGAACATGACATGTACACGGGGTAAATAATGCGTAACCCCATAGGTCCTCCATATCCATTTTCCTCAGGAAATTTTTCATTAATTGTTCCATTGTACACGGTGTGTAGACCCTGTACATGGTGTGTACTCCACATGGGTTCCTTCCCTTGTACCTCAGCCACTACTCAGTATATAAAACACCTGAGTACATGGAGTGTAAGCCCAAATGGGGTCCCTAAACATGTACTCGACTATATAATCCTCCCAGACCTTTACACCTACATAGCGTGAAACCCACATGGGGATTGGTCGTGTATTATACACAGGCAAGTTCCCATACATGGGATGCCTGTATGAGTACTCGACCACACCCCCAACCCCACTAGAAAACATATACACCAAAGTATATAGTGAATACTCACAAAAACACTATCTCTCATGGATAGTAAGAATAGTTTACATGTGTTATCTAAACCACATTTTGTGTACACAAGTTTTCCTTAATAAAAAAACCTTAAATCACCAAAACATTGCCGATTTATACGCAAAAAATCACAGATTGGCAGACAAAAAGTCCCAAAAAATGTATAAATGGGATTAAAAAATAAAAAACACTATGATACAAGTATTTTAAGCATAAAAACTAAAATAGTTCTACCTTATGGTATAAACTGATGCCACTTTTGTCCAATCCGTGATCCGTAACTACCGTACGATAGTCTGGTGTGACCCAAAATCTATGACATCGCTCCTCTTATCCCTCTACAACTCCTCTCTTCCTATTCTTATCCCATCCAATGCCAAAGTGGGTATGTTTCGCCAGGTTAATGTCATAAAATCAGAGGTATAAATGAAATAACAAAAAAGAAAAAGAAAGAGAAAGGAAAAATGAAAAAGGGAAAAAAAATGGGGCCATGGCCCCGATCCAAGCGCCCAAAGTAAGGTTATTTATCACCTAAGAAAAACGCCAAATTATAGATTCAATGGTGAAGATAAAATATCTATATAACACTTATTTTAAATGATATAACCGAATGAAAACATATGAATATATTAATATTTAATTTATTAAATTATAAATATCTGTGAAAAATTTTAACGACATAGAATTCCACCAAAATTATTTCCTATGGTAAACACCATATTACAGGACCAATATATTGGTATGAAAAATTAACTAAGACAATATTATTAGATAAATTACCATTTTTTACTAGAAGCACTTCTATGATCAAAAATTAAAATTTCCACTGATTTTCAGAACAAGTGAAGATATAAGAAGTCACACACTCTCTCATGTTGTCGTTGAATATTTTTTTCAAGGGCCAGATATATGACACATCATTAATATATCCATTAATATGTTCTTAAATATTTTAAGTAAAGTAAATGTTCTTGGGGAATTTCTAAAATGGGTAATCAATGATTTCATCATGGGATAGTTGTTTGATTTTAGCAAGAGAAAATTGTTTTAAAAGATTATTTAAGCAGATGCACGAACTATTTTTCTTATAGGAAAAAGTGAAAAGAATGTTAAATTTTGAGTTATATATAAGTATGTAGAAATACATTTCTTATCTAACTACTTTTGGACAACATGGTATTGTTTATTTAATTATTCTTGGTTCCCCCATCAAGTTATTTTATATATGATATGAATTGTTGGACAAGTAATCTATAGCTTGATTTATGAAGTTTCATTAATTTGAATTTATTGATTGATAAATAAATTCAAAGGGAGATATTTCTAGGACCAAGTTTGATAAATGATTTTTATTATGAATCTAGAAGTTTTTTTTGAAAAAGAATGGTTATTTTTTTCAATATGGTTTTATGGAAATGGTTTCCTTTTTTTGTCTTATAAAATATCAAATCACTTTGTAATGTTTTCTAAATAATGAAATTGGATGGATGTGGGATTATAAAAAGATGATCATATGAAGGTTTCCTAACTTGGGTTCATTGAATGAGACTTTTTTTCTATGGATATTGGGCATAATTTTTTTCTAATTGTTTATCTTTTAAAGTTTCCATATATCGAATTATATGGAATGTTTGATTACAAAAATGGGGATGATTTGTTTTTCTAAAATTAGCAGCCTCATGAGTTATAAAAAATCACATCATCCATGCTTGATTTGAAAATATAAAGGTTGTTATCACATAAAAATGGGGAGTAAAATATTTTTACAATGATGTTATAATGAAGCCTCCGAAAAAGTTTGTGTTTAGAGTTACATAAATTTTAGGTGATTTTTCTATACAAAGTGTTTTAATTCATTACATGTGATGTTTTTCAACCAAAGTAATGTTTATGAAATAAAAAATTAGAGAGTTATTAGGGAATAATATTGGAAATACAACGAAAATGTGGCCTATAATGTTCCTTCTATAATTTTTTTTATATTTAAATAGACATTTTTTTAGTTGAGTTTATGAAGTTATCGAAGCCACATATTTTGTTTTGAAGTTTTCATAAGTTTTTCAGATAGAGGGAATGGTGTCAATGTTAAAAGAGAAAATATTGAGTAATGGTGAAAAGGAAAAATTCTACTGATGAATTCCATCATATATAAAATAATAAAATTCCATTAAACATACTTTTGTACAATGTATTTTAGACAGATATACATGATGTTGTGAAGTTGAAGTTTCTACAAGATGATGTGATGAACTTTTTGGTATAAATATTAAGGTATAAAATTTGGTAGCATAAAATTTTCTCTTTTGAATGTTATCAAATGAAAAAAATTTGGGAATATTTTTGATAATTTCCTATGAATATTTTACATAAACAATCATACTGACCTTTTCAATGGACTAAAGATTTGATATGACGTTATTATAGAAAAAATATTTTGTAGTTTTATTATCTCACTAGTTTGTAGTTATTTATGATGTTTTCATAAATATATCTATTGTTATGATGATGATATAGTCTTTTAGTTCTCTAAATATCATGGAGCAAAATAGTGATACTCATAAAAGTTTATGGAAAGTTAAAGAAGGGTGATATCGATGCATATTTTGATGATTTTATGAGAGGTGGATTTGAATTTTAGGATTTTATTTAGTGGGAAACAAAAATATAATTACTTACTTTTACCCCTAATATTTTTCTATACAAAGGGTGAAAGTAAAATTTATAGAAGAGTATTGTTCATGTGTCTAAAAGTATGATATCTGTGGAAGTATTTCTAAATAAACCATTTGGAAGAATCTACCAAATTAAGATCTAAAAGTAATAATATTGAGTAGGGAAGTTTCCAATCAAGGAATCTATTAGTTGAATGATATGTTTCTATAGATAAGAGGAGATGTGATATGAGGCATCAAACAAAAGGATTTTGTTCTTTCATAGCTGAGATAAACATTTGTAACCCCCCAGGTAAATAAAGAGTATTCCATTTTCACATTTATCCATATTTGTGAATAAAATATTAATATAACTTTAAAGGGGACGCTATGCTCGATGGCGTATCCAATACGCAACAACGAGTTTCTTGGGAATCTTACATCGCACTATAATAATAAAATAATATTATTTTAAAAGGTAGTTAACACCTAACTGTTGTGATGGCGAGAATGAATAGAAATAACTACAAAATGATTATATATGTTTGTTAAATATTTTTACTTTTTACAATAAATGTTATAGGATTAAAAATGTGAATGAATCCAATTTTAAGCGTAAACATTCTAATATTCTTTAAAAGGTCGATTAACCGCCTTTTGATGGCGAACCTCTTTTAAATCCACTTTTTGATAATTTTATGTGTTATATTTGACAAAATAAACTTCTTCTTTAGAATTAGGACATCAAAATTTACTTTGTGTAAATTTTTGGTATTTTTCCGATAAAGTACATTTTTTAATGAATAGTGAAAAATGTTGTATTTTAATTCAAAACCTCTTTTTAATCTAATTTATTTATATGATTAGATTATCTTTTAAATTGTTCTTAAAGTGAAATTAGAATATATTTTTACAATTAAATCCAATGGTGGTCATTGGAATTAATTTCACTTTGAAATTGGACATAAACTAGTGTCAATCTTTTAATAGATATTGTTTCTAAAAAACACACTATTTGTTTTTAACAGCGGGAATTAATTATTAAATTAATTAATGCAACTTATATGTTTTTAATTTTGTAAAATAGAAATCATTTTTGAATTCGGAATATCAAATATAGCCTAGGGTGAATTTTTGGTAATTTTCTGAAAAACTTCAATTTTTGATGAATAGTGATACCACTAAGTGGTACTTATAAAAACTGATTTTCCGTTTAAATGAAATTTTGCCACCTTTGGGTTTTGAATTTCAAAAATACAAAATACATGGTTTTAATTAAGAAGTAAAATGTGGTTCAATGGGATTAAAATAATTTTTTGGTGAATACTAACTTATTAAGTTGTTAATCGTGATTAGAGGTAATTAGTGTAGTTTAAGGTAAAAATAAGGTTTTAATAATAAGAAATGACCTAGACACATGTCCTACCCTAATTGTATGAGGCATGTCTGACCAAGACAATCCATGGGTCAACTTGGGGACCCCATGGAGCCACATTGGTTGGAAAATGACATAAATACCTTTTTATTTAATATTAAAATTAAAATGACACAAACATGAGTTGTTTTACTAAAACAATTTTTAAATGGGGTTATACAAGTCATATTTTTGACTATAAATATTCATTGGAAATATAAAATTATTTTATACATCATAGTATTTTTTTTATAATTTTTAGGCATTAAATAAATTAAATTATTTATGACATCATGATGATGCAGCGATGACCTCATTATTTAACGATTTAAATAAAATGGAAAGATAATGTAAATTCTAAGACCTAAACATGTCCAAAACCTATTGTACGGGTGGATTTAGAACAATTATCACCTTATACTCGAAACACATCAATGTGGGACCATTAAAATCCGAAACGCATTCTAAAATAAAGTAACATTTCTTTACTTTCCAAGAGTGCCCTCCTCTCCTCTTATAAAAAGCCCCCACCTCTACCTCCTTACCCACACTTCCAAAGCCTTTGGCTCGGCCAAACTCTGCCCATTTTGTCTCTCCAAATCCCTCTCTAACTCTTAGAAGCCTCACTTTGGTCATAAGTCTTCCCAAGGAAGCCTTTGAGCTCAAACCAAAGGGAGTTACCCGATTTTAAGGCAATGTCTTCACTTGAGTCCTTTTGTTTTATTTTGATTCTCCACCCCCCCTAAACTCTTTTTATTCCTTTATTTTGTAACAAAACCAGTATCTTAAATATACTAGGATGTTTTTATGTTAATTATTCGAGCTAAACTTACACACACCTTCGTCTAATGGTTAAAGAACATACTGTTTCTGTGGATGGCAAATTACCGCCTCACGAAACGATGATTGTTCAATCTTCTCTTAAAACCTTTAATGGTGGACATTATGATGTCACTACATTTATATATGATATATAATATGTTTATATTTTCCTTAATATTCTGTATTTTTCATTTATGGCATACCTTTATGGCTTCCATTATGGGTATACGCGATATCTTCATTTTAGGAAGTGCGGACTACCACCCCCTCAAAGTGATTTGATTCGTTAATACCATATGTGGTACGTATAAAGGATACATTTAATGATATTATATATGATACCATACTGGAATTAAAATACTATTATATATCATTATGTTTTAATTCCATTAAATATGAAATAGAAATGGAAGTAGCGTGCATGCGTACGTACGACTTACCGTCTCCATGAACGGTGCATTTAATTTCTTAACTCTAAATGTTATGTAATATTATAAATGCATGAATATAATGGATATATATGATATATAAGATATCTAAATCATGAATAAAATTCTGGATATAATGGATAATTTACCACATGAACAACTTGTAATTATAAAGAGTTTATTTTTTTGACTCAAGTACCAATGATCGTTAAAACGACCATTATTAACTTAAATAATAACATAGTGTTCATGACATGGAAATAAGTGATATAAAAGGAATAATTAACTTGAAAAAGGTTCTTAAGGAAGTAGAAATTGACTCAAGTTTATTATTCAGGAGATTAAAGAACGATCGAGTCAAGTCAGACCCGAGGTAAGGGATCCTACTTCTCTCTTTCTTTTTAAGTACACTCTTTGATGTCATTACTTTTAAGCTCATATTTCTTGTGATTGGGATGTTATTTTATATTACTCTTACTGTAATTTTTATTTTCATATGATGAGAGACCCTATTCTCTCTCATCAATCCATTTTTGATGTTTTGAGTGGCGTCGTTAGGCTACCGAATTTTCGTAAGAGATCTAACCTCTTTCTTTCTCTTTAAGTACTCTCCTTTATGTCACTTCTTTTAAGATCCTCTTTGTTATGATGGGGTATGTTCTTTTATATTACTATTGCTTAAAATTTTATTGTAATATGATTAGAGACCCTATTTGATCTCATCAATCCATTTTTGGAAGTTTTAAGTGGCGCTGTTAGGCTGCCGAGTTTTCGTAAGGGATTTTTCATCTCACTTTTATTCCCATGAGATTTATGATACATTTGCCACAATTTCCTTTGAGTGGTGTATGTACTGACCCTTATTTTACTCATTGTGTAATATACTTTCATTTATGAGTATTTACATCAATGTTTTATTGTCCTTCTTTTACGGGGTGTATGTCTGGAAAGATACCCATGTCGGTAAGGGAACCTTTCACCCTCCTCTTTTTAAAAGACATCTTTTGTTATCTATTTTAATTCACATAACATTATGTTGGGATATGTTCTTATATATCCTTAGTGATTTAAGATTTATGTCCAGGTGATGAGATACCCTTTTTATCTCTCATCAACTCATTTTCTGAATTTTGTAGTGATGCCGTTAGTCTATCAAATTTTTGCAAGGGAACATCTTAACCCAATTTTGATTCTTTGGGATAAGCTTGTACTCCTTGAATATGTCATTCTATGAATATGTGTGAATAACCCCTGATTGTTTTACACTTAATATCTAATTATATTTGGTTTATTAGTTTGTCACACATAATTATGTAATTGATTTATCCTTAATCCAAGGATACCGTCTTTGTAGGGGACTTCATCTCGGTCTCCTTTAATTGAGGCATATTTTGTTTTATACACAACCTTCTTTTATATGGTATAAAAACCCCTTTTAATTTTTCGTTTATCTGAAAGGAATCTTTTTTATACTGAGCATTTTACTAAAGGACAAAAGGGAATGTTTTTGTCGTACGTATGCGGCGACAATGACTTCTCCACCGCCATGACCATTTTTTTTGAGTTTCATCTTCCTCTACAAGCCATACCTTTTTTTAAAAGAAAAATAAATACCATGTTTTAATTTTCTTTTATTTTTTATTGAAAATGGTTTTCATAATGTTTTTAAATAAATGTGTTGTATTGATATCTTGTGATTGAAAAGTGTAAATGTTATGTTTTCTTTTTGCATGTTTTATGTGATACGATTATGTTATGGTTCTTGAGAATTATTATTAATATGGGGGGTTCCATGATAAACTAAGTGTGGGTGATCCTGATATAGCTCTCCAATGCATTGGGTAATGCAAAGGAGTGAAACGTTAAGGTTTCTCCGAAGATATTTAGGGAATATACTGTGGTGGGTATTCCAAACGCAACCAAGAGGGTTACTCCCTACGTAAGAATGTTATGAATGCCTCAAGTTACCTTTTCTGTCTTATGATTTCTATGATTTATTCATGATTTGATACGCCTATGTTTTATGGGTAAAGTATGATTTCATTCTTATGTATATATGAACTCATGTTTCCTTTCCATATTTTTATAACCCTTACTGAGCTTTTTATGCTCATCCCATGTTTTTTTGAAATATTTTTCACAGGTCAAGGGAAATGTACATGATATGATGATAGTGTCAAGGAAGTGTCAATAAATAATCCATGCTTTATTTTTAAATATGTTTCCGTTGATGGGAAAAAACTGAATACTATCTTTTATGTAACCACTTTGTTTAAATGTGGAATGTAATGCAAGTTTTAGGATCTAATTCTCTAAAAATCTAAACCTGAAAAGATCCTCACTGTGTAATCTTGTAATAACTCATGATTAAGTAAGGTTTAAGGCTGGGGCCTTACTGTTGGTATCAAAGGTCGGTTTAGATAACTTTAGAGGTTAGGGTATTCTTTAAGCATAAGTGACATTACCATAATGGTTAGGATTTTAGAAAGAGTCCTAGTTTTAGATAAAGTGAATGAGTAAGTATATCTTAGTTTTTATCTTCCCCATTAGTACATGATGGTTTTGTTGATATACTCACACTGACCTTTTTGGTTTTAGTAAATGGCTGGATCTAGCAGGCACCAAAGTAACAGTGGATGTGAAGGAAACTGTGACAATTTTTTGAGAAAGCAACTGAATGATATGGGAGCTACAATGAGAACTCTTGTGTTTATCCTCAACCAACTATCTGGAGTGATGATTGACCACCTAAACCTTGGTGATTTCTCTAAGGCATCATATATGCATGTAACAAATCCCTACGGAACTACAGGTAATAATCATAAAGTTAAGTGTGTTCAAAAACCTATGTGTCAAAGATGTGGAAAGAAACACGTAGGAAAATGTTTCAAAGGGACAGAAATATGCTATAGATGTGGAAATGAAGGTCATAAAGCAAGAACCTTCCATGGAAAAAGGAAGCATCCAGTTGACTCGAGGAAAGGGAAAGAAGTTCTTTCTGAGGGATCAATTGAATGTTTTAAATGTGGTGTGCATGGTCATTATGAAAACACATGTCCTATGAAGAAGTTTTGTGAATGGTATCACCGAGATAGTACAAATATTCATTTACCAATACCTAATGCCATTCCGATTGAGGATGAAGAAACTGAAAATGACCAATCAAAGGTATGGATTATTTCATAACTTTTGTTTTCCTATTTTGGAATCTTAGGATATGATTCATGATTTTTTTTGTAGGAAAGAAATATTTAAGAATAAGTTGGAAAGGAATGGTTAATGGATCATGAAGAATGTTGAATGAGTAAGAAGTCAACATATAAGGACTTCAAAAGTTATGGTGAAATTCTTAAGAGTATTAAGTCTCTTTTTATGATGGGGTTACATTAGAAGACTTTTTATAGTATGTGTAACCCTGATGTTTAATATATGAAAATTTTATTCAAGGAATAGTTATCTGTTCTTTTGTGGACATAGTTATAAAGAACCATTTGGGTTTATATGATCCTTACTTTTGAGGTAATTATGGGTTACTATAGGTTATGATGGAAGTGAAAGGCATGAGATAAAATTGAGGTTAAATTATGTTATGGTTATTTTTGATGATTTTATCTCTTTTTGGGGAATGATTTGAGAATTATATAGTTTTGGAAAAATGACAACACGCAAACCGTGTGACAACCCGTTGTGCCAGACAAAGCTGTGGGAATCAAACCCACAACCAAAGTACAACTGGTATTTATCGCCTACCACTGGACTACGTGAAGTCCCTGGTTAGTTGACTTATTCTTTTTAGTTAGGTGACTTTATGAATTAAGAGTAAGTTGATGTTGGGTTATTTATGAATATGATTAACCTATCATGGAGGATATGTGATTAGGTTAATTACTTTTCAATACGAGACTTTAGGAGCAACTGATGTTGTTTGGAGATAAATGTTACGATTTAACTTGGAAGACTATATGACTAAATCCTTAAAATATTTGGGTTTCAATCATAGTTTGGTTTACTTTGAATAATTTTATGGACAAATTGTTTATCAAATGGTCCTCATTGAACTCTGGGTTTTTTTGGACAAATTTTGGAGATTAAGAATAGATTTTCTTTTTATAAAGGGTTATCCTTTTCTGGATTATCTGATCTTGTACTAACCTTTTTGGTATTGGTTTTGGTTAAGGTCTAAAGATATGGGAAGTATATAGTTCTCTTTTTTGGATTAGGTGATTCTATAGAAGTTGATTATAGTACTCTTAGTGTGAACAAGTCTTCCTAAATACTCTTCTTTTGGGGAAAGTATGAGTCTGTGTAAGAAATCTAGTAAAAGTTGAAAGTCAACATGACAAGTAAGTATGTTTCCTTAAGATCAAAAATAAATTCCTCAATGAAGAGTAACTTAAAACAAAAGTGTTGTCTATTAACTTTTTCTACTGGGGAATCAAATACCGTTTAACCCATCACAAGTTTGTGATTTTCTTATGGTTAAATTTCTCCTAGACATGTTTACTATCACTCTCCATCAGAACATGACCCTTTGTTTATTCCACCATGTCCATATTTTTATACTTGGAATCCTAGTATGGGTTAACTTGGGTGACCTTTGTACTTATCTTTCTTTATTTTAAAGTGATTGTTTTACTGACTCTTGTTCCGATGTGGGATTTTCAATGAAGTTTCCAAGCCCAATTTTAAAATTGCGAGGACGCAATTCCCAAAAGGGGGGAAAGATGTAACACTCCATGTAAATAACGAGTATGACATTTTCACATTTATCCATATTTGTGAATAAAATATTAATATAACTTTAATGGGGACGCTATGATTAATGGCGTACCCAACATGCAACAACGAGTTTCTTGGGAATCTTACGTTGCACTCTAATAATAAAATAATATTATTTTAAAAGGTAGTTAACGCCTAGTTGTTGTGATGGCGGGAATGAATAGAACTAACTACAAAATTATTATATATACTTGTCAAATATTTTAAATTTTTACAATAAATGTTAGAGGATTTAAAATGTGAATGAATCCAATTTTAAGCGTAAACATTCTAATATTCTTTAAAAGGTCGATTAACCGCCTTTTGATGGAGAACCTCGTTTAAATCCACTTTTTGATAAATTTAGGCGTTATATTTGACAAAATAAAATTCTTTTTTAGAATCAGGACATCAAAATTTACTTTATGTATATTTATGGTATTTTTCCGATAAAGTACATTTTTAAATGAATAGTGAAAAATGTTGAATTTTAATTCAAAACCTCTTTTTAATCTAATTTATTTATATGATTATATTATCTTTTAAATTGGTTATAAAGTAAAATTAGATTATATTTTTACCATTAAATCCAATGGTGGTCATTGGAATTAATTTCACTTTGAAATTGAACTTAAACTAGTGTCAATATTTTAATAGATATTGTTTCTAAAAAACATGCTACTTGTTTTTGATAGTGGGAATTAATTATTAAATTAATTAATGAAACTTATATGTTTTGAATTTTTTAAAATAGACATCATTTTTGAATTCAGAATATCAAATATAGCCTAGGGTGAATTTTTGGTAATTTTCTGAAAAACTTCAATTTTTGACGAATAGTGAAACCACTAAGTGGTACTTATAAAAACCGATTTTCCGTTTAAATGAAAATTTGCCACCTTTGTGTTTTGAATTTCAAAAATACAACATACATGGTTTTCATTAAGAATTAAAATGTGGTTCAATGAGATTAAATTTTTTTTTGGTGAATAGTAACTTATAAAGTTTTTAATCGCGATTAGAGGTAATTCGTGTAGTTTAAGGTAAAAATAATGTTTTAATAATATTAAATGACCTATACACATGTCCTAACCTCATTGGATGAGTCATGTCTGACCAATAAAATCCATGGGTCAACTTGGGGACCCCATGGAGCCACTTTGGTTGGAAAAGTACATAAATACCTTTTTATTTAATGTTAAAATTAAAATGACACAAACATGAGTTGTTTTACTAAAAAAATTTTTAAATGGGGTTATACAAGTCAGAGTTTTGACTATAAATAGTCATTGGAAAGATAAAAATATTTATTAAATCATAGTATTTTTTTATAATTTTTAGACATTAAATAAATTAAATTATTTATGACATCATGATGATGTAGCGATGACCTCATTATTTAACGATTTAAATAAAATGGAAAGATAATATAAAATCTAAGACCTAAACATGTCCAAGACCTATTGGATGGGTTTATTTAGAACCCTTATCACCTTATCCTCCAAACACATCAATGTGGGACCATTAAAATCCGAAACTCATTCTAAAATAAAGTAACATTTCTTTACTTTCCAAGAGTGCCCCTCCTCTCCTCTTATAAAATGCCCCCACCTATACCTCCTTACCCACACTTCCAAAGCCTTTGGATCGGCCAAACCCTGCCCATTTTGTCTCTCCACATCCCTCTCTAACTCTTAGAAGCATCACTTTGGTCAGAAGTCTTCCCAAGGAATCCTTTGATCTCAAACCAAAGGGAGTTACCCGATTTTAAGGTAATGTCTTCACTTGAGTCCTTTTGTTTTATTTTGCTTCTCCACCCCCCTAAACTCTTTTTATTCCTTTATTTTGTAACAACACAATTATATTAAATATACTAGGATGTTTTTATGTTAAGGATTCGAGATAAACTTTCACACACCTTCGTCTAATAGTTAAAGAACACACTACTTCTGTGGATGGCGAATTACTGCCTCGCGAAACGATGATAGTTCAATCTTCTCTTAACACCTTTCATGGTGGCCATTATGACGTCACTAAATTTATATATGATATATAATATGTTTATATTTTCCTTAAGATTCTGTATGTTTTCATTTATGGCATACCTTGATGGATTCCATTATGGGTATACGCGATATCTTCATTTTAGGAAGTGCAGACTACCGACCTCTCAAAGTGATTTGATTCGTTAATAACATATGTGGTATGTATAAAGGATATATTTAATGATATTATATATGATACCATACTGGAATTAAAATACTATTATGTATCATTATGTTTTAATTCCATTAAATATGAAATAGAAATGGAAGTAGCGTTCATGTGTACGTACGGCTTACCGTCTCCATGAACGGCGCATTTCATTTCTTAACTCTAAATGTTATGTAATATTATAAATGCATGAATATACTGGATATATATGATATATATGATATCTAAATCATGAATAAAATTTTGGATATAATGGATATTTTACCACATGAACAACTTGTAATTATAAAGAGTTTATTTTTTTGACTCAAGTACCAATGATCGTTAAAACAACCATTATTAAATTAAATAATAACATAGTGTTCATGAAATGGTAATAAGTGATATAAAAGGAATAATGAACTTGAAAAAGGTTCTTAAGGAAGTATAAATTAACTCATGTTTATTATTCAGGAGATTAAAGAACGATCGAGTCAAGTCGGACCCGAGGTAAGGGATCCTACTCATCTCTTTCTTTTTAAGTACACTCTTTTATGCCATTCCTTTTAAGCTCATATTTCTTGTGATTGGGATGTTATTTTATATTAATCTTAATGTAATTTTTATGTTCATATGATGAGAGACCCTAATCTATCTCATCAATCCATTTTGGATGTTTTGAGTGGCGCCGTTAGGCTGCCGAATTTTCGTAAGAGATCTAACCTCTCTCTTTGTCTTTAAGTACTCTCCTTTATGTCCATTCTTTTAAGCTCCTCTTTGTTATTATGGGGGATGTTATTTTATATTCCGCTTTCTGTAAATTTTATTGTAATATGATGAGAGACCCTATTTGATCTCATCAATCCATATTTGAAAGTTTAAAGGGGTGTCGTTAGGCTGCCGAGTTTTCGTAAGGGATTTTTCATCTCACTTTTGTTCCCATGAGATTTATGCTACATTTTCCACAATTTCCTTTGAGTGGTGTATGTACTGAACCTTATTTTACTCATTGTGTAATATATTTTCATTTATGAGTATTTACATCAATGTTTTATTGTCCTTCTTTCACGGGGTGTATGTTTCGAACGATACCCATGTCGGTAAGGGAACCTTTCACCCTCCTCTTTTTAAAAGACTTCTTTTGTTATATCTTTTAATTCACATAAAATTATGTTGGGATATGTTCTTCTATATCATTAGTGATTTATGTTTTATGTACAAGTGATGTGATACCCTTTTTTTCTCTTATCAACTCATTTTCTGAATTTTGTAGTGATGCCGTTAGGCTGTCAAATTTTTGCAAGGGAACTTCTTAACCCAATTTTGATTCTTTGGGATAATCTTGTACTCCTTGAATATGTCATTCTATGAATATGTGTGAATAACCCATGATTATTTTACACTTAATATCCACTTATATTTTGTGTATTAGTTTGTCACACATAATTATTTAATTGATTTATCCTTAATCCAAGGATACCGTCTTTGTATGAGGCTTCGTCTCAATCTCCTTTCATTGAGGCATATTTTGTTTTATACACAACCTTCTTTTATACGGTGTACAAACCCCTTTGACTTTTACATTTATCCGAAATGAATCTTTTTTATACAAAGCATTTTACTAAATGACAAAAGGGAATGTTTTTGTCGTACGTATGCGGCGACAACGACTTCTCCACCGTCGTGACCATTTTTTTTGAGTTTCAGCTTCCTCTACAAGCCATACCTTTTTTAAAAAGAAAAATAAATACCATGTTTTACTTTTCTTTTATTTTGGTATTGAAAATGGTTTTCATAATGTTTTTATATCAATGTGTTGTATTGATATCTTGTGATTGAAAAGTGGAAATGTTATGTTTCTTTTATGCATGTTTTATGTGATACGATTATGTTATGGTTCTTGGGAATTATTATGAAGACGGGTGGTTCCATGATAAACTAAGGGCGGGTGAGCCCGATATAGCTCTCCAATGCATTGGGTAACGTGATGGAGTGAAACGTTAAGGTTTCTACAAAGAGATTTAGGGAATATATTGTGGTGGGTATTCCAAACGTAACCAATAGGGTTACTCCCTACGTAAGAATGTTATGAATGCCTCAAGTTTCCTTTTATGTCTTATGATTTCTATGATTTATTCATGATTTGATACGCCTATGTTTTATGGGTAAAGTATGATTTTATTCTTATGTATATATGAACTCATGTTTCCTTTCCATATTTTTATAACCCTTACTGAGATTTTTATGCTCATCCCATGTTTTTTTGAAATGTTTTTCACAGGTCAAGGGAAAGGTACATGATATGATTATAGTGTCAAGGAAGTGTCAAGAAAGAATCCATGCTTTATTTTTAAATATGTTTCCGTTGATGGAAAAAAAATGAATACTATGTTTTATGTAACCACTTTGTTTAAATGTGGAATGTAATGCAAGTTTTATGATATAATTCTCTAAAACTCTAAACCTGAAAAGATCCTCAATGTGTAATCTTGTAATAACTCAAGATTAAGTAAGGTTTAAGACTGGGGCCTTATAGTTGGTATCAAAGGTCGGTCTAGATAACTTTAGAGGTTAGGGTATTCTTTAAGCATAAGTGACACTACCATAATGGTTAGGATTTCAGAAAGAGTCCTAGTTTTAGATAAAGTGAATAAGTAAGTATATCTTAGTGTTTATCTTCCTCATTAGTACATGATGGTTTTGTTGATATACTCACACTGACCTTTTTGGTTTTAGTAAATGGCTGGATCTAGCAGGCACCAAAGTAAAAATGGATGTGAAGAAAATTGTGACAGTTTTTTGAGCAGGCAACTGAATGATATGGGAGCTTCAATGAGAACTCTTATGTTTATCCTCAACTAACTATCTGGAATCATGATTGACCACCTAAAACTTGGTGATTTCTCTAAGGCATCATATATGCGTGAAACAAATCCCTATGGAACTACAGGTAATAATCATAAAGGAAAGTGTGTTCAAAAACCTATGTGTCAAAGATGTGTAAAGAAACACCTAGGAAAATGTTTCAAAGGGACAGAAATATGCTATAGATGTGGAAATGAAGGTCATAAAGCAAGAAACTGCCATGGAAAAAGGAAGCATCTAGTTGACTCGAGGAAAGGGAAAGAAGTTCTTTCTGAGGGGTGAATTGAATGTTTTAAATGTGGTGTGCATGGTCATTATGCAAACACATGTCCTATGAAGAAGTTTCATGAATAAGATCACCAAGATCGTACAAATATTCGTTTACCGATACCTAATGCCATTCCGATTGAGGATGAAGAAACTGACAATGACCAATCAAAGGTATGGATTATTTCATAACTTTTGTTTTCCTATTTTGGAATCTTAGGATATGATTCATGATTTTGTTTGTAGGAAAGAAGTATTTCAGAATAAGTTGGAAAGGAATGGTTAATGGATCATGAAGAAAGTTGATTGAGTAAGAAGTCAAAATATAAGGACTTCAAGAGTAATAGTGAAATTATTAAGAGTATTAAGTCTCTTTTGATGATGGGGTTACATTAGAAGACTTTATAGTATGTGTAACCCAGATGTTTAATATATGAAAATTTTATTCAAAGAATAGTTATCTGTTCTTTTGTGGACATAGTAACAAAGAACCATTTGGGTTTATATGATCTTTACTTTTGAGGTAATTATGGGTTACTATATGTTATGATGGAAGTGAAAGGCATGAGATAAAATTGAGGTTAAATTATGTTATGGTTATTTTTGATGATTTTATCTCTTTTTGGGGAATGATTTGAGAATTATATAGTTTTGGAAAAAGGACAACACGCAGACCGTGTGACAACCTATCGCGCCAGACAAAGCTGTGGGAATCAAAGCCACAACCAAAGTGCAACTGGTATTTATCACCTACCAATGGACTACGTGAAGTCCCTGGTTAGTATGACTTATTCTTTTTAGTTAGGTGACTTTATGAATTATGAGTAAGTTGATTTTAGGTTATTTATGAAAATTATTAACCTATCATGGAGGATATGTGATTAGGTTAATTAATTTTCAATACGAGACTTTAGGAGCAACTGATGTTGTCTGGAGATAAATGTTACGATTTAACTTGGAAGACTATGTGACTAAATCCTTCAAATATTTGGGTTTCAATCTTATTTTGGTTTACTTTTAATAATTTTATGGAAAATTTGTTTATCGAATGGTCCTCGTTGAACTCTGGGTTTTGTTGGACAAATTTTGGAGATTAAGAATAGATTTTCTTTTTATAAAGGGTTATCCTTTACTGGATTATCTGATCTTAAACTAACCTTTTTGGTTTTGGTTTTTTTAAGGTCTAAAGATATGGGAAGTATATAGTTATCTTTTTTGGATTAGATGATTCTCTAGAAGTTGATTATAGTACTCTTAGTGTGAACAAGTCTTCTTAAATACCCGTCTTTTGGGGAAAATATGAGTCTGTGTAAGAAATCTAGTAAAAGTTGAAAGTCAACATGACAAGTAAGAATGTTTCCTTAAGATCAAAAATAAATTCCTCAATGAAGAGTAACTTAAAAAAAAGTGTTGTCTGTTAACTTTTCCTACTGGGGAATCGAATACCATTTAACCCATCACAAGTTTGTGATTTTCTTATGGTTAACTTTCTCCTAGACATGTTTACTATCACTCTCCACCAGAACATGAACTTTTTTTTTTCCTCGATGTCCATATTTTCATACTTGGAATCCTAGTATGGGTTAACTCGGGTGACCTTTGTACTAATCTTTCTTTATTTTAATGTGATTGTTTTACTGACTCTTGTTCCGATGTGGGATTTTCAATGAAGTTTCCAAGCCCAATTTTAAAATTGTGAGGACACAATTTCCAAAAGGGGGGAAGGATGTAACACCCCAGGTAAATAAAGAGTATGACATTTTCACATTTATCCATATTTTTGAATAAAATATTAATATAAGTTTAAAGGGGACGCTATGCTCGATGGCGTACCCAACACACAACAACAAGTTTCTTGAGAATCTTACGTTGCACTCTAATAATAAAATAATATTATTTTAAAAGGTAGTTAACGCCTAGATGTTGTGATGGAGGTAATGAATAGAACTAACTAGAAAATGATTATATATGTTTGTCAAATATTTTTACTTTTTACAATAAATGTTATAGGATTAAAAATGTGAATGAATCCAATTTTAAGCGTAAACATTCTAATATTCTTTAAAAGGTCGATTAACCGCCCTTTGATGGAGGACCTCTTTTAAATCCACTTTTTGATAATTTTATGTGTTATATTTGAAAAAAAAACTCTTCTTTAGAATCAGGACATAAAAATTTACTTTGTGTAAATTTTTGGTATTTTTCCGATAAAGTACATTTTTTAATGAATACTGAAAAATGTTGTATTTTAATTCAAAACTTCTTTTTAATATAACATATTTATATGATTATATAATCTTTTAAATTGGTCTTAAATTGAAACTAGAATATATTTTTACCATTAAATCCAATGGTGGTCATTGGAATTAATTTCACTTTGAAATTGGACTTAAACTAGTGTCAATCTTTTAATAGATATTGTTTCTAAAAAACATGCTATTTGTTTTTGACAGCGGGAATTAATAACTAAATTAATTAATGAAACTTATATGTTTTTAATTTTGTAAAATAGGCATCATTTTTGAATTCGGAATATCAAATATAGCCAAGGGTGATTTTTTGGTAATTTTCTGAAAAACTTCAATTTTTGATGAATAGCGAAACCACTAAGTGGTACTTATAAAAACTGATTTTCTGTTTAAATGAAAATGTTCCACCTTTGTGTTTAGAATTTCAAAAATCCTACATACATGTTTTTCATTAAGAAGTAAAATGTGGTTCAATGGGATTAAAATAATTTTTTTTGTGAATAGTAACTTATTATGTTTTTAATCACGATTATAGGTAATTAGTGTAGTTTAAGGTAAAAATAATGATTTAATAATATGAAATGACCTAGACACATGTCCTACCCTCATTGTATGATTCATTTCCGACCAAGAAAATCCCTGGGTAAACTTGGGGACCCCATGGAGCCACTTTGGTTGGAAAATGACATAAATACCTTTTTATTTAATGTTAAAATTAAAATGACACAAACATGAGTTGTTTTACTAAAACATTTTTTAAATGGGGTTATACAAGTAGAATTTTTGACTATAAATATTAATTGGAAAGATAAAAGGATTTCCTAAATCATAGTATATTTTTTATAATTTTTAGACATTAAATAAATTAAATTATTTATGACATTATGATGATGCAGCGATGACCTCATTATTTAACGATTTAAATAAAATGGAAAGATAATGTAAATTATAAGACCTAAACATGTCAAAAGCCTTTTGGATGGGTGGATTTAGAACCTTTATCACCTTATACTCGAAACACATCAATGTGGGACCATTAAAATCCGAAACACATTCTAAAATAAAGTAACATTTCTTTACCTTCCAAGAGTGCCCCTCCTCTCCTCTTATAAAAAGCCCCCACCTCTACCTCCTTACCCACACTTCCAAAGACTTTGGCTCGGCCAAACCCTGTCGATTTTGTCTCTACACATACCTATATAACTCCTAGAAGCCTCACTTTGGTCAGAAGTCTTCCCAAGGAAGCCTTTGAGCTCAAACGAAAGGGAGTTACCCGATTTTAAGGTAATGTCTTCACTTGAGTCCTTTTGTTTTATTTTGCTTATCCAACCCCCCGGACTCTTTTTATTCCTTTATTTTGTAAAAAAACAGTATATTAAATATTCTAGGATGTTGTTATGTTAATTATTCTAGCTAAACTTACACACACCTTCGTCTAATGGTTAAAGAACATACTGTTTCTGTGGATGGCGAATTACTGCCTCACGAAACGATGATTGTTCAATCTTCTCTTAACACCTTTCATGGTGGAAATTATGGTGTCACTACATTTATATATGATATATAATATTTTTATAGTTTCCTTAAGCTTCTATATTTTTCATTTATGGCATACCTTTATGGCTTCCATTATGGGTATACGCGATATCTTCATTTTAGAAATTGTGGACTACCGCCCCCTCAAAGTGATTTGATTCGTTAATACCATATGTGGTACGTATAAAGGATATATTTAATGATATTATATATGATACCATACTGGAATTAAAATACTATTATGTATCATTATGTTTTAATTCCATTAAATATGAAATAGAAATTGAAGTAGCGCTCATGTGTACGTACGGCTTACCGTCTCCATGAACAGTGCATTTCATTTCTTAACTCTAAATGTTATGTAATATTATAAATTCATGAATATACTGGGTATATATGATATATATGATATCTAAATCGTGAATAAAATTGTGGATATAATGGATATTTTACCACATGAACAACTTGTAATTATAAAGTGTTTATTTTTTTGACTCAAGTACCAATAATCGTTAAAATGACCATTATTAAGTTAAATAATAACATAGTGTTCATGACATGGTAATAAGTGATATAAAAGGAATAATATACTTGAAAAAGGTTCTTAAGGAAGTGGAAATTAACTCATGTTTATTATTCAGGAGATTAAAGAACGATCGAGTCAAGTCGGACCCGAGGTAAGGGATCATACTCCTCTCTTTCTTTTTAAGTACACTCTTTTATGTCATTCCTTTTAAGCTCATATTTCTTGTGATTGGGATGTTCTTTTATATTAATCTTACTATAATTTTTATGTTCATATGATGAGACACCATATTCTCTCTCATCAATCCATTTTGGAAGTTTTGAGTGGCGCCGTTAGGCTGCCGAATTTTCATAAGAGATCTAACCTCTCTCTTTCTATTTAAGTACTCTCCTTTATGTAACTTCTTTTAATCTCTTCTTTGTTATGATGGGGGATGTTATTTTATATTCCTCTTGCTGTAAATTTTATTCTAATATGATGAGAGACCCTATTTTATCTCATCAATCCATTTTTGGAAGTTTTAAGTGGCGCCGTTAGGCTGCCGAGTTTTCGTAAGGGATTTTTCATATCACTTTTATTCCCGTGAGATTTATGCTAAATTTGCCACAATTTCCTTTGATTGGTGTATGTACTGACCCGTATTTTACTCATTGTGTAATATAATTTCATTTATGAGTATTTACATCAATGTTGTATTTTCCTTCTTTCACGAGGTGTATCTTTCAAAAGATACCCATGTCGGTAAGGGAACCTTTCACCCTCCACTTTTTAAAAGACTTGTTTTTTTTATGTCTTTTAATTCACATAACATTATGTTGGGATATGTTCTTCTATATCCTTAGTGATTTAAGTTTTATGTCCAAGTGATGAGATACCCTTTTTATCTCTCATCAACTCATTTTATGAATTTTGTAGTGATGTCGTTAGGCTGTCAAATTTTTGCAAGGGAACTTCTTGACCCAATTTTGATTCTTTGGGATAAGCTTGTACTCCTTGAATATGTAATTCTATAAATATGTGTGAATAACCCCTGATTGTTTTACACTTAATATCCACTTATATTTGGTTTATTAGTTTGTCACACATAATTATGTAATTGATTTATCCATAATCCAAAGATACCGTCTTTGTATGGGACTTCGTCTCAATATCCTTTCATTGAGGCATATTTTGTTTTATACACAACATTCTTTTATATGGTATAAAAACCCCTTTGAATTTTACGTTAATCTGAAAGGAATATTTTTTATACAAAGCATTTTACTAAATGAAAAAATGGAATGTTTTTGTCGTACGTATGCGGTGACAACGACTTCTCCGCTGCCGTGACCATTTTTTTTGAGTTTCGGCTTCCTCTACATTCCATACCTTTTTTTTAAAAGAAAAATAAATAACATGTTTTAATTTTCTTTTATTTTGGTATTGAAAATGGTTTTCATAATGTTTTTGTATCAATGTGTTGTATTGATATCTTGTGATTGAAAAGTGGAAATGTTATGTTTCCTTTATGCATGTTTTATATGATAAGATTATGTTATGGTTCTTGGGCATTGTTATGAAGATGGGTGGTTCCGTGATAAACTAAGGGCGGGTGAGCCTCATATAGCTCTCCAATGCATTGGGTAACGCGAAGGAGTGAAACGTTAAGGTTTCTCTGAAGAGATTTATGGAATATACTGTGGTTGGTATTCCAAACGTAACCAAGAGGGTTACTCCCTACGTAAGAATGTTATGAATGCCTCAAGTTACCTTTTATGTCTTATGATTTCTATGATTTATTAATGATTTGATACACCTATGTTTTATGGGTAAATTATGATTTCATTCTTATTTATATATGAACTCATGTGTCCTTTCCATATTTTTATAACCCTTACTGAGCTTTTTATGCTCATCCCAAGTTTTTTTTGAAATGTTTTTCATAGGTCAAGGGAAAGGTACATGATATGATGATAATGTCAAGGAAGTTTCAAGAAAGAATCCATGCTTTATTTTTAAATATGTTTGTTTTTATAGAAAAAAATGAATACCATCTTTTATGTAACCACTTTGTTTAAATGTGGAATGTAATGCAAGTTTTATGATCTAATTCTCTAAAACTCTAAACCTGAAAAGATCCTCAATATGTAATCTTCTAATAACTCCAGATTAAGTAATGTTTAAGGCTGGGGCCTTATAAAATTCATTACTATGGAAAATTTAAAATGAGATAAAAGGGGGTAAAACAATAAATATAAGAGTAAAAATGGCCAAAAATTTGACTAAAATATATTGGTTAATTTTATTTAGACCTTATCCATATAATATTTTGATTTTTGAAAATTTGGTGCGACTTGACTTGTGAAATGGATAAAATGTATAATAATTTTTTAATTTTTTAAAATATTTCCACCCACCTCAGTTATAATATGAAACCCCTATCAACTCTTATTCACAAAATTTTAGCCAATTATCTTAGCCAATAATTTAAAATAATGAATACCTGGATTTATTCCCTATTTCTTAGAGATTCAATTCTTCCCCTAAGACCATGCTATGATGATTTAAGATGTGATCCCAAGGTGGTATCTTAAAGAACAAGTAATCAACTTTACCGTCTCTTTTAATACTTATTAATTGTTGTACGTATATAAAATATATTTTAACTATACTATGAAACTAACATACAAATCATAAAAATTATTAAATTTGATTATTCTTAAATAACAACATTTTTCCGCCTCCTTTATATCAAATGGGAAATGAAAGCATCGTTCATACGTATGTGTGAACTACTATCTCCACGAAAAAAATCATTTTTGTCATTACCAACCATGATTTTTAGTTATTATGATGGTTATAATGGACATGTATGATATTTATGATACAAATACATTTTCGAAATGATCTGATATAGTCTGAATTATTACTCATCCATCCAATTTAAAATGAAATCATCGCTCATGCATACGTATGAACATCCATCTCCACGAATCGATGTGTTTAATTTATTATCACTTATTATAATGGATTTATGTAATCATGAATATATATGATATAACTATAATTATTTATGGATAAAATTTTATTTTTCTCCATTTTTTCGTAAGAAAATGAAAACAATGTTCATATGTATGTATGGACTACCATCTCCATGATTAATGTTTTTTATTTTTCGATTAATAGCTTTCTTGGATGGTTATAAAACTATAAATATTGAGACAATATGATATTAATACTATGAGAATGATTCTGCATATTATTAAATTTATGGATATATTTCATGTACACATATTTAAATATAAAATCATTATTTTAGTAATTAAAACTTATAAATATATCATGAATATTTATTGATTCATTCAATAATGGAAGGATATATATGAAATAAATTCAAAGAAGAAAATAAAAAATGAATATGTGATTCACTATGAAATGGATGATTCATGATATGAGATGTGTACAGCCTTGAATATGAAGATCATAATTGAAGATTCAAGGGAGAATATTGTCGAATTTACTGGAAAAAACTATCCACATTGTGAATCACCTATTAATGATGTGAAATTCAGTAAAAATGAATGGATGGGGGAGGAGAAATGAAAAAAGTAGAATGAATGTGATACATGTAAATTCACATCATGAAACTATATGTCACACCATCACACATGCTTAAGGGATCCAAATGCTTCCGAATTTTGTCAAATATTAACTAGGACCCACACCTAATTTCTATATAACACTCTAGAGTTAACCCGAATGGATTCAATGTATGATTTTGTTGAATTTATGAGCCTAGGGGAGCCTTAACTTCTATAAAGATAAATTTAATGTTGATCTAAAAATCATTTGAGAATAGATCTTGGGGAATTATTTTTTCCATAGAGGAGTCTTTCAACATACCTGCTCTATATTTCTTTTAGTGTTTTATTTTTTTCCTCAACCTATCAAGGATAACATGAGAGGGTGATTTATTATATCCCAATATATTATTATAATGGGGGTCAGATTAATTTAGTTATTTTTTAATTTAAATTCAAGTTTGGCGTTAGTATTCAAACCCTCCCACCTCCCTTTATTTATTATTTTCATAGCACGACCGCTACTTATTAATTAAATGGGATTTATATAATGAAATAATTAAAACAAGGTCTTCTCCATGAATATTATTTTGATCTAAATGTATGTTTATAAAAGGTTTTAGGTCATCTATTTCCCAAATATTCAAAATTACATGAACATTAGACAAAGAGAATTTATGAGAGAGAGTAATTACCATGTCAATTGGAATTGTTTAGATTAAATTTTGATGATTTAAATATTAATTCATTAAAATTTAAATACGTTTATACACGAACATTGATATAAAATTATTGTTATGATTTGTTTTTATTTTTCTCCACCCACATTCTCAATAATAAAAAGCTTGATAATGTAGCTTTATTTTCTATTAATCATACATTATTTTTAGTATATTTTACTAAATTAATTATAATTTTCCAATATGTCCTCATGGGATTGACCCTTGACTAAAATTTTTTTATACTAATAAATTATAGATTTAGTGATTATGGTTTCATGCTTTTTAAATTATTAAATTTGGCATATTCCGGGAAATTCTAATTTTTAGCTTTGTTTTTGAGGATATGAGGAAGGATTATTTTAATTTGATAGTTTTGAAAAATAATTTTCTCATCTATTTTTATTTACTGATTTTATCTTATGAATTTATTTTATCATTTTTATGTACTTTATATCACTTGGGTATTTTGGTTGTAATGAGAGAGTTAAAAATTATTTTGCGTAGAAATGATAAATTAGATATCATTCTTAGGGATCTTACACATCAAGTCGATGAGCTTAATTGAAATAAAAACCAATAAGAAATATACCATCAACCCTAGATTATCATGGAATAGACAACAATCCATGATAAGAAATAATATTCCAATGAGGTGTGTCCAAAGCTTGAAAGCATGGGTAGTGAATGGTAGGTGGTTTTGAGTTTAAATTTATTCCTATAAATGAATCCCTTAATAATATAGGTCTATAGGAGGAGTAATAATAATAAGACAAAGGAACCTATACTAAAACGTTTTTATAAAGATTCCTTGCAAATATAAGACACAAACAATGGAATAATAAAATTAAGTGAAGAATATGACAACCACATTTATAATGGAATTTATTAATGATTTTATAGAAACAAAATAAAAAGAAGAATAAGAACTTTTTTCAATATTAATTAACTATACAGAACCCTAAGAACAATAATAAGAATAAAGAAAAGAGGTGCTACCTAGATAACATGAAGATATCATTATAGAGGTGGAACACACATAACTAGTAGTTAAAAATGAAGAACTACATAAAATATGGAATGATTCTAAATTATTCCTTCTTATATTCAGACTATGAAGATGTTGGTTACCTACTCATAATTTCATTCTTATTTTAATTCATAGAATATGATTTGAGTTGGATGGGATTCAAAGTTAGAATTGGATTGACTCTGTCATCATAACCAAAATTACCAAAGTATAGATTAAGAAATAAAAATGATAAAAGAAAATCATAAATTAAATTTAATAATTATAAATAGATAAAAAAGTATTAGTAAAAGTTACCAAATTAAAATAATTTCAACACTAACCCTTGATAATGAATTCAGAAACTGGAGCCTCTAAATGATGTCATTAATTTCCATGGGGATACCAAATTTAATAATTTTTAAAACATGAAAAAACAATCCCTAAATCTATAATTAATTAGTATAAGATATATCAAGTCCAAGGATGATACCATGAGGAAAACAAGAACCATTATAGTTAATTTAATGAAATATAATTAAAAATATATAAAAATTATAGAAAATAAATCTATACTATTGAGCTTGTGGATTTTTGAGAATGTGGGAGTAGAAAAATAAAAAAAAGTGCCCTATGAACATGAAATATATGTTCATGTATTTATTTTTGTAATTATAAATTAATTTATCTTTTGTTTTGAGAATTAACTATATGAAATTGCAATGGTCATGGTAATTAATCTCACTCTCTCATAAATTCCCCATTTCTAATGGTCATGAATTTTGGTTTACTAGAAAAAATAGGTGATCGAAAACCATTTTTAAACATGTGATGTAATTTGAAAAATAGACATGGTGAAAATGAAAATATAGTTATTGAATTAAAAATGACACCCTCAAAAACATTGCAGATCACATCCTTGGATTGAAATCATGACCATAATATAAGGATAAAAAAGACCAAACCAAAACATACATGAAAAATTAAATAGTTAACACGTGATTTAATGATGATAATAAATCATTTTTAATAAATGGATTATAAAATTTTATAAGAGAATCATATATGGTATGATAATAGTGAATATGTTTCCATTATAAATTTATAATAAAACTAAATTTATCATAAATGAGGTTAAGATTACATATAAAGAATATTGGACTTGAGGTGAGGGTAATTTCTTCCTATTTCCAATCAAAGGAGAGATTTTTTTTGTATAATGCACATAATTTATTTTACATGGTTTAAATATTTATACTTTGGAATTTTATATCTTCAATTTCACTATATTCATTGTATTCAAAATTTTTATTCAACTTTTCTCTTTTAAGTGGTTCTGGTTCAAAATTTACTAAAATATTAAAAATTTATTTATCAATTTCATTTTTAATAGATATTATTTATGTTTTAATTTTTATTAAAAGAGTTTTGTGATATAATAAAAATAAAACCTATATATTTTCATCTATTATAGTTAATTTTTTATTTCCATGTTTTCATCAAAATTATCTCTTCTTTGGTCATTAAAATGAGAGGTAAAATGTTATAATAAAGTTCAACCTTATTCCCACTTTGGTTTATGAACTTTTTCATCCATTTACATGTTCAAAAATATTTTTTCAGGAATTTTATTTATTATGATAAAATGTTTATTTAAATTTATTTTCATTTATATATGACATTATTTTCATAGTTTTTATAGGAAACTGGTTATTTTCTGAACAACATACTTTTTTAATTTTTACCAAAACATTGAATGGAATCATTTTTAACGTTTATAAAATGAATAGATTTTAAAGACATCATGAACATTATATTTTTAATTATTTATTTAATGTTTCTATGGTTATGTTTAAATAAATTATTTTCTCAATATTTCCCACTTTTCAAAATAAGGTTTGATTGTTCTTTTAAAATATTTTTTCCTATATTTCAATATCATGTGATTTTTCCTATTACTCTCTTGGTATAATATATAATAATACCATAAATCTTCTTTATATATATTGATTATGATTATGTGATGTAGAAATCATTATGAAACCTATTTATTTTCCTTGTTTTATTTTTATAATTGATATTATTCTTTCACCCTTTATTGATTCATGTTTTTGTTGTCATTAACTTTATCATGATCAGATTCCATATCACTCACTATCATTTTGATGGATATTAATTTATCCTCAATGGACATATTTTTAGTATCATGGATTCTTTCTGCATCATTTAAACTACTTTGATACTATATTAATCGTATATCATTTCTAAATATAGTATTAGTTTAAGGAATTGTATTAATAAATTTATTTAATTTAATTGAGAAATATTTATGTTTCATATTATTGACTTAATATTGATAGTTATTTATTGATAATGAATATTTATTTTGAATTATATTTTTGATTCAATATTTTATAAATACATTGTACGTATGTAAGTTGTGGGTGGGGTTTAATTATAGATTTCCCCTTGATTCATTGACATGTATCATGAGACAAATAGGTGGATATATTAGTTGGGTAATATGTGTATAGATACGAGTATAATTAAAGTGTCTTGGAAAAATCCTTGAATATAAGATTCATGATGTTTAGGATGAGGTGTTGATGGTATAATCTTGAATGTTTGACATTCTTAATTTCCTTAATTAAGAATTTAGTTATTATTATCCAAGTAATAAATAATTTTATATTATCCATGGTTTTATTTTATGCTCAATTTTTTGATTTTATTTTATGTGTTCTAAGTATCCGCACTACCATATTGTTTCTTATAACTTCTTGAATTTTTTTAGTGGGTCGAAATCTTCAACCCATTTGAATTATGGAGTTTGGTCATTAGTCTAAATTATTTATTGATTATCAGGACTTAATTATGAGAGGTTTATTGACCAAAGGAATTATTTTTATATGTGTTTTAATGCTCGTCATGTGAATCAGGGTATCTGTTGGGTTTCAGGTGCATCACAATCCAAAAAAACTAGTTTCAGGGAAGGGAGTCCGATGTAAATAGTTGGTGCATGGTTTTTCTAATAGTGAATTCTATTTTTAGAGGAAAATGATTTTATTTAACCATGAATCCCCTTCAATTAAGTTTGAGGGGGTGTTTTGGGTTTTCTCAGAGGGTGTACACGGGTTGTGAATGGGTTTCTAAATGTTACAGCCTAGAACGCACATTTAGTGCCACTTAGAAAATGGTTGAACTTTGGCTCAACATATTTGGAAAAACTGTGGATGTCAACCATGTGTGTATTGGTTCATAAGAAGTGGGAGCCACATAGTTGGTGCATTCTTATCCAAACCCAACAGGTCACATAATGATGAAAAATTACCATTTAACCCATCCCTATATTTATGTTTCCTTATTTCTTATCCACCATGTGTGCATAATAGGTGAGCTATTCCATTTTCTTCCTCCATTATAGTTTAAGCTATCTACCATGTCTGAGCTTTAATTTGAGCTTCATCTAAATGATTAGAACTACATCAGTATGGCCTCGAGTCTTCTTACTTATTTCATTATATTCTATCTCTATATGGTACATAAATTCCATGTGAGCTATTTAAAACTATTTTCATGGAGTTCATCTTAAATATGGATTTATTCTAAATTGGATCAATTTAGAGGCTCATATCGGATGAGCAGACATATACTATTATGAGTTAGGTAGTTCTTATCTTTCTCTTTGATTTCACAGTGTATTAGGGGGTTTGTTCTTGAGCGCACCCCTGGGTTATCCATAGTACACCCTATAAATTTAATTCTTACTTATAAGTTAATTAATTGAACCTATGAGATGCCTAGGAAAATAATAGTTCTTGAATAAAAACGTCTTAATCCTATTGAGTGGCTTCAGACCATGGAAATATTAGTCCATGGGTATTTATTTATTAAATTAAATTACTTATGAGGATTATGGTGGTTTTGCGAGAATGAGATGGTCTTACCCCGTGGATTGAGTAGGTGATGACCACCTAAATTGAGGCATTTATTGTCATCAGTATGGAATTCACCCATATTCTTGAGGTGATTTTGATCACTGGATCAGGGAACTTGGTCATTGAGTTATGGAAATGTGGTCATCTGGTTACGAAAAAAACTTACATGATATTGGATAGTGTTGACCATTAGGATGAGCGATAGAGTTACAGTGGAATGAGGTACTAGGATGATGTAGCATGGGTATTTTTTTGTGATTCCCACTCACTATTATTGATCGACATTCCGTTGGAGTCATGGACACATATATATGACTTAGATGATGAGGTGACATTGACTACACATGTGTATAGAGGAATCATTTTGATATGGATTAGGATGGTGTTGACCATATGTGGGGTTAGAGGTGCTTTCTATATAAAGCCACATGAATGGATAGGATCCATTAGTTAAATGTGTTGAGACTGTCAGGGGGGGATGAAGCTCACCTTATATTGAAAATTTTTGGTCGATATTATTTGGGTGGATGGATATCTCTATTCCTTGGGACTTCAGCTATTAAGACGATGATGTTTTTTATTTAGAGGGAATACATTTTTGTGCCTCAGACATTGGGACTTGAGTTGATGGGTATTATTCATAGCTAAGTTTTGAGAGACATGCAACTTTGTTGGGTGTACCTTCAAGAATTCTGTTATTTGATTATAAAAAATGTGTTAGTTGTCATGAGGTGCTAGTGTTACGTTTATAAGAGGTGCCTAAGGGATCTTTTAGTTGTTGCTCTGAAACTTGGTATGTCGTTGATGGCTGAAGAAAGTGATTTATTACATGTGTTTATTGAATAAAATGGAATGAGGTAATTAATATATATCAATTCAATTCCTCTTTTATTTAGTTTTATCTACACCTAAATTATTAAAAATGTAAGACATACCCATGTTGGTAGTAACCTATTGGGAATATTTTCACACCCCACATGGTCCCATTGTGATGTGTGTAGAATTTATGATTATTTGATCATGTAATGGTTATAGATGAGAAGACGAATCTTAGTGATCATGTCATATTACTAGTATGGGATGGATAACAAGGACTGTGAGTTCTTGAATCAGTTGGAGTTTACTTTTGAGTCTCCTTTCTTTTGTATCAGTAAGACTTTTATATGTATATATTGAGGTCTCCCACATGCCACCCTTTATTCTTATTTTTTTATATGACATGATTTATATGAATTCTTATAAATATGGTATCTTGAATATTGAGTAGCTAAAAATGGTATTTTTGGCTCATTTATTTATTAATTGTCAATATTTTTTTATGCTTCCACTATTACATGTTATTATTTCCACTTTAGTGGGTTATTGGTCTAGTGTTATGGCCTTTGTTATCCACTTTTTTATAATATATAGACAATTATTATTATCACTTCCATAGGGTATTGTCTCCCCACTTTCACCCCTGTACACCTTGGATTTTATTTAGTAGCCTTTGGCACAAAGGGAGGCACACCTAAGGCCTAGTCGCACACCGACCCTGAGCACTATTCGTGTGAAAAATGGGTTGGGGAACCACAAGTGGTATCAAAGCTGTTCATAACATGGAATCATTAGTAGAATTTAGATGGATACTTATGATATCAAATTATTTCATTTTTCTTCTATTTGATATTACTATTTGGGTTATATTAGACCGATGATTAGGATGATTTCCTAACTAGATAAAAATCTAGTGTTTAGGTACCCATAGCCCCATAAAAAATGGACCAAACACGTTTCCAATAGTGGTAATTTTTTGGTTTTTTCTTTTATAGTTGATATGATTTCCACCTCAAGTGGCGCACTTGGGTGTGATTATTATCTGTTATGATATGTTATCCTTGGCTTGGTATAGGAATGAATGTTTATTTTTGATTTCTAGATAGTAACATAGGATGATTGATATATATATCTATGTGCCTCTGATAAATTTATTAGGATCATCATTAGGAACCTGTGTTGTGCTAAGAGGGGTTGGGTTGCATAAACTGTTAATAAAGAAGCTAAATAGTGTTTTCCTTCTTAGAAACTCTTTGGTGGAATTATACTAAACCAACTTAGTCATGTTGTTCTAATGATATCATTATGTTATGTTTTATGAGATATATAAATTTGGGCATAACTCTGATAGAAGAAGTCATGGATGATGACTGGGGGTGATCTTCTTAAAATTCCAACAAAGGAATCTACATAGTTTTTTCTTGTATAGATTCTATTTGGTGAAATTATATTGATCATACATGGATGTTATGTGATGTTTTTCCAAGATATTGTTAGGCAAGGGGCCATGAGGCCAAATTTAGTTGTGATACCTAACTCTGATAAGGGTGGGTAAGGGGCCATAAGGATGGATGTCCTGTGAAATTATTTCGATGGGGGCATGAATGGGTGGTGAGATTATGATACTTGTTAAATCTTTCTATTTATTCATTATATATATAATGGTTTTATGACCATTTTTTGGTATTCATAGGGATTCCACCTATTATTATTCTAAGAGAGTGTTAGGAGAGTGGTGATTTAGAGCTGCATTAGTGTGCAATGGATGAGGCCCTAGAGGGTTGGTAAGATCATGATCCATAGGTACATGAATAGGTATAAGATCATATATAGGTGGGAGAAACCCAAGACATGGTAGGTTTTTGGTATTATATTGACACGCAACTCAGGTCAAGACCAGTACGTATCATACATGGTATTTATAGGGGTCAAAGAGCTGAGCCATCAATGGAATACTAGACTCTAGAGTTCCAGTCATAGATCCCACTACTATTTCATGGTGAGGGCGGACTACATGAATTGAAGAATGATATTGAGTCAGTGAAGACCATTTTCACATATCTTGAGACACCCCTAGGCTAGAGGGTGATTTTGTATACATACATACTCAGAGGAAAATAAAAGCTATGGCGGGATGAATAGGTTCAGGCAAGCAGAAATGAGTTACTATCAAAGAAGTATTTTGAGGCTATATTCTTCAATTACTTATTTCTAGAGACGATAAAAGTGGAAATAGATTATGATTTCTTGAGTGGACACTAGTTATACATGTACCTCATGGACTATTCAACAACATTCACTCACTAGTCTCATTTTGCAACTAGTATGGTTGTTGATGAACCACGAAGTTGTGGTTTTTTGAGGATGGTGTCGACATGTCATCATGGTGCAAGTAAACATCTTCAGGTTACACTCATTATCAAATACATTGAATCATACACTAATAGTTGAGGGAAACTTGACGGCCCTGTCATATTTGTGCTGGGTGAAAGTTTTAGGTGATTTAAATGGTGATGCTAAAGATAACATGAGTTGTGTCCATGAGGAGTATCAGTATGGAATTTAGGCTAGATACTCGAGTAGACTACTGAGGAGTGGGTCGTCAAAGGTGTTATTTTAGTGTAGGAAGTCATGAAATGTGAATATGTATTATTATTGGTCATTAAAGTAGTTATGATCATGTAGCCAGGTCAGGTATTTTGAGAGGTTCTACAGGATTCCTTCTAAGATATACTGTAATCAGAGATTAGGGCATACTCAAGTTTCTGAGGTCAGACCAGGAGAGATAATAGGATAATGTAGCTGACATTTGGAAAAATTTTGTGCCCATGTTAGATATAATAGCTACAAATAGTAGGGTTAGTGGTTGGTAACTGGTGACACTCCATAGGTAGGTTAGGCCTCAATTATCCATGCTTCAAACTAGGTGCACGTAGTGGAGTTTCTAGGTGTAGAGAAGGCTAGGGAGCCAAATATAGTTAAAGGAACTCTGTGGGTGTGACTAGGGTTGTTTTTATTTATGTCATGGGCCCTTTTTTTAGTCATGTCCATTTTTGGGTGTATGAGGTGAAGAATTATTTTATACTAACCAGATACTGGTTAGTAGGTTGGAAATAATTCAGATTCATGATATATATATATATATATAATATGAGGGTATCTAGGGTTTGTTATGTTAATCGTTGGATGGGTTGCATTTATAAGGTGTTTATGAATTTGGGTATCAATGAGATGAAATTTTAGGAGAGGTTTGAGGCACAATGACTAATTTTGGTAATCAGAATAGATGTCATACCTCAAAGGTTCCATGTGCGACATGAGCATGAGGTGGGAATCTAATTAGATGTGGGACTTGATGTGTGTTGGGTATGACATATGAACGTTTTCAGCACATGGTGAGGTTTACAAGTGGTGATGAATCATGGGAAGACCTTGTATTCTGGTTATATTCATCAGATCTTAGGTTCATTTGTGTTTTGGTTCACTGTATGTCAGGGGTAGGTAACTCCTGATGTGGGGAGCACCTTGGGAGAGTGGACCTATGACTTTATGATCGGGGTAGACCTAGTTGATTTCAACGAGATGGTTATATTTAGTACCATATTTTGGTAGGACTTGATTTCTTAAGTATGAGCTATCATATGGCGAGGAAACAATAACATCTCATGTTTTTAAAGCAGGTCAAAACCATCCACTTGTTTGAAATTTGGATTTTGGTGGTCAGAAAAACTTCTTTCTTGATTGTAGGATCATAATTATGTTAATTTCCTTACACGAAGGAATTTTTTAGATTTTTTTTAATGATAGAAAAGTTACTCATATTTTCAGTTGGATTTTTGGTGCATCACAGGCCAAAAACCTATATTTTGTTAAGCTGGGACAAAGTACACGGTTGGTGCATAGTCTATCTAACCTGGTGGCCTCAACCGTGTAGCCTATTTTCCAAGAAGAATGGTTTAATTTAACCATGCATCCCATTAATTCAATACTGTGGTTTGTTTCAGGTTTTATTAGAGGGTGTTCATGGGATGTGAATTTTTTTCCAAAATGTGGGAACTATCCCCCACACTTAGTTCCACATAAGCAATGGATGCATAGAGGCTCAATATGGTTAGGCCAAATCATGTAGGCCAACCAAGTGAGGTTTATTTCCTATGTATTTAGAGCCACATGATTGGTGGATAGTTATCCTAACCATGGGGGAAACATAATGATGAGACAATACCATTTTAACTATCCCTCTATTTATATTTCCTCATGTTTTCATCTCCATCGTACTCACATGGTAGGGGAGATCCTACCTTTTCTTCCTCCCCTATCCTTTGAGATATATTCCTCATTATAGCTCTGATTTATGATTTTTCAGACTTATTATAACCTCATTGGTAATTCCTCATGTCCTCTTGTTTCTGTCCATATATATATATATATATATATATATATATATATATATATATCCATACAATTCACTAAATCCTTGCCATCCCTATTACCCTATTTTCATAGCATTTATCTAAAATGATGATTCCATTCAAATTGGATCATGTTTGAGGTAGATATTGGATGAGAATACATCCACTAGAACGATGTATATGGTTCTTAGCTTTATATTTTATTTCATTTGGGGGGGGGGGGTGCATTGATTAGTGTACCATTGGGTTATCCGAGATAGACCTTATAAATTTAACGATTGCTTCTGAATTAATTAATTGACCACAAGAGATACCTATAGGAATTCTCCCATGGGAATAAAAATGGTTTAATCCTAGTTAGAGGCTTTCAAACTATGGAATATTAGGTTGGGGATATTTATTTATTAAATTAAATTGTTTATGAATCTAGTGATGGTTCCAAAAGAATGAGACAAGCTTGGAATGAGGATTGAGGTAATGATGGCCACCTAGAATTAGGAAACATTTATTGTTAGGTTGGGATTAGATTGTATTATTGATCTGATTTTGTTCATCGAGTTGGGAGACTTTTTCATCGAGTTGAGGTGATGAGGTCATCAGGTTACCGGAATGAACCATGTGATAATGGATGGCGTTGAACATTGAGATGAATGACACAATAACAGGGAAATGAGGAGTTGCGATGATTTGGATTAGTTACTTTGTTGGTGATTTACCCTCACCATGATTGGATGATGAACTATTGGATTCATGTGCACATAGATAATACTTAGATAATGAGGTGGTGTTGACCACTCATGTGGTTAGAGGCCTCTATTAGATGTGTTTTAGGACAGTGTTGACCATTAGTGTGGTTAGAGGTTCTTTCCATAGAAATCAATATGGATGGTGAGGACCCATTTGTTGACGGTGTTGATAACCTTGGGTAGAGGGTGAGGCTTATCATATATTGAGGAATTAGGTCCATGATTACTTGGGAGAATTAATATAACCATTAATGGATATTTTCTCTATTTAACCAATAATGTTTATTATTTAGAGGATAGAAAATGTTGTGCCTCGGGCGTTGGGCTTCAAGAAGACATGGATTATTCTGAGATGAGGTCTGAGGTACTAGGTACTTGGTTATACGTTCCTTCGAGATAGAGGTTATTTGATTATTAAATGAAGAGTTGGTTTGCATGAGATGCCGATGTTACATTTATAGGAGGTGCCTGATTGATCTCTTTCTTGTTTCTCTAGAACATGGAATACTATTGATGGACAAAGCACCTGATTAGTTCCTTGTGTATTTTGAGTTCAATATAAGATGGTAATTATTATTTATGTGTGTATCACCTATTTTATCTATTTTTAGCTATATCCACATTATCACAAATTTATGATAGGTAAACATTGGTGGTGGAATACTGAGATTATTCTCAAACCACACACTAGACCTTTGGGATGAGTGTAGACTATATGATTATTAGATTAGGTAAAGTTTCAAGATATGGATATGGATCTTAGTGATCATGTTTTATTTCTTAGCATGGGATGGATGAAAATGACCTTGGCTTCCTACATCAGTTGGAGTTTACTTCTGAGTCTTGTTTCTTTTGTATCAGCATGCATATTATATGTATGTATTGCGGTCGGCCAGGGGTAACCATTTCTTCTTATATACTTATATGACCTGATTTATATGAATGCATCTAAAAACTGCATCTTGGATGTTTAGTATCTATAAATGGTATGTTTGAATCATTTATTTATTTATTCCTCTAGTTTTTTAAGCTCCCACTATTGCATATTATTGTTTCCCCTACAGCGAGTTACTCGTATAATGTTTTCTTATTTATTTTAAATTTTTTATTGAATAAACCATTATTATTATCATTACCAGGGGGTATAGTTTCCCCACTATCACCCTTTACACCCTTAATGCTAGTCGGTGTCCTTTGGAATATGGGGAGGCACGCCTAACTCATAATGGAACATTCTCCCTATACCCAATTCGAGTGGAAAAATGGTTTGGGAACTACATTTATGTCTTATGTACTCATGTTATCTTCCATTTTTTGTAACCCTAACTAATCAGGTCATCTCACCCTTTATTTTTTCCCTTTCCCAATGATATTAATAATTGTCCTTTGAATGAAATTAAAGGATGAAATAAAATTTTTCGTGCTACGTTTTTATATATCAAATGTAATATGGGAATTTTTTATGTATTTAGTTTCCATAATCAATAATCTCATCTATCCATGGTTATGTTATCCATTTTAATATATTTAGATAAAAATGGATCATATAAAAAAAATATTTCTGAAGATGCCCAAATACCTAATGTATCTCACTATGGAAAACTAAAGAGGGTGGTGTTTTGAGTTTAAATTAATATTTATATTAAAAATAATATTAAAAATAAATCCCTAAATTTGACAGAATTTTCCAATTAATAAAAATAATAGAAATATATAATTTTATCATTTTAATTGATTCAAAAAATATGTATAACAAATTAGCTAAAATAAGTCTGAAATACTCTAAATTTGGAAACTAATCTACTCATATGAAATGTTTTAAATATTAAAATAATTTAATTTAACTACCAAAATATAGTTTGGTTTAATATATTATAAAATAGATTCTATTTTGATTCAAAACCAAAAAATAATAATAGATAAAGATCTATAGAATTTTAAAAAGGGGGTAAGCTCTAAAACCAAGACATAATCATCTCCACTTGTAAATAACATTCTCCCAAGATGTTTATAAATAAAAAATTGATCTAGAACCAATGTTAGGTTATATAAACAACAACACACAAGGTTCTCTGGGAACAAATACTCTTCCAAAATTAATTGAGGGATAAAATCAACTACAAGTCAAAAATGATCTCTTCCATAGTTTATCATGGGAATATAGATGAAAATATTTGAGAGAGTATCGGTTACTCTATAGTTTAGCATAGGATACTATTTTATACAAAAAAATATAGAAATATGAGACATAGATTGAATTTAAATCATAAATAGAATGTGAAAGAGATGTTGGATAAGATAAATGATGTGCTAGTCTATATGAATATATTTATTTGTCAAAGAGTCATTTGAATTTGACTTTGGAAGGATTTTAGAAAAGACTCACAGCTGGTTCAGGAAAACAGATTGTCATGAAGTGTTCTGAATGAGTCTTCTTTTTTGTATAGGTTCCCATGTAGAATCCTATGTAATTATCAAGAAGCATGTTTTATAATCTCTATATATTTTTCACATGATCTGTTTTTTATTATTAAAAATATATTCATCCAAGGTATCCATTAGATAATAATCAGTACAGTCTTAAATGTACTGATACTTCATTTAATGATTCTAAAATTTGATGTTGGAGATTTTAAATTCTCAAAAATTAAGTTTGACATGAAAATATTTCTTTAATTAATGTACGGTTAGTTGGAATGACAACATGATACGGTCGGTTGACATGGTTAGTTGTTATGAAAAAATTTCATGATAGATTCATGTTTTCATGTGTTATGTTCATTTGATCTTGCAGCAGGAATTCCTCTTCATGTGATTACTAAAACAGAATACATGGTTAGTACATGACTGAATGAAAATTCGACATATATTGGAACATTAACGTGATTTATTCATGTGGTAAGAATTTTTATTTACATGTCCAGTTCACAGATTCACACATTTAGGTTATTTTTAATCATAGTAGGAAAATATATATCAGAAAATATGTACATAATAAGAATTGTGAATATGATTTTAGGTTAATTATAACATATAATAGGTTCTCTATGGTCACTTATCCCTCAAGCTCAATTCAAATATTTCACATGGTAAGCACATTACACATGTATTAGGTTTCCTTGATAAGATCTAAACTTATCTATCTTCACGGTTTTGTCCAAAAAATCATTTACTAAAAAATAAAATAAAAACTATTAATAAAATTATAAAGATGATTTGGGATCATTAAAATGAGGGGGTTCTAGTCGAAGCCAATAATAAATTATTAACATTTTACCCAACAATGTTATAAACAAGTCACAAATTTACAATAAATATTTTCCCCATGAATAAATTTAATAGTAATAATATATGTAAATTAACTATAATAATAAATATTTGGAACCTATATAGGAATAAATGTCATCATTTTTGTGTGATAATTTAACATCTTCAAATATGATGAAAAATATAATCTTATTATAACCACATGCCATGAAAAATATTATCTTTAAAAATAAACCATAAAATAGATGTTAAAATTTGTAAGTCAACATTCAGTCAATCAATTAAGATAATGTTTAAACCATAATATTTCAAATATTAAGTGAAACTACTCTATACAAATATAAATAAAATAAATTCATGAAAAGTAATGACTTCTATAAATATATATATTTTGAACCACTCTAAAATAAATTAAAATATTATCTTAAATTTTTTAATTGATAACACGTTCTATAAATCATTTCAGATCATCAATGTGTATCTTGAAATATTGAGTAATACCTGTTAATAAATATCATCATTATAAATATAATACATATAAATTTGAAATTTCATAAGGCAAAATTTATTTTTGTGATCAATGGAATAAAAATATAATTTGTAAACAAAACATATCAATGTGATAGAACCAATTAACATTATCCTAACAAATCAAAATTTCCAATCCAATAGACCAGTACATAATATTTGGAGGCTAATCAAACTTGGTTTTATCTTATTTTAAATATACAATCAAAAAATAATTTCACTTATCATTCAAATTTCTATAAGAAATTTATTCTTTTATATGATCATTGATACCAAAATACTTTTTAAAAGATTTTATGTTACTTCTATGGGATATATCCATCTAAATATTATAGGACCGACAATAATGACTTCACTTACTATATTAGTTTCCGATGTTTCTGTTATATCAAAATACAAATTTAGGAAGCATTTCTCTAAATGTAATTGTGTTAGTAGAATCTATTAATATTATAACATCATCTTAATTATGTAATTATAACATGATAATAGTTTAAATAATTTAGAAATATAAACTAATGTATTAACAACAATATATATGTATATATTAATTAAGAATTATAATCAGAATATTCTTAAGATATATGATATCATTTTCATGACTCTTTGAACATTGTAATACATTTTTCATTACATTCATATGTTTATAAATATTATAACAACTACCATACATATATAAAATATATTTAATATGAAAATGGATTATTTTTTGTGATTTTTAATCATTTAAATTTTTGGAAAGAGTATAAAAAATTTCCCCATCAATCAACTATATGCATAATGATTTCCCTTGTATGATAAATAAAAGTTTTCATTCACACCATCTTTTTAACTTTCCATTAACACCTAAAATTGTGTAAAAGCTATTATCGTATAGATTATTTTCAATGTGTAAAGTATGCATTTTGTTCCTTATTATTGTATGTTTATAGTATGTTAAATTTAAGAAAATAGTCCTATTTTTCCCATTATGGTCGTATTTTTTATTCATGAAAATAATAGAAGGAAGTGTATGGGATAATTGATTTTGAAAAAATAGACAATATATAAATTTTTTAGTATAAAATATGTGATAAAATTTAAACTCATGTGATTATATTTAGTGTTTAATTATATTCCTCAACACTTTAAAATATTTTTTTCCATTTTACACATATAAAATGGTTAAACAAAACTTCAATGACTATATTGTAACCACATTCTATATTTTTAAAGGCATGTTAATTTTTTTATTTAAATAACTATACTCAATTACTCACTTTATAATAAAACATGATAATTTATCATGCACAAGATATTAATATATCTAAAAAAATTAATAAGAAATCTGAAAATTAAATTACTTCTATAGTCAAAATTCATCATTACATTTAATCATAATTCATTAAACTCATTAAAAAAATTTATATAACAATTAATATAATGTATCTAGACTCTTAGATTATCAATATGAGTCAATATAATTATATAGGTTGTTATATTAAAAGATAAAAATTAATATTTCATTGAACCAACACCAAGATACATGTACAATGAGTTACACTAATTATATACTTTAATTTGTTAAAACTATATACGATTGACACAAAATTTATATTTTTATTATTCTAAGACAGCTCCATGTATTTATTTTTGAACTTAATCCATTATTATTATTATTTTGGGTTTGTCAACTTATAATATTCATAATTTTTATCTATATCTTATTTTAAAAATTTGGATTCTTTGTTTGATATAAAAAATGTCTTAATCCTCGGATTTTAATTTAAGTAACAAACATGTTTCAAGATAATAAAGTTTTAATAGTTCAAAACCCTACCTGAATGGCTCTTATGCTTCTCAACTACCCCTCCATCCTTTCAATTTAAAGATATCCACATGATAAAAATATTAGTATAGAAATTCAATTTTATAAAAAATATTTTTTTGAATATATATTTGCTATATCATATGTGAAAACTATGTTATTCTATCAAAGTGTGTCCAATTTAAAATTTTATAAAACTTACTAAATACTATATAAGATAAAATAGAGTTTATACCATTGAGAGAATGTGTATATAATCCTAGAATATAATCTTTAAATAATTTTATCTAGATGAATTTTCAGTTGGATTAAACACAATAAAATATAAAAATATTATGCAAATAAACTAAGAGAATTTAGTAGAGATCATAATGTTAAAGTTATGAATCCTATTAAAGTTTATTTGATGAAATTTTTTACAAATAAAAAAAATTATTTATCTAATTATCATCGATTCCAAACATTATTAGAACACCTTCATGTGTTTTTCTATAATATTTAGAAATAGTCTAATATTTATAAAGAATTATCCACCATTTCATTCTATAATTTGATGAGTAATTTTTTTGAATTTTTTGTGTTGAATCCTTTGTTAAAATACAATACACATTTCTCAAAAAGTCAAAGAATATTTCAGTTCCAGGTTTACTCTTATATGTTCATTTCTTAGGTATCTCTCTTACAAATTTGAAAACTATGTATCGAAAATATTAAATTTTTTATTAATATTTTTTTATAAACTAGTACTCATGGGGATTACGATTATTTCATGCATGTGATTGAGTTCCAAATATTTAAATTATCTAATGATCTCCCAATCATGATTACTTATAAGGTGTGCAATTAATGAGAACCAAATCATGTGTGAAGACCCTATAAAAAATAAATAAATAAAAAATATATTTTAATAAATTAAAATAAAATTAACAAGAATAGACTAACTAGATATCACATATTGAAATTAAATCATTGGGAGAGAAGGTAGGTTTGGCCTTAATGCATGGTGCATTGATGTTGTAGGGAGAGAAAGTGGATGAGGATGATGAATGGAGATAGAGTGGGTGTGGGGTGCAGAGTGGGTGTGGGCTACTCAATGAATACAAAGGGTGGACTCACTACTTATTTTGGTCACCATGTGAGAGGTGGACAATACATGTGTAGATGCACATAATAGGTTTTTTATGGAGATAAATGATATCCTCACCAATAAGAATATTATTCTACCCCCAAAATATCTCTCCCTCCCCACCACACATTTCATGAAACTATGATATTTAAAAAATTCAAAAACAAAAGAATCAAAAATAAAGTGAACATGGAAAAAATTAATAAATGTTAAAAAAAAATAATAAGAAAAAATATATGGAAAATAGACACTAAAAATAATAATAACTGTAAATTATTAAAAAATATACATATAATAAAATAAAAAAATTAAGATAGACGTTTCTAATATAAATATTTACATTTATAACAAAAAAATTGTAATATAAAATAATGATAGTAAAAAAGTAACAATACTAATATTAATAAAACTAATACTAAAAATAATTTTTTAAATAATACATGAAGACAATATAAATAATTAATATATACTGAAGGTAACAATAAAAACTAATATGAATGGATAATTAAATAATATTTACAAAAATAACTAATACGATAAAAAACTATTAATGTAAACTAAAATTATAAAAAACATAAAATAGTAAATTAAATGTAATCTAATGAATTAGGAAATTATTACCTATTTCCAATTACATCAAATCACCCACAATTAGTTTTTTTCAATGGAAGGAAAAATAATCATAAAATAACACACAAATTCATCCTCAGTCAAACCAGAACATCACAATTACAAGCTCAAAATTTTTAAATCTTTTTTACCCAAAAATTAGAATTCTTAATTTAAAATACAAGTTTTTTAAAACAATTTCTTATCCATTTATATTATTTCCAAAAATAATAATTTACACTAACACTTCAAGTGATCTACCTCGTCATTATTCTCATCGCTCAAAACATTTTTTGATCAAATATATGCTCAATTCTCATATATAAGAATGCTTAAAATATGATTTCCATGATTTTTACATCTGTAATTAAGGAAATAAAACTAAGGAACTAATCTGAAAGACTTTAAATTAGTTCATCTAATCTCAAAGGCCTTGGGATGGCTGGTTAATTTTTTTTGATAATTTTTGGAAAATGGTTGTATGTTAAAAAATCATGATAAATATCTATCTAAATGCCTACATCAAAACATCATTCCCACACTAAATTAATTTTCACTCCTAATGAAATGATAATATGGAAATTAACATGATTAAATAGGTGACATAACCCACTCAAATAATGGGATGATAAACATGTGAATATCATCCCTAAAACCCCAATGAAATTAATATAACAAAAAAATAATGAAAAGTACACAATTAACTCATAATATATATAATATTATTTTAATTAGGTCACATAAAATCTCTATCTCTTGAATTAATGGTTATCACATTTATATGTATCACTAAAGGCTGGGGTTACTGCATATTAACCACAAATTTTCTTGGAAAATGAAAATTAATATTCCCATTTCAAAATTCAAGTATAGATTAATGTTATTGTAAAATATAACATATATAAAATGACGATATAATTTATATCCATGTGTATTAAATTAATCATTATCTATCATAAAACTCCCCCAATAACTAACTCTCTCCTATACATATATAGAAAATCATCATGAAAAATTACATGAGATGGGTGGGTAAGGGTATTGACTTTTAAGATCATCCTAGAAATTATTATTCATGGATTATATGGGGTTTAAAATAAAGAAAATTAAAGGACATATCACTGGGAAAAGAAGATAAATAAAAAATCAAATTCCTCATTCATTTTAGGGAAACATTTGGAATCCATATCACCTTTATGGGAAAATGGTATGATTTATATGACCTAACAAGGATGAGTTTATCTAAAGAAATAATAAAAATAGAAACTAATATAAAAATGGTACAAAATACTCAGAGGAATGGTTATATAACACTAGAAAATATAGATTAATATGAGTTACAATAAGGACTCAAAAATATAAAAGTTTCCAAAAAATATATTCTCAAAGCATGGAATGATATCAGCAATCAGCAAAATCATGGAATTAGGGATCAAATAATTTCAACTATAAATACTGTCCTTATACTAACATGGGGAACAAGTGGTATTTCCCTAGCTTTGTTACTATAAGAAATAATTTGCATTAATATGGGTTAAAAAATTATAGGTACGTTAGTTTTAATTTTTTCCATTTTTCAATTAGTTATTTTACATGATATTTTGAAGTGTAAAAAAATATTATAGAAAATGTACCACTTTATGGAGTTATTTTAGATATATAGAGAGAGTTTTTTTACATCCAAAAAAGCACAAAAATTATGAAACCAGTGAAATATATACATAGATAACACATAACTATATCATTTCATAAAGATAATACAAAAATAAAATTTATGTGGATGATAAAAAATTTTATAATGAATTCAGCTCCACTGTTGTGCTCGGATAAAAATGATTATTGGGAAATACCTTCCATTTTATTTTCTAAAAACTATATTAAATTATTTTAAATATAGTAAAACAAAAAAATGAATTATGGGATATCTTTTATTTATAGCCAAATTAAATTTTTCATCATCCATACAATGATGGGACTCTGTTAGGATTGAACAAATATTTATATCATGTAATTGATTATTCATTAGTAGATATTTTTCATTTTGTTTTTATAAATATAATTATCCTAAAATCTTCATAATACACAGATGGAAACCTGTTAGAAAAATATATGGGTGGATTATAATGAAAATAACCCAGATTAATAGGGGTCAATATACCTCATTTGAAGAAACACTTACCAAATAATCGAGGTTTGTACAAAGGGAATCATTAAGAAGATAAAAAATATCACCTCATTTAATGTGTATAAGATATGAAATGTTCTTTTATGACTCTATCTGTGGTCTGATTACATCCATAAAATCCTTGAAGGTAGTTTATAGGTAGACCAAGTAACCTTGTTCATTTTCATTAATGACTATAAACATAAGTAAATTATCTTTCTTCAATTTCAATTCATACTTCATAGTTTCATTTAGTGATACTAAGATAATATTATTGATAGAATCTATTGGTATTTCAAGTGAAGTGGTGTTTAAATCTATGAATGGGGTAAATGAGATAAGCTCAAGGGGAGTACGGAACACCATGATGTCAAAAATCATATCAATTTTAACATTTCTTCCATATTTCTCTTATCAAGTTTCACTATTGGGATATGTTTTACCTAGAAATATGAACCACCAAGTTAATCCCATTCTTCCACTACTTATATTAGGTTATTAATGTTATCCACCACTATCATAGAATGGTTTTTTAACTGTATAAATGATTCTTACACTTCTATTTTGAAAAACAATCACGATTAAAAAGATTCTTAGAAAGGGATTAGGAATGTCTATTTTATGTTATGTCCTATAGTGTGTGGATATCCATAGAATCATGGGTTTATTATAATTTTATATTTAAAAATAATATTGCATGTTCTATTTCATATTCACCTTTAAATTAATGATCATACTAAAAATAAGTAATTTGATATACATCAAGGGATTCTATTCTAACTTTGGGGTGGAAAATCTAGAAAACATATTGGAGGGACATGAACTCACATTATTAGATGGATAATTATATCAATAAGAGTATAATATTTGGATCCCATGTTATTTAAATGTGATTTTAATTGAAAAACATTTATGATTGAGAGTATTCACCTGTGTTTGATATGAAGAAATTTCAATAATTTTATTCGCATCATCTGAATCATGAAATTAATGTTGTTTATATAGAACCTATAATACATTTTAAACAATTATTTTTTTTATTTTTGGAATCAAGTGGTAGTGGGGAGGATAATTAAACTATTTGGATCATTTCTTTTTTAATATTCTTTGGTGTAAAAGGAAAATTTTCATTACATTATTCATGAATTACAAAACATTTATTTATTTCATTCCTTTAAAAAATTATTTCTTTCTCTAATGTTGTAGTCTTTGAATCACACAATGACTTGTCAAATTGATTGACTTCCACTACTATGCATGATGATTAATGTTATAAAATGTTATAAAATTTCACAATATAGTTCTTTAATTATTCTAAAATATCTTTTATTATGGATAGAGAGCATGAATTAAAAGGTTAAATATGTTTTTGAATACCTCATATTTGAGAATAATCATATGGTTGGTATGAATTATTAGAATATAGTGAGTAACTATATCATGAATGATGAAACTAATTTGAATAATAACTATTGATATAAATATAATTTCCTAGAGAACTCCCAGGCATTGAAAAATTACAACTCATATCATGCAATGTGTGTGGGTATGAAAAATATTTTTTTAACTATATAGTTCCGAACATGCCATTCTAAACTCCTTAAAATATACAATTTTCTTAAAAGATAAAAATACATAGGGTAGTAATATGGATTCATTTTCTTGTTATTTTTTTTGTTTTTAACGTAAATCAACCTCTTTGTATGATCTTCTAATTCTATAATTCTCCCCCACATCGGTGTGAGAAATTTGGAACATGTTTTCATGAAATGACCAATTTACAAATTTATAAAACCTACTAACTACTATATCAGTGCTAGTAGGGTTGGTCACATAGGGATGATGTGTGTGGAAAGTAGTAATAACCTTTTCAAATAATGTTAAGAGAATGATTATTTTAGTTGGACTAAAAACTAAAAATTATAACAACAAAAAATTACTTTAATGATCTAAAACTAAACTAAAGGAATCTAGTAGTAATGGGAGTGTAAGAGTTATGAATCCAATTCATGTTCATTAAATTCCATTTATTTTATTTACACATTTGAATATTTATTTGTAAAATTATTTTTGATTACAAATTTTATCTGAATACCATCAAGACAAATTCATTGATGTAAGAATGTAGTCTAATTTTTTTACACATTATCCAATATTTCATTTTATGAGTTGATTAATATTTTATAATTCATTTTATATACGATCATTTGGTGAAACACAATAACCCATTTCTCAAATATTCAGGATATCTGTCTATTATAGTTTCTCTCATATAACTATAATTTTTAGGTATCACTCACAAAAGTTTAAAGACTAATCACACAAATTATTAATTTTTAAATTAATATATTTATTTTTTAATACCCCTTCATGGGATTTATGATTCTCTCATACACACAATCACTTATAAAAAAAATTCTCTAATGATTTCCCGCCCTAAATTAGCTAATAGGATTCACATGAATGGTCTGATGTGACTGATGGTAAACATAAAAAAAAATAATATATGGAGACCACCGTTTAATTATTTCATACCAATAATAGTATCAAAACCTTGGGACCTGAATTTTTAGTTTCTTGGAAACTATAAACATAAATACACTTATTTCAAATGCTTCGATAATTTATCCATAATCTAAATCCACTATGATATTCCAGGAGACATAATCATCTTTAAATACTAGGGATGATTTTTTTTGAAAGAGTGACCTAAAATTCTCAGTAAGGGATAACATAATGAAGGCTATAATATTTAGATCAAACAAATATGGGAAAGATTGAATAATGATGAATATATAATTTAAACAATCCTAAATAAATATTTTTTAAATATAATCACGAAATATAGACATAAAATCTCAAATGATAACTCTTCTAATATGACATGATAAAATAAAACTAAAATCATATAACATAAGTTAGGGATCGTTGGAAAGAGCGTGGCATAATAAAAAACATAAAATTTCTAATATATGTGAACCTATATACCAACCAACAATTTCACATTTAAAATTATGAGTAGATATAAATTTATTCCCACTAAACCTTTTTGAACCTATCTACTCACTAAATGATTTACATGTAAATTGTGAGTATTTTTAATCACCATCACACTCACCTTTCGTGATACTAAATACTCATGGACCTGTTTACATAACACTTATATCTCATGAGATATAATAATTTAACCAATACATTAAAGGGAGATATAAGTAATAACTATCACTTAATCCATACATTTGCCCTCCTAAAAAATAATAATCCCATAAAAAAATAACCCATATAAAGATAAATTGGTTTTATGACATTATCAAATGATACCTCGTAAAATGGTATCAAAATTAAAATAAAATGATGCAAAAAATTGTAAAACCAAACGAAATAAATTATAAGATAAAACATAAGAAAAATCATGAAAATCCTCCACTAGGAATGGATATTTTGATAATAATAAATACTAAATATTGAAAATATATTTGGAAAACATTTTTCTCAATAATTGTAAAAGTCACAATTATGTGTTTCTTTTAAAAAAGACTCATTTATTTTAAATAAATTGAAAATAATAACATTATTGTAAATGGATTTGAATAAAAATTGATTTTACACTTTAAAAGTAGATTTAAAATCCACAAAAATGGTAATTCATTAAAAAAGTTTAATATGAAATTATATAACTCACATAAAGGATTTCGAGTTACCACGTCCCTTACCATAACCCTTTATTTCTAAAAATGATTTTTAAACTCATATATCATAAAGAAAAAAAATTTAATTACCTATTTCAGAAACTTATTATTATAGAATAAATTTTTTACTCTTTTTTGATACTAATTCTCTTCATTAATTAGATTATTATATGTTTTTTTAGAATCAAGTGTTAACAATCTTGACCATTTTTAACTAGGTTCATAATAGAGGTGTTGATATTCATTTTTCTCCCATATATCATCATAAAAAATACATAAAAGTTTCCTAAATTTAATTTTCAAAAATAATAATAATTTTATAACCCCATTACATGGGTTCTTTATTTACATTTCATTAGAAATAAAATGGTGATGAACTAGTTTTTGGTTATTTACAGATTTTGATGTATCAGATTATAATGATCATTACATTTTGTGTCATAGAAACGAAATATTGATGATATAAATATTACTTATATATATCATATATAATCATCCAACATAAATTAAAACCATAAATGTTTGGATGTGAAGGAAACGAAACATGTTTATTCATGGTGGTGGTATTAAATACAACACACGATTCATGTTTCTCATTTCACTTAATGGAAAAATGATAGGGTTTTTAATCATTGTAAAATTATTATAATAACATATTAGTATATAAATGACACATAAGATATAATTATATTATGGTGGAATGAAATTATAGTAATAAGAAAAGAACAATGATAAATTGAATAAAGAAAGACATGTTATTAAATTATACATCACTTCTTGGATTATCACTTTTACATAGTGGAATAAACCATTGAAGGGTGATCTTTTGAGAGGAATAATACCTCATTGGGGAATCTATGAGTGTGGAAAATAGAGTTTTACATATTTTTTTTGATCTTAATAGGTTTTTTTTATGATGGTAATTGAGGATAGGAGTGCCCCTTTTATAATTGAAAGGGTGTGAAATTTTAGCAAATACCCAAATCTATTAAATATTGAGAATTCAATCTCAAGTAAAGTGATCCCAAATTGATAAATAAGGGATTTTATAGGAGAAAATATTGAGAAACTTTTCCAAAATTCAAATAGTTTCCTGTTTTAAACATGATAGTCTGTTTACGCCAAAGGTTACTCACTTTTACCACTTTAGTTTTCATCATGATAACTAGTTTTATAAGGGTAATTTTTATTTTTATACCAAAAAATGTTCCTTACAATATAATTTGGGATAAATTATTAGAAAGTTTAAATTTATTTAATGATTCATTTTTTAATGTAATAAAATTAAATTTTAAATTTCTAAATGTACAATGTATTAAAAACAGTTTTTTTGAAAAATATAAATTAAATGTTTGATGTTAAAATATTCATTTATAAATTTTAAAAATAATTTTTAGAATTATATATTAACTTCTAAAATACATATATATTCTTATAAATTATTTTATAAATTTATAATTCACACTTGTGTTCAAATAATTTCATTAGGTCATGTCATTTTAAAAATAGTATTGTTCACTATTCAATTAAAAATCATCTTTTTTAGGTAAAATTAAAAATAATCATATTAATATAATATATAAAATAAAAATAAAAATATTATGTAAATTTATTTAAATTCACACCATAAAATTGATAAATTTAACTATAAAATAAAATCATAAAATATTGTGAGAAATAGTTTTTATAGGAAATCATTTTTTGTTCTATGAACCATTATTCAAATATTAGTAAAAATGATAAATATTAAAAATGTGAAGAAACATCCATTTTATAAAATATATTTTAAGCATAATTGTTTTATTAGTTTCTTAGCTATACTAATTGAGTTTTATGTTTAAAGGAAATTTTATATTAATTTGTTCTTATATTTAAATATATATTTCATAATAATGTTATCATTAGTTATACCAAATAATTACATGCATAACCTATGCTGATATATATTTTCATTATTTTAATGTTTCATGTAGAGAAACCATTGAACACAATATTTATTTACTGAGAAATAACTCAGTTTGTAATAAGAGAAAAAAGGTTTTGTGAAAACTCTTTAAAGTTAAATCTAACACATATATAATTTAATAAATTAAATTAGATTTAATAAGAAATAATTGGATATTAAATATAGAAATTAAATAATAGTTAAAGACAAAATTTAATTAGTGATACATTATGAAAGCATGATAAAATGAATAATGTTCAAAATCCAATATGTATGTGTCATGAAAAGAATTCCTACCACTTTCTAGGGATTACAACCACATTAAAAAAATCACTCTATAGAATACCAATGTGGACCACAATGTTCAACTTGTTGTAGACTCACAAAAAATACCAAAATTGTTGATTACACCTAAAAACATCCCACACATTAATTACATATATTATTAAGACAATGATAACTGAAACAAGAGTATTTATAAGACATATAATAAAATATTTCAAAAATCGTCTACACCCATGCTTGGTACTTTGATGTGTTATAGGAGGCAGTGCCTCGACTATCTAGTTATGATACAATCCCAGGATGAAGGTCTCAATGTCAAGAGGTTGTATAGTATAGAAATGCTGGATGAGATTGGCCATAGAGGGTGTTGTGATGGGGAGAGAAGGACAAATTGGAATTGATTGATGGTGAGATGATATAGGAGGGACAACAAGTGGATGCCGATGATGATTGGTAGTCAACCTTATTTAGTATTTTAAATGGAGTTCATGATGGGTTTAGGCTACTGTGATGATGATGATAGGATGCATTGCATATTGGTTTATGCACCATGTGTGAAATGTAATAATCATGTAAGATTCACCTGTTAGGGGTTTTAATAGAGATAAAATAGATCCTCACCAATAATAAGAGGATTCTTACCCAAAGATCTCTCTCCATCCCTAACACACATTGAATGAAACAAAGAATTCGTATTATTATACATCATTTAACACCATAATTTTATAAAATAATTTCACTTCCACACTCATCATTTCTAAAAAAATAATTTACAATCATACATATTTTGACCCACCTGATGTCACTGGAATAGCTAAAAATAATTTTTGATCAATTTTATGCTCAATTATCATACACATGAATTATTACCATATTATTTCCATGAATTTCACATATCCACTTGTGGAAAACCAAATAATATACAAATGTCAAGGACATCATATTAGGTTTAAATGATCTTTATTTCTATGTGATGGTTGATCAAATTTTTTTGGACAATTACGGTTAAAATGAGGGTTTAATATTCAAATAAATATGTGATAAATATCAAAGTCTCCCAAAAATTATCTCTCCCCAAAAATTAAAATTTTCCCATAATAAATGATAATATCAAAAATAACATGTTGAAAAAGTGGACATAACTCGCTCAAAAAATGGGGAGATAAATATGTGAATATAAACTCCAAAACCCCATGAAATAGATATAAGAAAATTTACCAAACTATATACACAAATCGATCATAATCTGTAAATTATTACTGATAGTAGGTCACATAAAAACTCTCACTATCCTTGAGTAATGGGTTATCAATTTTATTGTTATCCTTAAATGTAAGGGTTAATATGTAATGACCACAAATGTAACCATTATTGTAACCAAAAAGAATTAACAATCTCATATAAAAATAAAATTAATAAATATATCTAATGTCAAATAAAACACTTTAAACATGATGAGATAATACTTATCTACGTGAATTAAATTTATCACTATCCCTAAAAAAATTATCTATATGACTAACTATCCCCTATAATCATATTAGAAATCATCATTAAAAAAATAAAGAGATGGATAGGGAAGGGTATACACTATTAGGATTTCCCTAAAAATATTCTTTATGGATTCAATGGGATACACAATGGAGAAAATTATAGAGAAGAATAGTAGGAAAAGGGTAAAAATAAAACTGAAAAAATGTATCGATAATTTCACTGGACCATTCAAAATTCATATAGTTTTGATATTCGAACATGGAAATATTTAGAAGATATAGCACAAATGAGTTTCCTTAAGAACAGTGAAATAAGAAGTGATGTAAAATGAGAAATAATCTCTGTAGGTATGAAAACATAATATTGGAAAAACATAGATGAACATGAGTGAAAATAAGTGTCTCCAAAATATACATGTTTCAAAAAAAATTATTTTCAAAGTATTAGATTATGCGAGCAATCATCTAAACCATAGATTCAAATATTAAATAATTTGAACCAGGAATCATGTGATTAGATAGGCTAGTGACAAAAGTGGTATGTCCTTGATTTTGTTACTATAAAAATGAATCAATTTGAATATGGAGTCAACAATGTTAGAGATGTTAGATTTTTTTCTTTCATTTTTCTAATTTTTCATATTTTTTTAATTAGTTATTTTGTATGAATTTTTAAGTGTAAATAAAATGTGACTACAAATGTAACACATCCCTAAGTAATTATAGATTAATGCAGAGAGTTTTAGTTGTAAACAATGACACACTGAAATGATGTAACCTATAAAATATACACATAGACAACACACACCCACATAATATCATAAAGATAAAACTAAAATAAAAATCATGTGGCTGATAAAATTATGAATGATAAATTTGATCCACTATTATTTCCTAGTAAAAATAGATTATAGGGAAATACATACCATTTTATTATTTAAAAATTAATGAAATGAAACTAAATTCAATAAAATATAAAATTACTAATTATGGGATACAACACATTGGGTTATATGTTTAATTTTTATTTAGCCAGATTTCGCTAACAATCCACTAGGATCAATCATAAATTTATATCATAAATATTCTTCTTCATTAGTAAATGTGTTTAATTCATTTTTTAGGAATAAAATTACCCTACAGGCTGCACAATATCTCAATGAAAACTTGTCAAAACAATGGATGAATGAATTATCATGAAAATATACAATTTTTGAAGGTGGTGAATGTACCTCATCTATATAAAAAAATCAATGAACAATTTATTTTACGAAGTGAAAATAATCATGAAGATCAAATATAATACCTCATTGGATGTTCACCAAACAAAATAAAATATTAATAGACTCTTTTAGTGGGTGGATTATATCCATCACATCCAGGAATTCAGTCTATAGATATATTAGATAATCAATATTTTTTAATCAATGGTCATCAACATAAGTAAAATAACTTTTTTCTAACTCAATTAACGATATTTAGTTTCATTGAGTGCTCCAAGGTTAAGAGTAATGATAGAATATATTGTGTTTTCAAGTGTTGTGGTGTTGAACTCAGTGAAATGAGTAGGTGGGATATGCTTGAGTGGGGGAGGGGGGGGGGGGTACACTATGATTCATGAAATAAGATATTTTCTTAAATTTTATTTCATATTTTTTTCATTTTATTTTACAATTGGAAAATGATTCACAAAAAATTAAGGATTATATAGGTAAGAACATAAATTCACTATTTATAGAAATTTGTGTGTTTTATCCACCACCATATTTGAAGTATTTTTTTGACTCTTGAAATGTTTTAGACAATACTATTTTGGAAAATGTTATAAACTCACAAATATTCATAGAAATGTGTGAGTTGATGTTATTTGAAGATTTTTTCTCTAGTGTGTGATTATCAATGATATATAGGGTCAATTATTCCTCGACCACAAAGAATAATGATCCTATTTTTGAGTCATATTCATCCTCAAATGGTGTAATTTGATATAAATCAAGGGCATCCATTATAACTTTTTGGGTAGAATAGTCTTGAACTAATAAGAGGGGGACATGGATTCACATTTTTTTATAGATCATTATATCTGATGGAGTGTAATATTGGGACCTCATGTTCTTGAAATATAATTATAAGGTAGAAATAAAATATCAATTCATATGATTCAATAATGTTTTCATAGGAAGGTGGATAAATCATATCAGTCTCATTATCAGAATCAGGAAGTGATTTTTTCCATATGGAACCTCTGGTACATTTTCCTCAATAGAATTATTTAGAGTTAGGGTATAAAGTGGTATTAAAGATGATTATTTAATATGTTTTATCATTTTTATATATTTTTTACTGTGGAATAAAAATTTTCATTTCATTCTTCCTAATGTTTAAATAACTTATTTAACTATTTCCTTGAATAATAGATTTTTTGGTCTAATGTTTATGTTTTTGGATCATATAATGATATGTAAATTTGTTTTTTCTCTAGTGTGAAGGATAATTCATGTTCTATAATGTTTTGAAATTATTAAATGAGTTTATTTATTTACTTCTAAGATATCATGAAACTTGAATTAAGATAATTAATTACTGGGTTCATATTGTTCAAAACTGCCTCAACTTTGAGAATAATTACATAGTGGGTATAAATTAACATAATATAATGAATCAATCATATATGAACCATGAAAATGATTTCAATAAGAATCATTAAAATAAACTATATTACCTAGAGAAATCATAGGTAGTGAAATATGTTAACACATACCATGAAATGTGGGTGGGTATATTGGATATTTTCTGTAACTATATAGTTCTAACAAGGGAATTATGAACTCTTCAGTATCTATAATGTGTATATGTGATAAAATTACCCCAAGTAGAATTCAGTTTTTTTCAAAAAAAAATTTGCGTTTAAACCTAAATACCTATATTTAGAGGATGTCATACTTCTATAATTCTCCATAGAAATGGTACTGGAGATTTTGTACACACTATCATGATACACCCAACATATAAATTTATAAAACCAACTAATTATAGAAGTAATGGAACTATGGAAGATCCCATATAGAGATTGTAAGTATAAACCGAGAATAGCCTATTCCTATAATTCTTTGAAGTTGAATTTTTCAATGTTTCTAAAAAATAAAAAAATCTATAATCTAAATAATTAAATAAATGAACTAAAATTAAACTAAGGGAATCTAATGGAGATGGTAGTGTTAGAGCTGTGGCCCAAATTAGAGTTCATGAAAGGATAATTATTTTATTTTCCCGCCTGAATATTTATTTACCCATTTATATCTGATTCCAAATTTTATCATATGGTAATCTATTATTATTCAATGTTTTTTTACCACAATATATTATTTCTTGAAATTTATCAAACATTTTTTTCTCTAATTTTTTGAATAATTTACATGACATTTTATTCCTAAATAATTTTCTGAAATACTATGTATCATTTATAATAATGCCAAGGTATCTATCCATGATGGGTTCACTCATATAAGTTAACTTTTTCGGAATCTCATATGAATTCTTTAAAACTAATAAAAAAATATTATATTTTAAATTATTATGAATTTTTATAATAATTCACTCATGTGAGATGTGTTATTATTTAACACACGTGAATGAAAAAAGAACAAATAAATTCTTTAATTATCTCACAAACATGACTACTTTTTAGGTAGCACACTAATAGACACCGAAACATGTTCTCAGACCCTAAAAAATTAAATAAAACATTGATATAATTTAATAAATAGAAAAACCAATTAAATAGAAGTTTCTAGAAATTAAACTTGAGAATTAAATAATGGAATGAAATAACCATTAAAATTTTCTTATATATGACATAATTAAATTTTTTTGATGTCCCAGAAACATGAAATAAAAAATAATGCAAAGAAGCCACAATATTTGAGTCGACATGAAAATCATTAAAATTTACTGCTGATAATTTCCACATGAAACAAAAATTCTCCACCGATCTATAGAATTCTAATTAAAACCACGAAATCCTCTATGTTGTTGACATGAACTAAATACCCTTAATTTTCAATTAACCCAAAAAACATATAGACAAAACACCACCATCTTGAATGAAATTCAGAAAAATATATATTAAAATCTCACTATAAAAGGATTCATATACCAACAACATCCAATGATTATAATAGTCACTATATCCACAAACACCACTCATGAAATGGGAATGTGACACTCATATGTAGGGAGAGGAAATGGGTGCTGGTGTAATCTTGGGTCATTGTTTCATTCAAGGAGGCATTTCCAGATCCGTATGATGTAATGAAATAAGTGTATGATGTGGGGTAAATAGGTCATATGGTGATACAACACAGGGTGATATTATTCTTGGAAGGTTCTATGATGGGAAGATAAGAATGATCATCCTTGTTACATGGTGAAATAATGTAGGAGGGGGAGAAATTAGAGTTCGGTGATTAACTACTATCTAAATTGTTTAACATTAGGTGAATAGTTTAGGCCTAGTGTGAGATTTTGTAATGATGATGAAGGGAGTCATCACATATTGGATTTTACACTATGTGGGAGGTATCCAAGATGTGTTTAGTTTCCCGATCGAGGGTTTTCAATGGAGATGAAGGAGATCATATCCAAGAGGAAGATGATGATTCCTCCAGATATCTATGACACCAACCACGTCATTGGTATGTTTTATTATGAATATTTATTTATTTTTCTCACAAGATTCCTGGATTTTGTGTTCAAGAATCCCATTTTTTGAGTAAAATCTCCATGATGCATGGTTAGGGAATAAACTATCTAATAATGTGGATCACCATATGAGGGTGGCGTTTTGGAGACAATGGTCTCATACATGGTTTGAGCATTATTTTTCAAACCATGAGAATATTATTTAGAAACCATTCAGCTTTTTTAGGGAGATAGTGGCTCCCGCAAGGTTCTCATGATTTTTCTAACAAATAAGAAAAACCACATAGTAAATCTAGGTCATTAAAAAGTGGATTTTGACTATTTTACCCTTTCATTTTTTTTGGTTTTCACCTTCATTTTCTCCCCACTCATGAAAAAACCTCTTCCCACACCTTGGATATTCTCACATTTCCATTTTAGTGTATTCTTATTGTATTTTTATTATTAAATATTGAGGAAAGATCAATTTCATCTTGATATTTCCTTTCCCCCCCTTATCTGGCCCCATTCTTCCATTTCCATGAATTATGGAAACCCTATCTTGTGTTTTGGCCAAATATGTCATTGTTAAAGGGGGTTTTGATTTTTTTAAATGTGTTTTATATCTATTATTTCCTTTATTGAATAATTCAAGTGGTTTTCATCGAGGATGATAAGTTGTGGTTTGATTACCAGAAGGTGTATATATTTAATGGTGTTTTCCATGGATTTATATTTAATGTTGATTTCCATTGTGTTTTTTGTTAAATTTCCACTAATTTGAGTTGTTAGTGATAATTTATCAATTAGAATTGTAATTATAGAAAAGTGTATGAAACGTAATGGTTCAATGTGGATTGATGCACTCCATGTGTTTGATAAAAGGGATCAAAATGACATTATGGTTCTAAATGCATACTAAATGGGAAGTTTTGGAAGGGGATTCACCTTATGGAAGGTGATTTGTTTAAATGATCATTATTTACCATGATAATGGTTTTATCCATAAAATTGGAACGTATGTTTATTAAATTTTCTTTTTAAATTTAATTTCTTATTCACACATATTGATGTTTTGGAATTGACTACCATATGAGGTACCTATGTGTTTGACATAGACAAATATAGTTTTACACCATGGATCAAGGGATCCATTAGAAGTAAGATAGAGTGAACTTCAATTTTTTCCCATGTGGACTGAGAGTTCCAATGGAATTATGGTTGGGCCTGAGGAAGACTGAGAGAGTTTCGAAACTTTTCATACATTCTTATCCGTATAGTAATACATTTTTTAAAATAAGTAACAATAAATCATTTTAGTTAGATCCCATAGTTCTTATTACTTATACATAGTTGATCATTATATGATTTATGCTTGAGTCTAGTGTATTTTTTTGTTTGTGATAAATTTTTTTCATATCCTTATTTGGTTTTATTTGTCAATATGATGGTGTTCAAAGTTATTAAAATCTTATGCGATGTGTGGGTCAGTTGAAAATACTTATGATGAGTGGATTTATTTCTTTTATTTGAGCCTTTTTTACCATGATTTTGAAAAGAGGGCCATTTTTAAGAAGACCATATAAAATGTTTTTTTCAAGTGTACATATTTTTGAAAAAAGATTTTCCCAAATAATCATTATGGTTTTCATAGATAAAGGCCTTACATAGATTCATGGTGGTATCATACAAGGATTTTTTCCTCCCACCATACATATATATTTGGGTATATAGAAACCTTGTTTAGAAGGAGACAAGTATGGGATATGGAACCTTGCATTTTGATATCCCTTCATGATTACCAACATCTATGGTGGTATTGGGATGGAGAAGATGTTGTTTCATTGAGTGGTTTTGAGATTTTGTATTATTAGAATCATATGTATTGTACCTATTGTCCTTATTCCATGTTTTCATATTTGAATCTATACATCATGTGTGTATTTCTTGTTTATATATGGTGATGTGATTATGTTTATGATATCAATTTTTAGTCATTAATATATAAACTTTTATTTGGATATTTATATTTGTTGATGAAACTTGTTTGGTTAGTGTGTCCATCCAATTAATGGATAGGTCATACAAGATGTTATAGGTTTAAACCATTCTCAAATTTTATCAGTGATTCCCTCATTCTTGTTTCTAGTCTTTGGTGATTGGGAACATGCTTTGGGATCATGGTGAGGTGGATCAAGTCATGGTATAGGTTTACCAAATATGTTTCATTAAAAAATGATATCAACTTCACTTTTTATTTGGGGCTAGTGGTATACATGAGATAATACCATCAGGGTTTGAGAGTTAGGTTTATAAGGGATCCTAGGAATCTAATTTTCATTCTGGTCCTTGATTTTACAAGGGTATTTGGGAACTGTGTTTATAATTTCAACCCTTTTTGATTGTTTTTATGAGAATTGATGTTTTTTATTGTTTTATATGGGTTTCGGGTAGAACTATTTAGTGGTTTTGAAAAATTTTGAGTTTATAATTTAAATGATTTAGAAGGAAGAGGCCAATGGTTTAGGTGAATGGTTAGTGGTAATTGTGCAGAACCTATGTGGCTAGCTCTACCATCTTCCAGTATCATTTTTGATGGTTCACACATAGTTTCTCAGACCATGCATCAAAACTATTCACAATGGAAAATGATTAAAATTATGTCATTTTGACCCTCCTTTATCTAAAATTATTTTTTATGTAAATATTTTTTTTGAGACATGTTATATGGGTTTATTATGGTTTGTTTGATGATTTTGTGATATTTTATTGTGTATTGAATAACTTGTGTCTTATTATTTGTAGGTGATTCCTCATAGAAGGATATATTCTTGGAATAAATAGGGAGATTACCCCTAGGTGACCCCTCTAGCTGATCCCATTTTGGTGAAATCAATGATCCATATGATTCATTACATAATCTAAGAGAGTGAAAGAGGAAACGAATGGATAATAGACCACACTTTAGAGTTCATAAGTATAATCCACCAGTCTTTAGTGGTGACCTAGGTACCATGAGCCCGTGTGATGGATCAAGATAATATAGAGTCTATTACATTTTATAAATACCCCTAAGACATCAAATATTGGTTGTTCCACTTAAATTATATAAGTATCAGGTTTGAAATAATGAGATTCCTTAGTGTAAGTGAGGAGGCATGAGGATCTCACCTAAGATAATTTCAAAAATAATTTATTTTATAGTATTATCCAAAGGTACTATTGATGTTGAAGGCCTATGAGTTTATGAAAATTGAGAAAAAATACTACTCAATGATGGAGTTGGATACATAGTTTTCTGATTTGGTTTATTTTTATCTTGAGATCCTAACTAATGACTATATATAATTGAGACATTATGAAATGGAATTGAAAGATGAGATTAGATTTATGCTTATCCTCTTTTGTCAACCAATTTATTCCAAAGTGGTGGATAAACAAGGTGTGGATGAGGTAGATATAGGTGGAAAGATAGGTCATAATGGAGTTTTTTCAACAATGGGAAGTATCCAAAGTTCTTCCTCTAGCTAGAAGAGGGAGTGAGATGAACCACTTTAGAGTAGTGGAATATGAGGTCAACATTCATTTGGATTAATGCTAGTGGATTATTCTAGGCATTAGCTGATGAATTTATTCATATGGTGGAATTTTGTTAATATCAGACTTTATTTCCCAAAGGCTCTAAAGATATTCCATCAACGCGGGCATCCAAGTCATCTTCCATAGTTCGGCAAGGCCTCCCTTTATAGGATTGGCAGTGGTTCTATTTTTATGGTTTTATATGTTCTTTTATATTCTTATAAGGTTGTGGGATAATTTCCCTAGTCTAAAGGGGAATCTCATTCATCTAAGATAACATTGGGAGGGTCTGAGCTAGGAAGACTTTATGCTGGAGATGGGGCACCAGAGGATTTTAGATCTTGGTCATCCACTATGAGAGGTACGTTGTTTATAAATTCTTGTATGAATTTGGCCTTACATTATAAATGTGTTTCCCATTCATTTATATCATTATATTTTAATCATTATTTGGGTATGTGTGTGTATTTGATTCCATTTATGAAGGTTTTTATTACCCTTGTGGGAATAACGAAGATTCAAGGATTTAGGTGTCCAATGTATCATGCATAGGTTAATGACATGGATTTCATGTGTGATGTCCTCAAGTTATATCTAATATTTTTTAGTCTTATAATTTAAATATATTGAATTATCAATTAAAAAGATCAAATTTATATCTATCAACCTAGGGTATGGTTTCTATCTCTTTAATGGAGAACTCACACCATCTAGGATGAGTGGGATATGAGATCAAGTAGGGAAGGATAATTTATTCATGACGTGGGATAATTTTTGTTTTAGTTATCAAAGTGTTTCTTTGAGTCAGTGGAGTAGGGTCCAGCTGGTCATCTTCAGTCGGTGTGGATCGGTTCCCTAAGGTTTTACTATATTATTTTTTGGGTTTCCTCTCTATTGAGTGGTCGTGTACACAATTTATCCACTACTAGAGATGAGCCCCATTTCCATTACAACACACTAGATTAATCCAACTGAGTTAAATTCATCAAATTTTCTTTTAGGGGAACATGAAATTAAGAAAGAAATATATATCCTAGTGTGTCCCCTTGGGCATCAGAAATTCTTCTTGAAAATAAGACAGATAGGAGTATCTAACTTTTTATAGATTATCATAAGCTAAATCATATAGTCTTTAATAATTAATACTAATTTTCTATGATTGAAAATATTTTTTATCAACTTAGGAGAGCCCGAAGGTTTTCGAAGGTCAGCCTCAAGTTGGGGTAACTTTAGTTAAAGGGATGGGAATAAGTTGTACATAAGATCTACATTAGGATACGGTATGGTAACATTGAGAATCTAGTCATTCTGACTGAAATTACTAATTCTTATGTGGTCTTTATAGAATTGATGAACAAGTTATTTTATCCCCTTTAGAATTATTTCATAGTAATGTTTTTGATGATATATTGGTGTATTATAATATGGAGGAGGACTATGAAGGATATCTTAGAATTGTTTTTATAACCTTGGGAGAGAATCATATATATAAAAAGTTTTATAATTGAATTATCTATATCTAAGTGGTCATGTTTTTTCTATGTGATATTTGAAGAATGGGTTTCTATGGACCCCAAAAAGATCCAAGTGGTTATGTATTGGGAGTATCCCCAGATCATTTTTGAGAATAATATATTTTTAGGATTGTCTGGGTACTATAGGTGATTGGTTAAAAAATTATCCAAGATAGCATCCCCTTAACATTGTTGACTCTAAAATGGGTGATGTTCGAGTGGAGTTTGATTTAAAAAAATTACTTTGAGTATTTTCATGTTACATCGATTTAAGATCTAGTCCTGATTAATCTTTATACTAGGAGGGGATATATAGTGATTTTGGATGATTTTTGTTTGTAGATTTCGGAGTTTGTTTATGGAGGAGGATCATTTGGTGGATTATGGGTCTAATTAGCTATAACTACATAAGATTAATCACCCCACGCATGACATGGAGTTGGTATCCATGATGAATATGTTGATGATTTTTCACCATTTGTTCTTTAGGGAGTGGTTTATAGTTTATTTAGATCGTAAGATCATGAAGTATATCTTCACCCATAGGCAATTTAACCTCTTACAGAGATACTAGGTGAAATATATTTAGACCATTAATTTCAATATTATTTATATAGTTGGGAAGGGGAATTTGGTCGCTAATGGATTGAGAAGAATTTTACCAATTTAGGTAGTGTGAGAATCAAAAAATGAGTGGAGTTTGATAGTTTTTTACATTGATCTAAGTCTATAGTTGTTAGAGGATAAATAGTAAGTGTCCAGGACTAGTGTCCAAGTTAAATCCTCCATTATTGATTGGGCTTAGTGTGAGATAATGTTTTACCCTAACTGTCAATAGATTAATAATGTTATAAATGGTGGGGAGAATATTCAAGATTAGTCTCGATCTACTGATGGTACCCTTTTCATCAGAAAGGGGACAGTGGTTACTTTTACCTCAAAGAAGAGGTGATGCATGAGGGGAATTATTCTAGTTAAGCCATTAATTTAGAGGATACCAGAATTTTCAATACTCTGAGGTGTCGATTATAGTTTTCTATAATGCGACATATAGTTACTAATATTATGTCCCAATGTTTTACCTTCCATAGGATCAAGGAGGAGAATTAGAGGCCATCCAAGTGGCATTAAATTCTTACCTTTTTGGTTTAGAAATGGGATGAGATCTGTATGGACATTATGATTGGTCTACCTAAAAATACCTCAGGGAAAGATACTATTTGAGTGATTACAGAGCAATTTACTAAGTAAACCCGCTTTCTTCTCATTAGGTATTCAGTGAAGGTTGAGGATCTTAAAAAATATATGAATGATAGATCCTTAGGTTCAATGGTGCATTCAGGATTTTTTTAGACCAGGGTAACCATTTTAATTCTTCATTTTAAAAGAGAATCATGGAGGCCCTGAAAACCCAGTTGAATTTGAGCATGACTTATCACCCATAGAAAATTGGTCATAATGGGTGTATTATCAAAATATAAAATATATGCATCATGTGTGTGTTCATGAATTCCTGGTTTATGGTAGATGTGTTTTTTGGTATAATTTTTATAATCTGATAGTTATAAGAACTTGATCAGGATAATAGTTTTGAGGAATTGCATGGGAATCAGTGTCAATCCTCACCATTTTGGGCTGAGTTTGTTGAAGCTTCATTATTGGTACTAAGCCTCATCTAAGATATGATAAAGAAAGTATACTTTATCCAAAATATTCTATAAATAGTGGAAGGTCACCATAAATCGTATGTCAGTTTTCATCACCATTTTTTGGATTTTGAGTTTGGTTATTAGTTTTTCCTTTGGGTATATATTCGATAGGGACATCATCACATAGGAATGCATGGGATGCTGACACCAAGTTATCTCAGACCATTTTATATTTTGGAGTATCTTATGAAGGTATCTTCTCAGTTATAATTTCCCCCAGCTATGACCTCAATTATTTAAATATTTTAGGTATACCGATTAATGAATTACCATCCAGAACCTTCCCATGTGATAGAGTAGGAGGATTTTGTGTTATAGCCTACCAATACCATTTTAGAGTTGACTATTTATATCGTGGATTATCTGAATATGGTGATATATGGTATGTATATCCCATTATTATATATGAATTTGGATGTGTGGTGGAGATATCCACAAGAATTAGGAGTGGGATATTTAGATCAGGGAGCAATGGCCTCACTTATTTTCTTATGAGGTGCCTTGATAAATTTCTAGAGGAATAAAGTGGCATAGTGGGGAGAATTGTGACACCCTATAGGTCATTGCTATAATTTATTTTTTTTATTATCTATTTTTTTATCTATGGACTTCCCATGATTTATATGTCAATAAAATTGGTTTTTTAGGAAACATGCATTGACACATAATTAGTGCATGATTTGATTGACAAAATCGATCACTATGCATGGGTGCTGTTTTGGGTATAATGGTATTTTGAATAGTTTTTCTAACCATGTAAAATTATTCATAAAAATGTCAATTTTATATATGGACATAGTTTTTTCACACATGATTGATGCAAGATTTTTCTAACCATGCCTCCAAACTATGTGGGTGCCAAAGTCAATAAAAAATTGGGTTTCGACCATTTCCCCTTTAAATTTTGAAGATTTTCCCCACCATTTATCGTCTCACCCATAGAAACCACACTTCCCATGCCTTAGATATTATCCCATCTCCATTTTTGTGGATTCTTCTTGGATATGTGGTGTTCTATCCCAAGTTAATCTCAATTTCTTCAAGATTTTTCCTTATTTCTACATTTTATTTCCATGTTCTTTCATTTCAATTGAGTACCGAAACCCCAAAATGTATTTTTTCCAAATATAGGGTTGTTAATGGGATTTTTGGGTATTTTATTTGTTTTTTAGGCGTTTTGAGGACCTTTCTTGGTTAATTAATGTATTTTTCATTGAATTTGACAATTTTCGGGTTGGTTTTCGATAGGTGTCTCCAGTTAAGGGTGATTCCCCATAGATTTTGATTTAATATTGATTTCATTTGTAATTTTTTTCTTAAATTTACTCTAATTTGAGTAGTTAGTTATTATATATCTTTGTTTTTTTAAATTCTTAAACAGGGTTAGAAAATTAATATCTCAAAATGCCTTTTTAATGAGAGTTGTATTTGATGCACTCTATGAATTTGGTAAAAAGGAACAAGGACATTATAATTTTAAATGGATAATAATATGGGTTTTTGAAAAGTTATTTACATTGAGGAAGGTGTTTTACTTAAATGAGAATATTATACCTTGAGGAATGTGTTTTGTTTAAAAATAACTAGTGAGTTAACTAAATTGTTTTTGAAATGGTTTTTTGATTGGTACTTGGTGTTTAATATAAAAAAGAGACTATTATCTAAGGTAAGAATGTAGACTTTCTGAGGAAGATAGATGAATCTTCCTTATTTTGAAAATGTGGACCTAGAGTTCCAATGAAATTATGGTTGGGTCTGGAGATTACCAAGAGAGCATCAAAACATGTTTTACATTCCTAGCCAAATAAGAAATCATTGTTTAGCCTAATTTACACTAGACCATTTTGGTTAGAGCTACAATGTGTATTACTATTGCCTTATTGATTTTTATATTATTTTTTATTGATGACTGTTCTGTGTTTAGTTGTGATAATTATTTTTAGTAAACTTATTTTCCTTTATTCGGCTATATGATGGCTTTTATGTTTATTATCATGTCATACCATGTGTGGTTGAGTGGAACTATTTTTTTATTTGATCTTTGTTGACCATGGTTTTGAATTTATTTTGAGAAAACCAAAATATATTTTTAAAGTTTTTTTTAAATTTTTTTTAGAAGGTGAACTTGTTTAAAAAAAGAGTGTTCAAAATAGACTTAATAGTTTACATGAAAGAAGGACTTACATAGATTCATGGTGGTATCCAATTGGGATTTGTACCTCATTCCCTTTATATTCTTTTGGCGATTTGAATACCATATTTTTAGGACAAAGGTAGGGATAAGGGATCCTTGTAATTCAATGGCCCTTCTTGATTACAAATATATGTGGTGGTTTTTAGATGGTTGATACTTGGATTCATAGAGTGGTTTTGGTATTTTGTATCATTGGGATGTTATGTATTGTTTTTTTGGTGTTGATTCCCTATCTTGATGTTTACAATGGAAATCGTGTGTGTAGGTAATGTTTATAAATGGTGATGTGATGACGTTTATGATATCTTTTTCTAGTCATTACCATGAACACACTAATTTGGATATTTATATATGATATTGTTTCTTATTTGGTTGGTGTGTCTTCCTGATTAATGAATGGGTCATGTTAGATCTTTCATGGTGAAACTACTCCCAAATGGTTATCTATGATACCATTGTTCTTGTCATTAGCCTATGGAAATTGGGAATGTTCTTTGGTCCTTATAGTTAGGTGGTTCAGTTGATGGTTTAGGTTTAACTTAGTTGATTTGTTATAAGTTCTCTCTCACTCTTCACCACATGCTACATAAAACAAGGTGATTACAAACATTCCAAAAAACATGGAAACAAATTAATGATGTAACGAACAATAAATACTGGATTAAAATAATAACAAAAATAATAACAATTAGATTTAAAAGATATAAAAAAAATTATATTGATTATAAATTATTATAAAAATATTCATATAGTATTATAATAAATAATTTGGTTAGACAATACCAACATAAATAAATATATTTATAATATAATAACTTTAATATAAATTAATGATTTTAATGAAAAGTAACAATAATAATGTTAACAATAATATAAAAAATAATATCACCTATAATGATAACGTGTTAAAGAGTATCCAAAAATAATATTTAAAATTAATATATACTAAACTTAATAATAAAAATATATATTTAGAGATAATCAACTAAAAATTAAAAAAAAACTAAAATGAAAAAAATATATGAAAGTAAACAAAAATGTAAAAATTTGTTAAACAAATTAATTAGAACCCTGTTAATGAATTATAAAAATATTAGTAATTTCCTAATTCATCAGTCAACTTACCAGTATAGAACAAAGATAATGGAATATTTACACTAATGAGTAAAACTATATAGTGTATTAATAAATAAGTTCATTAGTAAATTGGGGTTGGTTCCTTGAATTTTAGAATGAAATGATATTTATTGTAAAAAATAGATATATTTCTTAGGTTAAGGAATCTCGGTCCCACTAAAGGACCAAAACATCCTTCATAAATACTATCTAATTTGAGAGATTTTTGAGAGTGGAAATTTAAAGATATATTTGGTGGATTTAGATGAGAATGTTATGGATCTACTTTGGATGACATTAATATAATAGAATCATGAGGGTCTTGTGAAATATCTATGTATTAGATACATGGGAGACTAGATGTAATGATTTTTTTTCAATTGGATTGTATAATGGTTTTAAAATAAATGAAATATCCATATATCATTTAGTCATGTGAGATAAATATATTACATGAATAATGGAACGATAAAATCCCTTCAAAGTATTAATTTGAGTTTCCCCTATCCGATGGTCATAATGGAGGACTATGGTTTGTGATTATATTTGAAGATAAACACGAGTAATATATTGTATGTGACACATATCAGACTCTTGATATAATAAGTGCAGACTTATTATATAGACTAGAATAGGAAATAATATCACATGGAATTCTATATTGTCATTGATATCCATAGGGGTTTATTCTTAATATTAATCCCTATTACCTAAGGTTGACAATATACTTAGCATGTGAACCTTTATAGTTTGATATGTTTCATATGCCAACAATGTGAATGAGCTAATTGGGGGGTTGTTAGGTATGGTGCAGACCATTCCATCAACTGAGGCTATCAAAGATTATATTTTTCCTCTTGTATGACAAGCATGACATCTGGTCATGTGATTGAATTTGATCACGGAAATTAATATCCAAACTTAGTGGATTGACAAGTGATGTATTCAACTACATGGATGAATTATGCTTGATGTATTCATTCAAACTGGTTAGTCTACATCAGATAATCACGAATACATTAGATGATCTATACTCTATTAACTTGTTAAATCTCTAGAGGTCCCTTAGTGTCTTAGAAAAATAGATTAAATAAGAATACACAAGTTGAATCTAGATTCATATTATGGTGTGCATTCCCATATGGATATATGAACATGTTTGATCAAGATCACGACAAACCCATTTATATTTTGAGATGCATTGAAATTTTCCAAGAGGAATATATTTACATTAATATATAAATTATGGGATTCATAATTCTTATCAATGCTACAATGGCCTATACGGTAACACATAATTCCCAATGATCGGGACTGATTTTTCTATAATGTTTTTATCTAAAATTTGAGTTAGATTATTAAAATCATATCCATATGTGTTTAGATAGATTCCAAAATAGTTGTGATGTTGTGCACAATTTCAGGGAGGTTTCAGTGTATGTAGGATATTTTTGTATACTATACACTAAATATTGTATTGTGATTTGGTGAAATTCACTACACCATGGTTTATATCTTTAAAATATATTATATACCACATCATGGTGATCACGTGATATGATACATGATTTAATTATTTTATTTCTCCCATGTCGATTATCCTATTTATTTAACCACATTGAAGCATCATATGATGATTTATAAATAAAATATAGGTTTTTGAAGGGGTGTAACAATTAACTTAATAAATTAGGTGGGATCCAAATAGTTTAGTCATTTCATAATGTATTAATAGTTATAACTCCATGAGGATCCACTATTAAATGAACGAGACCTATATAATGGAATTTCATGGACCTCATTTGTGATTCCAGTGTTCATTTTCTTTTGGCTTAATCTCTACTAATTTATAATATCAATATTTTACTTAAAGGATGAGGTTCTAGGATACCATTTTGGAGAATAGATATTATCAATTTTTTAGTAATTCTAATGAAAAATATAAACATTCAAAGGAAATATATATTATTTGTTTCTAATGGATCTTGTTCAGACTCACTAACATTGAAAATAAAAATCTTGGAATGTGATGTATGGTGCTTTTTTTGATTATCAATTTCATTATTTTTATTCTATCCACTATAAACCTTGGAAAAGATTCTATATTTTCTTTTACTATATTTGGGTAAAACGATGTCCTGTAAAATTGTCAGTGGAGTATATAGACATAATGTCTTCATGTGTGGGTATAATATTTCACTCCCTAATTCAGAGATATTACATGAATTTGGGAGGATATAATTTGAATAAAATAGATCTCAAATGAGAAAATATCTAACAGATAAGGTTAAATTTCAAAACACTTTTGATCATCCTGATAAAACTTATGGTAGGTGTGTTCATCCTTAATACACTACCAATAAGTGTCTCATTATACTACCAGAGTAGCTAATAAATAATGATAACACTAAATTTATCAAGTGTTTGAGTAACCATGAACAAAATACCATGGTCAATATGTCTTATAATGCTGTGAAATTTGGAAAGTCATGGACCCAAGAAAGTATTTTCTCATTACACACAGATAAAATCATCAAATATTGAAGGATATATATTGGTATGATATTGGATCTTCTACATTAAAATATTACAGATTACCTAATGTGAAAGGACAGAAAATCAAAAAAATTTGTTACGAGAAGATTTAACCCAATCATTGTCTCTTTTTTAATGCGGTTGGACAAAATATTCAAAGTGAATCTCAACATTGGGACATTGGGAATGAGGTGATATTTAAAAATAATAGATTAATCAAAATGATAATGAATAATTAAAAAGAATCATAAAGGTAAGATGAACAAGAAAAAATATATTTTAACTATAAAATAATTAAAACCCAAGTTTCTAGAGAATGAAGAAGGATAATTATTTTTTGCATAAAATAAATGGCTATTTTGGTAAAAAAAGGATGGATAATCATGGAAAATATGAATATGTAATAAATATATTAAATATTAATCATGAAAGAATCAATTTTTTTTTTGTATTTCACAAAATTAAAATAGAAAATAATAGTTAAAATAACGTGGATATACAGATAATGGAGCATCTTGAGTTGATACAATCATATGTATATGATTCGATGGGCTTGAAATCACCAAATAAACATAATTTTTCTTATTTTTTTTATTGATTTTAATCAAAAAATGTATGTTTATTATAAACCAAGTAAATTAAAATCTATTAATATATTTTAGAATTTATCAAAATTTGTTGATAATAAAATTGTATATACTATAAAACAATTTCAATCTGATAATTTATAAAAATATAAAAATGATGTCTTTGAAGTATATGTTGAGAAATATGAAATTAGGCATGAATATAGTGCTCCACATACACCCCAAAAAATAGATTACTTGAGTGGATGAAACAATGTTGGGTGGATATGGGGACAACCAGGACATCAAAACAAGATACTTTAAAATCCTTTTAGAGATAAGATACAGAAGTAGTTGGCTACATTATCAACCAATGTCTATGTAACAATCCATATTTTCAGTGTGTATATTTTTTATTTTTTTATTTTATCATTAATGTTTCTCATTATAAGTTTAATTTATTTTTTTAATAAATTTGACGACAGATTAATTCAACAGAAAAATAAATGAAAATTATTAAATCATAATAATTTTATTATTTTGTTTAATTAATGTAATAAAATAAACAATATATTCTTACAATATTAAATTTATTAAAATTAATTAGTAAAAGTGAATGTCCTGATTAAGATATTTTTATATGATGAAATACCATAACCATCATAAATATAATAATTGTTGTAAATGAAGAAAACAATTATCCATGAAATATACATTTCATCTTATATATCACGATTCACAAATTTTTTTGATTATTTTAAATAACAATATATAAATTGTTTTTTTTTGTATTTTTTATAAATTGTATAGTTTTTAGTGTTTTTTTTAGAAAAATAATTCATTTTCACAAATTTTATATTTGAAAATCAACACATTTTTTCACTATTTAAAATTCTATTTTGGGGATGGTTATTTGCAACACAAGTTGCTTATTTATGTGTTTTTAAAGATTAAATTGAATAATTTGTGGTTATGGAGAGAGTTGTGTAAGATTAAATGGGGGAGGATCTTGTCGTTTAAGAGTAACCATGTGGTTGGCCAACATATTATCAAGATTCATTAATTACACATAGGATTTTAACACCCTCACAAGTCTTTCTATCAAACATTCATGGGATAATGTTTCCCCAACCATCACTAACACCATGTCATAGTGCATCATATAGTCAATCCTGCTCAAATACATCCCAAGATCCAAAATACATTCAAGTAACCTTAATATAATATAGATATCCATCACTATATCTATATTTTTTAATAAAATACAAGACCCTAAGGACATTTCAATCTCCTCCAACAATATCTATACTACCAATTTAAACTATGGATCTCTTAAAAAAATATCAAGGTCTAATGAATCCTCAAGTTCTATCAATGAATTCTCATGGCTTAATTCATCCTCAAGAATTAGCAATATATCATTAGGTTTCTGTTTACCAAGTAAAAATTTCATTGAACCCAGAAAGTAGAAGATGAAAACAGATTCATGTGGGCTCCTAAAATTTAAATCAATTCCATTGATGCAATTCATGTTATGTGTGGAGAATAAGAAATCTATTGTAATATCTCATAGAATTTTTTTTGGAACTAGGAACATTTTTTTAAAGATTTATACATGGAAAATAATAATTGGTAGAGGATTTACAAGATAAATTAATATTTTACACTCAATGTGTGGTGGAATTTAAAACCTCCAAGAACATTACTAAAATTTAAGGAAACCGGGACATGTCCTGACATATCAATATTGAAGGGGTATTTAGAATGAAATTAAGATTCACTATATTTTGGGGGAGTCTAATACATGATGGGATTAATTAAATTCATTATAAAATAATATATATATTAATCATAAACACATTTGTTTACACTTGTTCACACCATACTAAACTGGTCTTCTACCATTTCAATCAATATTGAAGGTGGTAGGGGTGATGCTGTTGTTAAATGGGAGAATATTTCCCTAAATTTAGTTCATGATGGGGATATAATTTCTATCTTATATTTTAAAATTTATTTTTATAATGGTATAAGACTAAGTAGTGGGGGACAAAGGGGATGCTATTAATTCATGTGTTTTTTCCTTAAAAAAGTCATATTATTGTTTATTATTGTTTTTTTTTCACTTATAGATATAGTGGTTTCGCTAATTGTTATATGAATTTATGGATACAGGGATAAAAAAGAGTTAAATACTAATTCTAAAACATAATCATGATTACTAAACCTAATGGAATAATAATTAAACGGGTGTAGTTCTTGAAGAGACATATATTATGCATGATACTACTACTACATGAATACAAAAGAAACTTCTTAATGACACATGGTTCTATTAGAAAATTTATTAGATACCATGAATATATAGTCCCGGGAGAATGTAATACTTCCATTCAATTTATATTGGTTTTTCACTTGTAATTATTAATTAGGTTGATAACTACCCCAAATTCACAAACTCTTATCAAATTTAATTTGGAATCCTTTTTGCCGTTAGTTAACTTCCAACTTCCCAATATCACCAAAAAGACACACACACACACAATATCATAGACATGAAACCCAAAAAATCTATCAATTATTCCATGTCATATAAAATCACCAAAAACCATTTATTTATTTCTCGATTCTTTACTCGTAAATATATTAGTGAATTAGCTAATAACTATCCATTTAGAGATATACTAGTAGTAACTAGTATTTATGATCCTTTTTTCTATGAAAAAAACTTGAACCGTTATTGTATATAGGATGGTTTATTCACTAACTTTAATTCAATTTATTAGATTAAAATACAAAAAATATTAAAACACACTAAAAAATTTAAAATACTCAAAACTGAAATTTATTGAAAACCAAATATATTTACATTATCATATTTAAAATACTAAATATGTACTTTTGAGTAAAAATTGAGGCATTCAGATGGCATTTTTTGACAATATTGATAACTTTAGGTGGAAAAAATTAATTGAATGAGAGAATGGCCAAACACATTTGAAGGTATGGTAAGTAATGAAAATAAATAAGTTGTATATGATCGAAATTCTTGGAATGGACACAAAAATATTCCATTATAAAATTAAAAACAATTCTCACTATTGTTGAGAGACCTAGAAATACCCTAAGTGAGGGGGAATCAACCATGCATCATGGTCTCATACCATGAAAGTGAATATGACCCGATAGACCACCAGTTAGAGCTACATCTTACTTTTCATGATTTTTTAGGCGAGGGTGATCATATGGAAATCAAGGAATATCATACAAATAGAAATTTTTTTTGACATTAATTACTAAATGATGAAGATATTTATTTGAGATTCTTACCATGTTTCTTTAATGGTAGGAAATGAGGTTATTTCTCCAAAAAATAGGTAGAATAATTTGTAACATGAGAATATTTATCTAATACATTGATGAGGAAATAAATTACAATTGAGAAGACTAATAATATGAGGTGAAATATAATGGACCTCAATCTATGAGAATAGGATCATGTCCATGATTTATGGGTGAGGTTTAAGAGAAATAACCAAGATTTATCAACTCATCATCCCCTCTCTCATTTCAAATTCAAAATTTCAACGATGGATTGACTTGTAACGTAAAAGTTCTAGTATAAATTTTATTTATATTATCCTTTATAAATAATAATTACAGGGATATTTTGAATATTTTCAATAATTTAGCCTCAAATATCGAAGGGAAGTCCATGATATGGAAAATAGAATTGATTTATGATGCCACATCCAATAAAAAATATTACCAAACATTTATATAAATCAACATCAATTACATGAACAGATTTCAAAAACTAAGGGGATTGATGTGGAATTTTTTTCACTTACTCCCTGGCCTAAAGGCCTTTGAATTTTAAATTTTTAGACAATACATATTTTAATTGGGTTAATAGGAAACCCTTAGATATAATAGAGGCCCAAATTATATTGAATGATGTATTTTTACATTTTTTATTGACAAGAATTCTGAAGAAACCACTCCCCGACACCGCTATATTGTTTGAACCCATCTCTCCACCTGATGATATAGTCAACTTGTCCTTGACTCATGTAGAGTTGTGTGTAGCCTAAGCCTAGTGGTGAGTCTCCATTATCCCTCCTTATCCACATTTTGTTATCTCCACCTAGTTTATATTATCACTTCAATCCACCTTCCTAAGGCTGCTATAGTATAAACGAACTTCCTTATTTGGATGACATAGAGGCCCAATGGCCCAGTGGCCTAATATATGACCCAAAATACCTATTTGGGTGAATATTAATGCTTCTAAAGTACCCTGATATACTACCTAATATAGTAATAACCCTACTATAATGCTACAATAACTTTTGAAATTCACTCATGCTCGGTTTTACTCCGGATTTTCAATTACAGATAAATAAAACAACTCATTTTAGAGATATAATTCTAAAATTTCAGAAAATCATAAAAATAAATTAGAAATTAAAAAGTACATTAAAATATTGGGAAATTAACCATGTGTGGTGTAACATCCTGGTTCCGAAAGCCACCTAGAGGCGCCCCGTACCCGGTTGGTCACATGGCCTCGAGTGCATTTCCCCGAACACCAGAGGTTGTAGACTAGAAGTAAGGGTCTTGGGTGTGATAGTGGAGAAATTATACCCTCATTAGAAGAGTAAGACATTGGATTTAAAATAGATATAAAATAGCAGAAGTAGTAAAAATACCATACAACAATAAATAGAAGAAGACTGAAAGTAAGAAACAATTGAAGCACATATATAAATGATGCATGATAGATATGTCTAGGAAATCATCCAAAAAAGTCACAATGATGGAATACAGAGATAACCCATGTACAAAAGGAAAAAATAAACTCATCATCATTGCAAACCTCATCTTTGTATCACGCTCTCCATCTCCTCAACATTCAAGTACCTAAGGTAGAAGGGTGCTTACCATTATCTATAAATGCAGTAATATAATCTATTTGGGCCTAAAAGCATGACCCAAACAGGGTGTGAGACGAATTATAGTTGGAAACTACCCAAAGATCTTTGACTAAGATTCATTGAATATATATGGTTGGCAATAAGTAGAAAGAATCATTAAACAAGGAAGTACTCCAAAGCAAAAATTTGTACAGTTTCAAGGCATTCAATTTCATATCTCAAGTAAGAAGATAATCAAAGTAGGTAACCATATGGGATAACTCACAACCTAACCCTTCTAGTTCAACCTTATAAGAACAAGCAACCCTCTGGGAAATACACACAGTCTTACCCCTCTGGTTCAGCTTTAGCATAGACTCTCTAAGGAAGCACTCACCGTCAATTCCCTATATAGTGTCGTATTAGTACCTAAAAGGGACTCTCTAGAAGAACTCAACATCTCATTCCCCATGTGGCCTGCATCGAGAAACTACCGACACTCTAAGGAAGAACTTACATCAATTCCCCCAATAGTGTCAAATTGTAACAGTAAACATACACTCTGGAGAATCCCTCAATGTCCATTCTCCCTATGGTCTTCTACACTAGGATCTCACAACCCTGTGTAATTCAATCGAGCATAACAAAATATAACGGAAAAAGTAAAACTCAAGAAATACTTGGCTAAACATTCTACAACATAACAAAATGTCAGATAACAACACTCCATCCTACAATACTAGGCATGGGGAAAACAAACATTTTCCTATCTGGCAAAGCTATACCAAATGGTCGAAAGCACACAAACATGGGAAAACACATCATTTTCAAGGTAAATAACCCTATTTAAAATAAAAAAACCACCACTCAAGAACACAAGGCATAACAGGAAAATAATAGGGCTAAAACAATAAACACACAATACCCTGTTCAAGGGTATTGGGAACTTTTTCCCATATAACTCAAAGACTATCTACGGAAAGGCACAAACCACCTACCTCGATGTTGTAGGATCGTTATATGTGAACCTAAATCCTTTAATCTCCCATGAACACCATAGATCTAAAAAAACACTAAAAAAGTTCAACTAAAGATAACATGATAAAGAGTAAGAATCTGGAAATGAGGCTCTAGAAGAAGGAAGAGCTTACGGTGGTGATCCCAACGCAATAGATAAATGTTGACTTGGAAAACAGATGCTCGATCTGGGGCTTAGAGAAGATTCGTCAGCGTACGGACGCTCCTGGTTTATTTGGATGAAGAAGGAGGTGTTTCGATCGATCAGACATGACCCCTGTCCGTTTAATGAAAAAAAGAAAGTACACAGTGTTTACTTTGTAAATACAAGGCGTGTACTTTCCCTTACTGGACCCTTCATTAGGCGGTCTCTAGGTCACCACACACGACCGTGTGCATGACAGTTACATGGACAGCGCACGACTACCCGCGGTAACCGAGTACATGGTGAGTACTTATAAATTACATGGCGTGTACTTAAGAAATCTAAAAAAGTAATTTTTTTCTCAAAAACACCCATAAAGAAAAAAATAACTGAAAAAAGATCCGGGTTCTTATGAACTTACCCGCTTAATGAAATCTAATGCCGAATTTCCCTAGAAAGGCAGTGTAGAAGAAGTATCCTCGAAAATCTCCAGCCACTATGATTGTACATCGGCCTCCCTCTCCTATGTCTCATCCTGTACTCGCATGTGTTGCCATAGTACTCGAACCTGAGTAACAGACCGGTCACAAAGAACCTTCTCACTTCGATCAACAATCCAAAGATGGTGTGCCTCAAACGAGGAGTCCACCTCTAACTCAACCTCCTCTTGTTGAAAAGCATGATACGGGTCTGAGAAGTAACATTAAAGATTAGAAACATGTAAGACATCATGCATATCCCAGTACCTCTGAGGTAACTACAACAAATAGGAAACAAGACCAACTCTCTCTAAAACCTCAAATGGCTCGACATACCTCAGCAAAATATTACCCTATCTTCTAATCCTCCCATGTCCCAACCTCAGTGTGACATGTAGGAAAACCTGTTCTACAACCTCGAACTTCAGAGGTCTTCTCTTTCAATCATCATGAGACTTTTTTCCTGACTATGCAGTATCCATCCTCTTCCAAATCAACTCTATCTGCTCTATGGTCTCTTGGAAAAGACGATGTCCCAACATAGCTACCTCTCCTGCCTCCAGCCAACATAAGGGTGACCGGAATTCCCTACTGTACAAATCCTCATAAGGTGCCATCTGAATAGTTTCTTGAAAACTATTATTATACGAAAAATCTCCAAGAGGTAAGTGATTATCCAAAGAACCTTCAAAATCCAGGATGCATGTTCGAAGAATGTCCTCAAGCACCTGAATCGTACACTCGGACTGGACATCTGTCTGGGGGTGGTAAGCTGTAGTCAAATGTACATGTGTGCCCAAAGCCTTATACATCCCCTTCCAGACCTGAGAAGTAAAACATGAATCACTGTCCGAAAAAATGGAGTGTGTAACCCCATGTAGACATAGAATCTCTCAGATTCACAACCTTCCTGGCTCATCAACAGTGAAGGTCTTCTTCCTCAGAAAGAAGTGGGAAAAATTCATGAGTCTATCAATGACAACCCATACTACATTATTCCATTGAGTTGATCTTAGAAAACCTATCACAAATTCCATCGTGACATCGTTCCACTTCCACTCAGAAATGGGTAACTACTACAAAAGCTCTGCTGGCCGCTGATGCTTTGCCTTCACCTGCAGATAGGTGGAACACCTCATGACAAAACCAAAAACATCTCTCTTCATTCCAAGACACTAAAACTGACATTGGAGATCACAATAAATCTTTGTGACACCAGGATTAAATTCCGAAATTGAGGAATGAAAGTCCCGCATTATCTCCTCGCGTATTTCTACTAACACCCATACACACCCATGAAAACCCAAGATATCATCCTCGCCTATGGTCCATCCAGGAATAGGGTTCTCTCCTAACACTCTCTCCCATTGGACTAGGCCTTCTGAATCTGATACTTACCTCATTCGCACTCAATCCAGAAGAGTAGAGTTAACAACTATAGAGGAAAGAAACGTCTGCCCCTATCTGCCATGAACCTCCAAATTAATCTCAAAGAACAGAGCCATAAGCTGCCACTCACTGCTAGCCTCTTTAACTACCTGTATCCGAGTCCTCCTACTCAACACATCAGCCATAGCTTTTCCTTTATCAGGCATATAGGCAAGCTCAAATTCATAGGACTAATGGTACATAACTCACCTTCATCGTCTCAAATTCAGATCACACTCAGTGAAGATGTACATGAGACTTTTGTGGTCTATGAAAACAAAAAAATGATCTCCCAGAAGATAATCTCTCCAACAGCGTAAAGCATGGACAAATGCAGCCAACTCTAGATCGTGCATTGGGTAATTCTTCTCTTGTGGCCTCAACTACTGAGGCCCGTACGTAATGACTCCATCCACCTTTATAAGAAAGGCTCCTAACCCGATACCTGATGCATCATAGTACACAGTATAACCCGGACCAGCTCTGGAAATAACAGTATCAGTGTTGAAGTGAACCTCTCTTTTAGCTCCTATAAGGATGACTCACAAGAATCTAACCAAAAGAACATTGCACCCTTCTTGTTCAGGCCCGCCATTGGCACTGCTAAGGGCGAAAATTCCTGTATGAAACGTCTGTAGTAACCAGCCATCCCTAAAAAGCACCACACCTCAAAGATATTTTTCGACTGATCCCAGGAAACTATTTCTCTCACTTTCTCTAGTCCTACTGATACTCTTGTCTCTAAGATAACATGACCCAATAAGTGAATCTGGTCTATCAAAAAGTGGCATTTTGAGAGCTTAGCATATAACTGATGCTCTCTCAGTGTACATAGAATGATCTCAAGATGCATGGCATGGTCATGTCGAGTGTGAGAGTACAAAAATATATTGTCCACGAAGACTACAACTAAATAATCCAAGAATGGATGGAATACTCGGTTAATCAGTTCCATTAAAACTACAAGAATGTTTTTGGGACCGAATGACATAACCACATACTCGTATTGACCATACCTACCCCGGAAGGCTGTAAGAGGTATATTAGATTATATAACATGCAACTTATTGTAACCATATCTCAATCCAATATTTGAGAACACCCGGGCTCTACGAATTTGATCAAAGAGATCATCAATTCTTGGAAAGTGATATCTATTCTTGGCTATCAACTAGTTCAACTTCTAATAATCCACACAATGTTTGAGGGTACCATCCATCTTCTTGGAAAACATGACAGGTGAACCCTAAGGAGAAGTACTGGGTCAGATAAAACCCTTTCTATGGAACTCCTCCAACTACTTATTGAGCTCTTGTAACTTTGGTGTAGCCATCCTATAAGGAGGATTGGACACTGGTGCCACTCCTGGCATAAGCTCAAAAGAAAACTCAACATCTCACTCTGGAGGAAAACCTGAAAAGTCCTCTGGAAAGACATCCTTGAAAATATCCACTACAGGAGGAATGTCCAAATGTGAAGTACCTTGGTCATCCATATATTGACAAGAAATCTGATCCATAAATCCTTCTAACCCATAATGCTCGAGTCTTGTTCTGCCCGCCCGTACATCCCATTTGCTCATATGAAGAAACAATCTGCCCTCTGGTGACGTGAAACTCACCCTATGATAGTAGCAATCTAAAACATCCTGGAAGGAAATTACCCAGTCCATTATGAGAATGATGTCATAGCCTTTCTTCTCTAGGACAAAGAGGTCCCATAAGAAGTGGCACCCACCAAACTCAAGAGGGAACTCCTTTCACTGACATACACTGACCATTTTGGTCCCCAATGAAGTGTCTAATGTCAAGATATCGATAGAAGAAAAGATTCAAATCCCAAGGCTCTCCACAACTGCAATAGATATAAAGATACGGGAAGGCCATGTATTGAAAAAATCAGAATCTAAATTAGAGGAAACTAGAATTGCACCTCGAATTGTAGAGGGTCCAGGATCTTGCTCATGATGCGTCTGCTCTACTATAAAAGTCTTGCCTGCACCGCAGACCTGTGACCCATCCTAACCACTCTAAGATAATCCACCTTGATGTCACTGAAATATTGTCAATGAACTACCATGACCACAACCTCCACCTCAGCCTTAAGGGTAGGTATAACTCTTGTTCCCAAACTGAAGAGAAAATGGTGGTGCTTCCCCTGAACAAGGAGTCATAGAAGAACCCCTGTCACCAGCTACTAGTGAGAATATCTAACCGAAACGCTGAGGATGTCCCATATTTCCATAGGATCGGTACTCCACTAGGTCTCTCGGGCAGTGTGGCCTCATATGCCCACTCTTCCTGAACTGTTAGCACACCACCTGGACACCAGAAGAAGTATCTCTCCTCCTCGGATCTCCGTGTGTAGATCCCCTATGGAATTTCCTGTTTTCAGTAGGAGGGATACTAACACCAGATGTCGAGCCACCCTAGCTCACACCTCCAGAATCCCTCCTATTGCACTCTGTGATCAGCACCTGGATGACTATAGATGTGATGAAAGTCAACCGGAAGATATTTACATGAGATCAGATGTCGTTCATGAGACCATCCTCAAACTTCCCTTCCTGGAATAACTCATCACCTACTGGGATGGGCACGAAGAACTTCATCTTTGTGATGTGAGAAGAATAATACATAACTGAAAGAGTACTCTGTTCCAGACTCATGAACTCTTGGGTCCAGTCAGACCTCAAATTCTCTGAATAAAAGTAATTGAAGTAGGAATACTGACACTCATCCCAATCCATAACCTGCTGGCGTCCCGCCTATGAGATCACATCCCACTATCTCTTGGAGGAATCTTGAAGCATGTACATGGATAGATTAACCCTCATCTTTGGAGGTATCTACAGATGGTCAAAGATAGAATGAATGGATTCTAACCAGGACTATGTAGCCAGAGGTCCTCCTTCCCTGTGAAGGTGGGAGGATGATGCTGCTGGAAAACCCGCGTCAACTCTTTCTTAGACAGGCAGTATGAGGTACTCCTCAAAAGGTCTACATGATCCTCATAAATCCCTCATGAAACGGTGTGTCAACACCGGTGTTTGGAATGATGGTTGGTTCCAAGACTGGAACTACAAGAAGATATATTGGTAGTCCTCGATCATCCATGTCCGATGTTTGATCACCACCCTGTAACTAGCGTAAACTGAAGGACGTCTTGGTGGCATTACTCTGCAAGGTCAAGCACACACCTTAATTCAATATTAACAGGGACTGAAACATTGAAGTGTAATAAAGGAAAAAGATAAAGAAAGCATTCGTGTTTCTTAAAACATGGATAAATGGCGTGTATAATGACTACACAGTGTGTACCCTTAAGTCTTCACATGGGAGTGTACTCCTTCCATCCCAGGTCGTGTAACACCCCATAAACACAGTGTGTTGTCTTAACAGACATCGTGTACTTAAATCCACTTTCTCTGCCTGAGTTATCTTACACGAATAATCCACACAGTTCTCCTAGAACAAGACTACACAGCATGTTTGTGACCGACATGACATGTATGAGACAAACTTCACCGACCCGTGTTTTTAGTCACACAGTCAGTTACACGGCTCAACCTACACGGAATGTTCCAGACAGACATGGCATGTACTAGATAAGATTCACTGACTCGGGTTGTTAGTGAGACAACCTGTTATATGGCTGACTCTACACGACATGTTTATTCCAAACACAGCGTGTACAAGAAGGTTTTCACCATCCTGTATTTTTTACTACATAGTCAGATACATGGTTTAAACTACACAGCTTGTTCTAGATGGAGCTGGCATGTATTAGAAGACACTCAATTGACCCGTGTTGTTAGTCACACGGCCGGTTAAACGGTCTACGCAACACGGTGTGTACATCATGTACACGGTGTGTCCAAAAAAGTATTCCCATTCCCATGTCTCTGTCCCCATAGCCAGTGACTTGGTTAGAGACTACATGGCGTGTACATAAAGTACACAGAGTGTACTTAATAAAAACAGTTTCTTCCAGAACAGAAGGACACATGGCGTGTATTGATCATTACATGTAGTGTATTCTGTGGTTTTCCAGACAATAAGGCTCAAAAACTAATCCAGAACCCATGAAATTACTAAAACAAACATTAAAGTTCCAAATTCTGATCCACGAGGGCCCATACTCTCTGCGAATCAAAGCATGAAATTCTATACGTGTCTTATAAAAGGAAAAATAGGCAAAGATCCACCAAATTACGATTCATGAGGGCATGTAACACCTCAAGAACAAAATTTTAGCATTCATTTAAACAAAAACATACCCAATTAAATACAATATCAAATAGCAAGTATTCCATAAAGGCATATATCACAACATCTTGTATATCTAGCACTACATCTATCACAATGACATGCAGTCACTAATGCACCCTAAATGGCATGGAAGGAATGCATGACCTGTGATTTCTAACATGTGCCTATATGATTCATGAGATGGAATACCCTCATCTCATCAGGTTTCAATAGAAATAGAACATCAATAACATCAAAAATAATAGAAAAAAAACAGATGAATCGCCCAAAGGTGAAATATAATCCACTGTAAAATTTTCCAAACCATAAAATTTGCAATAAATAGGTAGATTGGATATTCCCTGTAGACGAGTTAGCTACTCTTAGACAGAACTTTTTACCATGTACCTATTCCTTCCTATCCCTAGATATAGGCTCCAAACAGCAAGTCAAGAAGAAAATAAATCCTCTGATACCAATTTGTAATATCCTAGTTCCGGTAGCCACCCAGAGGCACCCCGTACCCGGTTGGTCACATGGTTTCAAACGCATTTCCCCGAACTCCAGAGGTTTCTAACTAGCAGCGAGAGCCTTTGGTGTGAGAGTGGGGAAACTATTCCCTCATTGGCAGAGTAATATAGTGGAAGTAAAGCAGATATACAATAGATAAAGTAGTAAACATAACAAACCACAATAAGAAATGGAAGACTAAAAGTATGAAACAACTACAACACATATATAAATGATGCATGATACATATGTTTTGGAAAGCAGCCAAAAAAGTCACAATTCTAGAATGTAGAGATAACCCATGTACAAAAGAAAAAAACTACAGTAGCATCGCAAGCCTCAATTTGGTCCCATGCTCTCCAGCTCCTCAGCAATCAAGTACCTGAAGCATAAGGGTGCTTACCATTATCTATACATGCAGCAATATAATCTATTTGGGCCCAAAATCTTGACCCAAACAGGGTGTGAGAAGAATCACAGTAGGAAACCTCCCAAAGATCTCTGCCTAAAAGTCAGTAAATATATATGGATGGCAATAAGAAAAAAGAAGCAGTAAATAGGGAAGTACTCAAAGAAAACATTCCTACAGTTTCAAGGCATTCAATTTGATATCTCAAGTAAGAAGATAATCAAAGCAGGTAACCCATTGGGAGTACTCACATCCCAATACATCTGGTTCATCCTAAAAAGAGCAGGAAACCCTCTGGGATGTACACAAAGTCTAACCAATCTAGTTCTGCCTTAGCATAGACTCTCTGAGGAATCACTGACCGTCAATTACCCCTACAGTCTCATATTAGTAAAAAAAAGGCGCTCTGGGGAAGCACTCAACATCCCATTTCCACTGTGGCTTGAATTGAGGAACTACATACACTCTGAGGAAGTACTTATGTCAATTCCTTTTATGGTCTCACATCATAATAGTAAACAAACACTTTGGAGAAGCCCTCAACGTCCATTCTCCCTATGGTCTACTACACCAGGTTCTCATGGGCCCGTATAATTCAATCGATCACATAAATACATATCGACCAAAGTAAACCTCAAGAACTACTTTTATAAATAGTCTACAATATAATAGCTTTTCAGATAACAACACTCCATCCTACAATACTAGGCATCTAAAAAACAAACAACATTCTATCAGGTAAAGCTAGAACAAACAGTGTAAATCCCACAAACATGTTAAATCACATCCATTGTAAGGAAAATAACCCTATTTACTATCATCAACCCTCTACTCAAGATCACAAGGCACAGAAAGAAAATAATAGGGATAAAACTATAAACACGCATTACCCCATTCAAGGGTATTGCGAACTTTTTCACATATAACTGAAAGACTATCTACAAAAAGCCACAAAACACCTACAACGGTGTTGTAGGATTGTTATACGTGAACCTCAAGCCTTGAATCTCCCAAGAACACCATAAATATACAACAATTCTATAAATATTCAACCAAATATAACTTGGCAAAGTGGAGAAATTAGGAAACAAGGCTCTAGAAGAAGGAAGAGGTTACCGTTGCGATCCCAATGCAATAGAAAAAATTCGATTCAGAGAACGGATACTCGATCAGGGGCTCAGAGAATATTTGTCAGCATATGGATGCTACTCATCATGTCGGATGAAGAAGGAGGTGTTTCTGCCGATTCTACGCAACCCCAATCCATTTAATGAAAAAACATACATGGTGTGTACTTTATAAGTACACAGCATGTACATACCCTTACTGCCCCCTACATTAGGCAGTCTCCAGGTCACCACACATGGCCGTTACACGACCAACACACAACTACCCGTGGTAACAGAGTACACGGTGTGTACTTATAAAGTACATGGCGTGTACTTAAGAGATTTCCAAAAACTCATCTTTTTCTAAAAAACACCCAGAATTAAAAAACATTCATGAAAAGAAGATCCATGTTCATTCATATGGGTAAAACACCATCAACCCTCACATGATCACGGTCTGAGAGGTAATTCAATCTCATTTTTTTGGGATAAGAGTAATTTCTCAATTGATATAAATATTAGAAATTTTCCCAAAACGATCCATTTACAAAATGTATCTAGCAATATTGGGGATAAATCATTAAAAACAATTTGGGTGAAGTTTGAGTACCTCAATCATGCTAATAATTAAGAGTTTTGGTGGGGAATAATATTGTATAACAAGGGATTGGTGAGTATAATGATATATTTCTACATATATTTCAATTATATTTGATTGATAAAACTGATATATCTTTAATGGAGAAATAAGAGTTAAATATTGATGAAAGTGAAGGTCTATGGAGATATTTTACGTTAAATTAGTAGTTAATTATGAGAAATACTCTTCATGCTCAACTGGGGAATACAATGGAACTCAAATTCAATTAGAGTATCTTGAGATAATATAATGATAAATTTTGTGGAATTAGGAAAGAGTTGAAGGATTCATTCAAAACACCCAATATCACATCCATTCCACTGAATTTAATTTCTCTAATATAGAATAATATATTGATTAACAAATTCAAAAATATCTAAGCATTCCTCCAAGGATTTGAAGCTCAAATGGAAATGATGTATTAATAAAGTAGTGAGAGATATCCCGAAATATTCCTATATAATTTGAGTATAGGATAATGGAATATGTTATGTTAATTACCATAATTGAATGAAATTATCATGACGTTGGAATCTCTAAAGTATTTAATGATATATAAGATTGATTAAAAATTAAAGTGAAACATAATAATAAATTCAAGTAGAATGAAGTTAGGATGAAGTGGAAATATTTAGGAAAGATTTAAAAAATTATATAACCTCTGTTACTACACTAAAAAGAAGTATATTAGTGGATAAGGTAGTTCCCCATGGATTTATAAGTAAAATAAAAAAAATTAAATTCAGTTGAAATAGTGGTAAAATTTGGGAAATTCAAGTATCATAAGGAAGTATAAAAGGGAGAAACAAGAGTTCTTAAAGTGATAAATAAGAAAATATTTATTTTATAATATATTAAATATGAATTTAAAAACTATACTTGGAAAAGGATATAGATGTTTCCACGAGATAGATACCTAAATAAGGATTTGAAATCGAAAATGTGTACAATTTGTTGGGATGTTTCATAGTTAAGGTAAATGAACATAAAAGAGAATCAATAAAGAAGTTAATAAGATTTAAGCATTGAGAAATAAATCAAAATTAGTGATTTATAAACCACTTGGGATCCCACTCTTAAAGAAATAATTTCATTGGGATCATGGTTGAAGCACAGAAATGAACAAATCAGGATGAGACTATAAGACAATAACTTCTTGGGAGGAAACATAAGAAATATGAATTTCCTTTTTCTTAATATTAATAAATTTTTTGTTTAATTTTCAATATTCTTATAACCACAAAACTTAACAAGATTATATTTGTGTAGGATGTTACATAAAAAATAGGATAAGATACATTTTATAGACCAGAGAAGACACACACACTACTAAGGAAAAGAGCTATAGTAAATGCGGAAGTTTTATACATTTCTTTACTTTTATGTCTAATGTATTATAATTAATAGTTTTAATATTTATTTTAGTATCCATTATTTTTCATCAGTTGATAATATATTTGATTCAACATGTGGGGGGAGATAAAGTTGGTAGTGTGCATTATGTAATTCTAATAATCATTTTGGGAAAATCTTTCCTTAGTTACTAAATAAGACAAAATCACCCAGAGAATAGAGATTCTGCTGCTTATGGAACCTAACCATTTAGGGTTAATAAGACATAAAATAGTTGTATTAAAATTTTTCATTATTTTATTGGATTGATGAACAATAACTTGAGTGATTTAGGTTTTCTAAATAAAGGTTTTACGTTAGTCGTTGGACCTAAAAACAACAATAAAGGTTTTGGAATTCGATTAGTTTGAGAAAAAGGTATACAAATTAGATTTTCATGAAATGTCCTAGAATATGTGTGTGTGATTAGATATTATAAATATAAGAAATAAGTGTAAATGACTACCTGAGATTTTACTACCATTATATTTCTTTTATTACTTAACTATTACAATCAGTACAAGGGGATTTGTTCTCCAAGGGATGGTTTAGTTCCAAGTTATATATACTCACTATAAATGTGAATTATACATTTCAAGTCTAAAAAAATGTAACATGTTTTTTATATGGATAAAGGGGAAGTTGAATGTTGAAATCACGTATAATATAATAAAATATAGTTAAATGGTTGATGTATACTGATGAATCTTTAATTATGTGAAATTTTGAAGTAAGAAAATGGTTTTGAGCAGGGAGGGGAGCGGGGAATTAAAAAGGTATTTTATATTTAACATTTATATAAAAATATAAATGAATAAATCTAAATTAAATAAATTTGGTGTTGAAATTGAGAGGATACGAATTATTGATGGGATCATTGTTTAGAGAACATACTTGAAGAAAAGTAACTCTCAAGGTTTGTGTTATGTGGTTAGTAATTTGTTTTAGTAATTTTAAAATATAAATTACTTTTTTTATGTTTTAGTTATATTTTTTGTAAATAATAATGGTTTTAGAGATATTTTTTATTTTATAATAATAATTAATTTTCACATATTTGATACATGAAATCATCAGATTATAGTAATTATTGGAAATTATATTTTTAGGATTGAGATTTATAGAAATAATATTGGACATTATTGTTCTGAAGGATTAAAAGGAATAATTTTTGGCTGTGGATAAATCTAGGTGAGATAAAATTAGGGAGGATCATATCACATAAGAGTAACCTCGAGAATTGTGAGTGTATTTTCATGATTCTTCTATGAAATTTAGATGTCTAGAACCATATAAAGTTTCTCTAACCCACTCCAATACGACAATGTATCCAAAAACATAATCAATGGAATTTCATGGTATAATGTATCCTCAAATATACTTAACATCATCCAGAGATCCAAAAAAATTTCATGCCCCTTAAACACTATCTCAGTATCAAATGTTATCTCATGATTTCTTACTTCACTACTAGGTCCTAATGGAATATTAATTACCACTAATGAAAACTCGAGGGATATATTATTATTGGGATATTTTAATGAATTTTAATAGGATAACACATTTTCACATTATCTAAACTCATTCTCAATGTCCAAAATATCCACAATGCTTTACAATGTATCCTCATTTTTTAGGCCACCTATATAAAATTACAATGAACCATTGAAGTAGTTGATTAGAATGAATTCGCATAGAGGCATCAAACTAAAATTAAATCTCTTGATCCCATCCATGGTATATATGGAGAACGTGCAATATATTATAATATTTTATGCGTGTGATTCGCTAAATTGGGATTTTTTTAGATATGTCAATATGAAAACATTTGGGAGGGATAAGAGTTTCAGGAAAACTTTATATTTTTCCTTCAAAGTTTGGGGGAATTTATATCCTCCTAGAACCCTTCAAAAGTTTAAATAGATCAAAACATGTGGCGATATCTAAATACTAGATGGGATTTTGGAGGAAAATTGAAGATTCATTATATAAAGAGGTAGCCTAAGACTGAGGGTGATTCATTCCCTTCATCATAATCAATTTTCATTTATTAATACACATTGTTTAACCCATCCCCACCACTTATCCACAACATACATAAACCATATAATATTATTTCATCCGTCATCAAAGGTAGTGGATCTACAACTGCAACTCAAGTAATAAATTGTTACCAAGCTTCACATCATGAGGCGGATCAACTTTTTATACTATACTCCTAATTTTATTAGTACATTTGGATTGTATTATATAGTGGGGTATGGGATATGTGATGAATTATTGTGTTTCTTTCCTTATAAAATCCAAATTATTGATATCCCTTATTTATTCACTTAATGATTGAACTGCTGGGATAATTGTTAGTTTAATTTAGGGTAAGGGTATAAAAAAGTTTTCAAACATGATCTGAGAACTTTGGAATGATCGCCGAACACTATGAATGATAGAATTAAAGGGGTGGAGTGGATAAATAACCACATAAAATGTATGTAACTAGTACTTCTAGTTGGAAAATTAAACATCATGGGTACAAATAATTATAGTATCATGTTTATTGGCTACCATAATAGTTAATTTTTTGGAGTTTAGGATGTTTATAAAAAAAATTATATTAGAAATTCACTTGGTATGATTCCGTAGGATGATCACTAAACCAGATTCACCAAATATTATCTAATTGAATTTAAAATCTTTATTGTTTCTTGTTTATATCAAACTATGTTATACAATTACAAACACACACACACACAAACATAAAAAAATTAAAACATATTAATTATTTTATGTCAAATCAATATCCCCACAAACCATTTTAGAGTTTTCTATTCTTTATTCATAAATAGATTAGTTAACTATACAATACCTATCCCCAGCGAGATTAATAAATAATAACCAGTATTTGTGTCCATGTTTTCTAAAACCATTTCACATAACAATTTTTTTTATTTCTTTATAGTATAATGTTTTAAATTAATGATAAATTTTATACATAACCATTTTACGAAATATTTGATAAAAAATATCTCACAACCCACTCCCACTAATAACCCTCTTCGGTTAGCAACAAAGACGTGTGTGACCCTTTAAACATGATTAAAAGATGACATAGGTTGGTGACTATCATTGGTGGAATAAAATAACTTATATGGGAGGAATTACCCTCATAGAAATTAAGAAAATAAACATATTTCACCAATCAACACCATAAGTGTAAACAAATCCAATCCCAATAATGAATGTAAATGACATAAATAAATATGGGTCTCCAAAATTAAATTCAATGAATATCTTATATGAAAAAACATAACCAGTAAACAAGATCTCCATGAGATAGTATGGTATGTATTGATCACTAACTCACTTTACAAACACATAAAAATAGATATATATTAAATTAAGGTGATTATACATGTGTAATATGTAGGATCATATGTAAAACCACTTAAGAAAATGAGAAAGAAGCGTATTAATGGATAAGTGAATAAATAAAAAAACCAACTCATTAGATATTCTAGGAAAACTACCATACAACCTTACTAAGGACCATTCACCAAATCTGCATACAAGTAATAATCACATAATATCGAAATCATTTATCAAAAAATAACCCTAAAACCAATTTCCCACTATTATAGTCACTCTTTCACCACAATGACATATGTTATATGCTTTTTACCTTCCACATCCATATATCTACATAACACTATACCACATCAGATCCATAATTACATTTTTACAACTATATAACAAATCAAAACCAGACATCAGATCCTTGTCACAGTAGGGTACCATGAATATGATGAACATCAACCTCATCCCCTCCTCATACCATGGACACCTACGCCATGAACCCACATCACAACCAAAAAAAACATATTTGAAATCATAAATATATATTACAAAATCAAACCATTATATCCCATATATATATTCAAAATTCCTTGATCTATCAAAATCCATACTATTCTAGAAGGGAGATTGGGGAAGAAAAAGTAGTCAATTATCCATTCCCTATAGAACCAGGATTTTGGGGGAGACACCTAAAACCCATGTCCTCATATGGGTGACAATAAGGTTACTCAAATAAGGTCTTGGGTATTATGAAATAATAATAAAACTAAAATGTTACAATATCCTAGATAATCTCTTAACTAATGGTTAATTTGATTAATGAAACACCATAATCCCTACTACTCATAAAATTCACTTCATCCTTACCATAAAACATTGAAAATCCCTACCATAACTATTCATGAAAAAAACTGACCACCCCACATCCAAAAAGAGATACCTAAAAACAACAACTTCCTAAATAATTACAACATAGTTAGTTTTTAGATTTACTTTTTCCAATCATATTATGTTCGTTTATCCACATTTAATGTCAAAACATTAATTAATGACTACCATAATTTACCCAAACCATTAAATATTTCACCTAAAAACCCACGTACTAAAAATAATTTAAAAATATTATTAACTAATTTTTATAACACCTATATAATCAATAAAATCATTATTATTTCTTTTAGTTACCACTTCATTCATTAATTTTTGTACCAAAACACATTTTACTATAAAATAAGCCACCTCAATCCCTCATAATACCTCATTAACCGTCACACTATCCCATGCCAATTACTATAACAACTGTTCCATATCCATCACAACAACCACAACCATTACTTATCCATAAATCCATCCATTCCACTATTATAAAAAACCCTGAATAAACCATCATCCAGTACCGTAAGAACCAACAGAACTCATAATTCTAACCAGAGACCTCAACCATCCAATACCACTCTAATAAAACCAAGAATTACCACACATAAAAAATCAAACCATGTAAAATGAAAGAGAATGTTACATTGAAAACCTATTATTAATTATTCATAATTATTATTCCATAATATCAAATATAACATTAGTGTCACAATATCATATTTTTGGTATAATGTTTCATTTTAATATTTAAATAATTAATCAAGAACAATAATTAAAATTTCTTCGTAAAAAATTTGGAGTTTATAGAATCCAATAAATTTCAACAAGTTAAAACACATATTAAATAACATGAAAACTCATATGCGACATTATAATCACTCATTACAATTCAATTCCTTTAGTTTAGTTTATTTAGTTATTTAGGATAATTCATTATATCAACACAATGAAATAAAAATAATTATTAGTTAATATTAAAAAATAATAAAGAATGAGAAGTCTTTAATCTCTTATCTAAAATGATGATTCAATAACATTTGTACAATCAAATGATGAAAATATGGCCAAACTCTTCCCAACACTTGGGAAAAAGAAACCACAAATAGACCAATACCACTACCATATCCTCCCCAATAAAAAATAATAATAAATAAATAATAATAATATTGAAGAATATAACCTTTTATGATAATTAGTTTATCTCTCAAATACTAGGGAAAAAAACACTCAAGGGATTGAAAAATATCTCGAAATACAAACCATTGATTACCAATTGTTTGATGGATGTAGGGAAAGAAAAAGATAATTTTAAAAGGGTACATAATTTATTATTATTCTAGAAAAATAAAGGTTAATTATGTAAAGGGTGGTTTTCATGACTTAATTAATTCCTAATACTATTTTAATGATGTGATATCTCCCTAGAATCATAGTTTACAATCACATAAACAAAGTAGAAATAATGATAGTCACACTGTAATATTTAAACCATTGAGTCTTATTGAGTGATTCTCATCCTCCCCTATGAAAAATGACAAACCTAAATTTGATCAATGAAATAATGGGAGAAATTATAGTGAAACTGAACCCATATTGGAAAAAGTTATGTAATTATTAACACCCTATGATTTTATGATTTTTTAAAATAATTTTAATTTATTTGATAGCTTGTGATACACCCAACCCTGAGTCCAAATGAACAGAAATACAGTCTATCATTACATCATAAACATTAATTTCTTGGCATAAATAGAAATAAACAAAATTTTAAAATATTTATCAATTTTTTAGATAAATAAAATATATTGATAACTATGTACTCAATTTTTAGTGAGATTTTTATATGATTTAAAATTAAACTTTTCATCAAAATAGTCTTTATTTAATTTTGTGAGAAAACAATAAAATTAATATTAAACAATTTAAAAAATGTAATTCAGAAAATGAACTAAAATTTTAAAATCATCATGTAAAAATTATCTTAGAGTTGTTTTTTTAGAATTTGCAAAAATGATTTATTTTTTGATGAATAGTGAAACATACTGATTTTAATTAAAAAAATATTCATTTAAATAATTTAAAAATATAAATTTTTAAATGCATTGACATGTAAAATCAGTTTATTTATTTTATTAATAACCAAATTATGGTCATTGGAAAAAAATTATGTGGATTTTGGTATAAAAACATTGCATACATTTGAAAACATTTTTTCTTAGAAATTATTTTTCATCGCATTCTGTGAGTAAATTTTAAATTAACTTCTAAAAATTTCATAGATTGAATTTGATAAATTAGATTCAATATTTTTAATAAGATTTTAAATATTTTTCCATGATTCCAATTTCACTTTATCTTCATAAAGAAGAGTAAAAATAGTTAAAATTTTTCATTATGGTTAAGGCTAAAACATTTTTACATGGGGTTTAACCAAAATATAAGGGTAAATTTCCCAATTAAACATGTCTAAATAATATTTTATGAATATATTTAAACCTTATAAAATCAAAATTTTGAATATCTATCCATTTTTATTCATTTTTTTGAATAAAAAATTTATTATATTTTAATCATTTAATAAATTCTAATTGTGTCATCTCCACCACTTATAAAAGGACACCCCTCCTTTCTCTTATTTACACCAATTTTATCCTTCTATATTGATAAAAGCATTCAAAAATATATTTTATAATTACATATACAGAAATTAATGGTTTTTTTATTCTTAAAATACCATTCCATGGGTCCTTAAGAAAGGACCTTAAGGTGGAGAACTAAAGGAATGGTAATCGTTTTAACCGACCTCTTTCAATTTATTTCTTGTTCTGACATATTTAAATATATGGTATTCATTATAAAATAGTAAATTAATTATCATAAATATACAGAAATAATATGTCTATGATTTAACTAGAAATATCGACCTTCAATTCCATCAAATGGGATGTGAATGTGTAACTTCTGTATACATTTTGATTACCATATTCACGTAGAGATACAATTTATTTTATGGCACTACATGTAATGGATGGTAATTACGATATATTTAAATTTATGAATATTATATTTATGAAATAATAATTATTTCAGATATATAATATAATATCTACTTTTTTACCTTCCAATCCATTGGAAAATGATAATGCTTCTAGTGTGTACATGTGGACTACCGCCTCCATAAATTGATGTGATTTTTTTTTCATTTGTTATTTACATGGATTTAAATAAGGATTGATATAATTATATTATAGACAAATATTATAAAATAAATATTCAGGAAACAAGAATAAATATTTACTTGTCTTTCATTCAATTTATTGAAAAGTTAAAAAAACGTTTATGCGTACGCATGGTTTACCATATTCATGAATGGTGTAATAATTTTTTCATTATATAACCTTTAAAAATGAATCTATATATATATATATATTAAATATATATTATATTTATATAAATATTGAAATTATATACATTATGAATCCATTATCAATGTACAAGGACCAAAACTACTGCACCTAAATTCTTATGAAAATAAAAATAGTTAATACTCAGAAATGATGATTTTAATAAAGATTTATTTATAAATTTTCAATAAAAGGCCTCATGGATTTAGGCTTCTCAAGAAACTGGTTCAACTTTTGTAACAACCAATGAGGGATCCATCATTCATGGGGTCACATGGATAGTTTTCTGTCCAACATGCACATAGTCACTACATTCTCCAACACTATAGATAGCCATCTGGTGCATGGAATCACTGAACACTCTCTGTTATTTTCCTCCTTGTCTTTTAGTCAGGAGAATCATGAATTATTTAGATTCTACCAGAAATGGACCAGAATACCAAGCTACCATGAACTAATTGGGATCCTATGGAAGGATTCCTCTTAGGTGAATACATGGGATTCCATCCAAAAAAATTGATGTGGCTAAAAATAATCATTAGGAATGGGTGATAGACTTACCTACCATTGATATAGAAGTGGATGTAGTCACGATAGATATTGATCATCTTGAGAATATCTTGGAGGGTGTTTGGAATGATTAGGGTTTTGATTAACTCTATATAAGGAAGGAATATTTGGTGGGAAAGATTCTAAAATATGAATGTATGGAGAGGGAAACCTCTAGATTAAAATTTCCTAGAGAGGGAGATAAAAAAGTGCATACATATATTCATGCATCAAGGATATGAAATACCTAGTTAAACTTAATATACTATTGGAATATGGCACCTATACTGATGATACTACTGTTGTGGGGGACTTGTATTTCTCCTTGTTCAAATATCTTCTTACTATACCTAACACGTGCATGCCTAATGGGTACCTCAGAGGGAATGTGGAACTTCTGGTGGTCATTCCAACCCAAATTTCTCATCGGGACAATGAAAGAATAGATCCATACATGAGGAAAAAGATACAATTGAGTTAATGATGAACCTTAACCCAGAAAGTACATCATGACTACATTTTTTTCTAGAAACAATCTATAAAAACTCATGGTATGTGGTGAATAATGATTTGGTTGTCAAAATATAATATTTAATCCAGAGAGGAAGCCTGTAGTGAGTCATTTGCATCACTACCATTGTGCTAATCCTGAAAACCCAGAATTCGTTCTCAATATTGCACTAGAGACTGGTGAGCATGTGTAACATCCCATATAAAATAGTGGCTAGCGTTATTATCTCTAGGTTAGCATTCCATCTCCCTTAGTGGATTTCCATATAACAACATAGTTTTGTGAAGGGTCGTTCGGTTCAAGGGGCCATCACTTTGGGAAAAGAGATTATAAGAGACATCAACATCATGTCACATAGCTCAAACATGGATATCAATATTTATCTGAAAAAATCATACGATAGAATCAAGTGGAGCTTCATCAATAATGTGTTATTATTTATGTGTATCTCCCCCTAGACAATGGATATAATATTTATGTGTTTTATATCGTCTTCGATAGCGGTTACTTTCACAAGGAAGACACATGGTTTTTTAAGGTGACCCATGGGTTAAGGCAAGGTGATCTAATCTCTCCAAGAATCACCACCATCAATCAAAATATAGTTATCCTCCTCATTCATAGAATAATGATCATTGGATAGATTATACCTTAACATATAAAAATTAACCCCCCATTTCCCACCTAATGTTCACCAATGACACTATAATCTTTGTTATTTGTAATAAAATATTGGTTATAGGAATCAATAAAATTCTCAAGGAGTATTTTAATTGGACCGGGTAGGTTATCAACAAGTCAAATAGAAAATTTTACATTTCTAACAGAGGTGCCTCCAGCCGAGTCTCTTCCGGGTTCCACAACCATGACATGCAATAAAGTAATTTTCAAGTGGAATAACTGGGTTCCCCAATATCTTCAAGTAAGATTTGCATTAGAGACTTTGATTTTATCATAATAAATATCATGGATCATATTGTCAACTGGATAAATAAATACCTATCCTTTGGGGGTCGGATAGCATTGGTTAATAGTGTCCTCCTAGCTACTCAAGTTCATTCCCTTTATTCTATCAAAGTACCTAATGGATTCATCAAAAAATTGAAAATATTATTTCATTTTTCATTTGGGATGAGCACTTGTATGTTATACATAATTCGGTCTCCTAGAACAATATGGAAAGTCCCATCGAGGAAGGTGGGATCAACTTTCAATTTCTTTATGGCACACCCCATTGCATGCATGTAAATATGGCATGTGAAGTTATTGAAAAAATTACTTTATGGGGGATAACCATGAGCATAAATTTCTCTAAAATTATATATTTGGTTGAAGGGAAATCATATATTTTCTAGTCCATGATTTTCCCCCACTTCACAATTCTCCATCCTCTTACCCATTGGATAGTTGGGAAATGAACTCAGAAACTGGTAGGTGCGTTTTCACCCCTTCCATCTTGGGGTCCTTCACCAAAAGGGACTTCTGTTGGACTTTGATTACCCAAGAGCATGAAAATACCAAGAATGAAGTTCAATGGTCAAAAATAATCCCCAAGAAATAAATCATCCTTAAATAGAGTATAAAAAACAATGAATTTTCAACAGATGTCAATATTAAAATATGTGGTATCAATATTGTGTGATGATGTCTCAATTGTAATAACCATAGATAGGAGAGTATAGACCTTGTAATATATGAGGGTGAATGGTAACACACAATTTGGAGATTATTCAAAGATTTTACTAATTTATTTTCCCATAACATTCTTGATAACTTGTTCCTAGATAGATGGTTCTAAGGCATGAGAGACAGGGGTCCAAAGAAATGGCTCAGACCATGGTTCGGAATGCCGAATGCTGCTGTATATGGAAGGAAAGGATAAAAGAGATACACAAGGGGTAAAAATATCTGGTAGGTCCATCATTGTGTGAACTTATAACCTACACCTTGATATGGTTAGGATCATTATCAACTAGAGTGAGGCACTGCCCTTTCATCTGCATCAATCTGGTACCCATGTCCCCCATCTCGGTAGTAGTAACTTATGAAATCATTGGGTCTGTTGGAATCCACCCTCCATGGGTTTGAAACATAACATTGATGGGTCCTAAAACATGGAAGTAATGTTAGGAGGAGGGGTCATCCATGATTCATGTGTCTCTGTCATCATAGATTTTATATATCACCACGGTTCTGATTCCTCTCTTCAGGAGGAGGCTAAGTCGATGATCACTTGTTTAAGTTTATACCGACAGGGGAATATTTATATCTTGGAAGTAGAAACAAAATTTAAAATCCTACACAACACTTTTCATGACACTGACTCTATTCCATGGCTGATATTCTATACCATCAAAAAATGATGAGGTATTGTTAACAACAATATCATAGTGGACCACACTTTGTGTGAGGGAAGTAATGTTGTGGACCACATTTCTTCACTTGTTTTCAATGACTATGTTGTTACCTGCTTCTACAATATGAACTATTTAAATCCATGGGGGTTAATAGGTTTATAGGTTATTCCTTTGGGATGCTCTATTTTGGGCCTCCTTAGGCTCCTTTTTCCCATTGTCTTGCCTTGTATACTTTCTTTATAAATAAATATATAATGATTATAATGATCGATATAACATAGTAGTTGAATTAGAGGGTATGTATATGACTAAAATAATTTTGAAGAATATATAAAGGACATTCTAAATATAAATTTATTTATTAATTATCATGAAATAATCACCCAATTATTTAGTAAATCCATTTTATTCTTCAAAAAATACACTTTCTTAAAAATCTAATGTATTAGTTTTTATGAATAAATATTATGATAAATTTATGGAACCTTTTGAAATTATCTTTGTTAAAAAGGATATTTTTATTAAATTCATAAATCCAAGTTTATCTTAAGATAAATTTTTTAGATTTTAAAAAAATTAATAGTTTTCAAAGAATAGTGATAATTATTGATTCACATTGAAAACAGTATTTTCATTTCAAGAATTTTAAATGTTCCATTTTTATAATTTTTTGGAAGTAATATTAGTTATATGATATTATTAATAATCCAATTATATTCACTTGAATCATTTTTTGAATTTGGTATAAAACCATTTTTATATATAAAAGGCATTTTTCGGAAAATTATTTCTATACAAAAAATGTGATTTTATCTTAATAAATAATATTTGTCACTATTTGTGAATGATTTTAATGAAATATATATATATATTAAATATTCAATATTTTTTTAAAAATTTATATAATATTTTTTTCTAGGTGTGGTATAATATTAAATCATGTTTTTCACATAAAACTATATTATTCTAAAAAGAGATTTTCATCACATTTTCATACTTATTTTTAAATTAAATTTGGACACATATAGAAATTTAATATTGAAATATTTATTCAATATTTCTAATCAAGAAGTTATTATTCGGTAAATAATAAACTTTTCTTTTTTGTCAATATCCAGAGTAACTGTGGTAAAATTTATCACCTCATTAAAGTAAAAATCTTGTTAATATTGGTTAAAACATAGTGTGATGGTTACCATTATTCATATCAGTTCTTATCGTATGAATTTAATTATACCCTTATCACCTTAGGCTCAAAATTTAATTTTTAGGGGAAAAATTTCCTTTAATTTTATCTATATAATATATAAAGGAAATAATGTTACAAAATGTCATCGTCTTAGTTTTAAATGTCTATTATGTGTTCACATAGGGGAAAAAGAAAGTGGTGAATTAATATTAATTTTAGTTTTTTTGAAAAACAAAAAGATATTCAATAGGAAATTTTATTTATAATTTTTTGTGATAAAATAATTATATTAATTTCTTGTGTAACGCTAACACATCATTTATTTAACTAAGAGAAAAAAATTATATAATTTGTTAAATATTAAAAGTAATGTAATTTGGAAGAAATAGTCTATAACATGAATTTTTTAAATAATTATTACTTATTATTATCATTTTAAAGGATTTTACTTGAATTACATATTTTTTATTGATGTCATTAATTGTCAAATTATAGGAATAGATTCAAAAAAATGTAATTAATGATATTTTAGGAAAATAATAATTTATTAAATTATTTAATATTAATAAAAATACTAAAATAGGACAAAAAATAAATTATTTGGTCTAAAATTTCAGACATTTTCCATTTATGAGTTAATAGTTACCAAATAAGTAAAATTATAACCATTTAAGAGTGAAAAAGTTGTTATCGTGGTCAAGGTTAAAATGGGTTATCTATTATTTAAACAAAAGATAAGGTTTAAAACACCACGTGAAGTTGTAAAAATTATATTGGATGATGGTATTAAAGAAACCTATCTTATCCTAGAAAACATGTCCATTTAGAATCATTTTTATTGATAATGAGTTTATTATAATTTTATCTCTTACAAAATTCAAAAAACTACCCCTCACCTCAATTATAAAAGGAAACCTCATCCCCTCACTTATTAACATTTTTTTTGCCATCTAGATCAACCAAAACATTAAAAAATCTCTCCCAAACATACTTATACACATTATATAGTATGTTTTATTCTCAAAATACTAACCATAGGATTATTTAGATGATATTTAAATGAGTTCCTAAAAGAAGAGGTAACCGCCTTAACCACTCACTTTATTTTTTTACTTTTCATTTTACCTCAGATAAATATATGGTATTTGTCATAAAATAATATATAAATTATCCAAATTATAATGAAATTATATTATGATAATGAAACCACTATTAACCAGCCTCTTTCTAATTAAATGGGAAGTGAACATAACACCCGTTCGTATGCACAACTTACCATTCACTTATTGTGATACATATTATTTTTCATCACCATATTATATGGATGCAAATTATGATGGGTTTAACGATTATATATTATATATAAGAATATTTATTATTTTTTAATGATAATATCATATCTAAATTCTTACCTTCAAATCCATTGGAAGATAAAAAAAATCAACTATGATTATGGGTGGACTACCACCTCCACGATCTGATGTGATTTGTTTTTCATTTCCATTTTACTGAGATGGTAATGAGGATATATTTAATTAATATTCATTATTTATATAATAATGAATCTGTAAAGGTTAATTATTATTTAACCTTCTTTTTTTCCATTTGTTGAAAAGTGAAAACATCATTCATGCGTATATATGGCTTACTGTGTCAATAAGTGGTGCTATACATTTTTATATCTCTATATTTTATAGTTGAATATAAATAAATAAATAAATAAATATATATATACATATTTATATAATGAGTATATTTTATATTTCAATCATTATTAAAAATATGGGGATGATGTAACCCGGATCAAAGTACATAGACCGAAACTATGAAATTGATATTCTCAAGAAAAATGAAGCAATTTACACCTAGAATAGATGATTTTAATAAGGAATTATTGATAAACAGGTGTTTAAATGTTATAAAGGGATCATATAGTTTATTATAAGTATCTAAATAAATCTATAATTGTATAATAATAAATTGTAATTTATTATATAGGATGTTAGAGTGATTTCGAAGCAATTCTAACTCACGGTAAGGGTTTATCGTCTCAATCTATCTTATTTGAGAAATATGTTATGACATGCACCTTTATTATTTTATGAGTTGTATTTAATTTCATTTGACATTTTATATCATGATTATAATTATATTCATGGTATTTAAAGTTCCATTTTAACTTATTCTTTCTTGTGGATTACGATTCAAATTTTACCAAAGCAGTATGTGTTTTATGCAACAATAACATTGTTTACTTGGATTGTTTATGATCAAGTTTCCAGTGATGAAATATTATGATGTAACTCTAAACAAAAACATTATTTTTTATTCTACTCTGGGTATTTCTTGATAGTTCATGTTTTAATTTCATTTTACTCTCTCTATATACTCCCGAGACTGATATAATATTTTTATGTAAAACCCGAATTTAAATCTCTCTTCAATAAAAGATCCTTTTTCTTACATATCTATGTTTTCTATATATAACTTAATGAATTATTTTATTTTTATAATATTATTTATTAAAGTCATTTTTACCCCTTTTTGACTTCTTATAAATGTTCTAAAGAAAGTTCATGTCATTTTCTGAAAAATGTATTTTTTAAATTTTTACAAATGTGTGAAAGAAGTCTTTCATTTTAATTATACAGCTTTAAAAAACATCTAACCATCATTAATTCTAATTATTTTAACTATCCTTTATAACATTTCAGGTTTATTTTAAAAAAATATTTATTAAATATTTCAGAAATTTTTTTATTTTAAATAAGTTATTTAGATTTAAAATAAGATATATTCCTCAAGAAATTTATAAGTTCTTTTAAAAAGAATTTTCCAACTAAGATGGAATACGTTAATGATTCAAAAGATATACTATGGATAGGATCCAATGATACTAATATTTTTCTTTCCCTAGATAATTTATTAGCATGAATAATATATTTTTATAAATATTGTTTCTATTCCATGCGTTATTCCACGATAATTTTTTTATGAAACCTGATTCTTTTTCATGGGATATGAAATGATTTATTTTTTATGATCTTGTAGAATACATCTGTATGATTTTCATTAAGTGATGGGTGGGATCGTAATTATATATTCATCTAATTAATCGGGTAAGAATTGATATGTCATGATATAAATAGGAAAAAAATGGTGAGTAAACCCAGTACAGTGTGAGACTATGTCCAGTACGGTAGTATTAGAAGTGAATCTTGGATACTATGATGGTATTGGATGTGAAACCTATCCATATGATAGTTTTTTATGTGTTAACTTAAAACTATATAAATGCTTTTTTATGCTTATGTGTATGCCAAAAATCTATTTATTGTTCCAGCGTTAAGATATCAAGGATCAAGTTCTTTTATTCCATTATGATTCATGTATTATGAACTGCCATGAGGTATACCAGGACTATAGATTATAAACTTTGATAAGTAGATAATAGTGTTAAAATTTTAATCTCATGTTCATATAATATCTTACTTATGTTATATTTTTTGTGTCTTTTTTACCCTTACTGAGCATCTGATCTCACCTTTTATTATGTTTGGCTTTTCCTTAGGATATGAAGGAATTTTTTTATGTATGACATGTCTAATAAGGGAACTAGTTATAAAGAAATAAGTGAGAGAAGTTGTATATATTTTATAAACTAGTTTATTATGCATATATGTATACAATGGAACTAAAAAATTATAACACTATTTTGTATCACACTGTTATGTATTGAACATTTATCCACTAAATTTTAATATATTTGTACGAAATTTATGGGTCACTATAGTTTGTATCATAGAAAATATTAATTTATATTTAGAGTTTAGGATGAGAAAACTATTGTGATAAACCTTGGGAGATAAGTCTATGCACACAATAAAATATTAAAGTTATGTTAAAGAAGTGATTATGTGGGTTTCCTATAAATATATCTCAATATTGACACTAAAAGTGGATGTGGTTTTGGAACAGATAAATCTAAGGGTAATAAACTTGAAATGAGTCGATTGAGTATGAGAGGACCAATATTGTATATGCCTAACACTGAGAGGTGAGTGAATCAGTTTTGGGGAATTTTTAATCCAATTATGACTTTTTAACCTTCTACCTTTTATAACTATTAGGATCATGATTATCTTATTCTATTTCACCTATCCTATGAATGTATATGATTGAATTATATATAATAAACAATATTTTAACAAGGTTTACTAATCAATAAGAGTATCTAGTCCTTGGAATGTTATGGAAATAATTTTGACCACACAACCACTAGAAAATAATCATTTAAATGTGGTTACAATGAGCAGGATATATCCTTAAACACCCATGGAATGATGAAAACAAACAAATAACATGTGTTTTACAAAAGTTGTATGGATCTTTATGATGCCGACCAAGACAGTCTTCTCCTTTCTAAAGTTTTATAACACCAATAATGTATTCCTTCTATTGATACATATTGGATGACACAATACTCATTTAATATTCCACTCTTCACATGTTACTTTCTTTGTAGCATACAAGTAAATTTTATTACCTCTCTTACAAGTAGAAAACTAAAATCTAAAAAATATTATTCATCTATTAGTCATAATAATATGATGTTTTGTGGACTGATGAATACTAAAATTTCTATAAACCAAATTATATTCAACAGATATCTATTCGGTCACCAGATCATATTCTCCTTTTATCACTTTATCCTTCAGTGAAAAACAACTTCATTGAGATCTCTTATTCTTCTTCTTCTTATTTATTGAATCATAATTTTTTTTATTATTAAATCATTGAAGATCATCATAAATTGGCATAATCATAATTAATATTCCATGAATATTAATAAATAATTATGTGTCCATGCTATATTATTATTATACACATAATAATGTTAAATTATGTAGTAGTGTATTACTCACTTTATGTGAAACTCAATAACAACACATGAGTGTATCAGTTTACTTATTATTTGTGAAAATATGAACTTAGGTGAACATCTAGTTCTTCTTCACAAAACACAATGAATTTGTGAATACCTATCACATGTATATTGTATTTATAATTAATGAACTATCATGTATCCATCATGAACTGCCTTGTATCACATTGTGTGAGTGCTTCAAGGAAAAAATTTACTTCCATGGACTACCTATGCTTCACGGACAGTTGATTCCCTATGAAATATCAACTTTAAAGACTACCTTGAATCCTCTACAAACAATGTTTCACCACATTGTGTGAGTGCCTCATGGAAACCCTTTTATTCGACGGACATCCCCAACTTCAAAAACTACTTATTCAATGAGGATAGCCTTTTCAAATAAATCCCTTTTATTTTGCGGGCTACAGAGCCCCAGAAACGTCTTCCACAGACAACTTTTTCCTTCACAAAATATTTCCTCTATGAAATATTATCCTTCATGGAATTCTCCCCCATGAACTATTTCAGGCTTCCCAAAATTCTTCCACCAACAAAGATGTTCCCTAATGAAAATTTTTCTAATTAATGATTGGATATTGGGCCCTTTGGAAAATAAATTCTTAAATTCTGAAAATCTGATTTAACAAAATTTTCAATGTAGTAAATCCATCACCACATACTGTGTTATGTGGTCTACATAGAGCCTTAATCATTTCCCTATGATGGATGATTCATTTAGAAAATAGATCACCACCTCTCAACTGAAAATAAAAAGCCTCTCTTGAAATTCAATCCTCCCGTGAACTGCAATCCTCAGGTTAACTGTCCCCCCTATGAGTTTTGTAAAGTACGCTTTGTGGTCCTTAGAGATCTTATATGCAGAATCCTTTATTTGTCAATTTTCATTCTCCATTCCATGTACTTGGTATGATATCTAGGAACTGTGAATCATGAACCCCTTTTCGAAAAAACCATCCTTTTCTATAAAAAAATATTTCCAATTTTGATGTCCAAAAACTTGGCAAACAATAGAAAATGTCACCACCGTAAAAATTGACTTTTGCAATAGAAACCAAACTTACTTGTGATCATATGATTTCATCTAAAATTCTTCAATCAAGATATATAACGTTAGATCAATCAACTTTAACATCATTATATTTTCCAATGAAAGTATTGTAAGTTCCCTATCTTACGATAATAACTTCCTTTCTAGTAAACATTGAATATATTTGGAAAAATATTTTCTACTACTTTCATTCAAGTATTTCATCATAATTTTTCCATAAAACATAATATATTTTTGAAATAAAAATCAAAATTGTTTTCTCAAATGTAAAACATAGGAAATTATTCAACCATGACAGTTATAAAAATTATCTAAAAAACATCTTGAAACTCAATGTCTTAAAACCATTCACATGTTTCTTGGAAAATCATGACTTGAGGAATACATCAAAACACCATTAACTTCAGAACCACTTCATTATATTTACCGCATTGAGATTATATTCTCTAATTTATCACCACTGAAAACTAATGAAAATAATTTGAAAAAAATACAATTCATACACAAAGTGCGCTCTTCAATCTCCACATTTTAATATGTTGAAAATACCTTAAAAATTGATTCTAAATGAACGTTTCAACATGTGGATCGTTATATTATCTATACACTTTATGTTTTCAAACTTTTATTTCATTTTCTCCCCCCTTATTGACAGTAAATACAATGTTCATGGGAAAAAAATATCAGTTCATACTTAATCAATGCACCATCCATCATTTCACTCTAAGTTTACTTGAGCTGTGATTAGTGTGGAAAATAAGAGTATTTGATTTAGGAAAAAATGATTTCCATTACCAACTAATCATGATATCTAAAGAAATGAGAACTCATACATGTCTTCAAAAATTATGCGCATCCATTCCCATCTGAAATTACTAAATGTGAGATGCCTCACTTTAAAAACAATCAACCGAAAACTCCTACAATTTCTTCAATGAATAGATCAAAACAATTCATGTGCAAGAGGTAGGATATGTGACCGCGGGTCACTTCCATTCTTCTTATGTCACTGAATTATTCAATTTCACCCCCTTCTTAAACATTTTGTTAGGAGCCTTATCCTTTACAATGACATGATCATTAAGAAATTTCCCAAACTAATCAGATTTTACACAAATTGAAATAATTATACTGATAGCTTCTTCATTTTTATCACCCTTAAGAAATACAATCCTCATTTTCTTCATAATTAAGGATACCATCCAGAATGGATATCAATAAATTATAATATGAAGAATACACTAGATTGGGTTTTCATCTTGTAATAGTTTATATTGGACAATTTTCACAACTTCATGAACAATGATCTTCTAGAACATTTGTTCTTCATAATTTGAAGAAATAAGATCAAAACAAGATGGTCTATTCTTTATTGTGGGTTTCCAAATTACAATATCACATTATTCATATTCATCACAGATGATCCTTCAACATATCAATAATTGAATATCAGTTAAGAAATCATTCAAGGATTGTAACATATTTAACTTTTATACCATGAATTGAAGATATTCAATACATATCAGTTTCTCCAACTAGGAACTTGGTTTACCTTCAATTCAATACATTATAAGATAAAATAAAATACAAAATGATTTAATAGAATAAGGTGGATCATCCTTCCTTTAACATTATAGATTATAAGGTTGAGATATTTTTATCAACTAAGTTGCTCCATTTTATGTAGTCTTAATTCTTTCAAATATGAACATAAGTTATATTTTTTGTTGAGGAAACATGGATCTCTTAACGTACTTTTATTCTTTGTGTGGATGACATTTAGTTTTTGTAAGTATTCATGGATGATACATCATTACTACTTTTTAGGAATTCTTATTGTTCTGGTATCAAGGTTAAAAAACCTATCACAATGTGACCATATTTCTTACACCTCTTACATGGAACTTCTATAAATTAACAATTTCCCTTTCTTGAAAAATCCTCATGTAATTTGTCATAATCATTTAGAGTCTTTTCATCAACTTTTTCACTATATTTATCTTGTCCATCTTTCATAATTCTCATTCTTTCAAAAATCATCGCACAAAATAACTGACATGTCATTAAGAACTGTGGTAGCATGTATAGATATTCATCATGGTTTTTTCTGAGATTCCACCCTCTTAGTAGTTATTTTGGATGAACCAACCTTAAATTTCTGGGATTTAAAATCCAAGGTCTACTTACTATTCTTATGTGAAATCTTCTTGGAAAAAATTAAATTCCCAATATTCGTATGATTTCATCCCAAGGTTGTTTCGTCATTTCTAGAAATATTTTGTGATTTTATTTTCTTATCGACTTTGGATACATGTTGGGATGAGCATGTCCCAACCTTCTAACCAACACTATTTCATACATCACTGATTTTATCAAGCATTCCAAATCTATTTGCAGTATACAGATTCTTCTGGACCTTTAGATGTTTCATCTTCTTCTATGTATTTATGCTCATTGAAAGATGATTATTTTGTCATTTTAAATTTTTAGGAGTGTACAAAAAATTTAATTCACAATGCCCAAATCAGTTGCAACACCAAAATTGAACTAAAAATCTTGATTTCCTAATATCTTCTCAATGAGATTGTTTGGACTTATTCATAATTTTTTGTACTCTTTCTGGGAAACCACCTTCCAAATAATTTTTTCTATCCACCATAGACAATGCGGTAGGTATATTATTAGAATTATTTATCCATACTTGTTTATAATTTATCTCCCTTATAACACTATTTTTGGAAACATATTTATAAACATTAGTACAATATGGTATGGATAGTACCTGATTATTCTCAGCTGCTTATGATAGATCATAGAGTGAAGTCATGATCTTATTATCACATGTTGTTGGTATTTCAACATTATAATCCTCCGATGTACATTGAGTACCAATATAATCTCTTCCCTTATTTTGTGAAGTATCAATATGTGTTTTCTCAAGATTAGCCAACTAACCATCAAAATATAGAAATTTCACATTGAGGATTATTTTAGAATCCTAAATCGTAATAATATTTTCTTTATAAGCCTTATTAATTATTTGAACTTAATCTTCCTAATGCTTATCATTGTTTTGAATAAAAGTGTTATGTTACTTTATCATCATGCATATTTATTCAAATTGTAAACCCTTGGAATCAGTTCAATTATTCAGTTTTTCTTCATGTTCGTGTATCTTCTCTTATAGAATATTTTGACTCCCTATTTCTCTACACCTTATTTAATACATTTTGGGGAACTTATTTCATGTTACCTCTTTGTTTATTCAAAAGTTCCATCCAATCTATAGAGAATTAATCATTCGATAATTTTTTCTAACAATATCTTCTCCAAAACCTCAGCTTATTCTTCTAGATAGGTGATATATTCCTCCATACATTGAAAGACACCAAAAAGGGAGGCTCTTTGTTTGGTAATACCAAGAAAAATAACTATTAATATATAAACTGTTAATTACTGAAAAGTTGTAGATTGATCATCATCATCACTTGGGATAGAATTTACATCCTGAGGAATTTTTTCAAAAGTACTAACACGTACCTCAAAATAACTAGAGGTATGAAGGTTATCCATATTCTTGGTGGATACTTGAACCATCTTCTCATTACTTTGCAATATTGATATGTCTTAATTTTCAACAAGGTATAGGGAAAACATACATTATCTTCTTTATATTTGAGGGAATTAATCAACTTTCTCATATCCTTATTTTTAATATTCATCATGGTCTTTGTAGATAGATATTATTACTCAGAGGTAAATTAATCTTTACCAAAACTACCCTTAATTATTGACTCTCGAAATAAAATCAAGTCTTTAAAAGAGAATAAAATCAATATAGAGAATATGATAGTGGTGAACCTTGGCTCTGATACCAATTGAGAGAAACAATTTGGGATATTCCAGACACTGAAGGGGAGGGGTGAATCTGTGTTGGGGAATTTTTAATCCAATTGTGAATTTTATCCCTGTAACTCTTAGACTTGTGAGTATCTTGACTCTATTATTCTATTTTCTATATCGTATTCATGTATATGAAATTTATAAACATATAACACAATATTTTTACAATTTTCACTACTCAATAAGAGTAGCCAATCCTTGGAATCGTTTGAAAATTACCATAACCACTAAACCAATAGAAAAAAATACTTTATATGTGGTTACAATGAGTAGGATATACTCTTACACTAATGTGACACTATGAAAGCAATCCAATAGCATGTGTTTTATAGCACTTGGATGCATCGTTAAATTTCCTCCCAAGATAGTATTCTCTTTTTTAATGTTTTGTAAAATCAATAATGTATTCCACATGTTTTGACATCTTGGATGCCACAATACATATTTTATCTCCCTCTATTCACATGTTACTTAATTAGAAGCATGAAAGTGACTATTCTTACCTATCTTCCCAGCAAAAAAACTAAAATCTACACAATCTCCATCTTATATCAGTCACAATATTATGAATGTATTATGGAATGATGAACACTGAACTTTCATTGACCCAAATTATATTAAAATAATTTCAATTTTGTCACCAAATATTATTCTCTTATTCCCACTTTCTCCTTCAATTCAAAACCAACTGCACTCTAATCGCTTCCTCTTTTTCTTTCTAGAGTTACAAAATTACTTTTTCATTAATAAATCAATGAAGATCAATATATATTAGAATCATCAAAATTATTCATACCCGAATAATGATAAACCATTATATGGGCATGATTTACTCTTCTTGGACACACAATAATGTGAAATTATATAGAAGTATATTATTCTCTTTATCTGACACTGAATAAAAACATATGAGTGTATCAATTTACATCTCTTATTCCTTGCGAAAATTAGAACGTAGGTTCACATATGGTTCTTTTCACAAAGAACGAAGAAGTTGTAAAAACATATGAATTGTATATGATATTTATCCTTCTTGGAATATCATGTATCCTCCAAGAACTACCTTATATTGCATGGAGTGAGTGCTTCAAGGATAAAAATTTCATCCATAAACACACTTTCCTTCCACAGACTACATCTAATTCTTGGACAACTGATTCCCCAAGAATTGTCGACTTCATAGACTACCTTAAATCCTCCATGTACTAGGTTGTACTACGTGGGGCATGTGCTATGAGATAAAATTTTCTTCTGAGGAATTACCCATACTTTGAGAACTATTGACTCCTTGAAAAAATTTATTTCTATGTGTTCCCTTTTCTTTTTCTGGCTATAGATCTGCACAATTTTCTTCTACAAACAACTTCCTCCTTTAAAAAATCTTTCCTCTGTAAAATATTCTCCACCATAGAATTACCACTTGTGAACTTATTCACAATTACCCAAAAAATATTCCACTAATGAATATGTTCACTAATAAAATTGACTTTAATTATTTATTCTATTATGGCCCTTTATATAGGAAAATATATAAAAAAATATCGCTAATCTAATTTACCAAATGTTTTGATGCAGTACATCCTTCACCATAAACTATGATGTCCAGTAGGCATAGAGAAGTAATAATTTCCACGTGAAGAACTATTCCTTCCACAAATAAATAAATGACTCTAAATGGAAAATAAAGATCCTCCCATGAACTTCTGGCCTCTCATGCACTATGAGCCTCTCACAAATTGTTCTCCTTATATGGTCCACATAGCCCGCTTCACAGTCTGCATAGTGCTTATTATGGGGAACCCTTCCTTTGATGTTTTACTTTTCTATTCCCTGAACCTCCTATGAAGTCCATGAACTAAAATTTATAACCACATTTGAGAAAAACCCATAATTTTCTATAAATCATTTTCCAGATTTTGAGGCCCAATAATTTGAGAAACACTAGAAAATGACGCCACCTTAAAAGTATTCTTTGGTAATAAAAACCATACTTATTTGTGGTCATATGATTTCATCACAATATTTTTATATCATGATATATAATCATGGATTGATCTTATTTAGAATCATCAGAGTTACCTAGTAATGTTTTGTATCTTCCCCGTACTCCAACAATATCATTCTTTCCAATCAAAATTGAATATGATTGGCAAATTTTTTTATCCCTCTATCCTTCATGGATTTCATAAGAAGTTATATAGACAAATTATGACATTTGTGATATAAAAATCATAATATAGTCATATTATTTAAATCATGGAGAATTATTCAACCCTGAAATCCATTACAATTCTACAAGCATCACCTTAAGACTCAAAGTTTTAAAACCAATCACATGTTTCTTAGAATATCATGACTTGGTGAATTAATCCAATATCCATATTATTTGGAACCACTTAATAATATAACCTGAATGAGATCATTTAATCTCATTGATCACTATTGAAAACAAATGACAATAATTTGACAAAAAATACAATCCAGACACAATGTGGGGTCTTCAGAATATATATTGACCATCATTTTGGTTCACATTGTGTATGCCATACTCTACAGCTAATTTGAAACTCTTGGGGGATATACATGGGTTATTTCATTGACCATTATAATGGATTTAAATATTTTATTAACATTAATGACCTAGGTTAAACCTAAGGTATCATAGAGAAAGTTTCATGGGTTAGACATCATATGAATAATTTGTCATGATGATTATTTTGTCTCACACTATTACTTTTTTTTGCTTTAGCAAATTGTTGGAATCATGAGTAATCATGTTAAAGTATAATTTGAAAAACAATGGAATGATTTTCATCATGATACCCCAAAGTAAAGGGATTTAAGATGAAAAAGCTTATAATTATGTATAATCTGTTATCAAGATATATGATCAACAACTCATCCCTTAATGAAATCATGGACTAAACAATGATGTTAAAGAGGGATTTCACTAAGATCTTGGGTTTTGGAGACCATAGAGGAAATAAGGATAAATTTAATTCATGTTTGAAATATTGAAAAAGATACCCTTGGTAATGTAACAAAGGAATTGGAAAATGATTTATTTCTAGAAAATAGGGAATAAATATATGTTTTTTGATGAAAAATAACGAGTTTGATGTATATAAATGAATTATATCATATAATACATTTTTAGTTTAATGTATAATGTGTGAGGAATATGGGAATTATCTATGTCAACTACCCAATCCAAGGGTAAACTACTAGACCAAGTAAATACCGATAATGTGAAAGGATTAAAGTATTTACATATTAGCACTCAAGAATTACATTGTGGAAGTTTCATATCAATGATATTTTGTATATAAGGATCATAAAATAGTTAAGTATTATCACATTGTATAATTTGAAAACGTATGTTTAGTTAGGATAAAGAGATTATTGTCATCTCTAGGATAAAATTTATGACATTAAAATTGATTAGTTGATGAAAAAGTGATTTAGCTTGTCTTCACTGATTTTTATTTCATTTTTTATATTTATGGAAAACAATCTTCAATATTTTTGAAATTATTTGAGGTATAAGGATTGTGTTAATTTTTTCAAGTATATATGTTTTCATGTGAGGTTAACTTAATCATTATGCATACCATCACGAGTTTATAAGTTAAAGGTTGATCATATGTTTAAAGGAATAAAAACCACCTATTAATGTTTTAAGTGAGGTGATTTTGAATTGATTTTAATATTTTTCTTGGTTTTACAAAGAATAATCTATTAAGGTTTAAATAACCACTTTCGGTTGGTATATGATTTGATGTTATTTTAAATATGGCTTATTGTGTAACTAGATATAGAAAAACATGATGTTTGAAAAGTGATTCATTGACAAGGACATATTTTCCTAGATATTTATGGTCAAGATAAGGATTACCTTGAAAGTTTGTATCTAAATTTAATTCATGATATTATTTTTGTGAAGTTCACTACATTGTATGATTATATAGTTATTTTTCATAGAGATTATTGATATTTTGGGAAATATTACATTGGGTTGTGGTATATGTAACTATTAGGTTGAATACATGATACTATTTTGGATGATTTCTATTATATTTTTGAATATGTAAGACAAAGGGTATGATATTATCATTGAGATTAAATAATTAATTAATGTTGAGGTAATTGAAGTAATTAATCCTTCAGAGACTAATGTTGTATTTCTTAATATGATGGTTTATTAATTTTTTGAAATATCTTTCCTTTTGATAAATATATTTAATTTTTATTAATTCCTAAATATTAGAGGAATATCTTGATATAAATTTTAAATTTGTTAGAAATTGGTTTTAATTCCTTATTCATGAAAAATTCATCTCAAATAATAACAATTTGGAGGATCAGATTAAATTATGATGGAAATTGATTAATGGATAAAATTATCCCTTCCAAGTAAATATATTTCCTTATATTTTTATTGTATAAGGTAAATAAATTCCAAAACTCTAATAAAATTATCTAAAAATTTTATTTATCATAATAACTTCAATTTTTATGAATTAATGTTGTTTTTCGCACCTCATCTCTTTATTTTTTCTTGGTTGTTAAATTTCTCATGATCATTCAATATATTAAGATTAATGTTCTCAATGACTCTCCATCATTGTATGGAAATTAATTTTTAAATCTATTTCCATATAGTCATTTAACACTAATGTTCTCTTATCTAGAAAGAGAGATATGTGTTATTGCATATAACATTCATATTTCCCTTTCTCTGTTTTAAATATGGTGGTTTTTAACTATTTATATGATGTGGATTTTCAAAAAAGGAATTTTAAAATATTGAACCATTGATTAAAAATAACAAGTTAAAATTGAGAGGATTAAATTTATTGATGGTTTGGGAGGAACGTAACACCATGATTTTTTTATGAGAACACTTTATTCGATAGAATACACAACACACAACACCGAGCTTAGAAAAAACAAGAAAAATTATTATTTTATTACCATTATAACATAGTCCTTGAATCTGTGGGTATGAATAGGATAAAACATGTCATTAAGTATTTATAAATTACCTTCTCAATACAAATATTTTTTTTAATTAAAATGAAATAAGCACACATTTTTTTAGATATTTTATTTTGTTCTTTAGAAAAAGTTTTCCTTCAATTTTTCTTATTGTTTTTATAAAATAATTTGGAAATTTAAATTTTTTATTTTATAATAAGGATATAATTATTTTATTTAGCATGTCAAAGATATCTTATGATGATGTTTCAAGAAATTTCTTAAATGTATGGTTTCTGATGAATAGTGAAAAATATTGATTTTTATTGAAAAGTGTATTTTTATTTAAATAATTTAAAAAGATGGGGTTTATTTGGAAAATAGGAAAAATTAAAATTAGTTATATAAAATAATTATTATTACAAATATGTTTATTGGGAACAATTTTTTAATTTAGTGAAAAAATTATATATAAAAGGTATTTTTCTAAAAAACTATAATTATGCGTGTAATCAGAATTTATCATAATAAATAAAATTTAACACTAGTGGTGAATTATTTTAATGAAATTTATATAATATAAATTAAATAAAATATTTTAATATTGATCAAATATATTTTCTAGTCATGGTATAAGATCAAATCCATTTTTATGTTGCACACTTATTTTTCTGAAAAGTGATTTTTATCAAATTTAGGCACGTAATTTAAAATTAATTTATTTCCACTTATAAAAATTGAATCATGAAAAATGGATTCCATTTTTAGAATATGAAGGTTAAAATTTATTAAATATTCCCCTTTCACTATTTTTTCAATACACATAGTAACCATGGTAAAATTTATCACCTTGGTAAATGGTAAATTAGGATAGTCTGTGTTAAAACTATATTTGAAGGTTACCATTCACTATATTAATTATTATTTTATTAAGGTAAATATAACATTACCACCTTATTCAAAATATTTTTTCTTTTTAAGGGAAAATTTTCTATTTGAATTTCTTATATAATACTTAAAGGAATTAATGTTACAAAAATTCAACTCTCTTAGTTTTAAATATCTCTTTTGTGTTTATATAGGTAAAAATAAAGTGAAGAACGATTATTGATGGAAATTTTATGAAAAATAAAATTATATTCCTTATGTTAAATTATTTATAATTATATATGAATAAATAATTACCTTAAATGACTGTAAAATGCTAATACAATATTTATTTAATTAACAAGAAATTAAAATAAACGATGTTAAAAAATTTAGAAGTAATATAACTTGGAAAAATTAGTGAGTCCCATTTATTTTTTTAAACATATTATTTATTATGAATTTTTGAAAGGATTATGTTTTAATTAATTTTTTTTATTGATTTCATTAAAATTAAAATTAAATTAATTGTGTCAATAATGACATTAATGATATTTTTTGGGAATAATATTTTGTAAAATTTTTAAAAAATTATATGAATCATAAAAGTGGAAAATAAGGATAATATATTTTTTAAAATATAATTATTTTCCCATATATGGGTTAATAGTTATGTTATAAGTATATTTATAACCCTATAAGAGTGAAAATATTATTTCCACAGTTGGGGTTAAAATGTGTTAATTAATTTGCGAAACCAAAAGATAATGATTAAAAAACAACTTAATCAAAAACTAATTCGAATTTTTGGTGGTATTAAAACAACATCCTACCTTATCATTGAATAAATAACCATTTGGAATAATTTTTCAGGTGAATTAATTCTTTATAATTTAATATTTTTTGAAATTACAAAAGTTCCACTCTTCTCATTTATAAAAGGGATCCTACTCACGTCACTTTGTCTAACAATTTTCAGACATATTGCATGACCAAAACATGAAAATATCCATCCAAAAAATCTTTATTCACATTCTAGAGGTTCTGTTTTTGCCAAAATACCTATCCCATGATTTGTAAGAGTAGATCTAAAACAGTTCCTCCAAAAAAGAGGTAATTGTCTTAACTGGTCACTTTTTTTACTTATTCATTTACATTAAAAAAATTCATGATATTTATAAAAAACATATAACATAATTATAGACAAATATACTTAAATGTTATTTTGATTATTAATTTTTACTTTATCCATCATGTTTCTCTTCAAATGGGAAGTTAATGTATCCCTTTTTTATATGTATGAATTATCGTCTCCACATAGATATACAATTCATTTTTTATCACCATATTTTATGTATGGGTATTATGATGAGTTAAATGTTTATAAATGATATTTAAGAAATAATTACTCTTCTAGAATGATAATATCATATCAACCTTCTTACCTTATAATCCATTGGAAACATCACTCATGAGTATGTGTAGACGACCACATCCACAAAGCGATGTGGTTTTTTCATTTCAATTTTCATTCAATGTAAATAAGGATATATTCAATTAATTAAAATTATTATATGATATATTATTGATTTTTTAAATGTTAATTATTATTTACCTATCTTTTTTTCCTTATATCGAAAGGTAAAAACAATATTCATGTGTATGTACATCATACGGTCTCCATGAACGGTTTAATTCAATTTCATGTATCTAAATTTTATGGATGACTCTAAATACATATATATATTGAATTAATATTATATTTACATGATTATTAATGAAATATATATTTTGGAACAATAGTTAATGTTCATGTACTGTAACCACCAAAATTGAAATTCTCTTGAAAGATGAAATAGTTAAACCCCATAAAAAATGATTTTAATAAGTAATTATTGATAATTGGGGGCTTTATTCTTATAAATGTTACTCCCCAATATTTTATGCTAGGTCTCTTTTTGAGTAAACATAATCTCATTGATATTTTACAATGTATGCAACAACCAGTTCGAATGAACAGTAGTATATTTTTATATGACCATTATAACATAACTGTTAAAAATGGAAGGTATAAAAAAGAATATATAAAATTTTAAATATATATGTTTTTCAAAAAAAAATTAAAATAAATTCATCGATTATTAATAAAAATAAATAAAATTAAATTTAAAACAAATATTTTCATGTAAAACTACTTTTGTGCGTGCAATATATTAATATGGTAATAAATTTAGTTAGTGACTATTGGTGAATTATTTTAATTAAATTCACATATTATATATTCAGTAAAATGCTTTAACATTTATCTAGAGTTTTTACTCGGCATATGATAAGAATAAATCTAGTTATATGCTTCAAAACTATATTGTTCCAAAAATGGATTTTCATCGCATTTTGTGAACTTATTTGAAAATTAATTTCTACAACTTATAGTTATTAAATATTGAAGAATATAATAATGATTTAGAACTATGATGTTAAAATTTTGTAAATAATTCCCTTTTAGTTTTATCCAACTTTAATAGTAACTATGGTAAAATTTATCACCTCAATAATGGGTAAATCAAGTTAATCTATTTTTAAATTATGTGATATATTTAGAATATTTCATCTTAATTCTTATTTAATTAAGGGAATTCAACTCTTATTATCTTAGTATTGAAGTTGATACATTTAATGGAAACCTTACCACGAAAATAATGAAAATAATATTTAAATAAAATAAAGTTACAATATAATATCTTCTTAGTTTTAAATAACTTTTATGTGTACATGTATGGAAAAATGAAAATTTTGAATGAATGTAAATTAAATTTTGGGAAAATTTAATTATATTCCTGATGATAATTTATTTCAAATTTTTAGTGACTATATAATTACCTTGAATGATTTTTCAATATAGTAAAATAATTAATCAATGAATAAAAAACTAAAATAAATGGTATTAAAATATTAAAAGTTATATAATTTAAGTTATTTATAGTTTTAAATAAATTCAATTAATGCATATGACATATTAGTTATGTTTAAATGACAAATATTCGAAATTTTTTTTTCTGTGATGTATTTTAAGTGAAATAAATGAATAGTATTAAAATTTACATTAAAGACAATTTATTAAAGTAAAAGTTTATTAAATTATTTAAAAATCATCTAAAAATTCAAATAGGAAAAGGGGGTATTATATAGTCTAATGTTTAATATATTTTCCATTTACGAGTAAATAGTTACCTAATAAATAAAATTATAATCCCTTAATAGAGAAAAATACCTTACCGTAGTTAATGTTAACAGAGGTTAACTAAGATGTTAAACCAAAATATAAGGTTTAAACTATCCTAAAAACATGTGCAAATTTTATTGTTTGACAAGATATCAAATATATAATACACTAGGTTAGAATACCTGTCCATTTTAAGAAATTTTCTCTGGAGAATGATTTTATTATAACTAATTATTTTATGAACTTCCAAAATTTCCCCTCACCTGAATTATTAAAGGACATACATTCCTTAACTTATTAAAACCAAATTGAGAAACATATAATGTCCAAGACAGAAAAATTCTTATTCTCAAAATCAATATCCAGGTTTGGAGGTGATGGTCTCCCTAAAATAACAACATTATGTTCCTTAAAAAAGTATCTAACGATGGTCTACCAATAGAGATGTCATTTCCTTACCCGACCTTTTTCAATTTATTTTTTATTCTACCCCTTCTAAATCTCAAGAATTTATCCGGGATTGTCTATTTTTAACTTTTTAATAGGGGAAAAAATTTAGATATCCATATTTTTCATATTTTTTTTAAAGAAGATATCTATTACTCTATAATGATTTATGAATTTCATTTTTACCCAAATATGAATTTTTACAAATTGTTTTGAAAGGAATATATTATCTTTCTTCCAAATGAGGAACATTTTAACCTTTTTAAAAAAGTGTAAAAGCAATGATTTTCAATTATAAATCATGAATGAATTTTTACACTATCATACTAATAATTTTATTTAATACTACCTTACATGTTTACAATGATCTATTTAATGAATTTTTTTTTCTTCATATTTCGGAAGTTTTATAAATATTTAATTTTAATGTGAAAAGATTATTTTATTCATAAATTTCTCTGCTGATATGTTTAAATTACATTCATATATGTAAAAATATTATATTTAATCATTTTCTTTACTGTTATTATTCTCTTATGGTACCATTAACTATATTTTATTGGATGGTTTAATATCATTTTGATCAGAGTTGTACTATTTTGATACTATTCACTATATTACTTTAGAAGATTTTTATAATATTTTTTTATTAGGTTAATTTTTAAAATTTTAAATTCTAGTTTAAATATGAATATTTATGTTGATTATGTTTCACCCCGTTCATATGATGAATACACATGGCATAGTAAGTTATTGGAGGGTCCCTCTGTATCCTGTCGATGCATCGGTAGGTCTTATGAGAAAAACTAGTTTTGGTATTTTCTATGGCCTTAACCATTTATAAAATATTTCTTAGCATAAGTCATAAATGATATGTTTAAGATTTATGAAATTATAAATTTACTCATTATGAGATTATTTTTTTATATACATGTGATTATTTGATTAGTTATGATATCCATGGATATGTTTCAAGATCATTTGATTGTTTATATAGAATTATTTTAACATAATTTATCCCATCCATATCATTCTTCATGCTTATGTATTTGGTTATGTGAAATGTGTTGTTATATATTTTCATTGTCATATTTTTTATTCCTTAATTATTTATCTTATATTCCACTTAATGTATATATTTACTGAGCATCAGAGATCACCCATTTCTTATGTTTATTTTTCCCCATATGAAAAAAATTATATAATGATTGATATGTAGGGATATACTAAAGGTAATAATAGTTTATTAAAATAAAATATTATATTGTGTTATTTTTTAATCTAATGTAATATTAAACTATGTATCTAGTGTTCCAAGACTAATAAACTATTTGGTCCATTAGGATGGATTTCCTGTATATAGTGACAATGTAATAAAGTAACTAGTGACTCAATGATACTAGGGTCAGGTTCTAATAGTTTTTTAGAGACCCAAAGCATGATGTACAAATACATTACATTACTTTTTTTGAATACTTAGTACATGAAAAAAAAACAGACACCCAAGGACCATAATAGTTTAGTGTCTTTGGAAACTCGGAACATAATCTTCTAATCACGGTGAAAGATCTTCAACATCTCCCATAAAGATCACTCCATTTTTTTCTTACCTAAAACCATTCTTTATATCATGGGGAAAAGAAAAAATAAAAAGGGTGATCTCAAATGCTCAGTATGGGTAAGCATGGTGAAAATAAAACAATTCATATACATTTGAACTTAAAAAAACATGAACATAAAGTTTAAACATCAAAATCTTGAGTTGTGAAATAAATCATGACAGTACGTAAGGAATAGATCATAAAATAACACAATCATGATAAAATATCATTGGAATAAAACATATAATTGTGGAATCTATTAAGAACATGAAATTATTTCCATAGCAGCAAAGGAATTTCAGTCAAGACCATCATAGTGGACAATGTCCATTACTGAACCGGGTTTACATGGCATTCCATACTTGTATTACTGAACCTGATTTACTTTCCATTCCATCTATGACTATCTCCTAAGATATAAATCTTTACCCAATTAATTGGATGGAGATATAGGTCCCACCCATCTCATATTGAAATCATTCTTACGTGTGCCAAAAAATAAACATAAATCGTCCATAATAACCCAATGAATAAAATGGGTTTTATAAAAATCATTACATCATAACATAATCCATATAAAACAAATGGATATCATTTCATCATAAGAAAAATCAAACCATGTAAATAATAGAGGCATTATACATGAAACATAATCATACTAAATAATGTCACCTTAGATGGGAAATATTTTTGAATAAATAGTTGAAATGAATTCTTGAGGAAAATATCGTTTCTTCTTCAAAATAATTTTCTTTTCTCAAGACGCCGTGCGATTTTAAAAGAAAAGAATTTTTTTTGAAAATAATCCTGAAATTTTGTAAAGGAATCTTTACGGAAATAAGGCATTATAAAACTGTAAAAATACATTCACACTATATAAGATTAAAAAAAACATTATTCTCATACTTTTGCAGGAAAAGTCAAAAAAAATCCTTGTATGGTAAACAAAAGACATATTCCTTCCATAACACTATGTAAAAGTAAAATAGGGGTAAACATGACTTCAAACATACATGGAAGAATATAAAACACTTTATGAAAATCATTTTTATGGACATGGATGAAAAATATAACCCCAGTAAATACCTACGTATAAGCAATCTCGGATAAAAATGAGAATTGCAAAATAATCCCTTACATTTTGTCCAATTTCTTCCACATGTGTCTGAGACTTCTGTATAGTGGGTTTAAACATATTATTAACTTGTATCATAACCATAATAATATTTATTATATCATATATTATTCACCTATGACTTTATATTACCGGTTCTTTTGTAAATTCAATGTTAAAGCAACGTTTTGGGTAAAATTGTTTCATTTATCGTACGTGTTTCAACTTGTTGTTCTTGATATTATTACTTATATACTGATTTACATAATTACAAAATGTAAAACATGATTTATATATTATATATATTCAGCATATAAATATATATGAGATATCGATAAATGGAATGAAATACATCGTTCATGGGGACGGTAGGTCGTACATATGCAGAAACGCTGTTTTCATTTGCATATTGAATTGAATGGAATTAAGTAAATGAAACATATATGTACATAAATATAGTATAATTATTATGTAATATCTTTCATTACTATTTATTATATATACATTATTATCATATTTGAATGGTTAATCATGGAAAGTGAATCTCATCGCATCCGTGGAGACAGTAGTCTGTACGTACAAACGAGCGACAATATCATTAAAATCATATATAATTGGATGGTATATCATATAATAATAATTATATATTTATTATTTATATCATTTATATTCATTATTATACCCATCCAAATGATGAAATGTTTGAATAACAAACTACACCACGACGTGGAGATGGTAAGCCATACGTATGCCTGTGTGGTGACTTTTTCATTCAAAGGATGGATAAAATAAATAATATGGTTGTACCATTTTTATAATAACATAAAATTATATAGAAGATACTGGAGTTATTATTTTAGAATGGAAACAACAAAGAAGGAGGAAGTGGAAGATGAAAAGACCTTGAAATAGGTGGTGAGACATTTACAGCTTTTTCGGGTTCTTCCTTTTGATTTGATCAAAAGAGATCCTTAGGTTGCCTTTATGACTAAAGGAAGGCCTCTAGGATGAAGGTATTATAGTTTATAGGGTATTTGGGTAGGGTTTGGCCGATACAAATGGCTTTGGAGGTGTGAATTAGAGAGGAGGGGAAGTGCCATTTTATGAGAGGGGTGAGGGGAACCTTAGGAAAAACTTAAAATATAATTTTATAATAAATTCATATTCAGTTTATAATGGCTTAAAAGTGACTTATTTCGAGGTTATGTTGGGAATGGGTCAAAATAATCTCATCCAATAAGTTTTAGACAAGTTTAGGTTACCATTTTAACCTTATCATTTAGATTTTACTCTATGTTAAATAATTTAACTTTTACTGTGTCTTCTTGTATTCTTACACTATATGGTTAATTAACTAACTATAAACTGCCAATTGAAGTCCAATTTGTTCATTAATGTCATATATATTACTACATAAGTATTTATTCCGAACCTTAGATTTTTAGGACAATTATATCAATTAATAATATAATATTTTTTTTAAAAACTCTTTTTTGTCAATTTTGACACTATTTAGTATTTTTTTCTCTCTAAATTCATAACAGCAATATTACTTCGATAAAAATTCATATAACTAACAATAATATGTTATATTAACCTTTAAAATTAGTGTAATTCATAAAAAGTCTCAAATTATATTTATTTGGGTTTTTATAATATAAATTATGTTAATATTTTATTAATAAGGTAATTACTACATCATCATTATGTCATAAATAAAATATATTATTTAACGTATAAAAAATATAAATAAATTACCTTTATGTAGGAAACATTTTTATATTTTTAATGAATATTTATAGTTGAATATATTTTATGTATAACCCTATATTAAATATGTTTTAGTTATTAATCATTGATTTTAACTATTTTAACCCCTCTTTAAATAAAATAATAATAAATGTACTAATCTAATACAAGTGGAACTAAAGGGTAATATTTTATTCCTAAAGTTGTTTTTGGTCTAATTACACTTATACAATAGAATTAGGATGTGTGTTAGGGAAATAGTAACATCATTTTTACCCTTAATTACACTATTTACTTTTAACCGTGGTAAATAAAAGTTAAAAGTTAATATTCACCAAAAAATATTTTCATCTCATTGAACCAAATTTTACTTAATTATATCAACCATGTCTCTCGGTGTTTTGAAATTGAACTCACAGAAGTGGTAAAATTATGTTTTATGAAAATTGGCAAATTCTCCTAGGAGGTGGTTAAAAGACGGTAAAAGTTCAGTAAAATTTTTATATATCTAAAATTATTATAAAATAACTCCAATGAATTACATTTATATTATATAGGTATTATATATATATTTTGACCTAAAATAAATTTAAATAAAATAAATTATTATTTAAATAAAATGTCAATTTTAACGAATAACTCACTGTTTTCACTATTCATTAAAAAATGAATGTTTTCAGAAAAAATAACAAAAATTCACCCTAGGATAATTTCAATATTCCAAATCCAAAAATGAAGTCCATTTTGAAAGATAAAATTTATAACATTTTAGAAAGTGGGTATTACTATTCATAATGGCTAGTTTATAATAATATTATAACAATATATTATTGTTTAGTGAAACACAGTATTACATACAACACACGCTATTGAAGAAGGTTGCTCTTGCATGCAACACCGACCAAGAATAGTGTTTTCATATAATATAATCTAATACGGTGTTTCTTATAGCACAAACTAATTTTGGTGTAGTGTACAACACAAGACATCAATGAAATTAAAGGAATATTTTTCATAAAATCTCGGGGTGTTACATTCTACCCCCCTTAAAATGTATTTCGCCGTCGAAATTCATCGGGGTTATAAATGGTTTAGTACTTGAAGGTTTTTTTAATAGAAACCCACTTCGTAAAAAAGAGTACCAAAACATAACTTTAAAAAACTAAAGTATAAAACATACACGCCCATATATTGGGTGTTGGTTTTGGTATCCTGGACCAGTGATACAATATGGGTCTTGGGATTTAAGCACCACATTTAATGAATAGAGTGATAAAATGATTGATCACTAACCATCCATAGTGTTTTTACATGATGCATCATACTCATATTGGGATTTATGGAATATACCATATATCATGAGCTTATATGATCATTATACTGGTCATGGATATCTATGTTACGCCCCAATATAGCCAAAACTAGTATTCCAGATATATAGATACTTACATCCACCCATACTTGTTTCAAATATGGGATGAAATATATATATACATTATTATACTATAAATATATTACTACAATATATATTGTGAGTTTTCATACTTCCATTATATCCATGAACTAAATAAGGTATACATGCCATGTAATGCCTTGAACTATTATATGTGAAATTTCCCCTTTGATTTAATTAAATGACTTATTTTGTAAAATGGATATAGAAAACACATAAACTCTATTTGTTGTGTTATATCCAATTGGATTTAAATGACCATTAGCTATCATTAATTTTTAGAATATTGTTGTTGAATAGTGATCACATGACAAGTATAAATACAGGGTTTTATCAAATCCATTCAACACAGAAAAAGAAAGTGATGGCCTCAACCAGTAGGATTGTTCCCTATAAATCCAATTTATCAAATCATTCATTGATGATAGAATTTATAGGATTTTATCTAGAGAAATCCCAAGCTAAGATCCAGAAACTTGAGCATGCGTGAAACCATTTATGGGAGAAGTTCATGCTCATCGAGATCACGACCCTAACCATGGTCACCAAATGGACCCATGAAATCCCCCCATCTCACACCTTACTCTTAGGGTGTATTCTTGTGTAATAAATAGATATGTATCAAGACACTATCATTATGATTATGTATATTATTTTTATTTTTTTAAATTTTTAATGAAAAAATAGTATTTTCTGTTAGTAATCAAATTGAATTAAGAAATAAATAAAATGAATTAAGAAATATTAGATTAATAAAATATTATTAATAAATTTCATTTATTAAATATAAAATATCATGTAATTTTTATGGGGAAAATTTAATTTTTATTAAGGTTTAAAAACCATTCTTGTCAAAACCTGTCAATTTTCAATAAATGTCGTTTTTTATTTTATGAGAGAATATTGAAATATTTAAAAAATTATTTGAATAAAATGAACCTTATTTTTGTAATCAAGATGTCAAAATTATTCAACGGAGAATTTTTCATAATTTTTTGAGGCAATAATTTTTTTTGGAAAAAATTAAATACCGTATAAATATATAGTGTGTTTTATGACATCATAATGGCCCAATAGATATGTAATAAATAGTATAAAAGGTTTATTAGGCAAAATATAAGTTTTAACATTAAAATAATGTTAATTTATATTTTTTTAAATATTTTATAAAGCCTTAGTGAATCCTAAAAAATGTATAATATATTTTTTGATTTTTAAGTACATTTCTTTAATAATGTGACTCACCTCCACATAAATAATGGATAATATTTTAAAAACATAGTCAAATTGAATAATAAAATATTTTTTTCCACTCCTCTTTAGAAAAAACCATGGGAATAACCATCGGAAAGTTTGTGGTTTTGAATATTTAATTATATAGATTCCAAAACCTATGTTTGTGAAATATTAAAGAATTCCCCTCTCATTCCCTTTAAAAAACCACCCAAACTCCAACATATCTTCACTAAAACAATGGAGTAGTTAATATTTATTCCCCTCTCTGTAATCCATTAAAGGCTCCCCAAGATCCTAAGAAACCCCTCTTCAACCTTTTGAAGTCACACACTCCAGTATGGGTTCCTTCTATTATAGTTTTTACCCATATTTCATTATGCCATTACCCCTTTTTATTCTCATTTAAAAATGATGGGATATGTTTTTTAACTGCCTCCATAATTCCCTTATTATGATTTAAGGATGAGGTACCCCTTTCTATGTCATTAATCCCTCCAACGTACACCTATTACCATGTCGAAATTTCATAAGAGTTATTACATTTCTATTTTTTTCATGTTTCATTTTTATGTTATTCCTTATATTTCCAAATAGCATAGGTTTGGACATGTATTTATATGATCCTATTATAGTAAATTTCATGTAAATATTATTAGAGACCTATTTCTCTCTTATAAACCCTTTTTATGAATTTTTATGGCACGTCATTAGGCTGTCGAAATTGCATCATAAATCTCAATTCCAAAACAATTGTGTATGTGATAATCATACCCATTTCCTATCAAGGCTATTCACTTTTATACACATATAAATTTTTATTTAGGAATTAAATGTACGTATTCTACACCCCTCTATCATGGAATACATTATAGTGATGAATGGATACATGATTTATGATCTATGTGGTACACTTAAGCATTATAATGAAATAAAAGTGAAGGGTGCACCCGAAATTATATAGCACTCCAATGCATTGGGTAATGTTTAGTATCATGATATAGAATATTGGGATAGGGTTTCATCTGATTCCTTTAGGGTACTTTTTCTACTATGATGTCTTGGTAGTTTATCCTTGACCTATGATGAAATGTTTTATGTTTTTTCCACATTTCCATGTTATGATTATCAAGATATATCATACCTTTATGTTCTTATTAACTAACGTGTGTTTTTATCCTCATGTTATTCCTTGTTTATTACTTTAATAGGATTTAAGGATCACCCCATTCATATGTATGTACTTAGGTTATCTGAGGAAATGTTACGTACGAAGGAATGTGGTGGTCATGTAAAGGATGTATTCAATAATGATGTTGTATTTCATGTATTAAGTTGTTATGTAATGTTCATCATTTCCCAAATACCATAAATATTGATATTTTGGGTAGTATTAAGTGTATTTTAACTTTATTAAATAATGTATGAATTTAATAAAAACAACACGGTTGATATATTTGATATCAGAGGAATGTTTAGTTATTTTTGGGATTACGATTAGAAATCTATGGTGAAATCATTAGGGACAAGAATAAGAATAAGAAAAAAACCCTAAATCATGGTGAGTATAGAGTAATTGGTTTATCAATAAAATACATCCCTATCTAGATACGAACAAGTTGATTGGCTTTGGAATAGATGTATCAAGTGGTAAAACCCAAAAACACCACTTTGAGCAAGACTCGAACGAGAACAAGTACACGACAATGGGGCTTTCTGCACTTCTAGTTTGACTCACCAAATAGATATGATTTCATAAATTAATAATTTTAGTATGAAACATTATTAAGGGATCAAAAAAGACAATAAAATTATATGTTAGGAAATATATCATGGATAACATAGATTGAAGCTTAGAAATTCATAAGTTTAGGAAATAAAATAAAATATATAAGTTATCCCTTTAACGATTTTGGATTCCTAATTTTGTGTTTAATATTATAAAATATATACCCATATTTTTCATTTTATTATATACAATGGACTGTAATATGAGGAATAATACTAACAACTAATTGAAAGATTATTTTAATGACTTCCTTAATGCGATGCCCAATTTAATGGGAGAAAGAATCGAAAATTTTTTCATGATACTCTCTTAGTTAACGCAAGTTTGGAATAGAAACATAGATCAAGAGGAAAGTCCACCCCTAATAAATAACAAGTCAAAATTGAGAGAATCATGAGACAAATTCCTCCTACATTGAATGGATCATATGGTCCCTCAATCACCGAACAATGAATCAACTCCACTGAGAATACATTCTTCAACATTATATTCTATGAATAAGAGAGGGTTCTTCTGGATGATTACTGTATAGAGGGTGAAGCTGATTAGTGGTGAAAATTGATCAAAAATATGAATCCTAAGTAATATATCAAGATGATGGGATGGATGGTTTTCCAAAAAATGTTTTTTGATAAATATTTTCCTCACACCCTCTGACTTAAAATATAAGGTTCTTCCTTTCCCTCATGAAAAAATACGACAAATCCATCAGAGTTTACGAAGAAAACTTCATAAGGATTGCACAATATGGCTTGGGATTTGTCGTTACCCACAAATTCAAGGTTTAACACTTATTTTGTGACATAAAACCATTCCTATAGAAATCCATGGAGATCTGTGAGTTTGATAGAAATGAGTAGATTTTATGATTTCCCCTCAAAGTTGAAATGGGGATCAAAAAATCTCAGGGGTATCACAAGGATATTAAGAGGAAGATGGAGTCAATTTCTAGTAGTCTGATAGAGAGATCAAATAGTTCTAAAAAATATCAACACCCCACATTACAAATTTATAGAAATACACACCCAGGAAATTACCTGAAAGGGATAAAGAAATGAATTATACGTAGGAAGGGCACCTAGTCGGCCATTTCCAGCAATAAGAACCCACCACTGCGATGAAGGAAAGGAATTATCCAATAAAACCTCAAAACATTTTTCATTTCTATAACTACAAGGTACCATGGAAGTTATCAAACCAATACACTAAGTAGAGGGTTTTTCAAAGAAAAAAACAATTTCCAAGGTACAAAGGGAGATATATTTTCATCACTACCAATGAAGTGAATCCCGACAACGATCTGGTGATGGGTACACTAGTAAGTTTTACAATAATAGAGAGCATTCTTTTTTACTTTGTTTCTATGCATTATTTTATATCTTGAATTTTTAGTAGGACTATCCAAACACAACCACAAATTATGTAAGTAGATATGTCTGTGAAAACAAAAAATGGAGAAATTATAGAATCCAATGTATATAACTTCTCCCCTGTCCCAACTTGTGGATTGAACTTCATGAAAAATATTATCATACATACCATTTTGGAATTTGATGAAATTCATAGGATGGACTGGATTTCCCTATATAGAGCCAAAAGATATTTCTGTGAGAGGGAAATCACTCTCCATATGAGAAATAAACCCCTCATTCTATAAATTTTCATGGAGGATGGTGAATATTCTTTGGAACCATCATCTCAAGAATTGATATTACTTCCAAATGATAATGTTTATCTTACTTAGATGATCGATTCTAATGAAAGAACCATCCTTGATGAAATTATTATTGTGAAAGAATTCACTTATGTGTTTCTTGATTAATTGCATGGTCTTACTCTTAATATGGATGTGGAATTCTTGATTGATATTATACTTGGGTCATTTCCAATATCCAAGACTCTATATATAATTGATGTTGTAGATCCTGAGTAGATAAGGAAACATGTACTAGAGAATCTGTATGAAAGGTTTATATGCCCGAGTGCTTAACTTGGGGGTGCACCTGTCCTCTTCATCTAGAAGAAGGATTGGTCAATGTGCCTTTGAATTTATTATCATGCTCTCAAAAAAATCACAATAAAGAACAAGTATCATTTTCTATGAATTTATGACTTGTTTGATTCTATTTTTGGCCCACAATACTTCCCCAAGGAGAATCTATAGTCAGGATATTACTAAGTAAGGGTGAAGAAGGAGGATATCCCCTAGGATTCTTTTATAACAAGGAATAGGCATTATGAGTTCATAGTGATTCCATTCAGACTGACTAATGATCCAAAAATCATCGTGGACATTATGAATAGAGTCATTAAAGATTAAATCAACAAATTTTTTTAGTCCACATTGATGATATTTTAATATAATCCAAATGTATGAAGGAGCATTGGGAGTATTTATGTAATGTGATAAAGACCTTGAAAAAGGAAAATCTTTATTCCATGTTCAAGAAATGAGAGTTTTTCTTGAATGAGTTATCTTTCATGGGATATATCATCACAAAAAATGGGATATATATGGACTTTTCAAAGACTGTGGCAATTTCAAGGATGGATGAGGCCAAAATCTATGATAAATATCCATAGTTTCCTTAGATTAACTGGTATTATCATTGATTTGGGAGGACTTTCTAGCAATTTTCAAACCCTCTAACCAAGATAAATAGGAATTGATTATTTTTTTATTGGAATGATGAATGTGAATAGAGATTCAAGGAGTTGAAAAGGAGGCTTATCACCACATCCATGGTCACACTACAAACATGCAGAGAGATTTTCGTTTCATTAAGTGATGCTTTGATTAAGGGAATGGGATTTATGTGGATGAAATATGAAAAAAACATTGCCTATGATTCAAGGATGTTAAAAGTTCATGGGAAGAACTATCAAACACATGATATGGTGTTGGATAAACTGCTATTTGCATTGAAAAGTTTTTCCCACTACCTCTTTGGAGAGAAGTGTGAAACATATGTAGATTACAAAATCCTCATGCATATATTCACCCAGAATATGTTCAATATGCACAAACGAATATGGTTAGATATGACTATGACGAGGAATAATCAATTCACTACCATCTAGGGAAAGCAAATAAAGTGGAAAATGCTCTATGTATAAAGATTTCATCAACTCTTTCATTGATGATAATTGAGAAGGATCTGATATTTTTAGACATGAAGTGGATGGACATGATAATCATAATGGAAGGAAAATCATCAATAATTTCACAAATAATTTCTCAACTATCTCTTCTGGGGAGGTTAAAGGATGCTCAAAGAGATGATGTGGGAATTCAAAAGAAAATCGAAGCTATTTGAAAAGGGAAATCCTCAGAGTTCAATTTTAATGAAGAAGGTGTTGTAATATTTGGGTCAAGCCTATGTGTACTATCAAATCCTGAGTAAATTAACAAGTTTTTGGATGATGCACATAGTTAAACCTTATATATCCACCTTGGAAGCAAAGATAAGTATCTAGATCTCCAGGAACAATATTAGTGGGACAATATGAATAATTATATCACATAATATACATCAAGATTTCTCATATGTCAAAAAGTTGAGGAGGAAAGGAAAAAATATAATGGGATGATGCAACCATTACCCATACCTACATGGAAATGGGAAGACATCACCATGGAATTTGTCACAAAGCTTCTAATGAAACATAGAGGAATCAATTCAATATGTGTTGTGGGGGATCATCTTAAAAATACTTCACAATTCATTGAGAATCGAGAGGATTTATTATTGGATTAACAGTCATAGATATATATCAAAGAAGTGGTTAGGCCACATGGTGTACCACTATCGATTGGATTTGATTGAGATCCAAGATTCACCTAAATGTTATGGAAGAGTGTCTAACGTGCTTTGAAAACTTAGTTAAACATTAGCACAACCTTTCACCCTCAAATAAATGGAAAATTTGAGAAGACTATCTAGAAACTTGAGTACATGTTTAGAGTATGATCGATGGACATCAAATGATGATGGGATCAACATCTTCCTTTGGTTAATTTCTCTTACAAAAACAGTTTCCAATCAATAATATGAATGTCTCCCAATGAATCCCATTATGGGAATAGGTGTAGAACACTTCATTCTTAGATGAATATGGGGAACAAAAACTACTAGGTCCTGAAATGGTCAAGGAAATATTAAAGAAGGTTAAGACCATTAATTACAACATCAAGGCTACTTAGACTCGATAGAAAATCAATGATGAAAATCATCAACAAGACCTAGAGTTTGATGTTTTAGATATATAATTCCTCAAAATATCTCTATGAAATAGAGTAATTAGATTTTGGAAGAAGTGAAAGCTTATTCCAAGGTACATCGGCCATTTGGAGATCCCTGATCACATCTAAGCAATGGCATATGGAATAGAACTTACACCTAACCTATCTAATGTACATGTTTTATTCCATGTATCCCTCTTGAGAAAGTAAATACCATACCCCTATAATTTACTCAATCTAGAGGTGGTACCATATGTCAATTACCTCTCTTATGAGGTGAAGCCGGTAAAGATCTTATATTAGGAATACAATATTATAAAGAATAAGACAATTCACCCTGTCAAAGTGTTATGGAGAAACCACAAGTTTGAAGAAGCAATGTGGGAACTAGAGGAGGCGATTAAAAAAAGTTACCCTTATCTATTTTAATGTGGTAAATGAAAATTTTTAGGGTGGAATTTTTTAAGGGGTAAGATTGTGATGACCCAAAATATTATAACTGAAATTTCTATTTTGATTTAATTAAATGTATTATTTTTTAAAATAGATATAGAAAACACCTGAACTATATTTTTTTATTATATAAAATTGGATTTTAAATGGCTTTTTAGTATTATTACAGTTGATAATATAGTTATTGAATAATGATCACCTGACTAGTATAAATATATGGTTTTAAAAAATCATTTTGAACAAAACAAAGGAGTTGATAGCCCTAACCTGTAGGATCATTCCCTATGAAGACAATTTATTAGAGCATTCAAGGGAGATAGAATCTTTGTGATTTTCCCTAGACTAAGATTAAGTCGTGACCCAACAACTTAGGCACGGGCAAAACTGTTTAAGAGATATGATCAAGCTCATTGAGATCACAACCCAAACCGGGTTCACCGAACATACCCATGAAATCCCCACCATCACACACCTTACTCTTAGGGTGTATTCTATAGTAATAAAGGGATATTTATCAAGACCCTAGAATTATGATTATGTACATTTATTTTCATTTATTTTTGTTTTTAAAGAACAAATTGAATTTTCAGTCAATATTCTAATTGAATTGATAAATTTATTTTTTAAAAATAATAAATAATATTTTAATAAAAATATTATTATTAAATTAATTTTATTAAATATAAATGATCATATAATTTTTATGAGTCCAAATGTAAAATTTATTCAAGTTTAAAAACTATTTTTTGTCAAAACCCATAAATTTTAAATAAATGGCAGTTTTTATTGTAAATATAGAAATTTAACATATTTATAAAATTATTTTGATTAAATGAATAATATATTTTGAATTGGGACATTAAAAATTTTCCAATGGTGAATTTTTCATTGTTTTCAGAGACAATCAAATTGTTGGGTAAAAATAAATACTATATAAATATATAGTGTGTTTTGTGATATCATAATGGCATAATAGTTATGTAATAGTCAATATAAGAGAGATATTCATCCAAATATTTGTTTTAACATTAAAATAATATGATTTTATATTTTTCAACTTATTTTATATAGACTTAGTGAATCCTCCAAAATTTATAATATAATTTATGATTTTAAGTTAATTTGTTGAATAATGTGACTCACCTCTATATAAGAAAAGTTTATATTTTAATATATTAAATCTATGGAATAATAAAATAATTTTTCCACTTTTATTTTGAAAAAACCTTGGGAAAAAACCATGTAATGGTTTTTAGTTTTAAATATTTTATTATATAGATTCCAAAACTTATGTTTGTAAAATATTAAAGAATTACCCTCTCATTTCCTATGTAAACCCAACCAATCTCCCACTTCTCTTCACTAAACATACTTCGTTAATTTCCATAATCTATATTCCCCTATCTAGAAACATCCCATGGAACCCCAATCACTAAATAATCCCCTCTTCAAGCTTTTTAAGTCACACACTCAAGTAAGGGTCCATTATATTCTCATTTTTATCCAAGTTTCCATATATTGTTAAACCATTTTATTTTAATTTAAAAATGACAAGGAATGTTTTAAAACGTCCCCCATACGACTCTTATTATGTTCAAGTTATGAGATATCACTTTATCTCTCATTAAACCTTCCCATATACTCCCATTACCATGATGAAATTTCATAAGAGTTATTACATTTCTCCTATTTCTTCAAGTTTATTTATTATGTTATATCGTCTATTTCTAAATTCCATATAATGGGAAATTTATTTCAAGGACCATATTTCATGTATTTATGAGGATATAACTATTTCACTATCATCATCTATTTTTATGAATATTTATTTATTGTCGTTAGTCTTTCGAAATTGCACCATGAATCTCCATTCGAAAACAATTATGTAAGTGACTACCGTTCCCATTCCCTATCAAGGGTGTTCACTGTATACATGCATACCTTTTTTATTGAGGACCTAAATTTATTTATTCCACACCCATTGATCAAGGAATGATTTATTATAATGATTTAATCCATTCATTATGATCTTTGTGGCACACTTAATCAAGATAATGAAATGAATGCGATGAGTGTGTCTGGAATTATATACTACTCCAATGCATTGGGTTGTGTTTAGTATATTGATATGTCATGTTGTGATAGTGGTTTACCTAATTACCTTATTTTAATTTGTCCACTATGATTTCTTCGATGTTTATACTTGACATATGATGCAATGTTTAATGTTGTTTCCACATTTTTATGTTATGATTATCATGTTATATCATGAATTATGTTACTATTGTCTAAAATGTGTTTTCTTCCTCATGTTATTATTTGTATATTACCTTACTGAGATTTATATATGACCTCATTCTAATGTATGTGCTCAGGTTATCCCATTAAATTTTAAATATGAAGGAATATTGTGGTCATGTAAAGGAAGTTTTCAATAATGATGTCGTATTTCGGGTTTTTAGTTGATATGTAATGTTTCTAATTTCCCTAGACAATAAAATTATCAATATTTCATGTTTTTTTATGTTTTATTTTATGTCATTAAATCATGTAGGATTTTCTTAAAAAGAACAGGGTTGTTATATTCATGTTTTCTTATAGGATCCTGAGTGGGGTGTTTATCTATTTTAGCATTGTTAATTAATTACACACTCTTAAAAATATTTAGCTGTGAGAACTTATTAGATTAAAAATAGAAACCATTGGTGGTGGGATACTGAGATTTTAATCTCAAAAGTTACTTAGGATTCCATTGGTAACCGACAATATTATCTATTTATAGGTATTGATAAAGGAAAATTCCATATTATAGGTTGCTGATATGTATTGCTTATAAATGGAGCTTAGGAGAAGAGAATAAAGAATTCCCTCTAGATTCTAGTGAAGAATATTTTGTTGTTTTTTTAATTTTTATATAAAATGTTTATATCCATGTTCTCCTATTCCCATTTGTATAATAATTCCATGCATATATCTATTATAAAATTTCTTGTATGATTTTGATTATATTATTCAGTTGTTCTGTTATTATTTTTTATTATACTTATTATCTATTTATTCTATCTATTTTCACAAGTTTCTTATAATATTGTTTGATTAATGGTTATTTCTGATGTAACATTATGAATAGATGGTATATTATCCCAATCATACAACCTTTACACTATATTTTATATTTTATAGCCTCTGGATTATGGGGAGGCATGGTTGAGGTCATGTGAACAACTAGTATTGGGAACGAGTTAGAGGATAATGGGTGGGGATGTTACGATACAGTGGTTACCTATGAATCAAGGCAATTGATAATCCAAGAATATAACAATCCAACATGTGATCTTGAGATGGAATTTGTAATCCTTACATTGAAAATATGAAGAAACTACCTCAATGGTAAACGATGTGATATATGTATGGACCACATGAGTTTTATGTTTATATTTTCTCAGAAGATGATAAATATGATATAAGTAATATGGTTTTAACTACTCAAGGACTTTTATTTCTCAATACACCACCATCCAATGAAAAAAATAGTAGATAATGCAATGATTCAGAGGGAATGTTTTATTATGACTATGATGTGCATTAATACGGATCTTATATACTTGGATCTAGTAAATAAATATATGGTTATTTTTAGGAAAGGGGATCCATCATTCATTTCCAAGAAATTTATAAACCATTGTCACAAAAAATGACAGAGAAGTCCCATTAAGATGATGAGGACATACAAAGGATGATTAAAATAGTAAATAATTTGAAATTGATGGACTAAATCTATAGATATTGAGTGTTGAATTTCATAAAAATGATATTTGTTATTTCCATTCCAACAGTAAAGAATGTACTGTTAGATAAAACACATAGATAATATTTCTCTATAAACATATGTTTCACAAATATTTATAGTAAATTAATAGAATATTTCTAGTGGGATGGTATGAAATGGTAAATTTCATACTTTGTGTGTAGAATCTTAGTATGCTAACAAGTAAAGGATGAATGAATGTATCCTAGGGTGACATGTAGCCTATTCATATATATATATCGAAGGGGGATAATATTCCAATGGAAATTTTCATTGGACTTGTGAATTATTCAATAAATAATGATGTTATATGTTTAAGTATAAGTCACCTGACTTAGTTGACACATTTCTTAAAGATAAGAAATGATATACCCCTTGAGTGCAATTTATCGAACTATATCAATTAATGTATAATGAATAACATGGAACCAATATGAATTTTATTGGATCATGGCCATGGATTTACATTGAAATTTTGGAATTACTTCAATTGGATCTTAACATGGAGATACATTTAAGCACCACCTTCCATCCACAAAATGATGGGAAAATTGAAAGGATTATCCGCACTTTAGATGTTATACTACGATCTTGTTATCCGGAGTTCCAATGTTTGTTTTTATTATATACATTTTGTAAAATTTTCACACAATAAATGAATTTATTCAAACATTCAAATAGAACCATAAAAATCATTGTATTTGAAGATGTGTCATACTCTGACATGTTGGGAATAATTTAGGGAAATAAATATTGTTGGCCCTAAGCTTATAGAGGTGATGACTATTGAATTATGGACTATTCAGAATCACAATAAAGCATTCGAGAGAAGAAAAAATTTATACTCTAACAATAAAATAAAATATTTGGAATTTTATGTGGGGTTTTACGTATTCTTGATTGTTTTCCACATGGATGTGAGATGTAATATTTTGAAAAGAGGGAATTTTAAGCCAAGGTACAATGGCCATTTTAAAATATTTGAAATTGTTAGAGTTATAGCTTACCGATTGGTTATGATACCCATATTTTCTAAAATAAATGATGCCTTCATTGTTTCATTATTGAGGAAATACATGCTGAATCCAATCTATATATTCAGATTTTAGAGAATACAGATTTAACCTGACTTATACTATAATGAATAGCTTGTCCAGATTCATGAAATTAGAGAGAAAGTGATTTGTAATTAGTTATCTCGATTAGTTATAGTACTTTAATGAAATAAAAAACTACTACATGAATCCAATGAAACACCCTGATTTTTTTGATATATTTCTGTTTAAATAAATTATATCTCATCGATAGCTTGCAATATATAAAACCCAGAGTCCCAATAATCCATAATATAATATACCATTATATCATATCAATTAAATTAGTATTAATGGATAATTATAACTAAATTTTGAAAATTATATGGTTTAAACATGTATAAAATAAATTCATTGGTTATCAATTGATTAGAAATAAAAATAAAAAACATTTCAAATTAAAAAAATAGATTTTTTTATGATCGCAATGTGGGTTTTTATAAATAAATTATAGTAATCATTATTTTTGAGTGATTTTAATTAAATCTATATATTATATATCACATAAAAATATTAATCATTATTCTAATGTTTTTTATACATGGGTTATGAATAAATCCAAATTTATTCTTAAAACAATATTTTGATAAATAAGTAGCTTCACTGCATTTTACATGGATATTTTAAAATTATTATTTTTTGATAACTCTATAAAATGAATTTTAAAATTAAATTCATTTTATTAGTAATAAATTTAAATTATATTAGTTTTTATTTTTTATAATCATTTTAAATTATTAATATATCGATGAATAATGAAAAATACCAATTTTTATTAAAAACGTATCTTTTCATTTAAAGCATTTAAAAAGTTCCATTTTAATTTAAATTGGTTTTAAAAGTAAAATTAGGTCAATATTATTTTTATTAATCCATTTTAGTTAATTTGAAACAATTTTACACTGAATTTTCAATAAATATCATTTTATACTAAAGAAATGTTTTTCTTTGGAAAACTATTTTTTATCAGCATTGTAACTTTAATTTTTAATTAAATTCATCCTATTTTATGATATTAATTCAATAAATATATAAAATATTTGGAATTGGAATAAATAATATTATTTAATAGGTTCAACATAATTTTTTACAATAATTAATTTTAAAAAGGGTAAAAATATGTCACCACAGCAATTGTTAAAACTAGTTTACAGAGGGTAAAACTAAAGGTATAAGGGTTAAAATGATGAAAAAACATGTATAATTTGTATCGGGTGGATATATTTTGAAATTATATCATATAAGGTTCATTAATTATCCATTTGGTATCAAATTTTTTCAGAATGTGAATTTAAATTATTTTAAATCATTGAATAATGGAATGTGTTTTATTCACCTAAATTAAAAAGGTCACCTATTACACTCATATTATTAAACTTAGTAATCAATTTATCACCACAAAAATATGAAAATATATCTTACAAACATCCTTACACACTATATATCTTATTTCATTCCAAAAATTCTAACAATTTAGTCATTAATAAGAGATCCACATTAGGTTTTTCTAAGGAATGGTAGTTATCCTCAACAAGATATTTCTTTTTTAATTCACCTTTTCACCTTAAAATATTTATAAATAATTCCAAAACATAAAAAAATCTAGAATATAATTTAATATTATAATGTTGATTAAAGAATCTATAATTATCTTTTCGTTGATCAATTATAAAGGGAACTGTCAATTCCATGTACGACAGACTTCAATCTCACAAACTGTTTTAAGCAATTTTCCATTATTGCTGAAAAAAACTAGATATAAGGAAGTTTTTAATATATATCTATATGATATTTATGAAATAATTATACTTATTTAATAATAATATCACAGATACCTTCTTACATTTTAATCTGTTGGAAAATAATAATATCTATCATGAGTACGTGTGGACTACCGCCACCACAAAGTGATGTGATATATTATTCATTTAATCATTACATAGATGTTAATAAGGATATATTTAATGAATATATATGATATATGTGATATATTAATTATTATATGAATTTAAATTATTATTTATCATTATTTATTTCAGTCCATCAAAAAAAGTAAACAACTTTCATACATACATACGACCTCCTATCTCAATGACCAATGCAACTCATTTTTCTATCTCTAAATTTTATGGATTAATATAAATAAATATATAATAAATATATATGATATATATATATATGATTATTATAATTCTTGATATGATGGAACCATGATCAAATTACCTGGAAATGAAACCACCAATCCAAAATATTCATTAAAAATGAAGTAGTAATTACCTAGAATAGTGATTTTTCAATGATTTGATAATAAATACATGATAAATGATTATCAGAAAATAATATAAGGTACAATATATATTAATATTTATTTTTAATATATTTATAATATATAAATATTTATTATATTTTTTTGGACACATTAGAAGGAATTAGAACATGAGGTATAGATTTATTTCACAATCTCATTATTATTTGGGATTTTTTATGTCGAAGTATATGTTGGGGGAATTATTAAATCATTTAATTATTGACCAAATATATTTTCTTATCATATTTTTATTTATATAAATTATATTTTTTTCTTTCTTTTTTCCGCTCTTTATGTATTCAAGACTCAGAAATCATGTTTTTAATGATAATTGACTTGTTTTTTTAATCAATGAGGAATCATTTTTTTATATGCACTTTTTAATTAAATTTTTTTATGGAATATATAAAATATTATCCCATTATTTAATAAATTAATTTTCATTCATGTTTTAATTTTTTAAAAATGGTTTAAAAGTAATCTTTTGATCAATTTCCAAACTGGGTGGTTTTAAAATTTATATTAAAATTGTGAAAAGAAACCCTGTTTTAAGATACTTGTCATGAAAAACATTTCCCCATTTCATTACCTGTAAATGTATTAAATCTTAGTTTAAAATTTTATAGGATTCCTTTGAAAGAAAATTTATTTCCTAATAATAGTTTTTTTCAAAAGTTATTTAAAAATTGAAAATAGAATTTTCATAAATAATGTTGTTAGTGACCTTTCTTGATATTCTTATTCATCCACAATAATAAACATATAATTAATTATTATTCCATAGATAATATGTCATAATGATACCATCCTTATTATTTCATTGTATATTTTATGATCATTCTGACTCGGGATAAATTTGCATTTTTCACCATGGGTTTTCAATTAGAATTTTAATGTATATTATATATTGAATTGTTATTCTACCATTTCAGATAATGAATTTATTGGACATACAATGTTATTAGAAAGTCCTTTTATAACTCCTATTTTAATTATTTAGTCATATGAGACAAACTAGTTTTGGTATTTGGCCAAGGCCTTACCTTTTTTATATATGATGTCTTGGTACAGGGCCTTGATGTTTAGTTTATGATTCCCAAAATTATACATTCATTTATTATGTGACTTCTTATTGATATCCTCATAATAATTTTTTTATTTATGATATTTATGTATAATTTTCATGTTCATGTTATTATTTATATGTAATTATTTTATCATCATATATTTCATCCATATTATTTTTTGTGCTTAAGATAATGATTAAAAAACATTTACTTTCATATAGTTACCCTAGAATATTTATTATTCATTATTTATATATGATATATTCTATTTTACATATCATTAAAAATTATTTTATATCACTTATTTCTTAGGTTTCCTTTCTCCAAGATCTTAGTAAGTGTATTATGAACAATATTGAAGGATATTCTAAAGGTAATAATGGAATTTTCAATTGAAATATAATTTTTTATATTAATTTTTTGTACTTAATGTCTTGTTTGATTATGTATTTAATTTTCTAACAGTACTAAATTATTTTATCCATTATGTTGATATTTAATGTAACTAGTACTAATATAATAAGGTCACTAATAACTCTGGGTTATAAGGGTATGAGTATTTACAGTTTCTATTTAAGAAAATTTATTAAAAACCTTTAGAACAAAATTTATGAAAACATATATTAAGGAATATATCCCTATGAATGACGTTGAAGATAATTATAAGTATATGATAATATCCTAAAATTTATTTGAGTTAGAGAATATGTGTAATACCAAGAAACACATCCATTATTGTATAACAAAAAAGTGTATGGTTTGGGAATATGTGAATTTAGGGGTAACAAACCCGAAAAGATTTTGTTTATGTATATATAAACTATCATTCTCATGAATGGTTAGTGTGACCTTCTACACAACTGGTTTGACAATAATATGGGATATTCTCATGTTAGTTTATATTCTAATCACGAACCATTCTAAAAGATTTAAAAATATATTCACTATATGAGAATATTTATAAAGAAACAAAATTTATGATTTTGAGATTATATATGTAAAAATTATTCATTTATGTTATGTTTTCAGTAGTTTTGAAATAATACATTCTTATTAATTATATATTTATATAATGTACTGTATTTCCTTGTTTATTAATAATTCCTAGAAAAATAATAGAAAAACAATCAATAAATTTAATCCATTCATGTGTTTCCCTTATAGAAATGGTAAAGAAGCTAGAGATGGAGTGGAATAAAATATAACCATATTGGGAAAGAAGATTCGGGTTAAAATTAATATCTTTTCCAATATATATAATCCTAATAAACAATATTATTTTGTTACAATGTTATGCAACTTCAAGCATTAGAAAATTCCATCATTCAGTGGGAGTAAAAATCTATTTTCATATGACTAATGTATAAGTTCATTTTAGATGATATTTCTCACTATGGAGATTAATTAAAGGGTGATTTTATTTATATAAAATAATTGTATATAAGGTGATTCTAATCAATTGTGATCACTAATTCAAAATAATAATGATAATGGGGAAATAGTGAGTATGGAGTTGAAGGATTTTATGTAAAATTTCATGTTAAAAAAATTTCCTCACAAAAAATGAGTAGATATGGACAAAATATTATTGAGTCAAAGATAAAATGAAAGGGAAAATGTTTCTATGTGTGAGGATAAATTTATAAGGAAATAATGAAATGTTTTGTAATATGTATGCAATTTGAAGAGTAATATTTAACATTTATTTTATGGTCTAAATCCAATCATTCAAAGGGAACTAGTCTCCAAAAGCTAATCATTATATTGGGATATATAATGATGTTATTTCAAGATAGAGAAATAAATATCAAAGTATTGTGACTTCAAAAGAAATCCTTATAAGAAAGTGGTGGTTGAACACTTTTGAAAAGGAAAAATGGAAATAATCAAGAGGGAAAAAACATAATTTCTTGCTTCTAATAAATGTGAAAAATAAACATTGTGGAACATTATTTCTAGGAATGGATGTTTCATTTAAGTGTGGAGAAAAATGTTACTGGGACTGTGATTAATAGGGGAAAATGGAAGCAACCAATGATCCATGATTCATCTAAAATGAAAATGTTAAAATATGAAAATGATCTCCCAAGACAACAGAGGAGTTTTACATAGAAAAGGAAAAGGTAATAAGGGAAAGCTTTTGAGATCACAACAATTGAGGATAAAGTTTCAAATAATGTGGTGGCATGTACATTAATCATTAACTCAAATTTAGCTAATAATTTATTTTATTATGGATATTTATAATCATTTTTATCATACATGTTTCCCTAGAAGATTTTATATTTCCCATGATCCTAATGAAAGATGATACTAGTTAAGAGTCCAAGTGGACGTTACACCAAAAAAGGATGTCTCAGTTAGTTCCCATTATAACACATAAACGAGGCCTATTTTCTAACGTTTTTATTATAAATATGTTTAATTTATAAAAAATATTTAGTTTGGAATCAACTTAAAATATGATATAATAATTTATTACAAAGATAATTAAATTATTATTAATGATAAAGATGTGTAATTTTATCATTATAGTGGAGAATTCATCATCATATTCTTGTCAATATGCACCCCCAATAGATCTTCTAAATGATATTATTTGGGAAGAAGAGAAGAAAAAACATAAGGAAGGAAGTGTCAATCTTAAAATTGAGGATGTACCTTTTTTTGTTGGAATAAATTATTGTATTTCTTATGAAATTACATAGGCATCCACTATATCATGTTGTTTAAGTTTTCATTGATTTAATCCCTAATACATGAACTATATCAAATCTTCTTATATACTTTACACTATAAAATTAGTGGAGTTAATGAAAAAAGGGAAATTGTGTGGTAAAGTATTTATATTCCATAGGGTTTCACCTTGGGGATCCCCTATTCTTTTCATTATGAATAATGGAAGATCATTGAGGCTACACATTTATTATAGGTAAATTAACATTATTATGATAAATGACAAGCATCGTCTACCGCACATTGATGGATTATCCTGTCAACATTGTAGAGAAGAATATTTTTTGAAGATTTGCCTTAATTTTTGTGAAACATAAATTTTGAGTAAATAAAGAAGTCATTATGAAGATATAATCTCATATGAGGTATGAAAAATACATGTTTACAATAATGAAATTTTGGATCGACTAATTCATGATCTATTTTTTGGATATAATGAAAAGTGTTTTCAAGGAATGTGAAGATATTTTTTGGTGGTATTTATTGATTACATCTTAGTGCACTGTAATATCTTTCAGGGCCATGTGAATCAATTTAGGATTATTTCTAGGTCTCACAGAATAAAATATTTATATGTTAAATTTAACAAGTGTGAATATTGTAATCAAAAAGTTTCTTTTTAGGGAAAAAATATCACTATGGATTGAATCTGAGTTGATTTTATGTAAAAAAGACAATATATTTCATTTGTATTTGGAATCAATATGGTAATATAATGAATTTGAACAAAATATCCCTACCTCTTTATTAGATAATTTATTAGTGATTTTCACATTGGTACTGTCTTTATTACTGATCATCAGTAAAGAAACATTTTCTAGCTCCCCAAAACTCTGAATCCCTCAGGATCTCCCTATCCCACTACCTCATCCTCAATATAATATTTATGGATATTATACATAAATAGAGAGTTTAAAGGTAAACAAATATGGATTACTAGGTCTATCAGAGATAACTGATTAATAAAAAAAATTATTTAATTTAATTATTCATTTCCACTCGTGATGGTTTGAATTTGGGACCCTAAATTCAAATAAAGACTATACCACCACTAGGTTAACCATGATATTCTTTAAAAAAGTATGGAATTATATTTCATTTTTGAGGCTCAATTAGGAGAAAATGATACTTTCTTGTGATCATGTTCATGTTAACTACCAAAATATAGTGTATTTAATTTATTAGTTTTTGATATCCATGAATTTCATTAAATAATAAAATCTCATAGATCAATTCATATAATATTATTTAAAATATTAAAAGGTTCTAGATGAAATAATATTGGTTATTATATAACTGATTGAAATATTTAATCAACACATACCTAGGCCAGTTAGAATTTACCCATCAACTAGAAAAAAATGATTCACTTGATTTATCATAGCTCCACATTGTAAGATACAATCAAAGGGGTATTGTATCCAAACATGGTATTCAATTAACAATGTGTGACATAGTTTATAATTCACCAATACACGTGTAACCGTATCTAGTTTCCATGTTCCTATCAATTGATGTATGACCATAATCTTTTTGATCCACAGTTTAGAATAATACCTGAAATGAGCATAGTGATAATTCCAATACTACTAAAAGGACTCATAAATTATATTTTTAAAACGTCATACTAGTATTCAGGTTCTACTATAGCTAACCCATACCCATAAAATAATAATAATAACCTCTCCTAAATTAGAAGAATCACAGTATATGTCATCCATGGTCTACTCGTTTGGAAACTGTAAAACAATGCAACACTCTCTTCCCTTAAATTAATTTCACATGTCTATTACCCATGAGTAATTACATTATTAATGGTTTCCCTCTAAATTTATATGTCACTATGAGAGAAAATTGTATCTTCCCCCATACTTCCATTGTTCCTGTTTTCTCACAAATGATCTATCATTCCAAAATTAACCAATAGAGGCACTCTAATTGGTGAAATCTATGTGGTACCATATTTTGACTTAACATAGAAATTAATTTAATTATATTTTTTCATATTATGAAATTAAAAATTACCTTCAAATCATAGAATAAATAATAGATTAATCTAATATATATATACATATAATTTATCTATATGGATATAATAATTTGGTACCACCACATAACAATAATTTCATATGAGTTTTCTTGAGTATCATATAAATATCTATCTCTGAATATAAAATGAAATATCATCATCTATAATTATATTTACTTGACTCCCAAACCAATCAGGTATATGGTAACCTCTCAATATTGGTCTAGATCTCATATCAAATGAAGTGGATGTCTATAGGTCTTCTTTGTTGAGTCATTTTTAGAAAAATGACTTCTTCTAAATTTATAATTTTGATGAATCATAACACACTACTTGTTTTACCATAAAATACATGACATTTATTTAGTTTAGTTTTAGTGTAGATTGAAAATTTGATTCACATGTTCCTGAGAGATAATTATGATACACCAATATTTTATGCTTTGTTAAATCATCTATATTACATGAAATGAATGATAAATAAAAAGATACTATTTTGGTTACAACTACACCCAAATAAATGTAATAATATTTTTCATTAAAATTTATATGTGTGGACCATTATTTTATGTAAAACACTATTTAATGTGAAAAAATTAATTACATTCTATCTTTATACTACATCGGTGTCTTTGATTGAGTTTTTTATATTTTTTTGATGATTTTTCTCAAGGATTCCATTTATGATTATTTTTATGTCAATGATCTATGTTTTATTTTAATAATAATTTTCTTTTGGTCATGACTTATCTATGTGATTACATAGATAATAAAATAATCTTTTTCATATATTGATTTAGATGATGTTCATAGGATTGACTTACTGCTTATCTGTTTGATTGAAGATAATAATTTAGATAACACTATTGCTACTAAAATTTATTAATTGAGTTTTTTTTTTGAAAAATATTTTCGAATTAAATTATTCAATGATGTTATATTTTATTTTAACATAAATCAAACTAATTTATGTAATAATTATCTTTCAACATTATATTAAGAGAAAATGTTTCCTTCGATTGGAACTTGTTTTATCTTTTATTATATCCTTTAATAGAGTTTGTGAATTTAAATATTGAAGATCATGTATTTTTATTTACTTATTCATTGATCTGATATTTATTTTTATATTTATTAAGTGTTAACTTATCAGTTTTTTCATTTTAACTATTTATGTATTTTGTTTTTTTATACTCTAATATTTTCCAAATGTATAACTTTTGGATGGTTTATTTTCTTTAGCGAGAGAAAATTATCATCATTATTTAAACTTCAATTCACTCCCCCTCCCTCTAGAAGATATAATACTAAGAAAAATATTTTTATTAATTACTCTATCTATTTCATTTTTATAATAAATATTTTAATAATATCCAGTCTTATTTTTTTTCTTATACATTCAATATCAATATTCCTTTCACTAAAATTATTGAAGGAAATATTTATTTTTCTTATATCAGTTTCACATGTTGGAACATTAGTGAATTTGATCATGAGTTATAAAAATATTTTAATGGGGAGGAATATTTCTATTATAGAGATTAAATTAATTATTTTACAAAAAAAAATTTGGTAGATCATTCTCATATGATTTTTAGAAATTTTAAGAGTCATAGAATGATATTTTTGTCTTTATCGATAGTGATTTGCTGGAATACTAGGAAAAATAAAGAATTTAGAATACCTATATTTGTTAAAGGAGGACTATATACATAGTTTTGTATCTTATTATGTGACTAATCGCGTAATTTAGAGAAATATGGAGGTTACTCACTTTATAATGTAAATAGATTTTTAAACTCATAAAGTTATATTGATATATGATTATAACATTTATTTATTTTCTTCTAGGTGAATATTTGGGTCAAATGAATTTGATTATTTACTATTGTGAAGGTTTTGAAACCTCTCGGTGAGGGTATTATTGATGAAAAACATTTTGATATATTTTTTGAAATATCTTCGAAGGAGTGAAGTTAAAGAGGATAGTAATTAACAATAGGAAGCATTTTATAAGTATGAATCTTGAGAATTATGTTGTATATTTAGTGAAAAGTTAAAATATATTTAAGGGGATATGGAGAAAGGTAAATTGATTATTAATAGATTCTATTTTTGTATTATAACATATAAACCTATTACATTCAATGCTAATACTTCAAATCCAATGACATCGAATAATTAATTTAAATATTGGTCAAATATTAGTAATATGGTTTTTATTGAAGGTGAATGTTCTATTATAGAATAGTTTATAAATAATATTATCATAAATAAGAAGTTTTACAACGATCATTTTAATTATTTAAAATAAAAAATATGACAATAATGGAAGAATGGAAAAACATCAGATAATACTTGTAATGAGTTCAAAAAATAAAGTCATATTATACTACATTTTCCAATGTTTATTAAGAATGATAGGAAATCAAACATATCATCATGTTTAAAATGGAAGAAGGTGTTGTAGGTGATGTAACCATGGATCCAAAGTGATGACCCTACAATTTATGGTTTATCAAAAATCGATGATATCAAGAAGATTACAAGTTTTTATATGAAGGGTCCTCATAATGAATTGTTTCTAGGGGAAAATAATATTTCTGTCACATTCAAATTTAACATCGGATATTGATTATTCATAATAAATAGTTTATAAAGAGGGTACTCTATCATTATAAAACATAGATAAATTTGTAGAAATACTAAATAAATGATATAATAGGATAAATAAACACTATGATGATACTAAAGAAATTCTTGATAATTTTACTGATGAATTTTCTAAACATATTTATGATTTTAATTTTAAAATAATTTCTAATTTATCTTATAATGATCAAATCATTGTTTTATAATCTAAAATTTTATATTAGTTATCTGTATAATATTATTTTAATTTTACATCCAAAAGTGATATTGGGAAATTATATTATGATAGTTGACCATATTAGAACATACATTATGGTTGGTTCTACTTCTCAAATGTCAAAAATTGGGTCTTAATAGTTGATTCCAAAAAGTGCACTTTCATGTAATAAATGTTAGAGAGGATATACCTATAAAATTTGTTGTTCCTTGAGTAAGGATCAATCATTAGAAACTAGTAGGGATTATATATCTAATAAACTAGAATTAATTTAACACCATAAGGTTGGAGATATCTTGGTTTTAATGGTCTTATTGTCTAAAATATCTTGACCCATTATATTTAAATTACCATATTTCTAATTTATTTTTTGGAAGGAATGTCTACTAATATTGAAAGATTCTCTAGGTACTACATATTTTCCATACTTTTTTTTCGTTGAAATAAATCGAAGAAAATATTTTTCAAGAAGAATTAGAGAAAAAATCATATGACTTATAAAACATTTAGATATTAGCGAACATACTCTTTTTGGGCGTGGTCTTGAAGGAAATACATTATTGCACATTGAAATTTTTCTAACATATTTCCTTTTTTATCATTTATATCCTATTATTTATTAATACTTTATTATAATAAATCGATATATTGTAATCAAATTTATTAGAAATAAATATTTTCTTATTGATAATTTTTCTATACCCTTAAATTCTAAGAGATTCAAGTATATTAAACAAGAGACTGGTATGATCTATATTATGTGATCATTTTGTGATTCTGTTCTTACATTCTACAAATATTTAAATACTCTTAATGAAAGGAAGAGTACATTATTTAATTATTTACATCAATTATAACTCTTTTCGCAGGTATTTCATGGATTCTAGAATAACATTGAATAAAAATTATAAGATGTATCTTGAACATAATTTGGAAAAACATCCTATGGAATTTATGTTTTTTATGATGTGCATATCAATAATTATCTTCTTGAAGTTACCATTTACTCCACGTATTTTAGTCTTAAATAAATCCCCCTCTGTCATTTGATTTTCTTTTACTCTTTTGTATGGTCAATGGGGATTTATTTACTCCTACATATTTTTAACATTTACACTTATGTATGATTATTGGTTTACACTTATGTATGATTAATGTTTTTCAGTTTAATCTTACTTATATAATTTGTTCTTCAAATTTTATGTGATCATGATATTACACTTACATATCCTTTTATAGATTAATATTTTATAGTTTAATTATTAATAATCTAAATGGGGAATAAAATATGTGTGTTTCAGTTCAATCATTAGGGGGAGAAAGTGCATCTCATGAGGTAAATTGTATCCATGGGGGAGACATCAGATTTGAATAATTATACTATTAAGGGGTATAAGTTAAAATAATGTTATTAGGGGATAAAATATATACAAATGTTAATTACATATCCCATGTTTTTTATTTTTAAAGGAAGTACAAGGTTTTTTTCCATCATTTTATATGAATTTTTTTTCCATTTATCGTGTTTTGAAATTATAGAAAGTGGGGATACAATTGAGTTATTTCCCTGAAATGACCTCTTTTAAATCAATTATTCTAATGAATTACAACATAATTTTTATTTTATATGCAATTACCTGATGTTTTTTTTGTGCAGACATAACTCTCAGTTAAAAAGTTTTAGTGAGATTATTAGAATGTACCATTTTCTAAAGATTTATGATTTCAACCAAATAAAATCACATGGAAAATAATGTTTATGGTCAATTTTTTTCTACGACCATAAAAAAGTACCATAACGGAGATTGTTATGCCAACATATGTAAATTTGGACTAAGAATTTGAGGAATGAACATGATTTTGTATGTTTAAAAGTTTATCAAATTTGAGATTTTTACTTCCTCTATTCTTTTGAGAGCTTCCATTTTTTCATTATATTTGTAAATATAATATATATGTGGTTATTAATGTAAAATATCAGTTCTTTCTTCCTATAAATTGTTTCTTCATAACATACATGAGATAAGGGATTATGGGGATATGTATTTTTTTCATTTCAAATATTGAGTTTGATAATTTTTATGTGTTGTAATTGCTAATTATTTTCTTGATTGCGGAGTTTCTAAGGTTAGTGAAATTTTTTCCTACATCTATTGATGATGTGTTTCCTTATAATTTTATCATAGGATTTGTTGGATCCATGAATTTATAGGAAATTTTAACATGTATCCCTCCGATCTAGGTAATGGTCTTATTTTCACTTTGGATTAATCATCAAGAGCTACTTTTATTGGAATAAGTAATATGATTTATAATATATTTTAAAAAAATTACATTTTTTATACAGAAATAGGTAAATTGTATTTACTTTCCTCATTATTTTTCTAATTGGTATTTTTAGATCAGTTCTATGTTATCTTATGTGGGATTTATTCTCTATTATGGATAACTATTTTTTATTCCATTTGGATCTACATAAAATTTATAACTTATATATAGTTTCATTTCATGATTGGGAGAAAATTAAAATTTTAATTTTTATATCAATTCACAAAACTCTTCAAGATACCATACATGAACAAAATTATGTTTTTAGGTTCATGTATTTTTCAACAACTCATCAAAATAAATCAACATAGAAGTAAAGGATCGTGAATTAAATTTTAATAATACATATCCCCATTAATTATAAATATGAATTCATATAATATGTTTTATCATTCATGATTTATAAATAAGTGTTTTGCTCCAGAATATTTTTACTCCCATAACATTTTCAAAGGTCCCTACAATGAATACATAGACAAGAGTTCCATAATAATTTGATTGAAAAATATTCCAACCAAACTAACATGTGGTGAAATATAAAATCTATCCTAAGGATCTAATAGTAATAGGTTACATTCCAACATAATTTCAACTAGACTCCCCAAAGATTCATTTAATAGGCAAGGGATATATATATATAATTTATAAGGTACCCTCTAAAAATATGAGAGAGATTTATTATATAGTCTCTCTCCTTTAATCATGTAACATCATCCTTCACGGCATAGTAAAATTGACATAACACCAATAATAAACATCAATAAATATATATATACCAACAAATTCATGATGTAATACGATGAAAATAAACATATACCTTGGTTCATTAACACATCATCAATTTTTGTATGCTTCAACACTGACAATGCCAATATGGCCATAAAATTGAAAAATATGTGTTATCTCTTACCATACCAACTACCTCTATCCTGCATCATTGATGCTGTATAATAATAATGTAATAATATAGATAGAAACAAGGATAACAATAATTTGTTGTGTATATATGAGTGATAAATTATTCTTATTATATTGGACCCAAGTAGTGAGTCGACCCCAAGAATATCTAGTTTTTTTTTTCTATAAAAAATAAAAATTGTTTTCATAGATCAACACCATCATATATATTAGAAATAAAAAAGTTATAAATAATAATTTCTATTTTTCCCGTAATTGTTTTCATTATTCTCATGAAATAAAAACATTTATATATTAAAATATAAGATAAATTGACACCCTGATAACTCAATAACATATAATATATTAATTAAACATTTAAGTATTATGGTGTATAATAAGATTATAATTATATTGAAAATAAAATATAGACCCATAATATACTTCACCCTCAGTCATGATGAAGAACTTATCATAACATAGTGAAATTATAACCACTATATTGATGGAACCAATATGGGAGGCACACCCCACTATGGAAAATGTATCAATTAGGGTAGTACATGAATCAAGTTGTGGGGACACATTCCCCATTAGTTAAGGGATTACTTAACCCCTATACTCATATATGGGACCCATTAAATATGAATTATAATTTCTATTATGGTATTACAACCATATTATTTTGGGGAATCACACCCTAGTGATAATAGTGTCAACTAGGGGAGAACCAAACCCCCATGTTTTATATAGTGGAACCTCACCCTATCATTAACAGTGTTGATAATGGGAGTACCAACTCCATCTACTAATAAATATATCTTATTACCTCATGATAATGAGGTAAATCAGGTGATTATTGAACAACATATATCTACCCAAAAAATTATATATATTGACACCTCCAATATCGATGTTAGGGTCATAATGACAATGAATCTCTTTAGGGGTGGACCAATACCACTCCATAAATGAAAAAAATTGATTAATCTCACACAAAACCTTCATAAATTTCATGAATATGATAATAAGATTCATGGAATTATATCTCATTATCCTCAACCATGTAAAATATGTCCATTTAATGATTTCATTTCCATATTCTAAAATAAGTGAACAAGTATCATGTTAGAGGTCATCTAGTTGTTATGTTTTCCAAATCACCATTAATTTTGGAATTTTTTTTATGAAACATGTTTTCCATTAATAATTTAATTCATAATTACTTTTTCCATTTAATTTAGGTGAATATTTATATCAACTGCAACTTTCATCCAAAAATTTATGTGATATAAATTTTTTTAACAATTTTATTTTTTCCATTACATACGCAAAAATGTCTATATTCTAAATAAACATTATGATATTATAATTATTCTTCAAATTTTCCCTTATTATCTTATTAAATCATTAATTAATGTTTTAATCTATTTATTTGTGTTTATGAATCGAAACAAGTAATAATTCCATTTATAACTGTAATTTTATAAATGGATTTACAAAAGTTAACAAATAGATCTATAGGGTGTTCCAATATGTTTTATAGGTAAAAATAAATAAAATAACATTTTAGATCCTAAAAGGAAACTAAAAATTCCCCAAACATGAGATATTTCTTATAAATCCATAGGGTTAGATGTGTAACCCCTACACATGTCGTACATGTGCTTCTTAAGGTATGGGTACACACTACACCATCAAATCATGCTATCAATGTGATATAAAGATCCTAAATAATGGGGATCATACTAGTCAGTACCTACCTCAACCATTGTCAAATTTTATTTGATCATTAAACCTTATTTATACATTCCAATGGTGGATGTGGTATGGCCAAATTCCATCAGACCATGTCGATCAATCGACCTACAACCATTACCCACATCATTTGGAGAGGGTAATGCTACCCTACTCATGTCATATTATCAAAATGATTAGATTGACGTCGTACATTATATAGAAAACCCACATCTATTTCCCACATAAGAAACATGACCCTATTTTATATAATATGTTTATCAGATATCATCAGTTTCATCAATGACTCACTATCACTTCTCACTTTTGTCATGTATAGTGGGTACCTAATGTGAGAAAATATTTTATGTCTTCTAAACATAATAATTTCTTATATATTTACATCATTATTCTTTACATAACATATTTTCTTGTAATTGAGATTTTATTGTCTTCAAAATCTTGATATAAGTTATAATTATCAAAAAAGATCTCTCAATTTTCACTTAAACTAAGACTTTAATCCTAGTGATTTCAATGGAATTATATTTTTATTATTTAGATATTTATAATGGTATATACTAGTATGATAACCCATAGATAAGAATAAAATATAATTACCAAAATTAAAGGAAATATTTCATTACAATACATTTGTACAATATTTTTGGTTAAGAGGTTTATAGATATATGACATAACATTTATTTACAAACCCATTTCCTTTTCAACTAATGGATATTTTTTTCCACTATATAGGAAACATCATAATATATACCAATTATTCAATATCTCCCACAAATTATCTATATAAGATACTCTTCTAGGAACATCATATGTATTACAATTCATCATAACATAGGAAAATTAAAATTTAATATAAGGGGTGAGATCTGATTCTTAGTAAGGGTAATCACAAGTGATAATAGTCAAATATTATAACTAATAATAATATGGGCATAAATATATAATGTTGATACATAATAATTTCATAGCCAGAAAATAATAGATCATAATTCAAGATATAAGTCATGGAATAAAATAAGAACATATCATGGAACATTCACATATAATTTTATTAAACCAATAACAACCAAGATTCAATGCTAAAAAAATTATCATAAATCATGATGGCACAAAATAAATTTTCATAATTTCATATAAAATAAGAATTAACATAGAATGTACATAGCCTAAATAGAAAATAATTTAGAAAGGTTTTATAATCAGAACCATAATAATCCTTGTGGGGAAATCATTATTATCATGCCTCTATGAACTAGCACCTCATGTCCACACATTAAAATGTTAGAAAACTCATTAAGTAAAGCCCTACATGAACAACTGATTATGTACATTCCTTACTATCTTTTTATATTATAAACATAACAAATACATTAGAGTGAACTATAGGACCCTAGCCATCATAATCCATCTATATGAGTTCCACTGGAAACAATACATCATCATAACATAAAGATAGTTGTAAAGACCCGAAAATTTCAAGGAAGTTTTTTTTTCAAATTCTATGGAATTTTACGAGTCCGTAGTTTTTGGCAGAGCCTGATTCCGAGGCCCGATGTGCTCATAATAAATTTCTGAATTTTTGTCCGGGTATGTTCTATAAACGTAGGTGCGGGTTTTTATATCTTTTGAACCGGTGCTCGGAATTGAAATCTGATGACATCGATGAACTCGCAGCACTGGTATTCACTTAAGGGGACCTTTACAACAGTTGCGTTTTTTGCGTGTTGAGAGTTGATTTTTGGGGAAATTGGAATTAGTTAAATAAAAATGTAGAAAACAAATTTTATTTAACTATGGTAGTTATATCCTATAATGGAGAAGTTATTGGTGGGGCCCACACTCACATAAGCTCCCATGAGAGGATATTTGTGAGGTGGGGCCCACATGAGCCTTAAATCGTCATATTCCCTTAACTCCCCTTAAACCCCTTGTTTAATTCTTGACAAATCCCCTCTTTAATTGCTAAACCCTCCACCTTCCACTTGGTCATTAATATGAAAACACCATGAGTTAATTACTTTGGGAGGTTTTGAATCTTTTTGAAAGTGCATGGCAATGTTATTTTATGGGAGAATAAAATAATACCTTAGGATATTATTTTAGTATGGAATTCTTTGTGTTGGGAGAGTTTGGAGAAAGCTCTGATGAAATAGAGAATAGTGTTCTTCTCTCAACGAAGAACACTCCACGTCTCGAAGATTGTGAAGACGCCAGCAACAACGCTTCTTCCTCGGAACCCCCTTCCGACGTGGGACTTCTCCGAAGACTCTTCTATCTTCCTCTACGTCGTCAATGGACCGACGCTCGAGCTTGGAAGAGGAAGCGTACGACGAACGATGACAACCTCGTCTTCCCCTGTGACGCCCGACCACCGCGATGTTCGTTTTCTACGATTCGATGACGTGCACCATCTTTTTGAGGTAGGGGGATTTTGTATATTTTCATTTATGTGTTTTATACACACAAACTTAGGATATTATTTGTTGAATAATTGTTTGAGCCTCTAACGCGGTGGGTATCGGCTAACAAACAAGTTCGGACCCACCGCAGTAATGTTCTTGATGTGCGGATTTCTTGGAGACAGGTGAACGGAAGGGCAATAATTTTTTAAGGTTGTTAGAGTGAAGAGCAGGACCCGAGAAGGCCGTAGGCATAGACGAGAGCTAAAACAGACCACCAGAATGACTCTGGTGGCCCGCGGAAAGTCGCACCGGCACGGCCGGCACCGGCCGGCCACTTGGAGAGAGCGGCGCTTAGCGCGCCGCCGGTGAGAGTCTGCCACGACACAGGCCACGACGGCAGAGGAAAGGAACCCACGTCGTGCGGGTTCCATTGAGGCCAAGCGGCGCCAGCATCACACCGTCATTATGTGGAACCGGGGGGCTGCACCCCCCCCCCCACTGGTCTGCCAGCTGCGGGCCGGGCCGGACCCAGACCCAGGTCCGGTCAACCCGGTTCGGGCCGACCCAGGGAGGGTTGGTCCAGGTTGGACCGGCCCCAGAGCCCCTTTTTCGGACCGTTTTTGGTTATTCTACCATAACATGAGCTACAGACCTCCGATCAATGAACTGTCTGATACATAGGAATCCTTGGATCGAGCCAGTCGTTTCGGTATATTACACTCAAGGTTTTGGCGATGTTTGTGTTTGGTCAGGTTGGTTTGAACCCGAAACCAATCAGGCCCTCAGAGCGGAAATGCTTATAACATAAGGACTGGATGTTCGATTGATGTGTCATCAACTAAGTTGGATTTATCTTGATGAGACAGTTCTTTTGGGATACTCCACTTGAGGTTTGGACGCAGTTGGAGTACGGTTGGGTTGTTTCGTACAGGAAACCGACCGGGGCCCGGGACAAAAAGGCTAATAACTCACAGACCGGGAGTCCTATTGATGCACCGTCTGTTGCGTTGAGACCCCTATGACTAGGAGGTCCTTTTTATAATTCTACATGATAATTCCTGACACTTTTAGTATCCACCATTATCTCGTGGAGCAGATACTCCCGGAGATGAGCAGACAAAGTACGGAGACCTAGTAGTTGTAGACATGATGACTACTTGACCGATTCGACTCAGAGTGATTTTACTAGCCTAGTGGACGGAGTTCTCAGTTTGGCAGAAGACCAACGGCGAACGGAGCCCCTAGTTTGGCAGAAAACCCACGGTACTCAGCGGAAGGAGTACGTTTGACGACTATTAGGGGGAAATCCTAGTTTGGCGTCAGTCCCACAGTAGAAGAGCATCCGGTTTGGCAACAGACCTGTGGTACTCTATAAGAGGAGTACCTCAGAAGTCTAAGGTTAGTGAGTAGTGCCTCGAAGTTACGACAGGGCCACTGTAATCAATAGAGGAGTAGTTCTCCAGCAGTTGTGGTTTCGATAATAAAAATCCTGGTTTGAGCTGAGTCAATGACCTTTGTGTTTTCCTCATTATTGAGATAGGTTACTTGATAACTTAGGTATATGTATGGGAATATACCTAAGTAATGGTTATATGTTAAAATCATAATTTGTGGTTTATCCTTATTAGATATTGTGAGACCTTGTGGATCTCAGGGTCCATAATGAGTATTGTTATACTCACCCCTTCACGGGCTATGATCTCACCTTATTGTGTTGGATGCAGATGATGTACAGCTCTGACGAAGGCCGAGAGCACCAGGACTGGACGGTACCCGGAGGTGGACACTCAGTGTGACGACACACGGAGCGGACCGGTAGACGCAGAGTACCAATGAGGACATCTGTACCTACCCTTCAGATAGAAACCTGTAGGATGATTCAGGAGCTGCTTCCATCTTCCAGCTATTTGTCTTTTCAATTGTACTTTCTTTTAGTTGTAGCTGTACCTTTCTGTTGGGATTTTATTTCCATCCCCTTTGTACTTTCATCACACTTGTTATACTGCTTTACTTAGTTTTTTCTTCGACTTGTTCTCTGGTTGTGTGTGTTTACATTTTATAAAGGAAATTCCTTCCCAGTTCTAGCGAATTACGCCTTTGGTGCTAGTCGTCATCCCCTGGCCTATAGAAGGCGGGCTTGAGGTAGTCACAATGTGAGCCCTGGGGGACGGGTCGTGAAAATCCCACTAAAATAAAATGAGGTTTATATATCTTTTAAAATGAATCATATGAGGAAAATCATTATAATTAAATCAATACACATGATAGTACCATTGAATATAAATAGGTATCAACGATACTAAGAACATTCTTGGTGTATACCCTTCAATGAAGTCTATGGTATTTATACAGTATAGATAAAGGGTATATGGTTTAGTCAATAATTTCCAAAAAATTATGATGCATGGAATCTAGGTGAACCCAAATTAATCAATGAAATGGATAATAGGGTTTTAGCTAAGGAGATACATTGGAATAAAAGTTATGAATATTCCTAGTGGATGGTCAAAAAAGAAAAATGTAGTGATATATCACTTTTATGAGAGAAACTTAAAATTTCATATGCAATCTAGAGATAAAAAAGGTGGATGGAACCATTTAATGAATATCCACAATTAGGAATAAAATATTCCAAATGATTTTGAAATAAATGAATAAAATTACATGCATTACAAAAATAACTTTGGAAATAAGAAATATACTTAACATTTATTAAAGTATATATATATATATATATAATTATTTTTTAAACTATAATCGATTATAATTTATTTTAGAAACCAATAATGATAACAGAGTCTTTTTCATAGAAATTGAAGAAATGTAGGAAAAATTTGTTCACACAATAATGTTAAAAATGATTCTTTTCAAACGTTGATGAAAATGAGCCATATAAAAAGTTTTCAAAATTTCATTAATTTTTTAATGTAATTAAATGTAATTTAATATTAAATTAATTAATTATTCAGAAATATATAAAAAAATTAAAAAAATCATTCAATGAATATAGACATGGAAAAGTGAGGGTCAAGTCTAAAAATATAAGATAATGTTTTATTCACTTAAAGTAAGAACTTCAGGTAAAATGTGACTCAAGGGGACACAAAATTTTGAGGTACATTTAAAAAAACAATAATAACCAAAATAAATAATGATGGTTTTTATAAATAACCCAAATTATCGAAATAGATTATCTATCAAAACAATCATGATTTGAAGATAATATTGGCAATAAAGTCCACATGGTTTGAGTGCCATTTTAATCGAAACCCCTTTAAATAGAGATACTAAATTTGAACTTAAAAAGAACTGAAATAAAGATAATTTATGATATTAAATCATAAATTGGAACCTTATACACTATATAAAACTATTGTGTGAGAAATCACACATGACTCATTGATTTGAAAAAGAGACAATGAAACCCTTACCTTAATTTATTCTTTCCCCTAAAGTTGTAGAATTTCATATATAAAAACAATTATTACATTAATGACATATTTAATAACCTTATAAATATATATAAAATTTCCAAAATTAATTTATTTTTAGTATATAAATGTATATTAGTTATTTATTATATATTCTCAATATCACCTAAAGAGAATCAGGATTTCTTTGAACTAGTTTCGTAATAGCAGTGTTGTACATCATTCATGTCCCAAATTTCATCATTTCTAGAACATTAAAGGTACCATAGTTTATGTTTTATAGTTATTTATAGTGTTATAATATAATATTATTTGTGTTTTGGTTATGATCCTTAAAAATTAAATAATCGATTAACATGTTTGTATGGTTTTAAATTAACCGATGTTTGTATATTAATTAATGGGTTTAATATTTATTTTACAAATAGTGAATAAAAATAAAATCAGTCATAACTTATTTATATCATATATTAAATGGAATTATGTTATTAAAATAATATATAATAATTTTTCATTTGATTTTTCAAGTAGGTGGTTAGACTAACCCAGTCATAAGTATACCTAAATTAATGGATATTTATGAACTGACTTTATTGTAATATCATTATTTCATAGGTATAGTGATGTTTTTTATATTTTATTAATGTGATAAATCAGATATTTTTTGTATAATAGGAGGCAATTGATACAAATCTGTTACATACTATGAATAAATTTTTTCCATTTAGTACACTCATTTTAGACTGCTGAATTTAGAGAGGTTGATCATTTATCATATTATTAACATCATATCCAATTTTTATTACCAATGTAATAATTATTTAATAAAAATAATATTTATCAATCATACTCATTTTTGTAACTGTCCACAAAAGGAGTTATTTAAAAACTGATTACATTATTCCATGGAGTCGTTACTCTACACATATGCATGAAAGATGATTTCATCTTTAATTGAACATGAGAAGTGTATAATATAGATTGTTATTTAAGAATATAACAAGAAGGAATTCAATTTCAATAATATGTAAAATTCATTATTTATAAAATTATTTATTTTTCAATCATTCATAATGGTCTTTTTAGTTTATAGTTTTAGAAAATTAATTAATCTCCCTCAGATAAATTATCATTACTATACAAAGTGGACACATCCACTAGGTATCTATGTTTTTACAATACAAAGATTATATAATAGAACAATTTTTTAATAGAATATCTTGAAAATTTCCATCTTCATCTCATCCATGTTCATATTCATCCTTATAACTCTATGAAACCATTTTAAAAATTTTTCTAAGAAAATACATATCAATATAGGATACATAAAAAGAAGTTAAGAAACCCAATAGTAATGAAATACACATAAATATTTTCATTTTTTAAAATAATCATTTAACTCAAAAAAAAGTTTCTTTTAAAAAAGGAAAAATAACTGCCAAAATGTTTTTATAAAACATTCCAAAGGAAAATAGAAAGGAAAAACTAAAAAAAAGGATACACTAAAATCATGAGATAATAATTTTTTTAAAAAGTTATAAATTCTTCAAATAATAAGTAGCATAAGATTCACATTAAAGGTAATATCATTAGATTACTTTTTTAAATCCTAATATTTACGTTTAAAAATATATAAGTGATAAATAAATTGTCTCATATCAACCAAGGTGTTACACTCTGATTCCAAGATCTAGTTAGTTTCATGACCTCATGCACGCCTACCGTATGCCAGAGGCTACCGACTAGAAGAAAGAGTATGATATACGACATGGGGATACTATAATCTCTTTATAAAAATAGAACAAAATAAAAATAAATAAGAATAAAAAATTTTAAAAAAAAATAAATAAACCAAACCAGTATCACAATATAAGAAATTACAATAAATATAATATCCATAACTAAATAGTAGATATGTCTTTCCCAATACATGTAATGTGTTAGTATGGAAAACAAAAAATAATTTAGTACGCTAAAAACTCCCAATCAAGTCCTAAATCATGATCGGTTTTCTCATCCATGATCCATCCAATCTTGACCATATAAAATTAGAATATCTCCCTTATCATGTCATTTATCCATCAATTTTATTCGGGTATCGATTAGGATTCCTAAGTAGGGTGTTAGTAAATTCAGTATGACACCACCAACAACTACTAAAGAATATATAATGAAAAACAGTGTAAAATTTTATAATAAATAATATACACTATAAGAAGTAAACTGTTATCACATTTCATTATTATTTACACAAACACATAAACCCTCTTGTCCCTGATGACACCTTAACCCTCAATACCTTCTTCGTTCTGTTCCTAAGTTAGAACCATTTTAAAAAATGAGTTCACAATTAAATATAACAAATAGACTTTCTTCATCAATTTCAGTCCATTTCACATCGTGGTAATTTTGAACCTTTATCCAATTGTAATATCATTGGAATATAAAATCTGGTCTAACACATCATGGGTATTTGGAGCATGTGTCCCTTTCCCACATTTTAATTTCAAGTGGGTAGATAAACCCTAAGTCCCTATACAACACTTGATATCACATATGGGTCTTTGGATCCCCATGCCATCTCCCACACTCATTTATCACACATGTGTATTTAGAGCCTCTGTCCTGGAATGAAACTCACCATCTCATATGGCTATTTAGAGCCTCATCCTATGTCACACACTCATATATAAATCAATCACACATATATAACATTCATCACATCAATAAAGTTTAATCAAATTATACACCCTTATCACATTTCACATCATGATCATTTATTTAGACTATCAAAATAAGTCACTATTCAAAACATTAACCACGTGTGATAATTTTAGAAATTCACTATTAAACAATTTTTCAAAATTTAATCCACATATCCCATTATCCCATTATGGTTAGTTAAAACATATAATTATTATCATTATCAAATTAATTCATAATCATATTAATTTTCCAATTACTCAATCCAAATTTCCCATAAATTCCATAATCACAACATTCCGGTAATTAATTAACTAATTCATTAATCCAATTCTACCGATTTCATAGTCACAATTAACAAAAGTCAATTTTCCCAAATTCAAATTATTTTTTTAATCTAATCAATTCCATGATTCCATAAATTAATTAAAAAATTAACTAATTTAATTTCAAATTCTATTATCAAATGTTACAATTGAAATTTTACAACACATATAAGAAATTTGAATTCACGACTATGGGGATAGAATTTAGGCCACCTACCTCAAAATTGATGATGAACACTCATCAACAGAAATATAAAAATTAATCATAACAATCAATTGAATGACATATAATTAGATATACATATAAAAACTATATCCTATATCAAATAGATTATATCCAAAATAAAATATGTACATCCATTTCCAAAAGAAGAAAAAACCCTCCAATGTATGAAAGAGTGATATGAGAGTTGGAGTAGACCACATGGGATAAGAATATCTTACAATGAGAGGTTCAGATACTTTATTTGGGAATCAACTTCTCAAGAATAGATGATTTAATCCCTTGTAAATCATTAGGAAACCAAAAAAAAATTAGATACAAGGTTTAGGAATAATCTTGGATGATTTAAGGATAATTTCAAGGGTTCATAAATTTTTTATATAATTTGAAGTGTTTTAAAATTCAAAATGCACAACTTCTTCTACAGGGCCCGATGGTTTCCTCTAACAGTGTTTCTAACCATCTGCCTCCACCAAGGGGGTCATATGGTTACTAATAAGATAGAACATAGTTTTAAAAACCTTGTGATAACCAAACAATCATTGTATCTCTAGGGTTTCACGGTTTGGGAAAACCATTCGACAACTATGCACTTCCAAAATCCCTTAAAAACATCCAAATTTCATCCAAATTCTCCCAAGATAAATGAAAAATAAGATATACACAATATAAGATAAATGTATACATGAAAAAAATGCTAAGACATCACAAAAAATTGTGGATATCTTAAATTTCGTAATTATTATAATATCTCTCATCCTCTAGCTATTTTCACAAGGATCTCTAACTTTTCATCACAAAAAGATTAGGACACTAAGACTGCATGTCCACTCTCTATTCCATTTATCCTACTTCCCATGCCCATTATTCCACAATATACAAAATATAGGCATGGTACTTCCCCTCAGCAAATTCTCACTATGATCTAACACACGTATCAGATGCTCATATGAGGATGCATTATTATCAAAGTCAACATAATCTACCTCAATTACATGAGAAGGTTTTGGGTTATATTGCAAATGTTTTCAGACATGAAAAGCATCATTCACAGCACTTAGCTTTATGGAAGAGAAAATAGGTATGCCACAAAACTGATTCTATCAATAACCTCAAACTATACACAAAAAACCTTACCACCTGGTTTACATATCTCCATATCTAGCGGTGACCCAATATATGTGACCACTGAAGTATTACGATATTTACCTCTATAATCTGTAGGGTTATTCAATTACTATCAACATATAACATTTGTATACTCCAAGACATATACATACAACTCTATATGAGCTGAACTTTCTTTGGTGTCTCTTGTATGATACTCGGTTCAAACAAATCTGACACACATACCTCTATCCAAGAGAGAGGTGATGTTAATGTCATACTATGAAGAGCCTCCTATGGTTCCTTCTAAAAAGTATCATAATAGTTGTTGTTATAATAGAACTCCACATGTTCTAGGTGCTTCTCCCAAAACCCACTGAAGTTTATAATAAAAACTCATTTAATATACATAAGAACATGTAAAATATGTTATGACTACTAATTTGTTGGAGCGCGGGATTTAAAAAATAGGTAGACATGTGTAACAAGATCCTTTTGAAGGACCTACCAGGAGATTAATGTAAAATATGATTCATGGTCTGAAAGAATACTCCATGGAAACCTATGTCGATAGACTATCTCTTGAACATACAAATCTCCCAGCTAATCTAATTATAATGTCTATATTTTTGGAAATAAATGTGCTACATTCATCAGTCATTCCACAACCACTTGAATAAAATAATTCTTCCAAGTCATTTTTGGAAGAATCACTATAAAGGTCATATTAATATCTTCCCACTTCCATTCTAGAATGGGAATCAGATATAGTAAACCACTAGGTTGTTAATGATCTTCCTGTACCTATTTAAAAGTGTAGTATCATGTCAAAAACCCTACTATCTTCTTTTTCATGCCTAGTCACAAATAATATCATCATAGGTCATGGAATAATTCTATTACTCCTATATAAACATCCTATTTAGAGGCATGAAATTCATGAATCAGAACCTACCACATACTCATAGGCACAACAACATGATTCATGACATAGATGATCCCATCCACATTTATGGTCCAATATGGAGGTTTCTTTACACCTTTAATAATTTACCTCAAGGAATAATATTCCAAATCACTATAATAAATTTTCCTGGTCCAACTCAATAGAGTATACTCCACATAAACCAATAAGTTATTCATCTTTTTCTGACGGTCTTGAACCACAACACATATCTTAGCCAGTAAATTCATCGTTTTCCACTCAATAAAAGACTCCTGAACTTCATGTATCTGACTTTCTTCTTCTTAAAGAGTCAACAAAATTGTTTCATTTCACAAGAGTATATGCTAGCTCCAAACAGAATGACTAAATATACTCAACCAACTATACTGCTGGAGCTTAAAATCCTTTTGATAAAAGATATACCTATTGATTTTGTGAATAGTATACATAGTGAACTTTTTTCCCAAAAGATAATAGCACCAACACATAAAATCATAAACCATTACTTCTAACTTGAGGATATGTGTAGGGTAGTTCCATTCAGGTGCCCTCAATTGCTGACACCCATATTCTACAAATCGATCTCTATACATCAACAATACTCAATGAACTATTTTGAAAGAGTCAGAAAACATCATATACTCCTCACCTGGATAAGGTAGATTCAATATTGATGTTGTTTATAGATTCTTCATAAAATCATAGAACGAATTGTCAGATGATCCTATAAAATAAAACATCAATTCCTTCTAGTTAAATACTAAAAGTAGTTCTTTCAATTGAGAAAAGTTTCGGATGATCTGTTAATAATAAACTAATAATCTGAGAAAACTATGGATATCAAAAAATTTCTTGGTATGACACCAAGAAACAACAACCATCACCTTAACTAGGTCTACTAACACACCTTCCTCTAAGATGAAGTGATCTAATATGTGTACCTAATAAATTTATAATTGACACTTAGACAGCTTTGACTATGACTAATTCTCTCTCAATGAACTCCAAATGATGTCATAATTTTGGGAATCATCTTCTGGATTCATAGAGTACTGGAATATGTACTCCAAAAAAACAACCAAAAATTTATCTAGGTACAGGTGAAAGATTCTGTTCATCATAGATATAAACATTGAAGGTGAATTCCTCATCCCAAATGGAATCACAACAAACACATTATGTCCATATCTACTTATAAAATAATCCCTCTGTATATTAGAAGGTTGAACTCTAAACTAATGATACCCAGATCTTAATTCAATATTGGAGAAAATATAAGACTCATCAACTAGAAAAATATAATGTCGATATGTTCAAGTTGATATCAGTTCATTATTTTCATCATGTTCAACTTAAAGTAATTGACACATAAGTGCCAACTCATGTCAAAATTCTTAGCAAACAAAACTAGAGATCCCCAAATAGACATACTTGGATGGTTGAACCCCTTATCCATCAACTATTCTAATTCAGTATTAAACTCTTGAATCACATGTTGTGTCATTCTCTATGGTTGAAGTAAAAATGGATCAACTCCGAACATGATCTCATTAGTTAATTCAACACATCTCTAATATGTCATCCCTGAGAATTCTTCAGGAAACAAATCCATAAACTAAACCACTATGGGAGGAAATACAACATAATTTTCATCCCCATAATCTAGAAAAATACTTGAATTCTTGGTGTTAAGCTCCATAATTTTTTAATGAACGGGACATGCTTACTCTTCCTGGATAACCCATTCTCTATAGTGAATATAATTGTTAGCCTCATGAGATGTAAACTTCACTCTACTACAGTGTCAATGTATTTGGTCTCGGAACACTACAATCCTGTTTATACCATGAATTAGTTCAAAGAAAGAAATATCAATAATATAGAGATCCTAGAGAAAATGGTACTCCCTAACCTTGAGAGAACACCCTTTACCTAAACAGATGTTTCTTGACCATGCAACCAGTTTTTTATCTATCTTAATGTCCTTAGTCACAAACTCCAATTCCAAAATCAACCCATTCATAATATGTGTAGATATAATAGAATGTGAGGAAAAAGTATCAAGTAAGGATCTAGCTAGTGTAGAAGCTATATGAATGATACCTCTAACTGCAAATGATCCATCCATTCTATCCACTAGTGTAGTATGAATGTAATGAAACTATCTTGATTCTATTCACTATTATGTACTCTAAGTCCACTTGGTTTTACCACTCTTATAAAATGGGATAACATACCCATAAGCACCACATTTATTTCCTCAACCACCATGGTTGGAAGAGCTACAGTTACCATACTAATAAGTTGTACAATATCCCCTTTCCGCATGTAGATTAATCCTTGCTACTCCATCACTACCCATTTCTCATGGAATCCTACAGAACCTATTTAGAGGACCCATTCTTCTAAAAGATTCTCTCTCTACCGGTGGTTGGGGATAGTGTTTATGAATTTTTCTCAACATGCCTCACTAGTGTGAAGTAACTCTAGTAAGATCCTAAAGAATTCATCATTCCTCTATACAATCTTATTTATATAAATTTGGTCAAAAATATCATACCATCACTTCCTACCGTTGAAATAAATACCACTCGATCATCCAGTATGAACCAACCATTCATTAATGAAATCCTCCTTCATGTTCCACTCAGATATGAGAGCCTAATCCACCACTTCTGAATAAGTTTTAGCATAATTAAATTAACTTGTGACTTAATATAACATTTATGTTCTTCCAGAAAACACCTTTTTTTATCTGTCTTGTCTCCTTAAAGCAATGAATCAAAGAACTACAAGTTTGTAAAGTGACCATCATATACTCTCAAAGACATGCTCCCCTTACTCAACTATATGAACACAAATGATCTCTCCCATCTCCCTATCTCTAGGTAAATGTTCTACAAGAAATTTTCCAAAAATTCTATCCATAACATCCCTTTCACCTGTCTAGTATCATCTTAAACATCCCAAAGACTCTTTTCTGATCCTCGTAATATATATTTAGACAACATGACCCACTTCACATCAAGAGTATCAAAGTGGTATAATATAGTCTGGAGGGACTCTATCCAAGAATCAGCTACCTCGGGTTAACCCTTTCTATTGAAAGTCATAGGTTGTTTTAATAACCCTTTTTTGTTTTAATTCATTATAATTTAAACCATTTATATTATTTATTTCATTTATGTAATCTCTTAAGTCTGTGTTTCTTCTTTTGATGATGTTCAGTTCATTTAACCAATATGGATTATGTTGGTTAACTATAGTAAAATAGGTAATTATATTACAACATATATAATTATAGTCATATAATAATTATAATTATTAATTATTAATTATATTTTAAAATATATCAATAATCATGTTTATGAATAAGAAATTATGTTATAATCATGGAGAAGGTAGACATTATATTTTCTTGGGTAAGGATTTTATTCATTAAAGAGAATGGGGGAAATAAGGAATGTATCATTTTATATTTCCATATTTCTTAATATATCAAAAAATATTCTGTTTTTAAATACACAAATATTTATATATCATCCATTTTATGCAGTGATAAAACATGAATCACATTGCTTCATGGAGATGGGAATCCACACATACACATGAATTAGATTATCATTTTTCAAAGGATGAGAACATAAGAAAATAAATGATATATTATATTTATTTAATTATAATTTTTAAATGAATGTCATTTTTATATATTAAATATATAATTATATAAATCTATGATAGGTGATAATGGGAAAAAAATTAAATTAGTTTGTGAAGCGGTAGTCTTCTGTACATAGAAAGGATGGTTTCATGTTCTCTTTGATTGGATAGGAGATGGATATAGGTTCTTCCATTAAAATAATAAGTGATAAATATATTTAAGACAATGATATTATAATTTTATCTTGGTTTTGGAATACTTTTATTAGGTATAAGATGAAATAAAATGAAAACGATCAGTTAAAAACTATTCCACTTATTCAGAAAACCCATTTAGGCTTATACGTAAGGCCTTACAAGGGTGGATTTATGATAAAATCAAGGACTCTATGAATTTTGGATGGATTTTATAAAGCTATCTGGGAAGTTATAAGATTAACCAAAATTCTCTTGAAGTATATATTAGAGATGAGATGGGGTGTCATTTTATAAGGGCGGGAGATGACACATTTGGATTTTTTAAAAATATTAAAATATATTAATGAATTCCTAAAATAAAATGGGTCCAAAATAGACCATTTATGAATATGATATGATATACAGTTTAAAATTGAAATCCAATAGAAATAATTTTAGGTTATTTTAACTATTCTCTATTTAGTTTAACCCCTAGTAAACTGGATTTAACCTTAACTGTGGTCACCAATTTTTTCTTTTTTAGAATTCACTATAAACAATAATTATATTGATAATATTATGTAATATCAATTATTCAAATTTAAAAGTTGAAACCCATTTTATCATATTTAATTTATATAAGATCTATAATTTAATGTCACAAAAAACCTGATAAACTCGATAAAAAGGTTTTTTTAGAAAAATTACTTTTAAGTATGAAAACATTTTTATACGAAATTCATGTACAATTTTGTATAAAATAAAAATTATTGGAATATTTTTAACCAAAATATAAAAAATTAAATTTTAAAAAATCCAAAATATCATTGAATGTGTTAATTCTTGAAAATAAAATATTTTTTTCAATAGAAATCAGTATTTTTCAGTATCCATTGGAAAATAAATATTTTCAAATAATTATCAAAAAATAATACCAATATAACATTGAAATGATAAATTAAAAAAGTAATTTCATATTTTAAAATTAAAATTCTATAATTCCTAAATTAATATATTAAATTAAAAAAATATTTCTTGAAAACAATATTTAGTTAGAAATAATGTTTCCTCCTTTTTACTAAAACATTACATAATACGATTATAATAATTTTTAATCTAGAAATAATAATTATTAAATATTAATAATAATTGAAATTAATTTATGATAAAATTTCCTATGTTTTTACATTCATCCCCCCTTTTGGAAATTATGTCCACATAATTTTATTCAATACATAAGAAGTGTGGTTATTTTTCCTTCATAGATTTTTATAATTCTAATATTATTTCATTAATATTATGGTTTTTCTATAAGACCATAACCTTGTAATTTATTTTATTATACAACACTTTGATTCTACAATTAGGAACATGTACTATTTATTTCTCATAAGATAGCATTTCTTCTAACTGAACTATATCGGTTATCAAAACCTGAGTTTAATCCACCTTATTTTTTATTAAAAAAGAGATTTGAAACACATTATGTACCAAGATAAAATTAAAATCAGGGACACCCAATAGAAAATTGATCTAATATTCTTCAAAATTTCAAATAATCCAATATACCAAGGAATTAACATTCCTATTTTTACCAAAACACATAAAACTTTTTATGGAGATACATTAGGAAAACCATGATTACCTACCACAAATGAAATATTTTCCCCCATTTATCAACATAATATTTTTTTCATTATCTGGTCCATCCATAGTTTATTTTGAATAATTATCACCTTCTAAACCATTTCTTTAACCATGTTTTTTGTTAGCATATTTCTCTCTACAAATTCATTTCACCAAGATGGATTATGATGTCACATTATATGTAATTATTCAAAAGGATTAATTTGTGTAATAGAACAAAAAATGAATTCATAATAAAACTTAACCAAAGACATATTTTGATCCCAAATTCACTAATAACACAGTTAAAAATCCCAAATATTTTCTTCAAAATACTAAATCATTTCCTTTGACATTCCATTAGATTGAGTATAAAAGGCTCCTATAAAATTAAATTCAGTACCCAATGATATCTAAATCCCATTATAAAAATTTAAGGAGAATATAAGATCATGAAAAGATAATATTTATGGAGGAATTACAAATAATCTAATTATATATTTAACATAAATTTAGTAAATTTTATCCACTGACATATAATCTAAAATGGGATGCAAATTTGACAATTTAGTTAATCATTAAACAATTAACTAGATCATATTATTACCTTGTGATATTTTAATAATCCCCCCATGAAATCCATGGATATATTCTCTAGTTTATATTCTAGGACTAGAAAATCATGATGTATTCACTTTGGTAATTTCCATTCAATATTATCTTATTGAGAAGGTAAACTTTTCATAGTAAAATTAGTAATATATTACTTTATTCCTTCCCATTAAAAATTTCCCTAAATGTATCTATAAATTTTTGTACTACAATGATTTATTGAAAATAAAGAACTATGGGCCACACTCAATAGTTCTTTCTGAAATTTCAGGTTAGATGAGACACATTACATTTTTATAAATACTAAAAATCATTCTTTTTTAATATTAAAATAAGTCAACATACCCTTCTTAACTAATTAAAAATTTTCCTAAAAACCTTATCTTAATTTTGATGTTTCTTAATACATTATAAAAAATATGATTGTACTAACACTTGTAAAAACATTAATGGAGTTCACACATGAACATTTTAGAATCCAATATTCATAAAATCATTGGAAAAAGGATCATGTTCCAGATATAACTTAGTTAATGATTAATTATCATTTTGAATCAAACATCAAGTACTATGTTTTCCTTTTCTGGATTGTAAATAATCGAATGTTTTAATCCTTTATAAATTCTATCCATCTGCATTGTCTATTTTTCAACTCTTTGTGAGTGAATATTTATATAAATTTTCTGTGATCAGTATACATTTTCCACTTTACTCCATATAAATGATTTCTCCAAAATTTTAAATCAATAACTATGAATGGTAGTTCAAGGCCATGTATAGGATAATTTTTCACATGTGTTGTTAATTAACATGATGAATAAAAAATCACCTGATTATTCTATTTTGAAACACAACCCAGTCCCATCAATGAAGCTTTTTTATCGATAAAAAAATTCACAAATTTTGGATTCTAGTATCAAAAGTAGAGCCTTCATTAATATTCCTTTCAATCCCTAAAAACATTAATCACATTTATTTACCATGATAAAACAAAATCAATTTCATGTTAACTTTTTTATTAGGCTATATAACCATGAAATCTTTTCAAGAAACCACTGGTAATAGTATATTAATCCCACAAATCTAAGAATATCAGTACCATCTGTATGTTTTTTCCATTCATCAACTGCTTTATTTTTGGTTGTATAAACAATTATTACATCAATATTTTTGATCTTTTAAGGTAATGAAATATATTTTAATGAAAAATGACATTTAATAAATTTTCATTATAACTTAGTTTATTTAATTATTTATAAAAAAATCCTTATCTATTTTTCATGATCCTAAAAAAATTTAAGAATAAACAAAAAAATCACCAATAATTAGAATGAAAAACACATCCAAATATTTAGGGAGAACTCTATTCATAATATCTATGAATATTAATGGATCATTCACCAATCGAAAGGGAATAACCAAAACTCATAAATCCCATATGATATATGAAATATTTTCGTAGTGATTACATCCTAGTTACCCTATAAAAGTTGGTATCAGATCTTGATATCAACCATTGAAAACACTCTTCTCCTTGGATCTCATCAAACAAGTCATTAATATGATGTTTCAAATACTTATTCATAATAGTTATGTTATTAAATGCTTATAATATTTTAAAATTTTCATGGAACCATTTTTCTTTTTAACATATTAAAAAGGATAACTCTATGGAGAAGTGTAATATTGAATGAAAAATTTATCAATAAATTATTGAAACCGTTTTTTTAATTCTATAAATTCTACTTGAGAGATTTGATAAGGAAATTTTGAAATTGTAATATCATTATGATCTATGTAAATAGTATGTTAAACAACCTGATTATGTATGATATTAACCAAAAAATCAACAAAAAATCCATATATTCTTTTACTTCTCAAAAATCATTAATATAAAGATCTCCCTTATTTTCTAATAATATGGTTAATACAATAATCATTTTTATATTTTAAAATTTCCTTAGCTTATTGATATGTTATTAAAAGAATTAATTTATTCTTATATAAAAACAAAAAATAATTTCAGGAAATAACTTCTTTTTCACTATAATATATCATATCATTATAAACTAAAAGGAAATCAATATCCATAATAATATTAAATTATTCAATGTGGAAGAAAAAAAGTTTTAATGGAAAACCCTTACAAAGATGATAAATGGAAGGCCATTGAAAATTATTACTTACTAAATACTAACCCAATTCTTTTCAAGAAATTCCTTAAATTCATTTCTTGAGGTGAATTTTTCATTTTACACATAAATTTAATAGAAATTAAAGAATGTGTAAACCCAAAATAAATTAACACATTAGAATGTCCTAATAAACATGAAATGTGCATGTTATAACTTCATTTGATGGCCCAAAATCTTCTGAAGTAGTTGAAAAGGATTCCATCAGAACTTTATATTTATTTTCATGTTTCATACTATCATTTTTTCTCTAATGAGGATATGAATCCACATAATTACCCATATCATTGTATTTAAAATAGATAATTGTATACTTATAAAAATGTACTTACCACTACAAATATTCATTTTTTTTTGTAATCATGTGACATATTCCTAAACATGCCCCATTAGGAAAACATCCCAGATTTCATAAGACATTCTTTAAGGTTCTTTTTAGCACAACAGTCTCAGAATGGAAACATGATTTTCTTACTATTAAATTTAATTATTGGAATAATCCCATTATACTGACTCCAAGACCACTTTTTCTTCATTCTATTATTAGACTCATGAGCAAAAAAAAATATATTTATACCTTTTTAGTATTGTGAACAAGTATCTCATAAATTATAAATTACTGAGAGGCCAATTGTATTTGGTGTTGTGGATTTAATCTTGAGTAAACCAATTAATTTTACGATAAATATTCTAAATACAATTTGTTGTGTACCTTTCAAATCAAGTGAATTTAACCTTATAAACAACCAGTGAATCATCCTCCTTCTTCCTCAATTCCAATAATTCCATTTATAACCTATGTAAAACAATATTAGTAAAACTTTTCTAAAGAAAAATATTCTTAAATTTATCCCATTCAATGGAATCAATCCCTTCTATTTCTGTATTATTTTTAACCATTGAACACTACTGAGGGACTTCACATTCAAATGGTAAATAGAAAGAGTTTCCTTTTGGTGTTACAAATAATACATGACATGGAATATCTTATCCATATCATTAATCAATCACCTTGCTACCATTGAGTTAGAATATCCACATAACGAAGTATGGTGTTGTCTCATATCATTCTACGCTATCAATGTGTTTCTATATGATAAATCTAGTTTATCTCTTTCAAGGATACAACCACCATTTATAGATTGCATAAACATATCTATTACAGTAAACCCACTCATTTCCCATTTTGACAATTCCATGTTGCTGATTTGTAAGGATATTTTCCTCTCAGTGATACCCTGCTTCATATTCTGTGTTTCTTATATAGAAAACCATTCTGAATAGACATATATTGGATGAAGAATCATGGTAATCATTGAATAATATGTCTTTATAACAATAAATTATAATATATTAAGGTTATTTATTTTAATTATCATAACCTATAAAATTATCTAAACCATTCCATTGGTACCATCTATAAAGAACTATCATTAAAAAATCCATAAAATTTATTGTTTAGATAAGAATAAAATTTATTACATTCTTATTTATATTTTTGGATTATTATATTATATAATTAGGTATTCACCATTATATTAATATATATTGCATCCCAAATTGAACACTTACACATTGTATCAATTTTTAAAATTAATTTTTTTTATATAACAAATTTTATTTTCATGAAATATCCTCACAATTTTATTCTTGACCTAATCATTGTCCCAACATATATTTAAAACCATTTAAAAAATATTCTAATCTATTGTATGATAATAAAAATCTTAGTCATGGAAATATAAAATGAAATGAAGAAACTAGATATCCCATGAAAACTCAAAAAAATTTACCTTTTTCAAAATAAATAATGATCTCAAAATAAAAAATATATTTACCTAAGAAATTAAATTCTCTACCAAAATAGATTTATAAAAAAATTTCATAAAAAATTCTATATGAAAAATAAATCCCATAAAATGACTTTATAATCATGGAAACTCTTTAATATTTTTTCAAAGAAGTTATACATTTCACCCTTAAGATATAGGAAAATACCCCTATAAAATTAAGCACATTAGATTACATGGAAGAATAAAAATATTTATACAAAGAACCATAGAAATAAATAATAAATAATATTGTTGAAAAGGTTCATAATTTTCATATCACTCATATAATCACACTTACAAATGGTATAAACTATCCGGTAAATTACAATAATCTCATAGCAGAAAACTAACAAGTTAATACCATCCCTTTACTCATTGCATTGGAGAGATATATGGGGATCACCCATCGTCACAAGCTATATGGGGATCAACCATATTCCTAAACCAATGCCATGAATAATAAATAAATAATAAAACAAAAAATCATTCATTTTCATTTCACCCCTAAGAAAAACATTTCTGGATATCAAAATATCAATTCTATTTAATTTTTTTTAAAAATAAAAATAAAAAAGGACATAGGGTTTTTTGGTGAATAAAATAGTGAATATTTTAAATAAATAAAAACTAATTATGTGTAAAGTAAAGGGAAAATTAATTGAGGACATATATGTTAAAATTTGACATTATTTTTATAATTCTTTTTGAAAATTTTTTGTATAAAATACATAACAAATTTATTTTGAAAAATTATGAAAGAAATTACAAAATAGATCTAAAATATCCTTTATAATATATTTATTTCGAAATAAATCCATCGATATTATAATTTTTTGAATATAGACATACAAGAGAAATAATTATAAACTAAATCATTAAAATAATTTAAAAGAGGTTTTTAAGGTAATGTGTCACTTACCTAATGCTTGAATCATTCTATATGATCTACATATCATATATAACATTATTCTCACAATTTTTTATTTTATTAATAATATTTTATTAGTTTATTCCATTACCATTTTATACATTTATATCATTAATTTCAATTACGTGATCAGTTAAGTCCATGTCGGGTGTATTGAGGATGTTCAGTTCATATGTACAAAATGACTTTAGTAAGTTTACTATAGTCAAAGTGGTAATTAATCAATAAGATAAAAAATATTAATCAGTAAATAATTATCATATTTAATATTAATTAGACTTTTAATCGAACCATTTAATATGGTTATGAAAAATAAATTATGTTACAATCATGGAGACGACTGGCCGTACATACGCTTCAGTAAAATATTCATTATTAATTACCAATGGGGGAATAAAGTTAAGTAACATTTTACATTTATAGAATTATTTTTTTTGTAAATATCAAAATATTTATTTTAATACACATATATATACCTATAATTTGATGGAGTGATGTAAAATCAATCACATTGCTTCATAGAAGATAAAATAAAATGACAACACATAATTAAGAACTATATCTCTTCATTAGACAATCTTTTTAGGTTTATGACTAAAGCCTTCCTAGGATTTTTTCAGATCAAACCAGAGCATCTTAGATGTGGGGAGGGTTATTGGGAAGGTATTAAGAACTTTTTTATCTAATAAAAGGGGATATTGAAGTGTAGAGATGATAGTGGAGGGGATGTTCGTTTATAAGTGGGAAGAGGGAATTTTTGGAATTTTTAAAAAGATAAAAATATATTAATTCCTTACTCAAGACAGGTGGATATAAAATGGACCATTTTAAAATATTAGATTATATAGGGTCCAAATATTTATAGAAAATAGGGTTTTAACAAGTATTTTTGTAATTTTAACTTTTTTCTCTTTTCCTTAATCTCTAGAAAACCTATTTTAACCTTAACTATTGTGGCATATTTTTACTATTTTTACTATTTAGTAGGACCAAAAAATAAGTTGGTCTTATTTCTAAATATTTTATTTGTTGATTATAAATATATAACCCATTTTATCAAATTTATTTTATCTACGTTTAATAATTTATTTTAGTATTAAACCTGCAAAAAATGATGAAAATCATTTTTCATAAAAATGGCTTCAAATAAATAAAAATGTTTTTAATACCTAATTCAAGAATAATGTCGAATCTAATTAAAATCATTGGATTATTTTTAATAAAAAATAATGAAATTATAAATATAATGTAATATAAAATATGACATTGTAAATAATTTAAATTAAAACAAAATGTTTAATAAAATTGATATTTCTCACTATTTATTTTAAAATAAAGCATTTCAAAAAATCTCTAAAACACATCTAGAGATAATTTTAAATGATGAATTAAAAATAAATTTCATTTTTTCAAATTAAACATCTATAATTTGTAAATAAATATTTAAAATAAAATAATAAAATCAATTTAAACCCATTTATACTATAAATAAAACATTTTCCTTTTAACTAAAAAATTGCCTAGTATTTTTATAAAAAGTATAACTCTATAAATTCTAATTAATGATTATTAATAAAAAATTAAATAGGATTTATATTAACATTAATTGGTTTCTTACACTAACTAAATTTATAAATGTAATACTTATGCATTAAATTCTTCATTATGACCAGCTATGTAATGTGCTGAAAGAAAATGAAACATGATGCTTCATAGAGGACATAGTCCACACATACTCACAAATGTCAATTTCATTTTCCTAAAAGGAAAAGTGGAAAGGTGGTTGATTGATATTACTCTAAAAAAATAGTATATTATAAATAGTGTTGTTATCAATAATGATTGGGAAAATTAGACTTGAATGTGAAAGATAAAAGCTGAAAAAATGGGCAAAAGTTAATACTTATAACACTACGGAAAAAAATCATTTAGTAGAAGTTTAAACCATCACTAGATACGATATTGGGAAACTTTTTGGAGTAATTTTTTAGAAGGGTCATAGAACAATTTAGTGGGGTTTTAAACTGACTCTAAGCGCTTTACATGATATTTGTTTTAAAAAAATATTATTTTATACCTATTATTAATCTTTTTTATATTATTCATTCACATAGTACTTATTCATTTATTATTTATTCATTTATTTTTTTCGTTTAATCATTATTATTAATTAATTTATTAATTATGGAGAAATTAAACACACACACACACAGGTATATATATATATATGGACTAAGATTTCAGAATTTTACATCTTTCTTATTCTGCAAAGACATTACCACTCTGGAAAAATCATCAACTGACCACTAAATAAAATTTAATACAATTATATAAATATATATATTTATATATATATGAAAAAATTAAGTATATATATATATATATTAATTATTTATTATTATTATTTATAATTCACACAAAAAAATATATATATATATATATTAATAAATAATTAACAAATAGATAAAAATAATAGAAAAATAAGTAAATCATAAATAAATGTGAAATAGTAAATACTAAATATTTAAACATATAAATAAAAAATAATTAATAATAAATTTATCAATAAATTTTTACTTAATATATAAAAAATAAAAAATAAAATATAAAAAATAATTAATATTAAATAATAAATAGAAAAAACATAATCAATAATAAAAAAAATAACGAATTATAAAAAAAATACGTAAATAGATATTAAATTATGTATAAATGAATAAGTATTTAATAAATAATCATACATTTACTATAAAATAATAGATAATAAAAAATAAATTATTATATAATAAATGATAAATTCAAAATAATAAAATGTCAATGAATAAATAAATAAATAAATAAATTAATTAATATATAATAAATAAAAATATATTTAAAATAAAAATTAACAAAAAAAATAAATAACATGTAAATAATTAATAAATAATTAATTAATTAATCAAAAAAATTATAAATAAATTATAAATATGTAAAAATATATATATAACATTCATTAAATAACTAATAAATTAATAAATATAATATGAATAACAAAATAAATAATAAATAATTAGTATATAATATATTAATAAATTAACTATCAATTGATAATAAATAAATAATTAAAAAATTAAATAATAATTAATTAAAAAATTAGATAATAAAAAAAGTAAAAAATAAATAATGAATTTAGAATGAATAAATAAGGAATAAATAATAACTAATAAAGAAACAAATAAAAATAAAATATATAATGTAAAATATAGAAATAAAAAATAATCAATAAAAAAAATAAAAAATAAAAAAAATTAAAAGAAAACATATAAATAAACAATAATTAATTAATATAAAATATATAAATAATTAATATGCAATAAATAAATAGTAAATTATTATTATGAAATTAATATATATAAAATTATAAATACATAAAAAATAAAAAATAAGATTAATTAATTAATATTTAAATAAATAAAAAATCAATAAATTAAACAAATAAATAGATAATAATAAATCATTACTATTGAAATATATAATATATAAAAAATAAATAAAAAAAGTAGTTTCTTGACGAAATGATGTTATAATTAAATAAATAAATAAAATTAATCACTATGAAATAACTAATAAATAAGGAATAATAAATAATAAATAATTATTGTTAAAAAAATAATTATTAATAAATTATGAATAAATTAAAAATAGATTAAAAATATAATAAATAAATAAATAATAATTAAATGATCATTGAATGATAAATATATAATAAATGAACGATTAAAAATATTTAATATATAAATTTTGAAAATAAATACTTAATAAATATTTCAAAAAATAATAAATAAAAACTAATTGATAAGTATGAATTAATTTATTTATAAAATAATTATTAACTAATAAATATAAATAAATATTAAATAATAACAGACTTTATATTGTAAAATTGATTTTGTAAAAAATAATTTTAAAATGTTAAAAACAATCAATAAATATTATTAATAAAACAAATTAAATTATAAAATATAAATTATTATATTTAATTTAATAATTTTTTAAAAAAAGTAACGATAAAATTTAATTAAATTATTTAAAAATTTCATAAAAAAATTTAGCAATTTTTTTTAAAAACAAATATGGACTTTAGAAAAAAAGTGGGAGTTTTTAATATCCCTACTAAATACCATATTTACTTTTAGTTCTACATTAAGAACATTGAGTTACCCTTAGAGGAATCCTTAGAAATTGATCACTTAGGGAAAACTATTTTGTTTAGAAGCATAGGAATGTGAAAGTGTATTCTAGGGGAATGAAAGATGGATTATTTTCACGTAGAAAACGAAATTTTGGCGTGGTTTGGAATGGGTGGTGAGGGAGCCCTTTTATAAGTGGAGAGAAAGACATATTTATAAAATTTTCATCTTAGTATAAAGAGATCACTTTTTCACAATTCAAAAAGACTCTAAAATGGAAAATAATGGAGTGGAGATAACGTTTCGGCAACATAAACCTCAACCACACAATTAGAAACATGTTTTTATGATGTGAGAACTTTTACCCCATTAGTTAACCATTTTGGTTTTTACTACGATAACTAGTTTTTACCTAAGTAATTCATTTTTATTCCCAAAATAAAATTATCTCTATGAAATATTATTGACCTTATAATTTAATATTTTGAAATCCATTTTATTTCATTCACTTTCTAAAAGTAAAAAAGAAATTATTCTTTAATAATCAATATATAATATTCAAAAAATAGTTGTAGAGAATATTGTAACATAAGTTCAATGATATCAAACATCAGTTTTTAACCTACAATCAATATTTTTATTCATAAAATTTCTACTATAAAATCGTTATTGCTTCTAAATAATGATTCATAAATTATTTATGTCATAATTATATTATAATAATGTCATAAATGTCATGGTATTTGTGAAAACATTTTCTTGACTATTCACCTAAAAATTAATATTCACAAAAAAGTATAATAAAATTACACAAAGATAATATTATTATCATATATCAAAATATGAAGTCATTTTGATCAAATTAAAATTCTATAAATTGAGACTTTAATGTTTAGAGAAAATATATTGAAAATGTCTTCGTAGGAATATAATATTTTAAAATTTTATCTGTTCATAATCATATTTCCTATCAATTAAAAATTATACTAGTTCATGGAACATGTCTTTCATAGGTTATGGAATTTTTTCTTCCAACGTTAAAATATTTTCTATGGGCTAACCTAGGTTGTCACTAGAGTGTTTCACACAAAAAATAATTTTACCACTTCAAATTAGAGGAAAAGGTGAATTTTTTAAATTATTTGATTTTGAAAAAAATGATGTGAAAAAATAATTGAAACCATATTATTGATGAATTTGATCTAAAATAGTGATATTATAAGGGTTATCTAGTCATGTTTTGTCTTCTCAATTCAATGTTATCTTTGTTCCATGTTATCCAATTATGTTTTTTTATTCTAATTAAAGTGGGATTCGAGAATCCCTTCATCACAATACCTTGTTTAAATGTTGATGGTGAGAATAAACCTTTCCAAAATCTCAGAATATCATACCAAATTCCCAATACATGAGGCATTTTTAGGGAATAAAATCAATTGACTTAGTCAATAACTAATTTGTTCTTTTTATCCAAAATAATCAAGACTATCTACTACCACTCCCACACGTACTGACAATCCATGCATAATTCACCACTAAGACCTGGTCTATTCAATCATATATAAATCAAATCAACATAGTGGGAGATAATTATCATTGATAAAATAAATAAAAAATTATATAATTTAAAAAATATATGATAATACATTGTGATTAAAATAAAAATTATAATATTTAATCCTAATTCATTGACGAAATAAATGATTTATATCATAAAGTGTAAGAACTCAACCATTACAAAAATGAAAACATCACATTACCCAATAACTTAGATGTATACCCCTCCATGTGAATCTTATATGATAATAATGTATAATAAGAATTCATTAAAAACTATGAAAAATTTATAAATGAAAAGAAAGAGTGAAAAACTCATTTCTAGAATGTTTTTCCAAATTATTTCTCTATTTCATCATACAAGGTGTCCAAAACATTAAATGGTTCCTTCTTAATAGATATTTGGATTTTTCCCCCTTTGACCCTTAATATTTCAAATACATTTAACACATGCAAAAAAAATTATTCCTGAATTACTGAAGCTCGCTTTTTTTAGTTGAAGGGACTATTCATCTTCCACCACATTGACATGAAAAAAACTACCTTAAAGGGATAATTTGTTAATAAAATTTAATTTTCACACAAAATTTAAATTATTATTTCATTTAAAATAATTATAACATCATTTATTCTCGTCTATTGAGATATTCCTTATTTATTGTTGAGTGTTTAATTCAATCAGCCTAATATATTTAACAAATTGATTGAATTTTGGGGTCGATTAGTGTTGGAATTAGCACTATATCGAGTATAAGTCTTTAAATCGCATGAAAAAGTAATAAAAAACAATTCATCAAGTAAGATAAATATTGAAAACATTATTCTCAAAATAAATTTCTGACATAAAATAATTAAAATTTCAGAATTAAGGAATTTCGACATTTAAGTTCAAAACAGCCCTGAAATCTAAAAAAGAAGCAATCCGGATAAGATTTATAAAATAGAGAGGATTAAAAAATTGAAATACACATGAAATTTAATGTAAATATTATCTCTTTAAATTCCTCAACACTTATCACATGGACTCTTGGAAAAATAAGAATCAAACTAAAATCAAAGAAAATTTAAAATCAATGTCGATGATATCTACCAATTTAACACCAAGAAAAAAAGATATCTTTTCCATAAAAAAACTAATATTTAAAATTTACCATTCATCTCATTCATTAATTTTCCAATTAATTTCTCCCCACATACACAAAAAATAAATATATTATATGAATTTTACCTCATCACAAAAATGTTAATTTTCGACAAGGTCTGTCTTATCTGAAATCATGCAAGAGTAACCATTGGAATTATAAATTTATATATATTTATATTCTATGTGATACAAGGACATATGTGTATCATGAATAAATTTTCAGGTTTTTGGTATATTCGTATTAGTAAGTTTTATATTCTAAAAATTATGTGGTGATATATGCAAGGTCAGATATTTTTGAAGAAAAATTGAATGATTTTATTTTTCAATCAATTATGGTCTCCTCCTCACACCTCTTATTACAAAATAAATTCCAATAATCATGAAAATTTTAATAAATGTGAACAAGATTCATAATTTGAGAATCCAAAATAGAATTCCTTCTTTTAATCACCAGCTTCATTGGAAAATATTTTTCTATCTCAATATTCTACTCTGGAAAATGAATAGAAAGTTGCATCCTTTATTAGAATAATTTGTTAATGTAAAGTGAACATCTATTTTTCATTATATTTTCAAACTAAAGTATCACTAAATGATATATTACACCACAATATAGATTCACCCAACACATATGTTCAACTATGTCATCCAATTTCACATATATACTATGTTTAATAGGGAAAATTGTCTTGCAATGCGCATAAAAAATAGTCTATTCATAGTTTTTAGGTATACTAACATTAAATGTATATTTCATGCCATAATAAAAAGGAATCCCTTGTAGAGGGGAATATTAATACTAATAAAATGTCTCAATCTTTTAAAACTCTAGTAACTCACACCCCCATTTTTGATAGGAATAAATCAAAATCATGTCAAAAAGTATCCCTTAGTTCCCTCAACAAAATAATTGAATTTAATTAATATTATTAAAGGTATACAGGAGTCATGGGAATGTGATTATGAAGATTTTGGTGGTGTGATATGTCATGCGATTCAAAAATTATATTTATTATCATCCAATTATCAAAGTTTTAAGCATGGAAAAAATTAATTTTAATAATTCATTTATGTTTTGATTCATGAAATAAATTGTTTCACATAGTTGAATGAGTTATAAAAATGTAAGAGATAATCATTTGCGCTCACAAGTTTAAAAAATTCACTAAGATTAAAAAATCAACACACAAAAATTTGAAAAACATACAAAAAATATTTTTGATAAAATATAAATTTTAAAATTATAAACTATCATGTTTCAATCCCCCACACATAAATCTTATATTTTAATAAATTATCTAAATTATATCAAAAATTTAAGTAGATTTTTAATTTAGTATCCATAATAAAGTGTACCGGATTGGTACCATCAGATCGATTTTATTGATAAAACTAATGGAGGAGTGTGATCTCCTCCACTAGCTATGATTGAAAGTTCACATGGTAATTATTCATAATATCCCATTAATATATAATGTATCATACTATCCATTATTTTTAATCTTAGCATAATCTAAATCATACACATGAGTAAATATAAATGATTCTTCCCATCTAGAGTAATGTTTACATGACATCATCATGATTCTTGAGTTGAATAACAACATTGTGTCTCCATGATAGAAATATTTTGGTCATATTAGTTTTTCATGAGAAACCCTTTTTCTCTCTTTGTAAATATTTTAATTTTCAAAATATTATATTTTAATTTCATATATATCATTGATTTGCAATCTTATCTAATTCCCACCACATTCATGATCCAAATTCATCTCTCTCATATCGTAATATGCCTTATGATCACAATTTATAAGAAACTGAAAAAATTCATATAAATATACATATTAGGACCCAGCCTTAAAAAGTTACACATTCTTGAATTAAATTAATAATTCACATTGAGGATTTTTCTAGGTTTAGTGTTTTAGAAAATTATGCCATGACTATTACATTACATCTCAAAATTTACAAAGTAGACACTTCTAATCAGTTTTCATCTTTTTATAAAATAAAAACTCTTAAAAAACACGCCTACTTCCATGTTGTAGGCATCATGAATTTTCCTTGATCTCATCCTTGACCATATTCATCTTTATGTACTGTAAAAAAAACACTTCAAAACTGTGGATGAGCATAAAAATCTCAGTAAAGGTTATAAAATAGGGAAAGAGAACATTATCCAGTCAATAAATACAAATAAATGAAATCGTACTTTTCAATCATAACATACCTTAGGAAATCACAAGATTTTTGAATAACACACAATAGTCAAGAATCATAAAGTTAACTTGTGGTATACATATCGAATGTAAATTATATCTTTTACAGCTACATAGATAGTTACATTTGGAATACCCATCACAGTATATTCCCTAAATCTATTAGGAGAAACATTAACGTTTACCTCCATCACATTACACAATACAATGGAGAGATATCTGAGGCTCACTCTCCCTAGTTTTATCACGGAACCACCCGTATATGTAAACAATTCCCAAGAACCATAACATAAACAAAAAAAATTAACAAGCATAAATAATGATAACATTTCCACATTTCAATCACAATATATAATTTCAATATATTGACATAAGCAATGATTTATCAAACCATTTTCAAAACCATTTAAAACATTTAATAAAGATATTTTTGTATCAAAGTGTCCCATACCACTTTGACACATTTAAAGGATTTATAATTTTAAAATATTAATGTCCATATAAATAAATCCTAAAAATCATTTGAAATCCTAGACATTAATGAGAAATATTTAGAAGAATAAATCATTTAAACATTTAAATTGATATTTTAGTTAAATAGATTTTAACAAAATGAGAGGCGCTTATAACAAATAATTGTGGAATAAAATTTAATAAAAACTTTTTAATATCATGAGAATAAATGGATTCATGATATAATATGCGAAAGGACAATATATACACCATATAAGAGTCAATTGGTGTATAACAATAATGAAGTCTCAATGGAATTTAAATTGAGACCAAATACCTTATAAAGATGGTATACTTAAATTAAAGATAAAAAAATGAAATAATTATTTGTGAAAAATATAAATACACTCAATATTATTGCATATTATATGTAAAACAATCTGAGGTCACTGACACATATTCATAGGATGACATAATCAACAAATATAAGTTTAACCCAAATAATTGAAATTGGGTTATAATGTTCCCTTACATAAATTCAACAGCCTAACGACATCACTTTAAAATTCCTAAAATGAGTTGATGAGAGATAAAAGGGTATATCATCACTTGGATATACAATTTAAAGAAATAAGGATATATAAGAACATATACCAATATAAAAAGAAGTAAATTTAAAGACATAACAAAAACAAGTCTTTTAAAAAGGGGAGGGTGAAAGGTTCCTTTACTGATTTGGTACCCTATGAAACATACACCCCATAAAAGAAGGATTATACAATGAAGATTTAAATACTGATAAATTAATTGTATTACAAAATTAATAAAATCATTGGAAGTACATACACCACACAAAAGGAAATAGTGGCAAACATATCATGAATCTCACGGGAATAAAACTGAGATGAAAACCTCTTACCACGTGGTAATCAATCAAGTCATATGACCAAAAGTTAATAACTTCCAAAAGAATCAAATAATACCATGAATATAAATAGAATAATTATAATATATATCAAATGGTGGTACACAATACAGCACATTCAAGAAATAAGTGTTGAACAACGGAAATCTAATGGAATTAAAAGTGAGATAAGAAACCCCTTACCACGTTGTAATCAATAGATTCGTAAAACAAAAAGTTAATAACCACAAAATTAATCAGATAATACAATGAATATAAATATAATCCTGATAATATATATCAAATTTCAGTACAAAATACACCGTATGCAATAAATAAGTGGTGAACAATGGAAAAATCACAGAATTAAAAGTGAGATAAAAAACCCCTTACCTCAAGTCTGACTTGTCTTGTATGTTCCTTGTTCTTCCTGAATAATAAACATAAGTTAATTTATATTTTATTAAGAACCTATTTCAAATTTATTATTCCTTTATATAACTTATTACCCTGTTATAACAATTAGTTAATTATTTGAGTTCATATCAGACATTTTGTCGATATTCGGAACTTGAGTCAAAAATGTACTTGTTATAATTACAAATTTTCAATGTGGTCAAAATACTAATATCACCGGAGTAATATTTATGATATAAATATCATATATATAATATATATCCATTATATATATATATATATATTTATAATAGTACATGACATTTGGAGATAATAAATGTAATGCACCGTTCTTGGAGACGGTAAGTCGTACGTACGCATGAACGCTACTTTCATTACTATTTCATATTTAGAAGAAGGAAAACATAATTATACATAGGTATATTATAATTAAAATATAATATCATATGATATATATGTTACATTATTTCATTAACTCCATACTTTATATGTTCCATGTATGTCATGAACAAATCATATCACCTTGAGGGGGCGGTTGTCCGCACTTCGTCAAATGAAATTATCTTGTTTACACATATTGGAATGAATAATGGTATGTTTGTAAATAAAAATTATAGAACCATAGAAAAAACATAAACATAATATATATCATATATAAATATAGTTCCATCATAATGTCCACCATGAGAGGTGGTAGAAGAAGATTGAACAATCATCATTTCGTGAGGTAGTAGTTTGTCGTCGACAGAAACATTATGTTATTTACCCATTAGATTGAGGTGTGTGTAACTGTAGTTCGAATACATCTCATAAAAAACCTAGTATATTGAGTATACTGGTGTTGTTATAATTTAAAGTGATAAAGACTTTTTATGGGGTTGGAGAAGAAAAATAAAACAAAAGAACTTAAGAAAGATGTTACCTTAAAATTGGGTATCTCCCTTTGGTTTGAACCAAAAGGTTGATTTGATATGCCTTATGCCTAAGGTAAGGCTTCAAGGTGGAAAATAGGGGTGTAGGGAGAATAATCTGTTAGATTTTGGATGAGCCAATGGGCTTGAGAAGTGTGAGGAATGGGTAATAAGTGGTGTCCTTTTATAGGGGGGGGAGGGACACTTTTGGAAAGTGTGAAAATATTATTTTATTATATAATAATTTTCAGGTTATAAATGTCTGAAACTTATTAAAGTATAATATAAGATGACTCATGGTCCAAATAAAATAATCCAATAATAATTGTATAGGTGTTGGTTGTTTTTTTAATCTTTACAATCTTATTTATTTAAATCATTCATTGATGAGGTAAACACTTTATCATTATTGTGTGATAAATAATTTTATTTATTTGATGACTATAAATTTTAAAAAAATACCATGATGTAGGAAATATATTTATATTTCTAATGAATATTTATAGTATAAGATATAACCTATATAACCCCATGTAAAAAATTTATTTACTAAATAATATATGTTTAAGTCATTTTGGTCTTTACATTAAATTAATTAATATAAAGTTCCATTATCACTCTTAAGTGTCTCCATGGGGTCCCAAAATAGACACAAGGATATAAATGGTCGGACATGACTCATACAATATGTTTAGGAAACGTTTTAAGGTAATTTTTTCTTATTATAAGATTTTTTACCTTAAATTACCCTATTTACCTTTAACTGTGGTGGAAAAGTCAAAAGATACTATTCACCAAAAATTATTTTCATTTAATTGAACCAAATTTTATTTAGTAATAACAACTATTTATATCTCATTTTCAAAATTCAATTCAGAGAAGTGGTAAAATTTCATTTAAATGAAAAAGATGGTTTTTAACTATTACTCAGTGTTTTCACTATTCATAAAAAATAGATGGTTTTTAGAAAAACACAAAAACTTCAGCTTAAGCTATGATTGATACCAAAAATTCAAAAATGATGTATATTTTACGAAATTCAAATAATATATGTTTCATTAATTAATTTAAAATTAATTCCCGTTGTCAAACAAAAAGAGTGTTTTTATGAAATAATAACTATCAAAAGATTGACACTTGTTTATGTCCAATTTAAAAGTGAAATTACTTCCAATGAACAACATTGGATTAAATGGTAAAAATATAATCTATTTAAACTTTAAAACCATTTAGAAAGATAATCTAACCATATAAATAAATTTGATTAAAAGGATATTTTGAATTAAAATATAGTATTTTTCACTATTCATTAAAAAATGAATTTTATTAGAAAAATTATAGAATTTTACCCAAAGTAAATTTTTATGTCCCAATTCTAAAAAGGAATTTGATCTTGTCAAATAGAACATATAAAAGTGACCAAAACTATATTTAAATAGGTTTCTCTATCAAAAGGTGGTAAATCGACTTGTTAATGAATATTAGAGTATTTATGCTTAAAATTAGATTAATTCACATTTTGAACTCCTAACTTTTATTGGATAAATTTAGAAACATTTATTAAACTTATATAATCATATTTTAGTGAGTTTTATTCATTCCCACCAATATAAAAGCTAGGTGTTAACTTCAATTTTAAATAATATTATATTATTATTTTTCAATATGACCCAAAATTGTGTGCAACGTAAGATTTCAAAGAAACCCATTCTTATGTATCGGGTACGCCATTGAACATATAATACCCTCTAAAGTAAAATTTATATTTAATTCATAGATATTAATAAATATTAAATTCTGATATTTTTTTTACCTAGGATGTTACATCCTTCCATCCTTTTGGGAATTACATCCTCACGATTTTAAAATTGTGCTCAGAAACTTCAGTGAAAGTCCTACATTAGAAAAAGAGTCAATAAAACAATCACTTTACAATAACCGAAGAAAAGTACAATGGTCACCCAAGACAACATATACTATTATTACATGAAGACATGTATATGGATGAGAAAACAAATCATCAAGTTCTCATGCTGAGTGATAGAAAACATGATTAGGAGAAAGCTAACCACCAGAAATCACAAACTTGTGATGGTTTAAATGGTCTTAGAGTCCCCAGTACGAAAAGTTAACGAACAATGTTTTTTTATCTTACATTTCATAAAGATGATGAATTTATTTATGAGATGAACAAAAAACATAAGGAACCATATTTGTCATGTAGACTTTAATCTATTACTAAATTTCTACCACAAACTCAACTTTTCTCACAATGATTAGTATTCAAACTGACTTGGTAACATAAAAAGTGCTAGAGTCAACTTGTAGAGTATCACATAATCCACAAAAGATGAACTAAATATTTCCCTTCTCTTTAAACATAAACCAAAACCCAAATGGTTAGTACGAGATCAGATAATCCCCCAAAAGGATAATACATTATAAAATGAAATACTACTCTTAATCTCCAAAATTTAACAAATAGTTCCCAAGGTTCAACAAAGACCATTCAGTATACAATTTTCCTTAAAATTATTCAATATAATCCAAACTAAGGTTGAAACCCTAAACATAGAAGGATTTAATCACATAGTCTTCCATAGTAAATCATAAAATATAACTCCCAAAAAACATCAACTAATCATAAAGTCTCGTACTGAAGTGTAATTTACCTAATCACATATTCTCCATCATAGGTTAATAATATCCATAAATAACCCAAATCACCATATTTCCACAATAAAAACAAAAAAATTAAACCATTAATCCACAAATGAGATACCATTGTATTCTATTTCCCTTAAGCATATAATGTTCCCCCAAAAGAGAGAACATCTACCAAAATAACCTTTATCACTTAATTACCAAATCATTTTCTTATATTAAGGATATGCATGTGATAAAACACAAGATCCCATATAAACTTATTCTTGATGAATAAAATCATTTTACTAAAAATAATAATTCATTAAAACTAGGTTCTTCACGTAGTCTAGTGGTAGGCTATAAATCCCAATCATACTTTAGTTGTGGGTTCAATTCCCGCAGCTTTGTCCGACGCGACGGGTATTCACACAGTCTACCTGTTTTCCTTTTTATAAAACTCAAAAATAACCCTAACATGTTTTTAACATCAATGGTTTTCTTAATCCTTTCATTTTTATCCCAACACATTAAGACCTCATCATCTTAATTCATGAAGCCTTATATATATTTTCCTTTTTCATATTTCACCTCCATATGATAAAATAAAACTATTCCTAATATAAAGAACAACATAACTTCATCATGGTGTCTATATGGTTTCATCATTATCTTGTTCATGCAGGTAGAAGGTCCATGCATTGCAACAATGATTTAGAGATCCTTCAAAATCATTTGCTTCCTTCATCCAAATACACCTTGTACAACCTGGGTTATATAGGTGTTCACATAAAAATAGATTTGAAAAATATTCATTTATAACATATAATTTTCAAAACATCTGATAAAAATTTCTTTTTATAAAATAGCCAAACTGATTTTGAGTGTAAACATTCAATAACTGGTCCTTTTAAAATACCATAAGTACGTTCTAAATGAATATATTGTAAAAGAAAATATAAATATGTTTCCTAAGGGTATCCTTCTTCATCACCTTTTTTAAAGTCATAATATGCTTCAAAATAATTTGATATTGTAAAATATTTGAAAATTCATTGATAATATTTTTTTTATTAAAAATATGGTAATATTGTGAAAATATGATTTGATTAAATAAAACCCATGATCCATGATGATATTATGGTATAATAGAGGAGTTCGATATCTTAAACAATTGCTTTCAAGTTACTTGTATGCTAGAATATGTTTCAAAATCATTTGAATAAGAATTTGTAATAATTATTGCAAGCATGTCATCAGGAAGAGATAAGAATTCTATTTGAGATCTTTCTCCTTCCATTTTTAACCAACTTTCCTTGATCTGAATATTTATAAAACAAGTATTTAACTGAAGTAATATAAATAGGTACTAACCATGTGTTTAATGAAAACTCTTAATCCTTAAATTTGTCTAAACCGACCTCTAATACCGACTATATGAACCCAGCCTTAAAAAATACATAATATTGAAAATAAATTAATAATTCACATTGAGGATATTTTTTACATTTATAGTTTTAGAGAATTAGGCCATAACTATTACATTACATCTCAAAATTTACAAATTAGACACTTCGACTTAGTTTCCATTTATTTATGAAATAAAAAATCTTAAAAAAAGAAACATGTCTAGTTCCATGTTTTAGACAGCATGAATTTTTCTTCATCCCATCCTTGAGACTACTCATCTTTTAGTCTTGTAAAAAACATTTCAAAACATGGGATGAGCATAAAAATATCAGTAAGGGTTATTAAATAAGAAAAGAAAAAATTATCCCATCAATAAATACAATTCAATGAAACCATACTTTTCAATCATAACATACCTCATGAAAACATAAGATTTATGAATAACACAGAGAAGTCATAAATCATAAAGGTAACTTGTGGCATCCCTATCAAACATTAATTATAGATTTCACAACTACATAGGGAGTTACATTTGGAATAAAAATGACTGTATATTACCTAAATCTATTAGGAGAAACATTAACATTTACCTTCATCATGTTACCCAATGCATTGGAGAGCTATCTCGGGGTCACCCGCCCTAGGATTATCACGGAACCACCCGTATACGTAAAAAGTGCCCAAGAACCATAACATAAACATAAAAAATTAACAAGCATAAAGAAAATAAAACATTTCCACATTGAAATCACTATATATCATTTCAAGATAATGATATAATCAATGCTTTATCAACCTATTTTCAAAACCACTAAAAACATTTAATAAAGGTATTTTTAAATCAAAGTGTCTCATATGACATTGAAGATTCTAAAGGATACAGAATTTTAGAGAAGTAATATAAATATAAATAAATCCTAAAAAACATTTGAAAACATGGAGATTAATGAGAAATATTTAGAAGAGTATGTCTTTAAAACATTTAAAACAATATTTTTGTTAAAGATCTTTTAACAAAATAAGAGATTCTTAAAAACAAATAATTGAAGAATAAAATTAAATAAAAACTATATAATATCATGAGAATAAAATGAATCATGATATAATATGCCAAAGGACAGTATATACACCATATAAGAGTGAATTGGTTCATAACAACAATTATGTCTCAATGGAATGTAAATTGAGACAAAATCCATTATAAAGACAGTATCATTAGATTAAAGACATAATAATGACATAATTATGTGTGAAAATATAAATACACTCAATATTATTGTATATTTAGTGTAAAACATTCATAGGTCAGTCAGATATATTCATAGGACAACATAATCAATAAGTAGAAGTTTGACCCAAAGAATTGAAATTGGGTTTAGAAGTTCTATTACAGAAATTCGACAGCCTAATACTTTAAAATTCAGAAAATGATTTTATGAGAGAGAAAAGGGAATCTCATAACCTGTATATAAAATTTTCAACAATAAGTATATATAAGAACATATCCCAACATAAAAAGATGTAAATGTAAATACATCAAAAAAAGTCTTTCAAAAAGAGGAGGGTAAAGGGTTCCTTTACAGATTTTGTAACTTACGAAACATACACGCCATTAAATAAGGATCATAGAATGAATATGTAAATCACCATTAATTAATTGTATTATATAATTAATAAAATCATGGGTAGTACATAAACCAAACAAAATTAAATAGAGGTAGACATAACATGAATCTCACGGAAATAAAAGTGAGATGAAAACCCCTAACCACGTTGTAATCAATCGAGTCTTATGACCCAAAGTTAATAACAACCCAATGAATCAAATAACACCATGAATATTAGGAGAATAATGAAAATATATATCAAATTTCTATACACAATATACCACTTGAAATAAATAAGTGGTGAACAATGGAAATCTCACGGAATTAAAAGTGAGATAAGGAACCTTTTACCACGTTGTAATCAATTTATTCATAAGACCAAAAGTTAATAACCATATAATGAATCACAGAATACCATGAATATAAATAGAATCATGATAATATATATCAAATGGCAGTACAAAATACACCACATGCAATAAATAAGTGGTGAATAATGGAAATCTCACGGAATTAAAAGTGAGATAAGAAACCCCTTACATTAAGTCCGACTATTCTAGTATATTCCTTGTTTTTCCTGAATAATAAAATAATGTTAATTTATACTTTCTTAATAAATTTTTTAAATTTATTATTATTTTTATATCACCTTTTACCTTGTTATAATAATTAATTAATTATTTGAGTTCATATCGGACATTTTGTCGATATCCGGAACTTGGGTCAAAAAATGAAATTCTTACAATTACAAATTGTCCATGTGTTCAAAAGTATATAATCTCAAGATTCAAATTCATGATTTAAATATCATATATATCATATATATACAGTATATATATATATATATATATATATATTTATAATAGTATGTGATATTTGGATATAATAATTGAAATGCACCGTTCCTGGAGACGGTAAGACATACGTAAGCAAGAATGCTACTTTCACTTCTATTTCATATTTAAAGGAATGAAAAATAAATGGTACATAAGTATATTATAATTAAATTGTAATATAATATGATATATATGTTACATAATTTTGTTTACTCTATCCTTTATAGGTTCCATTTATTTCATGAACGAATTATATCACATTGAGGGGCGGTAGTCCGCACTTCCTCAAATGAAATTATCATGTTTAAAAATATCGAAAAGAATAAATGAATGTTTGTAAATAAAACTTACAGAATAATATAAAAAACATAACCATAATATATATCATATATAAATACAATTCCATCATAATTTCCACCATGAGAGGTGGAGGGAGAAGATTAAACAAATATCATTTCGTGAGACAGTAGTTTGTCGTCCACAGAAACATTATGTTCTTTACCCATTAGATAGAGGTTTGTGTAAGTGTTGTTTGAATAATTCTCATAGAAAACCTAGTATATTTAGTATACTGGTGTTGTTATAAATGAAAGTAATAAGATTTTTTATGGGTTGGAGAAGTAAAATAGAACAAAATAACTTAAGAGAAGGTGTTTGCTTAAAATTAGGTATCTTTCTTTAGTTTGAACCAAAAGGTTTTTTTGATGTGCCTTCTGCCTATGGTAAGGCTTATAGGAGGAAGAGAGGGATGTAGGGAACGTAATTGGGAAGAGTTTGGATGAGACAAGTGTCTTGAGTAGTGTGGATTATGGGTTATAAGTGGTGTTTTTTTATAAGGGGGAGGAGGGGATCTTTAGGAATGTGTGAAAATATTATTTTATTATATAATGATAGTCGGTTTATAAAGGACCAAAAATCATTAAATTAGTATAGAAGAAGACCCATGGTCTAAATAAAATCATCCAATTATAATTGGATTGGTTTTGGAAAATTTTTAATCTTTATAATCTTATTTATTTAAATCATTCATTAATGAGGTAAACACTGCATCATTATTGTGTCATAAATAATTTTAGTTATTTGATGTCTAAAAATTATAATAAAAAATAACGATATAGGAATTATTTTTTTCTTTCTATTGAATATTTATAGTATAATATATAACTTATATAACACCATGTAAAAAATTGATTTACTAAATAATATATGTTTAAGTCAATTTTGTCTTTACTTTAAATTAGTTAATATAAACTGTCATTATCACTCTTAAGTAGATATATGGGGTCCAAAAATAGACCCAAATATGTACATGGTCATACATGACTCATCCAATATGTTTAGGACAAGTTTTAAGGTAATTTTGTATTATTATAATATTTTTTTACCTTAAATTACCCAATTTACCTTTTGTCGCGGTAAAAAAAGTCAAAATTTATTATTCACCAAAAATTATTCTCATCTTATTGATCCAAATTTTACTTAACAATAACCACCATTTATGTCGGATTTTCGAAATTCAATTCACAGAAGCGGTAAAATTTCATTTAAATGAAAACGTCAGTTTTTAACTATTACTCATTGTTTTCACTATTCATCAAAAATTGGAGGTTCTCAGAAAAATACCAAAACATCATCCTAATAAATATTTGATATTCCAAATTCAAAAATTATTTCTATTTTACCAAATTAAAAAAATATAAGTTTCATTAATTAATTTAAAATTAATTTTTTTTGTCAAAACAAAAAGCATGTTTTTAAGAAATAATAACTATCAAAAGAGATGACACTTGTTTATGTCCAATTTCAAAGTGAAATTACTTCCAATGACAGAAATTAAATTAAATAGTAAAACTATACTCTAATTACACTTTAAAACAATTTAAAAATATAATCTAACCATATAATTATATTATATTAAAAGGCAGTTTTGAATTAAAATAATGTATTTTTAACTATTCATTAAAAAATCAATTTTATCAGAATAATACCAGAATTTCACCCAAAGTAAATTTTTTTTCCTGATTCTAAATGATAATTTTATTTTTTCAAATAAAACATATAAAAGTGACCAATACTATATTTAAAGAGGGTTCGACATCAAACGACTGTAAATTGGTCTTTTAATAAACATTAGTTTATTTATTCTTAAAATAATATTCATTCATATTTTAAACATCTAACCTTTATTGGGAGAATTTAAAAACATTTAACAAACATATATAATCATTTTATAGTGTTTTATATTCATTACCACCAATACAACAACTATTAGTTACCTACCATTTAAAATAATAACAAATTATTATTTTTTAGTATGACCCCACTTTGTGTGCAGCATAAGATTTAAACGAAACCTGTTGTTGCGTATTGGGTACTCCATTGAACACGGCATCCCATTTAAATTGAAATTAATATTTATTTCACAAATATTAATAAATATGAAATTATCATATTTCATTAATTACCTGGGATGTTACACTACTTATATAGGATGATTACAATTGTGGGTTTTAGGCCTTCCTATAAAACCATCTTTTGTCTTCCAGTATTTGTATCCAATCCTACTTGTTAGGATTAACTATCTTACCAAAAATTTAATTGATTTCCATATTAGATACATCATCTTGGTCATTGTTCTATAGATGAATGGGATTTGATGTTTTTTGATGTACCTCATACATTCCAAAAAATATATATATTATCATGTTGAAAATTTGTGTCATCTGATCACTAATGATAGTTATGGCACACCAAACCTACAAAATATGTTAGCCCTTAATAAATCAAAAACAACATTATCATCATTAGTGATATTAAAATTTTGATCCTTCTATTTTTAAAAATAATCAATAGAAATAAATATATATTAATTTCAATATGAAATTGGGAAATCAAAAAAATCCCATTTACTAAAAAACACAGAGAAGTTAATTAGCTTTCAGGATATTTCTTCTCTCATTAAAATATTTCCAAAAAACTGACAAATTTTAAACGTTTTTGAAAAATTCATGAGTATATCTAAAAATAACAGGCTAATAAGTTACATATTTTCAAACCTTACATTATTTATATTGATGTCCGAAGTTTGATCTATAAGATAATGTGTGATAAAACTCAAAAAATATACAATTTCACTTTTATGATAGCTTATTTGTATCACTTAGCCATTGAAAATTTTCCAATGAAATAAATTATCCCATATTTAATACCTAGATTCAAATTTCATATTCTGGATTTGGTGGTAATTTAAATGATATGATACATGAGATGTTACCAAATAATTTACCATTTTATCATACCAAGTCAATTATCCTTTAATTAATTACACCTGCTCTCCTAGAATGTGATTATTCAAGGGTTCTTAGTTTTAAATTCCATCTTTAGTGTTGCTGGGTATTATACTAAATTGATCGACCAATTGGATACTATATCCCTTATTATCATTGATTTATATAATTAATTAATAATGTAGTACCATCAATATCACTAGGCTTAGTTTATATTTATCCTTCTTCATCATGTAACTACGAGCCAGATAATAATCTACCATAATGAATTTAGTTATAGTATGATATAGTCTAAATAATTCTAGAGGAAAATTCCGAAAACTCTTTTTCTATGGATGTGTAATGAAATTAAGAAACACGCAATGTCTTTGTGTAATAGGAAATAACTTTTAGCCTAAACTAAAATCTCAAAAAAAATGACTTCTCCAACTTCATGGTCAGAAGCATCACATAGTAGTTCAAAGGGATCTCTCCAATTCGGTGTTTGCATCACTTGTGCAGTAATCAATATAAAAATTAACCAATCAGAGGCTTCACTAAAATCAATATTGAAATAAAAATTATAATATTTTAAGGTAATCTAGATATAGGGAGGTTGATGTTAATAAAACCTTTAACAAATATCCTATAGAATTATTCCTCTCCTAAAATTGATCTATAATGCTTCATATATGTTCTTTATTGAAATGAATTTATCTCATAAATTTTTTATTTTTCCACTTCAATTACTATTTTGAAATGAAATTTCCAAGTAAAATTCATCACTCATCCATTAAATGAAAGTTTTTAAAATATAATACAAGAGTCTCACAATGCTTGATTTTCAAAATATTTTCTTTATTTTCCAAAAAATGTTTATATAAATTTTTGATGTCCTTCAAATAATCCATGAACTCTTCTATGAAATACTCAGTGTGATTAGAAAACATACTTATTAAGAACTTTTTAAATTTAACTATGGAATTACATAATAGAATTGGAATCCTTTTTTATGGGAAACATTTTAAGGGAAAAGTTAATATAGTCTTTAATGATCCCCAAGAGTAATGGGTACCGAAAAATTACTTTAATATCTATCAAAATAAAAAAATTATGTTATCCCAACCACTCTATGATATATTGTCAATAAAAGGAATTGGGAAATGATTTTTCTGGGTGAGTTGATTCAACATCCTCATTTCTACTAACACTCTCCAATAATTATGAATTCTCATAGGGGTTAATTCGTTCTATTAATTCCTCATTGTGGATAGTCCAATTTTCATGGGAAGTACATTTATGGGGAGAACCCATTATGGATATAAAATTTGATATATGATCTATGATTCTAAGAGCTTCTCGATATCCTTCTTCACAACCTCTGTAAATGTGGGATTTATCATCCTTATGGGTTTTCTTATAGGTATGGAATCTCACCAAAGTATAATTATATGATATAATATTTTTAGGTTTACTAATTGTATATCACCTAATATATAAAGTATTACCTATACATTCTGTCTCAAAATCTCAATCAAATATTCATACCAGGTGTTAGAGAGAATATTAGAAATTATCATTTGTAATTTTTCTCTTTCCATGAGGTACACATATTTCAAATATGTGGGAAGTTGTTTTAATTCAATATTTTAATGATAATAAAGTAATTAAATTTAATATAGGTTCTCTACTTATAGTTCATGAATCGTCTATGTATATAAAATTGTATTATCTTCTTCATCACATAATAAACTATCAAATAAATCGTATGTTATCTATTCTTCCCATATGTAATCAAAATTTATATATATTTTTTTTGAACTCACATGTTATTAGATATTTCTAATGGGATAGTGCACTAATAATGCAAATAATTATTTGTACATACATGGTCATTCAATTTTTCCAGTACCTTATTCATTGAAGAGATCAAATAGTGAGTGATAATCTGAAGGGTTCCCCATGGAGTTAAAAATATCAATGTGGAAGATGTGGTTACCAAATTCCACTATTAGTGTTTCTTATAGGATATTTATGATGGTCTTGGAAATTATTAATAGAGGTCTCCCCAAAATGATGGGTGATTTGGATGGGATCCTAACTTCATCCATTTTCAACACATATAAGTCATATGGGAATAAAAGATATTTCAATTTGATAAGGACTTATTCGAAAGAAATAGCTGGGAAAATCATTTAGATGTTTCCAAGATGGACCAAAATTCAAATGGGATTCTGGTATCCCGTATACAAATAAGTATATATTTATTGATTCAATACATTAATTGAAGAAACTATATCACATAAAACATTACATAATGTAAATGTACCAATGTTTCATGGAATGAAAAATGTTAATGGATCATGAAATGTTATGAAAAACTATGGTGTGATAATTGTTGAGACACTTCTTCCCAATATGATCCTCTCATTATCTTAAAGTATCATTTTGTTTGTGAAAATACCATCAAAAATATTATCATATTTTGGGATATTTTTTATTTCTTCAAGTATGGGAATATTAAATTACACTTAATGGAAATGGTCCATAATTTCTTCCTGAAGTGATTTCTCCCTCATTTTATTTGATTATATCATCCACTATGGAAATGGTGGGGGTAAGTCTCTGATCCCATTTTTTGATTGAGTTTGCTTTTATTTTATCTTTATACATGGAATATCTTTCTCTTATTAAACTTTATTATTCTTATTCCCTATTCATTTTAATAGAATTTCTAAAATTTACAACTTTATTCTCTCCCTTTACGAATTTAATAATGTCAAATTAAATGTTGGATGGTGGTGGGAGTTCCTTCCCACTTCATTTTGTTATCATACTAAAATTATCTTTTGGGCTTGGAAACATTTTCTATGATATTTTTCCTTGTATTTTGGATATAATTTCCACAATACTTCCTATCAGTTTTTCCAACTAATCAAATTTACAATCTAGGCCCTCGAACATGAATTAAATCTATTTCATAAGAAGATATGATATTGTGTAAATAATCTTATAAGGTTTAGTTAATGTGGTTGTTTTTTGTAATATGTGCGGTTATAAGATATCTTTTTTTTTGAAATGTTTTTGGGTTATTTAATTGATATTGGAGTGGGGGATAATTTTGGAACTTAATTTTAAAAGAGAATCTGGCATGATTTTCCTGATTTCCAAATCCATATTAGAAATGGTTAGACTCTCTCAAACCTTGATTCTATTGAAACTATTTGGGTTCAAAGGATACTGAATAAATTTTAATTCCCTTCACATCATCCGAGTAGTCAAGGAAATTATTAGATGATGAGAATAAGCTACATATCTCAGCTAGTTCATATTATTCACTCAATTGTTTCATGGCATCCATATCACTAAACTAGTTAACTATTAAATTATAGTTTCTAATAAGGAATATATTTGAGATTTTATTACCTTGTGAATAACTCTTATTATAGTACATGAAATACCAAAGTATTGCAAATTCTGAGAAATATTCACAATCAAGCCTTGGGATTCTTCTAGAAATTATTATTAAATTCCCCTTCAGTTGATACCTATTAAATAATTCTATATTTTACTAGTAATCCATGGTTATGAGAAACATGGATGTTAATCTTTTATGTTTTATTATTTGGTCAGATGGCACTTATATCCTTAAACCTCTCATAGTATTCATAGAGACTATCTCCATATGACTAACTAATGTCATATATCTCCATTTTAATGTTTGTTCATCTAGAGGAGGGGAAGAATAATTACCTATATAATCTTACCATGTCATACATGTCACACAAATGTACCAGTTAAAAATTTTATAACCATTCATTAAGAAGATCCTTCATGTGAAAAGGAGAAATCCTTCAACTTTACAAAATCATTAGATTTTTCTTAGAGTTTGAAAGTATGGAAAGAATGTATAAACTCTTAAATATATTATTTGGGATGTATCCTACCAAGACATGAAATTTTGGATGTAATGGGATGATGTTGGGTTTTTTCTCAAGGTCATTTTATAACTCTAGCATTATAGTATTATTGGATTGATTATGTAATTTTGGCACACATACATCTCTAAGGGGTTGGTCGGGATTTCCAACAATGATGATAGGCTCATAGTGGATACATGAAGTCTCAGTGGAGTATAAAAGAAGAATTACATTAAATCTATATTGAAAATTAATGTTTTCATGTCTTCTAAAAATATTATGATATTTGTGGAAGGATCGGTGTTAGTGGTTTTAGTCATACAAATTGAAAAATAGATTTTTTGGTACCACATGCCCATCAAAAGATAAATTTTTTGACATGGTTCTATTATGGGGTATGGGAATGAAAAACTAATTTCTAAGTAAAAATGTTCTATATTAGTTGATCATGTTTTTATACAGGGGGAGGTAACAATAATAATGTTTTTAACATTAAATTATAGAGAAAAGAGGATTTATTTAAATGGTTTTATCTTAAAAAAATGTGTAAAATGAATAAAAACTCAATAATAGATTTATGAAGAATGTAATTAAAAATAGTGATAAAATAAGGGTTATTTGTTGAGGTTTGGTCTTCCAAATTCAATATTATCCTAGTTCAATGTTATCTAATTTTCTTCCTTTATGTTGGTCAATGTGAATTTCCACACTTTTTTCCCCTCAATCCCTTTTCAAACGGTGATGGTGTAATTAAACCTTCAAAAAATTTCAAATTTCTCTAACATCCATATATATGAGGGAGTTGTAGTTCATACCATTAATTGACTTGTGAAATACCTTTTCATGTCTTATTTATACATAATAATCAATAATTTCCACTACCCCACCCACACGTATAGATGATTACCATATACTTCACCACTAATCTCTAGTCTATTCTATTTTATAAAAAATAAAACCTAGAAGTGTGAGATAATGATAATTGACCAAACTAAAATAAAATAATATAATATTACACCAAATATAATCATGAATGACAATAAAAAACATGTATTAGAATATTCAGAACAACATTGTAGAACAAATAAATGATTTATTTTATAAAGATAAATAATTGAATAATTAAAAAAAGGGAACATGCCCATCACCAAAAACAAAGATTTTTACTACTCTATGAGAATGGTAAATAAGAGTATGGGGGAGGAATAATACATTAGAAATAAAGAAAAAAAAATTAATAAAAATAAAGAGTTGAAACATTTATCAATTTAATTATTAAAATGAAATTTCTCCCTTTCATCGTACCTGAATCATAAAACATGACAATTTTTCTTCTTAATCTCTATTAATAATTTTCTTTTCTGTTGAACAAAAAAAATTAAAATAATTTTCACACATATAAAAAGGTTATTTTTGAATAACTGAATCTGTATTTTTCATTTTGGAGGGACTCTTTATCTTCTTATAATTTGATTCATGAAGCTACTTCTTCAATGAGGTAATATCTCCATGAAAATAAATATTAAAATCTTAATCAATTTATATTTCATATCCAACTATAATATCCTAATTTTGTTTTTTGATTCCTAATACATGCTTCATTTAATAAGGAGTGGTAAATTTTTTTTCCATGAAATATTGTCCAGTTTTATGGATTTGTTTTGGCGTCGTTGTGTTTGAATTAAAACAAGGTCTAATTGAATAAGTTAAATATAACAATCAATGTATTCTTATAAAGAAGAATTCCTCAATTTAGATCAATATTGAAAACATTATGCTTGAACTACATAAGTTCCAGAAAATATTTATAATTATAGAATTAATAAATTGTTACATTTCAGTTGAAAACATCTATAAAATAAAGAAAATGATGAATTTTATCTAAAATTGATAAATTGGAAGGGATTAAATAATTGAAACACACGTTAAAAATAATGTAAATATTAACTTTATCAGTTCTAATACAATAACCATATAAAATATACTTATTATCTATCATGTGTTTAGTTTCATTATGTAAATAACATAAAATGTAATTTTATAAATAAATACTCTTTATGATTAAAATTATCTAATAATTTTCTCAATGCCTAAGTAAATAAATTAAAATTTTAATTAAATTAAAAAAAATTAAAATGTATACAAAAAATGTAATAAAAATAATATTAAATTATTAATTACATGTTTTTGTCGCCAAATTTTATAGTTAAAAAATCCATTTGTATTTCCATGTAATATTTAAACATAATATAAGTACTCGTGGTAGTTATGTGTAGTGATTCCACTAGCATGGTTTTAATGGAATTAAAAAAGAACATGAAGTTCTCAAGAATTATATTTCACTCATGTGATAATTTTTGGAGTTAGAGTTGGGATTTTTCTAAGGATAATCCTAGTGAAGATACTTCCTTTTCATGTTCCAATAAATGATCTTAATAAGGGATAATTCCACTACCCAATGTGATTTATTTACTCTTTCTTCTTGGGTTTTATAATATTTCTATTTAATTTTATACCATCAATATTATAATAGTAAAATTTTATTCTAACATATCACAGTTTATTTTTAGTTCATTGTTATATGTAGAAAATTCAATTAATATAATATTTATTTTTGGAAAATACATAATGAAATTTCTACTTGTTACATTCTCCCCTAAAAATAAACTCCATCTTCACAATTTTAAATATTCCAATATAATAAAATAGTTAAGGTAATCTATAAGATGTAAATTACTCTATTAAACATCAAATGACGTTTCATCCTCACTGTCCTTGGTATAATTTGTGAACTCATATTTTCACACAAAATATAAATATATCTCAAACTAATTTTTTCCTTAAACCATGTTTGCTAAACTATCTACCATTATTAAAGTAATTTTTCATGTTGATTTTGTATTCATCAATGTTTTAATAGGTCATCCTAGGTTTATTTTAAGAATTTATTTTTCTATCATATTAATTTTTATGTTCATTATGTTAATAGAACCAATATATTCCTAATATCACATCAAAAATGATAAATTAAAGTGTAATGTGATTTTATTATAAAAAATAACATTAAACATATATTAGAGATGATTTTTGTAGTTGGGGTAAAATATTCATACCCCTAGATGTTTTTATTAATAATTCAACATCTAATAATTAGGGTGGTAATTTAATGTACTTCGTATACATTCTATGTATAGAGGATTTTGTTGAGAAAGATAAGAATAAAACACACATATGTAATCATTTTATGATTAGAGTTCTTTACTACATAGAATTTTCAAAACTCACATCTATATTTTTTGGTTCATACGTTTCTCCTTTTATTTGATGTTACTTGTGCCTATAATTCTTACTATCCCTTGGATTAGAGAACTGAATATGATATTTCACATATTCCTTATATTTAAGACATTGAAAAATTATCGGTAAATTCAAAATAACTACATTACCTATGACCTTTTACTGACCTCTTTAGTATCACATAGTGATTAGTCACATTATGCCCACATTTCCACACATAAAACATCACATAATTATTTTAATCAATTACCCTTGGTGATTGTCACATCATTTTTGACAGTAAGGAAATTGAATCTTAATTATATCATTATCTTCATCCCTTTATCTTCAATGATACTCCACCCATATATTATTTGGTGTTCTTGTAAACTCAACTAAGTACGTGTTCTAAATAATAATTCATGGATTTTGATTTGGAATAATCACATTATTTCTTACTCTATCTTTTATCTGATTTGGTTTGTCATTGTGGAAATCTATTTATTATCCATGGAATCCATTTTTAACTTGGTTTCTTCAGGATGAAGCTATAATGAAGATCAAAAGAAGTATGTGTTGAGTGAAATAAATTTAACATAATAAGATAAATATTATAATTTAATTACAAGATAAATTTAACCATAAAATGTATTACTATTTAAAATTATTACATCTGACTTAAACTATACCTAAATCATTCTTCATTCAATAATGTATTCTTTGGGTTGGGTTCTCTCATATTTTGTAACCTAATTCGTTAATATAATAAATTAATTATAATGCATTGTAAATAAAATTTTATTAACTAATTTTTTTCACCTAATAGTGTCTAAATAGATGTGTAGTACTAGGATCACACATCATGTACAAAAATAATTATTGAGTTTATATCAATAATTATTTTTAGGGTGATTACCCCACGGTTAATCTATGTGACAAACATATTCACATTACATTGTCCATACTGGGATGAAATTTATAATAGAATAATATAATATATACTATATTAATTTGTTAGGAATTCATACAATAATTATAATTATCACATACACTAATCCCTAGGATTTTTAATTAAGTGATATTATAATAATTACAGTAATTATTCTATATCATCTGAACTAATATAAATGGTCAACAATTATTTTGAAATAATGGAATAAAATAACATATCAATGGTTAAATTTTCCTAAATTAACATAATAACATTTAATTTATCTTAACCCTAATCTGATAAAAAATATGTTATCCGATAGACATTATCATATGATAATTAATTGAATAAATGAAACTATTTCATGACAATAAATTTCGAAAATATTTTAGTCATTGATTTTTATTAAATTAGAGATAAAATAAAAACTAACACAACCCTTATATTTTCATAAAAATGGAAAATTTTCAAAATATATATTCAACTATTTAATCTATAATAATTCCTCAACATATCTGACATAATTTCCATACCATATATTCTTTGAGACACATAAAATTTATTACTTTTAATCATAATCATCCAAAATGGAATCATATGAAATGGTTGAACTCATATAATCTTTGAGGGAAATCATTAGAGATAATAATCAAACTACATAAGTTCAAATATGATGGGAAAATAGATATAGTAATGCATATAATAAATTCATACCCAATAATCAATAGAACAGATATAATGTCATATGGGATGAAATAACATAAGAACATATATTGGAATTTCCACATATAAAAGATGTAAAAAATGGAAACCTAGAATAGAATCATAAATAAATAATCTGGAATCATAATAAAATAACATAGGGGTATGATATATAATAGAAATGATTCATAAACATTGAATTTAACATATCCTAAAAAATATAAATAGTTTTTAAATTATCACAATCATAATCATGGGAAACCTTTTGAGTAAACTCATTATACCCACACCTTTGTGATAAAAATCATTATTTCCACACATTAAAATGCTAGAAAACATATTATTGCCAAACATTTGTAATAAAAAACAATTGCCTTACAGTGTCATGAGATACCAAAATATACCAGTGCATTGGAGGGTGTTATAGGAACCCGCCTATCATCATATATACATTTTTGTGCCACTTGAAATCAGTCATCATGTAATAATAATGAACCCATAGAAATAAAATGCCTTTAATATAAATTTAAAATTTAATTATATAAAGAAAACATTCACAATTCCATGAATAAACATGATAATCCCATCGAATATAAATGTGTATCAAAATATACTAAATAATTTTCTTGGTAGACATAATTAAATGAATTATATTATATTAACACTATATAGATATTGGTTATATGTTTTAGTCAGTAATTTCCATAATCAATCAATGTATGGAGTCTAGTAAAACTCCCTAGAATCAATTATTTGGAAAAAGGTTATTCAAAAAGGAATTTAATTGGTAGAAAAGTAGTTCTTACTCATAGTGTGGATATAATACTCTCACACAACATGAAACATTGAACATTTCTTCAAATGCAATATTATTTGTATTTGGTGATAAATTTTCTATAATATTTTCTTATTTTAAATGGCCTTTATGTTTTATGTGTGATATTGTATTTAAAAATCCTATGAATTCTTATTATACTCTTATATCCATCTTAAATAACATTCACATACGATTCTATAAGAAATTAAATGTTTTTATTGATTTTTAAGTTCCTTTTCATCATAAAAATGGTAGAAATATAGATAAAAAAAATATTTACAAATTGAATTTATCAACATTATTCTTTGTGAGGATGTCACATTTTTTTCATAGTTAGATAATTACAAACCTATTTTTTTCTTTATTTAAAAACTATGTGTTTTATGATCATAAAAATGGAGATTATTTTTAGGCATAAGAACATTTATCTAACAATTAATTATATATTTTGATGATTCAAAGTAGAATCATTTGTTTTACTCAGAAAGTTACTTTGAACTAATTTTATATTTATATGTAATTTAATAATTATTTAATTATTTAATTATTTTATATGATCATTATATTTAGATGAAATTTTATTCTTAAAAGTATTCTAGACATTATGAATAAGACTTGAGTGACTATTCAAAATATGATGTTTTATCCTAACATTGGTTTCTAACCCCAAGTTTTTAACCCCATGTTTGAGCTAAAAATTATGTTTTAGATCCTATGTTTTGATAGGAACCCCATGTCTTAGTACCCAATATTTTGTATGTACCTAACATATAAAACCTCTTTTTGGTAACATAATATTCCTTCAAGTTATCCATATACAGTATCTACAATTTCTTTAAATAGTTTTATTGGAGTAATAACCATGTAGAGAAACCCCACATTGAATTAGACGTTTATTAGATTTTGATTTTGAATTATAATTATTAATATGATTTGATTTTTCTAGAGTAAATCTACCATTAAAATAATTCAAATGATTTTTTATAGGATCATTATCAATGCGTTAATTCATTTCAATTTCTATGGGATGTTGTGATTTTTCATAGGTGTATAGACTAATGTTTAATAAAAGATATTTATTTCTAGACCTTTACCGAAATGTTTGAATAAAATATTAAATTGATATTATTAATTAATTGTAAAATGGATATATCTTGAGGGATCCCAATCTTTTGAAAAAAAATCAATTTTCATTTAAGTACAATAAAAATTTTAATCACTTTATCTGAAACACCATTATATCATTCTGTTTAAAAAATAAATTTTTATTTCTACGAAAAAAATTATTCTTATATGAGGTTTTTATACTATAGTTTATTGATGTCTTGTATGACTACACTTTGGTTAAATATATGTTGTAGTTGATGACGAATATTCATCACCAAACTACGAATATTCAATTAATTGTTTCTAACGATATATCCTCAAATATCTTATAAACAATTTGGAGATTATTCTTGATGATTCTTCTATAAATATATTCATATATTCTATGATGATAGTTTCACATCATAGTTCCATATTATATATCTATGTTATTTCAAAGATAATTTATCTATCAAATGAATTTTTTTTATTCCAACACTATAGAGTCGAGTGTTTCGATTAATATTCGTTTTACTTATTTAAATTCCTATAAAACATTTTGTTCAAATTTTTAATTGGTTTTTCACAACTACCAAGATCCCATTGAATATGATATTTTATTAAAAAACACCAAGATCATGGATAATTTTTTGGTGGGGTGGACTATTGAATTTTTGGAACTGAAGAATTATAAAATTTTGATGTGTCAATTTTTTTCATTGCACACTCCATTTAAAGAAAGGATAATAGTGTTACTTTCAGGATATAGTGGGATTGATTTGAATTTTTTTAAGGGCACAATTCACCTCCATTATTATGTATTTCATTTCATTATGGAGAAAAATAATACCAATAATGTCAAAGAAATAAATATTAATCGAAACAGGATAAGATTATTGACCCCTTAGAAAATTTGAAAGTAAAACACGAGTTGAAATTGAATATACAAAAAATACATGCATTCATTCCAGTAAAAAAAGAAACAATTAAAAGTAACATAAAATTTCCTAATCATAACCACTACAAGGTTTATAATCATTATACCAATTAGATTCATATCTCAAAGAGATGAAAAAATAGGTTAAACTATTCCCTAATATGATTTAGGAGTGAATGTGGTTCTCAAACATGTTTTTAAAGATTAATAATCCATCCTTGGCCTACATTTTTTATTTGGAATACATATCAAAGCCTCATAATAATTTTCCCTTAATCTATAATCCACATCATTGTTGGAAGTTATACTTCTCTGGTCATTACCCCCTATTACCCTCAACAATATCATATATATCTTCCAATAGGTAATGAATCCTGAGAATTCTATGTTGAATAGCTTATTGAATGTCATATCATTATTTCAGATGAACATGATCCTACATTATTTCCTCATGAGTCATAATTTTTACAATCCTAGGCACGAAATTCATACTTTACATAGAAAAAAATAAAGTGAAACTCTATAAATAGATGAAAAAGACTCCCCAACAAAGAAAATATTACCCTTCCTTCCATATGAGACCTATATACATGACATCATCCTCATTAGAAAACTTCAATGGGATTATAATATGGTCTGAGCTATCAAACTCACAAGCTTTTATGGATAACTTCCCATGTTCAGAAAAGAATATTTCATAGGTGGGTAGCTAATCCCATCATGGACAACAGAACTACCCAACCCCTATTCATTATTAATAGAGACATGAAAAATTCAAAAAACAATTATTTACTAGGAATTTTCATGATTTCAAACAACAGTTAGGTCAAATTCCATGCCAATAATTATTTTACTTCACATGTAGTTCAACAAAAGGTAACACTTGTGAATAAACTTGAACATATAGCTTGCACTCCCGTGAAAAAACATACATTTTCAGACAAAAATTATTACTTACTTGAAAAAACAACATTTCAAAAATCCCATGACATCCAATAGAGATGACAATTTTCATTGAAATCAACAACATTAACCTTTTATACTTTTATATTATTATCAGTAGACTGGAACTTCCCTTTTTCCTGACCCAGTGAATCATAAAAGATTTCAAGCCCATGTGCAATGTGATTCTGCCATTGATTATAACCAACCTTATCTAAAATCTCATTTCATTGATTCATAAAAATATTATAATCCTTAAATTCATGACCATGTTAAGAATTCACATTTTCCTACCCCTGTCCATGGTTAGCAAAAACCAAACTACCTTTTCCTTTCATACTTTTCTTCTTTATCATTCTTCTGCAATACATTTTAGTATGATCCATTAATGAAAAGAAAGAACATGTCCCATCAAAAAATGCAGCATACATAAATTAATATTTTATTATAATATAAGTAATTTTTAATAAATTATAAAGAATTATAATAATTAATATGATTATTGTACTATAATATATACAATATGAAATACATATACATAATTATAATCCAAAATACTAATCAAATATTAAAAATAGAAAAAATAATAATAAACAATGTTAAATAATAGATCCTATTATTAGTATTATTTTTAATATATACTGATAATAATAATAAATTACATTAATATATAATTAAATAAAAATAACTATAGATACATTAAATAAATTAATGTTTCAAAAAATATTAATTTAATCAAATTAAATATAAAATAAAAATGTCCAAAATTATTAATGAATTCCACATGCATAAATTATAAACCTAAAAGGTAATTGGAATGATTTTCTGACTTATAATTTACTATAATATAGAAAATAGAGTTTAGTTTTTTCCATTTTGACTCACTACTTAATTGTGTTATACTAGGTGACATGAGTTGTTGTACTATATTACAAATATCTATATAAAAACAATAAAAATATTATTAAATGTGGTGACCTGTGTTTAATCTAATATATTTTTTAAAATAAAAAAATAAATTATTTTTAAAATGATACTAAGTAAAATATATCATTTAAAAAAGGCCCTTAACCTCAGACAATATTTTACAATTAAATTTATCAAAACAATGAAAAAATATAATCAATATTATAATCACTCATCTAAAAATAAATATTTATTTTAATATTTATATAACTTGAAAAATATATTTATTTTAACATATTCAATAACTTGTTAAAAAATAAATTTTTCATTCATTATACCATGATTTAAAAATCAAGAGATAAAATTCATCTAGAGAATTATAAACTTGAATATATCATGATTGAAATTTTATAGTTAACTTTTTGTTAATAAATAGTATTTTTCTTACCCAGAATAAATTAATTACAAAAAAAATAAATTTAATTTTATGAGATTATAGATAAACATGACATGTGACAATCTATTAATCTTTCCAAATACATGTATATGGGACATACTTAATTTCCTTGTTTAGATTTTATAAACTTATCAAGGAAACCATAGAGAATTATGTAAGTACATAAACTACAATAACATTCCTAAGAATTCTAATTTGTAATATAGTCCCTTTTCAAATGATATCTCTTCAACCAAGATGCATATTTGTAACCAACCAAATAACAATATCCTATCTAGATACTTGATTCAATTAAAGATAAATCATGGGTTGTGTTATCGATCTATATTAGTTGGATACATTGGCCCTAGGTATCAACTAACAATGTGGACAAAAATATTGTGACATAATAATCTATAAATGACCTTATATAGAACAATGTACAACAAGAAAATTTTAACAGAGGGTATATATAATTAATATAATGAAACCAGGCTAAACCAATTAATGAAAAAACATAACTGACACAATTAGACACACAAATACCTTTCTCTTACAAAACCACCATTGTTCTATAACTAAGTAAATAGCCCAATAATTATAAAATGAAGAGTATTTATCATCATTAGAAAATAATATATATGATGAAAATTTACATTCTCCTGGGGGTGTATATAGGGTTTTCTCGAATGTGCCCAGTATAAATCTACCACATGATTGATTTAAAACCATTAATAAGTAAACCATAACCCACTAGTTTTGACTTATAATATAAAGGAACACCATTTCATATATAAATAAAACCATGTATATTTTAGTATTCCCATTCTATATATTTCATTAAAATTAAACATGTTTAACATGTTAGTGTAAGGTGAATACCAGGACCAAAGAACCTATTATGTGGATGAAAATTTATATATAAACTATTTAATCATCATAAGAGGAAACATAGGGAACTATCATATTGAAACTTATAACCCTCATTCATAATATGTTGATAATCAATATATGTAATTGTATCATATATAAAATCAACTATGGGTAAACCTGTATCCAAAAATCCATAAAATATTAGCAGTTAGACCACGATGGAATAGTTAGAGTCTCATAATGACTATCCAACCTATCATGATCCCCATAATGTCTAGGATAGTACAATCTAGGGGGTTTTCCAATAACATAGCTTATAACTTGTCTTAGGACCCCTTATAATTTCTTGTGGACATCCATAGTGTTTTTTAGTTGTAAAAAAGGAATTTAAGTGTTCACAAAAGTGTCTATATAATTATAACACTTTCATATCTTTTAAAAATACCAAAAACACTTAATTAAACTATATAATTAAATAGGGAAACTTGATATAAATAAAATAAAATTATATGATCACTTTTCATTAATCCAAATTCCCTTATTATTGTTAAAATCATATAAAAAAATTATTTTATAAATTCAAAATATATAAAATAATCATAATACCAAAAAACCCATTTATAAAAATCATTGATGAACCTTTCAAGTTATTTTTTAAAACACCTTTTGAGGAATAATTTATGAAAATAGTATTAATAACATTTAAATGAAGCCTCTTCAAAATTAAAATATAAGAAAGAAACCATATTTATAGTCCTATCAGAACTTAAAAAGGAGAATTACACACACACATATATATATATAATTAAAAATAATTATTAAAATAATATTGAAAATAATTGTTCCACCAAATTGGAGATATATAGATCCACCTACCTTTAGTTCTAAATCAATAATATTGTAGGTTCAATCATATTAGGAATAGAGCTCATAGGGACCAAAGGAACCATCCATAATAAATAATAAACACAAATACATAAAAAATAGACAATCTACTAAATCCTCGGAAGTGAAAAACACTTTTTTATAAGACACAAGTTAAATTCATAGTCACTAATTAGGTTATAATGACATGTATAGGACCACTCTTAATATATAGTAAAAAACCCTTTGAGTTTCAAGTGTTTTGACTTAACATGGTGAATCCCCTAAAATCCAATAGCCTTAGGTTAGATAAAACAAACAATGAAAAGGGAAAGTGTACATGAATAATTATAAGGAAAATATAGTGATGACTTACCTCAAATTATTACATGAAAGACAGGTAGTGCAATACCTAAAAGACAAATAATTATATATAAGGGATAGAACCATCCTCTTGATGATTTTATTCACATAGTGAAGGAATATATATGGGAGTCTCCCTCTTTATATTTCTAAAACAGTATAATTAACAATACTAATATTATTTTGACATTAAAATTAGATTTATAGAATTATATAGAACATGAATTTACACATGTTAAAGATGTTATTAACATCCATAAAACATTAAACTCATGTTAATTAAAATATCATATAAATACTTATAAATAATAATATAAAAATTATACATGGAACTTAATATATCATATATTTTTTTAGAAACATATGTGGAACATCTAAGAAAATAAAAATCTACCATAGATTCATATTAAAAGTTTATAAATAATATAATACCAATCTAAAAATAAAATATATCCCATCTCAGAAATTCCAGTTTTAAAAAATTAAAATTATGGTATCATTAAGTCTGTGTCATAAATAAAAAATATAATAATTATAATAAAGGTGAGGGTGTTACAATACTTATGACATAACCTTATGTATCTTGATTTATTTTTCTTTTATAATCCAAAATAATGTTATAGGTAAAATACCATAGCCATGTAATTTTTGAAACAACTCTATTTCAATAAAAGCGAAAAATATATCTTCTTTCATCAACTTATATGTGAAACAAATCCTTTATTGACCAATAATATAATTCCATATAACTTATGACACACCTACCATATATTACCTAAACACAAGTATTAATTATTTTGGATTCTATCCATAGATCAATGTATGTCTTTCATGATAAAAATTAATAAAAAACTAAATTAAAAATACCAATTTTCACATTCATATATAGAAATATTCAATGACAGAGAAACATGTGGAATTTTTATCATTGGATATGTCACTATGAAGTTCCATTTAGGAGATCACCAAGTGAATACATTATTAGAATAAGTCATATTTCTTATGGGTTCCTAATACATGATAGTGAGACATTATCTATACCCCATAAGATTAAATTATCTTGATTATATGTTATATTGATTTAAAAATATTTTCATGTAATCCAAAGGCCCTATTTATAGTGGGGAACAAATATTACCATATAATATGAAAAATATTATATAGAAATTATCACATTAATTTTACATTAAATCATAAAAAATATATGATGAAATATTTATTTTCTGGTAATTGAATATACAAATAATGTTTGTTCTGCGGAACCAATCAATAAAAATCCCATTTTCACTAGATAAAATCATTAACTCTTAACCATATAGACCTCACATTACTATCATGGTTCATATGTGGTATATATTTTGTCAAATATCCTTCCTCATTATTCTCTATGGATACTCTTATCACTATGACATCACCCCATCAAGCAAAATAACTTAAGAGGTTGTAAATTCAATGTATATTCATTTTTTGTTAATTTGATATTGGATCCTTATCCAGAACCACTACTACATTATCATCACCATATAATACAATGGGATTTGTACTATTAGGTTCTACAACAATATCCTAAATGAAATTTTTTATCCACACTAATTCTTTAGCTACATCAAAATATGTAATATACTCTGAATCTATTATAGAATCAATGACTAACTATCTATTTAGAACTCTTCCATCTCATAGTTCATATTTTGAATAAAATAACATATCTTAATTGTGATTTTAAATCATTCTTATCATTTTTAAATTAGTATTTGTGTTACCCATCATAACTAATTCATCATTCCCTTAATAATCCACTAACCTATCCTCTGTATACCTAAGGTACACTAGTATTTTCTTTATTGTGGACCAATGTGGCTCTTCATGGTCTACTAGATATATACCTACTATGGTTAATTCATTTGATACATCAATCATTGTATATAACATGACATACACGATGTATATAATTGATGAAGCATAAGATATTTTACTAATTATTTATCTTTATTCCTATACTTCAATACAAATTTTCTTAGAGATATGTATATTATATGACACAATCAAACCCACTCCTAGAATATTTCATCTTATATATTTTCAATACCTTTATCAATATACACATTTTTAATCAGTCCATGCTTCCTCATAGTTTAATCTTTAGGGATATTCATAAATAGTGACAAGACCACTGAAACTAATACCCATCCGATGATAGCATTCAAGATGAGAATGACCCTCTATGTACACCTCAAATATGAAATTATTTAGTGAATTTTACTTGAGGTATATAGTGACCACTAATGGGATAAATTACCCTCAAATTCCAAATAAAATAATAAATGAACTAAAATGAAATTTATAATAATAACTAATTTTTCATTAATATATGAATATCAAATAATTCAATACCAAAGAATAAAATATTTTATGATAACACTTATGGTAATGAACATGAACATTGGAACATTATGAATAACCTCCCTCAACTATTAACACATTTTCAAGTCACCAACTCCCTCAAGTTTTCCAGAATCACATGCACCGTTAGGGGTGAGAATAAATGATTTCTCATATGAATCCTCCCCAACAAATTCTCCTGAGAATGTTGAATAATCACACTAAATCCTTAGTTATTATATATATATATATAAAAATATATATCAATTTATCACTAAAATATGTTCATTTATGATATCATCCTAACCAACGCTCACTCACCAAGTAATGCATAGAAGTTGGCGAAAAAGTATCAAATTCATATATAGATGCAAGTTACATCATTTACACATTCCCACTGAACTAGTTTCCCTAATACCTAATGCCTTAAATATTGGTTTTCCACAGTATTTATATGTTATATTTCACATCCATCCCATCAGACATCATATCAACATCACTGTCACCTATCTAAAATCACTTAGTTAGACTAAGATCCAATTTAGAATATGTAAATATATATTATACCAAAATCCATTACATCGCATAAAAAATTAAACATGTAATAACTATAAGACATTATATATTGAATATTGTTATATACTATTCCCTTAAGCATCTACAACCTGAATGTACATGTATCTCACACTCATGAGTTGTCACTTCCTATATGGTTACACATCTAATAATTCTATGAAACTGTAGGATATAAATTCCAAATTAAGAAAATAATTATATTGAAGAAAAATAAGGGTGGGGAGGTAGTTATCCATCATTATCCATGGAATATTTAATGTTGGGAACTCAAAATCCAAGTCTAAATATTGGAATTTACTACCCAACCAAATTTGTTGGTGGAGTAAAAAAAATTATCTAAAAATATTTAATATACCCCAAAACAAGTATTTTGGAATGTATTATTACCTAGATTCAGCCTTTAGATAAAATACCCCCTGAAAACCCATCATTCGTCTCTATTGACTGGGAAGTTTATACTTTCATTGGACATAACATCGACGTTCTATACCTCTAATAGTTTTTTTATAATAAATCAGTTCGTTATGTCCCATTATCAATTTTAGTTTAGAACCTACATTACCTATCTAGGTCGTGGTTCGATTACATTATTTATTTCAATTCAATATTTATATAAATGAATATTAATCATTTCTCTATACCATGATAAAAAATACAATTATAATCATTAACCATCATAGTATATCTTTGTTAATTAGTTTATCATTTATTACTATCTAGAGCTCTATTACTAGAGGCACAACCACACTTCCTCAAGGAACAATGTATCTAAATGAAATAAAAACTACAACATAAAAAATCTAAATGAGATGCTAATAAAAAATTTGAAACATCGAAAAGAAATAATTTAATATTACAGTAATAAAGACAATATAAATTTCAAGAAATTCACACACTATCTATATTATCACATAACCCAAACATCATGCTTCCTCTATCCCAATATCTATAATACTTATACATTTCCACACCATTCAACCATAAATTGTTCTAATATTATATCATATCAAGGAATCTATGATTCTAATATATAAGGGTTGGACCAAACATGTTACACTAATAATAAATTTCTAGGTAATATAATAATATTCAAATCATTTCACATGGGATTTATCAAATAGGGACCAAATAAATTTAATCTATAATATTAATTTAGGTAGTCAATAGTGGCTTTATTATCTCTGTTAGTCAATTCATTATGAGTATGACTATAAAACTATAATCTTAATAATCAATAATTTCATGTAGAAAGTAATATTGAATAAAATGTTACAGCTGGGAATCAATTATAGTATGTGAACATTATATTTAAATGGAACTATATTTAAAATTATAATTTTAATATTTTGTGGTATAAAAATTCTTATTTTAAAGGTTGAATATTGATTTTGAACTTAATTTGTATCTCCCTAGGTATTTATGAATTATTATTTTCAAGTAAATTATAATTATTAGATGGATTGTGTTGCATGATACATAATGTAAAGCTTGATTTACATATAACAATTTTATACTATGTTTTTTTCATGTGGTACACTGAATAATAATTTTGGATTGTGTTATACATAATAACAAGTTCCATTAATATCTTTTTTTTTGAAAAATACTTATTTTTACCATAAAAAATATACATTTAATATATAATATGATAGATAACACCTTGTGGTTTTAATGTCGGGAATGAATATGATTAACATAATTATTTAATGAATTCTTATGATACAAATTAATTATAAATGATGATAAAAACAATTTAAAATTAAGGATATTTTTTTATGAAAAATTATTATTGTTCCAAAAAATGCGTTTTATCTTAATATTATAAATTAGTCACTATTAGTGAATGATATTTTTTAAATTTATATTTTATTTTAATTTCTTTGTAATTCATCCAATATATACTCCAAAAACATAGGATCTGGTGGAAGTCAGACCCAAAAAATTATTAAATAAAATATGGAACAGATTCAAGAATACAAGAAAATATTACTAAATTGAGAGTGTGTAACACAACATATATCCACTTCTACCATTGGGGAACATTAATACGTGTCAACAAAATATCACACCATGTCCATTTTAGTGATCGACCACATTTCCAAGGAATTTTCCACCTGATTGGATTCACAATAAGCATGTGAAACAACACTATTCTGTGGGGATGTCTTGTCAAGGAAATCAATCCAGTGGGGCATCACTTTCCAAGGCACATTACGTGATCGCGTTTTCAAAGAATGAACCACGATCTTAGAATCAGATTCATGCAATATCATCCTCCAACTGTAATGGAAAATGTACCTGGCTGCATGAATTATTTCACGTAGTTATACTTCATTGGGACGGCCAATACCAGTGAAGTGATAGAAGAATACTTTGAAAAACTTGTGGTATGTGTGAAACACCCCTCTGCAACTTGACAGACCAGGTGCACCCGAGGTAGCTCCATCAACATTCACTTTAAGGCATGGTTTAATCGGGGGTGTCCACTGAAAATGCTTCAGCATCCGAGTCGTTTTTGGCCGACTGGAAACACCAAGAGATCTGAGAATGTAAATATCTTAAATAGTTTTATACATCGAACCTTCCTGCAAAAAAGATGTCACACCCGCTTATATTTACTTGCCTTTATTTTTATTTTGCTGGATTCCGGGTGTTCGTGCCATGATCCGAGATGAGCCCGGATTAAACCTTTTTGTCGTTTTATGCCTTTTTGGGTTTCAGACCTGTGCGCGGTCGCCGCATGGTTGGCGGTCACCGCGCAGTCGGCCCGAGTATTGTTTATTTGTTGTTTATTGAATTTTTTTTCTTTTTTTTACCCTTTTTATTTTATTGATATCATCTGTGGCTTTATTGTTATTATTATTATAGTTGCGATACTAATATTATTATTATGATGTTTATTATTATTATTATTATTATTACTATTATTTTTATTAGTGTTATTATTATTATTATTATCATATACATATATATATATATATTATAACCCTAATCTAACCCTAACCCCGTCCTTTGCTGTGCGGCGCCCCCTCCCCCCCTATCTCCTCTCTCTCTTCTTCCCCCTTCCTCTGCGCACCAGCATCCCGGCGGCTCCCTCCTCATGTCCGACCCGCCATCCCGGCCCCCGCTCACCCCAGCTCCGCGCGAGCTCTCCTGCGTGACCCCCCCTGACCTCCGGTTCTCCTCCGCCCATGCGGCCTTCGGCGTCCGCAACCGGCCCCTCCGGTGACTCTTGTTCCCCCTCGCCAGGCAGCGCTGCCCGCGTGAACCCAACCCCTCTCCCTCGGCGATCCCAGCTCCGGCGAACACCCCCGGCGGCCCTCTCCTTCAGCTCCGACCCCTTTCCGGCTCCCTCCGCCTCTCCGACGTCCGGCGTCCCGACCCCTGCCCCGTCGCCTCGCTGCACCGGCCACCCCGGCTGTCGGCCCGCACCGCCGTCCTCACCTCCTATCCGGCGGACCTCCTGTCCGGCTCCTCCCCCATTCTTCCCTTCCAGTTCCGTCACGGGTTGCATCCCCGTCTGACACTTCCTCCTCCCAGCGGCGCACCAGAGCATTTTCCCTTCCCCCTCCTTTTAGCGGTGACAAAGAAGGTCTCCGTCGTCGGCCTGCTCACACCACCTCCACACTCACCCCATACGCAGCAGCGCCTCCCAGTGCGAGACGCCCCCTCCCCGTGACCTGACCCCTCTCGTCTTCTTCGCCTCACGCAGTCACCATCTACACAGGCCCTCCCTCTCCCTTGCTGGCGCTCAGCCACCGCTCCCCATGCCACCTGCAGCGCCCAGCCTCCTCTCTGCCTCGCCCCGCTGCACCCAAGCCTCCTCTCTCGGCTCCCCTACTTCTGCTCGGGCGAATCAGCCACCCCAGCCGGTTCCCGTGCCCCTGCTCGCCCTCGGCCTCGCACCCCACTGCCCTCGGCCGCATCCACGAGCCTCCCTTTGATGCCCCTGCCTACAACGGCCATCACACCTCCGACTCCTCCCCTTTTTCCGGCCGTCATTCCCCGACCCCACCTCCGTCCGGTGACCTCCCTTCCGGCGGACCCCACCTTTCCCGGCTTCCTCCGGCGAACAGCCCCGCGCGAACCCCGACCCTGCTTTCCCGCCGGCCTCCCGACCTCCGGCGAGCCTTTTTTCCGGCCTCCCGACCTCGTCGCACCCCCCGTCCGGCTCCCGTTCCGGTTGACGCACCTCCGGCGAGCCCCCCTACCGGCCAGCAGCCCTCGACCCCCTTCCGACGCCCCCTCCTAACCCTTCCGGTGAGCCTCGCTCGGGCCAGCAACCTCCGCCGCCGTTCCGGCACCCCGGCACACCCTCCGGCTCTCTTTCCGGCGACCCGCTTTTGCTGTCTGGCGTCGTTCCGGCGCCCCTGCCCCGTTCCGGCGACCCTGCCGGTGTTCCCCATCTCCGCCGGCACCCTTGCTTCGCTCCAGCACCGCCTGCTGGCGTTCCTCGGTCCTTTCCGGCGCTCCGACCGGCTCCGCCACACCGTTGGGAGGTCGCGCACCGCCTTTCAGTGGCCCGGCCAGCCGCTACCGTCTTGCGCCGGGCAGCTGCGCACCCGATAATCAGCGCGCGACCTCTGACGGTCTCCCTACCGGTGCGCGCCGCCCCTTTAACTGTCGCGCGACCCCGTGGGTCGAGCGCGTCTCTGCGCCGAGGTGAGTTTTGTGTCGTGTGATTATATATATATTTATATTTTTTGGTTGGTTGATTAATTGTTTGTTTTCTGCAGCGCGTTGGCGGATTAATTCCGCAATGCGGAGGTCTTTGGCTTGCGAGCGCGTATGCGCCTGCGCGGTGTGTTCTACGTCGTCGTGTTCGGTTTGCGACTTTAGGTGAGGTTTGCCTCGTTTCTTACCCGAATTATTTTATATCAACGTTTATATATTTTTGTGTGTGTGTATATATATATATATAGATATATATATATATATATATATTAGTTTTTAAATGAATTTTATTAGTCAGTGGTTATGTGATTTTAATTGTTGTGCATTCGATGCAGCGCGTTGGCGTGATAACCTCGCGATACTGTGGTCGTCAACGTGCGTGTGTTTGTGCGTTCATGCGAGGTGCGACACACCGTGCGTTTGGATTTCAAGATGAGGTAGGTCCCCCATTGCACTTATCTTTAGATTTAGAATTTATTAATTGCTTGTTGTTTTATTAATTTTTAACGAAGTAGAAATAATATTAGATAATAAAACTTTAAATTATTATTTAGTGCGAAAAGAGCTGTCTATTTTATACCGAACACTTGTGACATTTTCTTGACGGGCGGACACCCAGTTTTGAAAGAATGCCCGTTTGGTCTTTAAACATAATTCACGGAACTTCAAATGTGCTTCTAGTTTTAAAGATAAATAATTTCTTCTGAACAAGTGTTTTGAACTTTTTGAGAAATGAGGTTTTACTTTAAATTGGTGAAGGCCCGTTTGGCACTTTAATGAAATGGATTATCTTGGAAATCCCACTCGGGGGTGATCTTTGGTGTGCGTTGTTTGCGTGAGCTGCATGTGATGTTTGTGCATCGTGACTGATTTATTTACATTATAGACGTACCCCCTTTTTATTGCTTGTGTTGACATGGGAACCTGGCATATTGAGTGAATTTTCTGAGAACGATTGCTGCACTAGTTTAGACCACGCACTGGCTAGTGGCCCCATAGTAGGGGAATACTGAGTTATTGCTGCTATGGGGATTGGGCCCCTCGGTTAGGCCATGCAGGGCTATGCCGGGTAGTATTATGGGCGTTATGACGTCATCGAGTTATGGCATGCCTCAAGATGAGTCACATGTATAGTACGTTCTGGATTGTTCACGATCTCCTAGGTTCGACCCATGTTTCTTTTAGTGTTTATTTGTGTGGCGGACGATTGAGAGGTCGAGTTCGGTAGCTGACCCATGTGTGCCACTTTTTCCATTGCCCTTAGTGTGTGTTGTGTATTGTGCGTGATTTTCCTTTTAACTAACAACTGAAGTTTGAATTTCTAAATTGTTCGCAAAATGTTTTAAAATGAAATGCACCTGTTTCTTTCAACATTAAACTTGTTCTTACATTAAAAAGGGCAATGGAATGTTACTTGTTTTGGAAATGAAAGTGTGTGGAAAACATATTTTATATAATTTAGTTCAAACCTGGAATTGATAAACTCTTTATTTATTGGTATGTGCATTGGGAATAGAAATATTCGGGCCTACCTACTGAGTTTTAATACTCACACCTATAGTGTTTTCTTGTTTTTAGTTCTCTTGCAGGTTCCAGATTCAGTTGTTCGCCTTGAGCGATGTTGGTTGTGGTGTTGGAGAGTGACCCATGGGGTCACCTGGAGTTTGGATCGTGGTCAGGTTAGTAGTGGTGTTGGTTTCTCTTTCTTTATTCATTTTGTTGTTCTGTTTTATTTTCCGCTGTTTAGTTTATTTTTCATTTGGGCAAAATCGTTCCCACCTGTTTACTTTTGATGCCCGGCACTAGTTGCCAGCCCGTGGGGATGGGGAACGCCCCTCGGGCCATGTCGCGGGCCGGCTCGGGTGACCGGTTCAGGGTCGACCCGGGTTGGTTCGTGACAAAAGAGGCTGTATAAACCTCTCTATGAATGTCCATCATTTCCTGGTGTGAAGTACAACTGGATCCATCAAATAGGGAGGTGTTCCAAGCCTCCCAAAGATCTAAAAAAGTTTCAGTAATAACAATGAGAAGATATATTTGAATCTCTTCACTACATCATAGCTTGGGTACCTATGCAAGAAGATCATTAACTGGGGCATATATTTCCAAATTTAACCTAAATAGTTAGGAAACATATGACCAGAGCCACTTGTCATGGTCAAATTCTAGAACATGATGCTACATTATTTCCTCAGCACACACATATATAGGGCAGATCAAATCCGATTGAAATCTAGCTCTTTGGAGTTGTGTAGAAATCGGGGGCCGATTTTTTCAGATCCTCCAAAGTAGGATGAATCTAGAAGGATGGATGAACCTGGTATAGAACATCATGTTTCAAGAAGGTGGTTGGGAGAGGCCCCCACACTAAATCCACTAAAAATCATTGGAGTTGAACTTACTGGTATTGATGTTCTTTAAGACCAATGTATCGCGGTCAATGAATGTGTAGTCTTGTATTTCATTTTCAGATTAGGGGGAAATTGTGATATCAGTAGAGTGAACACGTGATAGAAATTAGAAGATGGAGATATTTTAGACCTTAGGGGGAGCAGCCATATTCTGAAGAGGATACTCTAGCCATGTCATGCTCCAGCAATTGAGAATAGAGCTCCTAAAGACCAGACACTTTGTGTCATAAGTGATCTTTATAAAGGATTGTTTAAGAGCTGGCCAAACTGATGATGAAATACTGTACTAATATACATTGCACAATCTTCATGTGAATCTATTTTCAAGGAATTCATCCGAGTACTCATTGGAAATCAAGCTCTATGTGAATTTACCAATTAAGGTATCATTGAATGTTCTATGGTATTTGACTCCTAGACCTCCCAGTTCAACTAGCTTGATGCACTCTCTCTAAGAAACAGTGATCAGCTTCCTCTCATGTGCTAAACCTGTCCTTATGAAGTTAAAAATCATTACATTAAGCTTCTTGATGAGGCACCTAAGACATTTATAGAGGTAGAATGACTAAATTTTTTTACATTCTCACTAAGTTTACAAAGAAAACCCTCCCATCCATCGACATGGCCTTCCCTTTTAACTACAAAGTTAACCAATTATGCCAGCACATATGCCCTCTAGATACTTCCTCTTCACCTTCCCCCAAAACTGTAACACCCCTAGATTTTATGAAAAATATTCTTTTTAATTTCATTAATGTCTTGTGTTGTACGCTACAGCAAAAGGATCATTCACAACACACATCCTTGACTTGCCTTGCATTAAATGCAATCACGACCTTCCTCGATAGCGTGTGTAGTACACAATACCGAGTCTCACTAAACAACGATATGCTATTAAAAAATTATTAAAACTATCCGTTATGAATAGTAATAACCACATTTTAAAATTTTAGAAATTTTATCTCTCAAAATGGACTTCATTTTTGGATTCGTAATATCGAAATTATCTTAGGGTGAAATTTTGGTACTTTTTGGATAACTTTCATATTCTGATGAATAATGAAAATTACTAAATTTTAATTAAAAATGACTTTTTTAATCGAAATAATTAATAGTGATAAATTATTAATTTGAGTGGTTTTAAAGTATATTTAGAATATATTTTTAAAATTTAATACAATATTGATCATTGGATGTAATTTCACATTTAAACCAGACAAAAACAAGTGTCAATCTTTTGATAGTTATTATCTTTTAAAAACACGCTATTTGTTTTGACGAGGGGAATTAATTTTTAAATTAGTTAATGTAACTGATATGTTTTGAATTTTGTAAAATAAACATCATTTTTAATTCATAATATCAAATATAGCTTAGGCCTAATTTTTGGTATTTTTTTGAAAACTTTCAATTTTTGATGAAAAGTGAAACTACTAAGTGGTAGTTAAAAAAACTGAATTTTTCATAAAACATAATTTTACCGCTTCTGTGAGTGGAATTTCAAAAATCCGAGAGACACAGTTGGTGTTAGTAAGTAAAATGTGGTTCAATGAGATGAAAATAATTTTTGGTGAATAGTAACTTTTTACTTTTATTTACCACGGTTAAAAGTAAATAGGGTAATTAAGGGAAAAATGATATTATTATTACCCTAACACATGTGATAATTCTATTGGACAAGTGTAATTAGACCAAAAATAACCCTTGGAATAAAATATGACTACTTAGGCCCACTTGGATTAGATTAGGACATTTATTATTAATTTATTTAAAGAAGGGTTAAAATAGTTAAAATCAATGTTTAATAAGTATATCATTTTTAATATAGGGTTATACATAAGATAAATTCGACTATAAATATTAATAATAAATCTAAAAATATTCCCTACATAATGATATTTTATTTGTAATTTTTAGATATTAAATAATATAATTTATTTATGACCCAAAGATGATGTAGTAATTATCATATTAATGAAATATTGACATAATTGATGTTATAAATACCCAAATAAATGTAATTTGAGACTTTTTATGCATTCCACTAATTTTATAGGTTAATATGACATGTTAGTATTGATTTAAGTAACTTTTTTCGAACTAATATTTCTTTTACAATTTTCACAAAAATCAATTACTAAATAGTGTCAAAATTGACATAAAATAGTTTTTAAAACAAATATTATATTAGTAATTGTTATTTTATTCCTAAAAATCCATGGTTCGGCCAAATTACTTAGATAAGGTTATATATATTAATAATAAACAAATTGGGGTTAGTTTGACTGCTTATAGTAAGTTTATTAACCTTATAGTATAAGAACACAAGAAGACACGATAAAAGTAAAATTATTTAACTTAATGTTAAATCTAAATGATAAGGTTAAAATAGGAACCTAAACTTGTCTAAATTCTATTGGATGAGAGTATTTCGACCCACACCCACCTTAGCTTCTAAATAAATCAATTTAGAGCTATTTAAAACCGAATATGACTTTATAATAAAATAATATTTTTAGTTTTCCAAAGGAGCCCCTCTCCTCCCTTATAAAAGGGCACCTCCTCCCTCTCTTCCTCACACCACTTTGAGCCTTCAAGCTCGGCCAAACTCTGCCAATTTCTCTTCTCCACTTCCCTAAAAACATCCTAGAGGTCCTGGTATTTTTCAAAGACCAATTTTAGTGCCCTAAGAGGAGGTTTCAAAGAGGCGCTTCAAAGAAGAGGAGGTTCAGACACTTATGAAGCAAATCGGACCTAAGGTAAGGGATAATTTTGCAAATCTCATTTTTATCCAAGATTTCTTATTTGTAAGTATTTACAGGGGTTATTTCTATCATCCATGTACATGTTTTATAAAAGTGTCTTCATGTATGTTTAAAGTCCTTTTTACCCATTTTTTACATTTACTACATGGTATGTATGGAATCTTTCTATTACGAGGTACTTTTGGACTTTTCCGAAAAAAGTACGGGAAGAATGTTTTTTTAACTTATACGGTATGAATGGATTTTTAAAACATTATTTCCAAGAAGCTTCCTTTACAAGTTTTCAAGTTTATCTTTAATCATCTTCTTTTATTTTAAAATTGTATGACATGTTAAGAAAGGAAAAATGTTTTTAAAGTAGAAAGGATATTTTCCTCAAGAATGGAGTTCAAGTGTTTTATCAAAATTATTTTCCATCTAAGTTAATATAGGGTTCTGTTTCTATCCATATTATTACATTGATTCTATTATGTTGTGATGGAATTATTTTTATGAATTCCTTTATCTTATATGAATTGTTTTATGATGTCACGATGTTTAAGATTCCCATTTTTATTACATGGGTTATGCAATGATGTATGATTTATGATTTTGTGGCACACATAAGAATGGTATCATTATGAGATGGGTGGGACCTATATATCCCTCCAATGAATTGGGTAAAGATTTTATATCTCATGAGATAGACATGGTTGGAACGGCTGGTTAAACTGGTTCAGTGAAACTGGACTGAAACGAGGAATGAACTCGGTACATAAATGGAATTTGTCCACTAAGATAGTCTTGGAAATAATTCTTGACTAATAAGAAATGAGTCTCTATGATTATGTGTGTATGCCAAAAAGTTCCATGTTTTATGTTATGATTATTGGGATTACATTTCACTTCTATGATTTATCCCATGGTATGAAATTATGATTTCTTTTGCTGGTTAAGATTTCCAAAATGTTATGTCCATGATGTGATTGATTTTTCTTTTATTTACCCTTACTGAGCATTTGAGCTCACCCTTTATGTTTTCTTTTCCCCAGGATATAAAGAAAGTTTTTAGGTAAAAAAAGGAAGATCTTTATGGGAGATGTTGAAGATCTTTAACCACGATTAGAAGATTATATTCTGAGTTTCCAAAGACAATAAACTATTACGGTCCTTGTGTGTTTGTTTTTGTTATTTATTAAGTATTCCGCAAAAGTAATGTATTGTCCATGTACGTTAAGCTTCGGGTCTCTACAAAAACAATGGGACACCAAGATATTAGAAGGGAAAATATCCCCTTTTTCACCCCGAGGTAATGAATAATTCTATTCCTCTTAAATGATATAACTATATTAACAAAATCAATGAATGACGTTTCCTAACTAATTGCCTATCCAGCCACCTCCTCATAGTGATTGAAGAGGCCTTTAATAGAGGAAACAGTTTTCTTCGAGGCCTAGCCATGAAACATGGTATCATCAATATACAAAATGTGATAAGGGGCATAATCATTCATCCTAGCCTTAATTTTTTTGTATAGGCCCATGTGTTCAAGATCATTAATAAATTTTCTTACGTAATCCTTTGTAATAACAAATAAACTCACAAATAGCTGATCAACTTTTCACACACCTCCGGTATAAGGAAATAATTTTGTGGGGGAACCATTGATAAGGATGGATAGCCTTAATGATCCTAGAATAGTGTTGATCATATTGATAAACGTCCTAGAGAACCCATATCTTTTAAGAACCTCAAGGAGGATACTCCATTTAAGTGTTTCAATGGCCTTTGAAATGTCAATTTTAAGAGAAAAATCCTAATCTTTCACTTTCCTCCTCATAAAGTTAACACTTTCTGAGGCCACAAACAGACACCTTAGAATATTTCTACCGTGAACAAATCTAAAATAGTATTTACTGATCATACCATAAACCATTCATGCCATTCTATTTATAATAATTTTGCTAATGATCTTGGGGATTGTGTTCCCAAGTGCAACTAGCCTGAAATCCTTAATATCAATTGAATTCTCCTTCATAGGAATAATATAAATAAAGCTTGAGTTCAACCCAGGAGGCATGTGGTAGTGGGAAATGAAATACTTAATGAATTGGGTGATATCATAGTGAAATATGTCCTAGTAGAACATGAAACTTTTCCCAGTAAACCCATTTGGGCTAGGGGAACTATCTAGTTTAAGAGAGAGAAGAGTAGCCCAAATTTATTCTTTGCATGGGGAAGCAATAAGAAGATGATTTTTATTCTCATAAATGTATGTTTTTATGTTTTCCATCATCTTTTGAGTGTTTTCCTGCCCATCATCAGTGTACGTCCCCTTGAAATGATCCACAATAATCAAGGAAATTCGATCCTCAGAGCTACGCAAATGACCATTGATACTGGTAACCTTATTACCTGCTCGCTCCCTTTTCTACTTATTAATTCTATTAAAGAATTTAGAGTTCCTATCACCATCCTTTAACCATCATATATTCAGTCGGTTCTTGAAAAACCCCTCAATGATCATTATTAGGTCATCAAGATTATTATGATCTATAATTTCCTCTCTAGAAATGGTTGGCTCATGCTCGTATCTAAGACAAATTCCTGAAATATCTTCCTCATATATCCTGATATCATAATCAATTTTAGAGAATTATCTATTTCTCCACTCCCTACAAATCTCCTTAAGCTTCTAATGCTTCACAACCAATTTTTGCAGTGGACATCCAATAGGGACAATTTTCCCGGCCTCCAGAACTAGTTCCCAGTACCCTGGAATCACTATCCATCTATTATAAAACTGAAAAGGGATAGTTTCTGATATTACCTACAATGTATTGGCATCAAAAAATGTAGGATTATGACCAGAATGATGATTAGGTAGAGTGAACCCAGAGACCCCATGTGCAGAATTGTGGTCATTAATTTGGATAAAACATCTATCTAGTTTTCTATCTTGTTTACCATGCCAGGTGTATCTGCACCATGTGAAATCAGCTCCAGTAAGTGGGACATTAAACAAACTGCATGTGTCGATGCATTCAAATAATTGAGAATCATATATCCTATTGAAACTACATCTAGTTTTTTTCTCGGACATCAATATAGTGTTGAAATCAACAATGATTAACCTTTTTGAAGCCATCTATCTAGAAGAGTCTTTGAGTTATTCACCTAATTTCCTCCTCCTAAAATAAGAGGTAGAGGCATACATGAAATATGTTGATAAATCATCATCGTAAAATCTACAATTAATGAACATAATTTGAGGCCCACTATTACCGTAACTGATGTGAATGGTTTCATGCCTTAAAACCCACAAGTGATCCATTACAGATACATGAGAACTGATAGACACAAAGTTGAAAACAAGAGATCACCATATAAATCCCTTACAATTATCAAAAATCAGTTTCAGTTCCGAAATACCAACAAGTAAATGTTTATAGGATATAATATAATGTCTAAGGGCCTTGACTGTGTGGGAATTTTCCAGACCTTAACAATTACAGTATAGGATCCAAATTTTACATGATATTTTCCTCTTTTTATAGGCCCTCCCTTTTTCTTTGATGAGGCTTGGATTATGCCTTTCTTCCGTAGAGCTCCTTTTCCCCCTTCATATGATTTCCATGCCCAAATTCATTGGGTCCATGCTCATCCTTGTTCACATGTTTTCCCTATTAACATTATACACATTTTTAGCACACTGAGAGTACATATGGGTTGTCTTATTGGTTGCAGGTAACTCATCTAAACCATCACTAGGAACATCAGAATTATCCCCTAGGTTTACGAATCTTGTATCATTGTGTACAGTTTCCTCCGCCAAATATGACCATATCCTTCCACTCAACAGTGTAAAGGTGTTCCTGGATTTTAAAGGAGAGGGGTAACTTCCCACATCAATCTTCTTTCGGGAATCCTTAGAGGGAGAGATCCGTGTGAAGCACCCTCCTAAACCAGAATCTGAATTGTGATCATAACACTTACCATGACCATTATCTTGAGCAGATGGCTTAGGTGAACCAACTTGAGTATCAACAAAGGGCCTCTCACTATTTTTTTGAGATTCAACTTTCCCCACATGGGCATTAACACTGCACAAAAGGGGCCAACCAACTACAGATATTAGTTTTACACCATAGAAACAGTGTCACTAATGGAAGAAAGATCCATCATTTCAGTCCCATCAGCCAGACCCATAGTAACTGAGGCCTTAGACCCATGAACAGCCACATTGGGGTGTATCCCCTTCCCTATTGCCTGCTTCTCAACTACAAGGTCATGACCAGAGGCAGGTCCCTCCATTTGAGGATGCTCCTTCCACCCAATCCTAGCCTCCTAACCAGTTTTCCTACTCTTCTGAGGTTACAGGGGAGTTTCTTATTTTATTTCTATTTCCTACAAGTTCTATCCTCATGACCCTTCACCTTGAAGAAGCTGCATTACTTGTTTCTCTTGCATTCAGCTGTCATATGTCCAAAGAATATGCAGATCAAGAAATTTTTTGGATTTCTCCCATATAAAATTTCAAGATTCATACTGTCCTCCGTCATTATAATAATAACCTCCTCAACAACTTTATTTTCCCTATTGACTTCAACCAGGATTCTTCCATAATTCCCATGCCTTGGGTTGTCTGTCTGTTGATCCATTCGAATGTGATTGCCTAACGTCGAGGCAATGTTCTATAGAATACTTGGGTTCAAATATAACATATTTAATTTATATATCATAATCTATAATTGGGTGTGGGTGTTCTTAATATTCATGGGATCAATGTTCTGATAACACTTCAGTATATTCAAGAAACCAAGATTATACCAGATAGTACCTTTGCTCCAAGCATTTCACTGGTCTTCATCCAAGGGGAAGACCACATGATAGTACCCCCTTCCCATAAAAATAATTTTTCATTTTTTTAAATCCCTAGAATTCTGCAATCCTTCTCATCAGATCATAAATTTTTCAAAGTCTCTCACCTTTCAGGATGACAATGCGTGAAATAATCGAGTAGAGGTAGATGTTGATTCATTCCTCAACTGTTTCTTGATTAACTAAGTAATGAGCAATCCCCACCTTCTTTATCACTCTCCTTGGAGGAGGATAATCATAATCAGAGAAGGAATATCTAGTTTCATCCTTCAATACATCTAAAAAATTCTCTTTCACCCCATTAGCATCATGAGGAGTGTGCACCATTGCACTTGCACTTTTTCTCGTGATAGAAAACATCCCCTTCTGGAAAACATGCTCAACAAGGGGTTGCGAATAGCTGCCAACATATACACTTTACACTGAGATGTTCATTGAGAGATCATTTAGTTCTCCGTGTCTAGTGTTCTCACCCGGTTCCCCATGATCCATCTCCAATATATATTATAGGCATAAAATAATAATAACCCCATTTTAAGTATAAAAAGCTATATTTTTTTAAAAGGACATCTTTCTCTTTTTAATGGAAGACATGTTTAAAAAGTAAATTATGACACTTTAATAAAATTTATTTGAAATTTATTTTGGGAAATTTTAATATCAAATGATCTTAGGGTGAGTATTTGGCGGGTTTTCTAAACAATTTCATCTTTTGATGAATAGTGTAAATACAAAATATTATTAAAAACGACATTTTCTTATAAAAATTTTTTAATGTTAATTTATATTTTAAAATGGTTTTAAATTAAAAATAGTTCAATGAAACATCCATTAATATAATTTAGATCAATGGAATCATTTTTATATTGAATTTAGATAAAAAAAACATAGAATATTTTTGGATAATTTGATTTAAAAACCCCACTTTCTAGCCCCATATACATGATTAATTTTAAATTAATTTTATCCAATTATATGTTTTTATCATTGAAAAATGGATTCTTTATATTAAATCTTATGGTAAAAATTTATTAAATATATCCCTTTTATTTTCGGTCAATATGAATAGTAAACATAGTAATTTTCTTACTATAATTAAGGGTAAATAAGGTAACTAATAGTAAAAATAATTTTATAAAATATTATAAAATTATGTTAACATGTGGAAAAACGTTATTGGATCAATTTAATTCATCCCATAAAAACTAAAGATCTAAATATTAATTATTTTATGCACACTTTTCAATGAAAATTTCTTAGATATTATTAAAATCAATGAGATTGATAAAATGTGACATGCTTACTTTTAATAAGTATAATGTCATCAATAGGGGTTATATAAAATATACTATCAACTTTAAAAAATAATTTTAATGATAAAACATTTATGTTAATCATGTAATTGTATTTTTAATTTTTATTAAATAGGTAATTATCAAAAATAATTACTCAATGATGATGCAATATGTATTCAATTACTGAAAAAATTAATTAAATGATATTAGGAATATTAATGGCAATATAATTTGAATTAATTCAGAAGATACAATAATTCTCTTGGTGAATATGACATGTTAGTGGGGTATGAAATTTTTTTTACGAATATATATATATATATATATATTATTTTTATTAAGTAAAAGTGACGAATAGTTTCCAAATTGATGGTAATTAAATATTATGAAAATAATTACTTATTAATTTTTTTAAAATACTAAACATATTAATTAAAGGAATAAAATAATTTAATATGGTGTAAAATGTCACACATTTTCCATTTATGTTCAAATTGACACTTTTTATGTAAAAATTACATCCTTTTAAAATTTAAATACTTGTTACCCTAGTCCAAATTATGATGGGTTATCCAAGGGTTAATCAAAATGATAAGGTTTAAAATAACAACAAAATATTTATAAAATATATTAATTGACAATATTAAAAAAAAAATTTCATAGAATAAATTTCCATTTTGAGAAATTTCAATTTTTATTTAATTTATTATAAATTTATCCTTTGAGATATTCTAAAAGATACCAATGTTATGAATGGGAACCCATTATTCAATCTTTTTAACACTTCAAAACTTACATGGTTTGACCAAACCCAATTGAATAACCCTAAAAATTTCCCACCCTTAATCGTTGGATCTTTCCTTTGGGAAGAAATCCAATCAATGTAGTCCTTTGGTTGAAAACAAAAAGAGATCCTCCAACAAGATGTAACATTCATCAATGAATATTTTTGTTTTGTTTTTTATATAAACCCTAAAATTTTTATTTTATGTTTATACAATAAAATTAGTATCATAAATTTTCTTAGATTTTTATTTAATTGGTATGAACTACAACTTCAAAAACATCCATCAAATTAGATAGACAACAAGTGTTCGGATGAACGGCAGACTATCGTCTCGTGAACTGATCTCGTCTGTTCTTCTAGTACCGCTATTAATGGTTGGTAATAATGATGTATTTATAGTTTATATATAATTTTTATTATTTTTATGATTTTATTATGATTATATACCTATTTATATCACACATAAAATCATGCTTTCCTTTCTTTGGGAATACGATAATGTCGTTCATGTGTACGTTGGACTACCACCCTGTAAAGTGATGAGGTTCATTCTCAAATTACATGTAATGTACCAAGAATGGTTATAATTAGAATTTTTGAAATATATAACATAAAAATTAATATTTAGTGATGATCTATCATATAAGATTATTTATTTTAAATCAAAAAGGAAATTAAAACTGCGTTCATGCGTATGTATGGTCTAAAGTCTCCATAAATGGTTTATAAAAATTTATACCTATAAATTTTATAAATCATAATAATTAAATGTATAATAAATATATATGATATTTAAATCATGGTTATCATTCTATATATTTTTAAAATATAATATATTTAATAATACCATGATCTAAAAGATGAATCATGTAGGAAAAACATAAGGGTTATTACCTAAAACATAACATTAACATATAATTGTTAATAAGAGAGTAATATAAAACCATAAATAAATATCCTATGGTATTATATTTTTTATTATTGTTCTATGTTATATTTATAATAATAATATATTAATTAAAAATGATGTATTAATGTGTATGAATGAAATCAAGACTTGAGGTAAGTATATTTCTAGTCTGACATTTATTTATACGAGACTCATGCCATATTCACTATTATTTTCTTTCGTGTTTTGTATACACTGACCATGTGTGTAATATATAATCTTTATACTTTAAATTTATCAGTATTTAAATATTAATTTTATGGTCCATCTTTCAGATGGTTAATAACACAAATGTTACAAAATTAGTCAAGATGCATTGTCTCAATTTTCCTTTTTTGAGACATAAATTATTTTATGTGCCTATATTATTTTATGAGTTGAATATAATTAATTTTGAAAAATTTTATCAAGAATTTAAAATTTTACTTTATTTTATTTGTTTCATGTAATTTTTATTATCTCTCTAATCAAAAAGTTTTCATATTCCAAAACCATGTTTTCTAAAAATGTTGAATTTTTTTTAAATCATCTTTTAAGAATAATCAATGAAAAGGATTTGAAATATGAGTAAAACGGTTTTAAAATATCAATTCATTATTTTTCATGGTTATTTTAAATGAAAAATTCGATGATAAATGTTTTATGATTTAAAAATATTTTATTAAATCAGAAATATTATTTTTACTAAAGAAATGTTTTAAATTTTTTTCAATATTATTTTCCATCTAGGATGACATCCATTAGTGTTATTCATTCCATTCTAGGGATATGATCAAAGGATACTATTCATATTATTTCATTTATTTGTTCATGTTTTGATTAAATGATGTTTATGAATCCCATTACATTTCTATAAGATATGATAAGATGAAATTATTTTGTAAACCATTTCTTTTCATGGTTTCTAAAATGGTGAATTATTTATGACCCTATGACATATATGTTAATGATTTCTTTATGTGAAAGGTGGGATATATAACTCCCTCCAATGCATTGGTTATTTATGGATACCTCATGAGGAATATATTTTATGCATGAACCCAATTTCATGTTTTCAATTCTCTGCATGGTCCTCGTTTTCATATCTATAATTTTTAGTGCGGACCTTGTTTTCGTGTCTATATTTTTTTCCAAGGGCCTAATTTCTTATCCTTAACGAAATGAGTGAAACTATTTTTATTTAAAAATGTTCAAAAATTTACATGTAAATGTGTGTTCCAAATTTAAACTCTTATGTAAATGTTATGATATCATGCATTATGTTCATTGATTTCATTATAATTCATGTATTTTGAACTACCAATCATTATGCCATGACTCATGTATATGATTTTTGACAAACATGGTATGATCTATAAGAATTTTCTTTTATTCACATATCCATATGTTATAATTACGTATCTCCTATGTTTACCCTTACTGAACCTCTGATCTCATATATTTTTATGTTTCTTTAACATAGGTTATAAAATAAATTTATGTAGTGATACTAGAGAAGATAATCTTATAAGTTATGATGAAGATATTTCAAAAAATTAGAAGAATGCCTTCCATGTTTCCAAAGGAACTATAGTATTATAATCATCTATAATTTTTTTGTGTAAATTAATAAATATTCATTTAAAATGTTGTAGTATCCATGTATGAAACGTCAATACTACCCTATACTTGTTCAAAATAAGCCTAGAATGATTTTTTGAAATTTTCACTTAGAAATAATCGTTTATGGATAATAAAAAATATAGTATTTAACAATTCTTATTTTTATTTATAATAATGTTTTATAATATTTATAATTACCAATTTATTATCTATAATTTTGATATAATTAATGATATGATAATTTTGATGTAAAATGGGCATTTTTCATAAAACCATTTTTTCAGAAGTTGTTTTTTATTTTAAAAGGAATAATGTTTATCCATTATAATTAGTTTAAAAAATATTTCATGATCAATGATTTTAATAATATGAATAATTAATATATTCAAATTTAAGAATTTAAATCCATAAAATTCCATTTTCTATTCATATGTTAATGTATGATCATACTATACTTGAAATGCATTTCTAGAAATTTGTTTTCTACCAATATTTGGAAGTTTATTTATAAATTAAATTTTTCTACCAATATATATTTAATTTGACAAAAAGGATTAAATATTTGAAATTGTAATATTTAATATTATGAAAAAAGTAACACTTAATTTTTTGACATAATTAATAGTTAAAATATTAAAAATTAATTACCACTATTAAAGTAAAATATGTTTACCTATGGGTTATTCTATAATGATAATAGTGAAGATGAACAAAAATATTTATGAATCCACATTGGTTGGAATTATTTAGACCATGTACTTTAACCCTAATAATATTATTCATTTCGGAGCCATATATTAATGACACTAATATAATATTATCAAAATACTATGAAATATTACATGTGTTCTGGTAACCTGAATTATAAAAGGGAACCCCATCTCCCCACTTATTTAAGAATTTAAATCCATCTATCTTGAAAAAAATATACAAAATTATCTCCCAAAATTCCTTATAAACATTCTATATATTATTTTCATCCCAAAAGATCATCCTTGGGGTCCTTAACCAGAGATCCAAATTAGGTTATTCTAAATGAAGGTAAGTGTCATCACTAAGATCTTTTATTTTCATTATCATTTAAACCTTTAAATTATGTCTTAAAAATTAAAATATATTAACACCATTACCTAAAATATATTTATATTATATTATGACTATTAAATAATATTTATTCATCTTATTATCCCTCAAATGTGAAAAACCATCACTCTTGTGAACAGTGGACTACTGCCTCACGAACTAATGTAATTTTTTTCCATCACTGACTATCATTGATAGTCATAATGATTGAAATAATTAATATATATGATAAATATTACATGATATTACATGATATTATTTATTTATAATAAATAATTCATCCACTTCCTTTCCCTTTGACAATATAAGGTAATGATATCGTCTCTTATGCGTATATATGGGCTATAGTATCTATGAAGCGTTGTGATTCATTTTCCTTGTATTATATTAAATAATGGTTATAGAAATATATATAATTAATAAGTATGATTTTTATATAATTAATATCATTCTTAATATTTTTTTACATGTCATAAGTCCAAGAATCAGATCTTCCATGACAAAACATGCATGAGAAAATAAAGTAGTTAACGCTTGAAAGAATGGTAATAATGAAATTTTATTAAAGAATGGGTGGTAAGGTGTCATAAGATCATATATTATATTATAAATTTTATTATGGTTTTGGTTTAAATTAATATTATTCTTAAAACCATTATACATTATTTTAAATCATGTTCAACTAAAGGGAAGCATGAGGTAAGAGATTTCATCTCAATTTCCACTATGTTGAGACATATTTACCATTATCAACCTATTAACTTAAATGTTGTTTATATAATTCCTCTTTTATATATTTAACATGAATGCATAATTATTCAAAATGATTAATTTTTCAATTCATGCTTATTGTTTTTTAATATACTGACCTTTTATGAAGATGTATCAGGCTTGTTTTTTGAACTCTTTTGCCTTGTTTTGAGTATATATTTTTTGAGTTTTATCATGGATATGTTTAGTGAAATTTGAATGTTTTTTAGGGTTTTTGGGTAGTGCACGGATGCCACATGACTTTCCCAAATCATGTTCCCTAGCATAAAAAATTGGGCAACCTTGGATATAGAGGGATTTCACAGTTGATACATGGTTTGAAACAATTTGCATCCCCCAAGGAGGAGGCACACAGTTTGGCAGATAGTTAATGGAAATGATGAACACTAAGTAACAAACTGTGCACATGGTAAATTAAAGCCCCGAAAATTAGACTAAAAGTTTATGAACCCTCAAAATTCACACTTAATAAACCACAATTCAACCCTAAACTAGTTCTATCATTTTTTAGGCTCCAAGATGGATTACAAGACATTATGACCTCCATTTATGGTTATTTTAATATTAGATTAAATATCTTCACTTCTCATGGTATGATATTCAAATCTCTATTGGTTTCATTCCCCCCAGCCATCCATCTATCATATTTTATGGGAATTTTTTCTTCCATTGGTATTATATCTAGATCATTTTTAGATCTAATACTACAGATCTTTGATTTAGGTTTTATATCTATGTCACATTATTCATCAAGTCCATAATTCTTCCACTTCAATTGGGGATTTTCATTGGAAAGTGTTCATCATCAATTTTGAGGGTGGTTATCTAAATTGAAAATACCATATTCATCATCTAATTCGGTGTGTGGAATTTTGAAATTTTCAATTTTCATGATTGGTAAATTTCATCGATAATTTAATTAATTTAATATAATTTCCATGTGATAATGATTTGTCTTAAATTGGGGAAATTGAAATAGGTGGGATTGGATTAATTTATTGGTTAATAGATTAATATTATATTGTGTCTTTGGAATTGATAGTATATTTGGGTTGTGGAATTTTTCAATAAATATGGTTAGGAATTAATTTGAAATTAATATTACGATATTATTAACATAAACATAATGAGTTAATGGGTTATATGAATTAAATGTTGAAAATGGTTTAATATTGAATTTCACATAGTACTCAGAGTGATTAAAGTAGTGAATCGTGATTTTTTTTATATTTGAGAAGATATATCAAAATACCAAATGTAATAAAAGGGTTGATGTATTTTAAAATTAATTTTTGTTATATATGTGAACTATGTGTCTGATTGATATATGAGTGTGGGACATGGACTGCAGCTTGAAAATCCTACTTATGTTTTTTTGTGATATGTGTGTGTGGGACAAGAACTACTACTTCAAAAGTCGATATGTGATTGACTGATATATATTTATGGTACTTGGACTGCAACTTCAAAATAAAATATTTATAAACTAATTTTTTGATAGAGAATGCTGCTTCAAATACTAACTGGGTGATATACATGTCATTCTAGGACCAAATTTTTGGAATTCAACAAAAGTTATAATTGGATATAATATTAATTTAAATGAATTGATAATTGATAACCATGTAATTTTTATATGTTATTTTACCTTATGAATTGATCAGACTACGTCATGGGCCGAAACAAGTATTGGTAGTATGGGTGTATTTGTGAAACTAAAGAGTTATATAGTTAAATAGGGAATAATTGGTGATATAAACTATTTACATTATTTCATGTATTTTACTATTTATGCAACGACATTCACTATTATCCACTTGATATTTTTTTAGAAACCATTAGTGGTGGGATATATGTTTAACTCACACCCTACTTGGAATTCATGATTGGTACCTAAATAGACCTTATGTTTTAAGATAGGATCTGGGAAAGAGTCCTATGTTAGATGGATGGGTTGGGATGAAGCATGGATGAGGGAACTAGACATGATTCTTGAACTTCATGGGAGTTTTTAGTTCCATTATATATTTTCAATTTTTATATTGATAATTGGAACTTATTGTGTGTGACATATCTACTATTTAGATTTGGATACTATATTTTCTATTTTGGTCATCATGTGATAATGGTTTGGTTTGGTTATTAATTATATCATTTTGTTATTCGTATTGATATCGTCAATTTTTCTACTTTGATAAAGAGAGAATAGTATCTATATTATCGATATTAGACCCCCACTACTTGAAGTAGCCTCTAGCTTATGGGGATCCATGCTTGATTACATGTAACTGATTGTCTTGGGGTATCACTGTGTTAAAAATTGTTCGGGGAGTTACAAATTGATATCAAATATGTTTTTTATTTTATTTTATTTTTTCATAAAATTTGGGAATAGTGGACATGAAACTAGAAAGATTCATGCCTTGGATAAGAGCATGTGCATGGGATTAGATGAACCATGTACAAGGGTAAAAGACAAGTTCATGGGGTGGGATTTATTTTTGATGTGTGTTGTTACCATTGAATTGTATTTCAACTTGGGTGAATAAATATTTGTGAGATATTATTTCATTCTGATATTTTATGAGATTTAACACATGGTATGGTGTGGTACCATGTTTTATTATAAATTCATCATTCTAGGACCTCATTAATAATTTTGAAATGAATCATTTTATGAATTCATGTAAAAAGTAGGTTTTTTGAAGAGTTATTTGTGTGAAAGTAATTTTCTTTAATCTGTGAATATTAGATGTAGCCTTTTCCTACAACGAAATTGAAAAAAGTAAAATGTTAAAAAATTTACAAAATGGGTGTCTAATGAGAAACATGAATATGAGAATTTTTTTACCCTTTGATAACCATTAACTGTATATAAAATGGTTAAGTGTTGTGATAATGCTTTGGTTATGACCATATGGAGGATTTTAGGGGATGATTTATTATGGATTAATATAAAACTCTATAAATGTGTTAATGTTGATAAAATTTTCACAAGGCATGTGTTTGGAATTTTAGATTCATGCCTATATAAAAACCCTTTTTAGTTGGATAATAGGAGGAAATGGAAGGAAATATTCCACCAATAGTGTAACTTAACACACCAATAGTTCCGGGTGAGGATGTTAGGGAGAATTACCATGAGAACATTTCACAATTCATGTAATTCATGGAATGTGACCTAAGGTGGGTTTGTGAAGAATATGTATCATCTAACATTGGAGTTTCAGTGGCATCACCCTTTGACTTCCACAAGAGTGGGTTCACTTTAGGAAGATAAATTATGGATTGAGTTTATCCAAATGATACTTGACCAATAAGAGACTCTTACTGAGAAGAGAGTTAATTTCCCTTTTTTACTTGTTATATGGTCAAGAAAAGCGTTGGTTGTAAATAAAAACATGGGGTGAAAAAATGGAGACATTGGAGTGGAAGTATATTTAGAATAATTTCATTGAGAACTTTCATCAAGAGATGATTAGGTAGGAAATAAAAGTTTTGTTCATGAGGTTGACCCAGGGGAGCATGTCCATTATATACTATACTGGTCACTTTATTGACTTGTAACACTATTTTCCATGATTGGAGGGGGGAGGCTACATTATAAAAACATTTTCAAGACTGTATTAAATATTATTTTAAGTTATAGTTTAACTTCTTCAGGAAGAATAATTTTTTTAGAAGTGGTGAATTTGGATGTCATTTTTATTTGGAAACTGAAGAAGGATTTTAGTGGATAATGTGTGGTTTTTAATAGATGATCATTAGGTTTTTTTGAATAAGGAAGTGTCACTACATTGATGATGACCTGAATAGTAAAAAGTAGTGTGGGTAAGGGGAAGGGTTTGTTATACAGGACCTTACTCTAGTGACCTGTCACTAGTGTAGTTGGCCGGGTCACATCCCAAGATAGTTCCCCTAACCACTCATATAGTATTGTTCCTGCGGCAGGATGGGGTAAATCTATAGATTTTTTACAGGAACACACAACCAATGTGTAATTATGGATTATTTTGGAAGAACATGAGGGGAGGTAGGGGATCTTATACCACATATCAGTCTTGCCTTTAGATATCTACTAATCATGGTGGTAGAGGGAGGGGTGTCATGACCCATCCTCGGGGCTCGTGTCGTGACTACCCCAAGCCCGCCTTCCATAGGCCAGGGGCTGGCGACTAGCACCAAGGCGTAAATCCCGGAAAAAAGGGAAGGAATTGCCTTTGTAAAGTAAACAAGCACCATAGAGTAAGCAAGTGGAAGAAGTAAACACTTAGTAAAAGCTGGTACAAGAGTAAGTGCGTAAAAGTAAGTGGGCCAGTATACAAACCCAAACTGAAAGTAAAGTACAACTCAAAAAGGGAAAACAACAACTGAAAGGTAAAGCTGCAATGACGAGCTGTCCACTGGGAATCCCACCTAAAGGGTGGGTACAGAAAGCCTCCACTACTCCTCGGTCCAGACTACTGCTCCGAGTACGTCCCGCCCAGTGGTCCACCTCCAGGTACCATCCTGCTCCGCAAGCCTCCACCACGATCAGCATTGTCCGTCGTCTGCAACCAACACAACGTAGTGCGGGCATAGCCCGTGTAGGGGTGAGTATAAGCTACTCCGTAGGGACCCCGAGACCTCCGAAGGTCTCCCAAAATCCACAAAGTATAAACCACAAAAGAAAGATACAATCACGAAGTACCATCCGACACTGCATAGGTATATTCCCATACATATACGTAAGTCATCAATTCTCATTCGGCTCCAACATCCGAGCCCAAGTACAACCCAGTCCACACAGGAAAGCAACGTATTCCACACAGGAAGCAAAACGTAATCCATACAGGAAAGAACAACTAAATCCACATAGTAAAGCAAAATGTAAATCCACATAGGATAGCACTACATAGTCCACACAGGAAAGTAAAACAGGATTCAGCTCACACAGGTATACTTCTTCGAAAGACGATAGATATGATCACTAATCCATCTAAGTCGTCGGACCCACAAAGGATAGATAGGTACTAACTATAAGTCCCCAGACTTAAACCTTACTTAATCTTGAGTTATTAAAAGATTACACATTGAGGATGTTTACGGGTTTATAGTTTTAGACAATTAGATCACAAAACTTTCATTACATTCCACATATAAACAAAGTGGTTACATAAAGATAGTATTATTCTTTCACATAAATGGAAAAATATTTAAAATAAAACATGGATTCTTTCTTGACACTTCCTTGACACTATCATCATATCATGTACCTTTCCCTTGACCTGTGAAAAACATTTCAAAAAAACTTGGGATGAGCATAAAAAGCTCAGTAATGGATATAAAAATATGGAAAGGAAACATGGGTATATATAAACATAAGAATGAAATCATACTTTACCCATAAAACATAAGCACTTTAACATACCTCATCAAATCATGAATAAATCATAGAAATCACAAGACCTAAAGGTGACTTGAAGCATTCATAACATTCTTACGTAGGGAGTAACCCTCTTGGTTACGTTTGGAATACCCATCACAGTATATTCCCTAAATCTCTTCAGATAAACCTTAATGTTACACTCCTTCACGTTACCCAATGCATTGGAGAGCTATATCGGGCTCACCCACCCTTATTTTATCACGGAACCACCAGTCTTCATAATAATGCCCAAGAACCTCAACATAATCGTATCACATAAAACATGCATAAAGGAAACATAACACTTCCACCTTTCAATCACAAGATATCAATACAACACATTGATATAAAAACATTATGAAAACAATTTTCAATACCAAAATAAAAGAAAAGTAAAACATGGTATTTATTTTTCTTTAAAAAAAAGGTATGGCTTGTAGAGGAAGCTGAAACTCAAATAATGGTCACGGCGGCGGAGAAGTCATTGTCGCTGCATATGTATGACAAAAACATTTCCTTTTTTCGTTTAGTAAACGTTTCGTATAAAAAATATTCCTTTTGAATAAACTTAAAAGTCAAAAAAGGTTTATACACCGTATAAAAGAAGGTTGTGTATAAAACAAAATATGCCTCAATGAAAGGATATTGAGACGAAGTCCCATACCTCGGGTCCGACTTGACTCAATCATTTTTTAATCTTCGGAATAATAAACTTGAGTTAATTTCTACTTGTTTAAGAACCTTTTTCAAGTTAATTATTCCTTTTGTATCACTTATTGCCATGTCATGAACACTATGTAATTATTTAAGTTAATAACGGTCGTTTTAACGATCATTGGTACTTGAGTATAAAATAAGCCCTTTATAATTACAAGTTGTTCATGTATCGATTATATTCGGAATGGTATTCATGATTTAGATATCATATATTTAATATATATCCAGTACATGCATGCATTTATAATATTGCATAATCATTTAGAGGTAAGAAATGAAATGCACCGTTCATGGAGACGGTAAGCCGTACGTACGCATGAACGCTACTTTCATTTATATTTCATATTTTATAGAATGGAATCATAATGATATAAAGGTATATTATAATTCCATTATAATATCATATATAATATCATAGTTCCATTATTTATACGTCCCACATATGGTATTTAACGAATCAAATCACTTTGAGGGGGCGGTAGTCCGCACTTTCTTAAATGAAGATATCACGTTTACCCATAATGGAAACCATAAAGGTATTACCAAAATGAAATATACAGGAGCTTAAGGAAAACATAAACATATTATATATCATATATAAATATAGTGACATCTTAATGGCCACCTTTTAAGGAGTTATATGAGTTTTGAACAATCATCGTTTCGGGAGGCAGAAATTCGCCATCCACAGAAACAGTTTGTTATTTAACCATTAGATGTAGGTGTGTGTAAGTGTATCTCGAATACTTATTATAAAAACATCCTAGTATATTTAAGATACTGTATTTGTTACAAAAGAAATGAATAAAAAGGGTTTAGGAGGTTGGAGAAGCAAAATAAAACAAAAGGACTCAAGTGAAGACATTACCTTAAAATCGGGTAACTCCCTTTGGTTTGAGCTCAAAGGCTTCCTTGGGAAGACTTATGCCCAAGGTGAGGCTTCAAGGAGTAAGAGAGGGATGTTTAGAGACAAAATTATCAGGGGTTGTCCGAGCCAAAGGCTTTGGAAGTGTGGGTAAGGAGGTAGAGGTGAGGCCCTTTTATAAGAGGAGAGGAGGGGCATTCTTGGAAAGTAAAGAAAAGTCACTTTATTTTAAAATGGAATTCGGATTTAAGAGGTCCCACATTGATTTAATTCTAGGATAAGGTGATAAGGGTTCGAAATATACCCACCCAATAGGTTTTGGACATGTGTAGGTCTTATATTTTACATTATCTTTCCATTTTATTTAAATCCTTTATTAATGAGGTAATCACTGCATCATGATGATGTCATAAATAATTTAATAAATTTAATGTCTAAAAATTATAAAAAAAATACTATGATGTAGAAAATATTTTTATCTTTCCAATTACTATTTATAATCAAAAATATGACTTGTCTAACCCCATGTAAAAATTGTTTTAGTAAAACATCTCATGTTTGTGTCATTTTTACTTTAACATTAAATAAAACGTTATTTATGTCATTTCCCAACCAAAGTGGTTTCATGGGGTCCCCAAGTTGACCCATGGATTGTCTTGGTCAGCCATGACACATCCAATGAGGGTAGGACATGTGTCAATCTCATCTCATATTATTAAAACATTATTTTTACATTAAACTACACTAATTACCACTAATCGCGATTAAGAACTTAAAAGTTACTATTCACCAAAAAATTATTTTAATCTCATTGAACCAAATTTTACTTCTTAATTAAAACCATGTATGTAAGATTTTTGAAAATCAAATCACAGAAGTGGAAAAGATTCATTTAAACGAAAAATCAGTTTCTTTAACTACCACTTAGTGGTTTCACTATTCATAAAAAATTGAAGTTTTTCAGAAAAATTCCAAAACATCACCCTAAGCTATATTTTATATTCTGAATTCAAAAATGATGTCTATTTTACAAAATTCAAAACATATAAGATGCATTAATTAATTTAATAATTAATTCCCGCTGTCATGACAAATAGCGTGTTTTTATGAAACAATAAGTATCAAAAGATTGACACTAGTTTAAGTCAAATTTCAAAGTGAAATTGATTCCAATGACCACCATTGGATAAAATGGTAAAAATATATTCTAATTTGACTTTAAAACCAATTAAAAATATAATCTAATCATATAAATAAATTAGATTAAAAAGAGGTTTTGAATTAAAATACAACATTTTTCACTATTCATTAAAAAATGAACTTTATTGGAAAAATACCAAAAATTCACACAAAGTAAATTTTGATGTCCCAATCAGAAATAATAAGTTTATTTTGAAAAACATAGCTTATAAAATTTTCAAAAGATAGATTTAAAAAGGGTTTGCCATCAAAAGGCAGTAAAATAATCTTTTAAGAATATTAGGGTATTCCATGCATAAGATTGTATTTATTTTCATTTTAAGCCTCGAAAACACTATCTTAATCATTAATAGACATAGATAAAAATATATATTATTCATTACTTACTTGGGATGTTACATACTTCCCCCCTTTAGAAAATTACGTCCCCGCAATTTATTTACTTATCGAAAAAATGGGGGTACTTATCCCTCATTGCATTTTCAGATTCCCATGTTGCCTCTTCCATCATGTGGTTTTTCCACAAAACCTTTACCTGATTAATCACCTTATTCCGTAACACTTGCTACCTGTGGTCAAGAATCTGGACCGGTTGTTCCTCATACGATAGGTTCTCTTCCAGCTGAACTACCTCTGGACTCAAAACATGAGATGGATCTGGCATGTACTTTATCAGCATCGAAACATGAAAAACATTATGTACCTGAGATAAAATCGGAGGTAAAGCCACTCGGTAAGAAACTGATCCAACTCTCTCCAGAATTTCACATGGTCCAATGAACCTTGGACTTAGCTTTCCTTTCTTAACAAATCTCATCACACTTTTCCATGGTGATACTTTGAGAAAAACATGATCACCTACCTCAAAAGAGAGATCCTTCCTCCTGTTGTCCACATAACTCTTCTGCCTACTCTGAGATGTTCTCATGTGTTTCTGTATCAGCTGAACGTTTTCTGCCATCTCTTATACCAATTCTGTTCCCATCAACTTTCTTTCACCCACTTCATCCCAGAAAGATGAAGTTCGGCACCGCTTCCCATATAATGCCTCAAATGGTGCCATCTGTATACTGGAATGAAAACTGTTATTATAAGAAAACTCAACCAAAGAAATATGGTGGTCCCAACTTCCCTGATAATCCATATAATAAGCTCGTATCATATTCTCCAAGGTCTGAATTGTTCGTTCTGACTGCCCATCTGATTGCGGATGAAAAGCTGTACTAAAATTTAATTCAGTACCCAACGACTTCTGAAGGCCTTTCCAAAAGTTAGAAGTAATCCTGGGATCACGGTCAGATACAATGGAGAGAGGAACTCCATGTATCCTGACTATCTCTTTAAGATACTAACGGGAAAGTTGATCTAGGGAAAAAGTATCTCGTATAGCAAGTAAATGAGCATATTTATTCAAGCGATCAGCAATAACCCAGATTTCATTATTACCTCGAGATGTCTTGGGTAATCCCACAACAAAGTCCATGGATATATTCTCCCATTTCCACTCTGGCACTTGTAAAGGATGAAGCACCCCTTTCGGTAACTGCCGCTCTTATTTAACCTGTTGACATTTCAAACACTTCAGAGTAAAATCAGTAATATCTCTTTTCATTCCATCCCACCAGTAATACTCCTGCAGATCTCTGTACATCTTAGTACTACCAGGATGAACTAAAAACGGAGAACTATGAGCTTCACATAACAACTCTCTCTTCAACTATGAATCACAAGGCACACACAATATCTTCCCAAATCTCAAAACACAATCATTATCAATGTTGAATTCAGGCAACTTACCTTTCTGAACTTGCTCTACCTTTTTCTGCAACTCACTGTCTTGCTTCTATGCTTGTTTGATTCTATCTGATAGATATGATCTCAATGATACCTGAAACAAAACAGAAGAACATCCTGCGCCAAAAACTTCTATGCCAAAGTTCATCAAATCCTTAACCAAAGGATCATGTTCCCAATGCAACATTGTTAATGAAGCATTACTTTTTCGACTCAAAGCATCAGACAATTTATTTGCTTTTCCCGGATGGTAATGAATTGTACAATCATAATCCTTGATTAATTCCAACCATCTCCTCTGTCTCATGTTTAACTCTTTCTGAGTGAATATATACTTTAAACTTTTGTGATCAGTATATATTTCACACTTTACTCCATACAAATTATGTCTCCAAATTTTTAAAGCAAAAACAACAGCAGCTAATTCCAAATCATGTGTAGGGTAATTTACCTCATGAGTTTTCAACTGACATGAAGCATAAGCAATTACTTGATCATTCCGAATAAGGACACAAGCAAGTCCTTTCAATAAAGAATCACTGTAGATAACAAACTCACCATTCCTGGAAGGAAGTGCCAAAACTGGAGCATTCACCAATCTTCTTTTCAACTCCTGAAAACAATCATCACATTCTTTTGTCCAGATAAACATAACACCCTTCTGAGTTAGCTTAGTCATTGGACTAGATAACCGTGAAAAATTTCTAACAAACCTTCGGTAATAGCCTGCCAAACCAAGGAAACTACGAATATCTGTTATATTTGTGGGTCTTGGCCATTCTTCAACAACCTTTGTTTTTGCAGGATCAACTGTTATCCCATCTTTAGAAACAATGTGACCAAGGAAAGAAATTTGTTGTAACCAAAACTCACACTTGTTGAATTTCCCATACAATTTCTTTTCTTTTAAGGTTTTCAAGATAACCCTTAAATGTCTTTCATGCTCCTCTTTACTTTTAAAAAACACCAAAATATCATCAATTAAAACCACTACAAACTTATCTAAGAACTCATGGAAAATTCTATTCATTAAGTCCATGAATACAGCAGGTGCATTGGTTAGCCCAAAAGGCATTACTACAAATTCATAATGGCCATATCTTGTACGAAACACAGTCTTCGGAACGTCTGCTTCCTTTACCTTCAGCTGATGGTACCCCGATCTCAAGTCAATCTTTGAAAAATACTGAGCTCCCTGGAGCTATTCAAAAAAATCCTCGATATGAGGAAAAGGATATTTTTTCTTAACAGTGATGTTATTCAAGGCTCTATAATCAATGAAAAGTCTCATTGAACCATCTTTCTTTTTAACAAATAAAACAGGAGCACCCCATGGTGATGTGCTAGGTCGAATGAAACCTTTCTCTAATAAATCTTGCAATTTCTCCTTCAACTCTAAAAGTTCAATTTGAGCCATTCGATAAGGGGGTTTTGAAATTGGCTTAGCATCAGGAACTAAGTCAACGGTAAACTCAACATCCGGATCTGGTATTATTCCAGGCAACTCATCAGGAGAAACATCAGGATACTCATTTACCACTGACACATCATTAATATGAACATTTTCTTTTATTTTTAATGATGTGTGCAAGGTAACATTCATTTCCATATTTTAAAAGTTTCCCATCCTCTTGATATGTTATCAACAATAAGGGTTCATTCTTGTACACAAACTGAAAGTCTTTCTGAAAAAAAACTTCTTTAGATCTACATTCAATCTTAGCATGGTAAATAGAGAGCCAATCCATACCCAAGATAACATCAAACTCTACTAGATGTAGAACAATAAGTTTTGCAAGTAGTTTCTTTCCACATATAAGGATAGGAAGATTCTTATAAATTCTTTTTGCCTCAACATTTCCCCCAGGTGTTTCAACCAAAAGGCCAGGAGTCATTTCTTGGGATGGTATTCCGATTTTACTAGAAAATTTTTCAGAGATGAAAGAATGTGTAGACCCCGAATCAAACAACACACTGTCATAATCTGAAAAAACAAAAAAAGTACCTAATACAACTTCATTTGATGGCCCGACATCTACTGAAGTAATTGCAAAGGATTTCACCACCCCTTTCTGCTTGTAGTCTAACTGCTTCCCATCACTCAAGATCTTTTTCGGACACTCGTTTTCATAGTGACCCATCTCATTTCACTTATAAAATTTCACTAATTGTAAATAAAATTTGGTCTTACCTTCACCTTGATCCTTTTCAGTGCAACCGCAAGCCTTATATCCCATCTTACCACATCAGTAGCACTTTCCAAAATTCAGTAGACATTCCCCAGCATGCCTTTTGCCACATTTATCACAAACTAGAAACTTAGTTTTCTTACCATCAGACTTTTTTGAAGAATTCTTACCTTTCTCCTGCCACCTTGGTCTCTTCTTCTGTTGGTTGTTATAGAACACTTGATCATCGGAAAACTCCATTTCCACCTTCTCAGCACATCGAACAAGCTTTTCATAACTTTTAAACTCACGAGAAGCTAATTCCCTTCGATATTTTGGCTTTAATCCAGAGTAAAAACGATTGATTTTACTATCATGCTCTCGGATAAAATTTGGAGCATACATTGCCAATCAAGTGAACCTTTCTTCATAGGTAGCCACGGAGTCTTCCTCTTGCCTCAATTCCAAGAATTGATTTTCCATCCAAAGTCGAACACCCTTAGGAAAATACTTCTCAAGAAACATACCTTTGGATTCATCCCAGTCGAGAGCATCAATCTCATCAGCGTCCCTGATATTTTTAACCATCGACCACCACTGATCTTCTTAACCCTCCAAACGGTAAATAGCAAGACTAACCTTTTGATTGTCTGAACACCCCATGACATTGAAAATATTCTCCAGTGCTTTAATCCACCATTCAGCTAGCACAGGGTCAGATGATCCTCTGAATGATGGGGGATGTTGCCTTATGAAATATTCCACCACTGACATGTTCCTCTGCGATTGATCTGGCTGATCTAGTGTATGGATACCACCGCAATTTATCGCTTGAGTCAACTGCGCCATTACTGCAATAAACTGTTCAGTTCCAATTCCGACCATCTCAAGATGCTGATTTGGAAGGTTATTTCCTTCTGCATGCCTTCCTAGCACTACTTCCATGTTTCCTCTGCGGAAAACCATTCTGAACAAACATGTCTTAGATGAAGCAACATGGTAATCTTCAAATACTATATCACTTCAATTTGACCATAAAAAAAATATTTTTGGATAATCATTTAATAGAATTCTAACTCCTAAAGTTATCTAAACCGACCTTTGATACCAACTATAAGGCCCCAGCCTTAAACCTTACTTAATCTTGAGTTATTACAAGATTACACATTGAGGATCTTTTCGGGTTTAGAGTTTTAGAGAATTAGATCATAAAACATGCATTACATTCCACATATAAACAAAGTGGTTACATAAAGATAGTATTATTCTTTCCAATCAATGGAAACATATTTAAAATAAAACATGGATTCTTTCTTGACACTTCCATGACACTATCATCATATCATGTACCTTTCCCTTGACCTGTGAAAAACATTTCCAAAAAACTTGGGATGAGCATAAAAAGCACAGTAAGGGATATAAAAATATGTAAAGGAAACATGGGTACATATATACATAATAATGAAATCATACTTTACCCATAAAATATAAGCACTTTAACATACCTCATCAAATCATGAATAAATCATAGAAATCACAAGACATAAAGGTGACTTGAGTAATTCATAACATTCTTACGTAGGGAGTAACCCTCTTGGTTACGTTTGGAATACCCATCACAATATATTCCCTAAATCTATTTGGATAAACCTTAACGTTACACTCCTTCGCGTTACCCAATGCATTGGATAGCTATATCGGGCTCACCTGCCCTTATTTTATCACGGAACCACCCGTCTTCATAATAATGTCCAAGAACCTCAACATAATCGTATCACATAAAACATGCATAAAGGAAACATAAAATTTCCACCATTCAATCACAAGATATCAATACAACACATTGATATAAAAACATTATGAAAAAAAATTTCAATACCAAAATAAAAGAAAATTAAAACATGGTATTTATTTTTCTTTTAAAAAAAGGTATGGCTTGTAGAGGAAGCCGAAACTCAAATAATGGTCACGGCGGCGGAGAAGTCGTTGTCGCCGCATACGTATGAAAAAAACATTCCCTTTTGTCATTTAGTAAACGCTTCATATAAAAAAGATTCCTTTTGAATAAACGTAAAAGTAAAAATGGGTTTATACACCGTATAAAATAAGGTTGTGTATAAAACAAAATATGCCTCAATGAAAGGATATTGAGACGAAGTCCCATACCTCAGGTCCGACTTGACTCGGTCTTTATTTAATCTCATGAATAATAAACTTGAGTTAATTTCTACTTGTTTATGAACCTTTTTCAAGTCATTATTTCTTTTATATCACTTATTTCCATGTCATGAACACTATGTAATTATTTAAGTTAATAACGGTCGTTTTAACGATCATTGGTGCTTGAGTAAAAAATAAGCTCATTATAATTAAAAGTTGTTCATGAATCCATTATATCCAGAATGGTATTAATTATGTAGATATCATATATGTCATATATATACAGTACATGCATGCATTTATAATATTACATATTCATTTAGAGGTAAGAAATGAAATGCACCGTTCATGGAGACGGTAAGCCGTACGTAAGCATGAACGCTACTTTCATTTCTATTTCGTATTTTATAGAATGGAATCATAATGACATAAATATATATTATAATTACATTATAATATCATATATAATATCATAGTTCCATCATTTATACGTCCCACATATGGTATTTAACGAATCAAATCACTTTGAGGGGGCGGTAGTCCGCACTTCCTTAAACGAAGATATCGCGTTTACCCATAATGGAAACCATAAAGGTATGCCCAAAATGAAAAATACAGAAGCTTAAGGAAAACATAAACATATTATATATCATATATAAATATAGTGACATCTTAATGGCCACCTTTGAAGCTGTTATATGTGTTTTGAACAATCATCGTTTCGGGAGGCAGAAATTCGCCATCCACAGAAACAGTATGTTCTTTAACCATTAGATGTAGGTGTGTGAAAGTGTAGCTCAAATCCTTCTTATAAGAACATCCTAGTATATTGAAGATATTTTATTTGTTACAAAAGAAATTAATAAAAAGAGTTTAGGAGGTTGGAGAAGCAAAATAAAACAAAAGGACTCAAGTGAAGACATTACCTTAAAATCGGGTAACTCCCTTTGGTTTGAGCTCAAAGGCTTCTTTGGGAAGACTTCTGCCCAAAGTGGGGCTTCAAGGAGTAAGAGAGGGATGTGGAGAGACAAAATGATCTGGGGTTGGCCGAGCCAAAGGCTTTAGAAGTGTGGGTAAGGAGGTAGAGGTGTGGGCCTTTTATAAGAGGAGAGGAGGGGCACTCTTGGAATGTAACGAAAAGTCACTTTATTATAAAATGGCATTCGGATTTAAGAGGTCCCACATTGATATAATTCTAGGATAAGGTGATAAGGGTTTGAAATATACCCACCCAATTGGTTTTCGACATGTGTAGGTCTTAGACTTTACATTATCTTTCCATTTTATTTAAATCCTTTATTAATGAGGTAATCACTGCATCATCATGATGTCACTACAAAAAAAAAACTGGGTTTAGCAGCGGTTTTGTGGCGGCGGTTCACAAAACCGCAGCTAAACGTTTTCAGTGAAATGTTTCGTGGCGGTTTTTAATAAACCGCCGCGAAACATTATTTTATTTTAAAAACCACGACCCTTTCCCCTGCCGCGGTTCCCCCAAAAACCCTCGCCCCTCTTCCCCGACCCCCCTCTTCTCTGATCCCCCCCGGGCCCCGGCGACACCCGCGCCCCCCGCGCCCTCCTGCGACCCCCGCACCCCCCCGCGCCCCCCACGTCCTCCGGCGAACCCCGCACCCCCCAGCGCCCCCCTCGACCCCCAGCAACCCCCGCGCCATGCGCGCCCCCCACGCACCATGCGCCCCCCGCACCCTCCGGCGACCCCCGCACCCCCCCGCGGCCTCCAGCGACCCCCGCACCCCCCGTGCCCCCCACACCCTCTGGCGAACCCTGCACCCCCCGATGCCCCCCTCAACCCCCAGCGACCCTCGTGCCCTGCGCGCCCCCCACGCCCCATGTGCCCCCCGCGCCCTCCGGTGACCCCCGCACCCCCCACGGCCTCCGGCGACCCCCTCACCCCCCGACTCCCCCCACGACCACCTTCTAATTTGGTAATTTTTAGTTATTTCTTGGTTCTTTGATTCGAATCACGAATTTTTTACATAATGTGAATCTACTGCAGGGTAGATACTATGAGTTTGGTTTAGAGCTTGAAGAATTATAATTCATAAAACATTTTCAAGTTTTTAATGGGTTGATTAGGATTAATTCAAACTAAGGATACATTTTTGGGTATTTTTATAAATCGTGGAATTCACACCATGAAAGGGGTTCATGACATTAATTATTTAGAACCAATGGTTTTTATCATGATTTACATATTACCCTTCTTCCATTCAATGTGAATACCTCCCTCATAAATCCTAGAAGGATTTTAGATAATACTGGGTATCTTCCTCTACCAGATTACTTTTCTTGGAGCATTTGTTCAGTAGTGTGGTGGGTTGTCTTCCTTTGGGTACGTGTAATATCATTCACTCTATTTATCATTTATGTTCTTGGTTTGGTAGTGTTGTGTGATATGGTTTCGATGGTTTCATAAATAATATGTGTTATCAATCAATCCATTGTGGCTTTCCCTCATTCCTTTTCTATTTGAAGAATATCTTCTTGTTTCCAATTTATGTTGACGAAGGATCTTAGGTTCCTTATGTTTATAAGGTAGGTGTATCTATACAAGCGGTTCTAATTTAAAATTTCCTTATATTCTTATTAATTTCTTTGGCTTGTTTCATGAAATTGATGGATTTAAATGGATTTTATGGAAAATATACATGTTTTAAAGAGGTCTTTCTTCAAAAATGGGTTTTCTCACAAAAAGTGGTTGACTAAATTCTTTATTGTTTGGCCTATTTAGATTGAATTTTTTATACTAATGGATTTTTATCTTTATTTTTTATTTTAATTTGGTTTCATAACTTTATTCTATAAAACAAGATACTACTTTCATGTCTCTTTATTACACATCTCCATGTATAAGACCCTCTTGGGAGACTTGCCTAGTTTTCCCTAGTCGGTTCTTTATAAATTAATATCAAAAGGAATATTGAGCCTGGAATGTTACGACACTTCCTAGTTTTAGTTTAGTTTCATTGGTAGACTAGATTTAGTAGCACTAGAATTTAGTTAATATGTGTGGGATGGTGCCTAGACATCTCACCTCCATGTATGAATTCAAGTTACTATGGGTGGTTAGTTATTTTTTTAAAATATTGTCACTTGGTCTTTGTTCTTGATTGAATAAACTAGATTTGGTGTCTATTTAAAAAAACTATTCCTTTCTTATGTTTTATATTTCATTAATAAAATTCATAAATTCATAAAATTATTATTATTTTAAATCATTAATATGGATTATGGAAGTTGTTCTATGATTTAGGAATTTTCTCATGACAAAAGGGGTTTTCATCTTGTATTTGTTAGACGATTCCTACTAGAAGAGGTCTTATGAATCTATGTGATAGATTTGTGAGACGGGTTTAATAGGATAATCCCTTAGTGGTATCTTCTTTAGTGGAAGTTATAATATTCACTATTCATACTTTGGTTATGAAGGTATTAAAAACCTAGGAGGAGTAGTGGATCATGACTTATAATTTACTAACAAGAATCCACCTATCATTCATAGTGATAATGGAATCTAGAAATATGAGGAGAGGATTGAGTAGATTGGTAGGAGATTTAAAATTTTAAAGATTCCCAAGGAATCTAAGGGGTGGGGGTCAACATATATTCTTGATGGATTGGGAAGGAAATGGTGAGGCTCAGTTGTGCATTCTATATTTTATGAGGATCTTACGTGGGAATCCTTCATGAAAATATATAAACTATAGTTTTATCCTAAAATGTTACATGTGGAAAAGACCTGATACTTTCTAACATTATAAAAATTGGAATGTATTGTTATAGTGTATTTCACTAACTTTTCTTGGTTGGTGCATTTCAAAGTTTATATTATTACCAATGTTTACATGAAATCTCTAAGGTTTGAGATTGTGCCAAGTGTCTCCTAAGAAACCTGAGTGTGACATGGATTTATATTTATAGTGACACTTAATTTTGATATACCTGCACACTATTGTTTGTTTTATATACGTGGACTAGATTATGCATTAGAAACCATTAGTGGTGGCCTACTTAATTTACCTCACATCATATTCAGTACATGGATTGGTACCCAGATAGTCTTCTTTGTCATAGGAAATACAACTTTGATATGGTTGGTTGTGTATGAAACCATTGAGAAACATCATTCCTCTTGGAGGACATCTAAGGTCAAGCTTAAACAATCACATAATGTCTCAGGTTTAAAATGCATTATGATCAGTTTCGATCACACATCAATGGGGTGTTGTTTGAGGCAACATAAATGTGTGATCGATAGTGTTATGATAAGTGTGTAACCCAATATTCTTATTGCTCCTCAATGAGGTGTTGACGCTGTCTCCTATGGACCAGACTTGTTCGGTTGGTCTGAAGTGGTAAATGTGATCAATGAATCATCTTTATTATATTATGCATACTTTATGATCAATGGTTCATCTTTATTATATTATGTTTCTGTAATCTTACACTATCGTATATTTTGTGTAGGCACATTGTGATATACATGGATAAAAGCTGGATCACATTACCGAGGAACACACCTCAATATGTTAAGGGTTTTAATGAGTTTTTAGATTTTGCAATTTCTAATTGATCCGTTGAAGGGAGAATAAGATGTCCATGTCCTAAATGTAAATTTAGAACATGGTTGAAGAGAGATGAAGTTTATGAACATTTAATACTGAAGAAATTCCCTGATCAATATTTGTGTTGGATTTGGCATGGAGAATCAAACAATACGGAAAGATTGAGGACTGATGTTAATCCACAGAATGAGGTCCCATGTTTGTCGCCAATGGAAAATGAAATGCAAAACCTCATAAATGATGCATTCGGCACTGCAAGACACCACTATGAGCATCAAAACATATCAAAACAACCAGAAGAGGGTGCTACAAATTGCAACATGACAAGTGATGTTTTTGAGACTGTAACACAAGCAGATCAAGATTGTAACATATCATTGGATCCTCCTCTTGATTATATGGATCCAAATGTAAGGGAAAACTTCAGTTAGGAAAATGTGTTTCATGATTTATTTGATGATGGAAATCAAGAGTTGTATAGTGGGTGTCTTAAATATTCAAATCTTTCATTTCTGCTAAAGTTGTACCATATCAAATGTCTATGTGGAATTTCAAATAAGGAAATGTACATGTTATTAGAATTGACTCGTGATGCATTTCCTGAAGCAAAAATCCCAGAATCGTTTTATGAGATGAAAAAAGTTGTAAACAAGCTTGGTCTGAACTATACAAAAATACATACGTGTCCCAATGATTGTATGCTTTACTGGGGATAGGATTAAAGTAGACAGAATTGTAAGAAATGTTCTTCTTCTAGATGGCAGTCAAAAGGTGATGTTAGAAGTATAACTGAACATAATTTCAAGGAGAAGAAGAAAAGGAACACACATGAAAAAGTTTTGCGTTACTTTCCTTTGAAGCCTCGATTGCAAAGATTATTCAGGTCATCAAAAACCGCCGAACACATGAAGTGGCATTCTGTAGATAATAACAATGATGGGTTAATGCGACATCCAAGAGATTCCCAATCGTGGAAGACATTTGATTCATTACATACATATTTCTCAGCTGATCCTAGTAATGTTTGATTGGGATTGGCTGTCGATGGATTCAACCCATTTGGGACTTTGAGTACGAGTTATAGCATTTGGCCAGTTGTTTTGATCCCTTATAATATGCCTCTGTGGATGTGTATGAAACAAACATCTTTTATCATTTCGATGATTATTCCTGGAAAACAAATTCCTAGAAATGATATTGATGTATACCTGCAGCCTTTGATTGAATAATTGCAGGAGTTATGGAGCAACGGTGTTGAGACATTTGATGTTTCTTCTAAAACAATGTTCAAAATGCATGCTTCTTTAATGTGGACCATTAGTGACTTCCCTGGGCTTGGAAATTTATCTGGTTGGAACACTTATACGGGTTTGTCTTGTCCCGTTTGTAATTTTGATTTCAAGCCCAAACGGCTACCTCACAGTAGAAAATGGTGCTTCTTGTGCCGTCGAATATTTCTTGATGCATCTCATAAATTTCGGCTGAACAATTCAAAATTTAATGGTTCCATTGATCGTATACCACCTCCAAAGTTGTTAACCCATTCTGAAATATTGACACAGCTTGAAAATGTTAAAACAGAATTTGGGAAGATTCATCATTTGACTGATAGCGGAAAATGAGTGCGAAGTGCATCGTCAAGTGAAATCAGAACGCAACAATGGAAGAAAAAAAGTATATTCTTTAATCTTCCGTATTTGAAATTTAATTCTTTACTCCACAATCTTGATGTGATGCATATTGAGAAGAATGTATGTGATAATTTGATTTTCACATTACTTAATGAGCATGGAAAGTCGAAGGATCATCTCAATGCTCGCAAAGACTTACAAGTAATGAACATAAAACGTGATCTCTGGCCAGATGAGAATGAAACGTATGCTCTGGCCATTTTTTCAATGAAAAATAGGGATAATGATGTGTTCCTTCGAATTTTAAAGAATGTGAAGGTATCTGATGGGTATTCGAGTAACATCTCGAGGTGTGTTGATTTGAAGAATCGTAAGTTATATGGATTGAAAAGTCACGATTCACATGTTTTGTTACAACAGTTACTACCATTGGCATTGCATACATTATTACCTGAAAAAGTTACTGTTGTTGTACTGCAATTCTACACATTTTTCAGGCAATTATGTGAGAAAACTCTACATCCATTACAGCTTGACAACCTACAGGAGAGGTTTGTATTGACCCTTTGTGCAATGGATATGATCTTTCCTCCGTTGTTTTTTACTGTCATGATGCATTTAACTTTGCATTTGGTTGACGAAGCTAAATTAGGAGGCCCCGTTCATTATCGATGGATGTATCCAATTAACAGGTATTTTATTTATATGTTTCCAGTTAAGTAAACAATATTTGGAATTTAAATAAATGCATAATATTATTATTATTTTCCACATATATCTTGGGCATTTGAAAGCATACGTGAGAAATAAATCTCAACCAGAAGGCTCTATTACTGAAGTCTATTCGGCCGAAGAGTGTCTCACCTTTTGTTCCAGATATTTGGATGATATTGAGACAAGATTTAATCGAGTTGGACGTGTTGACTACAAATCCAATCAATCTCAAATGCATCAGAAATCAAAAATATTTCCTGCTATTGGCCGATCAGTTGGGAGGACCACATATGCAACACTGACAAAATTGGAGTTATTACAGGCACATAGATATGTGATTCTGAATAGTGAAATTGCAGATCCATTTATTAAAGAGTTGAGGATACAAAAAAAGAGACGAATGAGAGGCCGAACATGAAATGAAAAAGATATAACGAAAGCTGTGAATAAAGAGCTGGTAGAATGGTTTGCACGACGTGTAAGTTTATAAATATTGCAATAAATACGAATATTAGTTTGACACATACAATTTTAAAATCTATTAAATTATATTTTTATTCTTCAGATCATGAATACTGATACTCAAGCAGACTTGTCAAAAGATTTGAAATTTCTTGCTAGAGGACCTGTAAAACAAGTTAGAAAGTTTGACGCTTATAATGTGAATGGTTTTAGATTTCGTACAGTCGATTGAGAAGTGGGTTTGAAAACACAGAATAGTGGTTTATTTACATTTGCTGAAGTGGAATACTATGGAAAGTTGCATGATATTATTGAATTAAACTACCACGAGCATTTTTCTATTGTTTTATTCAAATGAAAATGGGTCGATATTTTCAGAGGTGTTAAAAGATATTCCTTGCAATTTACTTCTGTAAACTTCTCTCGCTTGATGGATGTTGGTGACCGTGAACTACATGATCCATATATCTTAGCATCACAGGCAAGAATGGTATAATATGTGAATGATGTTGTGGATGAAGGGTGGAGTGTAGTTACTCACGTAATACAATGAGATTTGTATGATATGGGTGATGAAGTGGAATATTTGACCTCTGCAATTGAATTTCATCAACAACAGGAAGCAAAATTATTTTTCCATCATGATATTGAAAATATTAGTCTAGCAAGGATGAATGAATTGGATGAAGCAATGGAGCAGTAAACCGAAATGATTTAAGGGGAAAATGATTGTATGTACAATTATTTATTCATTCAACAACCACTTGTTTCATTTCTGTAGTCATTCATTATCATTGTTATATATATTTTGTTTGTTAGTACTGGGCATCTATTATCATTTTTAATTTTTTTCTGCATAAATTTTTTGAAATATATATTCTGAACTTAATTTTATTTGATTAAATGACAGGACTTCCAAGGAATAAGCGGTACACCATTTCATCTACTTCTACGACAGATGACGATCCGTCTGTCCCCACGGCATCTGAGGCAGCAGCTTCCTACATCCCTGCATCATCTCCCCCTGCACCATCTTTGACACCGTCAGTTAATGTCTCATTAGAGGATGATTCATCGCCTCCCCCTACAGGAGCCTCAGCAGTGGGGCAGTGACACGCCCCTTCCAGTTCATCACAGACATTCTGGAGGGTCACAGTCATAGGTACAAATTTTAATTAAATTAATTTATTGCATTTTGTTTATAGTAATTGTTTGCTAATTGAAGATGAAAAAAATGCAATCGTGGAAAAACACTTAAAAAGTTCTGATGTTTGGAACATGAATGGCGAGAAGATAGTGGTGCCATTTGATTCTTATGGGGTCCCGATGGATTATGTCGTATGTTTACTTGGTCAGATTATAGGTCAGCTGGCAGCGGAGCCCATTTCCCTGCCTATTTTATATGATGATTGGAGGCATATGCCTCCAAAATAGAAAAATGAAGTTTTTGATTCTCAGATAAAGGTAATTTTATTACTTTATGGTTTAATTGAATGTCATGTTACTAATATATTCAAAATGAATTTCTGTATACAGATGTTCTTCCACTTTACAGTTGCTGATGTGATAGCACGGAAGTGGACATTGAAAAATCTTGGAAAAAAATCGAAAGATTTCAAATGGAGGTTGTGGTGTGATGTCAATGATACTTCGTTGACCGTGCAACAGATGTATGAGAAGCTACCCAGTGGGGCACTGAAAGAACAGTGGAAAGTTTTTGTCGATAGCCATCGTGATGAGAAGCGGATGGTATTGAAATATATATTATTATATTATCCTTATTTTACATTTATACATGTACATGAAGAGGAGATAGACATTGAATACATTTCTATTAAATTGAATTTTATTTATTTTAGGATCTCTCAAGACAGAATGCATCAAACCGGGCAAAGAATGTCATCTCGCACACTGCGGGCTCAGAAAGCTTTGCTAGAAGCTGAATGTCATTGGTAATCTTTTAATTAGTTTAAATATATATAAGACAATATTATCTATTTAACATATTTAATTGTTGATTTATCTTTTTTTAATGCAGTCACAGAGTTTAGGGCATGAAGCATCCCGAACAGAACTGTGGCTGGATGTTCATAAAAAAACAGATGGAAGTTTTGTTAATGAACCTACCAGAGAAGTTGGGGTATGAAGTCAATTATTTATTATAATACCTTATTATCAGTTTTTACTGTGTTAATATATATTGATATTTGATTTATAGGTAAAAATTAAAGAAATATGGGATGTCAATCTTGGGCAATCCTACTCAGTCTCCCAGGATGACCCGGTTGGTAAATTCCTTGGGAAGGAGCATCTTGGTAGAGTACGCGGGATGGGTTTGGGACCCGTACCATCTGAGGTCATTGGTAGGCCATCAGGGATTTTGGCTACATCTACTCCTGGATATAGTCATTTCATACATGAAGATACTCAGAGGGATTTGTCTTTTCTACGAAACACAGTTCACCAGCAGGGGGATCAGATATCTGCTTTGCAGAAAGAGTTGCTTGAAATACGTCAGTATATGAGCAGATATGCCCCCGGTGGTAGTGCATCAGCTAGTGGTGAGCAGGTAAATCACAAAAAAATCAAAATCATTTAGTTTGAAAACTTTTATTGGTTTTAAGTTTAATTATAAACATGAAACAATATTTAATTTTCAATATAATGTTCTTATAGGTGGCAGCAGGTAGTGGAGATGAAGGTGGAGAGGGTGACGATGCAGCATCCGATGATGAGTAGTAGTGTTGTTGATGTGTTGAACAAGTATGAGAACGGTTGGTTTGTATATGTAACATGTATGGAACATAGTTGCCACCAAACATTTTCATGTCCTAACATTTTCTTGATTTCTCATGTTTCCTTCTATGCATTTTATTTATTTATGATGTTTCATTTTATGTCTTGATTTCTCGAGTGTGGAATACATCATTCCATTTAGGACTGTGTTTGAATTGGTACCACATCCAATGAGAATACCATATATATAACCCATATTCATACCATTTCTACTATATAGAAGCATTCGGGTAGCCCCATTGTGTAAGCTCGATTCATACCATAACTGATTCATAGAAGTACCTAGGCAGTCCAACTGTGTAAGTCCCATTCATATCATTGTTGCTCCATAGCAGCACCTGGGTATCCTAGCTATGTAAGACCAATTCATACCATCACTATCAAGGCCCAATGAGCCACAACACATTACACAGGCATGAAGAAATTCTATCACATACCATAGCCCCAAACATTCAATGGTATAAAGACAACCAAAACAACAGAAGATAAAAATCTCACTGAAGGGCTTCCATAAATTCTAACACATCCTTAGGTCTACGCTAGGTTGGTCTACACATGACCAACCTATATCCATAATCACAACCAAAGTATATCCCCTTAGAATAAAATCTCAGGAGGGAGGAACAATCACCCCATGTAACACTCAACATGGCAGAAGTTATTAGGTAACATATTGGTTTTATATATGCCAATTTTTACTAGATACTCCCTTTTCAATCAATTTACTTACTAAGTGGAAGATAAAGCACCTATCTGATGGCCCAATATGTTTTAGTTTAGCATAGACATACTCCTATTGGATCCATATCCAATATGTATCACAAGAAAAGGCCAATCCCATGACCATAAATGTCTAAGGCATGAAAGGTTAATGATAAAAGACTCTGTCATGGCCTTAAAATTTTTACACCACTCAAATGGGTCAAGGAATACCAATTTGTTTTTAGTTTAAGGTTGATATAAAACAAGCGATGAGACCACGTATCACATGTATCATAGAATAATGTATAAACCATTGGAAGAATGTTCAAGGACCATCTAATTGTAATAAAAAATGAATCAAAAAAGTGTCATTTGGTATCCCAATGCACTAACCATCTTGTGAAACCTGACGTCTCCGCAATTGAACAAACCCATACATTAGGAAAGAATCACATGAAACAACCATGGATTTATAATGTCCCCATGACCAAATTCCCAATAGTGACATTACCTTCATAACTAAATCTCTCTATCTATGAGATCTATGAAAATCCAACAATTATTATAAACCACATGTTAACCAAGTAAAACTACACCTAATAACTACCCAAATTCCCACCTGAAAGGCTAATCTTAGACTATACAACCAACATACCAATTATGTTGATAAATAACTCACGCTCTTACTGACATAGAAAGAGTGTATCTTGGAAGCCTCCCACAATACCTAAATTTAACGGTTATCAGTATAACATGAATCTAAGAATGTATACACTCTATTAAAACACCTAATCTGCATCATTACAATAACATGAAAATAATCATAGTTTAACTTAACATATCCCCCAAATAACCATGTCAATTATTCATGTTAGACTTAACAAAACACAAGCACTACCCATGCTTTTACATTCACAATACCAAATACAATGATATTACTAAATGAATACCAAACCACAATCCACCTATATACCATCACTATAGAACAAAGTGTCTAAACTTACTTTCATTTATTTAATGAACTCATAGACCTAGGATAAGTCCTCTCTTGGATTACATACATACAAGAAAACCCTCATCAGGTGGAAATGAGAATCGCTATTTCACTTGATTAGAACACTCCAATCACCAATATCCCAAGATACATCTCAATATTACTAGTCTCTCTCAACCCTAGTTCACATGTCACATCCTATATAGGATACAACCCATGGAGAAGCATCTATGAACCCATCTCAAATATCACGAGGAAAATCAAAGGCCAATATACCCACTCGAGGGTTCTCATGCATATCACAAATCCCATACCCAATCCAACTATGAAATCTAGGTTACTAATCCTAACTATAATTCGACACACCATACTTCCCCTAAAGGATAAAGATCACATACATGCATATATATATATTAATGACATTATATTATGATAATAACTATTGTGAAAAATCAATATCATTTGTTTTGGTTAAGTATAATTCCACCAATAAGGTATTTAGGAAAACATTAGATAAGTTGTTGTTGAAATTTTAAAAAACTCAAACCTATTTTCTTTAACGAAGTCAATAACAACTATATCATGATGCATACCATCCAACCTACAACATGATGACCATCTTGGGATGTATACATGAAACTCTTATCTCATATCCAATGACATAACTCAAATCCTCAATAGGAATAATGTATAACCTACAAGATCATAAACCATACTCTCTCAAGCACCATGCACGGTTAGCGTGTTTTCCAACCTAAAACACACACCAATTCACAAGTTACCCATTTTCAATAGTAGGCATTAACAACCAACCCAAAACACACAACAAACTATACGATAACATAAATTCTATAACTACTCAAACATCCATCTTTGGAACAAATTCTATACCCATATAAACATAATTTGTTCTATCCCATAACACAAATCCATTGTTAAAAAACCCAACCCATATCACAATCCACCCATGGATGTTATATCGGCCAACTTAGAGCATAACCAATTACATATCATTACACATCACCATGGTTAGCATGATCACATAAATTGTATCAAAATTCATAACTATTTATTATATAGAGTATTAGTATCCATATAATATAAATCAACCCTTCTTAAAACACATAAGAAATCAAAGAAGCTAAAAACACATATACATCTTGGGGGTCACATGGATTGGTTACTCACCAAATTGTGATACATACCTTTCCTTAGGCTGGACTCCATAACATAAAACATTTTCTCATATCCTATTTTTCAATGAATACTACCATGTTATTTGTTTGTATGGTGTCTCCTGTTCAATATTCTGGTTTGATTTGTTTTTCAGGGCAGTGCTGTGGTAGGAGCAGAATTATTTTTTTTTCCAGGTCAACATTTCGCGGCGGTTTTAACCGCCGCTAATGCCTTACTGGTCAGTATTTAGCAGCGGTTATGACCGCCTCTAAATGGATTATGTTTAAATTTAGTGGCGGTTTTCACCGCCGCGACATAGGCACATCAAATGCCAGAATATAGTGGCGGTTAAAACCGCTGCGAAAAAAAAAGTATCATCTACACATAAAACCGCCGCGAAATGGACAAAACCGTCGCGAAAATAGGCATCTACGACACTTTTTTTAAACCACCGCGAAATAGTAAAAACCGCCGCTAATAGATTTCCGATGCCCAGTTTTGCGGCGATTTTTGTAAACCGCCGCGAAAACCTATAGCGGCGGTTTAAACCGCCACCAAATGAAAAAAAACCGCCGCTAGGGGCCGGTTTTGTTGTAGTGTGTCATAAATAATTTAATAAATTTTATGTCTAAAAATTATAAAAAAATACTATGATGTAGGAAATCTTTTTAGCTTTCCAATGACTATTTATAATCAAAACATCTGACTTGTCTATCCCCATGTAAAAATTGTTTTAGTAAAACATCTCATGTTTGTGTCATTTTTACTTTAACATTAAATAAAAAGTTATTTATGTCATTTCTTAACCAAAGTGGCTCCATGGGATCCCCAAGTTGACCCATGGATTGTCTTGATCGGACATGACACATCCAATGAGGGTAGGACATGTGTCATGCTCATCTCATATTATTAAAACATTATTTTTACCTTAAACTACACTAATTACCACTAATCGCGATTAAGAACTAAAAGTTACTATTCACCAAAAAATTATTTTAATCTCATTGAACCACATTTTACTTCTTAATGAAAACCATGTTTGTCGGATTTTTGAAAATCAAATCACAGAAGTGGAAAAGTTTCATTTAAATGAAAAATCAGTTTCTTTAACTACCACTTAGTGGTTTCACTATTTATCAAAAATTGATGTTTTTCAGAAAAATTCCAAAACATCACCCTAAGCTATATTTGATATTCTGAATTCAAAAATGATGTCTATTTTAAAAAATTCAAAACATATAAGATGCATTAATTAATTTAATAATTAATTCCTGCTGTCATGACAAATAGCATGTTTTTATGAAATAATAAGTATCAAAAGATTGACACTAGTTTAAGTCCAATTTCAAAGTGAAATTAATTCCAATGACCACCATTGGATAAAATGGTAAAAATATATTCTAATTTCACTTCAAAACCAATTCAATAGATAATCTAATCATATAAATAAATTAGATTAAAAAGAGGTTTTGAATTAAAATACAAAATTTTTCACTATTCATTAAAAAATGAACTTTATCGGAAAAATACCAAAAATTTACACAAAGTACATTTTGATGTCCCAATCATAAATAATAAGTTTATTTTGACAAACATAGCTTATAAAATTGTCAAAATATAGATTTAAAAAGGGTTTTCCATCAAAAGGCAGTAAAACAATTTTTTTAAAAATATTAGTGTATTTTATGCATAAGATTGTTTTATTTTCATTTTAAGCCTCTAAAACACTATCTTAATCATTAATAGACATAGATAAAAATATCTATTATTCATTACTTACTTGTGATGTTACACTAACCCCCGCAATGACCCACACAGGATCGGACCCACACAGGTTCTGTAGGCGCTGGCTCACACAGAACCGCTGATCGCTGACCCACAGAGGATCAGACCCACATAGGATCGGTAGCACTGATCCACACAGGATCGCTGAGTGTTGTAGTCGTTGTCGTCGAATCCACTAGGGATCTCTGTACAGTCATCGTCACAGTCGCAGTAGCAGTCGCAGCCAGCACTAGGGTTCCCGCACATAGCAAGCTCGTTCAGGAGGGTCCGCTCCACGAGCCGAGAGGCTGATACATCAACTGACACATAGTCCAGAGTTGATGTATCCAAAAGTTCTGTATCGTCAACAGGAACTCAACGTCGCAGATGACGCGTCAATCAGACGCCCGATCTGAGAGTTATTGGTTTTTTCGTCCCAGGGGCCCTGTTGGTTTTTAAGGCAAAACCAACCCGAGCGTACTCCACCTGCATCCAAACCTTGTGCGGAGTAAGCCAAAAGATCCGTCTCACTAAGAAGAAACCAACAAAGTCGACGACACGTCATTCGGACGTCCAGAGCTTAAGATATGAGCGTTTTCGCTCCGAGGGCCCGGTTGGTTTTGTGTACGAACCAACCCATCCGAACTCAATATAATCCAAAACTTTGAGTGCGATATACCGAAACGACCTTCTCGATTCAAGGATCGCATCGCAACTGACGGTTCGTTGATCGGAGGTCTGTATCCCATGTTATGGGCAAAAGACCGAAGACGGTCCGAAAACAGGGGTTTCGGCCCCGGACCGACCTGGCCCAAGACCCCCCAGTCGGCCCGAACCGGGTCAGCCCGGCCCAGATGGCCGCAGACCGGCCTGGGCCCAGCGCGCCCAGCGTGTTGGCCAGCTTGGCCAATGGCCGAGCCGCTGTCAAAGGGGGGGGGGTGCCTGCCCCCCTGGTGTAACCTCGACCCCCCGATTAAGGGGGCCGTTTTTGTTAGTCGGCCGGGGGAATTAATTCCCCCGGCTCCCCTTAGTGCGGTCGGCCCGCACCGGCCGGCCGGTTCTGCCGACAAGGACCGGCGACGGCCGGTCCTTCCTCCATCTCCGACACCGGCGGCCCGGAACCGGCCATCGGTCACCTTGCTCCGCCGTGGCCCAGAACCGGCCACAGCTTGATTCGTCCGGCGCGGTGCGACGACACCACGCCCTTCCGCCGCAGCCCCGCTCCGGCAGCGGCGTCTTGGGTTTTCTTCGACGCGGCGCGACGACGTCTCATCCTTGTTCAACTTCATGGCGCGGCGCGACGGCGCCTCGAATTACTGGTCGTGCGATTCCCGTGTGGTGCGACGGCACCACGCCATTCCGTTCACACCACAAAGTATCAAACAAGGATAAAGAGGAGGGTCGGCCGTGATTGTGCAGTCCGGCCCCCTCTCGTTAAACGATAACATTTAATCGTATATCCATGAAGAACGAAAAACTAGAATCAAGAATGGAAAATAATTAAATAAAATAAATCCCCAACCTTGATAAAAGAGATGACGAACGTCGGCGTCGCGAATCGAGGATTCGAAGACGTTGATGGAGATTTCATCGTGGAAAACCCGTCACGGAAGAGATGTCGGAGAAGAATAACGTCGTGGAAGAAGACGTCGCGTCGCGGGTCGGTGTCACGGAAGACGGTCTCCGAGTGCTCGGCGCTCCACGTCGGAGATCGTTCGTTCTTCGAGCTCTTCACCAAAGGGAATAAAGAACTCAAGACTTCCTTAGCTTTTTATCCAAAATCTCTCAAACAAATAAACCCCAACCCAAATAAAATAAGTTCTCAACTTATTTTATTAACACAACAAGGCTTTTGAAATTCAAGAGTTTGAATTTCAAAAACTTACATTTAACTCACAACATTAACTCCATAAGTTATTAATCTTAAGTTATAAAAAATTAAATGGGAGTTGAGGGGGTTTAGAGGATATGAAGGGGTGGGGTTCGTGTGGGCCCCACCACCCTCATAACCTCCCTAGGGAGGTTGGGTAGTTACCCAACTTATATTCCAAGGATTAAACACTTAGAGTAAAAATAAAAATTGTTGTTAAATTTTTATTTTTAACTTCAACAATTATTTATCAACTTCTCTCTTGTAAACGCAACTCCGGATTAAGCGTTCCTAAGCAATTATTGGCACTACGGTTCCATCGGTGCCCTCGGAATTCAATTCCGAGCACCGGTTCATAAGATAGTAAATCCCGCTCGTTCGTTCACTGAACGTACCCGAGCTAAACTTCGGATAGAAATTCCGGGCACACTGGGCCTCAGAATCAAGTGCCGTATGAAATTGTGTTCTTGTAAAATCCCAAAGAAAATTAAGAAAAAAATTCCCTTGAATTTTATGGGTCTTTTCATTACTCCCACCTTAGGTCTTTACATCCCCGTAAAGATACATCAAAACTAGGGAAACAAATGAGGGTACTGAGCACGCATCTGAGCCTCCCGCTCCCAAGTGCTCTCCTGGAGGTTCCCGTGCTGCCATCTGATGCGCAATAGAGTAATCGACCATCCACATAGGACCCGCTCCTATCGATCCTCGATCTCCACTGGGACCTCCGAAAAAGTCACCCCATCATTAACGTCAAGCTCCCCGTGGTCAATGATATGTGTCGGGTCATGCACGTATCTCCTCAGCTGAGATACGTGGAAGACGTTGTGCACCCGGTGCAACTGAGGTGGTAGAGCCAGACGATAAGCCACCTCGTCAATTCTTCTAAGGACCTGGAATGGTCCGATGAAGCGTAGAGACAACTTACCACCTCGACCAAATCTCCGTAATCCACGTCGAGGTGAGACGCGCAAGAATACGTGGTCACCATCCTCGAACTCTAGTGGCCTCCGCCTCCTGTCAACATATGACTTCTGCCAGCTCTGGGCTGTCCTCATCTGCTCCTGGATTACCTGGACCTTCTCTGTCGTGGCCTGGACCATCTCCAGTCCCACAAGTGCTGACTCCCCAGGGTCTGTCCAGCACAAAGGAGATCGGTAAGGTCTGCCGTACAACACATCGTATGGTGCCATCCCGATGGTGGAGTGGTAGCTGTTGTTGTACACGAACTCCACCAAGGGTAGGTGGTCCTCCCAGCTGTGACCAAAGTCAAGGACACATGCGCGGAGCATGTCCTCGAGAGTCTGAATGGTCCTCTCCGTCTGACCATCCGTCTGAGGGTGAAAGGCTGTGCTCAGACGTAGCTGCATCCCGAACGCCTCCTGCAACCCCTTCCAAAGCTGGGAAGTAAAGTGAGCATCTCGATCGGAGACGATAGATGATGGCACACCGTGAAGCCGTACAATCTCCTGAACGTAAAGTCATCCCAAGCTCTCCACTGAGCCCTACTCTCTGATGGGTTGAAATTGTGCCGACTTGGTGAGTCGATCGAAAATCACCCAGATGGAGTCGTGACCTCTGGAAGTGCATGGAAGTCCAGTCACGAAGTCCATAGATATCCCTTCCCACTTCCACTCCGGGACCTCTAAGGGTTGTACCAAGCCTACTGGTACCTGGTGCTCTGCCTTCACCTCCTGGCAGGTGAGGCATCGAGAAACGAACTCCACCACAGCCTTCTTTATGCCCGGCCACTAGTGCTGTTGTCTGAGATCCTGGTACATCTTCGCCACTCCAGGATGTACCGCCAAAGGAGAAGTGTGAAACTCTCTCATCAACTCCTCCCGTAAAGAAACTGGTACCAAGGTATGTCCTCTGAAAAGGATGCCGTGCTCTGCTTCATAGGAGAAACTATCAGGTGCCTTTCCTGAGGATATCTGTGCATGCCGCGTCTCACAATCAGTGTCCCCACACTGTGCCTCTCTGACCCGCTGTAGTAGTGGAGGAGTGACTGTGAGAGACTGAAGGAAGGCTGCTCCATCTCTATCCACGAAGGATATCTTCAAAGAGGCTAGCTGCTCTGTCGCCTCCTCAAGTAGCTGAATGCCCGTCCTCCTACTGAGAGTATCGGCTACCACGTTCCCCTTTCCAGGAGTGTAGACTATCTCAAAGTCATAGTCCTGGAGGAACTCGAGCCATCTCCACTGTCTCAGATTCAGATCCTTCTAAGAGAAGATGTATCTGAGCCTCTGATGGTCAGAAAAGTCTGTAAAGCGCTCGCCCATCAGGTAGTGTCGCCATGTCTTCAGAGTGAAGACCACTGCTGCTAACTCCAGGTCATGGGTAGCGTAGTTCTGCTCATGCGGCCTCAACTGACGTGATCCATAGGCGATCACTACCCGCTCCTGCATCAGGACACATTTGAGTCCGGTCCCTGATGCATCGCAGTAGACTACGTACCCTACTCCCTCCTCAGGCAACCTCAAGATTGGTGCGCTGGTCAATCTCTGTCTCAGCTCCTGGAAGCTCTGATGATATCTGTCTGACCACACGAAGGGTTTCCCCTTCTTCGTCAAAGCTGAGAGTGGTGCCAAAACTCTGGAGAAGTCTGGCATGAATCTCCGGTAGTATCCAGCTAGTCCCAAGAAACTCCGCACCTCCGTCACGCTCCTGGGTGGCTCCCAAGCTAGCACTGCCTCAATCTTCGCAGGATCCACTGCAACTCCTGCCTCAAAGATGACGTGTCCCAAGAAGTGGACCTCACGTGTCCAGAACTGGAACTTCGAGAGCTTACCATAAAGCTGGTGCTCTCGGAGTGTGTCTATTACAACCCATAAGTGGTAGGCGTGCTCCTCCTCAGTCGTCGAGTAAATCAAAATGTCATCGATGAAGACCACGACAAAAAGATCGAGGTATGGCTGAAAGATCCTGTTCATGAGGCCCATGAACACTGCTGGAGCATTGGTTACGCCGAAAGGAATAACCAAGAACTCATAGTGGCCATACCAACATCTGAAGGCCGTCTTTTACACGTCCTCGTCTCGAACTCTGAGTTGATGATAGCCTGACCTGAGGTCTATCTTTGAGAACCATCGTGCTCCCTTGAGCTGATCGAAAAGGTCATTAGTCCTCGGTAGCGGATACTTGTTCCTCACTGTCACCTGGTTCATGCGACAATAGTCGACACAAAGTCGCAAGCTCCCGTCTGCCTTCTTGGCGAACAATATCGGGGAATCCTAGGGTGAAACACTGGGTCAGATGAACCCATTTCCCTATAAGTCCTCCAACTGTACTCGTAGCTCTCGAAGCACGGCGGGGGCCATCCGATATGCTGGAGTCGATATCGAGGTTGTCCCGGGGTACAAGTCAATATAAAAGCCTACCTCTCTGCGAGGAGGTATCCCTGGAACGTCATTGGGAAAGACGTTCACATACTGATCCACCACTACAGGAAAACTAGGACTCCGCACGTCAACTGCTCCTTGGATGAGGCTATCCAACTGATGAGTGATGGGCTTTCCTCTCCTCTGCGAAAGTCCATCCTGTGCTGCGAAGGCTCCCTTCTCGCCGGTGAAGGTGAACCTGCTCCCGTCAGTGCGTACACATCACACCTTGTGCCTAATACGGTCAATCTGTTCATGGAATGTAGACAACCAATCCATGCCCAAGATGACATCATAAGGCCTCGACGCCGCTACAAGAAGATCCCAGCCGAATATCTCGCCTCCTAGAGTAAGTTCACACTGCCGGCACTAGTGCGTAATCGTCAAGTCTGCTCCCGTAAGAGTCTCAGCCATAAGGATCGAGCCAACAACTCTGTAGGAATCTCCGAGCTCTGAACAAGGGTAGCGGCTATGAAAGAGTGACTCGCTCCTGTGTCTATAAGAACTGCAGCAAGGGTGGAATAGACACAGATAGTACCTCGAATCATCTCGGGTGCATAGTGGTCGTAGGCCTCCACTGCCTGGAGCTGTGCCTGTCTCTGTCCGCCAGCTCCCTGTGGTCGGGGTGGACCTCCTGGTGGTGGTGGTGGTAGAGCCTCAAAGCGTCTCCCCCACCTACTTCTCGACCATCTCCTCTGCCTCGTCCGCCTCCTCCCTGCGGACCGCCATGGTCGACCCTCTGCCTCTGCCTCGGTGGTCCCTCAACCGTCTGTTGCTCCTCGACACGGCGGGTCAGGCAGTCACGAGCCATGTGGCCCTGCCCGCCACATGAGTAGCACTGCCTGCCTCTCGAAAGACTAGCTCCACGCTGTGTGCCCTGCACTGCTGAGCCAGTGTCCTGAGGTCATCTGCCTGAGGGTCTGGTCTGCCTGGACCCATGAGTCATCTGTCGACTGCATGCTGCAGAAGCCTCTACAACGTGCCGCCCTACGGTGGGTCTCGGCGCTGGTGTAGACTCAGCAAGAAAGCTCTCGATCAAAAGGGCTCACTCTAGTACTCATGTCTGAGTCGGAATGCTGAGGGAGATCATCGATGCCCTGATCTCATGTCTCAATCCCTTCTCAAAGGTCCAAGCCCGGAAGAATGGGTCTCGTACCATGTCTGTCAAGTAGCGCGAGAGATCGGTAAATCTCACCAAGTACTGGGTGACCGTCATGCTGCTATACCGCAGCTGAAGAAGCTCCTAGATGCGCACCGCACGGAGAGTGGCTGGGACGAACTCCGAGCGGAAGAGGATATCAAAGTCCGTCTAGAGAAGAGATGCCTCATCGTGCACTTGGAGCATCAAGCTCCACCATCTGCCTGCTGCTGCGTGCAGTAGGCTCGCTGCGAGGATCACCATGAGGTCTGCTGGTGTCCTCACTAACCTGAAAACTGTCACCACTGCCTCCAGCCACTCCTCGGCTGACTGGGGGTCCATCTCCCCGCGGAACCTGGGCGGTCGCTAGCGCTGGAACTCATGCAGTGCACTGAGGCAACGTGTATCGTCATCGGCTGGGGCTGGAAGCATCAGTGGCTCGGCGGGTAGAGCTACCGCCGGTGCCACTGTGGACAAAGGGCCCTACACCGAGGCCTCATAACTCGGTGGGCTATCGTCATGCTCGACTCTCGGAACCCTAGCTGGCTGCCATCGTGGGGCCATCCTGAAAAGGAAACAGGTGTGCCACGGTTAGAACAGTATACCTGGTGAGCTGATACAAAGTAATCACAAAGAAAACTTGAAACACACATGCAATCAATATTTTCGTGCATTAAGTCGGAAATAAGAAGTCATGGTCCTGGTGTACGGATACGTCGACCACTGCACCAACACTCGAATCCCTGTACTGTTAACCACACTCAATAAGCTAAACACTATTGCTTCACATAGAAAAAGATCAGAGTCCAAAGTTCTGCGGTAGAACCGAACTCCTTTGATACCAATTTGTCACGACCCGTCCTCGGGGCCCGTGCCGTGACTACACCAAGCCCGCCTTCCATAGGCCAGGGGCTGGCGACTAGCACCAAGGCGTAAATCCCGGAAAAAAGGGAAGGCATTGCCTTTGTAAAGTAAACAAGCACCACAGAGTAAGCAAGCAGAATAAGTAAACACTATGTAAAAGATGGTACAAGAGTATGTGCGGAAAAGTAAGTGGGCTAGTATACAAACCCAAACTGAAAGTAAAGTACAACATAAAAATGGAAAACAGCAACTGAAAGGTAAAGCCGCAATGAAGAGATGTCCACTGGGAATCCTACCTGAAGGGTGGGTACAGAAAGCCTCCACTGCTCCTCGGTCCAGCCTACCGCTCCGAGTACGTCCCGCCCAGTGGTCCACCTTCAGGTACCGTCCTGCTCCGCAAGCCTCCACCACGATCAGCTCTGTCCGTCGTCTACAACCAACATAATGTAGTGCGGGCATAACCTATGAAGGGGTGAGTATAAGCTACTCAGTAGGGACCCTGAGACCCCCGAAGGTATCCCAAAATCCACAAAGGATAAACCACAAAGGAAAGATACAATCACGAAGTAACATCCGACACTGCTTAGGTATATTCCCATACATATACCCAAGTCATCAATTCTCATTCGGGTCCAACATCCGAGCCCAAGTACAACCCAGTCCACACAGGAAAGCAACGTATTCCACACAGGAAACAAATGTAATCCATACAGGAAAGAACAACTCAATCCACATAGGAAAGAAAAACGTAAATCCACACAGGATAGCAATACACAGTCCACACAGGAAAGTAAAATAGGATTCATCTCACACAGGTATACTTCTTCGAAAGACGATAGAGATGACCACTGATCCATCTAAGTCGTCATACCCACAAAGGATCGATAGGTACTAACCCCCGCAATGACCCACACAGGATCAGACCCACACAGGATCAGACCCACACAAGATCTGTAGGCGCTGGCTCACACAGAACCGCTGAGCGCTAACCCACAAAGGATCGGACCCACACAGGATCGGTAGCACTGATCCACACAGGATCGCTGAGTGCTGTATTCATCGTGGTGTAATCCACTGAGGATCTCTGTACAGTTGTCGTCACAGTCACAGTACCAGTCGCAGCCGGCACTAGGGTTCCCGCACACAACAAGCTCATTCGGGAGGGTCCGCTCCATGAGCCGAGAGGCTGATACATCAACTGACACATAGTCCATAGTTGATGTATCCAAAAGTTCTATATCGTCAACATGAACTCAACGTCGTAGACGACGCGTCAATCGGACGACAGGTCTGAGAGTTATTGGCTTTTTCGTCCCAGGGGCCCGGTTGGTTTTTAAGGCAAAACCAACCCGACCGTACGCCACCTTTGTCCAAACCTCGGGCGGAGTAATCAAAAAGATCCTTCTCACTAAGAGGAAACCAACAAAGTCGACGACAAGTCATTCGGACATCCGGAGCTTAAGATATGAGCGTTTCCGCTCCGAGGGCCCGGTTGGTTTCGTGTACGAAGCAACCCGGCTGAACTCAAAGTATTCCGAAACTTTGAGTGCGATATACCGAAATGACCGTCTCGATTCAAGGATCACATCTCAACTGACGGTGCGTCGATCGGAGGTCCGTATCCCATGATATGGGAAAAAGACCGAAGACGGTCCGAAAACGGGGGTTTCGGGCTCGGACCGACCAGGCACGAGACCCCCCGGTCGGCCCGAAAATGGCCGACCCGCCCCGGGCCCGGGTCAGCCCCGCCCGGTGCGGCCCGGCCCGGCCCGGCCTGGGCACAGCGCGCCTAGTGCGCTGGCCGGCTCGGCCAACGGCCAAGCCGTTGGAAGGGGGGGGGGGCTCCTGCCCCCTGGTGTAACCGCGGCCCCCCAATTAAGGGGGCCGTTTTTGTAGGTCGGCCGGGGGAATTAATTCCCCCGAATCCCCTTTGTCCGGCCGGCCCGCACCGGCCGGCCGGTTCTGCCGACAAGGACCAGCGACGGTCGGTCCTTCCTCCATCGCCGACACCGGCAGCCGGCCCGGAACTGTCCACGACTTGATTTGTCCGGCGCGGTGCGACGGCACCGCACCCTTCCGCCGCTGCCCCGCTCTGGCAGTGGCATCTTTGGTTTTCTTCGAAACGGTGCGGCGACGTCGCGTCCTTGTTCAACTTCACGGCACGACGCGACAGCACCGCGAATTACTTGTCGTGCGATTCCCGCGTGGTGCGACGACACCACACCATTCCGTTCAAACCACAAAGTATCAAACAAGGATAAAGAGGAGGGTCGGCCGTGTTTGTGCGGTCTGGCCCCCTCTCGTTAAACGATAACATTTAATCGTATATCCATGAAGAACGTCAAACTAGAATCAAGAACGGAAAATAATTAAATAAAATAAATCCCCTACCTTGATAAAAGAGATGACGAACGTCGGCGTCACGAATCGAGGATTCGAAGACGTTGACGGAGATTTCGTCGCGGAAAACCCGTCACAGAAGAGACGTCGCGGAAGAAGAACATCATGGAAGAAGACGTCACGCCGCTGGTCGGTGTCGCGGAAGACGGTCTCTGAGGGCTCGGTGCTCCACGTCGGAGATCGTTCGTTCTTCGCGTTCTTCGCCAAAGGGAGTGAAGAACTCAACACTTCCTTACATTTTTCTCCAAAATCTCTCAAACAACTAAACACCAACATAAATAAAATAAGTTCTCAACTTATTTTATTAACACAACAAGGCTTTTGAAATTCAAGAGTTTGAATTTCAAAAACTTACATTTAACTCACCACATTAACTCCATAAGTTATTAATCTTAAGTTATCAAAAATTAAATGGGAGTTGAGGGGGTTTAGAGGATATGAAGGGGTGGGGTTCGTGTGGTCCCCACCACCCTCATAACCTCCCTAGGGAGGTTAGGTAGTTACCCAACTTCTATTCCAAGGATTAAACACTTAGAGTAAAAATAAAAATTGTTGTTAAATTTTTATTTTTAACTTCAAATTTTTTTATCAACTTCTCTCGTGTAAACGCAACTCCGGATTAAGCGTTCCTAAGCAATTACCGGCGCTGCGGTTCCATCGGTGCCCTTGGAATTCTATTCCGAGCACCAATTCATAAGATAGGAAATCCCGCTCATTCGTTCACTGAACGTACCCGAGCTAAACTTCGGATAGAAATTCCGGGCACACCGGGCCTTGGAATCAAGTGCCGTCTAAAACTGCGTTCTTGTAAAATCCCAAAGAAAATTAAGAAAAAAATTCCCTTGAATTTTACGGATCTTTACAAGGGGAATTGTTATTTCTAGGAAAGTGTTCCCATATAAGAAGAGTGGTTTAGATCAAGGTACTCAGACTGCATTATAAAAAAGAGGGTCAAGATAGTTTCATTAATTTAAACATACACTTACTGATTGTGAGGCTGGACCATTGATATTTAGATGTATTATTCTTGAAGCTTCTATTCTACATAGTACTTTATTTGATACTAGTGCCTCTCATTCCTATATATCTTCAAAACATGTGAACATTTTGTGCATAGAGGTGTAGTTCATGAGTGGGGTTATGAAAATACATACACCATTTTATGTAGGGTCTAGAGAAATATTTTTCCAAAGGGGTGTTATCTCGAGGTTGGGGGTATCATTTCAATTGGGATCATTACATCCCAGGAATGTCTGGATTTGACTAAATTATTCATATGGACTGATTAGTATCATACCTATACCACATTTACTGTTCTAATAGAAGAGTGAAATTTTCATCTCCTAAGGCTACCAATTTTGTACACCATGAAGAATGTGATATCAAGGAAAGGTGTGAGAGTCTAGTACATCATCATTTGGGGAGCTCGCTTCCTAGGATTCTAGTATTTTATAGGATGAAGGTGGTGTGAAGCATGATTTCTTTCCACCTATTGTGTACTAGTTTCATGATGTGTTTCTAGAATACATATCAAGTATTCCACTCTATAGAGATGTATAAATTACAATTGAACACTTATCGAGGGTTGAGACAGTTTATTTTCCTCCTAATAGAATGACACCAATGAAATTGTAAGAGTTAAAGAATCAACTATAATAGTTTATTGGTAATGTTTTTATCTATCTGAGTATGTATCCTTGGTTTTCACCACTTTTATTTTCTAATAAGGAAAATAGGACTCTGCACTTATGTGTTTATTACCAGAAGTTTAACTGGATGACTGTGAAGAACTAGTATCCTCTTCTATGTATCAATGATATATTGGACTTGTTAAGGGTATATTATGTATTTTAAAATATTTTCATGTGATATTTGTATCATAATTTGAATGTTTGACCTTTTGAAATAAATCTGACAACATTAAAAAGCAGGTATAGCTTTTATTAGTTCATCATGAAGCAGTTTGGTTTGACGAACGATCCTTCTATATTTATGGTTGTGATGAACAAAATATTTCTCCCATACCTAGATCAATTTGTCGGTATGTTTCTAGAGGATATACTTGTGTACTTCTAGAATTATGATAACCATTCCCAACATCTTGACATCATCTTAAGTACACTGAAAGAGAATTGGATATATCCCAATATTTCTAAATTAAAATTTTATATTGATCATGTACATTTATTGGGTCATATATTCTATGAGGAAGGTGTGTTAGTAGACCTAGAGAAGGTTTATGATGTTTTTTATTTGGATTAACCTAATAATTATTTCGACATATATATTAGTTTTTTGGTTTGTAAACTATTATCAAAGATTCATCCAAAAAATTTCTTGATCGGAAGAACCACTTTCGATCATCGTCAAGAAAGGAGTAAAGTTTGAATGGTCTAGGGAATCTGAGAATAAATCTCTAGAGTTAAATAATTTCTTGAATAAAAAACCAATATTAATCATACCCAATCCATGTGTATAGTATATTGTGTTCTCTGGACACTTTTGGAATTTGGATTCGAACCATGTTGATGGTGGGAGATCGAGTTCTATCATATGAGTCATGAATTTGAGGCCACAAGAATAGAATTACCCCACTAATGACCTAGAATTAGATATAGTGGTTTATTCCTTGAAGTGTTGGTAAAATTATCTATAGGGTGAAATTGTTACTGTCTGCACTAATCAGAAGATCATAATGTATGGCTCTTCAAAATGACATTTAAATCTTCTTCATCAGAGGTGGGTTGAGTATATGCAATCGTTTGATTTTCATATTGAATATAGTCCTAAGAATGGGAATATTTTTTCTGATACATTAATAAATATAACATAGAATCAGGAAGATTCGTAGTGTTGTGTGGATTGTAAAATGATGTGTTTACTAGAAAAGATGCATGTGGTGTTTTAGGAGATCTAGTAGAGGATGACTCTCATGTAATATTCAGTCAAGTATACCCTTTTGATCTGTAATAGAGACATGATGTATGAGGATGAAAAAAATTTATCCTTGAGGGAATCCTTGAAGGTGGAGAGTCACCTTTATAATGAATCATAGATGAGGATGAGACTATATATGTCATGAATTAGGTCGTTGTGCCTAAGAGCATGCGGGAAGAGTTGATGTGTGAATTCCATGCCTTAAATTTGGGGGTGAATCTAGGTTTTTCCAAAATTTAACATGAACTATGATGGAAATATTAATGGTAGAGCATTTAAAATAAGTATTTAGGGTTCTTGACAACATCCTACACACATAAATAGGCAAAGGATGAGAATGAATGACCTTTCGGTTTACTACATTAATTGATCATTCCAAAATAGAAGTGGGATGATGTTAACATATACATTGTGGTGGTTATCCAAAAGGATAATTTACAATAATGAATATAATTGGGTGTTTATGGACCAACTGATGAAATTCAATCATTTATTACTGGTACAAGATACTTTCTCAGTTGATCAATTAGGAGATTTGTATGTTGGGGAGATAATCTCTCTTCACGGGGTTCCACATAGTATTGTTTTAGACCGTGAATCCCATTTGAAATTTTCCTTAAAGCATGGATTTCATATGAAACTTGGTACATAGGTTTTTTTAGTACAACATTCTAGTAAAATATAGAAGGGTATTCAGAATGTACTATTCAAGTGCTTCAGGAAGTGTGTTGGGTTTGTGTCCTAGAAATTGGTGGGTCTTGGGAGAATCTCCAAGATCTAGTGGAGTCTTCATATACCAAGAGTTATGAAACAACTTTACAAATGGAAGAATATGAGGATATTTATGGTAGACCATGTAGATCACCCTTATACAAGATGTATGTAGATGAGTTAGAGCTGTTGGGACCGTGTCTTGTGCTGGAGACATCAAAGCTAGTTCAGGTGGTTCGTAAGTGTATGACTATGAATCAAAGTCTATAAAATTCATATGATGATACATATCGGTGACCCAAAGAGTTTATAGGGGTGATCGTTTTTTCCTTCACGTGTCACCTAGATCGGGTCACCTTAGGATATAGAAGTATATAAAATTATAACTCATATTTATTGGACCATTTGAGGTTGTGGAGATAATCGGTCCCGTAGCATACTAATTGGCTCTTCCATAGAGTCATAGTGATGTGAATGATGTTTTTAATGTGTAAAAAAATTGTGAGTATCAAAATTATCATTCTCATGTGATTTATGTAGATGGTTTTGAGATTGAGACTCATTTTTCCTTCAAAACTCATATGATATGTCTATTACATCGTAATGAGAAAGTGTTGCATGGAAATACTAAGCAGAAAATATGGGTATTGTAGAAACATGGGAATGTGTAAAAGGATACATAAGAAAGATAATAATATGTGTCGTCTCATTGGATAGATCTTTTTTACATTGGAATCTTATAGATTCTTGGGAGGATAGCTCAATGATGTGGTGTTATAACATGGAGAGATTGTAAGATTCTGACCTTTTCTGGAGATGTCTCAGCCTTGTTATCAAGTACTCTTTCTAATTTTTTTATTTTATCTTAATTTTATTTTATATTGGGTGTGTTTTGGTGAAATTTTGATTGGAGGGGTCTTGGGTCGTGCACAATTGGTGAAGGGTTTTCCAAATTTATATGCCCTACCCCAGAAAACCGTGCAACCCCAGAAAGAGAGGGATTACATCATTGGTGCACGATTTGAAAATTTTTTCACCAAAATAGTACTATCCATGATTCCCATAAAAGGAGGTTCATTATTATGAACACTATTATGGGAAACCATGTTCCTTGAGTAAGAAAACATGCACACAGAAAATTTAATCCCTAACAATTAGATTAAAAATTACAAAACACGTCGATTTTGAACTAAATCTACCCTAACTCGACAATCAATTATTTATCATATTTTTAGAGTCTTCTGGATTGATTCTAAGACCTTATGACCTCAAATATTGACAATTTGAATCCTGAATTGAATATATCCACCTATCCTAGAAAGAGATTCTAATCCCAATTGGTTTCTTTAATATCTCTAATATTTATCTCATCTTTTATAGAGATTATTCCTTTATTGTTATGGATTTAGATCATGGTATTTATAGATATAATCTATTTGATATTGGATGTAGGTTTGAAATCTATGTCTATTTCTTCTTCATGACCTTTATTACTCTATTTCAATATGGTATTTCCATTGGCGAGTGTTCATCTTCAATTTTGAGGTAGGTGGTCTAAGTTGAAAATACCATAAACCTAATTTAATTATGTGTATACAATTTTAAAATGTCCAATTTCCATGATAGTTAAATTTCATTAGTGGTTGATTTGATTTATTTTAATTTCCATGAGATAATTATTCATATTAAATTGGTGAAATTGAAAGAGGGAATTGGATTAATTAATTAGGTAATTAATTAATAGAATATTATTGTTGGGTAATTGATGGTACATTGGAATTATTTAATTTAATTGAAATTGGGAATTATGAAATGGATGATTTAACCATAATGAATTAATGCGTTATATGAAATAAATATTGAAAAATGGTTAAATAAAGAATGACACATATTATTCCTTGTGATAAAAGTAGAGAATCATTATTAGTTTTGGTATTTTAAATGGTATATCACGCTGAAAATTTTGATATGAGGGTTAATGTATGTCAACCTTCATTGATGTTATATACATGAATTGTGTGTTTTATTGATAAATGAATGTGGGATATTTCATAACTCTTCAAAATGCATGTTGTGTAATTTGTTGATATATTTGTGTGGGAAATGGACTGATGCTTCAAAATTACATATTTTATTGATTGATATATGTGTGTGGTACATAGACTATTTCATCAAAATCCCATAGTGATAAGAAATTTGTGGGATATGAAATGTTTCTTGAAATACAGCTCGGGTGCTAGACATGGACTTCCAGGCCCAAATTGATTGAATTAGACAATGATTCCAATTGGTTGAAATATGAATTGAAATGAAATGATAATTGAAAAATGAGGTAATTTGATTTGTGATTTTCCCTTGGGATAGTTAATAATACTGCATGGAACAAATCAGGTATTGATAGTATGGGTTTAATTGTTAACATGTGATGTTAAGTGGTTAGATAAAGAATAGTTGAAGATATAAACCTTTTACTTTATTGTTTTTTTACTCTTTATACAAATTCATACACTGTTATTGACTATATATTTTTTCAGAATCCAATTATGGTGGCCTACTGAGTTGTATTGACACCCTAATCGGGCTGAGTGATCAGTAACCAAATAGTCTTAAAGTTTACAGGATAAGATACGAGAAAGATTCATGTGCTAGATTGTTGAGTTGTTATAGATCATGGAGGAGGGAACCCATAGTGAATCAAGACCCTAATGGTAGTTTTTAGTGTATCTTTTATTTTTAGTTCTGTGTATTAACATTTGGAACTTAGTTTGAATGACATATCTTATTTTTAGTTTTCTATATTGTATTTACTATTTTGGTCATCATGAGACATTGTTTTGGTTTGTTTATTGGTTATATCATTTGTTTATTCTTATTAATTTCCATTTTTTCTACTTTTATAAAGAGGGTATAGTCTCTCCATGATCAATATTAGATCATCGCTACTAGTCAGTAGGCTATAGCATAAAGCGAGCTGTACATGAGGTCATGTAACCAACTGTAAATGGGGTTCCACTTTGTGGAACCTAGGTTAGGATGTTACATCACATAATGGGTTGTAAATTTGAGGTTACCAAAGAGGTAAGAATCTATTATAAAACCTCATATTCTTTTGGGAATGATTTCATTTTCATTGATGTAATATTATCATTTATACTTCATAAGCTCTAATAATTTTCTTTTCCAATATTTTCACCCATTGAGACATTATTTAAGAAATTAAATTTTTAAAAGAAAAATATATTGTATTTATTATTTAATCATATATATTTTTCTTCCATTTCTATTTTTTTCCACATTATTTTTCAAATGTCCTTTTATTTAAAAAAACTATAATTTAAAAAAAATTGTTATCCACAAATTTTAATAAGGGTTTGAAAATAATATTTGTTCTATTTCATGATAGTTATGTTTTGAACATTATTTAAAATAAATAATAAATAATGATTTTTTATATATACAATGATAATATACTTCCCCACCACCATAATTTTTTTTGATTTTTTTCATCTTGTAGTTGATTTAAATGGTTATAAAAAGAAAAATATATTATGAAATATAAATTTAATTTTAATTTCTATTCCCCTTATTCTTATAATGAATATTATTTTATTACAAAAATATATTACCATGAACCGAAGACAATCTATTGAATGTTATTAATTTTTTTGTTATAAACTTTATCTTCAAACAGTCATTTTCTTGTGTTCAATGTACATTAAATTTATCTTAAATATACGTATTGGTTTTCTTGGATTTTCTAATTTGATAAACCATATATCATTTATATATATAATGTTTTACATATAATTTAATTTTATTGAGTGGGGGAACATATTGATAAATATTTATTCTTTAATCAATGTGAATTTTTTTATAATTCATATTTCTCATGAATTAAATCTATCATTAAATATCTTATCAATACCTTATAAGTTACATGATGGGTGGGCCCAAAATTATATAGTCCCTTTATGAATCATCAGGTCTCATGAGACAAATCAGTTGGAAAAATTAAATGGGGTTTTAATCAAAGTTTTAAATGGAATTGGTGAAAGGTTTTGATGGTATACATATCATGATGTCTAGGACCATGGTGTACAATATAATGAATATCCCTTATTGGAAATTATCACATGAAACTACAGACTCCTTGCAATCAGAATGGAAAAAATCTACCACTAAGAAGAATCTATGTGACAAATATGAATATACTATAATATCCTATTATCCCTTAAAGCATCAATAAAATTGGTATCGCCAATGAGCATATACCCTAGTGGTAAAGGCTCCTGCTTGGAATCCAAAAGACCCAGGATAAAATCTGGGCAGGGGCGAATTTCCGAGTACTGTAGCAGTAATGTAGCAGCGGCAGTACTGTAGAAGTGGCAGCACTGTAGCGGCATAGGGACTATAGCAGGTACTGTTGCGGTAGTGGTACTGTAGCCGCATGGGTATTGTAGCAGTAGTACTGTTCACGGATGGGTCCTTTGGGCCAAAAAATGGGCTTTCAAGCCTTGTATTCAGGAAACTTGGCCTTGGGCCTTCAGGCTATGTAATTGGTCTCCCTCTACCCAGTCTAAAGAGGTCTTTTCATTAAATAATAAATTGAGGCTTCAGCCCCAACCTTTAAAAAAACCAATAAAATTGATATCAAACTCTACATCCCCTAGAAAACCCTTGATCTAATGATATATAATTTATCCGTCATAATTTGGTAATCCCTAATAGTAAAACCCATGTTGTGGCTTCCTCTAAGATTTATATTCATCTACTTCAACTATAAGATGATGTACTAGTTCATCCCACCAAACATCATTGGAAAATGACTAATAGGGTTGTGAAACTATATCAATTCTTACAAAATATAAAATTTTAGGAAATTATTAGAAATAAAATATATAATAATCATGATTTATTAAATTCAATATCATTTTAGATTCCCATCATCTTCAATACATAATTATAATAATAGTCCATCATGACACTTGTTTCATCTCTAAGTCTTTACCCTGTGACTATAATCCATTTTCTTATTATGATTAGTTACATATGGTCATTAAATTAGATCACATGTGGATATGATTTATCAAGTCTTAGCAAGTCCCCCATGCTTACGCTACATAATAAGTTCACATAATACAATTTCCTTACCACCCCATGAAATTCCCATAGGTTATTATCATGTAACTCCAAGATATATTATCATATATTTTCTTTTTATTAAATAATTTTATGAATTGAATTCCCCTCACATATCACTAAACAAAAACTAAACTATGATACATTTTATTAAAATAATATTACTTGTGTTAAAATTTAATTATTCTAAATGTGTTCATTGAATATGTATATATAAATAAAAGTAATACCATTTTTAAATATATGATAAGAGATAATATCGACAATTTTCTAGAATCAAAGAAATGAAAAAATTATATTAAAGTAGACAAGTAATTAATAAGATCATCCCGTACCTTGTTATATATTTTACTAAATATTTCCATTCCAAGTGTTACACATTTTTAATTTCAATAAACGAGATATATTATTTTGAAATAGTGACAAATTTTAATTTATATATTATTAATATATTAACACTAATTTATTTAGTAAATGATATGGAATAAAAATAATAATGAATAATATTTAAGAAGGTGTTTTACTTTAAAAATATTTTTTCATTATATTTTATATTTAGATTTAAAAGAAAAATTCCTAAATTTTAGAATTAGTTTCTATAAAAATATACATTAATTTTGGATTTATCATATCAATATTCAGTTAATATGATATTTTCAATTTTTCTAAAAGGATTTATTTTTAGATGAAAGGTAAAATATATTGCTTTTACAAATAATATGAAATGGAACACTTAATTTGGATATAAGAATGAATAAAACAATTTTGATCCTTTTACCAAATAACATATGAATTTAATATGTGAAATTAAACTTTATAAATTTTAGGTTTTATATTGAAACCTATGATTCACATTTTAGAACCTAAGTAATATTTTTTTCAATTTTTATTACCATTAAAGACGTGTTATATTTAAATTTATTTTTATCAATTTTAGAAATTTAATATTATAAAAGGGTCATTATATTTAAAATTATAATATAAAAATTATTAAATTATGGAAATTTTATTTTTATTCATAAAAATAAGTTATGTTCATAAAATGTAAATTTCCATGAAAAAAGTAAATTACGGTAATAATTTAAATCAAGAAAAAATAGAGATAAATATCTAAAAATTCCCCTTATTTGTGTGTTTTAGAGTTAGATAAACCAATAATTATACACTATCAATTAAATTTCTCTATTTTACCCTTTTTCTTTGAATTTCAGAATACATTAGCATAATGTGATGAATATTTACAAAAGTGACACCCCTCAATCTTATGAAATGATCACATCACCACCATAGTAATACTCACATATAAAGCTTATTTTATCATCCAATTTCTAACCATATATTATATAATTTCTATATTATATGTTTTATATTTCATAGTCTCACAACTATACAAAACTAAGAAGGTTTAAGTTGTAATCCCTAGGATTATATCGAAGGAAGAGAAAAATATCATAACTGGGTTATTTTATGTTTTTTTCTTTTTTCAATGAACTAATCATGTTTTATAACCACCAGAAAATCATAGAATAATTATCATTATTTTTCATAAATTTTATTTTAATATGTATCAATCAATAACTACATCTGTTACATGTAATGGAAATTGAAAACATCACACCTGTGTACGCGCGTACTACTACCTCTATGAAGAGAATTGTTTTATTTTTCATTGCTATCTCTAATGGATGTATGTAAAGATATATTTAATTAATATATATGATATTTATAAAATAATTATTAATATATAAATATAAATAATTATCTAAATTCATCTATTTCATTCATTGAAAAAAATAAAAATGTTGCACGTGCCTACGTGTAGACTACTACCTCCTTGGACGATGTGTTTCATTTCTAATCACCTCCTTAAAAATATGGTTCTAAAATATAATTTATGAAGATTTATGATATTTAAGATTAATTTATTATATTAATACGATTTTTAATGGATTATAAAAAAATAATGAATCATAATAATGTAATATGTTGATACCATTATATTACTCAAAAAATGCATGTCACAGATATCAACTTCAATAGTCATAAAATGAACTCTCTTAGAATGTTATTGGAATTTATTAATAATTAAAAAACATGTATTATCATAATTTTAATAATATAATAATTATTAACTTTTTACCAAATAACTAGGATTTATATTTTTATAAGGAAACTCATACATAATAAAGAAAGTTATTAATATCAGATTATGAAATTAAACTGTAACAAAATAATATTTTTTTAGGTAATGAGTATAAAAAAAGAATATAAGTAAATTAAAATGAATAATTTTCCTAAATAAGTGATTAAAATGGTTATATTTATTCTATAGGAGGGTAAATCACTGTTGTGGATGCTAATAGTTAATTATAGGGGTTTATCTCAATTTCAATTCATTTAGACATTTTTTTATTGTGATATTATTTTCATTTATATGTCTTGTATACTACCTATTTGGAATATTATATTATGTGTCTCTATATTACTCTATGTATTTAAATTTTCATTTTTTTCTATATGTCAACAGCGGTTTTGATTCAAATGTTATAAAATCCATAAATTTTTACCATTATCAATTATAATCCATTGAGATAAGTTCCATATTAACCAATAACACTATTTTTTGTGGTGTATAAACTATCAATGGGTTTATTTTTATCATAATAATAATTAATTTTAATGGATTTGTAAATCCATCTGTGTCTCACATTTTCAGAGGGATTTTAAAAGGTTATAAAAGACATTTTCTTTTCTTAAGTCATTTCACATTCATTGAATTAAAATGTTTCTTTATGAACTCATTTAATCATATTATAATTTTTTTAAACATTTGATTATATGATGTCTTATTTATAATTTTATCTAGTTATTTACATTTATTTTTCATGAATTCATTTTTTGAGGGATGTTACTCCAATTATTCTTTGTTGATAGACATCATTATTTAAAAAATGAAATATTAATAATAATAATTTTAATTCACATGACCATATCTTATACTCTTTGTCTATAGTAGTTATTTATAAAAATTATATTCCTTCTTATATTTAAAACCCAAATTTTATTTTCTCATGTGACCTTCTAATTTTTCTTCACCTATTTTTAAAAGATAGTTGTATTGTTTTTTTTACAATGTGTATTTCAATATAACAACCCTATTATTTTTTTTACATTAATACATGATTTAATGACATAATGTTAAACGTCATACAACCTATAAGATTAATAATACTAGTGTATTTGGAAATTAGGAACATTACATAACAACTTAAAACATGAAATACCACATCAATATTGAAAACAACCATTAAATTACTATAAAATTCTTTCATACTTAACATTTAATGGGATAACCTTATGACATTCATAAGAAAGGGGTGTGATATAAATCCCAGTAAGGATATAAACATGGAATAACATGAATAACACACCACATGTTAGATAATAGGCATATCAATGGGGGATATAATAAACATGAACATAAAGGCATGATATATCATTATAATCATAATGTGGTGATGTGGAAACAACATAAAACATTGCATCATAAGTCAAGGATAAACTGCCAAGACATCATAGTGGAAAATTTCTTATAAAAGAATAAGGTAAACCCCTATCCCAAAAGTGCATATCATGATACTAAACATTACTCAATGCATTGGATCGCTATATAATTTTGGGCGCACCCATCATTTTCATTTAATTCTCATGCTTAACTATGCCCCATAGATCATAAATCATGGATTCATTCATCATCGTAATTTATTCCACAGTCATGGGGTATATAAAAAATAAATTTATTTGTTAAATAAAAATGTATATTTGTATATAAGATAACACGCATTGTAGGGAATGGGTACATTATTCAGTTACACAATTGTTTTGTAATATATATTCACGGTGTAATTTTGGCAGCCTAACAACGTTATATAAAAATTCATAAAATGGGTTTATGTGGTCAAAATATGTATAAAATCATATATACATGAAACTTATAGTAATAGGGTCATATAAATAAATGTCCCAACATATAGAATTTTGAAATATAAGGCATAACAAAATATAGAAACTTGACGAAAGAGGAGAAATGGAATAACTCTTATGAAATATCGGCATGGCAACAAGGTATCTGCGAGGGATTAATGAGATAAAAAGTAGTATATAATCATTAAAACATAATAAGGGTAGTATGTGGGAGGTTTTAAAACATACCTCATCAATTTTAAATGAATATAAAAGTGTTTAACAAAATAAGGAAACATGGATAAAAATGAGAATATAAGGAACCCTTACATGAGTGTGTGACTTCAAAAGCATGAAGAGTTACTTATTGAGAGATTGGGGAACCATGGGAGGATTATAGAGAGGGTAGAACATAGTGATAAAATTATTTTCAGTGAAGAGAAGTGGAGATCGAGTGGGTTTATATTGGAAATGAGATAAAAATTATTCAATATTTCACAAACATAGGTTTTGAAAACTATATAATTAAAAATTCAAAACCACAAACCATCACATGTTTTTTCCATCGTCTGTGTCAAATAAGAGTTGAAGAAATTATTTTATAATTCCATGGGAGGAATATATTAAGATATTATCCTTCTTTACGAGGAGGTGAGCCACATTATTTAAGAAATGATCATCAAACCAGAAAATATATTTTACATTTTGGAGGATTCTCTAAGGATTTATAAAACATGTAAATCAAATATAAAATAAAATTAGTTTGAAGGTAAATCTTATATTTAGATGAATATCCCTTTTATATAATTTATTACCAATATATTAGGCTATTATGATGTCCTAGAACACAATATATGTTTATATGGTATTCAATTTTTATCCGAAAATTCAACTATCTATAAAAATTATGAAAATTGACCCATTGGATAATTTTTATGTTCTCATTCAAAAAATAATATTCAATTTATCCAAATAATTTTCTAAATATTTCAATTTTCACTTTTAAAATAAAAACTTATATTTATTGAATTTTTTTTTGTTTTGAAAAAAAGATTTTTTAAACCTTAATAGAAATTACATATCGCCTCATAACAATTTTATTATTATTTATATTTAAGAAATTTAATTTCATATTAATATTTTATTAAAATAATATTTATTAATTCATCAAAATAGTGTTCTTAATTCAATTTTAATTCTAACCAAAAGTATTATTTTTTATTAAAAATTATTAATAAAATAAAAATAATGTACGTAATCATAAAAAATAGGGTCTTGATACATATCAATTAGTTACACCAAAATTATTCCCTAAGAGTAAGGTGTGTGATAGTGGGGAATCCAGGAGGTAGTTTATTGAACATGGTTTGGGCCACGATCTCGATGATCTTGAACATCTCTTGTAAATGGTTTCGCTCATGCTTAATTTGGGGGATCTCATCTAGGGATTAGTCTAGGGAAAACCCCATAAATTATATCTCCCATGGAAGCTCTGATAAATGGACTTTATAAGGAATAATCTTATGAGTTGAGGCCATCACCTCCTTTGTCTATGTAAAAAGGATGTTTCGACACTATATATTTATAATATTCATATAATCACTATTCAACAACTACATTATCAATGAAAATGGTAATTAATGGTCATTTTAATCTAATTGGATATAATAAAAAAAATTATGTGCATGTGTTTTCTATATCCATTTTTTAAAATAAGACATTTAATTAAATCAAAATGAAAATTTCACTTATAATAGTTTGGGTTGTAACAATATCCCCCCCAGAAAGAAATTTCACCACCAAAAATTTCATTTCCCATATACTAATAGAGGATAGTATCTTTGTTTCATAACATCATATAGTTATCATATTTCTTTTTCAAACTTTTGGTTTCTCTATAACAATTTATCCAGGTGCATTGTGTTATTCTGAAGAACTTTGTCTCTATAATATAATATCTTCACTGGATTCTCCTCAAATTGAGGTCTTTCTCCAATGGTATGAAATCTAGATTTAGTACATGAGAGGGGTATTTTTTATACTTTCTCACAAGGGATACATGGAATACATCATATACTTGAGATAGGTTAGGTGGGAGTTCTAGTCGATATGCCACATCTTCAATACGATCAAGGATCTCAAAAGGATCGATGTACCATGGAATAAGCTTTCCAATCGTCCCAAATCTCATTAATCTATTCCATGGAGATATGTGGAGGAATACCATGTCTCCAAAATCAAGCTCTTGGTCTTTTCAGTGGTTGTCAGCATAGATTTTCCATCGAATATGAGTATCCTTAATGTGATTTCGAATGGTCTTAACCTTCTCCACTATTTCATCGACCATTTCAGGACTTAGTAGTTTTTGTTCCCCAAATTCATCCTAGCATGCAGGTGGTTTGCACCATTTCCCATAAATGGATTCATAAAGAGACATATGGATTCATTCATGGAAACTTTTTGTGTAATAGAACTCAACCAGAGGAAGATGTTGATCTCATACTCCATTAAAGTCCATTGAGATTCCTCTCAACACATATTCAAGTGTTTGGATAGTCTTCTCAGATTGTCCATCAGTTTGAAGTTGATAGTCCATGATTAAGTTCAACTCAGTATTCAAAGAATGTTGGAGATTCTTCCAAATCATAGAGATGAATCATGGATATTCATTAGATACAATCTATAGTGGTAAACTATGAAACCTCACCACATATATAATGCATATCTGTGCATGTTGATCCAATGAGAAATCCTCTCAAATATCACTGAAGTGTGCAGTATTTTTATGGTTATCCACCACAAAAAATATAACATTGTTTTTTCTGTATGTATTAGGAATCCCAATGACAAATTTCATGGTGGTGATTTCCCATTTACATGTAGGTATGTGTAATGCTTGCATCAACTCCTTATATTTTTTCCTTTCCACCTTCAATTTCTGAAATACGATAATTCTTGATTTATATTCTATGTTCTACTTCATCATATTGTGTGACCAATATTCTTCCTAGAGATCTCAATACATCTTTGAGTTCCCCGGGTAGATAGAAAAGGTTAATATATGTGTATCATTCAAAACCTCCTTCTTTAACGCAGGATTTGATGGTGCACATTTTCTTCATCCAAATATTAAAAAAACTTATTCAATAACATTAAACTCTAAGGACTTACATTTTCTAATAGTTTCCAATTTCTCATGAATTCCTACATCATCTCTTTGAGAGTCCTTTAACCTCCCCAGAAAATATGGTTGAGCAATCATTTGTGAAATAATTGATAATGCCCCATCCTTTATGATTCTTATCTCCATACTCTTCATGTCTATCATGATTAGGTCCTTATCAATTCACATCAATGAATGAGTTGATGGATCCATTCTACCTATAGCATCTGCCACTTTAGTTTTTTTCATTGGATGGTAGTGAATTGAGAAGTCACAGTATTTGATCAGCTCTAACCATCTTCAGGGGAGCATATTCAACTCTTTCTGTATGAATTTATTCTTGATGCTTTTTTGCCTGTATATATGTCACACTTCTCCCCAAATAGGTAATGTGGCCAAATTATCATAGCGAAGATCACTGTAGACAACTCTAGATCATGTGTTGGATAGTTATGATCATGAACATTAAACATCCTTGATGATTAGGCAATGAGTTTTTAATTTTTTTAGGAACACAAATCCTAGTTCCTTGTTAAAAGAATCACTGAATACCTTGAAAATATCTCCACATATGGGTAGTGTGAGCATGGGTGCACTAAAAATTCTCCTTTTCATCACCTTGAATATCTCTTCAAATTCATCATTCCATGAAAACTTTACTCCCTTTTATGTTATATTGGTTAGAGGGTTTGATAATGATAATAAATTTCTCAAAAATCTACGATAATACCCAGTTAATTTATGGAAACAATGGATATCTATCACAAATTTTAGCCTCAGACATCCTTCAATTGCCTCAGACATTGAAGGGTCCACGTATATCCCATTTCTTGTGATTATGTTCCCCAATAAAGTGACTTCCTTCCACTAGAACTCAAATTTGTTGTATGTATCGTAAAGCTTTTCCATTTTCATGTTCTTTAATACAGTACTTAAGTGCTCCTCATGATGCTTCTCAATTTTGGCATATATTAGAATATTATCAATAAATAATACCAAAGATTTTTCAAGGTAGTCTCTAAATAATCTATTCATTAATTCCATGATGATTGCAGGGTCATTATTGAGTCTGAATGGTGTCATTATGAACTCACAATACCCATAAATTATACGAAAAGAAGACTTGGGGATATCCTCCTTATTCTCCATTTTTTAGTAATATCCCAACCATAAATCCACCTTATATAGGTATTGTGCTCCATTTAGTAGATCAAACAAGTCGTAAATTCATGGGATGGGAAACTTGTTCAATATTTTTCATCTATTGATCTCGTGATAATCAATGAAAAGGTTCATTTACCCATCCTTTTTCTTAATAAAGAGGACTAGTGCACCCCAGGGTAAAGAACATGGGTGTATAAACCCTTTATCCATATTCTCTTTTAGTTGTTTCTTTATCTCCCGAGGTTCCACAGCAAACATTCTATATGGAGTCTTGTATATTGGCAATGCCCCTGGTATTTGATCAATCAAGAATTCAACATCTCTTCTACGAGAAAGACCAAGAAATTCCTCCAGAAACACATCAGTGAATTCCCTCACAATAGGCATATCTTCAGAGATGGTTCCTTCCTTAGACTTGGTCATCTGTTTATGATATGTATCAGTATATGGAATTAATATTCATGCTTGGTATGATGGTGATAAAGAATATTTATCCTCCTCCTCGCACTTGTATATAATCGGGGGTTGATTTTCCATATAGAGAGTGATTTACCTATCATGGAAATTTATGTTAGATCTATATAGGGAAATCCCATCCATGCCAATAATTTCATAAAATTCCTCTTAGTTAAGTTTGATAAGATTTTCTGGGAAGTTCAATCGACATATTCTGATAAGGGAGGAGTTATATACCTGAGATTGTATAATTTCCCCATTTTCCATTTTCACAAAAATATCTACTTCCATTCTTTATGGTGGTGTTTGGATTGTCCAAATAAACCTTTGGTATATAAAAGAATTAGTAGAACCAAAATAAAAACATAAATTATCTATTATTGTATGAATAACTAGAAAACATATCACCAGTTCATTTTCAGGATTCACATAGGTGGTAGTGATGTAAAAAAGCTCACCTTTGCTGCCTTAGAGGTTATTGGTTGCCTCCGAAAACTAGTGGATTACTATATTGTTTTAATAAGTGTCATGGTTCCTTATAGTTATAGCAATGAACAATGCCCCGATGGTTTACTAGAGAAATCCTTTCAACCGTTGCATTAGTGGGTTTTTGATCCCAACAATCGCCGGCTAGGTGCCCTTCCACCCTGCAACTAAATCATTTCATAGTCCCCTTTAGTTAATTTCTAGGATGCTTCTATCCACACCTTTGGAATTTGGGGTGTAAAAGTTTCTTGGAACTATTAGATATCTATATCAGACCTCTAAAATTTGACTCCACCTTCCAATTTTTATCCCCATGATTTCTCTAAGATTCATCGATCACCATTTTGACATTCAGGGTACATCAGATAGTTTCCGCATAGCTATCAAAGTCATATATCTCAAGGGCATTTCGAAAGCTTGGTTTTAAACCACTAAATAAGTAGTAAACCATTCATTCAGGGGGGGGGGGGAATTCGAAGGTGTATCATGCAATACTTATAATGTTTTCTTCATACCCTTCGATGAATTTGATGCTTTTTTCTCGAGGGAACGGAAGTCCCTTTCCATCTTAAGTAGGAGGGTGCCAAGAAAATATTTATCGATTTTTTTTCAGAAATCCTTCTATCAAATCACCTCAATCTCTTCCTTAGGATTTTTATTTTTGATCGATTTCTAACATTGATCAGCTTTACCATCCTTACGATAAGCTTCTATAAGAGCCTTCTCTCATTTTAAGCCTTAAAGGATGGAGAAGATATTCTCAATGGATTTGATCCTTTTTTTCATCTATTGAGTGATCAAATGATCCCTTGAAAGTATAATGAATTTGTATCATGAAGCTATTGATTGAGACTTGTTATTTATTGGGGGTAGGGGTTGGACGTTATTCATGATCTAGTTTTCTATTCAAAACATGTGTTAACTGATAGAGTATCATGATTTTTTTTGGGATCCCCACTCCCATCGGATTGGGAATCTCATTAGCGGTGTCATTACATTGATCTTTTAATTGGTTATTGGCATGAATACTCCTATTAATAGACATTGGATATAATAAAAGGAAAACAAGGGGAAATTATTTTAAACTATTAAACACATAATGGGGAAACCAAATACATTAAAAGTAAAACTTATAAATTAAACTTATTTCCTTAACTTATGAATTCCTATGATTAAATCTATGTTATCAGTGATTTATTTACTAACATATATCATTATGGGATTTTTTGGTTCTTTTAATAGTGCTTCATACTAATATTATGAATTTTTCAAAGCATATCCTCTGGGAGTGTCAAATAGAAGTGTAGAAAGGCCCTTTGTCAGACACTAGTTCATGTTCGAGTCTAGCTCAAAGTGGTGTTTTCAGGTTTTACCCCTAGATAAAGTTGTTCTAGAGCCACATCAACATATTTGTTTCCAGTCATGCATGTATTTTCTTGGAAAACCACTTACTATGTACTCACAAATATTTCCGGATTTTTTTCTTATAATTAGTCTAATCCCTATTGATTTCACTAGAGTTTTTTTATCCTAATCCCAAAAATAAGTTAACATTCCTCTGATACAAAATATTACAACCCTGATCATTTTATTACATTCACACATGATTTAATGACATAAAATTACACTTAATACAACCTGAACTATTGAGAAGTACAATATGTTGGGAAATTATTATCATCACATAAAAACATAAAACATTAAATACAACATCATTATTAAAAACATTCTTTACATGACCACACCATTTCCTTTTACATAACATTTCATTGGATGACCTGATGTCATACATATGAAATGGGAAATCTATAAATCCCATTAAGGTACTAAACATGGAATAAAAAAAACGAATAACCTAAATGTAATACAATAGGAATATCAATGAAGAATAAAAAAACATGAACATAAAGTCATGATATAGCATTATAATCCTGACACAGAAATGTGGAAATAACTTAAATCATTGCATCATAGTTCATGGATAAACATAAAATACAACATAGTGAAAAAATTACCATAAAGTAATTAGTTAAACCCCAACCCTCACATGTCATATCATTATACTAAACATTACACAATGAATTTGGGTGCTATATAATTCTAGGCACACCTATCACTTTTATTTAATTATTATACTTAAGTGTGCCATATAAATCATAAAGCATGGATTCATTCATCTTTATAATTTATTCCATGATCATGTAGTGTGGAATAAATACATGTATGTTCTCAATAAAAAGGTATATGTTTGTAAAAGTGAAATCCATTTTTTGAGAATGGGTATGTTATTCACTTACACAATTGTTTTGGAATGGAGATTCACTATATATTTTCAGCAGCCTAACAACGTGCCATAAAAATTGATAAAAGGGTTGATGAGAGAGAAAGATGTGTATCGTCATCTATACATTAAATGGAAAGTATGAGGGTTATATAAATACATGTTCCAATATAAGTAATTCATAAATAAAAGAAATAACATAATAACTAAACGTGAATAAAGATGAGAAATAGAATAACTCTTATGAAATTCCGGAATTGTAGCAGGTGTTTGTGGGAGAGAATAATGAGAGATAAAGGGGTCTGTAATCATTAAAAATAATAAGGGAATTTTGAGGGAGGTGATAAAATATACCCCATAATTTTTAAATGAAAATAAAAGGGTGTAACAATATAAGTAAATGTAGATAAAAATGACAATAGAAAAAACCCTTACATGAGTATGTGACTTCAAAAAGTTGAATAAGGGCTTAATAAGAGCTTGTGGTGCCTTGGGAGGATTATAGAGGTGGGATAGAGTAAGGACGTGATAAAAGTATTTTTAGTGAAGATAATTTGGTGCTTGGGTAGGTTTATATAGGAAATTAGAGGGGAATTATTTAATATTTCACAAACATAGGTTTTGGAATATATATAAACAAATATTCTAATCTGAAAACATTACCATATTTTTACCCATTATTTTTTCCAAATAGGAGTAAAAAATATTATTTTATAAGTAAATGGTCTATGGATATCAAAATATTATCCATACTTATGTGAAGGTGAGTCACATTATTAAATAAATGAACTTAAAATCATAAAATATATTATACATCAGGGATGATTCAGTAAGACATTATAAAATAAGTCAAAAAAATATAAAATCATATTATTTTAAATTTCAAACTTATATTTGGACAAATAAAACTTTTTTAGTGTTTATTACATCACTCTTTGTTCATTACAATTTTATAAAACACACTATATATTTATATGGTATTTAATTTTTACCCTAAAATACAATTGTCCTAGAAAACTATAAAAAATTTACTGTTGGATAATTTTGACATCCTGATTCCAAAAATTATATTCATTTTATTCAAATAATTTTTTTGAATATATAAATTTTCACTTTTAAAATAAAAAATGGCATTTATTTGAAATTGACGGGTTTGACAAAAATAGTATTTAAACCTTAAAAAATACATTTGGCCTCAGAAAAATTATATTATCATTTTATATAATAAAAATAACTCAAAAATGATATTTTATTAAAAACTTAAATTTTAATTCATAAAAATATATTTATTAATTCAATTTTAATATTAACTAAAAATAGATTTTGGGCTTTAAAAACAATAATAAAATAAAAAATAATGTACATAATCATTTTTTATAGGGTCTTCATACATATCACTTTATTATATTAGCATACACATTATGAGTAAGGTGTGCGATGGTGGGGATTTCATGTGGTCATTTAGTGAACATGGTTTGGGTTTTGATCTCTATGAGCTTGAATATATCTCATAATTGGTTTTTCTCTTTCTTAATTTTTTGGACCTAGACATTCTCTTAGTACAAGGAAATGCCAAAAATGATGTCTCCCATGGAAGATCTGCTAAACAGGTATTATAAGGAATGATCCTACTATTTGAGGTTGTCACCTCCATTTTCTCTATTGAAAGGATTTGTTAAACACATATATTTATACTAGTCATATGATCATTGTTCAACAACAATATTATCAATTGTAATGATACTTAATGTCCATTTAAATCCAATTGGATATAATAAAACAAATGGAATGTATGTGTTTTTTATATCCATTTAAAAAAATTAAATATTTAATTAAATAAAAATGTAAATTTCACTTATAATAGGTTAGTTCGTTAAATTAAAAGTATTATAAAAGGTTTTTCTTTTCTTGATTATTTTCTTTCTCCTCAAATCCATGTTTCCTATGAATAATATATATGGATTTTTCAGGGAATAAATATTCATAGATAATTTTAAAATTAATTTTTTTAATGATTAAAATATATATTTTTTGTAGTTGAATTTTTTAAGTGACTCGTAACTTTTTCATTTAATACTATGTTAAAAACGTTTTCTAGAAACTCTTATATTTTCACTTCAATTTTACTCTTTATATAAAAATGTTTTTTTCATTGAAATCATTTTTCATGGATTGCCCATAAATTGGAATATACAATTTTTCTATATGGAAATTAATATTTCAGTATATAGTAATACAATTATTTACCCCTTATATTATGGTGAAGTTTGATGTGTTCTTATTTTAATGGTGTTTTTCATCTATTCCAATATCCTTTCATGTTTTTAAACATAAGTGGAAATACGTTATTATTTTATCATTTTCCTTCTCTCTCATTTTTATGAAATTTTCTTATGAATTATTCATTAAACCCAAATATTTTCTTTAGGATTATTAATTTATGATTGAAATATTAATGTTTTCCTGGAACACATTTTTTTGATTTTCTTAATGTTATTAGTAGGAATCAAATTATATTTCTCACTAATGAATTGGAAAATTCTTTAAAACTCAGGAGATAAAATGAAATGGATTGGTTAGTGAACCTAATCCACTTGTTTTGTTATACTATTTGGTTTTACAATATTTTTTTAATATAATATATTTCATAGATGGTTTCATAGACACCACCATGATTGGACAACCCATGATACAAATATTATGATTATTTAAACATGTCTATAATAATCATGTTTTCAATATTGTAGGTATGAATTTGAATAACTATATTATGAAAAATGTGTAAATGTTTTCCCCTACATGTTCAAATATCCATTAATATATTGATAAAAATTACTTTGAAATGAAGATATAATGTTTTTAAGGTAAAAGAGAATTATTTGGCACAAAAATATTTTTCTATTCATAAATTAATTTTTATAGATTTAATTAATCAAAACTGATTAATGATATTAATGAAATAATTATGTTATAAATATAATATATCGAAAATAAATCCATTTAATTTTGTTTATCTGTTAGAAAATGGTAATATTGTCATTTTATTCTTCAAAAATAAATTTTCATTAAAAATGGTTTTTATTTCATTTTGTGCATTGATATTATAATTATTTTCCACCAATTATATAAATTAAATTTTTAAAAAATTTATTTCATTTCGAATTATAAATTCAATGTTATATTAGAATAAAATATTGGGATTTTTCAAAAAATCCTAATTTGGGAATGATTACGTGAAAAATGATGATTTATCAAAAACTATCATGTCATTAATTTAAGTCTTGTTATTTAAATGTTCTATTATATTTCATCTTTTGTAATAATGTAACATAGTATCCCTTGGAATAAATATAATATAATTAATTTCATATGAATCAATATTTTATTTTATTTTGGTGTAAGAATATTTTTATGCTTAAAACCGCATTTTCTTAAAACCAAATTTTTTATTGCATTCTCCACTCTCATATTAAATTTATTCTCTACTATTTATAAAAATTTAATCATAAATAAAATAATTTAATATTTTGAATTAGTGTGTTAATATTTATAAATGAGGCCAATTTCATTTTTTTATTATAAATTATAATGATGATAAAGAAATTCCATTAATATGGGTAAATATGGTAATTAAGGGTAAAAATAATGTGATATGGATTTAAAAATATTTATATTAGTTTCCATATATCTATTTGATTAATTTATATTAACAGAAAACATCCAATATTTTAATATATTATAGTTTGGTTCAAATTTTCATTGATAATGACTTATATACTATTTTATGTAATGAATAAATACAAAATATCACTATTATTCTTTTTAATTCATCTAGTATATTATCATAGGTATAAAATCTTAATATCAGTTATAAAGGGATATTTAGCATATTAATACACTAATTTTATCAATATAAATTATTTTAATTCTATTGATGATATAATTACCTATAATTCTTATGCAACTCCAACACAACACTTGAACAACTCATAGTAAAATCATGTTAATAAATTTAAAAATATTAAAAGTGATATGATTTTGATAAATTTTTTTGTTACCAAAAAATCATGGATATTTATAATTTAATATTTATAGTTAAATTATATAAAGTTAAACCCAATTGTTATATATAAGGATTTAATGCCACGTATTTTGAATTTCCCCCCAAAAGATATGCTTTGGTGTTTAACTTTTTAAAAATATTTTTAGGTAATTTTAATATAAGATAAATTATATAATGAATCAAGGGTAATGTAATGTTTTTAAATATGATGAATGGACCATGTATGTTTCACTTAGAAATATTAAAATTTCTCTCACTGCCCATAAAAATTGGGAAAACAATTAACATGGTAATTGTTAAAAGGGTTACCAGAGGTTAATGTAAATATATATGGGATAAAATAACATAATTTTTTTATATGACTCCAATTTTTTATCATATTTAAATTTTATCTACATAATATTGTAAATTGGGAGACTTTTCAGATATTATACATGATGCAGGCATATTTTAAATAGTATTGATTTAAATAATTCCATGTGTGGCCCTATCATCACTTATAAAATAGGACTTACTCTCCACTATTATTCACAAAAATTGAGCCCTATATCTCATCCAATCCACTCCCAAAAAGTCTAATATATTCTTTCAATTTTTTCTTGATCTTCTGGTATTCACCTTAGACCATATTATGAATTTATAATGTGTAATCTAAATGAGGTCTCTTAAAGAAGAGGAAATCATATTGACCAACTATTTTAATGTGTATTTTTTATTATAATACTGATAAATATTTTTTATGAATAATAAAATAGTGAATGAAATATCATAAATATAGTGATATTTTATTTTGATTATGGGTAATCCATTTTCTACATCTTTCCCATCAATTGGAAAATGAAAGTATCACTTGTGTTTTCATGTGGACTACAACATTCACATAATGATGTGATTCACATTCCATCACCACCTCTCATTGTTGATTTTAATGATATATTAATTTAATAAATATTAAATTTTTGATATAATAATAATTATATAGTGGTAAAACATTATATTATTTTTTTCATTTCTTTTGTTTGGAAATGGAAGAACCATTCATGCATATGTATAAACTGTATTCTCTAAGAGCGATATGTTTCATTTTCAATGTCTTCATTTTATATAAGATTATAAAATTTATTATAATGAATATATATATAAAATATCACCTGAATAATATTTTTTTAATTTTATGTTATTATTATAAACTAGCAGGCTTCTACTCATTCGGTCTTTATAAAATTTCCTTATTCTGGTCGGTTTCACAACTAACATTAGTGATGTTATAATTTTTATGAAATTAATGATTATGCAAATTTAATATTGGTGACATTATGTAATAATACTATAAACATGACATGAATTACATTTTTTAGATGTTTTAACCAAGATCAATTTGTAAGGACCAGAATTACCAAACCAAAACATGTGTGAAAAACTAAATAGTTATCATAGAGAATAGTGATATTAACTAATAATTATTAAAAAACATATGATAAAATGTTATAAGTATATTATATATAATGTTATAATTATAAATATTGATATTCAATATAATTATATTAAATTTAAATCAATTATAATGGAGACTAAACGCACATATGAGACAAGTAAGACTTCATGTAAGGGGTTTCTTAACTAAATTTCTTTCCATTGGACTATATTACTAATTAATTAAATATTATATGAAAATATGATGTTTCTTATTAATTATGATAAATTTTTATATTAATTAATCATTTATATGTGGATTTAAAATTATTACTCATAATCTACTCAGTGATTAATTCTCACTTCCTTATTTTTTCTTTGTAAGAATCTATTATCTCACTTTTATTCCAATGATACATATACATTATTCACCACATATTTTATTTTTTTGGTGTATATAATTCCAATGAATCCCAATAATAATTATTTTCATAAGTATAATGTGGATTTAACAACCAATATAATTTTTTCTCTTTAATAAGATTTAAATTAAGATATTACCAATGTAGTAAGTGTTAATTTCCCAATATCATCAGTATTCAGAATTCTTTACATTAAATATTTCATTAAGGAAATTATATGAAATTTATTATTACGAACCAAAAATTTTATTTATCCTCTAACTATATATGTATTTTAGATGTTCTCCTTTCATTTTCCTCTCCCCAAGAACTCAAAATTCTAAAATAATATTTTTATTGAAAACAATACTTGTTTTTATATCGGATCAAGAATATTCTTCTCCAATCCCATAATTTCTACTTTTTTTTAAGAATATTATCACTATTATTATATTATTTATGAAATTCATTTTCACTCATGTTTGAAAATCACAAAACTATTTTAAATTCAATCATGATGACATTTTATGAAGATGTTAATTTCAAATAAAGTATTGAACAAAACATGTATTTTTACCGTTATCGTATGAACTCATTTTCCCACCATTATAATTATTCATTATCATTTATTTTCCTTTAAAAGTATCAAGACACTAGATGGTGATCGTGGGGATCCTAATCGATGATAGAGATGGTAGATATAAGAGGAGAAACCGAAAAGTGACCTCAGATAATGGTTTCCAAGACTTGAGATTCTAGGGTAGAAAATCTGATGTGGGAAATATTATTGTGATGACCACAAGTCCCATATCACTAGTGTTGATATATGGAGGCCTCTGGTGTGGTGGAGAGATGAGGATATTGAAAAATGAGGATGACCCTCGAGAGGTAGACCTTAATTGATTTTGGAATGAAATTTATGTCTTGCGGGTCTCTTGTGATCATCAGACGAGAAGTACATATATCAGTCATACCAAAACATTATCATTAAAAAACATGTGACAATTTATAGTGTACCTAAAGATGGATCAATGTGGGTCTATGATTTAATAATCCTAGTCTACCTTTGGGCATGATGCTTATGAGTGGATGTAATCTTATTATTTAAAGGATCTTGGGATATTGTTACTGTGTATGAGGAGATATATCTCATTATGTTGTACTTTTAGATGGATTTGTTATTCTACATATTTTATTTTATGGTGTATTATTCCCCAACAAATTTTAGGTTTCTATTTTTGTATTTATTTTTTTATTAATAAATTTTAGTCCTTAGAATACTAATTACCAAAACATTCCTCATAAGATAGGTATTATAAATCTTATGCTTTAATGGGGAGATACTCTAATGATACCATCCACTATATGACTCCATATGACTCATTATCATCACTGTTTCATGTTGATTGGGCCTAAGACTACACATTTGGGTTGATTCTCCTAGGGGATATTCTATGATTAATTCATATTTTATTTATGAACCATTATGAAAAATGATAGGATATAAACTATGGAAACCAATGATATTACATAGTGATATTTGATAATCCTAAAGTTCCTTGCATTGATAAATTTAGGTTAGATCAAATGTGTAAATGAATATATACCCATTTTGATGCTTTATTTGATTGGATTTTAATATTATTAAAGATATTTTGGGAGAAATTTATTGGAATACAATGGTTTGTTTTAGTATTTGGTTTAGTAAAAAGTTTATTTGATGAAGAATGGATTTAATTTTTCTTTACGTAAGATGAATAGTATTCATAACAATAAGGTTTTTATATGTTCTTTAATGTTAATATGGTTAAATGGGATAAATGTGTTATTACATTGTGGGGAAATGTTTTTATTATATAGAAAAACATGGGATTAAAAACAAATTTAGTGTCTAAGCGACTAATGCTATTTTTTGAGATGTACAATACACTGGGACCATTATATAATTAAGTTAAAAAAATTAAGAAATAAATATTGGGTTATTTTATGTAATCATATATGATTTTATTTTTTCTTAATGTTTATCAATTTTTATTATGAAAAATACTAGTAAATTTTGGAGACTATATAATTAGGTCACATGCATTTTTGGTCAGTGACATTATGAGTGATTAGTGTCTCTTAGAGACAAATTTTAGGTTTATATTGAAATAATAGGTGATAAAATATTTCTAATTTTTGGGTAAAAATAGATGAGGCGCCTTTTTGAAGAGTTTTACGTTTAGTTATTTCTTGAATTAATTATGTAGAACTTTATGTATTATTATTGATGTTTTAGAGATCAATTGTATTATTAATTAATATGAAAAACTATTTGTTATATTATATTTACATGTGGTAAGAATTTTTGTTGTTACAAATGTTTATTGATAAGAGGAATAAATTTTAATCTCTATTCGATATCTAATAATTTTTTACATCTATTTTAGTGCTTTGGGAATAAAAAATTAAACATGACTATTTATCATTTAGATATGAGATATATAGTTTATGTAAAACAACACAAAGAACAACCAAAAGATGAATTTTTTTATTTATTAGAAGAAATAAAGTAATATTTGTTGTCATATTTCCCAAATGTAAAATAATTCCATAACATAAGAAGAATAAAGATAAAATTATTGAGTCTTGTAACTCAACTGTTAAGGCACGCTTCTAGAAACCCTTTTAATACTATGAATAAAAAAATGGTTAATTAATGTTTTAAGAAATATTTAGTAAATTATAAATTTCCTATATTTATCATATTCATTAATGTTATTTTCAAAATAAAATTTTATTGATGTGGATTAAATTATAATTCCTTCAACTTATTTATATTTACCATCCAATCCTAGGATTTGATTCTAGAAAATGTTTTAATTTTTTTATCAAACATTACCCAAAATTAAGAAGAAGTGATTTTTGTAAGGGTTTAAATGTAATAGTCAATGATTCTAGATTGTATTTTTTAAAATAATATATTTGATATTGTGAGTTAGAAGAAACACAAATCTTAAATGAACCCGAATAGAAATATAAGTAATTTTCTATGACGGTTATAACCAAGCAACTGATTTGGAGGGTGTAAATAGAAATTTAAGTGTTTTGAAACATAGGTATTATATATTCCGTAAGAAATATAATATTTAGTCATACATTATCAAAAATATTTTAGAAATTAATATATAATATTTTGAAGTTAAATGATAATTTTTTCATAAAAGTATGTTATTCTAAATGTAGGTAAGTATCTTTACTATGATCTTTTATATTTTTCTTCATTTAACACGTTAAATTAGGTCTTAAAAATTCAAATATAATAACACAATTAACTAAAATATAATGATATTCTATTATGACTATGGAAAAATATTTATTCATCTTATTATCCATCAAATGGAAAATAACCATCACTCGTGTGAACGGAAGGCTACCGCCTCACGAACTGATGTCATTTTTTTCCATCACTAACTCTCACTAATATTCATAATGATTGAAATAATTAATATATATGATAAATATTACATTAAATTCCATGATATTAATTATTTATAATTAATATTTCTTCCACCTCATTACCCTTTCACACTATAAGGTAATGATATCGTCTCTTGTGCGTATATATGGGCTACAGTCTCCATGAAGCAATGTGTTTAATTTTCCATGTATTATATTCAATAATGGTTATAAAATGATATATAATGAATAAGTGTGATATTTATATAATTAATATCATTCTGAATAGTTTTTTTATATATCATAAGTTCAAAAATCGAATCTTCCATAACCAACCATGCATGAGAAAATTAAGTGGTTAACACCCTAAACAACAGTAATAATGAAATATTATTAACAAATGGGTGGTAAGGTGTCATAAGATTATATATGTTATTATAAATTTGAATATGGTTTTGGTGTAAATTAATAATATTCTTAAAACCATTATATATTATTTTAAATAATGTTCAACTAAAGGGAAGAATTAGGTACGAGATTTTATTTCAATTTCCACTCAGTTGAGACATATTTACTATTATCAACCTATTAACTTAAATGTGTTGTGTGTAATTCCTCTTTTATATATTTCACATGAATACCTAATTATTCAAAATGATTAATTTATCAATTCATGGTTATTCTTTTTTAAGATACTGACCTTTTATGAAGATGTATCATACTTTTTGAGGTACTCTTTCTCGTTGTTTTGAGTATATATTGTTTGGGTTTTATCAGTTTAAGTTTTGTGAAATTTTGATGTTTTGAAGTGTTTTTGGGCAGTGCACGACTGGCACACGGATTTCTCAAACCATGTTCCCTAGCCTATAAAATTTGGAAACCATGGATACAATGGGATTGCACAGTTGAGACATGGTTTGAAAAAAATTTCATACACTTGGGAGGAGGCACACAATTAGGAGCATAGTTAATAGAAATCATCCACACCATGAAGGAAACTATTCACATGGTAAATTAATCCTCCAAAATTTAGACTAAAATTTTATGAACCCTCAAAATTCACACTTAATTAACCCTAATTCAACCCTAAATGATTTATATCATTTCTTGAGGCTCTAGGATAAATTACAAGACATTGTGACCTCTGTTCATGGTGATTTAAAGCCCATATTAAAGATCTCTAATTCTCAAGGTATGATATTCAAATCTCGATTGGTTTCCATCCCCTCATCCATTATTCTCTCATATTTTAAAGGGATGTTTTCCTCCATTGTAAATATTTCTAGATACTTTTTTAGATCTACTATTAATGATCATTGTAACGCCCCGACCCCAGTTGCCCAGAGTCGGTGCATTATTACATAACATTGGCATGATCACAAGAAAGATCAAATCCCGAAAGACCGATTGGTTTAGTAGCCTTGGAAACACTAGATATAATCATAAAGTTTTACATTACATTTTAAAGTGAAAAACTACTACAACAACAAAGTCTTCATATCCACACTATTAACCCCTCATAATATCCCTGCAAGTCATTCATAATTTACTTCTTCACTACCTGGGAAAAATAAAACATAGAAAAGGGGTGAGCTCAAATGCCCAGTAAGGATAACAATATAGCGGAACATTCATAATAAGCATAAACATTTAAGGCAATGAATTACTAAAACAAAAGCCTTTTAAAATTGAACTTCAACATAGTATGGCAAAAATAAAAATGAAATAATGCCATTTACTTATTCACATGGATATTCTACTAATCGAATAATCACATGCAATATCAATAACCACTTTCATAATGTTGGAAATGCATAATGCCAGACTATCATAACCACATAGCCAAGGCCTCGTGCCAAGACTACAAATAAGATTTTGTCAAGGCCTTGTGCCAAGACACTAGTTTGTCTCATGAGACCTACTGATGCATCGAGGAGCTATAGCGGGCTCCACCCGTCACTTATTAAGTCCAATGCATTCCCATATGAAAAGGTTTAAACATAACATAAACATTCGTATTAAAACTAGCATACGAAATGTCAATAATTTCACCATAAACTATGAATGGTATAAAAATAGCACATCCACAGTCAAACATATCACAAAAACTTCAATACAATATATAAGTTTTGTATTATAATAAATCAACTTCAAATAATCTTAAAATCCATCAAAGGATGTTGACATAGATGAAATCAAAATTCTTTTTAAAGAAGTATCTCCTTTTATTTTGAAATCATTTAAGATCCATATAAAATAAAACATTTTCTTTGAAAATATTCTTATAAGCTTGTATGGAAAGCTTCGAAGATTTTATAACGGCGGAAAATAACCGCACCCGCCGTATAAGTTAAAAAGAACATTCTTACCTCAATTCAGTCGAAAAGGTTAAAAAGGACCTTGTTTTGAAAACGACGGAAATATTCCTTTATAAACCTCTTATAAAAAGTCAAACAAGGGTATAAATGACTTTAACCCATAAAAAATGTTTTGAAATACATTTTTAAGAAACATGGATGTGGATGATAAAGATATCCCAGTAGATTATTACGTATAAACAACCTCGGATAATGAAGAGATTGTGAAATAACCCTTACCAATTTGGTAACTTATGAAACATACAACCCATGAAAGAGGTATCATACAATGAATATGTAAATACACATAAATTAGAGTGTATTACACAAAGAATATAATTATGGGTAGTACATACACCACACAAAAGGTGATGGTGGCAATATGACATGAATCTCACGGGAATAAGGAGTGAGATGAAAACCCCTTACCTTGTACTTTTCCTTGGTTGTGGTAGGTTAACCTCCTGTATAATGGTGAAATAATTGTTATTAAATTATACAAGAATCATATACATTAATATGATATCATATATGATCTTTTAATATTGATTTGATAATAATATCTTAGTATTATCGTTGTTTCGGGTGTTAACTTACTTGTTTTCTTTCATATGTTTTGTTACGTAAGACATGTTTGTAAAGGATAGGTTGTATATTATTCATATCCAGAATGATATCAAGTCCTTAAACATCATTTTTAAATCATAAAATGATAATTACGCTTTAATGGTTACGATGGAGAATGAATCTCATCGCGTTCGTGGAGACGGTAGTCCGTACGTACGCACGAGCGACAATATCATTCTTTTGATATTAAAATAATATATAAGTGGATGGTATATCATATATACAGAATCATTAACATGTTATATTTATTATTTACATGAGTTACACATCATTATTATACCCATCCAAATAATATTATATTGAATAACAATTACACCACGACGTGGAGACGGTAAGCCGTACGTACGCACGTATGGTGACATGTTATTCAAAGGGTGGATAGAATACTGAATATGATTGTACCATATTTATAATAACATCACAGTATATGTGAGATAATGGAGTTATTATTTCAGAATGGTAAGAACAAAGGAAGAAGAAGTGGAAGAAGAAATGAACTTAGAAAAGGGTGGTGAAATCATTACCTCTTCTTCGGGTTCTTCCTTTTGATTTGATCAAAAGGGCTCCTTAGGTTGGCTTTCTGATCAAACTAAGGCCTCTAGGTTGTAGTGAGGGATGTTGGGAGAGTATTTGGGCAGAGTTTGGCCGAACCAAAAGGCTTTGAAGGTGTGAAGAAATGAGAAGGAGGAGTGCCCTTTTATAAGAGGGGTGAGAGGCACCTTTGGAAAAGTTAGAAATATTAATTTATAATAAATTCATATTCGGTTTCTAAAGGCTCCAAAGTTGACTATTCAAAGGATTAGGTGGGGATAGGTCGAAAACAACTCATCCAATAGAATTTAGACAGGTTTGGGTACTTATATTAACCTTATCTTTAAGTATTAACTCTAAGTTAATTAGTTTCACCTTTACAATGTCTCTTTGTATTTTTATATACTATGGTTAATAAACTTACTATATACATCCAAGCGACCCCCAAGTGGTCCATTAATGAGGAACATATCCTAATATAAGTCTCTTGGCCGAACCTTAGATTTTTAGGAATTTAATATCAATTAATAATATAATATTTGTTTTAAGAACTCTTTTATGTCAATTTTGACACTATTCAATAGTTGATTTTTGTGAAACTCCTAACAGATTGATTACTTCGAACAAAGTCAATTAAATCAATCCTAATATATCATATTATCATAGAAAATTAGTTTAATTCATTAAAAGTTTCATATTATAATTATTTGGGTATTTATAAGATCAATTATTTTTATTTTTCACTATTTTAGTAATTACTGCATCATCATTGTGTCATAAATAAAATAAATTATATAATGTCTAAAAATTATAAATAAAATATAATTATGTAGGAAATCTTTTTAGCTTTCTAATGAATATTTATAATCGAAAATCCAACATGTATAACCCTATGTAAAAATTGTTCTTCTAAACGATGTAAGCTTATGCCATTTTTATTTTTATTTTAACTTTATTAATATAAAGTGTCCCTACCACATACAAGTGGCTCCAAGGGGTCCCCAAATTGACCAAAGGATGCCCATGGTCGGGTATGTGTCCACCAATAAGGTTAGGACACGTTTTAGGGTAATTTGTTATTATTATAATATTATTTTTTTAACCCTTATTTACCGGATTTACCTTTTAACCATGGTAAATAAAATATTTACCACAGTAACTATTCAAAATGTCTAAAAATAAAAGTTACCTATTTACACAATTTGAACATCCTGATTCCAAATATGGAATCCATTTTCCTAAATTCAAAACACAGAAGTGGCAGAAATTAATTTAAAATTAATTCCCGCTGTCAAAACAAAAAGCGTGTTTTTAAGAGATAATAACTATCAAAAGATTGACACTTGTTTATGTTCGGTTTAATTGTAAACTTATGTCCAATGATAAACATTAAATTGAATGGTAAAAATATATTCTAAATATACTTTAAAACCACTCAAATTCATAATTTATCACTATTAATTATTTTGATTAAAAAAGTTGTTTTTAATTAAAATTTAGAAATTTTCACTATTCATCAAAATATGAAAGTTATCCGAAATGTACCAAAATTTCACCCTAGGCTAATTTTGATATTCCGAATCCAAAAATGAAGTCCATTTTGAAATATAGAATATATATGATTTCAAAAAGTAGGTATTACTATTCACAACGGCTAGTTTAATTAGTTGTGGTGTGTGTTAGAACTCGAGGTTGCGTACAACACACGCTATCGCATTATTCGAAGGGAAACGTACCGTAGAAGCTTGGGGTGTTACATTCTCCCCTCCTTCAAATAATTGCGTCCTCGCAATTTCTAGGGTATTACTGCATAAAAAGACTCGGGTGGTTCTTCATCATAAGTTCCTCGGGTTCCCACGTTGCCTCTTCCATTTTATGATTTCTCCACAAAACTTTTACCAGACGCGTCGTCCGGTTTCTCAGTACTTGTTCTCTTGTATCAAGAATCCTGACGGGCTCTTCGCAATAAGACAGATCGGGTTCCAGTTCTAATTCCTCATAGGTGAGTACATGCGTTGGGTCAGGCATGTATTTTCTCAACAGAGATACGTGGAACACATCGTGAACTTTGGAGAGACTTGGCGGCATTGCCAATCGGTAAGCTACAGCCCCAATTCGTTCTAGAATTTCGAAAGGTCCGATGTACCTGGGACTCAATTTACCTTTCTTACCAAAACGTATGACTCCCTTCCACGGAGATACCTTTAGGAAAACATGATCACCGACTTGAAATTCCAAATCCTTCCTTCGATTATCGGCATAGCTCTTCTGCCTACTTTGAGCTGCTTTGATGTGATTTTGGATTACCTTCACCTTTTCCACCGTTTCCTCCACCAGTTCTGGGCCTACAAGTTTTCTTTCACCAACGTCATCCCAACAGGTTGGTGTACGACATCTCTTTCTGTATAACGCTTCATATGGTGCCATTTGTATACTCGAATGGAAGCTATTGTTATAGGAAAATTCTACCATAGGTAAATATTGATCCCACATACCCTGAAAATCAAGTGAGCAAGATCTCAACATGTCTTCTAAGGTCTGAATAGTCCGTTCTGATTGTCCGTCTGTCTGAGGGTGGTAAGCAGTGCTCAAATGAAGTTCAGTATCTAGGGATTTCTGAAGACTTTTCCAAAATCTTGAAGTAAAACGGGGATCACGATCAGAAACAATCGATAGGGGTACTCCATGAAGTCTCACAACTTCATTAATGTATAGTCTTGCTAGACGTTCCAGGGGTAGATCTTCTCTTATAGCAAGAAAATGTGCTGACTTGGTAAGAAGATCAACAATAACCCATATTGCATCGTTCCTTCTAGGAGTCTTTGGTAGCCCCATGACAAAGTCCATTGTAATATTGTCCCATTTCCACTCCGGTATGGGAAGAGGTTGCATGACTCCTCCAGGCTGTTGCCTTCCAGCTTTGACTTGTTGACAAATCATACATCTTGACACAAAATCAGCAATCTCCCTCTTCATGTTGTCCCACCAAAAATGTTCCTTCAAATCTCTATACATTTTGGTGCTCCCAGGGTGTATAGAGAAATTGGAACTATGAGCGTCATCCAGCAATTCCCTTTTTAGATCAGGTATATTGGGAACACAAAGTCTCTTTCCAAATTTCAAAGTTCCATCTTCATACACAAAGTCTCTCAATCTCCCATCATTCACAGCTTTAATCTTCTTCTGAAATTCTTCATCATCGGTCTGAGAACTCTTAATCCTTTCTAGTAAAGATGGTTTGGCAACCATTTGAAAAAGCATTGATGTTTCACCTTCCCTGGTTATTCCCATGTCCATCTTCACTAGATCCATGAAAATTGGATCCCTTTCAATTCTCATCATGTTCAAAACTCCATGGTCTTTTCTGCTCAAAGCATCTGCCACCTTGTTTGCCTTCCCCGGGTGGTAGTGTATCGTACAATCATAATCCTTGAGTAATTCAAGCCATCTCCTTTGCCTCATGTTGAGTTCTTTTTGTGAGAAAATATACTTCAAACTCTTGTGATCAGTATAAATCTCACATTTTTCACCATAGAGGTAGTGCCTCCATATCTTCAAAGCAAAGATCACAGCTGCTAACTCAAGATCATGAGTAGGATAGTTTTGTTCATGAATTTTCAACTGTCGTGATGCATAGGCAATAACTCTATCATTCTGCATAAGGACACAGCCAAGTCCTTTCTTTGATGCATCACTATAAATAACGAACCCATCATTCCCCGATGGTAGAGTCAATATTGGAGCATTGACTAATCTTCTCTTCAGTTCTTCGAAACATTCTTCACACTCTTTTGTCCAAACAAATTTAACCCCTTTACGTGTGAGCTTCGTTAATGGGTTTGCCAATCGGGCAAAATTCTGGACGAAACGTCGATAATAACCTGCCAAACCAATAAAACTACGTACCTCAGTTATACTCGTAGGTGCTGGCCATTCTTGGATTGCCTTGGTCTTAGAAGGATCAACAGAGATTCCATCTTTAGAGACAATATGTCCAAGAAAAGAAATCTCCTGAAGCCAGAATTCACACTTGCTAAACTTTCCATATAATTCATTCCTCCTCAGAGTCTTCAAGATAATGCGCAAGTGATTTTCATGATCTTCATAGGTTTTGGAGTATACCAATATATCATCAATAAATACTACCACAAATTCATCGAGATACTCCTTGAAAACTCTATTCATTAGATCCATGAATACAGAGGGTGCATTAGTCAATCCAAATGGCATTACAGTAAACTCGTAATGCCCGTACCTGGTTCGAAATGCTGTCTTCGGAATGTCTTCCTTCTTTACACACAACTGATGGTATCCAGATCGAAGGTCAATCTTTGAAAAGTATTGAGCTCCATGCAGTTGGTCAAATAAATCATCAATACGAGGTAGGGGATACTTGTTCTTTATCGTTATAGCATTGATCTCCCTGTAGTCGATACATAACCTCATAGATCCATCTTTCTTTTTAACAAAAAGAACAGGGGCTCCCCATGGAGAAACACTAGGGCGAATAAATCTCTTATTACTCAATTCCTCTAGTTGTTTCTTTAGTTCGACTAACTCTACAGTGGCCATTCTATAAGGGGTCTTCGATATAGGCCTTGATCCAGGAATCAAATCAATAGAAAACTCAACTTCTCGTTCTGGAGGATGTCCAGGTAAATCTTCCGGAAATACATCTACAAATTCTTTCACAACAGGTACATCCTCTATTTGAACATTCCTTTCCTCACCGACAGTTATTTCATTCTCTTCCTCCCCAATAATTGAATTAAGTTGAGCTACTGGGGGTGGGTCTAAATAAGAATTAGGTGGTGACGATTCTGCTCTAAAAATAAGGTGTTCCTTATCATTATCATCAAGAATCGTAACCTCTTTCTTCTTACAATAAATCTTCGCATCATAGTCCGAAAGCCAGTCCATACCGAGGATTATATCAAACTCAATCATAGGTATGACGATGAAATCAGCAGATAAAGAAAATTTATGTGCTCTAATGGGGACTGATTCACAAAACTGTGTTGCAACGATACTTCCCTTAGGAGTTTTAACTGACAACTCCCTTATTAAATCAAATTGGAAATATCTAATTTTCGTAGCAAACTGGGAAGATATGAAACAATGCGATGATCCAGAATCAAATAATGCATTTGCTAAACTTGAGGAAACCATTAAATTACCTGCCACCACGTCTTTCGGAGCTTCTACCTCAGCAGTAGTGATAGCATAAGCCTGGCCTTGATCCCTTGGCCTTTTCTGAGGTAAGTTCTCCTGACGCTTAGGACATGCATTTGCATAATGCCCCATCTCCCTGCAATTGTAGCACTGAACGTTGGTAGCTTCCTTCTTCCCCTTGCAATCATGAGCTTGGTGGCCTTTTTCACCACACTTGTAACAGACTCCCATTCCCTTCAAGCAAGTACCAGGATGTTTCTTCCCGCATTTACCACAAGATGGATATTCAACCTTTCCCTTCTTCCCCTTATTTCCATTCCCCGATTGATCAGCAGGTCTCTTCTTCTCTTGCTTTGCTTTAAAGTCATAAGACTTAGAGAATTCCTTTTCGGTCTTTATAGCACATGAGACAATGTCTTCGTACGATGAAAAGGATTGTGAGACTAATGCTCGACGGAGAAATGGTTTTAACCCATCAAAGAAACGATCAATCTTACTTCTTGGGTTGCGAATATAATCTCCAGCATACCTCGCTAACCTTGTAAAGTTAGCCTCATACTTTGTGACATTCTCATCCTCCTTTTGTCTCAGACTCAGAAATTGTCTTTCCATATCCGCTCGATGGTCGCGAGGGAAGTATTTTTCTAAAAACAGATCTTTGAACTCCCTCCATTCCATGTTTGATACTTCATCATCTTCCTTCATGTTTTGAATCAATGACCACCATTGATCAGCATCTCCAGTGAGGCGGTAAACTGCCATGGTAACTTTTTCCCTTTCACTACTCCCCAAAGCCTGAAATATTTTCTCTAGGGAAAATATCCATTGCTCAGCTACTAAGGGATTTGTACTTCCATTGAACGTTGGTGGTTGTTGCCTCATGAATCGATCTAACATTGATCCTCCACGTTGCGGATCAGGGTGCTCCATACGGGTAAGGTTATTATTCATAACCTGAGTAAGTTGTCCCAGTACGGTGATTAGCTGATCAGCACCAGTTGCATCACCAGCCCCACTATAATTATCTTGAGCAGGAGGGAAATCCCTACATGGAGTGCGCGCATTGATACGGTTTCCATTTCTTCCACTAGGCGCCATTTCTAAACAATGGCATAAACTAGATCAGTTTATGAATCAAAATACATAATCCCATACTTATAAAACACTTAACATAAATTGATCTATTTATGGATATAATCCATAATCATAATAATGTTTTCTTTGAGGAAGTATATACTCATAAACCCTTCATAATGATTTGTAAATATAGTGAGAGTTATCCTAAGCATATCCCCCGGGAGTGTCGTAACCAAGAGTGCAGCAAGGCCCGTTGTCGTGAACCAGTTCCCGTTCGAGTCTAGCTCAAAGCGGTGTTTTCGGGTTTTACCCCTAGGTACATCTGTGCCAGAGCCGCCTCTACCTGCTCGTATCCAGACAGGGATGTATTGCTTGGAAAACTCACAAAATCTCTACAATACCAAAATTCTAGGAAGTTCTTCTATACTAATCCTCAAAGTTCATCTTAGGTCTACGTGCTCTAATCAGAGTTTATCTAAATCTAGCTTCCAAGGTTTGTACTAAACCTCCTCTGATACCAACTGTAACGCCCCGACCCCAGTTGCCCAGAGTCGGTGCATTATTACATAACATTGGCATGATCACAAGAAAGATCAAATCCCGAAAGACCGATTGGTTTAGTAGCCTTGGAAACACTAGATATAATCATAAAGTTTTACATTACATTTTAAAGTGAAAAACTACTACAACAACAAAGTCTTCATATCCACACTATTAACCCCTCATAATATCCCTGCAAGTCATTCATAATTTACTTCTTCACTACCTGGGAAAAATAAAACATAGAAAAGGGGTGAGCTCAAATGCCCAGTAAGGATAACAATATAGCGGAACATTCATAATAAGCATAAACATTTAAGGCAATGAATTACTAAAACAAAAGCCTTTTAAAATTGAACTTCAACATAGTATGGCAAAAATAAAAATGAAATAATTCCATTTACTTATTCACATGGATATTCTACTAATCGAATAATCACATGCAATATCAATAACCACTTTCATAATGTTGGAAATGCATAATGCCAGACTATCATAACCACATAGCCAAGGCCTCGTGCCAAGACTACAAATAAGATTTTGTCAAGGCCTTGTGCCAAGACACTAGTTTGTCTCATGAGACCTACCGATGCATCGAGGAGCTATAGCGGGCTCCACCCGTCACTTATTAAGTCCAATGCATTCCCATATGAAAAGGTTTAAACATAACATAAACATTCCTATTAAAACTAGCATACGAAATGTCAATAATTTCACCATAAACTATGAATGGTATAAAAATAGCACATCCACAGTCAAACATATCACAAAAACTTCAATACAATATAGAAGTTTTGTATTATAATAAATCAACTTCAAATAATCTTAAAATCCATCAAAGGATGTTGACATAGATGAAATCAAAATTCTTTTTAAAGAAGTATCTCCTTTTATTTTGAAATCATTTAAGATCCATATAAAATAAAACATTTTCTTTGAAAATATTCTTATAAGCTTGTATGGAAAGCTTCGAAGATTTTATAACGGCGGAAAATAACCGCACCCGCCGTATAAGTTAAAAAGAACATTCTTACCTCAATTCAGTCGAAAAGGTTAAAAAGGACCTTGTTTTGAAAACGACGGAAATATTCCTTTATAAACCTCTTATAAAAATTCAAACAAGGGTATAAATGAATTTAACCCATAAAAAATGTTTTGAAATACATTTTTAAGAAACATGGATGTGGATGATAAAGATATCCCAGTAGATTATTACGTATAAACAACCTCGGATAATGAAGAGATTGTGAAATAACCCTTACCAATTTGGTAACTTATGAAACATACAACCCATGAAAGAGGTATCATACAATGAATATGTAAATACACATAAATTAGAGTGTATTACACAAAGAATATAATTATGGGTAGTACATACACCACACAAAAGGTGATGGTAGCAATATGACATGAATCTCACGGGAATAAGGAGTGAGATGAAAACCCCTTACCTTGTACTTTTCCTTGGTTGTGGTAGGTTAACCTCCTGTATAATGGTGAAATAATTGTTATTAAATTATACAAGAATCATATACATTAATATGATATCATATATGATCTTTTAATATTGATTTGATAATAATATCTTAGTATTATCGTTGTTTCGGGTGTTAACTTACTTGTTTTCTTTCATATGTTTTGTTACGTAAGACATGTTTGTAAAGGATAGGTTGTATATTATTCATATCCAGAATGATATCAAGTCCTTAAACATCATTTTTAAATCATAAAATGATAATTACGCTTTAATGGTTACGATGGAGAATGAATCTCATCGCGTTCGTGGAGACGGTAGTCCGTACGTACGCACGAGCGACAATATCATTCTTTTGATATTAAAATAATATATAAGTGGATGGTATATCATATATACAGAATCATTAACATGTTATATTTATTATTTACATGAGTTACACATCATTATTATACCCATCCAAATAATATTATATTGAATAACAATTACACCACGATGTGGAGACGGTAAGCCGTACGTACGCACGTATGGTGACATGTTATTCAAAGGGTGGATAGAATACTGAATATGATTGTACCATATTTATAATAACATCACAGTATATGTGAGATACTGGAGTTATTATTTCAGAATGGTAAGAACAAAGGAAGAAGAAGTGGAAGAAGAAATGAACTTAGAAAAGGGTGGTGAAATCATTACCTCTTCTTCGGGTTCTTCCTTTTGATTTGATCAAAAGGGCTCCTTAGGTTGGCTTTCTGATCAAACTAAGGCCTCTAGGTTGTAGTGAGGGATGTTGGGAGAGTATTTGGGCAGAGTTTGGCCGAACCAAAAGGCTTTGAAGGTGTGAAGAAATGAGAAGGAGGAGTGCCCTTTTATAAGAGGGGTGAGAGGCACCTTTGGAAAAGTTAGAAATATTAATTTATAATAAATTCATATTCGGTTTCTAAAGGCTCCAAAGTTGACTATTCAAAGGATTAGGTGGGGATAGGTCGAAAACAACTCATCCAATAGAATTTAGACAGGTTTGGGTACTTATATTAACCTTATCTTTAAGTATTAACTCTAAGTTAATTAGTTTCACCTTTACAATGTCTCTTTGTATTTTTATATACTATGGTTAATAAACTTACTATATACATCCAAGCGACCCCCAAGTGGTCCATTAATGAGGAACCTATCATAATATAAGTCTCGTGGCCGATCCTTAGATTTTTAGGAATTTAATATCAATTAATAATATAATATTTGTTTTAAGAACTCTTTTATGTCAATTTTGACACTATTCAATAGTTGATTTTTGTGAAACTCCTAACAGATTTATTACTTCGAACAAAGTCAATTAAATCAATCCTAATATATCATATTATCATAGAAAATTAGTTTAATTCATTAAAAGTTTCATATTATAATTATTTGGGTATTTATAAGATCAATTATTTTTATTTTTCACTATTTTAGTAATTACTGCATCATCATTGTGTCATAAATAAAATAAATTATATAATGTCTAAAAATTATAAATAAAATATCATTATGTAGGAAATATTTTTAGCTTTCTAATGAATATTTATAATCGAAAATCCAACATGTATAACCCTATGTAAAAATTGTTCTTCTAAACGATGTAAGCTTATGCCATTTTTATTTTTATTTTAACTTTATTAATATAAAGTGTCCCTACCACATAAAAGTGGCTCCAAGGGGTCCCCAAATTGACCAAAGGATGCCCATGGTCGGGTATGTGTCCACCAATAAGGTTAGGACACGTTTTAGGGTAATTTGTTATTATTATAATATTATTTTTTTAACCCTTATTTACCGGATTTACCTTTTAACCATGGTAAATAAAATATTTACCACAGTAACTATTCAAAATGTCTAAAAATAAAAGTTACCTATTTACACAATTTGAACATCCTGATTCCAAATATGGAATCCATTTTCCTAAATTCAAAACACAGAAGTGGCAGAAATTAATTTAAAATTAATTCCCGCTGTCAAAACAAAAAGCGTGTTTTTAAGAGATAATAACTATCAAAAGATTGACACTTGTTTATGTTCGGTTTAATTGTAAACTTGTGTCCAATGATAAACATTAAATTGAATGGTAAAAATATATTCTAAATATACTTTAAAACCACTCAAATTCATAATTTATCACTATTAATTATTTTGATTAAAAAAGTTGTTTTTAATTAAAATTTAGAAATTTTCACTATTCATCAAAATATGAAAGTTATCCGAAATGTACCAAAATTTCACCCTAGGCTAATTTTGATATTCCGAATCCAAAAATGAAGTCCATTTTGAAATATAGAATATATATGATTTCAAAAAGTAGGTATTACTATTCACAACGGCTAGTTTAATTAGTTGTGGTGTGTGTTAGAACTCGAGGTTGCGTACAACACACGCTATCGCATTATTCGAAGGGAAACGTACCGTAGAAGCTTGGGGTGTTACAATCATTGATTTAGGTTTCATATCTATGTCACATTATTCATCAATATCATAATTTTTCTGCTTTAATTGGGGATTTCCATTGGCAATTGTTCATCATCAATTTTGAGGATGGTCGTCTAAATTGAATATACCATATTCATGAGTTTATTATGTGTATGGAATTTTTTAAATTTTAAATTTTTATAATTGGTAAATTTCATTAATGATTTAAGTGATTTAATTTAATTTCCATGTGATATTGATTTGTGTTAAATTGTGAAAATTGGAATAGAAGGGATTGGATTAATTGATTTGTTAACAAATTAATATAATGTAGTGATTTTGGAATTGATTGTATATTTGGGTTGTGTAATTTGTCAATAAATATGGGTAGGGATAAATTGAAAAGGAATATTATGAGATGATTGACATAAAACACGAGTCAATGGGTTATATGAATTTAATGTTTCAAAATGGTTTAATAGTGATGTTCACATTGTATTCAGAGTGATTAATGTAGTGAATCATGATTTGTTTTTATAGTTGAAAAGATATATCAAAATACCAAATGTAATAAAAGGGTTAATGTATATCAACATTAATTTATGTGATATATGTGAACTATGTGTCTGATAGATTTATGAGTTTGGGACATAGACTACAGCCTCAAAATCCCACTTGTGTGATTTAGGATATGTGTGTGTCAGACATGGACTACTACATCAAAGGTCCATATGTTATTGACTGATATATATTTTTGGTACTTGGAATTATACTTCAAAATACCATAGTTATAAACTAACTTTGTGATACAAACTGCTGCTTCAAATACTAACGAGGTGATACACATGTTATTTTAGGACCAAATTATTGGAATTCAACTAACATTTTATTTGGAAATGATATTAATTTAAATGAATTGATAATTGATAACCATGGTATTTTGATATGTGATTTTCCCTTGAGAATTCATCAGACTATGTCATGAGATAAATTAGGTATTGATAGTATGGGTGTTATTGTGAAACTAAAGATTTACATGTTTAAATAGAGAATAATTAGAGATATGAACTATCTACATTATTTCATGTATTTTACTATTTATTCAACTAAATTCACTGTTATCCACTAGATAATTTTTTAGAAACCATTAAAGGTAGGATATATGTTTAACTCACACCCTGTATGGGATTCATGATCGATAACTAAATGGACCTTATGTTTCAATATAGGATAAGGGAAATAGTACTATGTTAGATAGATGAGTTGGGATGAAGCATTGAGGAGGGAACTAGACATGATTCATTAACTTCATCAGAGTTTTTAGTGCCTTATTATATTTTGGGTTTTCTATATAGACAATTGGAACTAATTGTGTATGGCATATCCACTTTTATATTTGGACACTATATTTCCTATTTTGTTCATCATGTGAAATTGGTTTGTTTAGGTATTTAATTATATCATTTTTTCTTATTGATATACTCAATTTTTATACTTTGATTTAGAGGTCATAGTCTCCAAATTATTGATATTAGACCCTCACTACAATTTAGTAGCCTATAGCTTATAGGTAGGCATGCATGATTACATGTAACTGATTGTCTTGGGGAATTAGTGTATGGAACATGGGTCGGGATGTTACAAAGTGGTATCAAATATATTTTTCATTTTCATTTCATTTTTATTTAAATTTTGGAAAGGTGGACATGAAACAAGAATGATTCAGGCCTTGGTTAGGATCCCATGAATGGGATTAGATAAACCATATACAAAAGTAAAATTCAATTTTCAAGGGAGGGATTGTTTTTTTAATGTGTGTTGTTACCATTGAATGGTATTTCAACTTGGGTGAATAAATTTTTGTGAGATTTTATTTCATTCTGAGATTTTAAGAGATTTAACTCATGGTATGGTGTGGTACCCTAGTTTATTATAAATTCATCATTATAGGAACTCCTGAATTTTTTTACATGAATCATTTTATACATACATGTAAAAAGTAGGTTTTGTGAAGAGTTATTTGTGTGAATGAAATTTTCTTTCATGTGTGAATATTAGATGAAATCTTTCCCTATTGCGAAATTAAAAAATTGTAAATTGTTGAAAAATGTACAAAATGGTTGTCTAATGAGAAACATAAATATGAGAATTTTTTTACCCTTTGATAACCATTAACTATATATAAAATGGTTAGGTGTAGTGGTCACGCCTCGGTTATGACCATATGGAGGATTTTTGGGGATTATTTGTTATGGATTTATATGAAATACCATAAATGTGTTAATATTGATAAATTTTCGTAAGACATGTGTTTGGAATTTTAGATTCATGACTCTATGAAAACACTTTTTTATTGGATTATAAGAGGAAATGTAAGGAAATTTTCCTCATATAGTGTAACTTAACACACCGATAGTTCCAGGTGATGATGTTAGGGAGAAGTATCATGAGAACATTTCAGGCTTCATGTAATTCATGGGAAGAGACCCAGGGTGGGTTTGTGAAGAATATGAATAATCTGGCATTAGAGTTTCAGTTACACCACCCTCTGACTGTCACCAAATAGAGTGCACTTAAGGAAGCTAAAATATGGATTGATTTTATTCAGATGATACTTGACCAATTGAAGACTCTTGATGATAAGAGAGTTAAATTTATTGTTTACATGCTATGTGGTCATGAAAAGCATTAGTTGGACATCCAAACTAATGATGAAAAAATGGAGACTTTGTAGTGGAAGTAAATTTAGAAGAATTTCATGGATCACTTTCATCATGAGTTGATTAGGTAGGAAATTATAGTTGTGTTTATGAGGTTGACATAGGGTATCATTTCCATTTCGTACTATACTGGTCTCTTTAAAAACTTGTAACACTTTGTTTCAGCATTGGAGGGGGGTGAGGATACATCATAAAAAAATTCGAGATGGGATTACATATGAAATTTAGTTATAGGTTAACATCTTTAGGAAGAATAATTTTTTAGTAGTGGTTAATTAGGATATAATTTTTATCTGGAACATGAAGAGGGATTTTAGTGGAGAAGATGTGGTTTTTAATATATGATCATTAGGTACATATTTTGGAATAAGTAAGTGTCACTACTATGATTATGACCTAAATAGTGGAAATTAGAGTGGGTAATGGGAAGGGTTTTTTATACCAGACCTTACTTGGGTGACTGGTCACCAGGGCAGTAGGTTGGGTCACATCCCAAGATAGTTCCCCTAAGCACTCATATAGTGTTGATCCTATGGCAGGATGGGACATCTATAGAGTTTTGATAGGAATCCACAACCAATGGGAAATTATGGATCAGTTATAAAGATCATGGGTGAAGGAAGGGGATCTTGTACCACATATAAGTCTTGCATTCGTAGATCTACTAGTCATGGTGGTAGAGGTAGGGGATTTTGTACTTCTAAGAAAGAGTTACCATATAAGCAGAGTGGTGTAGCTCAGGGTACATAGACTACATCCTTATGAAGAGGGTAAAGATAGTTGCATTCATTTCAACCTACACTTTTTGATAGTGAGTCTGTAAAATCGATAGTTGTATGTATTATTCTGGAAGATTCTATGCTATCTAGTGATTTATTTGTTATTGGTTCCTCTCATTCTTTTATATCTTCGAAACCTTCGAATTGTTTGTGCAAGGATGTGGAGTTCATGAGTGGGGTTAGGGAAATACATACACCATTTTATGTATGGTCTATAGACAATTTTCTTTTAAAGGGGTGTTATCTTAAGGATGGGGGTATCATTTCAATCGGGATCATTACATCCTTGAGATGTCAGAATTTGACCAAATTATTCACATAGAATGATAAGTATCATACATATACCACATTTATTGTTCTAATATAAGAGTGACCTTTTCATCTCTTGAGGCTTACAATTTTGTACACCATGGAGAATGGGATATCAAGCTAAGACATGAGAGTTCAGTACATCATCATTTGGGGAGATCACTTCCCAATATTCTAGTCTTTTTCAAGATGAAGGGGGTGTAAAGCATGATTTCTTTCCACCTATCATGGACTAGTTTTAAGATGTGTTTCTATAATACTTATCAAGGATTCCACCCGAGAGAGATATAGAAATTAAAATTGACCACTTATCGAGGTTTGAGACAGTTTCTTTTCCACCTAATAGAATGACACCAATAAAATTGGACGAGTTAAAGACTCAACAATAATAGTTGATTTGTAAGTTGCCTATCTATATGAATATGTCTCATCGGTTTTCACCACTTTTATTTTCTAATAAGGATAACGGGACTCTACACTTATTTGTTTATTACGAGAAGTTGAACTGGATGACACTGAAGAACCAGTATCCTCTTCTACGTATCAATCATATATTGGACTTTTTGAGGGAATATTATGTATTTTCAAATACTTTCTTCATATTTTTTTTTCATAATTTGAAGTTTTGACCTTTTCAAATACATCAAACTACATTCAAATGTATTTATATCCTTTATGAGTTCATCATGAAGATGTTTGGGTTGACGAACGATCCTACTATATTTATGGTTGTGATGAAAAAAATATTCCACCCATACCAAGATCAATTTTTCGTTGTGTTTTTGGAAGATATATTAGTGTACTTCAAGAATCATGATGACCATTCTCAACATCTTGACATCATCTTGAGTACATTGAGAGATAATTATATGTTTACCAAGATATATAAATGAAATTTCTATATTGATCTAGTACATTTCTTGGGTCACATATTCTATGAGGAAGGTGTGTTAGTGGACCCATAGAATTTTTAGGAGGATTTCTCTTTAGATTATCCTGAGAATTTTTTTCGACAAAATTATTTCTTGGGGGGTGGGATCTATTATCAAAGATTCATCCAAGAAATATCTTGATTGAAAACTCCACTTTTCCGTCATTTCCAAGAAGGGGGTAAAGTTTGAATGGTCTGGTGAATCTAAGAATGATTCTCAAGAGTTAAATAATATCATGAATACAAAACCAATATAAATGCTACCCAATCCATGTGTATAGTATATTTTGTTTTCTGGACACTTTTGGGATTTTTATTGGAACCATGTTGATGGTGGGAGATCTAGTTGTAGCACATGAGTCATGGAAGTTGAGGCAACAAGAATAGAATTACCCCCACTAATGTCCTAGATTTAGATATAGTGGTTTAATCCTTGAATTGTTGGTATAATAATCTGTTGGTTAAAATTTTTACTGTGTGCACTAATCACAAGATCATAATGTCTCGCTCTTGAAAATGAGATTTGAATCTTCATCCTTAGAGGTGGGTTGAGTATATTCATTCATTTTATTTTGATCTAGAATATAGTCCTTGGAATGGGAACAGTGTTTCTCTTATATTAAGAAAGAAAACATAGAATCAAGAAGTTCATGAGTGTTGTGTTGATTGTAAAATGTTGAATTTACTGGCTGAGATGCATGTTGTGGTTTAGAAGTTCCATTAGAGGATGAATCTAATATTAGATTTAGTAGAGTATACCATTTTGATATGGATTAGAGACATATAGTATGAGGATTCAGAAAATTTATCCTTGGGGGAAATTCTTGAAGGTGGGCAGTCACCTTCATATTGGATCATAGATGAGGATGAGACTATATGTTTCATGAATCGGGTTGTTGTTCCAAACAGCATAAGGGAGGAGCCGATATGAGAATTCCACTCCTCAAAGTTATAGGTGAATATAGTTTTTACCAAAATTTTGCATGAACTATGATGACAATATTAATGGTAGAGCATTTAAAATGTGTTTTTAGGATTCTTGAAAACATCATACACCCATCAATAGGAAAAGGATGAGAATGAATGAAATGTCGGTTTACTACATTAATTAGTCATTCCAAAATGGAATTGAAATGATGTTAACATGTATATTATGGTGGTTATACAATGGATGAATTATAATAATGAATATAATTGGGTGGTTATGGACCAACTGATGAAAGTCACACATTTATTACTGGTACGAGAGACTTTCTCAGTTGATCAATTAAGTTATTTTTATGTTGGAGAGATAGTCTCTCTCCACAGGGTTCCACAAAGTATTGTTTTAGACCATGACTCTCATTTTACATTGTTCTTCTGGAATGGATTGCATATGGAACTTTGTATATAGGTTTTATTGATTACAACATTCTACCTAGAGATATATGGGTATTCAGAATGTACTATAAAAGTTCTTTAGGAAATGTGTTGGGTGTGTGTCCTAGAAATTGGTGGGCCTTGGGAGAATGGCCAAGATCTAGTTGAGTCGTCATATACCAAGAGTTATCATAAAAATATATAGATGGAACCATATGAGGATATTTAGGGTAGGACATGTAGATCACATCTATACTAGATATAGGTAGGTGAGTCAGAGCTATTGGGACCATGTCTTGTGCTGGAGACATCGAAGCTGGATCAGGTGGTTCGGGAGCATATGACTATGACTCAATGTCTATAGAATTCATATGATGATAGATGTTAGGGGCCCCAAGCGTTTATAGAGGTGATAATTTTTTCCTTCGCGTTTCACCTAGATTGGGTGACCTTATGATATAGAAGTAGATAAAATTATAACTCGTTTTTGTTGGACCATTTGAGGTTGTGGAGAGATTCGGTCTCGTAGCGTACCAATTGGCTCTTCCACAGATTCATAGTTCTATGAATGATGTTTTTCATTCGTCAACACATTATTAGTATCAAATTGACCATTATAATGTGGGGGATGTGGATGTTGTTGAGATTGTGACTCATTTCTCCTTAAAAAAGAATCTAATACGTCTATTGGATCGTAATGAGAAAGTGTTGCAGCGAAATACTATACTGATAATGTGGGTATTATAGAAACATGGTAATTGGTAATATGAGACATGGGAAAGAGAAAAATATATGTGGGATCAGTGGATATAACTTTTTACATTGTAATCTTAGATATTCTTGAGAGTATAGCTCGATGATGCGTTGTTATAACAAGGAGAGATTTTATGATTCTTACCTTTTATGGAGATGTCTCAGTCTTGTTTTTATGTACTCTTTTTAATTTTTTTATCTTCTTTTTAATTTATATTGGGTGTTTTTGGGTAAAATTTGGTTTTTAGGGGTCTTGGGTAGTGCACAATTGGGGAGGGTTTTTCCAAAACTATACGCCCTACCCCAGAAATCTGTGCAACCCGAGATAGAGAGGGATTACATCATTGGTTCATGGTTTGAATTTTTTTTCACCCACATAGTTATTTCCATGATACCCATAAGAGGAGGTTCATGATTAGGAAAACTATTATGGGAAACTACATTCCTCGAGTAAGAAACCATGCACACAAAAAATTAAATCCCTAACAGTTAGATTAAAAATTACAAAACACATAGATTTTGAAATAAATTCATCCTAACTCAACCATCAATTATTTCTCATATTTTTGAAGTCTCGTAGATGGATTCTAAGACCTTATTACCTCCTATATTGACAATTTTAATCCTAAATTTAATATATGCACCTCTCTCGGTAAGAGATGCTAATCCCAATTGGTTTCCTTTATCTCTCTAATATTTCTCTCATCCTTAATAGAAATGTTTTCCTTTATTGTTTATGGATTTAGATCTTGGTTTTTATATATCTAATCTATTTGATATTGGATGTAGCTTTCAGATCTATGTCGTGTTCTTCTTCATGAACTTGATCATTCTATTTCAATAGGGTATTTTCATTGGCCAGTTTTCATCGTCAATTTTGAGGTAGGTGGTCTAAATTGAAAATCCCATAGACCTAATTTAATAATGTGTATATAATTTTGAAATTTCCAATTACCATGAAATGGAAATTTCATTGGTGGTTGATTTGATTTGATTTAATTTAATTCCTATTAGATAATGATTCATATTAAATTGGGATAATTGAAATATGGGGATTTGATTAATTTATTAGTTAATTAATTAATAGAATATTATTATTTGGTAATTGACGAGACATTAGTATTGTTTAATTGGTAAATAAATATAATTATGTATTAATTGAGAATGGGAATTATGAACTGGTTGAGTTGACCATATTGAGTTAATGGGTTATATGAAATATATATTGAAAAATGGTTAAATGATGAATCACACATATTATTCCATGTGATAAAAGTAGTGAATCATTATTTGTTTTGGTATTTGAAATGGTATATCACAATGTAAATTTTGAAATGAGGGTTAATGTATATCAACTTTCATTGATGTGATATACATGAATTGTGTGTTTTGTTGATAAATGAATGTGGGATATTGCATACATCTTCAAAATCCCAATTGTGTAATTTTTTTATATATTGGTGTTGGAAATGGACTGATGCTTCAAAATTACATATTTGATTGACTGATATAAGTGTGTGGTATATATACTATTACATCAAAATCCCATAGTGATAGGCAAGTTGTGGGATATGAAATTTTTCTTGAAATACACATGGGGTGCTAGACATGGATTTTTGAGGCCCAAATTGGTTGAATTAGACTATGATTCAAATTGGTTGCAATATTAATTGAAATGAAATGATAATTGAAAAATAAGGTAGTTTTATTTGTGATTTTCCCATGGGGATAGTTCATAATATTCCATGGAACGAATCAGGTATTGATAGTATGGGTTTAATTATTAACATTTGATGTTATGTGGTTTGATAAAAAATAATTGAAGATGTGAACCTTTTACTTTATTGATTTTGTTTTACTCTTTATACAAATCTATACACTGTTATTGACTATATATTTTTTTATAATCCAATGATGGTGGCCTACTGAATTGTATCAACACCCTACCCAGGTTGACTGATCAGTAACCAAATAGTATTAATGTTCACTGGTTTGGATAAGGGAAAGATCCATGATCAAGATTTTTGAGTTGTTATAGGGCAAGGAGGAGGGAACCCAAAGTGAATCAAGACCCTCATAGTAGTTTTAAATGTATTGTTTTTAGTTCAGTTCATTAACCTTTGGATCTTAGTTGGAATGACATATCTACTTTTTAGTTTGAGATAATGTATTTCTTATTTTCGGTCATTATGAGACATTAGTTTGGTTTGTCTATTGGTTATATAATTTTTTTATTCTTATTCATTTCAATTATATGATACTTTTATAAAGAGGGTATAGTCTCCCCATGATCAATATTAGACCATTGCTGCTAGGGAGTAGGTTCGTGCAAAAAAGGGAGTCGTACTTGAGGTCATGTAACCATCTATAAATGGGGTAGTAGTGTGTGGCACCTAGTTTGGGATGTTACATAGAATAATGGTTTGTAATTTAGAGGTTACCAGAGAGGTAAAAATCTTTTTTAAAACATCATTTGCTTTTGGGAATGATTTTATTTTCATTGAATTAAATTTATAATTTACCCTTCATAAGCTCCAATAATTTTCTTTTCCAAAATTTTCACTCATTGGGACTTTATTTAAGAAAATAAATATTTAAAAGAAAAATATATAGTATTTTTATTTTAATAATATATATTTTTCTTCCATGTTCATGTATTTTTCCAAATTATTTTACAAATATCCTTTTATTTAAAAAAAATATGAATTTAAAAAAAAAGTTGTTACCCACAAATTTTAAGAAGGGTTTGAAAGTAATATTTTCTCTATTTTATGATAGGTATGTTTTTAACTTTCATTATAAGAAAAATAAATAATGATTTTTGATATATACAGTGATAGTATACTTCCCCACCAACATAAATTTTTTTGAAATTTTTCTTCATATAGTTGATTTAAAAGGTTATAAAAAATCTATTATGAAATATTAATATAATTTTAATTTATATTCCCCTTATTCTTATAAAAAAAATTATATTATCGCATAAATATTTTACCATGAAATTAATACAATCTATTCTATGTTATCGATTTTTTTGTTATTATCTTTATCTTAAAACATTAATTTTCCTGTGTTCATTTTAAATTTAGTTTATCTTAAATATACATATTGTTTATCATTTATGTTCTAATTTAATAAAAAAAATATCATTTATATATATAATGTTTTATATTGAATGTAATTTTATTGACTGGGGAACATATTGATAAATATGTATTCATTACTGAATATTATTATTTGTTCATAATTCATATTGTTCATGAATTAAATAAATCATTAAATATATTATCAATACTGTATAAATTACATGACTGGTGGGACCAAAATTATATAGTCCATCGATGCATCATCAGGTATCATGAGACAAATCAGATGGAAAATTTAAATGGGGTTTTATCCATAGTTTTAAATAGTATTGGTGAAAGGTTTTTATTCTATACATATCATTATGTATAGGATCATGATGTCCAATATAATGAATATTATTTATTTGAAATTATCACATGAAACTACAAAATACTTAGAGTCATAATGAAAAAAACTACCAATGAGAAGAATATATGTGAAAAATGTGAATATACAATAATATCATATTATCCCTTCAAGCATAAATAAAATTGAAGTAAAAATACACTTACCCTAGAAAATCCTTGATCTCATGATATATAATAGAACCGTCATAATTTGGTAATCCCTAATAGTAAAACCCATGTTGTGGCTTCCTCTAAGATTCATATTCATATACTTTAACTATAAGATGACATACTAGTTCAACCCACAAAACATCATTGGAAAATTACTAATAGGGGTGTCAAACAATATCAATCATATAAAATATAAAATTTTAGGAAATTATTAAAAATAAAATATATAATAATCATGATTTATTAAATTTAATTTCATTTTAGTTTCCCATTATCTTCCAAATATAATTATAAGAATATAAAACCATGACACATGTTCTCTACCTAAGTCTTTAGCCTGTGACTAGAATCACTTTTCTTATTATGTTTAGTAACATATGGTCTTTAAATTAGATCACATGGGGATATAACTTATCAAGTCTTATCAAGTCCCCCATGCTTGCGCTGCATAATAAGGTCACATAATACAATTTCCCTACCACCCAATGAAATCCCCACAAGTTCTTATCATGTAACTTCTAGATATATTGTCATATATTTTATTTTAATTGTATATTTGTTTAATAGAATTCCCCTCACATAACACTAAAATATAAAGAAACCATGTTACATTTAATTATAAAAATATTAATTGTGTTAAAATTTGATCATTATAAATGTGTTCATTGAATATGTATGTATAAATAAATGTAAAATTATTCTTAAATCAATGATAAAAAGATAATATAGGTGTGTTTTTAGAATCAAAGCAATTAAAAAATTCTATTAGAGTAGGAAAATAACTAATAAAATAATTTGATGCCTTGTTATATATTTTTCTAAATATTTCCATTCTAAGTGTTGCACATTTTTTATTTTAATAAACTAAATATATTATTTTCAAATAGTGATAAATTATAATTTCTATATTATTAATATATTAACACACATTTATTTATAAATTTTTAGGGAATAAAAATTCCTAAGTTTTTGAATTAGTATATAAAAATATATACCTAATTTTTGGATTTATCATATCAATATTAGGTTAATATTATATTATTTAATTTTTCTAAAAGGATTTATTTTTAGATGAATTGTAAAATATATTGTTTTTACAAATAATATGAATTTGAACACTAAATTAGGATATAAGAATGAATAAAACAATTTGGAACCTTTTACCCAATCAAATATTAATTAAATATGAAAAATTAATATTTATAAATTTTATGTTTAATATTGAAACCTATGATTCACATTTTGGAACCTAAGTAATATTTTGTTTTCAGATTTTTTAAACATTATATAAATGTTATATTTGAAGTGACATTTATCAATTTTGGAAATTTAATTTTATAAAAGAGTCATTATATCTAGAATTATAATATAAAAATTTTAAAATTAGGGTAATTCTATTTTTATTCATAAAAATAAGTTATTGTCATAAATTGAAAGTATCCACAATAAAATTAAATTATGGTAAAAATTTAAATCAAGAAGAAATGTAGAAAAATATCAAAAAAATGTCCCTTATTTGTGTGTTTGAGAGTTATATCAACCAATACTAATCCACTATCAATTACATTTTTCTATTTTACCCTCTTTCCTTTGAATTTCAAATGACATTAGCATAATGTTATGAATATTTACAAAAGTGACACACCTCAATCTTATAAAATGATCACAACACCACTATAGTAATACTCACATATAAAGATTCTTTTATAATCCAATTTCTAACCATATATCATAAAAACTCTATATTATATGTTTTATATGTCGTAGTCTCACAACTATACAAAACTAATAATGTTTAAGGTGCAATCACTAGGATGATATTGAAGGAAGATCAAAAGATCGTAACTGAGTTCTTTTATGTTTTTTCATTCTTAAATGAACTAATAATGTTTTATAAACACCCGAAAATCATATAATCATTATCATTAATTTTCATAAATTTTATTTTTATATGTATCTATTAATAACTACATCTTTTACATCTAATGGAAAATGAAAACATTGCAATTCTATACGTGCCTACTACTACCTCTATGAAGAGAAGTATTTTATTTGTCATTTCTGAATCTAATGGATGGATGAAAAGTTATATTTAATGAATATATATGATATTTATAGAAGAATTGTTAATTTGTAAATGTAAATAATTATCTATATTTATCTATTTCGTTCATTGAAAAAATGAAAATATCGCTTGTGCCTACGTGTAAACTACTACCTCTATGGACGATGTGTTTCACTTCTAGTCACCACCTTAAAAATAAGGTTCTAAAATATAATTGATGACTATGTATTATATTTAATATTAATTTATAACATTAATATGGTTCGTAATGGATGATAAAAAAAAATAAAAAACCATAATAATGTCATATGTTGATACCATTATATTACTCAAAAAATGCACGTCATAGATTTCAACTTCAAGAGTCATAAAAGGTACTCTCTTGGAATGTTATTAGGATTTCTTAGTAATTAAAAACCTTATATTATCATACTTTTAATAATATAATAATTATTAACTTTTTACCGAATAACTATGATCGATATTTTTATAATGAACCTCGTACAAAATAAACAATGTTATTAATATTAGATTATGAAATTAAATTTTAACTATATAATATCTGTGTAGGTAATGAGTATAAAAAATAATATAAAGACATTAAAATGTATAATTTTCCTAAATAAGTGATTAAAATGGTTATATTTATTTTATATTAGGGTAAATATCTATTGTGGATACTAATAGTTAATTAAAGGGGTTCATCTCAATTTCAATTCATTGAGAATTTTTTTTATTATGAACCTATTTTCATTTATATGGATTATATAATACCTATTTGGAAAATTATATTATGTGAAACTATATTAGACTATGTATTTAAATTTTCATTTTTATCTCTCTCTCAATAGTGGTTTTGATTCAAATGTTATAAAATTCATAATGGTTTACCATTCTCAATTTTCATTCATTAAGGTAAGTTCCATATTCGCCAATAGCACTACTTTTGTGGTGTATAAACTATATTTGTGTTTATTTTTATTAGAATAATAATTAATTTTAATGGATTTATAAATCCATCTATGTTTCTCATTTTCAAAGGTATTTTCAAAGGTTACAAAATACATTTATTTTTCTTAATTCATTTCCCATTAATTGAATTAAAATGTTTCTTCACGAAATCAGTTAATCATATTATGATTTTTTAAAACATATGATTATATAATGTTTTATTGAAAATTTTATCTAGTTATTTTAATTTATTATTCACGAAATCCTTTTTTGAGGGATGTTACTCCAATTATTCTTTCTTGATAGACTTCATTATTTATAAAAATGAAATGTTGGCAAGAATAATTTGAATTCACATGATAATAGTTTATACTCTTTGTCCATATTTTTTATTTATAAAAATGATTTTAATTCTCATATTTTAAACCCAAATTTTATTTTCTCATGTGAACTTTTGATTTTTCATTATCTATTTTTAAAATATAGTTTTTTTGTAATCTTACAATGTGTATATTAGTATAACAACCGTATTCATTTTTTTACATTAATACAGGATTTAATTACATAATGTTAAAGTTCATACAACCCAAAAGATAAATAATCCTAGTGTATTTGGAAATTAAGAACATTAAATAACAACATTAAACATTAAATACAACATCATTATTCAAAACATCCTTTAAATTTCCAGAAGATTCTTTCATACTTAACATTGAATGGGATAACCTGATGACATTCATAACAAAAGGGTGAGATATAAATCCCAGTAAGGGGATAAACATGGAATAACATGAATAACACAACACATGTTAGATATTAGTCATATAAATGGAGAAAAAAATAAACATGAACATATAGTCATGATATAGCATGATACTCATAACATGGAGATGTGCCAATACCATAAAACATTGCAGTATAAGTAAAGGCTAAACTACCAAGTCATCATAGTAGGAAATGTCCCATAAAGGAAACAAGTAAACCCCTATCCCAACATGTCATAGCATGATACTAAAAATTACTCAATGAAATATAGCACAATTTAATTTTGGGTGCACCCATCACTTTCATTTCATTCTCATGCTTAAGTGTGCCCCATAGATCCTAAATCATGGATTCATTCATCATATTAATTTATTCCATGATCATGGGATCTATAATAAATACATTTATTTCCTAAATAAAAACTTATATTTCTATATAAGTGAACACGCTTGGTAGGGAATGGGTACATTATTCACTTACACAATTGTTTTACAATATATATTCACGGTGTAATTTTGGCAGCCTAACAACATTACATAAAAATTCATAAAAATGGTTGATGAGATCAAAATAGGTATATAATTATATATACATGAAATTTATAGTAATATGGAAATATAAATACATTTCACAACATGAGGAATTTGGAAACAGAAGGCATAACATAATATAGAAACATGATGAAAGAGGAGAAATGAAATAACTCTTATGAAATATCGGCATGGCAACATGGTAAGTGGGAGGGATTAATGTGAGAGACGGTGGCCTATAATCATTAAAACATAATAAGTGCAGTATGTCAGTGGTTCTAAAACATACCCCCGTCATTTTTAAATGAATAAAAAAGTGTTTAATACAATGAAGAAACATTGAAAAAAGTCATAATAGAAGGAACCCTTACATGAATGTGTGACTTCAAAAGATTGAAGAGTTAATTCTTGAGAGCTTGGGGAACCTTGGGAGGATTCTAGAGACGGTAGGAGATAGTGATCCATGTATTTTTATTGTAGAGAAGTTTGAGCTCTAGTTGGTTTATATTAGAAATGAGATGGGAATTCTTCAATATTTCAGAAACATGGGTTTTGGAAACTATATAATTAAATTTTCAAAACCACAAACCATCACATGGGTATTCCCATGGTTTATCCCAAATATAAGTGGAATAAATAAATTTATAAGACCATTGGACGAATATATTAAGAAATTATCCTTTCTTAGGTGGAGGTGAGTCACATTATTAATGAAATGAACATCAAACCATAAAATATATTATACATTTTGGAGGATTCACTACAACTTTATAAAACAAGTAAATAAAATATAAAATCACTTTATTTTAAAGGTAAAAATTATATTTAGAAGAATACCCTTTTTATAGTATTAATTACCCATGTATTGGGCCATTATGATGTCATAAAACAAAATATATATTTATATGGTATTTAATTTTTACCTGAAAATTCAACTATCTAAGAAAATAATGAAAAATTTCCCATTGGATAATTTTTTTATCCTTATTTCAAAAATAATATTCATTTTACCCAAATAATTTTCTAAATATCTTAATTTTAACTTTTCAAATTAAAACCTATATTAATTGAATGTTTTTGGGTTTTCAAAAAAACAGATCTTAAACCTTAATAGAAAGTACATATGGCCTCATAAAAATTTTATGATCATTTATATTTAACAAAATTAATTTAATAATAATATTTTATTAAAATATTATTTTATAATTCATTAAAATAGTTTTCTTAATTAAATTTTATATTAACCAAAAGTATTATTTTTTTTCAAAAATAATAATAAAATAAAAAAACATACATAATCATAATTATAGGGTATTGATACATATCAATTAATTACACAAAAATTATGCCCTAAGAGTAAGGTGTGAGATAGTGGGGCTTCTATGAGGTAGTTCAGTGAACATGGTTTGGGCCACAATCTTGATGAGCTTGATCATTTCCCGTAAATGGTTCCACACATGCTTAATTTGTGGGATCTCGGATTGGGCTTGGTCAAGGGAAAACCCCATATATTCTATCTCCAATAGAAGATCTGATAAATTAAATTCATAGGGAATGATCCTACTGGTTGAGGCCATCACCTCCTTTGTCTATGTCAATAGGATTTTTTGAAAATCTATATTTATAATAGTCATATGATCACTATTCAACAACTATATTATCAATGTAAATGATGCCTAAATGTCATTTAAATAAAATTGGATACTATAAAAACAAATGATGTGCATGTTTTTTCTATATTAATTTTTCAAAATAAGACATTTAATTAAATCAAATGGGAAATTTCACTTATAATAGTTTGGGTCATTACAATAACCCCCCCTAAAAAATTTTACCTTCAAAATTTGCATTTCCCACATTAAAATAAATGATGGTATCTTTGTTTCATCACCTCCTCTGGTTAAAATATTTTTTCTTAAAACTTTTGGTTTCCCCATTACAATTTCACCAGCTGCATTGTGTTATTCTGTAGAACTTTGTCTCTATAATATTAGATCTTCACTGGCTTCTTCTCATAAGAGAGGTCATTCTCCAATGGTACCGCATCGAGATTTAGTACACGAGAGGGGTATGTTTTGTACTTTATCATGAGGGCTAAATGGAATGAATCATGTACTTGAGGTAGGTTTGGTTGGAGTGACAGTCAATAAGCCACCACTCTAATGCAATCAAGGATCTCGAAAGGGCTAATGTACCTTGGAATAAGCTTTCCCTTTATCCCAAATCTCATTATTCTATTCCATGGTGATATGTGGAGGAATACCATGTCTCGAAAATCAAACTCTAGGTCTTTTCAGTTATTGTCAGCAAAGATTTTCCATCGAATCCGGGTAGCCATAATGTGATGTTGAATGGATTTATCCTTCTCCACTATTTCCCCGACAATTTTAGGACCTGGTAGTTTTTGTTCCCCAAATTCATCCCAGCATGCATGTGTTCTGCACCTCTTCCCAAAATGGATTCATTGAGAGACATTTGGATTCAATTGTGAAAACATTTTGTATAAGAGAACTCAACCAGAGGAATATGTTCATCCCATCTTCCTTTTAATTCCATTGAGCAAGCTCTCAACATGTCCCAAAGTGTTTAGATAGTCTTCTCAGATTTTCCATCAGTTTGAGGGTTATAGTCCATGATGAAGTTTAACTTGGTATCTAGAGAATTTTGGAGACTCTTCCAAAATTTCTAGATGAATCAAGGATCTTCATCAGATACAATCTACAGTGGTACACAATGAAACATCACCACATATATAATTCATATATGTGCATGTCAATCCAATGACAAATCATCTAAAATATCAATTAAGTATGTAGTATTTTTATGGTGATCCACCAGAAAAAATATAACAATATTTTTTCAATATGTCTTAGGAATCCTGGTGAAACATTCCATGGTGGTGACTTCCTATTTACATGTAGGTATGTGTAATGGTTGAATCATCCCATTATAATTTTTCCTTTCCACCTTCACTTTCTGACATACGATAATTCTCGTTGTATATTCTATGATCTCCTTCATCATATTGTCTCACCAATAGTGTTCTGAGAGATCTCAATACATCTTTGAGTTCCCAGGGTTAATAGAGAAGGTGAATCTATAGGTATCATCCAACAACTACTTATTTAACACAAGAGTTGATGGTGCACATTTTCTTGACCCAAATGTTACAAAAACAATCTTTGATAACATTGAACTCTAAGGATTTACATTTTCTAATAGTTTCCACTTTCTCCTGAATTCTCACATCAACTCTTTGAGAATTATTTAGCCTCCCCAGAAATGATGGTTGAGAAATCATTTGTGAAATTATTGATGATTATCCTTTATTTATGATTCCCATGTCCATAATCTTCATATCTGACAATATTAGATCCTTATCAATTCTCATAAATGAAATAGTTGATGTATCCTTTCTACTTAGAGCATATGCCACTTTATTTTCATTCTTCGGATGGTAGTTAATTGAGTAGTCATGGTATTTGATCAGCTATAACCACCTTCGTTGGAACATATTTAACTCTTTCTGTATGAATTTATACTTAAGGCTTTTGTGGTCTATATATATGTCACACTTCTCTCCAAATAGGTAATGTTGCCAAATTATCATATCAAATATCTTGGTATATGACTCTAGATCTCATGTTGGATAGTTATGATCTTGAACTTTCAACTTCCTTAATTCATAGGCAATGATGTTTATTATGAACACAAAGCCCCGGTCCTAGTTCAAAGAATAACTAAAAACAATGAAAATATCTCCACTTATCGGTAGTGTGATCACTGGTGCACTAAAAATCTTTCTTTTCATATCCTGGAAGATATATTCACAATTATCATTCCAAGATAACTTTACTCCCTTTCATGTTATCTTGGTTAAATGGTTTGACAATCATAATAAATTTCAAAAAAATCAACAATAATACCTAGCTAATCCAAGGAAACTATGGATATATATCACCTATTTTATCCTCGTACATCCTTCAATTTTCCTATCCTTTGAAGGGTCAACACATATCCCATTTCTTCTGATTATATGCCCTAATAAAGTGACTTCCTTCCACTAGAACTCAAATTTGGTGTACTTGTCGTAACGCTTTTCCCCTATCATGTTGTTTAGTAATGAACTTATATGATCCTCATGCTGCTTCTAACTTTTGGCATATAATAGAATATTATCAATAAATAATACCAAAACATTTTCAAGGTATCCATTAAATAATCTATGCATCAATTCCATGAAGATTTTAGGGGAATTATTGAGTTTCAATGGCATCATTATGAACTCATAATACCCATACATTATAAAAAAATAAGACTTGGGGATATCCTCCTTCTTCACCCATCATTAGTAATATCTTGACCATAGATCAACCTTGTAGAGGTATTTTTCTCTATGTAGTAGTCAAAAAAGTCATCAATTCATGGGAAGGGAAACCTTTTCATTTTCGTTCTTTTGTTGACCTCATGATAATCAATGAAAAGGCGTATTGACCCATCATTTTTCTTGATGAAGAGGACTAGTGCACCGCATGGTGAAGCACTTGGGTGTATAACCCCTTTATCCAGATACTCTTTTAGTTGTTTCATTATCTTCTCAAGATCCAAAACAACCATTCTATATGGAGTCTCATATATTGAAAATTCCCCAAGTATTTGATCAATCGAGAATTAAACATCTCTTCTATGAGTAAGAACAGGAAGTTTTTCCAGAAACACATCAGTGAATTCCCTCACAATAGGAATATCTTCAAAGATGGTACCTTCCTTTAACTCGATCATATGTGCACGATATGTATCCTCTTATTCCATTAATATCCATGCTTGGGATGATGGTGTTAAAGAAGATTTATCCTCCTCTTTGCAATTGTATAGAATCAGGGGTTGATTTTCCATGAAGAGAGTGATTTCCCTATCACAATGATTTTTGTTGGATCTATATAGGGAAATCCCATACATTCCCATAGTTTAATCAAATTATTCCAAGTTATGTATGATATGGTTTTCGGGGAAGTTCAATCCACATATACTGATAGGGTAGGAGTTATATACCTGAGATTCAATAATTTCCCCATTTTATTTTTTCACTAACATATCTACTTCCATTATTTATTGTGGTGTTTTTATTGTACAACTAATCCTTCAGTATATGAAAGATTCCATATTACCAGAATCAAAATGTACATTCTCTATTCTTGTATGAATAACTATAAAACCCATCATCACTTCATTGACAGGATTCACTTAGGCGGTAGTGATGGAAAAATTTCACCCATGTTGCCTTGGAGGTTGTTGGTTTCCTTCGAAAACCATTATATTAGTGCATTGGTTTGAGAAATGTCATGATTACTTGTTGTTTTATAAATGAACAATGCATGGATGGTTTACTGGATCAATCCTTTCATCTGTCGCAGTAGCGGGTTTTCCTTTCTGGAAATCGCTGGCTAGGTGCCCGTCCACCCTGAAACTAAATCATTTCCCCAACCCCTTTATGTAATTTCTAGGATGCTTCTATCTGTAACATTGGAAATTGGGGTGTCAAAATTTTATGGCACCGTTAGATATCTCTATCGGACCTCCAGAATTTTACTCTACCTTCCAATTCTTATCCCCGTGATACCCCTAAGATTCGTCGATCACAATTTTTACTTTATGGGCACATCAGACACTTTCCTAATTATAACGACACATACTTTACATACATTATTATTACTTCAGAATTGCAGCATACTTATTACAACATATAACAAAACCATTATAGGACGGTATAGGTATAGTGTCTTTAGAAATTGGGAAACATAAACAACTGGTTCATAAAGCATCTACATTGTCTCCTGTTTATATCATCATATCTAGAGTCCCTTTTGTCATATCCTACTTAATACCCTTCTTCCTGACCTGGGGAAAATAAAACATACAAAAGGGTGAACTCAAATTCTCATTAAGGGTAAGCAAAGGAAATATCAATCATATCATATTCATAAGAACATAACATTTTGAAAATCACAACCTAATAATGAGATCATAATATCATAACATGGGATAAATCATAGTAGTGAAATGTAATCCCAATAATCATAACATAAAACATGAAACTTTGTGACAAACACACATAATCATAGAAAATCATTTCATATTATTCAATACTCATTACCAATACTATCATAGCAGACAAATTCCATTTTTGAACCGAGTTCACTCCTTGTTCCTGTCCGGTATCACTGAACCAGATTAACTTGTTATTCCACCCATGTCTATCTCATGAGATATAAATCTTTACCCAATGCATTTGAGGGAGATATAGGTCCCACCAATATCATAATTAAACCATACTTATGTGTTCCACAAAATCATAAATCATATATCATAGCATAACCTATGTAATAAAAATGGGATTCTTAAACATCATGCCATCATAACATAATCCATATAAGATAAAAGGACTTCAAAAAAATATTTCCCTCATAAAATAATCAAATCCATATATAAATAGAGATATAAACAGAACCCTATATTATCTTATATGGAAAATAATTTTGATAAAACAATTGAACTCCATTCTTGAGGAAAATATCCTTTCTACTTCGAAAACATTTTTTCCTTTCGTAACATGTCACATAATTTTAAAATAAAGAAGTTAATTAAAAATAAACTTGAAAACTTGTAAAGTAAGCTTCATGGAAATAATTTTATATGAAATCATAAAAATGCATTCATGTCGTATAAGTTAAATAAAAACATTCTTCTCTTACTTTGGCCGGAAAAGTCAAAAAATATCTCGTACTGAAAACGAAAAAAGATTCCATTCATATATTTTACTAAAAATTTACCAATGGGTAAAATTGGATTTAAAAATTGTAGGAGGATAGAAATAATATTAAATATTGAGGAAACATGGATGTGGATGATAAATATTCCCTAGTAAATTCCGAAGTATATATAATCTCAGATAAAAATAAGATTTTGAGATTTTCCCTTACCTTAGGTCTGATATGCTTTGTATGTATCCGAACCTCCAATATAATGATTTAAATAATATCATTAACTTATTAAAAAATCATATTCATTTTTATGATATCATATATGGTCATATTCTTGTCTTCTTCTTAGTAATATTTCATTGCCACTAGTTATTCAGGTGTTCATTGCTTTATGTTCTTATGCATGTTTTGTCGAAAAAAATCTTATTCCTCTTTTTAGGTTATAGATACCTCATTTAAATAATTTATTAGTGTAATATATATCATATTTATTCATTCAATTTATTTATATAATCGTTATTCAATTAAGATCAAGTTGAATGAGTCACATCACATCGTGGAGATGGTAGGCCGTACGTACGCACGAACGATGATGTCATTCTTTTGATATTAAAATCATATATAATTGGATGGTATATCATATATATACAGAATAATAATAATGTTCTATTTATTACTTATATCATTTATGCTCATTATCATACCCATCTAAATGATGAAATGTTTGAATAACAAACTACACCACGACGTGGAGACGGTAAGCTGTACGTAGGCACGTGTGGTGACTTGTTCATTCATAGGATGGATAAAATAAATAATATAGTTGTAAAATTTTTATAATAACATCACATTTTATAGAATATACTGGAGTTATTATTTTATAATGGAAACAACAAGGAAGGAAGAAGTGGAAGAAGAAAGGAACTTGAAATAGGTGGTGAGATATTTACCTCTTTCTCGGGTTCTTCCTTTTGATTTGATCAAAAGGGATCCCTAGGTTGGCTTTATGACTAACGTAAGGCCTCAAGGATGAATGTAATAAAGTTGAGAGGGAATACGGGCAGGGTTTGGCCGATCCAAATTACATTGGAGGTGTGAATTAGAGAGAAGGGGGAGTTCCCTTTTATAAGAGGGGTGAGGGGCACCTTAGAAAAAAAATAAAATATTATTTTATAATAAATTCATATTTAATGGCCCCAAAGTGACTTATTTCAAGGATATGGTGGTTATGGGTCGCAATCCTCTCAACAAATAGGTTTTAGAAAAGTTTAGGTTACCATTTTAACCTTATCATTTAGATTTAACTCTAAGTTAAATAATATAACTTTTACTGTGTCTTCTTGTATTCTTACAGTATATGGTTAATAAACATACTATAAACTGCCAATATAACCTCAATAAGTTCATTAATGTCATATATATTATTATATAAGTCTTTTGGAAAAAACTCATATTTTTAGGAATAGAATATAAATTAATAATTTAATATGTATTTTAGAAACTCTTTTATGTCAATTTTGACACTATTTAGTATTTGGTTTTTTATAAATTCATAATAGCATTATTACTTCAGAAAAAATTCATCTAACCAACCATAATATGTTATATTAACCTAGAAAATTTGTTTAATTCATAAGAAAGTCTCAAATAACTTATATTTGGTTATTTATAATATCAATTATGTTAATATTTTATTAATAAGTTAATTACTCCATCATATTGTGTCATAAATAAATTAAATTATATAATGTCTAAAAATTATAAATAAAATACCATTATGTAGGAAATCATTTTATCCTTCTAATTAATGTTTATAGTCGAATTTATCTTATGTATAACCCTATATTAAAAATGTTTTACTTATTAAAATATGATTTTAATTGTTTTAACTCTTCTTTGAATTAAAAAATAATAAATGTCCTAATCTAATCCACGTGGACCTAAATGGTCATATTTTATTCCTAAGTTTGTATTTGGTAGAATTACACTTATCCAATAGAATTAGGACACGTGTTAGGGTAATAATAATATCATTTTTACCCTTAATAGATGCGTTTGTGTACCCATCTATAGGTTTATCATATAATGCTCAGGGAATGCACAACCATTATCTTATCGCATAACAGAATTGGATTCCCTTATCATAAAAAATATAAGGTTATTGGTAATTATGCCCTATTACAAATCCGAAATCACTATAATTATTTCATCACATTCTATTGGTTTACTAATTGCAAGTGGGAATTTGTTCTTATTCCATAGGAAATACATTAGAAAAAATGGAATGATGGTCTATATTAAAATTAAAATCATAATAATGTGGAATATCACTCCTCAATTCCTTAAAATTCAAATTATTATTCAATTTTATGAACAAATTTTTAGGGATGAGTGGTAACACAAACATACATTAAACCACATAAAAATTTTGAACGTCAATGAGAAATTTTAATATATTTAAGAGAAACCATATGAAATTAGCCCCATCAACCATATTTAGAATCTATTTTATTATAGGAAAACACCATATTGTTTCCTCATGAATGTGATAATAAAATAGAGATTCCATATTTTTCTAGATTCTGATATACTCTCTGATATTTACCCTCCCTTAATAGAATCCATAATGTAGAACATGGTATTGAGTGTTGATCCATTATTCTTATTAATCATTTTCACTGATTTTAATCTCTCTTATATACATCCTTTCACATTTATCCTTTGAAAATTAGATAAAGAATTCGGTTTCTGTATTCACCACCATGGAGTGCACTAATAATTGAATATTTAGTTCATAATCAAATTTTTCTTCATAAATCCTACCTGAAATTCATCCTCATTCTAACTGGTATTGATATTTCTTGTCCAATGTTATTTTTTCAATGTTTTTAATGAATTTTATTGAAGAAATATTATAAGTAAAAAAATTCATTGTCTCCTTGGAATATCGAAGAAACTCCATCAAAAACACATGATTTAATTTCATTTAGTTCACATTATTTTCATCATATCCACTATTATGGGACTCTAATATAAGCCCCATTAAATATACATGTTCTTTTCAACCATCATTTTTATTTAATATCCCTTGAATTACCTTAAATATCAAATTTATAATCTACCTGATAACATGGCACCAAATTATATTCCAACGAAAATTGTCACTATCATCATAGGAAAGAATGAATAATATTTATGTATTCTATATTTCATTATTTTTTACACTAGGAAATCCACCATATGAAAAATACTTTCATTTAATATTTTTTATTCCTGATCCATCCTCAATGAAGGATTAAATTTCTAGTGAATGAGAACCCATGTGATGTTGTTTTACCTCAATGATGGATCATGGTTTCTCCATTTTAACAACTGAATAACCATTATTCTTATTCTTATAATTCACCATATTCCATTACCTATTTTCTTATTCAATTTTCCGCTCTTATTGTCCCATAAAATGATTACATAGCTCTAGGTTAGAGTAACATGTAGATCATTTTGCCTATTTGCTGATGTGACATTACCATCCATCCTAAACATATGAGGTGATATAAAGTCTGAATAATTTAAAAATCTATTCCATACCTATGATATAATATCATTTTGTTTGTACATTAAAAATCCCCAGATCTCTGAGGGAGATAGGATGATCCATCCTTATATCCTCATGGAACAATATAGTTTTAAAATATCAATCTAGGATGCATCTTAATCAATTTATTTAGAAATATTTATAAAATTTGTCATTGAATCCAATAAATAAAACCATATCAGTTGATTATAATCATATTCATGAACACATTGTAAAATATTTATATAATGTTTTTTATTATAACAACTGTAGATTTTATGGTTTTACACATTTAAAATTTAACTTCTTCGATATATTATAGGATTAACATAAGATAACATATTATTATTTAATTCTCTCTTAGATGTTGGAAAAAGTTGTAGTGTATGATATTTATAAATTTATTCAATATAAATTTCATCCAGTTAATATTAATTAATTATAAATGGAAACCAATTTAACATAAAGGATGTATTTTATAAAAACACTATTTTTATTTCCATAATGGAATTTTATATTAATCACTATTATTAAAGGTTTTTAATGAAATTTATAGATCATATATATTAAATATAATGTTTTTAAATGCATTCATTATGTTTAATAAGTTTATGATAAGAATAAAACCAATTTTTAGCATAAATGGTGTACTTTTCTAAAAGGAAATTTTACCAAAATTTAATCGTGCACTTGTTTTAAAAATAAATTTTGAGACTTTTATAAATTATATATGAGAAAATAAATATTTACTTTTAAAGTGTAATATCAAAATTTACATTGGTTAAATTTTTGTAATTTTTCTGATAACTTTCATTTTTTAGGAAGAGTAATAAGAATGTTGGAATAATAATACAAACATTATGAATATTAATATGGACAATGGAAAAGTAACTTCAACTATTAAAGAATAAATAAAATTTAGGTATCTAATGAAGGAAAATAGATTATATTTATATCAAAGAATAAGTAAATTAATGTGCAAAAAATGAAAAATTAAGTATTGGTATTTTTGTGAAATGTAAATGTTTATTTGAAAATTTATAATTAATATAATTATTTAAATGAATATATATTTTTACATAACATATTCATAAATAATTTTTTTTCTTCTTAGGAATACAAAAAAATTTATGAGACGTCAATCAATTTTTGAAATTGTCATAAAATCGGTTAAAATATTAAAATTTTTATTTTTCAAATAAATGAAGATTTAATTAAAAAAAATATCACATATTTAGAAAAAAAATCTAAAATTTATTTCAGTTTTGAATTTTACATGTAAAAAAATTATTAGGGTAAATTTTTGGGATTTCTCTAAAATACATTAATTGTTGTTGAATAGTAAAATATGGTAATTTATGGTATAAATACATTATAAATTAAATGAACTATTCCTTGAGTCAATTCTTATGTAATAAAAATAATATCTAACTATAATTTATTATTTTAATATATTTAGTGAAAACTTTAAAACTATTTACTGCCTTGAGCTAAAATAATAAACAAATGAAAAAACACCTTTCTCCTCCACTATAAATACAACCCATAACCACCCATTATCCTCACACCTTAAAAGATTTGAGAATTATCTAATTTTTATCCCATACTATTCTCGATCCCATTCCCCACATTTAGGATCCCATGGTCTTCTCAAAATTCCATACCCTTTGTTTTATGGTCGTTCACAAGGAGGAGAAAATTCAGAGGGAAAAACCTTATTCTTTTAATATATTTTGAAGTTCTTTTATTTTATTATATTATCCTAACCTACCTATCCCAAAGTGAAATAATGTCTATAGTATATTCTATATAATATAATTTTATTTTATTTATGGAATAATGCATCATCAATTCTCTTCCGCCTCCATTTTTTTAGAAAATGAAAAAATCATCCTTGATGAGTTGATTAATCAAATTCAGTGATAAAGTGTTTTCAATTTCCTTTAACTCCTTCATGTCCGGTCATAAGACCATTTTTATGGTTAATAAATATTTTTATATATGTATTATAGCTTGTTTTACTTTCATTAGATATTATATATACATTATGTTAAGTAATAAAACCAACCTAGTTTTTGATGATTGAAAAAAACTACAAGAATAGTCCCCACAATTATCACAAATGTCTTATCTAATGATTCATCCTCATCCCAAATAACATAATGATTTATATAAAAATTTAATATTATCCATTATTATTACTAAAAAAAATCTATTCTGGATACTTATTCCCATTTTAAACGATCTTTCATACTCATATAAAATTAAACCGATCATAAAACCCAATGGAACGAACCCTCACATAAAATAAAATTGTATCTTATAAAACCTAAACAAGATCATAAATATTCTTACTAATATTATACAAAATAAAATAAATGTTTAATATGTTCTTAATTAAATTATTAATTTATCTAATTTCATTATCCATGGTGTTAAGTATAAGTGAAGAATGGTTTTGGAGGTATTGTAAGGATATTCTCATCTCACCTTCATTTCTGTAAGATATTCATTATTCAGAACTATTTATTTTGCGTGGTGTATGCATAATTTAAATTTATGTATAAAATAATATATACATATATATATATATTCATGTAATTTGATGATTATTAATTTTACAGGGTATATTGTTCAACTGCTTTCAAAGTGGTAGGGGATTCTACCAAAATATCAATTTTTTTGGGCTACACACACTCTCTCTATTTACCAAAATGTAATTGTTATTTATTTTTTATGATTATTAAAAATTATTTTTATATATTCCATGCTCATTAATCTAGTCCTTAGCACCATTATTTTATTGGGATATACATTTTTTATAACGTTCCCTTTTTAATTTCTCACGATATGCAAGCCTGATTAAATGGAATTTCCCAATTTATTAACCATTGATAAAGTTCAATATATAATATATTTTAAGCGAATAATTTTTTAATAAAATTATACTTTTTATTATGAAAAAATATTTTAGTCCGTTTCTGGTTTTTTATAAATAATTAATCATTTTTCTGGTTTAAATAATTTTATATTTTCTCTTAAACCGTACGAGCGTGGCCCATTTATAGAGTCTCTTAAAAACTCTTTTTACATGATTTCACATTAGATGTAAATAATTCATTCTTCATACATAATTTTAGTGTCCTTAAAATTATTTTTTTGGTATACCTGTTTACAATCAGATTTTATGACAAATAAAAATTATTTTCAAATATAATTCTTCTTTTCGAAGAAAAATGGTAATTCATTCCAGAATTTATCAACAATTTTATCTAAGTACATTCATCTATGATTATGATTCAAATATTTAAAATTGGTATGGTAAAAAATTATTTAAATATATATTTTAATTCTACATGTGAGGAATTAATTGGACATAGTATGTGATGGGTGATGTTCGTTATAGCCCCTCGATGTATTGGTAGCTCTCATGGGACAAACTAGACTAGGTTTTTACCTATTATGTATGGTTTCCTAGTTGAATCCTTGATTGTATGTTTATTATGTTTGAAATGATGCATTCCCTAATTATTATATTAGTAATTTATAAATAATTTTATTATTATACTAGTTTAATAAAAAAGGTAATGTTTCATGTGATTATTTATATGGAATTATTTATTCAGCTTATATTCCTACCGTATTATACTAAAGATTATGTTTTAATGGAATGTGTTCTTTTATTTATACACCATGACTTATTATTTGTTATTCCATTGTATTTATATCCCCTACTTTTCATCTATTCTCACCCATTTATTATGTTTTATTTTTTCTTGGGATGCAAAGATATGTATTATGAATGATTTTGGTGGATAATATATGAGTTTATGGGTATTTCCAATAGAATTTCAATATTTATTTATTTTCAAGTTGTAATGTAAAGTTCATGTATTCAATATGGATTATTGAAAAACTAAATTGGTCATACCTCTGGGATTTTATTCCTATATCTATTACATGTTATTAATGTAAGGCACCACCTATGGGCTATTGGGGTTGGGGTCTCTGTACTGGGCTTCAGAGAAAGTTTGTTAGAAACCTTGAAAACTAGATTTAGAAAACATTGATTAGGAAACATAACCATATGATAGTCATTAAAGAATATAATAATAGTAAATCCTAGATTTTTATAAGTTATTGATTATATGGCTATTCCTAGAAATACAACCTTGTTTGGATACTAAAAGTGTACATGGTTGTGGAACAGATGTAACAAGGGGTAAAAACTCCAACATGGTGTCCTGAGCCTGACTTGGGGTAACCTGGTACAAAAAATGTGAATTATTATGCACCTAGTTTGACACACTTAGGGGATATGATTAAAATGATTTACTTTTTCGTTAAACCCCATTATTAATAATTTGAATAAGTAACCAAGGTTAAACCTAAGGTGTTTATGATATGGTTTAAAGATATTCTATAAATGTTTATACATTTTTATCGCTTTGAATATTGTTTCTCACACTATTCTTTTTGGTTCTATTCAATGAAAGAAACTCTAGGGTGTCATGTTCACATTGACCATGATGAACAAGGTGTTGTAAACAAGGAACCAAATGGGATGTTGATAGGAGTTAAGGATATCGTATTAATTTCTAATGAGTTTTCATGAAATAAAATTAACAACATATAGCTTAAAAAATTATTGAACTCACCAAAGGAGACAATAATGGTGTTTTATAAGTGCTCTAGTGGTGGAGATCATATAAACAATACGGCTAGATTTCCTTCATTCAAGAAATGTTGTAAGAAAAACTAAGAAAATATTCTCAATAGAATATAGAAATTTTTTATGTTTGGGAATGAAGGATATTAATCAATGAATTTCCAAGGAAAAATAAATATAACGATGGAAGGAAATAAAACCTATCCTAAGAATCCATTTTTAGTTCATTTCCTTAAATATTGAGAACTTGGAGGTTACTCGAGTCAATACCTTCTTTTTTAGGATAAACTCTAGACCAAGGAAGAACCTATGTAGAAATAAATTGGTAGAGTATTTATGTATTACAGTTTTATTGAAAACATTAGTTAAAATAATATTTAGTGATGGAACATATTGAAATTATTTCCTTACTATTTATTTTGAAAGTTATATTATTATGGTATTTGAAATATGAGAATATATAGGATGGGTGAATACCCATCGTGTCCGGCATGGTCTTAGGGTATAAACCCACAACTTATGGGAAACAAGGGTAAACACTTACCACTAGCCTTCATGATGTCATTTTTAGCATGATATTTTTACAATTATACTATCTAATTGGTGAAGATTATTTTTAATTTTGGGGCATTTTTTTATAAAATAGATATCCATGGGACTGGAAAATTATTTGGTGATTATGTGATTTTTTTTATTTCAAAATATGTTTGCTATTTTTGGAATCCAATTTGATTAAGGTAAACATAATATTATGAGAAATAAAGGTTGATTTTTAAATTGGAATAAAAAATGATTTTATTTTGTACATAGGGTGATTTATGTTATTTATGGAAATAATTAGCATAACTTATGGAATAAGCGATTTAGGAAATTATATTTTCTATAATACACATTAACAATGATTTATGTTATTCCAAAGATTATGGGATCAAATCCATATTATTTTTGATTTTCAATCATTACCTAGAATAGTTTTGGGGAAGTATGGTTATATGGTGAATGATATATGTTTAACTTTTTGTTTTATTGAGAACAATTTTGTCAAATTATCTTATCTTATCATAAACATTTTTGTTTTGGTTAATTCATAATGATATTAGGAATAAATAATTATTTTTTTTTTGATTTTATGATCCATAGAAGTTGATTCAAATTATTTAAGCATGAAAAATTCATCTCGGAGAATCATTTATAGGTATAAGGAAAGAAGTGAAAATATATTGATGAAAAACTAAAGGATGGGATTTTGCTTCTGGTAAGGAAAGTAATCATGTAATTTTAATTTCTCAACTTCCTGTCTAAACATTAAAGGAATCCCAAAACTCTAGGAAAATGATTTTGAAATATGAAAACATGTTATCCATTAAATTTACTTCTTGGAAGTCATGGTAATTTTAACTGATCATAAGATTCACGGTTTCATGATGGTAAACATTCTAATGACCATGTCCTCTATCATTTTCCATCTAAAAATGATGATTAGATTTCTCATCTGTGTCCATGCTTTCACTTAAAACAAATTTTATCCTATTCAAAATCCAAATTTTTTCATTACATTATCTTTTCCCTTTCCCCATATTAAGAGGATGTTTTATTAACCATAATTTTTATATGGGTTTCCAACATAGGAATCTTCATGTATCAATCTTTGATTCTCATTATTAATTTCAAATTGTAAGGATGCAATTTTTTGGAGGGGATAATGTAACAACACATAAATTTATAGTATGCCACTTTTTAAATTTATCTTCTTTGATAGATTACATGCTTAAAAAATATCACATATTATTATTTAATTATCTCTTTGAATTAGGAAATTTAGGAAATTTATGAGATTAATAAAAAATTTAAAATATAAATTACATCCATTGATTACCAAATAATTATAAATGAAAACCAGCTGAACATAAAGGATATATTTTATGAAAAACTATTTTATTTCACAAAATGAAATTTTATACTAATAAATTAAATTACTCAATATTACTAAAATTTATTAATGAAATTTATATTTCATATATATTAAATATAGTATTTTTGAATTCGTTCAATATGTTAGATAGTCTTAAGAAAATAATAAAAAAATTTATTAATAAAATCTATACTTTTTTAAAAGTATATTTTACATCCTTTTAATGGAAAAAATGTTTTAAAACTTTATTTTGACACTTTTATAAATTATATATTTAAAATTTAACCTTATTTTTTAAAGTTTAGTATTAGATTTTAACTTGGTTAAATTTTTTGTATTGTTCTGATAACTTTAATTTTTTGTGAAATGTAATGTGACTATTGGAATAATTATATGAACATTAGGAATTGTAATATGACCAATATAACATTTAATTCACCTAGAAAAATATAAATTAAATTTAGGTACCTTATTATAGAAAATATCATAATTTTTTATCATAGAATAAGTAAATAAATTTGTTAAAATGATAAATTAATTATTGGTATTTTTGTGAAACGTAAATTTTTATTTAAAATTTTATAATTAATAAAATAATCTAATTGAATAATTATTTTTAGAAAATATATTCAGAAAAAATTATTTTCCCTCTAATTAATTTATGATAATTTTATGAGACTGTGATTAATTTTTGAAAGTTTCATGAAACATATTATTATATTAAAATATATATTTTTTTAATAAATGGTGATTTTATTTAAAAATTAAATTTATCATATCTATATAATTATTTTCATAAAATTTATTTTGTTTTTGATTTCTACACATCAAAAACTATTACATGTGAATTTTTGTGTTTTGTTTCTAAAATACATGATTTTTTGTTGAATAGTAAAATATTATAATCTGCAATATAGATGCATTATAAGATAAATAAACTATTTCATGATTCCTTGTTGATTTAATAAACATAATATATAACTCCCATTATTTATGTTAACATATTTAGTTATAATTCTGAAACTATTCGCATTCTTGATCCAAAATAATAATCAATTGAATACAATATTAAAAAACACCCCTCTCCTCCACTATAAATACCACCACTTATCCTCACACATTCTAATATTGGAGAATTGTAAAAATTATATAAAATTATATTCTATATCCTCACCCCATTCATAATATCCCTTTTAATTATCAAAATACAGAACACTTTTCTCTAAGGACGTTTTCAAGGAGGAGAAATTCAAGAGGTAAAAACTTCTTTCTTTATCATTTAATTTCATTTATAGTTATTTTATTTCTGATCATTACCTCACCTATCTATTAATAAGTGACATGATATATCATGTATATTATATATAATAAAATGTTATTTTATCTTGGTAAAATTATATCCTCAATTATCTTCCCTCTGCTTTTGTTTTAAAAATTCAAGCATCATCGATGATGTGTTGATTTATCGCATTCAAGGATGAAGAGTTTTCAATATCATTTAAATCCTTCAAGTCTGGTCATAATACCAATTTTTTGGGTAAAATAGATAAAAATATATTTATTATATAATATTTGATGCATTGGAACCATAATATGCAGATGATGTTAATTAATAAAAAAAATTATTTTTGATGATCGAAAAAACTGCCAAATAATCTAAACAATTATCAGAATGTCTTATCTAATGATTCATCCTCACTCCAAATAAAATAATTAATAATATAATAATATAATAAAATGGATTATCATTAATAAAATATAACATCAATTATGTATATCAATTCCCATTTTACATGAACTTCCATATTCATATACAAGTAAACTGATCGAGAAAACCATGGAACCGAACGCTCGTGAATGATATAATTGAATATTACAAATCCAGAAAAATACAATAAATTTACATAATAAAATTAAAATAAATCAAATTATTGTTTTATGGTTTCTTAATTAAATTATTAATTAATTTAGTTTCATTATTCATGGCGTTAATTAAAAGAAAGAACTCTTTCAGACATAAGTTAACGGTTTTCTCATATCACCTTCATTTTTATGAGATATGCCTTATTCACCACAGTTTATTGTTAGTGGTGTATGTATTTTATTTCTATTATCATTAATATATTATTTTTTAAGGTATTAAAAGTTTCATTTTCGGATCATTAGTTTTATAGGGTATAAGGTTTGACTGTTTTCAAAGTAGTAAGGGATTAAATTCAAATCATTATTTTCTATTTAGGTTATGATCTCTCTCTCCAACCAAATGTAATTCCTATTTATTTTTATATAATTACTATAAATTCTGTTTATATATTCCAATGTCGTGTATTCATATCATTTCATCACTATTTTTTGGATATATTCATGTTTTATAAGGTTTTCAATTTCAATTCCTCACAATAAGAAATCCCAATTAAAGAAAACATCCAAATTTCATACCCATTTTTCCTGTATAATCCATAATATGTTATAATCCACAAATTATTTTAATAAAATCACACTATTTATCATGAAAAACTATCTTTTACAATTTCTGGTTTTCTGTAAAAAAGTAATCATTTTCATCATTAAATACTCTTATTTGTTCTCTTAAACAACACATGAGTGTCCCATTTATAATGTTTCAAAAATACTCTTTTTACACGATTTCACATAAGTTGGATATCATTTATTCCTAAAACATAATTTCATTATACATAACTTTTATTTTCTGGGATATATATATTTACAATCTGATTTTATGAAAAATATAAAATATTTTCCAAAAGAACATTTAGTTTTTAAGAAAAATGGTATTTCTCTCATGAATTTCCCAATGGTTTTATTAGAGTACATTCATCAATGATTATTATTAAAATATTTTGAAAATTTTATGGGAAACTTTGATAAAAATATATCTTTTTATTTTTCATATGAGGAATTCATTGGACTTATTATTTGACAATAGGACCCTGATATAGTCACTCAATGCATCAGTAGGTCTAATGAGACAAACTGGACACGGTTTTCACCCATTATGCATGGTGTCTTGGAATAATACTTGATAGTATGTTTATGATGTTCGGAATTATGCAATCCCTTGTTAGGATATTAGTAATTTATAAATCATTTGATCATTTTACAAGTATAATATCCATGGTTATAATTAATGTGATTATTTATATGGAATGTTTATTTATCTTTTATTCCTCCAATATTATTCTCAAGATTATGTTTTGATGGAATGTGTTATTTTAGTTATTCACAATGCATTATTATTTATGCCTTTTCTATATTTATTACTCATACTAAACATCTGATATATCCTATTTCTTATGTTTTATTTTTCCCTAGGATGTGAATATATATATTATAAATGACTTTCTAGGTTAATCTATGATTTTATGGGTGTTTCAAATGGAATAGATATGTTGTATTTCCATTCAAGTTGCAATGTAAATTTCAGGTATTTAATATATCTTACAAAACTACTAAATTGAATGGTCCTTGGGGATTTTTGTCTTCTGTCTACACCAATGTATTAATGTAAGGAACCGACTCTAGGATACTATTTCTTAGGTCTTTATATTTATAAAATTCAATTCTAATTCAATATAGTTTAAATTTGTGTCTGACACCCACAAAACCTTTATCAACATCCCATATCATAGTAAATTCCACCCATAACTATTATTTTACTAAATAATACTCACACCCCTTAGACATACCTAACAAATCCCAAAATGGTATACAATAATTCAAACTCCCAAACAAATAAAAATTGCACTATGTTTTAAAATAATCAAGGACGTCCCTATAGGGATTAATTCCCCATAATCCTTGAAAAATTACATTATTCGAACATTCATCAATGAATGTGGAATCCAAAACCACTAATTAATACTACTCATAGTACTAATAAATAATAATAAACTCTCAAGGGAATAATTATTACATTATAAATGAATTTTCGGTCATGTGCACACATCGACACTAGACAGATATATCAAATTTCATATAAATACATATAAAATGAAGATAAATATTTTGTAACACCAAAAATAACTTATTAGGATTCATATAATAAAATATTAGCAGACTATTCGACTACAATGAGAATAAATCATGAAACCTAACATAAAGCTATAAATTACAGTATAACTAGTTCATAACACTTACCTATAGGGAGAAATTGACAACGGATTAAAGTGTATTGATATCCTTACCTCTAGATTTCAACCATAGTATATGGAATGATTATTTGATGATAAATTATGTATAATCTTTCTTGGAAGAGAGGAAACAAATTATAAATATGTAATGGTATGTGTAGACAAGGTGGAAGTTAGAGAAAAATATAGTAAACAAGTTTTTAATATTAAAAAATCATTTTACTAAATTTATCAAAAAGACTACATTGTGTTCCATTGTGGCATTAAAACATGGGTCTTAGTGTAATTCCCCAACCCGAATTAATATTACAACATTACCCATATATTTTATGGTGTTATTATCAATTATATGTCGGCACCATAAAACAATTGCTACCGACTTACAATGTGGTAAGTGGTTTCTTGGTGAATCCACCACTATTATAGAATGACCAACAATCAGCACAAAAATCAAATCTCATAAATCCATTCACAGTGCTGCAATACCCAATTATGTGTAGTAATCTTCTACCAATAGTATAATTTCAACATGAAATTTGAAAAACATTAAAAATATTGACCCACCACCACTTCCAACACCTCCAATGGCCAATAACTCCTAGATACATGGTTTTTAAAAACATTAATTAAAACCATATATTATAGACTTTCGGATGTTAAAATTTATTTTAAAAACATGGATTATTTTTATTCAAATAATATCTTTCTTATATGGATTTGTGTGAAAACACATTTTTCTTTTTAAAATATTCCAATATTTGGACACCTTGATCTTTGAAATGTCATAGATATCTTCTTTCCAATTCTAATTAAAGACTAAATTCCATTATGGAATTTTAGTGTCTCAATATATGATTCTTCTATTAGATATTTATTCCAAAATTATTATTGGGGATATGTGTTTACTAAATGAAATTCCAACATATGAAATGAATTTTTCATGGAGTATTAAGGGTATTATGTCCTGTATTATTTAAATATGGGATTATAAATATAGAATGATTAACATTGATCGTAGTTTTGGATTTTTTGGAAATCAATGAATTAATCAAATGAATCGTATCGATAAAAAACATCAAAAAAATGTAATGTTTTTCTAAATGAAAACCCAACTTAATGTATGTTAAGAACTCAAATACTTAATGTATTCAATAATATCACTTCTCTTCTTGGTAAAGATCATGTCACATCTACATAGAGGTTTAATGTTTCTGATGAATCCAATAATAATTAAGGAAATATATGTTGTTTGATTTGCCTTATTATTCATATAATTAATTGTATCACTACATATATGTAATTAATATTTAGATTGTTTTTTAAAATTGTAACTTTGAGGTCTTTTAAGTATTAATATAGAAGTTAAAATACAATTTAGTATATTTTAATGATTTTATGGGTTGTGGAATCATACTTGAACTTCTTTTTTTGTTATATCATTAAAAATAACTAGATTTTTACACATTATTCTTATGTGATTTATATTTCTTTAAAAAAATTTCTATAATGGGTTTATAAATTTATGATTCAATTTGGTCATACAAGTAACATATCATATTTTTTAAATATTATATATTTTTAAAAAATCTCAAACATTATATTATCATGATATATTACATTAGTTCATTCTTTTAGTAACATTAAATTTAATGTTAAATAAATTAAGGGTGTTTGTGGCACATTTAGAGATATATTTTTTGTTAAAAGGTTGAGTAAACATTTCTTAAAATATGAAACAAAAATATCATCCATTATTTATGTCTTAGAAAACAAATTATAAATTTTCATCACTTGTATGATGTATAAAAATGTTCACCTTACCAAGAATATTATTCTTGGTGGACCCATTCAAAAAATTTTAATGTATCATAATTTAAGAAATATGGATAAAATAATATATCTGGTGTGGTTCTTCCTATGTTATTATTATGAAAGTTTATTTAATTAGAAGTGAATAGATTTATATTCAATGTGTTTGAGTGAAGTGAATGAAAACTGAAATCATCCAATGGGAAATGAAGATGATAAATAAAAACAAATTTATCCAATATTTCTATAACATATCGAAAGAGGGGTAGTATTTAGATCATATATGATTGGTACTTCTGTCCCTTGAAAGAAAGAGATAAAAATTTAATAGTGTTTTTAAAATGTTATGAGTTGGATATTTATAATATTATCTTCTTAAAATCATTTATATAATTATAAATGTTTTTTAAAATTTCACATATTATAGGAAACATAATTAAAATATAAATAAAAACAATTATTTGTTATCTGTTTTAAGAAGAGAGACATTATATAGATAATAATATTATATATGGTTGAAATCTAAAGTATGGTGCATCATCATTAATAATAATTAGTTTAGAGTTGTTATATTTAATCCAATAATTTATATATTCTAAAATAAATTTTATTAAAAAACACATATCTCTAGAAAAATTGTGTTGTTTTTTATTCTATTTAATCCATTGTGTGAATGTAACCCAATTATCACTAATGAATATAAATTCATTATACCTAGTCATATAATAAACATGAAAACATAACATGATGATGTTATATTTTTTACATTAAGCTATTATTATTATAGTACACCATACACCATCACTTAAAATTAAAATGTAACATACTATGGTGTTATAGATAAAATTATTTAATTCCAACATTACTCTCAATATTGAGTCACTATAATGAAATAAAATTAGTTAAATTTAATGAAATGATAGGGCTCATATATATATATATATATAATTAGGGATCTGTGGTAATTATCATGAATCACTACCTGTAAATGTATGATCCTTATATTTTGGTATTTGTAGGAATTAAATCATTGTAAGTAAAAGATCATTTTAAACCCCAAAATGGTGTCATCATTGAAGTTATCCCAGTATTTATTTTGGATACTGTTTCTGATGAAATTTATATTGTAAACCCATACATTTTCATTGAAAAAAATATTACCGATGACTTTTCAAACATTTTAATTGATAAATTTGACTCTGAACTAAAAGTTGTATTTAAAAAATGTTCATATTGAATATATTTTTTTTATCACTAATATTTCATTAGTATATTTTTATTATTATACTATTATGTATCAATGTTACATCCCTTTTATTATATTCATTTTTACATATTTGAGTAACAATAATTTAACTTCAAAAGAACTCCTCTAATATGCTACAGGATAGTGATTGGTGCTTATGTATTGACCCAAAATATGAGAGGCATTGCCTCTATATAAAACCTACCACATATAATGTTGAAAAATCATATACCTTGACATAAATAAATTACTATATATTTAATAATACACATGAAAAATATGGAAAAAATTCTACAACATAATATAAGGAAATTAAATAAATCACCAGGTTCATCAACACATCCTGAATAGATATAATCTAGAACACACATGACATGAGTGTTTTCATCGCAAAGAAAACTCCAAATCATAAACTTCTATATAAAAAACCATATCCATCATCTAAATTCATCCAATATCTATATTTTCATATATGAATACACACAAAGTGAATAATGTATAATAATGAATATTTGGAAGAGCAATAATACTCAGTATTTTCATTCAAGGTTGTAATCTGGTCCTAATAAAATCTACTTTCAATGTTTAACATTAATAAATAGTATATAAAACCAATGATAATATAAATACACATTAATAAGAAATATATTCAAGAAAAAATCATTTTCTACCTCTGAAATATGACTTTCATGAAGATCAACAAATAAAATTGTCTATTTATAAAAGAAATATATGCAGGCATGACCTCATAACTCATATTTAGCTAACATACTAAATTAAATGTAATTTATCATGGGGTATAACCTACTCACAATGAAAAGGACACAAATATAACGCCCTAAAATTTTATATACCATCATCTATAAGGAATATTAAATCATTATAAAGAGAAAATATACCCACACTAACAATAAAACAAATGTGAAATGACCATGCCTAGTCAGATTAAATGTATCAGTTGAGGGATTACAAAACATCAAATGTAGAGGACCTAGGAAATATTAAAAGGGGGATTACCTGAACCCATTTATCAAAATGTTAACCCATTATCTACCAGTGAAAAGGTTTATCAAGGGAGTGAAACATCCCCTAAGGTTTATGGGACCCATGGAATTGAAATAATATTTTCCACCAGGGGATACACAAACTCGATGTCTCATATGGAGGACCCTATCCATTTTTTATGATAGTTTTGGTCAATGTAGAAACAATATGTAATGATAAATATAATCTACCCACAAGCTATTAATATTGAGTTTATTCAAGGGAGTTTCGAACCTCAAATGTCAAGTTGAATCACAAATAAATACCATCAAACACCGATCTCGATTTTGACTTCATTCCAGGAATGAATCTCTATAGGGTAGCCTGCAACTATTCCATCATATAAATAACAAGTTAGCATTAGAAATAAATGACCATCCCATTATCATAGTAAACACTATTATAGATAAACTCATGGAACAAACTCACTTTATTATAGCCTATGAAAAGAATTCATCATTTAATTTCATTACCATATCTAGAAAATGGTGTGTGTGTATCTTGTAATAGGTCATCCATCTTGTTTATCGAACACCCAATCACCGATAGTGCCACATTATTATATCACACTCATTCACCATTACTAATCCAATTCATGCTTATTGGTAGTTATTTAATCATTTAAATCTAAAATTAAACAATAACCACCATATATACATTTAATGTTGATAATATTTATTAATTTTTATGATCTAAGTTTTCTATCCACACTTAAATGTTTTATATGGTAAATAGACATCCTTTAGGAAAAATTAAAAGCAAATTATTATTAATATTATTTTATTTAATTATCACCAAGGTTCATACTCTAATTATAGATGTCAATACATCAACATAATCTTGTAATACTTTATTAATTTAATAAAAAAAATAGACACTAAAACATCACCAAATTGATCCCCATAGGGTTGTATAATGTCTGTTAGATAAAATCTGAAAAATAATTTTTTACAACCCAAATGGTTATCATAAATTCCCAATTACATGGACCATTTATTAGCCATTTGTTGGTGCCATGTGCAACCCCATCACATTTTACTTAATGAATTTCATGTGAGGCATCACTCTTTCAGTTGGTCACGCCATCTATGGGATCTGTTGTTCCTGAAAAGTGATACCTTGGGTAGTTAATCCTTGAATCATTTGCAATCTGATATTATTAGATAAATTGTTCATTGTTTCCATGCTAGTATGTGAAATCATATAGAGGTATTCGATCTGATTATGAAATCAAATTTCCTATTATCGTCGCTTACATTAATCAGGGAGGAGAACATGGACTTCCTCACCCCATCAGGTCATAACAATCAGATAAACCTTATAGTTTTTATATGGAAACCAAGTTCACTATCCTATTGTTGATGTATTCCCTACTACATCATCTTATATTTTGATTGAAAAAAAATCATTTGGGACTCTCAACCAGTCTTCACCATTGTCACCACATCATTACGTTCAGTGGAAGCCTATATAGAGGTAGAGAAATAGGGAGATAAATTTTCACATTCCCAAATGTCATATGATAACATTTTTAAATCATATAAATATAAATATGCAAACCATTTTCTATACATAAATAGTGTATATTGATAAAATGATGGTATGAAATTGCGACTCTTAAAAATTTATCTGTTGATTTTTTGGTAAACTATTACTATAATGAAGGTTATTCTAAAAGCACTATATCTTTCTCATCAAGATTTTTACAATTATATATAGTATTCTTCATGGATTATCTGAATAAAAGAGTTAGTAATAAATTATAAAAATCGAAATTTAAACATCATTCATTGTTTTTAATATATCATACCATTATTTAGGTTAATTACAATAGAGTGAGATTTTCTATTTCTTTACATACCAACATATTAAAAGGTTTCCGAAAATTTTATCATTATGTCTTTTAATTTGAGTAAATAATTTTCTATCAACAAATCATCTCTCTACGCTATGTGAAAAAAATATGTATTAGATTTATTAAATTTTTATTCCAATAAGACTAGTATGAATAATAGATTACCATTATTAAATTTAATATCATAAATCAACCATTAAAATATAGAATAAGAATTGATATTGAGGTATCAAATTATTTTAATGGTGGCCTTGGGGTCAAAGAACCATTCCTATACATAATTGATTCCATGTTCCCTAAAAATCATGTAATCTACAATGAGGGCTTATAATAACCTATATTTTCCTAGACCTATCCTTAGTGAAAATATAGTGTTAAGGGTGTTCTGGGAGGCAGTGGTGGCTCATTTCAGTATATATCCATGTTTTCTAGTTTTTCATCAGCATATCAGTGCATCAGCATGGCAGTTCATCATCATATCAATGTGTCTTCATGTTAGTGTATTGGCATGTTAGTGTGTCGGTGAGTCAGGTGTGTCGGCCTCAGTGAGTCGGTTGTGTCGTCTTTGGTGAGTCATGTGTGTCGGCATCGGTGAGTCAGGTATGTGATCATCAATGAGTAGAGGGAATCGGTATCGATAGTACCAGGCATCGGTAGGCCAGGGAATCAGTAGGTCAGGGTGTTGGTAGGTCGGGGTGTTGGTAGGTCGACGGTCTGTAGGTTAGGGCATCGATAGGTTAGGTTTTTGGTAGGTTGAGGTTTCATTATGTTATTGTGTTGGTAGGTCATGGCACCAGTGACTCACCCTTCGGTGACACCTTTTTGATTTTCCATGTTTTTCACAATTTTCCTATTTCTCCCCTGTTACGTGTTTTCTCCATGATATTGTAACCAATCACCTCACAATCATGCGTTGGTCTGTCTCTACCATTTTCTAGTGGAATTATTAAATTTCCTATATCTCATAATGTTCCACCAACCTTGTAACTGCCAAATGTCTTATTCAATCTACAATATGAATTTCAAGAACATTGAAATCGTCTCCAAGATTTTTAGGACTTCTACTTTTCATAAACTAAAATCTATTCCTTCCTTCTTCTGTCATATTTCCCATTGTGAACCTAGATCCTTCCTCTCTATAAGAGTCATGCGCCTGTGCAAGAGCCCCTGCTACTCAGATTTCGTGGAGTTCTTCCCTACTGATCGTGCGGACCTGTTCTTTGTGCAAGGAGGAACATCAAATATTTGAACTTCCAGGTGGGGATTTCTTTTTTTCTCTTTTATTGTGCATTATGTGGGGCAGTTATGATAATGAATCCTTGTGAGGAATTATTGGAAACTTTTCTTAGAAACCATAAATAGATAAAGTATGAATTTGATCAAAATATAACATGAGTAGATAAAATAACTGGAAGAGAGTGGTTTGATGTTGATCGCCTGTTTTATTGTTATCTCTAATTTTTTATGGATGTTGTGGCAATAAAGCCTTATGAAAATCATTGTTTCCGATGGTCTTTACATGGGCATTGATATTTTGTTTTTGTTTTATGATTCTTTGATAAATTGTTGTAACATGAAAACTATTTAATCACTTATACTTGGCTAAATAAAATGGATTCCCCTTAATGAAAACCCTTCTATGGTCCCCACTGTTTATCAAAGTGGACTTAAAGAGTAGTTTATATCAAATATGAGTATGTACTAATTGATAGGTGTGGCTAATTACTGTGTTCTATTGGTTTTTGGTTGATGGTAGTTGTTGTGGGAAAGGTATTTGGGGTGGTATAGGGGAGATGTGATAGAATCTCAGTCCGAGAGGTTGATTGATTGTGTAATGGATAAACTTGTAGAAAGTAGGACTGCCTTTGTTGTGTTATGACTGTGGAGCGACATTGGGAAGTTGTATTGCGGTGTCGTTATGAACTTTTTATGTAGTGGGACTGCATCTAGGGATTTCTTGGATAGTAGGGTTGTATGGATAGTTTGTGAGAGAATTATTGTGTGGTATAAACTTGAATAATAATAGTTGGAAGTGGTTGAATGGGGTTGTGTAGAGGGACTAAATATATGTTTTTATTGTTCTGATATGGTTATGGTTGGTATTTTCCTAGTCATGTGGGAATATATTAAAGTAAATCCCTTAAATAAATGAATATTATGTGTTTAAATAAAAATGGGTTGGGTTATGATTTGGCAGTAGTTGTTGTGTGGTTGTGTATATAGGGGTAGCAACAAAAGAGGTATTGGTGGGAATGGATAGTTGTTTTTTTCAAACCCATAGGTTGGGATGAGTGTTTGTTTACCTATATGTATAAATTTTAGTTCCATTTGATTTCTATATACACCCCACTCTTGTTGAGAACTATGTGTTGAACACCTCCATTTCATTTGGGAGGGTGTTTTTTCTAACATCCTGGTGGGAGGATGGATGGCTAGTTTATAACTTTCTTCCTCGTTCCCTCTTCCAGTTTCTTAACACTATAGTCTATTTCGGTAGGCTATAATGAATTTAAGATTATCATATTCCAAGATTCATTGGGTAATGTTTTATTGTAGACGAGGGGACTAGGTGTTTGCAGGATAGGTTTGTTTTTCCAATGTGTCTTTGGGATGTGGCACAGGTGTCTTCAGGCGAGTGGGGTGGTTGTTGTGGCCTAGATGTCTAAAGGTGGGATTGTGTGTGGTTTGAGGCCTAGATGTGTGTGGGTAGGTTATGGAAGTGGGATGATGTATGAGAGGAGTGGTAGTGTCAATACGTTAGCCATTAAGAATGAGTAGCTAACCAGTGGGAAACTGGTGTGGGGTACCCCAAATATTGATGTTCTTATACTATTACTTAACTTTACATGCGTTACATGGTGTGTGTGCCTTGGTGAGACTAGGCTAGTTAGTATTCCTTGGTAGGTTGTTCAAGGTTCTACTACTTTCTCACAGAGAAATTAGTATGTTCCCTCACTTGTAAATGGGTAGAATTAGTTTTTCTACTGGGTATACCTGCATACTAACCCTATGGAAATAAAATTGTTTTCAGGTTTCTGAGAGGACTTTGATGACCATGTTCAAATTTACTAGCTCGATCTTCCGAATTAGTTTTTTTTGTTTCTTATTATCTTTTATTTTGTTAATTAACCTTGTAGTTTTGTTTAAATATGTATCAACGTTACTTTTGAACATTCATATGCGAATGGATTTTGGGATTTACATTTACTCTTTGTATTTAAAGTTTCTTGGGATTTACCATCTTATCTCCCAATATTGTTCTATAAAAAGGGTAATTCCTTCCATATTATGTGAAATTCGATACCCTTGGTGTTGGTCACCACTCTATGGAATATCTATGGTGGGACTCGTGGGGTTATTATCCCTCTTTTAACATGAGGAAGGAAGGGTTTGGCACTTTTTTGTCCCTTCCCTCATCTTGAAGAAGGTGGTTTGTGACAAAATGGTATCATAGGGAGGTTGTTATGAGATTTTTAGAAATAGTATGGGTTTCCGAGTTAAGCTAAGTGAGTATTGCATGGGATGTTAGGACAACAGTGTCAGGAAATCTTGGCATGTAAAATAGGACAAGGTAGACTGGAAAGGACATGGGATTTTATGGCCCCACATGATCTGATGCAAGGACTCTAGAACTACTAAACGACCATGTAAGGCTACACTAATTGCAGGGTAGAGACCCTAGGAATGGTACGTGCGTCATAATGACTTGTGTTTTTGCGTGTCTTGGGATTTTTGGCAATTCAATATAAATGAATAGTTAAAAAAATTAAAAGAGATTTTCCACACTACTCGAGATTAGGAGTTCGTTGTTTACGTTTTCAAATATGGAACTTGGACATCACCCCCATGTGGTACAAGAAGTTGAGGTATGATAGGTTGAATCAGTTGATCAGTGGAGGGCTGATCGAGAAGAGGAATATGACCAGTGGAAGAAGACACTTCGTGCCTTCTAGTTGTAGCCTCAAGGGAAGTAAGAGGTAAGCATCTCATAAATGGAGATAGATAGTTGGATCAAGGATCTGGTGATCACTTTTAGCTTGATCTGAGCGACTATAGAGTACATGGTTCCTCTTGAAGTGAGATAGGTATGAGGACTAGTGCATCAGTGGTGGATGCTTTACCTCAGGGAGAGGAAGGAAACTAATGTCTCATGGGATGACATCGAACGAGAGGTCCATGAATAATTCCTTTCTTCCACGATGAAGGCTGAGAGGAGGTTGGATCTACTCTCCATCCAATATGGGAGTATGTCTGGGAGGTAATTGGAGATCATGTTCCAGGATCTTCTACACTTGACAATGAATCTCTTGATAGATAAAGAGTCCCAAGAAATATAAATATAGGAGGAACTCTGACCATCTCTTCATTATGTTTTTACTCTTTTCACTCTGCCAAAAAACATAGAGGTTCATATGACAGCTGAAGTAGTGCAAAGGATGCACTCACTGGGAGATGTTCTGTGAGAGGGGAGCTAGCTGAGTTCATCAAAGGGGAAAGCCATTAGAATCGGGTCTCTGGTGTCAGGTCCTTCTAGGTTTTGGCCTTTGGAGAGTCGGCCTCAGTAGCTCCATTTCTAATCTTCTGGTATTCTCTCTTTCCATATGGGTTCGGTACCGAGATAATTTATCTTTGGATTCCCTAGACATCTTTAGAACCAATTCCCAGTTTGGACATAGTGTGGTGAGGTGGGAAGGTTCAGTTCCCACCTCAGCAACAAAAGTTTCCATTTAGGCCCCACCAATTAGAGGGGCAGGGAGCTCCCACTCCACTGAGGTTACATGGTGCTATGGGAGGCTGACCATAGGGAACTCCTCATGGACCTCAACTATGGCATGGTTGGGGAGGTGGTCGATAATATAGAGGTAGAGGAGTTGTGTGTGGGATGTTTCACACCATAGAGGTAGCAATTCTAGTAAGTCTAGTGATTGTTTGAGGTATGATCAGTCTGTTTAGTACTCTCATATGTGCTTTTTTGATTCAGAATCTTCCCACTCCATTGTTTCACCGATTCTAGCCCATGCTCTGTAAATAGAGGTATAGAGACTTACCATGACCCTGGTGTTGAGTGCGCCAGTTGGATGTCAGACTAGTCTATTTGATTTTTCTCAAGGATGTAGACTAATGTTGGGGCCACATTAGTCTAGCATGGATCTTCTTCTGCTACAAATTCACCCATATGATGTATTCTTGGGCATCTAGTGGTTGTTTTATGTGCATGTTTTTATTTACTACTTCTGTAGAAGAGACTCATTCTCATATGTGGGAAGCCGGAGCATAGATTTTGTTGGTGAGTGGAGTTTTTAGGATGGTAGTCGGTGTGTGGATCTTCTTTTTTCATTGTTGGTTGAGCTGTCAGTGGGATCAGCAGATGCAGAAATGGTGTAAGTTCCAAGGGTTTTCATTGAGTTCCTTGATGTCCTCCCCAAAGAGGATGTGACTCTACCCCCTCTATGTGACATTGAGTTTGGAATAGACTTCCAATATGTTTTCTAGCTGATTTCGATGGCTCCCTATTTAATGGAACCTTCTTAGTTATGTGAGTTTCATATTTAGGTTGAATAACTCATGAAGAAGGGTTTTATCCAACCATGTGTGTCTCCATGGGGTGCTCTAGTATTGTTCTCAAAGATGGTGAATAGTGGAATAAGACTTTGTATAGACTACCAGAGACTGAATTGGCTGATTATCAAGAATGGTTACCCTCTTTTGAGAATTGATGACTTTTATGACCTATTTAAGGGGGCAGGTTAAGTATTTTAGATCGATCTCCGGTCTAGATATCACCAGTTGAGGGTAAAGGAGGGTGACATCCCAAAGACTGGTTTTAGGTGGAGGTATGGGCACTTTGAGTTTTTGTTCATGCACTTAGGTGTCATGAATTAACCATCCATGTTCATGGGTCTCATGAACTCAATTTTATGTGAGTACCTGGACCAGTTCATTTTCATGTTCAACGACAATATCCTGATCTTCTAATGGTTATAGGAGTCTCATGGCTAGCATCTGGGGACTATTCTAGAAGTCGTTTAGGACCACCAGATCTACATTAAGGTATCCATTTGAAAGTTATATATGTGATAGGTGCACTTCCTTGGACACTTAGTGTCTCAACAAGGGATACATGTGGACCCGTGAAAGCTCAAAGTGATTTTTTCATGGGCATCACCTAAGAATGTGGTGGAGGTTCATAGTTTCCTAGTTCTGGAAGACTATTATTGGAAGTTCGTACCCAGATTCTCTCAAGTTTCAGCTCCATTGATACCTTTGACCAAATATGACTAGGCATTTATGTGAAGTCAGTAGTGTCAGGCATATTTCATCTATCTAAATATGAAGTTGGTCAGTGCCTTAATGCTTAGGTTCCAGGAGGAAGGAGTGAGGTTCAAGGTCTTCTGTGACACTTCTGGACTAGGCTTGGGATGTGTTCTAATAAAGAAGAAAAAAGTAATCTCTTATGGGTCTAGGAAATAACATCCTCACGAATGAAACTATTCCACCCATGATCTATATCTTGCAAGAGTTGTGTTCGTGTGGAATTTGTGAAGGAATTACATCATCGGGGAGCAATTTCTTGTCTTCACATATCAAAAGAGCTTGAGGTGTATCTTATCCCAGTTAGACTTGATCTTGTGACGATGAAGGTTGATAGAGTTTCACTAGGTCTAAGACATAGAGATCTATTACACCCTAGGTAAGGGGAACATGGTGGATATTTCCTTTAGTAGGAAGTCGTAGAAGGAGGTAGTTTGGGAATCCATGAATACTTAGAAGGCAATGGAACGATTGTCTTCTTTGTGTTAGGATGCTATGGAGGATAGTGGTAGAATCTATTTATTTCAAATTATTGTGTAGTATTTCTTGGTGTTGAAGGTAGAGGAGTCTTAGTGGGTAGAGTCAGAGGCTGAAGTAATTCATGATCACGCAGCCTAAGGTGATGCTCCGGAGGGATGCTCAGAGGAAAGTGAGAATCAGATGTTGTTCCATGAGAATCTATTTGTCCTGGTAGAAATACACAAGGGAGTTATCTATGACTTCCCTAAATCACCCCTAGCAGGGCATCCAGGAGTATCTGATATGTACTAAGTCCTGAGGGAGTAGTTTTGGTGTCCCCGGTTGAAGCGCACAATGGAAGAGTTTGTGGCAAGGTGCCCAGTATGTCAATAGGTGAAGACTGAGCACCATGTTCTTGGCGGTCTGTTACAGCCCTTATATGTTTATAAGTGTAAGGGGAATGACATCTTGATAGATTTCATCACATTATTTCCCATGGATTAGGGAGGATGTGATTCCCTTTGGGTAGTAGTGGACCGGTTGACGAAGTCGGCTTACTTCTTGGTGATTAAGCAGTCGAGTGCAGTAGATTTCTTATCCAAGAGGTATGTGTATGATGTGGTGTGGTTGTATGGAGTTCCAAGATCCATTATCCCAGATCTAGATACATGTTTTATGTCGTGGTTCTGGAGGATATTGTAACATATTTTAGGTACCCTGTTACACCATAGCACCACTTTCCACCCTCAAATGGATGGGCACACAAAGGGGACTATCCGGACATTGGAGGAAATGTTTCATCCATGTGTTCTAGACTCCATATGATCATAGGTATGGAACTTACCCCTAGTTGAGTTTTCTTACAATAATAGCTATCACTCTACCATTTTCATGGCACTGTTTGAAGCCTCATACAAGAGACTGTTTCGTTCACCCGTGTGTTGGACAGAGGTAGGGGAAGAAACCTTTCTTAGACCAGAGGTAGTACCGAGAACAATGGAAAAGGTTCCGCTTGTGCATGAGTGGATGAAGGTGAATTATGAATCAAAAAAGACGTATGTCGATCATCGGAGGTGGCCCTTGGAGTTCTAGGTAGGGGGACCATGCTTTCTTGAGGGTTTCCCCTAGGTGTGGATAGCGGAGGTTCGGTATTGGAAGAAACATTTATCCCAGGTTCATCAAACCTTTCGAGGGGTTGGTAGGAGTTGGTGAGATGGAATATCATCTCACATTTCCACTGTGGTTGGAGAAGATCAATGAAGTCTTCCATGTCTCTCAAATCTGTCGGTATCTACTCGATGATTCCCACATCCTTGACTAGTGAGATTTGGATATTGAGGATGACACGATGTTCGTGGAGCGACGATTAAGAATTGAGGATTTTGAGGAGAAGGTGTTGGGAAGATGGATCATTCCTTTGGTTTGTGTGTTATGTAGGAAAGGTGTTCTCAAGGAGAGTAATTGGGAGAGGGAAGAATAGATGTGTACACAATACCCAGAGATGTTCTATGTTTTTATCTTGTGTTTTTCTATTTCCTTTATTATGATTTAATGTTTTACCTCACTTGTTGTATGATAAGTTTTTTCCCTGTTCTATGACTATGTGAGAAGTCCTGATTATGGGGAGGGGTGAACCTGACCCTTAATCATGAAGTATTAATGCAGATGTGATTAAAACCATGTGGCGGATTCTGTGCTACCCAAAGTAGATAGTATCTTGACTTGGAGGAAGGATCTCATTAAATCATATGTTTGGACTACATGACCTTTGGTTTTTTCATTGTTGTTCAGGTAAATTTGAGGCCTTAGTGTTTGCATAGGTTTTTAAGAGATATATGTCAAGGAGGTGTTCTAGGATATCGAGGTTTTCACTCCATATTTTCAATAACACAAGGTGGTTTTATCCTGAGAGGAATCTTAAGGGGTTGTTGTTAAGACCCCCTTTCTTATGGTTTAGTTTTGAATTCCAAAGGATGAGAATAGTTTGAGAGGTATTTGATGTGATAAACTGAATTTTCCCAGGCCATTCCTTTCTGAAAATCCAGTGTTTGGGGTGTTTTGGGAAGCAATGGTGGATCATTTCAAAAGATTCCCAAATTTTCCACTATTCCATCATTTTTTAGTGTGTCGACATGTCAGTGCGTCAGAATGTTAGTGCGTCAGTTAGTTAGGTGCATCAACATTGGTGAGTAAAGTGTGTCAGCATCAGTGATTTGGGTGCATCAGAATTGGTGACTCAAGTGTGTCAGCATCAATGGGTCAGGTGCATCAGCATTAGTGAGTCAAGGGTGTCGGTGTCAGTAGGCTAGGGAATCGGTATGCCAGGGTATCAGTAGGTTAGGGAGTCGGTAGGTCAGGGAATAAGTATTATTAAGTGTTTTAAGGTCAAGGCATTGGTAGGTCAAGGCATCAGCAGGTCAAGGTGTCTATAGGTCAACGCATTGGTAGGTCGTTGCATCAGTATCTCATTCTTCCAGCCGCTCAACGCTGGTGACTCTCATCAGTACTCAATTACACTTTTCCCATTTTTCTAGTTTCTCCCATATTACATGTTTTCACCGTGAAATTTTAATCAATCAACTCAAATCCATGTGTTGTTCTATCTCCACCATTTCTGGGGAAAATATTAAATTCCATGTATCATGTAATGTTCCACCAGCCTTGTGACCGCCAAGATGCATGGTCAAACCATGATCCAATTCTCAAGAACTTTTAAATCATCTCCCTGATTTTTAGGATCTCAAATTTTCATAAATTGATATATCTTCCTTCATTATTCATCTTCATTTCCCTTGGTGCGCCCATATCCTTCCACCTGAGATGAGTTGTGCACCTGTGATAGATCCCCTTCACCTGAGTTTTCTTGGAGTTCTTCTCTAATTCTCTCACGACCCATGGTCTTGTCACAAGGAGGAAATTTGATCCTTTGATCACTTGGATAGAGATTTATTTTTCTTATATTTAATTGTACATCATGCGGGGCGGGTATTCTAATGAATCATTGTGAGAATGGTTGAAAATATTCCTTAGAAACAAGAAATATATACGGGCTGAATTTGATCAAAAGATAACACGGGTAAAGAAACTAAATGGAAGAGAGTTGTTTCATGTTGATTGCATGTTTTATTGTTATTTGTGATTATATTATGGTTTTTTTGGCTGTAAACCCTTCTGAAAATCATGGCATTTGGTGGTCTTTGCTTGCACACTAGTATTCTATGTTGGTTTTCATGGTTTAATAAATGAGTGTAATGTGAAAACTGTTTAATCACTTATACTTGGATAATAGAAATAGGTTCCCCAGGATGAAAACCCATGTGTGATCACCCATGTTTATAAAAGTGTAATTAAGGAACAATGTCTATCAAATCTGAATATGTCTTGCTAGATTGGTTTGGTTGAGTCCTGTGTTTTGTTTGGCAATAATTAATGTTAGTTGTTATGGGCATGATATGTGGGCTGGTATAGGGGAGGTGTGATAGATTCTCAGTCCAAGAGATTTATTGATTGTGTAATGGATAAACTTGTAGGTAGTGGGACTACCATTTTTGTGTTATGACCATGGAGAGACATAGGGCAGTGGGATTGCGGTGTGGTTATGGACGTGTTATGTAGTGGGATTTCATAATGGGATTTCTTGGGTAGTGGGGCTGTAGGGTGGGGTTGTGAGATAAGGATTGTGTGGTATAACCATGAAGAATGGTAGTTGGCAGTAGTTGAATGGGGTTGTCCATAGGGACTAGAAATATGGGTTTTTTTGTTTTGATGTGGTTATGGAAGGTAGTTTTCTAGTAGTCCTGGAATATATTAAAGTGAATCCCTTAAATAAATGAATGGAACGTGGTTAAATAAAAAGGATATGGGTTGTGCTTTGGTAGGATCTTTTTTGTGGTTTTTCATATAGGGGTAGCTGTAAAAGTGGTACTAGTGGGCTTGGATGATTGTTTGTTTGAAACTCGTTGGTTGGGATGAGTGTATGTTTAGGACAACCCTAATCTTTTATTACACAATTAAACATAATTTATTACATAAACATCACTTCATAACATATATAAGATCAAGATTTATAGTGTCTTTGGGTCATAGGATTACTACATAACAACCTAAAACATGAAATAAAATATATTTATTGAAAACTTCCTTTACATGACCACTACATTCCCTCGTACTTAGCATTGCATGGGATAACCTGAGGACATTCATAAGAAAATGGTGAGCAATAAATCCCATTAAGGGAATAATCATGGAATAACATGAGGAATACAATAATTGTTAGACAATAGACATATAAATAGAGAACAACAGAAGCATAAACGTAAATACATGATGAAGTATGATAATAATAACATGGAAATGTGGCAACAACACTTAACATGGAATTAGCATGAGTCAAGGCTCATTGCACATGGAGCTTGAGTAAATCCTCATTGCATATGAAGCACAAGTAAAACCTATTTTCACTTGAATTAGCATGAGTAAACACCTATTGCACATGATGTGTCATGATATTATACTTTACCCAATGCATGGGATCTCTATAAGGGTGTACCCTTCTTAAACATTTCATTTCATGCATAAGTGTGCCACATGGATCATATAACACGGATTCATAAACCATAATCATTTATCCCACAATAATGGAATGTGGAATTCATACATGAAACTTTATATTACTTTATTAAATGTTCATAAAGGTGAATACCCTTTATAGAGAAATGGGAATGGTATTCACCACACAATGACATTGTTTTGGAAAATCGGTGCAATTTTAGCAGCGTAACGGCATGACGTAAGAATTCATAAAAATGGTTGATGGGAGAGAAATGGGTATATCATATTTTTTACATGAAATTTATGGTTAGGGGTCATATAAATATATCTCCCAACAATTTTAATGGAATTTAGATTCATGATACAAAATAATTTCATGAATGTAAATAATGAGAGAGAAATTCCTTTCAGAATTTCAGCATAGTAATGGGTGTACAAGGCAGGCATTTAATGAGGGGGAAAGGGATCTCCCATCATTAAAACATAAATAGGACAGTAGGGGGGAGGTTATAAATCATACCCCAACATTTATAATTTAAATTAAAATAGCATAATAATTTAAATAAAATTGGACAAAAATGAGAAAGGAAGAAAAACCCTTACTTGGAAGTGTGCTTCCAAAGGCTTGAGAGAGGCTTGAGAGAGGCTTATTGGAAGTTTTGAGCACCGTGGGAGGATTCTAGAGAGAGGAAGTCAGAGGTTGGATGAAATCCAAAGGTTTTGTGTGAGGAGATAGTGGGAGTTTGGGTGGGTTTATATAGGAAAGGTGGGGGAATTATTTATTATTTAGGTTTGGGAAACCTCACATTAAACTAATCCAAACCACAAACCAGCCCATGGTTTTTGCGCATTGATTTTGGAAAAGGGAAGTGGAAAACAATATTTTATAATTCCAAAGTACGAACTTCTTAAAATAATGGGGTTGCATATGTGGAGGTGAGTCACACTCCTAAGGAAAACAATTTAAAACGATGAGATGTTTAATAAGTCTTGAAGGGTCCATTAATGATTTGTAAAATAAGTAAAAAAAACCCAAAATAAAATTATTTTAATGGAAAAACATATATTGGCTGAACATAAATCTTATAGTATTTTATTACGTCACTATTGGGTCATTAGGATGTGATAAAACACATTATATATTTAAACGGTATTTAATTTTTACCCAAAAATATTACTACGTCAGAAAATTATGAAAAATTCACCGTTGGATAATTTCAACTCCCTGATTATAGAAATAATATTTAATTTATCTAAATAATTTTTTAAATATGTTAATTTTTTACTTTTAAAATAAAAACTAACATTTATCGAAAATTCACTGGTTTTGACAAAAATGGATTTCTAACCTTAATAAAAATTACAATTGCATTCGTAAAATTATACGCTCATTTATATTTAATAAAAAATTAATTTAATAATAATAATAATATTTTATTAAAATATTATTTAATTTAAAAATCCATTAATTCATCAAAATATATTTCTTAGTTGAAGTTAAACTAAAAATACTATTTGAGCTTTAAAAACTATTTACAAGGTAACAATAATAAAATAAAATTATATTCATTATTATATACAAAATAATGTACATAACCATAGTGATAAGGTCTTGTTACATAACCCCTTATAACACCCTCATATGACTGAAACTTTATGTGTGCGATGGTGAAAAACTCTTGGGGTGGTTCGGATTGCATTGCTCGGGTGGTAATCTCTATCAACTTCCATTTCTCTCATAGGCGGTCCCCTATTGAGATTAAAATATTCAATCTTGGTTTGGTCTTGGTCAAGAGTGAAGCCTAATGACGCCACCTCCTTTCCGAGCTCTGAAAAATGGGCTTCCTATGGGGTACATCTACTGGATGAGGCCATCACTTCTTTTGTCTGAGTAAATTGAATTTGTTAAAGCCTTATATTTATACTAATCATGTGACAACTGTTCAACATCTATATTAGCAACAGTCACAATTCATAACATAAAACTAAATATTTTGACATTTTATATAAACATTTTACATAAAGAGACATTAAATTAAATCAATAGGGTTTTCCATTAATGAAAGTTTGGGTCCTTAAAATCTTCCCCCCTTAAAAAATTTCGCCCTCGAAATTTTCTTTTCCCACACTAAAATAGATGTGGGTAATTCTGCTACATCATTTCCTCTAATTCCCACGTCGCTTCTTCAAACTTGTGGTTTCTCCACAACACCTTGACGAGGGGCATTGTCCTATTTCGTAGAACTTTTTCTCTATGATCTATGATGTTCACTAGTGGCTCCTCATAAGAAGGATCATCCTATAACTATAAATCCTCTTAAGAGAGTACGTGTGAAGGGTACGGTATGTACTTCTTTAAGAGTGATACATGAAAGACATCATGTACTTTGTCCATGGTAGGTGGAAGTGCTAGTCGATAATCCACAACACCGACCCGATCAAGAATATCGATGGGGCTAATGTACCTTGGAATTAACTTCCCTTTCATTCCTATCCTCATGACCTTATTCCATGGATATATTCATATAAATACCATTTCTCAAACTTTAAACTCAAGGTCTCATCGATGGTTATCTGTGTAAAACTTATGTCAACTCTGGGCTACCTTGATATGCTGCTGAATGGTTTTCACCTTCTCCACCATTTCTTTGACCATTTCTAGTCCAAGTAGCTTATGCTCACCAACCTCATCCCAACACGCTGGTATTTTGCACCTTTTCCCAAAAAAGGCTTCATATGGTGCCATTTGTATGGTTGAGTGGAAAATATTTTTATAAGAGAACTCAATCAGAGGAATATGTTGAAAAAATCTTCCTTTAATGTCCATTGAGCACGCTCTCAACATGTCCTCAAGTGTTTGGATAGTCCACTCGGATTGGCCATCAGTTTGAGGATGATAGGTCGTACTAAAGTTCAGTTCAGTATTCAGAGCATGTTGAAAACTCTCCCAAAACATAGAGGTGAATCTCCGATCTCGGTCAAACATTATAGATAGTTGTAATCCATGAAGCCTTTCCACTTCCCTAATATATATCCATGCCAGTTGATCTAATGAGAAATCCTCCTGAATAGCAATGAAGTGTGCAGCTTTTGTAAGACGATCCAAACCAACCATGATTTCATTGTTTCCTTTGGATGTCTTCAGAAGTCCGGTGACATATTACATGGTGATGCTCTCCCATTTCCATTATTGTATGGGAAATGGTTGTATCTTCCCCTTAGACTTCTGCCTCTTTTCCTTCACTTTCTGACACACCAGGAACTTTTATGTATATTCAGTGATCTCCTTCTTCATATTATTCCACCAATAATACTCTCGGAGATCTCAATACATCAATGTTTTTCCTAGGTGAATAGATAAATTTAAACTATGTGCATCATCCAAAAGTTCCTTCTTCAGCTTCGGACTTGATGGAACACAAAGTATTTTCCAAAATCTCACAATTCCTTCTTCATTAAAATTAAACTCTAAGGATTTACCTTTTCTGATAGCTTCCACTTTTTCCTGAATTCCCACATCAATATTTTGAGCATCTTTTAACCTTTCCAAAACTGATGGTTGATAAATCATTTGTGAATGGATTGATGATGTTCCCTTATTTGGGATTCCCATGTCCATATTCATCAAATCTAAAAAGATTGGATCATTTTCAATTATCATCAATGATAGAATCGTTGGGTCCTTTCCACTTAGGGCATCTACCACCTTGTTCGCTTTCCCAGGGTGTTAATGGATTGAGAAGTCATAGAATTTGATCAGATCTAACCATCTTCGTTGGAGCATGTTCGACTCTTTCTGTGTGAATATATAATTGAGGCTTTTGTGGCCTTTATATATTTCACACTTCTCCCCAATGAGATAATGCCACCAAATTTTCAAAGCGAAGATCACTACAGCCAACTTGAGGTCATGTGTTGGATAGTTCTGTTCAAGATCTTTCAATTGTCATGAAGCATAGGCGATGACTTTGTCATTTTTCATCAACACACATCTCATGCCCTTATTCTAAGCATCACTTAATACCACAAAAAGTTCTCCACTTATGGGTAAAGTGAGCACAGGTGTAGTGAAAAGCCTCCTTTTCAACTCCTTGAATCTTTCTTCGCATTCATCACTACAATAAAACATTACCCCCTTCTGAGTTTTCTTGGTAAGAGGGTTGGACAATCATGATAAATTTCTCACAAATCATCAACAATATTTAGCTAACCCAAAATGATTCAGATATTCAATACCAATGTCGGCCTCATACATCCCTCAATTGCATCTGTTTTGAAGGGATCCACAGAAATTTCATTTCTTGTGATGATATGGTCCAAGAATGAGACCTCTGTCAACCAGAATTCACACTTGATGTACATTTCATAGAGCTTCTTCTTCTACAAGGTCTCTAGTACAGTTCTCAAATGCTCCTCATGATCCTCCTTGGTTTTGGATTATATTAGAATATAATCAATAAAGACTACCAAAAACTTGTCAAGGTAATCTCTAAAGACTCTATTCATTATGTCCATGAAGATTACTGGAGCATTAGTGAGTTCTAAAGGCATTACTATGAATTCATTGTGCCTGTATCTTGTACAAAAAGTAGTCTTGGGGATATCTTCCTTCTTCACCCTTACTTGATAATATCTCGACCGCAAATCCACCTTGGAAAATTATTGTGCTCCATGCAGTTGATCGAACAATTCATCAATTCGTGAGAGAGGATACTTGTTCTTTATCGTGATTTTGTTTATCTCACGATAATTAATGCAAAGGTGCATTGACTCATCCTTCTTCTTGACGAAGAGGACTGGTGCACCCCATGGTGAATCACTTGGGCATATAAACCCTTTATCCAGATTCTCTAGTCGTTGTCTCTTCAGCTCCTCAAGCTCTACAATAGTCATTCTATATGGAGTCTTGGATCTTGGAAACGCCCCAGGTATAAGATTAGTTGAGAATTCAACATCTCTTTTCAGAGAAAGACTAGGAAATTCCTCAGGAAACACTTTAGTGAATTCCCTCACAATAGGCATGTCTTCTAGGATGGTTGCCTCCTTAGAATCAATCATCTGATCTAGATACGCATGCTCATAGGGCAGTAATATCCACACTTGAGATGATGGAGCTAAAGAAGATTCATCTTCCTCCTTGCACTTGTAAAGAATCGGATGTCGATTCTCCACATGGAGAGTGATTTCCCTCTCATGGTAATTTATGTTGGGTCTATATAAGGAAAGCTCATCCATGCCAAAAATTCCATCAAATTCCACCATAGGGAGTATGATAAGGTTCGCCGAGAAATTAAATCGAAATATTATGATAAGGGAGGAGTTATATTTGTGGGATGCAATGATTTACCCATTTTCCGTACTCACCGACATCTTCACTTCCATGATTTGTGGTGGTTCTAGGATTGTTCTACTAAAATTTTGAGATATAAAAGAATGTGTAGAACCTGAATCAAAAAGTATGTTTGATATTATTGAATGAATAAATAGTGCACCTATGAGCACTTTGGTGTTGGGGTTCACTTTGGTAGTAGTGATGGAAAAATCTCTCCCTTGATGCCTTGGAGGTTGTTGGTTGCCTCTGAAAACCCTTGGCTTAGGGCACTGATTTACAAGATTCCTTGGTTCTTTGTAGTTGTAGAAATGAACAACATGATGAGGTTCGAACTGAGAGTTCCTATCTTATGTTGTAGTTGTGGGTTTTTCTTGTTCGCAGTTAACGGCTAGGTTACCTTCTCTTCCACACCTAAAGCATTTCCCCATCCCCTTCAGGAAATTTCCAAGGTTCTTCATTTTGCACCTTTGGAAAGTGGGGTGCTAGATCTTCTTAGCACTATTGGATTTATCCATCAGACAGCCAACATTGAATTCCACCTTACGCTTCTTATCCCCGTTATACCCATGAGATTATATTATCTCTATTTAAACCATGAGAGAACATCAAACAATTTATTCATAGCTGTCGAAGTCATGGATTTCTAGTGCTTTCCGGAGCCTAGGTTTCATCCCACCAAAGAAACGGTCAACCTTGCATTTGGGGGTAACAAAAATTTCAGAAGCGTATCGTGCAAGCCTTTTGAAGTTTTCCTCATATGCTCTAATAGATTCGTCATATTTTTTTCTTGAGTTCAAGAAGTCCCTTTCCATCTTAAGTCAGAGGGTACGTGAAAAATATTTATCAAAAAAAATCTGCTGGAAATCCTTCCATTCCAATGCCTCGATCTCCTCCTCAGGATTCATAGTTTTTATCAATGTCCTCCATTGATCAGCTTCACCCTCCATACCTTAAGCAGCTAGGAGAAACTTCTCTTTTTTAGAACATTGAAGGATGTGGAAGATCTTTTCAATGGATTTGATCTATAGTTCAACGATTGAGGGATCAGATGATCCATTAAAAGTAGGAGGACTTTGTCTGATGAAGCTATCGATAGCGACATGTTATTTCTTGGGGGGAGGGGGGTATTGTACATTCCTCTTGACCCATGTTTCTATTAAGATCTTGAGTTTACTGAGAGAGAAGCATGAAAAAGTTCGTGATTCCCACTCCCATTGGATTGGGCATCCCATTAGTACAGTCATCAAATTGATCTTCACATCGGTTGTTAGCCCGAGTCCTCCTATTACCAACCATTGGTTGGAATAAAAGGAATGTTAGGGGTAACACATAAAGGGTAATCCAAGGAAAAAACTAAATACTTATAAATAACTTTTATTTCTTTAACATATGAATCTCTTGGATTCAGTCTATATTATCCATGATCTACTTTCTATCATATATTCTTAGGGCATTTTATTGTCCCTTAATAATGGTTCATTCTAAGCTTGTGAATTTACCAATGAATATGCCCTGGGAGTGTCATAACCAAAAGTGCAGCAAGGATCGTTGTCTTGCACCAGTTCCCATTCAAGTCTATCTCAAAGCGATGTTTTCCGGTTTTACCTCTAGGATACATTTGTGCTAGAGCTTCCTCTACCTGCTCGTTTCTAGGCTGGGATATATTTGCTTGATAAACCACTTACTCAATACTTACCAAAACATAGGGATATTTTTATTATACTTAGTCTTGTCTATAATAATTTACTAGGTGTTTTTAATCCTAATCCAAAAAATAACTAAACCTATCCCTTGGTACCAACTATGACAACCCTGATCTTTTATTACACAATTAAACATAATTTATTACATAAACTTTACTTGATACCACATAGAAGATCGAGTTGTCTAGTGTATTTGGGGATGAGGATCATTACATAACATCTTAAAACCTGAAATACAATATCTTTACTGAAAACTTCTTTTACATTACCACTACATTCCCTTGTACTTAGCATTGCATGGGATATCCTAAGGAAATGCATAAGAAAAGGGTGAGATATAGAGCCTAATAAAGGAATAATCATGGAATAACATGAGAAATACAATAAATGTTAGACAATAGGCATATCAATAGAGTATAAGAGAAGCATAAACATAAATACATGATAAATCATGATAATCCTAACATGGAAATGTGTCAACAACACTTGACATGGAATTAGCTTGAGCCAAGGCACATTGGAAATAGAGCATGAGTAAGTCCTCATTTCACATGAAGCAGGAGTAAAACCTCATTTCACTTGAATTGGAATTAGTAAAAACCCATTTCACATGACGTATCATGATATTATACTTTACCCAATTCATTGGAGCGCTATAAGGGCGAACCCATCTTAAACATTTCATTTCATGCATAAGTGTGCCACATGGACCATATAACATGGATTCATAAAACATTATCATATATTACACAATAAAGGAATGTGGAATTCATACATGAAACATTATAATGAATATGTAAATTTTCATAATAGTGAATACCCTTGATAGAGAAATGGTCATGGTATTCACTACACAATGACATTGGCTTGGAAAATCAGTGCAATTTCGGCACCGTAACGACATGATGTAAGAATTCATAAAAATGATTTATGAGAGAGAGAAAAGGGTTTCTCATCATATTTACATAAAATGGAATGTATGGGGGTTATATAAATACATGTCCCAACAATTTTAATCGAATTTAGATTCTTGATACAAAAGAATTGCTTGAATGTAAATGAGGAGAGAGAAATTCCTTTCGGAATTTAAAGATAGTAACGGGTGTACAATGGTGGAATTTAATGAGTGAGAAAGGGGTCTCCCATAATTCAAACATAAAGAGGGAAGTATGGGGGAGGTTCAAAACCATACCTCATCATTTATAATTGAAATTAAAATCACATAACAATTTACATGAAATTGGACACAAATGAGAATGGAAGAAAAACCCTTACATGGAAGTGTGCTTCCAAAGGCTTGAGAGAGGCTTATTGGGAGCATGGGGAACCTTGGGAGGAATATAGAGATATGAGAGAAGAGGTTGGAAGAAATCTGAAGGCTTTGAGTGAGGAGGAAGTGGGAGCTTGTGTGGGTTAATATAGGAAATTTGAGGGAATTCTTTATTATTTTGGTTTGGGACACCTCACATTAAACTAATCCAAACCACAAACCAGCCCATGGTTTTTTACCATTGTTTTTGGAAAAGGGAAGTGGAAAACAATATTTCTTTAGGAAAATGTCCTAACTTCTTAAAATAATGGGGTTTATTATGTGGAAGGGAGTCACACTCCCAAGGAAAACAATTTAAAAATACAAGATGTTTAATAAGTCTTGAAGGGTCCATTAATTCTTTGTAAAATAAAACAAACAAACCGAAAATTACATTATTTTAATGGAAAAACTTATATTGTACAAAACAAATATTATTTTATTTTATTACATCACTATTGGGACATTATGATGTGATAAAACACATTATATATTTAAATGGTATTTAATATTTACCCAAAATTTTTACTGTCTCAAAAAATTATGAAAAATTCACCATTGGATAATTTCTGCGTCCTGATTCCAGAAATAATATTTATTTTATCTAAACAATTTTCTAAATATTTTAATATTCACTTTTAAAATAAAAACCGACATTTATCAAAAATTCACGGGTTTTGACAAAAATAGATTTTGAACCTTAATAGAAAATACAATTGCATTCATAAAATTATACGATCATTTATATTTAATAAAAATTAATTTAATAATATTATTATTATTTTATTTAAAATATTATCTAATTAAAAAATCCATTAATTCATCAAAATATATTTCTTAGTTGAAATTTAACTAAAAATACTAATTGAACTTTAAAAATTATTGACAGGGTAACAATAATAAAATGAAAGTATATTCATTATTATATACAAAAATAATGTACATAACCATAGTTCTATGGTCTTGTTACATAACCCCTTATAACACCTACATAAGACCAAAGAGTAAGGTGTGTGATTGTGACAAACTCTTGGGGTGGCTCAGATAACATTGCTCGGGTGGTAATCTCTATCAACATTCATTTCTCTCGTAGGAGGTCCCGTATTGAGCTTAACATATTCAAGATCTTCTTGGGCTTCATCAAGAGTGAAGCCCAATGACACCACTTCGTTTCTGAGCTCTGACAAATGGGATTTGTATAGGGCGCATCTACTAGATGAGGCCATCGCTTCTTTTGTCTGAGTTAATTGGATTTGTTAAAGCCTAATATTTATACTAATCATGTGACCACTCTTCAAAGGCTATATTAGCAATGATCACAATTCTTAACATAAAACCAAAGAATGTGACATTTTATATAAAAATTTTACATAAGGAGACATTTAATTAGATCAAGAGGGATTTCCATTAATGAAAGTTTGTGTCGTTACAATGTTTACCTATATATATAAATTGTATTTCATTTTGATTTATATATGCACGAAACCCTTGTATAGCACTATGTACTAAACACCTTCATTTCATGGGGAATGGTATTTTTCACAACATTCTAGTGGAAGGATGGATGAATAGTTATGTACTCTCTTCCTCATGCCCTCTTTCTATTTCTTACTACTTGAGAATATCTAGGTAGGCTCTAATAGATTGAGGCTTACCCTATTCCATGATTCTTCAGGTGAGGGTTTGTTGTAGATGAGGTGACTAGGTGTTTGGGGGACATGTTTTTTCCCAAGTGTCTTCAGGATGAGGACCAGGTGTCTTCGGGTGATCAGTGTGGTTGTTGTGGCCTAGGTGTCTGCGGGCGGGATTGTATGAGGCTTGAATCCCAGGTGTGTTTGTGAAGGTTGTGGAAGTGGCACTGCATATGTGAAGAGTGGTACCATCAAGGAATTATTCGTTACGAATGAGCAGCTAACTAGTGAGAAGGTGGTATGGGTACCCAAATATCGATGTTCTTATACTATTACTTTACCTGACTTGTCTTACTTGGTGAATGTTCCTTAGTGAGGCTACGATAGTAAGTATTACTTAGTAGGTGGTTTGAGATTCTACTACTTCCTCACAGGGACATTAGTATGTTCCCTCACTGTTGCATGAGTTTCTTTATTTTTCCTACTAATTATACTTATATAATCACCCTACATATATAAATCTCTTTTCTAGTTTTTGAGAAGAGTTTGAGGACTATAATGCACTTTACTAGCCCAATAATTAGAATTAGTTTATGTTTCTTCTTAGTCTATTTTCATTTGGCACTTTACCTTGGATTTTTTTATACTTTGTATCGTCATTATTTTGAACATGCATGTAGGAATTGATTTTGGGATTTACTTTTACTGTTTGTATTTGTAGTTGCATGGGATTTATCATTTTATCTCCCGATATTGTTCTATAAAAAGGGTAATTCCTTCTATATTGCATTAGATTCAATATCCTTGGTGTTTTTTCCACTCCGGGGCATATCGATGGAAGGAAAAGGGGGCATTATCTCTCTTTCAACTTGATGAAGGAAGGAAATGACACTTCTTTCCCTTCCCTCATCATGAAGAAGGTGGATCATGAAAAAACTCCATGATAATATAATTCTCACAAACTCAAACTCAAACTACTAAATCCATTAATTTACATATATATAAGGGATTTTAGTGACTTCCATAAGGAAAAACTTTTCATTATATTCTTCATACCTTTACATTGTTTATCTGAATGGTAAATAAAATAGGTTGTCCTAATCAAGATATATTTTCCCCTAACCATTACTCAAGAATATATAACCCTCTATAAGAATATTTTATAATTAATTTAACATAATGCAAAACATAATAAATATCTTGATTCAATTTGAAATCATTTTCAGCCTCTAAAAATGTTATTAATTATTTTTTCCAATGTACCTGATCATTAATAATATTCCTTTGAAGAGTAATTAAAAAGTCAAATATGAGGTGGGGTGAAAATTCTACATTTAAAAATGATTCACATAAAATAATGAAATTTATCATAATCATTATCTATGTTATTACAAAATAGACCTTGGAGAGGGTATTCCACCACTAAGAGGGTTTACTAAGTAGTTATAAAAATAATAAATATTAATAATCATTTTCTTGTAGTTGGTTAGTCTAATTGATCTCAAACATTTTTATTATTATTATGATATATAGAGTGATAAAAACACACACACCAAAATGGTCTTACAATATTCATAATACTCTTGTAATTAAATTTTTTTATTAGTAGTGAACATACCAAGTGACCACTCTACCAACATTCCTATTGTACAATAAAAATAATAAGTAATAGAGAAAGAATATTTTCATAAACACTAAAGATAAAACTGAAATACAAGAATCAAAAAGTTGAAATCAATTTATACTCAAACAAAATTTCTTTCAGAATTTATAACATTTGTGGACTATTGATTTTCACCCTAGTCATAGACAAATTATCCATTGAATTAGTGGCCAATTATCTTAATATTTTTCAACCCTTTTTTCCACTTTCCTCAAGTAATCAACTCATATTTATAAATATATCAGGCTTCACACTGTGATACCCTATATTTTATTCTAGTGGATTTATTTAAAATACATGGAAAGGAAATCCAAATAATATCACATCACCCTTGAAGGAATTTGGGATGTGAATTGGTAGATTGTGGTATAATGTATAAAATTTCTCTATAAAAAAGTCATCATTTCATTCTTGTTGTTAGAGTGTTATAACATAACAATGTTCTTGAGGTTAAAGGTATGAAAAAATCTATATCAAATGAGACATAAAGGAAACTACAATCCTCATTTTTATGGAGTGGTTCAAAATATTATGGCATGAGATTCTTTATAACCTCCAAAATATCTACACATATTTTCTATGAAATATCTCTATGGAAAAACATGATACCCATAACTTATCAATACATTTCTTCTTGACAAAACATAGATAGGATTTGGAAAACCACCTCTCTAAGTGTAAAATATACCTCTCACTAAACTCTATCATGGTGAAACAATAAATATTCATAACATGATATCATATATTATAGTAACTCCATCTAAATCATCATGTTTCTATATGACCATAATTGTTCACATAATGGTTGAATTTTCATCAACAAATCATTGTTTTTATGAAACTCTACTCAACTCCAGTGATAATCTATATCATTAATGAGAACATAGAAAAAAAACATGAAAACATCTCAAAATTTCATGAATGAATGACCTTAAGATACAATTCATAGAATGCATCTATTATAGAGGTAATTCAGACACCACAACATAGTATTGAATGTAGTTTTTGAGAGTACTCGAGCTCTGAATATAAGAATAATACATTATTTTTCATGTCTCAATAATGATCAAATCATAGATCCCCTTTTTCAATTCACTATTTATGTTGATTTTTAAATATCTTAAAGATAATAAACTTCCTTGAATTCCAAGAGATCTCTACTGAGATAGCATAACTGATAAAAAATCACACCTCCCCATTACTCCATCAGAATTAATGTTATTCATATCTAACGCATTATGGATATCAACATCTGAAGGTGTGGGGCCTACCATGAATTTTCTCATATTTTTTCAATGCACTCCTATAATCTCTTGGATAGTGATTTTAGTTATCCACTATTAAGAATAAGCCCCAGGGTTCTACCCAAATACATTTGACCACAACAACAATCATTGTTACTGATTTACTAATAAATCATGAAATTATATAAATTCCAAAAACTCAAAAAATTCATAAAAAACTTTATTATCTTTTTCAAATGAAAACTTTATATTCCAGTCCAATATTCCAACATAATAATACATGAGCAACAAATAAACTAATAACATATATAAAATTTCATATGATCTCAACAATGGGTCAATATATACCCATATAACGTTAAATATTTTAAAAAAACTTATTTACTACATAATGTCTTTATCTAAATGATTATAAGGTTAAACAAAACCAAAATATATTATTCAATTTTAATTTAATCAATAAAACAAGGAAAGACATATACAAGGGTATAGTGTTTAAATTACTAATATGAAATAGAAATCAAATTTTAAAAATGGTTCAATTAAATATGATGCAGATTAATAAAATAATTGTGAGAGTTACATCAAATATATCATTATTGTATCATTATACCACATAAATAATTTCATATTTCTTGGAATATCACACAATAAGGATAATCTTTCCCCCAACTATATGCCATATTAGGGATAAATTTCCCAATTACATAGAACTAACTCTTAAAAACATGAATTCATCACCTATCAATCACTACATTAAGACTCTATAGGATGATGCCTGTAAAATTCTTCTATTACTCAATAAAGGAAATTTTTTCATCTCATATCTTACAAACATCAACATATTAGACAAAATTGTCACATAAAGTTATTTTGAATTTAAATAGAGAGGATGATCAATGAACCCCATTTGTCTCATACTAATAATTATTTCCATTAATCTCATAATAATATCTTATCTAACCAAGATGAACCCAAACCACTAATATCGCACTTGGGTTGGGAGTAAGCTGAGCGTGTGAGATGAATCCTGCCTCTAATAAACTAAGGGATAATTATGAGCACTATGTAGAATCATGAAATATTAATGGTGGCCTTATCCTAATACACTTGTACAGAATCATACATCTATACCTAAGATAAAACATTGCAAGCTAGATAATAAAAACTACTAAAATATATAATTCATGTAATAACTTTTAGTTCCATAAAAATATATCAAATTTAGAAGCCATAACATAAAGGGAAATATAGATGACTAAAACCCCAATGTGAAACCGACCTAATGTAAATGAGGTAAACAAATTATCTAAATGAACATGAATAAGTCAAGAATTTTATCTTCAATTTTAACATACGGGTACTACTAATCTCTTGTTACACCAATACATTTTCCACTACGATTGACATGAAATTGTTCTTTTTTTGACATAAGATATGACCCATGTTGGTGAAATGCCCATGTATACATACCTTGTTGGATTCCCAAAAAAACAACAGTATTAGATAAAAATTCAATTCAACACAAAACCAAAAACACAAGAAGATGACAAGAATATTATCAAATGTAATTATACCAAATATTTTTATAACATTCCCACTTTATACAGCACAACAATAGAATAATTTTCCTAGGAAGAAGCAATAAAAACTGAAAAACCTGAATTTATAACCCATGACACCGATTCAAAACATTTTTTGTGGAAATTCACTTTGCCATGGATAATAATAGGTTGAGGGACTATCCAACCCCAACAGAGGACCCACACCCCATTATATAGATATCATCAGAATAGAGATAACCTAAATCAATATATATATATATATAAGAACTATACACCAATAATAATGGATTTAATTACTCTATCAATTATGTGGTGTACCTTTTCCATGTGGTAACCATGTAACTATGGGAGTTCCTTACCCATGTATTTTCTGATCACCATGCATGATCTTTTCTATGAGTCATATATAGAAAAGGAGACTAAAAACTTATTAACTTCATATCTCACCTATAATGTCAAATAGGAAGGGATCATCATGATTTATAGGGAAAAACATTGGATTGATGGATCACATTCCAAATATGAGTATTGTAGATGGAAATATAAAACCCCAGTAATGTAGGCAAAATGCATTGAATGTACTATATGGTTACATGGTGTGTAGTATAAAAACCCAATCACTTTAAAAATATTTTTTAAAATTAAATAATTAAATAGTTTAATTAATTGTTAATGTATAGTGAAATAATTGGTTTTTATATAAGTTATGGATTGTATACTAATGGTATATTAACATTAAAATTGGAATAGTAATATGAATGTGGTAAATATTAATATTTACATTACAATAATAAAATCACCAATAAATGTAAAATAAAAAATTTATGTTTCTCTTAAGTGATAATATAAAATATTTATATCATATAAAAAGTAAATAAATATTTTAATAATGATAGATTATATATTGGTATTTTTATGAAACGTAAATAATTATTTATAATTTTATATTTAATATAATGATACAAAATAAAATTTAGTTCCATAAAAGTGATTAATAATTTAATATTTTGTTTCATTATAATTATAAGATAATCTTATGAGACTGAAATTAATTTTTCATAGCGTCATAAAATAAGTACAAATATTAAAATCTATTTTTTAATAAATGATGTTTTTATCACATATTACATTTATCATATTTAGAAAATTATTTTCAAAAAATTTATTACTTTTTTAATTAAATTTTTAAAAATGGTTAGGTTGAATTTATGGGTTTTTGAAATATATGATTTTTTAAATAGTGAAATATTGTAATTTACAGTATTTAACATTATAAGTTAAATAAATGTATTTTTGAGTCATTGATGATGTATTACCCCATTATATATAACTAAAATGAAGTAGATAATTTATTTATTCAAAAAAACAAACATTCTTGATAGTCTTGAGACAAAATAACAAACAAGTGAATAAAATAATTAAAAAACCCCTCTCCTCTTCCTATAAATACCACCCCTCACCATCCCATCCACACACACATAAAAACTCTTATTGACTATCAAAATTATTCCAAATTAAATTATCAATACTCTTACACACATCCAAGAACTGATGGTCTCACCAAAAGACCAGAACCTTGTCCCATAAAGAGGTTCCTGGGGAGACTATATTCAATAGTTAAAATCCACCTTTTTACATTGTTTTAAATTATTCCTTCCTTCTACATTATCCTAAAATATCCTATAAAATGTGTCATGATAACTCTATTATAATATATATACTATAATTATATTGGGTTTATGTGATATACTTCATCAAAACTCTTTTCATCTCCTCTTATTCTAAAAATGATAACAGCATCTATGATGTGTCGATTCACTGCGTTTTTGGATGACCAATTTAAAATTTCTAGTACAGCCTTCATGTTTGGTCATAAAAAAATTATTATGGTAAAATAATACTTGAATATGTATATTATTGCTTTTTTAAGTTTTTTTAACTAATTTATATAAATAATATAAATTAGAATCATTCTAGTTTTTTATCATCAGAAAAAAACCTCCAAAAATAAAAGCAAACATTTATCATTAAATATTTATCTAATGAATCATCCTCATATCATCAAAAATGATATTTTTTATAATATAAAATTATGGAATTCTATTAATACCATGACATTCATATTTTTAATTTTTTCTCTTCCATTTTACAAGAACTATCATAATTATACTCAAGGGAGTCGACCATAAATCCATGAAACGAACACTCTTGGAATGATAATTTTTATATTATTGACTAATCAAAATAACCATAACTGAAATTAAAAAAAATGATAATAAATAAAATATATATTAAAATTTTATGAATAAAGTAATTAATGTATCTAATATTATTATCTTGGACATTATTTATAAGTTAAAAATGCTTTCGAACATAATATAAGGTATTTCTTTACCTAATTTCCATTATTTGTGTTAACCGTATAATTTGATGATTATAAAATGATAATATTTTTTGCGAAATTATTTATTATTATAATATGTTGAATTATGTGTATTTACATTGAATATATATTCTATTCATTTAATTAATTCTCGATTTAGTGATATGATTTTTAAAATTGAATTTCCTTTAAATTCTTCTTTAACGCGTATTTTTAAAAAACTCAAAAGGAATGTTTTTTAATTATAACATATGAGAGGATTTTTCCTCTTTCATGATGATTTATTGTTTTTAATATCCCATTACAAGATTAAATGGTTAATTTAATATTTAATGTATTCATTTTTTAGTGTGTTTCATTCTTTTAAAATAAGTGATTTCCTTCAAAGTATGTTTTTATGATGCAATATTTTATGTTTTATGTTTATGTTATGGTTCTACAAAATTATTTTCATGAATTTTGGTTATTCAATAAACTGATTTTTGGTGAGCCTGTTATATCTCATCAATAGATTGGGTAAAGAGAAATAGTTAACTGGTTAGGTTTCTCCTAAGAGATTATGGGAATATACTATAATGGTTATTCCTTGTGTGAACATGATGGTTACTCCCTATACAATCAGGATAGATACATTATATTTAATAGTGATATGAAAATGATTCCATGAGTTATATTTTATGATTTATGTATTCAATCTATGGGTTTTCTAGAAACATATGATTTTATAAGGTAAGATACTGCAATTATCTTTTAGGTGTAAAAGTTATAACATTGTGAAAATGTTTCATTCATGAGTAACATTTTTTCTCCCTTTTTTTCCTTTAATAATATTTTTGTTCTCATCGCAAGTTAGAACAAAAAATTCATAGGTTTTTGGATGGATAAAGGAAAAATATCCATGTTTAATTTTACGAAGATTGTTATTGAAAGAAAAAAAATTATTTTAAAATGTATCATATTGTGAAAACAAATTAATATTGAGTAGAAGTGTCTAATTTTTAACTATATATGTTTCTTTTTATATGTTATGACCTCATTCTCTAAAACACTAAACCAAAAAGGTATTTTTCAATGTATGAACGTGAATTCTAGTGAAATTAACAATATTATCAAATGTTTAAGAACATCTCCTTACAATTGGTATGATAGAATGGCTTTGATAAATTTAAAGGTTATTATAATGTCACTAGAATAAACATAAATGATTTTTTACAATAGTGTTAAGTTGAAATGATATAGAATTTAATGGTAACCATGTTGCTTCATCTATGACATTTTGGTTCAGAATTGTTTTTAAAAAAAATAGGAATGCTGAAGTCAGAAGACATCATGAAAATGATATATATTAAAATCTACAATATGGAATGGTGGGAATTAGAAATGATCATTTTTGGATAGCAATAGATCAGTTATAAAAAGATATAAATGGTGGTAATATCCATACATGATATCATCTAGATCAATCTCAAAAGAATATGCCAGTAGTAGAACATTTTATAAGCCAACACCCTCTTGTATCTAGTGGATCTTCTAACCCAGTGGTGTCTGATAAATGGATTAAATACCAATAAAATAGTTTCAATGTTATGGAGTGGTCAAACCATCAAATGGTGTGTCTTTCTATTTACCATTTTGAAGGTGACGTCGACTAGTGATGGTCACTGGTCAAGAATATTAGGGATAATGGGGGATTTAATTATTTGAAAGGGATGAATTCAAAAATATTTTCCTTGAAAAATATGTTCCAAAGGTGACTAGACTTAGGATGGAAAAATAATTCTTCGAATTAATACATAAGGAGTATTTATTTGTTTCATATGATGAAAAGTTTATATGACGAAAAATTAATTCGATTGGAAATGTACACCACAAATTTTCTCCATGATCTTGATTGTAAAATCAATAGTTTTTACTCAGGATTGATTCTATAATATTGAAGGGAATTTGCTTCTCATGAATTCAAAAGTTACACAAAACATGTTTGATGTGCGGAGAAGATAGAAATTGTGTTTTTTGAATACCATTTTTCTTTGAAAATAAGAAACAAAATGGTCTATCTTGCTGGAAAAATTAATAAATACGTTAATGATGTTTGATGTTAAGAAAATTATGTTTTTAGTTTGTGATAATTATAATACAAACAAGTCGATTATTTCCTTTTGACGTCTCGTATGTGTTTTTGATTTGGCTTGTTTTGGAATATGGATTGTTACTTCAACTAAATATATCATGGTTGTGATAAGATCAATTATGATATACATATAGTAAAAAAATTAAATGTAATGTGAGGGGTCAATATGAAAATTACTATATGAAGAGGAACCCAAATGATGGGAAGTATCCAATCTATATGAAAAATGAGTGTTAAAATACTTATATTTTTAAAACACATCTAATAAAGTGTTATCAGGTACATTTTTTTACTTATATTTTTCTAATATGTGGTTTGATTCAGGTTCTACACATTCCTTCATATCGGTTAAATTTTCTAGTAAATTGAAAATTTCACTACAATAATTGAAGACGAAACATATTGTAAAACACATGTTGAAATAATAAGGGAAAAAGAAATTATAAGAATCTTCATGTCAATTTATATGGAAATAATTTACCTAAAATCTTTATTGTTATTCCCCTGGAAGGATTTGATGTTATTCTGGGTATGGATTGGATTTCTATTTACCATGATATAATTTATTATAGAGATAAACATTTTTTTATTAAATAATGTGTCTCAGTTTTTATACAAGAATGAACCCATACCATTTATAACATATTTGGAAGTTATGAAAATGTTAAAATATATAAATGAATTTTATCTTACACATATTTTTTTTAAAAAGGAAATGTTCATATTATTGATTTTCAGGTTGTAAATGAGTATCTAGATGTTTTTTTCTGAGTTTTTTGGTATTATACATGATTAAGAGTTTGATTTTACTATTGATTTAATCCCTGAATCTAAACCTATTTCAAACCTCTATTATCTATTGAATCATTTAGAAATTTTTTAATTTTAAAAAAATTACAGGGGTTTTTAAATTAAGGTTTTATTATACATGGAACTTCACCTTGGGTTACTCATACCTTGTTAAAAATTAAGGGGATTATATGTGGATTTTCTTGGATTATATTGCATTGAATTACATTACTATTATGAATAAGTATTCATTGACTCGTATTGATGATTTTTTTATCACCTCTAAGGATCATGGAATTTATAAATATTTATCCCAGGTCAGGGTACCACCAATTGAAGGTGAAAGAGGATGTAATTCTAGAAACAACCTTATTAACTAGATATAGGCATTATGATTTTGTAGTTACTCCCTTTGGTTTGAAAAATTCTCATGATGTATTTATAGATCTTATGAAAATATATTCCATAAATATTTGGATATGTTTGTTTGTTAATGATGTCATTTTTGTTGATTCAAAATGTTTAGAGGATCATGAAAAAAATCAAAGTATTTTTCTACACACACTTGAAGAAAATAAGTTTTATGATAAATTTATAAAATGTGATTTTTGATTTCAATATATTACTTTTTTGGAAACATTATAAATAAGGATGGGGTAATAGTTCATCTAGTTAAACAAAAGTACTTAATGAATGTAAAAGACCTCAAAAAGTTTTTGAAATTCTTATTTTTATTGGATAACTAGTCTATTAACAATGGTTTTTAAAGAAAATCATGGTTATCTATCATGATAACTATGTTAACTCAAAATGTGGTTAAATTTATTTGGATAGAATAATGTGATTTTTGTCTTCAATAACTACAAATGATATTTTTGAATTCTCCAGTGTTGACCCTATCTTCCACAAATAGGGATTTTCTCATCTATAGTGATTCTTATTTAATGTTAATTGGTTATGTTCTGATGTAGAATGATAAGGTAATATATTATGCTTCATAGAAAGTGAATCATCATGAGTGAAATTATCCCACAAATGATTTGGAATTAGAAGATTTGGTTTTTGATTTTAGAATTTTGATACATCATTTATAAGGATCCAAATGTAAAATATAAAATAATAATAAAAGATTTACATATATATTTAATCATAATTAATTTTACATTATATAGATAATATTTATTTAAATGATAAAGGATTATGATTTCATGATCAATTACCAGACTGGAAAATAAAATAATGTCGTTTATGATTTAATCCAGAAACATAGTTCTATATTAAACATGTTACATTCAGAACATGACCTATTGGTTAATGATTTTATGACTTTTGGATTAGAATATTTTGTTGTGTGAAATACCTCTATATTTTTTCAGGTGTAAGTTCAATCATCTCTATCATATATAATTTAAAAAGCGTAGAAATAATATCATGAGTTACATAAAAGTAATAATAAGTTAAAAAGGTTATGTTTCAAGAATTGAATGTTGATAAAGATTATATTTTGATATTTGGGAAGATATTATGTGTTCCTTGTGATTAAAATTGGAATACAGAGTTATTAATTGAAGCTCATAGTCCTCCATTTTTAGATCATCCTAGAAGCACTAAGATGTATAGAGACCTTCGGGAGCATTATAGTGGGATGTAATTATATGATATATTTTGGTATTTACCGTGAGATGGTTTACTTTTCAATAGTTATAAAATAATTATAATTTCTGAAGGAAATTCTTCAACCATTTCTAGTTCCATAGTGAAAATTGGAAAATATATCCATGGATTTCATAGTGATGTTTCCAAAAACCTCTTGAGGTAACAATGAGATTTGGGTTATTGTTGATCGAAATACTAAATCTTCACATTTTATTCCTATTTGAGATATTATGTCTTTAGATTAGATTTCTCGACTACACTTAAAATAGATAGTGAGGTTACAAGTGTTATTCTCCCCATTATATCTGATTGTGATTCTATGTTCACTTCTAACTATTGAAAAGCCCTTCTAAAGTCATTAGAAAATGAATTAATTTTCATAACATCTTTTCATAATAAATATTATATAAACTGATAGCTAAAAATTAAAACATTGTAGAATATGCTTCAATATTATTCATTTTATTATTAAGGATGTTGGGATCGACACCTTTCTTTGGTTTTGTTTTCTTATAATAATAGTTTTAATTCCATTATAAAGATGGTTATTTTTGTATAATTTTATGGATATCAGTGTTGAACTACATCATTTTGAAATAATTTGGGTTAAAGGATGTTTATGGGACCATATTAGTAGTGGAAAATTTTGAGAATGTTCATATAATTCGGTTGCACTTGTGGATAGATTAGAGAAGGAAAAAAAGTTATGAAAATAACTGGTGGAAGGATCTTTCTTTTGGGGTAGGTGATCATATATTTCTAAAAATTTACACATCGAGTAGTGTGATGTATTTTTTTTAAGAATGTGATTTTTTATCCATGATTCATTGGAACCTATGAAATCTTATAGAAGGCTTGATTAGTTTCCTACTGAGTGGATTTACTTCAATGTTTGTCCTAGGTGCACAATTATTTTCATGTTTTGATGTAATAATATTATGTACATAATTAATCACATTTTCTAAGCACTGAGGTTGATAATTTATAATATAACCTATCATATGTGGAAATTCCTATTCAGATTATGGGTCTTAGATAGAAATTATTGTAGAACATGGTAATTCACTAAGTTATACATTTTTTGAAAAACCACATGGTGGAAAAAGGAACATTGGAATCTAAAAATGATATAAGTTAAAGGAATCCTTAATTTCTTAATAATTGAATAAAACTACAAGGATTAAATTTCCTAAAGGGGGAGAATGAGACAACCTAGTTGTTAATAGAATACGTTGTTTTCATTCTGAAATTTAATATTTAAACTCATTATAAATGTATAATGAAATCAGTGGAATTTATAAAAATTATAGAATCTATACTAATAGAATGGTAACTAGACCATTGGAATATCAATGTGACCATAAGGAATAGTAATCCTTCCATTAGAATAATAACCTCATCTATGAAAGTATAAATAAAAATTAGGTTTATCATAAGTTAAAATATTACATATTTATACCGTAGAATAACTAAAAAATGGTTTAAAAATCATAAATTGTTAGTATTTTTATGATACATAAATATTCATTTAAAATTTTATAATTAATATAATTTTTTAAAATAAATTTATTTTTTAAAAATAGATTCATAAATTTATAAATTTATTATTATTATTATATGATAATTTTATGACACCGTTATAAATTTGTCAGTGTCTCATAAAATTGATAATAATATTAAAATTGGTATTTTAAAATTAAATGTGGATTTTAATTACAAATTAAAATTTTCATATTTATAAAATTATTTTATAAAAATGGACGCGATTTGTGAATTTTATATGTCAATAAGTTGTTATAGTAAATTTTTGGGATTTTTATGAAATTGTTCTTTTTTTCAGAATAGTGAAATATGGTAACTTACAGTGTTTGACACTATAAGTTAAAAATATGAATATTTGAGTGATTAATTATGTCAGAACCAATTATTTCAAACTCAAATAAAAAATTTAGAGTACTTATTCACATGAATAAACACTATTGATCTTCTTGATCCAAAATAATAAACCAATGAATAAAATAATCAAAAACACCTCTCGCTTGTCCCTATAAATACACCGCCTTTTTCTATCACTTAAAAATACTTTTATATGGTCTAAATTATTCATAATTCTCTTCCCAATCCATTAACCCATATCTAATACTATATGGTCTCACCAAAAGACCAAAACAAAGTGCCTTAGGTAGGTTCTCAAGGAGATAATATTCAAGAGGTAAAACCCTCCTTTTTTCTCTTTTAAATTCATTATTTCATCTACTTAATCGTAACCTCACCTATCCATAGTGACATGATAACTCTATTATCATATATATACTATAATTTTATTTTTTAATATAATATACATCATCAAACCTCTTCTCATCTACTCTTATTCTAAAAATTAAATCATCATCTGTGATGTGTCGATTCACCGCCTTCGTGTATGATAGGTTTTCATTTTCTATTACATCCTTCTAGAATGGTCATAAAATCATAAGTAGTTTCTAGTATGATTTTAATATTTATATTTTAAGTTTATTAATGATGTGGAACTAATTTATAGAAATAATATTAAATAAATGGAAACTAGTTTGTGATGGTCAGAAAAACTACAAAAAACAAACTAAACCTTTATCATTAATATTTTATCTAATGAATCATCCTCATATAAGAAGAAAAATTATATATGGGATAATTTAAAATTATTTTTTTATATTAATACTATTTCATCATTCTTCAATAATTTTCAATTAATTTTAAATATTCTCCCTAATTATACTCAAGGGAACCGAACCTAAATTCATAAAATGTATGCTCCTAGAATGACGATTATAATATTTTTAACTCATCAAAATGGACATAAATAAACATAATAAAATTATATTAAATAAAATATATATGTAAAATTTTGTGAATTAATTAATTAATTAATATAATTTGATTTTTTGTACATTATGTACAAATAAAGGATCCTTTCATACATAAGGTAAGGGAATTCACAACCAAATTTCCATTATTTGGGTTAATCTTCTACTTCAATTATTATGGAATGATAAGATTATTTATGAAATTAATTATGATTATATTTTTTTAGATTATGTTTATTACCTATTAATATACATATTCCATTCATTTTATTAATTATTACATCAATTATTTGATATTTGAAAAGGACATTCCATTAAAATCCTCTTTAATGTTTATTTTAAAAAAACTTATACAGAAAGATAAAATTTAACTCTTTTTTAACACATTAGTTTTATAAATATTACCTAATATTATTACATGGTTACATTCAAGGAAATATTTTTCATTTCAGAGTGTGAAAAGTTTATTCAAAATAAGGGATTCCCTTCAAAGTATATTTTTATGATGTGAGATTTTAGTATTTATGCTTCCATTATGGTTGTTGATAATTTTTATAATGATGTTTAGTTCCTTGAAAAATTTAGGGTAGCTGATATGGTTATAGATCTTTAATTCATTGGGTAAAGTAATGTAGTTAACAAGTTAGTTTTCCAATAAGATATTGTAAGAATATACTATGATGGTTATTCCAAATGTAACTAAAATGGTTAGTCCCTATATATATGGGATAACTCAATTATATGTAAGAGTGATATGAAAATTATTTCACAAGTTACCTTTAATGATTTTCGTATTCTATATTTTTTATGGTAGATAAATGATTTCATAAGGTAAAATAAAGAGCCTGTGTTTTATGTGTAAAACTATTAATTTTTTTGAAAATGATTTCATTCATGACTAACAGTTTACTTTTTTCTTTTTATATCTCATGTGAAGATTTCTCATCCCAAGTTTTAAAATAATTTCCTTAGGGTTTGTTATGGGTAAATTAATATATAATTCATGTTTTATTTCATGATGTTTTTTATACAAATAAAGCATGTGTTCATTTAAAAGGTTTTATATAGTGAACAAGATGGATATTGAGTGGACGTTTCTACTTCATAATATATGAGTTTATATGTATATGTTATGACATAATTATTTAATAATACAAACTGAAAATATTTTTTGGAATGTATGAAAGTAAATTATTGCTTAATTAATAATAATATTTAATTTTTGAGGATTGGTCCCTACATGTAGCCCCTCCAAAGAATTCATTGCATGTATTACACTCCTCCTTCCATTTAGGGGTCATGTAATATATAAAGCATTATGATGTACACATGATATATGACCCAAAAAGGAAATAGACATGTGGAACCAAACATTAATTCATTTAGGACCTAAAGGAACACAGAGTGTGGTTCTGGCCCACATGTCATGTATGGCTATACATACATGTGGCCATGTAGTCCCAATATTTTTCAAGTTGGTTAGCTCAAGGATCATAGGTTAATCATATATACACAAAAAATAATTATAGTTTAATCATATATATACCACATTGTGTAATACATAGAGTTTTATAATGTATGATTCTTATAATTAAGTGAAAACCCTAGAACTACAAACAAGGATAAAGATTATATGAAGGTTGGAATTATAGTCTCTATGATCATTTGTTTTACTTATAACCCTACAAAAACCCTATAAAGCACATCCTTTTCTCCAATATTTCCTCTGATCAAACCTAAATCATCATCCCTAACCTATATAACTCCCATCACACCACTAGGACACGTTATTAGTCCAAATATTCTATAAAATGAGAAAAAATGGACTCTATTAACTCCATGACACCCCACATATTTCTTCCTTTCATGTTCATACAATATTCTACATACAAAAAAAATCGGTCACTAATTTTCCACAATTCTTCATTCTCTAATATATTATGTTATACCCAAATTGGTTTCTCAAAATATCATATTTTGTTCTTCAATAAATCCATGATAAGATTCCTCAAACAACTAGCATTGAAGAAGTTCAGGGTTAGAAAATGGATAAAATGTTTGAAACTCTAAAAATTAATATTTATGATTTTTTTCTGGTCGGTGTGAAGTCTCAACCAATTATCATCGAGTGTAAATTACCCATAAATGAAGAAAATGAGAATAAAAATAAATATTAATCAATAGAAATATATAAATTCACAAGAAAATGGGATTGTGTAAAAAAATAATATATTTTCAAGTCTTTTCAATCATAATAAAAGGAGTAAAAATGTATAAATAACAATCCTTATAAATTTATTGGATCATTTCTTAGGGAAGATCACATCCACATTAGCTTCCTTGGAAATGTGAAATGAAGAATAAATTCATCATATCCCATGATTTATGATTCTCTTAAAGTATCGCATTCCCTCTTTCTTAATGTTGGATTAATATGACTAACCCTGGTGAGAGGAAAAAGTGGGGAACAAATAATGATATTTAGATTTAGTATATTTAATTAACTAATTAACTGGTCATTTTAATTAATTAATTGATCCAACCTATAATGGTCCTACTATGGAAACATATATGTAAATAAGGATTATCCCACCCCTAGGGTAAACCACTTATTTTAGATAAAAATGAAACATTGAATTTTCTAATTGTTGATTATCCTAGTAAGAATTAGTACATTTCCACTTTATCACATGTCTAGAGTAAAAATAATACATTAAATTTAATAAAATATTTATGGAAATTAATGGATATTTTTAAAGATAATATCTCAATAAACCATCTATAAAAAACTATTAAAAACATTATATTGATTTCGTATAAAAAAATATAATCACTACCTCATCCCCAACTTAAAATATTTTTATCCAAAAAATATGAACTAACTCTAAAAGGTGAGGGTACTAATCCCACATATTTTTATTTTATTTCCACAAGGAACCCTAAATGTTCCCATGATTCCGCAATATAAGAACTATTGGTATCACCTAACCTCATATGCTCTTCTCATAAAGATCCTCAACCACCATCAAGTTCTCAGAAAAGGTATCATAATCCTTAATGTACAACCTTCTCCAGTTGAGGAAATGAAATATTTTTACACATATCTCTTCAACTAATATAAAAGAAATATTGTATGTGACAGATTTAAATTCATGTAAAGCTCTATTTGGTAAGAAGCTTCACTCAAACTGTGTAAAATCTAGAACATCCTATTAAATATTTGGATAATATTACTCCCCTTACCAAACCTCACAATCCACATTACAGAGAGGCCTCAAGGAATACTCGATGTCCTACCATAAACTATACAATCCTCCGTAATTATTCATCATATGAATTTTGATGGATCTAAGCCATTTTTATTTGATATAGGATCACTCGTACCTTGTTTATCATCAACTACTTCAGCTTTAACCCCATAATTGATAAATATACATCCTTTTTCCTTTATAGGGGTGACCTTCATGATATTTTATAATAGGTATCAAATGTTTTATAATAATATTATAGTGTTAATTTTTGTCATATGCAATCTCCACTAATAGAATGTGATCCTCTATGCTCTTTTAGAAATATAACATGAAATCCCACAAAATTTCCAATTTAACATGAATACATTTCCAATTAATTCCATATTTCTAACATGGGAATGTTATTCTCATAAAAATTGATTCTTGAATGCCTTATGTAAACTCCACCCTAATTAGGATATGAATTGGGAATTTTAGTGAAAAATAGTCATTAAATGTATCGCATATAATTGAATGATCTACTTTACATACAAGCATCACAAAATTTTCACTGAACTATGATCCTAAATAAATATTATGTGATAATACATGGATATTTGGTCAATGATTACCCATATAGAGTCATGAACTAGTTTTGAACGTGGAAATTCTATCATGAAAGAAATAAATATTCCATCCAACTTACTCCCTCGAACATTGAGAATTTTGATCAAACATGTAGAGAAATAATGTTCTACTTTCAAGTTCTAATAGTTGAGACACTGTGAGATAATCTTTGAAACACACTACCTTTGTCCTACACCCCAAAACTAAAACGGTATGTCCTGGTATATCTTCATCACACCAAGATATACCATTAAGGGGTGAGGGAGTGTGGAAAACCCTAAACACATCGTCATGTAACATGATCAGATCTAATTTCTTTCCTCAAAGGAGAATTATGTGATCCCTATATTTGGAAAATACATTAGGTAAATATCTAGATCTTATTTTTTAATACAATACCTCATGGTTTAAGTCTCTCGACTAGTATCTTTCATGTACTAAAGGATATAAAGGTTCACCATAATCAATTTAATATATGATGCATCTCAATTATATAAAAAAGATAATTTCTTAGAGTCTAGCTATCAAATAACTAATCATAGGACATCCTGATAAGATAATTTCCTACTATTTTCACTTCCTCAATTTATAGACAATATAAAAATTGTATTTTTTAAGAAAGAAAAACTACCACCTCTTCCCCATGGTTGTATCCCTCTATTTGAATGTGTATATGAGTCTCTTATAATCTATATAGATTTTGAATTTCTCATAAAAAAGGTAATTCATCAAAGTATTCAAGGTGAATAGTAATTATACCATATCCAAATCCTGGTTTACATAGTACATGTCATTTAGTCTAAATTTTTTTAACCCATAAGAAATATTTTCCTATATCAACATCCACTCCCAACTAATCATATCTTTTGAGGTATCATATAACACCGTATACATGACTATTTCTTTTAAAACCCTCATAACTAGAGAAGTCATCAAACATGGTCTTATATCATAAAAATATATATGTCATCACTCAATCTAAAAAGAATTCCTATGTATTTTTGGTATAGTAATTCATAGGTGATGTAACATTGGAAAATTCCATTATTTATCGTTGTTATTATCCCTCAATCCTAATGAGTCTGCAAACATTAAACACACTCTTACTTGGATCCCTATAAAATAGTACCTTGAACATCAAAAATTCAAGAACTACTCAACCCTCCAAGATGAGATTCCCCCAAAAGTGGACCACACCAAAACAAAACAAATGCTTAAAATATTCATGTATAACTAGTTTTCCTAAATTGAGTCTTAGATAATATTTCAATAATCAGCATTATTTTATTTCTATATTTAATGCAGAAGGATTTCATTTATGAATAAGACAATTAATTGACATAAATTTGATGAATGATCTTACTCTTGATTACGATAAACATGGTCCGGCCATTTATCACAATGAAGGGAATCACCAGAAACTCATAATGGTTATTAAAACATTTTAAGGGATTTGTTAGGAAATCCTACATATAAAATAAAATTGATGATAGTTTCACCTATGATCAATCACCAAGAACCAATTTTCTCCTTTTATCTAGTTGAAGAGGTTTTCAATCCTCAAAAAGGAAATTTTTCTTGACTACCCCAAATTTAGGCAGTAATGGTCAATATATATACCTAAACACTAATACACCTTCATGGAGAGACACACTATATCCACCTCAATGGAATGATTGTGTTTAATAAAACATTTTTTTATGACGTCCTATGACTACCCCTTTAGATCATTAACCTCTAAAAATTCTAGACGATATATTATTCAATATATTAGGGTGGTCCTATGGTACATATCAATATAAATAGTGTTATCCTAACAATAGAAAAATACAAGTACATCCTCAAAAAATACATCCATATACTCTTCCATAGCTATAGGAAAATCATCATCTGAAGAATTTTTCATATATAAATCCATACCCAAAAAATGATGAGTGATTAGTTGTGACATCTATAACACATAATATTCTAATCTCAAATGAAGGTCCTACTCACCTATGAAGGTAACCACATTCCATCATCTTATAAGAACATCACCCTCTAATGGTAGTAGTAAAACTATGAATAAACTAAGGATAGTCATCCCATGATAACTATAACATCATGGGTCATCATCTTAGCCACTCTGAGGTCTCGTGAAACCCTATATCTACCAAATAAAATCATTCATGGACAGTAAATGTGCATGAGTTTGTAATCACCATTTTTGGGAGTCTCAAGACACATATGACAAGATAGAGAATCCATCAGGATATCTACCTCTCAAACATGGAATTACACAAAAAACTTAATAACTCAAATTGGTATATATTAGTACATGCTATGTTGTATAAAATACATATATTTTATTTAAAACAATGTTAGGTTATTCCTAGTAATGGCCCTCAATTACTTGTATTTGGAAGTTCCCTGGGCCGCCAACTCCCTGAGTCTGGAATGGAAAACTTTTTGTGGTAGTATTTGGTGTGGATTATGGAGACATCCACCTATAGCTCATCCTTTAGCGGAATCACTAGTTAATATTCTATACTCACCTCACTGAGGACCACCCCATCTACATCATGGAGGTTTATAATAACATCCCTACATTTTACATATGTTTTTGTCTATTACATGTATATACTCTATTGTATATTGGGTTGGGAAATCACATGAACTAAGATATTATCATCCATATTCATTGGAAATCTTATCTTCTAGATGACGAGATTTCATATATGATCTTTATGGTGTTGATCCTTGATATTGGGGTCAGACATGTGCATTTCTCTAAAATCACTATCCAACCACTTGTCATTATCTAACCATAGATGATAAAACTACTTCAAAATATGCACTTCCACCACCTTTGAATTTTATCCCACTTCCAAGATGACCTCAATCACTAACCCTATCTACAAAACACCATTATATGTGTGAATATAGAGAGGAATAATGAAGGATTAAATGTATCAGTGAAGGTCATTCTAAAACATCAATTCATGAAGGAATACATCAATAATAATGTTAAGGGGGTAACTCAACAGGATAGTGAATCTCAACACATATTTCACGAGATAATGTTTACCCATGTGTAAATCCAATAACTCTGGAATTCAAAAATCTCTCAGTATAGTTAGGCAACACCCCTCATGAACGATGTTCTTGAAATATGACAATGGAAGAGTTGATTTATCGTGGGTCTTGATTCTCAAGGTTAACTAGAAACTCATTTTTAAATGATAAAGAGTATATTATAGCACTGTAATCTGATAAATGGATTATTGAAGAAATCATAACACCTGAGTTATTCCCTCTAGTTTTTTATCAAATACCTATGGGTAAGGATTTACTTTAACCTTATGTGGTATTTTTTAATTGATATCGTGAATTAAACACAATTTTAGTTGATTATAATCCTATCCCACAAGAATAATTATTTACATAGAAAGTGGGGGAATGTATTCTATTATAATAGGAGATGGAACTACTCAATATACTATGGGTAGAGGATATAATTCTTGTATTCCTTGTTTAATTACCTCATTATTTGGTTTGTGTGTAAAATCCACATCACTCAGCTGGTTAATTACAAGAGGCACATTCACTATCACAGGAACATTGTATCTCTTTTTTATCATCCTAACATTATATATTTGTGGATATATCCCAAAATTGACATGATAATACATAGACATTAAATTATATATAATAATATTACTGAAGATAGAAACATAAATAAAAAACTAATTCCAAAATAATTCATGCACCATTTACTTGTTCTCCATAATCAGGGCATTAGATAATCAAGTAAATAAGTAGGTTATCAGAGTCTTTGTAAAGTAATATGTTGATACTCACAAAAACCCTAGGGTTTCTAGACTACAATATTAACTCCATAATTATTGACATAATTTCCCTAAATTCCCAAAAAAATCATCACTAAACATCTATCATTAAATTCCATCTCACAGACAAGCCCATTTGGATACAACTCTAGAATAGCCTTACCCATTAGGGCCTTGCATTAACCATTAGTAAGATATTTTTGTCTCCCCATGATAACCTTAAATACGCTAGGAGATGATGACTTTAACTGAGTTAACATATCCTACATGATGGGAGGCTATATCTTAATTCACAGATACCTAAACACATGTATCAATGTGGGATAAAATAATAAAACCAAGATAATTAAACCAAATGAAATTTATAAAGTATAAAACAGACACCAATACCAAAAATTGTTTAACAATTGTATAAATATTTAAATAAATGGGATGATTACATTCCCAATAAACCCAAATGGAATCCATCCTAAGGAAGCTAATGTGAAGGGATAATTATAATGAACTAGAACTAGTCATGTACTTCATCCACAACTATTACAGTCATGTAATACTAAGATACTACTCCACTAACACCATTTCAATTTATATTTCCACCAAACTATCAATTTTCTTCATAACATATGAGATATGTGGGTTAAACACCCATAAAAGGGTGAGTATATAAATTCTCATTATTGCTCTCCATAATCTATAGTGATTGTGGGGATGTATAGTTTACTCGAAACCCCAAATATAAGGAAATATCCAAGATATGAAATGAAGGATGAGTTCAATAGAAATGGATGATAAACCCACTATACATAGCCCAACCATTGTATAATTAACCCAGTAAATCAGTATAATTTAAACTGCCCAATTTTATACTCCATGTAACATCTATAAAACTATATTGGAAGAGCCACACCTCACTAAAGGATATTATCAGTTGAGGTAGTAACAAAAAATATTGTGAGAACGTCCCCAATCATTAATATCTTATCAGAAGAGGGGTTATCCAAATTTATAAAAAATGGTCTCATATCCCGTATGTAGGGGAGTTCTGAACTCAATTAGTTGTATGGTGGAGCTACACCTTGTCGTAACCACACTACTAAAGAGGTCCTAAATCTATGTCTACTTCAATCACTATGCGGGATCCCAAAATGTGATCTTATGAAGATAAGGAGACTAAACAGAGTATTGGCCTCATGTATCACATTTTTCCCCAGAGGAAGTTACCATCATTTTTTATATAGGGTAACACTCAGTATGGACAACTCACATTCCCAAATCCATGACTTGGGATGGAAAATATAAAAAACCAAAAATGATAGAATATTATAAGAAATATACCCTAGAGTTGCATACTTTTTATGACCTCTATGGATGATTGGTTATATATTTTACATTACATGGAATATGGATGGTTGACTTAAAAAAAGTGTATGATGGTGTACACAATATGTAGCAACTACAGGGGTACATAGGGTCTATCCTTGAATCCTATGTTGTATAAGGCCTAATGGTACATAGAATGTTTACCTAAAAAAATCATGTCTGGACAGATAAATAACTAAAAATATACACCCAAAACATTTTGACCCGTTCATATAATGGATATTTTGTTTAATCATACATACATAGAAATGAATCAAAGATAATCACACGTAGACAAAATTGTGTTTGATAGAGTGTTACGAGACTTGTGATACATATTACAATTTACATACCCTGGAACCATAACTCTGGATATTTATGGTGTATAGGTCAAAATCACATTCCATGTGACCTCTTTTTTCTACTTGAAACCCTACAAGAATGCATAAAACCACACCACTATCTCTAATTTTACCTTCTATCATGCCTAAATCATATTAGATGGACAAATATTTCCATACGAATCCTATTTTATACTTTTATGGTCATCCTTTGATAGAAACACAGGATAAATGAATTCTCAAAAAACATGATACCTTTTAAATCACTTTAAAACAATTTTATGTGACTTAATTCCATCCAAGGATTCCTTATGACCCTTCATGAATTCCACACACTTTGATATCTATTATCATGCCCAAATCACTTTCTTAAAAACATGAATTTTAATATTTCATCAATTCTGGATAATATTCCATGAACAACTGGATATGGAAAAGGACAGTGAAAAAATCATATATAAAAATGGGGGAATGTTAAAAATTAATCTTAAATACACTTATTCAGGTAATGGGAAAAGGTAATACCATTGATCGATGGGTGTGAATTTTCCCATATTGAAAAATATAGTGAGAGTAATTAATATTTTATAATAAAAATATATAAATTCACTAGGTAATGAGTTTTTTATTAATAAAACTATAATATGTTTCCTAGGATTGGTAATAGAGAAGAAAAAAACATAAATTTAAATAAATATTTAGTCCTCTTGATTTGGTATTTTATTGGTTATCATCACATATGAATTGGATTTTTTTACAATATCCAATGAATAATATGTTCTTTAACTCCTCACACATCTAGATCTTTCACTATCCCCTTCACCCTAGACCTCTATCTCAATATTGGATTTATTTAAATTAACCCTAAAAAAAGTTATTAAGGGTGAATAAATATGTATTTGTAGGTTTAGCTGACTTTACTAATGAATTAAAAAGTAATTTATTTTAATTAATTATTTTCACTCATGATGCTTCGACTCAATAACCCTGGATTCAAATAATACCACAACTAGAATAACTAACCTCTTTTTGACACAATTGAAACATAATTATATCTATCCATGGCTTTATTTTGGAGGAAATATTAAAATATTATGATCATGATCATATAAACAAAAAAAATATTATAATTAATATAATTCCCTGGAAAATATATGGTGTGATTTTAATGAAAGCATCTCATCAACCAATTCATAAAAAAATATTTAAATTTTTATTATGGTTTTAACTCTAAGAAATATGTTACTATATAACTATATAAAAAAATTAGCTCAACACATACCTTTTCCAAGAATAATTTACTCATCAACTAGAAAAAAAGACTCACTCGATCCATCAGGGAACCACTACAGAAGATACAATCAAGGAGGTCTCGTATATACACTCAATAATCTATAAAAAAATTATTAAATATTTTACTATTAAAAAATAACTATATCACCACATATGATGTGTATGGTCCTATCAAGGTATGAATCACCGCAATATGTCTAACATAGAGCTTAGAATAATACCAAACAAGAGCAATGTGATACTAGAAATGCTATTAAAATGGACTCATTACTCATCTTTTAAAAATATAATTTTAATATTCTTATAATATCATAGTTACATCATAAACCTAAAACAATAATCACCCATATCCTGAATGGGAATAATCATGGTATAAGTCTTGTGGTGTCCCCTCCTTTGGAAAATGTGAATAAATGCACCTCTCTCTTCTGCTTGAAACAATATCACTTGTCTTTTAACCATTATTAATTACACTATTTATGGTTTTATTATAAATTTATACATAAATATAAGAGAAAATTATAGCTCCATGCATACTTCATTGTGGCACTTTTATCACAAAATATCAATCACTTCAAAATTTACCAAAGTTGTAACTCTAATTTGTGAAAAAAAATATTGTACAACATTTTAAATTTATATAGAAATTAATATAATTCTCTATTTCACAAAATATAAATTAAAAAACACCATAAAATAATATAATAAATAATTTATTAACATCAAACAAAAATATGAATTATTTATATTCTCAAAAAAATTGGAAACACTATATTATAATAATTTCATTAAAGTTTTCTCATGTATCATAGATGTCTCTACTCAAAATATGAAACAATATATCATCATCTATCACTGTCTCTACATGAATCCATGACCAATTAGGTATATGACTACCACTATGTCTTGGTCTTGATCTCACATCATATGATGCCTATTTCGATATGTCTTCCTTGTTGAGTTATTCTTCCTAAAATGACTTATTTTGAATTCTTTGTTTTGATGAGTCACCACACACTTCTTGTTTTACATTAACAAACTTGTAGTTTTTTTACTTTAATAATAGTGTATATTTTACATCTAATTCACATGTTCTAGGGAGCTAATTCTAATAGAGTAATTTTTTAGTTATTGTGAGGTCCTATAAATTACAAAAAATGAATAATGGGGCTTAAGATAATATTTTTGATACAACTATACCCAATGTAGTAAAACAAATTTTTTTATATCAATATTTATAAGTGTGAACCTTGGGTATGAGAAAAAAATTTACTAAATGTGAAAAAAAAATTAATTACATTAAATCGTTACAATAACTCAGTGATTTTGAGATATTTATTTATATTCCTTAAAAGTGTGATCCTGGATATTCTGTTTATGATTATTTTGATCTAAAAGATATGTTTTTACTTGATATAATTATTTTATTTTGATTTGGAATGATTAAAAAAATTCCTTGGTTAGTAATATAGTATTTATATATTGAGTTTTATTATGTCTAGATGGTGGATATGAGGGTGATCTGTTTGATTAATGTGGATAATTTGGATAAAACTATTTCTGATGACATCTATTGTAGGGGTTTATAATTTTGATTATTTTTTCAAATCAATATTATAAATAACGTTATGGGTTCTTGAAACATATATCAAATGGATCTTGGATGTAATTATTGTACAATTTTTAATTAAAAAAATAAGTTATTTTATTGGAACTGTTAATATCCTTTATGATATCCATTATTAGAGTTTAGTAATTTTAATCTATAACTTCATGCACTACTTTTTATTTATTTTTTTTATTTCTATTTCTTATTTTGGAAGTGTTAACTTCTGGGTGATCTAATTTACACCATGTTAATATGTTCTTTGTTATTATATTATAATCTATTCAAAAAAATTTACTTTTGGATTGTTAATTTTTTTGAGAGGGTGAAAATTATATTCAATCATTAAATGTCATTTCATAACCCCCCCCCCTCCAGAAGCTACCATAAAAGGAAAAAATCTGTTATTAAATAATGAATCTATATATTTTGTCTTATACATTTTTTTAAATCCATTTTCTATTATTTCAAATAATTTTGATACCATGATTCCTTAAACTAACATTTAGTAGAGGAAACATTTAGTTTTGTAGTATCAGTTTTACGAGTTGGAACTTTTTAGGATTTGAAGCCGAGTCATCCAACTATTATTTTATGGGGTATACATTGGGCATTAGAGTGATCATATGAATTATTTTTTGTCTAAATTTAGTCTAGATCATTATCAGAAGACGATTATAAAATATAAGTTTTTTTAGGATAATATTTATGTCTTTAATAATGTGGATATGTCGAAATATATAAAAAATATAATACTTAAAATATTTCACTTTGTTCAATAATGAATATTAAATGTAGTTGAATATCTTCTTGTGAGGCTCCTAATAGAATTTAGATAATTATGTACGTTACTCACAGTAGAACTTTTTCTGTGTTTAAACTTAGAGAGTTATATTATGAGATGATTTCCATGATTTTTATTTTATTCTAGTGGTGTATGTTGCACAAATGCATGAGTGTTTTTTTAATATTAGTAATATTTTAAATTCTATTGGTGGGGAGATTATGGGTAAAAAACGTGTAGTGAAAATTATTGAAATACATTTTATAGATGGAATGTCAAGGAGGACATTTATTGATGACATGATACATCTTAAACAAATGGCTCTTTAAGACCTATTGTGTTATTATTTCAATATTAAAATAGAATGAAGAAAAATATGGAGAAAGCAAATTTGATTAATGATATATTTTATTTTTCAAATATAACTTATACAACTATAAAATTAAAACCAAATACTTCATATCGCACTATACAGAATCATTATTTTAAATATTATTCAAATAATAGTAATAGAGTGTTTATTTAAGGTGAATTTTTGAATCGATAAAGGGGTATAAATAAGATTATCATCCATAAGAATGTTCACAATTATCATCATAATTATAAAAAAAATAATAATATGAAAATAAAATAATAATATAAAAAAATTAGGTGTTATTTTCTCTAAGTTCCAAAATCTTTGTCTTATTTGACTGGAATGTTTGTAGATGAAGAAGAAATATAGGGATTCCAAAATATCAACAAATTAAAGTAGGAAAAATTTGTTGAAGGTGATGCAATATTGGATCCCAAGTGGAGATCCAAATTTTTAGAGTTCATTAAAAAATTATTTTAGTAGAAAGATGATATGTTTTTATTTGATATCTCCATAGAAAGAAATTTTTTTAGGAGAAAATAAACTATTGAGTCACCTAACTTTTAAACATTAGAATTCAATTATTATTATACTTTTGATGATGGGGAAGGTACTCCATAAATTAAATGGATATAAAAATATGTTACTAGAAAAAATAAATGATATTAGAGGATAAGGAAGTACTATAATCTTGTTAAGAAAAATATTTCTAATACTAGTGGTAGTTTTTCTAAACATATTTCTGATTTGAATAGTAAACTAATATCTGTTTCAACTTCTAATGATCAGAATGATGTTGTGAAAATATAATTTGATTTTAGTAGCATGAAGAATATTATTTCTATTTTACTTCCAAACTAATGATATTTAAAATATTCTTTGATAGTTGAACCCATTAGATCATTTATTAGAGTTGTTTTTTATCTTTTAAAATGTCACATTTTCGGTCTAAATAGTTTGTTCCAAAAAGTGAACATTTTTGGTATTAAATGTAAGAGGCAAGATTCTGGAGGAATTTTTTGTTCCTTGGATAATTATCAATCATTGGAAACTTATAAGTAATATATTTCTAAATAATTATGATTAATTCAACACTATTGTTTTATAGATATTTGAATTCTAAAAAAATAATTTTATAAAATTTATATACTGAAAAAATTTAAACTAGTAAATATTTTATTTGATTTTTAAGAAATAATTTCATCTAATTGTATAATATTCTCAATTTAATACTGATTTTATAGATTTGTTTCCATGAAATACTTTATACAATTTACGATTCAGGAATAATTAGATCAGAACTTAACAGATGTACATAAATTTTAGATGTTAGTGAACCTCTTATTTTTTTCATGTGACATTGAAGGGACTACATTATGGTACATTGAAATTATGATAACTTCTTAGTGTGTTTTTATCTTTCCTATCCCATTGTTTTATAGATATTTTTTCATACTAAAGGGAGATATTATTCTCAAATTTATTGGAACTATATATAATCTGGATAATATTTTTTCTAGACCTTTACATTATGAGAGATTGAAATAAATTAAATAAAATATGGGTATTATCATTGTTAAGTGATCAATTTCTTCTTATTTTTTACATTCAACTAATATTTATAATATTCTGTAGAATGTGGGAGAAAATTCTTAGATTGTTTTGAAACTTTCAAACCCCTTGTGAAATATTTTCATATATTTTACAAGAACATTTAGATAATATTTTAGGATCTATATTAAAAATAATTTGTAACTACACCATATGGAAGTTATGTTTTTCATGATGTAATCATCCGTAATTATCTTCCCTAAGGTTCCATTTACATAATTAATTTTAAACTAATATAAAAACCCCTTTCTCACATATTATTTTTTATTTACACTAACATATGGTCACTAAGGATTTATTTGCTCACATATATTATTAACATTTACTCTTTTATGGGATTTGTTGTACAATATTTTGTATGAATAATGTTTTGGGATTACTCATATATATTTAATATTTTTTTATCAAATTGAATGTGATATTGAGATTACACAAATATATCAACTGATTGTTATTTATTTTATAGGTTCAATTTTAAAAATACCAAATGGGGAGAATGTTTTTGTGTTTTTTACTTTAATAAGAGAACAAAAGTGCATCTAGGGGTGTAAATGATTATCCTAGTTGGAGATATAAAAAGAGGAGAAGTCTAAATCTATGTGGTAGAAGTTAATAGAATTTTTTTCAATGAGAAAATACTTATGAAAAATTCTAACATATCTCAGGTTCTATTTTATTTTAAGAATGTACAGAGAGTTTTTGTCATTACTTAATTTCATATGTAATTACATATTTTTTTGTACAACATGTTTTCAAATTATTAAAAATGGGGAGACTGTTTAGTAATTTTACTGATATGACCTATTCAAGATACATTGTTTTGAATAATTTCTAAACGCTTATTTTTTCACATGCACTTACTTAATGTTTTGTCAGTTACATTTTTGTGTAGACATAACATTCAATTAAAATGTTCTAGTGTAATGATTTAGATATATTAACTTATTAATATCTAAATTGTAATCTGAATAGAATTATATGTAAAATAAAGATGCAGAATATATTTTTATTACAACCATACCCAAGAAATAAAATGATGTTTTTAATAAAAATAAATGATTTTAGACTAAGGGTTTGAGGGATGAACATGATTACATGTTTTAAAAATCTTATTAAATTTGATACTTTCACTACCTCAGTGATTTTGAGAGATTACATTTGGATTTTAATTGAAACTTATTTTTAGGGATTATAAATATATGATTATTATAATATAAAATACCATTTTTTTACTATAATTTGTTTCATATCCAAGTTGAGAGAAGAGATTATGGGGATAAGAATATGGTTTCTTTGAAATATCTAATTTGATAATTTCTATGTGTTGGGATTTTGGCCGATCAACATGATCAAAGCATAGACCAGAGATAGAGCTATTGTTACTAGCATTTATTGATAATGTTTGGTTGTAGAATTTTATCTTCTTATTAGTTTTATGAGTGATGTTCCAGGTTATCTAAACTTGTATCCCACAGCTCTAGGTATTGATCCTCATTTCAATTTTGATTAAAAGTGAATATTTTTATTGATTGGAACTAGTAGTATGATTTATAATATATTTTATATTATTATATATATTTATATATATAATTAGGATGATTGTTTTTAATTTAAATGTTCATTTTATGAATATTATTTTTATCTTAGTTATGTGCTAAATTCCGAGGGATTTAATTTACATTATGCTTAACTATTTATTTTTTCACTATGATCTATTTGAAATATATAACTTCTAGATAGTTTAGTTTCATGAATGGTAAAAAATTATATGTTTATTTTAGAAATTAAATTCAAACCCCTATATAAGATATCGTACTAGAAAAACATTCTATTTTTCAGGTTCACATAGGTTTCAACAACACAACCAAATAAAACAGCATAGAAGTAGTGGATAATAAATTGAATAAATATAATGAATTTTAACCTAATTTATACATATGATGTAATGTAATATGGTTTCTCATTCATGGGTCATAAATAATAGTTTTTTTCAAGAATATTTTGTTCATCCATAACATTTATATTTTCCTCTATAGTGACAACATAAACAAGGATTCCTTAATAATTCTCTTTCTAAAAAATCCTAACCAAAACTAACTTGTGGAGTTATCTAATATAAATCATAATTATCTAATAACAATATGAAACATCCCTACATAATTCCATGTGAAATTCCCAAACATGACTCTAATAGTCCATGGCATATTTACCAATGTGAAGGTTTCCAGCCGAAAGATATGAGGAACTACCAATATAGTCTATGAGCTAATATCATGTAATAGGGCCCTCCTTGAAATAGTATAATTTAAATCTATGCATTAAGATACATACATATATATATATATAAGAGAAACTAAAAAATGTAATTCATGTAAAATTAATAAACAATTTGGTTCACCAACACGTCATCTATGTATGTATGCTTGAACACTAACAATTACCATATAACAATCTCAAACAAAAATATATGTTATTTTCTACCATATAAAATTCTAATATAAAACATCATAGACCCTTAATCATATATATCTAATAATTTACATAGATATAAGGATAACAATGCATGATTATGTACATAGGGCTGAGAAATAATTCTTAGAATAGTCAGCACATATAGTGAGCCAACCCAAGGTACATCTAGTGTTTATACGTACCGAAAATAAATAATTTCTAGAAAAATAAACCTATCCATATATAATTATAAATCAAAATTTTATTCATTAATAATCCTTGTTCATCTTTCTATGAGTTTTTTCATTATTATCATGAAACAAAAACATTTATATATGAATATATAATATATAGTTTCAACTTAAAAAATCAATAACAACTAAAATAATATTTCAAACTTAAGGTATCATGGGGAATAATGATATTATAATGAAATACACATTAAAACAACCCCCCAAAATAGAACACATCCTCATTCAAGAGAAATAATATATAGTTAAGATGTGAAAATATAACTCTAATAATAATGGAACCAATATAGAGAACTCAAACCACACTGTGGAAAATATATTAACCAGGAGAGTGCATGAATCCATTTTTGGGGACCCATGCCCCATTATCAAGGGAGTACCTGACACCACTCCTCGTATAGGGGACCCTTTCCCTATCGATGATAATATCGATCAAATAAGTAAAGCAGTCTCATTCTGGGATACCACAACATAGTGATAATAGTGTAATCTAGGGGAGAACCAAAAACCCATGTCTTGTATAGATGTCCCTCATGCTATCATTAAATGTGTTGGTAAAGGGAGTACATAAAATCAATGACTAAAAAGGATATCTGATTCCAAATTGAGAATGAGGTATATCGAGTGAGTACCTAGCAATGTATTTTTACCTAAAAAATAACTCATATCCATTTACAACCTCATATATATTTTAGTGTAATACTGATAATTAATGTCTTCAGGGTGGACCACTACCACTCCACCCTTAAAATAACAAGGAAGAATCTCACTAAGACTATTCATCAATGTCATTACATTTATATTCAAACTCATGGCATCATCTCACAACATCCCGCTGGTATATTTTCCATCTTATCCACCATAGTGAAATGTAATATTATCACACTTGTTTCCCTTTTTTAATTTAATTCATAATGAATAAAATTATCTCATACATGTCAGCACATAGTTAATCAATAACATTGAAACATGAATTTAAGGTATATCATATTCAATAATCTTGTGTATTTTTCTTTACCATGACTACTCAAAAGCTCTATATTTTAATTAAACTTCTATATATTATAATTAATATACTTTATTGTTCATATGAATGTAATAAATCATCAATAAATCTTTTACTCCATTTATGTGTGTTTAATCATCAATAAAATCCACAAATCCAATTATAAAAATAATATTCGAAATGAATTTCTTAACATGACCAAATTGATATAGAGAGATTTCATCCATGTTTAAAATGAAAAAAGAGATAATATAATATTTATATATCCTAAAATGACAGTAAACATTCCCCAATACATGATCTATTTATTTGAAATCTATATGGTCTTATGTGGAATCCCCATACATGACGTACATATTCTACTTAATGTGTTGGGCCTCATTACATCATCTAATCATGATATATATGTGACCAAATTGTCATGATCAATCGGGATCAGTCTAGTTGATACCTACCTCAACCCTTATCATATTTGATTTGATCATTGATCCTTATTTATCTATACCAATGGGGTATATTGTGTGGTGAGATATCATATTTCCTTATCGATCATACGATCTGCAACCATCACCCACATAAATTGGAAAGGTTAATGAAACCCTAATCATGTAATATTATCATAATGATCATATATCCCTCACATTATCCACAAAAAATCCACATCTATCAGCCTTATAGGAAAAATGGGCACTCTTATGTTGTTAAATATTTTTACAGGATAATATAAATTCCTTCAATGAATCATTATCATTCCATAATGTTTTCATGAAAAATGGGAATATAACTAAAGAAAATTATTTATGGGATGTAAGAAAAATATGTTACTACATCATGACTTTATGATTCTAAACATGACCTCTTGTCATGTAATTAAAATTTTATAGTCCTCAAAATCAAGAGATAAGTGAAAATTATCAAAAAATTATCTCTAAAATTTCTCTAAAAATATTAACATGATCATAGTTATTTCAATATAATTATATTATTATCATTCATATCGTTCCAATGATATATATTAGTATGGTAACCCACAAACGTGGCTATCGCATAATTACATGACTTAAAGAAAATACTTCATTACATTATAATCTCACCATCTTTTAGGATAAATGTTTTAGTGAATTAGGATGTAAAATTAGTTTTAAGAACCCATATATTTTTTGAATAATGGATATCTTCTCCAATATATAATAATTTAAATAATATATAACAAGTCTTCATCACTCCAAAAAATTATCCACATAACATACTCTAATATATACATCTTATGTATTAATTTTCATCATGGTGTAAGGAAATAGAAATATTTGAGATGTGTGATCTAAGATTATCAATAATGGTAGTTAGAATCGATAAAAATAAAATATTATAATTGATCATAAGATTATAATATTAATATAATCACTATACATAATAATTTCATACCCAATAGATCGTAGTTATTAATTAATGGGACAATTCATGGAATTACATAAAAAATATCATGGAACAATCACATATCAATGGAGTAAAATTGTAATAACCAATTATAAAATCATAAAATAATGTTTTTAAATCAATTAAGCATAAAATAAATGTCAACTATTTCATAAAAAGAGAAAAATCATTAACATTAACATATCCTCGAAATAAAAAAATTAGAAAGGTTTCATAATCATAACCATAATAATACTAGTGAGAAACTCAATATTACCATTCCTTTGTGAACATAATCATTATTTACACACATTAAAATGTGAGAAAATCCACTAAGTAAACACTTGTATGAAAAAACTCATTATGTTTTCATCATACTATATTTTTATATTTAAAACTTAACCAATCAATTAGAGGAAAATATAGGACCCAACACATCATAATCGATATATATGAGTGCTACTTGGAATAAACCATGATCATATCATAAATAACCAATGGAATGAAAATTGTTTTTATATCTATTTTAAATAGAATCATATGAGCAACACATTTATAATTCCATCAACATACATGACAAACCAAGGGAATATAAATTGGTATCCAATGATACTAAAAACATTATTGGTGGATACCAGTCAATGATGTATATTATATATACAACATATAGATAAAGGGTGTATGGTATAGTCAATAATTTTCATAATCAATCATTATATCTCGTTAATGTGAACACCCATTATTCAATGAAATGGAAAATAGGGTTAAAAAATACATTAGAATAAAAGTTATTCATATTCATAGTGGATGTTTAAGAAAGTTAATTATACTAATATATCACTCATATAAGGTAAAATAACATTTAATAATCCATATAAAGATAAAAAAGACAGATGTTATCATTTAACGAATGTCATCTATCTAGCATAAATTACCCAAATTTGTTGATATAAATGACAAACACATTTAATGTGCATTAGAAAAATAACTTCAAAAACATGGAATATTTTTTAACTTTATTGAAAAAAATAGTTTTAAAAAATATTTTTTAATTAATGGATAATTCGAATTTAATTTACAAAATATTTATGTTAAGAGAATAAGTTTCATAGAAAAGGACAAAATGGATGAAAGATGTGTCCACACCAAATGTTAAATAAAGATCCTTCTCAAATGTTGACGAAAACAGCCCATACAGAAAGTTTTAAAATTTTCATTAATTTTTTAAATTAAAGTAAATGTGTTATAAATTGAAATTAATAAATTATTTTCTTCCCCAAAAAAATGAAATTCAAATAATTTTTCAATGCATACAAACATTTAAAAGGGAGGTTCATGAATGAAAAACGAGACAGCAACAGTTTTACTAACAAGAAAGACTTTAGAAAAAATATGAGTGAAGAAAAAAATAATATTTTAAAAGGTTATATAAAACCACACGAATAAATAATAGTAATAATTAGGGTATTATAATTTATAAAAATTCCCAATATATAATATCTTTCAAAAAAATCATGATTTGATAAAATGATTGGCTAAAAACTGTTACGATTTGGGAAACATTTTAATCAAAACCATTTCAAATAGAGATCTTGAAAGTGAACATAAAATTCCATGGAAAACAATTATTTCATGATATAACATCTAATATGGTCAACTTATACACCATTTAAAAATTAGTGCTAAAAACATATCTTATTTATTTTTAATAGAGAAACTAATTATGAAGTTCCTCTAATGTGCATGAATATAGTATATAACGATAATTAATATCTAAATAACCTATTTTAGATACATATTCATATCATTTAAAATTAATTAAATAAATTTCTTATCATTTTATACATTTATATTAGTTAGTTGTAATCTATCTTTAAAATTTTGAGTTACTAATCATGATTATGTTGAACTATTTTTATAATAGCAGTTTTTTAATTCATTCATCTCTAAAATTTAATTATTTATAGAATATAAATGGTACCTAAATTGATACTTTATAATTTTTTATAATGTTATAATTTCATTCTTTTGGAGTTTTGGATACAAACTATAATGATAAAATAATCTATGAGTAAGTTTTGATGATTTTTAATGAATGTAGATTAATATCATAATTAATGGGTTTAATATTATTGTTGTAAGAAAAGAAAAAAATATATATACGTATTTTTATCAGATTTTATCATAAATTATATTCTTATAGAAATCAAAGATATTATTTTCTTTAAATTTTAATGTAGGAGGGTAGACTGAGAAAAACATAAATATACCATAAATAATGTATAATAAAAATGTTATTTAGTTTTAATATCATTAATATAGAGGAATAATGAATTTTTTTTATTTTTAATAGTAATATTTTATAATTAATTTTAATTAAAAGAATATGTAATTGTAATTTCCCTCAATATGGAACTCTCCCCTATGGCTGGAAAGGGTTTATTACGAGACCTCAATCGTACCTCCCCATACGTGGGAGGATACTGACTAGTAGTAAGGGTTTAATTTTTATAGTGGGGAGAGTATAGCTCCTTGTATGAAGTTTCATGGGAGTATAAAAATAATAATATATGGGAAAAAATCAAAGTATACAAAAAGTGGAAGAAAATAATAAAAGCTAACTGATTAATCTAATAAATAATAATGTAAAAATTTGATCATGTGATAGAAGGTAATAAAATGTCATGATAAAAAATTAAAATAAAAACTATCAGACTCAAATAAAAGACTAAAAATCCCAATTCCCAAACCCCATGTTGGTCCAATCCTTAAACAGTATCCCAACCACGAATAAGAAATCTACTACAAGTTCCTTTTCCCTTGTCTTAAAAATAATCCATGAAATATTTTAGGGTTCCAAATGACTTCTCGAATATGGTGTGATTATAACTATGTATGTCAACAACACATTTTTTTTAAAAACTAGTCTGATAAGTAGTGTATGTAATAAACTGATAAATAGGTGTGTTAATTAATTCAAACATTAATAAAATTTAACAACAACCTACTTCAGCTCCATACTAGAGTATCAGTGAGATTGTATTATAACCATGATTACCATATTCATATAACAAATATAAAATAACCTACTTCATTTCCATATAATAATATCTCTAATAATGTCTTATAACCCTGCCAACCACCACTATATAACCGTGGTACAGTCACAACATTCAATCAAGGTAAAATCACTATAATAATTACAAAATCTAGGGTCAAAATACATATAAGAATTATATCTTTGTACTAGGCATAGCTTGTTCTCTATAATAATTATAGAAATTTACTAGGTCGATCCCTCTTAATAGAAGTACATCAAATATGTGTACATGTGACAAGGACAAGACTGATATATAAGAATTACAACATGGAACATAATTCCTATCATATATCATAGATATCACAATATCCAATCATATATATCGATGCTTTATTATGTGAATTACCCTTATTTATTCATTTGGAACTTATCAATTATATTCAAATTTGATTAACAATTATATCAATAAGTAATAATTCCCAATTTAGATATTCTATAAAAATGAATCACACATGGACACATATCATGATAAATATACATCAATCCATTATCAAATTAATGATACATTTCAAACCAAAGGATATAAATGAATAATCTTATTCAATTATATAATTAATTTGGTCACACATAGCAATGGTACAATCATGATATTTCATAAACATGGTAATTATAAAACTATAAGGTTATGATTTAGACCCCCTTCCTTTAACTAAATATCCAACAATGCTTCCAAAATCCATCACCAATGAGGATGAAGTTGTGGATGACTTCAAAGAGGTTACTATATCAAAAATGATCAAGATCAAATCCAAAAATTCATTTGTCTAAAGGATTCAAATGAAACAGTTATAGAACCAATGGGGAGAAAGAAGAAACCTAACCAAAGGAACATATCAGGGATTAAAGATGCAAACATAACTTTTTGAAATGTGTTTGGAACTCCAAAATTTAATAGATAATTCCATAGGTTTGATAATAGATAAGATAAATATAATGAATTTTAGCCGTATAGCATGTTCAAAAAAGGAGTTCAGTCATTTATATGATATGTAATGTGGTTACACTTCATGTAACAATTTTCAAAATTATTTTACAAAAAACACATTTCCTTAGATTTAATTTATTCAAACCCAAGAACAATTACAAAATATGTAATCTCTTTACACAATAAGTAAATGTTCTACAGTTAATTTTTCAGCTCTTTTCCCATTGAAAAAACCCTAAATCATATTAATGCTTCTCAACTAACCATGAACCCATATTACAAATTAATCCCATTTATACCCAAATTCCATTAACTAAAACAAATATAGATCTTCAAAAATTAAGTCATTTTCTCCAATAAGGATCTTCATATATGAACATAACTTGGCCTCTAAGGATCAAAATAAAAACTCATAGAGATACATACCAAAAAAAGTCGGGATCTTAAAACCTACCCACATTATAACATATCATCCCCAAGATACTCCAACTATCACATAAAGGTCTTAATGGACAAGTCTAGATATTTATTTTAATATCATTCTCCCTCACATAGTTATCCTCCTAAACTTTACCATTATGCCACTTTAATAAAACCAATGGTATAGTATAAGGCCCCAGCCTTAAACCTTACTTAATCTTGAGTTATTAAAAAATTACACATTGAAGATCTTTTCAGGCTTAGAGTTTTAGAGAATTAGATCATGAAACTTGCATTACATTCCACATTTAAACAAATTGGTTGCATAAAAGACAGTATTCATTCTTCCCATCAACGAAAACATATTGAAATTAAAACATGGATTCTTTCTTGACACATCCTTGACACTATCATCACATCAGGTACCTTTCCCTTGACCTGTGAAAAACATTTCAAAAACATGGGATGAGCATAAAAAGCTCAGTAAGGGTTATAAAAATATGGAAAGGAAACATGAGTTCATATATACATAAGAATGAAATCATACTTTACCCATAAAACATAGGCACTTTAACATACCTCATCAAACCATGAATAAATGACAGAAAACATAAGACATAAAGGTAACTTGAGGCATTCATAACATTCTTACGTAGGGAGTAACCCTCTTGGTTACATTTGGAATACCCATCACAGTATATTCCCTAAATATCTTCGGAGAAACCTTAACATTTCACTCCTTCGCGTTACCCAATGCATTGGAGAGCTATATCGGGCTCACCCGCCCTTAGTTTTTCACGGAACCACCCGTCTTTATAACAATGCCCAAGAACCATAACATAATCTTATCACATAAAACATGCATAACAGAAACATAACATTTTCACCTTTTAATAACACGATATCAATACAACACATTGATACAAAAACATTATGAAAACCATTTTCAATACCAAAATAAACGAAAAGTAAAACATGGTATTTATTTTTCTTTTAAAAAGAAGGTATGTCTTATAGAAGAAGCCGAAACTCAAATAACGGTCACGACGGCGGAGAAGTCGTTGTCGCCGCATACGTACGACAAAAACATTCCCTTTTGTAGTTTAGTAAACGCTTCGTATAAAAAGGATTCCTTTTGAATAAACGTAAAAGTCAAAGGGGTTTATACACCGTATAAAAGAAGGTTGTGTATAAAACAAAATATGCCTCAATGAAAGGAGATTGAGACGAAGTCCCATACAAAGACGGTATCCTTGGTCTAAGGATAAATCAATTACATAATTATGTGTGACAAACGAATACACCAAATATAAGTGGATATTAAGTGTAAAATAATCAAAGGTCATTCACACATATTCAAAGGATGACATATTCAATAACTACATGTTGAACCCAAAGAAATCGAAATTGGGTTAAGAAGTTCCCTTGACAGCCTAACGGCGTCACATCAAAATGGGTTGATGAGAGATAAAAAGTGTATCTCATCACTTGGACATAAAATTTACATCAATAAGGATATATGAGAACATATCCCAACATAACGATATGTAAATTAAAAGACCCAACAAAAGAAGTCTTTTAAAAAAGAAAAGGGTGAAAGGTTCCCTTACAGACTTGGGTATCTTTCAAAACATACACCCCATGAAAGAAGGACAATAAATCATTGATGTAAATACTAATAAACGAAATTATATTACACAAAGAGTTGAATAATGGGCAGTACATACACCACTCAAAGGAAATTGTGGCAAATGTAGCATAAGTCTCACGGGAATAAAAGTGAGATGAAAAATCCCTTACGAAAACTCGGCAGCCTAACGACGCCACATAAAACTTACAAAAATGGATTGATGAGATCAAATAGGGTATCTCATCATATTAACTTAAAGTTTATAGAAATAGGAATATAAAAGAACATCCCCCAACATAACAAAGAGGTGCTTAAAATAAGTGACATAAAGGAGAGTACTTAAAAAGAAAGAGAAAGGTTAGATCTCTTACGAAAATCCGGCAGCCTAACGGCGCCACTCAAAACTTCCAAAATAGATTGATGAGAGAGAATAGGGTCTCTCATAACATTAACATAAAAATTACAGTAAGAGTAATATAAAATAACATCCCAATAACAAGAAAGATGATATTAGAACGAAAGACATAAAAGAGTGTACTTAAAAAGAAAGAGAGGAGTAGGATCCCTTACCTCAAGTCCAACTTGTCTTGTAAGTTTCTTTATATTCCTGAATAATAAACTTTGGTCAATTAATAATTGCCTAAGTACCTCCTTTAGAGATTATTATTCAGTTCATATCACATATTATAATGTTATAATAATTGTTTAATAATGTTAGTTCATATCTGACGTTTTTGCCGATGTTTGGTACATGAGTCAAAAATGAACTTGTTTGAAAAAAGATTGCCCATGTAGTTATAAGTAAATAATTTCCAGAATAGTATAAATGATTATAATATCATATATATCCAGTAAATATTCATTTCATACTATTCCATATCATTTGGAGATAAAAACGAAAAGCACCGTTCATGGAGACGGTAGGCCGTACGTACGCATGAACGCTACTTTCATTTTTTGTCGTATTAATGGAAAAACAAAATGAGATATATATATATATATATGTTATAATACCAGAATGATATCCATAATTTTTATGTAATATATTACATATATATCCATTATATATATGTACTTAAATATTACATAACATTTTGAGATAAGAAATGAAATGTACCGTTCATGGAGACGGTAAGCCGTGCGTACGCATGAACGCTACTTCCATTTCTATTTCATATTTAATGGAATTAAAACATAATCATACATAATAGTATTTTAATTCCATGGTATGATATATAATATTATTAAATATATCCTTTATACGTACCACATATGGTATTAACGAATCAAATCCCTTTGAGGGGGCGGTAGTCCACACTTCCTTAAATAAAGATATCGTGTTTACCCATAATGGAAACCATAAGGGTATTCCCAAAATGAAAAATACAGAAGCTTAAGTAAATCCTAAACATACTATATATCATATATAAATATAGTGTCATCTTAATGGCCACCTCTGAAGGTGTTAAAATAATGTTGAACAATCATCGTTTCGGGAGGCCGAAATTCGCCATCCACGGAAACAGTATGTTCTGTAACCATTAGGTGTAGGTGTGTGAAACTTTAGCTCGAATCCTTCTAATAACAACATACTAGTATATTTATGATACTGGATTTGTTACAAAAGAAATGAATAAAAAGAGTTTAGGGGGTTGGAGAAGCAAAATAAATCAAAAGTACTCAAGTGAAGACATTACCTTAAAATCGGGTAACTCCCTTTGGTTTGAGATCAAAGGCTTCCTTGGGAAGACTTATGCCCAAAGTGATGCTTCAAAGAGTAAGAGAGGTAAGTGGAGAGACAAAATGGGCAGAGGTTGGCCGTGCCAAAGGATTTGGGATTGTGGGTAAGGAGGTAGGGATGGGGGCCTTTTATAAGGGGAGAGGAGGGGCACTCTTGTAAAGTTACAAAATGTTACTTTATTTTCAAACGAGTTTCGGATTTTAAAGGTCCCACATTGATTTATTTCTAGGATAAGGTGATAAGGGTTCTAAATCCACTCATCCAATAGGTTTTGGACATGCGTATGTCTTAGATATTACATTATCTTTCTATTTTATTTAAATCGTTAAATAATGAGGTCATCGCTGCATCATCATGATGTCATAAATAATTTAATTTATTTAATATCTAAAAATTATAAAAAAAATACTATGATTTAGTAAATCTTTTTATCTTTCCAATTAATATTTATAGTCAAAATTCTTATTTGTATAACCCAATTTACAAATTGTTTTTGTAAAACATTTCATGTTTGTCTCATTTTTACTTTAACTTTAAATAAAAAGTTATTAATTTCATTTTCCAACAAAAGTGGCTTCATGGGGTCCCCAAGTTGACCCATGGGTTTTCTTGGTCGGCCATGACACATCCAATGAGGTTAAGACATGTTTCAAGTTCATTTCATATTATTAAAACATTATTTTTACCTTAAACTACACTAATTACCTCTAATCATGATTAAAAACTTAATAGGTTACTATTCACCAAAAATTTATTTTTATCCCATTGAACCACATTTTACTTCTTAATGACAACCATGTATGTCGGATTTTTGAAATTCAAGACACAAAGATTGAAAAATTTCATTTAAACGGAAAAATCAGTTTTTATAAGTACCACTTAGTGGTTTCACTATTCATCAAAAATTGAAGTTTTTCAGAAAAATCCCAAAAATTCACCCTAAGATATATTTGATATTCCGAATTCAAAAATGAAGTCTATTTTACAAAATTCAAAACATATAAGTCACATTAATTAATTAATTAATTAATTCCCACTGTCAGATCAAATAGCGTGCTTTTATGAAACAATAAGTATCCAAAGATTGACACTGGTTTAAGTCTGATTTCAAAGTGAAATTAATTCCAACAACCACTATTGAATTTAATAGTAAAAATATATTCTAATTTCACTTTAAAACCAATTCAAAAGATAATATAATCATATAAATAAATTAGATTAAAAAGAGGTTTTGAATTAAAATACAACATTTTACACTATTCATTTAAAAAAATGAACTTTATTGGAAAGATACCAAAAATTTACACAAAGTAAATTTTGATGTCCCAATTCTTAAGAAGAGTTTTATTTGGTCCAAAAGGATGTATAAGAGTGAACAAAACTATATTTAATGACGGTTCTCCATCAAAAGGCGATAAGTGAACCTTTAGTGCAAACTAGGGCATATACGCCTAAAATCGAATTATTTCCGTATTTTATGCCTTTATCTTTTATTGGATAAATGTAGAAACATTAAAAAACATATATAATAATATTTTAGTCATTTCTATCCATTCCCGCCAATACAACGGCTACATGTTATCTACCATTTAAAATAATATTATTTTATTATTAGAGTGCAACTTAAGATTCCCAAGAAACTCGTTGTTGTGTGTTGGGTACGCCATCGAGCATAGAGTCCCGTTTAAAGTCATATTAATATTTTATTCACAAATATGGATAAATATTAAAATTTCATATTCTTTATTTACCTGGGGTGTTACATCCTTCCCCCATTTTGGGAATTGCGTCCTCACAATTTTAAAATTTCCCTTGGAAACATCCTTGAAAGTCCCACATCGGAACAAGAGTCGGTAAAACAATCACTTTAAAATAAAGAAAGATAAGTACAGAGGTCACCTGAGTTAACCCATACTAGGACTCCATGTAGGAAAACATGGACATGGAGGAGAAAACATAGGGTCATGTTCTGATGGAGAGTGATAGAAAACATGTTCAGGAGAAAGTTAACAATAAGAAAATCACAAACTTGTGATGGGTTAAACGGTGTTGGGTTCCCCAGTAGGAAAGGTTAATAGAAAACATTTTTGTTTCAAGTTACTTTTTATTGAGGAATTTATTCATAAGGAAACATAATCACTTATCATGTTGACTTTCAGCTTTTACTAGATTCCTTAATCAAACTCATATTTTTTCCAAAAGATGAGTATTTAGGGAGACTTGTTCGCATTAAGATTACTATAATCAACTTCTAGAGAATCACCTAATCCACAAAAGAGAACTATATACATCCCATGTCTTTTGGATTTAACCAAAACCAAAACTAGAAAGGTTAGTACAAGGTCCGATAATCCAAAAAAGGATAACCCTTTATAAAAAAAATCTATTCTTAATCTCAAAATTTTTCCAACAAAACCCAAAGTTCAATGAAGACCTTCCGATAAACAATTTGTCCATAAAATTCTTCAAAGTAAACCAATATAAGATTGAAACCCAAATATTTGAAGGATTTAGTCACATAGTCTTCCAAGTTAAATCGTAACATTTATCTCCAAACAATATCAGTTGCTCCTAAAGTCTCGTATTGAAAAGTAATTAACCTAATCACATATCCTCCATGATAGGTTAATCATTTTAAAAAATAACCCAAAATCAACTTACTCTTAATTCATAAAATCATCTAACTAAAAAGAATCATTCAAACTAACCAGGGACTTCACGTAGTCCAGTGGTAAGCGATAAATACAAGTCGCACTTTGGTTGTGGGTTCGATTCCCGTAGCTTTGTCCGACGTGACAGGTTGTCACACGGTCTGCGTGTTGTCCTTTTCCAAAACTATATAATTCTTAAATCATTCCCCAAAAAGAGATAAAATCATCAAAAATGATCATAACATATTTTAACCTCATGTTTATCTCATGCCTTTCATTTTCCAGCATATCATATAATAACCCATAATTACCTCAAAAGTAAGGATCATATAAAATCTAATGGTTACCTTTATAATTATTACCTGAACTTCCACATGGATTGGTCATCTCGTACATGATGCATTAAATATCATACCATGGTTAAAGTGGTTGATCATGACTCCTTGATAGTTGGTTTAGAACAACCACGAGTTTCCTCATTGAATCCCTCATTTTATCTAGTATCTTAATCATAGAACCACCACAGTTTCCTTCAAACCTGTTGTCTCTTTGGTGCCTGCTAGATCCATCCATTAAATAAAAACAGAAATGTCAGTGTGAGTATATCAACAAAACAATCATGTACTAATGAGGAAGGTAAACACTAAGATACACTTACTCATTCACTTTATCAAAAACTAGGACTCTTTCTGAAATCCTAACCATTATGGTAATGTCACTTATGCTTAAAGAATAACCTAACCTCTAAAGTTATCTAAACCGACCTTTGATACCAACTATAAGGCTCCAGCCTTAAACCTTACTTAATCTTGAGTTATTACAAGATTACACATTGAGGATCTTTTCAGGTTTAGAGTTTTAGAGAATTAGATCATGAAACTTTCATTACATTCCACATTTAAACAAAGTGGTTACATAAAAGACAGTATTCATTCTTCCCATAAACAGAAACATATTGAAAATAAAACATGGATTCTTTCTTGAAACATCCTTGACACTATCATCACATCAGGTACCTTTCCCTTGACCTGTGAAAAACATTTCAAAAACATGGGATGAGCATAAAAAGCTCAGTAAGGGTTATAAAAATATGGAAAGGAAACATGAGTTCATATATACATAAGAATGAAATCATACTTTACCCATAAAACATAGGCACTTTAACATACCTCATCAAACCATGAATAAATCATAGAAAACATAATACATAAAGGTAACTTGAGGCATTCATAACATTCTTACGTAGGGAGTAACCCTCTTGGTTACGTTTGGAATACCCATCACAGTATATTCCCTAAATCTCTTCGGAGAAACCTTAACGTTTCACTCCTTTGCGTTACCCAATGCATTGGAGAGCTATATCGGGCTCACCCGCCCATATTTTTTCATGGAACCACCCTTCTTCATAACAATTCCCAAGAACCATAACATAATATTATCACATAAAACATGCATAAAGGAAACATAACATTTCCATCATTCAATAACAAGATATCAATACAACACATTGATACAAAAACATTATGAAAACCATTTTCAATACCAAAATAAAATAAAAGTAAAACATGGTATTTATTTTTCTTTTAAAAAGAAGGTATGTCTTGTAGAGGAAGCCGAAACTCAAATAACGGTCACGACGGCGGTGAAGTCATTGTCGCCGCATACGTACGACAAAAACATTCCCTTTTGTCGTTTAGTAAACACTTCGTAAAAAAAATATTCCTTTTTAATAAACGTAAAATTCAGAGGGGTTTATACACCGTATAAAAGAAAGTTGTCTATAAAACAAAATATGCCTCAATGAAAGGAGATTGAGACGAAGTCACATACAAAGACGATATCCTTTGTTTAAGGATAAATCAATTACATAATTATGTGTGACAAACGAATACACCAAATATAAGTGGATATTAAGTGTAAAATAATCAAAGGTCATTCACACATATTCAAAGGATGACATATTCAATAACTACATGTTGAGCCCAAAGAAATCAAAATTGGGTTAAGAAGTTCCCTTGACAGCCTAACGGCGTCACATCAAAATGAGTTGATGAGAGATAAAAAGTGTATCTCATCACTTGGACATAAAATTTACATCAATAAAGATATATGAGAACACATCCCAACATAATAATATATAAATTAGAATACCCAACAAAAGAAGTCTTTTAAAAAAGAGGAGGGTGAAAGGTTCCCTTACCGACTTGGGTATCTTTCAAAACATACACCCCATGAAAGAAGGACAATAAATCATTGATGTAAATACTCATAAACTAAAGTATATTACACAATGAGTAGAATAATGGGAAGTACATACACCACTCAAAGGAAATTGTGGCAAATGTAGCATAAGTCTCACGGGAATAAAAGTGAGATGAAAAATCCCTTACGAAAACTCGGCAGCCTAATGGCGCCACATAAAACTTACAAAAATGGATTGATGAGATCAAATAGGGTATCTCATAATATTAAATTAAAGTTTATAGAAAGAGGAATATAAAAGAACATCCCCCAACATAACAAAGAGGAGATTAAAAGAAGTGACATAAAGGAGAGTACTTAAAAAGAAAGAGAGAGGTTAGATCTCTTACGAAAATCCGGCAGCCTAACGGCGCCACTCAAAACTTCCAAAATAGATTGATGAGAGAGAATAGGGTCTCTCATCACATGAACATAAAAATTACAGTAAGAGTAATATAAAATAACATCCCAATAACAAGAAAGAGGAGATTAGAAGGAATGACATAAAAGAGTGTACTTAAAAAGAAAGAGAGGATTATGATCCCTTACCTCAAGTCCAACTTGTCTTGTTCGTTTCTTTATATTCATGAATAAAAAACTTTGGTCAATTAATAATTTCCTAAGTACCTCCTTTAGATATTATTATTCAGTTCATATCACATATTATAATGTTATAATAATTGTTTAATAATGTAAGTTCATATTAGACGTTTTTGCCGATGTTTGGTACATGAGTCAAAAATGAACTTGTTTGAAAAAAGATTTCCCATGTAGTAATAAGTAAATAATTTCCAGAATAGTATTAATGATTAAAATATCATATATATCCAGTAAATATTCATTTCATTCTATTAAATATCATTTGGAGATAAAAACAAAAAGCACCGTTCATGGAGACGGTAGGCCGTACGTACGCATGAACGCTACTTTCATTTTTTGTCATATTAATGGAAAAACAAAATGAGATATATATATATATATATATATATATATATATATGTTATAATCCCAGAATGATATCCATAATTTTGATGTAATATATTACATATATATCCGTTATATATATGTACTTAAATATTACATAACATTTTGAGATAAAAATGAAATGTACCGTTCATGGAGACGGTAAGCCGTACATACGCATGAACGATACTTCCATTTCTATTTCATATTTAATGGAATTAAAACATAATGATACATAATATTATTTTAATTCCAGTATGGTATCATATATAATATTATTACATATATCCTTTATACGTACCACATATGGTATTAACGAATCAAATCACTTTGAGGGGGCGGTAGTCCGCACTTCCTTAAATGAAGATATCGCGTTTACCCATAATGGAAACCATAAAGGTATGCCCAAAATGAAAAATACAGAAGCTTAAGGAAATCATAAACATACTATATATCATATATAAATATAGTGTCATCTTAATGGCCACCTTTGAAGGTGTTAAAATAATGTTGAACAATCATCGTTTCGGGAGGCCGAAATTCGCCATCCACGGAAACAGTATGTTCTTTAACCATTAGATGTAGGTGTGTGAAATTGTAGCTCGCATCCTTCTTATAACAACATACTATTATATTTATGATACTGTATTTGTTACAAAATAAATGAATAAAAAGAGTTTAGGGGGTTGGAGAAGCAAAATAAATCAAAAGTACTCAAGTGAAGACATTACCTTAAAATCGGGTAACTCCCTTTGGTTTGAGCTCAAAGGTTTCCTTGGGAAGAATTATGCCCAAAGTGATGCTTCAAGGAGTAATAGAGGGAAGTGGAGAGACAAAATGGGCAGAGGTTGGCCGAGCCAAAGGATTTGGGTGTGTGGGTAAGGAGGTAGGGGTGGGGGCCTTTTATAAGTGGAGAGGAGGGGCACTCTTTTAACGTTACAAATTGTTACTTTATTTTCAAAAGCGTTTAGGATTTTAAAGGTCCCACATTGATGTATTTCGAGGATAAGGTGATAATGGTTAGAAATACACTCATCCAATAGGTTTTAGACATGTGTAGGTCATAGATATTACATTATCTTTCGATTTTATTTAAATTGTTAAATAATGAGGTCATCGCTGCATCATCATGATGTCATAAATAATTTAATTTATTTAAAGTCTAAAAATTATAAAAAAAATAATATGATGTAGGAAATATTTTTATCTTTCAAATTAATATTTATAGTCAAAAATATGATTTGTATAACCCAATGTAAAAATTGTTTTAGTAAAACATTTCATGCTTGTCTCATTTTTACTTTAACTTTAAATAAAAAGTTATTAATGTCATTTTCCAACCAAAGTGGCTTCATGGGGTCCCCAAGTTGACCGATGGGTTTTCTTGTTCAGCCATGACACATCCAATGAGGTTAGGACATGTGTCAAGTTCATTTCATATTATTAAAACATTATTTTTACCTTAAACTACACTAATTACCTATAATCGCGATTAAAAACTTAATAAGTTACTATTCACAAAAAATTTATTTTTATCCCATTGAACCACATTTTACTTCTTAATGACAACCATGTATGTCGGATTTTTGAAATTAGAAACACAAAGATGGCAAAATTTCATTTAAACGGAAAAATCAGTTTTTATAAGTACCACTTAGTGGTTTCACTATTCATCAAAAATTGAAGTTTTTCAGAAAAATCCCAAAAATTCACCCTAAGCTATATTTTATATTCCAAATTCAAAAATGAAGTCTATTTTACAAAATTCAAAACATATAAGTCACATTAATTAATTTAATAATTAATTCCCGCTATCAGATCAAATAGCATGTTTTTATGAAACAATAAGTATCAAAAGATTGACACTGGTTTAAGTCTGATTTCAAAGTGAAATTAATTCCAACGACCACTATTGAAATTAATGGTAAAAATATATTCTAATTTCACTTTAAACCCAATTCAAAAGATAATCTAATCATATAAATAAATTAGATTAAAAAGAGGTTTTGAATTAAAATACAACATTTTACACTATTTATTTAAAAAAATGAACTTTATTGGAAAGATACCAAAAATTTACAAAAGGTAAATTTTGATGTCCCAATTCTTAAGAAGAGTTTTATTTTGTCCAAAAGGATGTATAATAGTGAACAAAACTATATTTAATGATGGTTCTCCATCAAAAGGCGATAAGTGAACCTTTAGTGAAAACATGGGCATATACGCCTAAAATCGAATTATTTCCGTTTTTTATGCCTTTATCTTTTATTGGATAAATGTAAAAACATTAAAAAACATATATAATCATATTTTAGTTATTTCTATCCATTCCTGCTGATACAACGGCTACATGTTATCTACCATTTAAAATAATATTATTTTATTATTAGAGTGCAACGTAAGATTCCCAAGAAACTCGTTGTTGTGTGTTGGGTACGCCATCGAGCATTGAATCCCATTTAAAGTCATATTAATATTTTATTCACAAATATGGCTAAATATGAAAATGTCATATTCTTTATTTACCTGGGGTGTTACATCCTTCCCCCATTTTGGGAATTGCGTCCTCGCAATTTTAAAATTGCGCTTGGAAACAACCTTGAAAGTCCCACATCGGAACAAGAGTCGGTAAAACAATCACTTTAAAATAAAGAAAGATAAGTACAGAGGTCACCCGAGTTAACCCATACTAGGACTCCATGTAGGAAAACATGGACATGGAGGAGAAAACATAGGGTCATGTTCTGATGGAGAGTGATAGAAAACATGTTTAGGAGAATGTTAAGAATAAGAAAATCACAAACTTGTGATGGGTTAAACGGTGTTGGGTTCCCCAGTAGGAAAAGTTAATAGACAACATTTTTGTTTCAAGTTACTTTTTATTGGGGAATTTATTCATAAGGAAACATAATCACTTATCATGTTGACTTTCAGCTTTTACTAGATTCCTTAATCAAACTCATATTTTTTCCAAAAGATGAGTATTTAGGGAGACTTGTTCGCATTAAGAGTACTATAATCAACTTCTAGAGAATCACCTAATCCAAAAAAAAAGAACTATATACATCCCATGTCTTTAGGCTTTAACCAAAACCAAAACTAGAAAGGTTAGTACAAGGTCAGATAATCCAAAAAAGGATAACCCTTTATAAAAAGAAAATCTATTCTTAATCTCAAAATTTGTCCAACAAAACCCAAAGTTCAACGAAGACCATCCGATAAACAATTTGTCCATAAAATTCTTAAAAGTAAACCAATATAATATTGAAACCCAAATATTTGAAGGATTTAGTCACATAGTCTTCCAAGTTAAATCGTAACATTTATCTATAAACAATATCAGTTGCTCCTAAAGACTCGTATTGAAAAGTAATTAACCTAATCACATATCCTCCATGATAGGTTAATCATTTTAATAAATAACCCAAAATCAACTTACTCTTAATTCATAAAATCATCTAACTAAAAAGAATCGGTCAAACTAACCAGAGACTTCACGTAGTCCAGTGGTAAGTGATAAATACCAGTCGCACATTGGTTGTGGGTTCGATTCCCGCATCTTTGTCCGACGCGACGGGTTGTCACACGGTCTGCGTGTTGTCCTTTTCCAAAACATTATAATTCTTAAATCATTCCCCAAAAAGAGATAAAATCATCAAAAATGATCATAACATATTTTAACCTCAAGTTTATCTCATGCCTTTCATTTTCCAACATATCATATAATAACCCATAATTACCTCAAAAGTAAGGATCATATAAACTCTAATGGTTACCTTTATAATTATTACCTGAACTTCCACATGGATTGGTCATCTCTTACATGATTCATTAAATATCATACCAAGGTTCAAGTGGTTGATCATGACTCCTTGATAGTTGGTTTAGAACAACCACGAGTTTACTCATTGAATCCCTCATTTTATCTAGTATCTTAATCATAGAATCACCACAGTTTCCTTCAAACCTGTTGTCTCTTTGGTGCCTGCTAGATCCATCCATTAAATAAAAATAGAAATGTCAGTGTGAGTATATCAACAAAAACATCATGTACTAATGAGGAAGGTAAACACTAAGATACACTTACTCATTCACTTTATCTAAAACTAGGACTCTTTCTGAAATCCTAACCATTATGGTAATGTCACTTATGCTTAAAGAATAACCTAACATCTAAAGTTATCTAAACCAACCTTTGATACCAACTATAAGGCCCTAGCCTTAAACCTTACTTAATCTTGAGTTATTACAAGATTACACAATGAGTATCTTTTCAGGTTTAGAGTTTTAGAGAATTAGATCATGAAACTTGCATTACATTCCACATTTAAACAAAGTGGTTACATAAAAGACAGTATTCATTCTTCCCATCAATGGAAACACATTGAAAATAAAACATGGATTCTTTCTTGACACATCCTTGACACTATCATCACATCAGGTACCTTTCCCTTGACCTGTGAAAAACATTTCAAAAACATGGGATGAGCATAAAAATCTCAGTAAGGGTTATAAAAATATGGAAAGGAAACATGAGTTCATATATACATAAGAATGAAATCATACTTTACCCATAAAACATAGGCACTTTAACATACCTCATCAAACCATGAATAAATCAGAGAAAACATAAGACATAAAGGTAAATTGAGGCATTCATAACATTCTTACGTAGGGAGTAACCCTCTTGGTTACGTTTGGAATACCCATCATAGTATATTCCCTAAATCTCTTCGGAGAAACCTTAACGTTTCACTCATTCGCGTTACCCAATGCATTGGAGAACTATATTGGGCTCACCCGCCCTTAGTTTTTCACGGAACCACCCGTCTTCATAACAATGCCCAAGAACCATAACATAATCTTATCACATAAAACATGCATAAAGGAAACATAACATTTCCACCTTTCAATAACAAGATATCAATACAACACATTGATACAAAAACATTATGAAAACCATTTTCAATACCAAAATAAAAGAAAAGTAAAACATGGTATTTATTTTTCTTTTAAAAAGAAGGTATGTCTTGTAGAGGAAGCCGAAACTCAAATAATGGTCACGACGGCGGAGAAGTCATTGTCGCCGCATACATACGACAAAAACATTCCCTTATGTCATTTAGTAAACGCTTCGTATAAAAAAGATTCCTTTTGAATAAACGTAAAAGTCAAAGGGGTTTATACACCGTATAAAAGAAAGTTGTGTATAAAACAAAATATGCCTCAATGAAAGGAGATTGAGACGAAGTCCCATACAAAGACGATATCCTTGGTTTAAGGATAAATCAATTACATAATTATGTGTGACAAACGAATACACCAAATATAAGTGGATATTAAGTTTAAAATAATCAAAGTTCATTCACACATCTTCAAAGGATGACATATTCAATAACTACATGTTGAACCCAAAGAAATCGAAATTGGGTTAAGAAGTTCCCTTGACAGCCTAAAGACGTCACATCAAAATGAGTTGATGAGAGATAAAAAGTGTATCTCATCACTTGGACATAAAATTTACATCAATAAGTATATATGAGAACATATCCCAACATAACAATATGTAAATTAAAAGACCCATCAAAAGAAGTCTTTTAAAAAAGAGGAGGGTGAAAGGTTCCCTTACCACCTTGGGTATCTTTCAAAACATACACCCCATGAAAGAAGAACAATAAATCATTGATGTAAATACTCATAAATGAAATTATATTACACAACGAGTAGAATAATGGGCTGTACATACACCACTCATAGTAAATTGTGGCAAATGTAGCATAAGTCTCACAGGAATAAAAGTGAGATGAAAAATCCCTTACGAAAACTTGGCAGCCTAACGACGCCACATAAAACTTACAAAAATGGATTGATGAGATCAAATAGGGTATCTCATCATATTAACTTAAATTTTATAGAAAGAGGAATATAAAAGAACATCCCATAACATAACAAAGAGGAGCTTAAAAGAAGTGACATAAAGGAGAGTACTTAAAAATAAAGAGAGAGGTTAGATCTCTTACGAAAATTCGGCAGCCCAACGGCGCCACTCAAAACTTCCAAAATAGATTGATGAGAGAGAATAGGGTCTCTCATCACATGAACATAAAAATTACAGTAAGAGTAATATAAAAGAACATCCCAATAACAAGAAAGATGATATTATAAGGAATGACATAAAAGAGTGTACTTAAAAAGAAAGAGAGGAGTAGGATCCCTTACCTCAAATCCAACTTGTCTTGTTCATTTCTTTATATTCCTGAATAATAAACTTTGGTCAATTAATAATTGCCTAAGTACCTCCTTTATAGATTATTATTCAGTTCATATCACATATTATAATGTTATAATAATTGTTTAATAATGTTAGTTCATATCAGACGTTTTTGCCGATGTTTGGTACATGAGTCAAAAATGAACTTGTTTGAAAAAAGATTTCCCATGTAGTTATAAGTAAATAATTTCCAGAATAGTATTAATGATTAAAATATAATATATATTCAGACAATATTCATTTCATACTATTCCATATCATTTTTATATAAAAACAAAAAGCACCGTTCATGGAGACAGTAGGTCGTACGTACGCATGAACGCTACTTTCATTTTTTGTCATATTAATGGAAAAACAAAATGAGAGAGATATATATATATGTTATAATCCCAGAATGATATCCATAATTTTGATGTAATATATTACATATATATCCATTATATATATGTACTTAAATATTACATAACATTTTGAGATAAGAAATGAAATGTACCGTTCATGGAGACGGTAAGCCGTACGTACGCATGAACGCTACTTCCATTTCTATTTCATATTTAATGGAATTAAAACATAATTATACATAATAGTATTTTAATTCCAATATGTTATCATATATAATATTATTAAATATATCCTTTATACGTACCACATATGGTATTAGAGAATCAAATCACTTTGAGGGGGCGGTAGTCCGCACTTCCTTAAATGAAGATATCGCGTTTACCCATAATGGAAACCATAAAGGTATGCCCAAAATGAAAAATACAGAAGCTTAAGGAAATCATAAACATACTATATATCATATATAAATATAGTGTCATCTTAATGGCCACCTTTGAAGGTGTTAAAAGAATGTTGAACAATCATCGTTTCGGGAGGCCGAAATTCACCATCCACGGAAACAGAATGTTCTTTAACCATTAGATGTAGGTGTGTGAAAGTGTAGCTCGAATCCTTCTTATACAAACATCCTAGTATATTTATGATACTGGATTATTTACAAAAGAAATGAATAAAAAGAGTTTATGGGTTTGGAGAAGCAAAATAAATCAAAAGTACTCAAGTGAAGACATTACCTTAAAATCGGGTAACTCCCTTTGGTTTGAGCTCAAAGGCTTCCTTGGGAAGACTTATGCCCAAAGTGATTCTTCAAAGAGTAATAGAGGGAAGTGGAGAGACAAAATGGGCAGAGGTTGGCCGAGCCAAAGGATTTGGGAGTGTGGGTAAGGAGGTAGGGGTGGGGGCCTTTTATAGGGGGACAGGAGGGGAACTCTTGTAAAGTTACAAAATGTTACTTTATTTTCAAAACCTTTTCGGATTTTAAAGGTCCCAAATTAATTTATTTCGAGGATAAGGTGATAAGGGTTAGAAATCCACTCATCCAATAGGTTTTGGACATGTTTAGGTCTTATATATTCCATTATCATTCTATTTTATTTAAATCGTTAAATAATGAGGTCATCGCTGCATCATCATGATGTCATAAATAATTTAATTTATTTAATCTCTAAAAATTATAAAAAATATACTATGATTTATTAAATCTTTTTATATTTCCAATGAATATTTATAGTCAAAAATCTTATTTTTATAACCCAATTTACAAATTGTTTTAGTAAAACATTTCATGTTTGTCTCATTTTTACTTTAACTTTAAATAAAAAGTTATTAATGTCATTTTCCATCCAAAGTGGCTTCATTGGGTCCCCAAGTTGACCCATGGGTTTTCTTGGTCGGGCATGACACATCCAATGAGGTTATGACATGTTTCATGTTCATTTCATATTATTAAAACATTATTTTTACCTTAAACTACACTAATTACCTATAATCGCGATTAAAAACTTAATAAGTTACTATTCACCAAAAATTTATTTTTATCCCATTGAACCACATTTTACTTCTTAATGGCAACCATGTATGTCGGATTTTTGAAATTCAAAACACAAAGATGGCAAAATTTCATTTAAATGGAAAAATCAGTTTTTATAAGTACCACTTAGTGGTTTCACTATTCATCAAAAATTGAAGTTTTTCAGTAAAATCCCAAAAATTCACCCTCAGCTATATTTGATATTCCGAATTCAAAAATGAAGTCTATTTTACAAAATTCAAAACATATAAGTCACATTAATTAATTTAATAATTAATTCCCGTTGTCAGATCAAATATCGTGTTTTTATGAAACAATAAGTATCGAAAGATTGACACTGGTTTAAGTCTGATTTCAAAGTTAAATTAATTCCAACAACCACTATTGGATTTAATGGTAAAAATATATTCTAATTTCACTTTAAAACCAATTCAAAAGATAATCTAATTATATAAATAAATTATATTAAAAAAAGATTTTGAATTAAAATACAACATTTTACACTATTCATTTAAAAAAATGAACTTTATCGGAAAGATACCAAAAATTTACACAAAGTAAATTTTGATGTACAAATTCTTAAGAAGAGTTTTATTTGGTCCAAAAGGATATATAAGAGTGAAGAAAACTATATTTAATGACGGTTCTCCATCAAAAGGCGATAAGTGAACCTTTAGTGAAAACTAGGGCATATACGCCTAAAATCGATTTATTTCTGTATTTTATGCATTTATCTTTTATTGGATAAATGTAAAAACATTAAAAAACATATATAATCATATTTTAGTTATTTCTATCCATTCCCGCCAATACATTGGCTACATGTTATCTACCATTTAAAATAATATTATTTTATTATTAGAGTGCAACGTAAGATTCCCACGAAACTCGTTGTTGCGTGTTGGGTACGCCATCGAGCATAGCATCCCGTTTAAAGTAATATTAATATTTTATTCACACATATGGATAAATATGAAAATTTCATATTCTTTATTTACCTGGGGTGTTACATATAGTCCTTCCACAAAGATATTTCACACTATGATATACTACCCATATCAGATGCTCCTCAAATGAAGCATCAATACAAAGTTCAATGTATACTATGCCTATAAAATTAAAATGATCTAGATGAAATCTTTGTAGTTGTGACATATAGAACACATTGTGTATGACACTGTATCACTATGGAAGGGATAAATAGTATGACATTTGACCAACCCTTGACACTATTTCAAATGGTCCAAAAAATCCAGGCACTAGCATTCCCAATTTCCCGATACGTCTACCCCCCAATCTAGGTGACACCTGAATGAAAACATGATGACCAATGTCAAATTACAGAGGTTATCTCAAATGGTCATCATATAATTTCAGCCTACTTTTCATGGTCACCAACCACTGTTTGATCAAATGAATCTGTTTAGATGTCTCCTACATGAAATTGTACCCAACAAGTCCTATCTCACCAGCCTCCACACAAAAAATAGGCAAATGATTCGGTATTCAGTAAAAATTATCATGAGGTTCCACTTGGATATATTCCAATAACTATTATTATATGAAAACTCCATGAGTCCCGTATGTTCCTCCCATGAACAACCAAAATTCAAAAAATCAGCTCGTAGAAAATCCTCTGGAATCTGAATAGTAAAATAAGACTGATCATATATCTATGGATGATAGGATTTTTTTAAAAGAACTAGTAATTCTAGGGATTTATAAAGACCCTTCCCGAAACAGTATGTGAAATGAGGACCTCCTTCTGAAACAATACTCCTTAGAACATTATGCAATTAAACCACATCACATGCATAAAGTGTCCCAAATAATCAATTATAAAGGATCCCTAATATGTTAGAAGCGGGATACCTTATTCAATTGGGATAAAAATACCCATAGAGATTCATTTTTATAGTTCTTCCAATGTAGTTATGTCCCAACATCCATAGTTACATCATCTTGATTCCACTCTGAGATGGGTAATGGATGAAAAATATGACCTGCCTTTGATGCTCAGCTTTCACTTATAGACATGTAAAGCATCTAGACATGAATCTTCCACTATTATCTTCATTCCTTACCACCATTACTATCTATGAAGATCACAATAAAAACCTGTTAATCCAAGATGCACCACCAATATAGAAGCCTGAAAATCCCTCATCAGATCCTTGCACAAGCCCGATGAATCCATAATTGGCCACATAAAATAACAGAATTGATACCTAAGAGAGAACATCATGATTGTGTCTCCCATCCATATAATTTATATATTAAAATTGATCCCTTCGTATAAGACAAATGTTTGGTCTTAATCTGGTCAAAAATCATAGTTATAATAGATGCCAAAGTTTGATCATAATATCCCTAATATTCATGAAAATTTAGATTCATGTCTTCTAAAAGGCCCAATATTTTCCACTCATCATAAGACTCTCATACTAATAGTACCATTTTATTTTGTCCCAATGAATCAAAAATGAAGTTTACCTTTCCTGTTGTATAATCCAATTCATAGTATAAGGAATGTAGATACTCGACCCACATCCTATGATGATGGTTAAAATCTCAATAAAAAAATCTGTACTGAGGATCCTATAATCCGTGTATTCAAAAAACCCCTCACCCATGAGATATTGTATCTAGAATCTCATGGAATGTTACATTGCTTCTAACACTGGATCCTAAGTAATGTAATTCCTATCATGTGGTCTCAGCTTCCTGGATCCAGAAGCAACCACGTGATACTACTACATTAAAATTGCTCTGAGTCCAACACTAGATGAATCACAATACACGATATAATCATTACCCAACATAGGTAAAGATAGGATAGGTGATGAGGTTAACCTTCCCTTTAGATATTTAAAATCTCATTCTCCAGTACCAAACCAAAAAATCATTACCCCATTCATCGTCAGCCCATATATTGGAGCTTCTAAACAGAATAAATATTATATAAAATGTTGATAATAACCAACTAAACCCAGAAAGCACTGATTTTCAAAGGCATTCTTGGGTTGTTCCCAAGATATCATAGTTTCAAGTTTCTATGGATCCAATGACACTGTTTCCTATGATATTACATGAACCCCAAAGTGCACTATATTTATCCATAAATTTCATTTAGATATCATGGCATAAATATGATTCTCTCTTAATGTACTCAAGATGATTTCAATATTTTTGGAACAATTTTTCATTGATTGGGAGTACACTAAGATATCAACAATGAAAACTACCATAAAATGATCCCAAAATGGATGAATGATCCTATTCATTATGTTCATGAATACCACATGTGCATTAGAAAACTCAAACAACATCCCTATGAATTCATACAAACCATACTTTCTCTTAAAAATAGTCTGTTTTATGCCTGATAGTCTCACTCATAACTTATGATATTTTTGTCATAAAAATCAATGAGAATATCTTAGAACCTCTCAAATGATCGAAATGAACTTCTATTTGGAGAAGAAGATACTGGTTCTTGACCGTCACCTAGTTTAACCTATGATAATCCAAACATAAGAACAAATATACATTAGAATTTTTGGAAAAGAGAACTAGATAACCCCAAGGAAATGTACTCAAATGTATCAATCCATTGTATTCAAGATCTTATAATAGAACTTTCAACTAATGTAGCTCTACTGGTTCCATTCAATAAGGCAGGATAGAAATTGGCTCTACTCTTGGCACTAACTCGATCACGAACTTGACCACTCTCTCAAGAAGTATGCCAAATAAATATTCAGGGAAAACATCATGAAAATGTTCAACCAATGGAGGAAAATAATCCTCATATATTCTAATATTAAATAGAGATATATTGGTGATCTGAGCCACGAGACAATCTAATCTCCACTGAATTGGTCCTATATAACCAACCTGAAGATCCCACTCATCATGGTGAGAATAGCTTCCACATTTTGGAGATAAAAAGGTAACACTCCTCCTGTAAAAGTCGATATGGTATTGATATAGAACTAACCAATAAATTCCAATAATCAAGTTAAATATTATCATTTCAATCATTGACAGTTCCAAAATGAAATGGTAACCACTAATATCTAGGTAACATGCCTTTAAATCTTTGATATTCTCTAACCACACTTACAATGGTGTATTAATGGTTAAAAAACCATCTAATATTTCCACATCCAAAACATAACCATTTGAAAAATTATTAGATATTGTATACTTTTATTCTCATTCTTTAAAAAACACATGATAATATGGAGGATACAATAATCATACCTTTGACTGAAGATGGTCCTGCATCCACATTACCCGATGTAGCCTATATAAAATGCAACTAATTTTTCTCTCTTCACTGGGATATAGTAGGATGACCCATTTATAAATCCCTTTCTTCGTAATTTTTCTCATGCACTAAGGCACCCCCTAGTAGATAGATCTCTAGCTACTATCCTACTGATTAGTATCTAAGCCCCTTAATTAAGATAGAGCATATCCTAATACTATTTGAAAGGTTTGGTGCAGAATGTTCACAAAGAACCTTTGAAGATAACCTAGTCAACCATAGATATGACACTTGACTGGGGGGTATCAAAAATGCTGGCACTTGTGTCCAAACCCTCAAAAATTATAGAACTAGAATGGAACACGATATTGACTTGGTAGTCCACTTCCTTGACTCCTATTACCATTAAATATTTGGCAGAAACTATCATAAGGATGTTGCTTACCACTTAAATAAGAATTACTGGATTTCCCTACTGAAATAGAATGGATGCTTCTTGGGTCCTCTCTAGATTTCCATTCCATGACGAGTGCACGATTCATCACATCATCAATTATTCTTAAATGAAAATTTTTTATATGATACCTGATCGTGTAGTGAATACCTTCCTAGATACATCTCTTCCTATATATCTCATCAGCTTCCAATGATGGAATAATACACTATAGGTTAGTAAAATGACCTACATAGCCCAGAACTGAAACCCCCCCCCCCCCAATTTCAGATGCATGAGATCATCAGATATTTAATTCCTCAATGTTTTGGGATAGAAATAGCTCAGGAATTTCATCTCTAATTCCATCCAAGAAAACTCATCCAATTACCCATCTTCTTCTAGAATATCCCACCAACGCTTGGAAGGTCCACGAAACATATGCACAAGAAGATTCAACATACTATATATGAGAGTATCAAGATGTTTTTAGATGGTCTAGACTAACTAATCTATAACTATGCTTCTTGGGGTCCTCATTCTGTTGTAAACATAGGTGGATTCTATAGTTGAAACTCTCATGTCAACTCAGACATTGAAGTAACGATTGGAACAATATCCCTTTCCAGGGATCCCATGACCCTGTGGAAGTTGTACTGAAGATGAAAATCCATATTCTCATCAGAAACAATATAAAGTCCTAATTCAGTTTCGTTAGGATAGTACTAATATCTACTCTCTTAAGTATCATTTCAAATATGAGTAGGAGTCATTTTCAGCACAAGACAAATGCACATCATAGATAATTGGATATAAACAAGGTAAACCCAAAATGTGATGGCAATAGAGAACCATTGACCCTTAGTATCTCTAGGAAGGGATTAAAAGTATTTTAGCATAACACATCAACTCATTTAATTTATCCAGTGAAATATAAATATCATATTGAAATTCAACAGGAAAGTGTATATCACATGAATAACAAATGTGGACCTATTATACAACAATTCATGTCAATATATCCCTATGTGCCTCTTATGATGCATGTATTCTCAAATCATACCATACTGAGCCTTGTGTACAATTTCAAGGAATAATAACATTACGAAACAACAACCTCAAATAACATGTTAATCGACCAAGCTGAAATAACATCAACCGTAACAAGAACATGGAAGAAACAGTAATCCATACCTAGGTACTCAGATTTTACCCCATACGTGGGTTAGCTACTCCCACGAACAATCTCATTACCAATTCTGAAAACACCCTATAATCCTTTCTAACTTTCGTAAAATTAAAGTAAAAAATAAATTAAAATCTACCCCTCTAATGCCAATTTGAAACATCTCTCAATCTAGAACTCTCTCACATGGCTAGAAAGAGTTTGCTATGAGACTTCAATAAAGCCTCCCTATATGTCTAGAAAGGGTTTTTTATGAGACTTCATGAAATCCTCCATGTATACCAGAGGATGTTGACTAGAGGGGTGTAAAGTGTATTGTGGGGAGACTATACCCCCTATTTTGAAGTGTCATGGAATTGTAAAAAAAATGATAATATTTGAAAAAATAATCAATGTATACACATAGCAGAAGAAAACAATAACAGATAAATGAATAATTCTATAAATAAAAAAGGAATAATGTAATGATGTGTAGGAATGTAACGGCAATTCATGATATAAAAATACAATAAAATTACCTATAGACTAAAAAAATGACTCAATGTCCTGAGTATTGAACCCCACATCGGTCCCATCTCCAAATTATATCCTATCTATAAAAAAATAATCTATTTCAAGGCCCTTTCCCCTTGTCCAAACCTACATTTAAAAAATCTACTCAGCTGCCAAATGGTGCCCAGGGTGTCTGTATAACATAGTAGGTCAACACCACCTTTTAAAATGAAAATATACTAATAACAAGTGCATGGAATAAATTGATAAAGTAGTGTATTAATTAATTAAATACTTAATAAAACACTACATCAACCTGATTTGGATCAATGTCAAAATATCTCATAGCATGTCTTACAACCATGCCAATGACAATAATATAACTAAGATAAAATAACTTGCATTGGCACCATTCCATAATATTTTAGAGAATGTCTTAAAACCATTACATCCACCACCACATACCCATCGTATAATCACGGAAAACAATTTGCATCAAAACCCAATAAGAAATACAAAATTCTGGGACAAAGCTATATAATCATTATGACATGGGATTGGGAATAGACTTCTCTTTACAAGAATTATAGCATGGACTGGGCTAATCCCTCTGAATATAATCATTAAATCATATGTGTGTGCATGTTCCAGGACCAATTCTGATATTTATGCATTAAATAATGGAACACAATTCTTGTCATATAGCATGGATATCATAATATCACATCACAAATCTCAATAGGTAATTATGTGAATTACCATTATTTATTCATATTCGAATTTTCAATTCAATTAATAGTTTATTAACAATTATATCTATAAAAATGAGCCACAATTTAGGAATTATATAACAAGAAATAACCCTAGGTTACATGTCATTCTAAACATACTTAAATCCATTATCCAATTACAAATCCATTTGAAACCAAATAAAATCAAGGAATAAAATCATTCAATTATTTATTTAATTTAGGTGCACTCAACGATGACACAATCATTATATTTCATAACCATGGAAATTATCATACAATAGGGTTAATATTTATACCTAATACCTTTAAAAGACGATCCAATAATGCTTCCAATGACCAACTCCAATGTGAAAGAAGTTATGAAGGATTTCAAAAATGTTCGTAGATCCAAACCAGTCATGATCAAAACAAACAACAATGTCAGAAAAAGTATTCCACCACAAAAGTTGGAAACCCAAAAGGAAGAAAGAAGAATCATAACCAAAGGAACTTATTAGGGATTGAAGATGCAAATGGAAAATCTAGAATGGAGTTTGGAACTCCAAATTTTCCTATATAATTCCCTATGGTCGAGTGGAAAGGACCTATATTGAAATAGAATGAATTTCAGCCACAGATCATGTTTAAAACAGATTTTTGATCATTTAAATGATGTTTAATGTGGTCACATGTCGTGTAAATATTTTTATGTAATTCACCAAAATACCCATCACCTCGTATTTAATTTATTAAAATTCTTAAACAATAACATGATGTGTAATCACTTTACACAATTTCTAACTGTTATACAATTTATTTTTCATCCCATTTTACTTTTAAATAACCCAAACCCCATTTAAGGCTTCTCAACTAACCAAGAATCCATATTAACATTTATTCCCTTTCATACATTGACTCTATTAACTCAAAAAAATCATACATCCCCATGATTTAGGTCATTTTATCAAAAAAAGGTTTATGTCTCGGAAGAAGACTCAATCACTAAGGCCTGAACAAAAAACTCAAAGAGATATGTACTAGTAAATAGAAGGGATCTTAAAATAATGTATATAAATCTTCTAAATATTATGAATAAATTGTTCTTCAACTTAGTACAATCTTTTAAGATTTTTAAATTTAAAATGATTGTTTGTGGCTCATATTTTTAATATCCTTTCAAATTTAACATACAAAAACACTAATAATTTCATAGTAGTAATATTTACACATCTAAATAATTCCCATGACCATCCAAAAAAAAGTGGCGAGAAAATAAGTAATCCATTCCATTAATGTTGTAGTGTTCATGTATGCATGGATGATGATTCCATATTCCATAGAATATGATAAATTTATATATAGAATATTATTTCCGAATCTAAATATAAGGAATCGACCTTAAACAATATGTAAAACTTATTACTTATAAAATAATTAGTTTTATAGTATTCCCAAATATCTTTTAGGTTTATACTTTATGATAATAAGGAGATCACATTTACAAAAATAAAATATTACATACCAAAGAAGAAACTTCCACAAAGTAACTGTTCTTTCACAATACAAAACTTTTAAGACATAAAAATTTTTATTTTCATAACAAATCTTCAAATTTTTCATTCTATTGTCGTCCTTTTCCATATTAATCAGTAAAATCTTATAAAAATAATTTTAAAATGAATAATGAGCACAAAAATATCATAATGTGATATATAAAAAAATTAATGCAAACCGTTAGTCAATGAATACTCAAAAAATCTTATTTCAAAATAAATTACGAGCACAAAATAAACATTTTCTTTCTTAAAAAATAAAATTCTTTTCTAGAAGAATTTTATAAAACATTTAATATGTAATCTTAAAGGAAAAAATAAAAAACATTAATACTTCTTTATAATCATGAAAAACACATGAATTTATATATATATATATACCCTTAATAAGTAACATAAAAATCTCTTTAAACTTAATCTCATTAGCTTCCTTCTAAAATCATGATATTTGTCTAAAAATATATATAATGCATTCATAAATTACATAGGAAACATAAAACATCATTTATATATCACTATTACTATCACTATTACCAATGGAATAAACTATTGGGTAAATTACAATAATCTCTTAGGGGAAACCTATTTGGTTTACTCTATCCCTTTTCCAAATGCATTGGAGAGATATATTAGGCTCAGCCATCATCATGGTCTATATCTGGATCACCCATCATCATATTCTATATCTGGATGATTCATTATTATTATAAATTCTCCTAGACCATAACATAATCATAACAAATGAAATATTTTTCCCATCTTTACAATCATACAAATATTCCATTGACCCGTAAGAAAATCATTTCAAAATATTGAAATTTTTATTCTATTAAAAACTAATTTGAAAAATACAATGAAAAAAGGGAAGGATATTTTTTCTTTGAAGAAATCAAGGAAACGTTTAAATAAATATAAAAATCAAATAAAAATGATGGTACTGTAAAAAACAAGGATTTTTATATTTTAAAATAGAGTATTCCTTTTTTTATTTTTTCAGAAGGTTATGTATAAAATACGTAAAATGTTTTTATTTAAAAACCACTATGAGAAAATATAAAAGAGATATAAAATATGGTTTATTCTTATTTTATCTTTATATAAATACATCAATTAATTAATATTAACAATATGGAGATGTAATAAAATTATTTAGATAATAAATCATTAAAATATTTTAAATGTTGTTTTTAAGGTAAAATGCCCCCTACCGAAAGTCTGAATCACCATGTATGGTCTCTATATCTTATATAATAAACTATTATAAATTATTCAATTTCATAAGAACCATTTATAGGTTTAATAACTTATCATTTAAACCATTTATTTTATGTATTTCAATTACATAATTTTATAAATCCACATTATGTCTTTAAGGGTGTTCTATTCTTATGTCCAGTATGTAATTTGTAGGTTAACTATGGTCAAAGAAGTCATTATTACATAATATATAGAATAATAATCATGAAATAATTATCATTTAATACATTAATTATACATTAAAACCATCCACGAATGATGGTTATGAAAAATTAATTATGTTACATTCACAGAGATGGTAGGTTGTATATACGTTTTTGTAACATTTTAATTTTTCGAAGTGCACAATAGAAAGATAGTAAGTATCATTTTATCATTAAAAAAAATTTATATAAATAAAATAATTTTAAATTGTTAGATACTCTATATAACTACCATTTGATTCACTAATGGAAAAAACTCACATCGCTTCATGGAGATGGTAATCCAGAGGTACGCACGAACTACATTATAATTTTTTAGTTGATGGAACGGTAATAAAATAGATGGTAATTTATATTTAAGTAATGATAATTATTTCATGAATCCCATATTTATATATCAATTCTTTAATTGTATCAATATGTGTTATGCGGTGATGAAAAATGAATTACATTAGTTCGCAAGGTAGTAGTCCGCATTACACAAGAACAATGGTTTCATTTCCAATTTAATGGAAGAGGATATTGATATATTTTATCCCATTAACATAATAACATATAATTATATTTAATAAACTGATTCTATTATATCATAATGTTTCTATAATATTTTGAAGTTGTAAAATAATAAATAAAAATCCTCGGTTATGGTCTATTGCACTTTTTTGGACAACCTCTTTATGTTTATACCTAAAACCTTATTCTATTCATTTTATGAAAAAAACAAATTATATTACATGTTAAGGGATTTTAGGTTGGTATATTATAACTACATGGTTGAACTAAACAGATCTTGAAGTGTAGAGATTATATGAGAGAGGGTTTACTTTTATAAGAGTGGGAGAAGACACACTTGGGTTTTTTTAAAATATTAAAATGTATTAATGTCTTACTCAAGACAAATGGATCCAAAATAGACTATTTTATGAATATGATATGATATTGGGTTAAACATTTCCATCAAATATTATATATAATTGTTTTTAGGTTATTTTTACTCTTATCTCTTTAGTTTAATCCCCATTAAACCAATTTTAACCTTAAATGTGGCAACTGCTTATTAGTTTTTTTACTATTCATTATGACCAAAAAATATTTTTAAATTATTAACTAATATTAATTATTATAATTTAAAAAATTTAATACATTTTATCAAATTAAATTAATAAAATTTTCAGAATTTAAATAAATATTTAACCCACAAAACATGAAGAAAATAGTTTTCCATAAAAGTGCATTTTAGGAATAAAATTTTCTTTCTTCCAAATTCAATAATAATGTTCACTAAAAAAACATTTATTGGATTTTTATGAATAAAAATTAATAAATTAAATTATTATAAATAATAAAAACTAAAAATTTACATCATAAATACTTGAAGACAAAATAAAAATGTCAATAGAAATCTCTATTTTCCCTATTCATTAAGAAATAAAAATTCTAAAAAAATTATCAAAAATTCATCTAATGATAAATTTTACATGATGAATTAAAGAATGAAGTTCATTTTTAGAAATTAAAAAACTATATTTTTGATATCAATATTTAGATTTAGAATATATAATTCTTGAAAACCCAATTTGATTAGAATTAATGTTTTTACATTTGACAAAATAAGTATATAATATTATTATAATAAATTTATCTTTAAAAAATATAATTAAATAATATTAATAAGAAATGAAAATTTTTTATCATAATAATAAATATGTTCTTACATTTTTCTCACCCCCATTGGAAATTATGTCGATGTAATTCTATTCATTACATAAACTAGTGGGGATATGTTTACTTCATAGCATTTTATGATTCTCTTGTTACTTCTTCAATCTTATGGGTTTTCCAAAAAATAATAACATGGTAAATCAATTTATTCTACAACATTTTATCTCTAAAATCAATAATATGTACTATTTTTTCCTCACAATAATGTTATTCTTCCAATTAAACTACTTTCGTTCTCAAAAAATGAGATGCATCTGGAATATATTTTCGTAATAAAGAAACATGAAACACATCATGTACCTATGATAAAATATGAGGTAAGGAAAATTTATAGGAAAATGATGCAATTTTCTCTATAATTTCATATTTTCTAGTAGAATGTGGACTTAAAGTTCAATTTTGTTACAAAAAATGTAACACTTTTCCACTGAGATACATTATGAAAAACATGATCACCTACCTTGAATTAAAGATCATTCCTCCAATTATATTTATAATTTTTTCCCTTCTATAATCCTTCCTTAGGTGATACTGAATAATAATAACATTCTAAACCATTTCTTCTACCAATTCTATGCCTAAAAACTTTCATTCTATAACTTCATCCCAACAAATTGGAATCTGATATCACTTTCCATATAAATCATTAAAAGGTTCCTTTTGTATATTGGAATGAAAAATGTTATATAAGAAAACATAATCAATTTCATACTTTAATCTCAACATTCAAAATAATTCATTTAAAAATATCAAATCATATCCTATAAATCCTTAATCATTCTCTTTGACTATCTATAATATTGAGGATTAAAGGCTGTAATGAAATTTATTTCAATACCCAATGTATTTTGAATTCCACTCTATAAATTAAGGTGGGATATATGAAAATTACCATATATAATAGAAAGACGTACTATATATAATCTAATTATCCCTTATTAATAATGTTGGTAAATTTAATCCAGTGATATAATATCTAAAATATAAGGAAATTTTGATGATTTTTTAATCGATAACAAAGTAGCAACATCACATTATTAACTTAATCTAATTTGGTAATCTCACCATGAAATACATAGATATATTCTCCCATTTTTTATTCTATAATTGGAGAATCTTCAATTATTCCTTTTTTTAAATTTTTATTTTCATTTAACCATTTGGCATGTCAAACATTTCACGGTAAAATTATCAATATATTTCTTTATTAAATAATTGTAGAAATTTACCCAAAGGACTATAATTTTTTTTCCTACCATGAGGAATTTAAAATATAGAACTATAAACCTAACTCAATAGTTATTTATTCAAATGGGGGGTTACATGAACGAAATAGCATTTTTCTAAATTGCAAGAAACCATCTTCTTCAATATTAAAATAAGTATACTTATCATTCTTAGCTAGTTCAATTATCATAATAAAACATTATCTTCCATTTTGATTTCATAATACTGTCTGAAAATTAAGATTTAAATTTTATATGAAATAATAAATGTAGTTCATACATGTAAAGTTTATATTAAAAGATGTTGTACCTCTCGTATCCCCTCGTGGTTTAATTTTCATGATCACAATCACTTTCTTTTTTATCTAACATTGTTTTAAGTGTTTTTGTTTTATAGGCAAAAGATTGCCAAGGAAATGGGTCATGAAGCACATCAAGTGGACTGAAATTCAGTCCACCGGCCAACCGGTGTGATAGCACCGGCCAGCCGGTGGACCTGGCAGAGGCATTGCCCACTGCCAGGTTCCACCGGTCAGCCGGTGGCTCTGTCACCGGCCAGCCGGTGGCACCCAGACCAATGGGCCAGCTACTGTCTCCCCACCGGCCAGCCGGTGGCTCCTCCACCGATCAGCCGGTGGAGCCTGGACCAAAACTCTTCCCCTCTGCCAAAGCACCGGCCAGCCGGTGGAGCTGTACCGGCCAGCCGGTAGCCCAGTCAAACTAGCCGTTGGCTTTGACCAGTCAACCCTCTTTTGGCCTCCAACGGCTCCAAGGCCTTTTCCAACGGCTCCGAAGACTCCCCAAGGGTTCCATGCCTATAAATAAAGGCCAAGGAAGCCCCGGACAACTACGAGAACTTAAATCAAGCCCAAGGACACTTTGTTGATCATTCGGCAATCCTCCGGCGAGACACCTCAAGGAACCCCAAGTGCTCCATCCAATTCCACATCCAAGAGCACCACCAAAGAAGCTTGGAAGCGGCCTTCAACCTCTCCTATCAATCAAAGGCGCCCAAGGCTTCTCCAATTACGGGTTTTATCGTATTTATCTTTTTGAGCTTTCAAATTGGGTTTGTGCCTACAAACCCCAACTCTTTCTTCATCCCTCTTTCTTTTGGGTTTTACATCACCACTAAGGTGTGAAGAGGTTGTCAAGCTTTCCTTTAAATAGCTTGAGACATAGGTGAGCTATCCTTCACCTGTAAGAAGGATAGTGGGTTCTTGCTAAACCATTAAAAGCAAGTGGGTTCTTGCTAAACCAATTCAGAAGCAAGCTGTAATAGGTCCTAGTGCTACCTCAAAGCCTAGTGGGTTTCTTGCTAAAACCATTGAAAAGCAAGCGGTAGGAATCTCTCAACGGTTTAGTTGGGAGCGGAGACGTAGGCCGGGTTTTGGCCGAACTCCGTTAACAATTTCTTGTGTGATTGCCTCTTTTATTTTCGCTGCACTTTAACTTTGATTTTAATTTGTTAATCATTTTTTTTAAAAGGCAATTCACCCCCCCTCTTTCCATCACTCCCGTTCTTCTCCGACCAACAATTGGTATCAAAGGAAGTATTTGAATAATTCCCTAAACGGTTTCAAATTCAAAGATCCTTTTTGATGGCATCTACCTCTTTCGCCCCCGAGGGCTACTCATTGGGTCGGGCTCCATTTTTTGATGGGACCGACTATTCTTTTTGGAAAACCCGCATGACCACTTTTTTAAAAAGTATTGGTTATCCAATTTATAAAATTGTTATGCAAGGATTTTCCCTCTCCTCTCCCGATGAGTCTAAATGGACCCCTGCCGACATTGCAAATTTCGAGCTTGATGGAAAATCCATGAATGCTCTTCATTGTGGCTTAGATCGTAATGTTTTTGATCATATTTCTTCTTGCTCTACTTCACATGATATTTGGAAATGTTTAGAACTTACCCATGAAGGCACTAAGATGGCTCAAAAGCAAGAACCCAACAACAAGCAAGAACCCGATGAAAAATCCGTGCCCAATTGCCCACTCCACAAGAAAAGGGCCAAGAAAAAGGAGAAGAAGAAGGCTTCAAAGGCATCTTGGAGTGATAGCTCCTCCTTCTCCTCCTTCTCCTCAAGAGACCAAGGTAAAAAATGCCTAATGGCAAATCATGAGGTATCATCTTCCGACTCTTCTTCCTCCTCTAGTTCTTCTAATTCTTTCAATCATTTATCATATGAAGAACTCCAACATGCTAGAGACCAATTAGAAAATGGTTTTCATGAACTTTCTTCTAAATTTGTTGCTTTAAAAAAGAATTTCAAAAATCTTTCCTCCGAAAAAGAACAACTTCTCAAAGAGAAGGAGGAACTCTCCCTAAAAATCCAAAATTTCCCCAATGTTGATTCTTTGGAATCAACCATCAAGGACCTTAGAGAATCCCTAGCCAAATTCACCCAAGGGGAACAAAATATTTCGAAATTGCTTGGTTCCCAACGAATTTCAAGAACCACCCAAGGGATAGGATACACCAATATAGCTTCCTCCTCCCATGCACCCACTGTTTTTGTAAGGGGGAGCTCTAGTTATAAATTTTGCAATTATTGTAAAAAACCCGGGCACCTCATTTATGAGTGTGATTGCAAAAATGCCTGGTACGGCCAACCCAAGTCTATTTTCTTTTCCGATGAGTTCTATAGGAGAATACCCGCCATGAGACAAGTATGGATTGAAAAATCCCTTCTAGCGAGTCTCTCCGGGCCTAAAATTGTCTCTTTTCAAAATCCCTCTCCCCGGTGATTCATTGTTTTTATTTAGGGGGAGTTAGGTTTGTTTAAGTTCGTTTTTTAGTTCGTTTCAAATTTTCAATTTCAATTGGTTTTTGATTCAAAACTTTCAATTCAAACTGTTATTCAAATTTTCATTTCAATTTCGAAAATCTCAATTGATTTTTCAATTCCCATATCCAGTTTTTCAAACCCTTTCCCTCAATCAATTTTTTATGCCCCACGCTATTTTGATAATCACAAAGGGGGAGAAATTTCTTGATTGATTGGGGGAGAATCTTTTCTATCATGCTTTGATTTATTTTAAAATTATCCTTTAAGAATGTATTTAATTTCAGTATTTTACTTTGATTGTTTCGGTGATTGTGATCATCAAAATAGGGGGAGATTGTTGTACCTCTCGTATCCCCTCGTGGTTTAATTTTCATGATCACAATCACTTTCTTTTTTATCTAACATTGTTTTAAGTGTTTTTGTTTTATAGGCAAAATATTGCCAAGGAAATGGGCCATGAAGCACATCAAGTGGACTGAAATTCAGTCCACCGGCCAACCGGTGTGATAGCACCGGCCAGCCGGTGGACCTGGCAGAGGCATTGCCCACTGCCAGGTTCCACCGGTCAGCCGGTGGCTCTGTCACCGGCCAGCCGGTGGCACCCAGACCAATGGGCCAGCTACTGTCTCCCCACCGGCCAGCCGGTGGCTCCTCCACCGGTCAGCCGGTGGAGCCTGGACCAAAACTCTTCCCCTCTGCCAAAGCACCGGCCAGCCGGTGGAGCTGTACCGGCCAGCCGGTAGCCCAGTCAAACTAGCCGTTGGCTTTGACCAGTCAACCCTCTTTTGGCCTCCAACGGCTCCGAGGCCTTTTCCAACGGCTCCGAAGACTCCCCAAGGGTTCCATGCCTATAAATAAAGGCCAAGGAAGTCCTGGACAACTACCGGAACTTAAATCAAGCCCAAGGACACTTTGTTGATCATTCGGCAATCCTCCGGCGAGACACCTCAAGGAACCCCAAGTGCTCCATCCAATTCCACATCCAAGAGCACCACCAAAGAATCTTGGAAGCGGCCTTCAACCTCTCCTATCAATCAAAGGCGCCCAAGGCTTCTCCAATTACGGGTTTTATCGTATTTATCTTTTTGAGCTTTCAAATTGGGTTTGTGCCTATAAACCCCAACTCTTTCTTCATCCCTCTTTCTTTTGGGTTTCACATCACCACTAAGGTGTGAAGAGGTTTCCAAGCTTTCCTTTAAATAGCTTGAGACATAGGTGAGCTATCCTTCACCTGTAAGAAGGATAGTGGGTTCTTGCTAAACCATTAAAAGCAAGTGGGTTCTTGCTAAACAAATTCAAAAGCAAGCTGTAATAGGTCCTAGTGCTACCTCAAAGCCTAGTGGGTTTCTTGCTAAAACCATTGAAAAGCAAGCGGTAGGAATCTCTCAACGGTTTAGTTGGGAGCGGAGACGTAGGTCGGGTGTTGGCCGAACTCCGTTAACAATTTATTGTGTGATTGCCTCTTTTATTTCCGCTGCACTTTAACTTTGATTTTAATTTGTTAATCATTTTTTTTAAAGGCAACTCACCCCCCCTCTTTCCATCACTCCCGTTCTTCTCCGACCAACAAAAGTGTCTTAAAATAAATAACCAAATATTCATTACCAAGATTCATCTTAATAATGATGACTTATCTTTCTGAATCAAAGAATCAACTACTCATTTTTCCTTTCCTGAATGGTAATGAATTGGGAAGCTATAATAATTTATCATTTCCATCCATCTCCTTGGTCACTTGTTCCACTCATTCTTTGGGATTATCTTCATCAAGAATCTATGATAAAATTATATTTCACACATTTATCAATATAAATTATGTATGAAAATATGAAAATCAAATATTGTATCTCCTACTACAAATTTCATGTAAATGACAATTTTCCTCACAATATTTTAAATTAAATGATAAATAAAAAATTGAAAGAAAATTTTATATTAAAACAAAACTAATCCCTTCAATTAAGAATCATTTTTTATAATAGAGTCGCCATTTTTGGATGGGAGTGTCATAATAGTATAATCCACTAATAATATTTTCAATTTTTTTAAACATTAATTACATTAATTTATCCAGATGAACCTAACTTCATTTCATGTTAAGATGCTTAGTGGGCCAGAAAACCTTGATTTTTTTTCAAAAAACTGCTGGTAATATCCTACTAATCCAATAAAACTATGAACCACCAAAACATTTTTATGTATTTACCATTCATCAACCACATTAATTTTAATAAGATCAATGGGTATTCCCTCTTAATTTTGGATATATTTAATTAAAAAAATTAATGATATGTCAATTAATTATATTTTACATTTAACTTTTTGTTCTTTAAAGGTGTATAGAATAATGCTTATATATTTTTATATATCCTCATAAATTTTATAATAATATAAAATTTGTCCTATAGTCAATTCCAAAAAATTATCCAAATATTGATGGAAAACTCTATTCGTAAGATCCATGAAAAAATATGGAGGATTCATCAACCTAGTGAGCATAACCCAAAAAACATAAACCCCATACCTAGTATGAAATATTATCTTAGAGTTTTCATATTTTTTTACCTGCAGCTGATGGTACCAGAGCATGAGATCAACCATCATAAAATACTGAGATCCATTGATTTAATTGAAAAATTCATAGATATGTGGTAATATATACTTATTTTTAATAGTGATTTTATTCAATGTTCTATAATAAACTCAATGCCTCATGGGATTATTTTTATTTTTAACAAATAAAAAAGGATCACCCCATGGGGAAGTTCAAGGATAAATGAATCCTTTATCACATAATTTATGAAATTTATATTTCAATTACATAAATTATACATATTTCAATTACATAAATTATACCTGATCCATTCAATAATGTGGTTTTAAAATTATCATATCATTATCCACCAAGTTAATAATAAGATAAACATCCAGAATTGGTATAATATGGAACAACTCATCAGAAAAAATATTTAGATATTCTTCTACAACTACTATAGTAGTAATCAAAATATCCCTTATTTTAAATAATATGAGAATGACAAATTTCATTTAAATATTTTAGAAGTTTCTATTCTTCTTGATATGTTATTAAATGTTTGAATTAATTAGTATATACAAACAAAAAATCCATATCAGAAATAAATTTTTTGGTTGTACAATCTATCATATCATGATTAAATGAAAGTCAATCAAGACTCAAAATAACATCAAATTGATCAATGGGAATGAAAATATGGTTTTTAGGGAAAACCCTTGGATAAATGATAATTGGAAGATCAATTTAAATTCTTATATCCTTAATAAAACCACTAGTGTTTTTAAATAATGTCTTGAATCCATTTCTAGAAGTGAAATTTTACAATTGTATTTATGTGATATATTTTTATTAAAAAACTTCATTTATACCTTCTCAATATAGTGAACAATTTTATCATATAATTTATTTATAATAGGATATTTTTCATTGGTATCTTGTATTTATTCTTGATTAAAATCAATTAAGTTTACTATCATGATTTTGAATACAATTTGGTGTGTACCTTACCAATTATGTGATGGTTTATTTATACAAGTCCACTGAATATTCCCCATTCTTCATTAATTACAAGAAATTATTTTCCATCCTAATCTAATAAATCTTATAAAAATATTCCTCCAGAAAAATATTCTTAAATTTATCCAATTCCATGGAATCAATCTATTCACTATCACTAGTAGTTGTAACCATTGACCACCATTGATCGACATCACCTTCAAATCAATAAATATAATGAGACAGCTCTTGATTACCCAAATAACATGTGAATATGAATATACTATCCAATTAATTAATCCATCCCTTATCTACCATAGATTTATAATATCTATTAAATATTGGATGCTGTTTTCTTATAAAATTATGCACTATTAATGTGTTCATCTATAATAAATATATTTTCCTTGTAGAGTGGATACCACCACCATTTTATCCAATATTAATTGATTAATTACTACATCAAACAAATAAATTCTAATTCCAACCATTCAAGGTATCTAATTTGAAAATATATTAAACTCATGGTGGCTTTCTACATCAATTTCCATGTATACTCTATAGAAAACCATTCCGAACAGAAATACATTAGATGAAGAAACATTGTAATATTTAAATTCTATAACATTATAACCATAAATTAAAATATATTAATTTTATTTATTTAAATTATATTATCCTCTAAAATTATATAAACCTTTCCTTTAATACCAACAATATAGAACTGGCTGTAAACAATCGATAAAATAATTCTTTAGATATTATTTCATTTTCCTACATTACCATAGATCATTAAATGTTTTAGTTTTAGAGAATTCATCCATGAACATTACTTATATAAACATTGCATCATAAATTGAAAACAATCGCTTAGTATCCATTTTTCCACAACACAAAACTTTTAAGATATAACTTGTTTTATTTTCATGAAATGTCTTCAAAATTTTGATATTGAAATCATCATTTTCCATACTCATCATTAAAACCCTATAAAAAGCATTTTAAAGTGTTATATGATCCCAAATAATCTCATTTAAGGACATATAAAAACAACTAAATAAATAACATAGCTAATAAATATTAAAAAAATAATTTTTTAAAAATAAATTTGAGATCAAAATAAAAATTTAATTATATAATAAATTAAATCCTCTTACCAAAAATTTTCATAAAACATTACAAAAGAAATATTATAGGAAAAAACATTGAAATGTCATTATAATCATGAAAAAAATTAAATTTTTTGAAAATTTTATATATTTTTCCCTTAATATGTTACAAAACATTCCTTTAAACATAAGTACATTTGATTACATTTTTAAATAATAATATTTCCAAAACCCCTATAAATCCTAGATAAATAATTTAGGTTACATGGGAAATAATTTCTATTCCACTATTATAATCACAATAACAAATGGAATAACATACCAAATAAACACCAATAATCTCCTTGGATAAACCTAACTAGTAAATTCTGTCTTTCTACCAAATCCATTATAGAGTTATACTAGGATCACCCATCATCATGATCATTATCTGGCTCAAACATCACCATACATATTTCCCAAGGATGATTAAATAGTTATAACCCATAAAAATCATGCATTTTTATCATCGCACTAATAATATTATTCCCTACACCCATAAAAAACATTTTTGTATATAAAAATATCAGTTCCAGTTAAAATCATTTTTATAAAATCCCTATAAAAATTCGAGGAATGTTGTTATAATAAAACATGTAATTTTTTAAATGAATAGAAACATAAAATAATGTTAATTGTGAAGGGAAAACTATTGATGCCATATACATTAAAATAGAACATTGATTTAGCCTTTTTTCCAAAACATTGTATATAAAATATATTGAAATATTTTTGTTTTAGAACTATTAAAAGAATGTAAAAAGGGTTATATAAAATATCCTTTATAAAAAATTATTTCAATTTAAATACATCCATAAAATAATTTTATAAATCTGTACATTGAAGAAATTTTTTTGAAAATAAATATTTAGAACATTTAAAATGAGGTTTTAGAGTAAAGTGTTACTTACCTAAAGTCTAACTCGTCGCATACATTATTTATACCCTATATATGAACATTTTATCAATTATTAAATATCTTAGTATGAAATTATATATTTATTCCATTATAAATTTAACCATTTATATATTTTATTTAAGTTACCCAATCTGTTTAGTCCATATCAGGTGTTTTGAGGATGTTCATTTCATACGTCCAAAATGACTCTAGTGGGTTTATTATAGTTAAAGTGTTCATTATTCCTTCATCTATAGAATTTTAATCGTGAAATAATTTCAATTTATATATATAAATTATACTTTATAATTAACCATGATAGAAATCTATTAAAATTTAATTTTGTTAAAATCACAGAGATGATTGGTTATACATATCCTTGAGTAATGTTTTTATTTTTCAATGAGAATGAGGGAAGGATGGAAAGTATAATTTTAACATTATATAATTATGATTATATCATAAATATCTCATTTTGGTTTTAAATTCTCATATATATATATCAGCAATATGATGTGGTGGTGAAAAAAAATCACTTCACTTCATATAGGTGGTAATCTACATGTACGTACAAACAACATTATTATTTTTAAATAGATAGAAAGGTAAGAAAATAGATGATATATTATAATTATATAATGATAATTATTTAATTAATATCATATTTATACATTAGATAAATCTTTATATTCATCTGTGGGATGTGGTGATAGGAAATGATTTTCATTGGTTTCTGGGGCATGAGTCTTTTGTGCACACGAATGACGATTATACCTCACATTTGATAGAAGTAGAGAATGATATAGGTTATTAAATTAATATAACAACATATTAGTATATGTAAGATAATAAAATTTATATTTCATAATATTTGATGAAATTTTTATGTAGGTATACGTATAAATATAATGAAAACACTCAATTAAAAACTATACCTCTTCTGCAAACAATATTTTAAATTTTAGGCCTAAAACAATCCAAGGATAGTTTTTTATCAAACCAAAGCCTATTGGAAATGGGTTTGGATGTTGGGAAGATATTTAGGTATGGTGAAGATAAACCAAGAGGATCATTTAGTGTTGAGAGGAGAGGATATGGTCTGTACTTTTTTAATTGGGGAAATGACAAAATTAAAAATTAAAAATAGATTAAAATATATTAATATATTAATTAAGAAAAATGGCTATAAATAGACCATTTTCAAATATGAGATGATATAGTGTATAAATTCGTCTAAAAATAGTATTTAAATAGGTTGTTATTTTATTTTATCTCTTATCTCTTTAGTTTACCCCCCCCCCCCCCACCCCCACCAACAAACAGGTTTTATCCTTAATGGTTGAAACATAGTTTTTCTGTTTTTACTATTCACTATGACCAAAACTTATGTTGACCTTATTAAATAATATTATTCATGTTGATTCCAAATATTTGATCCATTTTATCTAATTAATTTCAAAGAAGTTTCATACAATAATTTAATAATAAAATTGCAAAACTTGACAACATAGTTTTTCATAAAAATCACTAGTAGAAAATTAGACTATTTCCATGGACCCATAGTTGTGGTTTTAAAACCATGGATGTATGTAGGATATAGACAGGGTTTTCAAAACTGTGGCTATATGTCATTTTTTCAAGGGCTATATCCACTGTTTTACTAAAAATGTGGCTATAGTCTACACCTATATCCATGGTTTTCAAAAACGTGGCTATAGCCCAAACCTATAGCCACTGTTTTTAAAACCATGGCTATAGGTCTCCCACCCTTGGATAGGAGAAAAATATTCCCATAGAAAATAGAGTGGGAACCTCTATTTCCATGGGTTTTAGCCTACCTCCATAGTTATTAATAATATATATAACATAATATATATTTATATACCTAATTCTCGACATGGTGTAGTGGTTAGGTGACTGAATTCTCTTAGTGAGGTCTAGAGATTGAATCTCGGTAGTGACATATTATTTTTGGAATATAGCCCTTGTTTTCCAGGGTTATAGCCACAATTTTCAAATGTGGAAATAACACATATGTCCATAGTTTAAACTATTTCCATTGATCAACTACCACAGTGGACAATGACGATACTCATTTCCACTGTTTTAAAAACCGTAGAAATGGCCTACCTATTTTCATGTTTTAAACCATTGAAATTAATCTTTCCCTACTACCACAGTGATAGAAGAAAGATTTTGGGTCTTATTTTCATGGTTTCCAATAGTGCCAATAGGCTAATTTTCTATTTTTGAATGCCTTTTAATTATAAAAATGTTTTTATTCCAAATTCATGTATAATGATGATTCCAATATTTTTTTTAAAATTATGATTAATAGTTAGGAACTAAATAAATATTAAAACTAATCTAAAATATAATAATACTATCATGACCCGTCCTCGGGGCCCATGCCATGACTACCCCAAGCTCGCCTTCAATTGGCCAGGGGCTGGTGACTAGCACCAAAGGTGTAAATCTCAAAAAAAGGGAAGGTGTTGCCTTTATGAAGTAACATACACAACAGAGTACGCAAGCGAAGTAAACACTAAGAAAAATAGATTACAAGGTAAGTATTGAAAAAGTAAATGGGTCAGTATAAAAACCCAACTGAAAGTACAGTACAACTGAAAGGAAAGTACAACAGCAGAAAGTAAAACAGCAACACCAAGCCCTCCTCTGGAAATCCCACCTGAAGGGTGGGTACAGATAGTCTCCTCAGCTCCTCGGTCTGACAGTCCACTCAATGTTCGCCCCGCCAAGTGGTCCACCTCCGGGTACCATCCAACTCGACAAGCCTCCACCTCGATCAATGTTGTCTTTCATCTACATCCAACACAACGTAGTGTGGGCATAGCCCGTGCAGGGATGAGTATACGATACTCAGCAGGGACCCCGAGACCCCCGAAGGTCTCTCAAAATACACAAAGGATAAACCAAAAGGAAAGATACAATCACGAAATATCATCAACACTACTTAGGTATATGCCCATACATATACATAAGTCATCAGTTACAGTTCATCTCCAGCTCCTGAGCCCAAGCATAATCCAGTCCACATAGGAAAGCACAACCCAGTCCCCACAGGGAAGCAAGTCAACCACATCAATGATAATGATTGAGAAACAAGACTCATCTCACACAAGTATACACTTAATAAGGCTATGGAGATGATTAGATTTAGCCACTGATTCATCTAAGCTGTCGGACCCACACAGGATACAAGACCAGCTACTCTCCCGAACCCACACAGGATACAAGTACAAAGGTCAATATTGTCGAACCCACATAGGATACAAGAATAGTAGTCATCATCGTTGAACCCATGGAGGATTCCAGTATGGTATTCATCGCTTCCAAACCTACTGAGGATTCAAGTAGAGTCGTCGTCGCTGCCGAACCCACGAAGGATCCAAGTGCAGTCATCATCGTCGCAGACGCAGCCAGCTCTAGGGTTCCCGCACACAGCACGCTCGATTCTGGGAGGGTCTGCTCCACGAGCCAAGGGGGTCGATACATCAACTGTCACGAAGTCCAGAATTGATGTATCACAAAGTTCCGTCTCGTCAATAGAAACTCAACGCGACAGACGGTATGTTAATCGGACGCTCGGTCTGAGAGTTATTGGATTTTTCATCCTAGGGGCCCGGTTGGTTTTTTAGTTAAAACCAACCTGACTGTACTCCATCTGTATCCAAACCTCAAGTGGATTAAGCCAAAAAGACCATCCCATTAAGAGGAAAACAACGTGACTGAAGGTACGTCATTTGGACGTCCGGTCGTTAAGTTATTGGCGTTTCCGCACCAAGGGCCCGGTTGGTTTCGGGTTCGAACCAACCGGTCCATTCCCAAACATTACTGAAATCTTGAATATAATATACCAAAACGACCGTATCGATCCAAGGATCCCAACACAACTGATGGTTCATCGATCGGAGGTTCGTAGCCCATGATATGGGAGTTTGAATGGAACCATCCGAAAGTAGGGGGTTCGGGCCCGGTCCAACCCGGCCCGATACCCCCTGGGTCGGCCCAAACCGGGTCGACCTAACCCAGGTCTGGGTCCAGCCCAATTGGGCATGGCCCTGCCCGGCTGGCCTTGCCCCACCCGGTTGGGTGCGGCCCGGCCTGCGGCAGGGCGTGGCCCGGCTCAGAGGCCGGCTGCGGCTAGCCACGTGGCCTAGCGGGGTGCCAAGGGGGCGCCACCCCCTGTTTGCGGAAATTACCGGCCTTTGTTGGAATAGAGGGACCCCCGTGGGTCCTGCATTCAGTTGTATCTGGCGGCCGGCTCTGCCGGCCCCCACTTTGAAGAACTGCCGTGGCCAAAGGTCGCAGCTCCTGTCCGACCGGTGCCGCGCCCCTCTACCGCGGTCTTCCCCTGGCCGCGACCACCTTTTCATTCCCGCGCGGTGCAACGGCACCACGCCGCCCTCGCCTCAAGTTCAACGTGGAACAACAGAAAAAGGGAAGGAGGATCTACCATGTTTGTGCAGTTCGATATCCTCCTGTTATGTCGATAACAAGCGGAAATTTTAATTAACGATGAAAATTAAATTAATCATGAACATAAATAACCCCTACCTCAACAAAGAATGTGTTCGTCGGCATCGCGGTAGATGGTGTGGCGGTAGACGGTGTCACGGTGAAAGAAAACGAAGGTGACGTTGGAGTGTGTCGAGGAGGAAGTGGTGTATCCTCTCTTTTTTTGGAGAAGAATATTAGTGGTGTGTTGACAATCTCTGAGGAACCGGCGTTCTTCGTCGTTCTTCGTCAGAGGCTGGTGTTCTTCGTTCAAAGCTCAAGAGCTCTCCCACGTTCTTTCCTTCGCAAACAATGCTCTCCCAAAATTAAATAATAGGTTCCTCCTATTATGTAATTTCACACGCAAAGAAACTCTTTCGTAATTAATTCACCACACTAATTAAAATGTGTTGAAAAAATAAGGGAGATAGAAGGCTCCCCTTAATTAAATGCATTGGTAGTTTAAATTAAAAAGGGGAAAAGGAAGGTTTCTCATTAATCAATACGAGGAGTTACCCAATAATTAAACAAGGGATATTAATGGAGGAAAAGTCAACGAAATAGTAGGGGAATAAATGGGGTAAGAGGAAATTAATTGGTGGGCCTCATCTGGGCCCCACCTCTCTAACCTCCTCACTTGGTTAATTACGTGGATGTTGGCCCCACCCTTAACTTCCCATGGGAGGGAGTAACCTCCTTATGTAATAAAAATTGTTCTGACAATTTTTTTTTATTTCATAAACAAACCCCCCAAAATTAACTTCTCCTATTTTGCGAACACAACTACAATAAGTGTCCCCTTAAGCAATTACCGGCGCTGTGAGTTCGTCAGTGCCCTCGTATTTTAATTCTCAGCACTAGTTCAAAAGTTAGAAAAATCCTCTAATTCGTTCACTGAACGTACCTGAGCTAAACTTCAAAAATTGATTCTGGGCACAACGGCTCTCAGATTTAGGTGCCGTCAGAAACTGCATACTCCTAAAATCCAAAAGAATTTAAAAAAAATCCTTGAAATTTCAGGGTCTTTACATTACTCCCAACTCAAGGCTTTACCTCCCTGTAATGCTATAACATAAACTAGAGAAAAAATGAGGGTATTGAGCATGCATCTGAGCCTCCTGCTCCCATGTACTCTCTTGGAGGTTCCTGTGCTGCCAGCGAATGCGCACTAGAGGTATTGACCGTCCACATTGGACCTGCTCCTGTTGATCATCGATCTCTACCGGGACCTCCGCAAAAGTCTCTCCATCATCAATGTCCAGCTCCCCGTGGTCGATGATATGCATCGGGTCGTGTACGTATCTCCTCAGCTGAGATACGTTGATGATTTCGTGCACCCAGTGCAACTGAGGTGGAAGGGCCAGGCGGTAGGCCACTTCGCCTACCCTGCTGATGACCTGGAAAGGTCCGATGAAGCGGAGAGATAACTTGTCTCCCCGGCCAATTCTCCACAACCCACGTCGAGGTGAGATCCATAGGAAAACGTGGTCTCCATCCTCGAACTCCAGTGGTATTCACCTTCTATCAGCATAGGACCTCTGTCTGGTCTGTGCAGTCCTCATTTGCTCCTGCATGATCTGTACCTTCTCCTTCATAGCCCAAACCATCTTTGGTCCTACGAGTGCTGACTCCCTTGGGTCAGTCCATCACTGAGTTGACCTACATGGTCGGTCGTACAGTGCCTCGTAAGGTGCCATCCCAATGGTGGAGTGGTAGATGTTGTTGTATGCAAACTCCACCAAGGGTAGGTGATCCTCCCAGCTGTGAAAAAATTCCATGACACTTGCATGGAGCATGTCCTCGAGTGTCTTAATGTTCCTCTCTGTCTGGCCATCCTTCTGAGGATAAAAGGTAGTTCTCAGGCATAGCTTCATCTCAAAGGCCTCATGCAACCCCTTCCAAAGCCGGGAAGTAAGGCGAGCATCTTGATCAGAGATGATAGATGATGGCACACCATGAATTCGTATGATCTCCCGAATGTAGAGGCATCCTAAGCTCTCTACTGAGCCCTGCTCTCTAATCGGGAGGAAGTGGGCCGACTTGATAAGTCGGTCTATGATCACCCTGATGGCGTCGTGTCCTCTAGAAGTATGTGGAAGCCCCGTCAAGAAATCCATGGATATCCCATCCCACTTACACTCCAGGAACTATAAGGGATGTACCAAGCCTGCAAGTACCTGGTGCTCTGCCTTCACTTGCTGACAAGTGAGGCATTGAGAAACGAACTCTGCCACAACCTTCTTCATACTCGGCCACCAGTGCTATAGTCTGATATCCTGATACATCTTCGCCACTCCTGGATGTACCGCTAATGGGGAAGTGTGAAACTCTCTCAGAACCTCCTCCGGTAATGCAACTGGTACCATGGTATGTCCTCTGAAAAGGATGACGTGCTCTCCTCTTACAGAGAATCCATCAGGTGCATGTCCTGAGGATATCTGTGCACGTTGTGTCTCATAGTCAACGTCCCCACGATGAGCCTCTCAGACCTACTGAAGTAGTAGAGGAGTGACTGTGAGAGACTATAGAAAGGCTGCCCCATCTCTATATACGTAGGATATTTGTAAAGCGGCTAACTACTCTGTCGCCTCTCCAAGTAGTTGAATTCCCTTCCTCCTGCAGAGAGCATCGGCTACTACGTTCCCCTTTCCAGGAATATAGACTATATCAAACTCATAGTCCTGGAGGAACTCGCGCCATCGCCGCTGTCTCAGGTTCAGGTCCTTCTATGAGAAGATGTACCTGAGACTCTGGTTGTCAGAATAGACTATAAAGTGCTCACCCAATAGATAGTGATGCCACATCTTTAGGGAGAAGACCACTACAGCTAACTCCAGGTCATGGGTAGCATAGTTCTGCTCATGCGGCCTCAAATGCTGTGAACCGTAAGTGATCACTGCTCACTCCTACATCAAGACACACCCGAGTACATTCCCTGATGCGTCGTAGTAAACTAGGTACCCTACGCCCTCCTCCAGTAGCCTCAAGATGGGCACGCTAGTCAATCTCCGCCTCACCTCCTGGAAGCTCTGCTGATATCTTCCTGATGACACGAAGGGTTTCCCCTTCTTCGTTAGGGTTGTAAGCGGTGCTGTAACCCTGGAGAAGTCTGTCACAAATCTCCAATAGTACCCAGCAAGACCTAGGAAACTCTGCACCTCTACCACGCTCCTAGGAAGCTCCCAAGAAAGTACCGCCTTAACTTTCGCGGGATCCACTGCAACTCCCGCCTCTGAGATGACGTGCCCAAAGAAGTGAAACTCTCGAAGCCAAAACTGGCACTTCGAGAAGGTCGTCTTCTGCACATCCTTGTATCGAACTCTGAGCTGGTGATAGCCTGACCAGAGGTCTATCTTCAAGAACCATCGTTCTCCCTTGAGCTGATTGAGGAGGTCTTCAATCCTTGGAAGTGGATACTTGTTATTCAATGTCACCTGGTTCAGGCGATGGTAATTGAAACACGGTCACAAGCTCCCGTCCTCCTTCTTAGAAAACAATATCAGGGAAGCTCAGGGTGAAACACTGGGTCGGATAAATCCCTTTCCCTGCAAGTCCTCCAGTTGTACCCGTAGATCTCGAAGCTCAGCGGGATCCATCAGATATGCTGGAGTGGATATTAGGGTTGTCCCGGGGTACAGGTCAATATAAAAGTCTACCTATCTGTGAGGAGGTAGTCTTGTAACGTCGTCAGGAAAAACGTCTACATGCTGATCCAACACAATAGTAAATCTCGGACTCCGCACGTCAACTGCTCCTAGGATAAGACTAGCCAACTGATGAGTGATCGGCTGTCCTCTCCTTTGCGTGAGTCCATACTGCGCTTCAAAGGCTCCCTTTTCTCTTGTGAAGGTGAACCTGCTTCCATTGGTGTGAACACATCACACCTTGCACCTAATATAGTCGATATAAGCATGGACCATAGATAACCAATCCATTCCCAATATGACATCGTAAGGCCTCGACATTGCTACAAGAAGATCTCATCCAAAGCTCTTGCCCCCTAGAGTAATCTCACACTGTCGGAACCAGTTTGTAATCGTCGAGTCTTCTCCCGTATGAGTCTCTAGCCGTAAGGATCGAGCCAACGGCTCTGTAGGAATCTCTGATCTCCAAACAAGGGTAGCGTAAATGAATGAATGACTCACTCCTGTGTCTATAAGAACTGTAGTAAGGGTGGAGTAGATACAGATAGTACCTTGAATCATATTAGGTGCGCCGTCATCGTAGGCCTCCACTGCCTGAAGCTGAGCCTGCCTCTGTCCGCCAGATCCTTGTGGTCAGGGTGGACCTCTTGGTGGTGGTGGTGGTAGCGCCCTGAAGCATCATCCACCACCTGCCTCCCGGCTAGCTCCTCTTCCTCGTCCGCTTTCTCCTTGCAGACTGCCATAGTCTAACCTCTTCCTCTTCCTGGGTGATCCCTCAACCGTCTGCTGCTCCTCTACATGGCAGGTCAGACAGTCCCGAGCCATGTGGCCTTTTACGCCGCTTGCATAGAACTGTCTGCCTCTCAAATGACTGGATCTTCTACGTGTGCCTCGCACATCCAAAGCAGTATCCGGAGGCCGTCCACCTGATGGTTTGGTCCGCTTGGAGCCCTGTGACATCCGTCGACTTCCAGCTGTAGAAGACTCCGCTACCTGCTGCCCTGCGGTAGGTCTCGCTGCTGGTGTAGGCTCAGGAAGGAATCTCTCCATGAGAAGGGCTCGCTCCAGCACTTCTGTCTGCATCAGAATGCTGAGGGAGATCATTGAAGCCCTGATCTCATGCCTCAGTCCCTACTCGAAGGTCCGAGCCTGGAAGAATGCATCACATACCCTGTCCGTGGAGTAGTGAGAGAGATCAGTAAATCTCACCGAATACTGGGCTACTGTCATGCTGCCCTGCCGCAGCTGTAGAAACTCCTGAACGTGCACCGCACAGAGGGTGGCTGGTACAAACTCTGAGCGGAAGAGGCTCTCGAAGTCCGAACAAATAAGAGATGCCTCATCGTGCACCTGGAGCATCAGGCTCCACCATTTACCTTCCACCGCATGCAGGAGACATCCCTCAAGGATCACCATAAGATCTGCTGGCGTCCCTACCAATATGAAAACTTGAACAACAGCCTCCAGCCAATCCTTAACTACCTGAGGGTCCATCTCCCCATGGAACCTGGGTGGTCTCTGATGCTGAAACTTGTGCAGTGCACTCAGGCGATGTGCACTCTCAGCTGATGAAGCTGGTGGCATCGGTCGCTCGGTGCGTAGAGGTACTGCCGGTGCCTCCGCTGTAATAGGGCCCTGCACCGAGGCCTCGTCACTCGGTGGGCTGCCGTTTCGCACAAAGCTCGTAACCCTAGCTAGCTGTCGTCGTGGGGCCATCCCGAAAAGAAACATGTGTGCCATGGTTAATATAGTATACCTGGTGAGCTGACACAAAGTAATCACAAATAAAACTTTTGAAACACACATGCAATCAATTTTTTCATGCACTGAGTATGAAATCAGAAGTCAGGGTCCTGGTGTATGGATACGTCGGCCGCCGCACCAACACTGGACTCCCTGGACTGATAACCACACTCAATACCCTAAAAACTATTTCTTCACACATATGAAATTATCAATGTCCTGAGTTCTGCGGTAGAACTGACTCCTCTGATACCAATTTGTCACGCCCCGTCCCCGGGGCCCATGCCGTGACTACCCTAAGCCCGCCTTCCATAGGCTAGGTGATGGCGACTAGCACCAAAGGCGTAAATTCCAAAATAAGGGAAGGCATTGCCTTTATGATGTAACATACACAACAGAGTACCCAAGCGTTGTAAACACTAAGAAAAACAGAGTACAAGGTAAGTGTTGAAAAAGTAAATGGGCCAGTATAAAAACACAACTGAAAGTATAGTACAACTGAAAGGAAAGTACAGCAGCGGAAAGTAAAACAGCAACACCGAGTCAACCTCCGGCAATCCCACTTGAAGTGTGGGTACAGATAGTCTCCTCAGCTCCTCGGTCCGACCGTCCGCTCCGTGTTCGTCCCGCCAAGTGGTCCACCTCCGGGTACCGTCCAGCTCAACATGACTCCACCTCGATCAGTGCTATCTATCATCTGCATCCAACACAACGTAGTGTGGGCATATCTCGTGCAGGGGTGAGTATACAATACTTAGTAGGGACCCCGAGACTCCCGAAGGTCTCTCAGAATCCACAAAGGATAAACCACAAGGAAACATACAATCACAAAATATCAACAATACTACATAGGTATATGCCAATACATATACATAAGTCATCAGTTACGGTTCGGCTCCAGCTCCCAAGCCCAAGCACAATCCAGTCCACATAGGAAAGCACAACCCAGTCCCCATAGGGAAGCAAGTCAACCACATCAATGATAATGATTGAAAAACAAGACTCATCTCACATAGTTATACACTTAATAAGGCGATGAAGATGATCATATGTAGCCACTGATTCATCTAAGCTATCGGACCCACACAGGATACAAGACCAGCTAAACTGTCGGACCCACACAGGATACAAGACCAGCTACTCTGACGGACCCACATAGGATACAAGTACAGAGGGCAATACTACCAGACCCACACAGGATACAAGAGCAGTAGTCATCTCCATTGAACCCACAGAGGATTCCAGTACGGTCTTCGTCGCTGCCGAACCCACGGAGGATCCAAGTAAAGTCTTCGTCGCTACCAAACCCACAGAGGATCCAAGTGCAGTCGTCATCATCGCAGTCGCAACCAGCTCTAGGGTTCCCGCACACAACACACTCGATTCCGGGAGGGTCCGCTCCACGAGACAAGGGGGTTGATACATCAACTGTCATGAAGTCTAGAGTTGATATATCACAAAGTTCCTTCAAGTAAATAAGAATTCAACGCGACAGCCGGTGCATCAATTGGACGTCCGGTCTGAGAGTTATTGACTTTTTCGTCCTAGGAGCTCGGTTGGTTTTTAAGTTAAAACCAACCCGACCATACTCCACATATGTCAAAACCTCAAGAGGAGTAAGCCAAAAGAACCATATCACTAAGAGGAAAACAATGTGACTAACGGTATGTCATTCAGACGTCCGGTCGTTAACTTATTGGCATTTCCGCTTCAAGGGCCCGATAGGTTTATGGGATTAAACCAACCCGGTCATACCCAAACTTTACCTAAATCTTGAGAGTAATATACCAAAACGACCGTCTCGATCCATGGATCCCAACTCAACTGACGGTGCATCAATCGTAGGTCCGTATCCCAAGATATGGGCATTTGAACGGATCTGTCTGAAAGTAGGGGGTTCGGGCCCGGTCCGACCCGACCCGATACCCCCTGGGTCAGCCCGAACCGGGGCGTCACGTCCGGGGTCCGGGTGTGGCCCAATTGGACGCGGCCTGTGGCTCGGCTCGGAGGCCTTCCGCGGCTCAGCTCGCGGCTGAGCAAGGTGCGAAGGGGGAGCCACCCCCTATTTGCGGAAACGGTCGGCCGAAATGTCCGGCCTTTTGTTGTAACCGCAGGACCCTCACGGGTCCCACCTTCAGGTGGCGCCGGCGTCCGGCTCTACCGGCCGCCCCTATGTAGAACCACCGCGGCCCCTTGGTGCTCCAGCGCTGTGCCCCTCTACTATGTCCTGCACCTAGCCGCGGCCACCTTTTCGTTCCTGAGCGGTGCATCGGCACCGCGCCGCCTTCGCCGCAAGTTCAATGTGGATCAACAAAAAAAGGAAGGAAGATCGACTGTGTTTTTGCGGTCTGATCTCCTCTCGTTATGTCGGTAACAAGCAACCAATTTAATTAACGATGAACGTTAAATTAATCATGAACGTAAATAACCCCTACCTCAACAAAGAATGCATTCGTCGGCGCCATGGTAGATGGCGTCACGGTGAAAGGAAACGAAGGCGACATCGGAGTGTGCCGAGGAGGAAGCGGCGTCTCCTCTCTTGTCGCGGAGAAGAAGATTGGGGGTGCATCGACAATCTCCGAGGAACTGGTGTTCTTCATCATTCTTCGTCGGAGGTCGGTGTTCTTCATCCAAATCTCAAGAGCTCTCCCACATTCTTTCCTTCACCAACAATGCTCTCCCAAAATTAAATAACAGGTTCCTCCTATTATTTAATTTCACACGCAAAGAAACTCTCCCATAATTATTTCACCACACTGATTGAAATGTGTTGACAAAAGAAGGGAGAGAGAAGGTTCCCCTTAATTAAATGTGTTGGAAGTTTAAATTAAAATTGGGAAAAGGAAGGATCCTCATTAATCAATACGAGGAGTTACCCAATAATTAAACAAGGGATATTTATGGAGGAAAAGTCAAGGAAATAGTATGGGAATAAATGGGCTAAGAAGAAATTAAATAGCGGGGCTCGTGTGGGCCCCACATCTCTAACCTCCTAACATGGGTAATTAAGTGGTTGTGGGCCCCACCCTTAACTACCCATGGGAGGGAGTAACCTCCTTTAGTAATAAAAATTGTTCCAACAATTTTTATTTATTTCATAAACAAACCCCCAAAAATTAACTTCTCCTCTTTTTCGAATGCAACTACAGTAAGTGTCCCCTTAAGAAATTACTGGCACTGTGAGTTCGTCGGTGCCCTCAGATTTTAATTCCAAGCATCGGTCAAAATTTAGATAAACTCACTCATTCGTTCACTAAATGTACCTGAGCTAAACTCTGAAAATTGATTCCGGGCACACCGGGCCTCGGAATCAGGTTCCGTCAAAAACTGTGTACTCGTAAAATCCCAAAGAATTTTAAAAACAAAATTCCTTGAAATTTCTGCTTCTTTAGAGTGACATTTTAAATATAGTAATTGAAAATACAGTTTTCATAAAAATCATTATTTTTCACTATTTATTGGAAAATCAAACCTTTCAAAGAATTATAATAAAATATTCCCCAGCTAATTTTTTCACGATGAGTTAAAAACGAAGGTCATTTTTCCCAAATTAAAATTTTAAATTTGAAAAGAAAAATTATTAATATAGTCATATAAATCATGAAAACCCAATTTGTTTAAAAATAAATCCTTTTTCCTTTTTACAGAAAAATTACCTAATATTTTTACACTAAAAATAACAATTAAAATCTAATTAATGAATATTCGTGATAAATTAATAGGTATTATCATTAAATTACATGGATTGTTACACTAAAAAATATAAATTAAATAATTATGTGTAAAATTCATTATTAGGACTAGTCATGTAAGGTTGTGAATGGATATGAAACATGGAAATTCATGGAGAATGTGGTCTACATACACACACGAATGCCATTTTCATTTTCCCTAAATGAAAATTGAAAAGATGGTAAATGGTTATTACCATAATATAAAAACATTCAGTATATAATAAAAATTGACGTCGTTAGATAAGATTGGGAAAATTAGATTTCAAAGAGAAAGATAAAAAAATAAAAAACACTAGGGAAATGTTTATAGTTATAACAATATAGAAAAAAATAATTTAATGGCACTTTAAACTATCTTGTGATGCGGTGTTCGAAAAAATTTTGTGGCTCCTTTTCAGAAACATCTTGAATTACTTTAGTGGTTGTTTAAATTGATGTTAAAGGCTTTACATGATTTTTAATTATTTTGAGAAAATTTATTTATTATTTATTTTAAAATATTTATTTTTTATTCAATCACTTTTAACTTATTCATTTATTATTAATTCAATTATAACGAATTCAACTATTATTTATTATTTAATCACTTTTATTTCTAGAAAAATTAAACATGTCTTTGTGTGGAGAGAGATTTGAACTTCTTACCTCTTGATTATTTTGAAATTTGATTACCATTATAGGAATCTCTTCTTGTGATCATTAAATAGGCTTCAATACACACACACACACACACACATATGTATATTTATCCATATAATTATTTTTTGTTTATTATTGATTATTATTTAATATGTTTTTATATATGCATATATATATTATGATATAAAACTAAAAAATAGATTTAAAATAACAAAAAATATGTAGTATGTAAATGATAATTACATGATATATAAATGATAATTAAGAAATAAAAAAATAAATCATAGATATACAAATTTATAACAAAAAATGATAAATATATTAATAAATTTTAACTTAATAAATAATAAATAAGAATTAAATATTGGATTAATAATAATATATAATAAATAATAAATAATAAATTGTAAGTAGTAAAAACATAAAAAAATTTAAAAATAATAAATAGTAGAAAATAAATTTTTTAATTATCATTAAATATTTAATAAATTCACAATAATTGAAAAATAAATAACAACGAATAAATAGATATTTAATTTATAATAAATGATAAATGATACATAATTAATATTTAATAAAAAATATTTAAAAATAATCAGAAAAGGAATAATAAAAATTGGAAAATAAACTTTTAGAAATAAAAATTAATATATAAGAAATAAATAAATAAACACAAAAATTAAAAAAATTTATAAATATCAAAAAAATATCTAATATATATTTAAAATTATGTAGTAGTTAAATAATAAATAAATAATAAATAAATGGTAGATAATAATAACAAAATAAATATTAAAAAAATAAATAATAAATAATTATTAAATAATAGACAACTAAATAAGTTGTGAATTTATAATGAATTAATAAAAAATAGTTCAAAATAAATAATCAATAAATCAAAAAATATAAGTAATAATAAATAAATAATTGATATTTAATTTATAAACAATGAATAAATAATTTTTTTGTAATGAAAAAAAATATAAATAATAATAATAAAATAAATAAATAAATAATTTATAATTTATAATTTCTAAATAATAAATAATAAGTAACATATAAAAAAATAATAAATATAAGAGATGAAGTAGGCGACGAGAGCTTATCTCTCGAGTTCGATTTCGAAATTAGATTATTTTTACTTTGATGTTGCTTCTCTTTATCTATTGGATGATCATTTTCTTACAATGGGGAGATTCGACTCTCATAAATCATCAAATGAAAAGCTAGAGTACCAAAATCACACTTGTTAATTTGTGTCCCAATGAAAATCAACCACGAAAATGAGGTGGATAGAATTGGACATTTTTTACAGGTTTTTGGTTAAAGTTGATCTATGTTCTTTAGTTTATTGCATTATTCTTTCTACTGATGATGATTAACTAGAGATAAGAATTATATTGGAACAAATTACAATATTGTTCTTGCAATGTAATGTTATTAGGCATGAACTCTCGAATTGCAAGAGAGATGTTATTTCTGATCGCTGATCTATATAAAAAAATGAGTCAACTGCATGTCTTAAGAACTATATGAATTTTAATAATCATTTTTATTCTGATGAAACTACCCATCGTCAATTTTGGTGGACATGGAACTCCAATGATCGACCAGTGCATATTAGCTGGTTCTTCCAACAATGGGAACATAAACTCTGAATAGCATGTTGTTGTTAATTCGTAGATAGTTTTATCAATGATGGTAATATGTTCTCAGATGGTTATTACCACATGTGGAGAAGCTATGATGAGTCTGGATGATAATGTGAAGCATTATGCCAGTAAAAAGAAAACATGGGCTAACATATTGGTTGAAGAAGAAGGAATTCATGATGCTGTTGGCTTTGAGAAACATGCAATGGACTGAAATTCCCATCAAAATTCATCCTCCAATGATCAATCACTATTTTATGAACATTATATTCAAGAGTCTATTGATCATCAAAAATATCATGAGCAGAATATTTCCTCATGTTATCACAAAGGTAATATTAAAATAGTTTTTGACTCTCCCATGATGAAGAGGAATAAAAAATAGAAATTATGATCCAATATAGTGTCGTTCAATTGATTGAATCTGGACAAAAGGAATTCATATTATCTGTAGATGGTGGAGTTCCTACCTATGATTGTAATATACATGAAGGGAAGCTAGCATCAAATGTGACCAAGCATGATAAACAATACATGGGAGGAGTTTTCTACTCCAACAAGAACTAAAAATATAGATGCTTATTCCTTAGGGGCAATACACCTATAGATTTCAATGCAGTGGTTGATACAACTTGCATTTTAATTCAATGGAAGGAATCCTTTGCGTCTCTACTGGTTCCTATGGCCTTGCACTACAATCTACGGAGATCTCTCTCATCTCTTCTGAATAGTGAATGAAGATGAAAGGTAAAAGAAATATGGAGGAATTTCCTCATATTTCCAAGTTAAGGTCACATAGAATTACTGAAATATTGAAGAGGTCTAAGAGAAAGGAGGATTTCCTTGAGGAATTTTTCAATCCTCGTCGATTTGAAGGCACTGATATGGAAAAGTATGCATGCTCGGTGTACCCAATCCCACCGAATGATAATGAACCATAGCAAAAACAAAAAACATGGAGGATGGTCATCACCCAAGAGTAAAGGGTGGTGGCCGATCACAAAGATGATTTCGTTGCCTAGTGGGAAGTGGTTTTCATTAGGTTTTATTCCCCATCACCTTCTTATACTTGTATATAATGAACATTTGCATTAAATAATTGTATGAATCACGGGTTTCAACCCATGGTTCGCACTTGTTTGGTAAATAATAAATATAAAAAAAGATAATTAAATATTACATTAATATTATATAATAAATTAATTTTAAGTTAATAAAAAATAATTAATATATAATAAATGATAATCAAATAATACAGAATTACTAATTAGATAAATAAAAAAAATTAAAAAATTTATTATTATTATTCATCAATAGTTAAATATATAATAAAATATATAAGAATATAAATTACTAAATAAATACCTAATAAATAATTATTTTCGAAATACTAAATAATTAATATAATAAATAAAAATATAAATATATAAAAATAATTAATCATAATGAAATAAATAATAAATAATGAAGAAATAAATAATAAAGAATAAATATATAAAAATTATATAATATTTTAATTATAAATAAATTTTGAATATATAATAAATATATAATTAATAAATTATTAAAAAATTAAATGAAAATTAAATGATAAATAAATAAAAAAATTATTAAATAAATAAATAATGGAAAATAAATATTGAATACATAAGTTATAGATAATGAATAAATGATAAATAGAAATTAATTTATAACTATAAATTAATTTGTTTTTCAAATAATTACTGAATAATATTTGTAAATAAATAATAATTAATAATTAAAAAAATAATTAATCAAAATTTAAAATAAAAATAAATAAATGATTATAAATATTAATTAATAAATATTATTAATATATAACAACTTATTTTTTATTATTTTTTATCTTTAATATAGAGGTGGTCTTTAAAAACTGCAACAAAAATTTAAATAAATGAATTTAAAAAATAGAAAACCAATTTTGCAACAGTTTTTAAAAATTCACTAAAAAATTTATAAAAAATTATTTCAAAAAAATAGAAATGATTTTCACAATATTTTCTAAATGATTTTTTTTATTTTAGTGTTTCATTTCGAACATTAAGATATCGTTAGAGGAATTGTTATAAATTGAGAAATTAGAACAAAATATTTTATCTCAATGTAGAGGGAAGTGAAAGATGATTCTCGGATAAGTAAAGATAGTAGAGTTTAAAGTAGAAAATAAAATATTGGAGAGGATTGGAAATTGTTGTGAGATACCCCTTTTATAAGTTGTGAGAAATGCATATTTTTAAATATTTCAACTTATTATAAAGAGAGAACTGGTTTCACAAGCCATGAAGACTCCAAAATTTACAATAATGGAGTGATGATAATGTTTGATTGACCCGACCATCAACCACTTAATTATAAATATGTTTTTAATGTTTTTTTAATTTTACCGCATTGGTCAACCATTTTTCTTTCAGCCACAATAACTAGTTTTCTCTTTATTAATTCATTTATACGACCTAATAATAAAATGATCCTTATTATATATTATAGACCTCCAAATTCAAAATTTTAAGTCCATTTTACTTTATTCACATTCTGATAATGATTATTATTTTTTAAATAATCAATATATAAATTAATAAAAATAGATTTATATAATATTGTAACTTATGTTCTAAAATTTGATACATAGGTTTGTAAAAAAAATCATGAATTTAAATTTAAAATTTATCATTTCCAAATTGATTTATTTTTCTAGAATATGGTTTCATTAATTTAAAATTCATACTTATAGACTAGTAATGTCATAAAATTCTTGGTAATTGTGAAAAGAGGTTTTTTTCACTATTGACTAAAAAATTATTCTTTTTAGAAAAAAAAATTAGCCCAATATAATAATTTTATTCCATATCAAAAAATGAGGTCAATGTTTTAGAATTAAAATTCTAATATTTTTTAATTTTACATTTAAATAGAAATCTAATGAAATCTAATTTCATGGGAAAATAACATTTTAAAACTGTATTTGTTCTTATACATATTTCTAATCAATTAAAAATGATATTGGTGATTGAATCATACCTGTCCTGGGGATTGGAAATAGAAATTACTTAAAAAGTTAAAATTTATTATTGTTGTTAAACTATGTTTTCTATAGATATGATTATAGAACTGTTAGTTTTGTGATTATAAATTAGATGAAAGGGGGAGTTTTTTAAATTATTTGATGTTCAAAGAAAAATAATGAATTGAAAAAAATATTGAAATTAGATTGATGAAGAATGTGATTGAAATAAGTGATCTGAGAAGGTTGATTTGGTCAGGTTTTTTTGTTTCAAATGCAATGTAATCCTAGGTCCATGTTGTTCAATTATCATATTTTAATCAAATTAAATTGAGTTTCCAAAAATTGATCCATCACACTCCCTTGGTCAAAATATGGTGGTGAGAATATAAAATCCCAAAAAACATTCTTGTTCTACCCTCCGTATTATATGTGAGAGAGTTAACATGAATAATCTCAATTAAAATATGAAATATTGATCAATTATAGTTTATCCAAAACAATCATGAAAGCCCACTACCCTTCCTACAAGTATTTATTCAAACTGAATACATCACCACTAAGCTATAGTATCTTCTATTAAATATATACCAGAACCTAGTAGAGAGAGATAAATATATATGATAAAACCAATAACACTAATAGAATATTTAATCAAATGTGACCATACATGATAATTAAAATTCACATTAGAATATATAAACTAACATCATAGAACAATGAGAGGAATTACTTCACAATTTCCAAGAACTCAATCATTACAAAAATGTAAATAAAAAACTCCCCAATCTGTTAGAATTTTACACATATATTTGAAGGGTAGATGTGGAGAATGGGGAGGAAGAAGTTATTAAAAAACTAAGATAAATTTTTTTTAAAGAAAATGTTGATTGGAGAATTTATTCTCTTGATTTTTTTCCATAAAAAATTGTATGCCTTTATAAACAATGGGAATCTAAAACTTTACATGGATCCTTCTTAAGTTTTTTTATTATATTTTTATTTAGATGATCAATATTCTAAATACTTTGAACAATTGTACAAAAATATATACCTAAATTAATGGAGATATATTTTTCTGGAAGAAGAGACTCTTTATCTTCCTCCACTTAGACATGCTATATAACTTCTATAATGGGAGACATTATCCATAAAATTTAATTTCCACATGATCTTTTAATACCTATTTAATATAAAATTGGAATTAACCAATTTAGTTTCATGTATATCAAGATATGACTTAATTAATGAGGAGTGTTTATTTCTTTCTACCAAAAATATTTTCCAAATTGAATGATTGTTAGGATAATTCAATTATGAATTATCACTAAGTCAAGTTGATAAAGGTAAATCACACACAGAAGGAAGCCTAAAAATTAATTCCATATTTTGTATCAGTATTCAAAATGTTATTATTGAAATAAAAAAGTTACATAAAACAACTAAAATTTCATAATTAATCAGTTTTTACACATAATCTCAAAACATACCTAAAATCAAAAAACTGATGAAATTATGATAAAATTATTAAATTTGTGGGGTTTAAATAAATTAAATACACATAAAAAATAATATAAATATTAGAAAATTAATTTATTTGACACTTATAACTTGGAATCTACGATAAGTAAGCATAGAAATCAGGTAAAAGAAAATATAAAATTAATATTTATGAGATCCACCAAATTAACACTAAGAAAAAAAAGATAGAATTATTCTCAAAAAAGTATTTCAAGTCCTTCATGTACCTCATTAAATCCATTTTCAAAGTGTTTCCTTGAACATGAACACAAAACACTTACCTAAAATTAATTTAAACTCATCATACAAATGTTAATTTTCAACAAGTATTTTCACATCCAAACTCATCTTATTCATTAACATATGCTAGTTGTAGGATGGACAAAAATTCATTAGAATAACTTCTGAAAATGGGAATTCCTTACACATTACCTACTCCATAGATACGTCTTTTGTATTGAAAGTTATAATTAATGTGTGGATACTTTAATAAATTTGTTTGTTACTTCTCTTAACCAGCCATAAAATTTAGAAAGAAATTGGTTCATGTTATGTTTTATCTCAAAATAATTTTTTAACTTTGACATCAATAGTTGATTGTTTTTAATAAGGAATCATGACGTGTATATGTTTTTAAGGGGCTATTAGGATTTCAATCAATGATGATAAGATCAGAGTGAATACATAATGATTCACTCAATTCTATAATAGAAATTTACTCAAATTTAGATTTAATATTAAGGGTTCTAATTATATTAGACAATGTTATTTAAATTTTAGGATCTAGGGAAGAAAATCGGTGTTAGTGTTTCTAGTCATACAATCTGAATATTATATTGTTGGTACCACCTCCCACAAAGTAATTTTTATGAATAGATCCTTTCATGATTTGTGTAAAAATAATTATTTTCTAGGTTAAAATATAATATAGTTATTAACATAGGTTTCCTCTAGATTGGAGTTCACAACAATCACTTTTTCACATTAAATTAGAGGGGAAAGGGGGGTTTTGAAGATTAGTGATTTTGAAAAGAAAATAAATCAATGAAACATAAATAAAAATAGATTAATGATTATAGTAATTGAAAAAAATTATTTGAGAAGGGTTATGTGGTTAGGATCGGACTTCTAAATATAATTTTATCCTAGTTCCATGTTATCCAATTCTCTTCTTCTAAGCTGATCAAAGTGAGATTCTAAAATTTATTTCTCTCACTCCCTTGTTCAAATAGTGATGGTGAGAAAAAACCTTTCCAAAATCATATATTTTTATACCCTCTTACCAATATACTTGAGTGTTGTACTAAATATATCCAATTTACTTATTTAATAATCGATCATGTCTTAGTTATATGAAAAAATCATGAATGTTTGCTACCCCTCCCATAGGCACTAATGATCACCAAGTACCTTATGAATTATCCCTAGTCTCTTATGTCATATATGAACTAGAAACTAGAGGATTCATATAGTCATCATTATCCAAAGTAATTTTAATTATAGAATCTAATACAAAATATGATCCTAATTGATAATAACAGTTGATATTAGACTATTGAAACCAACATCACATAAGAATGAATGGATTTATTTCATGAAGGTCATAAACTCATTAATTATTAAAAAAAATAAACGTAAAAAATTACTTATATTTTTACCCCACCACTTAATGTTTTAGTAGGATGAATGGTAAAGAATAATATAATACAAACCTGACAAAAAAATAAAAAGGTAGAGAAGAAACATTAATATTTACAATATATCTACCAATTTTCTCCATTTCTATAAATGTGGGACCTTAAAATTTATATGGTACATTCTTAAGATTTTTTCATAATTGGGGTTTATATTGAATTTTTTAAAATAATTTGAAAATATACTCAAAAATTAATTTTAAATTATTGAATCTCCATATTTCTTTCCAAATAGACTCTCCATATTTCACCAATTTGATGTATGAAATTGATGCAACAATGTGATAATTTCCCCTTGATATTTAATATAAACATATTCCTTCATGTGATATTTTAAATCCAACTAGAATACACACCTTTTTCTATATCCTGAGATATGCTTCATATAATGAGGTGTGTTCAATTCTATCAGTCAAAAATATTTTTCAAATTTATTGATTTGTTTAGGCCTCATGGATTTTGAATTAGAACTAGTTACAGTTGAATAAACTAAATCCCACATAAAATTGAATAATATAAGAAATAATTCCTCAATTTGGATCATTATGGAAAATTCTATGCTCGAAATTCAAAACCGAGGTGTGTTCAATTCTATCAGTCAATGCATTACTAAATAAACATATGTTTTCATTAAAAGTAAAAAAATATAAATTTATAAAATAAACGTATTAAATAACATATTACACTAAAAATAGTATGTTTATATGATATTAATTTATAGTTATATAAGCCCTTAGTATTTACATGTAATATTTGAGAAAAAGGTAAACTCTAGTGGTAGTTGAGGGTTATGATTCCTATATCATGGATCTTATATAAATTTGGAAAAAAACTTCAACTTCTCACACATTACATTTCCCTCATGTCATAATTTTTGGACAAAGGATTGGGATTGTTCTTGGAAAACAGTAGTGAAGCTACCCCATTTCCATGCTCTGAAGATTCATAATGGATAATTTCACTAAAAAGGATTTCATTCCTATTTATTATTATTTTTATAATATATTAAAATTATTTTGTACCAGCTACATTATAATGGTAAAATTTTATTTCAATGTATGAATTTTTTTTGGTTTGGTATTACATATAATATATGATATTAATAAAATATTTATTTAAGGAAAATATAAAATGAAATTTATGTCTGCAGAATTATACCTCTTAAGGAAATTGTTTCCATGAAATTTTATATATTCCAAACTAATGAGATATTTAAGGTTATCTATAAGATAAAAATTACTCTATATTTATTTTATAATTAGGTTCCATTCCCAATATCCATGGAATGACCAGTGAACTCATATTTTACATCATACCAGTAATATAACTCATATTTAATTTTTTCTCAAACCATTCTTACTAAATACTCAAACATATTTGGAGTAAATTTTCATATGGTTTTTTAGTTATTAATTTATTAATAAGTGGTCATGGGTTGATATTTATATGTAATTATTCTATCACTGTAATTATCATGTCCTTTCTATTAAGGGACCAATCTTATTCCAAATATCACAGCAAATTTTACTAAAGGAATGATAATAAGATTTTATAAGAAAAAGTTCTTATAAACGTCTATTAAAGATGATTTATGTACTTAGGAAAAAATTATCAGAAAATTATATGTTATTATTATTAATTCTAATTATATTCTATAGGGTGGTGCTTTTATGTGATTTTTAAACATTCCATGTATAGAGGAGTGCATTGAGAAAGATAATAATAAAAAAAAAACTCATTGTTAGTGAGTGTGTTATTAGGACTATTCATTACATATCATTTTTTAAACACACTATCATAGTTATGGTTTCGTAGGCTTTCCCAAGTGTTAGAAGTTAATGATGCCTATCATCCTTGTTCTCTCTTACCTTAGGGCACTAACATGGATAATTCCAAAGTTTCCTATATTTAATTGGTTGATTATTTAGTGTTACCTTTGAACAAACTCTATTTTTTCATCATGTTTTCTGATCACATTTCTTTTTTCATCAATTATTTTCTCTATGCCCACTTTTTCTACATGTAAAGATTCTCCTAGTTCTTTTAAGACATTCTCCTTTGTGATTATTACCTAATTTTTAATATGATGTAAATTGAATATTTTTTACTTAATTCTCTTCATCCCCTGAACTTCCATGAGACACAACCCTTATTTTATTTTGTGTCTTTGGAAACTAAAATAAGTACATGTTTTAAATCATAATTTATAGTTGCTGGTTTTTCATTATAAAATTATTTCTCACTATATTTATTATATTTCTACGCTACTTATTTGGAATATTTATTCATTATACAACAAATCCATTTTTTAATTGGTTCTTTTGTTATTTAACCATTACTAAGATCTAAAGGATTGATACTTGGGTGATTTACATTCATATCCATAAGATAATTATTGTATCATAATTGCATGAAAAATTCAACTTCAAAATATCTTAATCATTAAAATTATTACATAATATTTAAATTCAACTTAAAACACTCTTTATTCAGTCTAGTATTCTCTTGGTTGGGCTCTATCATATTCCTTAATGTAATAAATCCATTATAATGTCTTGTAAATATAATTTTATTAACTCTTGTATATCATCCAAGAGTGTCTAGCTAGATGTGTAGTCATATACCTGCTCATCGAGAACCAAATGAGATAAATAATGGATTTTCTTAATTTCTGACCTCCACTAATGTTCTTGAATATCTTGTATCTCAAAAATAAAAATCCAAACACATATTTCAAAACCTTGTTCAAAACTATATCCTTTTATAAAATTCCTTTATAATTATTTTTTACATGTATATTAGTTATCTATTATCAAATTTTAATATCATGTTTATTATTTTAGACTACATTCATAATATCGGTGTTGTTATTCATTCCTATACCGAAATACATCATTAAAATATCATAAAAGGTAATGTCATTGATTGTTAATAATTTTTTAAAATGTTAAAATTTTATTCCATTGGAGTTTTGGTTATGATCAATGTGGATTAGGGTTCTTCGGTAATTTTCATCAAGTAAATAATGGCTTCATAGTTAGTCAGTTTAATATTAATTTTATCAATTATAGAAACAGCATAAAATAATTATTTACTTATTTATATCAAATATTATCATTAATAACGTTTTAATAGTCATCCTTGATATTATATTATATAATGCCTCAAACCTAGAAGCCCAGAGCTGGTGAATTATTACATTAAATTTTCATTATTACATGGAAGAAAATCCCAAATGACTATTCAGTTTAGTAGTCTTGGAATTCCAGATTACAAACATGATGCCCATAATACATTGGGAAAAAATAAAACATGGTACACAATAACTAAAATAATCTGCATCCTTGAAAGCTTAATCAAATATCACTTCTTCATTCCATGAGGAAACACATAATAAGGTTGAGATAAAATTCTCAGTAAGGGTAACAAATGTGGAAAAAATAAGGAATTAAGTAGAATAAAGTAATGTGGTAAAGTGAAAAGCAGATAGAAAATGTCATTATAATAAATAGATAAGGAAATATCCATATGGAAATTTATGAAACTGAAAAAACATTTCATTTAATCAATGAACTAAAAATGAAATGTATCCATAGATATGTTGATGAAATATATCATGGATGAATAATAATTGAATCTAAATGAGGTTAAAGGTTAATTATTGGATTCCATGTTTCTTAGGTACATGTTACCTTTACCTTCAAGACATTTCACATGATGGTTTACCAAATTTAGGGTAAAACCCCATCAAATTGGCCAAATTATTTGTCTTATGAGACTTCGGATGCATTGAGGGCCTATCAATAACCGGCCCCACTTGTTTCATACCGGTATAAAAATATATCATATTCATGAACAATGTGTCTTAAAAAATGTATAAATATTGAATAGAAGATAATAATTATTCAATAATACCTCAAATAAGGATAATTACCAACAAGAGTTGTTGACATTAAAACAAATTTTAGGAAAAATAATATTAAAACATTCCATTATGTCCCATACCACATTGAAGAATTTAAATCATAATTCCCCAGGAATTAAATGAAACTTAAAACATTATGGTAATATGTATATTCATTGTATAACATGTCAAGTAAAATTATATACACCAAATAAGATTGAATTGGTGCGTAAAAAACATAAGTATCAATGGTAAGTTAGTTGAGATGAAATCCATTACCTTAACCTTCCTCAGGTTGTGTGATATTTAACCTCTTGTATAGTAATTTAAATTATATTAAATACTAATACAAGAATCATAATCATGTTTATAGTACCATATATTAACTTATTACCATATTTTATTACTCATTTGGTAACACAGTTTCATTATTTTAAATTTTTTGGGTCTTAATTGCCTTGTTTTCTCGAGTATGTTTTGACCTGTTTTTTGTTTCTCTTATTAAATATATCATGATTTTATCATATACATAATGTAAACCATGATTAAATTATCATATATATTAAGTAAATATGTATTTAGAATAGTCTATAACAATTGGAGAATTAAAATGAAGTTCACCATTCATTGAGACGGTAGGTCGTACGTACGCATGAACGATACTTACATTTATTTGTTGAATTGAAATAACTAAAACTAAATGATACATATTTATTCTATAATTCATAGTATCATATGTATGTTATATATGATTCATAGGTTTATTATAGCCAACCTTTATATATTCCATGTATGGAAGGAATGAGCCATATCGCTTTGAGGGGGTGGTAATCCACAGTTCCTCAAACAAAATTATCACATTTACACATGATGGTGGAATAAAGGTATGTTATAAATAAAAATTACAGAATCATAAAGAAATTATAAATGAAACATATATTGTATATAAATATATTTTCCATCATAATTTCCACCATGAGAGGTGGTAGGGGAAAACTGAACAATCATCGGTTCGTGAGGCTGTATTTCACCATACACAGAAAGAGTATGTTTGCTACACATTAAATGGAGGTGTGTGTAAGTTTAGTTCGAAACCATATCATAAAAATATCCTAGTATATTTTGGATACTTGTATTTTTATGTAATAATATAATAATAATATTATAGGGAGTGTATAATGTAAATGAAACATGGTCAAATTATTGGAAGCCAATGGCTTTTGGAAAAGTTTTCAAGTCATTTTGGTCCTTAATATTAAGTTTTATTCCCTTTTTAATCTTAATGATGCCTTAATAAATGTAATAATATTAATCACATTCCCCTATCATTTTAGTAAAAAAAATTAAGTTGATTTTTAGAACAAAAATATCAAACTAATTACATCTTTGTATTTCATATTTTCAAAATTCAAATCATAGAAGTTGGAAAATTAATATTAATGTTAATACCACATATGGGGTGAAATAATGGGTTTTTATAGTAGGAAAATGTTCAAAAGTTTTCCACGTATTAATATAAATGTTTAAAATAATATTAATTCTAATGAAATTATTTTTATAAATTTATTAATAATTGATCTAATGTGACTCTAAGACAAATATAAAATATAATTTAGCATTAAAAATCATTTAAACAAAAAATATTCTTTTTACTAAATTGTAGTAATTTTTTCAATTTATCAAAAAATGAAGTTTCATAGAAAAATTAAAAAAAAACATAAAAAAATTTCAACTTTTTAAATTAAAAAATGATGTTTATTATTATAAATAAAATTCATAAAAGCATCAAAATTTTGTTTTAAAATAGGTTCTCCATTATAAGGTGGTAAAAATCTGTCTTACGTGTAATGAAAGTTAATTAAGTATCTTATGTAGCATAATAATAACATTGTGTATAAATCCTATGATTAAAAAATTATATTTATTCAAAAAGGAAAATATTTTAAAGTATTGGTGTGTCACATTCTCCCCACATTAATTAAATTTTATGCTGACAATTTAAAATTGATCTTAGCAATCAATGGATTTAAAATAAACTATTGTTGAAAGACCCACATCGTAAAAATGTTTAATATCACATATTATTAATAAGTGATAAAGGAATGAACTATGGTCAATTAACTAGTTTCCCTTGTGTGGTAACATAAGTGGGAAATGGAAACATGGATATGGAATGAAAATCCAACAATAAAGTTTTAATGGAGAGTGCTAGATAACATGTTCAGATGAATGTTCTATCCCACAAAACCATAAACTATAGGTGCGAGTAAAGGTTATTGATATCAAAAAAATGATGATAATAAGAAAAAAAATTGGTTCAAACCCATTTTTTCTATAGTTAAATAATTCTATCACTGTTTGTAAACACAATATTTTTATTTTATTATGCCTTGAATTATTTCCAATTTATCTCTTAGCACATGATGCGACATATAGTGAAGTAATAAATTACACTCTAAAATCTCATCAAATGATCATATTAAGCCATTTTATTGATGGTTAATTGTTTCCACATATTATAATCCAATAACTTCTGAATGAATGCCACTAAACTTTTAACATTTACTTATCATTATCCTTTAATAAACATAAATTATCATTTAATTTTCACATTCCAAATATTTGAATAACATCATCTAGAATTCTTTTGAAATATGGTAATAACTTTAATTACCATAAAACCTTATTAGAAACATGATTTCTTCCTTATTATTTAATTAAGACATGTGTTATTGGATATATTCCTTAAATTCTAAAGTGTTGTAAAATCCATCAATGATATCGTTGAAAACATTTCGTAAAGACATTAATCAGATTTAAGGTAATCAGATAATATTAAAATAAATCATTTATTCATCATTATCTCAACATCAAGAACATATTAAGAGTTTACTTTCCCTCAATAATGTGTTTTCCAAAAAAAGTTAACATTCTACTGAATATCATTTCTTTGTACCATTCATCATATAATCTAAATCATTAGCGAAAAAGAAATGTAGTAAAAAAATCATATATTCCATAAATCTTATAACAAATACATTGGTTGATAAAATATTAAAATTACATAATTAATGAATAATCATATTAATCCTTCCTCTTTATTTGTTATAAGATCATAACATCATCACTATCTAATAGCACCATCAGGGGTATATTCCATTGACTCTTAGGGCATTGATCTACATAGTATCTCTTATCCTTGTAGTGGAATCATTGAACATTGGAAACATTTTTCATACCCTTGCAATCATGAACAGGGAGTCTTTTTTCTCCAAACTTATAACAAAATCTCATTCCAGTCAAGAATTTACTAGGGTGATTCTTTCCACAGTTGTCACATGTGGGAAATTCCTTCATTCCTTTCTTCACATTATCAATCTGTTTCTCTTTTATCCTCTTATTCCCTTTAAATCTATAGAACTTTGATAAGTATTTACTTATCTTGATAAAACATGATACAATTTCCTCATATGATGAGATTACTTGGGAGACTATCTCCCTTTGAAATTATGGATTGTGAATATGAAATTTATGATCCTTATTACCCATTATAGCACATGCACTAGTAGAGTTATCATTCCTTATACTAGGTTACATTTCTAAACAATGAAATATAATGAATTTGATTATAAGGTTATGAACCTTGTATAACTCTAAAAATATAATTTATTCATCATAAATACCTAAAACCATAAAATTTATCTACATTGGGGAAATAATTACATCTAAAACCTTTGTAATGGAAGGAAAATAAAATGTGAATCATCCTAAGAATATCCCCCAAGTGTGTCAAACCAGGTGTGCAGTAAGGCCTTCTGTTGTGTACCAGGTTACCGCAAGTCATTCCTGGAAAACCTTGCCAGAGTTTTCACTACTAGGTACATATTTTCCGGAACCACTCCCACTTGTAATATCCAGACAGGGATGTATTTTTAGGGATACCCACATAATCTCTACCTTACCAACATTCTAGGAAGTTCTTCTACTCTTTTCCCTAATACTTATCAGAGGGCTATGCTCCATAATATAGGTTTTCTAAATATAGTTTCCAAGGATGTTTCTAAACATCCTTTGATTCAAACTACAACACCCCAAATCCAAAATCCTAGAGATGGGGCATTATTACATTAAATTGGAATTATTACAAGGAATAAAATCCTGAAAGACCATTTAGTTTAGCAGTCTTGGAAATCCAAATTACATACCTGATACCCATAATACATTTGTAAAAAACATGCTACATAATAACAGAAATAAACTATATTCTTGAAATATTAATGAAATATCTCTTCTCCATAACATATGTAAAACATAATAAGGGTGATCTCAAATGCTCAGAAAGGGTAAGAAATGAAGAAGAAATAATGAATTAATATGAATAAATTAACATGGCATGGTAAATAACTCATAAAACATTCCATTTAAATAACTAGATAAGGAAATATCAATATGAAAATTTTTGACACTAGAAATAAATGAAATTTAATTAATGAACAAAACATTAAATGTATCCATAGATATGTTGAAGCAAAATCTCATAGATGAATAATAACTAAATTCGGAAGATGAAATGTATCTATCGATATATCGACACAATATATCATGGATAAATAATAACTAAATATAAAAGAGGGTAATGATTAATTATTAGATTCAATATTTCCTAGGTACATGTTACCTTTACTTTCAAGACCTTTCATAAGACATTTTACAAAATATAGTTTAAACCCCCATATAATTGTCCAAATGATTCCCCTTATTAGACTTCTAATGCATCGAGGGTCTATCTATAACCGGGCCCCACCCATGTCATACCAGTCCAAATAAATTATCATATTAATGAAAAATTTTCCTTAAATAAATGTATCCATATTGAATAGATGATACAAATTTATCAATAATAACTCAACGAATGATAATGAACAATAAGGGTTGATGAAATTAAAATAATCCTAAGGAAAAATAATATTTAAACATTCCAATTTGTCCCATACCACATTGAGAAATTTAAATCATAATTCCCAATTAATTAAATTAAACTTATAACATTATGATAATATTTTGATTTGTGGTATAAAATTTCAATGAGAATTATATACACCAACTAAGAGTGAATTGGTGCATAACAAACATAAGTCTCAATGGTAAGTAAGTTGAGAAAAATCCACTACCTTAACCTTGTTCTTGTTATGTGGTCATTAACCTCATTTATAGTAGTTTAATATATGATAAATAAAAATAACATAACATAATCATGTTTATAGTATCATATATTAACTTATTACAATATTTTATTTCCTGTTCATTAACACTCATTCGTTATTTAAACTATTTTGGGTGTCAATTCCCTAATTTTATCAAGTACATTTCATCTTGTTATTTATTTTTATTATTAAATATAAAATGGTTTAATCATATCCATAATGTAAAACAAAATTAAATTATCATATATATATTCAAAAAATATGTATTTAGAATATTCTATAACATTTGGATTTTAAGAATGAAGTGCACCGTTCATAGAGACGGTAGGTCGTACGTAAGAGTGAACGCTACGTCCATTTCATTGTTAAATTAAAAGAATTAAAACAAAATGATTAATATTTATTTTATAATTTAAAGTATCAAGTGTCTGTTATATGTGTTTCATAGGTTTATTATAATCAAACATTATATGTTACATGTATGGAATGAACGCTTCATATCGTTTTGAGGGGGTAGTAATCCATACTTCCTGAAACGAAATTATCATATTTTTACATAATGGAGGCATAAGGGTATGTTATAAATAAGAATTAAAGTGTAATAAAGACATTATAAATGACATATATATTATATATAAATATATATTTTCATCATAATTTTCACCATGAGTGATGGTAGGAAAAAATTGAACAATCATCGTTTTGTGAGGCTGTATTTCACCATACACAGAAACAGTATGTTCATTAACCATTAGATGGAATCTGTGTAATTTTAGGTCAAAACCTAATCTTGAAAACATCCTATTATATTTATTATACTATTGTTTTTGTTTTATCATAGAATAAAAATATTATAGGGAGTGGAGAATGGGAATGAAATTAGAAATCATAAGAGAATGTGTTGCCTCTTAATCTGGTAACCTCTTTTGGTTTATACCAAAATCATCCTTGAATTGATTTGTCCCAGAAGTTAGGATTATATGACTAGGGTGGGGATGTTTTTAAAATATTTTTTTAGGGAGTTTAATATCATAATTTTGTTTTAGTTGTGTTAGGAATGGGGATAGTTGGTGACCTTTTATAGGGAAGGGGGTGGCACTTTTGTATATACCAAATGGTATTCAATAATGGGTGGACATTGATACCTAAAGATCCTCAAAAATGGAAAAATAATGTATTGTATGAGAATAATGGTCACTAAAAATCTCACAAACACACAAATATGTGCATAATAATTTGGTTTCTTAACTTCTAAGATTCCTCTATATTATCATTTTGGTTTTTATTAAAGAATATTGTTTTCTAATCTAATTAATTTAACCTTTAAGAAAAAAATAAATTAAAATTTATTAGGAAATACAGATACACATAACTATTAATATGATATATAATTTATAAAAAAAATTCCATGTTTTTTGGAAATTAATTTTAAAACAATCTCTTGTGACGTGCTAAAACGCTGCTTGAACCTGGACCGTGTTAACAAAGTATTTACATAATATGGGTCAATAAGTTAATTTTAAAAGATTAAATATTCCATTAACATACCATAATTAATATATTTTAACACTTACATGTCACCTTTCATAATATAGTATTTTTATTAATTTTCAATCATTTTATAAGATTCATTTATATTAAAATAACAATAATGTCAATTCTGACATTTTTTATTTAATGTTAATTTTAAAATATTAAATATTACATTTTAATTCTAATATATTATGTTTAAAAATGTTTAAAATGGTATATTATTCTAAAAATATAAATAAATACAATACTTCAATCAATTATCTTCTCTTTTATTATTTTTTGTATTATTTATTTTAGTTAATTATTAACTAAATAATCACTACATTAGGGTTTGTTAAGAATTTTAAGTAAATAATCATCTCTAAAAATTATTAATAAATTATTATGATAACAAAAAACTATTTATATTAAAAATGGGTTCGTATATTCGAAAATATTGTTTTTACATATCTCAAAATTTTATAATTGTTAAAGGTAAGGAAAGTTCCTCATTTGTCCTTTTTCTTACTTAGCCTTTTATATATAAATGTTTCATTCAATAATATACCAATAACCATATATTTTAATAAAAGTGGGGACATGATCAAATTATTGCAATATAATGGATTGTTTACATGTTTTCAAGTCATTTTGGTCCATAATATTAAGGTTTAGTCACTTATTAACCTTATTCATGCCTTAATGAATGAAATTAATCTTAATCACATTCACTAATAATTTTGGTCAAAACATTAATTTGATATTATAAGACCAAAAATGTCATAATAATCACATACTTGTATGTTGGATTTTCAAAATTCAATCACATAATTGTGAAAATTAAGATTAAATTTAATCTCGTAGATGGGGTGAAATAACAGGTTTTTATAGTAGGAAAACGTTCAAAAGTTTGTTAAGTTTTTATATTCAATTTGGAAATAAAATTTATTATAATAAAAATAATTGTATAAATTGGTTTATAAATGATCTAATTTGACTCTAAAATAAATATTTAATATAATTTAGCATCAATAATTATTTAACTGAAAATACTATTTTAACTACATTGTAGTAATTTTCACTATTCATAAAAAAAGTATATTTCTCAAAAAAATCCCAATAATTTACCATAAGCTAATTTTGAAATTATGAATTAAAAATGAAATTTATTTGTAAAAATAAAATTCATAAAAGTGTCCAAAAAATATACATATTTTCTCCATTAAAAGGTGGTAAAAATGGGTCTTGCTTGTAATGCAAGTTAATTCAGTGTCGTGTGTAGCGTAAGTATAACATTGTGTGTAAAGAATGCCAATGAAAAGATAATATTTATTCAAAAAGTTAAATATTGTAAAGTCTTGGGGTGTCACATTTTATGTCATTGTTCAAGTATAATTTTATACTAACCCAAACAAGAACATACCATAATTAATAGATTATTATGATGTGACATAATCATAATATCATTATTTTAAGTGTGTTGGTACATTATCATTGTATATATCAAGGGGGGATAAATAATGGTTTTTTAATTATGAAAAATTATTTTTTATATTGTTATCTCAACTTTATGAACACTTCATGGTCTCCCTTTCTTAATCCATAGAGCTAATACAATAGTAAATGACAAATATGATTTCAATTTCATCCCATGCACTTGTCTAGTCTAACGAAATTACATGAAATGTGATTATGAATAAAACACAATAAAAGATATATTATTTAATATTTATAATTTTTAAGTAGTCTAATTGAACATCCAAGTTCACTACCACATATGTTTTTAAAGTGTGGTCCTCTCCATTACTAGGGCTTTGACTTCTCCACATAATGTGATATTTATTATCTAATAGTGATGATATAAGTATATTCAATATATAATGTTAGTATTCAGAATAATTTTGTTAAACCGACAAATATTACACCTATATATTCAAAATTTTATTTCTAGAAAGATATCTAGAATCACCTTCTTACTTTGGAAAGAGATATAGCATTTCTTTTTAGTCAGTGTTAGTGTTCTTCATTGTCTTCGAGCCCTAAATCAGATCCCATGAAAAATACTTTATTTAATGTAAATTTTTATATTCCATTGAATGAATTAAGTTATGTCCTTAAAAAATGACAAAAAACTACTATCAATTCAGGTTTAAAACAATGAAAAATCTTTTAGTTTCACAACATTTATTTTCAGATGTATTAAATCAGTCATTGAAATAGCTACGACGTAGGTTTTTGAAAAAACATGTCCATTTTTTCGACAACACTTCAGGACCCAAAAAAATTTCAACAATTACATTATATTTAAAATAAAATACATGAATCACCACACCCATAGAATTATTAAGTAATCTATTTTCATAGGTTCTCACCTGATGATCCCCAACCACTACAATAGACTTTTTTCCATCCACATATTATAAAGGAAGAAATCATCGATTTGAGTTCCATCACAATACATTCTATGAACATGGTAGGGTAAACCCTTATTTTGTAGGTATATTCCCATATACAAAATTCCTATAGAAATATCATATGAAATTTGAGTAGTCTTTTTTCAATCATCGTGACCAACAACACACCTGTAGAGGTCTTGACCATTTCACATTTGTGCCTTCCCATATTGAAATGCTTACTAAAGTGAACATGGTCACCTTATTTATTTGTAATAATCTTTAACACATATTATATTAATTAACCTTGAAATTTTATATGTTTTTGTGATGACATGATTTACAATGGTGTATTCTATGTTGAGGTGAAGAACTATTTTTCAAATTTGAAAAAACTCTCAAAATATCCTTTGTTCAAAAAAAATCATCTTCTAGGAAAAAATAATCTATCATATTATTCAATAAATAATTCCCAAAAATTACTAAGATGGGATTTTTTCTCAAAATATCACCCTTGGGTTTGTTGATAACTTTGAAACACAAATATTTAAAAATACATAAAGAAATAAGAACATATTCAACATTGAAATCTCAAATTCATGAATAAATGATTTAATAGTCACTAAATCTAAACACATTTAATCCATTATCATTATGAGTGAAAATATTTGAAGCAAAATATTCACATGTGAACATAAAATGATTGAAAAATCATAAATAATCTATCCAAACAACCTCACCCCCTGATTCAATATGAAACTCTATTCGCCTTTCAAACACACATTCACAACTTTTTCCTCAATGATATCGGTCACCCTTTTTCATTGAACCCAAATATATCAATTCTCTAAAAGGTTAAATGATATGATTAGAAAATTAAAAATTAAATGTAAAAGAGTTTCATACCAAGCTATTTTTATTAGGTCCCCTAGATAAGTGGGGATTCTATAATGATTTATCTACATAGATGAATTTAGTTTTACTCGAATAGATCAATAATGCATCTCAAATTCCACCATGGGTGTTACCTTTTTTTTATATCCTCCACTTTATACTGAATTGAAAGATATTCTAATTACATAAACTATTTCTCATAATTATATATTATGAAGTTATACTTAATCTCTATTTTCATTTCCTCAAATGGCAAAAAACTTTTTTAAGGGTTATATAAGTTTAGTTTTCATACATAATCATATTAAAGAACACCAATTTTAATTCAAATATCTTCATCCAATTGTTTCACCAAAAGTAATTGAGTGTTTTCTTGAGTTTCTACAATACAATAATCCTCATTAGTTCTTTAATAGTTGTATCCCTTCTTCTTGATAAGTAGTAAAATGGATGAACTCCCAAGATAAAACACACTACTAGAGTTTGATTTTTATTCAACAACCAAAACATCAAAATCCATATAATAATATCTTAAAAATCAATATTGTGAATTTATTTAGTAAAATATCCCATATTAAAACATTTAACTAAAATAAAAGTACTCTATTGAAAAATTCATGTGACTTTATTTGTGAAAACATTGATATTATGAAACTTGACTTGTGAAAAACACAATATTATATTTAGTGGTACTCAATGAAAATAAATTCCTAATCATTTGTTTATAAATTATGAAATCATTAAACTTTCCCGAGTAATACATTAATAATTTTTTCTGCGTATTAACCAGAGTTTCCTTTGGTATCAAATTATCTATCTAACATTTATCCCATACATCTGAGTAATTTTTTTGATAGATGAGAATCACATCCTTTATTTGAAACACCTATAATGTTCCTAGATTTCATCATATAATTTTCATAAATAAGGACTGTGTTTGAAATTTTTCTCCAAACCGAATAAAAACTAAAATAAAACATTGATATATATAAATTGATAAATGAAATACATTAAATTTGAAATAATTAATATATTTAAACACATTAAGAAATATTTTTAGAAATTCAATGTAGACTACTTTTAATATAAATATTATTTAATTGGTGTAGCTAAAATTAATTATATGACAATTTTATTCATAGAAATGGTTTTTATATATTAACTTTCTATGAGTCATGCATTTCATTTTCATAAATAAGTGATTAATTATGATAAAATATATTTGATATGAATCATTTTTTATCACTCATATAATTAGTAAATGAGAGGAAATATAAATGTGAATTGCTAATATTTTAAAAAAGTTATATTCCTATAATGTTTTATTATATATCATATTAAATTTAAAATTTAAAATTATAAATTTATGAATTTTAATTTTGAAAATGAAAATTATTTTTTTAAGATTCATAGTAATATTTTTGGGAATGAATTATTGATTTTAATGTACATTGTGAAGAATATCATTTTTTAAAATAACATAAATTTTAAAATATTTTTTGAATATTAATACAAATTGCAAATTAACAAAACCTTTTATATGAAAAAATATGTATTTAACTATGGAATTTATAATTTTAATTTATTTAATTTACTAACTTATATTTGACATTTTATAACATCATTATACTTTTTCAATAAATTATTTTTAATACATTTAACATTCAATAATTTAAATTTTTTTTATATCTTTTAGAAAAGTATTTTAGTGAAAGGGGTATCAAATTTTGAATAATTAGGTAAAAATTATGTAATAATATTTTATTTATATTAAATAATAATGTATACATAAATTTTCAAAATACTAGTCACTTTGGTAAAAACATGAGTAAAAAGTGGTTTTCCAATATCGAATGACCAAAAACATGTTTAAAACATGTGTGGGAATGATTTGATGAGTCATTTATCAACCATTTCCACTCACCTCACAATTATTTCCCAATTTTGTATCAACTTTAATTTAGGGTTACATCCCATTATTAAACATTATTGGGTATTTTTAGAATTTTCATTCATTTTCACTTATAAAAGGAAAACTCCTCTCCCCAATTCTCATCAAAATAAAACTGAAATAATTAAGTTCAAACTATAAAAAACCTTATCCTAATAATTCATAGAAACATATAATATGATTTGGTATTTTCAAAATATAGTCCCTAAAATATTTAACCACCTTTGCAAAAGAGACGATCCAAGTTGTTCGGTATTATTTTTCAACCACTACTTTCTCATTTATATTTCATTATGTGAACTTATTAATCTTGAAATTAAATTACACTATATTAAAATGATAAAATTAATGATATTTGTAAACTTGTGAGTCATTATAATTATCGTATAACCATTAATCACCTCACCCTTTTCTACTATGAGAAAATGAACAATCATTCATGCATTGTGGAGATTATTACCACCATGATGAAACATGTTTAATTTTCATTTAACACATTACAAGGATGATAATAATATGGTAGTTAATATATAGGTATAATATTTTGGAAAAATTTTAAATTATGAAATGAGAAACCATATTACCATTTTTTCTCATTTTATGGTAAATGAAATCATCATCCATTCATTCTTGAGGAATGAAACCTCTATAGAACGATTAATTTAATATTTTCTATTCATCACAGAAAAACATAATTGGTCATGATAATTATTTTAATGGAAAGATATGATTCTTTTGAAATTATTAACATTCAAAATGGAAAATTGGGTAACCAATCAATAATATTATCAATAAATAACCATGGTAAATTCAACCATCCAGAAGAGCATTCTAAAAGTAAAAAAATTGACGTCTTCACACATTGAAATAACATATTAGATGTTATATTCATTTTATAATTATTTAAAATTAGGATATTTAAAACTAATATACACTAAATGAGACCATTATAATTCTATTATAATTACTTTACACAAAATCACTTCATAATCATCCATTAATTATGTTATTTTATTTTTTTTAACCACCTACTTGAACAATTCTATAGATTATATCTTGGATGAAAATGGGAATATAACATTGGAAAATACATGATATGAATAATAATGAGTAGTTTTTTTCAATAATGGTAACATTATTATTAGTCTCTTTAATTAATAAAATGTCCTATATTCCATTTGAATCACATAAACATGATCATCGCTTATTTAATATTCATGGTTTGTACCCAAAAATAAAATGGAATGAAATTATACATTAAAATTTATCATTTAACATTTATTTCAATAAATTTAATGATCTTAGAATAATGAAATTATAAAAAATATATAATTCCAATTAATGTTTTTATGAAACTAGATTAAAATGATCAAGATTACTTACACACGATTGTATAAATAGGTAAAAAATAACTAGAATTAATATATAAAAAGATTATATATTAAGAATATAAATTTTAAAATATATTATTATGTTTATTTAATAATATTTTATTATATCTATGTTTTTTATTTAGGAGGATAAACTGATTTGAATGATTTCATGATAAAAGGTAAAGGGTTCTTTGTCTAAAATTTTAATTCTTTAATACATATTTATGTTATGTAACTTGTTTTATATTATATTTTTTACTTAAATCCATTTAATATTTTATATCATAATTATTTCATTATTCATATTATTTAATCTTTTGTTTGAAATTATGTCCTTCAATGGGTTTCATTTGAATGTTTGTAATGATATAAGGGTTTTCATAGTTTCAATTTTAATTCATTGAGACATAATATATTTTGTAAAGAATTTTATCTTTATATGATGTATTTAATACCCATGTTTGTATTTTCATCAGATTTTTTTTCAATATACTAACCCAACCCATCTACATTTATATACACGATTTTCCATCCTATTCATTTCCTTCATAAACACAATATATTTCCTTCCTTTGATTACAAGGTTCTCACATAAAATACATAGATTTATTGGTTGGGGAAATTATTTTAATAATAATAAACCCATTTATCTACATTTTGTTAGTTTAAGGGTCCTTAAATAAGAATGTATTCTATTTATTTATTTGGGAACTACATAGAGTCCGTATATTTTTTATTCTAATGGGGATGATTATTGGTTATTCAGGGAAGTTATCTACGTATTTTTTAACCATTATACTACATTATTTGGATGGGTTATGATCATTTAATCCATTATATTTACATTAGGAAGAGAATTAGTGTTCTCTATGTTTTTATTCCAATTTGGAGGATTAAAGGAAAAAATTATTATTTATTATTTACTCATTATCATATTTGATTAATTTCATGTACTTAAATGACTAGCAGTTGAGGCCGGACATGATATATCCCCAAGATGTATTAGTGGGTCTCATAAGGAAAAAATCTCTGGGTAATTTTATGTATTCTTACCTACAAAAAAATATTTCCATGATTGTAATATGATGATGTATTAGATTATGGTATGGTACTAGAGGGATGGAATTATGATTTTCATCACTACAAAACTAGTTATTATTATCCATGTGACATTTTCAATTCCCTTATTATCCATGGTTATATTATTGTTATAGTTTAATTCTACCATGGAATTTTTTATTATATATTTCTGCCATATTATTTTTTCTCATATTATGTTCACTTCTGATCTTTCATTATCATCTCTTTTTTTTACCATTACTGACTTTTTGAGTTCACCAATTTTTATGCTTTTATTTCACTATACTATGAAGAAAGGTATTAAATGAGATATATATAACATGATAAATTTTGTAGATAATTAGTTGGAGATTTTGAAGAATTATTATCAATTTTTTAGTTTTTATATAGTGGAAATGATGTCTCCTAGTTAAGAAAGACATGAATATTATTAGTTTATAATTTTTTATAATTCTATATATATTAAAAACAAAAACGCATTGGGAGTGTTCATAATGAAATATTTTATTTGATTCATGTTATTAAGGGATTGTTTTGTCTAAGAATCTATATGTCATATTGAATCCAATATATAATGTAAGTGTTCATGGCACCAGATCTAAGAGCATGGTTTTGTGAAATCATTGTTGGTATTAGGGAAGCATACATATAGATTTAGAGTTCATGATTATGTTAAAGGGTAAATTGAGGCTTGATAAGTTATGGTTGATTATGATTTCATAGATATATATGAACCTTTAAATATGTTTAGGTAATATTCAATATTTTATGAATTAGGTTAATAGACCATTTTTTGAATATATTAGGGATAAGTCCAATTTAGAATTCTATACACAAGATAACGTCATGATGTTTTGATAATGTCGATATTTTTTGGTTCTCCTAAAATTACATCATTTTATAGTAACTAAAAGTGGATATAAGTTCTATAATAGATATACCTATGGGTAAAAACTTGAAAATCATCTATTAGGTTTTAACTCGTTCGTCGCCCATTTCATGAAAAATAGGCCTCTCTGTACACCTATTTTTACACTCTTAGGGGATACACTTTGGTTATTAAAATTAAATTTATGAATAGTTATAAAGTATTTATGTATGATGTTATTCAATTAAGTTAGATAAGATAAAATAAAAATAACTATGGATAACCATGGATTGAAATAATAGAGTCGAAGGTTGAACTGAGGGTATCATATAAAAAAAATGAAGGTCTCATAGGGTAAGAAATCATTGGATTGTTGTTTTTATATTCATATTTTTTGACATTATCATTAATATTTTTGTTCTGGTATTTGGTTGACACATGATCACAAAGATGAAGTTGGGAAATGTTTATAACCAAAAACCACTATGACTTTTAACAAAATTTGGCAGAATATTTAAATGATCGAGACTCTTAGTATATTTTTGTTATGATTAAAAAAGTAACTATTCTATACATACATATGTTAGTGAGGATGAAACCTTAAGAGAAATTAATTCCTTAAACTTTTATCTATTTTAATTTGAAATCAATATTTACCAATGATAATATGGTTTATTATTAAAATTATTAGGATTATTTGAAAAATATATTGATTATTCTTCAATGGTATTACATTAATGGAATATAATAAAATATTAAATGGTATCAATAACTCCGAAAATTGGTTTTTTTGAATGGTTATATTTTTATGTATAATTATATAAGAACACATGATTAAAGGATGAATAACTATTAGGTTTAAAGGTTTGATTTATTCTGAGAAAATTTAGTTTGATATTATTGATTGCCAGTGTCACATACATGAAATATTTTAAAGTTATTTTTCATTTAATTTACATCATTTCTTTGTTTTGGTAGTTTTCCATGCATTTTTTAAGGAGATAGTAGGTTTCCAAAATTTGGGTCAACCTGAGAGCCCATTTCCAGTTTTGAAAGTAAATTTTGTTTCTTTAATAACTCCTTCGTTTTTCAAAAAATTTCACCCATTCAACTTCCAAAATGACCTTAATTTAAATATTAAAACCAAAAAAGAATTTTGGGCCCCTTAAAAATCATTAGCATCTTCGATTTGGGTGATCAAATTAGGTATTGGGCCAACCCGAAAGCCCATTTCGAGTTTTAAAATTATTTTGTAATTCTTTCATAAAATATTTATTTTTTATCTGTTTTTGGTGATTCCACCTCTCACACGTTACCATCGAACCCAGACACACCTCCATCTTCGTTTTGGCCTCTTTGGAGATCATATTCATCGCTATTTAGGGCCTAACTTCTGAAGCTCCAAAAAACGTCCAGATTCCTCAAGTAAGTTGTTTCTCTTCTTTATTCATCCCTTCTTCTTAGAGTTTCTTCTTTTTTTATTGAATCACCAAATGTACAGAAGATGGGTCTTCGTACCTAGGGTTTTTGTTTTGAGTTTTTTGGTCCAATCCTATTGTTTTAGGTTCAGTCTTACTCCCTTGTGGTGCGGTGGAGGTGCGGTTGAAGTGACGCACAAGGATTTGGGGGTTTTGACTCTTTTGGTAGGTGATTTCATATGTAGGTATTGTAGAATGAGTTTTCTTGCTGTATTTATGTTTCCATTATTTTCATAATTCAAAATATTGATTGAAAAAATTGATTTGGGTAGCATTTTAAAAGCGGTTGATTTTTAAGTGCCAATTTTGTGTGAAAATGGGTGTTTTACATGTGCAACCCATGTTGTGCCTCTTGGTGTTGTTTTATAATTCAGGGATTGGATTTATAAAAATATTTTGATGCTGAAATTTATGTTTTGGTATAATATTGGTCTCCATTTGGTTTTAAATGTGGGATTTTAGATGAATTTAATATGCAACATTTGATTAAATTTCTTGAAATTGTTTTATGGAAATTATAAGTGGTTTATTGAGTTATACGAAAGGTGAAAAGAAGGTGTAGCTAATATTTTGAATGTGTGTGACCAGAACTGATATTTATATGTGAAATTTGATTTTTTAATCATGTGGTGACTATTTGAGCACAATACGGGAAACTCGGGTATCTAGGTGGGCTAACGTGTACTAGTACGTTAGTGAATGGAGGGGTTTTGATCATGGTTCACTTAGCAAGTCTGACATGGATAACACTAAAAAAACTATAATGGAGATTATTGGAGACCACTAGGTTATGGTTATGCTCCCTACTAGTGGCTCGTGCACAAGAACAAATTTCATTATGGTTACTTTCACCGAGGTACGAGGTACTTGGGGCTCACAACAAACTAGTACCTAGGGGTGTTCCTATGCTTGGTGCTCATGGCCTTTTTGGCATTTAAACATTCTTTATGGTATTTTGGGATGTGAAAACCAGTATCTGGAATGTTTTATTCAGTTTCACTCATTCTTTATAGTTATTCCCATTGAAAGTTATTTTCTTTCCAAAGTTGCACTTTTAGAAATAAATGCCGCCATTATCTATTTATAACTCTTGCAAGCCATTTATTTTATAATTCCTAGCACTTGAAATCCTTGGGTGATATACTATTGGGCTTAGTCTCACACCCTACTTACACCTTTTGGTGTAAGTAGACTTGATCGTGTTTGACATAGGCAAAGGCAAGGCCTTGGTCGATGGGGGTTCGGGTTGCTAGTTTCTCTCGATAGTGCGGTGTTGTGGAGACGGCTTGTGGGTGATGACCCCTTGTCGTGTGGAGTCTCATGGGATGTTTGATGCTAATTTTATGTACCTTTGGAACTATTTTGTCTTGTTTAAACCCATGTAATCAGTTCTGAATTTTTATAAAGTCTTGTTTGGCATAATTTTTCAGATTTGGTTTGTTGTTTCTTTTTTGGTTATTTTATGAACCAAAAATTGGGTAAATCATTCCCAAATGAATTTTTATGATACCCAGGAACTTGTACCTGACCGTGGGGATGGAAAACACCCTTCGGGTCTTTCCATGAGCTGGATTTGGTGCCAGTTTGATGGCAACCAGATTCGGTCCGTGACAAAATGATATTAGAGGAGGTTAATGTTTTTGGGTTATATTGTTATTTTGGGATGAGTCGGGATATACAGGAGCTAGGACTGTCGGGGCTTGGGGTTTTGGTTGTGAGTAAGGTGTCTTGCTTGCACCTCTCATGGCAGACCCTAAGTCACCAGGGGATGTTTTAATTTACAGATTGACTTCACTTCTAGGTGAGACATGTGGGCTGCAGACCACATGTGGACATCAGGCGGATGTGGAGTAGTTGTTTATTTTATTACTGAAATGTGTTTAGATTATTTATATTTGATGTATTTGATTAAAATTTTCTTAATTGTGGTATTGATTATTATTTTGTGACTGTTTCATTTTGTAGCAACAAGCCTCCCTGGAAAGCTCTCACGCACCCACGGGAGGAAGCTGGAGAGAGTTCTCCCACACCAATTGATCAGAGGCTAGTCAAGGTCGTGGTCCGGGCTGTCTAGGCTCTAGGATATGAACCAGATCCAGTTCTAGATCCTGTTAGAGAGGATGATACTGGTCCTAGAAAGGATAAGGCCCAGGAGTTCTTGAAAAATAAGCCTTCAACCTTCCGAGGAAGCTCAGAACCCCAAGAAGCAGAGGAATGGCTCGAGAAGATCGAGTGTATTTTTGAGTTCCTGGAAACACCTGAGGAACTCTGGTTGAAGTGTGCCTCCTTTCTGTTGGATGGTCCCAGCCGTAAATGGTGGGAGTCAGTGCTTCAGGCTGGGAAGAATGGGCAGATGCGCTGGGGAGATTTCAAGGCTGTCTTCAATGAACAGTACTGCCCTTAGGTGTTGGCTTATGCCAGGTCTAGAGAGTTCATGGAACTTGTTCTAGGAAATCTATCTATGATGGAGTATGCCAACCGTTTCACTGAGTTGGTTCGGTATGCTCCAGAAATTTTTTCTAATGAGCAAGCGAAGGCCCAGAGGTTTGAGAAAGGCTTGAGACCCGAGATATACTCCCAGGTGTTCTTGTTTAAGCTGAGGAACTATATTGAAGTAGTTGATCGGGAATTCATGGTTGAGATTGATAGAAAAGGAAGGGCTGGTTTTTATGGTTCAGTATCAACATTGGGAAGTGTAAGCTCCTCAGAAAAGAAAAGGAAGCGGGAAGATCATGTGAAGAAAGGAGGAGGCAGTTCAGGGAACTCTTCGAGGCAGTTCAGGGAACTCTTCCAGGTAGTTTTCATCAGCGGCTTCTGATGCGAGATCGGTCATGTGCCACCAGTGTGGGAAGCCTGGGCACATCCGTGCAGCATTCCCTCATCCTCCTAAGACCTATTTCCAGTGTGGACATATGGGACACGTGCAACACTTTTGCGTGATAGCGCGTCCACATCAAAATGGGGCAGGATCCATGGCTCCCAGAGGAGTACCAACACAGTCTGAGCCGTCTAGGACTGGGGGATCTCGATTTTGAAGCCGTGGTGGTAGGGCTAGGTCATCTTCTAGGCAGAGCCAGTTCAGGGAACAACCACAGACTAGCAGTCGTCTTCAAGCAGAGACTGGACATCTCCATGCAGTGGATCAGGCACCCGCAGGATCAGAGGCGGGACCGTCGACTATTCGAGGTACCATTTTGATTTCATCTTCTATAGCTACTGCTCTTTTTGATACAGGTGCCTATGTTTCTTTCATTTCTGTCCGTTTTGTGGACATTCTGAATTTTCCAACTGATTTGATGTCATTCGCAATGGAGTTGGTGACACTGCTGGGAAAGAAGAAGGAACAGGGTCTCAGGTGCCCATCATGTGTTCTTTCTGTGTCAGGGGTCGAGATGGAGTGGGACCTCTTGGTCTTAGATATGAACCTGTTTGATGTCATAATCAGGATGGATTGGCTAGTACACTTCCAGGAACACATCGATTTCTATAGACGGCGTGTGAGTTTCATGACACCTGATGGGAGTCGTCAGGTTTTTCATGGAGAATGGGATCCTCGGTCAGGTCGCGTAGGGCCTCCACTCCCAGAGTTGGGAAGTGTTATCTTCCAGTTATCTTCTCTTATGATAGAGGATGGTATTTCCCCTGAAGGTGCACTACCTCATGTAGTGAATGAGTTTTCAGAGGTATTCCCAGATGATTTTTCAGGCTTTCCCCCAGAGCGGGATGTGAAGTTTTTGATTGATCTGGCGCCGGGAACACAACCAATATCTCTTCCCTCTTATCACATGGCCCCCACCGAGCTGAGGGAATTAAAGATACAGCTGGAAGACTTAGAATCCAAAGGATTCATTCGCCCGAGAATCTCTCCTTGGGCTACTCTTGTATTGTTCGCGAAAAAGGATGATGGATCCCTCTGGTTGTGCATTGACTACCAAAAGCTGAATAAGGTAACAATTAAAAAAAATTACCCTTTACCCAGAATAGATGATTTGTTTGATCAGTTGAATGGGGAAAAGTGGTTCTCAACAATAGACCTACGTTCAGGGTATCATCAAATCAGGGTGAAGGAGTCAGTTATCCCAAAGACAGCCTTCCAAAGCAGGTATGACCACTTTGAGTATTTGGTCATGCCCTTTGGATTGACAAATGCTCCAGCAGTCTTTATGGCACTTATGAATAGGGTGTTCCATAAATATCTCAATTCCTTTGTTGTGGTGTTCGTGGATGACATTCTGGTATACTCTAGCTCTAAGGAGGAACACGAACATCACTTGAGGGTCGTTTTCGGTACATTACGAGATCACCACCTCTATGAAAATTTGTCAAAGTGAACTTTCTAGATCAGGGAGGTGAGATTTCTCGGGCATTTGATCTTAGAGCACGGAGTTTCAGTGGACCCTGATAAGATTAGTGCGGTTATTTCATGGGAGTAGTTGAAGAATGTGTTCGATATCAGGAGTTTCCTTGGCCTGGCTGGTTATTATAGGCAATTCATTCAGGATTTCTCTCGGCTTGCTTCACCGATGACTGCCCTCACCTGGAAAGGGGTTAAGTTTGTATGGGGTCCAGAATGTCAGGCATCATTCGAGGAGCTGAAGAGGCGATTTACTACTACCCCTATGCTGATTTTGCTAGAGGCTGGAAAGGGATATGTGGTTTATTGTGATTCTTCAGGTATGGGTCTTGGGTGCGTGCTTATGCAGGATGATCATGTGGTGGCGTATGGCTCTCGCCAACTCAAGCCACATGAAAAGAACTACTCAACCCATGATTTGGAGTTGGCAGCAGTGATGCATGCTTTGAAGACGTGGCGTCACTACCTCTTTGGGGAGAAGTTTGTGGTCTATTCTGATCAGAAAATCTTGGATTATATCTTCTCACAAAAGGACCTCAACATGAGGCAGCGTCGCTGGATCGAGTACTTGCAGGGGTTTGACTTTGACATTGTCTATACCCCAGGTAAGGGTAATGTAGTGGTCGACGCCTTGAGCAGAAGGGTTCCAGTACAGGCTTTGAGGAAGTCTAGTGATGAGTGGACATTGATGGGGATCTTTTCTCATATGCATGTGGAGACCAAGGAACATAGTGGAGGGGCATTCTTGGCAAGCATCTAGTTGACGCCTTCTCTGTTGGAGTTGATTCAGCGGGAACAGCCCAGTGATGAGCTTTGTCAGTGGTCAAAGCAGTTTCCTCATGGTGGGGAGACATCCTCTGATTGGTAGTCGTCTCCCGAGGGCATCTTGTGCTTCAAGGGTCATTCAGTAGTGTCGTTATCTCTACAGAAGGTGGTGATGCAGGATAGCCACCAGTCTCAGTGGGTTGTCCATCTGGGTGCCACTAGGATGTATTATGATGTCTGTCGGCAGTTTTGGTGGCCTGGTATGAGATGGGACATAACGAACATTGTGTCGAGATGCTACACATGCCAGTAGGTGAAAGCAGAGCACCAAAGGCCCTCCGGTTTGCTCCAACCACTACCCATTCTTACCTGGAAGTGGGACGAGGTTTCCATGGACTTCATTGTTGGATTACCTCGTACACCTCGAGGTAAGAATTCCATTTGGGTGGTGATTGATCATCTAACCAAATCAGCCCACTTCATTCCAATCAGAGATACATCTAAAGTGGATGAGTTAGGCCGCTTGTATCTTCAAGAGGTGTTGAGAATACATGGTGTGCCAGCAGTATTTATCTCAGATAGAGACCCTCGTTTCACATCTCGGTTCTGGGAAGGCCTTCATAAGGCCTTGGGGTCCCAGATTAAGATGAGCACAGCATACCATCCGTAGACGGATGGTCAGACAGAGCGGGCGAATCAGATTTTGGAGGACATGCTTCGTGCATGTTTCCTAGACTTTGGAGGTTCTTGGGATACACATTTGGGATTGGTTGAAGTTTCTTATAATAACTGTTACCAATACTCGATTCGAATGGCTCCTTTTGAGGCGCTCTATGGTCGGCCTTGTCGGTCCCCCCTGTGTTGGGCTGAGGTAGGTGAGAACTCACTACTGGGGCCGAGTATGGTGCAAGAGACATCTGAGAAGGGAAACTTAATCAGTCAACGTTTATTGACAGCTCGGAGTCATCATAAATCATATGCTTACTGGAGGCATCGAGACGTAGAGTTTTCTGTGGGTGATAGAGTATTCTTGAAGGTGGCACCTCGTTTCGGCCATCGTCGATTGGGGAAGCAAGGTAAGCTGACTTTGTGGTATGTCGGGCCATTTGAGATCATCGAATGTATTGGAAAGGTGGCATACAGGTTGGCCTTACCTTCTCAGTTGACATCCATCCATGATTTCTTCCATGTTTCTCAGTTGAAGAAATACTACCCGGATCCGTCCCATGTGTTGAGTTGGGAAGAACTGGAGATAGAGCCTAACTTGTCTATTGTTGAGAGGCCAATGAAAATAGTGGACTCCCAAGAGAAGATACTTTTAGGGAAGTATATTCCATTAGTCCGGGTTCTATGGCAGCATGGGAATGATACACATGAGACATGGGAGCTAATGTCGTGGGTTGAGGAAGAGTAATCGTTCTTGTTTTCCAATCAATCCTCATGTTGACTTTACGGGGCGGAAAGTCTTTCATGGTGGGGAGAATTGTCACATACATGACATATTTTAAAGTTATTTTTCATTTAATTTACATCATTGATTTGTTTTGGTATTTTTCCATGCATTTTTGAAGGAAATACTGGGTTTTCAAAATTTGGGTCAACCTGAGAGCCCATTTCCAGTTTTGAAAGTAAATTTTGTTTCTTTAATAACCCCTTCGTTTTTCAACATTTTCCACCCATTCAACTTCCAAAATGACCTTAATTTAAATATTAAAACAAAAAAATAATTTTTGGCCCCTTAAAAATTCATTAGAAGCTTGGATTTGGGTGATCAAATTAGGTATTGGGCCAACCCGAAAGCCCATTTCCAGTTTTAAAATTTTTTTGTAATTATTTCATAAAATATTTATTTTTTATCCTTTTTCAATGATTTCATCTCTCACACGTTCCCATAGAACCCAGAAATACCCCCCATCTTCTTTTTCGCCTCTTTGGAGCTCAAATTAATCACGATTTAGGGCCGAACTGCTGAAGCTCTAAAAAACGTCCAGATTTCTCAAGTAAGTTGTTTCTCTTCATTATTCCTCCCTTCTTCATAGGGTTTGTTCTTTCTTTATTGAATCCCCAAATGTCCAGAAGATGGGGATTCGTACCTAGGGTTTTAGTTTTGAGTTTCTTGGTCCAATACTCAGGTTTTAGGTTCAGTCGTACTCCCTTGTGGTGCGGCGGAGGTGCGGTTGAAGTGACAAACACGGATTTGAGGATTTTGGCTCTTTTGGTAGGTGATTTCATATGTAAGTATTGTAGAATGAGTTGGATTGATATATTTATGTTTCCATTATGTTCATAATTCAGTATTTCTATTGCAAAAATTGATTTGGGTAGCATTTTAAAAGCGGTTGATTTTTAAGTGCCAATTTTGTGTGAAAATGGGTGTTTTACATGTGCAACCCATGTTGTGCCTCTTGGTATTGGTTTATAATTCAGGGATTGGATTTATAAAAATGTTTTGATGCTGAAATTTATGTTTTGGTATAATATTGGTCTCAATTTGGTTTTAAATGTGGTATTTTAGATGAATTTAATGTGCAACATTTGATTAAATTTCATGAAATTATTTTATGGAAATTATAAGTGGTTTATTGAGTTATACGAAAAGTGCAAAGAAGGTGTATCTACTGTTTTGAATGTGTGTGACCAGAACTGATATTTATATGTGAAAATTTTATTTTGGAAGCATGTGGTGACTATTTGAGCACAATACGGGAAACCCGGGTATCTAGGTGGGCTAACGTGTACTAGTACGCTAGTGAACGGAGGGATTTTGACCATGGTTCACTTATCAAGTCTGACATGGATAACACTAACAAAACTATAATGGAGATTATTGGATACCACTAGGTTATGGGTATGCTCCCTACTAGTGGCTCATGCCCGAGAACAAATTTCATTATGGTTACTTTCACCAAGGTACGAGGTACTTGGGGCTCACAACAAACCAGTACCTAGGGGTGTTCCTATGCTTGGTGATCATGGACTTTTTGGCATTTAAACTTTCTTTATGGTATTTTGGGATGTGAAAACCAGTATCTTGAATCTTTTATTCAATTTCACTCATTATTTATAGTTATCTCCATTGAATGTTATTTTCTTTTCAAAGTTTCACTTTTAGAAATAAATGACACCATTATCTATTTAAAACTCTTGCAAGCCTTTTATTTTATAATTCATATCACTTGAAATCCTTGGGTGATATCCTATTAGGCTTAGTCTCACACCCTACTTACACCTTTGGTTGTAAGTACACTTGATCATGTTTGACACAGGAAAATGAAATGCCTTGGGCGATGGCGGTTCGGGATGCTAGTTTCTCTAGATGGTGCGGTGCTGTGTAGACGGCTTGTGGGTGATGACCTCTTGTCATGTGGAGTCTCATGGGCTGTTTGATGCTAATTTTATGTACCTTTGGACCTATTTTTTCTTGTTTAAACCCATGTACTCAGTTATGAATTTTTATAAAGTCTTGCTTGGCATAATTTTTCAGATTTGGTTTGTTGTTTGTTTTTGGTTATTTTATGAACCCAAACTCGGGTAAATTGTTCCCAAATGAATTTTTATGATACCCGAGCACTTGTGCCAGCCCGTGGGGATGGGGAACACCCTTCGAGTCTTACCATGATCCGGGTGTAGTGCCAGTTTAATGGCGACCAAGTTCGGTTCGTGACAGACAAGGAATTGATTATTAATTTATTGTAAAATGGATCAATTAGATATTTTCGATTCTTATCTCATTTTCGGATTATCATATATATAGAATATATTATGAAATTATGAACTAGTGATCAATATTTCTGAGGGTTAAAGGTAGAATTAATTTTTAGACGAATATATTATTTCAATGTTGTTTAATGTCATCAAGATTCAAGATTTTTGGGGAAAGTATCCTCTGGATAATAGATTATTAAGGTATTTACATACATGGTTATATTGTTTTTTTGAATAGATAATGTTTTTTGAGAAATATAATTAATTTGGTATAGCATAAGAGAGTAAATTATATGTCATAATAGAGGTTATCTCATGAAGGTTGAATTTGTGAATAATTCCAACACCCACATTCTTCAATGTGTAAAAATTAAAATTTCGAGGTAGAAATTTATTTAAGGGGGGATAATGTAATGAAATGATATTTCACTATAAAGTTTCCTTAAATAAAGAATGTATTTGATAGCTTTCTCTACATGTAACACTGATCAAAAATGAAACTATGATATGTTTAGACCTCTAAAACATAACTATTGAATCAGTGGAAATGAATAGTATTAACTACTTAAGGATATATTTTTAGATAGAAAATAAGTTATTCTTTTAATATGAATTAAAAACAATTATTATAGCTAAAATTACTAAAAATATTATTTCATTCTTACTTCATCATTTTTATAAATATTTCCTTTTCATGCAATATACATGTCTATTCAAAGAAACCTTTGATTATTAGTAATAAAATATACTTCATATGAATAATTGGGGATTGAAAATTTAATTAGTAAATGATTGGAAATATTAATGAGAATGGTAAATATTCTAAGAAATCTGTTTTCCTATGAAAAATTCTCTTCATTATATATCATGTTTTTATTTAGGATTAAAAATTATAAATTTCATAATTTTAATTTCAAAAATTTATTTTTTTCCACATTTATTATAATAATATTTTGATATGTCTATTTTTTAGATTTCACTAAAAATATTAATTATCATATAAATAGTGAAAATACCGTATGTAATAATAACATGAATTTTAGTAAATTATTAGTATGTAAGTTTGAATTTTAAATTCATGAAACATTTTTCTAGATCCAAATATATATTTTATAAGTACATTAAAATTTTAAAAAAATTATGCTTTAATTTAAAAACCCATATTTTACATTTTATAACATAAGTTATATATTTCAAAAAAAAAGTAATAATTATACATTCAGTGTTTTAAAATTAATTTTTTCAATTTTAAAAAAATAAAATAAAATGGATAAAAATTTATAACAATTAGGTATAAATTAATTCATTAGTAACAATTTATTTTCAATAATAATGGATAAATCTCTTTGGAAAAAACTAGGGACTTATGTAAAACTAAAAAGGTATAAAAAGGGTTAAATAAAGAGGGAAAGGTCAAAAATATGTTCAAAACATATTTTTTAATAGGTAGTTGAGGCTAGCTAGAAAATATCCCTTCTTTTCTCCATTATTTACCAACTTTTTAACTACTTTCCTTGAGAGTGGAATCTTGTTAGTGAAAAGATTTTGAGTAATAAAAAAATGTCATCCCTTACCACCTCTAAAAGGAAAAATCCCATCTTTACATACCCACATTCCATGACCAATATAGTTAATCCAAAAATATATAAAACATTCTCAAAAAATTATTATCCACCTTTTAGAGGTTTTGGTTTTCTAAAATGAACATCCCCAAATGGTTTTTCCCCATTTGTAAATATATTTTCTAAGTAGTGAATTATAAATTACAAACTGATCGTTTCACATTTTTTTCATTATGTGGTGTTATTCATCATCAAATTCCATTAAACCAAATTAAAATGATAATTTAAATTCCATTAATATATTATTATTTTATAAAAATATGTTATAATAATTAAACACGTATGCCTTTTTATTAAGAAAAATGAAATCTTCATTTGTGTCTTCGGTGGACTGCAACTCCACAACACAAAAATGTGTCTTTTTAATTAACTTAAATAAGAATATGGTTCCAATAATGAATTTAATAAATAATTATGTCATGTTTAAAAAAATATACTTTTTTGATAAAATAAATATTACTCCTTTCCACATTATATGGAAAACAAAATCATGATCTATGTGTAATTATGGACTAGCGCTTCTATATAATGATTATTTTATTTTTGTATTTTCATCATAACATTACATGTATTCCCGTGATAATAAGATTCATGGATAATAATAATAATTATTAAATGATAAATGTTATTTAATGAAATATTGGACAACATATTAATAATATGTTTCATAAACAACATTAGTAAATTAAACCATCCAATAGAGCATTTGAATTGAAAAAAACGATTTCTTTGAACTGTGAAAATTCCTCATATAGGTTATTTTCATATTCTAAATATTTTAAATTAAGATATATCACACTAATAGACATTTAAAAATCATTATTCTTATGGTATAAGGATATTACCACTGTATAACTCCATAATCATCCATTAATTATGGTGTGTGTTTTTTTGTTAGTTTAACCACCTACATAGAAAATGTTATAAATTTATATAATGGATGATAATTATAGTTCAATTTATAGTAATATTTGATACAATTAAGTAACTAATTAGTTTTTTTATTTGGAAAGGAGAAATTATTATTAAAATCATACATTAAGAAAACACTTATCATTCATTAAGAATCACCAAAGCTTTCTCTTCGTCGAATTCATCTTAATGGATTGTAATCCAAAATAATATGGAATAAAATTATATATTTATAAATATAATTCAACATATATTATGGTTTCTTTTATGACCATGGAATGATGAAATTTTTAACAAGAATGAATACGAACCATTTTTTCTTATATGGTTTATTTGGTTATTATGGATTCATTTTTATATATTGCATTGGGCATACCATTCCAAATTAATTTTTTTAATAATCATGATTTTCCCTATGACACCTTTACTCAATTAAAACACTATATTTATCTCTCTTTTTTAAATGATGTTCTCCAACATTCCATATTTCGATGGATTAGGGAAATTATTGGAATTAATATATAACCCTTTCTCAATAATTTTTTATTTTGAGGGATGATTACATAGAAAGATATTATATTTATTGGTTGGGTAACAATATAAATTTTGTATATTTTTCATTTTAAGGGTTTTGTTTACTTATGTTTTTGGAAATATTACTACATATTGTTTAACCATCCTCCCTCTTTCTCTATATAGGTTATGATCATGTTATCCCTTTTTAACCTAGGGAAAATTATTTTTCATTCCATAATTTCTTATCCAAATACAAATGATTATTGGAAAAGATGATTTTTTTTAATCATTATCTGTTATGATATATTCATTTTCTATAACCAAGTGATCGATGGGGGTAGACATTATATAACCCCTTGATGAATTGAATGGTCTTAGAAGACTATAATGGTCTAGTATCTTGGTCTATACCTACCAAAGACAAGATATTATCTTAATAGTATGATCATGATGTATAATATTAGGTTGTATTTTATTATGGTACAAAACTTTATATTCAATATTATGCATTTTATTAACAAAGAACTAGTTATTTTTATCCATGTGACCATTTCATATCTACTATTATACATGGATAATTTATTATTCACATTCACTATATTATTAAATTATTAATATTTTATCTATTTCATCAATGGTATTTGTAATCATTTTATTCTCACTTAAACTCATTGGGTTTCATCACTTTCGTTTTCCCTTATTGGGAATTTGAGATCACTCATTCATATATTTACAATTCCATAGGTTATGAAAAAAATTTATTAACATGATAGGGATAACATTATATTCCTAAAATGATAGTTTTTGTGGAGAATTTGTGGGAGATTTTGAATACTTATTATAGATTAAGTATATATATATATAGTGGAAAATAATTTATCTTCATTGAGAAAAACCTGGCCTTTATTAGTTTATGATTTTTCCTATTTCTATAAATTTCTAAACCAAAAAATTCTTAGAAATATATATAATGAAATATTTTCATTCATTCATGTAATAATTGTAATTTTATGTCCATGAATCTATAGTTGGTATAAAATATATTACATAATTTATGTGATTATATAAATGGATCATGTTGAACAGGTTTTGAGTGAACTAAGCCTATAATCATATGGAAAATGGAATTCAAAAATAAGAGACATATCAAATCTGGACCTCATAAAGTCATAATATTTCATTCATTATATTTAATCCAAAACTCTAAATATAATTTAATCCATATATTTAATCACAAAAATACAATTCTAATTTTATTTCAACATAGAGCGGTTGTGAACAACCCCTCCAGTTTGAAATCCAGGCTTCTTCAGACATTGATCCTTTATTTAGTTCCATTATCTTGCTACTTTATTTAGAATATGAATATACTTCTTCAACTGACACAATTTATTTTCATCATTATATAAGAAACCCATCATTATTATTATACAAACCTCCTCTTCAAGTAACCCATTAAGAAGGTGTGATTTTATATCCATTATGTACACCTAGAATCCCTAATACAATGCCATGTCCATGAAAAATATTATTATTTAAATTCATGAAATCATTGTGAATTTTTCAACCACATCAATAACTTCATTTTGGGAATACTCTAAGTATAAAATCGATACACTATTCCATGTAACATTTATATGTTCATTTAATTTATTTCATAACCCCCATTTGGTTCCAATGAGATTCAAATCACATTTCCTCAGAACAAATTCTGATTTTTTAATTATTTTTTATTTGGTAAATCTCCACAATCATATCTTTGACCCAAATACCTCACTTAATAGATTATTAAAAATATTTTGGTTCCACAGTGATAATAGATTCACCTTATTTCAATCTTTCACCCTTATTATTGGAATTAGTGATGACGGATCCCCAACAACGTTGTTTTCTTTAATTTCCTTCATACTCAACCATCTACATAAACCCATTGTTCTTTATAAGTATTATTAATTAATATTTACGTAATATTAGCTATCTAAATTCTTCAAAACTCCCCCATATCCATTAAAATATTCAGTTCTCTTGACATCAAAAACAAGAAAATTTTCTAGTAAAACATTCTCCCTAAAATTTGAATTATTTCAAGTGTCATTGTCATATTCAAATTTTCAACTACAACAACATTACTACATTCAATAGTTTTTCACTCTTATAAAATTTATTTTATTCTATACTATTTAATGAATACCTAATAAATATTCCTTTATTACCCTGATCATAAAAAATTATATTATTTTCTTTTTTGGGGATAAATAACGTAGTTTTAAACACCCATAAGTATTTATGTGTTGGGTTATTTCCATAAAATATTTCATATAGAGTTTTTTATTCATTATGACAAAATAAGGATTTTATAAAGATTAATTATTCTTATTTCACTACATGTTTCCAATATTTCCATTGTAATCCTATTACAATAACTATATTTTTATCCATTTATTTGATGATGTAATTTATTATTTCAACAAATCTTCTCAAATTATGAGTTATAAAAATGAATATTTGTGGTAAATAAAATTATTTTATATATAATATTCAACATAGTTTTATATATATTTTAGATCATTTTTACTGCGAATATTTTGAATTTTTTCACTATGAAAATTTTCATCCAGTCCTCCATATCGTGTGATGAATGTAAAAACATCATATTTTTTATCTATAACCATATTCCATGACATTATACTAAAATAATCAATACAAAGTACATAATAACTTTATTAATTTTTGTATTTGGGTGTAATTGGTCTACATATATCCCCATGCATGAGATCAAGAATTCTTGATGTATTCTACTTTGTTAGAAAGTATGTTTTTGAATAATATTCCCATTTTGACAAGAATTACATATCTGAGTGTGATAATATATAATATTAGTGATTTATAAAGATCCATTAGACTTCACCATATTTTCCAAGGTTTTTAGGCTCAAATTTACATGTTGTTTGTGACACCGTCTTTTCTCAGCTTTTTTGGACGTCATGCAATAATTTTATTCACTAATAATGTAAAGATTATCATTTTTTCCTTCCTTAAATAATAATGGATCCTTATCAATATTTAAATAATAATAAATTATAATTTAAATCTAAAAACCACTTTTGTAACATAATTGGATAACACTAAGAATATTATTGAAAAGGGTTTCAACCAAGAGAAAATATGTTTTCATATGATCTTAACTACCAACAATAGCTTTATTGGATAGAACTATATTGAGACTTTCATCATCTCCAAATTAAACAATCTTTTTATTATTATATTTGATGCCCATGATGAGTTTTTCATTTCTGATCACATGATATTTTCATCCACTATATAGAATCCACAAACTATAGTTGTTCGTCACTCTCAAAGAAATCTAATCCACATAATCCATTCGTAAAATATTTTCTTTGCCCAAGATTTATTGACCAACTCTATTGATGATGAGTGAAATTTATTTTATTCAAGTTACAATTATTTTTATTCATCTTGTTTTAATATAATTCTATTTTTATCTTTTAGTTTTTTAGATTTAGATTCCAATTTTTTTCCCACCATTATTAGATTCTACTGGAAACATATTTTTTCTCTTGATGAAAATATATTTATTTTTTCCCAAAACTGTCACAACCAAAATAATATCCTTTAAAAGAATAGGTAAATATAGAAATAATTATTTATAGTTTTTTAATTTTGTTATTGTAAATATATATTATCAATGGAAAACATATATTGGGTGTTCCGCATAAATCAATAATGGAATCCTCAATCTCAAGTAATATTTTTCTCAACATTTTATACTTTAAAAACACCTTGTTGAGTGTTATGAAGAAACACTCTCCATCAAAGTGTTTATGAATATGGTTTAGTACCAGCCTGGGATGTCTTCTCCATGCCATAATGCTCCATAATAGATTTAAATTTTTTATTTAATCATTATACATTTCTAATGGGAATAAATTTCTTACTGATTTCTTCATATAACATTCTCCCCTTGATAATAAAAATATTCTCTAAGATACATGGATCTATATCATGTGTGGGAATCCTCTCTTAATCCTCAATCATGCATATGAATTTATTGAAGTCTTATTATAGAACATAAATTATCTTGGAAATTTATTTTAGTAATGTAGATAACACATTGTTTATTCATGATTTCTCCTTAACATTGAGATTAAACTCAACTATTATCATTGAAATTGTTATTGTTTTATATTTTTTCATATTTTAATTCTAATGGATCTCCACCTTGATTCTATATATAGAGTTTATATTCATCACAAAATTCACTAGCCTTGATTATCATGGCCCTCCTAAAATGAATTTCTTAAAGGTACACCTTTAGATAAACATGATGATCAACTAGAACATTGGTATAATTTTTAGTATCACAATAATTATCTTGTGAAATTAATACTACTTAATATTCATCAAGATCCTTATAATATTGAACTATTTCATATAAACTTTCATTAGATTTTAAATATTCCAATGAGAGTAAATTTTCCCTTCTCAAAGTAATGTTATGGACCTCCATACATTCCCCATCATCGTTTTGAAATTTCTTTGGACATTTAGTTTCAATATTTCTAACACTTACACATCTGAAACAAGATTTTGTAAGATTACTTGTTATCTTTACATTTCAAATTATATGTTAGGAAGCGATAAAATACATTATCTTATCAATTTGGTATTCTTTTAAAAAATTAATCACTATGAGTTTCTTCATATCATTAAAATCCCCTTTATGTGAATTTTCATTTACACATGTCTCATTATCTTTATTCCTCATCTCATTTTCAATGAGAGTTTTATGCAGACTATCCAATGATATTTTCTTTGGGTAATTCTATTTCATAGAACTGAAACCATTTCATTGAATTGAGAATGAATTTTTCTCATTCTTCTCTCCACAGTCTTCTCAATATTGATATCCTCAATAAGATCATAAATGTCTTAAATAAGAGAATTTTCATAATCAAAAAATGAATTGAAAATATCATATTAACTCATTATAAATCCCTTGTATTTATTTATAAATCCTATAACATGACTTCAACAATCATAGATTCTGATTCATGTATAATTGTAATTTTTCCCACATAACATGAGAGGTTTTACCAGACATTATCTTTGTGTAAATTTGATTATCTAGTGCACATTATAGGGCATTAATTTCCCATTTTTATATATTATTATTAATTAATAAATATCTATTGGAAATTTTTATTAAAATATCATACATAGAAGCCACATAAATTTACATTCACAAATATCAAAAAAGGTGTTTCATATAGCTCCCCCATAACTGAAAATTATTAAATTCAATGATAGGAATGCCATTATGGTTTAAAATTATCCTTGTTATTTATAGACAGAGAGAGAGAGAGAAAATGATAACCCTAAACTAACCCTTAGATACCACTTATTACTCCCTTATTAAGGAATATACATTAATATGTGGTAGGGGTGAATCAAGGTATTGAAATATAAACATTGATTTTAAATATTGTTCTATCAACTTGTGGAACACATTAATATATCCATTTCATTCTCTCTTGGGTGAATAAAATAGTAAATCATGAAAATGATTTTACATTATTTCCACACACTAGGATAGTCCAAGGAGCATGCATGATAGTGCGTATGTCCACCACAAACAAGAAGATCTATTTGCTTCAATGTTTTCAAGTTTGCATCAGTCTCACTAACCCTCAATGTTCACAACCATGAACATTTGGAAATCTACCTGACCTCATACACTAGGGAACTCAGAGATCATCTGTATTTCATATTCTTCTTATTCAAAAAATAGTTATGGAAATATGTAAAATATATGATACTTCTCTTCAAGACCATTGTTAAAAAAATACAGAGAGAAAGGGAAATGTTGGAACACCTATATCATCAAATTTTCCAATCGAAAAGATATCTAAAATCGCTCTATTTTTTTGTTTAGAAAGATATGAAATTTTATTTTTCTATGCATCAGTAATATACATTGATTTCTAATCTTAAATGAGAACCCATTTTAAATCCATTCTTCAATGTGTGTTTTCTATATAAGATTGAATACATGAATTTAATTCCATGAACATTTCCATAAATATCCCATGAATTGTTGGTTACACCATCCTGAATATCCCATAATGTTATAATTTCTATTTTCTAGACAATATAAATCGATCATATATATGTAATTAAAACATGGCATGGTAAAAAATCCTCGACCATTTTGCCTTCAACAAGTCGATATCTAAGATGTTGTTACCACTTTCTATCCATGATGACCCCAATATTTTGAGGACCATTCTCTTTTTATTCTTCTATAAGATGATATTCATTTGAAATCATTTAATATACTAGATCTACTATAATATAAAATTTTCATTTTTTATGATGCATTGGAATAAATCTTATATTTGAGTTCAAATATGGTATCTTCTACACATATGGTGATATGACTCATGATTCAAAGTTAAATTATAATAGACACCACACCTAGTGAAATGACATGATTCATTTTGGATATCTTGTCACGACCCGTCCTCAGGGCCCGTGCTGTGACTACCCCAAGCCCGCCTTCCATAGGCCAAGGGCTGGCGATTATCACCCAATGTGAATCCCTGATAAAAAGGGAAGGCATTGCCTTTTATACTGTAACACACACAGTCTGAACACAAGTAGTAGAGGCAACATGTACTAAAATAGAAAAGTATGGTGTGCTGAAAGTAAGTGGGCAAGAATACAAACCCTACTGAACAACAAGTACAAGTACAAATAGAAAGGGAAAACAGCTCTGGGATCATCATCTGGGGAATCCTACCTGAAGGGTAGGTGCAGAACTCGAACAACTCTTCCTTGCGGTATGTTTGGACTAGTCCATCTCTGAGAAGCCTTCGTCCGTCACCCTCAGGCTCGATCACTGCGGTTCATCGTCTGAACAAAACACAACATGGTGCGGGCGAAGCCCATTCAGGGGTGAGTATAACAATACTCAGTAGGGGACCTTGATACCCCCGAAGGTCTCCCAGAATCCACAAAGGATAAACCACAGAAGAAAGATACTATCACGAAGTACTAACCAACCCTACTTAGGTATATTCCCATACATATACCAAAGTTACCAATCATAGTTCGGCTCTAACTCTCGAGCCCAAACACAACCCAGTCCACGAAGGAAGTAAGGTCAATCACATCGATGATAATGATTGAAAGACAAGGCTCAACTCACACAGGTATACAAATTTCGTAGAGTGATAGAGATGATCAGATGTAGTCACTGATTCATCTAAGCTGTCGGACCCACACAGGATACAGGACCAGCATAGTTTTCGGACCCACACAAGATACAGGACCAGCTACTCTGTCGGACCCACATAGGTTACACGAACAGAAGTCAAAACTGTCGGACCCACGGAGGATCCTAGTACAGTAGCATCATCGTCAAATCCATGGAGGATTCCAGTACAGTAGTCATTTTTGTCGAACCCACATAGGATTATGGTACAGTAGACGTCGCTGTCGAACCCACGTAGGATTCCAGTACAGTAGACATCGCAACCATCTCTAGGGTTCCCGCACATAGCACACTCGATTTTGGGAGGGTCCTCTCCTCGAGTCGAGTTTAGATACATAAACTATCACAAAGTCCGGAGTTTATGTATCCCATAGTTCCGTCTCATCATAAGGAACCCAATTCAATAGACGGAGCATCAATCGGACGCCCGGTCTGAGAGTTATTGGCATTTCTGTTCCAGGGGCCCGGTTGGATTTACACTCGTTCCAAACCCGGCCAATTTCCAAAGTTGTACAAAACTCACTTATAGTATCAAAAACTGATCGCCTCATCATGAGGGTCCCATTTCTGCAAAAGGCACATCGATCGGACGCGCGGTCTAAGAGATATTTGAATTTAAGCGAACTCGGGCCTAACCCGTCAAGCCCAATGGGCTAGCGGGTCCGACCCAGCTGGGGGGTCGGCCCAGCCTGGTTTGGTGGGTCCGACCTGGCTAGGGGGTCAGCCCAGCCTGGTGAGGCTCACCTACAACTTCCCTTTGGAGAAATTTACCACCACCTAAATAAAAATCATTTCAGGCATAATTTTTATTTAGTTTAATTTAATAAGAATCCCCAAAAATTAACTTCCACTCCAGAAAAAATGCAACTGCGGTGAAGGTCTCCTTATGTGAATACCGGCACTATGAGTTCATCGGTGTCATCGGATTTTAATTCCATGCACTGGTTAAAAAGATATAAAATCTTACATGTATGTTTATTGAACGTACCCGAACAAAACTTCAGAAACTGATTCCGAGCACACCGGGCCTCGGAATCAGGCGCCGTCAGAAACTGCGAACTCGTAAAATTCTCGTTTATTTAAGAAAAAAAATTCCACCACAATTCTGGGTCTTTACATTCTCCCCACCTCAGGGCTTTACATCCCCGTAATCTATAACACATACTAAGGGAACAAATGGGGGTACTGAGCACGCATCTGAGCCTCCCACTCCCATGTGATCTCTTGGAGGTTCCCGTGCTTCCAGCAAATGTGCACCAGAGGAATCGACCATCCTCGTAGGACCCTATAATTTTGATCCTAAATGTCCACTAGAACCTCCGTAAATTTCTCCCTGTCATCGATATCCATCTCCCCATGGTCGATGATGTGGGACGGGTCATGCACATATCTCCTCAGCTGAGATACGTGAAAGAATTCGTGCACCTGGTGCAACTGAGGTGGAAGGGCCAGGCGGTAATACACCTCTCTTACTCTACCAAATACCTGAAAAGGTCTGATGAAACATGGAGATAACATTCCGACTCATCCAAATCTCCATAGACCTCATCAAGGAGAGACTTGTAGGAAGACGAGATCTCCATCCTCGAACTCCAACAGTCTTGGCTCCTATCGGCATAGGACTTCTGTCTGCACTGTGCAGTCTTCATCTTCTCCTGGATCATCTACACCTTCTCTATCATAGACTATACCATCAATGGTCCTACAAATGATGACTCCCCTAGATCAGTCCAGCACATTGTTGATCTGTAAGGTCGGTCGTACAATGCCTCGTAAGGTGCCTTCCCGATGGTGGAGTGGTAGCTATTGTTGTACACAAACTCTATCAAGGGAAAGTGATCCTCCCAGCTATGACCAAAGTCAAGGACGCATGCACGGAACATGTCCTCGAGAGTTTGAATAGTCCTATCAGTCTAGCAATCCGTCTGAGGATGGAAGGCGGTGCTCAAGCGAAACTGCGTGTCAAAAGCCTCCTACAACCCCTTCCATAGCCGAGAAGTGAAACGGGCATCTCGATCGGAGACGATCATCAATAGAACACCATGAAGCCATATGATCTCTTGTATGTAGAGGCGTCCAATGATCTCTAATGATCCCTGCTCTCTGATCAGTAGAAAGTGGGCCGACTTGGTGAGTTGGTCAACAATCACCCAGATAGAGTTGTGTCCTCTAGATGTACGTGGAAGTCCCATCCTAAAATACATAGATATCCCATCCCACTTCCACTATGGGACCTCTAAGGGTTTATCCAAGCCTTCTAGAACCTGGTTCTCTGCCGTCACTTGCTGACAAGTGAGGCATCACAAGACAAAATCTGCTACCGCCTTCTTCATACCCGGCCACCAGTGTCGTCGTCTGAGGTACTGATACATCTTCACCACTCCTAGATATACCGCTAGAGGGGAAGTGTATAACTCCATTAACACCTCCTCATGTAGTGCATCTGGTACCATGGTACGTCCTCTGAAGATAATGATGTTCCCCCCAACATGAGAAAACCCATCAGGTTCCTGCCTTGAGGATATCTGAGCACGTCACATCTCACAGTCAACGTCCCCACGCTGTGCCTCTCTGACTCACTAAAGAAGTGGAGGAGTGACTGTGAGAGACTAAAGAAATGATGCTCCATCTCTAACCACAAAGGATATCTGCAATGCGGCCAGCAGATCTGTTACCTCTCCTAGCAGCTGAATGCTTTATCTCCCACATAGAACATCTAATACAATGTTCCCCTTCCCAAGAGTATAGACTATCTCGAAGTCATAGTCTTGGAGGAACTCGAGCCATCGTCACTGTATCAAGTTCTGGTCCTTCTATGAGAAGATGTACCTGAGACTCTGGTGATCAATGTAGATTATAAAACGCTCTCCCATCATATAGTGCTGCCACATCTTCAAGTTGAAGACCACTGCTGCTAACTCCAGGTCATGGGCAACGTATGTAAAGACCCGTAAATTTCAAGGAAATTTTTTTCTTAATTTTCTTTGGAATTTTACAAGAACGCAGTTTCTGACGGCGCCTGATTCCGATGCCCGGTGTGCCCAGAATCATTTTCCGAAGTTTGGCTCGGGTACGTTCAGTGAACGGACGAGCGAGATTTTCTAACTTTTGAACCGGTGCCGGGAATCGAATTCTGAGGGCACCGATGAAATCGCAGCGCCGGTTTTCGCTTAGAAACGCCTCTTCCGGAGTTGCATTTTCTCGGGTTTAGTTTTTAATTTTCGGGCTTAAAGTTAAGAAATAAAATAATTTTGCGACAACTTTATTTTATTTCTCTTAAGCCACTTGGAAGCCACTTGAAGCCACTTAAAGGCGCTTGAAATGAGTTGAACTGGATAGGATGCTATCCAGAAATATCCTACCCCCTTAGTAGGATATTTGTGAGGTGGGGACCACACGAGCCCCGCCGTTTCTTTCCGCTAAGAAACGCACCCGTGAAAACCCGTCTTAATGAAAGTCAACTGACGCATTTTCTAAATTCTTAACAGACCATTAAATGGGCTGTTTCTTTCGTGAATTAAATGGGCTTTTCTTTCATGAATTAAATGACCTGTTTCTTTCGTTGAATTAATTCAACGAATTAATTCAATCGTTTCTTAACCGGTTTCGTGTGTTGGCATATTAATAAAATAAGACCAACCTAAAAATCCTTTGGGAAGATTGAGAGGATCCCTGTTTCTTCGGCTCCCTCGCGAAGAATGCGAAGAACGCGAAGAACGCGAAGAACGCCGAACCCAGAAATCGACGACGCCTTCGTCCGAGATGTTCTTCTGATCCCCGATCTCCGATCCCCGATCACCGACCATTCGAGGTAGGTGCTTTCGGATTTCCGCTCAAGGTTCTTTTTGGTTTTAAACACAGATTTAATTAATTATAATTTAAATCTGTTGTTCTTGGTTCATTGAGTTCACCGACTCAACGCCGGTTTCCGCGACGACGCGACGCCTCCCCGCGACGACGCGACGATCGACCTCTTCCGCGACGATCTCTTCCGCGAAGAACGCCCGCGCACGACGATCATCAAGGTAGGGATTTCTTTATGGGATTTACCCCTTTAAAATTAATTCCCGTCTTTGTTTCTTTAAAGAAATTAAAGAACCGTTTGTGAACAATTTTAATCCTATCAAAATTGTTGTTTCCTGTGTGGAATCTTTTTCTCCCAGTTGTTTATTTCTAACGCGGAGGGCGCGGGCCAAACGAACACGGCCTGACGACCCTCCGCCGTTCTTGTTTTGTGCGGATTTGACGGTCGACGACGGAACGTGCTGCAGCGGACGTTTGACGATCCCGCAGTAAATAACGGATCCCGGGAGGAGCAACGGCGCAGGCGGGAAGGAAAACGGGCCACCGGAGCGACGCCGGCGGCCCGCGGAAGTCGCCGGCGGCGCCCCGGTGCGCCGCCGGACGACATCCGCCGCGGCTTCAGCCGCGGCGGCGGCGGCCAACGGACCCGCGGCGGCGGGTCCGGTTCGTCCAGGCAGACGTGGCTCAGCGCGTCCGCGGTTCGCCAGCGCGGCCCACACGCGGGCCGCAGTCCTTCCTCAAGCCGCGGGTCAGCGCCCGCGGCTTCCACCCGCGCGGCTCGGCCAAGCCGAGCCGGACCGGCCCTGGCCGGGCCGGGCCGGGCCAGCCGGGTCGGACCCGGGTCGGGTCGACCCGGGGGGGGTCGGGCCGGGTCGGCCCGGGCCCGTACCCCCCATCTTCTGACGTTTTCGTTCAAACGCTCGTAACTTGAGCTTCGTGCCTCCAAACGACCCGCCGTCAGCGGAAACACGATCCTTGGATCGAGACGGTCGTTTCGGTATATCGCACTCAAGGTTTCGGAATACATTGAGTTCGGCCGGGTTGGTTCGTACACGAGACCAATCGGGACCTCGGAGCGGAAACACTCATATCTTGAGCTACGGACGTCCGATTGACGTGCCGTCAGCTTTGTTGAATTCCTCTAAGTGAGACGGATCTTTTGGCATACTCCACCCGAGGTTTGGACGCAGGTGGAGTGTGGTCGGGTTGGTTTTGCCTTAAAAACCAACCGGGCCCCTGGGACGAAAATGCCAATATCTCTCAGACCGGGCGTCCGTTTGACGCGCCGTCTGCGACGTTGAGTTCCTGTTGACGATACGGAACTTTTGGATACATCAACTTCAGACTTCGTGTCAGTTGATGTATCAGCCCCTCGGCTCGTGGAGCGGACCCTCCCGAACGAGCTTGCTGTGTGCGGGAACCCTAGGCTGGCTGCGACTGCTACTTCGACAGCGACGACCGTGCAGAGATCCTCAGTGGACTGCGGCGACGACTGTGCAGAGATCCTCCGTGGACTCCGACGACGACCGTGCAGAGATCCTCAGTGGACTGCGGCGACGACTGTGCAGAGATCCTCAGCGGACTTCGACGACTCCTGCACTCAGCGATCCTACGTGGAGCAGTGCTTCAGGTCCTGCGTGGGCCCGGTCCTATGTGGGCCCGATCCTGTGTGGTTCCGATCCTGCGTGGGTCAGCGCTCAGCGGTTCTGTGTGAGCCAGCGCCTACAGGTCCTGCGTGGGCCCGGTCCTGTGTGGGCCCGATCCTGTGTGGGTCATCTCTCAGCGGTTCTGTGTGAGCCAACTTCTACAGATCCTGCGTGGGCCCGATCCTGTGTGGGTCACTGCAAGTTTAGTACCTATCGATCCTTCGTGGGTCCGATGACTTAGATGGTTCAATGATCATCTTTATAGTCATCCGAAGAAGTATACCTGTGTGAGCAGAATCTTGTGTTACTCTCCTTTGTGGATTGTGTTGTTCTATCCTGCGTGGGTATGCGTTTGCTTTCCTGTGTGGACTGGGTTGTGCTTGGGCTCGGACGTTGAAGCCGAGCGGGAATTGAAGACTTAGGTATATGTATGGGCATATACCTAAGCCGTGTCATATATTACTTCGTGATTGTATCTTTCCTTTGTGGATTATCCTTTTGTGGATTTCGGGAGACCTTCGGGGGTCTCGGGGTCCCTACTGAGTAGCTTATACTCACCCCTGCACGGGCTATGCCTGCACTTCGTGGTGTTGGTTGCAGACGACGGACAGCACTGATCGTGGAGGAGGCGTGCGGAGCAGGACAGTACCTGGAGGTGGACCACTGGGCGGGACGTACTCGGAGCGGTTAAGTGGACCCGAGGAGACGTGGAGGCTATCTGTACCCACCCTTCAGGTGGGACATCCGGTGGACGGCCCGACGCTGCAGTTTTCCCTTTTCAGTTGCTGTTTTTCCTTTCAGTTGTACTTTACAGTTGGGCTTGTATTTCCGGCCCCTTTTTACTTTCAGCACAACTTGTACAGTTTTACTTAGTGTTTACTTTTCCGCTTTCTTACTCTGTGGTGCTTGTTTACTTTTCAAAGGCAATGCCTTCCCTTTTTGTTGGGATTTTCGCCTTGGTGCTAGTCGCCAGCCCCTGGCCTATGGAAGGCGGGCTTGGGGTAGTCACGACACGGGCCCCGAGGGCGGGTCGTGACAAATTGGTATCAAAGGTGGTCGGTTCTACCGCAGACTCTGATCTTTCTTCTATGTGAAGCAATAGTGTTTAGCGTATTGAGTGTGGTTATCAGTCCAGGGAGTCCAGTGTTGGTGCGGCGGCCGACGTATCCATACACCAGGACCCTGACTTCTGATTTCCGACTTAATGCACGAAAACATTGATTGCATGTGTGTTTCAAGTTTTCTTTGTGATTACTTGTGTCAGCTCACCAGGTATACTGTTCTGACCGTGGCATACTTGTTTCCTTTTCAGGATGGCACGACGACAGCAGCCAGCTAGGGTTCCTAGAGTAGGGCGCGACGACAGCCCGCCGAGCGACGAGGCCTCGGTACAGGGCCCGTTGACAGCAGAGGCACCGGCGGTACCTTTACCCGCCGAGCCCCCGATGCTTCCAGCACTGGAAGCTGACGACGCACGACGCCTCAGAGCTTTGCACGAGTTCCAGCGCCAGCGACCACCCAGGTTCCGTGGGGAGTCGGACCCCCAGGCAGCCGAGGACTGGCTGGAGGCGGTCGTCCGAGTTTTCAGGCTAGTGAGGACGCCAGCAGACCTCATGGTGATCCTCACGGCGAGCCTACTGCACGCCGCAGCCGGACGCTGGTGGAGCCTGATGCTCCAGGTACACAATGAGGCCACCCTCATCTGGACGGACTTCGAGAGCCTCTTCCGCTCAGAGTTCGTCCCGGCCACCCTCCGAGCGGTGCGCATCCAGGAGCTTCTTCAGCTGCGGCAGGGCAGCTTGACGGTCGCTCAGTACGCGGCGAGGTTCACCGACCTTTCTCGGTACTCGACAGTCATGGTACGGGACCCCTTCTTCCGGGCCCGGACCTTCGAGCAGGGTTTGAGACACGAGATCAGGGCATCACTGATCTCCCTCAGCATCCCGACCCAGGCAGGAGTACTGGAGCGAGCCCTCCTGATCGAGAGCTTCCTGGCTGAGTCCACAGCGAGACCCACCGCAGGGCGGCAGATAGCGGAGTCTTCGGCAGCTGGTAGCCAGCGGATGACTCAGGGTTCCAGGCGGACCAGACCTTCCGGCAGGCGACCTCGGGACGCTGGCTCAGCAGTACAGGGCACCCGGCCCAGAGCCAGCCTTCTGAGAGGCAGACAGTGCTACGAGTGCGGCGGGCAGGGCCACATGGCTCGTGACTGCCCGACCCGTCGTACCGAGGGGCAGCAGACGGTGGAGGGGCCACCCAGGCAGAGGCAGAGGGTCGACCGTGGCGGTCCGCAGGGAGGAGGCGGACGAGGCAGAGGAGCTGGCCGAGTAGCAGGTGGTGGGCGACGCTTTGAGGCTCTGCCACCACCACCACCAGGAGGCCCGCCCTGACCACAGGGAGCTGGCGGGCAGAGACAGGCTCAGCTCCAGGCAGCGGAGGCCTACGACCACGGCGCGCCAGAGATGATTCGAGGTACGATCTGTGTCTATTCCACCATTTCTGCAGTTCTGATAGACACAGGAGCGAGTCACTCTTTCATAGCCACTGCCCTTGTTCGGAGCTCGGAGATTCCGACAGAGCCGTTGGCTCGATCCTTACGGCTAGAGACTCCTACAGGAGCAGACTCGACGATTACGCACTGGTGCCGGCAGTGTGAGCTTACTCTAGGAGGCGAGATCTTCGGCTGGGATCTTCTTGTAGCAGCGTCGAGGCCTTACGACGTCATCTTGGGCATGGATTGGTTATCTACGGTCCATGCTCAGATTGACTGCATTAGGCGCAAGGTGCGATGTGTGCGCACCGACGGGAGCAGGTTCACCTTCACCGGCGAGAAGGGAGCCTTAGCAGCACAGGATGGGCTCATGCAGAGGAGAGGTCATCCCATCACTCATCAGTTGGCTAGCCTCATCCTGGGAGCAGTTGACGTGCGGAGTCCCAGTTTTCCTGTAGTGGTGGATCAGTATGCGGACGTCTTTCCCGACGACGTTCCAGGACTACCTCCTCGCAGAGAGGTAGACTTTTATATCGACATGTACCCCGGGGCAGCCCCGATATCCACCCCAGCATATCGGATGGACCCCGCTGAGCTTCGAGAGCTGCGGGTACAATTGGAGGACTTGCAGGGCAAGGGGTTCATCCGACCCAGTGTTTCGCCCTGGGCTTCCCCGATTTTGTTCGCCAAGAAGGCGGACGGGAGCTTGCGACTATGTGTCGATTATCGTCGCCTGAATCAGGTGACAGTGAGGAACAAGTATCCGCTACCCAGGATTGATGATCTCTTCGACCAGCTCAAGGGAGCACGGTGGTTCTCGAAGATAGACCTCAGGTCAGGATATCATCAGCTCAGAGTTCGAGACGAGGATGTGCAGAAGACGGCCTTCAGGTGTCGGTATGGCCACTATGAGTTCTTGGTTATGCCTTTTGGCGTGACCAACGCTCCAGCAGTGTTCATGAGTCTCATGAACAGGATCTTCCAGCCATACCTCGATCGATTTGTCGTGGTCTTCATCGACGACATTTTGGTGTACTCGACGACGGAGGAGGAGCACGCTTACCACCTGCGTGTTGTACTAGACACACTCCGAGAGCACCGGATTTATGGAAAGCTCTCGAAGTGTCAGTTATGGTTACGTGAGGTCCACTTCTTGGGGCACGTCATTTCTGAGGCGGGAGTTGCAGTGGATCCCGCGAAGATCGAGGCAGTGCTAGCTTGGGAGCCACCCAAGAGCGTGACAGTGGTACGGAGTTTCTTGGGCCTAGCCGGATACTATCGGAGATTTGTGCCGGACTTCTCCAGAGTTTCGGCCCCACTCTCAGCGTTGACGAAGAAGGGGAAACCCTTCGTGTGGTCAGACAGATGTCAGAAGAGCTTCCAGGAGCTGAGGAAGAGGTTGACTAGCGCACCTATCTTGAGGTTGCCTGAGGAGGGAGTTGGATTCGTAGTCTACTGCGATGCATCAGGGACCGGACTCGGGTGTGTCCTGATGCAGGAGTGGGCCGTGATTGCCTACGGATCACGTCAGTTGAGGCCTCATGAGCAGAACTACGCTACCCATGACTTGGAGTTGGCAGCAGTGGTCTTCGCCCTGAAGACATGGCGACACTATCTGATGGGCGAGCGCTTCACAGTCTTTTCTGACCACCAGAGTCTCAGGTACATCTTCTCTCAGAAGGACCTGAACCTGAGATAGCGGCGATGGCTCGAGTTCCTCCAGGACTATGACTTTGAGATAGTCTATACTCCTGGGAAGGGGAACGTGGTGGCTGATGCCCTCAGCAGGAGGACGGGCATCCAGCTACTTGAGGAGCCGACAGAGCAGCTAGCCGCTTTGCAGATATCCTTCGTGGATAGAGACGGAGCAGCCTTCCTCCAGTCTCTTACAGTCTCTCCTCTACTTCTTCAGCGGGTCAGAGAGGCACAACATGGGGACGTTGACTGTGAGACACGGCGTGCACAGATATCCTCGGGACAGGCACCTGATGGTTTCTCCCTTGGAGCGGAGCACGATGTCCTTTTCAGAGGACGTACCTTGGTACCAGTCTCTTTACGAGAGGAGGTGTTGAGAGAGTATCACACTTCTCCTTTGGCGGTACATCCTGGAGTGGCAAAGATGTACCAGGATCTCAGACGACAGCACTGGTGGCCGGGCATGAAGAAGGCTGTGGCAGAGTTCGTTTCACGGTGCCTCACCTGCCAGCAGGTGAAGGCTGAGCATCAGGTACTAGCAGGTTTGGTGCAGCCCTTGGAGGTCCCGGAGTGGAAGTGGGATGGCATATCTATGGACTTCGTGACTGGACTTCCACGCACTTCCAGAGATCACGATTCCATTTGGGTGATTGTTGACCGACTCACCAAGTCGGCACACTTCTTACCCATCCGAGAGCAGGGCTCAGTGGAGAGCTTGGGGCGTCTCTATGTTCAGGAGATTGTACGACTTCACGGTGTGCCATCGACTATCGTCTCCGATCGGGACGCTCGTTTTACTTCTCGGCTTTGGAAGGGGTTGCAGGAGGCGTTCGGGACGCGGCTACGTCTGAGCACCGCCTTTCACCCTCAGACGGATGGTCAGATGGAGAGGACCATTCAGACTCTCGAGGACATGCTCCGTGCATGTGTCCTCAACTTTGGTCACAGCTGGGAGGACCACCTACCCTTGGTGGAGTTCGCGTACAACAACAGCTACCACTCCACCATCGGGATGGCACCCTACGAGGCGTTGTACGGCAGGCCTTGCAGATCTCCTTTGTGTTGGACAGACCCTGGAGAGTCAGCACTTGTGGGACCAGAGATGGTCCGGGCCATGACAGAGAAGGTCCAGGTCATCCAGGAGCGGATGAGGACAGCACAGAGCCGGCAGAAGTCATATGCTGACAGGAGGCGGAGCCCACTAGAGTTCGAGGATGGCGACCACGTCTTCTTGCGGGTTTCACCTCGACGTGGTTTGAGGAGATTTGGCCGAGGCGGCAAGTTGTATCCACGCTTCATCGGACCCTTCCAGGTCCTCAGCAGGGTTGGCGAGGTGGCTTATCGCCTGGCTCTGCCACCTCAGTTGCACCGGGTGCACGACGTCTTCCACGTATCCCAGCTGAGGAGATACGTGCACGACCCGATGCACATCATTGACTATGGGGAGCTAGATGTGGATGATGGAGAGAATTTTGCGGAGGTCCCAGTGGAGATAGAGGATCGACAGGAGCGGGTCCTACGTGGGCGATCGATTCCTCTTGTGCGCATCAGATGGCAGCACGGGAACCTCCAGGAGAGCACTTGGGAGCGGGAGGCTCAGATGTGTGCTCAGTACCCACATTTGTTTCCCTAGTTTTTGATGTATCTTTACGGGGACGTAAAGTCCTGAGGTGGGAGTAATGTAAAGACCCGTAAATTTCAAGGAAATTTTTTTCTTAATTTTCTTTGGAATTTTACAAGAACGCAGTTTCTGACGGCGCCTGATTCCGAGGCCCGGTGTGCCCGAAATCATTTTCCGAAGTTTGGCTCGGGTACGTTCAGTGAACGGACGAGCGAGATTTTCTAACTTTTGAACCGGTGCCCGGAATCGAATTCTGAGGGCACCGATGAAATCGCAGCGCCGGTTTTCGCTTAGAAACGCCTCTTCCGGAGTTGCGTTTGCTCGGGTGTAGTTTTTAATTTTCGGGCTTAAAGTTAAGAAATAAAATAATTTTTCGACAACTTTATTTTATATCTCTTAAGCCACATGGAAGCCACTTGAAGCCACTTAAAGGCGGCTTGAACTGAGTTGAACTGGATAGGATGCTATCCAAAAATATCCTACCCCCTTGGTAGGATATTTGTGAGGTGGGGCCCGCACGAGCCCCGCCGTTTCTTTCCGCTAAGAAACGCACTCGTGAAAACCCGTCTTAATGAAAGTCAACTGACGCGTTTTCTAAATTCGTAACAGACCATTAAATGGGCTGTTTCTTTCGTGAATTAAATGGGCTGTTTCTTTCGTGAATTAAATGACCTGTTTCTTTCGTTGAATTAATTCAACGAATTAATTCAATCGTTTCTTAACCGGTTTCGTGTGTTGGCATATTAATAAAATAAGACCAACCTAAAAATCCTTTGGGAAGATTGAGAGGATCCCTGTTTCTTCGGCTCCCTCGTGAAGAACTCGAAGAACGCGAAGAACGCGAAGAACGCCGAACCCAGAAATTGACGACGCCTTCGTCCGAGACGTTCTTCCGATCCCCGATCTCCGATCTCCGATCACCGACCATTCGAGGTAAGTGCTTTCGGATTTCCGCTCAAGGTTCTTTGTGGTTTTAAACACAGATTTAATTAATTATAATTTAAATCTGTTGTTCTTGGTTCGTTGAGTTCACCGACTCAACGCCGGTTTCCGCGACGACGCGACGCCTCCCCGCGACGACGCGACGATCGACCTCTTCCGCGACGATCTCTTCCGCGATGAACGCCCGCGCACGACGATCATCAAGGTATGGATTTCTTTATGGGAGTTACCCCTTTAAAATTAATTCCCGTCTTTGTTTCTTTAAAGAAATTAAAGAACCGTCTGTGAACAATTTTAATCCTATCAAAATTGTTGTTTTCTGTGTGGAATCTTTTTCTCCCAGTTGTTTATTTCTAACGCGGAGGGCGCGGGCCAAACGAACACGGCCCGACGACCCTCCGCCGTTCTTGTTTTGTGCGGATTTTATGGTCGACGACGGAGCGTGCCGCAGCGGACGTTTGACGATCCCGCAGTAAATAACGGATCCTGGGAGGAGCAACGGCGCAGACGAGAAGGAAAACGGGCCACCGGAGCGACGCCGGCGGCCCGCGGAAATCGCCGGCGGCCGGAGGCGGCGGCGCCCCGGCGCGCCGCCGGACGGGATCCGCCGCGGCTTCAGCCGCGGCGGCGGCGGCCAACGGAGGGCCCAGTTCGTCCAGGCGGACGCGGCTCAGCGTGTCCGCGGTTCGCCAGCGCGGCCCGCAGGCGGGCCGCGGTCCTTCCTCAAGCCGCGGGTCAGCGCCCGCGGCTTCCACCCGCGCGGCTCGGCCAAGTCGAGCCGGCTGAGCCGGGCCGGGCCAACCGGGTCGACCCGGTTCGGGTTGACCCGGTTCGGGCCGACACAGGGGGGGGGTCGGCCCGGGTCGGCCCGGGCCCGTACCCCCCATCTTCGGACGTTTTCGTTCAAACGCCCGTAACTTGAGCTTCATGCCTCCAAACGACCCGCCGTCAGCAGCAACGCGATCCTTGGATCGAGACGGTCGTTTTGGTATATCGCACTCAAGGTTTCGGAATACTTTGAGTTCGGCCGGGTTGGTTCGTACACGAGACCAACCGGGCCCTCGGAGCGGAAACGCTCATATCTTGAGCTACGGACGTCCGATTGACGTGCCGTCAGCTTTGTTGAATTCCTCTAAGTAAGATGGATCTTTTGGCATACTCCACAAGAGGTTTGGACGCAGGTGGAGTGCGGTCGGGTTGGTTTTGCCTTAAAAACCAACCGGTCCCCTGCGACGAAAATGCCAATATCTCTCAGACCGGGCGTATGTTTGACGCGCCGTCTGCGACGTTGAGTTCCTGTTGACGATACAGAACTTTTGGATACATAAACTTCGGACTTAGTGTCAGTTGATGTATCAGCCCCTCGGCTCGTGGAGCGGACCCTCCCGAACGAGCTTTCTGTGTGCGGGAACCCTAGGCTGGCTGCGACTGCTACTTCGACAGCGACGACCGTGCAGAGATCCTCAGTGGACTACGGCGACGACTGTGCAGAGATCCTCCGTGGACTCCTACGACGACCGTGCAGAGATCCTCAGTGGACTGCGGCGACGACTATGCAGAGATCCTCAGCGGACTGCGACGACTCCTGCACTCAGCGATCCTACGTGGATCAGTGCTTCAGGTCCTGCGTGGGCCCAGTCCTGTGTGGCCCCGATCCTGTGTGGGTCCGATCCTGCGTGGGTCAGCGCTCAGCGGTTCTGTGTGAGCCAGCGCCTACAGGTCCTGCGTGGGCCCGGTCCTGTGTGGGCCCGATCCTGTGTGGGTCATCTCTCAGCGGTTCTGTGTGAGCCAACTTCTACAGGTCCGGCGTGGGCCCGATCCTGTGTGGGTCACTGCAAGGTTAGTACCTATCGATCCTTCGTGGGTCCGACGACTTAGATGGTTCAATGATCATCTTTATCGTCATCCGAAGAAGTATACCTGTGTGAGCTGAATCTTGTGTTACTCTCCTTTGTGGATTGTGTTGTTCTATCCTGCGTGGGTATGCGTTTGCTTTCCTGTGTGGACTGGGTTGTGCTTGGGCTCGGACATTGAAGCCGAGCGGGAATTGAAGACTTAGGTATATGTATGGGCATATACCTAAGTCGTGTCAGATATTACTTCGTGATTGTATCTTTTCTTTGTGGATTATCCTTTGTGGATTTCGGGAGACCTTCGGGGGTCTCGGGGTCCCTACTGAGTAGCTTATACTCACCCCTGCACGGGCTATGCCCGCACTTCGTGGTGTTGGTTGCAGACGACGAACAGCGCTGATCGTGGAGGAGGCGTGCGGAGCAGGACAGTACCTGGAGGTGGACCACTGGGCGGGACGTACTCGGAGCGGTTAGGTGGACCCAAGGAGACGTGGAGGCTATCTGTACCCACCCTTCAGGTGGGACATCCAGAGGACGGCCCGACGCTGCAGTTTTCCCTTTTCAGTTGCTGTTTTTCCTTTCAGTTGTACTTTACAGTTGGGCTTGTATTTCCGGCCCCTTTTTACTTTCAGCACAGCTTGTACAGTTTTACTTAGTGTTTACTTTTCCGCTTGCTTACTCTGTGGTGCTTGTTTACTTTTCAAAGGCAATGCCTTCCCTTTTTGTTGGGATTTTCACCTTGGTGCTAGTCGCCAGCCCCTGGCCTATGGAAGGCGGGCTTGGGGTAGTCACGGCACGGGCCCCGAGGGCGGGTCGTGACAGCGTAGTTCTGCTCATGTTGTCTCAACTATCATGAACCATATGTGATCACTTCTCCCTCCTACATCAAGACACACCCGAGTCCGGCCCCTGATTATTTACAGTAAACTACATACCCTACACCCTCCTCTGTTAGCCTCGATATGGATGCACTCTTTAATCTCTTCCTCAGCTCCTAAAAGCTCTGCTGGCATCTATCTGACCACACGAAGGGTTTCCCATTCTTTGTCAATGCTGAAAGCAGTGCTGCAACTCTGGAAAAGTCTGGAACAAATCTCCGATAGTACACAGCTATTCCCAAGAAACTCTGCACCTCCGTCACACTATTAGGTGGCTCTCAAGCAACTACTTCCTTGATCATCACTGGATCCGCTGCAACTCCAGCCTCCGAGATGACATGTCCCAGAAAGTGAACCTCTCTAATCCATAACTGGCACATCGAGAGCTTACCATATAGCTGGTGCTCTCAGAGTGTATCTAGTACTACCATCAAATTGTAGGCGTTCTCCTCCTTAGTAGTCGAGTAAATCAGTATGTCATCGATGAATACTATGACAAAGCGATCGAGGTAAGGCTGGAAGATCATGTTCATGAGACTCATGAACACTACTGTCGTGTTAGTTATGCCAAAGGGCATAACCAAGAACCCGTAGTGGCTATACCAACACCTGAAGTCCATCTTCTGCACATCCCCGTCTTGAACTCTAAGCTGGTGATAACCTGACCTGAGGCCTTTCTTCAAGAAACATCGTGCTCCCTAGAGCTAATCAAAGAGGTTGTCAATCATCGGGAGTGGGTAATTTTTCTTCTAAGTCACCTGATTCAGGCGACGGTAGTCGACACACAGTCGCAAGCTCCCATCCGCCTTCTTGGTAAACAAAATCGGAGATGCCCAGGGTGAAACACTGGGTCGGATAAATATCTTCCCCTACAAGTCCTCCACCTATACCCACAGCTCATGAAGCTCGGTGGGAGCCATCCGATATGCTGGAGTAGATATCGGTGTTGTCCCGGGGTACAGGTCAATGTAGAAGTCGACCTCTCTGTGATGAGGTAGTACTGGAACGTCATCAGGAAAAACATTCGCGTATTGATTCACCACAATAGGAAAAGTTGGACTCTTCACATCAACTGCTTCAAGGATGAGACTATCCAACTGATGTGTGATCGGCTGCCCCCTCCTCTGCGTAAGTCCATCCTGCACTACTAATGCACCCTTCTCACCAGTGAAGGTGAACCAGGTCCCATCCGTGAGGATACACCACACTTTGCACCTAATATAGTCAATCTGAGCATGACCTGTGGATAACCATTCCATACCCAAGATGACGTCGTAAGGCCTCGACACCAATACAAGAAGATCCCAGCCAAATCTCTCACCTCCTAGAGTAAGCTCACACTGTCGGCACCAGTGCATAATCATCGAGTCTGCTCCTGTAGGAGTCTTTAGCCGTAAGGATCATGCCAACGGATTCTTCGGAATCTCAGATCTCCGAATGAGGGAAGTGGCAATAAAATAATGACTCACACTTGTGTCTATAAGTACATCATCAAGGGTGGAGTAAACACAGATAGTACCTCGAATCATCTCAGGTGTGTCGTGGCCGTCGGCCTCAACTGTCTGGAGCTGAGTCCATATCTATCCGCCTACTCCCTATGGTCGGGGTGGACCTCCTAGTGGTGGTGGTGGTAGAGCCTCAAAACGTCGTCCACCACCCGCTGCTCGGCCAGCTCCTCTTCCACGTCCGCCTGCTCTGGGCGGACCACCACAGTTGAACCTCTATCTCATCCTGGGAGGTCCCTCTACTATCTACTGCTCATCTGTCTGGTGGTTTGGGAAGTCACGAGCAATGTGGCCCTGCCCGCCACATGCATTTCATCGCCTGCTCCTCATATAGCTGGCTATGTGTCGCGTACCCCACACAACTGAACCTGTATCATGGGGTCACCCACCTTATGGATTGGTCCACTTGGACCACTGTGTCATCTGTCTACTGTTGGCTATAGAATACTCTGTTACGTGTCGCCTTGTGGTGGGTCTCGCCCCTGGTGACTTCTCAGTGATAAAACTACCTACTAGAAGGGCTCTCTCACGCACCCCCACCTACGTCGGAAAGCTGAGGGGAATCGTAGAAGACCTGATCTCATGCCTGAGTCCCCGCTCAAAGGTCTGGGCCCTAAAGAACGAGTCTCATACCATATCTGTGGAGTAGCATGAGAGGTGAGTGAACCTCACTGATTACTGAGCTACTGTCATGATTCCCTGCTATAGATGAAGTAACTCTTGAATCTGCACCGCACGAATGGTGGCTAGAACAAACTCTGAGCGAAAGAGACTCTCGAAGTCTATCCAGAGTAATGATGCCTCGTCATGAACCTGGAGCATCGAGGTCCACCACCTGCCTGCTACTGCATGTAGGAGACTCACGACAAGGATCACCATGAGGTCGGCTGGGGTCCCTACCAATCTGAAAACCCTCACGACATCCTCTAACCAATCCTCAGCTGCATGTGGGTCCGTTTCTCCCCAGAATCTGGGTGGCCTCTAGAACTGGAACTCTTACAATGCACTCAGGTGGAACACACTCTCTGCTGCTTGGGCTGGTGGTATCGGTGGCCCAGAGGGTTGTGGTACTGCTGGTACATCCGTTGTGATGGGGCCCTGCACCGAGGCCTTGTCGCTCGGTGAGCTACCATCTCGTACAAAACTCGGAACCCAAGATGGCTGCCTTCGTGGGGCCATCCTGAAAAGAAACAGGTGTGCCATGATTAAAATAGTATTCCAGGTCAGCTAACCCAATGTAATAATGAATAAAACGTTTTTAAAGGAAACACACATGCAATCGGTGTTTTCATGCACTAAGTCAGAGATCAGAAGTCATAGTCCTAGTGTATGGATACGTCGACCATCGCACCAACCCCGGTTTCCCAAAACTGATAACCACACCCAGAACACTTAACACTATTGTCGTTAAAAGAATTAGAGTCCAAGTTATGATGTATAATTGACTCTTCTGATACCAATTTGTCAAGACCCATCCTCGGGGCCCGTGTCGTGACTACCCCAAGCCCGCCTCCCATAGGCCATGGGCTAGCGACTAGCACCAAAGGAGAATCCTGGATAAAAAGGGAAGGCATTGCCTTTTAACCTGTAACACACACATAGTCTGAAATCACGCAGTAGAGGAAAAAAATACTAAAATAGAAAAGTATGGTGTGCTAAAAGTAAGTGGGCCAGAAAACAAACCCAACTGAACAACAAGTACAAGTACAAATTAAAAGGGAAAACAGCTCTTGGATCATCCTCTAGGGATTCCTACTTGAAGTGTAGGTATAGAACTTGAAAAACTAGTACCAGCAGTACGTCCCTTCTAGTCTAGCTCTAAGCAGCCTCCATCTGTCACCCTCAGCCTCGATCACTATTGTCCGTCATCTGCACAGAACACAACAATGTGTGGGCGATGCTCGGGCAGGGGTGAGTATAACAATACTCAGTAGGGGACCTCGAGACCCCCAAAGGTCTCCCAGAATCCATAAAAGATAAACCACAGAAGAAAGATACAATCACGAAGTACCAACCAACCCAACTTAGGTATATTCCCATACATATACCTAAGTTACCAATCACAGTCGGGCTCCAACTCTCGAGCCCAAACACAACCCAGTAAAAGAAGGAAGTAAGGTCAATCACATCGATGATAATGATTGAAAAAAAAATACTCAACTCACACAGGTATACAACTGTCATAGAGTGATAGAGATGATCATATGTATTCAATAATTCATCTAATCTTTTAGACCCACACAGGATACAACACCAGCTAAGCTGTCGGAAACACACGGGATACAGGACCAACTACTCTGTCAGACCCACACAGGATACAGGAACAGAAGTCAAAATTGTCAGACCCACAGAGGATCCTTGTACAGTAGAATCGCCATCGAACCCACAGAGGATTCATGTACAATAGTCATCACTTTCGAACCCACATAGTATTCTGGTACAGTAGTCGTCATTTTCGAACCCACGTAGGATTCCGGTACAGTAGTCGTCGCAACCATCTCTAGGGTTCCCGCACACAACATGCTCAATTCCAGGATGGTCCTCTCCTCGAGTCGAGTGTCGATACATCAACTATCACTAAGTCCTGAGTTGATGTATCTCGTAGTTATGTCTCATCATAAGGAACTCAACGCGACAGACGGTGTGTCCATCGGACGCTCGGTCTTAGAGTTATTGGCATTTCCGTTCCAGGGGCCCGGTTGAATTTACGCTCATTCCAAACCTTGCCATTTTCCTAAGATGTCCAAAACTCACTTAGAATATTGCAAAAGGATCACCTTGTCGTGAGGGTCTCAGTGTCACAGAGGACGCATCGATCGGACGTGTGGTCTAGGAGATATTCAAATTTAAGCGAAGTTGGGCCTGACCCGTCAGGCCCAGTGGGTTGGAGGGTCGGCCCGACCCGGTTTGGCGGGTTCGACCCAGCTGAAGGGTCAACTAGGCCTGGTTTGGCGGGTCTGACCCAGCTCGGGGTTCAGCATGGCCCGATGGGGCGTGGCCCACCAGCGGACCCGGACCGCGCTGCGGGCCCATCCAGTTCGCCCGGCGGCACCGCCTCTCCCCTGCCCGGTCGGCCTTAGCCGGCTGGTTCTGCCCGGTGCACGCGTTCTTGCACAGTGGGCCATGGTCCTTCCCATGCGGCGCATATGGGGGACGCGGTTTTCCAGCCCGTCCGGAAGGCGGCTGGCCGGTTCACCCAGCAGTGTGGCCTGCGGTTGCGGGATGCGGTCTTCTCCGCCGCATGGCGCCTGCCGGTGTCACGGTCCTCTAGCCCTGCCGGCCTTAGCTGGCCGGTTCTTCCAGCATGGCCGGTATGTGGCTGGCCGGTTCTTCCCTGGCTGAGCCGCCCGTGGATGCGGGTCGCGTTCTCCCTCCACGCGGCGCCTTAGTGCGCCGCAACTCCTAATTACCGACCGGCTGGATCGGCCGGCCGGTTGTCCCACGGTTCGAGCGGCCCGAGAAGCCACTGGTCTCCCTCCATGTGGTCGGTGCGTGGCCGCCACCTTTGGTCACCGACACCGACGCCTCCTCCATCCTGTAGTTCTTCTCCGGCACAGTGCGACGACACTGCGCCCTTTCACCTTCGCCTCCGACGTCAATCAACAATAACCAACGGAGGGACGCCATGCCATGTTGGTTCGACCGGCGACCTACTTATTAGATGATATCATTTGGCCAATAATGAACCAAGTCATTCATCAAAGAATGAGGGTATAATTTTATTCTTTTAAAATTAATCAAATCCCCCTACCTCGATTCATAGTATGTTGTCGAAGGTGCGGAAAAAGAATTTGAAGACGTCGTCGAAGGTTGCGCCTGTCACACCCCACTGATTCCGGGCTCAAGCGTCGTTCTCGTTCTTTGTCTGTGACGGTGCATTCTTCGTGTTCTTCTCTTTCCTCTTTGTAAATGGATCATCCTTCGAATATTTCTCCCAAGCTCCCCACAGAATAATTTCCAAGAAAAGTAAAATAATAGGCTCTCTAATATTTTAATTTTTCCATGAATTTCAAATGAATTCAAAAACTCAAATTAATTAATAAATACATTAAATAATTATGTTGGCACAATTTAGGGGGGGTGGAGATTTCACCCAAATTAAAAATATGGGTTGTCTCATTAAATGGGAGGGAGGAGATGAAGAGGCTCCACATTAAATAAAGAGAGTTTCATCCTCCTTAATTGGGGGTTCAAGGAGTTAAAGGGGAGTTGAAAAGTTAGTTGCTCATGTGGGACCCCACACATAATATCCTCCCATTAGAGGTTATGTGGGATTGGGCCCCACCTCTAACTTCCCTTTGGATAAATTAACCACCACCTAAATAAAAATCATTTCACATATAACTTTTATTTAATTTAATTTAAGAAGAATTCCCAATAATTAACTTCCACTCCCGACAAAACGCAACCGCGGTGAAGGTCTCCTTAAGGGAATACCAGCACTACGAGTTTATCGGTGTCCTTGGATTTCAATTCCGAGCACCGGTTAAAAAGATATAAAATCTCACACATACGTTTATTGAATGTACCTGAAGAAAACATCAACAATTGATTTCAGGCACACCGGGTCGAGGAATCATGCGCCGTCAGAAACTGCGAACTCGTAAAATTCCCATGTATTTATGAAAAAATTTTCCAAAGGATTTCTGGGTCTTTACATAGCTATTTTTCACTCACCATAAAAACCAACATGACTGTAGAGGTCCTGGTCACTTTACGCTGGTGGCATTCTAGATTAAAATAACTATTGATGTGGGATCGGTCACCAACTCTAGATGTAATCATCTTCAACACAACATGGATTAACACACAATGATGTGTTCTAGTTCATGACTAAAAGATTATTAATAGTAGTTTTTTTTTTCCATGGTGAATTCCTACTTCACCAATTTGAAAAATACCCACAAAAGAAACATTTTTCAAATAACATCTTCTTTTGGAGAAACAACCTCCATAATATTATTCAACAAATAATACCCAAAAATTCCTAATTGGGGTATTTTTTATGAAAAATTCATAATGATATATTTTTTGGGCTTTTTTGAAAATATTAATCATATTTTAATAGAAATAAAATAATAAATAATTTATATAAACAATTACAATTTATTGATAAATTTCTTTTCCACTTAGTGTGATAATTTTGTATGGTAGAATTTAATAGGATAAGTTGTTTCTTATATTATTAATACGTTATATAAAATGTATTTATGATATAAAATTCATTTTAAAATATCCATTTATCCAATAAATTAATTATCATGACCAATCATAAATGTTGGTGATGAAAAACAGAATACATTGTTCCATGGAGGTGGTAGTTCTCATATACTCATGGTTGATGTTTTTAGTTTCCATAGAATGAGGGAAATTTATAATATGAATTGTTAATTTATAAATGGAAAAAATTTATAAATATTGTACATCTTTTTAAAATTCCATATTAGGACCAGCAATGTAAGGTGGTGAAGGAAAATGAAAGATGATGCTTTGTGGAGGTGGTATTCCATACATATACATGAATGTCATTATGATTTTATGTAAGGGAAATGGGAAATCTGGTTAACATATATTCAAAAAATATAACAATATATAGAAAATTTCAAATTTCAAATTCATCCTTTAGTATTTTTTAATTTATATTTTAATATGAAATATATAAAAGAAACAGCATTAGGGAAAAGTTAGTACTTGTATTGAGAACTTTGAGCTTCCCTTGGAAGATTCATTGGAATGGTTGGCCTTAGGAAGAACTATTGTATCCATAAGCTTAATGTTGTTAAAGATTATTCTAGTTGAAGTAATTATGGTATATATTTCAAGGGGAATCTATAATTTGGGTGTGATATTGAATCGATGGTGTGAAATCCCTTTTAAAAGTGTTATGAATGAAATTTTTATATGTATTTTGTCATAATATAACGTGATCACATGTTTCACATTTTAAGAAGACTCCATAATTGAAAAAATGGAGTAGAGATATATTTTAGTGGGGTCACAACTCACACACTAAATTAAAAATATTTTTTTAACATTTTAAGCCTTTATCTAATTATTTAATCATTTTCCCATTTTAAATTTTACTATGATACCACATTTTCACATAAGTAATTCATATATTTATACTTAAAAATAAATTGATCCTTATTGAATAATGAAGGAACTGTAAACCAAAATTATAATTATAAAATTGATAATAATTAATTTTAAAATAATAATATCATACAGTACTACACACAAGTTTATAGAATAGTGTAATGCATGTTCTAATTTATCAAGAATATGTTTGTAAACAAAAATAAGTACTTTAAAATTTATAGTGCCTCTTATAAAATATGATTTTTTTCTAGAAAATTTCTTCATAAATTTCTATGAATACTTATATATTAATAATATAATAAAATTCATTGTATTTGTAAAAATGTTATTTTTCACCATTCACCTAAAATATATATTTCAGAAAGTACCAATGATATTTTCGAAGATAATATTCTTGTCATAAATAAAAAAATGAAGTTAATTTTTTTCAAATTCATATTATAAAATTTTATAATTTATCTTTTAAACAATAATATAATGAAAACATTTTTCATAGGAAAATAACATAATAATATTTTAACTATTATTTTTTTATTTCCTATAAATTATTAATTATATATGTGATAATAAATTATTAAAATAAATAATATATTTTATGTATTATATTTTTAGTTTCTTGAAATAAATAAATAAAAATTAAATTTTAGAAAATATACATTTTTAAGGGTAAAATGATCTTATTACTATTATAAATGCTTGAGTAGTTAATCATTCATATTCTTCAAAAGTAAAAACATGAAATATATAAAATTCATGTAAGAAATAACATATTAAACAAATAATTATAAGTTTAAATCATCCAAATTTCAATTTATTGAATCCATTAGGATCACTTCATAAGAAATAATCAAAAGGTAGGATCTAGTGGAAGTGGAGGGTGGTGATTCTACTAGCATGATTCATGTCGTAGTTTCCATGTTCATGGAAATACCATGAATTAAATTTCACTCATGTTATAATTATTAGAGTTCATATTGAGATTATTCAATATAAAACTCTAGTGAATATAGCTCTTTCATAGATGTGGACAAATTATCTTCTTAAGAGAGACTCCTACTACCTGATTCAATTTCCTTCATTTTTCTTATATATTTTATAATATAGTTACATGATTTTTTAACAAATAGATTATAATAGAATAATATTATTTCAATATCTCATTATTTTATTTTAGATTGTTTTCATTTTTAGAACAAGCTATTAATATAATATTTATTTTAGGAAAATACATAGTGAAATTTCAAGTTGTTACATGTAGACTTCATGGATCATGGTAATGAAATATTTATCAAAAAATTATATGAAATGGTTTTGAAAAATATTTATGGGATTTTATGGAAACATAACCATAGTTTTTCTCAATTCTATAGGATATATATATATATATAACATATTTCAATGTTTTTTATTAAATTACATCATTAATATTTTCTAATTTAAGAGATATATTTTGATCACTCAATCCCCTTTCTAGGATATCTCAAAAAATCATCGGATTTATGATATTATTATTATAATCAACCTATTTTAAATAAATATTTACATAAAAAATCATATCATGAATCAACTATTAAAATATAAAAAATGAAGAGTTCTATTGTGGTATAAAATTGTCACAATAAGATAATTAGGATCAAATAATTATACCACATCAATATTGATTCCAAATTCAACTGCAAGTTTTTAATTTAAAATGGATATCCATGAATTTAAAATTATATTGAACCAACCACACCCATACTAATTCAATTTAATATCAATATATAGAGAATTTAATGTCAAATATGTTTTCGATAATAATAATTATTTGTTTTGAATTATTTTCGACAACTTAGAAAATATAAAACACCATCCCAAATTATAAAAATATCATACCAAAAGAAACACAACATTATCGAATCACCAATAATGTTAATTTTTTAATCCAAATCTTCATTCAATGTGAAATTATTGTTTCCTTTTTAATCTATAAAATAAAATTTATTCATAAAAAAATTGGAAATCAACTAATCCACTATAGACACTGTGGAATCCCAGACCTAGATGCCACATTTGGGTGACTTGAGCCCGGTGGTCCACATGGCCTCAAGCATATCTCACCAAACGATAGAGGCTAATGACTAGCAGTGAGGGTCTAGGGTGTGTCTGTGGAGATATTATTCCCTCATTAGAAGTGTGTAGCACAATGGAAGGAATATAAATGAATAGTGAATAGTAGAAGTAATATAATTAAATAGTGGAAGAAAACGGATGCAATAGAAAAAGAAGAATAAAAATAACTATATAAACTTGAACAAATATGAAGTAATGTCATGTTACTAGAAAAAATAAAAACATGGATACAATACAATAAGCATAACATGTTCCAAAAATCAAAATAAAAAAAGGAAAATTCCAAGAATCCCGAGATCCAACTCATTCATCTGCTATCAAGCTCCATCCTATCGGAAATCAATCAAGTGTTTGAAGAAGTATCCTTCCCTTTTTCAACACCTGTAGTCATGTAATCTACCACGGGTACCAAACAGTACCTGTAGAGGGTGTGAGATAAATCTTTGTGGGCCACCACCAATGGTGTCTATAACATCTGGCCTATGTAATGTAATATAGCAGTGTGTAAGCATGCATATATATAGTAAAAAAATCTATACAATATAACTAAATACCCAAGTAACTTCTTCAGCCCCCGGATGGTGTCTAAACATGTAATCAGTTCGTTAAATAATTAATTTCCATTTATTGTTAATAGGTCACATGAGTCATAACTAGAACTGAAATCACCTTGTGATACTATAATTATTGAAGGTCCCAAGACATAATAAGGCAACCTGAAAATAATATCTGGTGAGGGGGTTCCCGGGTAATAACCAAGCTAACATAGATCTCATAGAACGCTAACTGAGTAGTATCTAAATATATATATGGGGTAAGATTGTAATCCATGAAGCGTAATCCAAGGCATTCTACAATAAGGATCCTACCAAGTCCAAGGTGATCGACCATGGTAAAATGGGTCTAATCAAGGACACGGCCCTATGGGATTTCACCATGGCACCAACTAGTCAATGATGGATCCAAGGAGTGTATTTGAGGTATCTTATAATAAGGTAAAGGAACATAAGGTAGTATACCTGGAATCTAATGAGTAGACAAGAACCAGAGTCTTGGTGGGTGTCAACCTAAGCAAACTGCAACCTTGAATTGGAATGGGGTTCCTGAGACCCAAGGTACTCTCCTATCATAATCCATGGTGAGCTTGAGGCAGTCCATTCCTATTTTATATTGTAATCATGTAATCATTCATTAGGTTCAATCTTTATCTTCCATTAGTGTGGATGGTCCAAGTAACATTACAACCATTTAATAAAGTCTTAATTAACCATTAAGGCATTTACAATTATTGAGGTTCACTCTGCTACCTTCCATCAATATGGAATGGGGTGTTACACACAAGTATCCTTTATTCAATATCATTTTTTAAGGACAAGTTATACACATAGTATACTTTCAATTTCTCATTTCGCATTTAATAATAAATTTTAAGCACTTACCTTAGGTGGGAAAAGAGGTGAGCGTACATGGTACATTCCATTATGCAATTATCATAAAACAACAAACCATTTATTATAGAAGGTCTCACCTTTATAAAGGTCAAGTGAAGGAACACCGAAAAAGTTGTTTAAATGTGCCAAACACTAAAACCCAAATATGGAATAACCTTCAACAAGGGTTAGATTGAGTTTTGGATGTAGCTGCTAACAACTAATAACATATTTGGAAAGAGCATAATGATATAATTCTAACAAGTATAATCATGACATGAAAATTTAATAAACGTCTTCAAATGAAATCGGTGGACCACACATGAATTTTCCAAAATCAATGAACTATAGGGATGAGTTATAGGCTACTGGCCTTAGGGTTGTTTGACTCTCGTCCTCTGGTATAGACCTCTAATTTTCCTCAGATCATAGTAGACCTAGGAAAAGGTGAAAACCCTCACATGAAGATATCTAGGGTGATATCAAGAGAGAAGAAGAATGGATAAAGAGGACTTGATAACTAACCATTGTACATCCAACATGATGAACGTAAGCTCGATTGGATGTTGGATGAGGGAGATATCTTAGTCCCTATCTTGGGCCTCCAAAAAGCTCCAAAATGAGAGGAAAAAGGCTTAATCCTACTGGTTCTCAGATTCATGAAGAATAAAGGAGTAAATAGATCATTAAGAGAATTTTGGAGATTTTACCCTAAATTTTAGCCTGTGCATGGTTTGTCCACATGGTTTGTCAAACTGTGTGGAAACCGTGAAAGAAAGTTTTACCAGAAAAACACTATTTGAATAGTTTGATCAAACCATGCGTAAGATATGCACAGGTAACTAGGAATAAGGGGAGTTCACACAGTTATGTTTCATGGTCGTACACCAACCATGAAAGGTGGATTTCTCCGAAAAAACACAATCAGCATGGTTTACTCTAAACCTTGAGCAAATCCATTTTTTCCAAAAACAATGGTTTCTGGGCTCTAAAAAATCCTTGAAATCCCTCGGAACCTTTAGTAACTTTATAGGCATCCATATTAGGTCCAAAGTAATGATTTATACTAAAAATTGAAGGATACATACTTGATTGAAAATCTGAGTTCTTACAGACATCTCATTCAATAAAATCTAGTATTAATCAATCATTCAAACTTAGAATGATGTTGAATTTAGAAAATAGAAAATTCATTCCCATAATATAACTTGTCTATTTATATAGATTTTTTCAAATTAGGATATGTGATAAATAATAAAGTATCAAATAATGAATGAAATATTCAAGAAGATCGGATGATTTCTATGTTCACAAGATTTAATATGATATACAAATTTTAATTTTATTTTATTCCATAAATATAATCTTTAATTTAAAAATTAAAAAAATTACTATAATCCTCTCTAAGTAGAAACCTATCATTGTTATTTCATACTTATGATTGTAATATTGAAACAATTCTATTGAATGGGGATTATAATTTAGGCTCTATGGGGGAATCTACCAAAGGATCTATAATGGATTACTGAGGTTTATCTAGGAGGGTTAAAAAATAAAATTGATATTACAAAAACATATCATCTCATATCCCCTCTTTTACATATCCTTATATTAAAGAACAACTTATGTCACTAAGGTATTTTGTTCATTAATGATTTCCCTTTTTCATATTTTATGGTATATCGTATCCTATATTTAATGGGGTTTTATGGATCTAACAATACATGATCAATACAATGGAAATTTTTTGATTATACAACTTCCAAGATTAATAATTAATTATACTAAAACCATGGAATCTATAAAAAATTATGATGAGTAACTTCCATTAATGAATTCCATTATAACTATCATTAATAATATGTTTAAATATGATGAGATATATGAAAAAATCAAACCCCATCCTCCAACATGTATCTATAGGTTGACATGAATCACCCAACAAATATACACGACACTCCTATATTCCTATAATATTCTAGTGATTCTTGATGTTAAGAGAGAAGGGGGAATAGATATTTGGAAAGTAGAAAGCGAGTCAGGAAGGGGTTTCTAAAGGTTCACGCACACAAATCAACACCCATTTCCTTCTTTATATAGGATTTCATACCCTCAAAATCATATTAAATCATTAAATCTCCTATAATATGATATATGATTTAATGATTTATCTACTCATTTATTCATCATGTGAATGTACTAATGATTCTACCCATTAATTTCATCTTATGAAATGCACACAATTAGATAACTTATATTGAATAATACCTCAACTTTGACACTTATATAATTCATCTATCAATCATTCATATAGTTTTAGTGTGAAACATTCTATATGATTCTACATATTATTATTCTATATGATATATCCTAATCATACATTCTGATTAGTTAGGTTAGTGGAATGGTAAATCATGCTTTCTGATATTAATGTATCTTATAATGAGATATAACAACGTAAACATCAAATGTGTATGTATCTTAAGAATAACTCCTTCAATATTCTACTTGTAGAAAATACTTATAAACCTTGTTCTATTTTACCTTATATTGTATCATATACAATTTTATATGAATATATATCCAAAACTCATTTTAAATATCTTCAAATATAGTCTTGTAAATCTGTGATCAAAATTAACACATGTTAAATCAAATAAAATAACTTATGATTATATCTTCAAACTCCTTTTGGATTAATTGTAAATCAATTTTATAGTACCTCTCAGATTAAAACTCAATTCCTATTCATTCAACCACCAAATTTAACCAACATTTCAATTTTTAGAATTTATAATAAATTTCAATTTTTGAATTAATAATTGTAAAAAATTAGTTTCTTTTAATAAACACTCAATTATATTCAATCTATACATGTATCTTTTGTAATAATCCATGATTTTAGATTTTATTTTCTATAAATATTATTTTTGATATCTTGTGATACATGAAAACTTATACTAAAATTAATGGTGGCACTTTTATTGAAATAATATATTAAAATGAATGATAAACACCAATACATTATGAGGTTGTAATATGAAACAACATGAAGTAATGTACAGGTTGATTCAATATATATATATAATAAAGTCAAAAAATCATTATCCTCAGGGTTCTCTATGAATATTGTCACCCATATTGCAACAACAGAAATAAATAAGTGAATTATGAATACAATATACATGATGTGGGAAATGGAAATGAATAAATTTTAGTGAAACATCTAATTATATATATATATATATATTAAATATTATGGTTATATATCACTATAAAACAAATATCCATTATATATATATATATATTAGGTATAATTAAAATCACTTTTTTGGTATTAAGATAAAATTATTTGAAGATAAAAAATATATTTTTAATAAAATTATTTTTATATAAGAAACATATTTCAGTCTGAAAAGATTTATTTATCACTGTTGATAAGTTATTCTATTGAAATAAAATTATCATATATTCAATTTAATTATTAATCATTCATTAAATAATGGTTACTAGAAAAGGATTTAGAATAAGATCATTTTATGATTCAAAAATAAATTTACGTAAAAAATGATTTTCTGTTATTTTATATGTAGATATTATAATTTATTACCACTTATTTTATAAATATTATTTAATAAAATTTAAAAAATTCTTGAAATTAAAAATTCAAAATTTTATTAACATGATATTTTTGTATTTTTCTGAACATATTATTTTTTTACTGAATAGTGGAAAATATAGATTTTATAGAAAACTATCATTACCATTCATTTACAGAAACAAAGTCTCATTTTTTTAATTTATTTTAAAATTTAATTAGTTCATTTATATTAATAAATATCTAATTAATTTCATTTTAATCGATATTATTCTTAATTTCATTATATAACATTGTTATACTTAAAAATACATTTTTTGGAAATCTGGTCTTCATCCCATTTTTTCAGATTATTTAAAAAAATATTCCACTTAAATATATGGAATTTGATAAAATGTAATTCATATTTGGAATCATCATGTACAAATATGTTAATAATTCAAAATTCATTTTTTTTCACTGTGAATAGTAACATGGGTAAAAAAGTGAGTCAGCTCGGTAAAAGAAAAAATGTGTGAAAGGGTTTTAAAAATTTCGATAAGGTTTAAAAATTATTACAATCATTTGTCAATTATATTTTATGGGGATTTATAGAACCTATACCCTACCTTTTTTAAAAATGTTAAATTTGGGGTCAATTTGGATTGAGTAAGACAATAATATATTTAAATATTAGGAAAAATTACATGTGTGTCATCTCCCAAAATTATAAAAGGACACCCCATAACTTCTCTTATCTTAAATATAAGAGGATATTATCTAATCCAATACCTTACCAAATACCTTAGTAACATACCTTACCACATTCCATAGGTTCTTTTTTTTATCAGAATATCATCTTAATAAGGATTTAGGTACACAACAAAGGAAGTTATCTAAAAAAGAGGCATAGTTCATAATCAAGGGATTTTTATTTCTTATTTTACTTCACTAAACCTATCATAACCATTTATATAAAATAAACTTACTGTCTACCATATAATAAAATGTTATAATATTTTTGGTATAATCATTTTTCATCTACTTATCCATCTACTAGTAAATTAAAATAGCTTTCATGTGTATATGAAGACTACTAACTTGTAAAGATGATGTATTTCATTTTTCATCATAGACACTTATAAATGGTCATAATGAAGGATAAAAATAGAAAAAAAATACTTTATAAATTCAAATAATTTCATTTTGGAATGGTAAATAAATATTATAAATATTGACTTATATTTTAATAAAAAATAAAAGCATTTCTCATGCATACATGAATACTAATTCCCCAAGAACCAGTGTATTTTATTTTTCATCACCGCCTCATATGGATGATATATATATATATAAATATGTGTGCGTGTGTGTGTGCGTGTGTGTGTGTCTATTTTTTTGATGACTTTAATAAATAATATGATATTTATTATATCATTTTTTCTATAATTTTATAATCAGACTGACATTCTATCCCTCATGTTCCTTAAAAAATGGAAATTTTACTCAAGTGTATGTATTGACTACCATATGCATGATTATATCAAAATTCATTTTTCATAAACACCATATAGGGTTGGATATAAAAGTATTAATAATATACAAATTATAATTATATAATTATTAAAAAAATTAGAATAACATAATCATGATCTATTTGACTATAATTAAATGTATTGAATCAATTTCTGACTTATAATTTTAATTCTTTCAAAAGGTTTCACACCAACCTAATTGATTAAATAACTAAATATAAAGTGGAATTAATGAAATAAAAGGAATAATAATAATTTAAAATATTATTACAAATGTATACATTAAAAATAATTTTATTATAGAGATAGATAAATAATGATTATGACAAGTCAAAACCAAGGAATGAGATTTCTATTCTCAATTCCCTTTCCCTGATTATTTAGATATTTTCACCACATATTTCATTTTGGGTGGTGTATAAAATACCATATAGATGTGTTTTAAAATTATTTTCTAAAAATTAATGTATTTGGTAAAACATTTAAAGTTAATTCATTTCTTTAAAATTTAGCTAGACAAGGTATTTTTCTTTAAACCCATATTTAAAAATATTTAATGATTTTCTTTTATTTTCCCCCATATCCATGATATTTGAAATTTTTTTAAGGTTTTATTAATATAATTTAATGATTATTAAAATTATTTCTAAACCATGATTTAATTATTTTTATAGGTTTTAAATAAGTGTCTTAAACATTTTCCAAACTTGATATTTATTAAATTTCTGCAAACGAATAAAATGAATTATTTTTTAATGTATATGAAATAAGAAAAAATTCATGACAATATTGAATTTATTATTTAATCAGATTCCTATTTAATTTTTTTGTTATATTCTATTTAATACCCCATTCCCATTATTTTGATATTTATTTGAATATTTTTTGATGAACACTATTTTGATCCTTAGTTTTACATGAATTTGGAATGTGATTTTTCATATGACTTAAGGTGAGTATTATGTCATATTTTATGCTGCAGATGAAATATTCGATGTGATTTACATTATTTATGGTCATGGGAAATTTTTTATGATGACATGTGCGCATGATATAACTATAAAATTCATTGGTTAATGAATTTTTCCTAGAGGTAACTATTTTGGAATTAACTAATTAGGTTATTCCATTTTTTATTGGTTCTTATTAGGGATCTATGATAATTAATTCCCAAGGAACATAGGTTACTTTTTTATTTTTATTTCAATTTTTTGTGATTTTTTTATTTCATAAGCTAAGATAATGATATTTTTTAATGGAATGAATATGAAATTTTAGGGCTATATGTTTTTTTAATAGAAACATTTCATGGGTTTTAATGTTTCTAAAGAAACCATCATGATTATTATTTTTCGGTTATGATTTCATAGTCTTTTTTATGAAAAACTAAGGGAAAAAATTATTATTTCATTGTTATATAAATGATCCTTTGAGATCAAAGGTTATAATGTTAATGTCAAACTCTATTATATGATATTATATTTTTCAAATGAACTAAAACGTTTCTTTTTTTCTTTTTTTATGTACCTTAATGAGATTGTTTTTTCATACAACATCATAAAACATTAAAAAATTAGAGATGAGTAGAAAATATTATTTATTTTTTATTGAAAACCATGAAAACATTTCTTTAAATGAAAATCTGTTCCATTGTTAAAAAAAATTGTTGTGAAAAAATGGGCACTATGTGGGAGTGACCACTTTATAAGGCATGATTTTTTTTGTTTGAATTGTAAAAATTATTTTAAACATTTAATATAAAAGGGTCTTTTGTGAATTACAGAAAATGATTTATTATTTCAATTTTAAATTATGTTTTTATTGAGGATTTTATCCATGTAATTATTTTTAAACAAATTTTTTAAATAATATTACGGGTTAGGATGTTATTTAAGTATAAGTTAAATTTATTTTATAACAATAAATGTTAGTATATAAGGGAAAATTGGAATTATATTGAATAAATTGAAATATTTTAATAGAATATAACATGTATAATGATATCTTATTGGTTATCCTCCTAATAAATTTTTTATTATGATTTTATTTAAAATAATCTCATTAACATTTTTTAAGTAAATGTATAGAACCATCCAGAATCGTAGTAAATATTAATATAAAAGATAAGGTGGTAGTTTTTTGAATGGGAAATTTAAAATTTAGTGAATATGTAATAAAAAAATTTATGGTTATTATTAACCAAATATCATAACATATGATTATTAACCCAAACATATGTGATTTTCCTAATATACCAAACAATAGGAAAAATGGAGTTTCATTGATGTTCAGGTTATAATGATTATAAAGGTAAAAATATTCAACATCCCATTAGTTAGGAATGTGGGAATTATCCCTTGGAAAATTTATTATAGTAAATATAAGATGTTTTATATGCAGTAAAGGATGGCATAGAGAAATAAACATCCACTGAAAAAATTATGCTTTTTATTAACCCCATGAAGTAGATTAAAGTTTTTCCATTGGTATTAATTGAATGATTTGATTTTGGGGATTATATTTATTATTAAACATGATCTAATAGGTGAATGATCTATAATGGTATCCACAAGACCTTATAGATAATGGTTTATTAATGTATACTCCATTACACTTGAAGATAAGAAAATTGTGAAAGAAAAAAAAAGGTATTGATTATATTTTGTCTTTTGTTTGGATATTTATTACTCTAAGTAAATGGTTCATATTTTTTAATGTAGGAAGAATGTACCATGAAATTAAATGAAAAAACCTGGTTAATGGATTATGAATTACATAGAGATATTTAGGTGTCCATATAAAAGGGTTCAAGAGTTTTGATGTATGGATGAATTTAAGGATGATCATAAGTTTAAATAAATGAATAATCTTTTGATGTTTTATGTTATGAGAGTATATTTTGTGACATTTATTTATATTTAATAAATTTTAGAGTTATATTATGAAAACAATTAGTTTTTTTAAATAATTATTTGAGGAAAAATTATTTTATATTTTGTGGACATCAGTTTAAAGATATTGATAACCTTTAGGGATAAAATAATCATAGATATTTATGTAATTATGGTTAATTAGGATAAACGCATTATTAACATTTTGGTACACATGTGGTATCCAATAGACTACCATGGGTTTGAAAATTGATATTGTGATTATTTTATTGATGTTGTTTTTAAAGTTCACGATTTCTAGAACATTATATGATTAAGTTAAATTGAAATATTTTTTCACTATGAGGAAATTTTATTTAAGGAAAAATGGTTGAATTATTTATTGAAAGTATATATTATTTTATTTTTCCTTTATAGTGACTCAAGTTATTTATATAAAATATTATAATATTTTTAGAGATTATATTATTATAACATATATATATATATATGGGTATATGAAATTATATGTTACTAATGTTGTTTGGAGATAAATGTAAAATTGATCTTATAATAAAATGTGCTCAAGTACTTTTAATTTTTTGATTTTAATCACAGTGTGAGATATATTTATGTATTTCATGTTTATTTATTGATGGAATTTTTAATGTTTAACATTTGGTGTTATTGATTATTCTTTTAAGATTAATGTATTTTTTTATATTATATTTTATTTTAGAATGTTCTATGAAATTTAATGTATTAATTAATTGATAGAAGCATGAAAAATGACATTTCATCCATTTTTGTGTATTTTAATTCGTTAAAAATTAATTTTATTACTTTAGGAAATAATAACTAATATTGAATATTCATTTCATAGAGTTAGAGAGAGGATAGAATTGTAAATTTAATTAGGCATAACAAATGGGTGAAATTGTACTTATGAAATGTAAATAAATCATGAAAGTATATTTTCATGCCTTCTTTAACATAAATTTAAAATAATTTTTCAACACTAGGAAAAGGGTCCTGTAATAAAAATTATACCATTATACTATCATATCTGATTAATATACGGTCTTATTTACCCACTATTAATTCATGGTTTTGTTTTAATCAAAATTGTCATAACCATTTCCTCTATCACTTTACTATTCCATGGATGTATTTTTCTCCATGTCCATAATTTCACTTATCCCCAATGATATCCTTACTTGGGAACATGATAATGTGTTATTTCTGGTGAACATCATATTTCCCTTATTCTATTTTCAAAAGGATGACTTATTATATCTTTTTATGGTGTGGGTTTTCAACAATGGTTTTTTAAAATATTTAAAAGGTTTTCCTTTTATGTTAATATGTGTTAGCTTCCACTTCATAGAATTGATTCTAAATTTTTTTTAAACCCATTACATTAAGTATGAGATAAAATTATAATGATTAAATATCATTAAGAGGTTATAATGTAACACCCAAATATTTTAAAATTTATTTTCTATAAATATTTTTTTATAGATTTTAATTTATAAAACATTAAACTAATATAAATTGTGATTATTTTATTGGAATAAAATATTATAATGAAAGATAAAAACTAACACATTATTAGGTTACAATATGAAAAAACATGAATAAAAATAAAATTGGAGTAAATTCACATCATTATAAATAGAAAAAAATATAAAATATTTCGAATAAAGGTTCTTTGAAAAGATTTTGACCCCAACTACCAATGTGAAAATCTAGAAAGTAATTAGGAATAAAATAAACACTATAAGATAAAAGTACATGAATAAATTTTAGTGAAGCATGTAATGATAAATATAAGATTGTAATACGACCGTTATATATATTTTCATTGAACACATTGTCAATGAATATATATAGAAGTTAGAGCAATTAAACCACTTTAAATATACATACATTATAAAGTGATTCAATGGATTAATTAATATATCACACAGATAGTTTTATAACCTATGGAACTAAAATTTTAGTATCTTGGAGACTAGGAACATATAAAAACTTATATTTTATGATGTGGAAATTTATCTAGAAATTAAACCAACTATTAGACTTTAAATGATACATAATCATATTCAAATCTAGTGGAAGGGAAAACATAAGATGGGGTGAGGTCAAATATATAGTAATGGATAACATAAAAAAGGCTCTAATGGTTAGATCAAAAACATGTGGGATGGAATGAATTAGTAAAAATGTCTGATTTAAAATAATATAAATCAATAATTGAAATGATAAGAATGAAATAGAAAAATATCATCTCAAACTATAACAAAATTTTACCATGGAAAGAGAAAATAATACATGAAGAATATAGCATGAGTCATGTAATGAAAGAATGAATGTTGGTAAATTATAAATATAAGATTTCATATCTTAATAAACATGGATACCCAAAAAACAGTTCACATGTGAAATTGTGAGTAGAGATAAATTTCATCACAATAACCCTTTGTGAACCTAGCTACTCACTAACATGTACAACATAAAATTATGATTAGATATAAACATCATTACACTCACCCTTTATGGACCCAGCTACTTGCTAACCTTTTCACATAATAGTTATACCTCAGGAGATATAAGGATTTGAAAAATTCATTTAACGGGATATAATTCCCTACTATCTCGTAATCTATATAGCTATTTGTCACTTAAAAAAGAAATCACCAAATCATGAAAAAATTTATTGGAAGAAAAAATGTGTTACACTACAATATCAAATGGTATATCATAAAATTGCATCAAAAGTAAAATGAAATAGTACCAAAAAATTGTTCATAAAAATATATATAAATTTATGTGGACCATAGAATGCAAGTTATAAAACACAACCTCATTTTAGGTAATTTTTTTAGAGACTTATAAAAAAATGGAAATAAAATATTTAAAAATTATTTCCTTAAAACAATTGTAATTTTTTTATAAAATAGAGTATGAAATAATATCACAAATACTCCTTATAATGATTAAAATATTATCTTTTGAAATAAATAATATTGAAAGAATAATTTTTATATATTATAGAATTTAGCTTTAAATATAAACTATAAGAGTTGGAAATAAAAAAATATCGGAAAATATACTTTTATCGAATCTTGAATTAGTTTAATAGTTCATAAAACATTATTTTAAATAGTATAAATGTAAAATATGAGATATTCAAGATAAAAAATAGGATAACACGTTTATAATAACGAAATAATCTATGAAATTAGAAAATATATATATATAGAAGAAAAGTTTGTTTCAAAATATGAGAATTATATTTGTAATGTAAAATTTTATAAATCTAAACATCATAGAGGATGATATGAATATAAAAAATAATTACCATGAAAATAATGAGGGTTGTAACATAATATCACAATAGGGATTATTATAAGAATTTTCTAATTTTAATATTCTATAAATTGGAGTATAACTCAATGAATGGAAATTGAGTTGTCAAAATACTTACGACATTAATGATCTTTGAATAAATTGTTATTGGAGGCCTAAAAATAATATTGATATATAAATCCCATTGATTAAATAATAGATCATCCCAAAATACATTATTGTGTAGTATCAACACTAATGTGATATGAAATTGGTGCATACCATTAAGACATGTATCAATGAAGAAAAATTAAGATAAAAACCCATTACCTTTAATTACATATTCGTTGATCAGAATCTAAACACAATTATAAAAAACATAACTATACTAAAAACCTATTTCAAAACCCTTTTCATACCTATATAAAATTTTAACCATCATTTATATGGACTTATTTGAAGGATATTAGTTTTCAGTATTCACAACATGTAGAAAAAAAATCAAGGAATGATTTTGGAAGAATCATGTCTATATAAATTTGATTATAAATTTTATTAATGATAGAAAAATATATTTTCTTTATCAACCAAATATTATTAAATGGAAATACTATGTTCGATAGTATACAAGATACTCCACTCCAATATTAAATGAACTACTAAATATTATTATATAAATTTGAACGTTATCACCAATTAATTATATTGGTGACTATGAATTAGAAAATCTATATTATGTGTGCACTTTCTTATAAACATTTTTAGATTCATATAATAGATTTTATTGGAATAAGATAAGAATAAATCCACTTTTAAACTTTAAAACTATCTTTTTCTAAAAAAACTAATTACATTTTAATCGATAACTTATTCTAAAACTAAATTTGGACACTTTTAAAAAATTTATTCGAAAAAATAGACTCTAATTATGCAAATTGAATATCAGAATTTACCGAGGGTGAATTTTTTGTATTCTTTTTTTGAGAATTATAATTTTTTTAAATAGGGGAAAACAATAAATTGTAATTGAAAAGTACGTTTTCATTTAACTTATTTATATAGATAAATTATAATATATATAAATTTTATAGTTTAAATAGTTCAATTATACATCAGTAAATTCAATGTTAGTAATTGGAATCAATTTAAAATAGAAATTGGATTTTTTAACATTTCAATGATTTGAACATTTTTACATTAAATGTAGATTATTTTGTCCCACATATAGGATAAAGTTGAAGTTAGTTTTAGAAACATATTTAATATTAATTTTTTAAAAAATGTTAAATATTTGGAATTTGATGTACCAATCTTATTAAAGAGTTCCATTTTATTTTTGGAAAATATTAGTAGTAATTTTAGTTAAAAAAATTACCAAGGTAAAGGGTATATTCAGTGAAAATCAGGTAATTATGGGTAAAAATTATATGATTAGGACTATAAAATGAAACTTATGTTTTCTAAAATTTTATTGTATGAGTAAATATTTTCCATAATAACTCACAATTTTATTTATGGCATTTTTACCCAATTATATGTGATTATGAAATTTATAAAATTCTTTTTAAAGAAAAGACAAAGATTCCACCATAATATTTTTAATAAGAAAAATATTTTTAATATGGGGTTATATAAAGAAATTTTAGACTAAAAATATTAATTTGAAATATAAATAATTTATATGCATCATGAAAAATTATTTTCAATTCTTAGTGAATAAATAATTACCTTTAATTCCTACACAATGATGATTTAGTAATTATTTTATTAATATAAATATCAAATAAATGTTAATAAAAATTATAAAATAAATAATTTCATCTAAAAATTTTAAAGATTAAATTGACATATTAAGGATTTATTAAAATATTTCGTTGGATGATATGTTTTTTTATTAATATTTTTTAAAATTCATTGTTATTAATAGTCTCAAAATTGACATTAATGTTATTTTAAAATAAATAATATTTCATTAAAAATATAAAATACATGAAAGTATTAAAATAGGCCCAATTATTTTTTATAAGATTAAATATTTTATCTACGATCCATTTATGGTTATTTTTAAATTTTATAGTATATATATTAACCCTAAATTTATAAAAATTATTGTTGTCATGGTAAGAATTACAAAAGTAAAATAAGGGTTCAAAAAAGGACAAGGTTATAAATATAGTCAAAAAAAATATATTATTTATTTTATGAGAGGATTTCAACCCAATTTCATCTTATATATGAAATTAATATGTTTTTATTTATTTTTAATTGAATATTAATTTAATGTTTCATGACATTCCAATAGTGTACCTCACATCCCTTTTAAAAGAATAACATAGATTATTTTTTCATAACATATTAAAACCTATTTTTATTAGACAAGATCATACCCAATTCTTACTTGTAATCAATAAAATAATTAAATAGGCCTTACTATAGGCATAACACCACTCTTAGTGGTCTTAAAGTGTTAGATAAAAGATATTTTTTAAGAATAGTTATGGTTTTAAAAAAAGCATTTCTATTTTTTTATTCTTACACATCCCCCATACCTTCATCAACCATTATAAAATAATAAATAAATTATAATACATATACTTATTTATTTATTATGGTATTTTCAGGACTTATATCCATCTCTAACTACATCAAATGGGACATGAATTAATTTTCTGTGTGTACTGTGGACCACTACCTCACGAAATGATGTAACTCGTTTTCCATCACGATCTCTAAATATTAGTTATATTGATAAAATTACGGATTATATATTATATTGTTGACATATATATAATTATAAAAATTTAAAATACCATTAATATTCTAACCTTTGATTAGAAAGAAAAATGATAATGCCATTCATATGTATGTATGAATTATCACCTCCATGAAGAGAGGCAATTCATTTTTTATAATCACATCACATGAGTGATATATATAGAGAGAGAGAGAGAGAGAGAATTTTAATGATATTTAATATATTATAATAATTATTTAATGAAAAAATTATACTTACCTTCTTTCCATATTTATCATTGAAAAATGAAATCATTACTCGTGCGTACGAACAGAGTACCGTCTCCATGACTTTACCATAGTTCATTATTCATATCCATATTTAACAAATTTATTTAAATATATAAATGATGTATAAAAATGATAATTATTTCATTATTATTACTATTGATATAAGGGAATAATGAAAAAAATTACTATATACATCATACCAATGGCATTTTGGTCTCAAGTATCAAATATCATCAAAATATTCGACATGAACTTAAATTATCAAATAGTTGTAATAGGACGGAAATAAAGGATATAAATGAAATAAAAATTGTAAAAAATTCTCAATATAATAAATAATTTCCATATGATTACTATTTAGGAAGATAAAAAAAATAAAAGATGACTCAGACTCAAGGTAAGGGACTCTTTAACTAAAACATCATTTTAAATGATTAAAATATTTATTCTTATAAATCATTATCTTTAATGTCTATGTCTAAAAAATGATTTTTATTAATTTATTTATATTGAAACGAATGTTTTTAAACAATAATTTAGTAATTTTTCTCAATTTTTTTAAATGGATATTTTTCATGTTTTATGTAATGGACTTTTTCTAAACCCTCTTTTAAAGTTACTCTTTCAACTATTTTTACAATAGTCAAAAGGAAGGTTTTATTACTTATATGGAATGAATGGAATTTACTACATTAATTTATCCTTAAAATTTTTAATATTAATTTACATTTTTATATGTTTACCTTAAAATAAATTTTTTTCCATTGTACATGAGTAGTTTTTTAGGATGAGTGATTTCAAAAGTGAATGTTTCTTTTCATAAAAGTGTGTTTTATGATGAAATTTTTATTGATTTATATTTAAGTTATGGTTCATGGAAATTTTTTTAATGAATGGTGGTTATGTTATAATACAATTATGGGTAGTTACATGATAATTCATTGGTGGGTGTTTAAGTGATAAAAAATGAAAGGTGGTTCCATGATAAACCAAGGATGGGTGGTTATGTTATAGCCTCCAATGCATTAGTTACTTTGGAATTAGAGTTTGTCCATATTGTTTACTTCATTTGTAATAATTATATGGAAAATTATATCCCAATTTACTTAATTATATCATATATTAATTATAAACACTTTCCATTAAAATTTATTGATTTTAAAAAGGTAAGACAATGACCTTTTTTGAAATGATGATTCATTTTTCAGGGTAAACAAGTGTGTTTTTAAGAATATGTTTTTATTGATTTTCACTAAAATAATGGTTTCCTTTATTTTATGTACCTTAAATGGATTTTTTTTCTTATCCCATGATTTAAAATTATTTTCATATGGGTTAAGGAATAGTTGGGATAAAGAAGAGATCAAGGAGAAAATTGTGAATATTTTTCATGAAGAGAAAACATATTTTATTTTTTAATGAATTTTGTTTGGAGGAAAAAATTAGATACTAAGTATAAGTGTCCAAATTTTTTGGGTATACTATGTAATAATTTTTAATAATTACATAAAACTCTAAACCAAAAATATCATTGGAAAAAGATGGTCAATTATAGTTTTAAAAGAAATACAATGTGTTTTATTTATGGATGATTCCTTATTTTTGGTATCATAATAGGTTTTAAATTTATTTAGATATTAGTATGTTTTCTCTAGAGTTATGGATTTCATCATGGTTTTATAAATTTATACTTTATAATATGTTATGTGTCTTGGAAACCTCTTTTGAGGATTTTAGTTTTGGTATTTTAATGTGACTAATACTGTTTTTGGAGACATTCATTTTTTATGTAATTATGTGTTATTACATTCTGGGATATAAAATGAAATGTATGAGATAAAATTTGAGGTTAAAAGATATTAAGGTTATTTATTTATATATATATATATATAATTCATGTAATTTTATTAGTATTATTATTGTAACATACCTCCCCCAACTCATTTTCTTGAGAGAATGAGGGAATGCTACTCAGCCTGAAGAAATGTTCCCAAGGCACCAAAGGATGGAAATAAATGTCATGGGATTTGAGATTAAATTAGGGAATGATATTCCCTTAAGAAAAAACCCACCAAACCATCCACAAACTATATGATGCATTTCAACAACCAACCAAACTCATACATTACCAAATGACAACCAACTAATCCCTAATGAACTCACATGCCCAAACCACCAAACACAATATTATAGTACCATGTGGAAGACTAAACAAGAAACCTAAAAAACCAAGACACACTCCAAATCTCCCCACCAATCTCCATTCTCCAAGCAGCACCACATCTCCCAAGCATCACAACGAGCCACTAGCCATGTGATGCTTTACCTTTACCTGTGTCCTAGAATACAACATTTGTAAAAGCACCAAAGTTCCAAAGCAGGGGCTGAGTACTAATACTCAGTAGGTTTTCCCAAAATTAATTCCCTACACAACACACTAGGATAATACCATTATCACATTTATATAAACTATATATATAAAACATTAAATAGTATAACAACATACAACAATCCAAACACTTCTATTCAAGCCATTTCCACCCAAATTCCCACAACACATAAGAAACGAAAACAACCATGACACAAGCCAATTATCCATTCCATGTTAGCACCAAAAATTATATCTTTTCAAAATAACACACAACAAAACAACCATTACGGTGTGACTTCTTCCAATCATGTTCAACCCATTCCCAACTCATGGTATTTCTCACCCACTTATCCTTTGATGGTGGCCCTTTCGTCTACTATATATCCCCTTATTATAGTGGTACATCACACCCACTTCCAAAAAATGCACAAAATCCATAACACTTAATCAACCAACAGGAACAAAGCATCAAGGCCAAACAAAATCACACCATCATTCTCATCACATGCCAATTCACTTCAATAAATCACCAATTTATAGAAATAACCCTTTAATCATTTTCCATACCAATTTCACTGAAACAAAATATATATTGAAAACCATTTTCCTCAACCATTTTAACAAATCAATCCCAAAACCCCATTTTATAATCTCCATTTTAAAATCCACAACAAGATCATTTCACAAAAAAGCCCCCATTTTCCCAAAAATCCTTAAAACAACGCCAAAGGATTTCCAACTAACTTCGCACATCAAAAACACAATTAATTTTAAGAAATAAAATTTAATTATAACCTACCCCAAGTTCTATTAAATTGTAATCAAGAGAGAATCCACCTACCTTTAAGGTTTCAGAGAATTATACAGACAGGAAACCAAACCCCAAATTTGGTGAATGCACCACCGAAACCGCTCTAGATCCACTTCCCTAAAATCCTAAATCCTTAAAATAAACACCCAAGGAAGAAAAAACTGTATATCTACATTAAATGGATGTAGATATAGAAAACCGAGAGATAGGGAAGAGAATACTTAGAGGAAACAAAAGAGAAACCAAGATGAGAGACTTACCCAGGAGAAACCAACTTGAAACCCCTTCGAATCGCTTCCAAAACAATTTTTAGATCCATTCAAAACCTTGAGAACCAAAAATCCCAAGTGAGGATCGATTGATAGAAAATTTAGAGTAAAATAGTTTAAGACCGATGGTGCCCAAATTTAAAAACCCCATCTTTAAGTGGTCGCACGGGTGATCCACATAGTTTGGAAAGCTGTGCACTAACTGTGCTCCCACCACTGCCTCGAGAGAAGGGGTCCGCACGGTTTCCTCGCATGGTTTGGAAAATCATGCACAAGCCATGTGAATCCCACGGTCTCCCCCTGCACGGTTTCCTAGAGAACCCGCATGGCTTCCCCTAACAGTGCTCAAACTGTGCGCCCTTAAAAAAACTTCCAAACTCATTCAAAACCATTCCAAACTCTCCCAAACTCTTCCCAACCCATCCTAATCACTTTAAACACATAAAAAGGAATAAATAAAGGCTATATACATCAAACTGAGGGTGCTACAGTATCCCCACAATTAGACTTTCCATCCTCAAAAAGTAGAGAACCATTTCTTTACCGAAAGAGCACGTGCCATTGCCCGTCCATCTCTTTCTCCCACTCCAAGGTATCATCTTGAATATGACCATGCTACCACAAAACACGAGATAAGATAATGATTTTACCATTCAATACTTTCTATTGCCTATCCACAATATTCACTGACATGTAGACCAAGGAAGAATCTAGTTCTAACTCAACATGATCCCAATGAATCACATAGTCACGATCTAGTTTATACTTTTTCAACTGCGACACATGAAACACATTGTGGAACACACTGAACCATAGTGTAAAATCCAAATGATAAGCCACCTCTCAAATTCTCTCACGTATCTCAAAAGTCCCAATATACCTCAGAGATAACTTACCCTTCTTCCCAAACTGACGATGTCCCGACCTAGGAGAGATTCTCAAAAACACATGATCACCCACCTCAAATGACAATGGTCATCGACGATGGTCTGCATAAGATTTATGGTGACATTAAGATGTCTCCATACTCTTCTTTACCAACTTTATTTTCTTGTTATTCTCTTGGATAAGGCTCGGTCCAATCATTGAAGTCTCTCGCATTTCCACCCAACATAGTGGAGAATGACAAGGGTTCCCATGCAAAGCCTCAAACAGAGCCTCATATATCAAAGCCTGATAACTGCTATTATAGGAGAACACCACAAATGATAAGTGATCCTCCCATAAACTATAAAAATCTATCACAAAATACCTTATCATATCCTCCAAGGTTTGTATTATCCTCTCGGATTGGCCATCTATATGAGGATGATACGCCATGCTCACATTCAACTTTCTCCCAAGGTCTTTCTGTAAGGATTTACAAAAACAAGATTTGAACCTCAGATCACTATATGATACAATCGAATCTGGAATACTAAGCCTCTTTAACACTTCCCAAATATAGATTTTGGATAGATCCTCCTCTATATAAGATTCACTAATCACAATAAATTGGGCCTACTTTGTGAGCCAATCCACAATCACCCATATGACATAGTGTTTCTGGACCGTTCTTGGAATATTCGTCACAAAATCCATTGATATCTTCTCTCATTTCCACATTGGGATAAGTAAAGACTGCAACATTCCTACTTGTCACTGATGCTCTATCTTGACTTAATGACAAGTCAAGTATCTCGAGACAAACACGACCACAACCCTTTTCATACCAGCCCACCAAAACTATGCCTTCAATGCCTTATGCATTTTCTAAATTCCATGATGGATAGCCCACCTAGAATGATGATAATCCTTGAGAAGTTCCTTCAGATAAGACACTGGTACCACCATCTGATTCCAAAAACAAAAGACTAAATTATAATTCAGTTACAAACCCTCAATGGTCTCCCCACCATTGAATTTTGACTTCATAACCATACACTCAGAATCAGATGCTTGTGCCTCTTTAAGAAAATTGGTCAAGTCAGGAACCAAAAAAACTGGAAAGAAGACCTCTATGTCACCCTGGTCCTCACATTCCAACCGCATGTCAGCTATGACTGACATCAACTGCCACTGATTTGATACTTGCTTCACCACTTGAGCATATGATTTTCCACTTAATACATCTGCCACCGAATTTCCCTTACCTGTTGTGTAAATTATCTCAAAATCAAACATATGGATATATTCCATCCATCTTATTTTCCTTAAGTTCAAATATCTTTGTGAGAATATATGCTTAAGCTCTTTTGATCAGTAAAAACTGTAAATTTATCACCGAAGAGATAATGACGCCACATTTTTAATGCATGAACCACTACTACAAACTCCAAATCATGTGTTGGGTAGTTCTTCTCATGAAACCTCAAATACTGTGATCCATATGCAACCACATGATCATCCTCCATGAGAAAACACCCCAACCCTGATCCCAATGCCTTACAATACACCACATACTCTTTTCATGGTTCTGGAAAAACCAAGATTGGTGCTGATATAAGGCGACCCTTTAGCTCTTAAAAACATTTCTGGCACTACTCATCCCATTGAAATGGGATATTCTTCCAAGTCAAAGATTTCATTGGTGAAGCTAATCATGAGAAATCATGGACAAAATGTAGATAATACCCAGCTAGACCAAGGAAGCTCTGTATCTCGAAAACATTCTTTGGCGGTTTCTATTAGATAACAGCCTCTATCGTTTTCGGATAAACTCAAACACCCTTATCATAAATAACATGGCCAAGGAAATGAAACTCAGGTATCCAAAAGTCACACTTTGACAATTTTTCATACAACCGATAATCCATAAAGATCCCCAATATTATCCCCAAGTGATGCTCATGCTCCACCCTTTTCCTTGAATACGGCAGTATATCATCAAAAAATACCACCACAAAAGAATCTAGATATCTCTGAGATATCTGATTCATCAATTCCATGAACACTGCTGGTGAATTTTTTATACCAAAGGGAAGAACCACATACTTGAAATGTTTATATCTACTTATAAAAGTTGTTTATGGGATATCCTCTTTCCTCACTCGCAATTGGTGATATCCTGACCTCATGTTAATCATGGTGAACCACTGAGCTCCCCTCAACTGGTAAAAAAATAATCAATGAGTGGAAATGGATATCACTTCTTTATCATAACCTTATTAATTCTAGGATAATCAACACATAGCCGCAAGGTTCCATACACCTTTTTAACAAAAAAACTTGAACTTCCAATGAAGATGTTCTTGGCTGAATGAACCCCTTGCTTTTTAACACTTCCAACTACACCTTTAATTCAAACAATTCTTCAGGTTCCATTCAGTAAGATAGAAGTGAGATAGGACTGGTGCATGGAAGGAGATCAATTTTAAACTACACTTATCTCATGGGGGGAAACCATGATAATTCTTCAATAAATACAACCATAAAATGATACACAACTACTTTAAGACCACTCTTCTAAACACCTTCCACGGATTCCAATGACAAGTCCACTAACTGATATGATATTGTTCCAACAGTTGGTGCCAAAAATCTATTCCACCTAGCTTTACACTCTTCTCCCCTCTAAAGAGATTTCTAATGCCATCCTCTATCACAAAACAAACATTTCATGCAAAGCAATCGATGTGGGCTTTAAACATTGTCAACCAATCCATTACGAAAATTATATCATAAGCATCCATATCAAGCACAGATAAATCCCACATAAATTTGATGTCATCCACAACTAAACAATAGCATCAACATAAGAATGCTCGATACTCTCTTTGTCCTAGAAGAGTTTGTAGTTTCAAAAACAGAAGGCATCATTTCCACTTGTAAAACCAATAAATCAATGATTAGATTAGTAAGAAAATAATTTTAAGCACTCAAATCAAACAAATCTTTCATCAACATTGAATTTAAAAGACTCATACCTCGCACTGTGGATGGTCCCGACTGGTCATCCATCACTGCCTACTCAGCTCCAAAAAACTGATACTTACCACAATCTGGTCCCTATTACCCTGCTGAGGCATCATGGTATTCCACTAATCACCATGACCCACTTTACACTCTTGGAGAGGGGTATGCTGCTTCCCTATTCCCATCGAGAAATAAGACCCCTGTGACCCAAGAGGAGTGTCATGGACACCCGACCTTGGAGCATTCCGACTATAACGATGTAGATGCCCCATATTCTTACAATTATGACATGCTTGAGGTTGTTCCATACAATCACACTTGATGTGGCTCATAGAAATGCACCAAAAACATCTTGGCTTACTCTGAGGCTTCAGAGGAAGATTCACAGATCCTACCATCGGATTCTAGGTCATGCTCCCACCCTAGAAATAAGTTTCCCTATTCCGCTTGAACCCAGCATTTGAGTTCCCACTATTTCCCATGGGTACCAACATACTTCCCCCATCTGTAACCCCAAAAATATCCCACTCAACCATCATAGAACTATTCACCATTTCTGTGTAATCATCTATACACAGCACTGCTATCTTGGAACGAATTTCTGGGTTCAACACAAATTCCAAAATTCGCACCTTCAACGATGTACTACCCGACACCTCAGGTGAAAACAACACTATGTTTAGAAACTTATCCACATATTCCATTACCATTATGTTCCCTTTCTTCAAACTGATGAAATCCATTGTACATTGAATTCTAACCTTATGAGGGTAGAATCTTTTCTTAATATATTCATCAAACCCTTCCCATGTCACACTTTGGTCCGTCCCAGCTTAGACTGCCAACTCCCACTATTGAAGGGAATGAAATTCTAATATATACGTGGATAAATTCACTTTTAGCTCTTCCAGTGTTCCCAAAAAGTCAAATATCCTATTCATTATAATCATCCGTGCTTTAGTTCTCTCTGGCTCGGAATCACCACTAAAGATGGGTCGATTCTGCCTTTGAAATTGAACCACCTAATTCACATGCCTTGGATCATCCATTTTATTCACACTTACTACTACTTGGAAATCATGCACTATACTCTACACTAGATACTGGTTTACCTGAGGCTCAGGTGAAACCACATTTTCAGCAGCCTCCTCTCGTTGGTATCTACGATTCCTACCCGGTGCCATTTCTATCAACACAAAAAAACATAATTTTCACTCCCTTAACAAGAAATGGTGTACAATTTTATAATTCAATTACATAAAAAATATCAAAACCAAGATTTCCACAAGTTTACATTTCCCATATTTCCATATTTTGAAAAATCCACCTTGTTTTTAAAATCAACCCATTTTCAAAATACGACCAGTTTCCATGTTTTAAATCCTTAGGTTTTAAAACCCAATTCATATTTTAAAAATCCACACATTCATATGACACCATAATTAATTATAACCCAATGAAATATGAATCCTAGTGGGAATTAATTTCTACCATGCATGTCATGCTCATTTCATTGGCTACACCCACGACAATGAGATATTCAATGCCTATAAGTGTCTCCAAACACTTATGTACCCAACTCCCTGGTAACTTTTAGTTCAGGATAAAAGGGTTAGTTATTTCCTTTTATGATATACATTCCATGTTCCGATAATCCTACACCTTGATACCATCTTGAATAAAGGAGTATTCCAAGAATGAATGTCAACACCAAGACCAACAATCAGCACCAAGGATCAAAAAACTATTCTCAATTGAAAGCCAAGGACTGAACAAACTAATACCACTTGTAACATCCTGCCCCCAACTCATTGTCTTGAGAGGGAGGGGGGGTTATACTCATCCTTAATAAATGTTCCCAAGGTTCCAAAGGCTGGTAATAAATTCCGAGGGATTTGAGAATAAATTAGGGAACACTTTTACCTTAATACAAAACCTACCAAACCATCCACAAACTATATGATGCATGTCAACAACCAACCAAACTCATACATTACCAAATAAATCCCAACTAATCCATACCAATCCCACATGAGAAAACAACCAAACATAATATCAGAGTACCATGCGGATGAATAAATAAGAGACCCAAAATAAACCAAGACACGATCCACATTTCCCCACCAAGCACCATTCTCTAAGCACCACTACATCTCCCAAGCATCACTATGAACCACTAGCGATGAGATACTTTACTTTTACCAGTGTCCTGGAATAAAACATCTTCAAAAGCGCAAAAGTTCCAAAGTAGGGGGTGAGTACTAATACTTAGTAGGTTTTCCATAAATTAAATCCCTACACATGCCACTAGGATAAAAGCATTATCACATTTATATAAATAGATTATATAAAACATTCAATAGTGCGACAACTTAAAAAAAATCCAAACACTTACATTCAATCCATTTCCACCCAAATGGCCACAACACATTGGAAAGCCAATGAACCATGCCACAAGACAATTCACCATTCTATGTTAGCACCAAATATTCCATCTTTTCAAAATACACACAACAAAACAACCATTATGGTGGGACTTCCGCCCATCCCGTTCACCCCATTCCCAACTAGTGGTACTTCCCGCCCACTTATCCTTTGATAGTGTCCCTTTCGTCCACTATTCATCACCTTATTATGCTGGTACATCTTGTACACTTACACAAAATCCACATAATCCATAACACTTATTCAACCAAAAATCACAAAGCATCAAGTCCGTACAAAATCACACCATCATTCTCATCACATGCCAATTCACTTCAATAAATCACCCATTTATTGAAATAACACGTTAATCATTTTCCATTCCAATAAACATTTCAATATAGAATAATCTTTTTTGAAAACCCTTTTACTCAAAAAATTTCACCAATAAATCCCAACAATCCAATTTAAAATCTCCATTTTAAAATCCACATCAAGAGAATTTAACCACAAAGCCACCTTTTTCCCAAAAATCCAAAAATTATCACCCAGGGATTTCCAACCAATTACGCACATCAAAAACAAAATTAATTTTAATGAAAAAAATTAATTGAAACCAAGCCACAAGTTTTAGAAAATTGGAGTTGAGAGAGAAGCCAACTACCTTTAGGGTTCTACTGAATTCGACCCATAAGCAATCACACCCCAATCTAGTGAAAACACCATCGAAAACACTCTAGATCCTCTTCCCAAACATCCACATGCCTTAAAATCATCACCCAAGGAAACCACAACCCTAGATCTACATGAAATAGATGTAGATCTAGAAAATAGAGAGAGGGGGAAGAGAATACATATAGGAATTCAAAGAGAACCCAATAGGAGAGACATACCAAGGAGAAACCACCTTAAAACCCCTTAGAATTTCTTCCAAAATGCCTGGGAGAGCCCTTCCAAATATTGAGAACATAAAATCCTGATCGAGGCTTGATTGGGAGAAAATTTGGAGTGAAATAGGTTAATCCTAAGGGAGTTCGGATTTAAAAACCCCATCTTTAAGCGGTCGCACAATTATTCCACACGGTTTGGAAAACAGTGCTCTAATTGTGTGCATGCCACTATCTCCAGATAAGGGGTCCTCATGGGTACCTCACATGATTTGGAAAACTGTGTGCAGGTCATGTGAATTCCATTGTCTCCCCTTGCATTGTTTTGTGGATAACCCATAGGGTTTCCCCTAACAGTTCTAAAACCATTCTCCCTTATAAAAACCTCCAAACTTTTTCAAAACCATTCCAAACCCTCCCAACCACTTACCAACTCATCCTGATCACTTTAAACACATAAAAAGTCATAAAAAGGCTACATACCTCAAACCATGGGTTCTAAAATTATAATATAGTTTTAGAAAAAAGAAAACCCACATGATGGGTGACAAACCATCTCGTCCGACAAGGCCACTTAAATTGACCAACAATCGAAGGGCATCAAGGGTGCATCACCTACCATAGACCTACATGATTTCTGGGTTAGTATGATTTTTTATTTAAACCATATTATATATAATTACTAATTTTATTTTCAGAACCTTTGTTTTATTGAATAGATAACCTTAGGATAGAAAATGATTTAGTGATTAAGTGATTAATGTTTTTTCAGAATACGTTTTCTATTTAGGGAATCCAATAAGAATAAGTTAAATATAATATTATGTAATTTTTTTTAATAATATATTTTTAATTGTATTTTTGGGGGAAAATATGATATTATTTTGATTTTACGATGTATGTAAATGATTATCTTATCATAGAGATTACATGATTTGGGTATATACTTTTTGTTATGAGACCTCAAGAGTATCTACTATTATTTGGTAATAAATGATAATAACATATTGGACTTATATGTGATAAAATACTTATGATTTTTGTGTTTTAATCTTATTCTATAATATATTTGAGTAATTTTAGCAACAATGATTTATAAAACGATCTATGTTGAACTTTTGATACTACTATTAAATCTTGGAGATTCATGTAGTCTTTCATCTTATAAAAGATTATTCTTATTAGGGAATTATCTTATCTTATATGAACCATTTTGGTTCTTTAAAACATCTAAATATATAAGGAATATATAGTTATAATTATTTGGATTTAGTGATCTATATAAGTTGATTCTAATTCTTTGGGAATGAAAATTTCATCTTAAATACTCATCTTTTGTGAAAAATGATGAGATTGTGGTGGAAATTTATTAAAGGGGGAAATTATACTTCTGAAGAAAGTATATTTCCTTATGTTCTTTGTCCAGGTATTAAAATAATTCCAAAAATATATTAAAAGGATCCTGAAACAATAAAATTATCGACTTATATTTCATACTTGGAAATCAATGACCTTTTCACCCAACACAGATTTAAGGTTTTATGATGTCTCGCCTTCTCATTAACATGTTTTCTATCAATATATATCCAAAAATATGTGTTAGTTTTCTCTACCATATCCATGTTTTCCTATATGTAAACCAAGTATGAATTATCTCATGAGACTAACATACTTCCCTTTCTTTCTTTTAAAGTGGAAATTGTATTAATCCTATTTGGGTTGTGGGATTATAATAAAGGTATTTTAAAAATTCAATCCTTATTTACCATGCCCAAATTGAAAATATCAAGGATATAATTTCTAAATGTTGGGTGGGAAGAATGTAACATCATGGTATTTTTAAAAGGAAATACTATGTTTGATAATGTAAAAGTTACACTACATCTAGCTTAAACGAACAACTAAATATAATTATTTAAATATTAATGTTATCACCTGACTATTATTTTAATGGACGTCAACATGACTAAATATATTATGTTAACAATTTTTTATATTTTTTTAAATTCATCCAATATGTTATATATACATAAGATTAAAATTAATCCAGTTTCACACTTAAGTACTGTTTTTTTCTAAAAATTAGTTTTATTGCCTTTTAATGGGGAACTTGTTTTAGAATAGAATTATGAAAATTTTATAAATTATATTTGATAAAATAAATTTTATTTTTTAAATTTATGTATAAAAAATTATGATGGTTTATTGTTTAGTATTTTTTCCATTAAGTTTCTTTTTTATTATGCATAGTGTAAAACACTTAATTTTAATTGAAAACTGCATTTTTGACAAATTTATTTGAATAGTTAAATTATATATTAAAGTATTATTAAATTATAAATAGTAAAATTATACATCATTAAATATAATATTGTAAATATTAATGAATTTCATAGTGAAATTGAACATAAAAAAATTCAAAAATTTCAAAAAAAATTACATTAAAAATATGTTGTTTTGTGTCGTCTGTGGGATTTATTTTAAATTAAATTCAGAATGTTTTATTGAAATAAATTTTGAAAAATGGATTATGTATTTTGAACAATAAATTATGAAGAATAAATTATGAACAATAAAAAATAAACTTATGTAAATTTAGTATATAGTTCAAATTTATTATATAGTTCCCTTTTTTACAATATGAACAATAACTTATGTAAATTTTGTTACCATGGTAAAGGGTAAATCATGTCAAAATCGAGTAATTAAGGGTAAAAATAATATACTATAGATTATAAAATGACCCTAACACTTTCCTTCATTTTATTTTTTGAATAATTGTCATCCATAATCACCCTTTGTTTGAATATATGGCCATTTTTTCATTTATAATTAATAATAAAATTTATAACATTTTATTTAAAGAGAATAAAAAGATGTTACAATGAAATTTTTAATAAATAAAATATTATTAATATGGATTTGAAAAAAGGTTATGTTGGTAAATATATATTAATTTTAAAGCTGAAATATTTAACTTCATCATTGAAATTTATTTTTAATTTCTAGTGATTATATAATTACCTTCCATTATTATAAAACACTAATGTAGTAATTATTTCATTAAGAGAAATATTAAATAAATATCTTTAAAATATTAATAATAAAAATAATATGAAATAATTAATACCATCCATCAATTTCATAAATTATATATTCATGATAGGGATATATTAAAATAGTTGGTTAAAAAATATATTGGTTTATGGATATTTTTTAAAGTCAATCAAATGAATAGTCTCAAAATTGACAATAATTTTATTTTAAAATAAAAAATATTTTATTAAACGATATAAAATTCCCAAAATTCTTAAAAAATTTCACATTATTTTTATAATATTATATTTGTCTTCCAGGATAAATATAGATTTATTTTTTAATTTTATATTTACTATATTAATCCTCAAAAAGTGAAAACCCATTTTGTCATTGTAAGAATTGAAGGAGTTAAATAAGGGTTAAACCCATAAAATAAGGGTACAAATATATTAAAAACCTATAAAATTTTTATTTTATAAGTCTATTTAGACCAAATATTGTTCAATATTTTAAATTAATATGTTTTAATCTATTTTTAATTTAATAATAATTTATATTAATTTAATATTTTGATAACATCCAAGTGTTCCTCTCCCGTCACCTATAAAAAGACACCTTTTTTCTCTTTTATTCACATTTAAAACCCGATTTTTAAAGCCATGATATTCACAAATAAATACCTATATTTCAATCCCTCATTCTAGAGGCCATATAACATTCATAACACCACACTTAGTGGAATGTACGTGTTATGAAAAAGATATTTTTTGAAAAAATAGGTATCATTTTTAATCAAGTGTTTCAATTTTTTATTCTTCGAAATCTAACAAACATTATTCAAATATTCTAAAATAATATATTTAGTATCCCTTATGAAATTATACGTTATTATTTTTGTGGTATGACCTATATTCATCTCCATTTCCATCAAATGGGATAAGAATTAATCATTTGTGTCCCCGGTGGACTATCACCTTGCAAATAGATGTAATTCAGTTTCCATAACCATCAATGAGACATGATATAATGATTTAATTAAGGTTTATGAATGTTATAAAAGAAATATAAATCATTACTAAATGATAATATATCATTTAAATTCTTACCTTTTCATACATAGAAAAATGATGATGTTGTTCGTGCTTACATGTGAATTATCACCTCCACGAAGTGATGTGATTTATTTTTCTTCACCAACTCACATGAATGATATATATAATTATATTTAGATAATTAATTTTATATTATTATATTATGATAATTATTTAAATACAAAATTAAATTTACCTTATTTATATAATGGTGATTGAAAATTTGAAATGTTACTCAAGCGTATGAGTGGTCAACCGTCTCCATGATTGTAACATAGTTCAATTTTCATATCTATATTTAATGGATGGATTTAAAAGTATAATTTATTTATAAAAATGATAATTATTTATTTATTATTATTATTTAGATTATGTACTAATGACCACTGTTACTATATACATCAAACCAATGTCAATTTGGACTCAAGTAAGTAATATCGTCAAAACGTTTGACATGAAGTTAAATTAATAAAAAAAAATTATAACATTGTAAAAATTAAAATAAATTAAATAAAAATATTTAAATAAATTATAATTAAATTAAATAATTATCCAATGTTTATTATTAAATATGACAAATAACATACACGATGAGTCAGACACAAGTTAAAAGAGTCTTTAACTAAATCATTATTTTAACTCTTTTAAAAATTAATGCCAATAAATATTTCTCATTAATTTACATGGTATGAAAATGGTTTTTATGGATGTATTTATATGAACATAAATTTTGTAAAATATTAAATTTTTAATTTAAAAAAAAAATAACAAATTGATATTTTAAGGTCTTGTGTATGGGACTTTTTTTAAACCCTCTTTTAATGTTACTATTTCAACTATTTTTTCAAAATTTAAAAGGAATGTTTTTTAATTTTATGGAATGAATATAATATCATTATTATATAACACATTGATATTTTTATTCTTAATTTAAATTTTTATATGGTAGCCTTCAATGAAAACCTTTTCCCATTTTATCCTCGCAGTTTTTCAAAATTAGCAATTTCAAGTAAAAAGATTGTTTTCTTCAAAGAATGATTTATGAGGTAAGTATTAAAAAAATTTGTTTATGTTATGGTTCTTGGTAATTGTTTAAAATGATAGTTTGTTAAATTTTAATCTAATTACATTTGGTTATGTGATAAACCATAATGGGTTATTACATGATAAACTAATGATGGGAGGTTCTGCAATAAACTAAGGACGGGTGGTTACGTTATAATCTCCAATGAATAGGGTAATCCATTGATGGGTTTTTTCCATACTAGATATTAATTTTTTAATATTAATATGGAAAATAATTCCCCATGTTACCTACTTATATAATATATTATTTCTAATTAGTTATTTTGAAAATATATTGATTTTAAAAAGGAAAGATAAAGATATTTTTTTAAATGATGATTCCTTTTTTAGGGAAAGAATGTATGTTTTTTAGAAAATGTTTTAATGGGGTTTCACCTGAATAATAGTATCATTTATTTTATTTCCATTATTGATACTTTTTTCTCATCCCATGTTTTAAAATGTTGTTCACTGTGTTTAATGATGAGATCAAGGTGTCAATTATAAATATTTATCATGAAGAGAAACTATGTTTTATTTTTTAAATACTTTTTTTAGTGGAAAAAATGGATACTAAATATAATTGTCCACTTTTTATGTATGTGTTTAATATGTGAGATACAATATTAATTCAATAAAATTCTAAACCTGAAATTTCGTTGTGGAAGAAGTGATTTCTAGTTTAAAAAGAACAAGAAAATGTTTTGTTTAAGGATTGATCCTTATAGACTCTCATAAATATAGAATCATAAGGATAAGTAGTTATTGATTATTAACATGTGAAAAAATAATATCATAGAAACAAAATGGATTATAAAAATTTATGTTATTTAATTTAAAATAAGTGATAAAGAATAAAGGATAGATTTCGACAACAAAACAGCTTTATAAAATGATTTTATATAATTTGTTTAATGAGAGTGAAGTGTAGTGTATCATAAATAGGGAATAATTTTTATAATATTTTTTGTATTATGATCATATGAAATAATAATTATTTTATACTCATAGTGCTTATCATAAAAAAAATTGAATAAAAAATACGAGGAGCATAACCCTTACCATTTTAAGTAACATCTTAATGCTTTGGTGGACACCATATAACTTTATCAACTACTTGGGAGAGATTTACCATGGTAGAGAGAAACTAACTTTATGATCATGTCCTTTGGGGTGGAGTTGAATGAGAGAAAGGGTTAGAGTGAGCTCTATTTATAAGTGAAAGGAGGGGAGTTTCATGGAAAACTAGAGTTTTGTAAGGGGTAAGAGTGAAATTTTATGGTATTCTAGGTGGTTTTGTGGTGTTAGATGAATTGGTTGGGGAAATGGAAGGTTAGACATGTGGGTATCAACTTAATTCCTAAAAAATATATCAAGATGTTTTATGTGACCTTTTATTTGTTCAAAATTGGAGATACATTACTAACCAATTTCTAACGTTATTAATATTGATTAAAAATTAGTTATGGTAATTAATTTATTTATAAAAGTATAAAATGAAAATTTTAACATATATATAAATTTATAATCTCAATTTCTTCTCCATTTAAAATAATTCAATTCACAACTATGAGAAAATCATCTTTTTAATTAAAGCATATGATGTGTTAAAAAATGTTTTTGTTGAAAAATGTATTTTTAATCATTAAGTGTTGGTAATCTTATTTGAAATTAGTTAACGATTAAATAGGAGTTCATTAATTACTATATATTTTTTAATATGATATTATATCCTTAATTTAAAATATATTCATTTATTCTTTTTCATACATATATAACATTTTAAAAAAAAATTTAAAAAAATAATCATTTTACCATGGTATCTAATATTTATCAAGGGTAACATAATCAACAGGCAGAAAAATAATGTGTTCCTTTTCTGATAATTTAGACCTAAAATTTAAAATTCTAAACCCATTATTTTAAAATCAATTTATAAAAGTTTTAAAAAAAATTAATCTAATAAATTTATTTGAATAGAAAATGAGAAAAATATTACATGAGTTATTAAATATAAATCATAGGTTTCTAAATAAAAATAAATATTCTAAAATTTTTAATTTATATTATTAAATACATATTTTTAATGAAAAAGGTTTCTTATATTTTTAAGGAACACTTATATAATTATAATTTCATAAAAGTCATCATATTATTAAAAACATTATATTATAGTATTCACCTAAGAAACAAATGTTTTAGAAAAATATCAAAATTTCATATTAATCTCATATTATTATTCTTTATCTAATAATTTATTTTCATTATTTCAAATTTAAATTCTCAAATTTTATAGTTTTATAATTTTATATTGAAATTAAATTCTCAAATATAGTGGAATACTATTCATATAATAAAATTTATTTTTAAAATGTCAAATACCTTTTATTATTAATTACAATGATTTATTAATTAATTTAGTGATAATATATTACTAATATTATAAATATATTTTATTATTATTTAATCATAATATAATTCCTTTAAATAATACGCCACTTTTATAAATATATATTTTTATGCGTAAAATGATTTTCTTAGTTGTTTTAGCTATAAAAACTACATTTAATTACTATTAAAAATATCCTTCATTTTCATTATACAGATAATTCATAATTTTCTTAATCTTATTCATACCTTATAATTCAGTGACTGGGTTTTATGGATAATTTTTTATAATGTTTTTTACCTAAATATATTATGATTTTCATTTTAGTTCATTGTTGTGTGTAGAGTATACTATTAAAAATGTATTTTTTAAGGATAACAAATAGCTAAGTCTTGATTAAAATTTATATATCCTCATAATAAACTTATCCATAATATTGATATTTTCTATGGTTTTTCTAGCCAAGAGTCAACACTTATTTGGTACCAATGCCCAAATTATAAAATTTGTTTCTATATGGTTCTTATCAATATCCTTTCATTAATAAAATATCACTGGTTAATATGAAAATTTCTTCCCTTAACATATATAAATTTTCCTGTAAGTGGAGGGAACCCATTCGTCACTAAAATTAAATTAAATTTAACTAAAATTGGAATAATAATATTTATACAAGGCACATTAATGTTGATTGAACATGGAATACAATACATACCACTATAATACTTCTTCAATAATCAAATCAATAGTGTTATTATTTATTAAACTAATAAAAATTCGTATAAATACTAGAGTTCCTGGACTAAAATTCCAATAAGATATCAAAAACTCTATTTTTGAGGGTACATGTACCTTAAATATAAATATCTACATTTAGTAGTTCTTCCATAGGTATTAAATTATAATCTTGGTCTTGGATGTTGGTGATTCTTGTCATCTTGGTTATCCCATTCTTTAGTGAATCTACTGGTATAATTAACAAGTTTCCCACATATATGACATTAAATTTTTAATAGTACCATAGGATTGACTAAATTTCATTAATTTTTTTTATCTAGAAACGTAATTTTTATATAGAAGTATGATTCCTGATAACCAAATATTCAATAATTAAAGCATCTTCCACTACACTTGAGTCAATTCCCATGGTGATTATTCACAAATTATTAACTTACATGAAATAGACCATTTTTTCCTTCATCTTATTGATTACTTTCTCATTCATGAAACACAATATTTCTCTTCTTTTTTGTGTTTGGTACATTAACCTTGTCCACATTGATAATAATATTTCATGATATTTGGTTTATCATAATAAAAAAAATTCATTCTAGTTCCCATTCTGATGGGTTATTCATTGACGTAATCCCTTATTTTTCCATTTAAAACATGGTTCCTTCAAGTTATAGACATAACTAAAACCAAAATATTTGACATGAGTGAAAAATAATTGAAAATACAAGAAAATAAGTATTATAATTGAATTAATGCAACCTCAAAATGTCTCATAATGATAAATTATAATATTATCCTATAATACCTTTAGTTAAACCTATACTGATCTTTGTAAAACCAATTTTACACTATATTGGATTATCTCACACCTATAAAATGATTCTCTCAGACTATAAAATTAATCAATAATAGTGGATTGGAATGGGGTTATAATAAATGGAATTATATCTCCTTTATTTTCTATCTTGGTTTAACTTCTTGGGCCCTCTCATCATGAATTAGGGTGATGATTAGGTCAATTTTCAACTAACACCTTTTAGGGTGATAACCCGTATGTGCATTTGTGCCACAACCAAATCCATGATTCAGTATATAGAAAAATATTTCTTATCTATGAAAATCACCAACTCAAAAAAATACTAATATTTTAGGATTCCATAATATTTATAGACACGTCTATAAGGTTTTCACTAAGGTTCTATAACCCTATCACCAATGTATGATACAATAATCACCAATAAAACTATACCTTTCTCTAATGCTAAATAAAGTTACCCAAGATAAACGTACATAAATAGTACATTGATACCACGATTAAATTAACACCTCTCACAAATAGTCATTGAACCTAAGGAACAAAATGTTTAAAGTATTGTAGACTATAAATATAAAAAAACCTATTTGACGTGTTGTGAACATTTCCCTATAGAAGAAACTCCATCTTAGACAACCGATGATACATTATCATCATCAAATCCCAGAAAATGGAAAACATAAGAAGGGGTGATCTCAAAGTTTCAGTGAGGGATAATATATCAAAATCCATAATGGTTAGATCATAAACAAATATAGAATACTGAATAAAGAAAAATATTTTATTTAAATGAACATAAAAAAATAATTTTTAACCATAATCATGAAAGATAGACATATCATCTCAATTGAAAGCACTTTTTACTGTGGCATGAGAAAATAAAACATGATGCAGAGTGTAGAAAAAAAGTGTAATAATCATTAACATATGATTTATTAATATTATAAACCTAGCTACCCATTAACCTATAAAAATATGAAATGGTGAGTAGAGATAAATGTTATCACACTCACCCATTGTGAACCTAGGTACCCACTAAAAAATCACATAACATATATATATATATATATATATATATCTTATGATATATAAAGCATTATAAAATACATTGGAGGGATAAATATGTTCTACCTAACTCATAATCCATATATTTTTGTTCCACTTTAAAAAAACCATCACAACATAAAATAACCAATGGAATTAAAAATGGGTTCCATAACCTTATAGAATGGTACATCATATAATATATTAAAAATTATAATAAAATGATAAATAAATGTTCAGAAAAATTGAATAAATTATAATATAACATATAAGATAAATAATAAAACAAAACATCATTGTAGGATATTCTTTTGGATTATGGGAAGAAATTGGAAGGAAAAGTTTTAAAAATGTATTTCATTAAAAACCATTTAAATTGATTATAAATATGAGTTTAAAATAATCAATAAAATATAATTCATAATGCATATAAGATACTTTCAAAATAATATTTTTTTAAATAGATAATTTTGAATAGATAATTTTCCTGTATAAAAAAATGGGTCAGAAGGTAAAATATAGCCCCTTTAAATTTAAATCTTTTTCTATAAAAAATATATACTTTTGTCAAAAACCACATCATTTTAAGTATTGATAAAACTATCTATTAAAAATAGATATTGAAAAAATGAGATCTTTAGATAAAACATAATATATTTCCAAATAAAATGGAATCCTTTAGTTGAAAGAGAAAATATGGGCCTGGAAAATCAAGTTTCCTTTGAAAACATATGATTTTTTCATTGAAATCATTCATTTTATAAATTAAATATTAATTTTAGAAAGTATGGATATAGAAAATAATTCCCTAGAAAAAAGGAGGGTTTGTAATGTAATATCTTATTAGGTATGATTATCACTGACATTATATGATAAGGTTCAATAAAGAGGATTATTACTCAATGAAATGTAATTAAGTTATCAAAACCCTTTTGGATTTAATATTATTTGAATCAAATGTTATTGGAAGCATAATAATCATATGGATATATAAAATTAATGAATTAAATAATATAGTATGTAAAAATAAATTTTTGGGTAGTGCATACACCGATGAGATATTAAATTGGATCCAAACATTAAAGCATGACTATGTGAATATAAATTTATATGAAAAAAGCTTACATTTAATTCTCACTTAGTTGATCGTACTCTAACATCATGTATAAAAAAATATAAATACTTATTGACATATTTCAATATTTTTTTAATATCTATAACCATTTATCAACTTCAATTATTTGGACACCCTTGAATGATATTAGGGTTGGGTATTCACAATGTGAAGAAGGAAATTCAAGGAATGATTTTTGGCATCAAGATGACAATAAAAAATGGTTTGTGAATGATTTAATGAGATATAAAGATAGTGTTATTTAAAAGGGAATAATTTTCAGAGTAAATTACTGATTATGAAAATTTAAAAGCATAATAACATAGAAAAATAAATGATTATCACAGAATATGTTCTAGAATTGAAAATAGTTTAGAGAGAATCAAGGAGTGATTTCGACAACATAACAACTATAAAAAAAGTTTGTATATAGGGGGATTAATGAGAGGGAAGGGTAATATATCATATATATGAAATTTCTAGGATATTAAAGGTTTAATTATAAACATTGTAAATCATGATAAATTGAATTTCAATCTACTTATCACATAATTAATTACATTAATGAAAAATGGGAGGAGGAGAACCCTTACCCTGATAAGTATTTTCGTAAATATTCAGAGGAATACTTAAACCCATATAAGATCCTTGGGAGGTATTTATTATTATAGATAAAAGGGAAATCTATGATAAATATATTTTTGGTGGAGTGGGATGACATAAAAAGTGGTAGTGATCTCCTTTTATATGTTAAAAGAGGGGCTTCTCATGAAAAAAATAGTTATTAAGTGGTAATAATGGAATCACAAGGGATGTTAGGTCGGTTTGATGAGATAGATTATTTTTGTGGATAAATGGTAGGTGAGACATATGGTTATGAATTTAGAACCTAAAAAATCATAGAAGGTTTAAGTGGTTTTTAATTATTAAAATTTTGATATACATTACTTACCCATTTTTACCCTTATAAATCATGATTAAAAAATTAATCCTGGTGATTATTTTATTACTGAAAAAAAAGATGACCCTTTATACCCAATTTGGAAATAGTAAATATGAATTTGGAAACTATTTAAATAAATAAAATTTATAACTGTGAGAAAATTATCCACTAAATTATATTTATAATATACTAAAAAATATTTTTTTAAATGTCATTATATTAATTAATTATTCATAATATTTTATTACATTGATTAACAATTAAATGAGTTCCCATTTATTTTTATATATATATTTAAACATCAAATTATTTACTTCTTTTAAAATTGATTCATATATAATATTTAGAAAGAACTATTCTTTAAAAAAATAATTATTTTACCGATGTAACTAATATTTACCAAAGGTGATTGAAATTTTATGATTAGAAATAAATTTTCCTTTATTTGATAATTTAGACATACTGATTGTCAATTTTAAATCCATTTTTTTGGAATAAATTTCTAAAATTGTAAAAAATATATTTTAATATAATAAATGTGTATTGTATTAAAAAATTGATAAAAATATTACATGAATTATAAAATATTAATCATATGTTTGTAAACTATAATACATTTTTAAAAACATATAATATATATTATTAAATATATATTTTATAGTAAAAAATGATTTATAAATTTCTATTTCACACTTACATACAAATAATGGCATAAAAATCATCATATTAGTAAAAACAGTATATTGCGTTACTCAACTAAAATTAAAATATTTCTAAAAAATATGTAAATTTAATATTTAGAATATATTATAATTACTAATATGAAAATTATGCTTATTTTTTAAATAAAATCTTAAATTTTACAATTCAATATTTAAATAAAATCCCAAAATATGGTAGAAAACTATTCATATTGGAAAATAGATTTTTCAAATTCTATATATTATTTATTCTAAGTTATAATCATTTATTATTTAATTTCATGGTATTATATTATTCTTATTATCAATATATTTATTTTTTATTTAATTATAATATACTTACTTCCGTGAAATATAAAATTAGTTTTAGACAAATATATTTTTAAGCCTAAAATGGTTTAAATAGTTATTTTATCTATTTAAATTGTATTTAATTAGTATTAAATGAAATATTTATATTCATTATACACATGATTTTTTTTTGGAAAAACTAATTAACACCTTATAATTCATCATCATGGCTTTAACGGTCATAGTTTATATTTTTAAATTACTTAAATATATTGTGGTTTTTATTTTAGTTTCATGTTGTGTGAGGAGGAAGATATCAAACAAAGTATTTATTTTAGGAATATATATAGTGAAATATTTGTTCTTTACTTTAGATATATAACTTTTAGGTATAATTTAATTTACTTATTCGAAATGAAAATAAAATTGTTTGATGGTAACAGTGTAATTTTTAATAAAATTGTTCTTCTATGGGTAATGTATTTTTATCTTAGTAGATATATATTTCACTATTATAAAATGATTCCATTGAAATGTTTATATTATATATAAAATTTATTCAATTACAATGTTTTTAATTATGGTCACTAAAAAGGAATGTGAATAAGGTCATTTTATGCTAAAAAATATGTTTTCTTCAAAAATAATTTTTATTAAATTTTGTGTGTGGATATTATAATTAATTTCTTCCACATTAATAAACATTAGTTTATAAAAATGATATAATATTTTAAATGAGAATATCAAAATTAATTCATGGTTAGCCTTTGGTTTTTCTTTAATGAATAATAATTTTTTATTGAATAGATTAAAACTACATAACGTATTGAAAACTGTATTTTCCATTCCATTATGTCACGACCCGTCCCTCGAGGCCCATGCCATGACTACCCCAATCTTGCCTTCCATAGGCTAGGGGCTAGCGACTAGCACCGAAAGGAATATTCCATAAAAATGGGAAGGCGTTGCCTTTATAACCTGTAAACTCACACAACTAAGCACAAAGCAGGATACAAGGACAAAGTAAAACTATATGGTAAACAGGGTGTGTACAGAAAAGTAAAAGGGGCCAGAATACAAGACCAACTATAAAGTACAAGAAAACTAAAAAGTACAAGTAAAACTGAAAACAGCTCATGTGAACACCTGCCAAGGATCCTACCTGAAGGGTAGGTACAGCTCTTGAATGGTTATCTCTGTGGTACGCCTCGTCTAAAGTCCACCTCTGAGATACCTCCAGTCCTAGTACCCTCGCCCCCAGTCAGTGTTGTTTGTCATCTGCACCAAACACAACATGGTGCGGGCGTATCCCGTGCATGGGTGAGTATAACGATACTCAGTATGGACCCTGAGACCCTCGAAAGTCTCACAAAATCCATAAAGTATAAACCAAAAATCATGGAAACAACTATCAACCCTTCTTAGGTAAATTCACATACATATACCTATGTTATCAGAATATACCAATCTCAGATAGGAGGGAAGAATACCACACAGGTAATATTATGAAGGTAGGAGTGCCACACAGGTATCACCATGAAGATAATGTACCACACAGGTTCACCATGATAATATAAGACTCTTCTCAAACCAGGTATACAACTCTAAGAAAAAGGATTATGATGCTGACCCACACAGGATCACTAAGAATGCTGATAGCCAGCCACAGGTTCTCTAGGTATAATAACATGTAACATTCCCAGTCACAACGTCGAATACCACAGATACTGGAGAACTCCTCCACTATCGAGTACAGTAGGACAGCCGCATCACACAGAGTCTCTTCCAACTAACCTTGGACTGCTGAGTTACTCCTCCTGTCGAGTACTGTGGGTCTTTCGCATCTCACAAAGGCGCTCCCCACCTTGGGTCTGTCGCGTCACACAAAGGCTCTCCACCTCGTGGCCTCCTGAGGTACTCCTACTATCGAGTATCATGGGTCTTCTGCATCACATATAGGTGCTCCCCACCGTGGTTCTGTTGTTTCAATAGAGGCACTCCCCACTAGGATTCTCAAGTCACTCCGAGTCGAAACGGTCAGCAGTCGTCATGTCTCAGCCAGCCGTAGGGTTCCGTACATATCGTGTTTGGGAGAACCGCTCCCCAAGCCATAGGTCATACCTCAACCATACTTAAGATCCACTAAAAAAGTATCCCAAATGTCTTTCATGTCAAAAGGGACCCAACAAAATAGATGGTGCATCAATCAGATGCCCGGTCTGTAGGTTATTATGGTTTCCGCTCCGAGGGCCTAGTTGGATTCGAGGTCCGATCCATCACGGCCATACTCCAACCATATCCAAAACTCAAGTGTAGCATACCAAAAGGACCGTCTCAATCCAAGGATTCGGGTTTCATAGATGGTTCGTCAAACAGACACCCAGTTCTCAAGGTATGGCCATAAAGGTGAAAATGGGTCTGGATGGGCCCAGGTATGGTCTGACCCTGTCCGACCAGGAATGGGCCAACCCGAACTGGTTTGGGTCATCCCGACACGATTCAGGTCCCGCCCGATTGGACTGGGACTTGGAGAGCCTGGCCCATTGGGCTGTGGTCTGGGTCGATCCGTGAAGGGGGAGCGTCTAGGCCCAGCTTGCAGAGGGCGCAGGCCGTTAGTGTGGCTCGTGCTGGGCGTAGCCCACTAGGTGGCCTGTGGTGTGGCCCGCTACGCAGCCCGCGGTGCAACCTGTGGTGCGGCCCACGGTTCTGCCTGTGATGCGGCCCACTTGGAGGCCTGCGGTGCGACCCACGGTGGGCATGCAGTCTGTCCCTAAAGACTGATGTCATGACTACCCCAAGCCCGCCTTCCCTAGGCCATGGGCTGGCAACTAGCACCGAAAGGTGTATTCTCTAAAAATGGGACAACATTGCCTTTATAACCTTTAAACTCAAACAACTAAGCACAAAGAAGGATAAAAGAACAAATTAAAACTATATAGTAAATAGGCTGTGTACAGAAAGTAAAAGGGGCCAGAATACAAGCCCAACTATAAAGTAAAAGTAAACTGAAAAGTAAAAGTAAAACTGAAAACATCTCATGTAAACACCCACCAAGAATCCTACCTGAATGATAGGTACAGCTCTCGAACGGCCATATCTGCGGTATGCCTCGTCTAAAGTCCTCCTCCGAGCTACCTTCAGTCCTGGTTCCATTGTCCTCAGTCTGCGATGTCTGTCATATGCACCAAACACAACAAGGTATTGAGAAGAAATTGGATGGAAAATTTTTAAAAATTTATTTCATTAAAACACATTTTAATTGATTATAAATATGATTTTAATATAATAAATAAACTATAATTCATAATTCTTCTAAGATACTTTCTAAATAATATTTTTTAAAATAAATAATTTTGAATAGATAATTTTACAGTATAAAAACAATTGGGTCAAATGGTAGAATATAACTCCTTGAAATTTAAATCCTTTTATATAAAAAATATATACTTTTTTAAAAAACCACATCATCTTAAGTGTTGATAAAATAAACTCTTAAAAATATGTAATAAAAAATGGCCTTTTTAGATAAAATATAATATCCTTACAAATAAAATGGAATCCTTTGGTAGAAAGTGAAAATATGGGCCTGAAAAAAAAGGTTCCTTAGAAAACATGGGAATTATTCATTGAAATCATTTATTTTATAAATTAAATATTAATTAAAGAAATTATGGATATGGAAAATAATTCCCAAGAAAAAGTATGGATATTAATATAATATCATCTTAGGGATGATTGTCACTGACATTATATGATAAGGTTCAATAAATAGGAGTATTACTCAATTAAATGTAATTGAGTTATCAAAACCCTTAGGGATTTATTAATATTTGAATCAACTTTTATTGGAAGCATGAAAATAATATAGATATATAAAATTAATGAATTAAATAATATATTATGGAAAAATAAATTTTTGGGTAGTTTATACACCTATGAGATATTAAATTGGCTCCAAAAATTAAATCATGTCTCCGTGAATATAAATTGAGATGAAAAATGCTTACATTGAATTCTCATTTAGTTGATCGTACTCTAACTTCATGTATAAAAAATATATAAATACTTATTGACACATTTCAGTATTTTTTTAATATTTATATCCATTTATCAACTTCAATTATTTGGATACCCTTGAATGATATTAGGGTTCGGTATTCACAATGTGAAGAAGGAAATCCAAGGAATGATTTTTGGCATCAATATGACAATAAAAAATGGATTGAAAATGATTTAATGAGAGACAAAGATAGTGTTTGTTTAAAAGAGAATATTTTGGAGAGTAAATTACTAATTATGAAAATTTAAAATCATAATAACATAGAAAACTAATGGATTATCATAGAATATGTTCTAAAATTGAAAATAGGTTGGAGAGAATCAAGGAGTGATTTCGAAAACATAATGACTATAAAAAAAGATTATGTATAGTGGGATTAATGAGAGAGAAGGGTGATATATCATATATATGAAAATACTTGGATATTAAAGGTTTAATTATTAACATTTTAAATCATGATAAATTGAATCTCAATCTACTTATCACATAATGAATTACATTAATGAAAAATGGGAGGAGGAGAAACCTTTCCCTAATAAGTATATTCTTAATGATTCAGATGAATCCTTAAAACCATATAAGATTCATTGGAGCTATTTATTTTTGGAGATAAAATGGAAATATAAGATAAATTTATTTTTTTTGGAGTGGGATGACCTAAAACATGGAAGTGACCTCCTTTTATATGTGAAAAGAGGGGCTTCTCATGAAAAAAACAGGCTGGTAAGTGGTAAGAAGGGAATCACATGGGATGTTAGGTGGGTTTGATGATATAGATTATTTTTGTGGATAAATGGTAGTTGAGACATATGGTTATGAATTTAAAACCTAAAAAACATTCTAAAATGTTTAAGTGGTCTTTTAATTATGAAAATTTTGATATACATTACTTACCCATTTTTACCCTTATAAATCATGATTAAAAAATTAATCATGGCAATTATTTTATTATTGGAAAATAAAATATGACACCTTTTACCCAATTTGTAAATAGTAAATATGAATTTTTGTACTATTTAAATAAATAAAATTTATAATTATGAGAAAATTATCTATTATATTATATTTATAATATGCTGAAAAACATTTTTTTTAAATGCCATTGTAATAATTAATTTTTCATAATATTTTATTACATTGATTAACAATTAAATGAGTTCCCATTAATTTTTATATATATTTAAACAACAAATTATTTACTTCTTTTAAAATTAATTCATACATAATATTTAGAAAGCACTGTTCTTTAAAAAATAATTATTTTACTGAGGTAACTAATATTTACCAAATGTGACTGAAATTTTATGATTAGAAATAAATTTTTCTTTATTTTATAATTTAAACATATTTATTCTCAATTTTAAATCCATTTTTTCTGAATAAATTTCTAAAATTTTAAAAAAAATTATTTTAATATAATAAATGTGTATTGTATTAAAGAAATTGAAAAAAAATATTGCATGAATTATAAAATATTAATCATATGTTTGTAAACTATAAACAATATTTTAAAAAATATAATATAAATTATTAAATATATGTTTTATAGAAAAAAATGATTCATAAATTTTTATTTCACACTTACATACTAATGATGGCATAAAAATCATCATATTAGTAAAAATAGTATATTGTATTACTCACCTAGAAATAAAATATTTTAAAAAAATACATAAATTAAATATTCATAATATATTATATTTATTATTCTAAAAATTATGCTTATTTTTTAAAATAAAATCTAAAATTTTCAATTCAATATTTAAATAAAATCCCAAAATATGGTAGAAAACTATCTATATTGGAAAATAGATTTTTAAAATTCTATATATTTTTTATTCTTAGTTATAATCAATTAATCATTAATTTCATGGTATTAGATTATTCTTATTATTAATATATTTATTTTTTATTTAATTATAATATACTAACATCCGTGAAATAGAAAATTAGTATTAGACAAATATATTTTTATGCCTAAAATGGTTTTAATAGTTGTTTTAGATATTTAAATTGTATTTAATTTGTATTAACTGAAGTATTTATATTCATTATACACATATAATTTTTTTTTGGGAAAACAAATTAATACCTTATAATTCATCATAATTGTTTTAATGGTCTTAGTTAATATTTTTATATTACCTAAATATATTGTGGTTTTTATTTTAGTTCTATGTTGTGTAATGAGGCAGATATCAAACAATGTATTTATTTAAAGAATATATATAGTGAAATATTTTTTCTTTACATTAGATATATAACTTTTAGGTATAATTTGTTTTACTTATTCAAAATGAAAATAAAATCGTTTTATGGTAATAGTCTAATTTTTTATAAAATTGTTCTTATATGGGTAATGTATTTTTATCTTAGTAGATATATTTTCCCTATTGGAAAATGATCCTATTGAAATATTTATATTATATATAAAATTTATTTAATTACATAGTTTTTAATTATGGTCACTAAAAGGAATGAGAATAAGGTCATTTTATCCTAAAAAATAAGTTCTATTCAAAAATATTTTTTATTAAATTTCATGTGTGGATATTATAATTAATTTCTTCCACATTTAGAAACATTAGTTTATAAAAAGGATATAATTTTTTAAATGGGAATATCAAAATTATTTCATGGTTAACTTTTGGTTTTTCTTTCATGAATAATATTTATTTATTGAATAGTATAAAACAACATAATTTATTGAAAAGTGTATTTTTCATTCCATTATGTCATGACCCATCCCTCGGGGCCCATGTTGTGACTACCCTAATCCCGCCTTCCATAGGCCAAGGGCTTGCGACTAGAACCGAAAGGCATATTCCCTAAAAACAAGAAGGTATTGCCTTTATAACCTGTAAACTCACACAACTAAGAACAAAGCAGGATACGAGCACAAACGAAAACTATATAGTAAACAGGGTGTGTAAAAAAGTAAAAGGGGCCAGAATACAAGCTCAACTATAAAGTACAAGTAAACTGAAGAGTACGAGTAAAACTGAAAACAACTCTTGTGAACACCCACCACGGATCCAACTTGAAGGGTAGGTACAGATCTCGAACGGTCATCTCTGCAGTATGAATCTTCTAAATTCCACCTCCAAGCTACCTCTAGTCCTGGTACCCTCATCCTCAGTCAGCGCTGTTTCCCATCTGCACCAAAAACAACAAGGCACGGGCGTAGCCGGTGTAGGGCTGAGTATAACGATACTTAGTAGGGACCCCGAGACCCTTGAAGGTCTCAAAAAATCCATAAAAGATAAACCAAAAATCCTAGATACAACTATCAACCCTACATGGGTATATTCCCATACATATACCTATGTTATCAAGATATACCCACCTCACAAAGGAGGGAAGAATACCACATAGGTAATACCATGAAGGTAAGAGTACCACACAGGTATCACCATGAAGATAAAGTACCACACATGTTCACCATAAATATATAAGACTCTACTCAAACAAGGTATAGCACTCTAAGAAATAGGATTATGATGCTGACCCACACATGATAACTATGAAAGTAGATAGCCAGCCACATGTTCTCTAGGGATAATAACAAGTAATATTCTCAGTCACAACATCGAACACCTCGGCTACTGGAGAACTCCTCCTCTATCGAGTACAGTGGGCCTACCGTGTCACACAGAGGCTCTTCCCACCAACCTTGAACTACTGAGGTACTCCTCCTATTGTGTAATGTGGGTCTGTCGCGTCACACAGAGGCAGTCCCCACCGTGGGTCTGGCGCGCCACACAAAGGTGCTCCCCCTCGTGGCCTATTGAGGTTCTCCTCTTATTGGGTATCATGGGTTTTCCACATCACATAGAGGTTCTTCCCACCGTGGTTCTTCCGCGTCACATAGAGGCACTCCCCACTATGCCTGTCGAGTCACTCCGAGTCAAAACGGTTAGCAGTCGTCATGTCTCAGCCTGTCGCAGGGTTCTATACATATCGCACTTGGGAGAACCGATCTCCAAGCCATATGTTATAGCTCAAACATCCCAAAGTTCCACTAAAAAGTATCTCAAATCTCCTTCACATCAAAAGGGACCCAACGCAATAGACGACGCATCAATCAGACGCCAGGTCTGTAAGTTATTAGCGTTTCTGATCCGATGGCTTGGTTAGATTCGGGGTCCGATCCAACCCAGCCATACTCCAACCATATCCAAAACTCAAGTGGAGTATACCAAAAAGAAATTCATGATACAAGGATTCTAGTGTCGTAGACAGTTCCTCAAACGGATGCCTGGTTCTCAAGGTATGACCATAAAGGTGAAAATGGGTCTGGATGGGCCCGAGTCCAGTCCGACCCAAACTGATTTTGGTAGTCCCAGCCCAATTCAAGTCCCGCCCGGTTGGCCTCGGCCTTGGTTGGCCCGGATCGCTGGGTTGTGGTTCGACCCAACCCGTGAAGAGGGGCGGTCAGTCCCAACCTGCGGAGGGCATGACTCGTTGGTGCAGCACGCGTGGGGAGCGGCCCGTTGGGCGGCCGATGGTGCGGCCGATGGTGCGGCGCGCAGGGCAACTCACGGTGTGGCCCGCTAGGCAGCCTGCGGTGTAGCCCACTAGGCGGCCTACGTTGCGTCCCCCTAAGCAGCCTGCGACGCGACCCCCGGTGGGTAGGTGGTCCTCCATAACCACAACTCAGGGGGGAAGCCCTCCTCCCCCTGGTAATCCAAATGGCTTTATGGCCATTTGGTTGCCCTGATATCATGCGGGACCACTCGATTGTCCTGCACGGTCTGCCTCGGCTGGCAGAAGTGGCTGACCGGTTCTCCTCCCAACAGTGCGATGACACCACTGTCCACCTGTGGTCGGCCGAGTGCCGGCCTACGCCGCGACCCAGAGGTCGGGGGCCTCTTACTCCGGTGGTGCGGACGCACGCCACCTCTTCATCATGCGGCCAGCTGGATGCCGACCGCCACCCTACTCTTCCGTAGCCTACGGGTTGTGGCCTTCTCATCAACTGGCAGCGCGGACACGCGCCACCCTTCCTTCCTCGCAGCCGGCCGGGTGCCAGCTGCCGCCTACTTCCATGAGCCACTGCATCTTCGTTCCAAGCCCGAAAAATTAAATGATCTCATATTCACGATCCCTGTGTTGAGGTCTCTGCGTCCATATATCGCACTCGGTAGAACTTCGTGTTTCTAGTGTCAATAAATATTTGGTGTTGAAGAACACATGAAGAACGGAAGAAAAATTGGCAAGGTTTATGTGCGAGATGATGGTCGTTTTCGTTTGTCCATCGTCATCATAAATTTAGGATAGGATGAATTAAGAAAATAAATTCAAACATAAATAAAACCCCTACATCTATTTTTTGTTGGAGGTGTCGCGAGGAAGAAGACGTAGTCAATTGAGAGGACGTCGGCGTTCATCGCTTCCGCAAGACACTCTTGATCCGGGCTCGTGTGTCATTCTCATTCTTCATTGGGGGGTTCTTCATTGTATAATTTTCTTCTAGGTTCTCCAAGGCTCTCCTAATTCTCCTTTGACAACGATTTCCAAAAAGGAAATGAGGAACCAATTTTAATTAAGATAGGTTAATTAATGTTGATACATCCAAGTTGGCACCATTAAATGGAAAAATAAATTGAATTATGTTGGCACAATTGAATGGGAGGATTCCAAGGAATCCCCACATTAGAGAAGGGTTTGGGAGGTCCCCACAACTAGAATTCAAAAAGGAGGTTTCAAGATCGGGTGGTCCCCACCTCCATGATTCAAAAAGGAGGTTTCAAAAGGAAAATAAAATGTTAATTATTTTATTTTTCTTCTACCATGAAATACTAAAAAACTAACTTCCACCCTTGACCTACTGCGGTTGAGGTGAAGGTCACCTCAAGCGAATACCAGTGCTACGAGTTCAACGGTATCCTTGAATTTCAATTCTGAGCACCGGTTTAAAATTTAAAAAAACCCGCTCGAATGTTTACTGAATGTACCCAAAAAAAAAGTTCAAAAATTCATTCTAGGCACACTGGGCTTCGGAATCACGCACCATCAATTTTCCCGGACTCATAAAATTCCCATATAATAAAAAAATTACATGGAAAGATCTGGTTTTTTACATTCTCCCCACCTCAAGGCTTTGCATCCCCAAAATCCACAACATAAATTAGGGAAACAAGTGGGGGTACTGAGCATGTATTTGAGTATCCCTCTCATATGTGCTCTCCTAGAGGTTCTCGTGCTACCAGTGAACACGTACTAGAGGTATCGATCGCCCACAAAGGACCTACTCCGGTCGATCATCAAGCTCTACTAAAACCTCCATAAATATATCCCCATCATCGATGTCCAGCTCGCTGTAGTTGATGACATGAGATTGGTTGTGAACATATCTCCTTAGAAGGGATACGTGGAAAACATCATGCACCCAGTGCAACTGAGGTGGAAGAGCTAAGCGGTAAGCCACCTCGCCAATTCTGCTGAGTACCTAAAAAGGCCCGATTAAACCTCGAAGATAACTGTTCACCCCATCAAATCTATGTAAACCTCATCGAGGTGAGACCCGTATAAAGACGTGGTCACCATCCTCGAACTCCATAGGTCTTCGCCTCCTGCCATCATAGGATTTATGACTACTATATACAGTCTTCATCCACTCATGGATAATCTGTACCTTCTCCGTGGTAACTCGCACCATCTCTGGTCCCATGAGTGCTGACTCTCCTGGGTCAGTCCAGCACACAGGTGATCAGCAAGGTCGATTTTACAACACTTCAAATGGTATCATACCAATAGTGGGGTGATAACTGTTGTTATATGTGAACTCCACTAAGGAAAATTAATCCCCCCCAGCTGCAGTCAAAATCAAGGATTCATATAAATAGCATATCCTCAAGGGTATGAATGGTCTACTCTGTCTAGCCATCCGTATGAGGATGGATGACAGTGCTCAACCGAAGTTGTGTCCCGAACGCCACCTGCAACCCCTTCCATACTTGGGAGGTAAACTGTGCTTCATAATTGGAGGAAATTGTATATGGAACTCCATGAATCCATACAATATCATGTACATAGAGGTGTCCCAAGTCCTCTACTGAACCATTCTCTCTGATAGGTTGGAATTGGGCTGACATGGTGAGTCGGTCTACGATCACCCAGATGGAATCATGTACCATAGACGTTCATGGAAGACCCATCATGAAATACATTGAAATTCCATACCACTTCCACTCTGAAACCTCTAATGGTTAAAATAATCCTACTAGAACCTGATGCTCTACCTTCACTTGCTGACAAGTGAGGCATCGAGAGACAAACTCTGCAAGTGCCTTCTTCATTTTCATCCACCAGTGGGGACACCGGAGGTCCTGGTACATCTTCTCCACTCTTGTATGTACTACTAGAGGGTATGTAAGGAACTACCTCAACACTTCCTCCCTAAGTTCCACTAGTACCATAGCACACCCTCTGAAGAGGATGACATGCTCTCCACATTTAGAAAATCCATCAGGTGCCTATCCTATAGATATCTGAGCATATCGAGCCTCATAGTCAGCGTCCCCAAGCTGTACCTCCTTGACTCACTGAAGTAGTGAGTGAGTGACTGTCAGTGACTGAAGATAAGCTTCTCCATCTCGATCCACATAGGATATCCACAAAGTGGCTAGCAGCTCTGTCGTGTCACTCAGTAACTGTATACTAGATCTCCTACTGAGTGCATTTTCTACTACATTCCCCTTCCCAGGAGTATAGACTAACTCGAATCCATAGTCTTGGAGGAACTCAAGCCAACACCACTGTCTCAGGTTCAATTCCTTCTGAGATAATATATACCTGAGAATATTGTGATCAGAGTGGACTATAAAACGTTCTCCCCTTAAATAATGTTTCCACATATTCAAGGCGAAGACCACTACTGCTAACTCCAGGTCATGGGTAGCATAGTTATACTCATAATGTCTCAGCTATCGAGAACCATACGCGATCATTGCTTACATTTTCATAAGGACACATCCATTCCCGGTCCCCGATGCTTCGTAGTATACTATGCACCAACTCCTTCCTCGGGTATCCTCAAGATGGAGGCACTCGTCAATCTCTACCTCAGCTCTTGGAAACTCCACTGGCATCTCTTCAAATACACAAAGGGTTGACCCTTCTTTTTCAATCCTGATAAGGGTGTCGCAACCCTGGAAAATTCAGGTACAAACCACCTGTAGTAACCTGCCAAACCTAGAAAACTCTGCACCTCCGTCACACTCTTGGGTGGATCCCAGTAAAGCACAACCTCAATCTTCGCTAGATCCACCACAACTCCAGCCTCTGAGATATTGTGTCCCATAAAATGGACCTCTCGTATCCAGAACTGGCACTTTGAGAGCTTAATATAGATTTGGTGATCTCAGAGTGTGTCCAAAACTATCTGTAGATGAAAGGCATGATCCTCCTCCGTCACTGAGTATATCAGGTTGTCGTCGATGAAGACTACCACAAAGCGATTGAGGTATAGTTGGAAGATCCTATTCATGAGTCCCATGAACAGTAATTGGGCATTGGTCACACCTAATGGCATAGACAAGAACTCATAGTGGCTATACCGACATCTGAAGGGTGTCTTCTGCACATCCTCATCTCATACCATGAGCTGGTGATAGCCTGATCTGAGGTCTATCATCGAAAACCATTGTTCTCCCTTCAGATGATCAAAGAGGTCGTCAATCCTTGGTAGGGGGTACTTGTTCTTCACGGTCACCTGTTTGAGGCTTTTATAGTCCACACAGAGTCTCAAACTCTCATCTTCCTTCTTGGTGAACAAAATCAAGGCTGCCCAAGGAGAAACATTTGGCCTAATGAACCCCTTGATTTGCAAGTCCTCCAACTATACTCGCAGCTCTCAAAGAACCACGAGATCCATCCAATATGTTGGCGTAGATATCAGTGTTGGCTCATGGTACAAGTCTATTTAAAATTCCACCTCTCTACGAGGAGGTAAACCTAGAACATTGTTAGGGAAAACATTAGTGTACTGGTCCACCACTACAGCATAGCTCGGACTCTCAACATCAACCACTCCAAGGGTAAGGCTAGCCAACTGATGTGTGATCGGCTGCACCCTCCTCTTGGTAATTCCATCCTACACTGCAAAGGTTCCCCTCTCACCATTGAAGTAAATCCTGGTCCCATCCGTGCGGACACACCACACTTTGCACCTAATACAGTCAATCTGACCACGGACTGTGGATAACCAGTCCAAACCCAAGATAATGTCGTAAGGCCTCGATGCCACTACTAGGAGATCCCATCACAAGCTCTCACCTCCTACAGTAATCCCGCACTACCGGCACGAGTTTTTAATTGTTGAATCTAATCCCATAATAGTATCTAGCCATAAGGATCGAGCTAATGGCTCTATCGAAATCTCTGAGTTACGAACGTGGGTTGTGGTAATAAAAGAGTGACTGGAACCTATGTCTATAAGTACTGTATCTAAGGTGGAGTAGACATAGATCATACCTCTAATCATCTCCGGAGCATCGTGGTCATAGGCCTTAGCTTCCTAGAGCTGAGCTCATCCATGTCCTACTACTCCTTGTGGTCGGGGTGGACCACCTGGTGGTGGTGGCAGTAGAATCTCAAAACGTCACCCACCGCCTGATGCACGGCCTAATCCTCTCCACGTCCGCCTCCAGCCTGAATACCTTCTCGATCAAACCTCTATCTATGCCTCGGTGGTCCCTCGACCATCTGCTGGTCATCAGTATGGCGGGTTAGGCAATCGCGAGCAATGTGACCCTGCCCGCCGCACGAGTAACATTTCATAATCCTCACCTGTGCTCTGCTTCGAGAGCCTCGCACCACCGACCCTGTATCCTGTGGTCATTTTCCTGTAGGTCTGGTCCCCTTGGACCTCTGCATCATATGTCTATTGTCAGCTGCTAATGACTCTCCTACATGTTGTCTAGTGGTGTGTCTCACTACCAGGGACAACTCAGCAAGGAAAATCTCCACTAAAAGCGTTCACTCTAACACCCCTTCCTGTGTTAGGATGCTGAGAGAAACCATCGAAGCTCTAATATCCCGTTTGAGCCCCTGATCAATGATCTGGGACCTGAAGAAAGGGTCCCTCACCATTTTAGTGGAGTAGCAGGAGAGGTTATTGAACCTCACTGAATACTGAGCAACAATCATGTTACCCTCATGCAAGTGGACAAGCTCTTGTATATGCACTGAGCATAGGGTCGCTGGGATGAACCCTGCCCTGAAAATACTCTAAAATCCTACCCATATGAGAGTCACCTTGTTGTGAAATTGGAGCATCAAGCTCCACAATCTACCCATTGCTTCCTGAAAAAGGCTGGCAGTAAGGATCACCATGAGATCAGTCGGTGTCCCTACTAGTCGAAAGACTCTAACCACAGCCTCCAGCCAATCCTCTACCGCATGTGGATCTGTTTCACCCTGGTACCTCAGTGGCCTATGGCAATGGAACTCAAGAAAAAAGCTCAAGTGGTGTGCACCCTCTACTGCTGGGGCTAGTGGCATCGGCTTCCCAATAGGTAGTGGTGCTGCTAGTACACCACCCGATGGTACAACTACCATAAGGGGGGCCTACACCGAAGCCTTTTCACTCGGTGGGCTGTCATCACATACTCTAACTAGAATCCTGGATGGCTATCTGCGTGGAGGCATCCTGAAAAGAAAAAGGTGTGCCATGGTCATTATGTTTATACCTGGTGAGATGACTCAAGAGATCAAAAACTTTTCAAAAACACATATGCAATCAGTGTTTTTGTGAACTGAGTCAGAAATTAGATACCAGGGCCCTGGTGTATAGATACATTGGCCGTCGCACCAACACTAGTCTCCCCAAATGGAAAACCACACTCAAAACACTTAACACTATTTCTACACATAGAAAATATCAGATTCCTAGTTATTCGGTAGAACATAACTCCTCTGATACCAATTTTTCATGACCATGTCCCTTGGGGCCTGTGATGTGACTACCCAAAGCCCTCCTTCCATAGGCCAGGGGCTGGAGACTATCACCAAATGGAGTATTCCCTAAAAACGGGAAGGAATTGCCTTTATAACCGGTAAACTCACATGACTAAGCATAAAAAATGATACAAGAACAATGTAAAACTATATAGTAAATGGGGTGTCTATAGAAAGTAAAAGGGGCCAGAATACAATCCCAACTATAAAGTACAAGTAAACTGAAAAGCACAAGTAAAACTGAAAACAACTCCTATGAACACCCGCCAAAGATCCTACCTGAAGGGTAGGTAAAACTCCCGAACGATCATCTCTGCGGTACACCTTTTCTAAAGTCCACCTCTAAGCTACCGCCAGTCCCAGTACCCTCATCCTCAGTCAGCACTATTGGTCATCTACACCAAACACAACAAGGTGCGGGCGTAGCCCGTGCAGGGGTGACTATAACGATACTCAGTAGGGACACCGAGACCCTAAAAGGTATCAAAAAATCCATAAATGATAAACCAAAAATCATGGAAATAACTATCAACCCTACTTAGGTGTATACCCATACATATACCTATGTTATCAGAATATACCCACATCACACAAGAGGGAATAATACCACACAGGTAATACCATGAAGCTAGGAGTGCAACACAGGTATCACCATGAATATAAAGTACCACACAGGTTCACCATGATGATATAAGAATCTGCTCAATCCAGGTATACAAATCTGAGAAATAGGATTATGATGTTGACCCACATAGGATCACTATGAAAGCTGATATCGAGCCACATGTTCTATAGGGATAATAACAAGTAACATTCCCAATCATAGCATCAAACACCTCAGATACTGGAGAACTCCTCCTCCATTGAGTACAGTTGGTCTTCTGCGTCACACAGAGGGGATTCCCAATAACCTTTGACTGTTTAGGTACTCCTCTTATCGAGTACCATGGGTCTACCGCATCACATAGAGACGCTCCCACTGTGGGACTGTCACATCACAAAGAGGCACTCCCCCTCATGGCCTGTTGCGGTACTCCTCCTATCGAGTACCATGGGTCTTCTGCATCACACAGAGGTGCTCCCCACCTTGGGTCTACCGCATCACATAAAGGCGCTACCCACTAGGCCTGTCGAGTCACTCTGAGTCGAAACGATCAGCAGTCGTCAAGTCTCAGCCAGTTGCAGGGTTCCGTACGCATTGTGCTTGGGAGAACTACTCCCAAAGCCATAGTTCATACCTTAACCATCCCTCAGATCCAAGAAAAAGTATCCCAAATGTCTGTCACATCAAAAGGGACCCAATGTAATAGACGATGCGTTAATCGGACGCTCGGTCTGTAAGTTATTAGCATTTCCGCTCTGAGGGCCTGATTGGATTCGGTGTCCGATCCAACACGAACGTGCTCAAAACATTTCAAAAACTCATATAGAGTAGACTAAAAGGACCTTATATATCCAAGGATTCTAGTTCGACATAATGTTTGTCAAACAGATGCCCGGTTCTCAAGGTATGGCCATAGAGGAGAAAATGGGTCTGGATGGGCTCTTGTCTGGTCCGACCCGGCCTGGGCCGACCCAAACTTGTTTGCATCATCCCAACCCAACCTGTGATGGGGGATCAGTGGAGGGCGCGGCCCCCTGGGTGTCCATTGGTGCGGATGGTGTTGCGGCCCACTGGGCGGCCTGCGGTGTGGCCCACGGTGCGGCTCGCTAGGCGTCTTGCGGTGCGGCCCATGGTGCGGCCTGTGGTGAGACCCGTGGTGGGAAGGTGGTCCACCCAACCCACAACCCAGGGGGAAGCCCCCCCTAATAATCTGAATGACCTAATGGTCGTTCAGTCGCACTGCAGGCACGCGGGACCGCTCAGTAGTCCTACACGGTGCGCCTCTGTCACTTCTCCTCCCAGTGGTGCGACGACGCCGTTGTCCTCCTGTAGCTGGCCGCTGTCCACCTGCGGTCGGCCGCTGTCGAGCCTCTGCCACAACCTCTTACTCTGGTGGCGTGGACGTGTGCCTCCACTTCTTCACACGGTTGGCCGGATGCTGGCCGCCACCCTGCTCCGCCGCGGACAACGGGCTACGGGCATCACATCAACAGGTGGCACGAACGTGTGCCGCCCTTCCTTCCTCACGGTCAGCTAGGTGTTGGCCGCGACCTTCTTCCGTGATCCACTGCAGCTTTGTTCCATGCCTGAAAAATTAAAAAATCACATATTCACGATCCTTGTGTCGAGGGCTCCACATCCATATATCGCTCTTGGCAAAACTTCGTGTTTCCAACATTAATATATATTTGGTGTTGAAAACCGCATGTAGAACGCATGAAGAATGTAAGAAAAAGGGGGAAGGGTAATGTGAGGGACGATGGACATGTTAGTTTGGCCATCAACATCATAAATTTTGGATAGAAAGAATTATGAAAATAAATTTAAACATAAATAAAACTCCTACATCGATTGTCCGTTGGAGGTGGCATGAAGAAGAAGATGTAGTCCATGAAGAGGATGCTGGCATTCGTCTCTTCCGCAAGATCCTCCCGATCCGGGCTCGTGCCTCTTTCTCGTTATTTTTTGGGGGGTTATTCATTTCAAAATGTTCTTCTAGGTTCTCCAAGGCTCTCCCAATTCTCATTTTCCAATGATTTTCAACAAGGAAATTAGGAGCCAATATTAATTAAGATAGTTTAATTAATGTTGGTACATAAAAGTTGGCATAATAAATTGAATTACTTTGGAAAAATTGAATTGGAAGATTCCAAGGGAATTACCCACATTAAAGAAGGGTCCAGGTGGTCCCTACCACCAGAATTCAAAAAGGAGGTTTCAAGCTCGGGTGGTCCGCACCTTCACTATTCAAAAAAGGAGGTTTCAAAAGAGAAATAAAATGTTAATTTATTTATTTTTCTTCTTCCACAAAAAACTGAAAAACTTACTTCCACCCTTGACCTACTATGGTTGAATTAAAGGTCTCATTAAGTGAATACCATCATTGTGAGTTCAACGGTGTCCTCATATTTCAATTCTGAGCACCGGTTCAAAAGATATAAAAACTCTCTCGCATGTTTACTGAACGTACCCAAAAAAAATAAAAAATTCATTCTGGGCACACCGGGCCTTAGAATCACGTGCCGTCAATTTTCACGGACTTATAAAATTCTCATATAATAAAAAAATACATTGAAAAATCAAGGTCATTGCACATTATTTATAAAGCCTATTTTTTAATTTATTCCAAACAATCATTATTTAATTTTTATTTGAGAAATTAATTTAATTTAATTTTAATTGACATATGTTTAAATTTTGGTATATATTTTTTAAACTTTTAAATCCATTTTTCTAGGAAACTATTTTTATCCCATTTTGTAGGTTCTTTTTAAATGTAATTTATACCACTTATAGAAATTAAATTTGAAAAAATGGAATATATATTTTGAATTGAAATTTCCAAATTTGGAAATGAGGAAACTTTTCTTTTTGTTCATTATGAAAAATAATATTCATAAAAAATGCAGTCACCACTATAAGAGTTAAAAGGGTTACAACTAAACTGATAAGGGTATAAATGACTTAAAAAAATTTCTAGGTCCTATTGGATGGTCATATTTCAAACTTATGCACTACTTTATTAGAAAATGGTCTAATTCTCAACCATTTTTATTTTGTAATACATTAATATATCTTAATATTTTGATATATTCAAAGCATTTCCTCATCGTAACTTATAAAAAGAAACCCATTCTCAAATATTCTCTACACTTGATGATCCTCTTAGATCTACCAAAACCTGTAAAAATACCATTATAACATCCCTTCCCATGACTTAGTGATCCTATTTGAACAAATTAAATTTTTTAGAAGGGTTTAGTTATAAACCAATTCAGGCTATTCAAATAAGAGGTATAGTTCCTAACTGAGTGTTTTCATATAATTTCAACATTTACCTCCTTAAAACCTCTCATAACCATTATTATAATGAACAATACCAGGTCAAACTAAAATTTCAGATTATCTAGCTAGATATATGTGTGACTCAACAAATTCTAGAGGTTTCCAAATAGCGGTGACGGTCTAAAATATACAATTGGGAGTCTATAGCCTCTGGTCAGAGTACAATAACATTGGAAAATAACCAAATCAGTCAAAGGAATTCACATTATATTACACATAATAAATAACTAAAAAAATAATTCTATAATAAATAGAAGGTGAAATCTTGTTATAAAAACTCATATGGATGAAAAACATACAACAACTCATCACCCAATGGATTTATGACATATACAAAATTAAAAAAAACTGATGAGAAAAACATACAGTAGAATATACTACTACCAACACTAAAACAAAACACATAACCAGTACCTATGAAAATCGAGCTACACCCACCCAATATTGATACTACATATTATTTTCTATACTCAATTCATAATCTCTTAGCCTCGACCCCATCCATCATGCAACATTTACTCCATCCTAAAATATAACATCATATTTACATGCACACTGAGGTTCATGTATTTGTGGGGATAAATAAATCTAAAAAGGCCACCCTAACCCTTATATTATAATCTAATTTCATATAGGTTCATATTGAAGTTATATACCCATCCAATATGAACACTAGTAATATATGTAATCAAATAACAAATGCATAAATAAAAGGAATTAAAAAACATGGAAACAACCAACCATGGGTTCTAGCCTAACATATGAGGATAATATACCCCACATTGTCCCCTACCCTAGGATTTGTAGTACGTGACTCGCCATGTGACATGGAAATAGATGCATCCTCCATTTATTTAGAGGAGATCCGAGAAATCTCAAAAAATATTCATGAATGTTGAACCCTATGGAGTAATTATAGGAATCCACATGAAAAAGATGCATATATCAGGCTCTTTAACACCAAAAACATGATTGGAATTGTTGAAATGAAAATCTAGGTCAAAAAAACTAGGAAACATTTTAGTCCATAAGGTCCTACATAATGAATCGTGCACCATATGTTAACCCAACTAAGGTAGAAACCATGTTTTAATCTTAGATCATCCTGCATCAATACCCTGGGAAAACAATGACATCCATGGTATAAAAAACCCTCTCCATGAGTACCTAGACTCCTCATGAGTCTAATGCCAATATATTTAAGGCACCATACTAAAATATATATGGGTTACACTGATCCAGTTAAACTATATGATTAATAATCCTATATAACAATATGCAACAAGTGGAGGAGATAACAAAATCAAAACTCTGGCCCAACACCCGATCCAAGAAATTCCTAAGGTCTCCTCTGCAATCCAACTTCCTAAAAAGAAAAAACATATAATTTGATGGTGGAAGTCCAACTAAAAATGGGATGATCCAACATTGGAACCACTATCCAAATAGATGGACTAGTACTTTCAGTCTACTCTTTACCTACAATGCATGGGTCATCGTATGACACGATGGATCTCAGAATCTAATAAAAAGCCACCATAAGCTCTCAAAGAACCACCCCATGGTTAAATAAAAACTCATGGATCCCACAAATCATTGGGTAACAACACAAAGGTTCTGAAAAAATATGGAATCCCCTTCCATACAAAATATCTTGGTCCATGACTGCATAAGCATCTTGAAATTCGCAAAATAGAAAAAAAATAGTTTGAAACCCCAAATGGGATTCCTCTAGATCATCCAAAATAATAGAACATGAAAATTTTAGAAACATCCCGAGATTTCCTCAGTGTCCTCCAACTAATCCTTAATAAAAAATAACAAAATAGGCATCTGAATGTATATCAACCCAACCAAGGTAATCACAATGGTCCTCATGACTTCATAAAAAGTAGTACTCTCTAAAATGGAAAATTAGTACAAGCCAAAAATATGGAAATCTCCCACACAGGAAACCATTAGATGGGATTCCTAAAATGAGACGCACACATGAGTACTAAATATCCCACAGGGGAATAAAAAAATGCCATGCCCCATGGGAATTCTCAATAGCTAACTACAAAAACCAATGATAACTCGATTAGTAACTAGCCTACTAGGGAATCCTCAAGAGTCCCTTTGACTCATATCAATAGCACAATGACACCCATCCATAACAATCAAACTATGACATAAACCTTCCCTAAAGGATATAATAGATATGATCCTAACACACATGAGATAAACCTCAAATACCCTAACCTTAGTAAACATGTCTAATCATTCATTGAAAAACTAATATCCCCTCAAAGATACCAATTGATACAATCTTCTGTATTATTTCCAAAGACCACAAATATATCATGATAGAATAATCATTATTAGATGATCAATGAACTTAAAATCCTTACCCAAACTTCACAAATCACAACCAAACCCACATGAGGATTTTAAAACCAGACCCCAATAAAATCCTCCTAAAAATATTCTTTAATTTAAAATTCCTTCCAAACGACCTCTAAATGCTTAAAGGATTCCACCATCATGATATACATGAAACCCCACTTAGAATAGACTACTCAGGAGTCTAATTACTACTACAAGGTGAAAAATAGGAAAAATTTGTCAAGGAAATAAAATTCACATGGCATGTACTTTGGGTACAATGTGTGTACCCACAAACATCCTCCCTAGACAGATATCATATGCCACTCTACATGTAATATTTCTAAGCACAGGATGTGTATTCCATGCACAGGGTATGTACCTCCCACATGGGTACTTTACCGTGTACATAATCTCTCAATCGGCATGTACACTTCCATACAACACTACATGTATAGCCTCGTACATAGTGTGTTCCCCATATGAGGTACCCATCATTGTACCTAGCCATGTACCACACATAGGGTTTTCCAAGGAATGTACATAAATTATAACCATGTACCTCACACAAGATCTATTCGTATACCATACATGACCTTTTCTACTCTATAAACCATGATTCCCCACTAAATGGTTTGTACCCCAAGTACATTGCATGTATTCCTAAAAACATAATCTTCCCCAAATAAGAAGAACACACATCAGGTTTTCTTAGAACCACACATGATGTAAATGGATTTTCTAAAAAGAAAAAACACCCAAAATGGTCTGAAACTCTCCGATTTCTCCCTAACTTCCATAGATCGACCCACATGGTGTCCCAAAAACCCACTAAAGAAGTTAAAACATAAAAAAATATGCTATAGGGACTTAAAGTGAAAATAAAATTAAACGATCCTGCCTTCAAGAATAATCCACCAATGAATCACACTGAACCACCACCCACAACTGTTGTACTCTGAGTCGAGCCTCAGAGGAACCGTCGGTGTTGCTTCCTCCCTCTCCCACACTAACTTGTATCCCTCTCTATCTCTCATCCGAAAGACAAAAATCCCCAAATTGGAAATAAAGGGAATCAACAAACAAAAATGGGAAGATAAAAAATAAAAAATAAAAAGGAATGATAAAGAAAAGGAAATAAAAAGGATATCGGACCCATAAAAAGTAGTTGATGTAGGCTTATGAATTTCCTAGGAAGCCCCCTATTTTGGACTCAATTATAGAGATATAATTTTAATCCAAGGATCCTTTTAAAATATATCACTAAATTTATATGCATAAATAAATTAATATGTAATTATTTAAATATTAATCATTATAAGAAAATTCAAACTATTTGGATTTACACCACACTCCATTCCTAGTGTGGACACCCTATTCTAGACATATAGAGTTGTCATAAAAAAAATATTTGACATCATCTGACAATATGATTTACAATTTAACATTAAAAATCCTATGGAAAATTAAAATTTCACCTAATATTCACAACCCTTGATGACCCAAGGAAACAAAGACTCCCCACCGCAAACACTTCTTTACCCTGATAAACCTTGGTGGAAAACAAGCATCCATGTTCTCCCCATTCACTTGGATATCTAATGTTATCTCAACCATCCAATGACCAAACATGTACCAAAAAAACCATCCCTATATAATAGATGATAAAGTTTTACTAGTAAGATGATATCAGCCACAAGTGTATCTGTATTTTTACTACTCTTTCCAAACAGAAAACCGTATGGTCTAGGATACATCTATCTCCTAGAGAAATATATAGTCTGGTCCAAACCTATAATACCTAATTGTTAGGATAAAAACATGCAACCACCATGTTATAAAAACAACATAAAATAAGGTTCAATGACCTCCAATAGCCTATGGTGCACTCCACACCACAAGTATTTCCATAAAACCCTCTTGGGATGGCCTTAGGAATCATTCCCACATGGTAAAAGTCATAAAAAATAGTTGTATAACCTGAATTAAACCATTGAAAATTATCATAATGGAGGTCATTTATAATAAAACAGAGACCCTTCGACATTTCCCCTTTAAAAAATAATTCATATTTATTAATCTAAGATCAACCACATGACCACTATACACTTAGGAATCAATCCAAACCCACAAGCATCCAACAATGCTTCCACTACTCTACACAAAGTTTAACCAAAATGGGTCGATCCAGGGGCCTAATCAAACCTTTAATATCAAGTGATATTCATACATGTGTGTGAGTTTATTAATTTACACTATTATTTAACTTCTAATAGAGAGAATAGTCCCCCCTTCTATATATTTTATACACACTCCATTATTTGGAATCCTATAGAGTTTATGGAGAAATGCATGAGGCCTTGTGGTCAGCTAGATCAGGTGACATGTCATGTCGACAAAGTCTACTTCATTTAAAAATGGTATCAAAGGATTTTTGGTGTTGTTATTTGGGGATTTGGTAAACAAGTTTTCAAGGAATGTTTGATATATTGTAATGAATATCATACTAGTGTGTCATGAACACCATTAACGATAGGATTTCCATGTTCCATATAATGGGATTCCCACTGTTGGATTTCATTTTCATGTTTATGAGAATTCATATATTGTGATTCACCTTAATTTTTGAATTTATGATTTATCTTGGTTTTGTTTCTTAATTTTCAATAAAAGTCCAGTGTTCATGCATCATTCTAGGAATATATGATTCACACAACATGTGTCTACATATAGTGTGTTATTGATAATGGAGGTTTTATTGTTTAAAGTGTAGTAAACTGATGATATTGTGTTATCATGTATAACCAATTAGTTTCATTAAACTCAATAGAGCCACAAGATTATGTTTTCAAGGGACACAACAAGTAACCCACTATGCTAACCACATACAAAAAATAAACAAAATGAAAAAAAATAGAAACTTCTTCCAACACCGATCCAAACCACATACCTGGTCTCCATGATGCTTGAGTTGCACCAGCCCGATCAATATAGTCCATCCAAGAGAATTGGTGAAGTCAAGAAGCAATAAGCCTCAACCGCATACACCACCCAACATGTCCTCCAATATTAAAGAAGACATCTATTATGCAAGCACACCAATGTGTACATATAGTGGCTGAGAAATAAATCTTAGTAGGATACCCCTATTAGTAAGCCAACAAACTCTTGTCAAAGAAAATGCATGCACATGTGATATAACATACCTATCTAAACACTAGAAAAAAATGAATAATATAAAAAAAATCAGAAAAATAGGTAGGAAAACAAGAAAAACTAACCATGGGTTCTATAAAAAACACATGGAAATTCTATCCATGCCTTGGATAGAGGATTTAAAATATGTGACTCACCTATCCACATGATAATTGGTGCATCTTTTAGATATACATAGGATCTCTAAGACTTCTAAAATTAAATAGACATTAATTTTAATCCATAAGAAGTAACCATAGGCATCCACATGACAAATTGAATCTAACAAACTTTTAGAATCAAACAAAAATATTGAAAATGGTTAATGAAACATCTATGTAGACACAAAAAGAAAAATAATATATCGGAATGGTTATACTAAATAAATAAAGAACTAGTTGTGGAATTAGAAACATGGGATACATGGTATAATCTAGAATCATCCAGCATGCATGTACCTTGGAGAACAACAAGATCCATGATACACAAAACCTGCTTTGTGAGTTCCTCAACAACCCAGAAGCTTGAACCCACTCTGTTCTGTGTGTCAAACTAAACTAGATGTGTGTTTCACTCTTTTAGATCACCCATTATCTCCCCAATCCTGTCCAACAACTACCAACCAGTAGAGGTTAAAACCTGAACAAAACGCATTTCCAACATCTGATCCATTAAATCACCAGTTTCTCCATGTCAAACCAATTATGTAAGTATAAAATTTCACTAACATCATGAAAAAAGGCCAACTGAACATTCAATGAAACAACCTCAAACCCACAATACAAATATCTATACTAGAGGCATCAATCCACACTCATACAATAAAGTGTTGGTCTTCCATTGGAACCCTTGATCTCAAAATATTTAAAATAGCCACAAAAGGATCTCAACATCCAAAATCATATTCAAACCAAAACAGGGTTCTCCTATAGACCCTAGGGTCACTACACAGAAGAGATGTCCAATTAGGGACTCCCTTGTTGTTCCTATGCTCTCGAGACATGTTGATAGATTCATTATTAGATGGCCCGGTGTCCATACAATGAGAAATACACCATATGAGGGGATCCTTAAAATCATAAAAAATAAAGAGAGAAACATAGTGAAGAAAGATCCAAAATAAGCCTCGATGTCCTTGAATTGATCATCAATCAACAATGCGCTCAAAGAGGATTCAAAAGTAAAATCACGCAAAGCGGGGTATTCATAATGGATCTGATGACCACCTTGAAAGTATGACACTTCAAAACCTCTCATGAAACAATCCAAACCGTGAGGAAAATCCCACATAAGAAATAATCTATATGAATTCCTAGAAATAAACCAATGAATTAGTACAAACATACCCTCAAGGGAATCCAAAAAATGACATTCCCCTCAGTCATTCCCAACAGCTGACTACAGAAACCACTTATCACTTAGTCATTAAACATTCTACTATGGAAACATTAATACTCCATCATAGTAATCTCAATATCTTAATGACACCCATGTGAAACTACCATGCCAAGGTGTCAACCCATCCTTTGGTTCCAAAAGATCCCACCATCAAACACAAGATATCAACCTAAATAACTATAACATAAAGAACGTTATCTTTTCATGATATAAATATCAATGATCTCCTTAAAGATAACTCTATATACCTTTTTATAAAATATATGTGATGTTTATGAAAAATATATCTATGAAACACTTTAAATTGGATGATTGAAGATATGATAACTCCCACCTAGGCCTGGCAGCTCACAACCCAACCCACAAGATAATTATAAATCCAAAACATAAGTAAATCCTCCCAAAAATGCTCTCTCATCCATTGAAACTTCTAGATAGCCACTAAAAATAGAAATTATTCCACTATCATGATATAAATTTAATAATTATCACTATAGACTAGTCATAAGTCCAATTATGACTCCATGAAATCAAACTACGAATATAGTCCAAGGTGAGAAAAAGTACATAGTGTGTAATTTAGGTACACATTACATTCCCCATAGGTCCTCCCTAGACATATTCTTTCATCCACTCAACATTTATTTTTCAAAAATACATAGTATGTATTCTCTATACATGGTGTGCACCCCCAAATGGGTACCGTCCAATGGACCTTTTCCCTCACTCATAGTGTACACTGCTGTACAACACAGTGTGTATCACCCCATACATGGTGTGTAACCCAAACAAGGTTCCTAGATATATACCAAGACATATACCCCATACTGGGTCTGGATAAGCATACTAACTAATATTTGGTTGGGTACCTCACACAAGATATTTCAATGTACCATATACGAACATGTGTCGCTCGACACACCCAAAGTCATCACTACATGGCATATACTATGATTACCCAATGTCAAGTCTTGAAAACATTATATTCCCCAAATAGTAATAATATATTGTGTGTGGTCATTGAACCACATGTTGTGTAAAATATTTTTCTCCAACTGAAACCCCCAAAATGGCGCAAACCCCTAGATTTCTACCCAATAGTAATAGATTAACCTACACGGGGTCCCCAAAACTTATACATGGCTTAATAATATAAAAAGAAACTAGTATATGGTGTTCTATGTTAATAAACATAAAACAGTTATACTGAATGGTGGAAATTGCGGAAACACTGCACTGAATCAACCACCCACAACTGCCACACCCTAATTTGGGTTTGATTTAATCTACCAACAATACCTTCTCCATCTACCTATCCAACTTATATACCTATTCATATCCATATTCTCTACCCCCCCCCCCCCCGGGACAAGTGACACCAATCCCCGAATGTGAATACATGGGAATTCAAATTGGAAAATTGAAAATAAAAAGGAAATAAAATACAAAGTATGAAAAAAATATACAAAAATAAAAGGGGTGCATGCCAGAGCCTAGTTATATGTGAAATATTATGAATCACTAAGAAAAAACCCCACATTAAAGACTCAAATTAAAATATGGAATCTCAATATGATTCTCAAGACAAAACATATCACCGAAAGAGAAAGTGTGAATAAATTAATATTTGATTAATTAAATATTAAAAATCCCTTTAACGTTCAAACAACACAAATTTACACTAAAATCATTTCTTACTATGTAAAACCTATTCCAGGACTAATAGAGTGTATGTAAATGTTATTATAAATCATGTTACATGAAAATTTCACATTTCCCTTGAACATGTCCAGGAATAAAAAGGCCAATTATCCCCTAATTTTCACAACCTGTGGAGACATGAAGTATCTCAATTATGATGTAATAACATCATTATCTCCCATATAATTAAATGTTATTTTTTTATGGAATAACCATATTTTATTTACTTATCCATAAAATTGAAAATTAAAATGTCTTTCATGTGTACATGTGGACTACTTCCTCATGAAGATGATGTATTTCATTTTTCATCATTAACTATTATGAAATTTGATAATGTTGTATAAAAATTAAATAATATGAATTATATGGTATAAAATTATTTTTTATAATGGTAAATAATTATTAATCTTATTTCATTACCTTCCAATTATAAATAAAAACAATGCTTGTGTGTGTGTGAGAACAAAAGACTCAAAAAATGATGTATTTAATTTTTTAATATGGCCTCACATTAGTTGATATATAAAGGTGTATTTGAAGAAAAACTATTTTATTTATGATATAATCATGATTATTTATTACTAAAATAATACTTATCTAGTTTCTTCAGGTTCATTGAAAAATGGAAACATCACCCATTTGTATGTATGGGTTACCTTCTATGTGATTATAATGCAATTTATTTTCATAACCACCTTACATTATTTTTCCTAAAAGTGTAAATAATTTATAAATATGATAATTATAACATGATTAAGATTATATAAATTATATATTCATGTTCAATTTTCCCATAATCCAACCTACCAAATTCATTTTAGAATTATATGCTAAATGATCTAAAAACATTCAACGTGAAATTAATAAATTTCATAAATAATTATAACATGGATATATGTGAAATAAAAAAATAATAAAAATAAAAATATTTATTTATAAATTAAATTATTAATATATTTTTATTATTCAATAATATAAATAACATGCATGATAAATCAGAATCGATGTATGTTATTTCTATTCTCAATTCCCTTAATTTGAGTGTGATGTTATTTTGACCAATTATTTTCTTCTATGTAGTGTATGAAAAAATTTATGGATATGATTTGTATTTATTAACATAAAATAATTTTTTTACAAATATATTCAAATTTCATTCCTTTAGTGATTATTGTTTTCAAAAATTATCATGATGTATCATATTTCTGTTTTTAAACCTTATTTTAAATGTTTTAGTATTTTTATTATATTTTCCACCACACCCATGTTATATAAAATTATCCAATTAGGTTATTTATATAATTAAATATATTTTAAATGTACATTAATAAAATGTTCAACTTTCATTATTTAGGTTTTAAAATTTTCATTTAAATGTTTTCTAACTGGGTAATATCTAATAATTTTAATAAAAGTTTGAAAGTAATTTTTTTAATATACACACCATGAGTGGAATTTCCCACCATCATGAAAATTATTATTTTATAATATAAATATTTATATTTTAATATTTTTTAATAATAATAACCCAATTCTATTTCTTTTTAGATATCTTATTTGAGGATTTTTTTTAAGAAATAGGATTTTTGTCCTTAATTTCACATAAAGCCCAAAAGTTATTTTTTATATGTGTTAAATTGTATTTTTTATGATATTTTATGATGAAAACGTAATTTTATATGTATTTTATATATTTTATGAGATTTTTACATTTTTTATGATGTTAGTTTAACCTAGTATAGCTCTCCAATTCGTAGGGTAAGGATGAGTCATCTGAATTATTATATTAGAATTAACTGAGTATGGTATTCCATTTATAATGGTCATTTTATGGGTTATATGATGATTTTGTCCCAAAAAAACTAGATGGATTTCAGTTATTTTAAATTAATTTTGATTGAATTTGATTTGATTTCATAATGTAATATAATGGTTTATTTTATTTAAAGGAATGATTATTCCCATTTTAGGGTAAAAGGAATATTTTTTAGAATTTTTATGGGAATGTATGTTTTATAAGAAATCCTAATGATTGTGATTTTTACATAATTTTTTCTTATAAACCATATAACAAAGAACTATGTGAAATAAATATGATTCCACGTGTAGGTAAATCATCATTTAAAATTAATCTTTATTATGTTAAAGTAAAACTCTATTATATGATCTTATTGTATTGAAATAGACTAAATGGTTTCTTTTCTTATTTGTTTATGTCTATTACATTTATTTTTTATCAACCCATGTTTTCACAAAAAATCATAGGGTTTTATGGTGAGTATTAATCATGATGAATTAATGTATAAAATCAAGAAATAATTTCATGAATTGAGATTGAGTTTATTTTTTAAAAACTTGTGTATTGGGGAAAAATAGAAATTGAGTGAAAGTGAACATTTTTTACTGACTTGATCTATTATATAATTGTTATGATATAATTATCTAAATCACTAAAATTGATAAGGTCTTTAGGAATGATTGAAAATGATTTTTTATTTAAAATTTGACTTTTGAGGTGATTTAGGATCCAGTCTTTACATCTAGCATGATCTCTATCAAAAACATGTATTCATATGCATTTTTCCAGTATCTACTTTATATGATTGTTTTAATATTTATATAATCCTTTTATCGAAGACATAAAGTGTACTTTAGAAACGATGAGTGTAAATATTATATATTTAACTCATATATTCTTGATTCTATGAGTATTGACTAGCCCTGATGATGAATAAATGAAATGCCATATACCTTTATGGATGATCACATCACATTCTCCTTCACCCAATAGATAGGTACATCATATATCTTACCTTGTTATGGTCATACACTCCTTAATTTTATCTCAAGGTAATGTACATATTCTATAATCATCACACAAGAGGAAAAATACAAAATTGGCTAAGAACAAACTGATTAAATTGTCAATTGTATACCCAACCACCCCTAAATATCTAAGTCTCTTGGAATTCATGAAAAATGAATCAAAGTATGAATAATATCATACTAGGTAGATTTTAAACCTCAGTTCTATTGAAATCCAAATATGAATCATACATCATAGGTATACTATAAATATTTTTAATGACACCCCCATACGGTATACATGGCTAGTTATCTAGCTTGAAAAAAATCCATTTGAGCCTCCTGAGAGTATTTTTTTATCTTTATAAAAAATAATACCCATTATAACATTAAACAATAATCCAAAATTATAATAGTGTTTGATTAATAATTATTATTGATATCTAGAATTCATATATCGAGAGGTTATTTATCATTTCACATCATGAGTATATATATCTAATATGAAAGAATGATAAAGTCAAGACTAAATTTTTATATAACATAAAATGGTTTTTATTCCTTAACCCTTTTAATACCATTATCAAATCCATAAATATGTTTCTCTCTCAACATATCAGATAAGATAGACTCATGTCTCCTCGATACCCCTAGTGATTCTAAGACAGACTCATTGTATTTTTATATTGTTTAATTATTGATTTATGTGGATATTTTTTATAGTCTTTATGTTATTCTAATTGGATTTATTTATAACAAAATAAAAGTAGATTTATATGTTTTGACATTTGATAGAATCCCATATTGACGTCAATTCACAATATTTTAAAATTCATCACAAATGTTTTTAAATTATTTTTTATTGATTTTTTGTAGGTTATTTTTGAAAATTTTGAGAAAAATACCTTTAAAATATTTTCATATGAAAATGTATTAATAAAAAAAATTATTTTCCAATAAAACTTCATCTCTTTGTTTTCATGGTTATCTTCATTTTCTAAATATGTATATTTTAATGAATGTTTTCAAAAATTCTATTCTTTTTTATATATAAAACCATTTTCAAAATAAACCTAAAAAGTATTTCATATAAATATTCCTTTTGGATATATTTTATACTTGATTAAGAAAACAATAAATATGTTACTATATACCATCGTTATGACTATGGAATATGTAATGTTATTTAATATTAGATGAATGATATTTCACTGATTTTGTCTTTCTTAATCATTCATTATGTATAAATATGAGTGTTCTTCTAATACCTTCTCTATGTAAACATTGTATATTTTTTAAATTTATTTTAAGGGTGTTTTTCTAGATTCTATATGTCTCTTATTTGGGGAAATTACTCAATTGAAAATATATGATTACTCGATATGGTGTTAGATTAAGGTATTCTTAGATCGAAATCTACTCCATTTATTGATTTGGGAAATAGTGACAATCTATATACTTATTATTTCAATAGGGATGTTTAGTGATTAAAAATGCATGTTGGTTATGTCTTGTATAGTTTGTTTATTCCTTCATATAATGAATTTATAGGACATAAGTAGTAAGTAGTGGGTCCCATAACATCCCCTCGATGCATCAGTAGGTGTTATGAAACAAACTACCATGGGTATTTAGTATATTTCTATTCATTTATTTAGATTTCCTAGTTGCGGTATTGACACTAAATTGATGGCTTGGAATAATCCTTGATGAATGGTAACATCATAATACAAGTCCTTTCTAAGTGTATTATTATTCATTTTATCACTATAAAACAACTTATTACTATCCATTTTATTATTTACATTGGTATGTCATTCCTGGAATTATTTCAATATCATGTGACCAGTTATATAGAATTATTTTATTACCATTTACATCATGACGTATTATTAATTCCTTGTTTATTATGTTATATATTTCGGTATTCTATTTTCCTTACTAAGTATTTGATCACATCCTTATTTTATTTCAATTTACCCACTTTATGAAGTTAATTATTACCCATGATATTTCTACAAGAAAATAACTTGTCAGGAAAATTTATGAGAGGTGTCAAAGACAAATTATTGATTAATTATTACCTAATGTAGTGGAAGAATTTTACATTAGTTAAGAACAGAATCATATTTATCAGTTAATTTTTTTTCTAATTATCTAAATATCTAATCATAAATGTTTATAGTATTTTACGTCATATAATATTTACTATAAATAATATAATTATGGGAAGACTGCATTATTACTAAAATATATTTAATATCACCATATTATCTCACATATTCCATTTATATTTATATATGTGTTTAAATTATTTATTTTGGAATCTCAATTCCCATCACCAAATCTATATTTCTAAACCCTATTAATGTGTATCGCATTGACAATCCCATAGGATGTGTTACTAACTCAAATTAAAACCTCAAACTTTTCAAACATATGTAAATTAATCTTATATATAATTAACATGAAACCATTCCATGTAAATACTTAAAATCAAATAAAATAAAAAATACCCATAAAAGTATGTTTGGAGCAATAGATAGAAAACCCCCCCACTTTTTTATACAGGTCATAATCTTGCAATAAAGTCATAAGTCCAACCCAAAATCCCACAACCAATGGAAAAATTACTCAATAGTTACTGAAATTTATCACATTTCTAACACCAATATAGGTATAAACTATAATTAAACATTTAAATAATACTCATAACCTAGTACAAGGAAAATTCAAGAAAGAAGAAAAATAAATCAATTATCATTCCTAGTATGTAAATCATTATATATGTGTATGATAATCTACAATAGTATTTTTACATTTTAAGCTAAATCATATAAAATTCCCCTTAGGATCAGTGCATAAACCTAAGAGGGGGAGTGATACAGGGGATGTCTAATTTTTTCCATAATCTAAATCTATATTAAAAATTTAAAAACATTTGTTTATTGTAAATTGTTTTCAATTACAACATTTGAATCATTTTATTTTTAACCCATAAATCATCAACCACATGAAAATTGGGAAAGCTATTAAAGAGTGGCATGATATATTTTTATAATGTATATCCCCTTAATGGGAATAATACTCTTTTTCAGGATTGGTTATTCACCCTAATCATAGATTATATTATCCAATATAAAATCAAGTGAATACAATGGTCCATCTCAACCCCACAGTGCATCACACACAAACATTGATCCTTACAATGATTATAATTTCTATATATTCCCACTAGTGTCACAGTGATATGCTACGATCTCCTTGAATTCCTAGAATCACACTCATCCCTTAGCCTCTATAATGACCCATACTTTACATAAATTGTTATTAATTCATAATTTAAGCATACTTATTACAAAATATAACAAAACCATGATAGAACCTTATAGGTATAGTGTCTTTAGAAACTAGGAAACATAAACAACTGGTTAATAAAGCATCTACTTTGTCTCACGTTTATTTCATCATATCTAGAGTCCCTTTTGGCATATCCTACTTAATACCCTTCTTCCTAACCTGGGGAAATGAAAACATAAAAAATGGTGTGCTCAAATTCTCAGCAATGGTAGACAAATGAAATATCAATCATATCATATTCATAAAAACATAACATTTTGAAAATCTTAAACTGAAAAAGAGATAATAATATCATAACATGGGATAAATCATAGTAGTGAAATGTAATCCCAATAATCATAAAATAAAACATGAAACTTTTTGGGATACACACATAATCATAGAAAATCATTTCATATTAGTCATGAGTCATTGGCAAGTCTATCATAGCAGACAAAGTCCATTTCTGAACCGAGTTCACTCCTCGTTCTGGTCCTGTATCCCTGAACCAGATTAACTTATCGTTCCAGCCATGTATATCTCATGAGATATAAATCTTTACCCAAATAATTAGAGGGAGATATAGGTCACACCCATCTCATAATGAAACCATTCTTATGTGTGCCACAAAATCATAAATAATATATCATAGCATAACCCATGTAATAAAAATGGGATTCTTAAACATCATGCCATCATAACATAATACATATAAGATAAAATGACTTCATAAAAATAATTCCATCATAACATAATCAAATCAATGTATAAATGGGGAAAGAAATAGAACCCTATATTATCTTAGATGGAAAATAATTTTGATAAAACACTTGAACTCCATTCTTGAGGAAAATATTTTTTCTACTTAAAAAATATTTTTTCCTTTCTTAACATGTCATACAATTTTAAACTAAAAGAATTTAATTAAAAATAAACTTGAAAACTTTTAAAGAAAGATTCATGGAAATAATGTTCTATGAAATCATAAAAATCCATTCATGTTGTATAAGTTAAAAAACATTCTTCTCGTACTTTGGCCTAAAAAGTCAAAAAGTATCTCATACTAAAAACAAAAGCAGATTCCTTTCATATCTTTTACTAAAAATTAAGAAATAGGTAAAATTGGATTTAAAAATTTTTAGGAGGATATAAATAATATTACATATTAAGGAAACATGGATATGAATGATAAATATTCCCCAGTAAATTCTGAAGTATAAACAATCTCAGATAAAAATGAGATTGTGAGATTTTCCCTTACCTAAGGACTGATATGCTTCATACATATCTGAACCTCTTGTATAATGATTTAAATAATGTCATTGACTTATTACAGAATCACATTCATTGTTATGATATCATATATGGTCATGTTCTTATCTTCTTATTAGTAATATTTCATTGCTACTTGTTATTCAGGTGTTCATTGCTTTATGTTCTTATGCATGCTTTGTCGAATAAATTCTTATTCATATTTTTAGGTTATAAATAAATCATTTACAGAATGGTATTAGTGTAATATATATCATATTAATTCATTCAATTCATATATATAATCATTATTCAATGAAGATCATGTAGAACGAGTCGCATCACATCGTGGAGACGGTAGACCGTACGTACGCATGAGCGATGATATCATTCTTCTAATATTAAAATATTAAATAATTGGATGGTATATCATATATAAAGAATCATAATAATGTCAAATTTGTTATTTACATCATTTATACTCATTATCATACCCATCCAAATGATGAAATGTTTGAATAACAAACTACACCACGACGTGGAGACGGTAAGCCGTACGTATGCACATGTGGTGACTTTTTCATTCATATGATGGATAAAATAACTAATATGGTTGTAAAATTTTTATAATAACATCACAGTATATATAATATACTTTATTTATTATTTCAGAATGGAAACAACAAAGTAGGAGGAAGTGGAAGAAGAAATTAACTTGAAATAGGTGGTGAGATATTTACCTCTTCCTCGGGTTCTTCATTTTTATTTGATCAAAAGGGATCCTTAGGTTGGCTTTATGAAAAAAGAAAGGAGTCTAGGATGAAGGGAGGAAAGTGTAAAGGGTATTTGGGTAGGTTTTTTCTGAGTCAAATGGCTTTGGAGGTGTGAATTAGAGAGAAGGGGGAGTGCCTTATTATAAGAGGGGTGAGTGGCACCTTAGGAAAAACTTAAAATATTATTTTATAATAAATTCATATTCAGCTTATAATGGCTCTAAAGTGACTTATTTCTAGGATAGGGTGGGGATGGGTCAAAATCCTCTCAACCAATAGGTTTTAGACAAGTTTAGGTTACCATTGTAACCTTATCATTTTGAATTAACTCTGAGTTAAATAATTAACTTTTACCATGTCTTATTGTATTCTTACACTATATGGTCAATAAACATACTATAAACTACCAATAGAACCCCAATTGGTTAATTAATTTCATATATATTATTATATAAGTCTTTTTTCTGAACCTTAGATTTTTAGTAATATAATATCAATTAATAATTTATTATTTGTTTTAAAAACTCTTTTATGTCAATTTTGACACGATTTGGTATTTTGTTTTTTCTAAATTCATAACAGCATTATTAATTCGAAAAAAATCATGTAACCAACCATAATATGTGATATTAACTTATAAATTTTTTTAATTCATAAAAAGTCTCAAATTATATTTATTTGGGAGTCTATAATATCAATTATGTTAATATTTGTTTAATAATGTAATTACTACATCATCATTGTGTTATAAATAAATTAAATTATGTAATGTCTAAAAATTATAAATAAAATACCATTATGTAGGAAATCCTTTTATCCTAATAATGAATATTTATAGTTGAATTTATCTTATGTATAACCCTATATTAAAAAAGTTTTACTTATTAAACTTTGATATTAATTCTTTAAACTATTCTTTGAATTAAATAATAATAAATGTCCTAATCTAATACAAGTTGACCTAAATGGTCATATTTTATACTTAAGGTTGTTTTTGGTCTAATTAAACTTATCCAATAGAGTTAGGTCATGTGTTAGGGTAATAATAATATCATTTCTACCCTTAATTAACCTATTTACTTTTAACCGTGGTAAATAAAAGTAAAAAGTTACTATTCACCAAAAATTATTTTTATCTTATTGAACCAAATTTTACTTAATAATATTAACCATGTCTCTTGGATTTTTAAAATTCCACTCTCAGAAGCAGTAAAGTTATGTTTTATATAATTTTGCAAATTCTCCTAAGAGGTGGGTAAAAGACGGTAAAATGTTCAATAAAATTTTTATATGTCTAAAATTATTATAAAATGACTCCAATGAATTAAATTGAAATTATATAGGTATTATGTATGTATTTTGACCTAAAATAAATTTAAATAAAATAAATACTTATTTAAATAAAAATTCAGTTTTAAACTATAACTTAGTGTTTTTCACTATTCATCAAAAATTGAAAGTTTTCAGAAAAATACAAAAAATTCACCCTAAGCTAATTTCGATATTCTGAATCCAAAAATGAAGTCTATTTTGAAAGATAAAATTTATAAAATTTTAAAAAGTGGGTATTACTATTCCTACAGGCTAGTTTATATAATATTTTAATAACATATCATTTTTTAGTGAAACTCGGTATTGCATATAATGCAAGCTATCGAGGAAGGTTGCTCTTGCGTGTAACGCAAGCCAAGATAGTGTTCTGTGTAGTGAAATATTCTTTTGGTGTTTCGTATAACATAATACATAAAAACAAAATATTTCTCATAAAATCTTAGGGTGTTACATTCTACCCCCCTTAAAAAAGAATTTCACCCTCGAAATTCGTCACTTCGTAACAAGCAGATAAGGATAACTCTCCCTCATCATATCCTTAAGTTTCCATGTAGCTTATTATAATTAGTGGTTCCTCCATAAAACATTAACCAAGAGAGTGGTCTTTTTTTAGAACTTTTTCACTACGATCCAGAATCTTAATTGGCTGTTCTTCATAAGAAAGATCTTGCTCCAGCGGTGCAACTTTTGAGCTTAGTACATGTGAAGGATAAGGTATGTACTTTATCAGAAGAGATACATGGAAAACATCATGAACTTGAGAGAGATTCGGTGGAAGCGTCAATCGGTAAGCTACCTTCCCAACACGATCCAGTACTTCAAAAGGACTAATATACCTAGGGCTCACCTTGCCCTTCTTTCCAAATCTCATTACTCTCTTCCAAGGATATATTCTTAAGAACACTTTATCACCCACTAAAAACTCTAGGTCTTTTCTTTGGTTGTTGGAATAACTTTTTTGTTGACTCTGAGCTTCTCTTATGTGTTGTTGAATAGATCTTACCTTCTATACCATCTCTTCAACAAGATCACGTCCTAATAGCTTTCTTTCCCCAACATCATCCTAGCAAGTTAGAGTTATGAATTTATTTCCATAGAGATCTTCATATGGAGACATCTGAATACTGGAGTGAAAGATATTATTATAATAAAATTACACCAAAGGTAGGTGTTGATCCCAACCACCTTTGAAATCCATAGATCAAGCTCTCAACATGTCTTCTAGAGTTTGAATTGTCCTCTCAGACTGATCGTCTTTATGAGGATGATAATTAGTGCTGAAACTCAACTCTGTATCTAGACTATGCTGAAGACTTCACCAAAACATTGAGGTAAACCTCGGATCCCGATCAGATATAATTGAAAGTGGTACTCCATGAAATCTTACCACATCCTTCATATATATCCTGGCAAGCTGATCAAGAGAGAAATCTTCTCTAATAGCAATGACGTGTACCAACTTTATAAGACGATCAACTATAACCGAAATACCATTATTGCCTTTGGATGTTTTAGGAAGTCCAGTGACAAAGTCCATAGTGATGTTTTACCATTTCCATTCTGGTATGGGTAATGGTTGTAACATCCCCATAGACTTATGTCTCTCAACTTTAACATGCTGACAAACCAAGCATCGAGAGACATATTCAGCAACATCTCTTTTCATGCCATCCCACCAGAAGTACTATTTCAGGTCCCTATACATCTTCTTGCATCCAGGGTGAATATAGAATGAAGAACTACGAGCTTCATCAAATATTTCCTTCTTTAATTCTGGGGTGGGAGGAACACAAACCTGATTCCTGAAACTTATTATTTCATCAAAATCAATGTGAAATTTCATAACATTTCTCACCTTCTTTTGTAACTATGCATCTTCTTTCTATGCCTCTTTAATCTTCACATGTATATATGGTTGAAAATTCATTTGAGGAAGATAATATTTTTTCCCTTCCATTATAATTCCAAGATCCATCCTTTGTAAATCCATAAATATTGGATCTTTTGTGATCCTCATCAGGGATAAGCTAGCATGGTCTTGTTGACTTAATGCGTCTTTCACCTTGTTTGCTTTCCCATGGTGGTAATGAATGGATTAGTTGTAATCCTAAATCTACTCCAACCATCTTCTTTGGTGCATATTCATCTCCTTTTGTGTGAAAATATACTTTAAACTTTTATGATCAGTATAAATATCACATCTTTCACCATAAATATAATTCCTCCAAATCTTTAATGCAAAGATTACCACAGCTAATTATAAATCATGAGTTGGATAATTTTGCTCATGGATTTTAAACTCTCGTGAGGCATAAGCTATCACCATATCATTTTTCATTAGAACACACCCTAATCCCTTCTTGGATGTATCACTGTAGATCACAAACCTTTCTCCACTACAAGGTAGTGTGAGCATAGGTGCACTAGATAACCTTATTTTTAACTCCTACAAATTCTCTTCACACTCCTCCATCCAAACGAACTTAAGTCCTTTTCGAGTCAACCTTGTCAGTGGATTAGATAATCGTGAAAAATATTTCTCAAAATGTCAATAATATTCATACAAACCAAGAAAACTTTGGATCTTAGTTACTATTGTTGGTCTCGACCATCTTTCGATAACCTCTATTTTTTCTGGATCCATAGATATCCCCTATTTTGAGATTATGTGACCCAAAAATGAATCTTTTTGAAGCCAAAATTCACACTTGGTAAATTTGGAACAAAGCTTCTCCTTTATTTGGGACTTTAATAAAATTCTAAAGTGTCTTCATGTTCTTCCTTGCTCTTTCAATAGATAAGAACATCGTCTATAAAGACTACCACAAACTGATCAAGATAGTCTCTAAAGACTCTATTCATTAGATACATGAAGATAACGAGGGAATTAGTAAGACCAAATGGCATCACTATAAATTCATAGTGTCCATACCTTGTATGGAAAGCCATCTTTGGTATATCCTCCCTTTTGACCCTTAATTGATGATACCATAAACGAAGATCAATCTTGGAAAAGTATTGAGCTCTGCGTAGTTAGTCAAATAAGGCATCAAGGCGTGGGAGAGGATATTTGTTCTTGATAGCGATCTTGGGAAGTTCTCGATAATCAATGCAAAGTCTCATTGATCCATATTTCTTCTTAACAAACAGAATAGGTTCTCCCCAAGGTGATGCACTAGGGCGTATTAATCCCTTATCAAGATTCTCTTGGAGTTGCTTCTTCAATTCTTGAAACTCAATTGGGGCCATTCTATACGGTGTCTTTGAAATGGGCATTGCACCCGGTATGAATTATATTGAAAAATCAACTTCATGATTTGGTGGAAGACCTGGAAATTCCTCTAGAAAGACATCATCAAACTCCTGTAAAATGGGTATATTCTTAATCTTGAGTTTTTCTCCAACCATTTGAGATAAATAACCTTCATTTACTGGAATCAAGACCCATAAGATGGAAGAAATTTCCACTGTAAGGTTATATTCATCCTTGCATCGATAGATGATCATAGATTGATCAAGAATATGAAATGTGACTTCCCTTATTTAGAAATCGATATGAGATCCATATAAGGAAATTAAATCCATGCTAAGAATCACATCAAATTCCACTATTGGAAGGATCACAAGATTTGTAGGAACCACTTTCCCACAAACGTAAATTAGAGAAGAATTATAAACTTTTGATGCAACCATTATGCCATTAGGAGTTGTCACAGCTAACTCAACAGCTAATTGTTGAGGTATTACGATGATACGCTTAGAAAATTCTTCAAAAATAAAAGAGTGGGTGGATCCAGAATCAAATAAAACATTTTCTACTTTAGAGTGGATGGTAAGTGTACCTTTCACCACTTCGTTATCGTACTCCACATCACCGATAGAAATTGCATGTGACATTCCTTTGTCTTTGGCCTTAAGAGTTTTTTGAAGTTGATCATCATCAACAACCCTTGGATTAGGGCATTGATTAGTATAATGCCCCATTTCCTTGAACATGTAACATTGAAGTGTAAGAGGTGCATTCTTTGTAGCCTTTTATTTTTTTTGCATCACTAGATATCTTTTTCCCATCATTGCGGCATTCAAATTCCCGATGACCTTATTTTCTAAATTTGAAATATTTAGTTGTCCCTTTAAGAAAATTCCCTCCATGTTTCTTTCAACACTATGAGAATAAGGGAAAACTCATCTTCTTTTTAGTGTGGTCTTGAGATTCCCCTTTGAATTTCATTTTCCTCTTCTTATCCAACCCATAAGACTGATGGGTTACTCCAATCTCCATCTCAACCTTGAGAGAACATCGAACAATTTCCTTGTAGCTATTTAAGTACCTTATGGATAACTCGCTTCGAAGAAATGGTTTTAAGCCACTAAAGAATCGATCGATCTTACTCTCAAGTTGGATAATAATTCGGGAAGAATACCTTGCAAGTCTTGAAAAATTTTCTTCATAGTTACCAACAGATTCATCATCCTTTGGCTTTAGTTCAAGAAACTCCTTCTCCATATTTCTTCGAAGAATACAAGGGAAGTACTTATTGAAAAATATGTTCTTCAACTCATCCCATTCCATTGACTCAATTTCGTCTCTTTGCCTCATATTCTTGATAAGATTCCACCGTTGATCAGTTTCACCTTCCAAACGATATACTGCAAAGATGACTTTATCATGTTTAGAACATTGAAAACTGAAAATATCTTTTCACTGGTACTGATCCATTTTTCAACTACTAATGGATCAGTAGACCCGCTGAATGAGGGTGGACGCTGCCTCATGAATGATTCAACAGAATGTTGCTCCTTCCTTTTCTCGTTTGGAAGTCCTGCATGATTCATAGCTTAAGAAAGTTGTGTGATCATGGCTACAATATTTTTCATTCTAGCTCCCATAAAATTTTGTTTCTCAGGGAGATAATCATTTCAATGCTCGTCGCATTCAGCATTAATATGGTTCCTTTGGGTTCCAGCCATTGACTAAAACCAATAAGTATAGTGTGAGAAACACTAATCATAATAGGAAAACCTCATAATCAAGAATAAAATTTCACACATAAGGTCTTATCATAGGTTATTCATTTCCATTTCTAAAACACTAATATTGTGTTCTATGCTTAGATATATCCTTAGGGTTCTTACAAAGGCTTTCACGTCGTAGTTTCTAAAGGTTGACTATACCTTTTCTCTGATACCAACTATAACGACCCATACTTTACATACATTGTTATTACATCAGAATTGAAGCATACTTATTACAACATATAACAAAACCATGATAGGACCATATAGGTATAGTGTCTTTAGAAACTTGGAAACATAAACAACTTGTTCATAAATCATCAACATTTTCTCTCGTTTATTTCATCATATATAGAGTCCCTTTTGGCATATCCAACTTAATACCCTTCTTCCTGACCTATAGAAAAGAAAACATACAAAGGGGTGAGATCAAATTATTAGTAAGGGTAAACACAGGAAATATCAATCATATCATATTTGTAAGAACATAACATTTTTAAAATATTAACCTACAAAATAGATCATAATATCATAACATGGGATAAATCATAGTAGTGAAATGTAATCCCAATAATCATAAAATAAAACATGAAACTTTGTTGCGTACACACATAATCATAAAAAATCATTTCATATTATTTAAGACTCATTTCTAGGACTATCATAGTAGACAAAGTCCATTTCTGAACCAAGTTCACTCCTCGTTCCAGTCCTGTATCACTGAACCGGATTAACATGTCATTCCAGCCATGTCTATCTCATGAGATATAAATCTTTACCAAAATAAATTGGGGGGAGATATAGGTCCCACCCATCTCATAATTAAACCACTCTTATGTGTGCCACAAAATCATAAATCGTATATCGTAGCATAACCCATGTAATAAAAATGGGATTCTTAAACATCATGCCATCATAACATAATCTATATAAGATAAAAGGACTTCATAAAAATAATTACTTCATAACATAATCAACTCAATGTATAAATAGGGATAGAAATAGAACTCTATATTATCTTAGATGGAAAATAATTTTATTAAAACACATTAACTCCATTCTTGAGAAAAATATCCTTTCTAATTAAAAAACATTTTTCCTTTCTTAACGTTTCATACAATTTTTTTCACGAACCAGTCCGAGTCGACCATGAACCGGTCACCCTGGCCAGCCCGTGACAAGTCCCGAGAGGCCTTCCCGATCCTCCCGGGATGGAGACAAGCACCATAGGGAATCAATAGAGTACACAAGGGAATAATTTCTCCCATATATGAACTATCGAACAAACAGCGGAAAGAAATGGACAACCCAAAATACATTTATATAAAAATTGAACTGAACATTATTTTTAAAAGAAACTGAAAATAAAACTAAGCCAACAAATCATCTTAGAAAACCCGATAACCAACTATCTCCATGTGACCCTGCTGGTCACCCTCCAACAAAATGATCACACATCCCCCAAGACGATCGAACTCAAGCCGAAACCGGCACAATGGATAAAAAGAGAATAAGACTATAGGTGTGAGTATTAAAACTCAGTAGGTTAGCCTGCTATTCTATTCCCAATGCACATCCTTTAAAATAAAAGAAACATGAATTTCAAGTTTTAAATACAAATATAAATTTATGTCTTCCAAATGAGGTCCCATGGTATAAAAAAATTACCAGACAAAAACTTCCATGTTTTGTAAACAAGAATGCAAGTAACAACTTTCAAAGTGGTGCAACTTCAAAATGAAAATAGTATTCAAGAGGGATGATTTAAAGAATTATAACTTTTAAATAAATCAGACACACTATTGAATTTACAAACCAAACACATTGTATGTTGACGGTGAGTACAAAAATCCAATGAGAAAAAGTCACGGGAACACCCCTAGGCACTAGTCAGTTGTGAGGCCCAGGTACCTCGTATCTCGGTGAAAGTAACCATAATAAATATTCATTCCTGTGAACATGATCCACTAGTAGGGAGCATACCCATAACCTAGTGTTCCCCCAAAATCATCATCATCATATTTTAGTGAGTGTTGTCATCGTCAAACTTGCTATGTGAAACTGGGGCCAAACCCCATTGGATCACTAGCATACTCACTTCTATAAAAACATGCAAGGGAAGCGCCCCCATATATCAGCGCTAAGAAAAACCGCTGATAAATGTTACCCTGTATCAGCACTAAAATTTTAGCGCTGATAAAGGAGATCTTTATCAGCGCTTTTCTAGCGCTGATATATGGCCTCTTTATCATCGTTAAAAAAGCGCTGATAAAGAAACCCTGTATCAGCGCTACAATTTTAGCGCTGATAAAAAGACCATTTATCAGCACTAGAAAAGTGCTAATAAAGACTCCCTGTATGAGTGCTATAATTGTAGCACTAATACAGTAAGGATTTATCAGCGCTTTTATAGCGCTGATAAAGGGTACTATTATTAGCGCTAAAAAAGTGCTGATAAAGGACAACTTTATCAGCGCTAAAATGTTAGTGCCGATAAAGGTAGTCTTTATCAGCGCTTTTTTAGCACTGATAAAACCTTAGTGCATTTTTTTATAAAGTCGGTCGCACAGTGCCCTCGTTTTTTCACGACCTAAAGCTCTTGCGGTACTGGAACCCTGCGACTCCCTTCTACTGCCCACTGATATCACATTGTCGGACCTCCGCTGCCCACGCTTCTCGTTTCCAGACCTCTACCGCCCGCTGAGTTCGCATTGCCGGACTTCCGCCACCCTCGAGCTTCAGTTTTCTAGAACTTTTTCACCCGCAACGCTTTCATGATTTGGTTTGCAGGACCTCCTTTAAGGCATGTTTTCCAAATATTTTTTAAATATTGTTCTCCTCTCCCATTTGTATATCATTTTTTAACATGATTTTTTATTATATGGGTGAGTATTATGGATTGACCGATTGAAGAAAATGGACCATACTTGATGGAAAATGATGTAAAGGGGATGATTCACATGTGTTTATTAATTTTCATTATATTTCTCAAGAACGTGGTTCTTGATTACTTTTATTGTTGAAAATCATCATTGTTTTTTGGTGGGGTTGTTTGAGATGTTTTTTATTAGTTTAGTTGTGATAGATTCCATTGGGGGAAAATTTGAGATGGTTGAGGTGGTAAATCATGTAGTGGGAAAGAATCAACCTTTTCATTGTTAAAAAGATGTAATGAGTGGGTTATTGTGGGAGATGACATCGTTAGTTGATTTGGGGTTTCCTTTTAGTTTCCCAGTGACATAGAATATAGTTTTTAATGATGAAATTGAAAACGGTTTGGTGGGAATTGAATAACTTCATGGATAAAAATGAAATGGTGGCTATAAAACTATGCTCACCCCCTATGCGATGAGTGTATCGGGTGGTTCCCTCTTCTAAAATTCAAATATGTGACTTCCTTTACCAAGATATAAACCTATTACCACTCTTAATTCAAGAAACATCCAACTCTAGGTGATAATCATTGGTTGCCTTAGGTGACAAGAATATGAAGTGCCTATGTTATGGGAATATGAGATCTTCTTTATCTCCCAAATAATGTTCCCTTGATTATAACTCATGGGATTATAATTCGATTCATTAGGGGATATTCCTAAGAATCCCCTAAGTGATGATCATAAAATCTCTTATTCAAATTATGCTCTTAGTGGTTCTTCATGGTTAGTGGTTGTAGTCTCTTATTTGGGTGAAGGGATGTGTTCTTAGTATATTTCCAGCTTATGATGTTCTTCATGGTTAGTGGTTGTAGTCTCTTATTTGGAGATGTATGATGTTCTTGTTGAGGGCCACTATCTAGCTAGTGGTGTCGTTGTATATGAGAAAGCATCGATGTAGTTGGAGATGTATGATGTTCTTCATTTGAGAAGACTCATTAAGATTCCATGTTGGTGTTTCTATACTATAACATCTTTTTGGGATTCATGTGTTTCATGAATACATATTTTATCCATTTGAAGTTGGTTAGACATGTTTTGATCATTTTGAAGCACAAAATAACCCTATTAATGAAAATTACATATGGAATGGATGGTATCTTATTGTGAATTAACCTTTATCATTGAAATAAATTAGGTTTCCTTCTACCATTGGTGGATTTGATATTATAAATGAAAATCATGGTTTAAAATAAATATAAGTTGATTCTTTAAATAAAATTACAAATGGTTTGGCATGTGTTTGTTTGTTGATTTTTTTTGAATGATTTCTAAAATAAATTAAAATGTCTTGTTTTTAAATGGTTTATGGTATTGGTATTTTATAAAATTGAGGGGGATTGATTGTCCTTTTGAATAAAATACCTTCGATCCCGACCACCATCCATTGTTTTTGGGGGTGACCTTAATGTCTTCTCCAATCCAAAGGAAAGGAAAGCTAGAAGCCCATTCTAGAGGTAGTCCATCATGGAGTTTGTTCAGTTCATGGCTGGGAAGGGCCTCATTGATCTCAGCTTCTCAGGTGACAGTTTCACCTAGTGCAACAACTGTAGGGGCCATCACCGCTTGTGGAGTCTATTGGATAGGTGTCTATCCAACATGAAATACACTAACCTATTCTCAAATACCATGTTTTTTCATCTTGTTTGGGGTATTTTGATTCACTCTCCCCTTTTGGTTTCCATTTCTTCTTGGCATGGTCATCAGGAACGATTTCACTTCCACCAGCAGTGAGTTTTTAAGCATGATGAATAAATACTAATGGTTAGGCTCTATTAATCTCTATTTTTATAAGGAATTGGTTCTATTCTACTATATATGGAATTATTGTTTTGTGTAATTGAACTATAAATACTAATATTTGAGATTCAAATAGGATGGAGATGAATAAAGATTGGATGGATGCTAATTGTTTAACAATAGAGTTTGAAAACGGAGTGAAAGAGTTCATCAAGTTTGCAAAGGATCATGCAAAGGATCCTTCTCAAATCCTTTTTCCGTGTTTACGTTGTTTTATTCTATACAACTTACTCCATAGGAGTTGGAAGAACATTTGACATGTCACAGAATAGATTGGAGTTATAAATGTTGGAATAAACACGGGGAAAAGGAGAATGTAGCTACTGGCTGTGATAAAACTGCATTTTATGGATCGTTAGATATGAATAAAAATATGGATAATGAAGAAGACTATATGGAGGATGTGATTACATATGTCAATGATGATGAAGATTGTATTGAGGAAATGATAAAGACAATTCAAGATGAACTCCGTGATTGCCCAAAATTGTTTGAGAAGTTAAAGAGTTGTGCAAAGACGCCATTGAATGCTGCTTTCACTAGGAATACAACATTGTCAGCTGTACTGAAGTTATATAAATTGAAAGTAGGAAATGGATGGAGTGATGTCAGTTTTACGGAACTCCTTTCTCTCTTGAATGACATGCTCTCGGAAGATAATGAGCTCCCACGCTGGACATATGAAGCTAGACAAATGATATGCTCGATGGGAATGATTTCTAAAAGAATACATGCCTTCCCGAAAGACTGTATATTGTTTCGCAAAGAGAAAAAATCACTTACAGAATGCCCAAATTGTGGTGCTTCTCGATACAAGAAAGATAAATCCAATCCTATGAATTTTTTATGGTACTTTCCAATCATTCCAAGGTTTAGGCGTCTATATGGAATTGAAGAAACTGCAAGACAATTGTCATGGCATACAGATAAAAGAAATAAAGATGGGTTATTACGTCATCCGGCTAACTCTCCTCAATGAAAGAAAATTGATCATGAGTATCCTGAATTTGGAAAAGATCCAAGAAACCTTCGTCTTGCGTTATCTACAGATGGAGTGAATCCTTTTGGTTTTCAAACCAGCACTCATAGTACATGGCCTGTTATGTTGGTAAATTATAACTTTCCACCCTGGTTATACATGAAGCGGAAATTCATCATGTTATCTATTCTTATATCAAGACCAAAACAACCAGGTAATGATATTGATGTTTATCTGGCTCCTTTGATCGAGGATTTAAAGTTATTGTGGGGCTCAGGTCTAATGTTGTATGATTCTTATAAAAGTGAATAATTCACGTTGAGAGCGATGTTGTATGGGACAATAAATGATTTCCCTACTTATAGAAATTTTTCAGGATATAACATTAAAGGAACTCAAGGGTGTCCCGTGTGCGAAGAAGATACAAAATCAATTAGGTTGAAACATTCCTTGAAATCTGTGTTTCCAAGACATCATAGATTTCTACCTCGTCGGCATACGTACCGATCTTGGACGACATCATTCAATGGAAGTTCAAAAAAATGTGCGACACCATCTCCACTAATAGGTGATCAGCTGTTTGAGAAAGTAAAAGATCTAAACACTATTTTTGGTAAACCATTTTCGAAAAACCTTACAAAAATTGGTTGAAAAAATAGATCAGTTTTTTTAAATTACCATACTGGAATTGTTTGTACGTCAGACATTTTCTTGATGTGATGCATGTGGAAAAAAATGTATGTGACAGTATTATCGGAACGTTGCTAAATGCCCATGGAAAAACAAAAGATGGAATTAAGGAAAGGTTGGACATAGTTGACATGGGAATATGAGAAGAGTTAGCTCCCGTAAAGGGTGAAAATCGAATGTTTCTTCCTCCAGCTACTTATACTCTTTCTAGAGCAGAGAGATATCAGTTTTTCAACTTCTTCAATGATGTAATGGTTCCAGAGGAGTACTCATCAAATATCAAGAACATTGTTTCAATGAATGATTTGAAGTTAAAAGGTTTGAAATCACATGATTTCCATGTTTTGATGCAAGATCTAATTCCTATAGCTTTACATTGCATTTTACCCAGGAATGTTCATCATATGTTAACCAAACTTTGTTTCTTTTTCAAAGATATATCTAGAAAAGTTTTAGACCCGGGGAAATTTCCAACTATGGAAAAAGAAATTTTCATCATATTATGTGAATTAGAAATTTTCTTCCTGCCAACATTATTTGATATGATGGTTCATTCGATGATTCACTTGGTGAGAGAGATTCGACTTTGTGGTCTTATGCACTATAGATGGATGTATCATGTTGAACGGTATATGAATATTTTGAAAGGGTATGTCAAAAATCGAAGTCGGCCAGAGGGTTGTATAGTGGAGCGATATATTGTTGAGTAAGCCATTGAATTTTGTACTGAATACCGATCTGAGGTGGAAAGCATTGGTCTCCCAAAATCTCATCACACTGGACGCATTGAGGGTGAGGGAATTTTTGGAAGAGAAGTTGTGACAATTTGTATTACAGATCAGGAGCAGGATCATCTTTCTTTTTTTCATTACAGTTGGGAGGTTTCTCCATATATTGAAACTCACAAAGAAATTCTTTGGCAGTTGAATCCATCGAGAGCTGAAAAATGGTTATCAGATACACATAATCTCCAGTTTATAGGATGGTTTCAGGACCATATATTTAAGTAGTTGACTGAAAATCCGAATTCAATTTCAGAACGTCTTCGATGGCTAGCCTCTGGACCAAGTGTGTATGTATTATCTTACAGTGGTTATGTAATTAATGGTTATACATTCTATACAGATGAACATGATGAAGATAGTACCATGGAAAATAGTGGAGTTACACTAGTGGCTGAAGCGATGCATTTTTCTGGTAGTAAGGCCAGAAATCCAATTTATGCAAATATGTCATACTTTGGAATTATCAAACTAATATGGGATTTGGATTATATGACATTCCAATTGCCTATTTTTCAATGCAAATGGATTGATAACAATAGTGGTGTTAAAATAGATGAATGGGGATTTTTGAAGGTTGGTTTTAGTAAAGAAGGGTACAAAGACGAACAGTTTATAATGGCATCACAAGCGTTACAAGTTTTTTATGTTCCAGATCTCACAAACTGAAAGTGGCCAATTGTTCTGTTATCATCCAAAACTACTGAAGGTTCCGATGAAAATTTAGTTGAGGAAGATCCTTTTAGTGGTACGTTGAAATTATTTCGGAGCGGTCCCAATAAAGATGATGTTTTGTAGGTTAGAGGAGACCACAATGAAGGGATTTGGATTGTCGATAGAGGTGTCAAATCCCTTCAAACTTTGGAAAAAAGTAAGATAGTTCAGTAAACATGTTATATTTTGTTTTTAATATAGATCTTGTTATCTCATGTTATTATCTTATCATTACTGAATTTATGTAATCTGAATTAACTCTTAAACCAATTTTGTAGATAATGACTTCTGCACATTCTGATGCTTCTAACCTTGAGGCTGAACTAGTCTCTCAAGCAACTGCTGCTGCGGCTACTCCAGCTCCTGCAACTCATTCTGTTGTTGCTATTACTCCTACTGCTGCTCCTTCTGCTCCTGCAGCCCATGCTCCCACTACTGTTCCTCCTGCTACGGCTTCGGTTTCTCATGTTGCTCCTCCTACTGCGGCTCCTGCTGCTGCTCCTCCTCTTGTTGCTCCTCCTGCTACTCCTGCTGCTGCGGCTCCTGCTGCTCTTAGTGTTGAGGTCAAACAAAAATCAACACATGTCATTGATACCATTATAGATGAACATATAGATGATGTTGATATCGATGAAATGGTCGGGAATGAAGGACCAGCATTTCATAAATCACTGGTGCGTCATAGTTTGATGGTGTTAGCCAAAATTCGTAAGGCGAAAAGTAAAGGCATCAAATTTGATGTTGGATGGAATGCATGAGGCCAACATGTGAATCCCAACAGGGCTATGTTTAGCAGCTACATTGGAGTTTTCACTCGGCAACGCATGCCGATTGACATAGATTCATCGCACCATGTTGTGTCCGGGATGAAGGCTGTGATCTGGGAAGAAATTATGGTAACATTATGAATTTATTTATTTAATTTACAAGTAAATAAAATAATGAAACAATGTCTTACTCTTATCAATCTCTTAAAGAGTACATTTATAGTAGACGATTCACACTAGGATTATGTACCAAGGCTTGCAGGAAAGATTCATCGAGGTTTTCACACTATTTTAACAAGATCTCACCTCAAAGATTCTAAAGGTAAAATAAACCTGCACCCACCCATTGTCTACGCTCACCTTATATCCCAAGAAGCATGGGATGCATTTATTTGCTGTCGTGGGGAAGAGAAGTTTCAGGTACATTGTGAGTGATAATATGTTGTTTGAGGATACTGGTATTCATCACTTTGATTGTCAATATTTCATTTGTGAAACAGAAACTCTGTACTGAAAATAAGGAACGTTCTTCAAAACCAACATACCCCTATCGTAAAGCAAGGATGGGGTACGCTTCATTAGAAAAGAAAATGGTACATATTTTAAATTTACAATAATATTGTTAGGTGCCAATAAACAACATCATAATTATTTTTCTATGTTTATATGTAGATTGATGAGTCTAAAACAAAATACACTTCCATCCCACATCATTTTCTATAGAAGGAGGAACGTGTGAACAAAGATGGGATGTTAGTAGATAAGAACACACAGAAAGTATGGGAAATATGTGTAAGTATGACACGACAATAAAATAATTTGTTTAAAATTGTCATTACATAAAAATAATTGGTTATTTTCCTATATCCGACAGTCACAGGAATTAGCTACTCCTGTAGCTGATACAGACCTATTATCGACAGCTTTGAAGTAGCCAGAAAAATACGGTCGTGTCAGAGGTGCAGGATTTGGGGTGACACCCTAAGTATATTTTGAGATGAAGAAAAAATGTATGATACAGATGAAAAATTGGATCAAATGAGCGAAAAAATAGCAACCCTTGAAAAACAATTGCAATGGCAGGGAGAGTTTATAGAAACTTTTATGGGTGGGAGGCAAAGGGAAGCCGCAACTCAAGAACAACTACTGCATGAACATCCTTCCCCACCCCCCACTAGCTTTGAGGCAAGCCATTCGCCTCAAAGAACTATCTTAGTCGTGGTAATCAATATTCTAATAATTTCTCCCATGAAATATGAATAAGACAAACACTGATAAGTTTTCTGTACTCATCTTCTACAGGGTGATAATGATTGTGATTTATATTTGTCAACACCCACCTATCACCTTGTAGCGAAGGCTACAGTGTTCAATATCCCATATGCCACACTGCATAATAGACCACTTCCGAAAGATCATCTAAAAGTGATGATTACTGTAGCTCATGAGCCAAAGGCAGAGCTACATATTCCACTTGATGATGATGATATTCATACGGTCGAAAAGGATATTGGGACATTCATTGCATGGCCGTCACAACTTGTAAGAGTACATGAGGACAAAGAGGTAATTATTTCCTTTTATTTTAAAGCTAAAACCTTATCAATTAATGAAAAAAGGGACGGAACCAATGATTATTGTTATAGACGGAGAAAGGGAAGGGGGTGACAAATGTCAGCTCAAAACCATCTAAAGGATCGACCAACCGATCCCAAGGAGCTACTGAAAGCACAATAACACCACCTATTCTCTTTCCACATTTACTAGTATTGAAGAATCATGTGAATAAAAAGCTAAAAGAAGGTTATAGTCATATAGTGGTTTTTGAAGAGAATATATACGGAGAGGAAAGTCAAGATTTCGTTGCTGCTGAAAATGTAAATGAAATCCTTGAAAACTGTTGGCTAGGCATCACAATTGTAAATGTATATATGAGGTATGTTTCCATGAATTGATTTTCCAAAATCTAATCTAGCTTACAAATTATGACTAAATGCATTTTATATTTTTGACAGAAAGATTTATGAAAAACAATTGAATGAATTTTCCCATGATCCAAGATTTGGACTGTTTATTCCTCATATCACATCAACGCACCTAACAAAAATAGAGCCATCAAAAAGGGATGAAATAGTGAACGTCTTGCTGAAAACATTTGAACGCAAGATTACAGATGACATACTTTTCCTAATACCAACCATGCAGGGGTAATACTCTACGATTAAAGCATATCAATTATATTTTCACCTCTTTTATTACTTATTCCTTTTTGTGTTTTTAGGAAACATTGGTTTCTAATTGTGGTGAACTTGGATACTCTGAAGATTTATTTTCTGGATTCAAAGCAAGGATATCCATCAATCTGACCACACACGATGGAGTTTTTGAATCTGTAAGACACTGCATCTTACGTTTCAGGTCTAAACATCAAGTAATATAATTTATATTATCTTTTACTGATAGGGTGGTGTATCATTATCGTCTAAAAAACAGAATGAGGCCAGGGGCTAACCATAAGGAGGCGATCAAGTACCACGTCTGGACAAATATCAGGGTATATATAATAAAATTTCACTATCCAAACACATATCAACACAAGTTACTTATTCTCCTAATGATCAATTTTTTTTTCAATGTCCAAAACAAACAAACGATAATGATTGCAGTTATTATGTTTGTATATTTATGAATGAGATCATTTTTCATCAGCAAACTAGCATCCCTAAAAATGTATTTTTGTAAAAACAACTAGTTCGTTTAAGTTATTTATTAATTCTTTATTTTTTTTATTTTGCAGTACTACGATGACTTCCAAAAATCCTCATACTCACAAGACGATATATATGTGTTCAGAAATGAGTGGGCCGCATACCTGATGGAAGATTGTACACAAATACAATGAAGATCTGACTTGGGTACATGTACAATTTGTGGTCATTTTTAAAGGGGTAAAGGGGATCAAAAGATGAAACATTTTTTAAGTAAATGTTCATAGGAAAATTGTAATTGTTATTAAATAAAACATCCTTTCTCCAATGATCTATTTTCCCATTTTAACAGATGATATGCACCAGAAACATGCAAGAATGTTGAACCACTCAGAGGGTCTATTTTGTTTAAAATGGACACAATTTTAATTGAAAACAACAACTGACCTACAGAAATTTGACCAAACGCATTCGGATTGCATTGATATTTTATAAGAACGATCCAAGGGACCTTTGTGACGTGTAAGAGTCCACCCCACCTCAATAAGATGCACAGTGTGGCCGCTATCACTCAAAGGGTCTCTATTTTGTTTAAAGTGGACACGATTTTAATTGAAAACAACAACTAACCTACGGAAATCCGACCAAACACATTCGGATTGAATTGATCTTTTATAAGAACGATCCAAGGGTTCTTTCAGACGTGTAAGAGTCAACCTCGCCTCAATCCGAGGCACGGTGTGGCCCCTAGCACTCAAAGGGTCTCTATTTTGTTTAAAATGGACAAGATTTTAAGTGAAAACCACAACTGACCTACCGAAATCTGACCAAACGCAGTCGGATTGCATTAATATTTTATAAGAACGATCTAGGGGTCCTGGGTGACGTGTACGAGTCAACCCTGCCTCAATATGAGTCACGGTGTGGCTGATAGCACTCAAAGGGTCTCTATTTTGTTTAAAATGGACAAGATTTTAAGTGAAAACAACAACTGACCTATGTAAATATGACCAAATGCATTCTTATTGCATTGATCTTTTATAAAAACGATCCAAGGGTCCTTGGTGACATGTAAAAGCAAACACTGACTCAATCTGAGGCACGGTGTGGCCGCTATCACTCAAAGGGTCTTTATTTTGTATAAAGTGGACACAATTTTAATTGCAAACAACAACTAACCTACGGAAATCCAAAAAAACGCATTAAGATTGAATTTATCTTTCATAAGAACGATCCAAGGGTCCTCGGTGATACATAAAAGTAAACCTCGCCTCAATCCGAGGCACAGTGTGGCCGCTAGCACTTGAAGAATCTCTATTTTTTTTAAAATAGACAAGATTTTAAGTGAAAACAACAACTGACCTATGGAAATCCGACCAAACGCATTATTATTGCATTGATATTTTATAAAAACAATTAAAGGGTCCTTGGTGACGTGTATGAGTTAACCCCTCCTCAATCTGAGTCACAGTGTGGCTGCTTACACTCAAAGGGTCTCTATTTTGTTTTAAATGGACAAGATTTTAAGTGAGAACAACAACTGACCTACGGAAATCTGACCAAACGCATTCGGATTACATTGATATTTTATAAAAAAGATCCAAGGGTCCTTGGTGACGTGTAAGAGTTAACCCCGCCTCAATCTAAGACACGGTGTGGCTGCTTGCACTCAAAGGGTCTCTATTTTGTTTAAAGTGGACAAGCTTTTAAGTGAAAACAACAACTAACCTACATAAATTCGACCAAAAGCATTTGGATTGCATTGATCTTTCATAATAACAATACAAGGGTCCTTGGTGATGTGTAAAAGTCAACCCCTCCTCAATCTGAGGCATGGTGTGGCCGCTATCACTCAAAGGGTCTCTATTTTGTTTAAAGTGGACACGATTTTAATTGAAAACAACAACTAATCTACGGAAATCAAACCAAACACATTGTTATTGCATTGATCTTTTATAATAACAATACAAGGGTCCTTGGTGACGTGCATGAGTAAACTCTGCCTCAATATGAGGCACGGTGTGGCCTCTAGCACTCAAGGGGTCTCTATTTTGTTTAAATTGGACAAGATTTTAAGTGAAAACAACAACTGACTTACGAAAATCTGACCAAACACATTAATATTACATTTATCTTTTATAATAACGATACAACGGTCCTTGGTGATGTTTAAGATTCAACCCTGCCTCAATCTGAGGCACGGTGTGGCCTCTATTCCTCAAAGGGTCTCTATTTTGTTTAATGTGGACAAAATTTTAATTGAAAACAACAACTGACCTACGTAAATATGACCAAATGCATTCGGATTGCAATGATATTTTATAATAACGATCCAAGGATCATTGATAATGTGTAAGAGTCAACCCCTCCTCAATCCGAGGCATGGTGTGGCCGCTATCACTCAAAGAGTATCTATTTTGTTTAAAATGGACATGATTTTAGGTGAAAACAACAACTGACCTACGGAAATCTAACCAGATGCATTCAAATTGCATTTATATTTTATAAGAACGATCCAAGGGTCCTTGTTGACATGTAAAAGTCAACCTCGTCTCAATCTGGATCACGGTGTGGCTTCTTGCACTCAAAGGGTCTCTATTTTGTTTAAAATGGACAAGATTTTAAGTGAAAACAACAACTGACCTATGGAAATCCAACCAAACGCATTAGGATTGCATTGATCATTTATAAGAACGATCCAAGGGTCCTTGGTGATGTGTATGAGTCCAACGTGCCTCAATCCAAGGCACGGTGTGGCTGCTATCACTCACAGGGTCTCTATTTTGTTTAAAGTGGACACAATTTTAATTGAAAACAACTGACCCATGGAAATACAACCAAACGCATTCAGATTGCATTGATCCTTTATAAGAACGATCCAATGGTCCTTGGTGATGTGTACGAGTTGACCCCACCTCAATATGAGGCACGGTGTGGCGGCTAGCACTCAAAGGGTCTCTATTTTGTTTAAAATGGACAATATTTTAAGTGAAAACAAAAACTGACCTACGAAAATCCAACCAAACGCATTCAGATTGCATTTATCTTTAATAAGAACGATCCAAGGGTCCTTGGTGATGTGTATGAGTCAACCCCTCCTCAATATGAGGCACGGTGTGGCTGCTAGCACTCAAAGGGTCTCTATTTTGTTTAAAATGGACAAGATTTTAAGTGAAAACAACAACTAACCTACGAAAATATGACCAAACGCATTCGGATTGCATTGATATTTTATAAGAATGATCCAAGGGTCCTTGGTGACGTGTACGAGTCATCCCTGCCTCAATACGAGGCATGGTGTGGCCGCTATCACTCAAAGGTTCTCTATTTTGTTTAAAGTGGACACGATTTTAATTGAAAACAACAACTGACCTACGGAAATCCGACCAAATGCATTTGGATTGAATTGATCTTTTATAAGAATTATCCAAGGGTCCTTGGTGACGTGTACAAGTGAACCCCTCCTCAATCCGAGACACGGTGTGGCCGCTTGCACTCAAAGGGTCTCTATTTTGTTTAAAATGGACAAGATTTTAAGTGAAAACAACAACTGACCTACGAAAATCAGACCAAACGCATTCGGATTGTATTGATCTTTTATAAGAATGATATATGGGTCCTTGGTGACATTTACGAGTCAACCCCGCCTCAATATGAGGCACGGTGTGGCCGCTATCACTCAAAAGGTCTCTATTTTTTTAAAGTGGACACGATTTTAATTGAAAACAACAACTGACCTACGGAAATCTGACCAAACACATTCGGATTGAATTGATATTTTTTAAGAATGATCCAAGGGTCCTTGGTGATGTGTAAGAGTCAACCCCGCCTCAATATGGGTCATGGTGTGGCCGATATCACTCAAAGGGTCTCTATTTTGTTTAAAATGGACAAGATTTTAAGTGAAAACAACAACTGGCCTATGGAAATCCGACCAAACACATTCGGATTTCATTGATCTTTTAAATGGGGGGTCATGGCATGTGATCTATCAGGGGCCTCATATATATCAAATCATGGTTGGCCTGGTAAACTAGAGTGATCATGTTTTTGGGTCTATGATACTTATGGGCTTATATCTGGATGAAAATACTCCCATTTGGGAGGGTAGATATGCTTATGGGTCTTATTACTTAAATGAGAATACTCTCATAGGGGAGGGATGAGATGTATATAGGTATTATTCCCCAAATTAGAATAAAACCATTGGAGTGGTATGAGATTCTTATCGGGAATATTCACTAAATGAAAATAATCCCATAGGGGAGGGCTGAGATGATTATATAGATTATGCCTCAAATGAGAATACACCCATATTGGAGGGTTGATATGCTTCTAGGGATTATTATTTGGATGATAATACTCCCATATGGTAAAAATTATATACTTCTTAGTATTATTCCCTAAATAAGGGTACTCCCATAGTATAGGGATGAGATCCTTGTAGGTCTTATGCCTCGGAATTGAAAAAACACACATGGGTGGTCTGAGATACTGTTGAGGGTATTCCCTGGATGAGAAAACTCCCATAAGTGGATTTCCATGATGGAGTATAAATAAAACTCACATATTGGAGGTCAATGATAATTATGTATATAGTGGGGAGACCATGGTATATTATATGTTTTGTGTGGTTCCTATGATGTACTCAGAGAAACCCTAACATTGGATGAAGTAGGTATGGTTGATCAAGCTTTAATACTTAAGAATCAATTTGTCTTGATGTAGATGGGGTAGGACTTGGTCAAACTATATTTTTATAATGTCGATGTGATCCTTGTGAAATTCTTGGTAAAAGTTCAGCACTTAAAAAATTAATTTAGGTTTAATCATGGTCATGGATTTGAGGATCAATGGTGATTTTTTTTATTAGTTTTATTCGAGTTCTTTCTCAACTAGGTTGTGAATATTTCCAGATCATGCACTTACAATATCCTATTGCAGGTTTAATATTGGGGGTTTATTAATGAGATTCATCCCCCCCCCCCAAGTATGTGCACCTCAGTGTGTGTACAAAACTTATAACTTCTTTGAGGTTGAGAGCATGATGCATAGTGGATAGAGAAAAGTTCAAAGATTTATGTATTGATAAAACACACCCATGTGGAGCCTTAGGATTGAACTGGAAAGCCCCCCGGACACCCCCCACCCCCCCTTGGACAGCCACCCCAAACCCTTGAATAGCCCCCAAACCCCCTAAATTCTGAATTGATTTCTATAAGTACTTGATTAACTTATAAATTATGTGTTAATGGTGTACGTGTATAATTTTTGTATGGGTATACTTGGTCTAATTTGCTTATGATTTATGAGTTAATTTTTTATGGGTTTACTTGCTTTAATTGGCTTATTGAGATGCTGTTTTTTTTTGCAGGTGTTCGGGTGTGCTGATACAGATTTATCAGAGCAGCAGAGAGGGCATTTATCAGTGCTCTTTTAGTGCTGAAAAATCATGCTTTTATCAGCGCTAAAAAAGCGCTCATAAACTACACCTTTAGCAGCGCTAAAGAAGCGCTGATAAAAGATAAGTTTATCAGCTCTAAAGGAGCACTGATAAAATATTCATTTATCATTGCTAAAGAAGCGCTTGTTTAGCGCTGATAAAGGGTTGTTTTATCAGCGGTTTTTTAGTGCTGATAAGGAACCCTTTATCAGCGCCGAGATTTACAGCGCTTTTTTAGCGCTGTTAAAGCCTATTTTTAGCGCTGTTAATGCCCGTTTTTGTAGTAGTGACTAGTACACGTCTGCCCACCTAGATACTCGGGATTCCCTTTAGTGCTCAATAAAGTTACACATTTTATCAAATAAACATTTCATATAAAAAGACCATTCCCAAACCATAAACACACAAACATCCCACAAACATTCTTCACATTTCTTTCACGAATCAGCAAACCGCTAAATATTTTCGTAAAATAATTTCAAGGAGTGTATTGAGGCTTTGCTCATAAAACTCATTCAAAAACACTCTTTCAATTATAAAAACACATCAAAAACATTTTAAAACTTATTTTTCAGCCCTAAAAAAATTTAATAAAATCATTTCATGGGCCATAAAACAATCTCAATTGTACAACTTGTTATATACAAGTAAAACACTCTTTCTTCATTTTTATGAAATTCCAAACAGGACTTTAAACATTTTCTCAAAACTAACATTTGACAAAGTTATGTATTTCAATTTTATTAAGGAGGTGTGTACACACCATTTACAAAATAAAACCACATTCATAAATCCCTTAAAACACTCAGGTGACATATTCAAAATCCAAATTTTAAATCCATAAAAGAATCCCAAAATAATTTTTTACATGCTGCCAATATATTTAAAAATCCAAACAAATTATTTTAAATTGCACTAGACACATAAAAGCCAACCGGGCAATTTACCGAAGACATGGCATGCACTCTTTAACAAAAAAAATTTATGTTAAGCACTTAAAAAGGGATAAAACTCCATTTTAATGCCATAAAGTTATCAAATCTACTGAGACATATTCAAAATACCCTAAACCAAGTGTGAAAGCTCATGGAATAATTTATCAAACAAGAGGAGTGCACATTTATACCAAAACAACTATATTTTTAACAAAATAAGTCATAAAACATAATTTGCAAGAAAAACCTTTAGAACCAAAGTTTCATAGCAGAATATATCATATAAATAAGGTTATAACAGAATTAAAATGATGTAACTTAAATGATAAAGGTTTGTGCAAGGGATATCCAACCTCAAATCCTTTACGTAATGGAAACGCACACCCAAAATCACCCATCGTGGGTTTATAAACCCTAAAACTATGAATACCAGACCTAAATGAATATAAAATCCATAAAAACCATTTTATAACAGAACCCCAGGTCGATCATGACTACATGAGATTATAAAACCAAGAAATAATGAAAGGAGGAAGAAGAGGGAGCATAAAGGAGATGGAATCTCACCTTTTCCACTGGAAAACTCTTTGTATTCTATTATATCTACAACCCTATAGAAAATTTAGTGGGATTAAACTTCTTGTAGAGTCTCATAAGGTCTATAAGAACCAAGGAAAGAATATTTGTGGCAAATATAGCACAAATTGAATGAGTTATGGGTGAAACAATTTACCTTCTCAATTCAGGACGTTTAGAGGAAACCAGAGAACATTCTCCCTAATCCGCGACACATATGAGTTCCAAAAAGGGTAAATCGATAATGGGAGTGAGGATAGGGGTATTGTATTAGAGTGGGAGGTTTAATCACTGACAAATATTAAAAATTTAATTATATATAAAAGAAACAATTTATTTTTTTAAAATTGGAAATGGGCCCATGGGCTGGCCCAATGCCTAAATAAGTAACCCCAATTCACCATTCTTATGAATCTATATGGGGTCCAAAAGGATATGGAAGTTTCAATATGTCAGTATAGGTCAAGTGGGCAGTGTAATGGTTGAAAAATGATGAAAAACAAAGGAGTTATAAAATAAAAAAACTCTGTTTTTAAAACTAGAAATGGGCTCACGGTTGGCCCAAATTATGAAGTAACCACCTTTTCTTCAAAAACTACTAAACATGCAATGGGGAACCAAAATTAGGGTGATTAGACATATATGAAACTTAACAACTCAAGATTCATCTCACCAAATACTCATAAAAATGATTGGTATTTCCAATGGACCAGATCAAAACAAAGGCAAAAAAACCGGGTGTGACAATTCTCCCCACCATTAAAGCATTCTTCCCCCGGAAAGCCATAACACTTTCCAATTGAAAGATAAACACCGAAGGATTACTTAATGAAATAATACAACCTCTAAAAATAAGTAAAAATCAATCACCAACAATGTAACTTAATACTCTTGCCCAAAAAAATAAAACTCACAACCACGTCTGGAGAATCAACGGAAAGATGAAGCCACCACCTCCACAACCAAGACAAGAACTAGATTATCGAACCTTCTCCCAATGAACCCAATGATCACCTAAACCATAGTTCACTAAAAAATCCAATAAATTGGGTTGGAGGCATGAATGGGAATCCAACTATTAAATCCCAACTACCATCTGACAAATCCTAATGGAAAGATCTTCGAGACCCGTATTGGGTCTCCCCACTATTAGAGACCAACTAGAAATGAACAAAAAAAAGAATTCAAAATGAACTAGAATTGGACCTCACCCTCACAGGACCATCAAAACTCTCCCACAACAACCTAAAAACCCGTGGTAATAGGGTTAAAACATGGACATCTAAACCAACCACACCATAATGGAGGGGACAAGAATTGGGCCAAGACTTTAAGCACATATATGGACCCCCACAACTCGGGGAGGGGAGGGAAGGGGACCCAATAATTGGGCCATAGAAACTACAAAATAAACAAATTAACTACCCAAAACCTTCCACCTAAGAATAGGTAACACCAAGACCGCACCTGATTTTCACAGGAGGTCCACACAGGGACATTAATCGAAAACCCACATCCATGAAGGCATAATCATAGATACTGTGTGAGGGGTAAGTACAGCACGCTTGTTGAGACAAAGGGAAATTCAATGAAATGAGGAACCAAAACATTTACATAGAAACTAACATACCAAAACAGAGGAGGTAAGATCCTAATAGAGCACTCCACACCTCTGCGATTTCCTGACTGAGTGAAAAGAATCACTCCAAGGCCTATGGTTGGAGCCCTGATTCTTGAAGCATCTGCTGCACTACAGTCAGGGTACTAAGGATTAGACCACTCAAAAAAACTCACATGCTCAAAAAAACACCTTAATATAAATATTAACTCATAGATTTATATCAAAATTTTGTCTCACTCTGAACAAGGGGCTTAATGGAAAAGGAATACGGTGAAGCACATCAACATCACTGAAAACAACTGCTATGTACAAAAGAATTATAACGACTAAGAAGAACTTTTAATAGATCCCAAACTGCTCTATATTCCAAAAAATAGGTTGGGGCATCATCAAAAGAGGTGTATTTAGCATTTTAAATGAATCCTTAGATCGATCAGTAGGAAAGATTTCCAATGGAGAACTATCAATGGCTATATCACAACATCAAACACATCTTTAGAAACCCAATGAAAATTAATCCAAAACCGAGCCACCAACAAGATCTCATCTCAAGATACAACAAGAGTATGAATTATAGATCAAAAAGAATATTATTGAATAAAAAAATCTTCTAATACATAGAAAAAAACTAGCCACATAACCATTGGTTTATAAAAAAGGCCACAATTTTTCAGCTCAAACCACTTTGGAAAAACAAAATAACATGGTGGGTTTCCACATTCACAAATGGTCTTTCATCATGTCTCACCCACATGAAAATTTACATGCCACCCCAGGAACCCAACCACCATGCCATATAGTCCATCCTTCGAGATATCAATAAAACAATGCATTTGAGCACCCATGAAAGCACCAACTACTAAAACAAAAAAAATGTCATTCCAAAAAACATTTACCTTCAAAAGGAACACCAACCACAAAGTCAAAAACCCATTTCATATTTCACAAAAAAACCACAATTCATTAAGAAAATTTTTCTTAAAAACCTACCCCTTTTCATTTTTAACAACTTTTAAAATAACAAAGCCACTCCAAACAGCCCCTTCCCATTTTTATTTAAATTTAGCAAGGTAAATTTTCATAATCCGAGGTCCATTGAGACCAATACCCTTTCTAGGAATACACCAAATGATCAAAACCAATTTCCAAAAATAATTTATCCGGTTAAAAAACTTTTTAACATCCCAAAATACCCCATTTAAAAAAATATTCAGAATCCCCTTAAAATGAATCACAATTTCAACACATTTTATTCCAACAAACCACAAGTTTAGATTATGGATAATCCAATCCTGTTAAATCATTTCCACTTCCATCCAAAAAAAATTCACAGAAACACAAACTTCTAAAACCATTCATATATTTAATTTTTCAAAACCCCCTTTTCACTTTTCAAAATCAAATCCTTCCTTTAAAACCCATTTCCACAATTCTCACCAAAGGATTTTCAAAACAAAAATTCATAATTCATGAAAGGTTCAAGAGACCCAAAAAAAGGGAACTAGTGTCGGTGGGTGACTTGACCAAATGGTTGACATCCATATGTCAAACACAACACCAACACAGAGAGACTTATTAGGACCATTCCCCAGCTCCACATGGCTTTCCAGGCCTTACGATCTCATGGAGTCCATTAGTCAGACTCCCCTCGTCATATCCCAACACCAAACAATCAAAAAGAACAAAGGACACTAATAAAACTGGACTTCCCATGGAAACCTGGGGATTAGAATGAGAAAGAGTTTGCAACACTCTTCTTGTACTTAATCCTTAAGTCCCATCAATACTACCCCATCTACCATGACATCCCAAAAAACAAGGGATCTCTAAAAGGAAAGGTCTGCTAAGATCCGACCTCCTCTAATACCATTTTTTCATGAACCAGTCTAAGTCGACCCTGAACCGGTCACCCAGACCAGCTCGTGACAAGTCCCGAGAGGAGTTACTGATCCTCCCAGGATGGCGACAAGCACCAAGGGAATCAATAGAGTACACATGTAACACCCCAAGATTTCATAGTGTGTTATTTCTTCAAAATAATTCAATAACTTGCACTACATGCAACACTGAGTTCAATCGCACCATGACTTACCAAACAAGCCGTTCAAAAGAGGTTATGAATAGTATTAACTAAATTTTAAACTTTATATAATCCTTATAATTTTAGAATCCATATTATGAGTTTCTTAGACAAAATTTAAGAACAAATTCATTTTCAGTATTGCACTTTTATCAACTTTTAATAGTGAACCTTTTTTAAATACAATATTTTAAACATTTTGACTAAATGGGGACATCAAGAATTTAAAATGAAACATCCCAAGCTTCCACGGTACGCTTTCCTTTGAATAATACAGTAGCGTGTGTTGTACGCAACTTCGAGTTTTAACACACACCACAACCGATCAAACTAGCCGTTATGAAAGTAATACCTACTTTTTGAAATTATATATATTTTATATTTCAAAATGGACTTCATTTCTGGATTCGGAATATCGAATTTATCCTAAGGTGAAATTTTGGTACTTTTCGGATAACTTTCATATTTTGATGAATAGTGAAAATTACTAAATTTTAATTAAAAACAACTTTTTTAATCAAAATAATTAATAGTGATAAATTATGAATTTGAGTGGTTTTAAAGTATATTTAGAATATATTTTTACCATTTAATATAATGTTTCTCATTGGACATAATTTTACAATTAAACCGAACATAAACAAGTGTCAATCTTTTGATAGTTATTATCTCTTAAAAACACGCTTTTTGTTTTGACAGCGGGAATTAATTTTAAATTAATTTCTGCCACTTCTGTGTTTTGAATTTAGAAAAATGGATTCCATATTTGTAATCAGTATATCCAAATTGTGTAAATAGGTAACTTTTATTTTAAGACATTTTGAATAATTACTGTGGTAAATATTTTATTTACCATGGTTAAGGGTAAATCTGGTAAATAAGGGTTAAAAAATAATATTATAATAATACTAAATTACCCTAAAACGTGTCCTAGCCTTATTTATTGATACATGTTAGACCATAGACATCTTTGGGTTGATTTGGGGACCCCATGGTGCCACTTGTAGGTGATAGGGACACTTTATTTTAATTAAGTTAAAATGAATACAAAAATAACACAAGCATATATCTTTTAGAAAAGCAATTATTACATAGGGTTATATATGTTAAAATTTAGATTATAAATATTCATTAGAAATATAAAAAGATTTCCTACATAATGATATTTTATTTATAATTTTTAGACATTAAATGATTTAATTTATTTACGACACAATGATGATGTAGTAATTACTATAATAGTGAAAAATTGAACTAATTGATATTATAAATACCCAAATAAATATAATATGAATCTTTTAATGGATTAAACTAATTTTATAGGATAATATGATATATTAGTATTGATTTAATTTACTTTTTTCGAAGTAATCAATCTGTTATGAGTTTCAAAAAAATCAACTATTGAATAGTGTCAAAATTGACATAAAAGAGTTCTTCAAACAAATATTATATTATTAATTGATATTAAATTCCTAAAAATCTATGGTTCGGCCAAGAGACTTATATAATGATAGGTTAATAATTAAAGGACCACTTGGGGGTCGCTTGGATGTATATTGTAAGTTTATTAACCATATTATATAAAAATACAAAGAGACATTGTAAAAGTGAAACTAATTAACTTAGAGTTAATACTTAAAGATAAGGTTAATATAAATACCCAAACCTGTCTAAATTCTATTGGTTGAGTTTTTTTCGACCTATCCCCACCTTAACATTTAAATAATCAACTTTGGATCCATTAGAAACCAAATATGAATTTATTATAAATTAATATTTCTAGCTTTTCCAAAGGTGCCCCTCACCCCTCTTATAAAAGGGCACTCATCCTTCTCATTTTTCACACCTTCAAAGCATTTTGGATCGGCCAAACTCTGCCCAAATACTCTCCCAACTTCCCTAACTACAACCTAGAGGCCTTAGTTTGATCAGAAAGCCAACCTAAGGAGCCCTTTTGATCAAATCAAAAGGAAGAACCTGAAGAAGAGGTAATGATTTCACCACCCTTTTCCAAGTTCATTTCTTCTTCCACTTCTTCTTTCTTTGTTGTTACCATTCTAAAATAATAACTCCAGTATCATATATATACTGTGATGTTATTATAAATATGGTACAACCATATTCAGTATTCTATCCACCCTTTGAATAACATGTCACCATACGTGCGTACGTACGGCTTACCGTCTCCACGTCGTGGTGTAATTGTTATTCAATATAATATTATTTGGATGGGTATAATAATGATGTGTAACTCATGTAAATAATAAATATAACATATTAATGATTCCGTATATATGATATACCATCCATTTATATATTATTTTAATATCAAAAGAATGATATTATCGCTCGTGCGTACGTACGGACTACCGTCTCCACGAACGCGAGAAGATTCATTCTCCATCGTATCCATTCAAGTATAATTATCATTTGATGATTTAAAAATGATGTTTAAGGACTTGATATCATTATGTATAAGAAAAATATACAACCTATCCATGATAAACATGGATTATGTAACAAAACATATAAAAGAAAATGAGTAAGTTAACACCCGAAACAACGATAATTCAAAGATATCATTAACAAATCAATGTTAAAAGATCATATATGATATCATATTAATATATATGATTCTTGTATAATTTAATAACAATTATTTAACCATTATACAGGAGGTTAACCTACCCCAACCAAGGAAAAGTACAGGGTAAGGGTTATTTCACAATCTCTTCATTATCCGAGGTTGTTTATATGTAATAATCTACTGGGATCTCTTTATCATCCACATCCATGTTTCTTCAAAATGTATTTCAAAACATTTTTATTATTTACAAGAATATGGGTTAAAGTCATTTATACCCTTGTTTGACTTTTTATAAGAGGAATCTTTCTGTCGTTTTCAAAACAAGGTCCTTTTTAACCTTTTCGACAGAATTAAGGTAAGAATGTTTTTTTAACTTATACGGCGGGTGCGGCTATTTTCCGCCATTATAAAATCTTCAAAGCTTCCCTTACAAGCTTATAAGAATATTTTCAAAGAAAATATTTTATTTTATATGGATCTTAAATGATTTCAAAATAAAAAGAGATATTTCTTTAAAAAGAATTTTGATTTCATCTATGTCAACATCCTTTGATGGATTTTACGCTTATTTAAAGTTGATTTGTTATGATACAAAACTTCTATATTATATTGAAGGTTTTGTGATTTTTTGACTGTGGATGTTCTATTTTTATACCATTCATGGTTTATGATGAAAGTATTGACATTTCGTATGCTAGTTTTAATACGAATGTTTATGTTATGTTTAAACCTTTTCAAATGGGAATGCATTGGACTTAATATGTGACGGGTGGAGCCCGCTATAGCTCCTCGATGCATCGGTAGGTCTCATGAGACAAACTAGTGTCTTGGCACAAGGCCTTGACAAAATCTTATTTGTAGTCTTGGCACGAGGCCTTGGCTATGTGGTTATGATAGTCTGGCATTATGCATTCCAACATTATAAATGTGGTTATTGATTTTGCATGTGATTATTCGATTAGTATAATATCCATGTGAATAAGTAAATGGAATTATTTCATTTTATTTATGCCATACTATGTTAAAAGTTCAAGATTGAAAGGCTTTTGTTTTAGTAATGCATTGCCTTAAATGTTTATGATTATTATGAAAGTTTCCGCTTTATTGTTGTCCTTACTGGGCATTTGAGCTCACCCCTTTTCTATGTTTTATTTTTCCCAGGAAGTGAAGTAGTAAATTATGAATGACTTGTAGGGATTTTATGTGGGGATATGAGTGTGGATTATGGAGACATTATGTTGTTGTATTAGTTTTTCATTTTATGACGTAATGTAAAACTTATGAATATATCTAGTGTTTCCAAGGCTACTAAACCAATCGGTCTTTCGAGATTTGACCTTTCTTGTGATCATGCCAATGTTATGTAATAATGCACCGACTCTGGGTAACTAGGGTCGGGGCGTTACAGTTGGTATCAGAGGAAGTTTAGTACAAACCTTGGAAGCTAGATTTAGATAAACTCTGATTAGAGCACGTAGACCTAAGATGAACTTTGAGAATTAGTATAGAAGAACTTCATAGAATTTTGGTATTGTAGAGATTTTGTGAGTCTTCCGAGCAATACATCCCTGTCTGGATACGAGCAGGTAGAGGCGGCTCTGGCACAGATGTACCTAGGGGTAAAACCCGAAAACACCGCTTTGAGCTAGACTCGAACGGGAACTGGTGCACGACAACGGGCCTTGCTGCACTCTTGGTTACGACACTCCCGAGGGATATGCTTTGGATAACTCTCATTTTCTTTACAAATAATTATGAAGGGTTTATGAGAATATACTTCCTCAAAGAAAACATTTTTATGATTATGGGTTATATCCATAAACTATTTAATTTATGTTATGTGTTTTACAGGTTTGGGATTAGGTATTTTTATTCATAAACTAATCTAATTTATGCCATTGTTTATAAATGGCGCCCAGTAGAAGGAATGAGAACTCTAGTAATGCACATGATACAAAGAGAAAGAAGGATCATATATTTCATGGTCTTAAGCCAGAATATATAAATGAAATAGTCTCGCATGTATTATCATCATATGAAGAAATAAAATCATGTGTTGACAAGATAAGTAAAGAGTTTACTGAGTCATATGGCTTTGAAGGGAAGCAAGAGAAGAAAAGGATGTAAGAGAGAAAGATGGATAAAGGGAATAGGGAAAAGAATAATTTTCCCATATGTGACAACTATGGAAAGAAACACCCTAGAACTTGCCTGAAAGGAATGAGAGTTAGTTATAAGTGTGGAGGAAATGGGCACAAAGTACATGACTGCAAGGGTAAGAAAATGGTTTCAAATGTACAATGCTTTATTTGCAAGGAGTTTGGACACTACGTGAACCTATGTCCCAGTCATCAGACTATGCCGCAAATGATGCTATTGGATAATAATCAAGTTATGATACTACCACAGATGAAGAGGAATGATTAGAGTTCTTATGTTGATTATGTCATTTTAGTGTTGTATCAACAATGTACTTGTTATAATAATTATGGAGTATATAAGGATTGTACTGCAGTACTATTTAATTAAGGACTTGAGATTGTGTGGAACAAAGAAAAGTGACTCAATAGCAGGATAAATTTTTGGAAAATATATGGTTGAGAGAATGATAAACCATAATATAGTTCTGATACCGAGGTAGTGATTTTGGAATAATACATGATTGTTTTGGATAAATTCTATTGGATATTCTTGACTACCTTGGAACTGATTAATGATTTGTATATTCCATCATTGTTGGGGTTTAAAACATTTTTGAATTGATGAATTATATCCAACATTCTATATGGAATAAGGGAGCATGAATAAAGAATATGGTAATTCAGGATGTTTCAGTATATTAAAAGAATACATGATGAAGGTATTCATATGCTAATACGGGGTAAAAAGGATCTACATTATGTTTACCTTCCTTATAAATGTTGGACTGTGAGTTTGGACAGACGTATTTTGGATAGTTCTAGTTTGGATTATTTTGGATTGCCATAAAAGGACAACCCGGAGGTCGGGCGGCAACCTGTCGCGTCCGGCAAGGCTGCGAGACTTGAACCCACAACCGAAGGGCGACAAGGGTGTATCACCTACCACTGGCCCACGAGATGTCCTGGATTAAATAATGTAGTTTTTATTAAAAGATCTTGTAGATGAATTATTAATTCATTTATTTTGGAACCCTATACGAATAGTGTAAATAGAATTTTTTATGTTCTATTATCTTTTAGAGTGAAAAATGAGTTTGTGGTAGAAATTTATTAATGGATAAAACTCTAATTATAAAGTAAGTATATCTCCTTATGATCTTAGCCAATCTCATAAATAAATTCCTCAACATTAAGAAAAGGAACTTAGAACAAAAATGTTGTCCTAGATGGTACCTTAAATCATCACTAATTTATGGATTTGGGATTGTTGGCCTTTTCATAGCCATGTTCTCTACCACTCTCCATCAGATAATTGATGGTTAGATTTTTCTTCAATATCCATATTTTCCTACATGGAACCCTAGTATGTGTTATTTTCGGTAATCTTCATACTTTCCAGACTTTATTTTAAATAGAGGCCTCATTAATTCATTTTTCGATGTGGGATTTCAACTAAGATATTTTGAAACGTCAAAAATGTGTTATCCTAATACCCTATGTTTTGTTGAACCGATGGTATTTCAAATCATCATAGATTGATGAATTTAAGGACCTCAATTTTATACTTGTTTGTGATTGATGACCTCAATCACTACCTATAAATATTTATGTTTTTCCTCCAATTATATGTCTCTAATTGCCACCAATGTTCACCTAATCGAGATCATAATTTAGTGGTGACCCTTTCATTTCTCTTTTCCTCATATTAAGACTAAATTTTAGTAACCCAATTTCCGATGTGGGTTTTCCCACAAATATATTTTCTATTTTCAACCTTTTATTTTCGAAGAACAATTTCAAATTGCGAGGACGCAATTTATTGAAGGAGGGGAGAATGTAACACCCCAAGATTTCATAGTGTGTTATTTCTTCAAAAAAATTCAATAACTTGCACTACACGCAACACCGAGTTTAATCACACCATGACTTACCAAACAAGCCGTTCAAAAGAGGTTATGAATAGTATTAACTAAATTTTAAACTTTATATAATCCTTATAATTTTAGAATCCATATTATGAGTTTTTTAGACATAATTTAAGAACAAATTCATTTTCAGTATTGCACTTTTATCAACTTTTAATAGTGAACCCTTTTTAAATACAATATTTTAAACATTTTGACTAAATGGGGACATCAAGAATTTAAAATAAAACATCCCAATCTTCCACGGTACGATTTCCTTTGAATAATACAGTAGCGTGTGTTGTACGCAACTTCGAGTTTTAACACACACCACAACCGATCAAACTAGCCGTTATGAATAGTAATACCTACTTTTTGAAATTATATATATTTTATATTTCAAAATGGACTTCATTTCTGGATTCGGAATATCGAATTTAGCCTAAGGTGAAATTTTGGTACTTTTTGGATAACTTTCATATTTTGATGAATAGTGAAAATTACTAAATTTTAATTAAAAAAAACTTTTTTAATCAAAATAATTAATAGTGATAAATTATGAATTTGAGTGGGTTTAAAGTATATTTAGAATATATTTTTACCATTTAATATAATGTTGGTCATTGGACATAATTTTACAATTAAACCGAACATAAACAAGTGTCAATCTTTTGATAGTTATTATCTCTTAAAAACACGCTTTTTGTTTTGACAGCAGGAATTAATTTTAAATTAATTTCTGACACTTCTGTGTTTTTAATTTAGAAAAATGTATTAAATATTTGGAATCAGCATGTCCAAATTGTGTAAATAGGTAACTTTTATTTTTAGACATTTTGAATAATTACTGTGGTAAATATTTTATTTACCATGGTTAAGGGTAAATCTGGTAAATAAGGGTTAAAAAAATAATATTATAATAATACTAAATTACCCTAAAACGTGTCCTAGCCTTATTTATTGATACATGTTCGACCATAGGCATCTCTGGGTTGATTTGGGGACCCCATGGTGCCACTTGTAGGTGATAGGGACACTTTATTTTAATTAAGTTAAAATGAATACAAAAATAACACAAGCATATATCTTTTAGAAAAACAATTATTAAATAGGGTTATATATGTTGGATTTTAGATTATAAATATTCATTAGAAATATAAAAATATTTCCTACATAATGATATTTTATTTATAATTTTTAGACATTAAATGATTTAATTTATTTACGACACAATGATGATGTAGTAATTACTATAATAGTGAAAAATTAAACTAATTGATATTATAAATACCCAAATAAATATAATATGAAACTTTTAATGAATTAAAATAATTTTCTAGGATAATATGATATATTAGGATCGATTTAATTTACTTTTTTCTAAGTAATCAATCTGCTATGAGTTTCAAAAAAATCAACTATTGAATAGTGTCAAAATTGACATAAAAGAGTTCTTAAAACAAATATTATATTATTAATTGATATTAAATTCCTAAAAATCTTAGGTTCGGCCAAGAGACTTATATAATGGTAGGTTCATCATTAATGGACCACTTGGGGGTCACTTGGATGTATATTGTAAGTTTATTAACCATATTATATAAAAATACAAAGAGACATTGTAAGAGTGAAACTAATTAACTTAGAGTTAATACTTAAAGATAAGGTTAATATAATTACCCAACCCTATCTAAATTCTATTGGTTGAGTTTTTTTCGACCTATCCCCACCTTAAAATTTAAATAATCAACTTTGGAGCCATTAGAAACCGAATATGAATTTATTATAAATTAATATTTCTAGCTTTTCCAAAGGTTCCCCTCACCCCTCTTATAAAAGGGCACTCCTCCTTATCATTTCTTCACACCTTCAAATCCTTTTGGTTCGGCCAAAATCTGCCCAAATACTCTCCCAACTTCCCTCACTACAACCTAGAGGCCTTAGTTTGATCATAAAGAAAACCTAAGGATCCCTTTTGATCAAATCAAAAGGAAGAACCCGAAGAAGAGGTAATGATTTCACCACCCTTTTCCAAGTTCATTTCTTCTTCCACTTCTTCTTTCTTTGTTGTTACCATTATAAAATATTAAATCCAGTATAATATATATACTGTGATGTTATTATAAATATGGTACAACCATATTCAGTATTCTATCCACCCTTTGAATAACATGTCACCATACGTGCGTACGTACGGCTTACCGTCTCCACGTCGTGGTGTAATTGTTATTCAACATAATATTATTTGGATGGGTATAATAATGATGTGTAACTCATGTAAATAATAAATATAACATGTTAATGATTCAGTATATATGATATACCATCCATTTATATATTATTTTAATATCAAAAGAATGATATTGTCGCTCGTGCGTACCTACGGACTACCGTCTCCACGAACGCGATGAGATTCATTCTCCATCGTATCCATTCAAGTATAATTATCATTTGATGATTTAAAAATGATGTTTAAGGACTTTATATCATTCTGTATATGAAAAATATACAACCTATCCATGAAAAACATGGATTATGTAACAAAACATATAAAAGAAAATGAGTAAGTTAACACCCGAAACAACGATAATTCAAAGATATCATTAACAAATCAATGTTAAAAGATCATATATGATATCATATTAATATATATGATTCTTGTATAATTTAATAACAATTATTTAACCATTATACAGGAGGTTAACCTACCCCAACCAATGAAAAGTACAAGGTAAGGGTTATTTCACAATCTCTTCATTATCCGAGGTTGTTTATATGTAATAATCTACTGGGTTCTCTTTATCATCCACATCCATGTTTCTTCAAAATGTATTTCAAAACATTTTTATTATTTACAAGAATATGGGTTAAAGTCATTTATTCCCTTGTTTGAATTTTTATAATAGGAATCTTTCCGTCGTTTTCAAAACAAGGTCCTTTTTAACCTTTTCGACAGAATTAAGGTAAGAATGTTTTTTTTAACTTATACGGCGGGTGCGGCTATTTTCCGCCGTTATAAAATCTTCAAAGCTTCCCTTACAAGTTTATAAGAATATATTCAAAGAAAATGGTTTATTTTATATGGATATTAAATGATTTCAAAATAAAAAGAGATATTTCTTTAAAAAAAAAATTTGATTTCATCTATGTCAACATCCTTTGATGGATTTTACGCTTATTTAAAGTTGATTTGTTATGATACAAAACTTCTATATTATATTGAAGATTTTGTGATTTGATTGACTGTGGATGTTCTATTTTTATACCATTCATGGTTTATGATGAAAGTATTGACATTTCGTATGCTAGTTTTAATACGAATGTTTATGTTATGTTTAAACCTTTTCATATGGGAATGCATTGGACTTAATATGTGACGGGTGGAGCCCGCTATAGCTCCTCAATGCATCGGTAGGTCTAATGAGACAAACTATTGTCTTGGCACAAGGCCTTGACAAAATCTTATTTGTAGTCTTGGCACGAGGCCTTGGCTATGTGGTTATGATAGTCTGGCATTATGCATTCCAACATTATGAAAGTGGTTATTGATTTTGCATGTGATTATTCGATTAGTAGAATATCCATGTGAATAAGTAAATGGCATTATTTCATTTTATTTATTCCATACTATGTTAAAAGTTCAATATTGAAAGGCTTTTGGTTTAGTAATGCATTGCCCTAAATGTTTATGCTTATTATGAAAGTTTCCGCTTTATTGTTATCCTTACTGGGAATTTGAGCTCACCCCTTTTCTATGTTTTATTTTTCCCAGGAAGTTAAGAAGTAAATTATGAATGACCTGTAGGGATTTTATGTGGGGATATGAGTGTGGATTATGGAGACATTATGTTGTTGTATTAGTTTTTCATTTTATGATGTAATGTAAAACTTATGAATATATCTAGTGTTTCCAAGGCTACTAAACCAATCGGTCTTTCGAGATTTTATCTTTATTGTGATAATTCCAATGTTATGTAATAATGCACCAACTCTGGGTAACTAGGGTCAGGGTGTTACAACACAAGGGAATGATTTCCCCCATATATGAACTATCAAACAAACAGCAAAAATAAATGGACAACCCAAAATACATTTATATAAAAATTGAACTGAACATTATTTTTACAAGAAACGGAAAGTAAAACTAAGCCAAAAACTCATATGAAAAAACCTGATAACTAACTAACTCCATGTGACCCTGCTGGTCACTCTCCAACAAAATGATCACACATCGCCCAAGACGATTGAACTCAAGCCTAAACCTGCACACTGGCTAAAAATAGAAGAACACTATAAGCGTGAGTATTAAAACTCAGTAGGTTAGCCTGATATTATATTCCCAATGAACATCCTTAAAATTAAAAGAAACATAAATTTCAAGTTTTAAAAAAAAATATAAATTAATGTCTTACAAATTAGGTCCCATTGTAAAAAAAATTACCAGACAAAAACTTGCATGTTTTGTAAAGAAGAATTCATGTAACAACTTTCAAAGCGGTGCAACATCAAAATGAAAATAATTTTCAAGAGGGGTGATTTAAAGAATTTTAACATTTCAATAAATCACAAACACTACTGAATTTTCCAACCAAACACACTGGATTCCAACGGTGAGTACAAAAGATCAAATGAGCACAAGTCACTCGAACACCCCTAGGCACTAGTTAGTTGTGAGCCCCAGGTACCTCGTATCTCGGTGAAAGTAACAATAATAAATATATGTTCCCATGAACACTAGCCACTAGTAGGGAGAATACTCATAACCTAGTGGTCCCCCAACAACATCATCATCATATTTTAGTCAGTGTTGTCATCGTCAAACTTGCTACGTGAAACAGGGGCCAAACCCCACAGGATCACTAGCATACTAGTACACGTCCGCCCACCTATATACTAGGGATTACCTTTTGTCCTCAATCAAGTTACACATTTTATCAAATACACAATTCACTTAAAAATTCCATTCCCAAACCATAAACACACAAACATACCACAAAAATTCTTCACATTTCTTTCATGAATCAACAAACCACTAAATATTTTCGTAAAACAATTTCAAGGAGTGTATTGAGGCTTTACACATAAAACACATTCAAAAAAACTCTTTCAATTATAAACACTGATCAAAACCATTCCAAACCATATTCTTCAGCCCTAAAAAATTTAATAAAATCATTTCATGGACCATAAAACAATCCCAATTTCACAACTTGGTATATACAAGTAAAACACTCATTCTTCATTTTTAGGAAAGGCAAAACGGGCCTTTAAACATTTTCTCAAAACTAAAATTTGAAAAAGTTATGTATTTAAATTTTATTTAGTAGGTGTGTAAACACCATTTAAAGGGGAAAAACATATTCCTAAATCCCTTAAAACAATCTGGTGACATATTCAAAACCCAACCATTTTTATAAAAATATGAAACGAGCCATTTTCCGGCAACTTGGGCCAAAACTTGTTGTAAACATAAAAACAATTTGTTTGTAAAAAAATACAAATTTGAAAGCCATAAAAGGATCCAAAAATAATTTTCTTACATGCTTCAATTATATTCAAAAATCCAAACAAATTATTTTAAATTTCACTAGACACATAAAAGCCAACTGGGGAATTTACCGAACACATGACATGCACAATTTAACAAAAAAATATTATGTTAAGCTCTTAAAAAGGGATAAAACGCCATTTCCACTCCATAAAGTTATTTAATATACTGAGACATATTCAAAATACCATAAAACAAGTGTGAAAGCTCAAGGAATAATTTATCAAACAAAAGGAGTACAGATTTATACCAAAACAGCTATGTTTTTAACAAAATAAGTCATAAAACATAATTTGAAAACAAAAACTTTAGAACCAAAGTATCACAGTAGTAAATATCATATAAATAAGGTTATAAAAGAATTAAAATGATGAATCTTAAATGTTTATGGTTTGTGCAGGGGGTATCCTACCTCAAATCCTTGGCGTAATGGAAACGCACACCCGAAATCACCCATCGCGAGTTAATAAACCGTAAAACTATGAAGACTAGAACTAAATTATTATAAACTCCATAAAAAACCATGGTATAAAAGAACCCTAGGTCTATCATGACTAGGGAAGATTATAAAACCAAGAAATAATGAAATGATGACAAAGAGGGAGGATAAAGGAGATGGAATCTCACCTTTTCCACTAGAAAACTCTTCGTATTCCGTTAGATATGCAACCCTATATAAAAGGGAATGGGATGAAGCTTCTTGTAGAGTCTCCTAATTTCAGGAAGAACCTAGGAAAGAATATTTGTGTCAAAACGTGCATGTATTGAATGAATTATGGGTGAAACAAATTACCTTCCCAATTCTGGACGTTTAGAGGAAACTAGAGAACATTCGCCCGAATTCGCGACCCATATGAGCTCCAAAGAGGGTAAATCGATAATGGGGGTGAGGATAGGGGTATTGGCTTCGAGGGGGGGGGGGGTTTAATCACTAAAAAAGATTAAAACTTGAAGTATATATAAAAGAAACAAGTTAGTTTTTTAAAACTAGAAATGGGCCCATGGGTTGGCCCAATGCCTAAATAAGTAACCTGAATTCACCATTCTTATGAATTTATATTGGGTAAAAAAGGATATGAAAGTTTTAATATGTCAATATAGGACAATTTAGAAGTGTAATGGTTGAAAAATTATGAAAAACAAAGGAGTTATAAAAGAAAACAATTCTGTATTTATAACTGGAAATGGCCTCACGGTTGGCCCAAATTATGAAGTAACCACCTTTTCTTCAAAAAATCCTCAACAAGAAATGGGGAACCCAAATTAGGGTGATTAGAAATATATTAAACTTCAAAAATAAAGATTAATCTCACCAAATACCCATAAAAATGATTGGGATTTCCAATGGAACATATCAAAACAAATACAAAAAAAAACTGGATGTGACAATTCTCCCCACCATTAAAGCTTTCCGCCCCCGAAAAGCCATAACACTTTCCATTTGAAAGATCAAAACCTAAATATTCCTTAACAATATAATACATCCTATAATGATAAGTAAAAATCAATCACCAACAATGTAACTTAATACTCTTGCCCAAACAAAACACAACTCACAACCAGATCTGGAGAATCAACGGAAAGATGAAGCCACCACCTCCACAACCAAGACAAGAACTAGATTGTCGGACCTTCTCCCAATGAACACAATGATCACCCAAACCATAGTTCACTCAAAAAATCAAATTAATTGGGGTGGAGGCATGAATGGTATCCCAACCATTAAATCACAACTACCATCCAACAAATCCTAAAGGAAAGATCTTCGAGACCCGTAGTGGGTCTCCCTACCATTAGAGACCAACTTCAAATGATCAAAAAAATTAAAAATGAACTAGAATTGGGCCTCACCTTCACAGGATCATCACAAATCTCCAAAAAACAACCTAAGAACCAAGTTAATAGGGTTACAATATGGACATATAAACCACCCACTCCCGAACAGAGGGGAGAAAAACTGGGCCAAGACAATAAACCCAGATCTCGAACCCCACCACTCGGGGAGGGGAGGGAAGGGGACCTAATAATTGGGTCATTGAAACTATAAAAGAAACAAAATAACTACCAAAAACTATCCATCTAATAATAGGTAACACCAAGACCGCACCTGATTTTCATAGGAGGTCCACACAGGGACATTGATCGAAAACCCACATCCATGAAGGCATAACAATAGACACTGTGTGAGGGGTAAGTCCACCACGCTTGTTGCGACAAAGGGAAATTAAAATAAATGAGGAACCAAAACATTGAAATAGAAACTAATTTACCAAAATAGAGGAGGCAAGATCCTAATCGAGCACTCCACACATTTGGTGATTTCCTGACTGCGTGAAAAGCTTCACTCTGAGGCCTATGACAGGAGCCCTGATTCTTGAAGCATCTACTACACCGCAGTCTGGGTTCTAAGGAATAAACCTCTCAAGAAAAAACTCTCATGCTCAATAAAACACCTTAATATAAATAGTAACTCATATATTCATATCAAAATTCTATCTCACTCTGAACGAGGGGCATAATGGACAAGGAATACGGCAAAGCACATCAACATTACTGAAAACAACTGCTATGTACAAAACAATTATCATGACCTAGAAGCACATTTAACAGATCCCAAACAGCTCTCTATTCCAACAAAGAGGTTGAGGCATCATCAAAAAAGGTTGGATTTATCATTTTAAATGATTCCTTAGGTTGATCATCATGAAATATTTCCAACGGAGAACTATCCATGGCCACATCACAACATCAAACACATCTTTAGAAACCCAATGAAAACTACTCCAAAACTGAGCCACCAACAAGTTCTCATCTCAAGATACAAAAAGAGTATGAATTCTAGATCACAACAAAAGTTTACTGAATAAAAAACTCTTCTAATACATAGAAATAAAAATAGCCACATATCCATTGGTTTATAAAAAAAGGCCACAATTTTTTAGCTCAAAGCACTTTGATAAAACAAACTAACTTGGTGGGTTTCCACATTCACCAATGGTGTTTCATCATGTCTCACCCACATGCACATTTCCATGCCACCCCAGGCACCCAAACACCATTTCATATAGTCCATCCTTCCAGATATCAATAAAACCATGCATGTGAGCACCCATGAAAGCACCAATGACTAAACCAAAACAACATCATTCCAAAAATCATTTTCCTTCAAAAGGAACACCAACCACCAAGTCAAAAACCCTTTTCATATTTCACAAAAAAACCACAATTCATTAGGAACAATTTTCTTAAAACCCTACCCCATTTCATTTTTAACAAATTTTAATATAACCAAGACACTCAAAACAACCCCTTCCCATTTTTTTTAAAATTCAGCAAGGTAAATTTTCATAATCCAAGGTCCATTGATACCAATACCCTTTCTAGGAAAACAACAACATATCAAAACCAATTTCCAAAACTAATTTATCTGATTCAGAAACTTTTTAACATCCCAAAATACCCCGTTTAAAACAAAGATTCAGAATCACCTTAAAATGAATCACAATTTCAAAACATTTTATTCCAACAAACCACAAGTTTAGATTACGGATAATCCAATCCCGTTAAATCATTTCCACTTCCCTCCAAAAAAAATTCACAAAAACACAAACTTCTAAAACCATTCATATATTTAATTTTTAAAAACCCCCCTTTTAAATTTTCAAAATAAAATCCTTTTTTTAAAACCCATTTCCATAATTCTCACACAAAGATTTTCAAAACAGAAATTTAGAATTCAAGAAAGGTTCAAGAGACCCAAAAAAGGGAACTAGTTTTGGTGGGTGACTTGACTATATGGTTGGTGGTCATATGTCAAACTCAACACCAACACAGAGACACTTATTAGGACCAGTCCCCATCTCCACATGGATTTCTAGGCCCTGTGAGTTCATGGAGTCCATTAGTCAGACTCCCCTTGTCATATCCCAACACCAAAAAATCAACAAGAACAAAGGACAAAAATGAAACTGGACTTCCCATGGAAACCCGAGGATTAGAACGAGAAAGATTTTGCGACACTCTTCTTGCACTTACCCCTCAAGTACCAACAATCCTACTCCATCTACCTTGAAATCCCCAAAATAACAAGGGCTCTCTAAAAAGAAAGGCCTTCTAAGAGCCAACCTCCTCTGATACCATTTTGTCACGAACCAGTCCAAGTCAACCCTAAATCGTTCACCCATACCAGCCTGTGACTAGTCCCGATAGGAATGACCAATCCTCCCGGGATGGCGACAAGCACCAAGGTAATCAATAGAGTACACAATGGAATGATTTCCCCCATATATGAACTATCAAAAAAACAGTAGAAAGAAATGGACAACCCAAAATACATTTATATAAAAATTGAACTGAACATTATTTTTACAAGAAACGGAAAGTAAAACTAAGCCAATAACTCAGCTGAACAAAACCGATAACCAACTAAATACATGTGACCCTGCTGGTCACTCTCTAACAAAATGATCACACATCGCCCAAGATGATCGAACTCAAGCTGAAACCTGCACAAGGGCTAATAAAAGAAGAAGACTATAGGCGTGAGTATTAAAACTCAGTAGGTTAGCCCACTATTCTATTCCCAATGCACATCCTTTAAAATAAAAGAAACATCAATTTCATGTTTTAAATAAAAATATAAAGTTATTTCTTCTAAATGAGGTCCCATGGTATAAAAAATTTACCATAAAAAAACTTTCATGTTTTGTAAACAAGAATGCAAGTAACAACTTTCAAAGCGGTGAAACTTCAAAATGAAAATAGTTTTCAAGAGGGATGCTTTAAATAATTTTAACTTTTAAATAAATCAGTCACACTACTAAATTTACCAACCAAACAGACTATATTCCAACAGTGAGTACAAAAGATCCAATAAGCACAAGTCACAAGAACACCCCTACGAACTAGTCAGTTGTGAGCCCCTGGTACCTCGTATATCGGTGAAAGTAACCATAATAAATATTTGTTCCCATGAACACGAACCACTATTAAGGAGAATACACATTACCTAGTGGTCCCCCAACATCATCATCATCATAGTTTAGTTAGTATTTTCATCTTCAAAATTTCTACGTGAAACAGGGGCCAAACCCCACAGGATCACTAGTATACTAGTACACGTCCGTCCACCTAGATACCCGGGATTCCCTTTAGTGGTCAATCAAGTTACACATATTATCAAATACATATTTCACATAAAAATTCCATTCCCAAACCATAAACACACAAACATCCTACAAAAATTATTCACATTTCCTTCACGAATCAACAAACTGATAAATATTTTCGTAAAACAATTTCAAGGAGTGTATTGAGGCTTTGGACATAAAAATCATTCAAAGACACTCTTTCAATTATAAACACACATCAAAACCATTCCAAAACATATTTTTCATCCCTAAAAACATTTAATAAAATCATTTCATGGACCATAAAACAATCTCGATTGCAAAACTTGGTATATATAAGTAAAACACCCATTCTTCATTTTTAGGAAAGGCCAAACGTGCCTTTAAAAATTTTCTCAAAACTAAAATTTGACAAAGTTATGTATTTCAGTTTTATTAAGGAGGTGTGTACACACCATTTACAGAATAAAACTACATTCATAAATCCCTTAAAACACTCAGGTGACATATTCAAAACACAACCATTTTTATAAGAATGTGAAATGATCCATTTTCCGGCAACTCGGGCCAAAACATGTTGTAAACAAAAAAACCATTCATTTTTAAAACAAAATACAAATTTGAATTCCATAAAATAATACAAAAATAATTTTCTTACATGCTTCCAATATATTTAAAAATCCAATCAAATTATTTTAAATTGCACTTGACACATAAAATCCAACCGGGTAATTTACCGAACACATGACATGAACTCTTTTACAAATAAACTTATGTTAAGCACTTAAAAAGGGATAAAACGCCATTTTAAAGCCATAAATTTATTCAAGCTACTGATACATATTCATAATACCATAAACCAAGTGCGAAAGCTCATGGAATAATTTATCAAACAAGAGGAGTGCACATTTATACCAAAACAGCTATATTTTTAACAAAATAAGTCCTAATACATAATTTGCAAACAAATCCTTTAGAACCAATGTTCCAAAATAGTGAATATCATATATATAAGGCTATAAAAGAATTAAAATGATGAAACTTTAATGATAAAGGTTTGTGCAAGGGATATCCTACCTCAAACCCATGGCGTAATGGAAACGCACACCTGAAATCACTCGTCGCGGGTTTATAAACCCTAAAACTATGAAGACCAGACCTAAATGAATATAATAACCATAAAAAACCATGGTATAACAGAACCTTAGGTCGATCATGACTAGGGGAGATTATAAAACAATGAAATTATGAAAGGAGGAAGAAGAGGGAGGATAAAGGAGATGGAATCTCACATTTTCCACTATAAAACTCTTCGTATTCTATTAGATCTGCAACCCTATAGAAAATTTAATGGGATGAAAGTTCTTTTAGAGTCTCCTAAGTTCTTTAATAACCAGGGAAATAAGATTTGTTGCAAAAAGATTATGGATTGAATGTGTAATGGGTGAAACAATTTACCTTCTCAATTCTGGATGTTTAGAGAAAACCAGAGAACATTCGCCCGAATCCGCATCCCATATGAGCACCAAAAAGGGTACATAGATAATGGGGGTGCGTATAGGGGTATTTTCTTCGAGGGGAAGGTGAAATCACCAAAAAATATTAAAAATTGAATTAGATATAATAGAAAAAAAATTTATTTTTTAAAAATGGAAATGGGTCCATGGGCTTTCCCAATGCCTAAATAAGTAACCCCAATTCACCATTCTTATGAATTTATATGGGGTCCAAAAGGATATTTAAGTTTTAATATGTCAGAATAGGAAAAGTGGGATGTGTAATGGTTGATAAATTATGAAAAACAAAGGAGTTATAAAAGAAAAAAAATTCAATTTTTAAAACTAGAAATGGGCTCATGGTTGGCCCAAATTATGAAGTAACCACCTTTTCTTCAAAAACTCCTAAACAAGAAATGGGGAACCCAAATTAGAGTGATTGGACATATATAAAAATTAAAAACTCAATATTCAACTCACAAAATACCCGTAAAAAGTATCAGGATTTCCAATGGACCAGATCAAAACAAAGACAAAAAACTGGGTGTGACAATTCTCTCCACCATTAAAGTTTTCCACCCTCGGAAAGCCATAACACTTTCTAGTTGAAAGATCAACACCTAAGGATTACTTAACAACATAATAAAGCCTCTAAAGATAAGTAAAAATTAATCACCAACAATGTAACTTAATACTCTGCCCAAATAAAACACAACTCACAACTACGTCCAGAGAATCAACCGAAAGATGAAGCCACCACATCCACAACCAAGACAAGAACTAGATTGTCGGACCTTCTCCCAATGAACCCGATGATCACTAAAACCATATTTATCTCAAAAAATTAAATTAATTGGGGTGGAGGAATGAATGGGATCCCAACCATTAAATCACAACTAACATCTGACAAATCCTAAAGGATAGATCTTCGAGACCCGTAGTGGGTCTCCCCACCATTAGAGACCAACAAGAAATGAACAAAAAAAAAGAATTCAAAATGAACTAGAATTGGGACTCACCTTCACAGGACCATCAAAACTCTCCCACAACAACCTAAAACCCCATGTTAATAGGGTTACAACATGGAAATCTAAACCAACCACTCCCGAAATGGAGGGGACAAGAACTGGGCCAAGAATTTAAGCACATATCTGGACCCCCACCACTCGGGGAGGGGAGGGAAGGGGACCCAATAATTGGGCCATTGAAACTAAAAAAGAAACAAAGTAACTACCCAAAACTCTCCACCAAAGAATAGGTAACACCAAGACTGCACCTGATTTTCACAGGTTGTCCACACAGGGACATTGATCAAAAACCCACATCCCTGAAGGTATAACCATAGACACTGTGTGAGGGGTAAGTCCACCACGATTTTTGCAAAAAAGGGATATTCAAATAAATTAGGAAGAAAAACATTGACATATAAACTAACATACCAAAATAGAGAAGGTAGGATCCTAATTAAGCAATCCACACCTTTGGAGATTTCCTGACTGCGTGAAAAGCTTCAGTCTAAGGCCTATGGCTTGAGCCCTGATTCTTGAAGCATCTGCTACACTATAGTCAGGGTTCTAAGGGTTACACCACCAAAAAAACTCACATGCTCAAAAAAACACCTTAATCTAAATAATAACTCATAGATTCATATCAAAATTATGTCTCACTCTGAATGAGGGGCATAATGGACAAGGAATACGACAAATCACATCAACATCACTGAAAATAAATATTATGTCCAAAAGAATTATCATGACCTAGAAGCACTTATAATAGATCCCAAACAGCTCTATATTCCAACAAACAGGTTGAGGCATCATCAAAAGAGGTGGATTTAGAATTTGAAATGAATTATTAGGTTGATCAATAGGAAATATTTCCAAATGAGAACTATCCATGGCCACATCACAACACCAAACACATCTTTAGAAACCCAATGAAAATTACTCCAAAACCAAGCCACCAACATGATCTCGTCTCAAGATACAACAAGTGTATGAATTCTAGATCACAAGGAATCTTAATGAATAAAAAAATCTTATAATACATAGACAAAAACTAGCCACATAACTATTGGCTTATAAAAAAAAGGCCATAATTTTTCAGCTCAAAACACTTTGGAAAAACAAACTAACTTGGTGGGTTTCCACATTCACCAATGGCGTTTCATCAAGTCTCACCCACATGCACATTTCCATGCCACCCCAGGCACCCAACCACCATGCCATATAGTCCATCCTTCCAAATATAAATAAAACCATGCATGTGGGCACCCATGAAAGCACCAACGACTAAAAACCAAACATCATTCCAAAAATAATTTACCATCAAAAGGAACACCAACCACCAAGTCAAAAACCCTTTTCATATTTCACAAAAAAACCAAAATTCATTAAGAAAAAATTTCTTAAAATGCTTCCCCTTTTCTATTTTAAAAACTTTTAAAATAACCAAGAAACTCCAAACAAACCCTTTCCATTTTTATTAAAAATTCTTCAAGGTGAATTATCATAATCTGAGGTCCATTGAGACTAATACCCTTTCTAGGAAAACACCAACCGATCAAAACCAATTTCCAAAACTAATTTATCCGATTAAAAAGCTTTTTAACATCCCAAAATACCCCATTTAAAATGAATATTCAGAATCACCTTAAAATGAATCACAATTTCAAAATATTTTATTCCAAAAAACCACAATTTTAGATTATGGATAATCTAATCTAGTTAAATCATTTCCAATTCCCTCCAAAAAAATTTCACAAAAACAAAAACTTCTAAATCCATTCATCTATTTAATTCTTTAAAACAACCCTTTTAAATTTTCAAAATCAAATCCTTCATTTAAAACCCATTTCCACAATTCTCACACAAGGATTTCCAAAACAAAAATTCATAATTCAAGAAAGGTTCAATAGACCCCAAAAAAGGGAACTAGTGTCAGTGAGTGACTTGACCATATGGTTGGCGGCCATATGTCAAACACAACACCAACAAAGAGAGACTTATTAGGATCATTCCCTAGCTCCACATGGATTCCCAGGCCCTGCGAGCTCATAGAGTCTATTAGTCAGACTCCCCTTGTCATATCCCAACACCAAACAATCAACAACAACAAAGGACACTAATAAAACTGGACTTCCCATGGAAACCCGAGGATTAGAACGAGAAAGAGTTTGATATACTCTTCCTTCACTTACCACTCAAGTCCCAACAATCCTACCCTATCTACCTTGACATCCCCAAAATAACATGGGATCTCTAGAAAGAATGACATGCTAAGAGCTGACATCCTCTGATACCATTTTGTCATGAACCAGTCCGAGTCGACCATGAACTGGTCACCCAGGCCAGTCCGTGACAAGTCCTGAGAGGCCTTCCCGATCCTCTCGGGATGGTGACAAGCACCAAGGGAATCAATAGAGTACACAAGGGAATTATTTCTCACATATATGAACTATCAAACAAATAGCGGAAAGAAATGGACAACCAAAAATACATTTACATAAAAATCTAACTGAATATTTTTTTTACATGAAACTGACAGTACAACTAAGCCAAATACTCAGATGAACAAACCCAATAACCAACTAACTCCATGTAACCCTGCTGGTCACTCTCCAACAAAATGATCACACATCACCCAAGACAATCGAACTCAATCCAAAACTTTCACAAGGGATAAAAACAGAATAAGACTATAGGCATGAGTATTAAAACTCAGTATGTTAGCCTGATATTCTATTCCCAAGGAACATCCTTTAAAATAAAATAAACATAAATTACAAGTTTTAAATTAAAATATAAAGTTATGTCTTACAAATGAGGTCCCATGGTATAAAAAAACTTACCAGACAAAAACATGCATGTTTTGTAAACAAGAATGCAAGTAACAACATTCAAAGTGGTGCGACTTCAAAATGAAAATTGTTTTCAAGATAGATGCTTTAAATAATTTTAACTTTTAAATAAATCACACACACTATTGAATTTACCAACCAAAACCACAGTATGTCGACGGTGAGTACAAAAGATCCAATGAGCACAAGTCACGGGAACACCCCTAGGCACTAGTCAGTTGTGAGCCCCAAGTACCTCGTATCTCGGTGAAAGTAACCATAATAAATATCTTTTACCGTGCACACGAGCCACTAGTAGGGAGCATACCCATAACCTAGCAGTCCCCCAACATCATCATCATCATAGTTTAGTTAGTTTTTTCATCGTCATACTTGTTACATGAAACAGGGGCCAAACCCCACAGGATCACTAGCATACTAGTACACGTCCGCCCACCTAGATACCCAGGATTCCCTTTAGTGCTCAATAAACTTAAAATATTATCAAATACACATTTCACATAAAAATTAAATTCCCAAACCATAAACACACAAACATCCCACAAACATTCTTCACATTTATTTCATGAATCAACAAACAACTAAATATTTTCGTAAAACAATTTCAAGGAGTGTATTGAAGATTTTCACATAAAAATCATTCAAAAACACTCTTTCAATTGTAAACACACATCAAAACCATTCCAAAACATATTTTTCATCCGTAAAAACATTTAATAAAATAATTTCATGGACCATAAAACAATCCCAATTTCACAACTTGGTATATATAAGTAAAACACTCATTCTTTATTTTTAGGAAAGGCCAAACGGGCCTTTAAACATTTTCTCAAAACTAAAATTTGACAAAGTTATGTATTTCAATTTTATTAAGGTGGTGTGTACACACTCTTTATAGAATAAAACTGCATTCATAAATCCCTTACATCACTCAGGTGACATATTCAAAACACAACTGTTTTTATAATAATGTGAAACGAGTAATTTTTCGGCAACTCGGGCCAAAACATGATGTAAACAAAAAAACCATTTGTTTGTAAAACAAAATCAAAATTTGATAGACATAAAAGGATACCAAAATAATTTTCTTACATTATTCCAATATATTTAAAAAACCAAACAAATTATTGTAAATTTCACTTGACACATAAAAGCCAACCGGGCAATTTACCGAACAAATGGCATGGACTCTTTAACAAAACAACTTATGTTAAGCACTTAAAAATGAATAAAAATCCATTTTAATTCCATAAAGTTATTCAATATACTGATAAATATTCAAAATACCATAAACCAAGTGTGAAATCTCATGGAATTATTTATCAAACAAGAGAAGTGCACATTTATTCCAAAATAGCTATATTTTTAACAAAATAAGTCATAAAACATAATTTTAATACAAAACCTTTAGAACAAAAGTTTAATAGGAGCACATATCATATAAATAAGTTTATAAAAGAATTAAAATGATGAAACATAAATGATAAAGGTTCGTGCAAGGGATATCATACCTCAAATCCTTGGCGTAATGGAAACACACACCTGAAATCACCCGTTGTGGGTTTATAAACCCTAAAACTATGAATACCAGACCTAAATGAATATAAAATCCATAAAAACCCATTTTATAATAGACCCATAGGGTTATCATGACTAGGAGAGATTATAAAACTAAGAAATAATGAAAGGAGGAAGAAGAGGGAGGATAAAGGAGATGGAATCTCACCTTTTCCACTAGAAAACTCTTCGCATTACATTATATATGACACCCTATAGAAATGGTAACGAAATGAAACTTCTTGTAGAGTCTCCTATGTTAAGTAAGAACCGGGTAAAGAATATTTGCGGCAAAAAGAGCATAGACTGAATGAGTTATGGGTGAAACAATTTACCTTCTCAATTATGGACGTTTAGAGGAAACTAGAGAACATTCACCGTAATCCGCGACCCATATGAGGTCCAAAGAGTGTAAATAGATAATGGGGGTGAGTATACGGGTATTATATTCGAGGGAGAGGTGGAATCACCGAAAAATATTAAAAATTGAATTATATATAAAGAAACAAATTAGTTTTTTAAAAAATGAAATGGGCCCACGGGTTGGCCTAATGCCTAAATAAGTAACCCCAATTCACCATTCTTATGAATTTATATGGGGTAAAAAATGAAATGGAAGTTTTAATATGTCATTATAGGACAATTGGGAATTTTAATGGTTGAAAAATTATTAAAAACAAAGGAGTTATAAAAGAAAAAAATCTGTTTTTAAAACTGGAAATGGGATCACGGTTGGCCCAAATTATGAAGTAACCACCTTTTCTTCAAAAACTCCTAAAAAAGAAATGGGGAACACAAATTAGGGCGATTATACATATATGAAACTTAAAAAATCAAGATTAATCTCACAAAATACCCATAAAAAGGATCGGGATTTTCAATGGACCATATCAAAACAAAGACAAAAAAACTGGGTGTGACAATTTTAAACTAAAAGAAGTTAATTAAAAAAAACTTGAAAACTTGAAAAGTAAGATTTATGGAAATAATTTTCTATGAAATCATAAAAATCCATTCATACCGTATAAGTTAAAAAAACATTCTTCTCATACTTTGGCCGGAAAAGTCAAAAAGTATCTCGTACAGAAAATGACAAAATATTCATTTCATATCTTTTACTAAAAAAACACCAATAGGTAAAATTGTATTTAAATAGTTGTAGAAGTATATAAATAATATTATATATTGGGGAAACATGTATGTGTAGTATAAATATACCCCATTAAATTTTGAAGTATAAACAATCTCGGATAAAAATGAGATTGTGATATTTTTCCCTTACCTTCGGTCTGATATGCTTTGTACGTTTCCGAAACTCCTGAATAATGATTTAAATAATGCCATTGTTTTATTAAAGAATCATATTCATTGTTTTGAAATCATATATCGTCATATTATTATCTTCTTATTTGTAATATTTCATTACTACTTGTTATTCGGCTGTTCATTACTTTATGTTCTTATGCATGTTTTGTCGAATAAATTATTATTCCTCTTTTTAGGTTATGGATACCTCACTTAAATAATGTTATTAGTGTAATATATATCATATTTATTCATTAAATTAATTTATTTAATAATTATTCAATGAAGATCATGTAGAATGAGTCGCATCACATCGTGGAGACGACAGGCCGTACGTACGCATGAGTGATGATATCATTCTTTTGATATTAAAATCATATATAATTGGATGGTATATAATATATAAAAAATCTTAATAATATTATATTTATTATTTATATCATTTATATCATTTATACTCATTATAATACCCATCCAAATGATGAAATTTATGAATAACAAACTACACCACGACGTGCAGACGGTAAGCCTTACGTACGCATGTGTGGTGAATTTTTCATTCATAGGATGGATAAAATAAATAATATGGTGGTACCATTTTTATAATAACATCACAATATATAGAAGATACTGGATTAATTATTTTATAATTGAAACAATAAAGAAGGAGGAATTGGAAGAAGAAAGGAACTTGAAATAGGTGGTGAGATATTTACCTCTTCCTCGGGTTCTTCCTTTTGATTTGATCAAAAGGAATCCTTAGGTTGGCTTTCTGACTAAAGGAAGGCCTCTAGGATGAAGGGAGGACAGTTGAGAGGGTATTTGGGATGGTTTTGGCCGAGACAAATAGATTTGGAGGTGTGAATTAGAGAGAAGGGGGAGTGCCCTTTTATAAGAGGGGTGAGGTGCACCTTAGGAAAAACCTAAAATATTATTTTATAATAAATTCATATTTGGTTTATAATGGCTCCTAAGTGACTTATTTTGAGTCTAGGGTGGGTATGGGTCGAAATAATTTCATCCAATAGGTTTTAGACAAGATTAGATTACCATTTTAACCTTATCATTTAGATTTAACTCTAAGTTAAATCATTTAACTTTTACAGTGTCTTCGTGTATTCTTACACTATATGGTTAATAAACATACTATAAACTACCAATCAAACACCAATTGGTTCATTAATGTCATATATATTATTATATAAGTCTTTTTCACGAGCCTTAGATTTTTAGGAATAGAATATCAATTAATAATTTAATATTTGTTTTAAAAACTCTTTTATGTCAATTTTGACTCTATTTGGTATTTTATTTTTACTAAATTCATAACAGCATTATTACTTCAAAAAAATTTTCTAAACAACCCTAATATGTTATATTAACCGAAATAATTATTTTAATTCAAAAAAATTCTAAAATTATGTTTATTTGTGTATTTATAATATCAATTCTGTTAATATTTCATTAATAAGGTAATTACTGCATCATCATTGAGTCATAAATAAATTAAATTATAAAATTTCTAAAATATTATAAATAAAATACCATTATGTAGGAAATATTTCTATCCTTCAATTGAATATTTATAGTTGAATATATCTTATGTATAACCCCATATTAAAAATGTTTTACTACTAAACTTTGACTTTAATTCTTTTAACTCTTCTTTGAATTAAATAACAATAAATGTCCTAATCTAATCCAAGTGGACATAAATGGTCATATTTTGTTTCTAAGGTTTTTTTTGGTCCAATTAAACTTATCCAATTGAATTAGGACATGTTTTAGGGTAATAATATTATCATTTTTACCCTTAATTACCCTATTTACTTTTAACTGTGGTAAGTAAAAGTAAAAAGTTACTATTCAAAAAAAATTATATTTATCTTATTCAACCACATTTTACTTATTGATATCAACCGTGTCTCTAAGATTTTTGATATTCCACTCACAGAAGTTGTAAAATTATGTTTTATGTAAATTTTCAAATTCTCTTTGGAGGTGGGTAAAAGACGATAAAAGGTTCAATTAAATTTTTATATATCTAAAATTATTCTAAAATGACTCCAATGAGTTAAATTGAGCTAATATAGGTATTATATATCTATTTTTACCTAAAATAAATGTAAATAAAATAAATAATTATTTAAATAAAAATTTGGTTTTAAACTATAACTCAGTGTTTTTCACTATTCATCAAAAATTGAAAGTTTTCAGAAAAATACCAAAAATTCACCCTAAGCTAATTTCGATATTCCGAATCCGAAAATGAAAACCATTTTGAATGATAAAATTTATAAAATTTTAAAAAGTGGGTATTACTATTCATAACGGGTAATTTATATAATATTTTAATAACAAATCATTGTTTAGTGAATCTCAGTATTGCGTACAACGCAAGCTATCGAGGAAGGTTGCTCTTGCGTGCAACGCAAGCCAGGACAGTTTTGTGTGTAGTGAAAGATTCCTTTGGTGTTTTATATAACATAATACATAAAAACAAAATATTTCTCATAAAATCTATGGGTGTTACAGCCTCCCATAGTTAATATATAAGTGTCTCCTTTTATTACCTTTTTATGTTGGTACATAATCAGTGAAAAAATGTCCCTACATTCATAGAATATATCTCCTCCCTCGCTGGTTAAGTCTTCATATTACAGTATCTCTTCGAGTACTGTGCGTGGAACTTAGTCTCTATTTTCATCACATCTTTCAAGGTTATTTACATAATAATATCACCTCAATTTTCTCATTTCAGATGAGATACTATGATTTCTAAAAATCTGGAATCTTATTATTGTCTGAAAGTCTCAACACATAGTTCATACAGAAACATGGTACTATTAATCTTCATTCATCTTGTTCTCGTTATTTTATGTCACTCAATCATATCTTAGACTAACAAATTAATTTCTATACTTCTTAGTCATTTTTTATGAATTTTATAATAGTCCTCACACAAAATTATTGGGTTTCTATATTAAGAGATATACTAGTTCTATTAGATATCAAATTTCTACAGTGTCACTATCTTTTTCTCTTTTATAAAAAGGTCTCCATAATTATATTTTATATATTTTAATATATATAATATAATTTAAATATTAGTTATGTTTTCTAATTTTCTCTATGACTTGTTGGTGGAAATATTCACATGGTCACTTTTTCTTTGTCCTTAAACAGTTTCCTCCTATAAAATGATAGGAGTTCCCTATTATTTTATTCTCAATTTCTGATCTCTTTTAACCAAAATATATTCAAGATATTTCTAATTTCTGTCATGAATCACCTTTTATTTCCTATTTTTAGATATATTTTTATATAGAAAATCATTTAATACTATATAAAAATCAATAAAAATTTAATTTTTTTTCTTGGATTGTTTTATTTACAATATTAGTGCATTCAATAAAAACAATACAACTCCCATTTATTTTTTATGAATCCAGTTTATCTTATACATATTCATGTTTTCATTCATATTGAATCATTTATCTCTATGATATTTGAAAAATGGTGTTCAACTTGAGCATATCAATATTCATAGTTTCATATTTCAATAATTTGGAATTTCATTTTTGGGATTAATATATTTCTCGAAAAAAAATCTATGCACTTGATCTCGCATCCCTAGTTTTGAATCATGAATTAAAATATTTTCCTTGTTTTTAATAACATTAATGATCAACATATTCATCATTACGTTCAATTATAATTATAATCATCAATTCGGGAAACACTAATTTATTATTAATTAATTTTTCTAATTTCTCACATTTTTTGATCTTCATCACCATTGATTCAAAAATATATTCCACAATAATTTAGTGGTATAATCACACATTATTTTATTTTTTTGGTGTTTTATAGCATGGAAAATATCTCTTTAATCATCCCAAAATATATTTGTCTTCTTTAGAATAAATTATGTAAACTCATATTTTAGTCTTATGAATTATCTAATTTATCAATATTTCATGACTAATACAAATAAAAAAATAATGCTTAAATAGAGTGATATGAACCATATGTAGCTCATGATTTATTCTTGTATAGGTATCTTCTAATGACTCATACATAGAGTCTCAATCACTCAAACTTTGTTAAATTTTCTCCTAGATGAATTGTACCCAAGTCTCTACAAAATGTATAAAATCCCATTTTAATCTTATTAATGTGTGTTTGACTTATATGAAATTTAAAATGAATAATATTTATAATAATATTCACTCATAAAAATATCATTCCTTTTTCAAAAATAACAAATATGTTTTGCACTAGATTATTCATACATAGATCTTGAAATTATTCTTTTATAGAGTCTTGGAATGTGACAGAATTTTAAGAACCAATGTATATTCTCGACATTTTTCAAATGATCTCATAAAATATTCTATCCTTATATGATATTACTCAATATCTCACAGACACATAAAAATAGATCCTAAAAAATATATGAATTATTAACATAATTCCAAACTACTCTGGCTATGTTACAATGTGGTTTTTGTCATGTGAATACTCATAATTACACATTTCATTGGAATTCATTTCCACTATGCTTTTATCTTCAAATTATTTCATTTTAGCATTCATTAATGTGATGGTTATCGGTGTAAATAACATCCTTCAAGTTTGATAACACAATGAGGATCTTATATGAAAACAAAAATTCAATATCTCCACTTAATATATCTTTTAACTCTATTTGTAATAGCTTTCTCAAGTTATTAACCTATCCTTAATCTCCAATTATTCTGACTATATTAGAAATCAAATTCACCCAATCTATTATGTATAATCATCTGGATGACTAACTCCCCAATAATATGATTTATGCAGATACTAATGTATCATCCAACTCTTCCAATATTAGTTATTAACATTAGAAACTTTTTTCTATTACACGTTCAATGGTAGCTTCTTCTTAAGTGGATGAATTCTCACTTCATCACCCACCACACCGATAATGCACTGAAATTCATAATTCATATTGAGAATAATTACAACATCAGCTTCTAAAATCCATTTGGGTACTTTAGTATACATCCACTCGTAATATAAACAATTTATATCTATGAATAAAATAGGGAATAAATTAAATAGGTAAAAAAATTATAAATTTAATCAGGAGATAAATAATTGATGAAAAATTCATAGATAAATTAATTATAAACACTTAATAATTTACTCATGCACTATGGAAATTACATAATTAAATAAATATAAAAAATATATATTTATTCCCAAAATCAATTCCTTCGTGTTCTCTCTTTTATAATTTTACATTAAAAATTATAATAAATTAAGTATATACATTTTATATTCCAAATTTAATTATGTAAACAATTTAATTAACATAAATATAAAATATTTAATATTATTTAAACCTAGATCATTTCAATTTAAAAAATCTATTTTGATGTAGTTTAAATTATGTCTCATGTAAGGAAATTTTAATATGAATAAATAAAATTTTCAATTATGAACCATTAAAATTTTTATATATAATCTCTTCTATATTTTAGCATAATTTAAATTTATAAACATAATAGAAACAACTCTTATAATTTCCATATAAGACATTTAAACCTAAATTATATGTGTATACATAAAACATGAAAATGTTTTTAATGTTCATAATTGTTTTAGGGAATATTCCTTTAATAAAAGTTTCATACATGTTTAATTCAGAAATTATAAACAATTTATATTTAATTAAATTAAAAAAATTAACTAAAATAAATATAATAAAACCCTATTTATCAATATTATAAAAATTTAAACCATGATATTTAATTTATAATTTCCAAATTATAAAAGAAAAAATTTTCAATGATTTTTATTTTATAATATGTTTAGATCAAGAGTTGTGACTTGGAAAATGAAATGAGATCCATATATCATACTTTATAATAGATAGAGCCCTACTTTTGGATGGATATGGTGCCTACATAAGAATAAGAAACATCACCTAAATATCTAGTTTTATGGTGAATATGTACTATATAGGTGTAAAACCCCATGATTTTGGAAAATAAAACTATGTTCGATATTGTATTTAATATACAACACTGATCCTAAATAACCTAGTATATACATTACCATTATAACCTACCCACTAAATTTGTAGGTATGAATAATATTTAATAATTTATGAAATATATATATATACATATACTATTCAATTAAAATTGTTGAAAAATGTTTCATAAATTATCAATCAATTTTAGTAAAGTAATTTTATTCTTCAAAGTCTTTTATTACTAAAAAATGTAATTACTTTTCCTGAAAACATATTCCAATAAATTTTTTAAATTTTTAGAAATTCTTTTCTATAAAATAAGAATAATTTTATAAACAGGAATATTAAAATTTATTCTTGATGAAATTTTTGGGATTTTTTTTGAAAATATTTATTTTTTAGTGAATTGAAAAAAGACATATTGTTGTAAATATTCCATTTATTTCCAATAAATTAATAAATTTTCAAGTCCCATTATCTTTTGAATATTCCTTAATATAACATAAGTTTTTTTAATAATATTTCATCCATATAATATCTTTTCTAATAACCTTAATTTTTAATTTTAGTAGAGTTTTTTATTTTTGTTTAAAATTGGGGTATTTCGAAAAACAAGTTCAATGTGCATAATATTGCAACTTTATAATTAATTAAAAAAACATGAAATTCATAAATTATTTAAATTAAATCTATATATTTTATTATAATAAATATTATTTTAGATTCATATAGTAATTATTATTAGTTATAGAGTTAATATAAAATCATCTTTTGATCAAAAAATGCACTTCTTGAAAACTCGCTTCTTCATCACATACGGGGGTTTATCTTAAATCAAATTTTGGAACTTCTATGAATTTAATTTTTTAAAATGGATTTCATATTTTGAATAAGAATAATTTATATTATCTAACATATTTAACAAAAAAATTACCATAATGAATAGTGAAAACATTAAACGTAAATTACCACGGTTAAGTTGAATATGGGTTTATAGTGGGGTTAAACTAAAAATATAAGGCTAAAAACGACAAAAAAACTTCTCTAAATCCAATTTTATGGGAATATTTAGACCTTATAAGGTGTAAATGTTATTAATGGTCTATTTTTTATCATTGTGAAAAATGAAAAATTAAGGTATACATTTTTCTTTTCAAAAATTATAAGTGTGACACTCACCACACTTATAAAAAGAAACCACCTATCCTCTCTTCTTCACACCGTTAAACCCTTTTAGCTCAAAAAATACCTAAAAATATCTTCAAAAAATATAAAACCTCATACTATAATCCTTGGATTGGTAATAAATCCAATATATTAATACTTTAAGAGTAATACTAATGAGGTGGTTTAAGATGATGAAAAATTACAAACTAAGAATTTTTGTTTTATTTCTTCTTACGTATCATTAATTTATTCTTAAAATATGATAATATGATTAAAAAATTATATTCAAAATATTTATTTTTTATTATATTAATTGAATAACCTAAATACATCTCCTTTTCCATCAAATGGGATACATAATCATCATTCATGTGTATGGTTGACTACCACCTTAGGAATTGTTGTCATTCATTTTCCATCATTGAAACTCACATATTTTTTACTAATAAATATAAAGTATATATATATGATATGTTTAACATATTTAATTTTTTTTGAATTATGATATTACATATTCCTCTTTAACATTCTATTCCATGGGTGATAAAATAATGGTGTTCATGTGTAAAGCGAAAAACCTCATCATGAGACAATGTGATTCATTTTTAACTAGCGACATACATAGAAGAAAATAAGGCTAATTTTAATAAATATATTTTATATAAATTAAATTTTATTGTTATCAAATTCATATTTTACATTATAGAAATTTAATATATCATTCTCTTTCTTTCACTAAAAAATGATAACGATATTCATCGACATGTGGACTACCGCCTCCATGAAGCGATGTGATAATTTTTTATCACAACAACACATAGTTGATATATATATACATATATATAATAAATTAAGTTAAATAATTTTTTATTTATTATATTACTTTGATTTATTTATGGAAAAAATATTAATTACAGTTTCCCATAATGATTGTTGAAAAATGGAGATGTTACTTATGCGTACGTATGACCTGCCGTCTCCACAATTGTAACACAATTAATTTTTCATAAACATATTTGAATATTGGTTTTAAAAGTATAATTTAGGTATAAATATGATAAATATTTCATTATTATTTTTCTTGATATTTTGAAATAATTATCTCTTTGACCATGGTCTACACACTGAAGTTGTTATGAAATAATGAACTGAGTGTCCTTAAAACACCTGATGTTTACTCTGTTTATTAAGTATTTTATTATTTCTTTAAAATTAAATTAAATAAATTTTTTAAGTATACTTTATTAAACCAAAAAAATATTCTTCATAAATAAAATAATTGATATGAACTTATTATGTAGTATTTAAAGAACATACATGAAAAATCTTGACTTAAGGTAAGGGTTTTTATCATCTAACTTTATATTTTTGTAGACATGTGAAATATTCACCACTTATTTTTCTTGTGTGGTATTTATACTGAAAATTTAACATATAATATAATTAATCATTCATATTTCATAGTATTCTATGTTTTAATTTGAATTATTTCCACCATGGTTATTTTTCTAGAAGTTATAAAATGATAATGATTTTTATAACTTTGTTTTAATCATTAGGTTATATTAATTATTTATTTTATTTTTTATTATATGATTATATATTAACTGAATTTTTATTATATTATATTATATTTTAGCTTGGTTCTTGTGGATTTAATTTTTATACACATAATAAATTCATTGTTTAGTTCTCAAATTCAGTGGTATGATTTCTGTAAGGGTTATTCATATCAAATTCTATTTCTTTGAGAAATTCATTTACGATATGCACCAATAATCATTTTTATGCATATATACTACCATTTTAAATGTTATATCATTAAAATCCTTATATTCATGATATATAAAGTATCATTTTATGTTATTATTTTAGGAGGATTATGGTTGCAGAGTTACAATAGTGGAATAAGATTTTTGTTAGAACCTCTATTCTTTCATGATTTTTTATGTTAAAGTTTATTTTGGAGAAAATAATGTGATATTGTTTTACTAAACCAAATATATTTTATTATCCTCTGGTTATTAATTTGGATTACTTATTTAATTTCATATTACTCGCTCATTTATTGAAGAAACATCATGAATTAAATTTGTATGAGATGTTGATCTTGTATTTTTCTTTTAGATTTGTTATAGTTCCATTACATATCCATTTTGTTGATTCCCTGTTGTATTTTCTTTCAATCATGCAATATGAGGATGATGTGGTGAATATTGGAGACTTGTTATGGATTCTTGAAATATAATTGGGTGTCATGCTTGGAAAACTATCTCTATGAGGTATGATTATTGATTAAGTGATAATAAGTTCCAAATACTTTTGACATTGGTAAAATTTTGTTTACTACAAGATGTAGAAAAAATTGAAAATGATTTAATTGAAGGCCAAGAAATACTATATTCATAATTTCTTTATGATTATTTTGTGAATATAAATTTAGAATTAGACAAATTTATTTAAGACAGAAATTCTATAATTAAGGAATTCTATGTATTATTTATAATGTTTTCTTCCTTAAAAATATAGGACTAACAACCAAGGGCACCATGGTTAGCCATCAGGAACTCTTAGGGGACCCATGGGTAAACCCCATGGGAGAGCCTTCCAAAGGTGGCCCATGGGTGGAAGAGGAAAATGGGTAGGAATAGTGACCAAATGGTGCATGTGGTCTCTTGTATAAGGCCCAAAAAGAGCACATATGGATGGATAATAGTTTTTTCCAAATCCCACTAAGACAAATCCATTGGTGTAGTCTCTAAAGGGTGTACAGGTGATGATCCTTTATCACCATCTTAAAAAATATTGTTGATCTCTGAGTAATAAGGTAGAAGAATAATGATAAGTAGAGTGATATGGGATATCAGATAACAGAACATTGTCCATCCACTTAAAATCATATGGACGTTTCCTATTCCATCTGATCACACCAATCCAGAATATCTGATCAGGAAGATATTGTTATCTTCCTCATCCCACAATCAAGGGTTTAATTAGCACAGTTCCTCTGCTATTTTGGAGCCACGTTTTTTATGGAATCAATTCAATTCAATATTTTATCTCCTCATCAAAGGAAAATTAAAATCATGATATAAAGTAAAGTCCAAAGAACATTCCATTCAAAAAAATCATGAATGGACAGACATAAGTAGAAGGAACATGAGTCATGATTCCATCATTGATGAATTGATGTTCTTTAGAAGAAAATATAAGTTAATAAATGATGAGGGTTACCCAAAATGAATTAACATGTATGTAGTAACCCATTATTCCTTGTAGTTACACATTTTAACATGTAGTTACACATGCTTGCATGTAGACCAACTTGAGATAAAAAGGCAGTATGTGAAAAAATTATGTATGAAGAAATAGAGACCGGGAATCCTTCAGATGTTTTCAACATGATTTAAGGAATGGGAATTCAAATAAAGAGAATAACATATTTATAAGTTTGAGCCTTTAGGAATTTTAATATTCTCCATGAAAAAATTAATCCCCGATCCTTTGAGTATTTATATGCATCGTAGTATTCATTATACCATGTAAAGAAAATTTTGAATGAAGTCCCAAAAGCACATGTATGTTAATTGAGTAATACATGAATGTATGCATGATGAGTGAGCCATAGGTGACCACCTAGACATGTGAGAAGAAGAAATTAATACTTGAACCAATAGGTATTTTACGTGTGGTTTCTCTTAACAAAATAATAAAATGTAAGTACCCAAATCCCTTGGGTAATTGATATTCATTGTATGAAGAATGATTGAGTTACTTATATGAATATATAAATTACCACATTCCATGTATATCTAGGTGAGTGATATAATACCCACATAATCCAGGTAGTTATATTTTATGAAGGATAAAAAATAAATTTTATTATTTTTAAATACATTTTATGATGATTTAAATAGATAATTTATGTCATATAATTAATTCATACCCCTTAAAAAATATTGCTTTTATAAATATTTTCATGTTGGTTATGATGAAACTATATTTCATAAAAATATCATTTTTGATCCTAATACATTCCTATATCGAAGATAAAAGGATTTTGACGCTTGGTTCTTTTTGAAGAAGAAGAAACTTGTGTTCCTAACAATTCAATGATTGAGGAGAATCTCCGTTGCATGAAATGTAGAAGGTGTCTCGAGACTACTAATTCTACGTTCTATAATAATTACATGTGACAGTCAGATTTAGTGATCTTATGGAGTATGATCAAAGATCATCCTATATTGTATAAATCCAAAAACAAAGGTGAAGTCTTCCAGTTAGTTTCAGGAGAAGTTTAAGTCTTCTAGTTTGAGGCATGAGTAAAAGGAATATCTCAATTGGAGTTGGAGAAAGATTTTTTTTGGTTGGATCCAAATGAAAAAATAGTCTCTCAGTTGGATCTAGATAAGAATTCACTTAATAGAAACTATAATATTTTTAATCACTATATTGATGGTAGTAATTGTAATAACATTTTTTATCAATGAATAATCCGTTTTGGGGGGATAACGAACATGGAACGGATTTGGTCTTTATGCCAATAATGTAAATATTGTGTGCTTATGTCTGTATTTCTATCACTATACATGAATTTAGATTGAGATATATCACTGAGTGAATCAAGAAACATAACACGTTAAATATGATTATTTTCACTATAAAATAATTCATAAATATAAACCATAGATTCACCACACCCCTCACAGTAGTCAATCCAGTCAGGGGGTCAACAAGTGGTATCAAAGGGAGGTTCCTCTAATGATCCAAAAGTTACTCCATGAATTTTTTAATAGCCATTATGAATTTTATACTCGATGAAGTGTTTGAATTACCTCACATGGATGAAAAGGAAGTTATTTCCAAGGATAAAAAATTGGATATTTCATCCAAAACATAGAAAAATATAAAGAGAAAATTTTTAACAATGTCAAATAAAGAATCCAACTGTTAATGGAAAAACCCACAAACTGAATGTTGTCAGGGTGGAAGAAGTTATAATTATTATTTTTATTATGATTAATCAAATTAATCCTTATTAAGATATGATGATACTAAATTATTTAGTGATATTCATTCTGAATTTAAAGAGAACCTGAAGAATGTTCCCAAAGAAGTTGTTAAATTAATTTTTGGTAATAAAAGGTGACTTATTTTTTAAAAATATCATCTAGAACTTGAAGTTGATGAATTGGAGGATGCACTAAGTGATAACTTTATAAAGTTCAGCACTCTCACAAACATAGTTTAAGAAATATAATAACACATTATTAATACTAATGAATAATTTCAAAGGTATGATTATTGGAATTTATTTTTGTTATTGTTTTAATAGAATTCATTCATGAACTTGAAATACTTCACATTATATTTATGGATGTTATGAATGTTCAATTGGATATAAAATCCAATAGGATCATGGATATTGACTCATTGTTACATAAAAATGTTTTATTTCATGATTTGGATTTTGATATGATGAAGAAGTATTATGAAGATAGAATGAAATTTATTTAAGATCAATATAATTCCCTCCACATGATATGTCTTTAATTGGAAATTAAATTGGCCAATTTTGAAAAGGCTCATGTTGAAACTTCAAAATCAATGAATGATGTTTATATTTTCAGATAGTTTTTTTAAAATTATTATATTATTAAATAATATTAATCATATCCCAAGAATATCATTACATTATCTAATTGTATTTCCGATGTAGCTATAAGGAAATATGTACCATCCCTATCTCAATATAATAATTTTTCTAAATCTATTTTTGATAAAAAAATAGTGGTTTAAATAAAAACTATGTAAAAAAATTGATGGGGACAACTGAAGAAGATCTTACCAAATTTTCTATGGTGAATAGAATTATATGTATAAGGGATGGTTCCTATAAGAATCCCAACACATGGTGACAAATATCCAAAAACACTATGATGGAGGTGTAACTTCCATTTACCATTTTATTAGGTATACCCTTAACCTCAATGTGTTTTTACCTTATATTTATATTAAGAAGGATACCTATAATGGAAAAGTTAGAGATTTGGTGGAATCGTAACTTTAAACATTCTTTTATGCAAGACGCTGGAAGATTTCACGCTGTGTAACTAGGTTACACATCGTGTAACTGTTGTTGGGTACAAGACGTGAAAGGGGATTCATGAGGTGAAAGTTACATGTCATTAAATGGAATTTAACATCATAAATTCTTAAAATAATAGATTTTATATCAAAGGTGATTTATTTTTCTATGCTCTTGTGCACCATAGATTTCATGGCGTGTAACTATATTATACATCATGAAATGGCATGTGTCCAGTTTTAAAACACATGATTGGAAGTTTTTTTCAATACTTTCTTTCTGGAATCTTTCATCCTTATCATAGGGTCTCTCCTATTTATTTTTTGAATACACCATTCCTTCTAAATTGATTCATTTGACATCCAATATCCATTGTAGTTGTGGTGTGTATCTCGAGGTAAGTCATATTCATGATACATCAATTCCTTTGATCACAATATCACCTTTGGGTGGTGTGTTCAGTTTCATTAGATTAAGATGGTGTTTTTTATTGGTTTATTTTAGATATGTCATGTGATCTTGCTCTATAGGCCTTTTCCTTTATCGGTCTTAGTGCAGCAGATGTTCGTTCTTGAGGTATATAGGTTTCATTCCTTTCACTGACCCCTTGTGTTTAGATTTAGATCAATCATATTATTTTCATAGGATTCTAGGGCCTTCGTTGTCATCATTGAGCTTACATTTTTGGTGGATCCCATAGTGGGCGTGTGTCACCTGAGTTGTGAGGTAGGTTGTTTAGTCTATATCCTATGATAATGGATCTTGTTGTGTTTCTTTACAAACTGATTCATAATACAATATTGGAATGATTTTTTTGTGTGTTGAAAATTATTTTTAAGGAAAAATGGTTTTTCCAGGGTTATTGACAAATGGAATTCAAAATGGGTATTTTTGAAGTGCTGAAATGAATTTTGAAATTGTCTTCAAATCATTGAAATGAATTGTGAAAAATAGAACATGGTTTACCATGGGTACTAATGTGGAAGGTTTATCTTGGGGCCATCATCCATTTTTTGTGATTATCAAGAAGGCTAGTATCAGGTATTTTCTCTATTTACTAGTAATGATGTTCTAGGATACTGATATTGATATTTTGGGGGTTTACTAATGGGGTATTCCTCTGCTCCTTATGCCCATTATTCTAGGATTGTAATTTTAACCCTTGATTGATTGTGGTAAGAGTATGTTGCGGCCTAGACCTATATTATTACTTTATGTTGTGATACCTATGTTTTTCTTTTTTGTTTATTGTATTTCAACGTTATCCTTGATATGCGTGTCTATGATTGAGAAAATGATATGGAAAATGTGATTTTAATTTGATAAACCTAATTTTGTTTATAATTGAGGAAAAAAGGGTGTTTTTATCATGTTTTCTATAAAACTTCTTTACTTTTAATCATACCATGTTTTACATAAAATAAGAATACAATAATTCTTATACATAGACTTGATATGGAACACATGGGTTGGATCCTTCTGAGCATATTATCTCACAACCTGCGCAACTATTCGATAGTACTTACACCATTGTTTGTATTCAATTGTAGGGGATGGAAAGGCACCACAGTGAGGCAGTGACATTTGTGACAGCTAGTTTGGTAGCTTGTGGTGAGATGGGGGGAGTCCATCCCTACCATCGTTTGGAGTACTTATTTAGTTTTTATTCCTTTTTAGTTGGAATTACCTTTCATTTTTTAGAAACTTTTTTAGTTGTATGGTTCCACTATTTTCTTAGGGTTATGGCATATATATTTTGTTCTTATTCTGCTATTCCTTTTTGTTTAGTACTTATATTTTATGTGTTTGATCAGGTTGTTCAAAATCATTCACTCTAGTTTGTTGTTTGATGGTTGGGTGCTCGTCTCCATCATGTGGGGATCGGGAACACCCTCTGGGTATGTAGTGAAATGAGTCAAGTTTTGAGTTTGAGGGAAAATCAGGTCAGTTATTTACAATTTGGTATCATAGGATTTCTTTCCTTAGGATTCTTGGTTTTGGGATGTTTGTTATACTAGTTAGAGGATTTTTTGGGAATTTAGAGGTATGTTGTGATATGTGTCTGGCCATCTATTTGCGTAATAAGAATCAAGTTTCCCTAATTCATTGATATGTGTATCTCTAGTATTGGTTTTTTATTTTAGAATATGAGTTTTTACTTATGGGTTTTGTAGTTTTAACTGATATTTTTTCTGTTATCTGATTATTCTTATGTTTCTGTCTACAATAGTATGCCTCCAAGATGTCTTCCATGATTTCCTAAAGAAGGTGTAGTTGATGATCCTCAAGGGAACCGACCTATATATTTGAATATCATCAATACTATCTTACGGGTAGTTTGTGTTATTGATCAAGGTGTAACATGAGTTCGTAATGTAGTGGTTGAGGTACAACTAGGAGCTGTATGAGAGATATATCAATCATGGGAGTTCTTGCATGAGAATCTAACATTCTTTAAAGGAAGGACAAGACCTAAAGAGGTATATGACTGGAAGGATAGGATCGGTCAAATCTATAACTTTTTGGAGAAACCTAGGAGCATTAGGGTGAAGTGTGTAGTATTTAGACATGAGGGTTATGTAAATAGATTGTGGGATTCTGGGGTCCAAGAAGACAGACACGTGTCCTTTGATTGGGAGTGCTTCAAAACCCTCATATTTTAGTAGTTTTTTTCAGAGTCTTTAATTCTGGAAAATTATTTGGACTTTATGTATTTACAAAAGGGAGAGAATTTTGTGTCAGCTTACACCAATTGATTTGCTAAGCTTGTTTGTTTTTCCCTGGAAGGGGTGAGGAATGACCAGCTGCAGTCTCAAAAGTACCTGTAGGGTTTTCAACATGATATCAAATTGTAAGTGTTTATGCTGAATCATTCTACCTATGTAGAGATAATAGATAGAAATATGATAGAATAAATTAGTATGGTATTAAATGACTCATTTTTATCCTATTATATTCCTTCAGGTGGGAGATTTAGTGGCACACATGGAAAGAAGAGGATGTGGAAAGATAATCGCAAGAGTAGTGGAAGTGGGTCTTAGTAGTGAGCCTCCTCTACACCATCTTTTATAGCAGGTAATGTGCCTCTCACTTGCTATTAGGGTGTCAAGGGAATATACACAAGAAATTCTTGTCTTATTCCCATGAAGACATGCAATAAATGTGAACGAATTGGTTACTTATAGCGCTTCTATCTATCTATGTCTATGCCTCATTATAGTCAGAGGTCATCAACTCCATAGGCTACTGAAGTGTAGTTATAAGTTTCAAAGATTACAGGGCTTGAGATAGAGTCCTCAGGAGTGAATAATTTTCATGTAGTATATGAGTTTACAGTGGAAGTTGATGCAGGTCCTGCAATAGTTAGAGGTACTATCCTTATTCCATATTTAGTAGAAATTGATTTATTTGATACTAGTGACTCCCACCTGTTTATATATGCATGTTTTTTTATGTTCTTAAACATAAAATAGAAAATATTTCCATTAAAATGGATTAAGAAGAACCTCTTTAGTAAGAGAAAAGACTAGGGGTTCAGGTGTCCCTATTTTTTGTTAATGATAGCTAATACAGAGTTGGTTTAGGGTTTTCTCGTTCTTAAATTGGATCTTTTTGACATCATAATCGATATGGATTGTCTGGTTGCTCATTGAGATGAGGTTGATTGTTATCATCATTATGTTTTGTTTCTTTGTGCTGATGGGGTCTCTCATGTGCTTCAGTGGGAGTGGGATGTGAGATCAGTTCATACAGGGCCTTCCAAACCATAGATCATGATTTTGTTGGTTGTTGATGCATTTGATCCCGATTAAGTTTCTTCTATTGATGATATTCTTGTTTTTGTTTTCGACATTCCTAACATTTTCCCTGACTATTTCTTTGAGCTTCCTCCAGAGGGATAGATAGATTTTACTATTGATCTTGTTCTAGGTACATAGCTGATATCGACACATTCTTCTTGTATGGAACCAGTGGAGATGAAAGAGATCAAGAATCAGTTGGACAACTTCTTATATATATTTTTTTTCCTTAGTATTTTCCCTTGGTCAAACCACAATATTTTTCTAAGAAAGTAGATGGATCAGTTCGTTTATGTGTGGAATATTCGATGATGAACTGAGTAATAGTTATGAAAAAATATCCTTTTCCAAATGTGGATGATATATTTGGTTATGTAAGTGGATCAAAGTGTTTTTGGATGATTGATCATCAGTCAAGATACCATTATCTCATAGTTCGAGAGATTGATATACCAAATAAATCTTTTAAGAGCAGGTATGGCCATTATGAATATCTTATGATGCCTTTTGGTCAAACTAAAACTCATTTAGTTTTTATGGATTGATGAATTAGATATTCCATCAGTATATATACACTTTCACGGTAGTTTTCATGGATTTTATTTTGGTTTATTCGAAATTTGAGAGTGAACATGAGCACCATATGATTTTGGTTCTGGAAATTTTGAGAAGTCACCGTTTGTATGGAAATATTTTGAATTGTTGTTTTTGGATTCATGAAGTGAAATTATTGGGTCCCAGAATTTATGAACATGGAAAATAAGGTTATCCATATAAGGTGAAGGATATTTTTTCGTGGAAGGAACCATAGAATTTATTTGAGATATTAATCTTACATGGTCTTACTAGATACTAGAAATAGTTCATCAATGATTTATCTAAGATAAAAGAACCTTTGAATTATCTTTCCAAGAAAGTGGTGAAATTCACCTGGGATGAAAATAATTTGACTTCTTTCAATGAACTGAATGTTATCTAACATCAGGTCCTATTTGATCTCACTGGAGCTCTATAAGGGGTACATAGTGTTTTGTGACGCTTTTGGTGCTAATTGTAGATGTGTGATTATAGAGGATGACCATGTGGTAGATTATGGGTCTCATCAGCTTCAAAAACATGAATATAATTAACCTAATCTTAATTTATAGCTTCCCACAATGTTTCATGCACTCAAATGTTGGTGGCACTATCTTTTTGGCGAGAGGTTCACGGTATTCCTTGATCATAATAGTTTGAGTTATATCCTTTCTTAGGAAACCATAAATCTTATATTGATATGATGTGTACAATAACTTCAGATCTTTAACTTTGATATTACCTACACCACGGGTATGGGGAATGTTTTTTTCGATGCTCTTATCATGAATGTTCCATCGTTGGATGTTTTGTAATCAAATGAGGAGTGGAACCTTGTAGGGATTTTCACTCATTTTCACTTAGTCACTTAGGAGGAAATTTTAGGTATGGTTCTGACCAATGATAAGATATCATAATATCTCATGAAGTATATTTTTCAGAGTCAGTAGAATAATGATGAGTTTATTAATGTTTTAGAAAGCCTTTATTATGAAGAGACTGTTTATATTTACTCTCTTTATTTCGATGGAATTCTCCATTTCGGGAAGTGTTTTTTCATCCCAACATCTGTGAGGAGTTTATTGTTGTTTTATTGTCACAAAGCTTCATGTTCCATTCATATATTCACTACAAAGATGTATTCTGGAATGAGGAGGTGATTCTGGTGGATAGGTATGAAGCGTGACATCATGAAGTTTGTGTTTCGTTGTTACACCTGCCAATGGATAATGACAGAGCACTTGAAAACTTATGGTTCTCTTCAGCCTCTTCTGGCATCGACCTGTATATGGGATGATGTGTCCATGGTTTTTTTGTTGGATTGAAATAGAATCCATGATGACATAATTCTATTTGGGTGGTTGTTGATTGGTTAACTAAGTATACTCATCTCATTCTGATCAAAGACACAATTAAGGATGAAGATCTGGGTAAGATGTATGTGTAGATGATTGTGAGGTTACATGGGATTCTTTCTTCCATTGTTTCTGATAAGGATCCTAGATTTACATTGAGGTTCTGGAGAAGTATACAAGAGGAAATGGGAACTTAGGTCATGTTGAGCATAGCTTACCATCCACAGACAGACGGTCAAAAGGAGCGTGTGATTCAGATTTTGGAAGATATGCTTCGTGCCTATGTATGGGATTTTGGAGGATCATGGGATAGCCATCTGGGACCAGTTGGGTTTTTTTTATAAAAATAGTTATTATTCATCAGTAAAAATGGATCCATTTGAGCCATTGTATGGTCACACGTATAGATCACCTCTTTGTTGGGATGAGGTGGGTGATGTATCTTTAGTTGGAAAAAGTTTGGTTCATGAAACATTTGTGAAGATTCCAGATGTACATAAAAATATGATTATAAACAAGAGTCTATATAAATATTATACAGATTGGTGGCATCTTCCATTGATGTTTTCTATAGGCGACTGTGATTTCTTGAATGTTTCCCCTCACTTGGGTCACTAGTAACATAGAAAGTAGGGAAAGTTGGCTCCGAGATATATTGCACAGTTTGAGGTCACTAAGCGGCTAAAAAAATTTTCTTATCAGTTGGAATTTTTTCTTTATTAGATATGTATTCATGATGTTTTCTATATATCTATGCTTACTAAATATCACCCTGACCCCACTCATGATCTGAGTTGGGATGAAATTCAGTTAGAGCTATATTCTTCTATTCTATAGGAACTGTTTGAGATCGCTGACTCTCAAGTTAAAGTATCATGTGGGAAGTCAATTCCATTGGTAATAGTTATATGGAATTAGGGATCAGATTCTCTTGAGAATTGGAAATTCAAATTTTTGATTTGGGAACAATGGCCTCATCTGTTTCCGAGGATTACATATTCAACATGACTTCCTAGGGATGAAAAGTCATTATGGTGGGGATATTTTAACATCATGTTACCATTTTATCAGGTACATTATTAGCCTCTTCATGGTTTTCCCATATGATATTTGGAGGATACCTATAATTGTTAAGTTATAGATTTGTTGGACTCTCAAATTTAACCCACCTTTTCTATAGGATTGAGGAATATTTCAATCATTGTAACTATGTTCAACACCATGTTACTATTACTGGGTATAATCTATGAAAGGGTATTCATACTATGAAAGTTACATATCATTAAAGGTGGTTTCATGTCGTGACTTCTTTAAATAATTAAATTTAAATATGAGGAGATGGATTTTTTAGCATACTTGTACACCATGGATTTCATGGAACATAACTATATTACACGTTGTGAAACTACATGCATACAGTTTTAAAACACATTATTTTTAGTTTTTATAAGTCCTTTCTTTCCAGACAACTTCATCCTTGACCCAAGGTCTCTCCTAGGTGTTTTTCAAATACATTTCCATCCAGATTGATTCATTCGACATCCGATCTCTATTGAATATTTGGTGCATCTCTCTGAGTAAGTCAGGTTCCATCTTTTTCATTTCCTTTTATCATGATATCATCATTGGGGGGATGTTTGGGTCCATTGGGTTAAAATGATGCTTCTTCTTGGATTATTTTAGATTTGTTATGTCATATCACCCCATATGCCCTTTTCCTTAGTCATTCATTGTGTGGAGGACATCCTTTCTTGATGTATGTAGGTTTCTTCCTTTCTTATGACACCTTGTGTTCAGATTTGGATCAATCATGTGATGTGGATTGGATTCTAGGGCCTTCGTTGTCACCATTGGGTTTTCTTTGTTGATGGATCTCATAGAGGGCTTGTGAAACCCAAGTTTTGAGTTAGGTGGTTCCATCTCTAGCCTATGATAATGGATCTTGTTGTTTTTTTATCAAATTGATTCATAATAAAAGATTGGAATGATTTTTTTGTGTATGATGAAAAGGGGTTTTAATGAAAAAAGGTTTTCCCATAGTTATTGACAATTGGAATGAAAAGAAGGTATTTTAGAAGAATTGAAATGAATTTTGAAATGGTTTTGAAATGGTTTTCAAAGCATTGCAAAGAATTATGAAAAAGAGAACATGGGATACATTGGGTATTTAGGTGGAAGGATTTTCTTTAGGCCATCATAAATATTTTTGTGATTATCAAGGAGGTTTGTCTCGAGGATTCCTTTATTTCCTAGGTATGTTGTTCTTAGAGACCGATATTGAGATTTTGGGGCGTTTACTCATAGGGTATTTCTCTACATCCTAGGCCCATTGTTCGAGGATTATAATTTGGGAACTTGATTGATTGTGGTATGAGTAGTTTGCGGCTTGGACATGTAGTAATCATTGGTGTTATGATACCTATGTTTCTTTTTTTATGTTTCTTGGATTTATGAGTTATCCTTAATATAAATGTCTATGATTATGGAAAATGATATGAAAATTGTGATTTGAAATTGATATACCTAATTTTTTTTAGAACTTCAGAAAAAGGGAAATGTTTACCATGTTTTCTATAAAACTTCATTACTTCTTATCATGTTGTGTTTTACTTAAAATAAGAATACATGAATTTTTATACAGAGGCATGATATTGAACACTTGTGTGGGATCCTACTAATCATGTTAGCTCACCCCATGCGCACCACTTCAGTGGTGGTATAACATTGTTTGTCTTATAGTGTAGGGAAATGAGATGCATCACAGTAAGGTGGCGAGGTTCATGTTAGCTAGTTGGGTAGCAGCTGGGGAGATGGTGGGAGTATTTCCCTACTATAATTTGAAGTAGATGTTTGGTTTTTAGTCCTTTGTAGTTGTATTTTTCTGGGAGTTTATAACTACATTTGTAGATGTATTTTCCCACCATTTTTTATGGTTATAGAATATATATATCTTGACCATATTTTCCTATTCCTTTTTTTTATTACATATATGTCATGTGTTTGATCTGGTTGGGAAAAATTGTTCCCTCTAGTTTTTTGTTTGATTACTTAGTGTTTATTTCCTACCTATGGGGATCAGAAATGCCCTTCAAGAATTTAATGGAATGGTTCAGGTGCTGGGATTGAGGGAAACCCAGGTTGGTTCATTAAAATTTGTTATTAGAGGAGGTTTGTCCTCAAGAGTCCAAATCTTGGGATGTCTTTTAGACTAGAGATAGGATTGTTGGGACTTGAGATGTGTGTTGTGATAAGTACCTAACCAACTCCTTTCATAACGTGACTCATATTTCCATGAGATATTGGGATGTGTGTCTCTAGTATTGATTTTTATTTTAAAAATCACAGTTTTTTCTTATGGGGTTTCTTGTTTGGACTGAGATATTTTATGTTGTTTGATAATTCTTATTTTTTAGTGTGTAATAGTATGCCTTTGAGACGTCTTACATGAGTTCCTCATGGAGGTAAAGCCGATGCTCCATAAGGTAACACACCTATAGATTAGAATATCATCGAGAATATCAAATAGGTAGTATGTGTTGTTGATCAAGGTGTACCACGACTTCAAAATGTACTGCTTGAGGTACAACCAGGAGATGGGGAGAGAGAGATCAATCATGGTAGTTCTTGCACGATAAGCCACCATCCATTAAATAAATGATAGATTTTAAAGATTTGTAAGAATTTATGGATAGTTCAATCAAATCTTGACTTTCTAGAGACCTTAAACATCAAGGTGATGTGTGTTTTGTTTAGACTCGAGGGTTCTAGAATGCATTGGAAGGATTCTATTTCCCAAGATGGTAGACACGTGGGATTGTATTGGAAGGGTTTCAAAACCATATTATTTGAGTAGTTTGGCCCAAAATCTATGATTATGGAAAATTATATAGAGTTCACATCTTTAAAATATGAATAGAAATCGGTGTCGGCATACAACAATCGCTTTATTGAGCTTGTCCATTTCTCCCCAAACGTTGTGAGGAATAACCAATGCATGGCTCAAAAGTGTCTACACAGTTTGCGATTAGATATCAAATCATAGGTTTTTATGATAGAGAATTATACATATATGGAGATGGTAGAAATATATATGATGGAATAAATGAATATAACATGCAATGTTGGATTTTCCACCTCTTTTATTCCATTGGAAAGTTGCTTTAGTGGCGCACATGTGAAGAAGAGGAAGTGGAAAGATCATCGTAGGAGTTTTGGAGGTGGGTCTCAGTAGAGAGCCTCCTCTGCACTATATTTTACATCAGGTAATGTGCCTCTGACTTGCTATTAGTGTGGAAATCTAGGACACACCATAAATTCTTGTCATATGTCCACAAGGACGTGCAAAAGTTTTGGACTCATTGGACCCTTATAATTATTCTGTTAGGATATGACTACACATTATTATTGTTGGGGTTCTTCAACTCCAAAGGATACTACAGTGCAGTCAGAAGCATCAAAGACTATAGACCTCTAGCCATCGGCTTCTAGCCACAAGCCCTAGGAGTGAAGCATTTTCACGTAATAGATTAGTGTCCGGAAAAAATTGATGCATGTTTAAAAATTGTGAGATGTGTAATCCTTATTTCATATTCATTAGAAATTTATTTATTTGATACTCATGACTCCCACTTGTTTATATTTATAAATTTTTTGGATGGTCTTAAACTTCCAACAGAACATATTTCTATTAAAATGGAGTTAGAAAAACCTCTTGGTAAGAGGAAAGAGAAGGGGTTCAAGTGTCCCTCTTGTTCATTAAGGATAGATAATACGGATTTGGTCTAGGATTTTCTCATTCTTCATATGGATATGTTTGACATCATCATTGGTATGGATTGTCTAGGTCCTCATAAATCTGAGGTTAATTCTTATCATCAACATGTTCTGTTTCTTTATACTGATGGGAGATCTTGTGTGTTTCCAGAAGAGTGGTATCTGAGATCAGGTAGTGCAGGGCCTTCCCACCTAGAGCTCCAAAGTTTTTTTATTTCTATTTAATTTGATCCTAATGGTTTTTTCTTCTATTTAGGATATTCTCATTATTGTTTGAGAGTTTCCGAACATTTTCACAGATGATTTCTATAGTATTCCTATAGAGAGATAGATAGTGTTTATGATTGATCTAGTTCCAGGTATAAATCCGATATTGATACCTTCTTATCATATAGTAACAATGGAGAAGAAAGTTCTCAAGATTTAGTTGGATGACGTATTAGAAAAAGGTTTCATTAACCCTAGCATTTCTCTTTGGGAATTACCTATGCTATTTTCCAAGAAAGCATATGGATCACTTGGTTTATCTGTAGACTATCAGAAGTGGAAACAAGTAACAGTTAAGAACAAATATACTTTGCCTCATGTGGATGATATTTTTGATTAGTTAAATGGGGAAAAGTGGTTTTCAAAGATTTATCTTTGGTCGGGTTATCATCAGCTCAGAGTTTGGGAGTCTAATATACTAAAAACAACTTTTAGGATCAGGTATGGCCATAATGAATTTCATGTGATGCCTTTTAGTCTTACTAATTCTCCTATATTTTTAAAGTATTTTCTGAATCATATATTCCATAAATATCTAAACACATTTTTTGTAGTTTTCTTGGATGATATTATGGTTTATTTTAAATTTGAGAGTGATCTCGAGTACCATGATAATTTGGGTTATAAAATTTTAGGAAGTCACCATTTGTATGGAACGCTTTAAAAATGTAGTTTCTGGATTCAACAAGTGAAGTTATTGGGGAACATAATTTATGAACATGTCTTATCTATTGTTCTAAATAACATGAAGGCTATTTTATCATGGAAGGAACCACAAAATTTCTTTGAGATACGAATCCTCATTGGTCTTATTTGATACTATCGATGGTTCCTCAAGGATTTATCTAAGAAGGGATCACTATTTAATGTTCTTACCAAAAAATTGGTGAAATTAACCTTGGATACAAAGTTTCATACTTTCTTCAATGAACTTAAATGGCTTCTGACATCACCTCCTATTTTGATCTTACCTATACCCGGTAAGGGATACTTGGTGTTTTGAGCCACGTTTGGTGTTTTTTTGGGATGTGTGCTTATACAGTATGACCATGTGGTAGCTTAATTATCTCTTCATCTTCAACTTCTTGAATGTAATTACAAAACTCATAATTTATAGCTTCCTATAGTCATGAAAGAGATCAAATGTTGGTGGCAGTATCTTTTTGGGGAAAAGTTCATAGTCTTATATGATCATAGGATTCTAAGTTATATATTTTCATAGAAAGACTTAAATATCCTATAAATAAAATGGGTATAATACCTTCATATGTTTGACATTGATATCAAAAACCACCTAGGTAATGGGAATGTTATTTCCAATGCTCTTAGTAGGAACGATTCATCACAGGCTGTTTTGAAATCAAATGAGGAGTGGAACATTACGGGGCTTTTTCCTCATTTTCACTTGGATGTTCATGAGATTGTTTTCGGTATGGTTCTTACCAATGTTCATCTATCCTCATCTCTCCTAGAGTCTATTTTTATGATTCAAAATAATGATGATGAGTTTAGTAATGTTTGAGAAATCATTTATAGTGAAGATACTGTTTCTGGTTGGTCTCTTTCTTCAAATGGTATACTCCACTCTGGGAAGCAGGGTGTCATCCTAGAATCTGTGAGGAGTTTAGAATTTTGTGATTATAATAGATATTTATAGAAAATTTATCCATGCATTATGATGGTGTATTATGGAAAGAGGTGGTGATTCTAGTGGCTGGGTATGAAGCGTGAAGTTATAGATTTTGTGTCTCATTGTTACACTTGCCAACAAATAAAGGCAGGGAACTCAAATCCTTCTATACTTTTTCAGCCTCTCCTGGTGAAGATATAGATATTGGACGAGGTTTACATGGATTTTGTTGTTGGATTTCCATGGAATCCTCAGTGAATCAATTCTATTTTGGTGTTTATTGATTGGTTAATGAAGACTGCTCTTTTCATTCTGATCAAATAAACAACTAAGGTTTACAATTTGGGTAAGCTATATGTGTAGAAGATTGTGAGGTTATATGGGAGTTCATATTTCATAATTTTAGATAGTGATCCTAGTTTTTTCTCTAGGTTCTATGGAGTCTCCAGGAGCTAATGCGATCTTAGGTCATGTTGAGCACAACATACCAACCACAGATAAAAGATTAGACATAGTGTGTGATTCATATCTTGGAAGATATGTTTTGTGCTTGTGTCTTGGATTTTATTGGATCATTGGACAGTGATCTAGGACTGGTTGAGTTTGATTACAACAATACTTATTTGTCGTCAGTAAGAATGGCTCCATTTGAGGCGGTGTATGTTATCCTGTATAGATCACCTCTTCATTCTATGGATGTGGGTGATATATCTTTTGGTGGACCAAGTTTGGTTTAGGAAACATTCTTGAATATTCATGATGTACATAGACATCGGGTTATATCCTAGAGTCAATAGAAATTATATGTGGATCTTCAACATTGACCTTTGTGGATTTTCATAGGTGACTAAGTTTTCTTGAATGTTTTTCCTTGTTTGGGTCACCATATACTCATATTTCAGGGAAATATGCTCCAAGATATATTTGACCGTTTAAGGCCACTGAGTAGTTTGAAAAATTTATTATCAGTTTCCGTTTCTAGTTTAGTTGGTAGGTATCATGATTTTGTCCATATATCTCAACTCAAGAAATATCACCCTGACCCCACTCATGTTACGAGTTAGCATGAAATTGAGTTAGATCCACATGCTTCTATTCTGGAGAAACCAGTTTAGATCATTCACTCTCAAATGAAAGACTTTTGTGGGATGTTGATTCCATTTCTAATAGTTATATATAAGCAAGGATCAGATTCTCATGAGACCTTGGAACGTGAATTGTTGATGAGCGAGCATTGGCCTCATCTATTTATAGGGATTACACCTTTCACATGAATTCTCTAGGATGGAAAGTATTTATGTAGGGGAGTTTGTAACATCTTGTCACTATTTAATTAGTTAATCCCTAAAACCTATCATGGTTCCCCTCCTTTGATATTTGGATGATACCTATAATGGTGATGTTAGGGATTTGTTGGACTCTCAACTTTACCAAGCCTTTTCTAAAGGATGCATGAATATTTCACACTGTTTGACTGTGTTACACACCATGTAACTATTACTAAGTACAAGACATTAAATGGGATTGGCACTATGAAAGTTACTGGTCATGAAAGGGGGTTTTAAATGGAGACTTCTTTAAATAATAGATTTTAAATATGAGGTGTTATATTTTTCAGCGTACTTGTACATTATAAATTTCACAATGTGTAACTATATTACACATCATGAAATGGATTGTATCTAATTTTTAAACATGTGCATGGATACTTATCTTAGACCTTTCTTATCATACTCCTTCATCTTTGACCGAGGGTCTCTCCGATGAATTTTTCAAAGACACCTTCCAAATGAATTAATTCGACATCTAATATTTGTTGCATTTGTGTTGCATCTCTCTGGGTAATTCATCTCCTTTCTTCTTCATTTCCTTTTCTCATGATATCACTGTTGGGTGGTGTGTTTGGATCCATTCCTTTAAGATGGTGTTTCGTAATGGATTATTTTAGATCTTTTGTGTGATATTTTTCTGGAGGCCTTTTCCTTTTTTATTTGTGGTGTAGTGGAGGCCCATTATTGAGGTATGTAGTTTTCTTTTTTTGGTAGATACCTTGTGTTCAGATTTGGATCCATCATGTTATATGGATTGTATTCTAGGGCCTTCATTTTCATCGTTGGGTTCTCATTGTTGGTGGATCCTGTATTGGGCATGTGAAACCCAAGTTTTTAGATAGTTGGTTCCGCCTCTAGTCTATGATAATGGATCTTGATGTTTTTTTTACAAACTTATTCATAATGAAAGATTTGAATTATTTTTTTGTGTGTCTTGAATTGGGGTTTTAATGAAAAATGGGTTTTCCCTGGTTATTGACAAATGGAATGAAAACTAGGATTTTTTGAAGTAGTGAAATAAATTTTGAAATGGTTTTGAAATTTGTTTCGAAGCATTAAATGAATTGTGAAAAAACACATGGGTTACGTTTGGTAGTTAGGTGGAAGGTTTATCTTGAGGCCAATATTGATTTTTTTGTGATTATCATGGTGGGTTGTCTTGTGGAATTCATTTATTTCATAGGCTCGTTGTTCAAGGAGATCAATATTGTCATTTTGGGGGGTTTACTCATGGGGTATTCCTCTGACCACTATGCCTATTGTTCTGGGATTAGAATTTTTTAAATTGATTGAGTATGGTACGAGTAGTCTACGGCCTGGATCTATAGTATTCCTTGGTTTTGTGATACCTATCATTCGGTTTTTTTCTACTTTTATTTATGATTTTTCCTTGATATGAATGTTTATTCTTTTAAAAAATGATATAGAAAATGTTCTTTGAAATTTATATACATATATTTTATTTGGAACTGTGGAAAAAGGAAAATTTTTACCATGTTTTCTATAAAATGTCTTTACTTATTATCATGTAATGTTTTACTTAAAATAAAAATAAACAAATTTTTATACAGATAATTTTTATGGAAAAATTTTGTGGGATACTACTGAGTATGTTAGGTCAAACCCTACAAACCACTTTGGTGGTGCTTATTACTTTATTTTACTTCCATTGAACGGAAAGGCAAAGTGATACAGTGAGGTGGTGAGGTTCATGTCAGCTGGTTGGGAAGTTGGTGGTGAGATGGTGGGATTTTGTCCCTACCAACATTTTGTGTAGATTTTTGGTTTCTAGACCTTTTAATTTTCACTTTTCATGGAGTTTTTAGCTACTTTTTCAATTATCTATTTCCCCTAGTTTCTTACAGTTGTGGGATATATATCATTTTCATCTTCTGTCATTCCATATTTCTTAGTACATATATATATATATTGTGTTTGAAAAGGTTGGGTCAAATAATTCCCTCTAGTTCATTATTCTATGCTTGGGTACTTTTTTCTAACTAGTGGGGATCGGGAATTCCCTTCGGGTATCTAACAAAATGGGTTGGGTGTCAGGTTTGAGGGAAACACAGGTCATTTCATTACAGGTCTTTTTAAAAATTATTTTGAAAATAAATAAAGATGACATTTTTGGGTCAATATTGGTGTTTTAATATATTCGGTTATTTTGCATTGAATTTTTGGTATAATTCCCTAATTGATAAAACAAAAAAGGGTCTAATATCAAGGGGGAGAAACCAAGAGTAGAATATGCAAAAAAACACAAACTAAGAAAAAATATTTAGGTTATGATCGATTCGAATTTACTGATTTCTTATATGATGTTTGAAATAAATGTGGTCACAAAATTGATACATGTACATGTCAAAAAGAATCAAGAAATAATATTAATATAAGACCACATGAGAAAAGAGTGGTATCCTTGGGTAGAAAAATGAAAAATACTGAAAATCATATCACTAACTAGAAGTATCAGAAGTAGTCATATGTCGAAACAATAAATAGGAAACATTAGAAAAAAAATTTCAAGAAGTTAAACATGAGTGATACATATCAGAAGGATGATGAAAATAAATGAACTCACATAAATCCATATGAAAATTATAAAAAAAATCTGTCATTATTCCCAAGGAAATTCTTGTTATTTTTCTAGAAAATTTGGAGAAATATAGAAAGTTAGAATAAGTCCAATAAAAAACTATTTCTAAATGTAAAACGAATATTTCACATGAAGAAGAAAATTTTCATGAGTATTTTTCAACAAAGGGTAAGTAATTTATTGAATAGTTTTTGTGTGAGATGTGAAATAAAGCTAGACATAATGAAATATGATGTTTAACCACATAGATTTCATAAGAATAATCCTTGAAAATAATGACGCATGAATTAGGACATGAATATGATTTTATGGATAAATATTGAAGAACCGTCTAACTTAGTGAAATGGTAGGTGTGATATGATCCATTCATTAATATCATAGTTGAAATATTAAAATCAGATGTAGAAGAATAAAAACTGAATAATGTTGAGAAACATGGTTGAGAAAAACATGTTAACCTTACTGTTCACATTAATAGAAAATTAAGTCCCACTTATTCCTTTTTATAAATATACATTTATACTAACATGAAGGGAATTAAGATATATGGTTGATTCCCTTGAGTATGCATAATGGTAATATAATGTTGTTAAATCATTACTATATAGTGAATAAAGAACTTCTAAAAAGATTTATAAAATTGAAAGATGAGGTATGCAAATCACACTTTCATCCCTCATTCTTAATTTCAATATCATGTTAATTAATGTGGGTTTGTTGATTTCTGTTAATATTATACAAAGGGAGGTATATCATTTTTACTTGAACATTCTAATGTTTTTATTGAATTATTTGTAAGATTCACCATTTTATTGATAAATCCTTTTTCCTGCAACCCCTAAAATGAGAATTGATAATTTTTAGCATTATTTAGAATGAATGGTTATTTATAGATACCATAGAAAACCATGGTTATATCTTTATTGTTTTATACACTAGGTTATCCCTTATAGACATAGAGTTTCTTAACTAAAGTAAATTTTCTATGAGAACCGTGTCTGATAATTCATCTCTTATAAGTGATCAATATATTTTCATATAAGGAAAAATATCACATTTTTAAGAAAAATATGAGATGATAAGACACCCGAATTATCCTTTGAATTTTACTTCTAGTAAGGGGTAGAAAAGATAAGTACACATATTGAATTATAAATATTTGACGAGATATTGAAAACAAAATAAAAAGGGGGAGAATTTTGAGCTAAAGATTCATTAGTTTTCAGTCATTTAATATGTGGATAAAGTGGTTATTCTAAGATAATTTTTATGTATTCATGAAATATAATTGGATTTCATGCTTGGATAATTCATCATATGAACTCTTCTGATTATTGAAGTGATCTTATATTCCAATTACTTCTATCATTGGCCAAATTTTTTATAAAACAATGATCATAAAATTTATGAATATTTTATTGAATGGAATGTAAAAATATAATAATATTTATTTTTAAAGATGAGTTGGTGAAGAGAAATCAAGATGATTAATAATGGATTAATGATGTCAATTCTAAACCCAGATAATTCTAATATTATTTATAATGGTGGATTCATTAAAAATATAACCCCAACCACACAATACATTAAGGCTATCCATCAACCACACTAAGGAGGGACAAGGGTCAACCCCATTGGATATCTTACCAAAAGAGGCGCATGGGCGGTAGAGGAGCATGGGAAGGAATAATTCCCACATAGTATTGGTGGACTCAAGTATAAGAACCACATAAAGCATATATGAAAGGTGCATAAGATGGGGGATAATCCTACTGGGATAAATCCCATCATGTATTGTGTGAAGGTTTTATAGTTTATGATACCTCATCGCTAGATCAAACAGGTAGTGGTAGCATACGAGTAATAAAGAAGTGGAAACCTGAGTTGTTGAGCAATGTAGGATAGTGGATAGCAGAACACTATTAATCCTATTAAAATCAAATAGACATTTCTTGTGTCATTTTATTACTAAAATATAGATAATATGATAAATTAGTTAATTCCATATTCCTCCTACTATGTACCAAGGTCATTAATACATAGATATTCCACCATGTTTGAGCCACAATGATCCTAACATCAATCCAGTTTGAGATTTTATTGCATGATCAATGTTGCATTAAACTTTTGATATCCATGTGATTTCTATTAATATTCCACACATGAAAATCATTAATGGACATACATAAATAGAATGAACCAGATTTCTGACACAAACATAGATTAATCCAAATTATTCAGACCAATAAATGATAAATGATGAGGTTATTACGAAATGAATTGACATTCATGTAGTTTCATTTTTCATGCATGTAGACCAAATTAAGAAAAAAAGGTATTATATGATAAATAGTTTTAGGAAGAAATAAACAACTTAAATCCATTAGGTTTCTAAAAAATGAGTTGTTTCATGGGTAATCAAACAAGTAAAATACCATGTGGAGAATCCTAGTTTTTCAAATATTTGAATATATCACATTAATAATGAAAAACCTATCTGTTATTTGAGTTGAGGTATTTTATATACCACATGAAGGAACTGAAGAATAAATACCTAATAAAATGAGAATTTTAAATGATTCAATGCTTTTAGGGTGACCCATGGTGATCCCCTAGCCCAATGAGAAGTATAATCTAATACCCAAACCCATGGGTATTTTAGGTGCAATTGTTCTTACCAAATGAAATAATAGTAAACACTGAAATACCTTGGGTTCTTATTATGAAATTTATGATGAAGGAATGATTTAATTACATGAAGAAATAAATACCCACATTCCATGTTTATTTATATGAGTGATTTAATACCCACATCATTCGGGTATACAAATTTGAAAAAAGAGAAAAAAATAAATGTGTTTACTTAAAAACACATTCTTATGAGTATTTAAATAGAGAAATTAAATCATATAATTAATTTAGACTTATTAATAATATTATTTCGTATAAATATATTCATGTAGGATATGATGAAAATGTACATCATTGAAATACGTTTTTGTGATCCAAATACATTATTGTAATGTAGAGAAAAAGACTTTGAAGTTGGGTTCCTTATAAGGAAGAAGAAACTTGGTTTCCTGGTCATTCAAATATTGACAACAATATAGATTTTCAATAATCTGGAAAGTGTATTTAGAAAATTAATTATAAAATTCATGAGGAGGTACAAGAGAAAGTCCTATTTTGGGATACCATAGAGAAAGATCAATGATCATCCTATAGTGGACCAAGCCTTCAAAAAAGATGTAGTCTTTCGGTTGGTGTTGAGAGTAGTTAAAGTATCATGGTTGGAGATATGAGACAAATGAGTCTCTTAGTTTGAGCTCAATCAAGAATTTTTTTAGTTAGATCCAACATCAAAATGACTCTCTTGGTTGGAGCTATGGAGGAGTTCTCCAAGATTGATATGGGAAAATTATAATCGCTATTTTTATAATGATAATTTCAATCAATTTTTTATGAGTGAAAAAATCATGTTGTGGGGAATAACCAATAGGGAAAAGAGTAGGTATTTATGAAGAACCTTGTAAATATAGTATAATGATATATTTATTGTATCAAGATCACATTAAGTAAGATTTATAGATATCCCTGAGAGGATTGAGAACCTTAATAGGTTCAAGAGGTTAAATTGTAACGAAAAATAATTCATAAAAATGAAACATTGATTCCCCCCACCTCTATGTGGTCAATCCATCCAAGGCCTCAACATAATAATCTCAAATTCTTTTAAAAAATTCTAAAACTAAATGTTTTCCTAAATCAATTTTACATAATGTGTTACATTCTTTTAAAAAGGCTTTGAAATGAAGTTTCTTAACATTTTCTATATGGGTTACTTTGAATCCCATTTTAATTTTTTTTAAAGAATGTTTATTTTTAACATTTAGGATATGAACAAATTTTTCTTCCATCAAGTCCATTAATTTTTATGATGTTTCTATTATAACTTTATAGGTTATTTTTCAACGAAAATTAATTTCATAATATTTTAGGAATTTTAGTTTTTAAAAGTGATTTTAAAAAATTATAATTTATTTCCCTAAAAAATGTTTTTAATGATCTTATAATTATATTTACATTCATCAATGTCAATAACCCTTGTAGTTACATACTACCCAATGGGGGTATTCTATAATGATACCTTACTTCTTCTTTCTCTAGATGGATGAATATTGTTTCAAATAAATTTATATTGATTTTGTTTCCTTTTCATGGGTTAATCATGTTTTAATTATATTGTTATGGAACCCATTTCATTTCCATTGTTTAGTCATGTTTCAATGATAATATTATGGAACCCATTTTGTTTCCATAGGTTAATAAGGTTTTAAATAGTTTGAAATGAATTTGGTTTCTTTTCTTTGGTTTAATCATGTTTCAATTAGATTTTTATAGAACATGTTTCTTTTCCACGGGTTAATCATTTTTCAAATAGATTTTTATGGAACTCACTTTTTTCAATAGGTTAATCACATTACGAAATGATTAATTATTATTTATGAATTTTATAATGAAATTAAATCTCTAGGTACTTTATTCATGTTATGGTTATTTTAAATTTCTTATATGATGGGTTCCCCCAGATAGCACATGGTGAGACCATTATAGCTTATACAATGTGTACACCAATATAGTACTCCAATGCATTGGTTAATGATTATGTTCTACAAATAATTATATTCTAAGTCATACATATTGTTATTATAACATTAAGGGTTCTATAAGTGTTATATATTGATGATTTCCTAAGATACCAACATTTTTTTGTTATTCCTTATATGGGATTATATCATTTCCTTTGATAAATATTTACATCACATGGCTCATGATTATTGATTCTCATGAAACACTCCTCTGTTAAAGGCTTATGCCATGCTTCAGGATTAATGATTCAGGTAACTATGAGTAAGAGTTCTTTTGTGATTCACATAAACAAACTAATTATGTTTTTATACCCTTATGCACTTGTGGCAGTACTTGATGACACATTATGGTTAATGGTTATGATTACAATTACTATAAATTTCATCTCACCCATATATTGTTTCCTTTTCTCAAGTTTTCATGAATTATATTGAATGAATTATTTTTATAAGTATTTTTATTGATGAGGATGACTTAATGTTAAATAAGAAAATATGTGTTAAGTGGGAGAAATGATCATTTAATTTCATATGTATTTTTTATATAATAGTTTTTGCATACTTTTCTAAAAATTGTTACCTTAAAAGTATTTGAGAATTTAATTAAGTGAAAAATTTCCTCTGATTTTGTATGTTTTGAATGGTAAAAAATGTGTCACCTTCTTTAGTATCAAATAAAGATAGATATGGTTTATTATTTTAGCACTGGATCAGTTATTGAGGGTTATGGGTTGTTATAGTTGGTATTAGATTCCAAGGAAGTGATCATATCAATGGGAACTCTCACGAGTGAACATTGGAAGAATCATGACTCACCTTCCAAGGGAATCATGTTGAATGATATACCATTGTGGATGGTAGTGTGTTCCGCCTAAGAGGTTTAGCCACCAATGGAGTGTCTCGATAAGTATCAATTATAGTCCACTGGATATTATTAGAGATTGTTGTAGTTTGTATTAGAGTAATGTTTTAGACAACATTGAAGATTAGTATGTTTTCATGTGATGTTATCTTATTATTTATGGATATCATCATAGGTCAAGAAGATTAATGATAATCATATGTTAAAATTTAGGGAAACCAATTTGAGGTTTTAAGTGATGAGATATTAAATATATTAATAACACTTTAGGTGAAATTTTATTGTATTGAAGTATATGTTATGCTTTAGTTAAATGTTAAATATTCCTTTATATTTTTTAGACATATGTTGTATGGTATTGATAACTGTTAGGGTTTATATGATCGTGGATATTTAGGAAAATAGGATAACACAAGTTTTATCATATAAATAAACATGATATTAAAAATTGATTTATTCACTAAGTGACTAAGGTTATTTCAAATAGTGATCGCCATATTTCCGAGTTTGTAAGTTAAAAGGTATGAGATAATTTTTTTATTAAAACACACCTTAATTATTAAGTAATTTACAAATTATTTACATTTAACATTGGGTGTTACTATTAAATTATAGCGAATAATGTATTACTTCATCATATGATGGTTTATTATTTTTCTTAATTATCTTACCACGCACTATCCATTTTGGTTTTTATTAATCTCTAAAGATAGGTGGAATATATTTCTATCAATTTTATGGTTATATGAACCTTCAAGTAATTATATTTAGTGCTTCACGCATGAAACATTCATCTTGAATACTCATATTTTGGGGATAATGATATGATTGTGGTGGGAATTGAAAAAAAGGATGAAATTATACTCATGAAGTAATTACAATTCTTTATTCTCTTAGTCTTAATGAAAATGGAATTCACTATCTCTAAAAATGGAACTTAAAACAAAAATTTTTCCTATTAATATAATTTATGATGAACTAATAATATTTTCACTCATTGAAAATTTATAGTTTTGAGGTCCATATTTTCAATTAACCATTCAATTTTATATGATCAATGATCTATATCACTCTGCATAATTATTTACACATTTATTCCAGTCCCAATTCTTCACTTCCCACATATGTTCTCCTATTTTTAATCCTAGTATGCGTTAATCCATATAACCATTGTACATTCTTTTATCACTTTTCAAGAGGTTTTTTTTATTAAACATTATTATGTTTGTTTTAAAAGACGATATATTAAAATGTATAAAAATTAATTACTGAGATAAATTAAAAATTTTGAGGATTCAATCTATTAATGGGGCGATAACATCACACTTTATGTTTTTCAAAAAGAAAACAATTTTTGATAACTCATTTAATAGCACACATTGAGCTTACACAACCCATGATATATATAATCGTTATAAACTATCATCTAAATAAGAGGGTATGATTAGTATTAATGTTTTTTGAAATATATATATATATATGTACTAATAAATATTTTTTTATATTTTTAGTAAATAATCAATAATTTTTTATTAAATTAATTTTAATCTTCAATAATATGTTTTCTTCAGAAAAGTTTTTTATTCACTTCATGAAACAATATTATAATTATTTTAAAAAAATATAAAATATATTTGATAAAATGAAATTAATTTGTTAAATAAGAATATAAAAAATTAATTTTTGTGAACGTTTGGTATTTTTATGAAAAGAAATATTTTATAGTCAATAGTGAAAAATTCATATTTTTGTAAAAAGGCCATTTATTTTCAATAAAGTAATCAATTTTAAAGTAGAATTTTTTTAACATTATTTCAAGTAACATAAGTATTATTTAATAATATTTATTCCACATAATTAATTTTTCATAAAATTCATATTGGATTTCAGAATAAATATGTCTCTGGATTTAAAAAAGAGATTTTTTCAAAAACTTTTTAAAAGTTCATAATTTTTTTTCTTTTTAATTAATTAAAAACCCTAATGAGGAATTATTAAAAATAAATTTATATATTATATATAAATAAATATTAAATTATATTCATATAATTATTATTATTATTTATATTTGTATTACAAAATCATCTTTTTCATGAAAATTAAAATTCTTTAAAACTTGATTTTTTATCGTGACTATTAATTTTGTTATAAATTAAAATTTTCCCATTTTGTGAAAAATATTTGGTAAAATTAATTAAATATTTTAATTCAAAAAATTAAATTATATAAAAAGTTCAAAATAATTTCTAATCATTATTAATAGTGAAACAGAAAAAAATAAAATATCCCAATTATGGTGAAAACTGGTTTTCCAAGGGTTAAACTAAACAAATAAGGGTGAATATGACATAATAACATGGATTAAACTTATTGGTTGGAAATATTTAGAACTTATCATGTATATGGGTATGTAATGGTATATTTAAGAACCTTTTACTTTTGAAAATCATGCGTCAACCTTTTTCTTTTCACAAATAACAATTCTGCCACTCACCTGACAAATAATATCCCACAACCACTCCTCTCTTTTTAAGGCTATAAAATCCATTTTTTCTGAAAATACCTTCCAAAGTAAATTCCAAAACTCTATACACTCATCTTATAATCCTTTTTTGTGTAGTAAATCCATTATAGTAATAAATTAGGTATAATCTTAAAGTTGTGGTTTGAGAAGAGTTAAAATTTCTAACCATGTTTTTTTGTTTTATTTCTTCTTACACATCATTAAAATACTATTAAAATATAATTGTATGATAAAAAATATAATATATACTAATATTCTGTTATATTAATTTTCTATACTAAATCCAAATCCTCTTATATTAAATGAGATATGAAATCAAAAGTCATGTGTACGGCAGACTACCGCCTTGTTAACCAATGTCATTAATTTTCCATTATCACATCTCACAGAATGTTGAAATTATGGATTTAATATATATATATATATATTATATATAAAACATTTTTATACTTTTTGATTTATTATATCACATATAAATTTTCATTTTCATTTCTCGAGGGATATGATAACCTCATTCATGTTTATGAAGGACAACTGCCTCACGAAATGATGTGATTCATTTTTCATTAATTTTTTAAATTGAAGGTAATAATGGTAATTTTAATAAATATATTTGATATAAATTAAATCTTATAATAATAATGACATATTTTTCATTATTAATATTAAATATATCATTTTATTTCTTACACAAAAAAAATAAAAACATCGTTCTTGGGCATGAGATCTATCTCCACCACAAAGTGATGTGATTTGTTTCATCACCAGAACACATAGATGAGATATATATTTATATTTAATGAAATAATACATTATTTATGATATTATTATCACCATAAAAAGAAAAATTAATACTTACCTTCATTTCATAATGATTTCTGAGAAATGGAAATGTTACTCAAGCATACATATGGCCTACAGTTTATATGATGGTAATGTAGTCAATTTTTCAAAACCATATTTAATTATTGGTTTTAAAATTATAAATGATATATAAATATGAAAAATATTTAACTATTATTATTATTTATATGTTTGAATAATGGCCTCTTTGATCTTGGTCAACACACCCAAGTAGTTTTGAAATAATGAACTAAATCTCCTCAAAACACACGACATGGACATCACTAATTACATATTTTAATATTTCATTCAAAATAAATAAAATAAAATTTTAAAGTATAATGTATTAAAAAATAAAATGGTTCTTTGAAAAAATAATAATTAATATATCCTTAATATACATGAGTTAAAGGATACAAATCAAAAGTCGAGACTTGATAAAAGGGGTTTTTTCATCTATGTTTTTATTTTTGGGAGATATATACAATATTTAAAACTTGTTTTTATTGTGTTGTTTACATACTACCAATTTTACATGTAATATAAAAAAAATCATAAATCATGGTATGTTAATTTTAAATGGGAATTATTTCATCCAAGGGTATTTTAATTTAAAGTTATGTATTGCTAAAGAATTTCATCACTTGATTTATTTTTATTAGGTTAGTTTACATCTTCATTGTATATGTTATTATGTGAATATGTGTGTAATGACATTATATTATCTTATGATTTATATCCAATTTCTTCTTTTGGATTTACATCTCATACACATGATGCATTCATTTATTATATTTCAAATTCAACCGTATGTTTTTTATAAGGGTAATTCATCTCAAATTCTCTTTCTTTGAGATATAAGTTTATAATATATGACTATAAAATTTATTTAGGTGGGAACTCTGGCCTTTAACATGTTATATCATGAAAATTATTATTTGCATGATATATAATGTTTCATTTTATCTTATTCTTTCATGAGTGATAGATTGAAGAGTTACCAAATTGGTAAGGGCTTTATGTTAAAATCTCTTTACTTTTAGGATTGTTTACGTTCATGTTTATTTTAGAGAAAATAATTTGATATTATTTTTTTGAATCATATATATTTTACGATACTCATGTTTTGAATGTGTTTCAGTTGTTTAATTTATTTTTCCACTCTTATTTATGAAATAAACATCAAGAAATTCATTTTTAAATGATACCGATCTTTTATTTTTCTTTTAGATAATTTATCTTTATCTTACATATCAATGTTTTCTAAAATGTTTTAAAAAATAATCATTTAAAAAACTAAATTATTCAAATAATTTTTTACCTTCATTTAAAATGGTTTTAAAATGAAATTTGTTAACATTTTCCAAATGGGTCTCTTTGAATCCATTTTTCAAAATGTTTTGAAAATAATATTTATTTTTTACATTACTAAAATAGAAGGATTTTCCAACCATATTTTAAAGTTTTTCATATAGGTTTCATTTATATGATTTTAAGGATTTTTCAATGAAATTTATCTTCAAAATATTTTTTGAATCTATATTTTAAAATTTATTCTGAAAAAATAAAAGGAAATTTTCCTCAAAAATGTTTTTAATGATCTGTTAATGTTATTTTGATTCATCAATGTGATCAACCCTTTTTGTTACTTATGCTTCAATGGGATTGTTTTATAATGATACCATCCTCATTATTTATATGAATTGATTAATATTGTTTCAAAGAGAGTGTAATTAAATCCTTTTATTTTCAATGGGTTAATCATGTCTCTAATTGATTGTTATGAAACTCATTTCCTTTACATGGGTTAATCATATTTCAATAAGATTATTGTCGAATCCATTTATTTTACATGGGTAAATCATGTTTCAAATGGATATTTATGGAACCTATTTATTTTCCATTAGCTTTTCATATTTTAGATATATTATAATGGAACCCATTTCTCTTTCAAAGGTTAATCATGTTTGAAATAGATTGTTATGGAACCCATTTATTTTCGACAATATAATAATTAATCACCAATATTTTCATGGAAACCATTTATTTTCTATAGGGTAATCATGTTATGAAATTAATTATTGTTTTTTTATGTTTAATGATGAAATTAAATCTATATGTAATTTATTCATGTTGTGGTTCTTGGAAATTGCTTATATGATGGGTGTGTCCAGATAGTGTTAGGAGAGCCCGTTACAGTTATATGATGGGTTTAACCATATATAACACCATTAAATTTGGTAATGATTATGTTATATGGATAATTTTATTGTATTTTTGCATTTTGTTTATTTTAATTGTAAGGTTTTTAAAGGGTTCTATGATGATGATGTCATATGCTACCAAAACATTTTCATTATTCTTTTAATAGTTTTATAATGTTTCATTTGATCCAAATTGATATCACAAGGATCATGATTATTGATTATGATTAATATTTCCATTTATAAATACTTATTCCATACTTCATTATTGATTATTCAAGTATTAATGGATATGATTTCATTTTTTATTCATCCATACATTGTGATTATGTCGTCATAAAATTATGTACTTCTCATTCTCATTGATGAAATTAAATTTTTAATGATTATTTCTACCCTTAATAAGAATTTTATCTCACCCTTATTATGTTTATTTTTTTACATGGTTATCAGGTTCGATGTTGAATGAATTTTTTTAGTAGGATTTCATATGGATTATGATAGAGACATGCTGTGAAATAAGAAAATCTTTATTAAGTGGGAGAAATACAAATTTAAATACTTGTATATTGTTTAGAAGTGAGTTTGTCTTAATTATCTACAAAAATATACCGAAAATGTCCTTGATAATATAAGTGAATCGAAATTTTATAGATGTTGAATGTTTTAGGTGGAAATAATTGGGTCACCTTCATCGGTATCAAAGCTAGAAATATAATGTTAATGATTTTTTCACCGAATCTTGGAGTGTGATTTCTAAGATGTTATAATAGGATTAACTCATATCGATCATAAATAGATACATATGATATTCCTTTTAAAAAAATAATACAGATTGTAGGGTCCTATATAATAATACATCATGTCTAGTAATTGTGACTTTCGAGATGTATTAGTGTGGTGTCTTGTGTATGATTAACACTTTGACATTAGTTTTTTCTATATTATTATATAAAATATATCATAAATCAAATATGATACACTATTTTATAGATTCTAGTACAGTTTGAAATAGTTCTCCCATATCCTATGACTCCTCATATCATACACTATGATACTTCAAGAATAAAAAAATTAAACTATGTCAGAACTTTTGATATCCCTTATTATATTAAATGACTCCACCATATATTATGATATAAAATATAATATACCAAGACACAAAAAAAATAATCCAATCATCTCTTGGGATTAAAATCAATATTACAATATTATGTATATATATATATTAATTTATTTCTTAATATGATTTTTAGAATGAACCAATATGGTAATAATTTGACTCCACTAATGATGAGTTAAAAAATCTCAAATTCACACATCCAACATGACATCCATATGAACCCATAGAATCACTTTATTACCCAAAATATATGGGAATTACAAATATTTATATCAATAATGGATCTCTTGAATGGAGAGGAGAAGTTCATCACCATTAATGTGTGAGAATTCCCATGAATCATTTAACACTTTATCCTATATCAGATGCCACTGATGGGTTCTTAAGGATCAAAAAAACTTTTTCAATGCATCATAATTAAATAGAAACTCAAAATCCCAATATCAACCAAACATGAAACTAAATCCATTAATATAATAAAATGGATAACATGTCGAGAACCTTTTATTAATGAGTTCCACTACCTATATCTTCAACCATATTCTTGAAGAAGAAATTTGTTAGGCATCCATCAGACTTCATCCTATGTGATGTATTGAAAGGTTGAAATTTATCACCCATTTAATTGGTAGTAATATTCTCTATTCCCACAACATTATACTACCTCTCAAGGTAAAGGGAGAATGAGTAAGATAGATTCAATGGGGAGTAATATAATCTATAAGGGAATTATCAATGTTCATACACACAAACAAACAATTTTTTCAACTTTTTATAGGCCTATGAAAACTTTAGATCCTACTCAAAAATTAATCGACACATCATAAAATTTATTAGTTCCTATTTTAGTCTCTCATGAATTCATTATATGTAAGCACCTTTGATACCCATATTCATTTAATTTTATAAAATATCAACAAGTATGATAGTCAACAAGGAATAATAGCCAAGTGATAGTGTATATCATTTGTCTAATAATCCTCCATAGAGTTTTAGTGTGAATTTTATCATACAATTATAATAAAAATATTTATATAATATATATCCAAGTGAATAATTATAATTATTTAAGGAACATTCATGATAAATCATTCCCTATGATATTCATGTATCATAATACACGTCCAATGTGTATGGATTTTAGTTATATCTTCTTCAGTGTTATTAATTTCTCCCCATAAGTGTGCATATTAAATTTATTATTTATAATATTTTATATATATTACCCCCATGAACCACAATATTATTAGTATGAATTTTTTTTAAATATGGTACTCCTTTTTTTATTGTTTTCTATTTGATTCATGCTCTTCATGGTCATAATTATTATCATAGGTCTACTAATCCTTTATGGAATACTAATACTTCATAACCCACCAATAATTTGAATCTTATTTCTCATGATTATTTATATACATTTATTTTACTCAATTCAAATTTATAAAAATATTTTTTATGTTATTATGTGTATTAATTTTAGTTACTTATTTTCACTATATAAATTATTTATACTACTATATAATGTGGTCATAAATGAATTCATGATATTTCTAGTGGTCATACATACTCTATGGATGTTTATAATGAAAAAAAAAGAAACTTCTTCAAAGATATGCATAGTGAGATAAATGTTTAAAGGAAACCATTTATAAATACTTTAATATTATTCCAATTTCATCAATTTCATGGTGACTTGTTGATAATAAAATAAAAAATAACGAAAAATTATATATTTGTGTAAGAATATTTTTTAACATAAAATTTATAAAATTATATAAATATTAAATGTATTCTTTTTTATTTTTCTAATTTTATTCAATTTTACAAATAATCAAGATCATAGGAATGATGGTAAATGGTATTTAATGTGTTTTTTAAATAATATAATATGGTTTTATAAATAATATGGACCGCTAGAGTTAGTACTAAACAAAAGGATATTACTTCTCGAAATGATTTTCCAATTTCAAAATACTAAGAGATTGATTCTTATTGGAGGTTTTCGGGTAAAATTTATTATTGAAACTGAGGTTATCTAAGCTAGATTTAGAATATTTGTTGTGTTTTTTTCAATTGTTTTTTTAATTGACAAATTATTTTGAATACAAATGGAGATTGAGAGACCACTTTTCATATGAGTTGTATTTTTTAAGTATTTTAAATTTTTTCATTAAAATAAAATGGTGATCAATATGATGAAGATATTTCAATGTTGATGGATCCTGGATGAAGTCATCATGTCCTGTTATTTAAAGAAATATATTTTTAAGACTTTTTGTAATACCCCATGCTTTCACGGTACACTTCTCTTTGAATAGTAAAATAGCGTGTATTGTACGCAACTTCGAGTTCTTACACACCACAACCAATCAAACTAGCCATTATGAATATTAATACCCACTTTTTGTAATTTTATAAATTTTATCTTTCAAAATTGACTTCATTTTTGGATTCATAATATCGAAATTAACCTAGGGTGAATTTTTGGTATTTTTCTGAAAACATTCAATTTTTTATGAATAGTGAAAAACACTAAGTTATAGTTTAAAACCGAATTTTTATTAAAATAATTATTTATTTTATTTAAATTTATTTTAGGTCAAAAAAGATCCATAATACCTATATAAGTTCAATTTAATTAATTGGATTCAATTTATAATAATTTTAGATATATAAAAAGTTTATTGAACTTTTTACCGTCTTTTACCAACCTCCTAGGAGTATTTATAAATTTACATAAAACATAATTTTATCACTTATGTGAGTTGAATTTAAAAAATCTAAGAGACATGGTTGATATCAGTAAGTAAAATGTGGTTCAATAAGATCAAAATCTTTTTTGGTGAATAGTATCTTTTTACTTTTATTTGCCACGGTTAAAAGTAAATAGTGCAATTAAAGTTAAAACTGATTTTATTTTTACCCTAACATATGTCTTAATTTTATTGTCTAAGTATAATTCGACCAAAAACAACCTTATGAATAAAATATGATCCTTTAGGTCCACTTGGATTATATTAGTACATTTATTATTATTTAATTCAAAGAAGAGTTAAAAGTGTTAAATTCAATGTTTAATAACTAAACTATTTTTAATATAGAGATACACATAAGATAAATTCGACTATAAATATTCATTAGAAATATAATATTATTTTCTACATAATGGTATTTTATTTATATTTTTTATACATTAAATAATTTAATTCATTTATGACACAATGATGATTCAGTAATTACCTAATTAATGAAATATTAAAATAATTGATATTATAAATATCCAAATAAATGATATTTGAGACTTTTTATTAATTACACTAATTTTATAGTTCAATATGACATTTTAGGGTTAGTTAGATGAATTTTTTTGAAGTAATAATTCTGTTATTAATTTAGAAAAAATAAAATACTAAATAGTGTCAAAATTGACATAAAAGAGTTTTTAAAACAAATATTATATTATTAATTGATATTTTATTCCTAAAAATATATGGTTCGGCCAAAAGACATATATAATGATAGTTGTATCATTATTTAACCACTTGGGGTTCTCTTGGAAGTATATAGTAATATTATTAACCATATAATATAAAAATACAAAGAGATGTGGTAAATGACAAACTATTTAACTAAGAGTTAAATCTAAAAGATAAAGTTAATATAGTGACCCAAACCATTATAAAAATTATTTTTTGAGTGGTGTTCGACCCATCACAACTTTATAATTTAAATAATTCATTTTTGAGCCATTAGAAACCGAAAATGATTTTATTATAAAATAATATTTCTAGCTTTTCTTAAGGTGCCCCTCACCCCTCTTAAAAAAGGGCACTCCCTCTTACCTCAAATTAACACCTTAAAATCCTTTTGTCTCAGCCATAACCTACCCAAATTCTCTATCAACTGTCCTCCCTTCATACTAGAGGCCTTCTTTTAGTTATAAATCCAACCTGTGGAGCCCTTTTGATCAAATCAAAATGAAGAACCCGACGAAGCGGTAAATATTTCTTCACCTCTTTGAAGTTCCTTTCTTCTTCCACTTCCTCTTTATTTATTTTTTCCATTCTAAAATAATAACTCCAGTTTCTTCCATATACTGTGATGTTATTCTAAATATGGTACAACCATATTCATTATTCTATCCATCCTTTGAATGACATGTCGCCATATGTGCGTACGTACGGCTTACCGTCTCCACATCGCGGTGTAATTGTTATTCAATACATTATTATTTGGATGGGTATAATAATTATTTATAATTGAAGTAAATAATAAATATAACATGATAATTATTCTATATTTATGATATACCATCCAATTATGTATTATTTTAATATCAAAATAATGATATTGTCGCTCGTGCGTACGTACGGATTACCGTCTCCACGAACACGATGAGATTCATTCCCCATTGTTTCCATTCAAGAATAATTTTCATTAGATGATTAAAAATAATATTTAAAGACTTAATATCATTCTGAATATGATTATGATACATCCTATCCATAACAATTATTATTTATGTAGCAAATCATATAAAGGAAGACGAATCAGTTAACACCCAAAATGATGACAATACTAAGATATTATTAACAAAGCAATGTTAAAAGATAAAATATGATATCATATTAATGTATATGATTCTTGTATAATTTAATAACAATTATTTCACCATTATATAGGAGATTAACCTACCCTCAACCAAGGAAAAGTACAAGTTAAGGGTTAATTTCACAATCTCTTTATTATCCAATGTGGTTTTTACGTAAGTATCTATTGGGACATATTTATAATCCATGTCCATGTTTCATAAAAGAGTTTTCAAAGGGATTATTTTTAAGGTAATTTTTTACTAAAACATCATGTTAAATTTTTTAAATATTTATTCTTCTAAATCATCTCATTAATGTCTATGTTTTCAAAATGTTTTTTAAGGATTTATTTATATAGACATGAATGTTTTTAAAATGTTAATTATTTTAAAATGTTTCAAAGTGGTATGGGACACTTTGATTCAAAAATGTATTTAAATTTCCTCTTTTATAAATTGTCTGACTTTAAATGTTTTTATGAAAAAATAATATTTCTCTCAGTGATTTTTACAAATCATATTCATCTATATCAATATCCCTTGATTGATTTTAAACTTGTTTCAAGTTGATTTATTATGATGCAAATATTTCATATTGTATTGAATGTTTTGTGATATTTTTGACTGTGGATGTGTTATTTTTATACCATTCATGGTTTATAGATAAAGTATTGACATTTCATATGCTAGTTTTAATACGAATGTTTCTGTTATGTTTAAACCTTTCAATATGATGAATTAATTGGAATTAGTAAGTGATGAGTGTAGCCCACTATAGCTTCTTGATGCATCGGTAGGTCTCATTAGGAAAACTAGTGTCTTGGAACAAGGCCTTGACAAAATATTATTTGTAGTCTTGGCACAAGGCCTTGAATATGTGGTTATGAAAGTCTGGCATTATGCATTCCATCATTATGAAAGTGGCTATTGATACTGTATGTGATTATTCGACCATTAGAATATCCATGTGAGTAAGTAAATGGAATTATTTTGATTTATATTTTCCATATTATGATGAAGTTTATGTTAAAAAGAATTTTTTTCGTTCTATGAATTTCTTTAAAAGTTTATGCTTATTTATGAATGTTTCCTCTATATTGTTATCCTTACTGAGCATCTAAGCTCACCCATTTCTATGTTTTATTTTTTCTAGGATGCGAATAAGTATATTATGAATGACCTGCAGGGATATTCTATGGGATCTCAGTGCTTTATATGGAAACAATGTTGTTTTAGTTTTCCATTTTATGATGTAATGTAAACCTTATGAATGTATTCAGTACTTCCATGGTTACTAAACTAATCAGTATTTCGATACATGATATTTTGTGATCATTTCAATGATACGTAATAATGCACCGACTCTGGGATTCAAGGTTCGGGGTGTTATAGTTGGTATCAGAGGAATTTTAGTACAAACCTTGGAAACTAGATTTAGGTAAACTCTGATTAGAGCACATATCCCTAAGATAGACTTTGAGGATTAGTAAAGAAGAACTTCCTAGAATTTTGGTATTGTATATATTTTTTGAGTTTTCAAAGCAATAAATCCATGTATGGATATGATCATGTAGAGGTGTCTCTAGTAAAGATGTACCTAGGGGTAAAACCCTAAAGCACCGCTTTAAGCTAGACTCGAACAGGAACTGGTGCATGACAACGGGCCTTGCTGCACTCTTGGTTACAACACTCCTGGGGGATATTCTTAGAATAATTCTCATTTTCATTACAAACCATTATCAAGGGTTTATGAGTACATACGTTCGCAAATAATTTTTTTTTATGATTATGGATTATATCCATAAACTATTCAATTTATGTTAAGTGTTTTACAAGTTTGGAATTATGTATTTCGATTCATAAACTAATCTACATTATGCCATTGTTTATAAATGGATCCTAGTGGAAGGAATGGAAGCCGTATCAATTCATGCACTCCATGTAGGGATTTCTCTCCTACTCAAGATAATTATAGTGGAGTTGCTGATGCAACTAGTGTTGATCAGCTAATCACTATACTGGGACAACTCACTCAGGTTATGAATAATAACTTTACCCATATGGAGCACCCTGATCCACAGCGTGCAGGATTAATGTTAGATCGCTTCATGAGGTAACAGACACCAACATTCAATGGGGGTAAAAATCCACTAGTAGATGAGAAATGGATAAATTCCTTATAGAAAATATTCCAGGCCTTAGAGTAGCGAAATGGAAAAATTTGTCCTGGAAGTTTACCGCCTCACTGGTGATGCTGATCAATGGTGGCCATTGATTCAAAACACAAAGGAATATGATAAAGTATCAAATATGTAATGGAGGGAGTTTAAAGAAATTTTCTTAGAAAAATACTTTCTTCATGATCATTGAGCAGATATGGAAAGACAATTTCTAAGTCTGAGGCAAAAGGATGATGAGAATGTTGCAAAGTATGAAGCAAACATTACAAGGTTAGCAAGGCATGTTGTAGATTATATACGTATCCCAAGAAGTAATATTGATCATTTATTTTATGGGTTAAAACCATTTCTATGTCGAGCATTAGTCTCACAATCCTTCTCATCGTACGAAGATATTGTCTCATGTGCTATTAAAATAGAAAAATAATTCTCTAATTATTACGACTTTAAAGTAAAGAAAGAGAATAATTGATCTACTAAACACTCTGGAAATGGAAATAAGGGGAATATAGAAAAAATTGAATATCCATGATGCAGTAACTGTGGGAAAAAACACCCTGGTACTTGCCTAAAGGGAATGAGAGTCTGTTACAAGTGTAGGGAAAAAAGCCACCAAGATCGTGATTGCAAGGGGAAGAAAGAGGTTTTTAATTTTTAATGATACAATTTTATAGAAATGGGGAATTATGAAAATGAATGTCCTAAGTGTCAGGGGAACTTACCACCAAAAAGGCCAAGGGATCAAGGCCAAGATTAAGTTATAACTACATCTAAGGTTAATGCTCTGAAAGACATAGTGGCTGGTAATTTAATGGTTTCCTCAAGTTTACCAAATTCTTTATTTGATTCTGGATCATCACATTATTTCATATCTTCCCAGTTTTCTAAGAAAATTAGATATTTCCAATTTGATTTAACAAAGAAGTTTTCAGTCAAAACTCTTAAGGGACGTATCATTGTAAGAATGTTTTGTGAATCAGTCCCCATTAGGGCATATAAATGTTCTTTATATTCTAATATAATCATCATACCCATGATTGAATTTGATATAATCCTCGGTATGGATTGGCTTAGAACCATGATGGAAAAAATTATTATAAGAAGAACGAGGTTACTATTTTTGATGACGATGATAAAGAACACCTTATCTTTAGAGCAGAATCATCCCTACCTAATTTTTATCTAGATCCACCCCCAGTAGCTCAACTAAATTCAATTATTGGGGAGGGAGAGAATAAAATAAATGTGGGTGAGGAAAGGATAGTTCAAATATAGAATATACCTATTGTGAAAGAATATGTTGATGTGTTTCCAGAATATTTACCTGGATATCCTCCAGAACAAGAAATTGAATTTTCGATTGATTTAATTCCTGGATCGAGGCCCAAATCGAAGACCCCTTATAGAATGGACAGTGTAGAATTAGTGGAAATAAATAAACAACTAGAGGGATTGAGTAATAAGGGATTTATTCTCTCTAGTGTTTCTCCATGGGGAGCCCCTGTTCTTTTTGTTAAGAAGACAGATGGAACTATGAGGTTTTTCATTGACTACAGGGATATCAATGTTATAACAATAAAGAGAAAGTATCCCCTACCTCGTATTGTTGGTTAATTCGACCAAATTCATGGAGCTCAATACTTTTCAAAGATTGACCTTCGATCTGGATATCATCAGTTGTGTGTGAAGATGGAAGACATTCTGAAAACAGCATTTCAAACCAGGTACGAGCATTATGAGTTTACAATAATGCCTTTTGGATTGACTAATGCACCCTCTATCTTCATTGATCTAATTAGTAGAGTTTTCAAGGAATATCTTAATGAAGTTCTAGTGGTATTTATTGATGATATCTTGGTATACTTCAAAATCTATGAAGATCTTGAAAATAACTTGCGCATTATCCTGAAGAATCTTAGAAGACATGAATTATATGGGATGTTTAGAAAGTGTGCATTTTGGATTCAGGAGATTTATTTTCTTGGCCATTTTGTCTCTAAGGATAGAATCTCTATTGATCCTTCTAAAACAAGATTAATCCAAGAATGGCAAGCACCGGAGAGTATAACTGAGCTATGCGGTTTTATTGGTTTAGCAAGTTATTATCAGTGTTTTGTCTAGAATGTTTCTCGATTGGCTAACCCATTAACCAAACTCATGTATAAAGGGGTGAAATTGTTTGGAAAAAAGAATGTGAAGAATTTTTTGAAGAATTTAAGAGAATATTAGTCAATGCTCCAATCTCGACTCTAACATCGGGGAATTATAGGTTTTTTATTTATAGTGAAGCATCAATGAAAGGACTTGGTTGTGTCCTTTTACAGAATGATAAGGTTATTTCCTATGCCTCACGACAGCTAAAAATTCATGAGAAAAACTAACCTACTCATGATCTTGAGTTAGCAGCTGTAATATTTTCTTTGAAGGTATGAATAAAATATCACTATGGTGAAAAATGTGAAATTTATACTGATTAAAAGAGTTTGAAGTATATTTTCTCATAGAAAGAACTCAACATGAGGAAAATGAGATGGATTGAACTACTCAAGGATTATGATTGCACGATACACTACCACCCGGGGAGGCAAAGAAGGTGGAAGATGCTTTGAGTAGAAAAGATCATGGAGTTTTGAAAAAGATGATAGTTGAAAGGGATCTTATTTTCAAGGATCTAGTAAATATGGATATGGGAATAACCATGGAAGGTGAAACATCAATGCTTTTTCAAATGGTTTCCAAACCATCTTTACTAAAAAGGATAAAAATTTCTCACATTGATGATGAGCAGTTTCAAAATAAGATCAAAGTTGTTAATGATGGGAGATTGAGTGACTTCATATATGAAGATGTAATTTTGAAATTTGGGAAGAGACATTGTGTTCTTGATATACCTGATCTAAAAAGAGAATTTTTGGATGATGCTCATAGATCTAATTTTTCTATACACCCTGGGAACACCAAAATATATAGAGATTTGAAGGAACAATATAGGTGGGACAACATAAAGAGGGAGATAACTGATTTTGTGTCAAGATGTATTGTTTGTCAACAAGTGAAAGCTGGAAGGCAACAGCCTGGAAGAGTCATGAAACCTCTTCCCATACCTGAGTGGAAATGGGATGATATCACGATGGACTTTTCATGGGGCTACCAAAGACTCCTAGAAGGAATGATGCAATATGGGTCATTGTTGATACTCTTACCAAGTCATCACATTTTCTTTATGTAAGGGAAGATTTACCACTTGAACGTTTATAAAGACTATATATTAATGAAGTTGTAAGACTTCATGGAGTACCACTATCGATTATTTCTGATCATGATCCTCATTTTACATCATGATTCTGGAAAAGTCTTCAGAAATCCCTAGATATTGAACTTTGTTTGAGCACTGCCAACCACCCTCAAAATGATTGAAAATAAGAACGGACTATTCAAACCATATAAGACATGTTGAGATCAAGCCCACTTGACATTCAAGGTATGTGGGATCAATATTTACCTATGGTAGAATTTTCCTATAACAATAGCTTCCATTCAAGTATTCATATGGCCCCATATGATGTGTTATACAGAAAGAGATGTCGCACACCAACCTGTCGGGATGATGTTGGTGAAAGAAAACTCGTAGGCCCAAAACATGTGGATGAAATGATGGAAAAGGTGAAGGCAATCCAAAACCACATCAAAGCATCTCAAAGTAGGTAGAATATCTATACTGATAACCAAAGGAAGTATTTGGAATTTTAGGTAGGAGATCATGTTTTCTTGAAGGTATCTCCATGGAAGGGTGTTATACGTTTCGGTAAGAATGGAAAATTGAGTCCCAAGTACATCGGACCTTTAGAAATTCTAGAAAGAATTGGGGCGGTGGATTACCGTTTGGCAATACCGCCAAGTCTCCTCAAAGTTCATGATGTGTTCCACATATCACTGTTGAGAAAATACATGTCTGACCCAATACATGTACTCACCTATGAGGAATTAGAACTGGAACCCAATATGTCTTATTGCGAAGAACCTTTCACGTTTCTTGGTACAAGATAACAAGTGTTGAGAAACCATATGACTCGTCTGGTAAAAGTTCTATGGAGAAACCATAAGATAGAAGAGGCAATGTGGGAACCTGAGGAACTTATGATGAATAACCACCAGATTATTTTCACACAGTAATACTCTAGAAATTTTTATGACAAAATTATTTGAAGTTGGGGAGAATGTAACACCCCAATCTTCCATGGTATGCTTCTCTTTGAATAATACAATATCATGTGTTGTATGAAACTTCGAGTTCTAATACACCACAACCAATCAAACAAGCCATTATGAATAGTAATAAACAATTTTTTAAATATTATAAATTTTATCTTTCAAAATGGACTTCATTTTTTGATTCAGAATATCGAAATTAGCCTAGGGTAAATTTTTGGTATTTTTCTAAAAACTTTCAATTTTTGATGAACAGTGAAAACACTGAGTTATAATTTAAAACCGAACTTTTATTTAAATAATTATTTATTTTATTTAAATTTATTTTAGGTCAAAATAGATACATAATACCTAATTCTTGCTAAAATTTACCCAAGAAATGAAAGTAGAACGGTCCTTGTTGTCTAGCTTGGGTTGTCGAATCCACAGAGACCTAAGAAGTAACCTATAGACACGCACATTCTAAGGACTGTTTTTGGATATGAAGTGGCCAACATGGGTTGATTTTAGATGGTTTTAAAGGAACTCTAAGATACTTAAGTGAATTCAATTTAAAATAATTATTTTATCCTAGGTTATTGCTCGGGGTGGATTGGACGTATTTCCTTTTCAATGATTTCAATTTCTTAAATTTGAGATGGGTTCATTTAAGAAGATAAAACAACATTATAACTTACTGGTTTAATGCATACACCCTTTAATACTAATCATATATACACTTTAAGGATCAAATTTTTGAGCACTTCAAGGTAAAGGTTCGTACTAGCACATGAAGTTTGTGGCCTTAAATTCAACAAGGACGATGGAGTTTAAAAATCATCAAATAAAAATCTCAATTAAAGAAGTGTTTATACATTAATGGGGTGATAAATAACATCCAATACAGCCCCTTTCTACTTCCTTGGATCAACCCATAAGTGGGTTAGCCCTCTATTGATTACATGTATTCAACGGAAGCGGAAAGTAGACTTACGAGGGTGGAATTGAAGAAGTAAAAAAACAACAAAAATCGATCACTCCATCGTTGTGTGATAAATATCACAAATTATGGTGTGAATAAATTCACACCTTGAACCAACAGTATCAATTTGATATGTAGAACAATATAATAAGAGTATAAGAAGAACTTTTATTAAGAAACTACGATGAATTAAAACAACTTACATGTGAAGGAAGAACGTTACAAAGAGAAAATGGAAGCATAACATTAAGATGAAAACAAGCTCTCAAGATTTCAAAATCCTTCACCACCACTGCCTTAAATATGTATTTTGAGAGCCTTGGGTCGAGACTCCAACAGTACAAGTCATCCCACTTGAGTATGGTAGGTCTAGGGTGGTGGAAAGTTTGTTGAAAGAAGACTTTCCATCCTTGACCCGAAAAGGCATCTAGCTTGCATCTACCAAACAGAGGCACCTGAAACACCTTATAGATGGCCAACTTTGGGTGGTCCATAGAAGACTTAAATCAATATCTGGATGTCCCCTAACGTCCTGTACAATCCCATCCCAAAAGAAGTTATTTTTTTCTATATATGGTTTAATTGGTGAGATGTTTTTCTGGGCCGCAGAAACTGGCCCAGAATTTTATCTCTAACTTGGGCCGCCTAAATGGACACCATGGAGGAAGATTTAGCATTATCTCCTGAATAGTGATTTGTTCCTAAATATTTCTTATATCATCCCACAAAATTATGGATTCATTGGGCCTGTATGTTGGGCTCCACAGTCTCATAAGTGGTCTGGTGTCCAATCTGCCTTCTCTAGAATTGCTTCCATTCACCTCCAAATATCTCCATCATCATTTATGAATCATCCATTGATCCCTGAATGAAAAATGTTCACATTTAAGTTTAGATATAGTTCCCAAAATATAAAATTAAAATATTGATAATTATATTCCTTAGAATCAGATGACTCATTGGGCCTAAATTGATGTACATTAGGTATGAAGTGCCCAAATGATGAGAATGGATGTTCATAATGAAAATGAACTAACTTAGGCCCATAAGATCAAAAATGAACATTTAATACCATTAAAATGTAATTAAAATATATGTTTTTATTGGATAAGAACACCCCCCAACTTGAGATTTTCTAGTCCCTAGAAAATAATTCAATGATTTTATTTGAATTCCTTTCTTCAAACACATTTTAACAAATAGTGCTCACAGTGTAAACTGAACACAAATATATCTTTATAAAATATAAATATAATTTAAAACAACATGAATTTAAAAGCATATCCCAATACTAAGCCCATTCCTTTGATCAAATCCATTATCATACTTCATCCAACTCAATTAGGTGTAATGATGTGTTGTGAACCACAATAGATATGGGGGTTCATTTTCATTCGAGGGGGAAATCATGGAAGCACTAGGTGGAACCACATTTAATCCTAATATGAGTATTATTCATTCCTTTTTTTGGATTTTTTTTTTTGCAATATTTCTATAGTAATTGAGATTGCAGTTAATCAAATTAACCCATGTAGCAAGACTTTTCTGATGACTCCCAGACTCAAAGGCCTTAGGGCACCAAGTGAAGCCCACATACTCGGGCATCGTCTCGAGTTAACTTAATCAAAAACAAAGTCATATTTCCATAAATAGAGATATATTGAAAAAATTAGGGCTTGAAAACTCTGTAGTCACGATCCCCAAGTGCCGAAAGCCTCGCATTTTATCAATCAATTGCTCTACACGCAATTTTATTTTAATTTTTTTAATTTTATTTTAGAATACTCATATTATTCATAAAAATAAAACCAGCCTACGCTATTTATTATGGGACCCCAAAAATTAAAATTAGTACCCCACAGTCTAGAGGACGTGCATTGTGGCATTTTGATTTAATGGATGAAAATAAAAATGATAAAAAAAATTCATTGGACAACCAAACTTCCAAAATAAATGATTTTAAACTTAATCATGAATTAAATTAAGAGTCAAGGAAATAAAATTTGTTTGGTATGTAGTTTTAATGTGAGAAAAGATGTTATTATATGAATGATAAAGGAATTTTACTTATTTTTTTTTATCATTTTTTGTTTTAAACAAACATTTTGTTTCAACACCCCCCAACTTAGAATGAAATTGTCTCTAGTTTTGTAAAAATAAAATTTAGAATGGGGTAGAGGAATAAAAGGGGAGTTCAATAAGGAAATTTAAATATGAGGATCATGGAATGAAGTCACCTGGTGGTTGAAGTTGAAATTTTTGCTTCTGCCTTTTAATCCTTTGATATCCAGGTCACTTGCAAGTTCCCTAGTGGAAAAAGGAAAACAAACAAACAAAACAAATATATATATATATATATATAAGTAAAATATAAGTATATATATAAAAATTATAGAATAAGTAAGCACATTAAGCCATAGTTCAGTGGTAAGTGCACGCCCCTGTCTCCTTTCGGTCCTGGGTTCGAGTCCCCGCGGCTTCGCTGGTTGTGACGGGGTTTGCCCCATGACCTATGGTGTGTCCCCTTTTTTAATTATTATATTATTTCTATTATTTTTATTATTTTTATCTTAACCTATAAAATAATAAAGATAAACCAAAATAAACTAATGATACATTGTCTTATTTTTAAATTTCTGGGTAAGGTATTACTCAAGGATCACACCACGTGACACAGATGAATATGGTGCTCCCCTTTCATACCCTTCAATACTCATAATAGAAGAACAGGTCAAAAGTCTTTTTTTTATTTTTAAATATAAAAATGATTAGTTAATCATATTTGAAAAATAAATATGATTCAGAAAGATTTGAAACATAAAAACCATGGGTTTCCTCCTGTGCAGCGCTTTGTTTAACATCGTTAGCCCGACATAGATCCTAAATTTATCAATTTTTTTCTGGTTCATAGATTATCTCAATTAACGAAACATCTATTTATTGTTTATTGAATGATTCAATGAATGTTTTTAACCTTTGACCATGGACCTTGAAAATGTGACCACTAGTGGGATCTTGAATCTCTACTGCCCCATGGGGGTATACATGATGCACTATGAAAGGACCTGACCATCTAGACCTTAACTTTCCTAGGTGTAAATAAAGTTTTGAACTATACAAGAGCACAAGTTTTCCCGGTTCAAAATGTTTTACCTTAATATTCATAGATTGGTAGGCTTGAACTCTGGATTTATTGATCCTTGAATTTTCATAAGCCTCCATCCATAGTTCCTCCAGTTCATTGAGATCTAATTTCCTTTTTGTTCCGGCCAATGAAAGATCATAATCCATTTTCTTAATTTCCCAAAAGGCCTTATGTTCAATCTCCACTGGAAAATGGAATGATTTACCATAAACCAACCTATATGGGGACATTCCTAAAATGGTTTTATATGAGGTTCTATAGGCCCAAAGAGCATCTAAGAATTTCTCAGACCAATCTTTCCTAGAGGGGTTGATAGTTTTTTCAAGAATTTGCTTAATCTCCTTATTCGCTAACTCATCTTGACGATTGGTTTGAGGATGGTATGCAGTGGAGAATTTATGAGAAATACCATACTTAGACATGAGTGATGATAATGGGCAGTTGTAGAAATGGGTTCCTAGATCACTTATTATAGCCCTAGGAATTCCAAATCGAGAAAATGTGTTTTCTTTCAGAAATAGAATCACAACTTGATGATCATTGGACTTAGTGGGAATGGACTCAACCCATTTTGAGAAATAATCAATAGCTAAGAGTATGTAGAGGTATCCCCAAGATTTTGGGAAGGGACCCTTGAAATCAATTCCCCAACAGTCAAATATTTCAACCACTAAGATGGGAGTGAGTGGCATTTGATTCCTTTTTGTGATGGACCCTACTTGTTGACACCCAGGACAACTTTGACAAAATGTGTAGGAGTCCCTTGAGAGGGTGGGCCAGAAGAGACCACATTGAAGAATCTTAGAAGATGTTTTCTTAGAGGAAAAGTGACCTCAACATTCCTCACTATGATAGAATTTAAGGATGGACTCTTGTTCAGATTCTGGAACACACATCTTAATGACTTGGTCAGGGCAGAACTTATAAAGGTATGGATCATCAAACACATAGTTTCTAACATCAGAAAGGAATTTCCTTCGATCTTGAGTCCCTAAGAATTTTTTAATGACTCCTGTAACTAAGAAATTGACTATGTCGGCATACTAAGGGCAGTCACTCACAGAGTATAGGTGTTCATCAGGACATCAATCCGACACAGAAAGGTGATTTGAGTTGTCTTTGAATTCCATCCTAGAGAGGTGATCAGCTACAACATTTTCAACACCCTCTTTATACTTTATTGTGAGGTCAAATTCTTGTAAGAGAAGGACCCACCTAATCAGTCTAGCCTTGGCATCTTGTTTTTGGAAGAGGTATTTTAGTGCAGAATGGTCAGTTAACACAATGATGGGGGATCCTAAGAGGTAGGACCTAAACTTATCTAAAGCAATCACAATAGCAAGTAACTCTTTTTTAGTAGTGGTGTAGTTTATTTGGGCATCATTTAAGGATTTTCTTGCATAAGCAATGACATAAGGAGTTTTATCACAACGTTGTCCTAACACAACTCCAACAGCAAAGTCACTGGCATCACACATAAGTTCAAAAGGAAGGTTCCAATTCAGAGATTTCATAATGGGAGGAGAGGTGAGAGAGGATTTGAGGGTTGAGAATGAACCCTCACAGATTTCTGTCCAAAAAAATGGAGCATCCTTTACTAGGAGAGCACAAAGGGTACGTGATATTGAACTAATGTCCTTGATGAATCTTCTATAAAAACCAGAATGTCCTAAGAAAGACCTCACTTCCACGACAGTTTTGGGTGATTGAAGGTGAATAATGATGTCAAAATTTGCTTTATCAACTTCAATCCCCCTACTTGGGACCAGATGGCCTAGAACAAGTCCCTCTTTAACCATTAAATGGAATTTTTTCCAGTTTAGGACTAGATTCTTTTTTTCACATCTTGACAAGACTCTCTCCACATTCTGCAGACATCCCTCAAATGTATTTCCAAACACAGAGAAGTCATCCATGACGACCTCTAGAAAATCCCCTACCATGTCTGAGAAGATTCCCATCATGCACCGCTGGAAGGTTCCAGGGGCATTGCATAACCCGAAGGGCATACGTTTGAAAGCAAAGGTTCCGAAAATACATGTGAATGTAGTCTTCCCTTGATCCTCTAGGGAGACCTAAATTTGATTGTACCCCAAGTACCCATCTAAGAAACCATAGAAGGCATGACATGCCACTCTCTCAAGGACTTGGTGAATGAATGGTAAGGGGAAATGGTCCTTCTTGGTGAATGATTTTAGCTTCCTATAGTCAATGCAGACCCTCCATCCACTACTCACCCTTGTTGGAAGAATCTCTCCATCCTCATTGGTGATCACTATGATTTCGGCCTTTTTTGGAACCACTTGGATTGGGATCACCCACTCACTCTCAGCTATGGGATATATGATACCAGCTTTTAACAATTTCAGATGTTCTTTCATTACTACCTCCATGATATTAGGATTGAGTTGCCGTTGAGGTTGACGACATGGCTTTGAATCAGATTCCAGAACAATCCTATGAGTCCCAACAAGTGGGCTAATCCTAGGAATATCAGATAGGGTCCAACCAATGGATTTCTTATGTTTCCTAAGGACATCTAGAAGCATCCTCTCATGATTGGCTTCAAGAGAAGAAGAAATGACAAAAGGATGTGTTTGATTGACCCCTAGGAAGGCATACATTAGTGTAGCAGGAAGTTCCTTCAATTCAAGATCAGGTTGGTTCAGAATTTCAGTAGAAGATTGGGACATTGGATCAAGATCAATTTTATTTCCTAAAGTTTTAGACAGGACTGATTCCCCACATGTATAAGTTTCAGCTACTAGATTGGCTTGATCAGATTTATGGAAGGAAGTTTGATCGGTCTCCATGAATGTGGTTTTCTGAAAGGTTTCACTGATTGTTGGACCTAAGACTTCATCATAATAGAAATTTGAAAATGATTCAATCCATGGAGATAAACTACCTTCATATGAACAAAGGAAATCAATCTCATCCTGACTTAAACATCCATCAAATATTCCTTGATATTCTATGGATTCATTATCAATGCTTCCTGTCATGTTTACTTCATGAATGTCCTCATCATACCCTATTTGTGAGCTTTCATTATAGATGTTCAAGTCTAGACTCAGGTTCCCAAAGGTGATGGTCATGTTCCCATTTCGGACTCGGATAACAGAGTTGATTGTTGCAAGAAAAGGACGGCCAAGGATGATTGGGGTTTTTTCCTTATTTCCTAAGTTTGGATGGTTGTCAAGGACAATGAAATCAGTAGGGTAGATTAAGATTTCAACCTTTACCATAACATCCTTTAAAATCCCCTTTGGAACCCTAATGCTACGATCAGCAAGTTGAAGTGTGACAGATGTGGGTTGGAGTTCTTCTAGGCCTAACTTGCAGTACACGGCATAGGGGATGAGATTGAAACTAGCACCTAGATCACACAAGGCCTTGACAACTTTTCTTTCTCCTAGTTCAACATTGATGTAAGGGAAACCTGGGTCTTTCAACTTAGGTGGAATGGTCCCTTGAATGGTGGTACTCACATTAGTAGCCAAAAGGACTTGGTTTTTATGTGAAAATTTTCTTTTAAAAGTTCATAAGTCCTTAAGGTACTTTGAGTAGGAAGGTATGGTTTGGATTGCATCTAGAAGTGGAATGTTCAACTTGACTTGTGAGAATATTTCCCTCAATGTTTCACTCAGTTCAGGCTTGGGTTTCCCCCTCATGCATTGAGGAAATGGTGCAGGTTGTGGGGTTGTTTGTTGAAGAGTTGTTCCTTTCACATTTTTATCAGTTTCCTTAGTTTGATCTTGTGGTTCATTTGAATTTTCATCCAAGTTTGAATCTTCATGTGGGTTCTAAATTAGTTTTTCAGGTTTCTCAATTGATTTCCCACTTCTTAAAATAGTCACAGCCTTTAGTTGTTCATGAGTTGTTTGAGCACAACTTTACTCTCCCCTTGAAGTTGAGGATGGCATTGCCTGAGTAGGCATGGGTGCCTTTCCAGTTTTTATGGTTTGATGTTCTTTTTTTAGGGAAGAGACATCTGAGTTCATCCTCTCCATTTGTTTGCACAGTTGTTCTATTAGGCCTTGTGGAACAGTTTGGGTTGGTGCTTGAGAAGATTGGTTTATCCCAGGGGGATATTTTGGAGGTGGGATGGTTTGTTGAAAATGGACCGGTGGCTGTTGGTATTGGATAGGTTGGGTTTGGAACTGGTTATGGTTTTGGTATTTCTGATGGGGGTAAGGATTTTGTCCATGTTGTTGGCTAGGTTGTTTGTTATCTTTCCAGCATAAGCCTGTGTGGTCATTATACCTTGGGTTGAAGTTGTTTTGGTATTGAGGCTTTTGAAAGTTTAAAGAATTTACTTCCGTTGGGGGTCCTCCTAAGAGAACATCCTTGATGGATGTAATGGTTGGTCAGTTGTCTGTCTTATGGTCATGTTTGTCACAAATTGTGCAAATAGGGTCAATGTTTTGGATTTCATGGACTTTCCTAAGGTCTATCTCTTCATCCTTCCTAGAGACTGCTGCGAGTTTAGCCCTAAGGATTTCCTCTTCTCTAAATGTATGAATTCCAGTAGTTCTTTGTGGCTTTTCAAAATAAGGTGAAGTTCCCCATGTTTGGTTTTCTTCAGAAAGGCTTTCTAGATACTCGTAAGCATCATTTGGGGCTTTGTTTTTAAAGGTTCCATTACACATCATGTCAATGAATTGTTTGTTCCCCAGACCCAACCCTTCATAGAAAATTCTCACTTGTTCATGAATAGAAAAACCATGGTGTGGAACCATGTTTAGAGTGTCTTTAAACCTCTCCCATGTTTCACAGAATGACTCTCCCTCTTTTTCAAAAAAATTTGGATACTCTTTTTAAGTGCAATTGTTTTGTGGTGGGGAAACTATTTTTTGTAGAATTCTCTTTGTAGTTGGTCCCAAGAGTTTATGGATGATGGTCTCAAATTTTTTATCCGATTATTAGCTCGATCCTTTAAAGAAAAAGAAAATAGCCTCAACTTAGCTGATTCTAGTTGATGTGGGGGACACATGGTTTCTACAATGTCATTGAACTCCTTAATGTGAAGGTAGGGCATCTCGGACTCCATTCCATGGAATGTGGGAAGATGGTTTAGGACATGGGGTTTAAAGATGTAGTTGGAATATCCTAGGTAATTGTGTCTAATGCATGAGGGGGCATTGGTCCAGGAAGGTGTGAGGTAGTCATTCATGGTTTGATCATTTTCATTCCCCAAGTTTGGGGCTGCCTCATTTGGGTTTCCATTTTGGTTTCCACCCGGGTTTATGAGTTGGTTTCTTTGAAGTACTTCCATTGAAATGGGCTCAATTTTGGACTCTAGAGTATTAGGAAGATTATGATCTAATGGAATTAGTTCCCTTGGTGTACTTGACTCCCCAACCCCAGGACTATGCACCCTAACTAGACAGTTTGGTTGATCACAGGTGTAGGCGGACATGCGCCAAAAGAAAAAAAACGAGAAAGGGACAAGATAAGATAATTTGGATGAGAAAAGAAGAAATGGGGGAGAATAGAATGGGTGTTTAGATGACTTACTTGGGTCCCTGGAAACAGTTCCAAAATTTTATTCTCACTCAAATTTACCCAAGATATGAAGGTAGAACGATCCATGTAGTCTAGCTTGGGTTGTCGAATCCAGAGAGACCTAAGAAGTAACCTATAGACACGCACATTCTAAGGACTGTTTTTGGCTATGAAGTGGAAAACTTGGGTTGATTTTAGATGTGTTTAAAGTAACTATAAGAGACTTAAGTGAATTCAATTTAAAAGAATGAGTTGATCCTAGGTTATCGCTCGGGGTAGATTGGACGTATTTCCTTTTCAATGATTTCAATTTCTTAAATTTGAGATGGGTTCATTTAAGAAGATAAAAAAACATCATAAATTACTGGTTTAATGCATACACCCTTTAATACTAATAACCTATACACTTGAAGGACAAAGTTTTGAGCACTTCAAGGTAAAGGCTCGTATTAGCACATGAAGTGTGTGGCCATAAATTCAACAAGGACGATGGAGTTTAAAAATCATCAAATAAAAATCTCAATTAAAGAAGTGATTATACATTAATGGGGTGATAAATGACATCCAATCCTGCCCCTTTATACTTCCTTGGATCAACCCATAAGTGGGTTAGCCCTCCATTGATTACATGTCTTCAACAGAATCGGAAAGTAGACTTACGAGGGTGGAATTGAAGAAGTAAAAAAAACAACAAAAATCGATCACTCCACCATTGTCTGATAAATATCACAAAGTATGGTGTGAATAAATTCACACCTTGAACCAAAAGTATCAACGTGATATGTAGAACAATAGAATAAGAGTATAAGATGAACTTTTATTAATAAACTAGGATGAATTAAAACAACTCACATGTGAAGGAAGAACGTTACAAAGAGAAAATGACAGCATAACATTAAGATGAAAACAAGCTCTCAAGATTTCAAACTCCTTCACCACCACTACCTTAAATAGGAATTTTGGGAGCCTTGGGTCTAGCCTCCAATAGTAAAAGTCATCCCACTTGAGTATGGTAGGTCTAGGGTGGTGGAATGTTTGTGGAAAGAAGACTTTCCATCCTTGACCCGAAAAGGCATCCAGCTTGCATCCACCAAACAGAGGCGCCTGAAACACCTTATAGAAGGCCGAATTTTGGTGGTCCATATAATACTTAAATCAATATCCGGATGTCCCCTAAAAGCCTGTACAATCTCAGCCCAAAGAGAGTTATGGTTTTCTAGATATGGTTTAATTGGTGGGATGTTTTTCTGGGCCGCAGAAACTGGCCCATAATTTTATCTCTAACATGGGCCACCTAAATGGACAACATGGAGGCCTAATTTGCATTATCCCCTATGTAGTGATTTGTTCTTAAACATTTCTTATATCATCCCACAAAATTTGGGATTCATTGGGCCTGTATGTTGGTCCCCACAGTCTCATAAGTGGGATGGTGTCCAATCTGCCTTCTCTAGAATTGCTTCCATTCATCTCCAAATATCTCTATCATTGTTTATGAATCATCCATTGATCCCTGAATGAAAAATGTTCAAATTTAAGTGTACATATAGTTCCCATAATATAAAATTAAAATATTGATAATTAAATTTCTTAGAATCAGATGACTCATTGGGCCTAAATTGATGTACATTAGGCATGAAGTGCACAAATGATGAGAATGGATGTTCATAATGAAAATGCACTAACTCAGGCCCATAAGATCAAAAATGAACATTTAATACCATTAAAATGTAATTAAAATATATTTTTTTTATTGGATAATGAATACCTATATAAGTTCAATTTAATTCATTAGATTCAGTTTTTAATAATTTTAGATATATAAAAATTTTATTGAACTTTTTACCGTCTTTTACCCACCTCCTAGGAGTATTTGCAAATTTATATAAAACATAATTTTACCGCTTCTGTGAGTTGAATTTCAAAAATCAGAGAGACACAGTTGACATCAGTAAGTAAAATGTGGTTCAATAAGATGAAAATATTTTTTGGTGAATAGTAACTTTTTACTTTTATTTACCACAGTTAAAAGTAAATAGGGTAATTAAGGGTACAAATGATATTATTATTACCATAACATATATCCTAATTATACTGGATAAGTATAATTTGACCAAAAAAACCTTAGGAATAAAATATGATCCTTTAGGTACACTTGGATTAGATTAGGACATTTATTATTATTTAATTCAAAGAAGAGTTAAAAGTGTTAAATTCAAAGTTTAATAACTAAACCATTTTTAATATAGGGTTACACATAAGATAAATTTGACTATAAATATTCATTAGAAATATAAAACGATTTCTATAAATAATGGTATTTTATTTATATTTTTTAGACATTAAATAATTTAATTTATTTATGACACATTGATGATGTAGTAATAACCTAATTAATGAAATATTAAAATAATTGATATTATAAATATCCAAATAAATGTAATTTCAGACTTTTTATGAATTCCACTAATTTTATAGGTTAATATAAAATTTTTGGGTTGGTTATATGAATTTTTCTGAAGTAATAATTCTGTTATGAATTTAGCAAATACAAAATACCAAATAGTGTCAAAATTGACGTAAAATAATTTTTAAAACAAATATTATATTATTAATTGATATTCTATTCCAAAAAATATAAGGTTTTGAAAAAAATACTTATATAATTATAGTTTTATCATTAATGAACCACTTGGAGTTCTCTTAGAATTATATAGTAAGTTTATTAACCATATAATATAAAAATACAAAGAGACATGGTAAATGTCAAACTATTTATCTAAGAGTTAAATCTGAAAGATAAAGTTAATATAGTGACCCAAACTGGTATAAAACCTATTTTTTGAGTGTTTTTCGACCCATCCCTACCTTATCCTTTAAATAATTAATTTTGGAGCCATTAGAAACAGAAAATTATTTTATTATAAAATAATATTTCTAGCTTTTCCTAAGGTTCCCCTCACCCCTCTTATAAAAGGGCACTCACCCTTCCCTCAAATTCACACCTTCAAAGCCTTTTTTTCTTGGACAAACCCTACCCAAATACCCTCTCAATTGTTCTCCCTTTATCCTAGCATCCTTCCTTTAGTCAGAAAGCCAACCTAAGAAGCCCTTTTGAACAAATCAAAAGGAAGAACCCAAAGAAGAGGTAAATATTTCATCACCTCTTTCAAGTTCCATTTTTCTTACACTTCCTCTTTCCTTGTTTTTTCCATTATAAAATAATAACTCCAGTATATTCTATATACTTTGATGTTATTATAAATATTTTACAACCATATTCAGTATTCTATCCAACCTTTGAATGACATGTCACCATACGTGCGTACGTACGGCTTACCGTCTCCACGTCGTGGTGTAATTGTTATTCAATACATTATTTTTTGGATGGGTATAATAATGATGTGTAATTTATGTAAATAATAAATATAACATGATAATGATTCTTTATATACCATTCAATTATGTATTATTTTTATATCAAAAGATTTATATTGTCGCTCGTGCGTACGTACAGATTACCGTCTCCACGAACGTGATGAGATTCATTCCCCATCATATCCATTCAAGACTAATTTTCATTAGATGATTAAAAATAATATTTAAAGACTTAATATCATTCTGAATAGGAATAAGATACATTCTATCCATAGAAAACATTACTTATGTAACAATACATATAAAGTAAAACAAATCAGTTAACACCTGAAACGACGATAATACTAAGATATTATTAACAAAGTAATCTTAAAAGATCATATATGGTATCATATTAATGTATATGATTCTTTTATAATTTAATAATAATTATTTCACCATTATACAGGAGGTTAACCTACCCTCAACCAAGCAAAAGTGAAAGGTAAGGGTTAATTTCACAATCTCTTTATTATCCGAGGTAGTTTTTATATAAGTTTCTACTGGGACATATTTATTATCCATGTCCATGTTTCATAAAAGAGTTTTCAAAAGGATTATTTTTAAGGTACTTTTTTAATAAAACATCATTTTAAATATTGTAAATATTTATTCTTATAAATCATTCTCATTTATGTCCATGTTTTCATAATGGTTTTTAAGGATTTATTTATATGGACATGAATGTTTTTAAAATGTTAATTCCTTTCAAAATTTTCAAAGTGGTATGGGAAACTTTTATTCAAAAATGTTTTTAAATGTATTAATTTCTAAATTTTGTGAATTTTAAAAAAAATTATGAAAAAGTGATATTTCTCTCAGTGATTTTTACAAATCCTTTTCATCTATATCAATATCCCTTGATGGATTTTAAACTTGTTTGATGTTTATTTATTATGATACAAATCTTCCAGATTGTATTGAAGGTTTTCTAATATGTTTGAATGTGGATTTCTTATTTTTATACCATTCATGCTTTATAGATAAAGTATTGACATTTTGTATGCTAGTTTTAATATGAATGTTTATGTTATGTTTAAACCTTTTCATATGAGGAATGCATTGGACTTAGTAAGTGATGGGTGGAGCCTGCTATAGACCCTCGATTCGTTGGTAGGTATCATGAGACAAACTAGTGTATTGGCATAAGTCCAGGAAAAAATCTTATTTGTAGTCTTGGCACAAGGCCTTGACTATGTGGTTATAAAAGTTTGGCATTATGCATTTCATAATTATGAAAGTGGATATTGATATTTCATGTGATTATTCAACTAGTATAATATCTATGTGAGTAAGTAAATGAAATTATTTTGATTTATATTTTCCATATTATGATGATGTTTATGTTGAAAAGGCTTTTGTTTTAGTTCTATACATTGCCTTAAATGTTTATGCTTATTTATAATGGTTTCTGCTATATTGTTATCCTTATTGAGAATCTGAGCTCACCCCTTTCTATTTTTTTTTTTCCCAGGATGTGAAGAAGTATATTATGACTGACCTGCAAGGATAGTCTATGGGATCTCAGTATTGTCTATGGAAACAATGTTGTTGTAGTTTCCCATTTTATGATGTAATGTAAACCTTATGAATTTATCTAGTACATCCAAGGATACTAAACTAATCGGTCTTTTGAGACTTGATCTTTTGTGATCATTCCAATGATACCTAATAATGCACCGGCTTTGGGCTTCTAGGGTCAGGGCGTTACACTTTGATTTTCAAAGGTGATGCCTATATAATTGTTATGTAATCATTAGATGACATTCAATTTCATGGTAGAATAATTCTTTTAAAAATTATTATTATTAGTGTAATGATATTCATTTCAAATACCTATATCAATTGTGATACATTTTTTACAAAAAAAAGTTATTTTAATGACAATGAAGTTATTATTAATTAATTTTCAAAACAAAATTTTTGTAGAAAATAAGGTCTTGCAACATTTCATTATTCCATGTTAATCATGAAAGAGATAACATGAAGGATATTTAGATCATGATTTTCATTAATGAGATCCAAGAAACAATGATTATATTGCATAAGGAATTGTTTTGTAGATGAGAAAGTGGTGTATGGATGTGTGCATTTTGGTATATGTAGAATTATTCTGAGTCATATTTTTTACGGGCTTTTCTAAAAAATATTCTCAACACACTAGGAATCCCTATGCAACATCTTCCCAAGCCACATATTATACCCATTGATCTATCACACCCCAAAAATGATATAAGGTGAGACCCAAAAGGCGGAATCAGGGTCATGTATAAGACCTATAAGTGTGGGACCATGTACAAGCCATGTGGAGTGCACAACCGTGGCTATGAATACAGTGGTCTGGAATCCTTCATGGAGAAATCCCATGTGTGTGTGTATAGTGTACCAATTTTTATCCTCGGACGACATATCGAAGGGTGAGAGTTTATTGATTAGCTCAAGATCCATTTGAATAGTTAATCCATTAAATAAATACGGATAAAACATGATCCATTCGAATAGTTTGATCAAGGATATAAAATATCCCACATCAAATATTCCAAATAAGATGAATATATTATTAAATTCAATATCTTATTCCTCCTCCCAGCTATTTATGGTTCCACTATCTTACCGATGGGTAAGGTTGAACCACCATCGGTTGAACCCAATTCCTCAATGATCAGTCTGACGATGAAATAATTGGATTAACACAATCATTGAATCATGTAACTTTTTTTTCATGATTCATATGAATAATTAATGATACAAGATTCCACCAAACTAAAAATACAGTTTTAGGGGGCCATCAAGCATTTGGGAAAATTATTTTCATGTTTTTATGAATGAATATTTTATATGTACACCAAAAAGGAGATGTTGATCACAAATGAAGAACACAATGATTTGGTGTGTCTCTAAACTTGTGGTTAATGTATTTAAACACTAAGATATTTGAAGATATTAATGGCGATATTCACATGAAATTATTTGTGGGGATTCAATTTGGTAGACACATGAACCAGAGGCGGTCATCCAATACCTATATATAGTGATGCATTGGGATGAAGAAGTTTTTTGTTTCTCTCATTATTTTGTGAGATCATTTTTCTTAAAAAAAATAGAGCCTCTTCATATTTATTTTATGTAAATAGGATAATATTTCAATTATTGTATTTGAATTCATGAATAAGGGGATTTCTTCAATATATTTGATTTCATGAAAAATATTTTCACACATCCAACACAAAATAATTTTGTAGATATGTGATTGTTGATTAACACCCTCATTATTCATTGTGAAGAGAACTAGTTTAGTAACCCATTGAATGAGTTTATGAATCAAACTATTTTCTTGGATGTTTCATTCCATGTGACACACTTTTGGATTTCTCTAAGGTTGATATAGGGGTGTTATAAACTTGTGTAAGGGATACCATCCTTATAAAGTGTTAATAATAACACCCTACTTGAAAAAGGGGAAGGAGGTTCATAAATCTGTATGAATGAGTTAGTAAATAATCATAAGATGAATGTGTGAAATTATTACACATTATTTTAACAATGAAAATGGTAGTGGGAGTTCAAATGATATAGTTAACACAAAAATTACAGTGTGTGTATATACCATTATGTGTAACAAGAAAGCGGATAATAAATAACTTTAATCATAGAAATGTGTATGAATATTCACATAGAGTTTTAATTGAGACTATGTGTAAATTTTTTTGAATAATGGAGAATAATAAGGTAATATATATAAAAATAAAAATTACATGAATTCATACAAAAACCCATATGTACATGAGATCTTAAATCAATAAACTATTGATTGATGAATAATTGTGTGCTAAGATTCAAAAAATTTATAATACCCATGAAAATTGTTATATATGCATAAGATGATGTTTTCAGTTAATCATAATTAGTGTTTTCAAAATATTTAGTTTCATTAAGATGTACTGATACACTCAACCTGTGTCATTTTGTATCGAAGAAAGATAATTCGACACTGCTAGAAAATTGTATAGTATTGTGTCTTGAAGAAGATTAAATTTTCTAGTCTATTCTTAGTTTTTTATTCATTCTAGAACAAATTTAATGATCATATTCTAAGATGGTATTTTAGTGTTTCGATGATTAAAAAAAAGTTAGTGATTCTAAAGAAATAAGATGACGATCTAATGCAGTTTTATTTTCAATGAAGAAGAAAGATTTTATGACACTATTATACAATATTTGTAATATTTTAGTGTCAAAAATCAGAGGTTGAAGTAGGAGTGACATAACAATTTAATATTTAGTTTTACTATCATTTTACACAGGAATAATTATGTTATTATAATTTCACACTAGATTCATATTATTGTGACTCAAGTCAAAACAAGAAGTTGTGAAACTTTATGGTTGATATGGTGAAGAATAAAAATTGTTTCTTACCTGATTTTGTGCATGTAACCAAGTAAAGAAGAATTTATTGGAATAACTAAGAAGAACTGTTACATCAAAACATAATCTCAAAAAGTGGAAGAAATTATTTTTTGTAACAAAAAACATTAACAAAGAGAATACTATCTTTAGAGGTAGTATAAATTTCTATCCAAGAGCTGCAAAACATGCACTATCAACTTCCTATAGTACATTTCAAGTGGAAGAGTTTATATAACTTGTTGCAACCATGGTTAATGAATTTTTTTATAAGTTGTTTTGTGGTAAGAATAATTTAAACACTATTGGAAATACTTGATACTCTTATTGAGTAGTGAACTTTACAAAAAATGTTGTCTGAAATTATTTAGCTCTATAATATTATTTCATGTGAAAGAGAAAAGTGGATAATATAATCTAGATCATAATAGGTTAAATAGTTAAAATAATGAAATATTGAATTGGATTAAAAAATACCCAATAAAGATTCACCCCTACCAATGTTAGAAATATATCGATCTATTCCATTAAAGTGGTATTAGAGACAAGGTTCGCCTCTTTTGTATTCTCTACAGTGTATCTATTCACTTTTAATGATTTGAGTTTATTTCATGACTAAACAATAAAGTAAATATTTTGTGAAGATTATATTATCTCTGAGGAAGTGTTTATATCATCCATGATCATGATGGATAGTATAAAGAAATAGAAGATAATTTTGATGAAGATGTCCTTCTCATCTAAAGAAGATGAAGTATATGTTTCTTTATGAACTGTAAATAATGAATACATATCATGTTTGGAATGTAATGAGTAGGTGGAACATGTTTCCACAAAGATGATGGATAACTTCCTACCTCATGTGATCAAGAGGTTTGTGTTAGTTCATTTCCAAATTTCCCTCAAAATTAAGATACTAGCCCAATTGGTGATGATGATCCATCTAAAACCTCTAATGAGTGATCATTTTATAGATTAATAGTTTTTCTACATGGAATTCTTAATGAAATAGCCTCCCTTGTATGTCGAGTCTCTCAGTATATGCAGAAAGAGATCCCACAATTGGAAGGATAAACTGATTTCTTGGAGAATGTGTTGCCTGAAAAAATTCTTCAATGTCTAATGCTCTCCATTTAGGTTATAATCATTTATGAAAAGAGGAGGAAACATGAAATAAGTTCCTCAAAATGACTCAAATATGTTCAATTGAAAGAGGGAGTCAATAAGATACTATATGAAAATATCCCTTAACATGAATAGAAATTTAAAAATAACATGAATTATAAGGGTTTACATTTGTAATAAATGTCCAATAATGTAACATTCTGGTTCGATTCCACACAATAGTTCCTGATAATGTTCGCTACGTAACCTCAAGCATACCTCCATGTATGCAAGTGGCTTCAGACTAGCAGCACAATTATAATATCAATAATTGGGATACTATACCCTCTTTATCATAATAATACATGAGCAGGAAATAAATAAACAATAACAAAATGATATTTCCATAAACAGAAAATTACCATATGCTTGAGATGACCAAAACAAGAAAACACACAATCAAAATAAAAATAGATATTCCAGGATAAAGTAAGTTCCAAGTTTTAAAATGAAAATCCAATGTAAAGACACTAACAACTCCCAATAGAGTATGAATCCACACTTGGATCCCTCATCCATGATCAATCCCAACTCATCCACCTAACATAGTTCCTATGCTTTAATCCTTTCCTGTAACCAAGAAATATATTCAGGTACTGGTCAGGAAGCCCCATTAGGGTGTGAGTAATACTCAATAGTTCACCACCAATGACCTCTAAAACAATATCATGTATGAAATAGTGTATTCAGTTGTATAAACAAATAAATAAAGTTTATAAGTAAATAGTTATCACATTATTAGATATTATTTGTTTAACCACATGAACCTCCAGGGTTCTTGAGGGAAGCTAAACTCTCAATAGCCACTTCATCCCTTACCGGAGCCTAAACTTTCTCAAATAGATATCATATATCACAATTTTATTGTTACCACCCTTTATCTCAATTCACTCATGAATTCAATATTTACCATTCATTTTCTCAATTTATACATGAATACCATTATTACCATTCATTGTCTCAATTTACACATGAATGCCATTGTTACTATTCATTATCTCAATTTACCCATGAATTCCATTGTTACCATTCATTTTCTCAATCCACTTATGAATTATTTTGTTACCATTCATTATTTAAAATCATTTCATCAATTAATTCAACAATTAATTAATCACCTCAATTTCATTAATTAACTCAACAATTAATTAATCATTTCAATCCCATTAATTAACAGAACAATTGATTAATCATCTCAATCACATTAATAATTCAAAAATTATTTAATCACATCAATCCTCTTAAATAATTCAACAATTAATTAAGCACATCAATCCCATTAATTAATTAACCTATTAATTAATCAATATTCACAAACTCAATATCCCACAATTAATTCAATAATTTATTATTCAATTCACAATTCGGTATTCGAATAATTAACTCAAGAATTAAGTATCCACACATGCCAATTCAATATGTAAAATTTATCAATAATTAATGATCTCAAATAAATAATCTGAATATCTCATAATTGATTCATAAATTAATTATTCAAATATATCAATTGATAATCTCAAAATTAATTCAAAAACTAATTATCCAAATCAAAAATCTCATTATCTCATAATTAATTCAATAATTATTTATCCAAATCAACTATCTAAACACCTAATAATTAATTAAAAAAATTATATATTTAAACCAACAATCTCAATATGTCATAATTATTTCAACAATTAATTATTAAAAACTATTAATTCAATATCACCAATTGATTCCTTAAATTAATTAATTCAAAAAATTAATTTATTAAATCAAGAAATCAATTTCTAATCATCCAATTGAAATTATATAATTACATACGCATAATTGAAATTGGTAATTTGGGATTTCAATTATATACTACCTACCTCAATTCATGGATGAGTGATTTCCAAATAGAAATCTCCAATTTGAAGTGGATCAATCAAAAACATGGTAAAGAACATAATCTAGATCTGAATCCCAAATTCAAGATTGAACATTCAAGATACCACAATCCTAGATCTAGATCCAACAGTCCTAGATCTAGATCCAATGAAACATAGGATAACTTCCCTCTAAAATTTGAGGGAGATACGGGAAGGAAGAAGGAAACCAAACTAGATAAGTTTCTCTTTCTAAGAGGGGTATATATCTTCAATCTGCCCTTCGATTCACCAACAACAGAGGTCTAAAAAGCATGGTATCTCTTTTAGATGATCCAAAATTGTGGAACAGAATTACAGGTCAAGTGGAGGTCTACTTTGGGTTAATATGGGGGTTCAGGTAATTAAAAATCTCATTTTCGGGTTAACATAAATTTTTACATGGTTTGCTGGCCGGAGGAACAAGGTATGCCAAGCCACGTGCCTTAACCATGTAAACCTTCTAGGGGATTCTTGGTTTCTCCTTTTTGGGTGCATGGTTTTAAAAATCACGCACCGTCTTTGAAAATACACACTATATAGGTTTTCACATTTCGTTGGACTAGGGCGCATGGTTTGGGAAAACCATGAACCAACTATGTAGTTACCTCTTTATTCCATTTTTGTCAAATGTTCACCCAATAAAACCCAATGTAAAAACCCAAATTAATATTAATCAACACAAGGAAAAAAGGGTAATTGTAAAAGAGCCCAATGCATCTTCAGAAAAGGATGGGGTGTTACAATCTCCCCACCTTATAACAATCCATCCTCAAGTCGTACTCCCAATCATCTCTTAGATTACGAGTGACAAAATTTGGTTCACTGAGCACTCCAATATGCCCCTCTATCCCATTATTACTCCATAACATGAAAATATTTCCACAATACATAATCTATTGATACATTATTTACCCACAACAATTTCTCATTACAATCAAATATACATATATGATGCTCCTTCAAAAATACATCTATCTCAAACTCAGCATCATCTATATCTATGACATGAGAAGGGTAAGTGGATGCCTCTAATGTTGTGACACTTGGATGAAATCATTCATATAATTTTATCTATATAGAAGACACAATTCATACTCCATTGACCTGATCCTCTCCACAACCTCAAACATTCCATAAAACCTGGGCACCAACTTCCCTTATCTTTGTATCATGTGATGAACCAATATAGGTGACAAATGATGGTATACATGATCACCCTCAGTAAAAACTAGGGGTAATCAACATCTATATCATAAGAATGATGTGTAATTTGAATCATATATATATATATGTTTATGAATCATTTTTTCCTGCTCTGACATGTCCTATATGAGACTCGATCCCAACAACTCTAACTCACATACCTCCATCCATCCATCATAGAGGTGATCATCACAGCCTACCATAAAGAGAGTTGTATGTATCTATCTATATAGTTTCTTAATAATTGTTGTTAATGTATAACTCTACCAAAGATAGATTATTTTACCAAGATCCACCAAAATCTATGACACATTCTCATCGCATATCCTCTAGCACCTGAATTATACACTTTTTTCTTCCCATATGTCTGGGGCTAAAAAGTTGTAATAAAAAAACCTATCTACTAGGTTACTTATATAATCCCTCCCATATGCATTATCAAAAATGAAAATCATGGTATGATACAATTTTCTCTTGGTACCCTATTCATATGGACTATTTTCTAAACATAAAAATCTCTTATCTTATCCACTCAGAATGTATCATGTATCGGTAAGAAATGAATTACCTTCTTCAGTCGATCCACAATCACCCAAATAGCATAATAAATTTGAGGCACAATCAGAAGACCCACTAAAAAAATCCAAAGTAACATTTTCCCACTTCTATTAAAGAATGGGAAATGGCTGTAGTACACCACATGGTCATTGATGCTCGACCTTCACTTGCTGAAAGATATAGCATCATGTCATGAAACATATTGTCACTATTTTCATATCTATCGACGTAGGTTATAGTAGCTTTTATTCACACCAGGATGAACTATCCACATTAAGGAATTGAACTTAATCACTAGTTCCTCCCTTTTACTCATAGGAATAATAACATGATTCCGGAAAAATATGACCTCATCCTCATCTATGGTCTAGTAATATGGTGAATCACCAACTTCAAGGATTTACATGAAATCCAAACACTCCAAATCCTTATACTGTCTATCTATAATCCAGTTCAAAAGTGTATACACCACTAAAAATCATACCAGAGTCATATTATCTTGACTATTATGAACCACAATTTGAATCCTAGATAGTACGACCATTATCTTCCACTCAGCACTAGAATCCAGAACTCCATGAGTCTATATGTTCCTTATATAATCATCAATAACACTATTTTTCTTTAAGAGCATATATTCTAGATCAAAATCAAATGACTGTATATATTCAACCCATATTCGATACTAAAAATTCAAATATAATTTGTAAAGGGTGTACTTTAAGCTCTTATTATCTTTATACACACTGAACTTTTCACCAAATATATAATTTCACAGAAAATTCTATACATGATCCACTTCTGCAAAATCGAGGTTGTTTGTAGGGTATTTCCACTTAGGTGACATCATTTTTTGAGACCCATACTCCAAAATTCGATCTTTGTGCCTCAAAAATATTCCAATACTTATTTAATAAGCATCAAAAATCAAATTATACTCCTCACTCAGCTCAGATAAGATCATGATTGGTGTCAATGTTGAGCACTTCTTCAGCTCTTGGGAAGAATCCTTACATAATCTAGACCTATCACACTTTATACCCTTTATTGTCATGCCTGAAAGTGAAACTTCCAAAAGGGAAAATACTTGAATTAACATCCAAAAATATCCATCTAATCCCATAAATCAATGGATATCAAAAATGATCTTGGAATGATCCCAAGAAACAACTACATGAATCTTCTTTGGATCCACTGACACACCTTCCTCTGAGATGATGAGTCCCAAGAATTTTACATAATCAATCAAAAAATGAAACTTATATAGCTTGACATATAGTCGATGATCTCTCGTTATAAATGGGATAATGTCAATATGGTGGGAATGATCATAATAAGTATTGGAGTAAACTGAGATGTCATCCACAAATACTACCACAAACTGATCTAGGTACGGATAAAATATTATGTTCATCGAGACCAGAATCACTTCTGGTGTATTAAACAACCCATAGAGAATCAAAAAGAACTCGTATAGTCCATACCAGCTTCTAAAATATGTCCTTGATATATCATATGGTCTAACTCTCAAATGATGATACCTTGATCTTATGTCTATCGTGGAGAAAAGACAAGCTCCTATCAATTAGTCAAATAGATCATCAATATGAGGAAGAGGATACATGTTCTTCACAACCATTATAAATACCCTAACTATAGTAGCCTAGTTCTAGTACCTCATTTTATTACATTGGTACTATGAACAATAATTATCATCCCAAAGGGGTGAATATTTTATTAGATTTGGAAATCTAGATACAAAAATAAGTATTCCATTACAACATGAATTGAAATACAGAAAAGAAACTCCATTTGAAACACCTATAAACTCCTAAATTATACCTGAAATTCATTCATAACATCAATCTTTACATCGTATAAATTGGCATGATGGATTTTAAAAAACCATATTCAACTTATCAGAAACTTTAGACACAATCTTCAACATGGAAACAAACCATGGTCCCTATTTTACAATTCATAAATGATTTTCAATGTTGTAAATGTCATATATATCCTATAAATGGAGATATATAATGCTGATTTTGTAGGTATTGGAGATCCAGAAGACCAAATCATAGAGATATAAGCTACTTTTTGCAAGGCCCTACACCAGTTCATCTGTATTTTCATTATTTGTTATTTTTCTTTTATCCTTACCTCTTATTCACTCATAAAAAGGATGTGAGGGTAAATCCTCCATGTTCTATGTTAATATAATAGATGGGGTATGGTATGTTGGATTTTTTTTATTAATTTATTTGTTCATCATAATTTATTCAATCAATTTTCAATCCCTTTATTTTTCTTTTATCATGACCATTTATATTTTAATTTAAGAGGAACATTAAATTGCATAACTGAGAACCCTAAAGAAGGCATGACCATTTAAAAAATTTGGGGAAATCATGTTTATATATTGTAACAAGACATACATGATTCATAAAAACCCTAAATTACTGAACCAAGGAAAATAGGGTAGTGTCTTATTGAGGAGGGGATACCATAACCATTATATCATCCTTGTCTCGACTCTCACACCAATCATGAATTAATCAACCTATTTTATATTATCCAATTTCACTGGATCCCTGAAGTTACCTAACCCTACTGTGATTTTAAAATCTGATATCAAAAAATCAATATTATTTTATTTCTTTGTTAGTTTTCACAAAATAAATTCAAACCAATATTCTCTCACCTATTTTTCAAATTTAATAAAATTTAATCTTTTTAAAACATAATCAAACTACTTTTTCCATTCTTATTGATCTATCATGACCTTCTACTATAATAATTTTATTTAATTCAGTAGCATATTTTGAGTTTTCTAAATTTTTTGTTTTTCATATACCTATAAAAAATTAATGACGCTACATGGTCTTGTAAAACTAGAATCGTTTCTTGGGATGGTTACCTTTTAGTTTTTTTAGTTTTTTAATTTTAATTTTATTTTATTGGTTTATATCAATTTATCTATTTAAATTGGATGTGTTCGTGATATGGATTTCGTGTTTTTTAATTATTAAATGCACAATCACAACACACGATCAAAAGGAAATTAGGTTTTTTACCACAATCCCAAATTAAAGAAATGTTTAAAGAAGATAAAGGAAGATACAACCCTGGAAAGGGCTGAAGAAAATCAGCATGCTGGATTTCTTTAGATAGATTAGGGTCTGAGGAGACTCATAGACTATGGGGGCCATCAAACACAAGATTGAAATTGTGCATCCTAGTAGCCGCCCCCATTTCTAAAAACCACTTCTAGATAATGAATTAAATTATTTCACTGGTATCTAATAGTTTTAAATTCACTGAACATCCACATGAAGATCTGAACAATCATTTGGGAAAAATCTTTGAACTCTTCAACACATTCCAATTCGATAATCTTTAAAGAGGTGCGGTAAGGATTTGTCATTTCCAATTTTCATTAAGCGAGAGAGAATAATATTAGTTTCAAATTATGAAAGTTCATTTCATCACTACAAGGAATGAATTGTCATGAAACTTACTCACCCACTTTTTTTCACCGTCTAATTCTATAGACATATATGTAAATATTATGAACTTATTTTAATATAAAGATGAATCTTTGTATTCTTATTAGGAAGGATATAATGATATGAATAAAAAATTCTCTCATCATGGTTTAGATATATGGATGATAATCAACATGTTCCATAAGTTTTTGTAATAGGGAAGCAGTTCAATTCCTGGTGTTGATTTTAGAGGATCATTAATAGAAAAATTTCCTGAAGCAAGCTAAAACTTATTAGATGAATTGGAGAGAAATAGTCTCTAGTGGAAAGAATAATGAACACAACATAAATGTTTTCATGGGATTAACAACAATGAATTGATAGAGGTAAAACTATATTCATTAACAAAGTAATTGTACATCATGATAGGATAGAAACAAACCCCCCAATATATGTGTATAGAAGATAAAAAAATATGCGGATTAAAATCATGGAAGTAAATTTCAGCGATGAATAAAACAATAATAATTGGGACAAGAAATTCAAAAAAAACACAAGGGTACCAACAACAAGCACCCCATGGTCCCACACAGACATTCTAGGTCCATACATTGGAAGAAGTGTTTTAAACATTCATGACTACTTCTGGGTCTGTACTCATGGAAATAAAAGAAGAATCATTGAACCAAAAGGCCATGTTGCAGCATCAAATTGGACAAATTAAAGATTACCTAATAGAGAGAGACCCAAAGGTACACAAAAAGTATGCCCAAATGTATTCCCATGTGAAGATTTATAAGTTCTACAACATAAAGGTGGGATGAAAACAAAATTAAGTGGTATATAATTTTTGAGACAACAACCATTGTAAGAAAAATAAGAGGAAGCTAAAAGTAGTAAAGAACATGTAGTAGAAGAAAAACCACCACAGTAAAATCCAATACATCCTTTTCCAGAATGAATGGTGAAAGTAAAGAAAAATGTGTATAAATTTAAATGTCATGAACACATTAAAACATTTAATATTAATAAACCTTTTTCATAGGATCTTCTAAAAATGTTGACATATGTGAAATTAATGAAAGATATGGTAACCGACAAGAAGAATATGGAAGATATTGACACCATTCTGCTCACATGGGAGTGTTCAATGGTGGTATCTAAGGACCTACCTAAGAATAAAAGTTATATATGTTTCTTTTTAATTTCAATCTTTATCGGATCTAAAAAATTTAGAAATTCATTGTGTGACTTATTTGTGAGTGTAAATATCATGTCGTAGACAACATTGATGAGTTTTGGACAGAATAGACTGAATCCCAAAAGAGTAATTCTTTATTCTACTAATTCTATAATGAAATTATCAAAAGGAGTCATTGAAGATATCCTTATCAAAGTTGAAAAGTTAATCTTTCCCATTAACATCGTAGTAATGGATATGGAAGAAGAGATAAATCCACTCACTCTAAGAATACAATTTTTAGCCATAGGGTGTGATCTGATTGACATCCAATGTGGAGAACATCGTATGAGAGTTGGAAGTGATCAAGTAAGACTAACCATCCATCAAGAAAAAAAGAAATATGATGTTCAAGAGGAAAATAAGTTTTCAAAAGAAAATACACCTGAAGATGAAAATTTCACTAAAATTGAAGTGGAACATGAGTTAGATGCAGTTTTGAAATAGGATGATCAACTGAAGAATAAATGGATGATGAAAAACAAGAACACTGATACTATAGGAGTGACTAAATCCACTATTTTTTAGAAATAACTATAGTTATGTATGGTACATTAACTTCCTTTTAGATCCTCAAGACTAAGGAAAAAATGGTGGATCGACCCAATATAGATCTAGAAATTACTACCATCAGAGAGAATTAAGATATTCAGAAAAGAATGACATGGGACGACCTATGTGGATAGAACACAATTGAAACAATTTATAGACCCTGAACAGGTAAAAAAATTTCAAAATTACATCACGTGAGCTAAAGATAAATGAGTTAAGGTCATGTCAATGATGGTAAACAAAATATCTTAAGGGATATAATGCATGTTTTTTTGATTTTTTTTTGTTTTTAGTGGAATGCATTCTCTCAGTCCAAATATTTTCAAATTCATTTTCAATGGATTATTCTTTCACCTATTTATTTTGTAGGCCAAATAAGACCCGAGGCAGTATAAAGTTTCTATAATAAATAATTGAGGCAATAACAACATTACACATCATGAAATAAGTACATGTCGTGAATCTAAAGTATGTAGAAACTTCACGGCCATGAATGGAGAAAAAAATTCAAGGGGAATAATAGTTTCAAATTAAATAAATTACTATATTTACCACATTTAATTAGTGTTTTTAACTACAAATTTTATTCCCAACATTTGAGCCATTCTTTATTATAGTGACCTAAGAGACATAAACTACATAGTATAAATTCTATTCCAGAAATTTTAATTTATATGTTAATTAGTTTTAATGTTAAAAGTTGAAAAATAATTAATAGAGATAATCATGTGGATTATGATTTTAAAAATCATGATTTACGGTAGAATGTTATACATTTCAAATGAAATTTTTCTAAGATTTGGTCATTCTTTTAATTTTAGATATTTTCATTTATTAATTTTATTATTCATATTAATTTCCATGAGTAGTTGTCCCAACAAATTATCTTCTTATTGAGACATAAACTAAGACAATATTTTCCATTGTTTTTATAGTATATTTCTTGAGAAAATTATGCATAATTTCTTCTTGAATATTATTTGAATTATGTTGAATCTATGACTAAATAAAGTAACTATTAAATTTTATAGGCATTATTTTTTATCCCTCATCTTGATACCACATTAAATATATCCTTTTAAAAAAATATAATCCATGAAAAACATTTTTAGGAAATGATCCATGTTACAAGGCCATATTATCATTTCCTATATTACAGTTAATATTTTTTCTGATTATCAAAAGAAGAGTACAGGAAAAAAACTGGTGGAATAGACGAACATTTTGTAACAAATAAGTTTGGGTAATATTTCTTGAGATTTGGGGAGTAAAAAATCAATTTATTTATTTAACAACCTATTAATTAAATAAAATAAAAAAAATAAACTCTCTCTATAGAAATTAAAATAATATCATTTACTTGATAAGTGATCGTGTTATAACTATTACAAATAATGTTGTGAGGAGATCATTAGGACCTGGGTGGTGGATTTTAGAATTATTGACAAAAAAATATTCAAAAAAATGAATGAAAATAAAAATAATAAATATAAAAGATGGATATTCATTTGTTTCATTTAATCTCGTTATGATCCTTCTCTGAGAAGTTGGGGGGAGATGAAGCTTTCATTGAGATTTTTTTATTATCATGTAATGTACTTTGGAGTTGAACCTCCTTTTTTGATCCTTAACTAATTTAAATTATTTACCTACCTTTCCTATGATGCATAGTCATTTGATCCTAAAATAGTGAACCCTCGTGATTACTTGTGATTTTGTAATTACGTGGTAGAGATGTTAAAGGACTTGCAAGCCTATGGTAAGATACATATTCATGAGGAATGTTCATCACTCTATTCTTTACACCCTGATCATGAGCTGATAATTTCATATTGGGATATACTTAAAATGGAATGCATACTATAAATGAATTGAAAAATTAAAATGGATGAATGGGAAGGATTTTCTAATTTGAAATAGAAAAATTAAAATACATGGTTTATTTTTATTGATTGAAAAATGAGGCATTGATAAATTTTCTACCTGTGATGCTCAGACATTTAATTCTTAAATTAGTAAATTTATTTTATTGAAATTGAATTTCAATTGTGGTATGTTTTATATACTTTGAATTATTTTGGGATTCCATACATGAGGACTACTATAAATTCATGTTTTTTGGAATTTGATATCTTTATTTTAGGCATATATTTTTTGGTATTTTAATGTATTGATCTCAATATTTAATTTATTATTATTTCCATTATTTTAATTGTTTAAATTGTTTTATGTTTTATGGAAGGATACAAATAATAATGGAAAAGTTGGGAAAATATGTAAATTTTAGAGGTTAAAGACACTTTGCACCATAAGTGAAGCGAAGCAGCACAACATCGTATTTTCAAGGATGTTGTAGAGCCGGAAAACTATAGAAGGAAATTTAAAAATTGTGTATTCCATTTACATTAAGTGATTTTTTTTGGGACGATTTTTTGAAGAGATATTCCGATGTTCAGGATTCTTGTAAATTGAAATATCACACATCCTCTAAACACATTACACATCATGTAAATTATCAAGATGACATTTTAAAAACTAGATTATGTGTATCTTGAAATTTTTACATAATAATTGACATTGTACCTGCTGATTAACCCTATTTTACAATTACTTAATTAATTTTAACATTGTACGAGTCATTTGAAGATTATAAATGGAGAGATATCCCGTTTCTGTTGGAGGTATTGTAGATTCGAAAGAAAAAATCATTGAGATAGAAGTTGCACTGTGCAGAGCCCTCCCTGAGTTAATATCTATTTTTATTAGGATTTTTTCTCTTTTATCCTTCCCTATTATTATCCCATCACTAGGATGGGGGGTAAACACAAATTATTCTAGGTTAATGTAATATTTTTTTAAAAGGATGGGGTCGAAGCCTCATTTTATTATTTAAATCAAAGAAATATTTAGACTGGGTAGAGGGAGACCCATTACATAGCCTGAATTCCCATGGCCAAGTGTCCTCAATAAAAGGCCTGAAAGCCCTTTTTTGGACGAAAGAGCCCCTCAATGAATAGTACTACTATAGTACCCAGGATGCTACAGTACTGCCGCCACTACAATTCTTGCTACAGTGCCTCCTCCGCTACAATGTAATATAGGGGGGCAGTGTGTTGGATTTATTTCTTTTCATTTATTCATGTATTTGGTTTCTGTAATTTATTTAATTAGTCTCCAATCTGTTTCTTTTTATTTTATCATGACCATTAATATTAGAATATAAAATAAAAATGAAATTTGTTAACTGAAAAACCTAAATAAGGAATGACTATTGTAAAATTTAAGGGAAATCAAGTTTAAATATGATATCAAGAAAAACATGATTCAGTAAAACCCTACATTACCAAACCTAGGAAATAAGGTCTTGCTACGATGAAGAGGGGATACCATGACCGTTGTATCTTCCATGTCTCGACTCCCAAACCAATCATGAATTAAATAATCTATTTTATAAAATCCAATTACACCTTAACCCTGAAATTACAAAACACTAGCGTGATTTTGAAATCTTATCTCAACAAATCAATCTTATTTTATTTCTTTATTCATTTTCTTAAAGTCAAATCAAACCAATGTTCTCTCTCTACCTTTTCAAAATTAAAAAAAACATATCCTTTTAAAACATAATTAGAATAATTTCACCATCTTTATAGATCAATCTCGACATGATACTATACTCATTTTAATTAATTAAATAGAATAGTTTGAGCTTTAATAAATTTTATCTTTTCATGGACCCATAAGGAATTAACGACACCCTCTGGGCAGTTCAAACTGGCGTTGTTTCCCGGGATAGATACATGATAGTTTTTTTAGTTTTTTTATTTTTAATTTTATTTCATTAGATTATATCAATTTCTATATTTATATTGGGTGTTTTTGTGTTTTGGATTTAATATTTTTATATTTTAAATTCATAATTGCAGCACATGATCAAAATGAAAATAATTTTTTGAAATCAATCCCAAATTGGAGAAAAATTATAAATAAATCAATGGAAGATACAACCCTGGTTGGTGTTGAGAAAATCAACCTGTATGATTTCTTCAAAGAGATTAGTGGATGAGGATGCTCATAGACTATAGGATTCTATCAAACACAAGATTGAAACTGAGAATCCTAACATGCCCCGTTATTTCAAACCACATTAATATAAAGCCTATAATCATTTTAGTGATATCGAATTGTGTGAAATTCACTTAAATTCCACATGAATATCTAGAGAAACATTTGGAAGACTTACTTGAGATCTTCAATACATTCCAATTAAATATTGTGTCAAGATATGTGGTAGGACTCTGTTTTTTTTTATTTTCATTAAGTGTCTAAGTTTGATATTAGATTCCATGATTTCCAATGCATTTTATCACTACATGAAATGATCTAGAATAGAACTTCATGACTATATTATTTCCATCTACTTAGTCAAAAAACATACAAATAAATATTCTAAACTTTCAAAAATATGAAGGTGAATGTCTATATTCCACATGAAAAATATATAATGATATAACTTGAAATTCCCTCATCATGTTCTAGAGCTATGGATGCTAATACAAAGTTTCAATATGTGTTTTTATAGAGAAATAGGTCAGTTCTTGATGCATCATCTTGAGGATCATTAATGAAGAAATCAGTTGAAGTAAGATAAAACTTGTTATATGAAAATAATATTAATAGTTTCCATTGGAAAGGAGAATGAAAATAAATGAAAAGTGGTAATGTGATCAACAAAAATGACTGGATGGAGGCACAACTTGATCCATTAACAAAGATGGTGGACATAATGATTGGAAAGTAGAAAAACCCCAAAGGTGTGTGTATATAAGATGAAAAATATGTTTATTACAATCAAGATAATAAATTTCAAGGTTGGAGACCACAATAAAAAAATGGTACAAGGAATACAACAACGAACACAATGGTAAGAACAACAAGCACCCCAAGGGACCACACTGAAAATCCAGGTCTATACATTGGAAGAAAAACTGGAAATGTGCATGCCCAATTATTGGGAAGTGTCAAAGGAAATTAAAGAAGAATCATCGAACCAACAAGTGATGTTGTAGAATCTAGAGAATCATATTGGATAAATTTATGATCATCTCGTAGAAAGAGTCCCAGAGGTACACATCTAGGATGCCCTAAAGTATGCCGATGTGAAGATTTAAAATCAATACATCTTAGAAGTGGGGATAAAATAAAATTAAGTGGTATATAATATTCAAGGAAATAACCAGTGTATATAAGAGAAGAGGAAATTGAAAGTAGTAAATAACTAGTAGCATAAGAAGAACAACAATATTACTAGCCAAGACTATCTTTTCCAGAACAAATGTTTCATGTAAAGAACAACATGTATAAAGGTAAATTTCTTAAACACTTTTAAAAATTACATATTAATGTAACTTTTGAAGAGGATCTTTCAAACATGTCGATATATAAAAAAATAATGAAAGAGATAGAAACCAAAAAGAATAATTTTGAAGAGATTGACACTATTCCACGTAGACGTTATTGTTTGGTGATGGTATCTAAGGACCAAACTAAGAATAAAAGTGATACAAGTATATTTTTCATTCACATAATTATCAGAGAAATCAAATTCTAAAAATATTTTCATTATTTAGGTGTGAGTTTCAATATCATATAGTACAAAACATTAAAAAATTTGCGATTGAATGAATATAATCCCATGAGAGTAATTCTTCAATAACTAATTCAATAGTGAAATTATGAAGAGGATTCATCGAAGATATCCTAATAAAATTTAACGAGTACATCTTTCCCATTGACTCCCTAGTGTGGGATATAGAATAAGAGATAATTCCACTCATTCTAGGATGACCATTTTTACCCACATAATGTATGATGATTAACCTTGAAAGTGGAGAACTATATTTTAGAGTTGGTAGTTATCTTGTAAGTTTCAACGTCCATTGAGAAATTAATAAATACATTGTTCAAGAAGAAAATTAATTTGGAAAAGAAATAAAACTGAAGTATCAAATGTTGCTAAAATTGATGAGGTACACGATTTAGATACAACTGCTAAATAGGATTCTCAAATGTATAATAGAGAGAATATGAAGATCTTGATTACTGATACTAGTGGAGTGACCTAATCAACTACATTTGAGAAAGGACAATGGGTATGGATTGTACATGAACATACATTTAGAGGTCAAGAAAGTACTACCATTAGGGATAATTAAGGTGTTCAAAAAATAAGGATATGAGAAGACCTACATGGAAAAAACACAATTGAGACCATTTATAGACCCCAAAGAGGTACCAAATTTTCAAACATCCATCATGTGAGCTGAATAAAAATGAGGTACAATTGAGCCAACGATGGTAAACAAAAATTATTTCTAAAGGAAACTTGAGTTTTTTGTTTTTCATAAATTTTTTGTTTTTAGGTGTTTGCATTATCTCGATCAAAATATTTCAAAATTCCTTGATAATGTAATTTTCCTTAACCAGTTTATTTTTTAGTACCATTAAGACCCAAGTCAACAGATTACAGTGGAAATCAATAGAAGAGGTTTTAGCAACATTAGACATCGTGAAAGAAGTACATGTCATGAATATGCATTAGGAAAAACTTGAAAATACATGATTGAATAAAAAATTTCATGATCCTTAAGTGATTTAAATTTTAAAAAAAAATATTTACAATATTTCCCACATTTAATTAGAATTTTTAACTGCCAATTTCAATCCCTGACATTTAAGTCATCCATTATTAACTGAAATAGGATACATATATTTCTTTGGATAAATGCAATGCCATAAATATAAATTTATTTCTTAATTAATTTTAATGATAGAATTTTAAAACCAATTAGTATAGAAAATCATGTGGATTGGGATTTTACAAATCATTATTTAGGGGATCTTGTTGAACATTGTAAACTCGGTTTTTTTGAGATTTTAACATGATTTGAATTTATGATATTTTAATTTATTAATTTAATTGTTCATATAAATTTCTATGATTTTTTATTCTAAACATTTTTCATATTCTTAGTAAATCCATTGAGCCAAAATTTTACACTGATTCTATAGTATATTTATTGAGAAAATCAAGCATGATTTCTTCTATAACATTATTTACATCTTATTAAATATATGACTAAAAAATCAATTTTAAAATGATTGCAACATTCTTTTTGTTAGACCATATCTTGAGACCCATCTTACATTAGTCCTTTTTAAACCCATAGAATCAATGAACATCCTTTTTAGGAGATGATCCAAGTTACAAGACTATATCATCCTTTCCTACATTCCTCTAATTATTTTTCATGATTATCAAACATAAGATTTGTGGAAACAAAAATAGGTGGAATGTATGAAGATTTTGTAATGAATAAGTCCAGGGGAGATTTCATGAGATTTTGGGAAGGATCATTAATTGTATTAATTTCACACCCTCTTAAAAAAATAAAATAAAAAATAGATGTGTCTAGGGAAATTCAAAAATCACCATTCACATTACTCGTGATCTTGTTATAATAGTTAGAAATAGTTCCATGAATAGATATTTAGGGGTTGGGTAGTGGATGTGATAGTTTTCCCTAGAACAAAATTCAAAAAAAAATGAACTGAAAAATAATAATAAAAGAGTGTGTTTCATTGATTTCATTTGATCTCGTTATGCGCCAACTCTGAGATAGTAGAGGAACAAGATACTTTCACTGAGATGTTTCTGATTATCATGTAAATTTATTTAGGGTTTAACCTCCCTTTTTAGAATTAATTTATTTACGTCATTTACCTACCTTCTATAAGCCTCAGAGTCCTTTTATCTTAAAACAGTGAAGTCATCACGATTACCTGTGATTATGTCATTATGTGGTGGAGATATAATACTACATGGAAGAATATAGTAAGAAACATGTTTGTGAGGTATGTGAATCACTCAATTCATTATTACCCTAATGATGAGAGGAAAAATTCAAAGTGAGGTAAATTGAAAATGGATTGCATATTATTAATGAATTGAAAAATGAAATGGATAAATGGAAAGGTTTTAATATTTTGAAATAGGGAAATTAAAATACATTGTTGGTTGGTCTACTTTGAAAAATAATGTGTTGATAAATTTTATACATGTAATGACAACACATTTAGTTTTATATTTTCTCAATTTATTTTATATAAATGAAAATTTAATCATGGTATGGTGAACATCCTTTATAGTATGTTGAGATTTTATCCTTGAGGAAAAGTATGAATTCATGTTTTAGGGCATATGATATTTATATTATATATATATTATTGTATTTTAATGAATTGATTTCTATATTTATTTTATTATTATTAAAAATATTTTATTTTTTTAAAATGTATTATGTTTTACGGAATGATACAAATAATATTAGAAAAGGAATAAAAAGAGGTGAATCTTGGTGATTAAAGACACTTTGTGTTGCGACTAGAGTGAAGAAGCACAACACCAGATTTTTTAGGATGCAGTAGAGCTGGAAACTATAGCAGGGAATTCACACGTGTATTCCATTTACACATCATCTATTTTTTAGGATGATTTTATATAAGATATATGATTAAATTTATAATGACTAGAAATTAATATATAAAATTCTATGTAGACACAGTACAGATAATGTAAATTGTAGGGACGAATTTTAAAAAACAAAATTAAGTGATTCTTCAAATTTTAACGCAATAACTGACACGTGACCAACCATGATACATATTTGATCATTTATTAAGGATTTAAAATGTTCTATGTGTCATATGGAACCTATAAATGTAGAGATATCCTGCTGTTATTGGAGGTATTGGAGATCTGGAAGACCAAATCATAGAGAGAGAAGTTTCATTGTGTAGGTTCCTCCCTGAGTTCATCTCTATTTTCTATATGAATTGTCTTTATTTTATCCTTCCCTCTTATTCCCTCGTGACTAGGATGAGGGGGAAACTCACCTTCAAAAGGTTAATGTAATAGATGGGCGAAGGTGTAATGGATTTATTTATTTTACTTTATTCGTGTATTTGGTTTCGGTAAATTCTAAAATCAATTTCCAATCCCATTATTTTCTTTTTTCATGAACATTGAAATTTAAATATAAAAGGAAATTTAAATTGCACAAATAAAAACACTCAATAAAAAATTACCATTTTCAAAATTAGGTGAAATAATTTTTATATGTGGTACTTTGAAAAACATGATTCAGCAAAACCCTAAATTATTGAACCAAGGGAAATAGGGTATTGCAGCATTGAGGAGGGGATACGATGACTATTGGATCTTTATTGTCTTGACTCTAACATCAATTCAGAATTATTCAACCTATTTTAAAAAACCCAATTCCACCTAAACCCTGAAATTTCAAAACCCCATCACACTTTCAAAATCCGATCTCAACAAATCAATCTTCTTTTCTTTCTTCATTCGTTTTCTTAAAATCAAATCATATCAATCATCTCTCAATGATTTTTCTAAATTAATAAAATTAAATATTTTTAAAAACTAATCAAAATAATTTCACCATGCATGTAGATTGATCTAGACTTCTTACCATATCCATTTTAATTAATTAAGTATCCTGGTTTTAGTATTTATAAATTTTTGTTTTGCATAGACCTGTATGGAATTAATGATTCCCTATGGGCCAGTCATTTGTTTTATGATACCTACCAATGCATTGAAGGGATTTAAAAGGCCCTAACCATCACTTAATAAGTCCAATATATTCCTCATAAGAAAGTCGTGAAACAAAATCAGCATATAAATTTATTTTTAAATTAGAATATGAAATGTTAATAACTTTTCCCAAATAATAAACATAATCATAAACCATCAAGAGTAATATAGTGATTGATATCAAGATAGCACATCCCCAAATAAAATATAGTATATGGTAACATAATAGATAAATTTTAATAAGGAATATGATTCAATAGAGGGTTTTTAAATATATGAAAATACACCAATATATTTTTTGATGTGCTCTTGAGAGAAATACCATTTTTTTTCTTTTGGAATGAAGAGTTATTTTGGGAAATTACTTAGTATTTGTAAAAAAAATATGATTATAATCATTTATATCCTAGAAAAAATATAATTACAATTAAATTATTTTTTTGGAATAAATAATGTTCAACTTATGTGAAAACATGTAGAAATAAGTTTTAACAAACATTAGAAATGAGACACTTCAGTGCGGTTTAAGGGAAAATGTAAAACAGTCATTAAATAAGTGAAAGTATTAATTGTTTACATAAAACCAAAGAATAACATATATATTTTTTCATGATTGATTGTGTGATATTATAAAAATAATAGTTCCTTAAAAGAAATCATGATGTGTACTTGAAAATGGATAAGAAATTGGGAAGTATCCTTTAATCAGGCTTGCTTATTAGGATGAATTGAAAACGGAATCTTGTAAAATTGGTATTTGGAAATAAAATAAATAGAAGATAACTGGGAAACATGATTTTGGAACATTTACATAGAATTTAGAAGAATTATATAAAAATAATGAATAATTACATTGGGGTAAAGAGAGATAAATCATAACTCAAATTAAAACTGGAGGTTTGGGGAGAATCCCTTTCCACATTTTAATCAATCCAAATGTATATCCTAGAAAATTAATAATAATAATAAAATGAAATATTGAATACCAATAATGATAATTGGGTATATTATATTATTTATCTTGGGAAATAATATATACACAACACACAAGAAATAATTAGTGAATAAGGAATATCTCAAATAAATAAAAATGATATGAGAAACCGCATACCTTATGTTTATAATGAATTCTACCCTTGTAATTAAAATCCTAGATAATGAAATTAGATTAATTAATAATTAAATTTAGAAAATATTCAACATCTACAGGATTTATTATATAATTATTATGTTCATTTATGGTCTTTTTGATGAGTTATAAAATTAAATTTTGTTATTCAGATGTACAGAGATTGGTTCCCAACTCAATGGTTATCCTTCACAACCCTAAATGGTGAAAACTATTGTGTTACTCCCTTCACCCCCCTGGTGGGGGAGGGGGGCCTTTTATGCCCATTTAATAATCCCAGAGGAACCCCTTCATCCACTTATGTTACCCTGATATGATTCCGCCTTTTCCAAGGATTTTGATATTTCCAAAGATCCCTTATTTATTTAAGGGGAAACAAACACTTTCCCTCCCATTTTTAGACTTCAATGAGGCTTCATCTATTCTTCATTTGGAGTTTATTTATAGATTCAAGTATCATATCCCTTCCATGGATTCTTATGACCAGTTCATTTTTAGATCCTGAGGTCATTAATAATGATCTATGGTTGATCTCATCGATTGTAGGAACATCATGATTTAGTTTACGTCGGAAGAGGACCTGATTAAGGAATGGTCTACTTCACCTTGAATCTTTAACAAATCTAGATTTTTTCTATTCATGTGGATTTATGGTTTTCATTTGAAGCACAACTCCCCAAGTACGGCTATTTGGGTGACATTTCTTGAATTACCTCTCCATTTTTAAAATCCTTCCATTATCCAAATGTTAGGTAGTCTAGTGGGATGATACTTGTTCTTGGAAAGTAGAAATAAGTCATTATATCACCTAATTTCTCCATGAGTATATGATGAGGTTGATGTGTCAATAATTATAATTTATTCTAGGTGGATTATGGTTGGATAATAAGTCTATTACAAGAAACTGGTTGTCTTTGAGTCATGGTTCGATTATTTCTCTTCCTATAAGAAATTGGGGCACAAAGGGACAACGTGTAGCCATGGGGGTATGATCAGGCAGGGTGAATGACTAGAATTATGGGATCTTTCTTCTAACATAGGTTTGAAGGAACATGTTAATATCAGTGACCCTTGTAAAGTCAGATATCCTTCAGATGGTGAGCCGACACGTACTGACTTGCCTGTGGGGATTCTTGATGAGTATTTTTGTGCACCAAGAGATGTAAAACTAAAAAAGTATGATAAACTATTGTCTCTGGACATGAAGGTGAGTGTAGTCATTGAACAATTGATATGTGACCAGAATATAGGGTGTGATACAAGGATTGTGCATACATCAAATATAGATTCAAAAACTATACTTAAGGAGGAAATTAAAGCTAAAAAGGATTCCAAGGTCATAGTGCGGCCTACATCCTATGTGGATGCAATTCATATAGGTTCTGAATCTAGTGGAAGAAAGGGATATTGAAGATGGTATCCTTGTGCGACCATATTAATGTGTCTAATATGGAAAGGGTGGGTCATTCATAAGGTGGAAAGGATCAATAGAAAGTTATAAGGGGTGAGTCTCTACTTTGGTCATGCTTGAGGAATGAATTTACCGCAATTAATCTAGGCAATAAATTTGAAGGATTAGAGTATGGAGGTCTGTTTCAAGAATCTTGGGAAGGACACTCCAAGGAAGAGTAGGGAATCCATGGGGATGAATATAGTAACAATTCTTATATCCAAATATTAGGAGACAATGAAGCATGTCTTCATAATAAATAGATTCTTTGTCTGAGTAAAAGGAAGGGTCAAAAATGTAATAGGAAGGGGGGAAGTGATATTCCTACTTACCTATTCCACATGAGGAAAGATATGATAAAAGGTCCAAATCCAAGGAAATAGATAATTACAAGGCCCTTGGAAATTCTAATAGGTTAGAGGATATAGATTATTTGGAAGTTCCTCTTAACGGTACTCCACTATATCAGAAGCAGGAGATAGTTGAAATTTCTGAGAAAACTCTGGAGTTACTCGTGCAATTAGAAGAAGAAATATTGGAAGAGGTTCTCGTGATTAATTCCACTGTAGAGGAAGAAGAGAATATAATTGTAATACTAATATGTGCGAACACTAATGGTGAAGATCAGGTGGATCGTGGCCTAATCCAATTGGGTGACGCCTTGTCATAGGTAGCACATGTCTTCACTGACCCCAATAGTGAAGAACCTTCTAATTTGTGTCACAGTCTTCCAAGTCTCATAGAAATAGGTGTTAAAAACATAAAGGGAATTAGAGTTACTCATTGGTGTTGAAACTAGACTGCACCCTTGGGGACTTCATGCCACTTTAGTTGGATGATATTCCTAGATTTTATCTAATTCTAGAATACTCTATTGAAAAATAGTATGAATACACATCCATCAATTTTATCAAATTGATAGATCTCATAAAAGTGACCAACGATGAGGAGGGCCTTGTGACACCCTCATGATTCTCAGGATGGCGTGGTTGAATAAGAGGTAGGGAATATGGTGTAAAGAAGAATGCCCAATCAATTATTTCAGTCCAGGCTCTTCAATCTAATAAAACCAAAGAGAAGGCCTCATGTAGGGATTAACAATCATAGCCTCACAATCTGCTTCATCGGGTGTTCCTTCATAGATGACTATATTGGTTGACCATTTGACTTAACCACAACCACTGCGTGATATTATATGACTATTCAGATCCCAAACTCATCCATATAGTTCCTATAAATCAAGTGTTTAGAGAAAACCAGATGACCACTAGTTTAGTATCGCTATCATTATCTAGGACCCAACACCTTAGTCAATGGTGCCTACTACACTCCTTGTGAAATATATTCCCTTGGAAGGTAGAAATATACATCTATCATAGAAGTATGAAGTGATAAAACACCATGTTGGAATAATAGTGAGTCTCTTGATCCTCGATGCACTCCACCTATCATGGTTGATGCATGAGGCCCTTATCAAAGCCAAAAGGATCACCCTTTATTTCTATGTTGAATTATCTTCCACTAAGATCTATTACACAGAATAATTTGAAAAGGATGTTGGCCCATCATTTCATTTTCATAAGGATATGATTATTATACTATTAAAGGGTATATAAACATGTTTTATATCACAGGTTAGTTCAATAGTGTATAATTGTTTCTCTTTCTAGTGGATACTAGCTTCGGGATCAATCACATCCCTACCCAGACACTCCACAAACCGGGACTTACAGAAGCAGATCTGATTCCCTCTAAATAGAAAATTTTAGGGAATGATAAAATAAATAAGAATATATGGGGAAATATTCTTATAAAGACTCAATTTAGTATCCCGGTAAAACGTACTGAATTTATTTTAGTCTCGTAGGATACTACCTATAATTCTCTAATATGAAGGCCCTGAATTTATTTTCATGTAGTGGTTCCCTATTCATACCACCAGTGACTCAAATACTCCCTTGACCATTGATTAGGGGTAATTTAGGTAATGTTTCCCCCTTAAAATCTTGTGAATATCTCTATCTATATATTGGTTACTAAAAAAGAGAGGGAAACTAGTCCTAAACTATTGGGTTCGAGTGTTTCAATGCCCCCAACGATCTGATAACCACTACAACAGATCCTTGGGATGACTTGAAATATATTTTTATCCTACTAATCTATCATTTGGAAACCACGACACCAATACTATAAATTTTTTCATAGTCCCTAAGAATAAGTTCCCATAGATTACCTCACACTTTTACATTGGGAATGATCGACTAGTTTCGGAAAACCCTACCCCAGTAGAGTACTGAGAAGTTCACCCCATGTCAACTAATCTATGTAATTCCCACGTATTCCACAAAGTAGGGATGAATTGATAGAATTGGACCCATTATAATTTCTCTGATGTCAATAATTGGCCTCACAATCAGAAACTATGTGGTATAGGATCATCTGTTTTTTTGCCACAATTTTTGTGGAATAAGAACCCCTCGCCAAGGATCCCACATTCACCAAAGTAAATTCTAGCACTATACCTGAGTCCACAAATCCAGAAGATTATCCTCATCCCTCTAATCCCCCTACATATGATGATGAATATGATATGGAAGAATAACCTCCTATATTTGAAGAGGTTTTCTCCACCACTTTCAATGAGTTTACATAGGTAAACCTTATCAGTGAAGAAAAACTTAATCCAACACTAATCAACATATATATTCCACCATAGGAATAATAGTAGTATGTGGAATTCTTGAAAAAACATTGTGACTCGTTTTCCTAGAGATATAATGATATTACAGACCTCATTCCCCTAGGTTTTTTTATATCCTTGGCCTCCAAGTGGGTCATTGTGGGTTCAAACAGTCTCCCAGAAAGATGAACTCTTCCCATTATGCCATGTTCAAGGCCAAGGATAATAATATTATTACATCCAACTTCAAAATAGAGGTCCAATACCCTAGGTGGATACACAACGTTGTCCCATTCAAGAATATGAATGGATAGAGTAGGGTATACATCGATTCCTAGGACCTCAACTGCCATTTCATGAAAGATGATTTTCCACTTACGGTGACTGAGCTTCTCATTGACATTATGGATAAGTTCTAGGCCATATTCTTCTTATATGGATATTACAGGTACAATTAGATATTTATGGACACAAAGGATGAGTAGGACACTACCTTCAAAGAACCCCATGGGACCTTCTATTATCAGGTGATTCCCTTTAGTTTAAATAATGTTGGGTCTACTTACTAGAATGACATGCACCATATCATCATTCCCCTCCTAGGGATTCTAGTAGAGTTTTATGTGGATGATTTGGTGGTCATGTTCCGCCAATTATAATACCATCTCAAGGATCTTGAGAAAGTGTTCATTTTCATATACTCCCATAACTTGATGATGAACCCCTTGAAGTGATTATAGGGTTACCATCAAAAAAAATCTCAACATTTTCATTAGATAAAGGGTCATTGAGATCAATATTGAGAAAATTAATGTTATCAACCAAATGCCTCCTACATGCAACCTTCCAGAGTTGCAATGCCTCCAAGTCCACTTAGCCTATATTCACCAATTTATTGAAAATCTGGTTGGATGGTGTAAGACCTTCTTGAGGATCATAAAGAAATGAGTCATTTACTAGTGGGATGATGATTTCCAGACTCCCTTTGAGGATATTAAATAGTATCTTCTATAGCCTCTAGTTCTGATTCCACCCATATTAGTAAATCCCATGGTCCTCTATGATACTTCACTAGATTTTTTCCTCGGTTCCCTCTTATCCCAGAAGAACAATGGGTACAGTGAAAACAACCTATATTATATCACCCAGATGCTCCTCGACATGAAGACCATATACTTTACCACTGAGAAGAGTTTCCTCACACTGGTTTTTATAGTGAAAATGTTATGTCATTACTTGAATCACCACAAGATATAGCTGGTGTCCCATATTGAATCACTGAAATATATTCTCAACCAACCCATGCCGATAAGGTTATTGGAATGTTGGGAGGTAATCCTCATGTAGTTCAATACTAGTTTTTTCCCATATAATGTTGTCAAGGGAAAACATTTGGTGGATTTCTTGGCCACACATCCTACTCCTGAAGAACTACCCCTATATTTTTATTTACCTAATGAATATATTATCTCAATATACCAAGATATTCTATTTTGGTAGATTTATTTCGATGGGGCCTGCCAAAGTCTAACCAGTAGACGACCCAATGAACCCAAACTCAATTGGGTAGGCCTGGGGATTGTCTTCATCATAACTGCACAAGACACCCTGATATACTCATTCATATTTTCAAAATTATACAATGAACACTAGGTATAGTATCTGGATATTACCATTGTTCATGAGTTGTACCTTGATATTTATTTCCCCCACTTGCATGTGAAGGTACACTCTGATCTAGTCATCAAACAAATCAATCAACATTATGTCACTAAAAAATAGGTTGTTATGCCTCTTCTGGAATGGAATGACTAGCTAATGGAGTAATTCTCTTCCTAGCCAGTGGTGACTAATTTTCCTCATCTATATAATGGCCAAGCTGATTCTTTGGAAACCCTGGTTGCATCCCTTTCAGAGCCATACCAAGATGAATTGGTAATTCATGTGGAATACTGGAGATTCATTTCCCCCACGACTTTTTAAAGTGATGAAAAATGGGTAAATCAATTTCATACCAATACTTATGGGCAAGGTCCTTAAAATTCCCTTTTGGTTGAAGAAATTACTGATTGGATGACCCCCTTCATTGATTATCTCCAACATGGAATTCTCCCACTAGGTCGATCAAGCATGAGAAAATCCACCAATGTGTAGCACAGTTCACCCTCTAGAGTGTCCCTAACCTAGTATACTCACTAAAAACATGGATTTAACATAATCATTATTTATTTTATCTAAGGTAAGAAGACACCTCAGGTCACACAACATGTATGTGTTGAGTATTCTGGATCCCATCAAGAAGGGTTTAAGATCTCCCATAAAATTTAGAGTTTGGGTTACTTTTGTATCATCATTGTTTTTGACTTCAATGAATTTACCAAGAGGTATCATGCATTCTAGACCCATGCCAATTTTGTGCACCAAATTCTATATCTTTTCAACACCACCAAATATTCTTATCCCATTTCAGTATGGGGACTCGACCTTGTGGGTCCCTACCCACTAGAGACAACCTGACATTATAGGTTAATTCACACCACAATATGTTTCTTATAAAAATAGGTATAAGAAGTTCCCCTCAATGAAGTTAGAAAACAAACTATGATTAAGTTCATGAACTCCCACATAATTCACCATTTAGGGGTTCCTTACACTATTCTCAATAAAAATGGAACTAAATTATGGACATAGATACTTAATAAATTTAACTTTAAGAACAACATCTAGTTTAACCACACTTACCACTATCATGAACAAGAAGATGGATAGATCGAGGAGTTCAACAAAACCTTCTCTAACATCCTACATAATATGGTGGGATAAAACAAAAACATTTATCCTAAAAACTCCCTCATTACTTCTTATCCTATCAGATAAAAACTTGATGTTCGACCTAGGTAACCCCATACTACCGAGTGTATGGAAAAGAGGCAATTTTACCTATATCGGTTCAGGTTTCACCACTCTGGATAATTTTTTTATGACCAACAGACAACATATATAATAGTGGAAGTTTTTATAGATAGGTTGTAGTCCATTAAGGAAAACATGCATCAAGCACTTCATAACTTATAGAGGCATGATCACTAGGTATCACAAGATTTTAATAAGAAGGTTCTCCTATAATCATTCTTTCAATGTGACATGGTTCTTGATCTTAGGATTCCAATGATAAATGAAAAGTAACTGATGAATCTAGAACATAGGTGTGAAGGACCTTACCTTATCCATAAGGAATACTCCAACAGTGTGTACTCAATAATCATTATATATGGGAAGCATATCATACCTCCCACAAAATCCAAGTTTCTCAGGGAATAATTTTCATTCTTACCAAATGGTCCAAACTATATGACCATAAACTAGGATTATGGGTCTAAGAATAATTCCCTTGAACTATATGTGATTTTTCTGAGCACTATGACCATAAACTAACAGTAACTTAGTTTAAGTCATATAAAATTAAACTAAAAAGCCTAATGTCCCCAAAACATGACATTAAACTATAGTCTTTCCCTATGTAAAAAATGTAGGATGTCTCACATGAAAAATGTGAGATGATCAAAATCAACATCCTTAATAAATGATGTTAAACAATAGTCATACCCAATATGATTAACATAAGATTCCTCAAGTTTCAAAAATGGGATGAACCTAATTTCCTCAATACATTATGTTAAACTATATCCCTACCAAATGTGACGAACATAGGATTCCTTATGTGATAAATATAAGATGTTTCCATATCCTCATTGTACAATGTTAAACTCCATGATACTATGGGTCCTCACTAGAGAGGAAACCATTATCCCCCATTTTAAATGGTCTCCTACCATGACACATTGTAGAACTATGTGTGGCTTAAATCCCAACTTATTGGGATATGTAGTGAATCCTTAAACCTCTTTCCTTCAGACCCAGTTGAAATTTTACACTCCCAAAGTGTGGTTATCTTCAACATTAAGACCTTCTTGATCTCTTACTCAAGGTGATAGAAACTATCATAGGATTCCTCATCAGTTTTAATCCCTAATCATATTCCTTGACCCGTCAGCAAATCTGGATTCCCTGGTGACCCATCATGGGGAAGAAATAGTGATTTTAATAATGCATAAACCCAACACACACTCATAGCACATAATGTTAAATTGAATCCGTAACCCATGCGACAAACATGGTACTCATATGAAAAATATGAGATGAAAAAAACCAATATCCTCAACACATGATGTTAAACTATAGCCTTACCCAACTGTGTTGTAAATGTGGTATGACTTGTATGATAACTATGTAATGATCCATCATTCTCACTAAATATGACACCAATCCTTATACATTTTTCTCCTACCAAAAAAAATTCTACAACTATGTTTGGCTTGAATCCCATTTCCATGGGATACGTTGTGATGATCAGATCTCGTATCATGGGTCCAACCCCACTTCCATCTTATGTAGGGGTCCTCCCCCTCAGTTTAATGTTTAATACTTACCCAGAGTTATGCTCATACAACACATTTGAGTGCAAGGTGGAGAGTTACCTAGATTAATTATCCTTTGGGAAATCCTCCACTTCAACTTTCACAATTCACGATTCCTTTGATCTGGATCCTTATCACCCTCCCAATTCAAATAGGCCCCCTTAATGGAAAAGGTTTATGGCTACACTAGATCACCTACTGTTCTAGGAACATGCCCCGAATAATCTTTGAGGATATTTGGTAGTCCCCATGTTTCAAACATGGTAAATGGATGACCATTATTAAACGTTCCATCCTTGACCGATGTAGTTGTGGAACCTATGATTTGAACATGGTCAACAATAGTCCCTTCACACTAGTCACCCCTTTATTTAGTCCAGATCTTAGAATTCACTATTTACTTTTCTTTCCACCTTCCTTTTTTTTGGTAGTAATCTTATCACCTTTTGTGTCAATATAATATATTCCTGCTTATGATGGATAAGTAATTCAGGATCATTGGACTTCCACAGGTCTGCCTCTTTGGTCCCTTATTGTGTTTCCCCTAAAATAATGGGAACTCCATACCACTCCTTAATTCTCAAACATATAATGTCCCACATGGTCTTAGTAGTTGGGAAGGATTTTCATTAATCAAGGTTGAGGCATTCCATCATCCCTTAAATGCAGTGTCACACCTTTTGGTCTAAAACCCACAACCTTAAACTAGGATCATGGGTCTAAGAATTAAAACCTTAAACTATGTGTAAGTTTCCCCATGTATGTTTCATATGGTATTGGGCCTCTATAACACTAAATTTGCATCAGATAACCTCTCTTTCATGCAATGAACTCTCTCCTTTGAGACATATACCCTATGATCCTAACTCTATAACCTTAATCTAAAAGACCAAGTCAAAGAATCATGACCTTAAACTGTGTGAAAGTTTTCTTGGAGACATTTCACATGACATGGTACCCCCTATCTCTCACTCTTTTTTAATATAAAGTTTTACTTTCATTCCATGTCAGTACACATCCCTAGGAAACCTATTTCCTCCCTTGGTCCAAGCATCATGACCTTAAACTATAATATCCTTGGGTCCAAGCATTATGACCTTAAAATATGTGCAACTTGCCACCTTTTCCCCCCAATTTTCATTTGTTTTTCCTAACTACTAGTATTTAGGAAAAATAATTCCCCTCTCTTCACAATGTGTTTAACCCTCTCATACCACTCTCCTTACTTTCCATTCATTACGACCTTAAAACATTACAATTCATTTTTCATTCTATATGAACTTAAACTATAAACTCGTGTCTGACTGGAATGACTTTAAAATTACCCAGAAAAGTTGTTCATATATCTATTAGGTTAAAACCCCATAGGGGAAATATGATAAAAGTTAAGGCTCTTACACTCCAGATTGCTCTCGCAACTTGGGAAAAAATTAGGGTGTGAATAATAAAGGTACAAATCTAGGAGGACCCACTATAGGCTTGAAAAAAACCCTATTGTTCTCACTAGACCCACTAGTTCTGGAAAAAGTTTGGTCCAAACCTTAACACCTTCCACATTTCTTTCCAAATCATGTCTTGTTAATGAGTTATTAAACTTTAATACCCAAATCCAGACCATATGAAATTATAATATGTGGCATTATGGTTAAATCTATGTAACCTTAAACTACTATAACCATGTCGTCACCTTATGACTTTAAAATACACATTCAATGTCCTTACCACAAGATGTTAAACTGAATACCCTCCATCCTTATTACATAATTTAAAACTGAATAGAAACTTTATCCCTCTCTTGAGAACCCATATTCCCCTTTTTTCTAGTCACATATCGTACTATTTGAGTTCCTTGAAAATAACTTGGATTCCAAGATGAAGCTCCCATTGGAAGATGATTCTTTCCTTCATTCAAACTAATATTCTCACCCTATTTTCTTAGAAACATGATTGTATGATCCTGAGAGTATTAAAATCCATCTAAACATATACTCAATTCACCTGACACTTAGAATCTACCTTGATTCGGATCCTCACCTCCATCTGTATCTAAATTAACATCTACTGAGGGCAATGGTACCTAGCCATAGTTCCTCACCCACAATCCTAGACACACACTCTATAAGACTTTTGATGACATTTTTGTAGGTCCCATGTTTCAAACTTTGTCGACATTCAACCCTCATCTTTTTATCCCCATAATTGATAGAACAATAGTGAAATATATGTTTTGAACATTGTTGGAAGCCATCCCATATCATCCTATCAGCACCTTTGTGTTCTAGATCATGGGTGTCCCAATTCACACTCTTCAAACCCTTTGTTTGGGTAGAATTCAATGACCCTATAATTACCCCATTCGTGAACTAATTCACACTAAGAAAGAAAGTCATCTATGTAGAGATTCCAACTCTCTAACTAAATCTTTCCTGGAAGGTATATATTCAATGGTCAATAAATATTTCATACCCTAAGTGATCGAATCTTTTCTAGCACTGTCTTATAAATGAGAAGTCTTATATTTGTACATTTGTTCCCACACAATTCATAACTCATCTGGGATTAGGGATTTTTCATTGGTTTTCTCATTAATATGATCGATATGTATCCAAGATAACACATTTAAGAATATAAAGAAATTAAAATAAACAAAATCAATAGTTTGGGGACGGTCTTTACACCCTAGAGCCTCTCCTTTATTTCAACTAAATATAATGTTTTTCTTAACCCCAATGATTGAGAACTCTATCTCATCCAACCTTTTCTTAGTAGCCTCAAATCCATAATGTCTTCAGGTAAGCTCCACCAATTCTTCCTCATCTATTGGCCATCCCTCATCACCATGAATTAATTATTGAAACTACGCAGATTGTCACTAAGACACCAGATATGCTTCCTTTGTGGACCTATCCTCATCCACTACCAATTGATCCCTCAATTGGCTGATTAACTATTTGTTATCATTGATGATGGATGAATTCTCTCATTTATACTATTTCAGCCAATAAATCTCCTCTTCAGCTACCTAGAGCACTTGGGTGCCCTCGAATTTCATCTTATTCTAAGAAACATTGAACTCCTGCCACTCATCATAAACCCATTGGACATAAAAATATTTAGATAGTGTGTAGAGACCACTAGATTCCACTCCTCTGATCCCTAGGATAACTATAAAATGGAAAATATATCCCACTTATTTTGGAAGATCAGTCAGTGGAGTGTGAGTGATGAAATTTAACACACTATTCCACACCCTACATAGGATAACCTAATTATCTTATGTAATGTCAGAGTTAGAATCCTTAACATCCTTAAGTGGTACATGATCATACTCAGTAAATAACATCAAAAACTTAGTGTAAATATCATCTAAAAGAATTTCCTTAGGTAGGATAAACTCCAATTCTAGGGGAAAATCAATCTCACTATATCCTTCACCCACAATAGGAGCCTCACAAACCCCATGTACCACCTATGAGGTAATCTCACCCAACACAGCCTCCTCAACCATTTCTATTGGTGGTGTAATTATAGACACCTCCATTAAGGTCTTGGCTCCATAATCTACCTCCTACACAACCTCTAGGGAAAGGTCGACTATCGTAGCCTCAATCGTCTCTGTTGGTGGTGTGATCATGACCTCATTCATTGATACCATATCTCTAATAGTAAACTCCTAAAACACCTTTTTGGTAATCTTAGCCACCACATCTTCCTCAAACACCTCCATTGAAGGTACACCCTCATCCACCTCTATTTTAACTTTAACGTCGGTCTTCGTTACCTCAACCATAAGACCCCACCTTCTCAATCACCACCACTAGAAGATAGATCTCCCACATAGTTTTCACTTCCATGTATCTAGAGGGTTAGAATTAATTGGATTTAAAAAGGTAAAAATAGTATAAAGGTATAAAGAGATAAATCTTATGGTAGTTATAAAGACCATCCAATAGCTCAATGCAGTTTAATGGGAGACCCATGATAGGAACCACTTTGACAATATATGACTGACTACCTATGACTACAACATATAGAGGAGGCCATGGGACCACCCCCTTAAGGCTTAGTGTTTCTTGATCGTCCTACACTTGTGTTTCATCATGAACATCCCCTTCCTTGATGCTCGTTGATTCCCACACAAGTAAAAAAGTAATTAGATGTAAATCTTGGAGGATTTTTATTGGTTAAAGGATGCAAAATCAGAAAATTTACTTAATCAATAGTTGAATATCTTTTACACAAGGATTATAGGAAGGCATCACTCCATTAAGATTCCTCCTCTATTGATTCTTTTCCCCTAGCCACACCGGTGGACAATTTTTCCACATGAAGATCCAAAGGAGAAACCATGCCTAGCAACACCTTCAACCAGCTAGTCAGTGGGTTCCATAGCAAGTGGGAGGTGATAGATTCTTGGAACTTCACAATGTGACTCTCGAAAACTTAGTTTCACTGGTATATCACTGAATAACTTCAATATCAGAATGTGGGATCATCTGTATTTTAATTTTGTATAAACACATCATCTCTTAGCGTGAAGTTTTACAATGGTATCCTCTTTCACAATAGGTATTATTATTGCACCTTCATCATCAATTTAGTAATTGTTTCATAATTCAAGTAATGCATGCATGTTGTGGGGCATGTAAAAAAGAAAAATATTTTTCCTAGTGCAACACATAGGTTATCCAGGGTCATATAACTTAAGGATATTTTCATTTTATTCACTCACTTATTCTAAATCACCTAAACTAATTCTTTTTTTATTTTAAGTATTTAATGAAAAAAAATTAAAGTCCTTTTTTTGATTAATTTTTGAAATTATATGAAAAATAGAAATTTATAAAATCTTGAAGTTCTAAAATGGAATGAATTAAGGAATAATGGTTTTGATCATTGGTTTAGTTTTGGATTCAATATTTATTCTTTTTTATATTTTTTTATTTCACTTTGATAATCCAAACATGAAATCTCATGTTTGAACTACTATTCTTTATTTATAAATTTTATAAATCATTGAATGAATAAGAAATATCCATTCCATCTCTTCCTATAATCATGTTTAATGATGTACCTTGGTATAGTATGTTCTATCTTTTAGGGTCTTTCTCTATCAATGTCGTTTCATCCACTAATTAGTTTAACTCCACTATGTAAAGAACTAGCCAATAGAGAGAGGAAAAAGAGATTAAATAAAATAATATAATAGATTGAGTTTCATTTCATTGGGTTCATTCACCACATTGGGGGCATTCGTGTTACCAACTATTATTACTCAAATGTATTAAAAACATAAAATAAATTTCAAAGAAAATTTTATAACACCTTCCCCCCCCCCCCCCGAGCCAAGCCTCGGGGTTAGCCTCTCATTTTTTAGAGTATAAGATCACAATGGTGGATGGAATAAGAATAAAATAAAAATATTTTAAAATAAAATAATGGTGAGAAAATAAAGGAATAAAATCAAATAGAGTTGGGAAGAGAGAGAGAGATAAATAAAATAAAAGAATAATAATGAGATAAGAATAAAATAAATAATAAATAATAAGAAATTCATATTTTATATAATGTTAAAATGATATTAATAATATTTAAAATTCTATTAATAATAACAATAATAATTTAAAGAAGAAGAGTAATTGAATTGGTTGTGACATATAAAAATAAAAATATGCATGATTTTAATTTATTAAAAGGAATTCAAATTACAATTTACAATAAAAACTAAAAATAAAATAAAAAATAAATAAAAATAATAATAATGGATAAATGGTAACATGAAATGGAGTCCGTCCCTTGGTGGGTTCCTTCTATGGGTGGAAACTGAAACTTTGTAGTGAGGCATGGAAGCCACTTTTATAGGCATGTGGGGAGGGGATCTCAACCTTGACTTCGGCCTTCAAAACACCTTGAGAACTGGGGGCTCACCCCTGGTAGAGATCACACCTGTGCGACCCATGGGTGTTAATTAACTACATGGAAGGAGTCTCGATGTGAAACTGAAAGGGTGTCTGATGGGGGTGTGGAGTAATGTCATTGCACTGGTGGCATAGGGTAGAGAGCAAGAAGAAAAAGGTGGTGGTGCATGAAGTGGTGGGTAATAAACTTCATAGTTGGATCCAGGGTGACAGGAGGTCAGCAGTGGTGTTCTTCAACTCCTTTGTCCTTCACAGTGTCCATATAAGGCTTGAAATTGTGATTAGGGATTGTGGAGCTTGAGAAGTGCCACTATAAATGGAGTGGCATGGTCGATAGTATGGTAGCGATTTCAGTGGACCCAACAAAGATGGAACCTGAAAGTGGTGTTGATGATTAGTGGTGGGTATCTCCTCTTATCCTTCAGCCTTTGAAGTGGCCAAAGAAGCTCGATTGCTGTTTTTGTTGGTTGGTCATAGATGTCCAGAAGAGGAGACATGGTGGAGATGGTGATGTTGGGGACAGAGGTGGTTGGGAGAAGAAGATGTCATAGGAGAGGTGGTCTAATTATCAGTAAAGGTGGTCACATTAGAGAATGGTGGAGATGTGGTAGAGTGCAGTAGTGATTGTGTATCACATCAGAACGAGGACATGAGTGGATATTCTTTATAATCCAGGATGTGATTTCCTCAACTGAGAAGTATGCACTAAGGATGGAATCCTAGATTCATATAAACCCACATACAGGTCAACCACACACAAGTGGCCCACGTGAGCCCCTGATCTCACCCTACTACCCATGGGGCTCACCACTCATGGTATCTGTGTACATGATTGATTCTCCATGCATTATGTTGATTTGTGATGTACCTCTCAGGAAGGTCTAGCCATCTTGGCCACCTTGTGTGGGCTATCCAAGTGGCAGACCAACCTAGGTTGAAGGCAACCTTGGGCCAGGCCTGATTTTTTTGGGCAAAGAACAAAAAAGAAGAGTAAGAAAATTTTTGAGATTCATTAAATATTTCATAAGCTTCATATATAAAAAAATAAAATTAAAAAATGAACATTATTTTAATCATTTAATACTATTTTCATTAAATATTTCAAATTACCCTTTTATTTTTAAAAACATTGAAAACCATGGATTTTAGCAATGAAAAACACTTAAACCAATTAAAATATGAATAAAAAATTGCACCAAATTGTTGTATGTAACCAACGCACTATATAGCCTCTCCTGAGTCATAATGTTTCCATCCATATTCCTTTGTTGATATGACACATATTAAGCACCTACAGAAGCCATATTCCAAGAATTAGAATTTTTTTAGGAGTCGGTTCATGAAGTTTGATTCACAAAGGTCGTGTTTATATAAATTCAAGGGTTTCATGGAAGTCAATTCACAAAATTACTAGTTGTTGGATAGTAAAAGTTTCATGAGTATTAAGGATCAAGATCAAAAAATGCTCATAAAGTTATTGAGAATCAAAAAAAAGAGAGAAAAAGTCCTTTTTTTAAAGATCATGGTCCCCCTTATATCCACACCCATATTTATTGTCATAAGGACTGGATGAGTTTCACAAATAGATCTCACCAATCTCCAATTTTGAGTGATTTCCCCTCAGAATTTGGCCATTATCTCCCTCATTGGATCCAATTCTGAGGGTGGTTTTTTGAATCTGAAATATGCATGTCTTAGGATAGGTAGGGGAAGGTACGACTAGTTCAAAGATAATTTAGGCCAAAAAAGATCAAAAATAAACCTAATAGTCTATTTCTTAAAATTTTAAAACCTTTTTGAACTAGAGAAGCCTCGCAAAGCTTTCCAAGACATTTTAGAAGATGGAAACTTCCACACAATGTAATTTCATTCAAAAAACATCCCATCCCAATGAAATACCTTAAAAAAATATCTTTTGAAGAATTAAATTTCATAAAAATGACCTCCCACGTTTTAAGAACCTATAAATACCCCCTTTATCTCGCTTTTTTGGGGATTAATCCTTTGAAATTCTAAAAAAAAAATTTTAATTCACAAAACTATAACCTTCGAAAGAAATAGAAAATATAGATTCCAAAAGGTATCCATGTTTCATTAAATAGCCTCTCTTTTTTGAGAAACTAGATACATGGTAGAGATTCCTTTTATGAAGGTTGATGTCCTTTATGTTAGAGGAAATCCCTTTGATTTTGTTGGGGTTTCATGATATAATTATCTTTCTTAAAACTAAACCTATTGAAACCGATACTTTACTTTGAGTTAGGGATACCCTTTTTTGTAAAATACACACCTTTAAAAGATCCTTTCCCTTCATGAAACCCCTTTCCTTCATGAATCCTTCAACCTTTGCAAACACCCAACCTTCATAAAACCCATCCATTTTGCCTCTCCATGGTAAATCCTTTCAACAGACACCATTTCATGAATGTTGACTACACAGAGACCCTATAACCATTCAAAATATGTTCACCAACACCCTAATCTTCCATGAGACTGGTATAATTAACCCTTGTTTCCTACACCTTTTCTGTAAGAACATATTAGACCATTACCTTTACCTTTATACTAAGAATTGGAACCTTAATTCCTCTTTCTCTTAGGCATAGGCACCCTAACATCGGGAAGCCCAATTTCCACTCTTCTACATCAATGTTTACACCATGACCCACCCATAGGTTCTTGATTATTATACATGTAATCCCAAAAGGTTTCGTCGTCAATGGAAAATTATCATCTTTCCTTGTGAGGAGGACCAGAACTAGATCCTTCTTTCCTACTTGGAAATGGTCTTCCTGGGTATAAACCCATCCAACTTCAAAGCTGTATGACATAAAACTGCCTATACCAAAATCCTAGTCTTATGACATAAAACGAAACTAAAATGTCTTTATCACATGATGTTAAACTATAATCATACCCTATATAAAAAATATGGGATGCCTCATGTATGGAATGCCTGGGATGACACCCTCCCGCAACCATCAAATGTGACACCCATCCTAGGCAGCTCATATGTGTAAGCTCCACACCATCCTTCCCCACCATCACATGTGAATCCCATTATGGGAAGACTCTATGAATAAGACTCGTAATATCAATCATTTATGATCCTTCCATGACACGAGCATCCTTACCATATGATGTTAAACTTGATGGACTGATCTCATCACACGACCTTAAAATATGGCATCGAACAATGTGGGTTTGGGTCCCTATCTCTGAACATGGTACATAGGACACCTATATGAGGTTCAACCCTGAAATCTTGATAAACCTAAGATACATCCCTAATGTTAAATTAAAACACCCCCACATTACCATTAAATCTTCAGGTATTCCCCTTTAAAGATGGAAACTCCAAAGTGTGATCATCTTCCCCAAGGGAACACACTAAAACCCACCAGTCTATCCCCACGAGATGTTAAACCTGGGATATACCGATCCCTACTATATGTTAAACATGTGACCTACATATCCCACAAAACATTAAACCTGTGACCCACCTATCCCCACAATGCATTAAATCAATGAACTAATCTAGAATCTATGACTCATACAATAAAATGAGATTCCTGGGGTAAAAAACCTCATAAATCTTACACCCCTACTGTCAACTATCCTTTATCCAACACGGTATTCCTTGGGTTCAATTCCTAAGATGCCTCTCATATGATATATTCCTACAAATTCATGAGGGTATGACTTTATAGATTCCCAACACATACAACATTCCAAAAATGCTCATACATGACCAATGTTTTCATATACTTTGACCACAGGTCACAACCATGTCAAACAAGATATAGCATAATTAATCAGTGTTCACCTAAAGATGGAATCTTGAATGAGTTAAATGAACACAACTCAAATCGATGAGGGAGACCTAGACTAGGTGATGAGATCTAAGGAGGAATCCATGGAAAAAGGATTTGACATCCCATCATCTTATTTCAATCAAGGATCCAACATCACTAACCACAGTGGTGGAGGACACCCACCTTTGTAAAGATGGAATATAGGGAAAAGAAAATTTTAATCATTGCAATGATGCATGCCCCCAACATAAAGCATTAGAAACAACTACTGAATCAATATTCTCCTGAAAAATGAAATAGTTAACACCGATAAATGATGATTTTAATAAGGAGTTATTAATAAATGGGTGTTTTCAATAATATTTTTACTATTCTCAAATTATTTTTTAATGTAATTTTTACTCATGTTTTAATTTTTAAAAGATATTAATCTTCCTTTCATTTTCCAATTGATTCACTTTTTTCTGTTTACAAAAATAATATGAATGGAATCACTGTTTCATTATACTAGGAATGAATGTAATTTCCCAACATCATGAACACCTAGTGATTTGAAACTTACTTTACAATTTTAAAAGGTTTTTTTCAAATAATTTTTTTTAATTATTTATAATTTAATATTTGATTTAAAAATGAAAAGTATATTTTCCTCTAGGGATATTCTAGTGATATTTTAAAGGAATTTTTAATCTAAGATGGAATATTTTTATTTTATTTATGTTTTACTGAGGATATTATCAAATGATACCATATTTATTACTTCTATGGATGATTTATAATTATGATGATAACATTTTTATGAAACATGATTATTTTCCTTGGGTTATTCTACACTGAAATATTTTGAAAGTTTATGAAACCCATTTTTTTCTATGGATTATAATATATGATGAATATTTTATGATCATGTGTAACATGTATAAATAAATTATGATTATGTGAAAGGTATACCTGGAATTATATATCCCTATAATGCATTGGGTAGATATTGATATCACGATATAATGTAGATTTTTCCCACTATGATAGTCTTGAGAGTGAACCTTGACTAAGGATATGATGGAATGGGGAGTGAACTCAATCTACTATGATAGTCTTAGCAGTAATAATTGACTATGGAAATTATTTTCTATGCTTATAAGTATGACACAAACTTATGTATTATTCCAATTTTATACTCTCATGGATCATATTATTTTATTCCTTTATGATTCATGTCTTATGAACTGTCAATCATTATGTTAGGATTCAAGATTATGATCTATGATAATTTGGGTATGGTTTCCAAATGTTTAACTCATTTTATTGTACTCTTATGATTATGTTATGATTTAATAATCAATGACATCTCCTTTTTTTAAACTTACTGAGTATCTGAGATTATCCTTTCTTATGTTCTGTTTTCCCAAGTAATGAAGAAAGTTTTTAAGTATGATATGTCTAAGAAGGGCGACAGTTATGAAGAATTTAGTGGGATATTATGTGATCTCTTATGAACAAGTTTTTTATATATTCAGGTTTCCAAAGACATTATACCTATGAAATTCTAGCATGGATTGTAATGTTATTTATTTAATATAAATCTATTAATATGTGATATTTATGCATGAAATTTATGGGTCACTATAGTTAGTATCAGAGTAAGTTTTACTAACCTCTGTAAACTAGGATGAGAAAACTTTAATGAGAATCACTAGGATAATCCTATGTATATGATAATTTTCTAAGTTATGGAAAATAATAGAGTGGTTTTCCTAGAAAAGAATCCATTTTTGGATACTACAAGTGAATGTGGTTTTGAAACATATGTATCTTGGGGTAATAACCCTTAAAAGAGTTGGTCTAGTAAATCTTGAAAATAATTTTGTGAAACGGTGAATATTCCCTTACTATGCATCTGGTTTCGCACTCCCACGATACATTATTAATTTAATTAAATTTTTATTTAATGTCCTGGGTTTTTGAGTCAGGTTGAAAACCACTCCTGATTTGAACTTTTAAATTAGAGGGGGTTCGTTTTTCTAATATGATGATTGGAAATAAATTATGAGAGTTTCATCATCTTTATAGCATGTTTTTACATGATTTTGAAGCTTTGGATGAAACCTCGGGTGTTTGGAAGAGGTTTTGGGAGTGCCGGAGGCCAAATGACATGTTTTGGAATAGCAGGTTCGGGCGCATGGTTTAGTGTAAACCATGTGCCCCATTCCAAGTAATTGTACGACCTAGTTTTAAACTACCTAAATGTTTTGGTAAATTGTACAATTGGTTCACATGGTTTTGTGGGTTTGTCTATAGAAGTTTCATAGAGATATTAAATGTTTTTTAAATGGTCATTGCAAACCATGTGGTAGACCACATGGGTACTACTACTTAGGTAGTACCTCAACACTATAGCTCACACGGTTACCTCATGGTTTGGAAAACCATATGGGTAAACTGTGTGGCCTTGTAAGGGTAGGAATTTACGGTTTTCCCTTAATTATTTTTACCTTTTTCTTTCTTTTTCTTATCCCTTTATCCTCTCTTAGCCACGTATATCATGGGGAATTCCTTTTTCTTTCTCCCATCATCCTTGAGTTATCTTCGTCATATTTGATCCATTATTCGAGTCATCAGATGTGTTGGAGTCATAGAGGGCATACAAAGGAATCTCATATTTATGCCAAACCATTTTAAATTAGAGCTTGATATAAAATTTTCCTATGTCTATGAGTCTAAGGTAGGTGAAGCATACCTTACTTTGCATTGTTGTGTACTTTTGGGGCTGCATCTTTTAGCGCGCCTTTGGGAAATTGAGTGATACCCCTATCTCTTGATATCAATTTGACTGTGTGACTTGTGGTATGATGTTGGGAATTCCTAATTCCACTTTCACTTGAGAAAGTATGGGTTATAGACTATTTCTCTTTAGGGTGGTTTGGACGGGGTGTAAAATCCTTTTAAATTGATTTTTTTTATTCAATTGGTTTTTCATTCAATTCTAAGGCATTAAAGTTCTTCATAATGAATTATAAAGTTTGTTAGAATATGAAATTCAATTTTTTTGAATCAATCTCCTTCTTTAAAATGAATTCTTATAGTTTAAATGTATATGATTTCTTGGGAAATGGTGAGTTGCATGTGTTGTTCTCTTAGGGTCGAGATGGGCTTGGTTTGGGATACTGGGATGGCATGGCCATCAGGATTGAGGCAACATGTTCATCTGGTTTATCATGGACCATATATTATTGAGTGGTTCGACCATAGGATTGGGCATCAAGGACATTGTATTGAGGCGTTGAGGCCATCATGTTGGTCATGGCCCATGATACTGGATGGAATGGCAATAATATTAGAGTGACATAGTCATTGGGCATGAGGTTGTAGTTTTGATGTGCCTTAGGGATTTTTATATTGGCTATTATCGCTCACCTGTGATGGAAAAAGAACCAAATTGAGTCGTGTGCACACATGATGGCTCCATTAATGAGGTTTTATTGACTACTCATGTGGGTAGAGTCCCCATGTAGTGTGGAAGAAGTATTTTTATTGGAGTTTCATTCCATAGAAAGCCATGTAAAAGGTGAGGAGCCTTCAGTTGATAGTTATGAGGCTATCGGATGGGGATGAGGCTCGTCATGATTGAGGTTGTGGGATTGGATATTTATCTGAGGATAGGTATCGATGTGCCTCTTGTTGTTAGGACATGGGTCAATGTGATCTTTCAAGAAGGGGTCTAAGGGACTGGTGACTTTTTTGGGAAATCCTTTGGGAAGCCGGTATTATATTAAGACATGAGGTGTTAGAAGTCACAAGGTGCCGAGTGAGATAATTGAGGTGGAACCTGACGGTTCACCTGGGATATTGATATTTGGGGTACCTTGGTCCATGGGATAATAACCCTATTTACTTCTGATATTACAATGATGGTCAATGCAGATAAAACTTCTTGGTGGTAGTTGAGCACCATATGACTTTTTTTGTTTATTTATTGCATTGTGCTACTACATATTTATTTATTATATCTTGCCTGCTTAAACACTTATTCTAGGTACACACCATTGGGTAGTACCCCTACTAAGAATCATCTCACACCGTACATGGGTACCTTCGAGATGTGTGTAGACCTTTTGTCACTATATTTAGTTAAAGGACCATACTCAAGTGGTGTTTTGGAATGAAATCATGTTTTTTTATTCATGATGCTTCTAGTTATTTATTTCTTCTGCTATTTGTCTATTATTGACTGTGCTTCCATTTTACGAGTTTGGTTTGATTCTGCTGAGTCTTTCATTCCATTGCATGTTATATATTATAACTCAGACCAGTATTATATCTTTCCTAGAGGGTATATCCTCCCCACTATAATTTTTTTACCCCAACATTTCTAGTCAGCAACCTTTAAAATTTGGGGAGGTATGCCTAAGGCTAGTGGCCCACCATCCTGGAAGCATTGTTCAGGTGCATATTTGGGTCGGGACGCTATAAGTGGTATCATATAAGTTCTTTACTAGGGTCTAGTAGTATCTTTTAACTGGATATTAATAATATTTATATTGCCTTCTCTTTTCTAGTGGTATTACTATTTGGGATATGGTATATTTGAGGTTAGGTTGTGGTTAGAACTTGGTTTATAACTTGTGATTGGGTGTCTATATCCCTAGGTACGAGGGATAGATGAAGTTTCTAGGGTGGTAATTGATGTTATATCTTGCTCATTTTATTGTTTAAATGATTTCCAACTTATTGGTTCACTTGATATGTGATGTTATCTATTGTTATGTGACCCTTGACATAGTGAGGTAAGGAAGGACTTGGAACCATGGCTTGGTACAGTAAGGTATGAGATATTGGACCCTTGGCCCGGTATGTCAAGGGGGAATACTTTATGTTTTCTATGATTTTTATAATAACTTTTTAGGGTATTTTAATTTTATAAATTCATGTATGCTTTATAAATTGATCAAACCATGTGATAAAAATAAAATTCTATGATTTAAATGATTTTTATATATGAAATGCGATATGAAATTTTAAATTCCATGTGTTATTTATATATAATTATCTGTGATATATGATATAGTTTTGGATCGTATAGAAGAAATTAGGTACTGTGATATGGGGTAATTGTGATCAACAAGTTAGGTGACTCGGTCATCCAATTGAGAAAACATTGGTTGTCATGATGGGCGAGGCCCAAGGTACTATTGATACTTGGATTTGTTGAGGGTGGGTATGGAGTTCTTGAGGTTGGGATTTTGTGGGGCATGCTTACAATGTGGAAGGTTAAGAGTAGTGAGATCATGATGCATTTTACTACATTCCCTAATTATATGATATATATTATAAGTCATCTTCCCATTTTATGGTATTCATCTGGTATCCACCTAAACAGATTAGATGGAGCATCAGGCGGGTGATAGATCAGTGTTGTAGGAGCATGATCGGGTTGAGGCCCCTGAGGGTCAGGCATTGAATGAGCTACAAGTACAACCATATGTATAGTCTCAGGTACAGGTTATAGTGAAGATAGGGAAGCTTCCTGATATTTTAGTTTTTTGGTTTTGGCTTGATGAATAGCTTTGAGTGAGATTGATACGTGTGATCCAATGGATTGACAACGGTTCTTGAGGAGCAGTGCCTTCAATGGTGTACCTTGCATGGAAGTTACAATCATAGTACCTACCACTTTTTCAGGGTGAGGGTGATCCTTGGGAAGCTAAAAACTAGATAGAGATCATGAATATGATCTTTGAGCAACTTGAGACACCACCAAGGTAGAGGGTGAAGCTGTTTATGTACATGCTCAGAGGGCCAGCTAAGCGCTGGTGGGACATATAGGTTTAGTCTAGAAGACATGAGGGACCAGCCTGGAAGGACTCTGAGGTCAGGTTCTTCAAGCACTTTTTCCTATGGATTCTAAAGGAATAAAGGGCTTGGGTGTTATTGAGCCTTGAGCAAGGTGAAATGTCTATCATGGACTATGCAATGATGTTTACTAAAATGGCTCACATCACACCTAGAATGGTGGGCGATGACACCTCCAGGGTGAGGCACTTTGAGGATTGCTTACGAAACACCATTCGGGTGTAGGTGAATATCTTTATATTGGCCTCATTCTCCAAGGAAGTGAACCAGACACTCATATCTTAAGAAAACCTAATGCATAGGTCTTTCTCAAGCTAAGCATCATCTTCATGTGACTTTCATGGCAACCGTTCAGATAGAGGGAAGCATAGTTGAGATGAGTTCCAATATGGTAGTCAGGTTGAGGACTCTACTAGAACACTTCGGAGTGGAACTTATTCTACATTTTTCTTTCAGTGTCACTATCGAAGACATGTTTGGACTCAATGTGAGTAGCATCCAATGGAGATTCGGGCATGTGGTTAAGTCGGGCACCTCGATATAGTCTATAGAAGGACTTCTTGTTCAAATGGTCTTAAGGTACAGGGATAGATGTAGGCCTCTGAGATTAGTTCAGGATTAGTGTCAGGAGAGGGTAGTTAAGTTTTAGCTACATGTGGAGGTCATGAAAGATATGACAAAACCTGTTAGTGGGGTCAATGGCTAGTGGCTAGACCAGTGCTGTAGGGAGTCCAGGCTTTAGGAATCCATGTTTTAGGTTGGGTGCATATTGTGGAGATTTTGGTGGCTGATTAGGATGGTGAGCTATTGATAGTCATAGGTAATTCATGGGCATTACCATCATTTCTCTTATTTTGTTTTGGAATGTCCTTTTGAGGCATGTCTTCTTTTGGTTCACATGGTGCATGGGTGGTATATGTGTATTGACCAGACACTGGTCAGTAGGATGGAACTAGATTGGGTGTCGAATATATATATATATATATATATATATATATATATGAGGTGTGTGGCACCAGGTTCTATACTTGAGTTTCATGGATGCATCATTTTTAGGTGATTGGCATCATGAGAATTGATGGATGTGATTTTTTGAGGTGCTTTGGCATTAGGGCGTCAAGGATGTGGTTTACTTGAGGATTGAGGAACCTAGTCACCATGAAGGTGTGGAACTTGGTTAAGGTGCGGGTCACCGAGATTTATTTTATCATCCATGGATATGAGGTACCTTGATGTTTCCATGTGTGACATGGGATCGAGGTGGGAACTGATGTTTTGGGGGTGTAAATAGGAGTATGGTATGACACGGGATCACCTGATGAGGTACAGTAGTGATGATGCATCACGAGAGTAACTTGTGTATGATAAATGGTCTTTGGACCTTTCATTTCTTTGATTTTCAGTCAGATTGTGACTGGGTTAGGAAATTCCTAAGGTTGGGAGCCCCCTTGAGGAAATTCTCTTATACCCTAATGACTGAGGTAGTCTAGGTTAATGTTGAATGGTATGGGTATGTTTGGTAATATCTATGTGATCTCTTTGATATCTTAGGGAAGAGATATACAAAGGTGGGTAGGATGTAATGTCCAGGGATTTTTATTTGGGTCAAAAACCACTCCCAATTTTAACTTTTCAATTAGTTGGGGTGTCTTTTTCTAATTTGATGATCAAAACTCAATTTCGAGAGCACCATAAACTTTATATCATGTTTTACATGATTTTTAAGCTTTGAATGAATACATGGGTGTTTGGAAGACGTTTTAGGAGAACTGATGGACAAATGGATTGTTTTGAAATAGCTGTCCAGGGAGCACAATTTATGGAAAATTGTACGGCCCCTTATAGGTAACCATGCATCCCAGTTTTGAACTACCGCATGGTTTTGGTAAATCATGCAAGTGGGGTGCATGGTCATGTGGGCTCTTCTATAGAAGTTAAATAATGATACCACACAGTTTATACATGGCCAGTGAGACACGTGCGGTAGGTCACAAAGGTATTGCCACATAGGTAGAACGTTAAAAATGTATCTCACATGGTTACCGAATGTTTTGGAAAACTGTGCGAGTAAACCATTTGGCCCAGTAAGGGTAAGAATTTACCTTTTTTCCCTAATTATTTTCCGTTATTATTTATTTTTCCTCTCCCTTTCTCCTCTATTGGATGTGTACAGTAGGGGGTACGCCTTTTACTTCCTCCCCTTCTCCTTGAGTTATTTCCCTCATCTTTGATTCATTCATTGAGTCATTAGGTGCATTAGAGTTATATAGGGCATATGAGGGAATCTCATATCTATGCCAAACTGCTTCGAATTGGAGCTCGATATTAGGTGTACCTATTTCTATGAGTTTAAGGTAGGTGATATATACTATTGTTTTTTATGGACTTTTAGGTGGTGCATATTTTAGAACGCCTTTGTGAAATTGAGTGAGACCCTATTGCTTAATATCAATTTGACTGTGTGACTCATGGGATGTTGTTTGGAATTCCCAATTCCATTTTCACTTGAGCAAAGCTGTGTTAGAGTTCATCTTTCCTTGGGGTTGTTTGGATGAGGGTTCTAAATCCTTTTTAATTGATTTTTTTATTAAATTTTTTTTTTCATTAAACTTTGAGGCATTCAAGTCCTTTTTGATGAATTGTTATGTTTGTTATGTTTTTTAATTAAATTTTGTTGAATTAAAATTCTTATTTTAAAATGATTTTTTTGGTTTAAAAGTATATTATTTCTTTTTAAATAATGAATTGAATGTGAATAAGCCCTTGTATTTGATATAGGCATGGCCCAAGATATTGGGATGGCATGGCCATCAGAATTGAGGAGACATGGTCGTATGGTTGGGCATGGCCCAGATTTTATTGAGTGGTTTTGAGAACAGGACTGGTTGTCATGGACATCATATTGAGGTGGTGAGGTCGTTAGGTTGGGCATGGATTATGATAATAGATGGAATGGTCATAATATTGGATCATAATGGTCATAAGGTAACGAGGTTCCAGTGTTGATGTGGCTTATGGATTTTATATTAGTTATTTTTTATCACTCATGACGACCAAAGTGCTAAATTGAGTCATGTGCACATGGGATGACTATTTTGATGAGCTGGTAAGGTCCAATCAGTTATTAGAGGCCCTAGGTAGTTTGGTTTAGGTATTCTGATTAGGGATACTTATTATATAAATCAATGTGGAAGGTGAGGAGACTTCATTTGATAGTGAGAAGGATATCAGTTGGGGACTGAGGCTCTATGTGCTTGAGGTCGTGATCCTGGATATTTATTTGATGACAGGTATCACTATGCCTCTGGTTTTTGGGTCATGGGCCGACATGATATTTTTATAAGGGGTCCTAGGGACTGATGACTTGTTAGGAAATGCCTTTGGGATGCCAGAATTATATTGAGACACGAGGTTCTAGGAGCCATGAGGTTCCAGGTTACTTGATTGAGGTAGAACTTGAGGGTTCACCTGGGTTTTTGACATTAGGGGTAGCTTGGGCCATGGGCCAAGGACCCTCTTTCCTTCTGACATTTTAGAGATCACTGAAGTAGGTGACACTTATTGGTCGTTGTTGAGCACCAAAGGAGTTTTTTTATTTATTGCAATGTGATACTACATATTTAATTATTATATCATGCCTGGTTAAACACATATTCTAGGTACGCACCATTGGGTGGTACCCAACTAAGATTCATTTCACACCCTAGATGGGTCCTTCGAGATGCATGTAGACCTTATTTCATTACGTTTAGGTAAATTATTAGCCTCAGGTGATGGATCTTAGTAGCTTCTTGCATAGAGATTTGTATGTGACCTTGAGGTCATGCTTAGCTTGTGTTTCTATTTTAGTTTTCTTTTTGTTATGTCTTGTATCAGCATGCTTATATGTATGTAGCTAAAGTGGTCAACCATGGTAAACCCTCTATTATATATTGACATGTATGGCCTGTTATGAAATGCATGTTTTTCTTATTTTTTTTTTGTAGTTGCTACAAGGGGTGTGTTGGAATACAAGCATGTTTATTTATTTCTTTTACTTATGGTTATTTATTTCTTCTGTTTTTTTTATTTTATTGATTGTGATTCTACTTTCAATACTATAAATATGGCCTCTAAGAGCATTAAAAAAGTTATTTATCAGTTTTGATAATGAAATAATTGTTAAAGGGCAGTCTTTAATAGCACTGATAAAGGGAGATTTATTGGTGCATTTTAAAAAAGGGGGCCTTTAACAGTGCTAAAAAATGCCGATAAAGGCCCCTCTAATAAAGGGGGATAATTTTTTTATTCAAACATCTTCCCATCCCACCTTTTATTAGCACTTCCCACCCCCTTTATCAGTGCTCTAGATAATTCCACCCTCCCGCATGTGCCCTTGGCTTTAGCAATTTTCAAACACGAGATCTCCTGCTCATATCTCATCGCCTTTTCCACTCCCCTGTGTTTTTCTAGCTTCCATTTTATGATATGTCTATATATTCATATATATTTCCATATATTTTTTAATCCATATATTTATCTATATCTTTATATATATCTTATATATATTTTTAAATACATATATAAAATATGTTTTTGTGTGTGTGTATTTGTGAATATATAAAAAATATGTATATATTGTTATATATTTGATTATAAATATTAGTACATTATGAAAGATGATGAAAATTTAAAACCATAAAATCAACATGAATGTAATACCTAGAAATAAATTTATTCCCCACTGAAAAATATAATAAGATACCCTTAAAAAAGGTTGAAATTCCATCGGATGTTAAAAAATTGGGGTACCTAGACTAAAAACTTAGTTTTGGAGACCTTATAGGCCTCTTTTGACCTCAAAAAAATAGTGATTGGTTTCCCCACTAGTCAACACATCATAGATCTCACCGCAGGATTTGATTTGATATATGGTAGAACCCAAATGAACACCCGTGTCAAATGTTATGGTTGAATGAAGTTTGAGTTATTTTTTTCATCTTATTTTTGGTCTTTTATTATTTTTTTATTTTTTTATCTTCAAATTCTTACTAATAAATATTACATGATAATAATTTAAAAATTATTAGATTATAAATATTTTTTAAATTATGTTATAATCCATTTTCACTAAATATCATATATATTAAGTGTAGATGCCTATTTATCCTTATCTAAAACATAAAAATATATAATATATTTATATCAATATAAATATATCTTTATAATAATATATTATTTTGACTGAAATATTTTTTTTAAATATAACCATTATCAGTTCAAGTAAAAAAGCACTAATAATCCCCCTTTATTAGTGCTTTTGTACTACCACTAATAAAGGGTCCCCATTTATCATCACTTTTTTAATAGAACTGATAAACATGTCGATTTATTAGTTCTTTTTTACAAGCACTGATAAAGGGCCCGCTTTAATAGATCTTTTTTTGGCACTAACAAGGTGGGTCTTTAACAGTGCTTTTAGATATCACTGTTAAAGCCTTAACTCTAGATAAACCCAGTTTTGTAGTAGTGGTAGGCCTGGTTCGAGTCTGTTAAGTCTTTCATTCCACTGCATGTTATATATTATCACTCAGACTAGTATTATATCTTTCCCATAGGGTATAGAGTCCCCAATACACTTTTGTTTACACTTTCACTACTAGTTGGTCACATTTGGTGTTTGGGGAGGTGTGCCTACGGTCGGTTGCCCACTAGCCCGGAAACACTATTCATGTGTCTATTCTGGTCAGGACACTAAATTTTATTTATGAACCATTATGAATGATTTGAATAGATTATAACCAAGGATTCCCTTGGTTAAAAATACGATTTCATATATTGGAAATAAGGTTTCATGATTTAGACATTCTATAAATTATTTTTTATGATTTCTCACTATGATTAATGTTGCTCACACTATGATTTTAGGTTTTAATCAATGGATGAAACCTGAAAGAACAATGTTAATGAAAAATATGATGGAAAATGGAATCATTTTCTTCATGATAAAATAAATGAAATATGAACTATAAAAAGAAACCATTTGATTATGCCTAATAATCTATCATAATATATAATTAGAAATATAAACTTGGGTGAGTCTTCTAACGCATTAAAAAATATGAAGATGGAATTATATGAAATTTCATGTGGTAATGACCATAGAGTAAAGAATGTTAAATATTATCCTTATTAATAATGTGGGAATTATTGCCTAGGAAAATTTATCAAATGAAATGGAGGATTTTTTTCATCTTAGGAATTATCCAATTTAAAAAACTAATCCATGGGTTAACTCCTAAACTAAGGATAGATTTATGTTATTTCAATCATCTAAGTGAAAGGATTGAAGTGTGTGTATTGTGATTTAAAAAATATATTTTAGAAGTATTATATCAATAATATTTTGGTTATAAGAATCATAATAATCTAAGGATTTTTCCATAGTAGTTTTTCTTTAAGGATTTGAAACCATTTGTTTAATGGTACTGATAACCAAGAAAAATGATTTGGTGATAAGTTGTTATTTTTATAAAACGCGTTATTGATGGAAAGATAACAATTAAAATGTTTGTGGTGTTGATTTAGTAATGTTTATTTGTTATAAATAGATTATTATAATTGATGAAGTAGATTGGATAGTATTGGTAGCCTTGAAATTTGTTAGTAATTTGATGAAAAAGTTATTTAGTTCATCTTTGATGAAGTTTATTGCATTTTTGGATTTATGGAATATATTTAATAATCTATGATTTTATTTGAGTAATAAGGATAGTGTTATTTTTTGTAATAATATATGTTTTCATTTACGTTTTATGGTGACTAAAGTTATTAAAATTTTTTAATATAATCAAGGTATTCGCATGTTAGATATGTGACATTATGAACTAATTTACATTTTATTAGGATAAATGTTAAATTTGATCCTTAAAAAATATATGTTATAAAATAATTCAAATTTATGGGTCTTAATGTTTTTAAACATATTTTTGAGGTGTCTTATGGTTAACTATTTATAGTATTAATGAAGTTAAAATATTGATGTTATTTTTGAGGTTTTAGATATTAATTTATTATATTTTTCCATATTGGATAACTTTTACTAACCCTTTTGGTTTTTATTATAACCAAATATTGAAGGAATTAATTCCCATTGTTTTATGGATATCAATATCCATTAAAATATAATTTTAGTGCATCAGGTATGAAAAACTCATCTTGAATATTCATTTATTATTATTAGAGATGAAGTGGAAATTCATCGAAGCACCACTAAAGGAGGAAATTGTTATTCTGAAATAAAAATAAATCAAATAAGTATATTTTATCATTTTATTTATCTTTATAGTAAAATAATACCTCAAATTTAGTAAAATAATCTTGAAATTAAAATTTTATACTTTTAGCTTCATTTTTGATGAATCGATGGTCTTTTCACCCATCACCGATTTATGGTTTTGTGGTCGTTAAATTTCTTATGGACATGTTCTCTATAACTATATATTAATCCTTGGACACTAGTTTTGTACTAAATTTCTATAATTTAACTTACCATAAATTTTATCCTTATCTAGGAACATAATTATGTTCTATTTTAGGTAACCTTTAGGTTTTCAGCTTTCCCATTTTAAGATAATTTTCATTATCCCTCTATATAATGTGGGTTTTCAATAAAGGTATTTTCAAAAATTGAACCTTTAATGACTGAGATAAAATTTTGAGATCATAATTTAATTAAAGTTAAGATAATTTAACATCCTAAAAAATAGTTTAAAATAATAATAATATTTTTTAACTTTCTCAAAACCCAACACCAAGATTTAAGAAATTTGATATATGTTATAAAAATATTGTTATTGAAATGTGAACATTATAATATATCCATTGAATTGGAGAGTATGGATATGAGTAACTACATTATTAAGTATATTTATAAGTTTCCTACTCAATGATAATTTATTTATTAATTATTTATTAATTATTTATAAATAAGCACCCAATTTTATTTAAAGTCATTTTATGCTTCAAAAGGCATTTTATTTAAAAATTATTTTTATTTAATTTTTTGTGTGGAAATTATAATTAATTTCTACCACCTATATAAAATAAATTTCATAAAATAATCATTATTTTTAAAATCAATATATCATAATTCACTTATGGTGAAATTGCTATATTTTTCTTAAATGGTTTTTTTCAGTGAATAGAAAAAAATACCAATTTTCCAAATATCATCATTTCTTTTCACTAAATAAAGTAATATTAAAGTCCCATTACATTTGTATTTGGTATTAAAGTGATATATGATCCATTTGATTTATAATAATCTAAATAATTCCATTTTAATCAGAAATATTCATGATTTTGGTATAAGTTAATTTGTATGCTTAAAAACACATCTTTATAAAAATTGTTTTTCATTGAATTTTTCACATTTATATTAAAATTGATTTATAGAACTTATATATATTTAATCTTGAAAAATTTGTACCATATTTGGAATCATGTGGTTCAAATTTATTATATAGTTTCATTTTATTTTTGTTTATTATGAATAGTAACCATGGTAAATATTCTTCACCTCAACAGGGTAAAATGGGTAAAAGAGGGTTAAAACCATAAGATAAGGTTTAAAAATCAATACAAAACATTAATTTATTTCATTGGATGGAATAAATTAGACCATTACATCCTAAATTGGAATATATATAATTTTAGTGTCATTTTCCCTTGAAAAATGAAATGTGTATTATTTTTAGTAAATAAAATTCCAAAATGTCACTCTTTTGAATTTTATGTCTTTAATATTTTTCCATAGAGGTAAATATAGGATAATTTAAATTTTAAATGTTAATATAAAATAAGAATTAATTTTTTCTATCATGGTAATTTATTTATTATTATTTTTGATTGAATAATTACCTTGAATGTTGATGCAACACTGACACAGTATATATTCAATTAATAGAAAAAAATAAATGATTTTAGAAATACTAAAAGCAATACAATTTGGGTGAATTATGGTGTTCTGTAAATTTTTTATATAAATATAAAATTTTATGTGTGTTCTAAAGATTTATATTTTAATTCCATTACTATCTTGATGACTTTAAATTCAAAGTAATTGAATAGTTCCAAAAATTACATTAATGATATTTTATAAAAAAGAATATTTTATTAAATTATTTAAATATCACAAAATAATTAAAAAGGACAAGAAATTTGAGAAATGGTCAAAAAAATTATCCATTTTCTAGTTATTGTCTAATTTTTAATTTATAAGTAAGATTTTAACCATTTAATATTGAAAAATTTGTTACTATGGTTAAGGTTAAAATCAGTTAACAAAGGGGTTAAAGCAAAATATAATGTATAAAATGACACCAAAACCTACCTAAATTTTATTATATGATAAAATTTCAACCTTAGAACATTTCTATTTGAATCTATGTCCATTTGGAATCTTTTTTTTATAATTACTTAATTAAATTTAAATCTTTATTGTAATTACTAGTCTGTCTTTTCCCCCCTTATAAGAGGACATCCCTTCTATCTTTTATTTACACCAATTTGAGTCATATATCTCAACCAGACCCTACATAATTTTATTTTCAACTTTCCTAGACATGAATTAAATGTCCTATTATTCTTAAAATTCCTTTCCAAGAGTCCTAAATAAAGGATCTAAAGGTGTACTATCGAAGAAGATATTATAAAATCCCAACCCGAGAGACTAAAATGGTGCCACGATCTGGTTCACTACATGGCCTCAAAAATGCCTCCCCATATGATAGAAACTTATAACTAGCAGTGAGGGACTGAATGTGGTATAGCAGAAATACTATAATCAATGGGTCAGTAATGAATACAGTGGACGTGATAATAAATAAAACAAGTTAAATATATGTAATGAAATGAAAGTAGTAATCATAACTGGATAAAAAATCTAGTGCCAAATAATAAAACCATGCATGAACATGAGAAAAAATGAATACAAAGTAGTTAACATATAGTAGGTAATACATGAAATGGGACTATATTGATAAGAGAACAACTAAACAAGACCCAACTCCAATAGGCAACCTGAGTACATGATCGACCACTATCTCCATGTCAAGTCCTAGTCTAAAAGAGAAAAAAAATAAAGAAATAATAATCCAATATCCTATCATAAAACCAAGAGATAATCCTGAGTACCATTCAACATCCAAAATAAGGTGTGAGTAAAACTTATTAGGCCACCGATAATTGTTTCCAATTCATATATAGTATGTTAATATAAAATGAAGTAGTGTGAATATATACTAAAGGAGTGAATAAATAAAAGACAAAAAAATGGCTCAGGTTCTTCAAAGGAAACGTAGTTGATGATACCTACTTTAGCCTGATCCAAACTATCTCTGATCATAAAGATTATTTAATGACAGTAATAAAGTATATGATATTAATTAATTATAATGGTGATAGTGATAACGTAGTCCTAAGTCCCATTTTTATAAACCCTGGAATCCATGTATATCAAGATTACCATAGAAGGTTCTACATGTTAAATGAAATTTCTAGTCTAACATTGGGGGTAAACTTGATAAAAATCAAGTATAATGTAATTTCATTCAACTCTTGATCCCATCCAAGTCATTTTGGTTTATAATCTAGGTATCACTAAAATTATATTATAATCTCATTTAGCCTATAAACCCATCCTTAGTAGTCCATAATGTGATCCCAAGTATCGATCAAGGTGTATATCATATCAACCAACCTATGAGACCATATCAGGTACTCTATATAATGAATATACATATCACTCAAGGCATATATCACATCATGCGGCCTATGAGCCCATCGAAGTCATTTTGTATAAGGGTTTTAAGTGTCACTCAATGTGTATCATAATTCAATCATCCTAGAGCCCATACAAGTTCTTTCATATCAATAATACAAGTATATAATAGTCTTTAATATAATTCCATTTGACCTATGAGTCTATCCAATTAATCCCATAGTTGGATCCCAAATATCAGTCATGGCATAATAAAATAATCAGGCTTACTGCATTCAACAATTAAACATTTTCCATGTGAAATTCTACAAAATCACAATCCATCACCAAACTATTCATTTGATAAAATCACATCTAAGTGATAAAAATATTACATGAAAGTATACATTACATCTAACCATTCATCGTGATTCATTTAATTTATCAGTTCACTCTAAGAAATAAGAAGGTCTATGTGAAAAGACATGCCATTAAAGAATTCATTGTAACTCATTTAACATACTCTATAAAACACTTTAACCATAATTAATAAGGGAAAAGTATTTTTTCATAAACCTTTCCATTTATTAGGTTCATCCAATAATTATCTCTAAATAAAATATGACAGCATACCTTAGAGGGGTATTCAGTTACATGGGGAACATGGCCATAATAAAAATTTAATTATATTAGTCTTACATATCATTAAAACCCCATTTTTATTCTAATGGAACACATAATAATTTATCAAATACAAACTAATTATAAATTCTTGAGTGTAATTTTATCAATTCATTTACCAACATTTAATGATTCATGTTTTAAAAAACATCTTAACATTGTTTTGGGTAATCACACACACTTGTCAATAAGGGAATAAAAGTGAAACACCCATGGGTTGTTATTTATTTAGTTATCAACCACTAATAATGTAAAATGGCCTCATAAAATATCTAGATCATAGTATATGAAATTAAATCTAAGAGTTACACATTTTAGGAGTGATGCATGGAGGACCCATTGCATGACACAATGACAATATTTTATAAAATAATGAAACTTTTATGGTAATACCTAGACCACCTACCTCATTCTTAGGAATATTTATTCATCTACTATAAATATTTAATTCAACTTGTAATGATAGAAAATAAAATAATAGACAAACACCCTAAAAATAGGGAATATGATCTCACATAGAAATAGCATCTAATATGTAAAAATACATGGAAAAAGGAAGTCAGAGGAATCATAGACATACAAAGGGTGATCAAATGTGACTAAAGACATTATTTTCTGAGTATAAATGTAGAAGAACCCTTAAATTATTGAGAAGGATCCAAAGGATGTCTTGATCGGGGCTACTACATTTGGAAAGGAGGAGGTGAAAGGTGGAATGGGGTTTAAAATAGGCATAGAAAAAATATAATTTCACCCCCTTTTAATGATACACATAGTTTTTTCACATGATATGAAAAGACATGCACTAACCTTGCACCAACACTATCAATATGGAACAAATCCCCATATAGCTTGGTGCACAGTTTGAAATACCATGTGCAACCTGTGTGAAGCTATGGTCCAAGTGTTCACCCCCTCACATGGTTATGTACATGATGAAAATAAATCTTTATTCAACCATTCATGTAATGTCCCATGTTTTGGATAAGGTAAAATTTATAAGGGAATTTGAATTTTCCCATTTGGTGGATGGGGTGTTCATTAAATAAATATTAATAATGAAAATATAAGATTTGAAACACTTGAAGGTGTTTTTTTAGAATTTTTTAAGTCCCTATAGGTGTCTTGGTAATTTGGATGAGTTTTGGGAGTATCAGGATTTGAAAACTCAAAACCAAGAGAAGTTGGTAAGGGTGCATAGTTTTTATGAAACTGTGTGGCCTACCATGAGATACTATGCATATTGTTTGGAGAGTTTTAGGGTTTCTCGTTGTTTTTTCTAACCATTCACTCCAATACACATATCTATATGAATGTTATATACTTTTTCAAATAATATAAATGCATGTTTTGTGCATGGTTCCTCAAACTGTGTGCACAGACCGTACAAGCCCCCGTCATAGGAATTATCCCATGCGCAGTTGGTGCACAGTTTGTCCAACCGTGCAGCCAAACCTTGCACCTCATTTAAAGGGGTAAATTTAACCTCTTCAACTTTATAATTTTAATACAACACATCCATTTTCTTCTCCTCTTACCTGTTCATAGCATCCCTCCCATGGAGCTCTTCCTCTCCTCCTCTTCACATGGAGAGATCCTCATCGTCTGACCTCTATTTCGAGTATTTTTCATCACATTGAAATCATATTTGTGAGTGTACGACTCATCCTTACTCATTTATTTATTTATATATACATCTTTGGCACTATATTCATGTGATATAATTCTCACTATTTTTAGGTTTTTTTTTTCATTTCTTCAATTTATCTTGAACCAGATTTATTCAAGCCTTAATATTGGACATGTGGACCCACATTGATATAAAGTAGGTGTTCTATAGGTTTTTCCCTACTGTATTGATCATTTATAATTTACCCCATTGGTTTGTATGAAAGTTTATATATATTTTACCCCTAAAATGTGGAATTAAATATGTAAGACTTGATACCTTAAATTGTATAACCATTGTGATTTAAAATAGAACCATTGGAGGTTATTTACTTTGACTCAAACCATTCCCATGGTGTGTCTCACTTATGGGTCATGGACCATGTTTTTCTAGGTAATTAAATCATACTACTTGGGTTTTATTCAAATTCTCATGACTATTAATTCCTTTCTTAGGCCTTTAAATCACCTTTGAAGTTTGTTTGATAAATTCTAGAATAAGGGGTGTTTTACGCAAAAAAAAATGATTATGACATGGAATGATATCCATTCCCCTCTTTCTGATAAAACACAATTTTGAGGAGAAATGCCTTATTTATTAAAATAGGGAAATTAAATAGTATTTTTTGAAATGGTTAAGGGCATGCTTATGTGAATGGAATCTTGTTTTATAATTAAGATGAATAATGGGAGTGTTCCTTAGTGTATACTTGAGTTGTGTTGGCATGTTTATGAATATGGAACCTTTTAATAAAACTAAAATGATTAAATGAATTATATTACACTTTGATAGATACTTAAATTCCCTTTTTATGGAACACTTTGGATAGTTTCATAGGCTGTTATATATTTTATGCGCTTTGGGTGATACTTGGGTAACCTTTTTGTGGAACAACAAGGAAAGACTAATAGGTTACTTGATTTATATTATGTCAGGAGTGATACTTGGGTTCTTTATAAGATGCCTTAGACAATCTCACCAATTGGATGTTTTACTTACCCTTGAATGATACCAGCTCCCTAGGGGAGTTACCTTTGATGAGCTTGGTGGTGTTATGGTTATACTAGTCCACGAGTGATACTTGGTTTTTTATGTGGTATGCATGGGATGGGCTTAGAGGTTAATAATTTACACCATGCCGAGATTGATACTTTGGATTCCATTTAGAAATCACCTCATATGGACACTTATGGTGATGAGTATTTATAGTTCTCTTAGAGAGATACTTGGGTTCTTCTTTATGGTTCTCCTTGGATGGGATTAGGATTACATCTATATTAAATCCTTATGATGCCCTTGATTAGGAACCATGTTTTAATTTTAATAAATATAGGGAATGATAACTTATGAAATCTAATGATGTGTATTCCAAGACAAATAACATTATTGGGTTTGGCCTATAATTACTCTTGAATTTTATGATGGTCTAGTTAGGATTACTTACATGTGTGCTAGGAGATCAATAATAATATATTATTATTTTTATTATTTTGATGACTGGGAACTAAGCCATGGTTTCATTTCCATTGGTCATATATCTTTGCAAACATATTATGTATGAAAATATATACATGTCAACATGTGTTCAGATACATTCCAGCTTAGGACAAATTACGTATGATTGGTTAGGTGTCCCTTAGATACCCGATCTACTTGTTTAATTTTATTTACTTACTCTTTTCTTGATATACCTACACAATACTATATTCTATATTAACATACTAGATTATTATTCAGACACCATTGGTGGTGGCCTACTGAGTATATATCACACCATATTTGATCCACCATTGCACTGGTGAACCCGAACAAACCTCATGTTTGCAGGTTCATATTTATGGATTTTTCTTATGTTTTTCATTTGTAAATGGGATATTAGGATCACAGGACTGATCCATATCTCAGGATGATCATGAATTTATCCCTTGGAGACTTTTTTTGATCTTCATTATTCATATATTTCACTTTATTGTATCTCTGTTTGTATGGTTATATCTTTAGATTATGTAGTCTTATCTGGACATGCATGTATTGTTCCATATTATTTTCTCTGATCATTATTATTCTTCTACTTTTATCTCTTCATTTCATATCACTTCCATTGTTGATAATTTTATTTATTACTATACCACTATGCTAATCTGAAAATGAGGGTATACTCTCTCCATCGTACCATCATTGGACCCTAACTACTAGTCAGTAGCCTTTGGAATATGGGGAGGCACGCTTAAGTCCATGTGATGATTAGTCTAAATGTTGGTTTTATATTCATTAGTTGTAGGATGTCACAAAGTGTTATCAAATATTCTTTTCCTTTTATTACTCTTTGTGGATGGAATAGAGGAGATTACAAATGTTTTGATGCTTGGTAGACAGTTGGGTTTGGGATTAATCAACACACGCATAGGGAAAGGCCCAAGTGGCTAAGTATGGGATTATTCTTCATGTCATTCATTATTACAGTTGATTATGATTTCGCCTCAACTAATTGGTATAATTTTACTAATTACTTATTTATGAGATTTACAACATTTTACCCTTGGCCCGTTATGGAAAGGAAGTATCATTACATGAATCATTATATGGACATAGAGATTCGCATGTCATGCATTTTCCATGTCATGTAGGTTTCATTCTTAGACTACCCAATGTAGTGGTATTTTCCTTAAGTTTTATTCCCTCATTCTGTGTTTTGTTTAGTATGTTTGTTTGTACAACATGTGTATGTGATTATTATTCCATGTTGCATGAATATTTAGCATGTCTATTTACATACCATGATTAGGTAATTATTGTCATTTTTTCTCTATTTACTAATTTTCATAGCATGTCTTGTCATAATTTCAATATATGGTTGGTTTAATAAAATGTCTACATCAATATAAGAAGTGTTTTCTTACAAGGATTTATGGTTTCATTCAATTTAATCAACAAAATTGGACATGTTTGACACATGGAACATTAGTCGCATTGGATGAAAAATTTATGGATGTGATTAAATGGGGGACCATTGGATATTTATAAAGTGTATGGGTGCCTTATAAATTGGGAAGGGTAACCCATATAATCAAACCATTACATACAAACTTATAATATTCTAAAATCAAATCCAAAACTTGTATTCAATTATATGAATTCCAATTGTAATTTATAAGGACAAGTACATTTATAACTTGGGAATTTTGATTCATCTAAAAGAACCATAGTGATGATATGGGTATTCTAAAATGTAATTATTTCCATAACTGGTTTCCTATATAAATTCTTGTAACTCTATCACTTGGGCATGATGACCCATATGACTAAAATTCTAGATTTACAACTGGACCCAAGTAAGTCAGTTGGGGCATGTTTCTTAAGAGATAACCCAATAAGGGTATTTTGAAACTTAAATAATTAAATCAACTATTGTGGTTTATGGACCTAGGTTGGATATGGAGGGACCCTGGTAGGTTTCCTTTCTTAGATGATCTTTGATACTTAACCCCATGGGGGTATGTTTATGTTATACTGGAATTGTTATTTAAAATATTTTTAGCTGCTTATATGGGTCTACATATAAATGTATGGTGGAATATTACATGGCATGTACCCTCTTGAATTAATAAAATACCTTTTATCTTCTGTTGAGTTGTAATTATAATAGGATTTAGTTAATTAAAATTCCAATTACAACCTAAAGGTTGGTTTATTTTATATATTGTAATTGACATTTTCCTTAACTAAGTCCAAACAATGTGAACTTTCTGGACCAATGAATGATGTTAAAAATGATTTTATGTAATAACTACCTAAATCTGATGGGATTATATATAAATGAATAAATATTTAAAGTAAGTTTAACATAACTTTCCTGTGTGCCTTGTGGCATCTTCTAAACAAATTTTCTAAGTATAGTTTTACTTATAATTGGTATATGATGTTCAAATTATTCCTTGAAATGTTTAAAGAACTAATTGTTAATTAACGTAATAGCTTAAAATAATTAGGTAGAGGTTTTTATAGTTAGAAATATTGAGTAAGTGTTATCTTTACTTATTCCTTATCTAGTTCTTGGTATGGGAATGTGTACGTTGCTCGTAGGTCCCAGTTGACTTTTATTAGGATGTGTTGAACCTAAAATATAGGTAGTAGAGACAAGTTACTTATTTTTCATGACCTATATATGGGTTTGACTCTTTTTATTCTTGTATGGGGCTATCCTGAGGTAGGTGATGAATTTAGACCTCTCAAAACCTTGTTACATTGTTGTGAACCACTTTAGACATGAGGTTTCATTCAGGTACTGATTTTCCTGAGTAGGAATCTTAGTTTCTAAAATGAAATCTTTTATTAATGGGTGAATGTTTGATAATTTAACCCTTGTTATGAGCCTAAGTATCATGTAATTATTAGTTTTAGTGGGTTATAAATTCCTAATGAATGGTTATCCTCTTAGTAGATCATGTGACCCTTCTTCTTTCTCCTCTTCAGTTTTGGATGACTCGGAAGGCTGCCATCGTATTTTATATTCTTATGAGATAGTATGACTCTAGGATTGTTCTTTTCATAGGCCATTAGTTACTAGGATGCATAGTAATGATAATCTTATGGATAGTACCAATGATGTACCATTCTATTTAAAAATATCAACACAGTAAGAATTGATATAAAAAGTTCATGTTATGTTAGAAAAATAGTATAGTGAACCATATGAGTTTAGTGGTAATCGTTTAAGCATTGAGTTGTTACACTTTGGTCAGAGGTCATATTCATGGTTGAGTGACCTGGGTATTAAAGGAAATCTGCCTTTTCCCAGTACTCAGGATTAAGTTTTAAGAAGGATCGGTCATTTTAACATGTTGGTTAGTTCTTTTGGATTTTACACCTAATTCCATGGTGCTCATGAATGTAAATCAGGAGTGTTACATGTAAATATTAAGGTAAAACTAATCTAGAACACTTTTAGATAGATATTTTCCACCACTACTACTAGAAATATGGGCTTTTGAGCCCATTTACCTTTAGCGACCACCACTGGCGGTCGCTATAGGTAACCAATAGCGACTGCCAATGGAAGTCGCTACGTTTCCCTAAAAAAAGGGAATCTTCACCCCCCCAAACCCTCCCTCCTCTCGCGAAGCGCCCCCCCCCCCCCCCCCAATCTCTTCCCCCCTCCCCGTCGCTCGCGCCCTCCCCGTCGCTGCACGCCCTCCCTGTCGCCCTGCCCTCCCCGTCGCCTCGCCCTCCCCATTACCCCGCCCTCCTCGCCGCCCCGCCCTCCGCCACCCCGCCCTCCGCCGCCCCGCCCTCCGCTGCCCCGCCCTCCGCTGCCCCGCCCTCCGTCGCCCCGCCCTCCGCTGCCCCGCCCTCCGCTGCCCCGCCCTCCGCCACCCCGCCCTCCGTTGCCCCGCCCTCCGCTGCCCCGCCCTCCGGCCGTCCGCCCTCCACCTGCCCCGCCCTCCGCCGGCCCCACCCTCCGCCGGCCCTACCCTCCTCCGTCCGCCCTCCGGCTCCGGCCGCCCTCTACCCTGCGGCTGCCCTACGGCCTCCCTCTACCCTGAAGCTTCCTACCACCTGCCTCCGGCAGCCCTCTGGCTGTCCTCTGGCCTTCGGCCTCTAGCCCCTCTGGCCTCTGACCTTTGCCCTCGGCCCTCCGCCCCCTCATCCCTCCCCCCCAGTACCCCGAACACCCCCCCCCCCCCCCCGGCACCCCGCCAACCCCCCGTCACCTTCGTCTTTGTCCCCTCCCTCGACGCACCACCACCACCCGTACCCTCCTTCACCATCCCCTCTGTCGCCGCACCAGCTCCGGCTCCGGCTCCCCACCGCTGCCTCTCCTCTCCCTCGCAGCACCGCCTTCGGCTCCCCTCCCTTCTAGGTTTGTAGCGCAATCAGGTATGACATGGGCTTTCACTTACATTATTATTTTATAAATGGTTCATAAACAATTAATTAGTATTTATTTTAAATATATTTGATATGAAAAATGAAAATGTAATAAGTCTTGTGTAAATGTTTGTTATAGGGATCTTATTATAGATAAGAGTTGGATTGATCTTCCAAATTGAAGGTATAGTGAGTATTTCAATGGAATTATGCAGTTTATTGACTTCACCGGAGGATTTGAAAGTGACTATATTAGTTTTCCATGTAGAAAATGTGCTAACAGATATCAATTCACATGAGATACTGTGAGGGAGAACCTATTCTTTAGTATATTTCTTAGAAATTATAATAGTTGGACTCTTCATGGAGAAGAATATGTTCATTGTGAAAATACGAATACAGTTCAGATGGATGTTGATGCGAGGATGAATGATCCAATGCATCAAATGCTTACTGAAATGGTACGTGGGTTGGATCCTGAAGGCATTGACATCCAGAATCTTGAGAACGGTGAGATAAATATTTGCTCTGGTGCAGATCGTGATTCAAGGAGGTTTTATGAAGCAATTGATGATGCAAAAACAGAATTATATCCTGGATGTACTTCTTTCAATAAATTGTCATTTATCGTGGAGTTGTTGCATTTGAATACTTTGAATCATTGGTCAGACACATCATTCGACATGCTATTGGTGTTATTGAAAAAGCATCTTCCTATCGACGCTAAGATTCCCGATTCGTATTACCATGCTCGTAAGCTGATAGAGAACTTAGTTTTTACATATGAGACCATAGATGCATGTGCAAACAATTGTATGTTGTTTAGAAAGGATATTTCCCATTTGGATATTTGTACGGTTTGTGGTGCTTTCAGGTGGAAAGAGAACAGGGGAAATCCGACTCATCAAAGTCAGATTGTGATACAGGGGAAACTGATTTCCGTAAAGCAAATGCGTTACTTTCCCCTTAAACCAAGGTAGAAAAGATTTTTTATGTCATCTAAAGTTTCTAATTTAATGAGATGGCATGCAGAAAGAGTTCATGAAAGTGATATGTTAACCCACCCGGCAGACTCTCATGCATGGATGGATTTTGATAAGAGACATCCCGACTTTTCCAAAGATTTTTGTAATGTCCTATTGGGATTGGCAACAGATTGTTTCAATCCATTCAAGTCTATGGTTGGTGAAACTCATAGCACATGGCCCATGGTGTTGGTTCCTTATAATCTTCCTCTGTGGCTTTGTATGAAGCAACAATTTATATTACTTTCCACTCTTATTGATGGACCTAAAAGTCCAGGGGATAAGATTAATGTTTACCTTCAGCCATTGATTGATGAGTTGAATGAATTTTGGGGCGATGGTGTGATGACTTATGATTGTGAAATGAATGAAATGTTCAAACTGCAGGCTGCTTTATTGTGGAAAATCAATGAATTCCCAGCTTATGCAAATTTATCAGGATGGAGTACGAAAGGAGAATTTTTTTTCCCTTGTTGCAGCAAAAGTAAAAAATCTGTATGGATTAATCATTCCAAAAAATGGGCATACATGGGTCACAGATGTTTTCTACCCCCTTAGCACAGGTTCAGAAAGTACAGAGTGGCATTTGATGGTTCTAGAGAGTTCAGCCCAACACCAAAGATCATGATAGGAGTCGAAATGTTATCATAGATTGAGGAAGAAAACATCCACATGGTATATGAAATTCAGGATTTGGTGGCTCCTCCGGTACATAATATTCGAGCTGCAGGTAGGCAGCGCAGTCACAATTGGAAAAAGAAAAGTATTTTTTATAGTCTTCCATATTGGAAAACTAACATGCTGAGGCATAATTTTGATGTCATGCACATTGAAAAAAATGTTTGTGATAACTTATTGTGGACCATTTTAGGTGTCAGTGGGAAATCAAAGGACCATGTTAATGCACGTCGTGATTTGGAAGAAATGGGTTTAAGGAAACAGTTTCATTTATAGTTAGCTGAGGGAAACAAGGCATATATACCTGCTGCACAGTATACGATGACTACAAAGGAGAAAGAGACATTTCTTTCCATTTTGAAGATGCTCAAGGTGCCTGATGGTTACTCTTCTAATATTTCAATGTGTGTGAATCTGACGATCAAGACATTTCAAGGGTTGAAAAGTCATGACAATCACATACTACTTCAGTAGTTGATTCCAATCAGAATTTGTGATTGTTTATCCCCCAATTTTGTTCAGCCGTTGATTGAGATGAGTAATTTTTTTAGACTTCTTTGTTTAAGAAATCAACGAATGAGTGATTTAAAAATTTTATATGACCGAATTGTACTTACTCTTTGTCACTTTGAGAAACTATTTCCCCCCTCATTTTTCAATGTTATGGTCCACTTGACAGTGCACCTAACTGATGAAGTAATGGTTGCCGGTCCAGTGCAATTCAGGTGGATGTATCCTATTGAGTAGTATTTGAGTTCATTGAAATGATTTTTACGCAACAGAGCTCGTCCGGAGGCATCAATAGCCAATGGTTATTTGATGGATGAGTGTACTACTTTTTGTGCAGAATTTATTATGGATGTTGAAACAAAATTAGATAAGCCCTCTTGTATTTAGGATGGTCTAGTTGGAGAAGGAACCACATATGATATGGACAATATCGAGTGGATACAAGCGCATCGATATATCTTGTTCAATACTCCATCATTTTCACCATTAATGCAGTAAGTATCTTATCACTTTTATTCTTTAACTTTTACATGTTTTGTTTGCATAAGTTTATCATTTAAACATTGCGTTATCATTTGCATAAAACTCATTAATGAGATAAAATAAGAGATGTATCGTGCGACTGAGTTGCAAATTCAACAGTCTCAGTATGCTTCATTTCATTATTGGTTCAAGGATTATGTACGTATAAATTGATTTTCATTATGAGTGAAGTATTATACTAATTTCTTTCTTCATATATCATTATTGAATTCTATGAGTTATGTAGGTTCATAATTTGAGGGAGTTAGGGGACCCCATGCTAACTGAAGAATTTATCCAACTGGATGAGGGTCCATCTATAACGGCTCATCGTTATAAATCTATAGATACTAATGGTTTTCGATTTCTCATTAAAGATGTTGACAACAAACGAGTAACAAAAAACAGTGGCATCGGTTGTCCATTTGTTGATTCTAGTTATTACTATGGGTAATTGATAGACATCATTGAAGTTGTATACACACACGGGTTGAAGTACATATTGTTAAAGTGTAATTGGGTTGATCCAGTGCGTGGATGTAAAGTCGATCAATATCAGTTTTCATTGGTGAATTTTAACTATATGTTATACAGAAATGAACGATTTGATAATGAACCTTTCATTTTGATATCACAAACGGAACAAGTATTCTTCGTTACTTTGCCTTCAAATCCAAGTTGGCAAGTTGTTGTCAAAATGTCTCGGAGAGGAGTGTTTGTATTTGAACAAGATAAACCCGAGACTGTTCCTTTTGTTTCCCAACAGATTGATCAACATACCTTAGTTCAACATGAAGAAGATATTTATTGGGTCAGAGCGGCTGTTGAAGGAGAAACGGTCGATTTGCATGCTTAATGAAAGGTATAATTGTTTTCCCGCTATTCAGCCTAAGATATCATAAATTATCTAAACATTTTATAAATCCTTGTAAGATTTAATACTCACTTTTGGAAGTTTATTCAGTTATAAATATTTAGGGTGATTTAACTCATGTTATATTGATGTTATTGTCAGTGTATCTTCCCATTGAGGTATTCTTCATTTGGTTCATGTGCTGCTTGAATTTTTTTTAATTCAATTTGAAATTTGGCTATGCATTGATTGGTTTTGTACATAATTTGTATATCTGTTTTGTAATATTTTTGATTTTTTAAAATTCATTCACAACTAATTATTCAATCCCTTTTTGTTTTATTAACAACTGTACAAGTTTGATTTTTTTTAAAAACAGTCTAATTTATCATTTGGACACTTTGGATAGTCCCCTTCCTAATGTTTTCCATGACTGCAGGCATGTCAGGGGAAGAGGCAGAAGATCCACAACATCCATCTGAGGCATCTACGTCTCAGGGTCGAGGTATGTTGGAATTTCATTGTCTCTATTATTTATGTAATTAATAAACATATATAAATATATATATATATATATAACATCTATCAATTTGTATATAAAATGGTTTTCAACAGTATCAGACTCGAATGCTTCTTCCTCTCACAGGAGAGGCCCTGGTCGTGGCATATTATCATGGAATTCCGACACGACTTTTGATGTTTCATTTGATGAGGTATTTCATCCTGTGGGACGGAATTACCCTACATTTATTCATCATTTGGGTCATATCATACGTGATCCACATCGATTTCCATTGACCACGCGTGACTGGGCTTCTATCCCTCAGGACACATTAGATCATCTTTGGAGGGAGGTTTAGGTAAGAAGACCATTTTACTTTATTCTCTATGTATAAACAGCAATAACATGTGTGATTTTTTTCTTTAATAGAAAAATTTGAAAGTATGTCCCGATGAGTTTCGGCCAATGTGTATGAGAAAATGCCGTAAGCTATGGAAAGACAATAAAGGCAAAGTCAAGAGGGACCACTGGGTACCAAATGTGGGTGCCCCAGACATTCTGGAAAAAGTCCCGAGAGGTGTCCTCCCAGCTCAGTGGTGTGATTTAGTTTAATATTGGTCTACTGAGGGTGTTGCGGTTTGTATATTAATTTTGGTATATATATTTTCAAGAATGTGTGATTTGTTTGATATTTGAATGAATTGAATGTAGGAGGTGTCTACACGCCATTCTGAGAATCGAGCGTTGCAGGGACCACCTCACAGGCTCGGGACTCGCCACATGTCTCAAATCCGACATGAGGTATTTATTATTCATTTTTTAATTTTCATAATTAATATGGTTTTGTGTTTATATTCTATTCATATATAGTTGCAGGAGCAAGGTGCACCAACTGATAAAATGTCGGTGTGGATGATGACTCGTGATCGCACTGATCCAGAGGCTTCAGCATTGATAGTAAGTGCATATAATCATTACCAATACTTACATAAAATATGTATATTAATATATGTATATATATTTAAATATTTCACAGGCTCAATTTGAAGCTGAATTAGAACATCTGTCAGAGGACCAGCGACAGCTTCCCATGCGAAGGGATGAGATCTTTCATCGCATCATTGGTCGGGACGGGCATGGATATAGTTTGACCTATGGAACAGGGATTCCTCTTTCTGCAGTGTCACGCGCTGCGGTTTTCGGTCCTGCTGTTGCTCATATGACACAACAGGTGTCAGATTTCGAGGCACGATTTCGGGCTTCCGAGTAGGCAAATGCGCAAATGGCTGCTGAGGTTAGAGCACTACGGGAATATGTACGTCCAGGTGATAGTGCAGGGGATCACACGACGCAGGTTTATACTGTATTTATTTATTTAATTTAAATTATTTTTGTTATGAAAATATTCGTAATGTTTATTTGTTGTAGGCCCCTGGCCCACCGGATAAAGGTCAATGATGAACACGCATGACACATCATATTCACGAGGTGTGTTTCTGCTTTTAATGGTGGGGTTGTTATTCATATTTATGTTGGGTTTCTAGTGAGTTTTTTTTTGATTTGGGGGTATCATGTGTGTTTTGGCCTCATTTAATGTTTGTGTGCACAAATTGAGAAGTAACCATGAAACTGATTATTGATTTGGATATTTTTTGTTCATTTAATTTTCAATGTTTAGAATTGCATGTTCTGTAATATTTTTGAAAAAAACACGTGATTCCTAATATAAATCATTAAACTTGTTTTTAAAGAATGAGCTGAGTTCACTATTTGTAGTCTCCGGCCTACCCCAGACAGCCCTCCCCGCACTCCGGACAGACCTCCTCACACCCCGGACAAGCCCCCCCCCGCCCAGATAGCCCCCCACACCCCGGACAGCCCTCCCCGCACCCCGGACAGCCCTCCCCGCACCCCGGACAACCCTCCCGCACCCCAGACAACCGTCCCCACACCCCGGACAGCCCCCCCCCCCCCCCCCGCACCCCGGACAGCCTTCCCCGCACACCGGACAGCCCTTCCCGCACCCCGTACAACCGTCCTGCACCCCGGACAGTCCCCCCGCACTCCGTATAGCCCCCCGCACCCCGGACAGCCCTCCCCGCACTCCGAACAGCCCTCCTGCACCCCGGACATGCCCCCCCCCCCCACACACACACACCGGGCAGCCCCCTCGCACCCCGTACAGCCCTCCCCGCACTCCGGACAGCCCTCCCCCACCCCGGACAGCCCTCCCGCACCCCGGACAGCCTTCCCCGCACTCCGGACAGCCCTCCCCGCACCCCGGAAAGCCCTCCCGCACCCTGGACAGGCCCCCCGCACTCTGTACAACTCCCCTGCCCCCCGAACAGGCCCCTCGCACCCCGGACAGCCCTCCCCGAACTCCGGATAGCCCTCCCTACACCCCGGACATGCCCCCCCCCCCCCAGGACAGCCCCCCCTCACCCCGGACAGCCCTCCCCGCACTCCGGACAGCCCTCCCCGCACCCCGAACAGCCCTCCCGCACCCCGGACAGCCTTCCCCACACTCCGAACAGCCCTCCCCACACCCCGGACAGCCCTCCCGCACCCAGGAAATGACATGAGTTTCACAAACACTTCATTGTATTATAACCTATGGAAAATATATAGGTTTCATAATCAATTCATCATAAAATAACCCGTTAAAAATAATGTATTTCAAAAGAATATTATAATGATATGACCCAGCCGTTGTGTGATTTGTGAAATGGTCGGGTAGACGGCACGTCAATCGGAGGTGGCGTTTGACCGCGGTGACCGGAAACGCGTTTTCAGTGTCATAAAACGCCAAAAACGGCGTGAGATGGTCAAATTTGGAGCAAACATACTCCAAATGACCTAAAACCACACGAAAACATTAGGAATATTATTCGTGACATGTATTATGAGACGGCGCGCCCATCGGACGTGCGGTGCGCGCGGTATGGCCGATTGTGTCGTTTTCAGCAGCTCGACGCACGCTAAAACAGCGCATTGGGGGGTCAAAACCACCCAAATGATCTCATAATGCCATGAAACCGTACAACATCAACCATTGTGTAATTTTCGAAATGGTCGGGCAGACGGCACGTCAATCAGAGGTGTTGTTTGACCGCAGTGACCGGAAACGCGTTTCTGGTGTCATAAAACACCAAAAACGGTGTGAGACAGTCGAATTCAGAGCAAACGTGCTCTGAATAACCTGAAACCACCCTAAAACATTAGTAATATTATTCTTGACGTGTAGGAGGAGACCACACGCCCATCGGACGTGCGGTGTGCGCGGCACGGCTGATTGTGTCGTTTTCAGCAGCTCAGCGTGCGCTAAAATGGCGCGTTGGGGGGTCAAAACCACCCAAAAGACCTCGGAATGCCATGAAACCGTACGAAATCAGCTATTGTGTGATTTTTGAAATGGTCGGGTAGACGGAACATCAATCGGAGGCGTCGTTTGACCGCGGTGACTGGAAACGCGTTTCCGGTGTCATAAAACACCAAAAACGGTGTGAGACGGTCAAATTCAGAGAAAACATGCTTCTAATGACATGAAACCACACGAAAATATTAGTAATATTATTCTTAATGTGTAGGAGGAGACTGAGCACCCATCAGACATGCGGTGCGCGCAGTACGGTCGATTGTTGCGTTTTCAGCAGCTCGGTGCGCGCTAAAACGGCGCGTTGGCGGGTCAAACCCACCCGAACGACCTCGGAATTCCATGAAACCGTACGACATCAGCCGTTGTGTGATTTTTGGAATGTTCAGGTAGACGGCACGTCAATCGGAGGTGTTTTTTGACCGCGGTGACCGAAAACGCATTTCCGGTGTCATAAAACACCAAAAACAGCGTGAGACGGTTGAATTCAGAGAAAACGTGCCCTGAATGATCTGAAACCGCATGAAAACATTCGGAATATTATTCGTGACATGTAGGAGAAGACGGCGCGCCCATCAGACGTGCGATGCGTGCGGTACGGCCGATTGTATCGTTTTCAGCAGCTCTGCGCGCACTAAAACGGCGTGTTGGGGGGTCAAAACCACCCGAATGACCTCGTAATTCCATGAAACCATACGAAATCAGTCGTTTTGTGATTTGTGAAATGTTTGGGCAAACGACACGTCAATCGGAGGTGTCGTTTGACCGCGGTGACCAGAAACGCGTTTCCGGTGTCATAAAACACCAAAAACGGTGTGATACGGTCGAATTCGGAGAAAACGTGTTCCGAATGACCTGAAACCACCCGAAAATATTAGGAATATTGTTTGTGATGTGTAGGAGGAGACGGAGAGCCTATCGGAAGTGCGGTGTGCGCGGTACGGCCGATTGTGCCGTTTTCAGCAGCTCGGCGCGCGCTAAAACGGCGCGTTGGGGGGTCAAAACCACCCGAACGACCTCGAAATGTCATGAAACCGTACGACATCAGCCGTTGTGTGATTTTTGAAATGTTCGGGTAGACGGAACGTCAATTGGAGGTTTTGTTTGATCGCGGTGACCGGAAAAGCGTTTCTGGTGTCATAAAACACCAAAAACGGTGTGAGACGGTCGAATTTGGAGAAAATGTGCTCCGAATGACCTAAAACCACACAAAAACATTAGAAATCTTATTCGTGACGTGTAGGAGAAGACGGCGCACCCATCGGACGTGCGGTGAACACGGTACGACCGATTGTGTCATTTTCAGCATCTCGGCGCGCGCTAAAATGGCGCGTTGGGGGGTCCAAACCACCCGAACGACTTCGGAATGCCATGAAACCATACAACATCATCTGTTGTGTGATTTTTGAAATTTTCGGGTAGACGACACGTCAAAATGAGGTATCGTTTGACCACGGTGACTGGAAACGCGTTTTTGGTGTCATAAAACACCAAAAACGGCGTGAGACGGTCGAATTCAGAAAAAACGTGCTCCGAATGACCTGAAACCACACGAAAACATTAGGAATATTATTCGTGGCATGTAGGAGGAGACAGCGTGACCATCGGACATGCGGCGCACACGGTACGGCCGATTGTGTCGTTTTCAGCAGCTCTGCGCGCGCTAAAACGGCGCGTTGGGGGGTCAAAACCACCCAAACGACCTCGGAATACCATGAAACCATACGACATCAGCCGTTGTGTGATTTTTGAAATGGTCGGGCAGACGACACATCAATCGGAGGTGTTGTTTGACCGCGGTGACCGGAAACACGTTTCTGATGTCATAAAACACCAAAAATGGTGTGAGACGGTCGAATTCGGAGCAAACGTGCTCCGAATGACCTGAAACCACACGAAAACATTAGGAATATTCTTCGTGATGGGTAGGAGGAGACGACGCACCCATCGGACGTGCGGTGCGCACGGTACGGCCGATTGTGTCGTTTTCAGCAGCTCAACGCGCGCTAAAACAGCGCGTTGGGGGGTCAAAACCACCCGAACGACCTCGAAATTCCATGAAACAGTATGACATCAGGCGTTGTGTGATTTTTGAAATGGTCGGGCAGACGACACATCAATCGGAGGTGTCGTTTGACCACGGTGACCGGAAACACGTTTCTGGTGTCATAAAACACCAAAAACGGCGTGAGACGGTCGAATTCAGAGCAAACATGCTCTGAATTACCTGAAACCACACGAAAACATAAGAAATAATATTCGTGATGTGTAGGAGGAGACGGCTCACCCATCGGACATGCGGTGCGCACGGTACGGCTGATTGTGTCATTTTTAGCAGCTTGGCGCGCGCTAAAACGTCGCGTTGGGGGGTCAAAACCACCTGAATGACCTCAGAATGCCATGAAACCGTACGACATCATCCTTTGTGTGATTTTTGAAATGGTCAAGCAGATGGCATGTCAATCGGAGGTGTTGTTTCACCGCGGTGACTGGAAACGCGTTTCCGGTTTCAAAAAACACCAAAAACGGCGTGAGACGGTCGAATTCGGAGCAAATTTGCTCCGAATGACCTGAAACTACACGAAAAAATTATGAATATTATTCGTAACGTGTATGAGGAGACGGAGCGCCCATCAGACTTGCGGTGCGTGCGGTACGGCCGATTGTGTCGTTTTCAGCAGCTCGGCGCATTCTAAAACGGCGCGTTGGGGGTTCAAAACCACCCGAATGACATCAGAATGCCATGAAACCGTACAACATCAGCCGTTGTGTGATTTGGGAAATGGTCGGGCAGACGTCATGTCAATCGGAGGTGTCGTTTGACCGCGGTGACCGGAAACGCGTTTCTGGTGTCACAAAACACCAAAAACGGCGTGAGACGGTCGAATTCGGAGCAAACATGCTCCGAATGACCTGAAACCACACGGAAACGTTAGGAATATAATTAGTGATGTGTAGGAGGAGATGTCGTGCCCATCAGACGTGTGGTGCGTGTGATACGGCCGATTGTGGCGTTTTTAGCAGCTCGACGCGCGCTAAAACGGCACATTGGGGGGTCAAAACCACCCGAATGACCTCGGAATGCCATGAAACCGTACGACCTCATCTGTTGTGTGATTTGTGAAATGGTCGGGCAGAAGGAACATCAATCAGAGGTGTCGTTTGACCGCGGTGACCGGAAACACGTTTCTGGTGTCATAAAACACCAAAAACGGCGTGAGACGGTCGAATTCGGAGAAAACGTGCTCTGAATGACTTGAAACCACACGAAAACATTAGGAATATTATTCATGACGTGTAGGATGAAACGGCGTTCCCATCGGACGTGCGGTGCGCGCGGTACGGCCGATTATGTCGTTTTCAGCAGCTCGGCGCGCGCTAAAACGACGCGTTGGGGGGTCAATACCACCCGAACGACCTCGTAATGCCATGAAACCGTACGACATCAGCCGTTGTGTGATTTGTGAAATGGTTGGGCAGACGTCACGTCAATCAAAGGTGTCATTTGACCGCGGTGACCAGAAACGAGTTTCCGGTGTCATAAAACACCAAAAACGGCGTGAGACTGTCGAATTCGGAGAAAACGTGCTCCGAATGACCTAAAACCACACAAAAACATTAGGAATATTATTTTTGACGTGTAGGAGGATACGACGTGCCCATCGGACGTGCGGTGCGTGCGGTACGGCTGATTGTTTCGTTTTTAGCAGCTCGGTTCGCGCTAAAACGGTGTGTTGGGCGGTCAAAACCACCCGAACGACCTCATAATGCCATGAAACCATACGACATCATCCTTTGTGTGATTTTTGAAATGGTAGGGAAGACGGTGCGTCAATTGGAGGTGTTTCTTGACCGCGGTGACTGGAAACGCGTTTTCAGTGTCATAAAACACCAAAAAAGGTGTGAGACGGTCGCATTTGGAGAAAACATGCTCCGAATGACCTGAAACCACACGAAAACATTAGGAATATTATTCATGACGTGTATGAGGAGACGGCGCGCCCATAAGATGTGCGGTGCGCGTGGTACGGCTGATTGTGTCGTTTTCAGTAGCTCGGCGCACGCTAAAACGGCGCGTTGGGGGGTCAAAACCACCCGAATGACCTCGGAAAGCCATGAAACCGTACGACATCAGCCGTTGTGTGATTTATGAAATGTTCGGGTAGACGGCACATCAATCGGAGGTGTCGTTTGACCGCGGTGATCAGAAATACGTTTCCAATGTCATAAAACATCAAAAACGGCGTGAGACGGTCGAATTCAGAGAAAACGTGCTCCAAATGACCTGAAACCACACGAAAACATTAGAAATATTATTTTTGATGTGTAGGAGGAGACGGAACACCCATCAGACGTGTGGTACGCATGGTGCGGCCGATTGTGTCGTTTTCAGCAGCTTGGCGCGCGCTAAAATGGCGCGTTGGGGGGTCAAAACCACCCGAACGACCTCAGAATGCCATGAAACCATACAACATCATCCGTTGTGTGATTTTTGAAATAGTTAGGTAGACGAAACATCAATCGGAGGTGTCGTTTGACTGCGGTGACCGGAAACGCGTTTCTGGTGTCAGAAAACACCAAAAACGGCGTGAGACGGTCGAATTCGGAGCAAACGTGCTCCGAATGACCTTAAACCACATGAAAACATTAGGAATATTATTCGTGACGTGTAAGAGGAGACAGACCACCCATCGGACATGCGGTACGTGCGGTACGATCGATTTTGTCGTTTTCAGCAGCTCGACGCCCGCTAAAACGGCGCGTTGGGGGGTCAAAACCACCCGAACGACCTCGGAATTCCATGAAACTGTACGACATCAGTTGTTGTGTGATTTTTGAAATTGTCGGGTAGACGGCATGTCAATCGAAGGTGTCGTTTGACCTCAGTGACCGGAAATGAATTTCTGGTGTCATAAAACACCAAAAACGGCGTGAGACGGTCGAATTTGGAGCAAACATGCTCCAAATGACTTGAAACCACATGAAAACATTAGGAATATTATTTGTGACGTGTAGGAGGAGATAGTGCACCCATCAGACGTGCGGTTCGCGCGGTACGGCCGATTGTGTCGTTTTCAGCAGCTCGGCGTGCGCTAAAACGGCGTGTTGGGGGGTCAAAACCACCCGAATGACCTCAGAATGCCAGGAAACCATACGACATCAGCCATTGTGTGATTTTTGAAATGGTTGGGTAGACAACACATTAATCGGAGGTGTCATTTGACCACAGTGACTGGAAACGCGTTTCCGATGTCATAAAACACCAAAAACGGCGCGAGACGGTCGAATTCGGAGCAAATGTGCTCTGAATGACCTGAAACCACAAGAAAACATTAGGAATATTATTCATGACGTGTAGGAGGAGACGGGGTGCCCATCGGACTTGTGGTGCGTGCGGTACGGCTAATTGTGTCGTTTTCAGCAGCTCGGTGCGCGCTAAAACGGCGCATTGGGGGGTCAAAACCACCCGAATGACCTCGGAATGCCATGAAACCGTATGACATCATCCATTGTGTGATTTGTGAAGTGTTCGGGCAGACGGAACGTCAATCAAAGGTGTCGTTTGACCGTGGTGACCGGAAAAACGTTTCTGGTGTCATAAAACACCAAAAACGGTGTGAGACGGTTGAATTCAAGGAAAACATGCTCCAAATGACCTGAAACCACACGAAAACATTAAGAATATTATTTTTGACGTGTAGGAGGAGACAGAGCACCCATCGGATGTGCGGTGCGCGTGGGTACGACCGATTGTGTCGTTTTCAGTAGCTCGGCGCGCGCTAAAACGGCGCGTTGGGGGGGGGGGGGTCAAAACCACCCGAACGACATCGGAATGACCTGAAGCCGTACGAAATCAGTCGTTGCGTGATTTGTGAAATGTTTGGGTGGACGACATGTCAATCAGAGGTGTCTTTTGACTGCGGTGACCAGAAACACGTTTTTGGTGTCATAAACCACCAAAAACGGCGTGAAACGGTCGAATTCGGAGCAAACGTGCTCCGAATGACCTGAAATGATAGAATTTCTTAAATTGGGGGTTTTAAATTATTATAGCACCATGATTTTAGGTCAGATTTAATTTTATTATATTTATATAATAACTGAATAATTATGTTCAATTTACGTTTGTTTTGTTTTTTTTGTTTTTTTGTCTTATTGTAGGTTTATTGAAGCAGAAGATTGAAATAGATGGACCTGCTCGGATCGTTGAAGCACATTTATCATTTATGATGATCTTGATATTTATGCTCTTTGAAATTGTTTTCCATTTTTTATGATTTTTACCATGTTTTATCTCTGATTTTCCACCGTGAAGAAAAAAAACACAATTCGTACATTTCATTAAAAAAATGAAAAATATTTTATTTAATATTATATATATATTTATTTATTTAATGTATATATATATATATTAAAATATTTAAATCATATTATATATATATATTTAAAATATTTTATTTAATATTATATATATAAATATTTTCTTTAATATATATATATATATATATTTTATTTAATATATATATATATATATATATATATATATTTCTTTCAGTATAAATTTTTTTTAAAAACAATTTTCCCAGTGTAGCGACCGCCAAAGGGCGGTCTCTAATGCTTCCTGACAGAGGGCCTATAGCGACCGCCAGGCGGTCTCTTAAGGTCGGCATTTCAGCCACCTAAAGCGACTGCCATTGGTGGTCGCTATTGGCCTACAACGACGAAGCTGTAGCGACTGCCAATGGCGGTCGCTGGGCAGTCTCTATAGGCCTATAGCGACCGCCAATGGCGGTCACTAATGGATGATTTTTTAGTAGTTCTCCTTTCATCTTCTCTCTTGGTAAAAGCATGTTGGACACATCCCGGACCCATGGTCAGTGGTCGATGGAGTTTGTTCCATAGAATGAGTCACTTTATCAGTAAATTATGACTAGGACACTCCTAAATTGGGGAACGTCATGTCAAACATGTTGAGGAATGTCCTTCAAATAGAGGTAATATGACTGTATAGGACTAGTTAGAAATGGTCAACACTAATTTTGAATTCCCATGGAGATGGTATGTTTTGAAATATATTGATTCTTGCGAGGAAACATGATGATGGTATGGTTGGCTATTTATGAAACCTTTGAGAACACTATTAGTCGAGGATGGACTTTGGGGGTTATGGTTCATTGATAATGATATTCCTCTAGTGGAAAGGAAATCATGATCTGTTAATGATGATGTATCGCCAGGTGAAGTTTATCTCCTTCAATGAAGATTTCCATTAATGGTTTTACTATTCTTTTAATCTTTAATCTGTTTCTGTTGGTTAAAAAACATACCAGGCACTTAGTATTGGGTATGATGATTGTGTATCAGGTATTCTTGGTAATTCATGATATCCTCTTGGTTTACTCTTGTCTTAGTGATGATCATTCCCCCTATCTTGATATCATCTAGGATACACTGAGAGAGCATCGATTATATACTGAGGTAAATCAAAATGTTATTTCTATTTCGATAAGTATACTCTGTGGGAGTTTCACTCCTAGAGAGTGGTTTTTTTATGAGGAATGGTTAATTTTTATTGATACTTAGTTTTCTGAGTAGGAATATCTTGTATGTACTCATGGGAACCAGCCAGTTCTTGACTACACTTCCATTAGGCACAATCAGTGTTATGATATGTAGATGTCTTGGATGTGTACTGATACATCACTCATGAATTTTGGAGTACTAATTACCTTTTATGAGATCCTTGGACCATATTGATGATTCTGAGGTTACCCCATACTTCATTTAGTCTCGGATGATATTTTTTGAGGGTGAAAATATAAGTGTGATAGATTACGTATACACCCCTATTCGTGTTGGCAATGACAACTTAGATGGACATTTTGGATTAAGAAGTCACCAGAATACGGTTATGGGCTTTGGTAGGCATGATCATAGTAAACGTAAGGTGCCTAGGAGAAGGTGTTATGTTTGGTTTTGTGAGATGTCATCCATCTAAGCCGAGTGTTTTTTAGAATATTCAGTCAGATGTGGCTTATCTCATTTTCTTTTGTCTCAAGTAATGTGGTCGGTAAAGAACCACATATAGAACATTGTCAGGATGAAGTGAGTGAAGCACAAGTCAGATGAGATTTTTTATTGTAAGTATAATTGACAAGGATCGTGAGGTCAGTTGGGAGTCTACCTTTTGGATAATCTAAGAGTAGTGTCGAGAGCCTCATTAGAATTTTTTTTGAATGCATAACTAGGAAATTTTGATAGTGGGGTGTATCGTGGCTTGGAATCATCCATTAAAATGATATAAACTTTGGTGGTATGTACTATAGGATTGGTAATTCTAGAAATGATGTGGTGACCTTATTTCAGGTTAAATAGGATCAGGTAATCTCCATCTCGTTGTTTTAGTTTTAAAGTGCGAGCGTTAGCTCGGGTTTTAATGATTTCTCTACCGTGTGATAAAAGTGATTCGTGGAGGTTCTTTGGGTGTTTGGAATCAAAAAATCGCCATTTATATAAATCTTCATGACCCAATTAGGTCGGGTGTTTTTTTCAAGGATTCTCAAGGATGAGAATTTCTAATGTGGAGAGGTTGTAACATCCCATGTTTTATACTAGGTAAAATTTCCAAGAGAATTTGAATTTTACCATTTCTTGGATGTTCTGTTCTTTAAATAAAGCTTCAAAATAAAAATCCATGATTTAGAAAACTTAATGGTGTAATTTTTAGACTTTTTTCAAGTAAAGAGAGGTCTCTAGAAAATTTGGATGAAATTCATGAGCATCGAGCTCCAAAACTCAAAACTGATAGAAGCTACAAAGGGTATACGGTTTGTCTGAAATAGTGTGGCTCGCCAAGAGAAACATGTGGGATATTTAGAGAGGTTGATGGTGTTTCATAGTTTTTTATAACCATACACACTAGGTTGCATGACTGTTCGGCTGTTAAAGACTATTTCACACAAGATAAATGCTTGGATTTCACACAATTTCTCAAACTGTGTGCACAAACTATGATACCCCCTTTATAAGTGTATCCCATTCATGGTTGGATCAAGATTTGGCTAAACAGGTATTCAAACCATGTGCATCATTTAAAGAGGTAAATTTATCATTTACCCCTCTAGCCTTTTAATTCTCCTCCTCCCTTTTCTTCTCCTATTACCCATGTGCAGTAGCCCTCCTATAGATAACTTACTATCCTCCTTTGGATATGTAGATATCTTCCTCATATAGGCTCTGTTTCAAGTTTCTTTCATCACATTGGAGAATATCAATTATTCTATGAATATGCCTTCCTTATTTCTCTTTTTCTATCACCATATTTGGTGTTATCTTTATGTGAGCTAATTCAAATTATTTTCATTTCATTTTTATATTTATTTGATTTCTCTTGAACCAGCTTGATTCATGCCTTGATATTACACATGTGTATCATACTTGGTATAAGTTAGGTGGTCTCTATATTTTTCACTAATTTTATGATTTTTTAAAATTTAAATAACTGTATCACATGCTGGGTTCACTATGTGTTTCCCCTAAAATTTGAAATTAAATATATAAAACATGATTCTGTAATTTATATAGTCATTGTGATTTAAAATGGAACCATTTTAGGTTGATCTCCCTAACCTAAACCATCCACTTCGGGTTTCTCACTTATGGGTCATGGCCCATGTTTTTCTTGGTAATTAAATCACCATCCTTAGGTGTTTTTCTAATTATCTTTATTATTAATTCCTTTCATAGGCCTCTCAACCACATTTAAGGTGTGTTTGATAAATTCTATCATAATTAATATTTTAAACAAATTAATTTGATTATGCCTTAGAATGATATCCACACTACAATTTCTAATAAAACTTCATTTAGAGGTGCATTATCTCCCTTAATAAAATAGAGAAATTAAATAGTGATGTTTGAAATGATGAATGGAATTCTTAAGTACATAGCCTATTCTATTATAATCATAATGAATAATGGGCATGACCCTGCTTTTTTAATTGATTTGTGTTATAATTTTTATGAATATGTCCTCTTATAATTAAACATAAACGATTAAATAAATTTTATTATGCCTTGAGCGATACTTGGGTTACCTTTTTAAGGAATTCCTTGGATGGGATCATAGGATGTTAGAGATTGTATGTGCTTTGGGCTATACATGGGTTTCCTCTTTATGGAACTCCAAGGATGGGATCATAGGTTACTTGATTTATATTACACCGTGAGTGATACTTAGGTTCTTTATAGGATTCCTTGGATGGGCTCATCAAGTAGATGTTTTACTTACCCCTAAGATATACCAATTCCTTGGGGGAGTTACCTTAGATGATCTCATTGGGTGTTATGGTTATACTAGACCATGATTGATACTTGGTCCCTTGTGTGGTATACCTAATATGGGATTAGAGGATTATGATTTACACTATAAAAAGAGTGATACATGGGATTACTTTTATAGATTAACATAGATAGACTCTAATGGTTATGAGTACATATAGTTCTACTAGAGAAATACTTTTTTTCCTCTTTGCGTATCATATTGGATGGGATCAGGAATCTATCTATATTAAATCCTCGAGATTCCTTTGATTAAGAACCAAGTTTTGATTTTTATTAAAACCAATGAATGATAAATTATGAAATATAAGGACCTATACTCTATACCAAATAACATACTTAGGTTCATCCTATAATTACTCTTTAGTTTTATGATGGCCTGGTTAGGCTTCCTGCATGTTTTCCAAAAGATCAATAATATAAATATTATTATTATTATTATTTGGATGTATGGGAACTAATTCATGGGTCCATCTCTTGTCTAGGAATATCTTTGAATACATATCACATATTCTAATATATATGTGTTATCATGTGTTTAGAGACATTCTGACTTAGGCCTAAGCAACTGTGATCATCCAAGTGTCCCTTAGGAACCTGATCCAACTTGTTTAATTTTATTTCTCTATTACTTTCTTGATATACCTACACAATACATTATTTTATATTCAGAAACAGTATTATGATTTAGACAATGTTGGTGGTGGACTACTGATTATATCTCACACTATGTTCGGGATTCCATTTCAATGGGCCTGAACAGACCTCATGTTTTCAGGTTCATATTTATGGATTGTGATTTTGTTGTTCATTTGTACATGGGATCTTAGGAGCATAGAACTGAGCTAGAGATAAATATTCTCATAGAATTAGACCTTGAGGAATTTTGTTATTTTCTATTATTCACATACTATATCGTATTATATAACCTATTGAATATTTATTGCATTACATTATATAGTCTCATCTGTACATGTATGCATTGTTCCATATTATTTTCTTCAGTTATTATTATTCTTCTATTACTTTATATTTATTTTATACTAGTTCCAATTTTAATCAATTTATTTATTATTATACCACTATGATACTCTGATCATGAGATTATATTATCCCCATTATACCATCATTGTACCCTCACTACTAGTCAACATCTTCTGGGGTATAGGGAGTTATGCTTGAGGCCATGTGAAGACTGTTCCATCTATTGGTTTTATAGTCAGTCAAGTCAGGGCATTATAGTGTGACACACTTGAAAATTATTGTAGAGGTTTGAAAATTTATCTAGTACACCTTTAATGGTTAAAAAAATTTCATTAATTAACAAAATTGTCCAAATTTTTCAGCTACATTGTTAGTACTAACCATTCTTTAATCATGCTCCTTCCTTTGTTTTTCAAAAAACTGGGCATCGAAAGCCTGAAATTCCTGAAACTCAACCGAACACCTGAGAAACCTTTATGACCTTAAACCCCACCTGAAAAAATAATTTCAAGAATTCAAACTTTTGTAATTACATTTAAAATCCTTTTTAATGATTCAATTCATTCACTAAATTAAAATTATAATTATAATTCCATTGGAAATTTATGGCTGGTCTGAAACATGGGGCGTTACAGAGCTAATCATCTTATATGAACTCTTTCAATTTATTTCTTATTATACCTCATAAATATATGGTTTTCATTTTAAAATTATAACTTTATTATCCTAAAAAAACTAAAAATATTTATGATTATGGAACCACTATCCACCCTTTATTCCATAAAATAGGAAGTTAAAGTATCGCCCATGCATACATGTGGACTATCGTCTCCACGTAGCGATACAATTCATTTTCCATCACCATAATTCATGTATAGTTATTATGATGGGTTTAAATTTTATATATTATGTTTATTAAATAATTATTATTTTGTAATTATAATATTATATCTACCTTCTTACCTTTCAATCCGTTGGAAAAAAATAATGTCACTCGTGCGTACATGTGGACTACCACCTCTATGAAGCGATGCGATTAATTTTTAATTTATGATTTAAATATATGGTAATAAGGATATATTTAATGAATATATGTGATATATATGATATAATAATGGTTATAAAAGGTTAATTATTATTTATGTTTTTTTATTCCATTCGTTAAAAAGTGAAAATAGTGTTCATGAGTACGCACGACCTACTATCTCCACAAATGGTGCAATTCATTTTTCTATCTCTATATTTTATGGATAATTATAAATAAATATATAATGAATATATATTATATTTATTTCAAAAATAAAATTATAGATATGATGAAACCATTAACTAAGTATACGGAATGGAACTACCAGACCGAAATTCTCTTGAGAAATGAAACTATTAACACACAGAAATAATGATTTTAATAAGGAGTTATTAATAGATAGGTGTTAAAAAAATTTAATGGATTTTATATGATATTATAAGTATGCACGTGAATATTTTATAGAATTATGATAAATTTAAATTTATTATACTGAATTTTTAATGGATTTTCATCTTGCTTTTATTTCTATGAGACACATGACATATTCACCACTTGTATATTTTATGTGGTGTATATACTACCCATTAATGTATTTTATGATTATTATCATGAAAAGTATGGGAAAAATCTATATAAGGTTTTTTCTCTCTTGGGGATTATGATTCAAAAGTTTCTGAAGTAGTAAGGGACATATGTTATAATATCATTGCTTATCAGGGTTATTTATGATTAAGCTTCTGATGATGGAATTTTATCAATTATCCTTTAATAATTACATGAACATTATTCTCCAATGTATATTTATGGATATTAAAATTTTTATTTTAATTTTCCTCTCTTTATGAACTCAAGACACCATAAGAACATTTTAAGGAAAACCGACTTTAATTTTCTCTTCAGTCAAAAATCATTTTTCTTCCATGTTTATGTTTTCTAAAACATTTTTCAATAATGTTTTTAATATTCTCTTATGATATTTTAAATTCATTTTTTACCCATGTTTTACCTATTAAAAAATGGTTTAAAAGGAATCTTCTTGACATTTTATGAATGTGGTGCTTTTAACTTTTTACCTAAAATGTTAAAGGACTCTTTATTTTAACATACTCGACATGAACACAATTTCCTATCATCAAGACTGCTCAATGATTCGAAGATTTATTTAAAAGTTTATTAGTTTATTTTCAAATAAAAAAATTCCCCTAATATTTTTTAAATATTTAAATTTTAAATTTTGATTTAAAAATGAAATGGTTATTTTCCTCAAAAAATATTCTAGTGATTTTTTAAAGGTATTTTTCATCTAAGATGACATCTTTTGATGTTACTTAATTTTTGTGTGTGGATATGATCCAATGATACCATTATTATTATTTATCTAGATGGATTATTATTATGATGAATATATTTTTATGAAATCCAATTATTTTCCACGGGTTATACTGGGATGAAATGATTGAAATGTTAATGAAACCCATTTCGTTTCCATGGGTTATGATATATGATAATTTTTTTATGATCTTATAGCACACATATGAATGGATTATTATTATTTGAAAAGTGGTACTAGAATTACATATCCCTCCAATGCACTGGGTAAAGATGGATATCTCATGAGATAATAATGAATGGAACAGGGAGTGAACCCAGTTTAGTAAAGAAATTTGCACACTATCATAGTCTTGGGAGTGAACCTTGAATAATAATATGATAGAATGGGGAGTGAACCCAATCCACTATGATATTATTTGTAGTGATATTTGACTAAGGAAATTATTTTCCATGATTATGTGTATTCCATAAACTTATGTCTTATAATAATTTTATGATCCCATAAGTCATGTTCTTTGATTAATTTATAATTAATGTCTTATGAACTACAATGATTTATTCCATGAATCAAGATTATGATATATGATATATTTTTTATGGTTTTCAAATGTATAACTCTTTTTTATCATACCATTATTATCATGTTATGATTTAATGGTCATTTATATAGCCATTGTTTACCCTTACTGAGAATTTGATATCACCCTTTCTTATATGTCCTTTCCCTAGGATATGAATAAATATTTTAAGTATTATATTTCTAATAATGGTTATAGTTATGGGGAACTTAGTGAGAGGTGATATATATCACTTATGAACAAGTTTTTTATCTATCCAAGTTTCCAAATACACTTGACCTAAATGATTTTGATGTCGATCATAAAGTTATGTATTGTATATACATCTAATAAGATATTATTTTTATGTATAAAAAGTGTGGGTATATATATATAAGATCTAAAATTTAATGTAATAAATAGTACCACAAACATGGGATTATTTTCCCTTATATTGGTTGGTTAAAACTTATTAAAATGTTAGTTTGGACTATTACTAAGTTTCTCCTTCATAATAATCCATATTAGATTCTTTTAACTTAGATAACATTTCACAGACATAATAAATATTTTATCACCTACTTTTAACATAAATATTATGTTACATGATACAATCTAACCCATTAACATGATTCTATTCTCCCAAAAAATATTCAATAAACCTTGAATAAAAAAATTGTTCATTAAATATTTTCTTATATTAATTTAAATACTTGTGAATATAGTGAGTTAATAAATTCTAAAATTATTATTTTAAATTATAATGACAGTGAATTTTTTTTTCATTTTGATCGTTCATACTTGTACTTTACTCGATCCCAGCACGGGGACCACCATGCCTAGAACTCCAATTCATTAGAATTGGTTAATATTTTGAATACACATTTTGTGTGAACTTATAGGCCCCTATCTCGATATCAGTTATTCATACTCATAATACAATTGTGGTATCTAATAGAACATCATAAAACCTAAGAAGATAAGGTTTATTTATATCAACAAAAACCTATTATAAACACACACTGTGTAATATTTTCTCTTTGTCTCATGATATCTCATAAAGAAGGATGCACACTTTGTGTCATTATCCTTTATTTATTTATTATTTTATGAACATACATGATGTAATTACCTTTTTTTATTATGACCTTGGATTTTGTAAAGGTATACCATTCTAGTTAACTATTCCCAGGATATATCATCTTTTACAAAAACAAAAAATCTTATATTTATCATTCAATAAATCTCATTCCATAAATGATACACCCAATGAAAGATACCTAACCATGATATAAATATCATGGTTTTAATCTAGCATCAAGTTACACAATCAAATGGTGCGTAGTAATAATGATATCAAGCCGAGAGACCAATACTGGTACTCATAAATAAGAACAAATAATTACACATTAAATAAGTGGTGTTCCTATTATAGGTCTAGTCCTCATGATCTCATTTAATCACGATCAATAAGTGTAAAATTCATGGGAAGAAGTCTCAATGTTTATGATCCCCAGGTACATGACAGCCATACATCATCTGTGTCATGTCAGTAAGATGTATCTAGACTATATAAAATGTGTTTAAGACTAGTTTTATTGTACCTTAAGGTTCTCATTATAGTTTATAACTTCTATAAACTATTTATATGAAAAATAATATAAGTAAATTACTATATAAATAGTATATGTAGAACTATAAACACTATTATGGTAAGAATACATCATGAAAAACTCATTGTATACTAGATATGGTGGTCATAAATTACTACTCAATTTGGTTCTAGGTCACCCACTTGCACTAGAGATAGCTTGTTAACTATCAAGCTATTATCTCCCACATGATAAGATCATTCTTATGTTGAGTAATGGATTTAGTCTTTGGGCCTTCCACATTTTCCTACATGGAAACTCTAATATTTACACATTCACTTACTTGAGTAAAAAACCTCAAGATATGATAACCCTAAGTATATCCATTTTTCCTCTATAATGTTATTTATATCGTGGATAGTACCTTTAGTATGATTCCATAAACTCAAAAAAAATATTTATGTATTTTATACTACTGGTTTAGCTTCATCGGGATCTACAACATACTTGATATTTTTAGATATGGAAATCATGGACTTTAATAAGATAATCTTGCTCATTTACTTAGTGTAACTAGAATATTATATCCAACTTATCCATATAAATACTAGTTTGTGTCCCCTTATAAATAGTGTTCCTTCATCTCCAAGTACTAGGTACATATCCCTTATACCTTTTCAAATACAATTGAATACATCTAACTTCTTCCTTTGTAGTTCTCTGAGATTTACCTGATATTTTTCAACCATAATATATGCACTAGATATATCATATCTAGTAAATATCATGGAATATGTGAAAGATCCAATTATAAATAGTATGGATTTATAGTCACCATTATAAATAATTCTTATATCTCATACATTTCTCCTAAGAGATATTTATTCCATGTGACATTGGAAATAATTCTCTATTTAATTGTACTGAATTTTATTTTTAAATACCTTTTCAGTATATATACTTTGAATTAGTCTAATAAGCCTTTATATATACCTTATTATATCTTGTTCTCTAGAATTTGGGTTACTATTTTAAGTTTATCTCTAGATAGTTACTTGAAATCTAGGATTAACTAACTATAATACAAATAACCATTTTCCATATGTAATCAATATATTTTACTTGAAAAAATATAGCGCTCCCACAACATTTAATTGATAAAGAGTAAAACTACTATTAAAAATGAATATTCTATGACAATTATGCTTCCATTCCTTATTATCACTCTATAGTGTCACCAAACCATTATAGTTTTTTTTTTCAAATTTACATCTTTAATATGGTTTCTTTCTAAGGAATGTGTTTTTGACATCCAATGACCAATATTATGATCATAGAATGTTTTTATGACATTTATAATTATAATGTATTAAATTATGAGGAATTTTTATAACCAATCAAAACTTATTGGCACCACACTTATACCACCCATGTATAGTCTCTATTGAATACCCACAAATGGATATAAATGAATCAAAGAAACTACTAAAATACAAACTTGATTTTGGTACATGTAATCCATTTTTTAATTAATATGAACTTTTCAATAATAAAATTTTTCTTTAAATTTATTTATATTAGTATTCATTATTCTTAACAGATAATAAACCACTCTCCATGGTGAATATAAAACCATCCTTTTATTTCTAATTATCTAAAGCAGTATTTATCTCTAGAAAAAACTCCTCTTCCATGAGATCTTGGGGAACTTGTTCCTATACCAACTATTTGTGCATATCTATCCATGAATCTATCCAAGTCAATCTTTCTCCCACTATCTCAAATATATATTTGTATACTTTTATTGAAATATAGTCTATCACTTGACAATAAATTTTATATCTAAGAGATTTATTTAATATCCTATATAAACTGTATGATAATTACTTGACATTCCCTTTTTATTTTTCTTTGATGAGGGGTTTTTATTGAAATATTCATAAAAAACTCTTTAAATATAACCACATACATTTTTACATAATAGATTTATCTCATACTATAAATCAAATGATATAAATTTTTCATTATAGTTGGAATATGGTTTAGGGTTAACGTCATTATTTTTAAAGCATGTCTTAAAATATAATGGAAGACCTTTCATGATTTTTAAGTCTCATAATTGATCATACTTTTACTTACATCATACCTATGATTTGTATAAGTAAATGTGAGTTTATGAATAAATCAACTCTTCATTTTAATGATCAATGAATGAATGTAAGACTCATCATTGATCCTCCTTTTACTAATATCATAAATTTGATGTGTATAAGGAAATTTCAGTTTAGGAATAAATACACTATAAATTTTAATGGTCTATAAATGATTTATTATGATATTCTTTAGATTATGGGACAAAAACAAATCATATCTTCTAAACACTCATGTTCTTTACTTTACTTGTACAATCCTTAAATTTTATAAAGTAATATCAGGAAGTGTATAAACATACCTATAGATTCTTCTTATAATAGTTCATGTAGTCAAATCTATATTTCACTGGATGTTTTTTGTATTGGATTTATTCCAAATGGATTCTTTATCTAAAACTTGATAAGTAAGTATGCCAATAATACTTGAGGTTTTTATCTCTATTTGGTTTAAATATTTTACTGAGTATATGCTTGATATCTACTTTAATTTTTTACTTGAAAAAGAATTATATTTCTACAAATGGGTATTACTGAGTCTTAAAATTTATATTCATTATTTATTTTTGATAATTCAAGTATTAATAAACTACTAGTTGAGTATAAAACACCACAAACAACATTCATTCCTAAAATAAATAATGTATTTTTGTGTTCAATGGAAACATGAGATAAATTTTTTGGTAATACTCAACACTAAATAATAGATTAACTAGAATCAATAAACTTGGAAAATATAATTAATTTTCTTATCACTGTTGACATATGAGTCACCCTTCCTCAAGTACTTCGAGAATTTACCTTCTTGTAATATTTATAAACTGACACATTTACTATATTTAGATAAAATGTGTGATACATATATAGTTTATTATACCCAATAAGTAAACAAAACTATCATGTATAATGATGAATATATATGAAGGTAAATATTTTTATTACTTCTACTTGAATTCATTATGGTTTATTTTCTAGTGACATATCTTTCCACATGGGAAGCAAATAGCCTCTTGTTCAATGAGATCCATCTTTAAATTTTTTATCTTAAAAATAAAATAAAAAATATCCATTGACTTAGGAATATTCATGGTTTTTTATCCTTGTATTTCAATTTTTTCACCATAATAACTAAATATTAAACTTTATCTGAGATATTATCAACTTAGAGAACCTTACCCAAAAGATATTAAAGCATTTTCCATATACTATTCATTTTATAATTATGAAAAAAACTAGATTAATTGGTAGATAATAATTAAATAATGGGATATACTTCAAGATCATTATTAAACATTAAATTTTATTTCATTCAATGTAATCATATAATCATTCATTTATTTCTTTATTTTCTCTCCACAAACTTCTCAAAGAGGAGACAACATTCTAAAATCATCTATGTACTGATTTTTATTTCATAATGCACTAGATATTGATGATATAATTATGAGGTGAATATATAATGAATCTTCCATGAGTCTCCTATAATCTTTCATCTCACCCTCACTTTCTTTCTAAGGTTTCATAATAGTTAGTGGGGACTTAACACACACGAATTCCTTTCATATCATAGTACTATAAAAAAGTGTCTATACCACTCTTGGAAATTATTGATGGTTAGGATGTGTTCATTTTATAGTATTGATAATAGTGTTAGTGTGGTATTAATCACCATTCTATATAAAATAAAAAATAATATGATTAATACTTCTATATTTATTATAGATTATTAGACATTGTAGATTTATTAATCCTTAAATTTCACCAACTATTTTAACAAATCGTAGTATCCCTAAACTAAAAGACTTTGAATACTCAGTTGAAAAAGTATGTCAGTGGAAAGGATTCATAAACCCTATACTCATAGTCTATGCTATGAATACACCAATACTTATAGAGTTTCAAGGTATGATTTTGGTTGTCCAACCACATTAACATTCATCTCCTTGATCTGTTAAGTGGAATCTCATCTTCTATAAAAAATAACTTTGATTTACTCAATGTTTTTCCTAAAAAATGTCCGCAAGCTAGATATGACTACTTATTTTCTATCAAATTTAGCAAATTTTACCCACTAATTTCATAATAACTACATAATTATAAGATTAACCCTCAAATAGGTCTGCTGAGAACCATAAACATACAGTTTGGTTTAAACTCTAGCAATGGAAGGTGTTTGAATTAATATTTCGTTAATGGATTTTAGTTATTATTAGAAAATGAAATATTTTTCTATTTAAAATTATTATTCTATGTGACTTCACTCACAACTTAACCATAATTTAAATATAAAACATTCACCACACATGTTTATTTTATCTATTCATTCTTGTTTCTTATTTTAGGTGATCGGGCATAAAATATGGATACAAAACAATAATAAACCATTCATAAATAAAATAATTCATTAAGATAATGTGATCATGAGATTTTCTAATGTTTAATCCATTAATTGGATTATAGATCAACTTATACCCTAGGGGTTACTCTATAAGTCACATCTAACTCAAGTTGTAGCACTCGCCTCATCAAATTCATTTGACTCCTATCTAGTATTTCACTGCATCTATGTTTTATTTTTGTCTCCTTTAATCCATATCATTACACATAAATAATCACACATATATGAGGGATTAATGGGAATGTGGGGTACACATTAATAAAATCACTTTTGGGAATTCATGTGCATATAAATATATTGAGATTAATAGAAGATACACAGACCATCATTTATAAATTAATTATTAAAAATATTCACATTACAACGAATAAATAAATAAATGAAAAAACCATACAGACATTGGTCGGTCTCACTCATGATCGGTCATCATGTAAAAAACTTTCCTAATAAAATTAAATTTTCAATTATTTTAACTTGAGATAATTAATTATGAGTTGAAATAAATATAATTAATTTTAATTAGTAAAGTAATTTTTTAGGGTCTCACAGCCAATAATATAAAATTACATGTATTTTTTAAATAATTTTTCTAATATTATATAATTTTTTCGATCTATCATATATATTTAACCCCCCCCCCCTCCTCCAAAGGATTTCAGGCACAAATTGGACCAAGTGGTTTGAGTAGGATATTCCATAGGGTTTATTTAAAAAAACTAAGACCACCCTTACGTCGACTTCTTATCCCCATATATGAATAGTAATTTTAGGTTTTTATTCAACTAAATATATATATATATATATATATTGATTTTAATTAATTTTTTAGCCTAAATACAGTTTCATCAATCTTAGGATAGCCTTAATTCAATCATATGACCATAGATCAATGTGTCCTTAGTGTAATTGGAACCGTTATGACACCACCTACCCTAATATATGGAAATTTAATTTTATTATTGGATTAAATCATAAAAATATTGATCTGATACCACTTGTTATTTCTAGTCCATAGAAAGAACCTAAAACAATAGAATTTCAAAATTTTATCATCTGACTGACATAATAACATCATCTATTATGACGCATTGCACATTTTTAACCCATTTATCTCATGTGTAAGTAATTAATCTTGAAAAATATAAATATAAAATGCACCCAATTTGATTTAAATTGGAAACATGTTTCACTCATCATTGATGATCATCACTTGAAGGAAGTAAAGTTATAACCCTCTATATAAAGACTCACTCCTTTGAGAGACATGAATTTAATAGGAAAATTGAATTTTTAAGTTTAATGAGGGTTTTTTTTAAGAAATAAGATTTTTATTAGATTTATAAGGTTTATAAAATCTCTAAGAATTTTTTTTTCGATGTGGAATAAGATTGAGATACATTTCAGGTGCTTAAGTGGACACCATATCATGGTTGGGTAGACCTATAACTAATTTTAGCAGTAGGATCTCCACTATAGGGAGAACCATGGCGTAGAGATTTTCATGGTGGAGGGAGAACTTCCTGGATTAGAGGGTATGGTACTTGGTTTGGGCATGGTACCTAGGAATCCTCCTTGTGTGAAATATATAGAGAAATAAACTCATGGTGGAGATCATGGTGCATAAAAAATTATGGGGAGGGAGACCTTATGATGTAATGGCTAGGAATGTTAGTCCAGGTAGTGGTTGAGCATTTTGGCTAAGTGTGGTGATTGGGAAACCCCGCCACATTATAGCACCTCAGAGTAAGTCATTTGGTGGGTATTTTTCCTTCAGTTATTTCCCTATAGAAAATAAGGGATCCAAAATTTCAATGTTTTTTATTTTGGGTGACTATAGTGGAATCTTGGAATGTTGGGTCACCTAGGGGATAATAAAAGTGTCCCCTGAACTATGGATAGTAGTTTTTGGGAATTTTTGGTTAACTATAAGGATCTCTTTATTGTGGAGAACCCTATGGTGTGAGTGTGTACTACTTGATGAAAAACATTGAATAGGGGAGGGGTCATTCCTTAGTTCTGAGTGTGTTGGTTCTCATAAGGGGGAATCCTATATAACTATCATGTTGTACCACCTCTAGCCAAAATGTGGGGTGAGGCAATTTTCTTACTTTTTAAACTTTTTGAATTTCTAATCTTTACTTCGAATTTTTAAGACACAATTGAATCCTCCTCCTCCTTATTTGGCTAAGACACATGAGGGGAGCCTTATGTGCATCCCCAAATGAAAACCCCTTTGGATTTGAGGGCTTTTACTTTCTGATTGTTGGTGGTTTCTTTAAGTTGATGCTTTCATCCTCTCCTTTTGTTTTATTTTCTTTACATCATTTATTATTTTGGTGTAAACTACCAGGGTTTAGTGATGAATTCCACCAGAACATGGTGTAAATAATCTAATGTAACATGGATTTCATGTTCCTTAGTTGGAGGATGTCCCGAGAGGATAATCACATGTTATTGCGTATGGTTTTGTTGAAGGTATGTCATCAGGTAGTTTTATTTATGTTTTTCCCAAAATTTAACTAAATTATAAATTGAATGGGTGTTTTTTTTCATGTAATAGTGTCGGGAGTGCATAGTTGGCCTTCCGCAGGTGGTTGGTCATAATTTTGGTGTGATGAGGTCACTCAGTGAGTTATTTTGTGGTTATTCATCATTGAATTAATTTTTAAATTATTTATAAATTGTTTAAATTTAGTTTAATAATTAATTAAAATTCATTTATAATTAATTATGTGATGTTTTGGATTAAACTAGATTCTCTAGATGTTTATATAATCTTGGTAGAGCTCAAGTGAGAGTTTTCAGGCTATGGTTTAAAAGGAATAACTCTAGAATTGAGGTGGGGTCCTTTGAGATTTCCACTTGGTAATGCATTTGATATGGTTTATGATATGTGGTCTCTATACTGAAGGTTATTAACCTTTTCAAATTAAATAAAATTTTTAGTTAAAATATAATTATTAATAATAAATTTAATATGGTTTTATATTCCATGAGATACCCTTACGCACTGGCTTAGTGTCTCAGTCATCAATGGTTGAGGCCTTTATTATAATTATGTACTTTATGATTCATGGACCTAGAGGTTTGAGAACTTAAATAGGTTAATTGAACATATCATACCTTAGTATAATTTCTTTGGTAACCTATGAGTCAATGAATGTAATAGGTTTGGGTGATTGTCTCTCATAGGTCTTTAGATGCCCTTAAGATACCATTATAGCCTATGGATAGCAGAGATGAGAATGGGATGAGTGTTCCTCCCTCACTTTTAGGTGAGTACCTAGGTGGGTGGACATTGGGTAGACTATGATAGGTTGGGTGTGTGAATAGACCTAGGATTACCTTGGCATGTGACATGGTATTATGTCATCTTCTTGAAATAGAGTTGTGTGTATTTTCCTACGAGTCTAATGAGTCTAAAATGGGATTATAATGACTTAAAGGGATGTTTATCCTCAAAGTGATAGGTGTAAATCTAAGAGATGAGAAAGATAATGAGGAACCCAAGTAGGGTGTATATATTATTATGTAACCTAGGGGACCCCGGTGATTTCCCCAGAGATATGTTGACCCCTAAGAGGGTGTGTTTGGGAATGGATAGTGATGATTATAGGTGTTACCTTATAACCCAAATTAACGTTGAGATAAGATATCATGGGAGGGGGTTTCCTTTATATTTTAATATATAAATGAATGTATGGGATGAATAAGGTTACTAGGATCTAGATTATTAGCCTAAAGTTATATGGAATTACTAGGATTATATATTAGGATTTGTACTATGTCTGATTACTATGGAATTATTAGGGTATCACCTGAGATTTGGACATGGATACTGATTTTATATAAGATATAGTTTTTTGGGTGATTTTCCCCTAAGAACCGATGTGTTAAACATAATGAGGTTATCTCAGTTCCCCTTGATATTATGTCTAGGATACTCCCTAGGATCTAGTGGATTCACTTGATACTTGGAATTCCAAAGTTACTACATAGGATTTTACATGGATGTTGATGACTATAGGATTCCTAGGATGTTACTAGGATCCGGTGAGTATGCCTCATTATTATGTATTTCTTAGGTTCATCCCCCTAAGAATATATTATATACCTAATGTTAATTCTGTATTGCCTCAGGTAATCCCCCTAAGAATCAATTTTATTCCATGTGTGATCTATATTTCCAAGGATTACTTCCTAGGAATCAGTTCTTACACCTTCCACTATATGTACCACCAAGGGTTTCACTAGGGGTTTAGTTTCATTTTTATATGGAGGAATATCCATGATATTTTGGGTAGTCCATGTATCCTCTTGATGGTCATGATATTCTTAGAGACACTCTAATGCAGGATGAAATAGGTATATTCGATCTCGGGTGTCATTTTAGGACTCAAGAATCAACAATGGTTATTTTATTTATACTTCCAAAATTCATTTATTCATTTTTTATTAGTATGTCACATTCACATGAAATGCATTTTCTGGTTATATACGGGACTATTTTGATGGATTCTTATGGAGTTTTACTCACTCCCCGCTCGAGCATCTATGGAACTTGAGTACTCAAGTAGACTTTACTATTCATAGGTTCGGGTTAGTTAGAGGCCCAGTGCCGCATGATCGGGTAGGATATCTTGGGGGGATTAGAGATTTAGATAAGGTGAGTCTCGTGAATAGTAGTTGAGCCTTGTGTACATTTATTTTCTTTTATTTATTGGTATGTATGGTCATCCTAATGGGTAATGAGTTGATGTGTTGGCATGACCTTGGTCTGTATGATTTTTTTCTTCCTCATTTCATTTTTTTAATTCTAGTTTATATTTGTGTTTTGTACTGTGATCATTGCTTATAGATTATTTTTGGTCATTTATGATGTTATTTATAATTTTATATAGGGGTATAACTTTCCCATGGTACTACCCTAGACCTTTGATCCTAGTCAACAGCCTCTAGCATACGAGGAGGTGTGGTTGAGGTTTTGGTAGCTCTTTGTTCAAGACACCAATTAGTGGTCTGGGGTTGGGGTGTTGAAAAGTGGTATTAAATTTTCTTATTTTTTCTTAATATTTTTTAATATGGTAGATATGTGATAGAGGAATGTTTCATAGCTTTTGACAGACTTTGAACTAGTGCATCATGAAAACATTTTTCAATGAAGAGTCATGGTTCTTAGGGATATAAGACTATTATTCTTAGTTTTTATTTTTATGTTTGTATGATTTCACCTAGTACGACATAATTTTTTTATTTATGATTTATGTTTTATGTGGTTTTTTGTTCTAATCCCATTGGTAATAGGTCATGTAAATGAATCATATTTAGTAAATGGGATGAACATGACATTGGTGTGATTTCTTGTGATTGATATCACTAAAAATGGAGGGTTTAGTTGTTTAAAGTGCAAATATTAACTTATACAATGGTTTTCCGATATAACTTTTTATTTTCTTTATGATCAATTAAACCATGGTATATTTCATCCAAAGATAGGTCATGAAGATTCTATGAAGGGGTGACCCTTGATGATGAAAATGAATTCCCTCAGTGGAAGGGATGTATAGTGACCCTTATTAGGTTGATATAGTCATTATATTCCTTCGTAATAGACCCCTTGAGGGTGATTATATTACTTATTCTAAGAGAAAATGGGTTTTAATTATTTAAAGTGTAACTAACAACCTATATGGTGTTTTCCCATATATATTCTTGGTTTCATTCTACTTAATCAAACCATATGTATATGGATTACTCAATATGGTTCATTATGGGACGATTCCACTATATATGTACTCGAATGAGATTGTTATTCTCAAGGGGTAGTCTCATATGTCGATTTATAGTGAGGATATGTGACCTAGTAGGTGGATGCCTTTTCATGTGATTCCTGGTGCATGTGTGTGTGTGTGTGAACCTTGGGGTGGGTTTTTGACATGTGGGTTGTTGTGTGATGTTTGACATGGGAACCATGATGTTTCATGTGAGTTATGACTTAAGTGATACCCTATTTATGGGCTTGGTGGGAGAGACTAATGGTCTTTGAGATGTGATGTATGAGGGTAACCCATGAGAGGGGTTATCATTGGTTTTTGAATTATTTATACATGGTAATAATGCTTATATCATTTCGGTTATGATATTCATGGATGATATGTGCTACTGAGTATATGATATAGGCATGGAGATGACTTAAACTTTCATGATGAAGAGAACTTGAGGTGATTTTGGTATTAAGGATGGTTTTGGAGCTCAAGATTGTTTAAATACCATACCCTATTGATTTAAATCATGGTTCACAATGACTTAGTGAATTATGATCCAATATGGTTGGATATAGGGTGGATATAGTATAGGTAGAATATTTTGAATTTTAGATGATTCCCTAGTCACTAGGTGGTCATGTGGTTGACCATGGAATAGGTGAAATTCCTAATTTTTAAGATAATATCTTCGGGTTATTCTATACATATTCTATTGACATTTGGGGGGATGGTTAGTAATTTATCTATGTGAGCATGGGTTCGATAATGTAAAACTCATGGGAGAAATATTCAAGTTGTGCAATTGGGTGGTATGGGAGCGTACACCCTTTTGTTTTAGATGGTATTGAGATGGTAAAAAATAGTTACATGTAGTGATAATTAATTATATATTATTGATTTAATTTCCTGATATTTTATGATATTTTTCTCTGTAAATAAATTTAATTTTTTTGATATATTTTTGTACACGCAACATCAGGTTAAACAAAATGTGATATAATGTTGAATTAGTTTTATGTGGCTATTATAAACTAAAATTTGGATTGGAGGGTGTTAATAGGAATAAATAAATTATGAGAAACTATTTTTTACACATGTATAGAATAAATACATTGGTTATCAATTGATAAAATCTCCTGAAAGTAAAAATAATGAGATGTTTTTCTAAAAAACTTTTTTTATGTGTGAAATGTCTTTTTATGGATTAAATTAATCAATATTGGTGAATGATTTTAATGAAATGTATAGATTATATGTTGAATTAAATTTTTTAACATTCATTTAATTTTTTTTACAATGACTTAAATATGAAAAAATCCATTTTATGCTTAAAATCCATTTTTCTAAAAAAGGTGTTTACTGATTTTTTCATGATTAATTTAAAATGTATTATTACCACTTATAGAAATTTAAACTTGAAAAATAGATTTCATTTTTGGAATTAGGTGGTTTAGATTTGGTAAATTTCCCCCTTTTATTTTTGGTTATTATGAATAGAAACCACGGTAAATATGTGTCGCCTTAGTAAGGGTAAAATAGGTGAAATGAGGTTAATACTATTGGATAAGGTCTATAAATACAAAAAAAATTATGTTATTTCATTTTATAGGTTAATTTTGATTATCATAATATTTACTTCTAATTTTTTTAAATTTATTACCACTTTCCTTTAATAATTACCTTAATATTATTTATATTAAAGAATAAATAAAAAATGTCTCTCTTTATTTTAATATCTATAATATTTTTTCATAAAGGTAAAAATAAGTTATTAAAAGTTATAAATGGATATTTGAAATATTAATGAATTTTTTTATCATGTTAATTTATTTATTTATTTTATTGATGAAATAATTACCTTGAATTCTTACGCAACACTGACAGAGTGCATGTTCTAGTAATAAAAAAAGAATAAATGATTTTAAAAATATTAATATTAATTAAATTTGGATAAATTATTGTATTTCATGAATTTTTTAGATAAATACAATGTTTTATTTATTTTTTAAAATATTTTATTCTATTTCCATTTATATCGTGTTTTCATTAAAGTCAAACTATGTGAATAGTCCTGAAAATGACTTTAATGGTATCTTATGTTACAAAATATTTTATTAAATTATTTAAATTTTATAAAATATTATATTTGTAAATTTAATGGGATATAGTATATAATATAAAACATTTTCCACTTATGGTTCATTTTTCTTTTTATAGTCTCTTTCATGACCCCAAAATAGTAAAAACCTTTGATATCATGGTAATCATCAAAAGGGTTAACGAGGGCTAAAACTAAGCGATAAGGGTTAAAAAATCACCAAAAATTGTATACATTTTATTTTATAATATTATTTAGCCTCATACTAATATTATAATCAAAATATATAAAAAATTTTCAACTTAATCATATAAATTAATTTGTATTAATTTAATACTTTAGGTAATTTCATGGGTGTCCCTCCCCTCACTTATAAAATATCATCTCATATTATACATTATTCCCAAATTTAGGGACATATATATTGGAAAATACCTACCTTAATACCATCCTATATACCTTACCCACATAATAAATCATTTTATATATCCAAAATACCATCCTTTCAAGGCTTTAGGTGTAATCCAAAGGAGGTGTCTCAATAAAGAGGCATAACTCTTAACTGAGTAGTTTCAATTTTATTTATTCTTATACATCCACTAACTATATGGTATATATTATAAAATAATTAATTAATTATATTAAATATACTTAATCATTATTATTATGATGTAAAAACCATTATCTACCTCCTTTACTTCCTATGGGAAAAGAAAACAATGCTTGTGTATACGTTTGGATTACCACCTCCATGAAGCGATGCGTTTTGTTTTTAATCGTTGTGTCATGTTGATGGTTATAATGATGTATTTTATTAACATATATGATATTTATGATATTAAAATATTTATTTAAAGGTGAATTATAATTTAAATTTCTTTCATTCCATCCATCGAAAAATGTAAACATCACTCGTGCATACGTATGAACTAACGTTTCCACAAAGTGATGTAATTCATTTTTCATCACCACATTATATGAATAGTTATGAAAGTTTATATAATGACTAAATATTATACCATATTTGTGATTAAAATTATAGATATTATGGAACCATTATCAAAGTATAAGCGTTGGGACTATCGAAATGAAGCATGCCTAAAAAATGAAATAGTTATCACCCAAAACAGTGATTTTAAAAATGAATTATTAATAAATATGTAATAATATTTTATAAGTAAATAATATATGGTATGATATATATGAATATTGTTATGAAATATATGTATAATAAATCTATATTTATTATATAGGGGTTCTGGATAAGACAGAGCAAGATGAGACCTGGGGTAAGGATTTATGTTACAATCTCATTTATTTTCAAGATTGTCAATGATAAATTTCCATTAAGAGAAATTTCTAAATATTAGCCTTTAAATCCCATATATTTTCTTTTCTTATATTTACTCATGTAATTTTCAAGCAATAGTTCTATTTTATTCTCATTGGTGCTTAAAATGATTGAGAAACTATTTTTAAGAAAAACTGACTTGATTTCCTCTTTGGATGGTAATATTTTTATTCCATGTCCATATATTATTTAAAATGATTTAAAGAGTTTTTTAGTAATATATAATAATTTAAAAAGGTTATTTTTACCCATATTTAAATTTATATAAAAATATTTAAAAATAATCTTCTATCCATTTTCTGAATGAGGTACTTTTCACCAAAGGTGTGAATAAAATCATTGTTTTAACATGTATCACTATAATTCCTTTCCCAACCATCATGACTACTCTTTTCTTTAAACCCTTGTTTACAAGATTCCATGGTTATTTTAAAATAAAAAACTTTCCTTAAAATTTTGGAGATTTTTTGTTTTTAAATAAGTTATTTTATAATTAAAAGGGTATTCTATTTAATAAATATTCCAATGATCTTTTAAAGTCATTTTTCATATATGATAACATCATTTTATGTTACTTATATTTCAATAGGGATATGATAAATGATTCTATCCACTTATTTTATATGTATGTTTTATGATGAAGAAGTTTTATAGGTGATTATTTAAAACATGTTAATTGTCTATTGGTTAAAGAAGTTAAGTTGAAATATTTTGGTAACCTATTTCTTCTATATGGGTTATAAGATGATGAAATGATGATTTTTTTGTTATATTATATAACATTTATGGTTTAAAGTTATTTGATGTGTGGGTTTGTTATATCCCCCAATGTATTGGGTAAATTTGGATAACTCGTGAGAAAATTATGTTATGCATGAACCTGATTTCATGTTCACAAAATTATGTGTGGACCTTATTTAATTTTCATAAGTTTATACATGGTCCCAGTTTCATGTCCATAAGTTTATGTATTAAACTATTTTTATTTCAATAACTTTTTTCAAGGACCTAATTTCATGTACTTAACTTAATTAATAGTCATGTTACTATTTATACATTTTTATAATGTAATAAGAATATCGTTGTTCCACATTTATATGTTAATGATATACTCTCATGGTTAATGATTGATCATTAATGATTTTTCATTTTTGTGAGAAATCCTTATTCCATGAAACATTATTGAAGATATTTAATTTATTTGGTATGACTTTCTTATGTTATGATCATATTATCATTCCATTATACTTTCATATGATCATTGATTAGTATCTACAATGTTTACCCTTACTGAGAATTTTATCTCACCCTTTATTATGTTTTCCTTCCCTAAGTTTTTATGGATGATTATAAGCATGCTATGTCTAGAAGGGTACTATTATGAATAAATTTGTGGGATATGTTTAATATCCTTTATGAAATATGATGTTTATGTATCTAGTCTCTAAATAAAGTTAACTTTTATAACTCTAGGGAATTTATTTTTATGTTATGTATTTTATATTCATCTAAAATGATGCGACATTTATGTATGTTGTTTTTGGGTTCCTCATTTGGTATTAGAGCTAGGTTTAGTTATTTTTGGATATTATGATTTGAAAACATTGGTGGAAACAATGGAGATAGGTCTAAGTATATGATAACATCCTAAAGATTTGGGAAAGTAGATATTTTATGTTTTCTTAGAGAAAATATCCCTATATAAATACTAGAAAGTGGTTATGGTTATGGTATATATGCACCCAAGGGTAATAACTCTGAAAGGAATGGATTTGATGTTAACTCATTCACCAAAAGTGCATAATGAGTGGTATTAAGACTAAACAAATGGATAGAAACTCATGGGGTATATTCTTTGGTGAATTAAAATTCCCTTTATTAACCATTAGGAAAGATTTTAATAAATAATAACCATTGTTGACCTAGGTTAAATCTAAATTGTCATAAGTTGATAAGAATGTGTCATTATCTGGGATATCTCAAGAATTATTTTCGTGAATATATTATTGTTCATTATGATTATTGTATCATGATTATTACACTATGTTTTTGGTTTTAGTCAATTACTAGAACTAAAATTAATAATATGAACAATGAATGCGATGGAAAATTAAACAACTATACCCATGAGAAACCAAATAGATTGGGTGTTGGGATAGAAGTGACTATGATCACTCAATTTTTTCAATATATGGGCAGTAACACAGACCGTTTTGATATTTTAAATTCACCAAGGAGGGAGAAACATGTCATTCAATCACTTATGTGACAACTTATACCCTATTTATATGGTTATTTTGATCCACTAGTCTCTCAAAAATCGAGCAATGCGATGAAAATGTTATTTTACATTATAAAATGGCCATACCATGATATCTTGGAAGGTTTAAAAGATAAATGGTGGACTCTAATCAAGAATAAAAATAATATGGAAGAAATAAAATCCTTGTAATGGAGGTAGTTTAATATGGTATTTCTCAATAAGTAATTTACCTAAATTCCTCATACTAAAATAGAGAGGGAATTTCTAGAGTTCAAGAAGGAGGATGATGAATCCATTAGTACCTACGGGACACCAGTTTGGGCCTACGGGTCTCAAGGGACTTTGGGCCATCAAAGGTCTTCAGGCCATAGGGCCTTCAGGATAAAATGACCATGGTTTAGCCCAGTTCACACAGAACAAGCCCCAGAAGAGGATCAGAGAATCATGAGTATCAGCCACCAGATGCAGAGCTAACCAGATTGGAAGAATAAGAGGCTATGGTAGCCGCCATCGGGACTAGGCACCGTGCAGATTTCTATGGGTAAATGTTATCCGATCAGTAATGCAAGGTGGGGACCTAGGTGATCAATGATGTAGAAGCTAGGGAGGGGAAGTTCAAGTGGGTTGGGCCTATAGGTCATGTATTGGGAATGGTTTTCCTCTGGTACTTCGGGTTATGTATTGTGAGTTAGTCGGGCCTTGGGCCTTGGGCCTACGGGTCATGTATGGGTTCCCCTTCAACCCTTAAAAAGGGGATTATCCATAATAAAATTAAAAATAAGGCCTCTGGGCCATTCAAACATTCAGGCATTAGTATTAATGAAGAAAACTAATTGCGATGTATTATTATGGTTCTATCATCAACCCAAAATAATGATTGATTTTTTATTTAGTGGTCTTGGAAAAAATGTCCATAAGGGACTTTAGAATCTACAAAGATATTTTTTATGTGAACTCAAAGTGGAAATAGAAGTTGGAAACCCTCATTTTAATGGTTCTCATGAAATAAAAATGAAGATATAATTTCAAGGAATCTCCAGGGGTATATTTTATGGAGGGAAGAATAATTTTCAACCTTCTGCACGCCAAAAATATGGTAATGAGTGCTCAAGTAATTTCATAAAGGGAATGAGAAGATATTTCAAGTGTAGGGGCCTGGCCACCGAGAAAAATAATATCAAAGTGTCTTTAAGAGGTTATTAAATGAAATGAATGGGGAGAAAGCTCAACCACCCACACTTTGGTTCTTTATATGCAATGAGTTTGGGAATTATGATAATCAATGCCCTGATTTAATGGATAATTAGGATAATAAGCCTCTACAACCTCTAAATTAATTGGAAAAAATGGAAATTTTATTTAATCACAACTACTAAAGTGGGTTAGGATAATGATGTGGTGAAAGGTATACCTATTATCCATTCTATAATTGGATTTTTTTTATTTGACTCATGTTTTACCCACTCTTTTATATTAGAATAATTTTCTAGGGGTATCACATCACCACTTTAATGATTAGATGTTGAACTGGCAGTACAAAATCCTAATGGTATGATGATCTCATATCATGTTTATAGATCCTCTCTAATAGAATTTTATGGTAATGTTATTTATGAAAATCTGGTAATTCTTATTTTAGATGAATTTGAATTTATTTTGAGCATGGATTTTCTCTTTACATATAAATCCCATATCAATTTTCAAGTAATGGAATCTACTTTTTAAATTTAGAATCAATCAATTATTATCTATCGGTTCATGGATTAACTTGAAATACCAATGGAAATTAGCTCCATCATATGGGTTTTAATACCTATCTATGAGGTATATTTATCTCAAATAGTTGGGGAGAAAATTGAAATTGAAAATTTTGTTATTATTTTGGAATATGTTGATGTATTTTCTGATTACTTGACCATTCTTCTCCCAAATCATGAAGTTTAGTTTTCAATAGAACTTATACTTGGTGTTAAAATTATTAAATAGACGCCATATATAATGAACCTAATTGAGTTGTTGGAATTAAAAAAACAACTCTACAAAAATATATATAATGGATTCATTCGGCCTAATTCTTCACTGTGGGGTTCATCTATTCTTTTTATCAAGAAGAAATATGGTTTAATGAATCTTTGAATTGATTATTGGTAACTTAACAATATCACTATTAAGAAAAATATAATCTACCTTGTGTTGATGATCTGATTGATCAATTATGAGGATTTCAATATTTTCCCAACATTTTCCTTCAATATGGATACCATCAAATAAGGTTAAAGAAGAAGGATTTACCTAAGACATACTTATATACTAGGTATGGTCATTATGAATTTATAGTAATTCCATTTGGGCATTCCAATTATCCAATTATATGTATGTATTTAATAAATATAGTCTTTATATATTACCTTGGTCAGTTTATGGTTGAAGTTATAAACGATATTCTTATATATTAGAAAATAAAGGAAGATCATGAAGAACATTTGAGTATTTTTCTAAAGACTATGATTAAGGAGAAGCTATATTCTAAGTCTACCAAGTATGAATTTTAGCTATAGAAAGACTCATTATTGGGTCATATAATTTATTATGAGGGTATATTGGTGATCCTTCCAAGATAAATGTTATTGATAATTGGACTAGACCAACCATGGTGATTGATATCCCTATTTTTTATGTTGGAAGGATATTACCGATGCTTTGTGAAAAATTTATAAAGGATATAAAATCCACTAAGCAAGTTTACTTTAAAGTAATGCAAGTTATTAGGGATAGATTAATGTGAGGATAATTTAAAGAAACTAAAGGTAACATTGGTTAGTTCTCTTGTCCTTATACTAACCTATAGTGGAGAATAGTTTTTAATCTATATTTATTCTTCTATGAAGGTATTGGTATGAATCCTCAAGTAGAATAGTATAGTGAGATCTTATGCATCTCTCCAATTGAAAATTCAAGAGAAAATTTATTTGACTTGTGATTTAGAGCTAGAAGTGGTAATTTTTTATATGGTGGAATTATCTATATGGTAACAGGTATGATATATATACTGATTATAAAATCTTGAAATATATATTAAAAAAATAGTTTAATTTGTGTTAAAGAATATGGTTGGATTTTATCAAATATTATGACTGCTCAATACATTACCACATTGGGAAGTTGAAAAAGGTTGTTGATGCTTTAATTCGAAAAGACCATGCTATTTTTTCCATGATAAGGATTAAAATAGAATTAATATTTATGGGTTTTCATAATATATATCTTTAAATTATAAAAAAATGGAAAGATATTATATTTATATGATGTGTTATAATCATTCATGAATTAGATGATTAAGAAAGAGCATGAGGAAGATGCAGAATTATAGAAGAGGGTGAAGAATTTACCTGTGTTAAACCATGATCATGATGGAATGATAAGTTTCAAGAACCAAGTATATGTCTCATCAATAACAAAATTGAAGAAGGATCTATTGGATAAAGCTCATAATTCATAATTCTCTATTCATACCTGAATTAAAAAGATATATAGTGATATGAAAGAGTATTTCTAGTGGGATAACATGAAAATGGATATTACATAGTATATATCTTGATACCTGGTATGTCAACAAGTTAAGGTTGGGAGATGTAAGTCTAATGGTATGTTACTACCATTACCCATGCCTGAATAGAAATGAGAAAACATCACCACGGATTTCATCCTTGGACACCCCAAAACATCAAAAGTCCACAATACTATTTTTTTATAGTCAATTACCTTATGAAATCAGAACATTTTATTTACATTAGAGAATATTTCCCTCTTGATCAAATTACTCATTTATATATTAAGGAAGTAGAGAGGTTTCATCGAGTACCATTCTCAGTTGTATCTAATTGGGATTCAAGGTTTACCACAAAGTTTAGGAGAATTATTCAGTAAGATATGGATATAGAGTTGAGTTTCAGTACAAAATATCATCCATAGATAGATGTAAAATCAGTGAGGAACATTCAAACTCTAGAATACATTTTGATAAATTTCTCTATGGATTTCAAAGGTTGTTGGTATCAACAACTTTGGAGAAATTTTCTTATGTCAATATATTTCACATGATCATTTAGATGGATCTTTATGAATCCCTCTATAAAAGGAAGTGTAGAGCCACAATGTGTTGGGAAGAAGTTATAGAAAGAAAACTATTGGGACCTGATCTTGATGAGAAAATTATTGATAAGGATAGAGCTCTTCAACAACACATCATGATATATTAGATTTAATTAAAACATTATGTTGATAATAATATATAAGATCTAGAGTTCGATCATAATGATAAGGTATTATTACAAATATATCCTTTAAATATGGTTATAAGATTTTAAGTAAGGGAAATTTGTTCCCTAGATATATCAGTCTCTTTAGAAATATTGAGTGTATCAGGACTATAGCTTATCACTTTTTTCTTTCATTAAATATCTCTCAAGTTCATGATATATTCAATGTATCTCTCTTGAGAAAGTGAATACATGTTACTTTACATGTACTAAACTCAGAGTCAGTACAAATAGAGAAACATCAAACTTATGAGGAATAACCGATAGAGATTTTAGATCATAGAGATAAATTTATATGAAACAAGATCACTCACCTGGTCAAAGTTTTTTGGCTAAACCGTAAATTAAAGGAAGATATATGGGAACCCTAGGATGTGATGAGGTATAAGTATCCTTGGTTTTTTTATTAGAGTGATATAATTTCAAGGGAAAAAATTTTATAAGGGGGTATAATGCAACACCCTAATATTTTATGATATAGTTCTCTTTAAATAAATTTTATTTTTCGATAGCTTGATTTACACGTAACACTGGGTTTAAATGAACCGAAATATATTATTGAATTATTTTTATATTATAGTTATCACCTATTTAGTGGATTAGAGGGAATAAATATAAATAATTAAAGTATGAAAATTTATTATTTACACATTTATAGAAAAAAATCAATGGTTATCAATTGATAAAAGCATCTGAAAGTAAAAAAATATGTTTTCTAAAAAAACTCTTTTTATGCACACAATGTGTTTTTTATAAACTAAATTATTCATTATTGATGAATTATTTTAATTAAATTTATATATTATATGTCTAATAAAATGTATTAACATTCATATAATTTTTATTAATAGGCATGGGATAATAATAATTCCAGTTTTATGCTTAAAAACACATTTTACTAAAAAATAGTTTCCATTGCATTTTGTGCACTTATTTTAAATTGAATTTATTATAATTATATGAGTTTAACCTTGAAAAATGGATGTCATATTTGTAATTATAAGGTTCAAATTTGGTAAATATGAAACTTTTATTTTTTTCATTATGAATAGTAACCATGGTAAATATTTTTCACCTTGAGAAGGCTAAAATGGGTGAAAATGGTTAAAACTTTTGGATAAGGCCTAAAAATATCCTAAACACAAGCCTTTATTCCATTATATAGGTTAATTTTTTAAATTAATTGTCTTTTATATAATAAATAATCAATGTATTCACACTTTCCTTTCACAATGGCCTTAATTTTATTTTAAGTAACTAATAAATAAAAAATTCCACTCTCTTTATTTTAATATATCTAAAAAAATTCATTGGGATAACAAGTGGTTATGTTTAGTTATAAATGTTTATATGAAATATGGATTAATTTTTTCATCATGATAATTTATTTTTAATTTTTAATGATTGATTAATTACCTTAAATTATTTTGTAATGTCAACACACTTCTTGTTCTAGTAATATAAAAAATCCAATAAATGATTTTAAAAATATTAAAAGTAATAAAATTTGGAAGATTTAATATGTTACATAAGTTTTTTAAAAACATATAACATATTATTGATGTGTTAAAATATTTTCTTCAATTTCTATTTCTATCTTGTTTTCATTAATGTCAATTAATTTTAATAGTCCCAAAAATAACTTTAATGGTATCTCATGTTACATAATATTTTATTAAATTATTTAAAGTTCATAAAAATATTATATTTTTCTTATTTAATGGTACATAGTTTATAATATCTTCCATTTTCTACTTATGGTTCACTTTTCCTTAGTAACTTTTATGACCCATAAAGTGTAAAAAAATTTGATATCACGGTAATCATAAAAAGGGTTAATGGGGGTTAAAACTAATAAATAAGGGGAAAAACATCACTTAAACATGTATAAATTTTATTTTATGAGATTATTTAGAGTTATAATCACACAATATTATAAATATATGAATTTTTTCTACTTGAACATGGAAATAATTTATATTATTTTAATAATTTATGTAATTCCAAGGGTGCCCCTCCCTCCACTTATAAAAGGGAACCTACTATTCTACCTTATTAAAAAATCATTATATATTAAAAAATAACTACACTAATACCATCCTATATACTGTACTCATCTCCTAGATATTATTTTATTTCTATAATACCATCCTTTCAATGTTTAAGTTATAATTAAAAGGAGGTTTCTCAACAAATAAGTATAACTCTTAACCGAGTACTTTAAATTTTATTTATTCTTATACCTAATATGAATATATGGTTTAAATTATAAAATTATTAATTAATTATATCAAACATATTTAATTGTTATTATGATTATTTAATAACCATTATCAACCTCATTTGCATCCTATGGGGAAAGAAAACGTCGCTCATGTATACGTGTGGATTATCACCTCCACAAAGTGACGCATCTTGTTTTTATTCACTCCTTCATGTTGATGGTTATGATGATGTATTAAATAAATATATATAATATTTATTATATTTTTATATTTTTATAAATTTATCTATTATTTAATTTTATTTCTTTTTGTCCATCTAAAAGTGGAAACATCACTCATGCGTACATACAGACTACTATCTCCATGAAGTGATGTAATTCATTTTTCATAACTGATTTATATTTATAATAATAAAAGTGTATATAATTATTACATATTATTCTCATGAAATTATTAAAGTTATTAATATGATATAACCATGATAAAATTACAAGAATCGGGAATGTCGAACCAAAACATGCATGAAAAATAAAGCAGTTATCACCCAGAATAATGTTTTTTATAGTAGATTATTAATAAAAAGGTGATAATATGTTACAAGTAAATAATATATGGCATGATATATATCATCATGGTTATATAATATACTTATAATAAATCTATATTTTTTATAAAATAGTTTGAATGTGTACCAAGAATGGGGGACTTGCGGTAAGGATTTATGTTCCATGCTAAATTTCAGTTGAGATAAATTTCATGAATGTTTTCCTTTAAAACAAATATATTTTATTCTCCCATATTTTTTTATATAATTTTCATGTAATGTTACAATTTTCCTATCATTGGTACTTAAAATTATTTAGAATTTTTTTAAGAAAAAACGACTTTATTTCTTTTTTGGTCGGGAATATTTTTCTTATGTGTCCATATTTTCTTTAAAAAAATTCAAGATTGTTTTCAATATTTTAAAATTATTTAATAAATTAATTTTTACCCGTATTTAATTTTATATAAAAATATTTAAAACTAATATTCTTTTCATTTTCTAAACAAGGTACTTTTCACCAAATTTCAGAATAGAATCTTTATTTAAACATATATTGAATGAACGATTATTCCCAACATCATAAATAATCTTTTCTTTGAAGCTTATTTTAAAATATTTCATGGTTATTTCAAAGAAATTCTTTTTCTTAATATTTTGGAATTTTTTTGGATTTTAAATATGTTATTTCAAAATGAAAAGGGTATTTTCCTCAAGAAATTTTTCAGTGATATTTTAAAGGTATTTTTTATCTATGATAAAATCTTGGATATTAATTATGTTTCAATGGGGATATTATACAATGATACCATCTATTTTTTTTGGATGGTTTATAACGAAGAATTTTTATGGTTGATTCTATAAAAAATATTACTTTGCTGTGAGTTAATTAAGATAAGATAAAATCTTTCTGAAACCCATTTATTTTTAATGGGTTATATGATGATGAAATGTGGAATGTTTTTATAATCTTATGGAACATTTATTGTTTAATTTTATGTGATGGGTGGTTCTATTATATCCCTGAAATGTATTGGCTGGGGATGGATAACTCATTGGATAATTGTGTTATGTGTAAACCAGATTTCATGTTCACAACATTATGCATAAAATAAGTTTCATGTCCATAATTTTATTCATAGACCTGATATCATGTCCATAATTTTATTCATATACCTAGTTTCAAGTTCATAACTTTATATGATAAAATTATTTCAGGTCTATAACTTAATGAGTAAATATGTTACTGTTTATACATATTAATGATGTTATAAGATTATGATTGTTCCAAACTCCTATGTTTATGATATACTCTCATGGATCATGATTTATTATAGATTATTCTACATTATTATGATTTTTTTCATTTTTTTTGACAAATTATTATTTCATGACTCGAAATTAAAGATATTTAATTTATTGGGAATGATTTTTTTTAGTTATGGTCATGTTCTCATAAGCTTATGCTTACGTATGATTATTGATTGTTATCTATTATGTTTACCCTTAATGAACATCTGATATCACCCTTATATTTTTTTCCCTATGTTTTGATGGAAGGTTATAATTATGATATGGATAAAAGGGTAATAATATAAAGAAATTTATAGAAGATGTTAAAGAAAGTTTATGAAATAATATGTTATGTATATAATCCCAAAGACACTAAACCTTTATCTTTTTTGGGCACGTATAATTGTTTTATGTATTATATATTTATAAAAAAGTGAAATATTTTTGTATTTTATGGTTGGTTCACCTCAAGTGAGCATCCCTGTACAGTTTAAGGACTGATGGTTTTGATGAAATTCTTGCGGACATGGTTTCTTGGAGTTTGATGAGAACTAATTATTTCCTTTCCATGATAGGTGACATTGAAAATGGATCAGGGTACCATGGTATGATCGACTTGAGGTTTCACCATGACATTAATTTTTAGGAAGGTATGATGTTGTAAATATTTTGGGAGTTTCTCTCGATGAGCTGTGTAAGGAAATCCATGTAGTGGGGAGTTCATTATTGGACATTGGAGGGTGTGACCCTCGTTTTGTGTTGGATTTTGGTTGATGATGATGATAGATTTATGGGTAAGTCAAGAATAGTTTACATTTTATGTTTTACATTAGTGATCAGGTATGAGTATGGCGGCCACATCTAGTCATTACATATAGTAATGGATAGAGAATGGGTCATGGATGTACGACCTCATGTGAGTAGGGTTATGGGAGTGTTGAGACTAGTTGTTGAATGGTTGATGTCACGTTAGGATTTCAGTGTATAGGTGAATTGTATTTTATTTATTTCCTTATTGAATATCATATTTAAAGCTTGAATGAGGTATTGGATGGATTTACTACATTGTAATCGGGCTTGGGATGATCTCAATGTGATTTGAGTGTGAGTCATATCATAGACATGTTCATTCTCAAAAGATTAGTACGGTAAGGGGTTTCATTATGCAAGGATCTGACTATGGAAATGCACTAAGAGTTGGGTTAATAATTTGGTATTGGTGTTTGGAAGTTATTATGAGTCCTTCATGAGTTAATTCATCATGATAAATTATAAGTTATGTTAAATAAAAATAAATTAGAAGAAAAACACATTTCAATAGTTTAAAAAAATACATTAGATGTAAGAAATATCCATGATCTTTTGAAAGAATTTTTAAATAAATATTTTATAAATATATGATAAAAATAATTTCTTTTAGAAACCATTAAAACATAGAGATAAACTATTATATAAAATGAAAAAGGTAGTATAAATATGTGTTCACATATAAAACATTAAAAATATATATTTTTTACACTTTCATGAAAATCGCCCATATAGAAAACTTTAAAAAAATATTTAAAACTTTAAAATATGTTTTATTAGTATAAAATTTCCTTAATAAAATATTTATTCATAGATAATGAAATTAAAAAAATATTCCAATTAATATCGACATGGAAAAAGGGAGGTTTCGGACTAAGAAAATGGGATAAGATTGGTTTTAATTATAAGAAACCCTTTTGATAGAATATGGGTCAAGAAGAAATGAAATTTTTAGGGGTCATGAAAAACCCCATGAATATCTAAAAAAATTATGATATTTTTTGTAAATAATATAAATTACCCATATGGATTATATTTCAAAAACAATCTTGATTTGAAAATAATGTGGGCAATGAAATCCTTATGGTTTAAGTAAAATTTTAATAAAAAAACCAATCAAAATTTGGAATTATTTAAATATAAATCCATTTAAAAGAGAACATGATATGGATCTTAAAATACCCATGAATATGGTAAAATATATTCATTATTAAATTTTCACACTATATTAAAGATATCCTGGTGCATAGTAATATCTATGTCTCAAGAAGTTAAATTTGAGATAAAGAACCACTTACAGATTTTGAAATATTGGAGTCAAAAACCCCATGAGAGAAGGAACTTGTAATAGAAAATTGGATATAAATAAATATAATAGTATCATGATACAATGTAATAAAGGGAATTATATAAAAAAAATTCTAATGAAAATTTGGTGTATAATAAGAGGTACGTCTCAAGGGATTGAAAATTGTGACAAGAAACCCTTACCTTATTTCCGAACATAGTCATATGCCTTCTAAGATTATATATAAAAACCATAAATATCTTAATCACCTATTTAATAACCATTTTCATATAAATAAACTTTTATAATATTTATTTATAATTATTCTCTATATGTATATTAGTTAGTTGTTATTTATTTTCAATATCAAGTGTGAGTAATCTTGATCGTTTTGAACTTGTTTTTGTATTAGTAGTGTTGTTCTTTATTCTTATCCAAAATTTCATTATTACCAGATCATATATGTTATTTTAATTTATTTTTTTGTAATTATTTATAATTTTATACATTCATTCTATGGGAGTTATGGTTTTGATCCTTAAAGATGAAATTAGCAATGAGTATGTTTGAGTGATTCTTAACAAACTTATGTAGGTATATGAGTTTAATATTAATGTTAAAATTATAGAACCAAAATAAAATAATTATTTATTTATATAATATATTATAAGTAATTAATTTATCATAGTAATTCATGGTATTTTTTCATATCATTTTTTAAGTTCGTCGTTAGACTGACCTAAACATGAACATACCATAATTCATGGATGATTATGGTAATGAAAATGGTATGTTAAGAATAATATAATTATTATAGAAGAATATTTAAATTATTTAGATAATTTTATTGTTTTTAATTTTATTTTAATATATTTTAATAAATAATTAAGAAACTATATGAAAAATGAGATACATTGCTTTAGAGAGGTAGTAGTTTACACAACGCATGATTAACATTTTCATTTATCAAAGAATTAGAGGGGAAAAGGTGGATTATGATTTTTATATTTATAATAAAAATTATATTCTATTTGTAACATTCATCCAATAATATCAGTTTTATAATTAGTGAAGAGATGTGGTTGTGAAAAAATGGAAGTTGACGTTTTGAGGAGGAGGTGGTTCGCACAACGCATGAATAACAGTTTCATTTTTATTAATAGAAATGGGGAAATGTGGTTCATAGATATTCCCTTATAATAATAAAATTAAGTATAAAAAAAATATTATTTAATTATATGGTAATTATAAAATTATATTTTTTAATGTAAGATAGAAAGGAAAATAAGTTAGGAAAAACGATGAGTACTCATTTTGAAATATTTGTGTTTTCTGTGGAGGATTCCTAAAAAATGGAGATCCTAAGATAATATATTATGAAAATAGTAAAAAGGAAAAGGAATAGGATTATAAATTAAGGTAAATGAGAATATTTTCAAGTGTAAACCTAATTTTTAGGGTTGCATTGAAGGGGTGATTAGAGGTCCCTTTTATGAGTGGTGAGAATGAAATTTTTGTAAATATTTCAAATTAATGTAAATAGAGCACATGTTTCACAATTCAGAAAGACCACAAAATGGAAAATTTTAGTGTTTTAGAAGATATAATTTTTATAATACTTAATCTATTCATTTTCATAAATATTTCAAACATGTTTTTAAGTCCTTTACTCTTATAATTTTCACTTTTACTATTTTTTTGGTTTTTCCTAGGTAACTAATTTTTTCCAAAGTAATTAACATTTAATAGATAAAAAATTAAATTAAATTTATTAAATAATATGTAAAAGATTATTAAAATATTAATTAAATTTTATAATGTAAAATTTATGTTTTAAATAGTAATTAATTTTAACATTAGCATATATAATGCGTTAAAAACCTATTTTTAGAAAGTTTTTTTTAAGATTAAAATTTTTATTTGGGGAAAAATAACTAATGTATTTTATTTTAATGATATAAATTAGTTTATTATAAAATAAATTTATTTTATTCTGATTATAAAAAAAAGATAAAATAAATTTTATCAAAAAAATATTTAATTAAAAGAAAAGACCAAAAATAGTTTTTATTGGAAAATATTACTTAAATCCTTAAAATTTTAATCATAGTTATTCCAAATTAAATATAGTGTCTTTAAAATGTGTAGTTTTATTTTTTAAAATAAATATTTTACCAATTAAAAGGTTTTATATACTTCTAGTTCTTGTTTATATAATTATAAATTTATAGTTTTGTTATTTTCACTATTCACCTAAAAATTCAATTAGTTTTGAAAAATACTAAAAATTTATCCTAAGATAATATTGCCATTATATGTACAAAAATTATGTTAATTTTTTAAAATTGAATTTATAAAATTTATATACTTATCTCTAAATATTAAATATAAATAAATATTATTTTTATGGAAAAATAAAAAAAATCTTATAAAAGTAAAAAATGTGAAATGTGTATAATACTTGTGAAAAATAACTTATTAAATTAATAAATAATGGATTATATCATCCTAATTTATATTTAAATTTACCTCTAATATCTCTATGTAATATTTACCCATAAAGTATGCTACGATGGTAATCAAGGGTTGTGATTCTGCTAGCATAAATCTCGAGGCAATTTCCATGAGCATGAATTTCTCTCACATATAATTTTAGTCAAAACATAATTGTTCGATTTAAGATTTTACATTGTCTAATTAATCCCATAGTGAATATAATTCCTTTTTAGGCTTGAATAAATTATTTTTATAAGGGAGACTTTAGTTTATTGAAGTTATTTCTTTTCTTTTATTCATAGATTTTGTAATATAGTTACTTCTTATTATACCTATAATTTAATGAATATATTAAAATATTAAAATTTTATTTTAACAAAATAGAGTTTTGTTTTAATTTGTTTTTTTATTTAAAAAAATTATAGCCATAATATTTATTTAAGGAAAATACATCATGAAACTTTGGGTCGTTACAATGTCACCAATGAGGATTGTTGAGAGAAACCAAGTGGTTATGAACTAGGAATGCATTGATAAATCAGAAGATGATTTCACCTGATTAAGTCTAGGATCATCTCCCTATATTTTTTTTGATCTTATAATGATTATATAAACTTTTATTTTATTCTAATTTACTATACTGGTTTAGTATTTTACTTTATTATTTTTATTTTTTTATTTTTATAGTTACATTTATAGTCTTTTATTAGTTTAATTTTTTACTATATATCTTGGTTTGGATATTTTGTTAAATTATTATTTTATATTATTATAATTTTGGGTATTACTTTAATATTATAAAATAAATTATTTTTAAAAGATTATTTCCAAATGTATGTTTTAAAGAAATTCTTTAAATAAGGTTTCTATATTCTCATAAGTTGTTTTGGATATTAAAAGATGTTTTGGAAAGTGTTTATAAGTTATCATTCCATTAACGAATAATACTTATTTTCAATTATTGTATTTCAAACTATTATTTTGGGGATGTTTTGAAAAAATTAAATAAATGGAATCTATAGTGAAGTCCTGTAGGGATATTTATGCCCTCACCTTACTTAAACCAGTCAATGTTTATAGACCGAGTGGCTCTCTTATAGGTTCAAGTTATGGATTCTGATTTCTTGTGGAGTTATCATATTAGTATTGAGGATGGAAAATGACTAATATATCACAGGGATATTAGTTTCATATTCTATTTTGGGTTTTTTTCAACTTAATTTCATCTTCCAATTCAGCCGTTCTTGTATCTTGGATATATTTCTAATTCTATATACACATCATGTTGGAGTATTATTAGAAATACATTGCTTGTTAAATATTATTTTTCTAGGATAAATTATCTTAATTGAGTGTATTCTAATGTACTATCCCTAGATACTAGCCCAGGGCGATTATGGTTGCACCTCAAGTCATGTCATGGGTTAGTAAGGGCACCCATATTCGGGGTGTTTCAGGTTATTTTGTGAAAAAATAGTATCATGTATTAAGTTTTTAAGATGTCCTAAGTTCTTCAAAAACCACTTATATTTGGGAATTATAGTATATGGGAGATATTATCATCAAATATTGGGAGGTAGGACATGAATGGGTGCCAAATCACCACATCTCGTGACAAAACCTGAGTTACTATGGGATGTTGTGATTTGGATCTAGATTTCAAGTTTTTTTTCAAATTATTCTTGATGTATTTTAAATTTAATTTATAGAGTTTTGTTTCTTATGGGTATTTCATAATTTGTTTGAGAAATTTTTGAGATTCATAGTGAATATGGTATAATAACTGGAGGATAATAGTTTTCTTGAAAGGCATGTCAAATTGTGAGGTGTTTGTGAGCATGGTTCTATAATATTCTAGTAGAATATTTCATTGTTGGTGTATTTTCCATTAAATCTTTCATAGACTCTAACCCATTTATAATTTTTTTCTTGATTTTTTTCCTTTAAAATTTCTTTGGTTATCATGTTATTGTTGTTTGAGATAAATTATAGATACTTTTATGATATGTTTATTTTATTTTATTTGGTTTCAATGTGATTATTCAATTGAAATATTAATCCTAAAAGTAGGAAAGTCAATTTTGAAGCTAAGAAATATAATTTTAATGATACTTTGATGCTTCTTAGATGGAATTTTTTAGAATTATGACATGTAAACATGGTATTGATGGTACATTTATGTTTTTAAATTTATGAAGGAGATTCATATAGAGTTTTGAAATATATATTATGTTTTGTAATTTCAAAGTAGATTTTAAAAAGGGATTGGTGAAATTTCACAATGATTTACAAGTGATGCTTTGAAACTTATAAATGGGTTCTGATATAAAAATTTGAAGTAGATAAAATGATTGGAGAACTTGTAACTTTTTTAATAAATAACTTATATATTTTTGAAATGATTCTCAGGATGGAACTTTATTATTCAAACCTAAAGGTTTTGTGATTTTTAAATGGATTATAAAAAATTCCTAATCTTATTTTGTTTTTGTGTTTTATTTTTATGGGTTATTTAGAGTTTGAATTTAAATTTGAAAGAGGGTGATTTGAGTTTTTAAATGTATAGTGGGTGTAACACCCAAGCTTCAATTATAGTAAGTAAAATTTCTATTAAAAAAACAATAATAAAATTCAAATTTTAATATTTTATAGAACAAAAAATCTAATTTGATAAGATGAATATTTATTTTTAACTTACATGGTTAAAATAATACTAGAATAAATTTTTAAAATTTTCCCTTAGAAATAATATTTTATGAATAATTAAAAATAAAGTATTTAACTATTCCTAATTTTATTTACAATAATGTGTTATAATATTTTTAATTAAAAATTTATTTACTATAAATTTTATATAAATAAGGATAAGAATATTTTGAGGTAAATATGAATATTTTTTAAGAAATTATTTTTTAAGGTATGATGTATGTCCATTTTAATTAAATTAAATTAATATTTAATAATGAATGGTTTAAATTAAATTTTTAGATTATATATCTCTCTATGTGAATTAAAATTCATATAATGATTATTACTAGTCACATAGTTAATATAATATAATATTGTACTTGAAAAATGTATTTCTTGAAAATCATTTTTCAATAGGTTTTGCAGGTTTATTTTTAAATTTAATTTCGGAAATCATGTAATTTGAATTTTTAAAAATGGATTAAATATTTGGAATAATAATAATTAACATTAGGTAATAATTTTAACAGAATTTTTTGACATAATGAATAGGAAAAATAGTAAAAATTAATTGCACCTATTAAGGTTAAAATGGGTTTACCCTGGGGTGTTAAACAAAAATATAAGCATAATTTTGATAATTAAACTTGTAAAAATACTATTCTATAGACATATTTCAACCTTATAATATCTCACCTTAAAATATAAGTTCATTTGGTATAATTTGTCTTGGGAATTACTTTAACATTTTGTATTCTTTTGGGAAATTTCCAAGTGCTTTCCAGGAAGGTCCCCTCCGCCTCTTTTAAAAGGGAACATCCTCACCACTCTTATTCACACCTATAAAGATACTTATCATAGTAAAACTCTAGAAAAATATTTCCCCAAAATCTTTATCCGCATTACATATTTTATAGTCTTCCCAAAACACCAACACTATGGTTCTTAATAAAATATCCAAAGGAGGTTCTTCTAGGAGAAGGTAATTGTCTTCACTAAGATATTTCTTTTTTACTTGTTATTTTATCACCTTAAATTATGTACTAGCACTTACAATATAATATAAAAATTATCTCCCATATTATGATAATTTATTTTTTTATGTAATAATATTTATCCATATCTTTCTCAATCAAATGGGAAACAAAGTCATTGCTCGATTGTACGGCGGACTACCGCCTCACAAACCAATTTAATTTTTTTCATCACTAATTCACATAGAGAGTAATAATGATGGAAATAGTTAATAAATGTATTAAATATGACATGATATTAATTTTATAAAACTAATATATCATCCACTACTTTACCCTTTCACCCATTAAGTAAATGATATCATTGCATGTGCGTATGTACGGTCTATCGTCTCCATGAAGTGATGTGATTCATTTTCCACATACACATTTTAAGAATTATTATAAAAATAAATTTAATGAGTAGATATTTTATTTATTACATTTAAATAATTATATATATGAAGGAACTATATACTATACACAAGAACCAAAACTCCAATGACAAAAAATACAAGGGAAAATGATGTGGTTAACACCCGAAACAGTCATAATAATGAAATATTATTAACAAATGAGTGATAATATGTCATAATAAGATCTTATATGATATTATAAATGTTATTATTATTATTTTATAAATTAAAAACTTGTTTAAAACCGTTATATGTGAGTTTAAATCATGTTCAACTAAATGGAAGTGTGGCATAAGGATTTTATCTCAATTTACACTTCATAAAGACATGATTTTTATTATGAACCTATTAACTTTTATTTGGTGTATATAATGACCATTTGATGTATTTAAAATGAATATATATTTTTTAATGATTATTAATTTTTCAATTAATTATTATTACTTAATGTTTTTTAAATTTAAAATTTACCAAAACAGGTAAGAATCTATTTTACGATCTCACTTTCTTTTGGGATTGTTTTTATTTTCATTAATGTAATCTTATAATTTATTATTCATAAGATCTAATAATTTTATTATCCAATGGATATTTAATGGTTTTATATATTTCTTTCCAACATTTACTCTATTTGGTACTTGAATTAAGAAAATAATTTTGTAAAAGATAAAACATTTTTATCTTTCTTTTTAATAATATATATTTTTCTTCCATGTCACTATTTTTCAAAGTTAATTTACAAAGTAATTTTATTTACTCAAATTATTTGTTAATTAAATTTTAAGTTATCCTTGAATTTTAAAAATGGTTTAAAATTAATATTTATAATTTTTTCAAAATGGATGTTTTCAACTTTCTTTACAAATAATCAAAATAATTTTTTTTATGTATATAGTGGCAATGGACTCCCCCACCACCATAACTGTTTTGTGAAATTTATCTTATTATACATGTTTTAAATGGTTTTAAAAAGAAAAATGTTTTATAAAATATTATTTTATTATTCTGCTTCCAGTCCATTTATTCTTCTGAAGGGTATGATTTTTTTACAAAACTTATTTTCTCAATGAACCCATGGTCATCTCCTATCTATTATTAATTTTGTGGTTGTTAAATTTCTATTGAAACATTAAATTTCTTGTGATAATTGTAAATTGATTTTATCTAATGTATCCATATTCTTTAAATCATTAATATAATTATTTCATGAACCATATAACATTTTTAAAAATGGTATTTTATTATGAAAGTTATTTGATTGACTTGGAAAAATCTTAATAAATTTTTATTCATTACTAAATATGTATAATTATTGATAAGGTATATTTTTTATTAATTAAATAAATAATTCAATATATGAGGAATTTAGTGGACATGAAGTGAAGTGTGATTCTTGGAATTATATATCCCCTCGATGCATCGATAGATATCATGAGACAAATTAGTTATCCAAATTAAATGGGTTTTTACCCATAGTTTTAACATATATTGGTGAAGGTTATTGATGGTATAGATATCATAATGTCTAAGATCATGATGTCCAATATTATTCATTTCCTTCATTTATAATTTAGTTATTATTATCCATGATATTATTTAATTGATATTATCCATTAATTCATTTCATGCTCAAGTTATTTATTAAATAGAATGTATTTTTAGTTATTTAGATTGCATATTGATTATGCCTTATTTACACATGATAAATTCTCTTTTACATAACCCTTATGGAGTATTTGAGCTCACCTTTATTTTGTTTTCGTTCACCATTATATGAATAATAATTCTTTGAAATAGTTCAAGGATGAAAAAAAATTCCCATTATTAAGTTTTATATTTATTACCAACGTAAAATGGGTATCATGTATGTATATGGTTCCAAAATACTACTAAATTGATCAGTCCTATGATATTATAACCCTTGTATTTATTCCAATATAATAAATTATACATCGTATCGAGGTTACTGGAGTCGAGGTTGTTATATTTGTATCAATTGAAATTTAGTAGAAACCTTGGGAACTATATTTATGCATATATTAAGGATAATAACACTATAATAGACTTTTATGATAAATATAGAATAATATCCCAAAGTTTTTTTAAGTTAGAGATTATGTGGTTTTCCCTAACAATACATCTCTGTCTGCATACTACAAGTGGATGTGGTTTTGACACAGTTTTACCTAGGGATAATAACTCTGAAAAGGGAACATTAGGATTTGACTTGATTATCACCTGGTGTATAACAACAAGCCTTACTTCACACCTAGTTTTACACACTTGGGGGATATTATTTGGATAGTTCACATTTTTTTATAAACCATTATGAAGTATTTAAAAATAAAGATGTCTCCAAAGAAACCAATTTTAATATTATGATATTAAAAATGAATAAATTTTTAATTTCTGTTACGTGTTAACCCTAATTTAGAATTATTTATTATTATTTAAAATTCATAATTTTATGAGATAATACAATATATTTTATTATTTATAAATGGTTCCTAGATTAAATAATGGTATCAACACTTGTGGTCAATCTATAAATTTCCCTGTTGAGAAAGACATTATAGCTAGTATTAAAACTGAGGATATTATGGCTACATTAAAGAAGATTAATCAGGTTATAACAAATAACATTTCCCAAATGGAGCAAAATTTTGTTCTACAATTTTATTCACCTATGGTGGATCACTTAATGTGATAAAATCCCCCACTATTAAGCAGGAATACTAATCGTGTTATAGTTGGGAAATATATTAAGTACCTTGAAAATATATTTATGGCCATGGGATGTAATGAAAAGGAAAAGGGTATAATATTAGTATACTATATCAAGGGTGATATAGATCAATGGTGGTCATTAATCCAAAATACTAGGGAGGAGGAGGAAATAGAACACATGGAATGGAGATCTTTTAAAAGAAACATTCTTTGACAAATATTTACCTAATGATAAATGAACTGAAATGAAAATAATGTTCCTTATATTAAAGAAAAAAAGAATTAGAAACTATTGTGGAGTATGAGGATATATTTACAAGACTATCCAGGTATGTTATAGATTAAATACACAATAAATAATACAATATTGACCATTTATTTGAAGGGTTTAAACCAATTCTCTAAAGGGTGATGGTTTCTCGAAATTTTTCATCATATGATGAAATAGTTTTATGCACCATAAAAATAGATAAGTAATTTTCTAGATCCAACATATTCAATGGGAATCAAGAGAATAATATTTTGGTTAAACATTATTAATAATTGAATGAATCAAAGAAGAAAAATAAAATGGATCAATTTCCATCATGTGAAAATTATGGGAAGAAAAATCCTAGAAAATGTTTGAAGGGAATGGGAGTTTGTTACAAGTGTTGTGGTAAGGGTTATATATCTAATGAACTCAAGGGTAAGAAACAAATCAATGATTTATAGTGATTCATCTATGAAGAAATAGGTCATTATTCACACTAATTTCCCAAGAGTTAAGGTAACTTACCACAAAAGAGGACGAGGATAGAAGGAAAATCATATGTGATCACTACAGTTGAGTTAGAAGTACCCAATGACATGGTGGTAGGTAATTTAATCATATCCACAAATTTATTCAATTTTTTATTTGATTCAAGAACTTCTCACTCTTTTATATCTTCATCATTTTCTAATAAAATTTAATATTTCCCTAATACCTTAAGAAGGGAGTTTCCAATAAAAACTCCTAGTGGAAGTCTCAAAGGATGTGTCACGTAGTCCTCATTATGGCACATCAACATTATCTATTTATGGAATTTATTATCATTCCTATGGTTTACATTGATATAATCCTTGGTGTATACTTACTTTAAAAAATATGATGCAAAAAAATATTATAATGAGAAGGAAATTGAAATTCCTAATAAATATGTGGAATTCCTTATCTTTAGAGTGGAGACCTCATTATCTAAGACATGTCTAGATACACTAATAGTAGATCTTCTTAAAGATATTCTTAGGTAATAAGAACAAACATAGTCTATATATGTAAAATAAGTAATATTGAAATTGAGAATGTCCCTGTTGCATAGGAATTCATTGTTATATTTTCTGAGGAATTACTTGGACATCCACCAGAGTGTGAAGATGATTTTTCCATTAATTTAACCCTAGATAAAAGACCTATATTAAAGTCTCCTTATATAATGGAAACTATAGAGTAAGTGGAGTAAAATAAAAAAACTATAGGAGTTGTATGATGATGGATTTATATCTCCTAGTATTTTAACTTAGGGATCCCCTTCCCTCTTCATTATGATGAAATATAGATCCATGAGTTTGTGAATTTATTATAGGGAAATCAATGTTATTATGATAAATAACAAGTATTCTCTTCATAAAATTGATGAATTATTCAATAAACTTCATGGAGCTAAATATTTTTTCCAAGATTGACCTTCATTATGGGTTTCATCAGTCATGATTAATGATGGAATATATTCTAAAGATAGCATTTTAAATGAGGTATGGAAATTAAAAGTTTATAGTAATTTCATTTGGATTAACTAATGATCCATCCATTTTTATGGATCTAATGAGTATATTATTCAAGGAATACCTTGATAATTTCATTACAGTATTCATTGATGATATCTTGGTGTATTCTAAGATCAATGAGTACTGTGAGAATCACTTTAGGATCATTCTTGAAACTCTTAGAAGAAGATATTTATATAGTAAATTTATAAAGTGTAAATTCTAGCTTCAGAAATTTTCTTTTCATGGACATATTATCTCCAAGGATGGAATATCAATTGATATTGTGAAGAAAAATACTCAAAATTAACTTTTTAATATAAAAATGATTTTGTGGAAAAAGTGAGAAACTGCACAAGGTCCAACCAGAGAAAATCAAACAGAATATGAGGTAACAAGATTGTTGAAAGAAAACTTTAACCTTTTAGAAGTAATCTCCTGAAAAGGTTTCTAGGATAGGTTTTTACCTTTTTATTAATTTCATCTTTGATAAATTCTTCAAAGTTATAATCTATCTTTTCCCGAGTTTGGATGAATTCCTCCACAATTATCCTCTTTTCATTGAATCCTCTTATCAGAATAAGAAATTTCTTATTTAACTAATATCTCTACTCCTTATTTTTTTTTACTAGAATTGATTTAGCTACCATCATGTCTAAATCATAATCAAAATAGTGACTTATTAACTCCTCCTATAACATAAATTCTTATGATTAGAGTATAATATCCTAGGACCCTTCCCGTACCTCCTCCCCTACTTCCCACTATGATCTAACCATGGGTTCCATCGATGAATCAACATTTGAAGCCTCATTTCTAGACTTCCCTGGAGGAACCCTCAGTTCATCCTCAATTAAAACAGAGTCTCCCCAAGACCAAATGTCTTAGTTGACCTCCATCTTCTTGATTTCATGTTCCTTAGATCCACTACCTTTTTCCATTTCATTTTTATTCTAAAAATTCAATCTAATATCCTTTACCTGCTCTGTATTAGAAGTTATTTCCCTAGACCCAATTTTCTTGTCCGATCTTTATTCCATGGGTTTTGGTAGGAATGACTAATATTTACACCTCTCAGAACTCTTATTATTTCTTACGATGAAACTTCCTGGGTCCCTGAAGCCTCTCTTCCCCTTCTTCCTTCGTGTTTTGTAAAAACCCCTCTCTATACATTCATTTCAACAATAATCCTAGTCTAATACATAACTCTCCCCCTAATTATTCCTCTAATAAGTTAGATCTCTCTTCCTGAAATTATTCTCCTGGGACTTAAAAATTCTTTCTCATATTTAATAAGGACATGGTCCTTATTGGTTTGGAACCATTATTAACCTTCATAAACTTTGCAAAACCTTGAAAAGATTTCCCTTGTGTAACATAGCCCCTAAATCATCCTTCACTTGTCAACTACGCCCCCACCATAAGGTTATGTCTACCTTCATAGCGCACAACCCCTGCATATGAGTCTGGGATAGGATTTCATGGATTTGGAATCAAAGCATCAATAGTATTAACCTCCCTATTACCCACTGAGTCCTAATGAACTTGTACATTAATCTTGGGAGTGTCCGAATTAGACCTCAAGTGTTTAAAAATTTCCACCACCAACGGTTCTCCCTCAGGTGATACACTGTGAACAAATCCCACTTTATTTGTATCCCTAGAAACAACCATATGGTTCATCGTACATTCATTAGATCCAGGCACAAAGGCCTTATTGGTGCCTCTAACATATTCATCCACCTTTTAATATAAGTTCTTCCTCTCATTCCTATAGACTGATATTGAGTGACCAAACTTCTTACATGATGATCAAAAATCCATCCACTACTCAAAAACCACATGTTTCTTGGAGTGAAACTATTTGGAGACTGTAATACAAAAAAAATCTTCTATCCTTTTTGACACATCAACCTCCACATAGATACAGGGAAGTAAAGAGTGATAAATCAATTTGTTCCTACTATCAGATCACAAAAATCTACCTATAAGATTTCCTAGAATGCACATAATTGAAGGATTTTGAAATGGTAAGCAGAGCTTAGGTAAACATACCTAGATCTCCATGGATGGGATATCGCAATTCATATTGAAGTTTTAAGTCCAAAAAAATAAGTAGAACCATACCAAGCCCTAACCAAATCATTCTATGAAGTGAACTGAACTGTGATATGTTTTTTATCGAGGAGTCCCATTGTTTAGTCTTATAAACCCCAAAATCCAAATATATCTTTGTAGAAATCATCAATCAAATGGAGTAGTTGTTTGAACTGACAAATCATCATCGATTTTAATAGGGACAAGGATTCATTGAACTCTGAATATGAAAGTAGAAGATAAGGGCATCTATCGAGAAAGTCAGATACTTTAAGGAAAAGAGAAGTTGATGGGAATGAGGGAAGGAAGTCAGGGTTATAGAAAGGGGAGAAAGAGTTATGTACAACATCTTGAAATGATTATGAAGGTCCCTCCCCCACCATGGGGGAAGGGACTGGCATGTCATCCATTTCCATTAAGAAGAAGGATATCCTCCATCGTGGGATGAGCTCCCTCAACCCTAGGCACCTCATCTCAACCTGAAAATAAAAATACATTTAGAAACTGGCCTACACCAATGAACATAATCAAGGTATGTAGTTTCATCGGTTTAGTAGGTTAATCTCTATTATTTGTTCATAATTTTTCCTGATGGATAACTTGCTAACCAGGATTATATGTAAAGAGGTTAAGTTCATCTGGATAAATTAATGTGAAGAATATATTTAATTAATTAAATATTATATTGTTCAATGCTAAAATTTTGACTCTACTATCAGGAAATGATGGATTTATGATATATAGTGATGCATTATAGAAGGGATTTGGTTGTTTCCTTATATTTAATGATAAATTTAATGCCTATGCATTAAGGTAGTAAAATACTCATGAAAATATTTACCCAACCCATGATCTTAAGTTGGAAACCATAATCTTTACTTTGAAGATATATAAAAATTATCACTATAGTGAATGATATGAGATATATACAAACCATAAGATCCTAAAATACATATTTTGATAGAAATATCTCAAAATGAGGCAAATTATATGGATTAGATACAAGTATTATGATTTCTCAATATATTACCACCCAGGTAAAGAAAATAAGGTAGTAGATGCATTGAGTTAGAAATATCATGGAGTTTTAACGAAAATAAGGATTGATAGGGACCCTAAGTTCATGGATATAGTAAATATAGATATATAAATTATTAAATAATAGGATACATGCTTCCTTTTTATAATTATTATGAAACCATATTTATTGTAAATGATAAAACTTTCCCAATCTAATGATGAGATTTTTCATATAAAAATTAAATTTGTGAATGATGGGAAATTGGTAGACATTGTTTGTGAGGATTGTGTCCAGAAATTTGGAAATAAGCTATGTGTTCCATATATATATATGAAAAAAAACAGAATTTTTGGATGATTATCATAGCTAAAATTTCTCTATACAACCTAGTAGAATCAAGATGTATAGGGATTTGATTGAAAAAAAATTGGTGGGATAACATGAAGCAGGAAATTGTTGATTATGTATCAAGATTCTTGGTTTTTCAATAGGTGAAGGTGGAGAGACAGAATCTAATAGGATTAGTGAAACCTATTTCTATTAATATCTTGGAATGGGATGACATTACTATGTAATTTTTCACAAGACTACTTAATACTCTTAGAAATAATGAAGCAATATGGGTTATTGTTGATCACCTAACCAAATATAAACATTTCCTCATGATAAGAGAATATTTACCTATTGGGAACCTAGAAAGGCTCTATATTAATGAAGTTATGAGACTTAATGGTGAACCTATTTCAGATGTTTCTGATTATGATCCCCGATTTACATTGAAATTTTGGAAGATTCTTCAGAATTCTCTTGATACTGAGCTTCATTTGATCACCTACTACCATACTCAAACTGATGGACAACCCGAAATGACTATTTCAACATTGGAATACATATTTAGGTCATTATCACTTGACTTTAAAGGTATTTGGGATCATTATTTAACTTTGGTAGAGTTTTCCTATAAATATATTTTCTATTCAAGTATTCAAATGGCCCCATATAAATCATTATATAGAAAGAAATGTCATACTCTGACTTTTTTGGATCAAGTTAGTAAAAGGAAACTTATTGGCTAAAAACTTATTGTGGATAAAATGAAAAAGGTAAATAATATTCAGGATTATATTAAATTATCTCAAAGTATGGAAAAAATATTTTGATAACTGGAGGAAATATTTGGAATTTCAAGTAAGATATTATGTTTTCTTGAAAGTATCTCCATGGAAGGGTGTTATAAGGTTTGGTGAGAAAGTGAAAATGATCCACAAGTACATTAGACCCTTTGAAATTTTGGAAAGTATTAGAGATGTGTCTTACCTATTAATAATAACACTGATTCACTCTAAAGTACATAATGTGTTCCATATATCATTATTAATTAAGTACATGCCAAACCCAATGCATGTACTCACCTTTAGATAAATGGAATTAGATTCCGGTCTATATTATTATGAAGATCCTGTATATATTATGGATACTAGATAAAAAGTGTTGAATAATTGGAGGAATCATATGGAAAAGGTAATTTATACAAATCATAAGATAGAATATGTAATTTGGGAACCATAGGATGCTATGAATAAGAACCACCCTCATTTGTTTATAAGGTAATAGCCATGAAAATTTTGAGGATGAAATTTTTGCAGGAGGGAATAATGAAATACCAGAGCATTAATTATAGTAAGTGAAAATTTTATTTTAATATAACTATATTATAATTCATATTTTAATATTTCACGGCATAAAAAATATAATTTTATTGGATGAATATTAATTTTTAACTTAGTATAAATAAACCTGGAATAAATTTTGAAATTTTCCCTTAGAAACAAGCTTTTATGAATAAAAAAATGTAATATATAAATATTCCTCCTTTTATTTATAATATTTTTTTATAATATATTAAATTAAAAACTTATTTACTTTCAATTTTATAGAAATAAATATAAGAACATTATTAGGTAAAGGGGGATATTTTAAAAAAAATTGTTCTTTAAGGCATAATGTATGTCCATTTTAATTAATTAAAATAATATCTAATAATGAATGATTTAAATGAAATTTATATATTATAAATATATATATATATATATATATATGAATTTAAATCCATATAATGGTGATTACTATTCATATAGTTAATATAATATCATCTTATGTTTGAAAATGCATTTCTTGAAAAAACGTTTTTCAACATGTTTTTTGGGTTTATTTTTATATTAAAATTTTCCAATTTGATGAGTTTAATTTAGTAAAATGGATTAAATATTTTGAATAAACATAATTAATATTATTTAATAATTTAAAATTAATTTTTGTTCATAATTAATAGTAAAAATGGTAAAAATAATTTACATCGGTTAAGGTTAAAACGGGATTATTGGGGGTTATACCAAAAGATAAGTGCAATTTTTCTAATTAAACTTGTCAAAATCCTATTGGATGGCCATATTTAAACCTTATAATATTACACTTTCTAATATAAGTTAGTTTTTAAGAATTTTTCTTGGGAATGACTTTATAATTTTGTATTCTTTTTGGAATTTTCCAAGTGGCTTCCAAGAAGGTTATCTCCCCCACTTATAAGTGGGAACAAATTACCATCACTTGTTCATACATATCAATCCATTAATATTGAAAAAATCCTTAAACATATCTTCTTAAATATCCTTTTCCACATTCTGTATTTTATGTTCTTCCTAAAAGACCAACCCTAGGGTCATTAATAAGATATCCAAAGGAGGTTCTTCTATGAAAAGGTAATTATCATTACTAAGATCTTTCTTTTTTAATTATTATTTTATCACTTTAAATTATGTATTAAAACATAAGATATAATAAAATCATTATATCCCATAAAATAAGATTTTATTATGTTTATATAATAATATTTATTCATCTTCTACTCTATCAAATGGGAAACAACGTCATCGTTCGTGTATACGGCGGACTACCGCCTCGTGAATCGATGTAATTTTTTTACATCACTGAATCACATGAATAGTCATAATAATGTGAATAATGAATATATATGATACAAATTTCATGATATTAATTCTTTAAAACTAATATATCATCTACTTATTTACCCTTTCACCCATTGAGGTAATGATATCGTCAATCGGGCATGTGTACGACCTACTATCTCCATGAAGCGATGCCAATCATTGTACATGTAAAATTTTAAATAATTATTATAAAAATATATCTAATGAGTAAATATTATATTTATAGAATTAATATAATTATATATATGATGTAACTATACCCTATACAGAAGAACCATAAAATCCATGACAAAACATACATGAGAAAATGATCCAATTAACACCTGAAATAATGGTAGTAATGATATATTATTAACTGATAGGTGATAAGATGTTATAAGAAGATAATATTTGATATTATAAATATTTATATGGTTATTTTATAAATTAATACCATTTTTAAAATCATTATATAGTAGTTTAAATAACATTCAACTAAAGGGAAGCATATGGTAAAGTATTTCATCTCAATTTTTACTCCATTGAGAAATATTTTTTATTATTAACCTATTAACTTTTAAGTGGTGTATATAATAATGATTTTATTCATTTAACATGAATAAATATTTATTAATTATTATTAATTTTTCAATTAAATTATATTCTTTCATGGGGTTAAAATTTAAAAGTTACTGAAAAGGTAAAAATCTATTTTACAGTCTCACTTTCTTTGAGGGTTGATTTTATTTTCATTGGTAGAATATTATCATTTATAATGCATAATATCTAATAATTTTATTATCTACTATATATTTATGGATTTAAAATATTTTCTTCCAATTTTCACTCTCTTTGGTACTTGAATCTAGTAAATAAATATTTATAATAAAAACTGATTTTATTTTTCATGTTAATCAGATGTATTTTTCTTCTATATCCATGTTTTTCAAAATTGCTTTAAAAAGGTCATTTTATTTTCAAAAATGATTTTCTAAGGAAATTTTATGTTATCATTGACATTTTTAAATGGGTTTTAAAGGAATATTTATTATTTTTATGAAGGGTTTTTTTACTTTACAAAAAGTCAAAGGGAACGTTTTTGTATGTATACTGTGATAACGAACTCCCCCATCACCATAACCATTTTATAAAATTTATATTCTTACACATGTTTTAAATGGTTTTATAAAGAAAACTATTTTATGAAATATTATTTTAATATTTTACTTCCATTCCCTTTATTCTTCCAAGGGATGTGATTTTATTATAAACCATGAATTCATGATGAACTGATGGTCATCTCTTATCTCTTATTAATTTAATGGTTTTGAACTTTCTATAAAAACATTAAATGTATTATCATCATTGTATATTACATTTATCTTAAATATCCAAATTATTTTCATCATGAATATGATTATTTCTTAAACTATATACCATTTTTACATACACTTATTTATTATGAAATTTATTTTATTGAATAAAGAAAATCTTGATAAATCTGTAATCCTTACTCAACATATATATTTACTGATAAGGAATATTATTGATGAATTAAGTAAAACATTTGATATATGAGGAATTATTTGGACATTGAGTGTCTAGTGGGACCCATAATTATATATCCCCTTAATGCATCAAAAGGTCTCATAAGGAAAATCCATTGTCCAAATTAAATGGGTTTTTACCCATAGTTTTAAACTGTCTTGGTGCAAGGTATTAATGGTATAGATATCATGATGTTTGAGATCATGAAATCCAATATTAACCATTTATTTCATTTATAATTTAATTAATATTATCCAATATTTTATTATATTGATATTATACATAGATGTATTTCATTCTCAAGTTATTGATTAAATGGAATGTGTGTTAAATTATTTATGTTTCCATATTGATTATATATTATTTATTCATGATATCTTCTATTTAATATAAACCTTATTGAGAATTTGATCTTTCCTTTATTCTGTTTTCTTTCCCCAAGATATGAAGAATAATTCTTTGAATGAGTTCAAGGATGTCAAATTTTATCCATTACTATGTTTTATATTTTATCCTTAATGTAAAATGGGTATTATGTATTCATTTGTTTCCCAAATATTACTAAATCGATCAATCCATCAGGATTACAAACCTTGTATTTATTTTAATATAATAAAGTAGACATCGGGTCTGGGTTACTAAATTCAAGGTTGTTATGATGGATTTATGTGTTTCATTGTTATTTAGACCATAGAACCCATAAGAGTGCCGAGGAGTCAAAGAGAGTTATAAAATTAGAATTTTCTTCATAATATTATTTCCCAAGAACCAAGTGTAGTTTTTTTAATTATCTTCCCTATCCACACTCTAGCTGGAGTGGTATAGTGAATCCCTTCTTGAATTTTGGATCTTTCCCAAGAAATTTTGACTAAATATTCCTTAATATTCTATGGCCTATGTCTACGAACTATGTATGGAAATGTTTTATTTTAGTCCCTAAATTACTTTATGAGATATATAACAGGTCTATTATGGTATAATTGACTCTATAGTATTCTCATAGTAATGCCTTAGTTTTTTTGTAATGACTTGTCACCTTAGTTTCTAGTTTAATCATCTTCAGGAGTTTGATGAATTAAGTTTTAATAGTCAGAATTTAGGTAGTGGTTTAGAGGGGATTTTCTAAGGTATCCCTATTATTTTCCTACTTGTTACTTTTTAGTCCTCTTATTTTCCCATATTTCTCCCCTTCAGTTAGCTTGTTAGGTCCTGCCATACTTTTCAGGTTCTCTCTATATTTTTATTCCCTTTTTAATTTGTATCTTACCTTGGTTTAATTTTCCTTTATTAAATTTTAGAGACGTTTATATTTTTATTGATGTAATTATGGGTGGGAAGTTAGGTTTCATGATAGGTGTTGACTTTCCTTTATTGGAAATAGTATGATGTGTTTTACAATGTTTTCTTTTTAGACTCTTATTCTCATTAGAACTGCCATGATAAGTGGAAGCCTTATATGGTGACAAGACTAATTACTGATCCTAGTTATATTTGGTTTCCCTTTAGTGATTTTTTTCCAATGTTAAAGATTTAGAGTGATCTAGTCTCGAGTATATTCATGGATTATAGTTATGGTCATTTGGATGGGTAATTTTCGGTTCTAGGTGAATTAGAGATTTTGAAATTTAGTTCATTTCTTCTAGGTTAATTTACTTTCATCACCCTTCATTCACTTTGGTGACTTTATGTGGGTAGAAAGTGGTTTAGTGGTGAGAATTGTCACATATTGACCTTACCCTTTCATGCATTTTAATCATTTCTGGATTTTCACCCTTTTTTCATTTCTTGGTCATTTGGGTGTTTCAAGAGACTTATGAAATATGAAATTTAGATTGAAGTATTTCACACCATGAACTTTTATAGTCATGCCATGAATAACCCCTATGTAATTTTAGAGATTTCATGAACTATGGGCATTCACAATGTGACACATGGTTTCACATTATGAAGTACTCCCTTGATACAATGCCCAGTTTTGTGTTGGAGTTATTCATGTCATAATGAAATGTGTCACACCGTGAATGATTCCTAGGTAGAATTTTAATTTTTATAAATTAGAGAATTTTCCTTTTGATTTTATGACCCAAATGGGGCATTTTTCTTCCCATTTCATAGAAAACATCCAAGGGTGCACTGAATGACCACACTCCTTTCTCCACCTTGTGATTTTGGGATCTCTTCCTCTTATTCATGGCGATTCCTTCTAGGTGCGATTTCTTCTCCCTATATTTATTCTTATTCTCTAGTTTCCATGCTTCCCCTCCCTGTGTTTATCTATTGGTTTAATCATAGGTGGGTTTGGCTTTTGGTTTATTATCTCTTTTATTCCTACGGTGTGAATTTTTTTCTTTGGACCTTCCTCTCTCTATTCTTACAGTATTCACTTCATATGTTCTTGTTTTAGGTTAGTGTTTCCATGAATTTGGATTTTTCATTAAAATAAAATTGATTCTTGATGTTTTGAACACCTTTTCTCTAGAAATTATATATTTTATGGATCTCTTTAAAGGAAAAAATGGATTATTGAAAAGGATAGGTTCTTTAAAAATAAATTTTTTTGATCCAAAAGAATAACTTCTTGGGTATTATGGGACTTTGTAAAGGAAATTAATTTTAAATTTATTTATAAGTGGGTTATGAAATACTATTCAATTACTTGTTAATTATACATGTTTATAGTGTTTGTGAAAATTTTCAATGATTTTTTTCTTTTTTATTTGTGGTTCATTATGATATATTGGTTATAAAATTAGTATTATTCTTATATTAAAAAGTTTTTTTCAATTACAAATATTTTCAAATCTATTTTCAAATAATTTGTGTGTGTGTGTGTCTATGTGAATACATATATCATATCTACATATACATATATAGCTATTTTTTTTAAAAAGGTTTATTTGGATCTTGTAAAAGGGATTTAGAATATGATCTTTATTTGAAAATGGATTTTTCAAATAATTTCTTAAAACATGTTATTAGTTTTAAAATCCAAGGACGGATTGATGCCTTATTTAAATAGATTTTCACAAATGTGTTACACCTGAATTGAACCCTCATATTACCTTGTTATATGTGTGTTTATGGAACTTTTTATTATGTTATTACTTCATGTAACCTAGAGGGGTTTTCAAATTGGTGAATGTAAATAGGTGGGATGTGGATATGTTTTTATAATGTGTTTATTTGTGTAAACATTCATTAATGTTACCCCACCTCTTATTTATATCATCATGGGGATCCTAAGAATTATAGTGAGAGATTTATATGTGGTCACTATGTAGTCCTGATGAGATGGACTAAAACTCCCTTGGTATGGAATGGGACTATTACTTGGAGGAGTTTCACAAGTGAATGTAGTTGAGATAATCAGAGTTGTTATAGAATAGGAATGCATCGAAAGGGAGGAATATGATTCCACCTAAGTTCAACTAGGATTATATCACTGTATTTTTATAAGCTTCCCATTATTATATTCATGTTATTTTACTTCTTATTTACTATACGAGTATATGGTTTTACTTAATTAGTTTTATTATTTCCTTCTATGGTTACATTTCTATTATTTTGTTGGTTTAATTTTGTGATATATATATTGGTTTAGTTATTTAGTTAAATTTTTCTTTGATTATTATGATTTTGGATACTTCTTTAGTATTCTTATTGAAATGGTTTTAAAAGGGGATTTACACATTTATGTTTCAAAGTAAATTTTGTAAGGAGGTTTCTAAGATATCATAAAATTTTTTGGGGATTAGAAGAGGTTTTGGAGAGTGTTTCTGACTAATCTTTACTTTAATTAAAAAAAGTATTTTAAAATATTCAATTTCAAACAAGTTTCTTTTATGTTCTGAAAAGGTAAATGCATGGAATCCTTAGTGAAGTCCTGCTGGGTTATTTATTATCACACCCTACTTACACCACTCGGTGTCTGTAGACCGAGTGGCTCATTTTCAGGTTTAGGTTCTATATTTAGATCTCTCATGGAGTCCTCATGTTGTTATTGAGGATAGATGGTAACCAAAAGAACATAAGGATATCATTTTGGTATTCTGGTTATGGTTTTTTTCATCTTAGTTGTATCTTCCAATTCAACTTACCATGTATATTGGAACACTTTCAAGTTCTATGTTTTCTTCTAATTTTTTCTAATTGTTCACTTTAGTTGTTTTTAATTTATCATGTTTATATTTTCTATTTGGTTATTTTTTTATACATGGAAATCCTATATATGGATGTAACACGTTGGATTCTTAGTATATCCCTGCTGCTTGTTAAATATTATTTATATAGTAAAAATAATTCTCATTGGGTTTATTATGATGTTTTTTCACTAGTTACCTACCCAGGGTGATCAAGGATGCACCTCAGGTCATTTCATGATGCAGATTAGGCACCCAGATCAAGAGTGGTATGTTTTAGTTCATGACATCACACATATTTTCATTGATATACTTAGGGGTATATGCTTGTATTAATCCCCATTACCTAAGCCTATTGAGTTATCTATAATTTAATTTTTTTTATAACTTTATTACACTAACCATAAAGGTGATATAAATAGGGGATATTTAGGTATGTTTTGGATCATGTTGTGGGTATTTTTTAACCAAGATGAGGTTTTTACTCTCCGAGGATAAGTATAAAATACAAGTCCTGGATTGAATTAGATAGAGAAAGTTCATGGTCATTCTTAGCAGAGTAACATGTGATGTGATAATCTATATATATGAATCAAATTTTATTTATTCTTCCAATTTTTTCACATTATTATGGAAAATTGAAAATTTATTAGTTGACCTATAGCTACCCAGGCTTAACATACACGGATATTTCATCATTTTAGATGAAAGTTTATTACATTACAAAAATACATGCCTGAGGACCATAATAGTTTAGTGTCATTCGAAACTTGTAAACAAAATATTCAATCCTCGTGAAATATATTCAACATATCCTATAAAGATATACACCTTTATCACTTCTACCTAAAAACATTTCTTCATAACCAGGAGAAAGGAAACATTAGAATGTGATGAGCACAAATGCTAAGTAAGGGTAAATAAAGAAAATGTGTAATCATAACATGAACAAACAAGTATGAAACATGAGCATAACATTTTAAGTTCATACCCTGCATATCAGAGATCATAATAAATATTTAAATTTATAATACATGAATCATAAGTAAATAATTAACATAATCCATGAGATCATAACATAAGAATAAAACATGGTATTGTGGAAAACACATATAAAAACCATAATTCAAGGTGGCCTAAAAAGACCTTTTTAACATGTTAGTATTGGTTTAATCACCCATGTACCTTATTAGTGCTTGAGATTCGCTTCTGTTTACCCTCTTGTTTCATTATTTGTATTTCCTCTTGTGTACCCTTTGGTTTCAGGATTGGGATGTTCTCCCATGTTCCCTGTTGATTATGTATTGGGATGTTATCTCATGTTTCCTCTTATTTTAGGCTTGGGATATCCTCTCATGTACCCTTTGAGATCATAAAATATTTATCATTACCCTATGCATTGTAGGGAGATATAGATCCCACCCATCTCATCATAAAATCATTCATACGTGTTCTATATGATAATAAAAGATTCATTATGTCATGACCCATAAAAAGAAATAGGTTTTATAAACATCAAATCATAACCCATGAAATAAAATGTGTATCATTAAAATTTATTCAAATCATAACATATGTAAAATATATAGGTTTCATAACCATTTCATCAAATCATAACTTGTGAAAATAGGTGGGTTTCATAAACATGTAACCCGTGAAAGGGAAACAGGCTTTATTAAGACCATGAAATTAAGCATAACCCATTCATAGAAAGGATATGAATGGAACATTTAGATAATTTCCTTTAAATTCATGAGTAACATCAATGGATCTCAACTTATATGGAAAAAATTGAAATATTTCATACGGAAAATATCCTTTATTCTTTGAAAAATGCTTTTTTTAATGTAAAAACTTTTGAAACCCTTTTTCTTTGAAAATATATTTTAAAACATATAAATGAATCTTTGAAAACAATAAAAAAATTTAAAATCCTTATTACTTTAAAATTATGTTCAAGTATCATTTGAAAACATTTTTGAAAAGGTTTTAAAAATTAGGGTTTTTTAATACAATAGATTTCTGACAGAAGAGAGAGACAATCATATTTTACTTAAAATAATTATATTAAGTACCAAAGGGTGTAAAATGGGTAATAACACATGAGGATATCTTGAAAAATAGATGATAATGAAACTCATGAGTTTTCTTGAGATATGGATTGTAATATATTATCAAAGTAAGCATAAACATAAACAATCATGAAAAGTAACGAGATTGCCTCAATAAATTCTTATAACTCGGTAACATGGGATCATACTATACATGTAAGAAAATTAAATTAAATTAAGCTTAATATATCATTAAAATAAGTATATTCATGATAAAAAATGTAAAATTTAAGTATATACACCTCGAAAAAGAGTTTAGGTGCATAATAAAACATGAGTCTGAAAGAAGGAAAATTGAGACCAAACTGTTTTACCAATTTGGTAACTTTTGAAACATAGAAACATGAAGGAAGGATAATAAAATAGATATTTTAATACCCATAAATTTAATTATATGATACATATACTACAATAATTGTCAGTACATACACCACACAAAATTAATGAGTGGCGAACATAACATGTATCTCAAGGAAATTAAAAGTGAGATGAAATCCTCTTACCTTGTGCCTTAAATCTCTTCGTACTCGTATAAGACTCCTATATAATAAATATAAGTTTAATATAAATATTTTAAAGAAACAAATTCTTATATTTATTACCATATATGGTTTTATTATTACCTTATATTACCCTCTTGTTAACGATCCTATGTTAAGGTTTCATTATGGGTAATATTCGCATTGTTCTTCGCATGTCTTAATTTGTTATATTGTTGGTACTTATATTTATTTTATGATTTATAGAATTTAAATAATTAAATATATATAATTTATATCATGTAAATTTATATTATAATAATCTATATCATAAATAGGTACAAAATGGAAAACACCATTTATGGAGACGGTAAGCCGTACGTACGCATGAACATTATTTCCGTTGTAATTGTCATATTGAGAAACAAAGAGAATGAAATATAAGAATATATGTATATAATATAATTACAGTAGAATCATAATGTTATATATATCATATAATTTCACTAAACTCATCCTTCAAACATTCCATGATGTATATGAATGAATCACATCGCTTTGAGGGGCGGTAGTCCACACTTCCTCAAAAAAAATTATCTTAATTACACCAAATGGAAAGTAAAAATGTATGTGTCAAAAAAGTAATAAAAAATCTTGAATACATAATAAATATAATATAAAACATATATAAATATATTTTCCATTGTAAAGGCCACCATTATTGGTGGTAAGGGAGAAATGAACAATCATTGTTTCAAGAGGCTGTAGTTTTCCCTACATAGAAATAGTATGTTTGATATCCATTAGATAGAGGTGTGTGTAAGTTTAGGTAGAAACATAAGTATAGAAACATAATAGTATATGTAGGATACTTGTTTTTTTATACAATAATGTAATAAATATATTGTAGAGGGTGAAGAATAAAAAAAAGTAAAGGAGCTTGAGAGAAGACATTACCTCTAAATCGGGTAACTCCTTTTGGTTTGTACCAAAATACTTCCTTGAGAAGAATTATTCCCAAAAGATGTCTAAAAGTTCTAAGTTGGGATTTTTCGTAAGTGTATTAGGAAATTATTTTCCTATATTAAAAGTACTGATAGGTGTGAGGAATGGGTAGAGGTGGTGGCCTTTTATAGGGAAGGAAAAGGGCTCACTTGAAATTTTTTGGAAACAAGTTAGGTGTGCACATGTTATTAACTAAAAAAAGTCATACCAGACCAAAAAACGCAATATTTAAGGTTTTTATCTGAAATATGGACAGAAAATGGGTTTTTAAAATGTGTCTAGGGCGTTTTATGTCTTATATTTATGGTTTAATGCTTTTTTAACCTAATTTTTATCTTAACCGGTGTAATTAATTTTAATCACTTTCAATAATATTTTTGGTAAAAAATAAATTTGACCTTATTATAAATTATAAACTATTCTGATTATAAATATTGAATCCATTTTTTTTAATTTGAATCAATGAAGTGGCAGAAATTAATTTAAAATTATTCCCACTGACAGGACAACACTGCGGGTTTTTAAAGTAAAAACGTCCAAAAATTGGATAAGTTTTATATCCAATTTCAATATGGAATTGGTTCAAATGATGTAAATTGGACTAATTGGTAACAATATTATCTAAATAAACTATTAAATCAATTAAAAATATAATTTTTCTTTATAAATAAATTATATGAAAAAACAGTTTTGAATTAAAATCCAGTATTTTTAACTATTTATTAAAAGATGAAAACTTTCATAAAAATAAAAAAAATTATCCTAAACTAATTTTTATGTCTCAATTAAAAATATGAAGTTTATTTTGAAATATTAAATCTATAAAATTTCCAAAAATTGGATTTAAAAATGGTTCTCCATTAAAAGGCGGTAAAAATGCCTTAATAAAAATACAGGGTTTTAAGCATAAAATTGAGTTTGTTCTTATCTTATATCTGTAGAATCTATTGGATGAATATAAAAAATATTTTATTAAATATATAACATATGTATTACCTTAATATCACTTAACAACTATAATTAACTAGGTTAAAATACCTTTGTGACTTTAATAATATTTTCATTTATATTTAATCGGTTTTCATATTCATTTCTAATTATTTTTTACCCTATGAATTCATCTTATATTTTTTGTAAACCACATATTTTTATAATTTAGTTAATAGTATTAATATTCATCAAATTTAGTGATAGATTATATTACATTATAATAATTTTTTAATAATATATTATAGTTGTGTAACACTTGGTATTGCGTGTTATGCAAGCCATAGAGGAAGGTTTATCTTGCGTGTAATGTACGCTAATTCAATGTAGCGTGTAATGTACACTGAGTCGGTGTTGCGTGTAGTACAGACCAAGTTGGTGTCATGTTAAAGTAATGTTTTACATAGTGTTTTAATATATATATATAAAGAACTATTTCTAAGGTCACATGAAATAAAAAATATCTAAAATATAAATTAATTCATAAATATATATTTCACAGAATCTCGGGGTGTTAAATTTTACCCCCTTTAAAATGAATTTCTCCCTAGAAATATTTTTGGGTTATAAATGGTTTTATACTTGAATTTTTTTGTTTATAGAAACCCATATTTTAAAAATGAATACTAAAACTTCCCTTAAAAGGGGGAATTTGGAAACATAATAGTTACCCAAAGTAACATATAACTGGATTTTCACAAAGGCGAACATTGGGTGGGAGTGATGATTGGGCTTAGAGGAAAATGTAAATATTTATATGGAGTGATTGAGGTCATGAATAACAAACAATTTAATGATAAAAGTAAAGATAAGGGCCTCAAATTCATAAATCTTTGATGATTCCAGAAGTCATTAGTTCAACAGAATAAGGTATTAGGACAACACATTTTTTCTTATCATTATCCTATCATTGATTAAACCTTTTTATTGACCGAGAATATATGGAAATATACTTACTAGATGTTATTTCATTTAAGATGAAGAATCAAAACCTTTGGTTAGGCCTAGATAGATTTTAACTTTATCTCTTACCCTAAGAAATGAATGTGAATTTTTTTTATTCCGGAAGTACTAACAGGTCATGAGATCTATGATATGTCATCCCATCTGTCATTAGTGATCATCAACACCATGTTTTTATAACAGGTTTTCTGATGTGCATAAATTATCATGTGGTAAGATAATACATAATATTTCCATAAATGGTTAACTATATAACCCTTACAAAATATGAAAATCAAAAACTTTAAAAATAAGTCACAAAATCATTGTAACATTGATCCCCCATATATAACAAAGTAGCTCTTGGTTTTTACATTCCCAAAATGTTAATACCCTCACCGTATACTCCCATAAAACATGGTTATGACCTTAATTACCATAAATCCTTTTGGAAATATTTCATGCTTCCTTATTCTAATGATTACTGGATATGTCCTTTAAATCCAAGAAGTTTTCAACTTCATCCTTGATGACATAGATCTCTTTTTCAATAAACAATTCAAGGGTAATCTTACCATCCAATTTACTTATTTATATCTAACATATCTTTATTAAAACACCATTATCTCAATGTCAGACATTAATTAAGGGTTAATTTTCCTTAATCAAAATATCACTCTTCCATGAAATAACATTTCTAAGTCTTCATCACCATTAAACATTTCCTTTTCAATCCTTAATTAAAACTTACACTAAAAATAATTACACATCTCATGATTCATATAACATAATATTTTAATTCCAAAATACTTATTTAATCAAACTTTATTATTAAACCATTACTCAGGATTAATCGACTTATTCCTTAATACCCCTTTCCTAGAATATGAAAATATGAATCATGTCTTAAGGTTCCTCAATATTAATCTAATCAGGCTTATTATTATCAATGTAAACAATACTAGAAGAGCACCACATACCTTTCACATGTCATATTTGGTCTCTTTATCTTCCAAAGTATAACCAATACTCATGCCACCTTCCTGATTCTCTTTATGATATTTCCACTTGGGAAATCAATTTTCATAATTCCCATACTTTCCACATCTGAAACATTCAATTTTAACCATGTTTATTCTAGTTCACTCCATTTAGTAAAACTAGAAAGAACAGGGTGAAAAACACATATCATATAAGAATGCCACATAATCATGAAAAATTACTTATAGGATATCTAAATAATGACATATTACTTAATATATGACACCCAAGGTCATCCTAGTTTATTCATGGCCAACTTATATTTAAATCCTTCTTGATGGTTCAGGAAGAGTTTGTAAATTCCCAAAGCATATCCCCTGGGAGTGTCAAACCAGGTGTGCAGCAAGGCCCATTGTCGTGTACCAGATTACCCCAAGTCAAGACTAGAACATATTATCAGAGTTTTTACCCCTAGGTACATATATGATAGATCCACATCCACTTGTAGTATCCAGACAGGGATGTATTACTAGGAAACCACTAACTCTACCCTTTACCAAAATTCTAGGACATTATCCTAATTTTTGACTCATCCTTATACTTATCCTTATAGAAATCCCTAGGAATATCCATAGAAATATACCTAGGTATCTCACTAAAGTTTTCTCATCCTAGTTTCCAAATGTTTACGAAACCTTTACTTTGATACTGACTATAGTGACCCAGTCTTAACATAAATGGATATTAAATCATTTAAGAAGAATATTTAGTATATTACAAAAAATACATGCCTGAGGACTGTAATAGTTTAGTGTATTTGGAAACTTTAAACAAAAACTTATATCCTTTTGAAAGATCTTAAAAATCTCCCATAAAGATCTACACCTTCATCACTTTTAACTAAAACCTTTCTTCATAACCTGAAGAAAGGAAACATAATAATGGGGTGAGAATAGATGCTCAGTAAGGGAAAATAAATAAAATGCGTAAGCATAAGATGAAAAAAATGGTATGAAATGTGATCATATAATTTTAAGGTCAAACCCTACATATTAGAGATCATAATAAATTTTGGAAATTTGTAAGACATGAATCATAAGTAAATAAATAAAATAATCCATGAGATCATAACATAGGAAAAAAACATGGGATTGTGGAAAACACATATAAAAACCCTAAATCAAGGTGGCCTACCATGACCTTTGTAACATGTTATTCTTGGGTTAATCACTCATGTACCTTATTCAGGCTTGGGATTCCCTCCCATGTACCCTCTTGTTTCGGGATTGGGTTGTCCTCTCGTTACCCAACTTGTTTTGGGATTGGGATGTTCTACTATGTTCCATCTTGTTTTGGGATTGGGATGTTCTCCCATGTTCCCTCTTGTTTTAGGATTGGGATTTCTTCTTGTGTACCCTTTGAGCTCATAAAACATTTATCATTACCCAATTCATTGGAGGGAGATATAGGTCTCATCCATCTCATAATAAAAGCATTCATAAATGTGCCACAAAATAATAAAACATTCATCATGTCATGACCCATAAAAATAAATGGGTTTTATAAACATCAAATCATAACTCATGAAATTAAATGGGTATTATTAAAATTTCATCACATCATAACCTATGTAAAATAGATAATTTTTATAACCATTTCGTAAAATCATAACCTATGAAAAGAAGTGGGTTTCATAAATATGTAACCCGTGAAAGAGAAACGGGCTTTATAAAGACCATGACATTAAGCATAAACCATTCATATAAAGGATATGAATAGAAACTTTAGATAATTTCCTATAAATTAATGAGTAACATCAATAGATTTCATATTATTTGGAAAATAATTTTAAAAATTTTCTTGAGGAAAATTTCATATCTTCTTCAAAAAATGCTTTTTTTATAACGTAAAACCTTTTGAAAACCTTCTTCTTTGAAAATAGATGTGAAAATATAAAAGGAATATTTAAAAACAATAAAACATTTTTAAAATACTTTGTTCATTTAAAATTATCTTCAATGATCATTTGAAAATATTTTTAAAAACATTTTCGACAACATGGTTTTTGAATATAATAGATTTCCAATAAAAGAGAGAGACAATCATATTTTACTTAAAAACATTATCTTAAGTACCAAAGGTTGTAAAAAGAGTACTAAAACATTAGTATTTATATAAAAAACATATTATAATGAAACTCATGAGTGTTATTGAGATATGTATCATAATATTTCATCAAAGGAAACATAAACATAAACAATCTTGAAAAGAGATGAGATTGCCTCAATAAACTCTTATAACTCGGTAACTTGGGATCATACTATCTATGTAAGAAAATCAAATTAAATTAAGATTAATATATCATGAAAATAATTATATTTATGATAAAAATGTAAAATATAAGTATATACACCTTGAAAAAGAGATTAGGTTCATAACAAAACATGAGTCTCAAAGATGGAAAATTAAGACAAAATTGTTTTACCAATTTGGTAATATTTGAAACATAGACCCATGAAGAAAGGATCATAAAATTGATATGTTAATAACCATATATTTTAGTATAGTATACATAGAATACAATAATGGGCAGTACATGCACCACACAAAATGAAAGAGTGGTGAACATAACATGTATCTCACAGAAATTAAAACTGAGATGAAATCCCATTACCTTGTGCCTTGACTCTCTTTGTACTCGTAAAATATTACTATATAATAAATATAAGATTAACATAAATATTTTTAAGAAACATATTCTTATATATATTACCATATATGTTATTATTATGACCTTATATCACCTTCTTGTTAACAATCTTATGTTAGGGTTTCACTTCGGGTAGTATTTTCATTGTTCTTTGCATATGTCTTAATTTGTTATATTGTTGGTCCTAATATTTATATAATTATTTAACGAATGTAAATAATGATATAAATATAATTTATATCCTTTATATTTATATTATAATAATTTATATCATAAAGAGGTATGAAATGGAATACACTGTTCATGGAGACTGTAAGTCATACGTACGCATAAACGTTGTTTCCATTTTAATTATTGTATTGAAAAAAAAGAATGACATATAAGTTTATTTGTATATAATATCATTAAATTAGAATTAAATTGTTATATATATAATATAATTTCACTAAACTCATCCTTCATACATTTTGTGTAGTATATTAATGAATCATATCACTTTACGGGGGCGGTAGTCCACGCTTTCTCAAACGAAATTATCATAATTACACCAAATGGAAAGTAAAAATATGTGTGTTGAAAAAGGAATAAAAAAATTAAATAAATAATAAATATAAAATATAAAATATATAAATATATTTTCTTTAATAATGGATACCATGATTGGTGGTAAAGGATAAATGAACAATCATTGTTTCGTGAGGCAATAGTTCACCATGCACAGAAAGAGTATGTTCCATGTCCATTAGATGGAGGTGTGTGTATGTATAGGTAGAAATATTATCATAATATAATTATATTATATGGAGGATACTGGTGTTTTCACACAAGAATATAATAAATATAATGGAGGGGTGATGAAGGAAAAAAAGGAAAGGAGATTGAGAGAATACATTACCTCTAAATCAAGTAACTCCTTTTGGTTTGTGCCAAACGGATTCCTTGAGAGAAATTATGAAACAATGGAGGATTTAAGGTCTAAGGTAGTATTTTTTTAAATTGAATTAGTCAGGGCTTGGATGATATTAAGATGATTGAGAGGTGCGAGTGATGGTTATAGGTGGTGGCCTTTTATAGGGAAGGAAAATGACTCACTTGGAATTTTTTAGAAACAAGTTAGGTGTCTACATGTTATTACTTAAAAAAAGTCATAAAAAACCAAGAAAACTTAATAATGGAATGTTTATTTACGAACTATGTACATAAAATTGGTTTTTTACATGTGTCTAGGTTGTTTTTTGTCTTATATTTAAGGTTTAGTACTTTATTAACCTAATTTTTCTCTTAACCGGTGTAATTAATTTTAATCGCTTGCACTAATATTTTTGGTCAAAAATAAATTTGACCTTATTATAAATAATAATTTATTCTTATTCTAAATATAGATTCCATTTTTTCAAATTATAATCACATAAGTGTAAAAAATTAATTTCAAATTAATCTCGTTGACGAGACAACACTGCGGGGTTTTTAAGTTAAAACATCCAAAATTTTGATAAGTTTTTATATACAATTTCAATTTGAAATTGGTTCCAATGACATAAATTTTATTAATTGGTAAAAATATTATCTAAATAAACTATTAAAACAATTTAAAATATAATTTATACTTATAAATAAATTATATGAAAAAGAAGTTTTGAATTAAAATCCAGTATTTTTAACTATTCATTAAAAGATGAAACCTTTAATAAATATACCTAATTTTTATCCTAAACTATTTTTTATATATCTATTCAAAATATGAAGTTTATTTTTATATATTGAATCAAAAAAAATTCCAAAATTTGGATTTAAAAAGGGTTCTCCATTAAAAGGCAGTAAAATTTTTCTAATTAAAATATAGGGTTTTAAGCATAAAATTGAGTTTTTTCTTATCTTCTGTCTATAGAATATATTGGATAAATATCAAAAATATTTTATTGAATATATAACATATGTATTACCTAAATATCACTTAAAATTTTTAATTAACTAGGTTAAAATATCCTTGTGACTATAATAATATTTTCCTTTATATTTAGTCGGTTTTCATATTCATTTCTAATATTTGGTAACCTGTGATGTAACACCCCAAGCTTCCATGGTACGTTTCCATTTGAATAATCCAATAGCTTGCATTGTACGCAACTTCGAGATTCTAACACACCACGACCAATCAAAATAGTCATTATGAATAGTAATACCCACTTTTTGAAATTTTATAAAAAAAATTTCAAAATGGACTTTATTTTTGGATTCGGAATTTCTAAATTATCATATGGTGAATTTTTGGTACTTTTATGAAAACTTTCAATTTTTTATGAATACTAAAAAATAATAAATTTTAATTAAAATTAACTTTTTTAATCGAAATAATTTATAGTGTTAAATTATAAATTTGAATGTGTTTTAAGTATCATTAGATTATATTTTTATCATTTAATATAATTTAGTTCATTGGATATAATTTCACATTTAAACTGCACAAAAACAAGTGTCAATCTTTTGATATTTTTTATTTCTTAAAAACATGCTTTTTGTTTTGACAACGGGAATTAATTTTAAATTAATTTCTGCCACTTCTGTGTTTTGAATTTGGAAAAATGGATTCCATATTTTTAATCAGGAGGTCCAAATTGTGTAAATAGGCAACTTTTATTTTTAGACCTTATGAATAATTACTTCGATAAATATTTTATTTACTATGGTTAAAGTCTAAATCCGGTAAATAAGGGTAAAAAATAATATTATTATAATATTAAATCACCCTAACATGTGTCCTATTTCTATTGGTTGATACATGTCCAATAATAAGCATCCTTGGATCGATTTTGGGACCCCATGGAGACACTTGAGAGTGATAAGGACACTTTATATTAATTAATTTAAAGTAAAGGCAAAAATGACATAAACATATATCTTTTAGTAAAATAATTTTTATATGGGGTTATATAAGTTATCATTTTGACTATAAATATTAATTTTAAATCTAAAAATATTTCCTAAATCATGGTATTTTTATAATTTTTATACATCAAATAAATAAAATTATTTATGACATAATAATGATGCAATGTTTACCTCATTAATTAATGATTTAAATAAATGAGAATATAAAAATTAAAAAGAATATCCAAAACATGTTCAATTACTATTTGATGATTTTATTTCGAACATGAGTCATATTATCTTCGACTTTAATGAGTTTTGGACCTTTAGAAACCAGAAATCATTATATAATAAAATAATATTTTGAAACTTTCCTAAAGAGCCCCTCCTCCCCCGTATAAAAATTCAACACCTATAACCCATTACTCACACATTTAAAGCCACTTGGATTGTCCAAAATCTGCCCAATTAAGCTCCCTACATCCCTGTTTTACTCTTATAATCCTTACCTTAGGCATAAGGCACTTCAAGGAAGCCTTTTGGTTCAAACCAAAGGGAGAGACCCTATTTAAAGGTAACATCTCCTCTTAAGTTCTTTTCTTTGATTTTACTTCTCCAACCCCCTAAAATCTATTTATTTCTTTATTCTATAACAACACCAGTATCCTAAATATACTAGGTTTTTTATGAGAATTATTTGAACTACACTTACACACACCTCCATCTAATGGGTATAGAACATAATTTTTCTATGAACGGTGAACTACTGCCTCACGAAACGATGATTGTTCAATCTTCTACTACCACCTATTATGGTGGTCCTTATGCTAGAACTGTGACTATATATGATATTTATGATATTTATTTTACATATAATATTCTTTAATTATCTTTTATAGTATACTTTTATTCTTTTCATGTTGTATATATACGATTATTTCATTTGAGAAAGTGCGGACTACCACCCCCTCAAAGTGATATGACTCGTTCATACCATACATGGAATGTATAAAGGATGGTGTTAATGAACTTACGTAATGTATATAAAATATTATTTTATACTATAATAATAATATACCTATGTATCATTTGGTTTTATTTCCTTTTAAAATAAAAAAATGCAATGGAAGTAGTGTTCATGCATACGTACGGATTACCGTCTCCACGAACGTGATGAGATTCATTACCCATCATAACCATTCAAGAATAATTTTCATTTTATTATTAAAAATAATTTTTTAAAAATTAATATCATTATTAATATGATTCAAATACATCCTATCCATAACAAACATGGCTTATGTAATAAAACATATAAAGGAAAACGAATCAGTTAACACCCGAAACATTGATACTACTAAAATATTATTTACAAAGAAATATTAGAAGATCATATATTATATAATATTTATGTATTTAGTTCTTATATAATTTAATAACCATGATTTTACTATTATACGGGAGGTTAACTTACCCACGAACAAGGAAAATTACATGGTAAGTTTTAATTTCACAATCCCTTTATTATCCGAGGTTGTTTATACGTGAGTATCTTCTGGGACCTCTTCATCATCCACATCTGTGTTTTCCTTAAAATGTATTTTAAAACATTTTTACTATTTCCTATAATATGGGTTAAATTAATTTATACCTTTGTTTTAATTTTTATAAATTTTTTTGAAGGGAATCTTTCCGTTGTTTTCCAAACAAGTTACTTTATGACCTTTTTGACAAAATAAGGTAAGAATGTTTTCTTAATTATATGACGGGTGCGGATATTTTCCACCATTATAACACCTTCTAATATTCCCTTAAAATATTATAATAATATTTTCAAAATAAATTTTTTCTTCTATAGGTATGTGACTTTTAAATTATTTCAAAATAGAAATAGATATTTCTATTAATTAGTTTTGATTACATCTATGTCAACATCCTTTGATGGATTTTACACTTGTTTGAAATTGATTTATTATGATAAAATCTTCCATATTGTATTAAAGGTTTTGTTATATTGTTTAATATAGATGTGTTATTTTTATTCCATTCATGGTTTATCGAAAAGTATTGACATTTCTTATGCTAGTTTTAATATGAATGTTCATGTTAAGTTTAAACCTTTTCATATGAGGAATGCATTGGACTTAGTAAGTGGCGGGTGGAACCTGCTATAGATCCTAGATGAATCGGTAGGTCTCACGAGACAAACTTGTGTATTGGTACAAGGATTTGACAAAATCTTATTTCTAGTCTTGGCACAAGGCCTTGACTATGTGGTTATGAAGTTTGGAATTATGCATTCCATCATTATGAAATTTCCTGTTGATATTTTATGTGATTATTCGACTAGTAGAATATCCATGTGAATAATTAAATGGAATTATTTGATTTATATTTTCCATATTATTATGAAGTTTACATTTAAAAGGCTTATGTTTTTGTTTTATACATTGCCTTAAAAGTTTATGCTTATTTGTGAAAGTTTCTGCTATATTCTTATCTTTACTGAGCATCTGACCTCACCCCATTCTATGTTTTATTTTTTCTAGGATGTGAAGAAGTATTTTATGATTGAAATGAAGGGATAGGATAAGGATATAAGTGTTCTCAAAGGGGAAAAATTTTGTTGATGTTTTTATTTCATGATGTAATGTAAAATTTATGAATGTATCTAGTACTTCTAAGGCGACTAAACGGATCGGTCTTTCGGGATTTGATCCCTTGAGATCATGACAATGTTATGTAATAATGCACCGACTCTGGGTAACTGAGGTCGGGTTGTTACAATTTCTATTGGAGGAAGTTTATTAAAAACCTTGGAAACTAGATTTAGAAAAACTCTGATTAGAGCCCATTACCCTGAGATTGACTTTGAGAATTAGTATAGAAGAACTTCCTATAATTTTGGTAATGTAGAAATTTTGTGTATTTTCCAAGAAATACATCCTTGTCTGGATACGAGCAGGTAGAGGCGGCTCTCACACAAATGTACTTAGGAGTGAATACTCTGAAATGGAGTTTCACTCTTGACCTGAGGTATCCTGGTACACGACAACGGGCCTTATTGCACTCTTGGTTATGACACTCCTGAGGGATATTCTTATGATAATTAACATTTTATTTACAAACCATTATTAAGGATTTATGAGTATATACCTCCTCAAAGAAAACATTTTTATGATTATGGATTATATCCATAAACTTTCTAATTTATGTTAAATGTTTTACAAGTTTCGAAATATGTATTGTGATTCATAAACTAATGTAGTGTATGCCATTGTTTAGAAATGGTGCTTATTGGAATGAATGTTAACTATATTAATGCACATAATCCATGTATGTATTTCCCTCCTACTCAAGATAATTATAGTGGAGCTGGTGATGAAACTGGTGCTGATCAGCTTATCACCATACTAGGACAACTCACTCAGGTTATGAATAATAACCTTACTCATATGGAGCACCCTGCTCCACAACATGGAGGATCAATGTTAGACCGATTCATGAGGAAACAACCAAAAACATTCAATGAGACTACAAATCCATTTGTAGTTGAGCAATGGATAAGTTTCTTAGAGAAAATATTTCATGCATTGGGGAGTAGAGAAAGGGAAAAAGTTGTCCTGGTGTAGGTTATCACCTCATAGGAGATGCAGATCAATGGTGGTCATTGATTCAAAACAAAAAGGAATATAATGATGTATCAAATATGGAATGGAGGGATTTTAAAGATATTTTATTAGAAAAATACTTTCCTTGTGACCATCGAGTAATATTGATCAATTCTTTTATGGGTTAAAACTATTTCTCCATCGGGAATTAGTCTCACAATCCTTCTCATCCTACGAAGATATTGTCTCATGTGCTATCAAGATAGAAAAGGAATTCTCTAAGTCTTGTGAATTTAAAGAAAATAAAGAGAAGAGGAGATCTTCAAGACACTCTGGGAAAGGAAATAAGGAAATAGAGAATAAGGGAAGTGTTGAATTTCGACCCTGTGATAATTTTGGAAGGAATCACCCTGGTGCCTGTCTAAAAGGAAAAGGAGAATGATGAAAATATGGAAAGAAAGGTCATCTTGTGGGTGATTGTAAGGGGAAGAAAGAAGCTACCAATGTTCAATGCTACAATTGCAGGGATATGGTACATTATGCAAATGAATGTCCTAATCGCCAAGGAAACTTACCATAGAAAAGTCCAAGGGAGCAAGTCCAAGCATATGCGATCACTACTGCTGAGGTTGAAGCTCTAAAAGATGTGGTGGAAGGTAATTTAATGGTATCCTCAAGTTTAGCCAATGTTTTATTTGATTCTAGATCATCACATTGTTTCATATCTTCCTAGATTTCTAAGAAAATTATATATTTACAATTTTATTTAACAAAGGAGTTGTCAGTCAAAACTCCTAAGGGATGTATCATTGCAATAATGTTTTGTGAATCAGTTCCCATTAGGTCATATAAATGTTCATTATCTTCGATCTTATCTTCATACCCATGATTGAATTTGATATAATCCTCATAATATATTGGATTTATACCATGATGTGAAAATTTATTGTATGAAAAAGGAGGTTATAATTTTCAATGATGATAAGGAGTACCTTATCTTTAGAGTAGAAACATCACCACCTAATTCTTATCAATATCCACCCCCAATAGCTCTACTAAATTCAATTATTGGGGAGGAAGAGAACGAAATAACTATGGGTGAGTAAACTAATGTTAAAATATAGAATGTACCTATTGTGCAAGAATATGTTGATGTGCTTCCATATAATTTACATAGACATCCTCCAGATGGAGAAATGGGGTTTTCCATTGATTTAATTCCTGGTTCAAGGCCCATATCAAATATCCCTTATAGAATGGACACTATGAAATTAGTGTAACTAAAGAAACAACTAGAGGAATTGAGTAATAAAGGATTTATTCACCCTAGTATTTCTCCAGGGGGAGACCCTATTCTTGTTTTTAAGAAGAAATATGGATCTATGAGGTTGTGCATTGACTACAGGGAGATCAATGCTATAACAGTAAAGAACAAGTATCCCCTACCTCTTATGGATGATTTATTCGATCAACTTCATGGAGCTCAATATTTTTCAATGATTGACCTTCGATCTGGATACCATCAGTTGTGCGTGAATAAGTAAGACATTCTGAAAACTGTATTTCAAATGAGGTATGGGCATTACAAGTTTACAGTAATGACTTTTGGATTGACTAATTCACCCTTTGTCTTCATGGATCTAATGAATAGAGTTTTCAATGAATATATTTATGACTTTGTAGTGGTATTTATTTATGATATCTTGGTATACTAAAAAATCTATGAATATCATGAAAATAACTTGGGCACTATTCTGAAAACCCTCTAAAGAAATGAATTATATGTGAAGTTTAGCAAGTGTGAATTCTGGATTCAAGAGATTTCTTTTCTTGTCCATATTGTCTCTAAGTATGGAATTGTTGTTGATACTTCTAAGACCAAGGCATTCCAAGAATGTCCAACACCGACAATTATAACTGAGGTACACAGTTTTATTGGTTTAGCAGGTTATTATCGGTGTTTCATCCAAAATGTTTCCCGATTGGATAACCCATTAACCAAGATCACACGTAAAGGGGTTAAATTTGTTTGGACAAAATAGTTTGAATTTTTTTTTTGAAGAAATGAAGATAAGATTAGTAAATCCTTCTATATTGACTCTACCATTGGGGAATGATGGGTTTGTTTTTTATAGTGATGTTTCAAAGTAAGGACTTGGTTGTGTCCTTATGTAGAAGGATAGAGTTGTTGCCTATGCATCACGATAGCTAAATAATTCATGAACAAAATTATCCCACTCATGATCTTGATTTATTAGTTGTAATCTTTGCTTTGAAAATTTTGAGACACTATCTATATGGTGAAAAAAGTGAGATATATACCGATCACAAGAGCTTGAAGTATATTTTCTCAGAAAACGAACTCAACACGAGGCAAAGGAGATGTCTCAAATTACTCAAGGATTATTATTGCAGTATACACTACCACATGGAGAAGGAAAATAAGGTGGAATATGATTTAATTATAAAGGATCGTGGAGTTTTGAACAAGATGAGAGTTGAAAGGGATCCAATTTTCATGGATCTAGTAAAGATGAATATGGTAATAATCATGGAATGTGAAACATTAATACTTTTTCAAATGGTTGCTAACCCACTTTTAATAAAAAGGATAAAAAGTTCTCAGACTGATGATGAGGTGTTTGAAAAGAAAATTAAATCTTTGAATGATGGGAGATTGATTGACTTCGTATATCAATATATAATTTTGAAATTTGGGAAGAGACTTTGTGTTCCTAATATACCTCATCAAAAAAAGAGAATTGTTGGATGATGCTCATAGCTCTAATTTCTCTATACACCCTAGTAGCACTATGATGTGTAGATATTTGAAGGAACATTTTTGGTGGGACAACATGAATTGGGATATTGCTGATTATGTGTCAATATGTATGGTTTATCAACAAGTGAAAGCTTGAAGACAACATCTTAGAGGAGTCATGCAACCTCTTCTCATACCTAAGTAGAAATGGGATAATTTTACAATGGAATTTGTCATGGGACAACCAAGGACTCCTAGAAGGAACGATGAAATATGGGTCATTGTTGATTGTATTACCAATTCATCACATTTTCTTTCTATAATAGATGGTTTACCACTAGAACGTTTAGCAAGACTATATAATAATGAAGTTTTAAGACTTCATGGTGTACCCCTATCAATTGTTTCTGATCATGATCCCCTTTTTACATCAAGATTCTGGAAAATTCTTCAGAGGGCCTTCGATAATAAACTTCATTTGAGCACTTCCTACCACCCTGAAACTGATGGAAAATTAGAATGGACTACTCAAAACTTAGAAGACATGTTTAGATCTTTCTCACTTGATTTTAAGGTATGTGGGATCAGTATTTACCTCTGGTAGAATTTTCCTATAACAATATCTTCTATTCAAGTATTCATATGGCACCATATGAATCATTATATGGAAAGAGATCTCACACACCAAATTGTTGGGATGATGTTGGTGAAAGAAAACTCACAGGCCCAGAACATGTTGAGGAAACAATGAAAAAGGTGAAGATTATCCAAACCCACATCAAAGCAGATCAAAGTAGGAAAAATATCTATACAGATAACCGAAGGATGGATTTAAAATTTTAGGTAGGATATCATGTATTCTGGAAGGTATCTCCATGGAAGGGAGTTATACGATTCAGTAAAAAGGGTAAATTAAGTCACTAGTACATCAGACCTTTCAAAATTCTAGAACGAATTGGGGTTGTAGCTTACTGTTTGGCAATGCCGCCAAGTCTCTCCAAAGTTCATGATGTGTTCTACGTATCACTGCTGAGAAAATACATGCCTAACCCAACGCATGTACTCACCTATTATTAAATTGAACTGGAACCTGATCTATCTTATTTTGAAGAGTCTGTCAAGTTTCTTGATACAAGAGAACAAGTGTTGAGAAACCGGATGACTCGTTTGGACATTTCGAGAATGAAGAACCACCCGAATCTTTTTATGTAGTAGTATTCTTGACATTTCAAGGATGAAATTATTTTAATTAGGTAATAATGTAACACCCCAAGCTTCCATGGTGCCTTTCCCTTTGAATAATGCAATAGCCTGTGTTGTACACAACTTCGAGATTCTAACAAACCACAACCAATCAAACTAGCCGTTATGAATAGTAATACCCACTTTTTGAAATTTTATAAATTTTATTTTTCAAAATGGATTTCATTTTTGGATTCGGAATATCAAAATTATCTTAGGTTGAATTTTTTGTACTTTTTTTAAAACATTCAATTATTGATGAATAGTGAAAAATATTAAATTTTATTTGAAAACAACTTTTATAATAGATATAATTTATAGTGTTAAATTATACATTTGAATGGGTTTTAATTATAATGAGATTATATTTTTATCATTTAATATAATTTAGGTCTTTGGATGTAATTTCACATTTAAACTGGGCATAAACAAATGTCAATATTTTGATAGTTATTATTTCTTAAAAAATGCTTTTTTTTTTAAAACGGGAATTAATTTTAAATTAAATTCTGCACTTCTATGTTTTGAATTTGGAAAAATTGATTCTATATTTGGAATCATGAGTTTCAAATTGTGTAAATAGGTAACCTTTATTTTTATACATTATGAATAATTACGTTAGTAAATATTTTATTTACCATGGTTAAAAGGTAAATCCGGTAAATAAGGGTCAAAAATAATATTATAATAATATTAAATTACCATAATATGTGTCCTATTCTTATTTTGTGATACATGTCTGACTATGGGAATCCTTGGGTCGATTCTGGGACCCCATGGAGCCACGTGAGAGTGATAATGTCACTTTACATTAATTAATTTAAAGTAAAGGCAAAAATTACATAAACATATATCATTTGGTAAAAAAATTACATGGGGTTATATAAGTTATCTTTTAGATTATAAATAATCATTTTAAATGAAAAAATATTTCCTAAATCATGGTATTTTGTTAATTTTTAGACATCAAATAAATAAAATTATTTATGACACAATAATGATGCAGTGTTTGCCTCATTAATGAATGATTTAAATAAATGAGATTATAAAAACTAAAACTATATACAAAACTTGTCCAATTCTTATTGGATGTTTTATTTCGAACATGAGTCATCTTATATTTGACTTTAATGAGTTTTGGGCCTTTAGAAACTAAAAATAATTATATAATAAATTGATATTTTGAAACTTTCATAAAGATCCCCTCCTCCCCCTTATAAAAACACATCACCTCTAACTCATTAACCGCACCTCTCAAGATTCTTGGATCATCATAAATCTACCCAATTAAGCTCCCTATATCCCTATATTACTCTTAGAATCCTTAACTTAGTCATAATGCACTTCAAGGAATCTGATTGGTTCAAACCAAAGGGAGTTACCCGATTTAAAGGTAACATCTTCTCTTAAGTTTTTTTCTTTTATTTTACTTCACCAACCCCCTAAGGTAATTTTTATTCATTTATTTTATAGTAAAAACAATATCCTAAATATACTAGGTTGTTTTTATGAGAATTATTTTAACTACACTTACACACACCTCAATCTAATAGGTATATAACATAATGTTTATGTGAACGGCGAACTACTGCCTCATGAAACGATGATTGTTCAATATTATACTACCACCTCTTATGGTGGCCATTATGATGAAACTATAATTATATATTATATTTATGATATTTATCTTTTCTATAATATTCTGTAATTATCTTTTATATCATACCTTTCTTCTTTTTATGTTGTATATGTACAATAACTTCATTTGAGGAAGTGCGGACTACCGCCTACTCAAAGTGAAATGACTCATTCATACCATACATGAAATGTATAAAGGATGGTGTTAATGAACTTAAGTAACATATATAAAATATTATATTATACTGGAATAAAAATATACCTATGTATCATTTGGTTTTCTTTCCTTTTAAAATAAAAAAAATGAAATGGAAGTAGCGTTCGTCTGTACGTACGGATTACCGTCTCCATGAACGCAATGAGATTCATTCTCCATCGTAATCATTCAAGAATAATTTTAATTTCATTATTAAAAATAATTTTTAAGAAATTAATATCATTCTGAATGTTATTAAAATACATCCTATCCATAAAAACATGGCTTATGTAACAAAACATATAAAGTAAAATGAATCAGTTAACACCCAAAACAATGATACTACTAAAATATTATTAACAAAGCAATATTAAAAGATCATATATGATATCATATTTATGTATTTAGTTCTTTTATAATTTAATAACAATTATTTAACTATTATATTGGATTTTAACATACCCTCAACCAAGGAAAAGTTCAAGGTGAGGGTTAATTTCACAATATCTTTATTATCTGAGGTTGTTTGTACATTAGTATCTACTAGGACCTCTTTATCATCCACATCTGTTTTTTCTTAAAAATATATTTCAAAACATTTTTGCTATTTCATATAATATGGTTTAAAGTCATTTATACCCTTGTTTTAATTTTTATAAAATGTTTTGAAAGGAATCATTTTTTTGTTTTCCAAACAAGTTAGTTTATAACCTTTTCGACGAAATAAGGTAAGAATGTTTTTTAAATTATACGGTGGGAGCGGCTATTTTCCACCTTTATAAAACCTTCAAAGCTTCCCTTATAAGATTATAATAATATTTTCAAAATAAATGTTTTCTTTTATAATTATATGACTTTTAAATGATTTCAAAATAGAAAGAGATATTTCTCTCAAATAGTTTTGATTTCATCTATGTCAACATCCTTTGATGGATTTTACACTTGTTTGAAGTTGGTGTATTATGATAAAATCATCCCTATTGTATTCAGGGTTTTTTTATGTGTATGACTGTGTATGTGTTATTTTTATACCATTCATGGTTTATGGATAAATTATAGACATTTCGTATGCTAGTTTTAATACGAATATTTATGTTATGTTTAAACCTTTTCATATGAGGAATACATTGGAATTAGTAAGTAATAGGTGGAGCCCGCTATAGCTCCTTGATTCATTGGTAGCTCTCATGAGACAAACTGGTGTCTTGGAACAAGGCCTTGAAAAAATATAATTTTTAGTCTTGGCATAAGGCCCTGACTATGTGGTTATGAAGTCTGGCATTATGCATTCCATCATTATGAAATTTGATATTGATATTGCATGTGATTATTAGACTAGTAGAACATCCATGTGAATAAGTAAATGGAATTTTTTGATTTATATTTTCCATATTATGATGAAGTTTAAGTTTAAAAGTCTTATGTTTTAGTTTTATACATTTCCTTAAATCTTTATACTTATTTTTTAAAGTTTCCGCTATATTTTTATCCTTACTGAGCATCTGATATCACCCCTTTATATGTTTTATTTTTTCCAGGATGTGAATAAGTATTTTATGGTTGACCTACAGGGATAGGATAAGGATGTAATGAAGTTCCCAATTAGGATCCAAGTATCACTAAGAGTGGGAGGGGGTGAATCAGTGATATCTTTTTCTTTTTACGTTTCCTTCTTTTTGAAACAAAATTTTCCTCCTGGTAAAGAGTTTCTTCCCTACTGAACATACACAACCACATGAACATAAGATTTACAAGGTTCATTACTCAACAAGAGTAGCTACGTCCTTAGTATGGTACGAAAATAATCCAGTTCCACACAATCCACTAGAAAACAATCCTTTGATGTGGAATACAATGAGTAGGATACACCCTTAAACTCGTGTAGCACTTGGAAAACAATCTTCAAGTGTGTGTTCACCCTCTTAGAAAAAATAGGGAATTACAGTATTTCAGTGCTTCTTTACAATTGAACAGGTGTATTCATTGAAGTACAAATCTTCAATTTCTTACGCAGAAGCTAGTAAGAACTGTCTTACACACAACTGAATATATGAAAAGGCCCAAAATCTTTCATTCACACTTTTACATGTCTTTCGCACAACTTTTATGCCACACGAGAAAGATTTAACTTTTTTCGTGAAACACCTCTTGTGTGCAACTTCAATCTTGCGCACAACTCTCTTCTTGCGCGCAGCTTATCCTTCTTGTACGCAACTCTATTTCTTTTTCACACTCTCCTTTTCTTAATATTTTCCTGTGCCTCAAAGCTCTGAATTTCTCTAAGTGTCGAGCTACAATGATGTGAAGGGTTCACCTCTTATTTATAGACCACTTTAACCCCTATGAACAAAAACCCCAATGTGTCATACAAGATCTCGACACGTCATGCAAAACCACATTTGATGTCGCTTTGGGCACGTAAGTTTCTTTCACACCAACCTCATCTTTCTCCCAATTCTTGAATCTTTCTTGCACTTCATTCATTTTCCATTTTTCAAATTTTGGACCTCGAATCATGCCTTGTGTGCAAGATTCCAAACTCCCTTCAATCATGCGTGCAAAAACCAATCTTGTGTGAAAAAACCCAATCTTTCACACAAAAATTTCCTTTTCCAGATTTTGATGTTTGGATCATGGAAATCCACTTGCACACAAAATTCCAAGTCATCGTCAAACTTACACGCAACATCCTTTTCTAAAAAACACATTTCTTCATCTCCTGATTTTTAGGCCCTAAAATTTGGAAAACACTGGAAAACAGTGCCACCTTAAACTGTTCTTTTGTGCCTCCTCTAGAATGTCCATTACTTTTTCATTTCTATCCTCACTAATTCCCATAACCATTCTTCATCTCTCATCACAAACTCCACTATCTTGATATATATCCTTTGAGAGACCAGCTTTAGCATCATCAGAGTTACAATGGAAAGTACTGAAACTTCCTTATCTTTCAACATCATTATTCCTTCCAATTAAACTGTATATGACTAGAATCATCATTTATCCCCCTTTCATTCATAAGGATTGCATCAAAACTTCTACTAACTTATGATATTTGTGAAATACATATCAGAAAATCATTGTTTGATTTTCCATGTTCTTTACAAAGTGATTTGATTTATCTTCTTTGACAACAAAAGACAACACTCTATAACAACAAACTCTTCTTACTTTCTTCTACATCCAACTTGGTCCCAACATATAAGTGTGTTCAAAGGGGACAACATTTTATGGATGTTTTTATTTAATGATGTAATATAATAATTATGTATGTATCTAGTACTTCCAAGGCTACAAAACTGATCGGTTTTTCGGGATTTGATCCCTTGTGATCATGTCAATGTTATGTATTAATGCACTGACTCTGGGGAACTGGGTTTGGGGCATTACAGTAGGTATCATAGGAAGTTTATTAAACACCTTGGAAACTAGATTTAGATAAACTTGGATTAGAGAACATTACCCAAAGATAGACTTTGAGGATTTGTATAGAAGAACTTCCTAGAATTTTGATAATGTAGAGATTTTGTGTATTTTCCAAGAAGTACATAGATTTCTAGATATGAGAAGGTTGAGGAAGCTTTGGAACAGATGTACCTAGGAGTGAAAACTCCAACAAGGAGTTTCAGGCTCAACCCGGGGTATCCTGGTACACGACAATGGGTCTTGCTTCACTCTTCGTTACAACACTCCCGGGGGATATGCTTAGGATAATTCTAATTTTCTTTACAATCAATTATGAAGGATTTATGAGTATATACCTCCTCAAAGAAAACATTTTTATGATTATGGATTATATCCCTAAACTGCATAATTTATGTTAATTGTTTTACAAGTTTGGAAATATGTATTGTGATTCATAAACTAATGTAGTGTATTCCATTATTTAGAAATGGAACCTAGCGGAAGGAATGAGAACTGTATCAACGCATGTAATCCATGTAGGGATTGACCTCCTACTCAAGATAATTATAGTGGATTGGGTGATGCAACTAGTGCTAATCAGTTTATCACCATACTAGGACAACTCACTCAGGTTATGAATAATAACCTTACCTGTATGGAGCACCCAGATCCACAACGTGGAGGATCAATGTTAGACTGATTCATGAGGCAACAACCACCAACATTCAATGGGACTAAAAATCCATTTGTTTCTGAGCAATGGATAAGTTCCTTATAGAAAATATTTCATGCATTGGGGAGTAGTGAAAGGGAAAAAGTTGTCATGGCAGTTTATCACCTCACAGGAGATGCAGATCAATGATGGTCATTGATTCAAAACACAAATGAAGAGGAAGAAGTATCAAATATGTAATAGAGGTAGTTTAAAGAAATTTTATTAGAAAAATACTTTCCTCATGAACATCGAGCAGATGTAGAAAGGAAATTTCTGAGCCTAAGGAAAAGGGAGGATGAGAATATCACAAAGTATGAGGCTAACTTTACAAGCTTAGCAAGGAATGTAGCAGATTATATACATAACCCAAGGAGTAAGATTTATTGATTCTATGATGGGTTAAAACCATTTTTCTATTAAGCATTAGTCTCACAATCCTTCTCCATGAACGCGATGAGATTCATTCCCCATCATAACTATTCAAGAATAATTTTCATTTGATTATTAAAAATAATTTGTAAGAACTTAATATCATTATGAATATTATTCAAATACATCCTATTCATATAAAACATGGCTTATGTAACAAAACATATAAAGGAAAATGAATCAGTTAACACCCGAAATAATGATACTACTAAAATATTATTAACAAAGCAGTATTAGAAGATCATATATGATATCATATTTATGTATCTAGTTCTTGTATAATTTAATAACAATTATTTAACTATTTTACAAGAGGTTAACACACCCTCGACCAAGGAAAAGTACAAGGTAAGGGTTAATTTCATAATATCTTTATTATCTGAGGTTGTTTATACGTGAGTATCTACTAGGACCTCTTTATCATCCACATTCGTGTTTTTATAAAAATGTATTTCAAAACATTTTTAATACTTCCTATAATATGGGTTAAACTAATTTATACCCTTGTTTGAATTTTTATAAAAATTTTCTAAAGGAATCCTTCTGTCGTTTTCCAAACAAGTTACTTTATGACCTTTTCGACGAAATAAGGTAAGATTGTTTTTTTAACTTATACAGAGGGTGCAGCTATTTTACACCATTATAAAACCTTCAAATCTTCCCTTACAAGCTTATAAGAATATTTTCAAAATAAATTTTTTCTTTTATAATTATGTAACGTTTAAATGATTTTAAAATAGAAAGATATATTTCTATCAAATAGTTTTGATTTCATCTATGTCGACATCCTTTGATGGATTTTACACTTGTTTGAAGTTGATTTATTATGATAAAATATTCCATATTGTATTGAAGGTTCTGTGATATGTTTGATTGTGGATGTGTTATTTTTATACCATTCATGTTTTATGGATAAAGTATTGAAATTTCGTATGCTAGTTTTAATACGAATGTGTATGTTATGCTTAAAAATTTTCATATGAGGAATGAATTGGACATAGTAAGTGATAGGTGGAGCCCGTTATAGCTCCTAGATGCATCGGTAGGCCTCATGAGACAAAATAGTTTCTTGGCATAACGCTTTGACAAAATCTTATTTGTATTATTGGCACAAGGCCTTAACTATGTGGTTATGAAGTCTGGCATTATTAATTACATCATTATGAAATTGGCTATTGATTTTTCATGTGATTATTTGACTAGTTGAATATCCATGTGAATAAGTAAATATAATTATTTGATTTATATTTTCCATATTATGATGATGTTTATGTCTAAAAGACCTATGTTTTAGTTTTATACATTTCCTTAAATGTTTATGCTTATTTGTGAAAGTTTCTACTATATTGTTATCCTTACTGAGCATCTGAGATCACCCCTTTCTGTGTTTTATTTTTCTTAGGATGTCAAGCAGTATTTTATGGTTGACCTGTAGGGATAGGATAAGGATATAGGTGTGCTCAAAGGGGACAAAATTTTGTTGATGTTTTTATTTCATGATGTAATGTAAAACCTATGAATGTATCTAGTACTTCCAAGGATACTAAACCGGTCAGTCTTTTGGTATTTGATCCCTTGTGATCATGCTAGTGTTCATTAATAATGCACCGACTCTAGGTAACTAGGGTCGGGGCGTTACATATTAAGTCAACTTATATTTTTGTAAACAACATATTTTCATTATTTAGTTAATACTATTCATATTCATAAACTTAAGGGCTAGTTTATATTCCATTATAATAATATTTGTAATAATATATTATAGTTATGTAAGACTTGGTCTTGCGTGTTACGAAATCCATTGAGGAAGGTCTATCTTTCCTATAATGTATGCTAAGTTGATGTTGGGTGTAACGTATGCAAAGTTGGTGTTGCGTGTAGTGCAAGACAATTTTGTGCCATGTGAAAGGAATGTTTGAATTATTGTTTTAATATATATATGTTTATTTATTTATTTAAATAATTATTTTCAATGTCACATGAAATCAAAAATATCTAAAAGGTAAATTAATTTGAAAATCAATACTTAAAAAATCTTGGGGTGTCACATGAACAATAGATGATTATTTTATTCCATGCTAATTGGTTTGATAAATTTTTTAGATAGAGGGATTATATGAGTATAAACTTGATATATATGAAGGTTTTTGAGGGGATAAATGTATCCAAATACAGTTAAAAATATCAATAAAAACTATAAATTCATTGAATCTATCATTTTATGTATTTAATGAAATGAGATAAAGAATAGTTTATGATTTCACTTGTGATCCAGATTATCCAAAATTATCCATATGATATTGATCAAAATCATATAGAAGTTTTCAATATGATCCTCACTCCTAGGGTATCCATGGGTTATATAAATGGATAATCACATCACATGTACCTTGTCTAGGTATGCCCAAACACTCCTACAGCTCATATCAGTTGAGAGAAAAAATGTAACACTCATTATATGATAGGACAAATCCCACCTTGGTTAATCCTCAACTGAAGACATAATCATCAACATACCTAACCACCACCTGCAAACTTAGCCTCAAGGCTGACATAAGAAAGGTATCAAAGTATGAATTTGTACAGGTTAGGTATCTTGTTAACTTCATGTATGCGGATTCTATATGAAAAATAAACCCCTATAATATAAAATACATATTGTATGAAACTCCATGTTATATACTTATAGGGACATCAAATATTAAAAAAAAATTGTTTTTTGGGAATATTTTGTATCTGTATAAAAAATCATACACATGTTAACCATAATATTTTTCCAAAGACTATAATACTCTATGTTGAATATCAATTTGGGATAACTCAAATCCATACTTTGAGAGTTTAATTATCATTTAAATTCATGTAAATATGTATCCAAAATTAAATAATGATAAAATATAGACCACCTTTTATATGATAGGATATATTTTATATTTTAGTCTCATTTAATAATACTAACAAAACCATACATAAGTTCCAAACATATCATATCTTATATAATTTTCCACTATGAAGGACATATGTTTTTTGTAATTTTAGGGTTTTGTTAAATTAATTACATATCTATGTAATTAATACCACATATCTATGTGTCAATCTAATAAAACATATCATTAATCTCTTTTAGTGAGTAAAATATCTGAATAAAAATTGGTTGAATAATGGTAAGAATTTAGAATCATATTTATAATGTTTATCTCATTGAAAAAATAATTCCAAATCATTTACATTAAGCATACAATGTTACGATGTTAATAAATTATATTATCTACTCAGAACTCTTTCTAGGTTTTTCATCAGCATATCATCATGGAAGATTTTGGTTCAAGATTTTATTTGATATCGTTTTAATAAGTAAATGTAACTCTTTGCAATAATTTTATTTACCAATATACACAAAATTATTTTAGGATATAAAGTAACTTGTATTTTGAATTTTACTAGTATAATCTTTTATTTATTCCTCTTTGATCTTTTACAAGTCTAAACATACTCCCGCTAGCCTCTTAGATTCTGTATTATCTCAAGAATATAATAATAAGATACAAAAACTATTTTGTGTTTAGAAATAACTCTAATTTTATTTATGGGAATATTTAACAAATAAAATATTTTCTACATATCATATATGGTATTTTGTATGTTTAGATAAGTCTTATGAAAAAAAGACTTTATTCTATAAAATATGACACTAATGATGATGGAATCTCTTTCCCTTATATTGTAACAAATATCTTGGATAAAACCCTTTTATCCTAGATAAAAATCATTTTATCTTTATCTTCTTTTCAAACATGTTATATAATTAGATTAAATCATAATATATATGTATTAAAAACATAATATTGTGTTTTTCTGAAATAACATCCTTATCATATAATTGAAAATATAATGAAAATTCATATCCTTTATATAGATCCATTTAAGCTTGAAATTTTCCTTTGCATTCTAATTTCTATTGTATAATCCGTTACTACCATATTTGAACACAAAATTTGACATTAAAATTTTTAATTTTATATTGAACTCTTAAATATTTATAATAATTTTTAAATATACATTTGGTATCATATACCATTAAAAAATATAAGAATTAATTCTATAAAACTGATAGTTAACATAGAATCTATTTGGAGTTTTTTAAAACCCTTTAAGTATTTAGCATTATCCCATTTAATTGAAATACCACCCCCTTTTTCTAACACCTCTAATAGGTTTCAATGAATTATGTTGACTATTAGACCATATAATATTTTCTTTCTATCTTAAAACTTTACCTTTTTTCAATGCAACACCAAATCCTGAAAATATCATTTCATAATCACCTATCCTCAATGATTTAAGGGAATCAATTAAAATTTTATAAAACACTTTCATATTTTTAGAAAATTTCAAAATAAATGAATTCCATAACCAGACCCTTAATAGATTTTTTTAATCTCTCTAAGTCATTTAAATAATCAGTAATATCAAGTAAATGATAAAAAAACTTAATTACCTTGGGTAATTTTGTATATAATGTCTTTGAAACCTCAATTGAGCCCTTGTTTTCTTCTTATAACCATCTAGACTTATTTTTGAACAACTTCAATAGTCAGTTGTTTGGGAAAGGGAATCTCTAACACACAAAATTTCTTTCTTACTTATGAATGATTCTTAAGATTCAATACCAGTCAAAGAAAGATGCTTCCATTTAGATTCTAATTTTCAAGGATTAATATCAAATTCAATTTGGATTATGATGATTCCATTTTATCTACTACAAAATCTTTTATCAAATGATTATAAAATTTTACATTAATTTAATAAGGAAATTTTTTAAAATATATTCCTACTAAAATGATAACCCATTTTAAACTCCATAATATTTATTAGTGGGTAAATATCGATATTTCACTAATATTTAAGGGTTTATAATGGTCTATTAACACTTAATAAACATAGTGGAAACAATTAAAAACCATATTTCCCAAGATCTACCATACATGAAACTCGAAACCATGTATATACTAAAAACAAATAAGTGTATTCATACCTTTAACTATTGATCACCACTTCAATTTTCATCATTAATATGTTTTGAGTAAATTCACTCAAATTTAGTTATCATACTCCCTTCACCATGGTGTGTCCACTGTCTAACAAGAATCACCCATCATATGGGAAGGATCCTCCTCTATTATCATAAAATTCTTGTTTATCTCAAGATAATGAAAGAATGATGGAGATATTCAAGGAAAATATCTTAACAGATCACCATATTTATGGCTACAACCTACCTATATAAGCCAAGTGATATTTATGAGTACTCATAGAGTTTACTCAAATGTTATAAAACATTCAACTAAAGACTTAGACCATTACATGCATTCATCATATGAAAACATTGATCCTAAAATGAACTTTATTACATGAAACATTCTTAATAATTACATAAATCAGTGGAAAAGATCTAAATGATAACTCTTATCATTTATCTTTTATGTTGATCATAAGGTGTTTGTGTGAATCATACTATATGATTCACTACACTATGATAAGTTATATTCATGCACTATGACTTCCCAAGAAGTCTCATATTATATATTATATCATATGAAAAAATAAACCAAAAAATTCATGTCATCCCTTATGGCATAATTATATCATACAATATGATATAACCAAACTATCTTAGGGTTTTCATAGGCTTTAGGGTATATATCCTTCTTTCTCCCACTTAAACTAAAGCCTAAATGACTTAGTGCCATTTCACTTTATATTGTATCATATACAATTACTTTTGAAATAATATAAAAAACTCCTTTTGGATATACTCTAAAACACTATTTTATCACATAATATGTAATACCTTCTCAATACCCATCCAAAACTTTTTTTCGATAAACATAAAAACAATTTTAGAGTATCTATTTGAGTAAAACCCAATTCCCATTAAATTAACCAAAATGTGTGACTCCAATAGCCTTTATATCATTAAAAAAATATGAATTCATGAATTCATAAATGTAATCAAAGCATGACATCTTGAAAAGCTTTAGTGTTACTCAAGTTATAAAGGGATATAGTGTGATATTCATCAAACACATGTGTCTCTATACTTGTGTCCACTAGCTATAATATATTAAAGGAATAATTTTCATATGATCATTTTTTATAATACCTTGAATGGCCATGGGACAAAAAGTATGTAAATCACATATAGTTTCTCATATATTCTCAATTATCTAAGTATAAATTAATTGGGTCAATGAATACATCACATATCATTCACCCTTATGGGTAATCACATCACATGACCATATTTCAAATAAATAATCACATCATATATCTTACTTAGTTGTAGTTATACACTTACTTATTCTATCTCAATCAAAAACCCAGATGTCATACTCTTTATATGATAGTATGAATCCCATCTCGATTAATCTCTAACCAATGACATGATCAGAAACATACCCAACCACCCTTGATTAGTTAATCCTCAAGGATTTGGTAAGAAAGATATCAAATTATAAATGTTATCATGCTATTTATCTCTGAAACATTATATATGGGAAAGTCCAAATACAAACCATGCACCCTAAATATACTAAAGACATAGTATATAACACTCCATGTAGTATACTACATGGGTCATCCAGCATAAAAAAACTATTTTGTTCCACATAAGCATATTTTGTATCCCAATAAAAGAATCATACTCACACTAAACTTGTCATTTCATCGAAACATATAATACTTCATGATGAAAACTGGTTAGGGATAACATAAAGTTTGGATTTAAGATGTTAATTTCCATTTCACTTCATAAGTATATGTATCCAACATGAAATAATAATATATTATAGATTTTCTTTTATATAGCATAATAAATTTTATATTCTTAAACTCTTTTAATAATTTTAACAAAAACATACATAGGCGCATGTATTGTCATATAATATGTGATAATATTCAAAATCAACATTATGTTACAAACACTTTTAGTGTTTTGTTAATGTATTATATCTCTATGTAATTCCTACCACATATCTATTTGAACATCCAATAAATCACTCCCACTTAAAATTTTAGTGAGTAAAATCTATGAAGTAAGCTAGTTTGAATAATAATGAGACTGATGAATCATATTCCTAATTTTTAACTCTTTGAACACAGTATTCAAACTTCATAAATCACAACATCCAATGTTATGATATTTAAAAAGAATTCTGCATAAACTCTTTATAAGTTCATCATAATCATCATAAATAATATAACACTTTCCATAAAACATTTCCTTGAATCTTTTGGAAACTTATTTAACTCTTTACATTAACCTTTTACCAACATACCCTAAACATTTTAAGATATTAAATGACATTCACTTTGTATTTATAATACTTTATTTTTTAACGTTGAACTTATCAAAGTCTAATCATACTCCCACTAACCTCTAAGGAACCATATGATCTTTATAATATCACGCTATGATATACAAACTCCTTTGTGTTAGGAAATAACATTTATTCCATTTAGTAGGGATATTTAACTAATAAAATATTTTCTCCATATCTTATAGGGTATTCTATGTGTTTAAATAATTTTATTGAAAAAAATAATGTTATTTAAAATATTCCACTAGTGGTGATGGGATAAAATTTATTATATTTTAATAATCATCTGGATAGACATTTTTATCTTGGATACAAAATTTTCATTATTTCTTCCTTTTTAACCATGATATAGAATATGTTGAATCATAAGCTATTTATATTAAATGAATCATCTCATATTTTTCATAATAACTCTTTTATAATAAAAAACTTCTCTTATCACATAATATCAATGAGATAACTATACACATCCTTTGATTAGATCCATCAAAGATTTATATATTCCTTTTCATTCTACTTTAAGAATCAGTTACTCTTTTCTTTATCATTTCAATACAAACAAAAATCTCCATCAAGTTCTACCATTATTTTAAACTCTTGTATATTTATAACACTTTTAAAACATATAGTTAGTATTATATACCCTTTTAAAACTAAACAATTGTTTTTTATAACACTAATGCCTAACATGGAAATTATATGGAGTCTCTTAAACTGCTTCTCATTACCAGTCTTCATCTTTCATCACAAACTTCACTATCGTGATATATATCCTTTGATAGACCAGCTTTAGCATCATCGGAGTTATAATAGGAAGTAATGAAACTTCACTATCTTCCAACATCATCATTTCTTCCAATCAATTTTTTTATGACTAGCCTCATCATTTCTCCCCCTTTCCTTCATAAGGATTTCATCACAACTTCTATAACTTATGATATTTGTGAAATACATATCAGAAAATCATTGTCTGATTTTCTATATTCTTTACAAATTGATTTGATTTATCTTCTTTGACAATAAAAGAAAACATTCTGTAACAACAAACTCTTCTTACTTTCTCCTCCATCCAACTTGGTCCCAACATATAAGTGTGTTAAAAGGGGAAAAAAATTTGTTGATGTTTTTATTTAATGATATAATGTAAAACTTATTGATGTATCTAGTACTTCCAAGGATACCAAACTAATCGTTCTTTCGAGATTTGATCCCTTGTGATCATGTCAATGTTATTTAATAAGGCACTGACTCTGGGAAACTGGGTTCGGGGTGTTATAGTTGGTATCATAGGAAGTTTAGTAAACACTTTGGAAACTAAATTTAGAAAAACTCTGATTAGAGCACATTACCCTAAGATAGACTTTGAGGATTAATATAGAATAACTTTCTAGAATTTTGGTAATGTAGAGATTTTTTGTATTTTCCAAGCAATACATCCTAGTCTGGATATGAGCAGGTAGAGGCAGCTCTAGCATAGATGTACCTAAGAGTGAAAACTCCAACAAGGAGTTTTAGGCTTGACCCAGGGTATCCTAGTACACGACAACAGGCCTTTCTACACTTTTGGTTACAACACTCAGGGGAGGATATGGTTAGGATAATTCAAATTTTCTTTAAAAACCATTATGAAGGATTTGTGAGTATATACCTTCTCAAAGAAAACATTTTTATGATTATGGATTATATCCATAAACTTCCCAATTTATGTTAAGTGTTTTAAAAGTTTGGAAATATGTGTTGTGATTCATAAACTAATGTAGTGTATTACATTATTTAGAAATGGCACCTAGTAGAAGGAGTGTGAACTATATCAACGCATGTTTCCATGTAGGGATTTCCATCCCACTCAAGATAATTAAAGTGGAACTGGTAATGCAACTGGTGATGATCAGCTTATCACCATACTGGGACAACTCACTCAGGTTATCAATAATAACCTTACCTGTATGGAGCACCCTGATCCACAATGTGGAGGATCAATGTTAGACCGATTCATGAGGCAACAACCACTAATATTAAATGGGAATACAAAACCATTTTTAGCTGAGAAATGTATAAGTTCCTTAAATAAAATATTTCATGCATTGGGGAGTAGCGATAGGAAAAAGTTGTCATGGTAGTTTATCGCCTCACAGGAGATGCAGATCAATGGTTTTCATTGATTCAAAACACAAAGGAAGATTAATAAGTATAAAATATGTAATATATGGAGTTTAAAGAAATTTCTTTGAAAAATACTTTCCTCATGAACATCGAGCGGGTATGGAAAGGAAATTTCTGAGTCTGAGGAAAAAGGAGGATGAGAATGTCATAAAGTATGAGTCTAACTTTACAAGCTTAGAAAGGCATGCAGCATATTATATACATAACTCGAGGATTAAGATTGATCGATTCGTTGATGGGTTAAAACCATTTCTTCGTTGGGCATTAGTCTCACAATCCTTCTCATCGTACGAAGATATTGTCTCATGTGATATCAGGACAGAAAATGAATTCTCTAAGTATTAATACTTTAAATAAAATCAATAGAAGAATATATCTATTGAACACTCTGAGAAAGGAAATAAGGAAATAGGGAATAAGGGAAGAGTTGAATTTCCACCCTGTGATAATTATGGAAGGAATCACCCTGGTACATTTCTAAAATGAAAAGGAGTATTCTACAAATGTGGACAGAAAGTCCATCTTGCTGTTGATTCTAAGGGGAAGAAAGAAGCTACCAATGTTAAATGCTACAATTTTAGGGAGATGGGACATTATGCAAATTAATGTCCTAAGCGCCAAGGAAACATAACTCAGAAAAGGTCAAAGGAGCAAGGACAAGCTTATGCAATCACTACTGTGGATTTTAAAGCTCTGAAAGTCATGGTTGCAGGTAATTAATGGTTTCCTAAAGTTTATCCAATGATTTATTTGATTTTGGATGATCACATTGTTTCATATCTTCCCAGTTTTCTAAGAGAATTAGATATTTCCAATTTGATTTAATAAAGGATTTATCACTCAAAACTCGTAAGGGAAGTATCATTGCAGCAAAGTTCTTTGAATCATTTCCCATTAGGGAATAAAAATGTTCTATATCTTCTAATCTCATCATCATACCCATTATTTAATTTGATATAATCCTCAGAATGGATTAGATTTCAGACCATGATGCAAAAAAAATTGTAAGAAGAAGGAGGTTACAATTTTTGATGATGATAAGGAGTATCTTATCTTTAGAGTAGAAACGTCACCACCTGATTCTTATCTAGATCCACCCCTAGTATCACTACTAAATTCAATTATTGAGGAGGAAGATAATGAAATAAATATGGGTGAGGAAAAGAATGTTCAAATAGAGGACATACCTATTGTACAAAAATATGTTGATGTGTTTCTAGAGGATTTACTTGTACATCCTCCAGAATGAGAAATTGAGTTTTCCATTGATTTAATTCTTAGTTCAAGGACCATATCGAATACCCCTTAAAGAATGTACACTGTGGAATTAGTAGAACTAAAGAAACAACTAGAGGAATTGAGTAATAAAGGATTTATTCTCCCTAGTGCTTCTCTATGGGTATCCCCAATTCTTTTTGTTAAGAAAAAAGATGGATCTATGAGGCTGTGCATTGACTATAAGGAGATCAATGCTATAACAATAAAGAACAAGTATCCCCTACCTCTCATTGATGATTTATTCGATCAACTTTAGGGAGCTTAATATTTTTCAAAGATTGACATTCGATCTGGATATCATCAGTTGTGCATGAAGAAGGAAGACATTCTGAAGACAGAATTTCGAAGTAGGTATGGGTATTACGAGTTTACAGTAATGCCTTTTAGATTGACTAAGGCATCCCCTATATTCATAGATCTAATTAATATATTTTTCAAGGAATATCTTGAATAATTTGTAGTGGTATTTATTTATGATATCTTGGTATACTCAAAAATCTATGACGATCATGAAAATCAATTGCGCATTGTTCTGAAAACCTTGAGAAGAAATGAATTATATGGGAAGTTTAGCAAGTGTGAATTTTGGTTTCAGGATATTTCTTTTCTTTTCCATATTTTCTCTAAGGAAGAAATATTTGTTGATCCTTATAAGACCAAGTCAATCCAAGAATGGCCAGCACTGACAAGTATAACTGAGGTACGCAGTTTTATTGGTTTATCAGGTTATTATCGGTGTTTCGTCTAGAATTTTTCCCGATTGGATAACCCATTATCCAAGCTCACACATAAAGGGGTTAAATTTGTTTGAAAAAAAAGAGTGTGAAGAATGTTTTGAATAACTGAAGATAAGATTAGTAAATGCTCCTATATTGAATCTACCATCAGGGAATGATGGGTTTGTTATTTATAGTGATGCTTCAAAGAAAGGACTTGGTTATGTCCTTATGTATAATGATAGAGTTATTGCTTATGCATTAAGGTAGCTAAAAATTCATGAAAAAAATAATCCCACTCATGATTCTGAGTTAGCAGCTGTAATCTTTTCTTTGAATATTTGGAGACACTATCTCTATGGTGAAAAATGTGAGATATATACAGATCACAAGAGCTTGAAATATATTCTATCACAAAAATAACTCCATAATATGCAAATGATATGGCTCGAACTACTCAAGGATTATGATTTCACTATACACTACTACTTGGGGAAGGAAAATAATATGGTAGATGCTTTGAGAAAAAAGGATCATGGAGTTTTGAACAAGATGAGATTTGAAAGGGATCTTATTTTTATAGATCTAGTAAAGGTGGATATGGGAATAATCATGGAAGGTGAAACATCAATACTTTTTCAAATGGTTGCTAAACCATCTTTACTATAAAGGATAAAAAGTTCTCAGACTGATGATGAGGATTTTCAAAAGAAAATTAAAGCTTTGAATGATGGGAGATTGATTTACTTCGTATATGAAGATGGAATTTTGAAATTTGGTAAGAGTATTTGTGTTCCTTATATACCTGATCTAAAAGGGGAATTTTTGGATGATGCTCATAGCTCCAATTTCTCTATACACCTTGGTAGAACTAAGATGTATAGATATTTGAAGGAACAATTTTGGTGGGATAACATGTAGAGGGAGATTACTGATTATGTGTCAAAATGTATGGTTTGTCAACCAGCGAAAGCTGAAAGACAACATCCTATAGAAGTCATGAAATCTCTTCACATACCTGAATGGAAATGGGATTATTTTATGATTGACTTTTTCATGGGACTACCAAGGACTCTTAGAAGGAATGATGCAATATGGGTCATTGCTGATTGTATTACCAAGTAAGCACATTTTCCTGCTATAAGATAAGATTAACCACTTGAACATTTAGAAAGATAATATATTAATGAAGTTGTAAGACTTCATGGTGTACCCCTATCGATTGTTTTTTATCGTGATCCCTGTTTTACTTCAAGATTATGAAAAAGTCTTCATAAGGCCTTGGATACTGAACTTCGTTTGAGCACTTCCCACCACCCTCAAACTAAGGGAAAATCAGAATGGACTATTCAATCCTTAGTAGACATTTTGATATCTTTCTCACTTGATTTTCAAGGTATGTGGGATCAGCATTTACCTCTAGTAGAATTTTCCTATGACAATAGCTTCCATTCAAGTATTCATATGGCACCATATAAAGCATTATATGGAAAGAGATGTCGTACACCAACTTTTTGGGATGATGTTGGTGAAAGAAAAATCTTAGGCCTAGAACTTGTTCAGGAAAAAATGGGAAAGGTGAAGATAATCCAAACCCAAATCAAAGAAGCTCAAAGTTGTCAAAAGAGCTATGTTGATAACCGAAGGATGGATTTGTAATTTCAGATAGGATATCATGTATTCTTGAAGGTATCTACATGGAAGGGAGTTATAAAATTTAGTAATATGGGTAAATTAAGTCTCAGTTACATCGAACATTTCGAAATTTTATAACGAATTGGGGTTGTAGATTACCATTTGGAAATTCCAACCAGTCTCTCCAAAGTTCATGATGTGTTCCACGTATCACTGTTGATAAAATACAACCCTGACCCAACTCATGTACTCACCTATGAAAAAATTGAAATGGAACTCGATCTGTCTTATTGTGGAGATCCTGTCAAGATTCTTGATACAAGATAACATGTTTTGAGAAACTGGACGACTTGTCTGGTAAAACTTCTATGGAGAAATCATCAGATTGAAGAGGCAACGTGGTAACCTGAGGAACATATGATGAAGAACCAACCGAATCATTTTATGCTATATTATTCTAGAAATTTCAAGGAAAAAAATATTTTAAAGAGGGAAAATTTGACACTCTAAGCTTCTACGGTATGTTTCCCTTTGAATAATTTAATATCTTTCGTTGTACGCAACTTCGAGATTCTAACACACCACGACAAATCAAACTAGTTGTTATGAATAGTAAAACCCTTTTTTGAAATTTTATAAATTTTTCTTTTCAAAATGGACTTCATTTTTTGGATTCGGAATATCAAAATTAGATTGGGGTGAATTTTTGGTACTTTTTTGAAAACTTTCAATTTTTTGATGAATAGTGAAAAATATTAAATTTTAATTAAAAAAATTTAATCATAATAATTTATAGTGTTAAATTATACATTTTAATGGTTTTAAAGTATAATTAGATTATATTTTTATCATTTAATATAATTTAAGTCATTGGATGTAATTTGAAATTTAAACTGGACATAAACAAGTGTCAATCTTTTTAAAGTTATTATTTCTTAAAAACACGCTTTTTGTTTTGACAATGATAATTAATTTTAAATTAATTTCTTCCACTTATGTGTTTTGAATTTGGAAAAATGGATTCCATATTTGTAATCTGGAGATCCAATTTGTGTAAATAGATAACTTTTAATTTTATATATGATGAATAATTACTTTGGTAAATATTTTATTTGCCATGGTTAAAGGGTAAATCCGGTAAATAAGGGTAAAAATTAATATTATAATAATATTAAATTACCCTAAAATGTGCCTTATTTCTATTTAATGATATATTTCTGACCATGGGAATCCTTGGGTCTATTTTGGGACCCCATGTAGCCACTTGAGAGTGATAATGACACTTTATATTAATTAAGTTAATGTAAAGGCATAAATGACATAAATATATATCTTTTTGTAAAAAAAAATTACATGGGTTTATATAAATTATCTTTTAGAGTATAAATATTCATTTTAAAGGTAAATATATTTCATAAATCATTTTATTTTATTTTTATAATTTTTAGACATAAAATAAATAAAATTATTTATGACACAATAATGATGCAGTTTGTACCTTATTAATGAATGATTTAAATAAATGAGATTATAAAAATTAAAACAATATCCCAAACCTATCCAATTATTATTGGATGATTTTATTTAGAACATGAGTTATATTATATTTTACTTTAATGAGTTTTTGACCTTTAGAAACCTAAAATCATTTTATAATAAAATAATATTTTGAAACTTTCCTAAAGAGCCCCTCCTCCCCCTTATAAAAAACTATAACCTCTAACCCATTACTCACACCTCTCAAGCCTATTTAATCGTCCATAATATGCCCAAGTAATCTCCATACATCCCTCTCTTACTCTTATAATACTTACCTTATGTAGAAGGCACTACAAGGAAGCATTTTGGTTCAAACCAAAGGGAGTTATCCGATTTAAAGGTTACATCTCCTCTTAAGTTCTTTTCTGTTATTTTACTTCTACAACCCCCTAAACTCTCTTTATTACTTTATTTTATAACAACACCAATATCCTCAATATACTAGGTTTTTTTATGAGAATTATTTGAACTATACTTACACACACCTCTATCTAATGGGTATAGAACATAATGTTTCTGTGAACGGTGAACTACTACCTCACGAAATGATGATTGTTCAATCTTCTACTACCACCTATTATGGTGGCCATTATGATGGAATTGTAATTATATATGATATTTATGGTATTTATTTTATCTATAATATTCTTTAATTCTCTTTTATATCATACCTTTATTCTTTTCATGTTGTATATATACGATAATTTCATTTGAGGAAGTGCAGACTACCGCCCCCTCAAAGTGATATGACTCATTGTAACGCCCGAGACTTTTATGAGAAATACTTTGTTTTTATCAAAGGAATATTTCAATACACACAATACAAGCTTGGCTTGCTTTACATGCAACCTCGGCCTTCCTCAATAGCTTGCGTTGTACGCAATACCGAGTTTCACTAAACAACGATATGCTATTAAAATATTATTAAAACTAGCCGTTATGAATAGTAATAACCACTTTTTTGAAATTTTATAAATTTTAGTTTTCAAAATGGACTTCATTTTTGGATTCGGAATATCGAAATTAGCCTAGGGTGAAATTTTGGTACTTTTCGGATAACTTTCATATTCTGATGAATAGTGAAAATTATTAAATTTAATTAAAAACACCTTTTTAAATCAAAATAATTAATAGTGATAAATTATTAATTTGAGTGGTTTTAAAGTATATTTAGAATATAGTTTTACAATTTAATACAATGGTGTTCATTGGATGTAATTTCACATTTAAACCAGACATAAACAAGTGTCAATCTTTTGATAGTTATTATCTCTTAAAAACACGCTATTTGTCTTGACGACGGGAATTAATTTTTAAATTAGTTAATGTAACTGATATTTTTTGAATTTGGTAAAATAAAAATCATTTTTTAATTCATAATATCAAATATATCTTAGGCCTAATTTTTGGTATTTTTCTGGAAACTTTCATTTTTTTTATGAATAGTGAAACCACTAAGTGGTAGTTAAAAAACTGATTTTTTTCATAAAACTTAATTTTACCACTTCTGTGAGTGGAATTTCGAAAATCCGAGAGACACAGTTAATATCAAGGACTAAAATGTGGTTCAATGAGATGAAAATAATTTTTGGTGAATTGTAACTTTTTACTTTTTTTACCACGGTTAAAGGTAAATAGGAAAATTAAGGGTAAAAGTGTTATTAATATTACCCTAAAACATGTCCTAATTCTATTGGATAAGTTTAATTCGACCAAAAACAACCTTAAGAATAAAATATGACCATTTAGGCCCACTTGTATTAGATTAGGACATTTATTATCAATTTATTTAAAGAAGGGTTAAAATAGTTAAAATGAAAGTGTAAAAGCTAAATCATTTTTAATATGGGGTTATACATAAGATAAATTCGACTATAAATATTCATTAGAAAGATAAAAAGATTTCCTACATAATGGGATTTTATTTTTAATTTTTAGACTTAAAATAATTTAATTTATTTATGACACAACGATGATGGAGTAATTCTCTTATTAATGAAATGTTGACATAATTGATGTTATAAATACCCAAATAAATGTAATTTGAGACTTTTTATGAATTAAACTAATTTTCTAGGTTAATATGACATGTTATTATTGATTTAATTAACTTGGTTATAACTAATCATTCAATTATGATTTTCAAAAAAATCAATTACTAAATATTGTCAAAATTGACATAAAATAGTTTTTAAAACAAATACTATATTATTAATTGTTATTTTATTCTTAAAAATATAAGGTTCAGCCAAATGACTTAGATAAGGTTATATATATTAATAATAAACAACCCGGGGTTCGTTTGGCTTGATATAGTAAGTTTATTAACCTTATAGTGTAAGAAAACAAGAAGACACGGTAAAAGTTAAATTATCCAACTTAAAGTTAAATCTAAATGATAAGGTTAAAATTGATAGCTAAACTTGTATAAATTTTATTTGATGAGACGATTTAGACCCATACCCACCTTATCTTTTAAATATATCAATTTTGAGCTATTAAAAACCGAATTTGACTTTATAATAAAATAATATTTTTAGTTATTCCAAAGGTGCCCCTCTCCTCCCTTATAAAAGGGCACCTCCTCCCTCTCCTCCTCACACCAATTTGAGCCTTCAAGCTCGTCCAAACCCTGCCACATTCTTCTATCCACTTCCCTAAAATCATCCTAGAGGTTCTGGTCTTCTTCAAAGACCAACCCTAGTTCCCTAAGAGGAGGTTAAGAAGAGGCGCGTCAAAAAAAAGAGGTAATATCCATTACCGATCCTTTCCAAATTCTTTCTTCTTAAACTTATTCTTATTTAGTTGTTTCATTATGAAGTAATAACATCAGTATCACTCATATACTGATATGTTATTATAAGTATGAAACAACCCTATTTCACCATCTATCCATCCTACGGAAAACAAAATCACCGTGCGTGCGTACGTACAGAATATTGTCTCCACGCCGTAGTGTAATCTATTTTCCACCACCACCTTACTTGGATGGGTATAATGGTGTAAATAATGACTATATATGATTATTGTAAAGTGATATTGATTCTGAAATAGTATATATAAACTCCAATACAATTCCACGATCATGGGAATGATATCATCGCTCGTGCGTACGTACGGAATACCGTCTCCACGATGTGATGTGATTCGTTCTACATGATCTTCATTGCATAATGATTATATAAATTAATTTAATGAATAAATATGATATATAGTACATTAATAACATTCTTGAAATGATGTATATATAACCTAAAGAGAAGTGTAAGAATTTATTCGACAAAACACGCATAAGAACAAAAAGTTATAAACATCATAATAACAAGTAGTAATTAAATATTACTACTAAGAAGCTAAGAATATGACCATATATGATATCATAAAAATAATTATGATTTTGGAATAACTCAATGACATTATTTAAATCATTATACAGGAGGTTCGGACACTTACGAAACAAATCGGACCTAAGGTAAGGGAAAATATCACAATCTCATTTTATCCAAGATTGTTTATACTTTGGTGTTTACTGGGGTGTATTTTATCATCCACATCCATCTTTCCTCGATATGTAATATTTTTTCCATCCACCTAAAATTGTTTAAATCCAATTTTACCCTTTGGTGAGTTTTTAGTAAAAGATATGAAAGGAATCTTTTGTCGTTTTTCATACGAGGTACTTTTTTACTTTTCCGACAAAAGTACGAGAAGAATGTTTTTTTAACTTATACGACATGAATGGATTTTTAAAACATTATTTCCAAGAAGCTTCCTTTACAAGTTTTCAAGTTTATTTTTAATCAACTTCTTTTAGTTTAAAATTGTATGACATGTTAAGAAAGTAAAATGTTTTCGAAGTAGAAAGGATGTTTTCCTCAAGAATGGAGTTCAAGTGTTTTATCAAAATTATTTTTCATCTAAGATAATATAGGGTTCTGTTTCTATCCCTATTATTACATTGATTTGATTATGTTGTGATGGAATTATTTTTATGAATTCCTTTATCTTATATGAATTTTTTTATGATGTCATGTTGTTTAAGAATTCAATTTTTATTACATGGGTTATGCAATGATGTATGATTTTTGATTTTGTAGAACACATAAGAATGGTATCATTATGAGATGGGTGGGACCTATATCTCCCTCTAATGCATTGGGTAATGATTTTATATCTCATGAGATAGACATGGCTGGAACGGTAGGTTATACCGGTTCAGTGAAACAGGACTGAAACGAGGAGTGAACTCGGTTCCGAAATGGACTTTGTCCACTAAGATAGTCTTGGAAATGAGTCTTGACTAATAAGAAATGATTATCTATGATTATGTGTGTATGCCACAAATTTTCATGTTTTATGTTATGATTATTGGGATTATATTTCACTACCATGATTTATCCCATGTTATGAAATTATGATCTCTTTTGCAGGGTAAGATTTCCAAAATGTTATGTTTTTATTTTGATGTGATTGATATTTCTTTTGTTTACCCTTACTGAGCATTTGAGCTCACCCTTTTGAATGTTTTCTTTCCCCAGGTCAGGAAGAAGGTTATTAAGTAAGATATGCCAAAAGGGACTGTAGATATGATGAAATAAATGGGAGACAGTGTAGACACTTTATGAACCAGTTGTTTATGTTTCCCAATTTCTAAAGACACTATACTTATATGGTCCTTTCCTGGTTTTGTTATATGTTGTAATAAGTGTGCTTCAATTCGAATGTAATAACAGTGTATGTATAGTATGGGTCGTTATAGTTGGTATCAGAGGAAAGGTATAGTCAACCTTTGGAAACTAGGATGTGAAAGCCTTAGTAAGAACCCTAAGGATAAGTCTAAGAATAGAACACAATCTTAGTGTTTTAGAAATGGCCATTAATAACCTAGGATAAGACCTTAAGTGTGAAATTTTATTCTTGATTATGTGGTTTTCCTATTATAATTAGTGTTGCTCACTCTATTCTTCTTTGTTTTAGTCAATGGCTAGAACTCGAAGGAACTGTGTTAATGCGAAATGCGACGGGAAATGCAATGATTGTCCCCCTGAGCAACCAAACGTTATGGGAGCTGGAATGCAAAATCTTGTAGCCATGCTCACACAACTTTCTCAAGCTATGAATCATTTAGGACTTCCAAACGAGCAATGGAAGGAGCAACATTCTATTGAATCCTTCATGAGGCAGCGTCCACCCTCATTCAGCGGGTCTACTGATCCATTAGTTTCTAAACAATGGATCAGTACTACTGAAAAGATATTTTCAGTTCTTCAATGTTCTGAACATGATAAAGTCATCCTAGCAGTGTGTTGTTTGGAAGGATATGCTGATCAATGGTGGAATCTTGTTAAGAATACGAGGCAAATAGATGAAATTGAGTCCATGGAATGGGACGAGTTCAAGAACTTATTATTCAATAAGTACTTCCCTCGTATTCTCCTAAAAAAGATGGATAAAGATTTTCTTGAACTGAAGCAAAAGGATGATGAATTTTTTGGTACCTATTAAGCAAATTTTACAAGACTTGCAAGGTACACTTCTGGTATTATTATCCAACCTGAGAGTAAGATCGATCGATTCTTTAGTGACTTAAAACCAAGTCTTCAAAGGGCGTTATCCATAAGGGACTTTAATAGCTACAAGGAAATCGTTTGATGTGCTCTCAAAGTCGAGATGGAGATTGGAGTAACCCATCAGTCATATGGGTTTGATAAGAAGAGGAAAATGGAATTCAAAGGAAAATCTAAAGAGCACACTGAAAAGAATATGAGATTTCCCTTATGCTCAATGTGTGGAAAGAAACATGGAGGGAGTTGTCTTAAAGGGACAAGTAAATGTTTCAAATGTGGAAAGGAAGGTCATCGGGAATTTGAATGCCGCAATTATGGGAAGAAGATGTCTAATGATGCAAACAAAGGAAGGGACACAGAGAATGAACCTACTACACTTCAATGTTTCAAGTGCAAGGAGATGGGGAATTATGCCAATAAATGCCCTAATCCAAGGGTTGTTGATGATGATCGACATCAAAAAATTCTTAAGGCTAAAGACAAAGGAAAGTACATGCAATTTCTATCAGCGATGTGGAGTACGATAACGATGTGGTGAAAGGTACACTTACCATCCACTCTAAAGTAGCAAATGTTTTATTTGATTCTGGATCCACCCACTCTTTTATTTCTGAAGAATTTTCTAAGGATATCACCGTATTACCTAAACAATTAGATATTGAGTTAGCTGTGACAACACCTAATGTCACAACAATCGCATCAAAAGTTTATAATTCTTCCCCGATTGAAGTTTGTGGGAAAGTGCTTCCTGCAAATCTTGTGATCCTTCCTATAGTGGAATTTGATGTGATTCTTAGCATGGATTATCTTTCTTTATATGGAGCTCATATCAATTTCCAAAGAAGGGAAGTCACATTTCATATTCCAGATCAATCTATGATCGTCTATCGATGCAAAGATGAACATAACCTTCCAGCGGAAATTTCTTCCATCTTATGGGTCTTGATTCCACTAAATGAGGGTTATTTATCTGAAATGGTTGGTGAGAAACTCACGATTAATAATATGCCCATTGTACAGGAGTTTGATGATTTCTTTCCAGAGGAATTGTCGGGTCTTCCACCAAATCGTGAAGTTGAGTTTTCAATAGAACTCGTACCGGGTGCTTTGCCTATTTCAAAGACACCTTATAGAATGGCCCCAATTGAGTTGCAGGAATTGAAGAAGAAACTCCAAGAGAATCTTGATAAGAGATTCATACGCCCTAGTGCGTCACCTTGGGGAGCACCTGTTCTGTTTGTTAAGAAGAAAGATGGATCAATGAGACTCTGTATTGATTATCGAGAACTTAACAAGATCACTATCAAGAACAAATATCCTCTCCCACACATTGATGACTTATTTGACCAACTACACGGAGGTCAATACTTTTCCAAGATTGATCTTTGTTCAGGTTATCATCAATTAAGGGTCAAAAGGGAGGATATACCAAAGACGACTTTCCGTGCAAGGTATGGACACTATGAATTTCTAGTGATGCCATTTGTTCTTACTAATGCCCCTGCTATCTTCATGGATATGATGAATAGAGTCTTTAGAGACTATCTTGATCAATTTGTGGTAGTCTTTATAGACGATATTCTTGTCTATTCAAAGATCAAGGAAGAACATGAAGATCGCTTGAGAATTATATTGAAGACCCTGAGAAAGGAGAAGCTTGATGCCAAATTTACCAAGTGTGAATTTTGGCTTCAAAGAGTTTCATTTTTGGGTCACATAATCTCAAAAGAGGGGATATCTGTGGATCCAGCAAAAACAGAGGTTATCGAAAAATGATCGAGACTAACAACAGTAACTGAGATTCGAAGTTTTCTTGGTTTGGCTGGATATTATCGACGTTTTGTGAAAGATTTTTCACGATTATCTAATCCACTCACCAAGTTGACTCGGAAAGGAGTTAAGTTTGTTTGGACGGAAGAATGTGAAGATAATTTCAAGGAGTTGAAAAGAAGGTTATCCAGTGCACCTATTCTCACACTGCCTTGTAGTGGAGAAAGGTTTGTGATCTATAGTGATGCATCCAAGAAGGGACTAGGGTGTGTTCTTATACAAAATGATATGGTGATAGCTTATGCCTCATGACAGTTGAAAATCCATGAGAAAAATTACCCAACACATGATTTGGAGTTAGCTGCGGTAATCTTTGAATTAAAGATTTGGAGTCATTATCTTTATGGAGAAAGGTGTGAAATTTATACTGATCATAAAAGTTTAAAGTATATTTTCACACAAAAGGAGCTGAATATGTTACAAAGAAGATTGTTAGAGCTGATTAAGGATTATGACTGCTCAATTCATTACCACCATGGGAAAGCAAATAAGGTGGCAGATGCATTAAGTTGACAAGACCATGCCAGTTTATCCATGATGAGGATCACCAAATATCCAATATTTATGGATTTATAATGGATGGATCTTGGAATTATAATGGAAAGGGAAAATCGTATCTTTCTCAAATGAATGTTCATCCATCTATACATGTGAAGATTAAAGAGGTGCAGAAAGAAGATGTAGAGTTACAAAAGAAGGTGAGAAATATTCCTGAATTCAACCTTGATTGTGATGAGATAATAATGTTCAGGAATCGGGTTTGTGTTCCTCCCATCCCCGAATTAAAGAAGGAACTGCGGGATGAGGCTCATAGTTCTTCATTCTCTATTCATCCTGGAAGAAAAAAGATGTATAGGGACCTGAAAGAGTACTTCTGGTGGGATGGAATGAAAAGAGATGTTGCTGAATATGTCTCTCGATGCTTGGTTTGTCAGCAGGTTAAAGCTAAGAAGTCTAAGGGGATGTTACCCGAATGGAAATGGGAAAACATCACTATGGAATTTGTCACAGGATTTCCTAAAACATCCAAAGTCAATAATGCTATTTGGTTCATAGTTGATCATCTTACAATGTCCGCACACTTCATTGCTATTAGAGAGGATTTCTCTTTGGATCAGCTTGCCAGGATATATGTAAAGGAAGTGGTAAGATTGCATGGAGTACCACTTTCTATTATATCTGATCGGGATCTGATATTTACCTCGAAGTTCTAGCGAATTCCTCAGCATACTCTGGATACAGAGTTGAGTTTCAGCACTTCTTATCATCCTCAGACAGATGGTCAGTCTGAGAGAAAAATTCAAACTCTAGAAGATATGTTGAGAGATTTCTCTATGGATTTCAAAGGTGGTTGGGATCAACACCTACCTTTGGTGGAATTTTCTTATAATAATAGCTTTCACTCCAGTATTCAGATGGCTCCTTATGAATCTCTATATGGAAAGAAATGCAGGACTCCAACTTGTTGGGATGAAGTTGGGGAAAGAAAGCTATTAGGACCTGATCTTGTTGATGAGATGGTAGAAAAGGTCCGATCTATTCAACAACACATAAGAGCAGCTCAGAGTCGACAGAAAAGTTATGCTGACAACCGAAGAAAAGACCTAGAGTTTGAAGTGGGTGATAAAGTGTTCTTACGAATATCTCCCTGGAAGAGGGTCATGAGATTTGGAAAGAAGGGGAAGTTGAGCCCTAGATATATCGGTCCTTTCAAAATACTGGATCGTGTTGGAAAGGTAGCTTACCGATTGGCGCTTCCATCGAATCTCTCTCAAGTTCATGATGTGTTCCATGTATCTCTCCTGAGAAAGTACATACCTGATCCTTCACATGTACTCAGCTCAGAAGTTGTACCGGTGGAGCAAGATCTTTCTTATAAAGAACAGCCGATAGAGATTCTGGATCGTAGCGAAAAAGTCCTACGAAACAAGACCACTCTATTGGTGAAAGTTTTATGGAGGAACCACCAATTAGAATAATCTACATGGGAGCTTTAGGATATGATGAGGGAGAGGTATCCTCATCTTTTTGTTATAAAGTGACGAATTTCGAGGGTGAAATTCATTTTGAGGGGGGTAGAATGTAACGCCTGAGACTTTTATGAGAAATACTTTGTTTTTATCAAAGGAATCTTTCACTACACACATAATGGTATTTTATTTGTAATTTTTAGACTTAACTTAATTTAATTTATTTATGACACAACAATGATGCAGTAATTATCTTATTAATTAAATTTTGACATAATTGATGTTATAAATACCCAAATAAATTTAATTTGAGACTTTTTATGAATTACACTAATTTTCTAGGTTACTATGACATGTTAGTATTGATTTAATTAACTTTTTTCGAACTAATCATTCTGTTATGATTTTCAGAAAAATCAATTACCAAATAGTGTCAAAATTGACATAAAATAGTTTTTAAAACAAATACTATATTATTAATTGTTATTTTATTCCTAAAAATCTAAGGTTCGGAAAAATGACTTAGATAAGGTTATATATGTTAATAATAAACATATTGGGGTTCTTTTGGCTTGATATAGTAATTTTATTAACCTTATAGTGTAAGAAAACAAGAAGACACTGTAAAAGTTAAATTATCTAACTTAAAGTTAAATCTAAATGATAAGGTTAAAATTGATACCTAAACTTGTCTAAATTATATTTTATGAGAGGATTTAGACCCATACCCACCTTATCTTCGAAATATATCAATTTGGAGCTATTTAAAACCGAATTTGACTTTATAATAAAATAATATTTTAGTTATTCCAAAGGTGCCCCTCTCCTCCCTTATAAAAGGGCACCTCCTCCCTCTCCTCCTCACACCAATTTGAGCCTTCAAGCTCGGCCAAACCCTGCCACTTTCTCCTCTCCACTTCCCTAGAATCATCCTAGAGGTTCTGGTCTTCTTCAAAGACCAACCCTAGTGCCCTAAGAGGAGGTTAAGAAGAGGTGCGTCAAAAAAAGAGGTAATATCCATTACCGATCCTTTCCAAATTATTTCTTCTTCAACTTCTTCTACTTTAGTTGTTTCATTATGAAGTAATAACATCAGTATCACTCATATACTGATATGTTATTATAAGTATGAAACAACCCTATTTCACCATCTATCCATCCTACGGAAAACAAAATCACTACGTGTGCGTACGTACGTAATATCATCTCCACGCCGTGGGGTAATCTATTTTCCACAACCACCTTACTTGGATGGGTATAATGGTGTAAATAATGACTATATATGATTATTGTAAAGTTATATTGATTCTGAAATAGTATATATAAACTCCAATACAATACCATGATCATGGGAATGATATCATCGCTCGTGCGTACGTACGGAATACCGTCTCCACGATGTGATGTGATTCGTTCTACATGATCTTCATTGCATAATGATTATATAAATTAATTGAATGAATAAATATGATATATAGTACATTAATACCATTCTGGAAATGATGTATCTATAACCTAAAGAGAAGAATAATAAATTATTCGACAAAACATGCATAAGAACAAAAATTTATAAACACCGGAATAACAAGTAGTAATGAAATATTACTACTACGAAGCTAAGAATATTTCCATATATGATATCATAAAAAAAAGTATGATTCTGTAATAAGTCAATGAAATTATTTAAATCATTATACAGGAGGTTCGGACACTTACAAAACAAATTGGACCTAAGGTAAGTGAAAATATCACAATCTCATTTTGTCCAAGATTGTTTATACTTTGGTGTTTACCGGGGTGTATTTTATCATCCACATCCATGTTTCCTCGATATGTAATGTTGTTTCCATCCACCTACAATTGTTTAAATCCAATTTTACCCTTCGGTGAGTTTTTAGTAAAATATATGAAATGAATATTTTGTCGTTTTTCATACGAGGCACTTTTTGACTTTTTCGACAAAAGTACGAGAAGAATGTTTATTTAACTTATACGACATGAATGGATTTTTAAAACATTATTTCCAAGAAGCTTCCTTTACAAGTTTTCAAGTTTATTTTTAATAAACTTCTTTTAGTTTAAAATTATATAAAATGTTAAGAAAGGAAAATGTTTTTGAAGTAGAAAGGATATTTTCCTCAAGAATGGAGTTCAAGTGTTTTATCAAAATTATTTTTCATCTAAGATAATATAGGGTTCTGTTTCTATCCCTATTATTACATTGATTTGATTATGATGTGATGGAATTATTTTTATGAATTCCTTTATCTTATATGAATTGTTTTATGATGTCATGTTGTTTAAGAATTCCATTTTTATTACATGTGTTATGCAATGATGTATGATTTTTGATTTTGTGGCACACATAAGAATGGTATCATTATGAGATGGGTGGGACCTATATCTCCCTCCAATGCATTGGGTAATGATTTTATATCTCATGAGATAGACATGGATGGAATGGTAGGTTATACCGGTTCAGTGAAACAGGACTGAAACGAGGAGTGAACTCGGTTCAGAAATGGACTTTGTCCCCTAAGATAGTCTTGGCAATGAGTCTTGACTAATAAGAAATGATTATCTATGATTATGTGTGTATGCCACAAAGTTTCATGTTTTATGTTATGATTATTGGGATTACATTTCACTACCATGATTTATCCCATGTTATGAAATTATGATCTCTTTTTCAGGGTAAGATTTCCAAAATGTTATGTTTTTATTTTGATGTGATTGATATTTCTTTTTTTTACCCTTACTGAGCATTTGAGCTCACCCTTTTGAATGTTTTCTTTCCCCAGGTTAGGAAGAAGGTTATTAAGTAAGATATGCCAAAAGGGACTATAGATATGATGAAATAAATGGGAGACATTGTAGACGCTTTATGAACCATTTGTTTATGTTTCCCAGTTTCTAAAGACATTATACCTATACAGTCCTTTCCTGGTTTTGTTATATGTTGTAATAAGTATGATTCAATTCTAATGTAATAATAGTGTATGTAAAGTATGAGTCGTTATACTCATTCATACCATACATGGAACATATAAAGGATGGTGATAATGAACTTACATAACTTATATAAAATATTATATTATACTTTAATAATAATATACTTATTTATCATTTGGTTTTCTTTCCTTTTAAAATAAAAAACATGAAATGGAAGTAGCGTTTTTGCATACGTATGGATTACCCTCTCCACGAACGTGATGGGATTCATTCCTCATCTAACCATTCAAGAAAAATTTTCATTTCATTATTAAAATTAATTCTTAATAACTTAATATCATAATGAATATTATTCGAATACATCCTATCCATATCAAACATGGCTTACGTAACAAAACATATAAAGGAAAACGAATCAGTTAACACCCGAAACAATGATACTACTAAAATATTATTAACAAAGAAATATTAGAATATCATACATGATATCATATTTATGTATCTAGTTCTTGTATAATTTACTAACAATGATTTAACTATTATACAAGAGGTTAACGTACCCTTGACTAAGGAAAAGTACAAGGTAAGGGTTAATTTTACAATCTATTTATTATCTGAGGTTGTTTATATGTGAGTATCTACTGGGACCTCTTTGTCATCCACATCCGTGTTTTCATAAAAATTTATTTTAAAACATTTTTTATATTTTCTATAATATGGGTTAAATTAATATATACCCTTGTTTGAATTTTTATAAAATGTTTTGAAATGAATCTTTCTGTCGTTTTCCAAACAAGTTACTTTATGACCTTTTCGACCAAATAAGGTAAGAATGTTTTTTTAACTTATATGGTGGGTGAAACTATTTTCGACCATTATAAAACCTTCGAAGCTTCCCTTACAAGATTATAAGAATATTTTCAAAATAAAGGTTTCCTTTTATAAATATTTAACTTTTAAATGATTTTAAAATAGAAAGATATATTTCTATCAAATAGATTTGATTTCATCTATGTCAACATCCTTTGATGAATTTTACACTTGTTTGAAGTTGATTTATTATGATAAAATATTACATATTTTATTGAAGGTTTTGAGATATGTTTGACTGTGGATGTGTTATTTTTGTACCATTCATGGTTTATGGATAAAGTATTGATATTTTTTATGCTAGTTTTAATATGAATGTGTATTTTATGCTTAAACCTTTTCATATGAGGATTGAATTGGACTCAGTAAGTGATGTGTGGAGCCCGCTATAGCTCCTCGATGCATTGGTAGGTCTCATTAGACAAACTAGTGTCTTGGAACAAGGCCTTGAAAAAATATTATTTGTATTCTTGGCAGAAGTCCTTGACTATGTGGTTATGATGTCTGGCATTATGCATTCCATCATTATGAAATTGGATATTGATAATGCATGTGATTATTCGACTAGTAGAATATCCATGTGAATAAGTAAATGGCATTATTTGATTTATATTTTCTATATTATACTAAAGTTTATGTTTAAAAGACTTATGTTTTATTTTTATACATTTCCTTAAATGTTTATACTTATTTGTGAAATTTTCCGCTATATTATTATCCTTACTGATCATCTGAGCTCACCCCTTTCTATGTTTTATTTTTCCCAGAATTTAAAGAAGTATTGTATGGTTGACCTGTAGGGATAGGCTAAGAATATAAGTGTGTTCCAAGGGGACAAAATGTTGCTGATGTTTTTATTTCATGATGTAATGTAAAACCTGTGAAGGTATCAATTACTTCCAAGGATACTAAATTGGTCGGTCTTTTGGGATTTGATCCGTTGTGATCATGCTAGTGTTATTTAATAATTCAACGACTCTCGGTAACTAAAGTTGGGGAATTACATATGAAGTCAACTTATATTTTTGAAAACAACATATTTTCATTATTTAGTTAATACTATTCATATTCATAAACTTAAGGTCTAGTTTATATTCCATTATAATAATATTTTTAATAATATATAATAGTTAGGTAACATAGGGTCTTGCGTGTTACGAAATCCATTGAGGAAGGTCTATCTTTCTTATAATGTATGATAAGTCGATGTTGGGTGTAACGTACACCGAGTTGGTGTTGCGTGTAGTGCAAGACAATCTGGTGCCATGTGAAAGGAATGTTTGACTTAGTGTTTTAATATATATATATATATATATATTTAAAGAACTATTTGCAATGTCACATGGAATGAAAAATATCTAAAAGATAAATTAATTTGAAAATAAATACTTCAAAAAATATCAGGGTGTCACATGAACAATAGATGATTATTTTATTCAACGATAGTTGGTCTGCTAAATTTTTTGGATAGAGGGATTATATGAGTATAAAATTGATATATATGAAGGTTTTTGAGGCGATAAATGTATCCAAATGCAGTTAAAAATATAAATAAAAACTACAAATCCATTGAATCTATCATTTTTTTATATTGGATGAAATGAGATAAAGAACAGTTTATGATTTCACTTTTGATCCATATTATCCAAAATTATCCATATGATCTTGATCAAAATCATATAAACGTTTTAAATATAATCCTCACTCCTAGGGTATTCATGGGTTATAAAAATATCCCAATGATTATGAAGGATCACCTTAAATCCATAGTCAGCTAAAAAAATCTATTTAAAAGATTAAAGAAAATGGGAGACAAGTTGATTCAACCTGAGAAGTTTCATAGTGTCTCAATCTCATCGAATCATAAACTATAATCCTCTATTTATAGTCATCCATAGAAACCCCTTGGATTTCAAAATTTTAGCTGTATTTAATGAAACATCTTAAAAATATTTCATGAGTCTAAACTATTTTAATTTTCAATTATTCATTTATGTTTAATGTTTTAATATTTAAATAATTATTTTTTGTTCAAACTCTTCATATTATCATCGCATGATGAACAAACTGAGTATAATAGTTTAGAGTAATAGAATGAGGTTGAACCATGAATTACCATATAATTCATAAGTTTTCATGCACTACACTAAGGAATGGTGACATTCACTATGTCTAGTCATCCTTGCATAAACCACAATTTGTTCTAAAGTACCATGTCATGATTTATCCTTTAGTAAATATTTCTATCAACCTCCCATTTTCACTAAAATCCTAATAAACTTTGTTTATTTTCACAATATGTCATGTCATGTGTAACAACTTGTGAAACCATATCCAAAACTCCTTTTGGATATCATAAAAAACTCATTTTATAAATTTTATCATACATTTTCACCATATATTACATCTTATGTAACAAATTATGAAAATCCATCCAAACAATCTTTTGAATATTCTCCAAAACACTTTGGTGTATCACTTAGAGTGTTATAAAAACATTTTATAACAAAACAGAATCCTCATTCACATAAATAAAAAAGTATGACCCCAAGATACTTTATAGTGTTAACAATAATTATTAATTCTCTCATCCATAATCATAATTAAATAGTGGCCTCTAAAAAAGATTCAATGTTAATAAAGCTACAAATGGATTTGGTGTGATCTATCAAACATAAGTATATCAATACCCATGTATAGAATTTATATTGTATGTAAGTATGCATAATCATATAATCACTGGATTCAAGATATTGAGTGACCACAATACATAAATTATGTCAATCCCATGTATCCTAATCATATGTTCTTGATTATATAAGTATAGATAGGCCAAACATATGAATACATCACACACATTCCCCTCATCTAAATAGAGAATCACATCACATGTACCTTATCTAGGTATTCCCAAACACTTCTGCAGTTCATCTCAATTGAGGGAACAAATGTCATACTCATTATATGATACGACAAAACCCATCTTGGTTAATCCTTAAATGAAGACATTATCCTCAACATACCTAACCACCACCTACTAACTCAGCCTCAAGGCTGACATAGGAAAGATACCAAAGTATGAAAGTTTACATGTTATGTATCTTGTTAACCTCATTTATGGGGATTATACATGAAAAATAAACCACTATAACAGAAAATACATATTGTTTGAAACTCCATGTTATATACTTAGAGGGATACCAAATATTAAAAAAAAAATTGTCTCGTGGGAATATTTTGTATATGTATAAAAATAATACATATGTTAACCTTAATATTTTGTCAAATCCTATAATACTCTACGCTTAATATCAAATTGGGATAACTCAAATCCATACTTTTATAGTATAATTATCATTTAAATTCATTTAAATATGTATCCAACATGAAAGAATGATAAAATATAGACTACCTTTTATATGATAGGATATATTTTATATTCTAATCTCATTTAAGAATACTAACAAAACAAAACATGAGTTCCAAACATATCATATATTATATAATTTTCCACTATGCAGGTCATATGTTTTCTGTAATTTTAGGGTTTTGTTAAATTTAGTAGATATCTATGTAATTAATATCACATATCTATGTGTCCATCTAATAAAACATATCATTAAACTCTTTTAGTGAGTAAAATATCTGAAGAAAAATTGTTTGAATAATGGTAAGAATTTAGAATCATATTTCTAATGTTTATCTCATTTAAAAAATAATTCAAAATCATTTACATTAAGCATAAAATGTTACAATGTTAATAAATTATATTGTCTACTTAGAACTCTTTCTAGTTTTTTCATCAGCATATCATATTGGAATATTATGATTCAAAATTTTATTTGAGATAATTTTTATAATTAAATGTAACTCTTTACATTAAATTTATTTACCAATATACTCTAAATTATTTTAGGATATAAAGTAACTTATATTTTGAATTTGACTAGTATAACATTTTATTTATTCCACTTTGAACTTTTATAAGTTTGAACATACTCCCGCTAGCCTCTTAGATTTTGTATTATCTCAAGAATATAATAATAAGATACAAAAACTATTTTGTGTTTAGAAATAACTCTTATTTTATTTATGGGAATATTTAACAAATAAAATATTTTCTATATATCATATAAGGTATTTTTTATGTTTAGATAAGTCTTATGAAAATAAGACTTTATTTTATAAAATATGACACTAATGAGGATGGAATCTCTTTCCCTTATATTGTAACAAATATCTTGTATAAAACCCTTTTATCCTAGATAAAAATCATTTTATCCTTATCTTCTTTTCAAACATGTTATATAATTGTATTAAATCATAAACTATATGTATTAAAATCATACTATTGTGTTTTTCTCAAATAACTTCTTTATCATATAATTTAAAAAATGATGAAAATTTATATCCTTTATAAAGATCCATTTAAGCTTGAAATTTTCCTTTGCATTCAAATTTCTATTGTATAATCCGTTACTACAATTTTTGAACACAAAATTTGAGTTTTAAAAATTTTTAAATTTATTTTGAACTCCCGAATATTTATAATAATTTTTAAATATACATTTGGTATCATATACCCTTAAAAAATATAAGAATTAATTCTATAAAACTGATAGTTGACATGGAATATATATGGAGTTTCATAAACCCCTTTAAGTATTTAGCATTATTCTATTTAATTGAAATACCACCCCCTTTTCCTAACACCTCTATTAGGTTTCAATGAACTATGTTGACTATTAGAACATATAATCTTTTCTTTCTGTATTAAACCTTTACATTTTGTATTTTCAATTCAACACCAAATCCTGAAAATATCATTTCATACTCACCTATCCTCAATGATTTAAGGGAATCGATTAAAATTTTATAAAAAACATTCATATTTTTAGAAAATTTCAAACTAAATTAATTCCATAACCAGACCCTTAATAGATATTTTTAATCTCTATAAGTCATTGAAATAATCAATAATATCAAGTAAATGATAAAAAACCTAATTACCTTGGGTAATTTTGTATATAATGCCTTTGAAACCTCAATTGAGCCCTTTTTTTCTTCTTATAACCATCTAGACTTATTTTTGAACAACTTCAATAGTCAGTTGTTTAGGAAAGGGAATCTCTAACACACAAAATTTCCTTCTTACTTATGAATGATTCTTAAGTTTAAATACCATTATAAGAATATGCTTCCATTTAGATTATATTTTTCAAGGATTAATCTCAAATTCAAATTGGATGATGATGATTCCATTATATCTGCAACAAAATCTTTTATCAAATGAGTATGAAATTTTACATTCATTTAATAAAGAAATTTTCTAAAATATATTACCACTTAAATTATAACCCATTTAAAACTCAATAATATTTATTAGTGGGTCAATATCTATATTTTACTAAGATTTAAGGGTTTCTAATGGTCTATTAACACTTAATAAACATAGTTTAAATAATTAAAAACCATATTTCCCAAGATCTACCATACATGAAACCTAAAACCATGTATATACTGAAAATGAATAAGTGCATTCATACCTTTAACTATTGATCACCACTTCAATTTTAATCATTAATATGTTTTGAGTAAGATCACTCAAATTTAGTCATCATACTCCCTTCACCATGGTGTATCCACTGGCTAATAAGAATCACCCATTATATGGGAAGGATCCTCCTCTATTATCATAGAATGCTTGTTCATCTCGAGATAGTGAAATAATTCTTGAGATATTCAAGGAAAATATCTTAATAGATCACCATATTTATGGATATAACCTACTTATATAAGCCAAGTGATATTTATGCGTACTCATAGAGTTTACTCAAATGTTTGAAACATTCAACTAAAGACTTAGACCATTACATGCATTCATCATATGAAATAATTGATCCTAACATGAACTTTATTACATGAAACATTCATAATAATTACATCCATTAGTGGAAGAGATATAATGATAACACTTATCATTTATCTTCCATGTTGATCGTAAGGTGTTTTTGTGAATCATACTATATGATTCACTGCACTATAATACGTTATATTCATGCACTATGACTTCCCAGGAAGTCACATATTATATATTATATCATATGAAAAAATACACCAAAAAAATTCATGTCATCCCTTATGACATAATTATATCATACAATATGATATAACCAAACTATCTCGTGGTTTTCATAGGATTTAGGGTATATCTCCTTCGTTCTCCCACTTACACTAAATCCTAAATGACTTAGTGCCATTTCACTTTATATTGTGTCATATACAATAACTTGAGAAATCATATAAAAAAATCCTTTTGGATATAATCTAAAACACTTTTTTAAAGTTATCATTAAATTTACCTTGTATCACATCATATGTGATACCTTTTGAATACCCATCCAAAACGTCTTTTCGATAAACTCAAAAACAATTTTAGAGTATCTATTTGAGTAAAACCCAATACCCATTAAATTAACCAAAATGTGTGACCCCACTAGCCTTTATATCATTAAAAAAAATATGAATTCATGAATTCATAAATGTAATCAAATCATGACCTCTAGAAAAGAATTAGTGCTACTCAAGCTATAAAGGGATATGGTGTGATCTTCATCAAACACATGTGTCTCTATACTTGTGTCCACTAGCTATATTATATTAAAGGAATCATTTTCATGTGATCACTTTTTATAATACATTGAATGACCATTGTAACGCCCCGACCCCAGTTACCCAGAGTCGGTGCATTATTACGTAACATTGGCATGATCACAAAAGATAAAGTCTCGAAAGACCGATTAGTTTAGTAGCCTTGGAAACACTAGATATATTCATAAGTCTTACATTACATCATAAAGTGAAAAACTACAATAACATAGTCTCTATAGTCCACACTCATATCACCTTTAGACTATCCCTGCAGGTCAGTCATAAAATATTTCTTCACATCCTGGGAAAAAATAAAACATAGAAAGGGGTGAGCTTAGATGCTCAGTAAAGATAAAAATACAGCGGTAACTTTCATAAATAAACATAAACATTTAAGGCATTGTATAACTAAAACAAAATCCTTTTAAACTTGAACTTAAGAATAATATGGAAAAAATAAAATGAAATAATTCCATTTACTTATTCACATGGATATTCTACTAGTCGAATAATCACATGCAATATCAATAAACACTTTCATAATGATGGAATACATAATGCCAGACTATCATAACCACGTATCCAAGGCCTCGTGCCAAGACTATAAATAAGATTTTTTCAAGGCCTCATGCCAAGACACTAGTTTGTCTCATGAGACCTACCAATGCATCGAGGAGCTATAGCAGGCTCCACCCGTCCCTTATTAATTCCAATGCATTCCTTATATGAAAAGGTTTAAACATATCATAAACCATAACATAATCGTGTCACATAAAACATGCATAAAGGAAACATAACATTTACACATTTCAATCACAAGATATAAATACAACACATTGATATAATAAAAACATTATCAAAACCATTTTCAATACCAAAATAAAATAAAATTAAAACATGGTATTTATTTTTCATTTAAAAAACGTTATGGCTTGTAGAGGAAGCCGAAACTCAAATAATGGTCACGGCGGCGGAGAAGTCCTTGTCGCCGCATACGTAAGACAAAACATTCTTTTTGTCGTTTAGTAAAAATGCTTCGTATAAAAATATTCCTTATGAATAAAAGTAAAATTCAAAGGGGTTTATACACCATATAAAGGAAATTTGTGTATAAAACAAAATATGCCTCAATGAAAGGAGATTGAGACGAAGTCCCTTACCTCGTGTCCGACTTGACTCGACCGTTCTTTAACCTCATGAATAATAAACTAGAGTTAGTTTATAATTGCTTAATAACCTTTTTCAAGTTCATTATTCCTTTTATATCACTTATTACCATGATATGAACATCATGTAATTATTTAAGTTAATAACGGTTGTTTTGTCGATCTTTGGTACTTGAGTCAAAAATAAACTTCTTATAATTACAAGTTGTTCATGTGGTAAAATATCCATTATATCCAGAATTATATTCATGATGTAGATATCATATATATCATATATATCCAGTATATATATGCATTTATAATATTACATAACATTTAGAGGTATGAAATGAAATGCACCGTTCATGGAGATGGTAAGTCGTACGTACGCATTAACGCTACTTTCATTTCTATTTTGTATTTAATGGAATAAAATCATAATTATATAAAGGTATATTATAATTCCAGTATAATATCGTATATAATATCATTAACCCCATCCTTTATACGTCCCACATATGGAATTACCGAATCAAATCACTTTGAGGGGCGGTAGTCCGCACTTCCTAAAATGAAATTATCTCGTTTACACATAATGGAAATCATAACGGTATTCCATAAATGAAAAATAAAGAAGCATAAAGAAAACATAAACATAATATATATCATATATAGAATTAGTTTCATCATAATGTCCACCATGAGAGGTGTTAAAAGAATATTGAACAATCATCGTTTCGTGAGGCAGTAATTCACCACCCACAGAAACAGTATGTTCTTTAACCATTAGACAAAGGTGTGTGTAAGTGTAAATAAAATAATTCTAATAACAAAATCCTAGTATATTTAAGATACTGGTGTTGTTACAAAGTAAATGAATAAAAAGAGTTTAAGGGGTTGGATAAGAAAAATAAAACAAAAGAACATAAGAGAAGACATTACCTTAAAATCGGGTAACTCTTTTTGATTTGAGCCAAAGGCTTCCTTGGGAAGACTTCTGCCCAAAGTGAGGCTTCTAGGAGTAAGAGAGGGAAGTTGAGAGAGTATTCGGGTAGATTTTGGCCGAGCAAAATGGATTTGATGGTGTGAATAAGGTGGTAGAGGTGGGGGCCTTTTATAAGAGGAGAGGAGCGGCACTCTTGGAATGTCATGAAATGTTACAATATTATGAAATGCTTTTTGGATTTTAAAGGTCCCAAAATGATATATTTCGAGGATAAGGTGATAAGGGTTAGAAATCCACCCATCCAAAAGGATTTAGACAAGTGTAAGTCTTGTATTTTACCTTATCTTTTCATTTTATTTAAATTTTTCATTAATTAGGTAATTGATCCATCATCATGGTGTCATAAATAAATTTATTTATTTAATGCCTAAAATTTATAAAAAAAATTAATATGATGTAGGAAATATTTTTATATTCCTAATTAATATTTATAGTCAAAAATTTAACTTATATAACACCATGTAATAATTGTTTTAGTAAAATAACACATATTTGTGACAATTTTATTTTTTACTTTAAATAAAAAGTTATTAATGTCATTTTCTTACCCAAGTGGCTACATGGGGTCCCCAAGTTGACCCATGGATTTTCTTGGTCGGAAATGACTCATCCAATAAGGGTAGGACAAGTGTAAAGGTGATTTCATATTATTATAACATTATATTTACCTTAAATTACACTAATTACCTTTAATCGCGATTAATAAAACTTAAAAGTTACTATTCACCAAAAACTATTTTCATCCCATTGAACCACATTTTACTTAATAATGACAAACATGTATATCATATTTTTTAAATTGAATTCACAGAATTGGTAAAGTTTCATTTAAACGAAAAATTATTTTTTTAACTACCACTTAGTGGTTTCACTATTCATCAAAAATTGATATTTTTCAAAAAAAAAATACCAAAAATTAACCCTAATATATAATTGATATTCCGAATTCAAAAATGGTGTCTATTTTACAAAATTCTAAACATATAAGTTTCATTAATTAATTTTATAATTAATTCCCATTGTCAAAATAGATGGCGTGTTTTTAAGAAACAATATCCATCAAAAGATTGATAATTGTTTATGTCCAATTTCAAAGTGAAATTAATTATAATGACCACCATTGGATAAAATGGTAAAATTATATTCTCATTATACTTTAAAACCACTCAATATTATAATTTATCACTATAAATTATTTTTATTAAAAATGTTGTTTTTAAGTATTTTTCACTATTCATCGAAAATTGGAAGTTCTCAAAAAAATACCAAAAATTTAACATAGGCTAATTTTGATATTAAGAATCCAAAAATGAAGTCCATTATGAAATATAAAATTTATATAATTTAAAAAAGTGGGTATTAATATTCGTAACAACTACTTTGATTGGTCGTAGTGTGTTAAAATCTCGAACTTGCGTACAATGCAAGCTATTGCATTATTGAAAGAGAAGCATATCATGGAAGCCTGGGGTGTTACATTATCCCCTCCTTCAATAAATTGAGTCCTCGCAATTTGAAATTGTTCTTCGAAAATAAAAGGTTGAAAGTAGAAAATACCTTTGTGGAAAACCCACATCGGAAATAAGGATAATAAAAATATAACTTTAAAAGAAAGAAAGAGAAGTACAAAGGTCACCCGAGATAGCCCATTCTAGGATTCTATGAAAACATGGATATGGATGAGAAACAAACCATCAAGGTCTGATGGAGAGTTATAGAAAACAGTATTAGGAGGAATTTAACTACAAGAAAATTACAAACTTGTGATTGGTTAAACAGTCTTTGATTCCCCAGTAGGAAAAGTTAACCGACAACATTTTTGTTTTAAATTACCTATCATAAAGTTGAAGAATTCATTTTGGAGATTTACTAAGAACGTAAGGAAATATACTTATTTTTTCATGTAGACTTTCATTCTTCAATAAATTTTTACCACAAACCTATCTTTCACTCCAAAAGGTAATAGAATTCAAAAATATTATATGTATTCTAATCGTACAAGGTTCAAAATATTAACACATACCATTTAGATTAGGAAAACTATTTTGTAATAACCAGGGACTTACAGTAGGCTAGTGGTAGGTAATAAAGTCCTGTCGCGCTATGGTTGTGGGTTCAATTCCTACAGCTTTGTGCGACGTGACGGGTTATCCCCCGACCTACAGCTTGTCCTTTTCCTAAATAAATAGTATTATAATATTCCAAAAATAATCTTCAGAAATGTTTTAACCTTAAACAATACTATACAAAGTTCAACTTAATCCATTCCAACCTTTATAGTTATCCAAAATACCTCTATCCAGACTTTCTCTAAGAGGTCTCTAAATTCCAAATTCAATTGTAACATCAGATTCCCCAAATAAAGTAAAGTTTTTCTTATTGTCACATACTAGAAATATGATTACCATCATCATATTAAAACCTTAATGAAAAGAACAAGTACTGCAGTACAATCCTTATATATATCACATTATTCTTATAACTGTAATATAGTTCTTGAGTCCAAAAACACAAATACAATAATTATTCAACTTCATTTGTAGTAACATTATAGGCTTGGTCTTTATCCCTTGGCCTTTTTTGAGGTATGTTTCCCTGACGCTTAGGACATTCATTTGCATAATTCCCCACTTCTCTAAAATTGTAGCATTCAACATTGATAGCCTCTTTCTTTCCCTTGCAATCACGATCCTGGTGACCTTTTTCTCCACATGTATAACAAACTCTCATTCCTTTTAGGAAAGTACCGGGGTGAGTCTTCCCACAATTATCGCATAATGGAAAATCCTTCTTTCCCTTTTTCCCTTTATCTGTATCTTGTTCCACCGTTCTCTTCTTCTCTTGATTTACTTTGTTGTCATAAGATTTAGAGAATTCCTTTTCTGTCTTGATAGCACATGAGACTATATCTTCGTACATTGAGGAAGATTTTGATACAAAAGCTCGACGGAGAAATGGTTTTAACCCATCAAAGAAACGATCAATCTTACTTCTTGGGTTATGTATATAATTTGCAGCATGCCTCGCTAACCTTGTAAAGTTTGACTCATAATTTCCGACATTCTCATCCTCCTTTTGCCTTAGACTCAGAAATTTCCTTTCCATATCTGCTCGATGGTCACGAGGAAAGTATTTTTCTAAGAAAATCTCTTTGAACTCTCTCCATTCCATACTTTATACTTCTTCATATTCCTTTGTATTTTGAATCAATGACCAACATTGATCAGCATCTCCAGTGAGGCGGCAAACTGCCATGATAACCTTTTCCCTTTCACTACTTCCCAAGGCATGGAATATTTTCTCTAAGGAATTTATCCATTGCTCATCTACTAAGGGATTTGTACTCCCATTAAATCTTGGTGGTTTTTGCCTCATGAAGCAGTCTAGCATTGATCCTCCACATTGCGGATCAGGGTGCTCCATACAAGTAAGGTTATTATTCATAACCTGAGTGAGTTGTCCCAGTATAGTAATAAAATTATTAGCACCAGTTGTATCACCAGCTCCACTATAATTATATTGAGCAGGAGGGAAATCCCTACATGGAGTGCGTGCATTGATAGGGTTTCCATTCCTTCCACTAGGCTCCATTTCTAAAAAATGGCATAAACTAGATCAGTTTATGAATCAAAATACATAATTCCATACTTGTAAAACACTTAACATAAATTGAACAGTTTATGGATACAATCCATAATCATAAAAGTGTTTTCTTTGAGGAATTATATACTCATAAACCCTTCATAATGGTTTGTAAAGAAATATTGAATTATCCTAAGCATATCCCCCAGGAGTGTCATAACTAAGAGTGAAGCAAGGCCCGTTGTTGTGCACCAGTTCCCGTTCAAGTCTAGCTCAAATCGGTGTTTTTGGGTTTTACCCCTAGGTACATCTGTGCCAGATCCGACTCTACCTGTTCTTATCCAGACATGGATGTATTGCTCGGAAAACTCACAAAATCTTTATAATACCAAAATTCTTGTAAGTTCTCCTATACTAATCCTCAAAGTCTATCTTAGGGCTATGTCCTATAATCAGAGTTTATCTAAATCTAGATTCTAAGGTTAGTACTAAACTGCATCGGATACCAACTATAACACCCCAACCCCAGTTACCCAAAGTTGGTGCATTATTACGTAACATTGGCATGATCACAAAAGATCAAGTCTCGAAATACCGATTAGTTTAGTAGCCTTGGAAACACTAGATATATTCATAATTCTTACATTAAATCATAAAGTGAAAAACTACAATAACATAGTCTCCATAGTCCACACTCATATCCCCTTCAGACTATCCCTGCAGGTCAGTCATAAAATATTTCTTCACATCCTGGTAAAAAATAAAACATAGAAAGGGGTGAGCTCTGATGCTCAGTAAGGATAACAATACAACAGAAACTTCCATAAATAAACATAAACATTTAAGGCAATGTATAACTAAAACAAAATCCTTTTAAACTTGAACTTCAGAATAATATGGAAAAAATAAAATGAAATAATGCCATTTACTTATTCACATGGATATTCTACTAGTCGAATAATCAAATTCAATATCAATAACCACTTTCATAATGATGGAATGCATAATGCCAGACTATCATAACCACGTAGCCAAGGCCTCGTGCCAAGACTACAAATAAGATTTTATCAAGGCCTCGTGCCAAGACACTAGTTTGTCTCATGAGACCTACCGATGCATCAAGGAGCTATAGCGGGCTCCACCCATCACTTATTAAGTCCAATGCATTCCTTATATGAAAAGGTTTAAACATATCATAAACCATAACATAATCGTATCACATAAAACATGCATAAAAGAAACATAACATTTCCACATTTCAATCACAAGATATCAATACAACACATTGATAAAATAAAAACATTATCAAAACCATTTTCAATACCAAAATAAAAGAAAAGTAAAACATGGTATTTATTTTTCATTTAAAAAACGTTATGGCTTGTAGAGGAAGCCGAAACTCAAATAATGGTCACGGTGATGGAGAAGTCCTTGTCGCCGCATACGTAAGACAAAAAATTCATTTTGTCGTTTAGTAAAAAATCTTCATATAAAAATATTTCTTTTGAATAAAATTAAAATACAAAGGGGTTTATACACCATATAAAAGAAAGTTGTGTATAAAACAAAATATGCCTCAATGAAAGGAGATTGAGATGAATTCCCTTACCTCATGTCCGACTTGACTCGACCGTTCTCTAACCTCCTGAATAATAAACTAGAGTTAATTTCTAATTGCTTAAGAACCTTTTTAAAGTTCATTATTCCTTTTATATCACTTATTACCATGTTATGAGCATTATGTAATTATTTAAGTTAATAACGGTCGTTTTGTCGATCTTTGGTACTTGAGTCAAAAATAAACTTATTATAATTAAAAGTTGTTCATGTGGTAAAATATCCATTATATCCAGAATTATATTCATGATGTAGATATCATATATATCATATATATCCATTATATATATGCATTTATAATATTACATAACATTTATAGGTAAGAAATGAAATGCACCGTTCATGGAGACGGTAAGCCGTACGTACGCATGAACGATGTCTTCATTTCTATTTCATATTTAATGGAATGAAATCATAATGTTATAAAGTTATATTATAATTCCAGTATAATATCATATAAAATATCATTAACCCTTTCCTTTATACATCCCACATATGGAATTAATGAATCAAATCACTTTGAGGGGGCGGTAGTCCGCACTTCCTAAAATGAAATTATCGTGTTTACACATAATGGAAATCATAAAGGTATTCCATAAATGAAAAATAAATAAGAATAAAGAAAACATAAACATAATATATATCATATATAGAATTAGTGTCATCATAATGGCCACCGTGAGAAGTGTTAAAAGAATATTGAACAATCATCGTTTCGTGAGGCAGTAATTCGCCACCCACAGAAACAGTATGTTCTTTAACCATTAGACAAAGATGTGTGTAAGTGTAAATAAAATACTTCTCATAAAAACATCCTATTATATTGAATATACAGTTTTTGTTACAAAATAAAGGAATAAAAATATTTTAAGGGGTTGGAGAAGCAAAATAAAACAAAAGAACATAAGAGAAGACATTACCTTAAAATCCGGTAACTCTTTTTGATTTGATCCAAAGGCTTCCTTGGGAAGACTTAGGCCCAAAGTGAGGCTTCTATGAGTAATATAAGGAAGTTTAGAGAGTATTTGGGTAGTGTTTGGTCGATAAAAATGTCTTTGAAGGTGTGAATAAGGAGGTAGAGGTGGGGGCCTTTTATAGGAGGAGAGGAGGGGCACTCTTGGAAATTCATGAAATGTTACATTATTATGAAATGATTTTCGGATTTTAAAGGTCCTACAATGATATATTTCGAGGATAAGGTGATAATGGTTCGAAATTCACCCATCTGATAGGCTTTAGACAAGTGTAAGTCTTGTATTTTACCTTATCTTTCCATTTTATTTAAATTTTTCATTAATGAGGTAATCGTTGCATCATCATGGTGTCATAAATAAATTTAGTTATTTAATGCCTAAAAATTATAAAAAATTACCATGATGTAGGAAATCTTTTTATATTTCCAATGAATATTTGTAGTCAAAAATTTAACTTATATAACCCCATTTAATAATTGTTTTAGTAAAACAACACATATTTGTTACAATTTTATTTTTACTTTAAATAAAAAGTTATTAATGTATTTTTCTTACCCAAGTGGCTTTATGGGGTCCCCAAGTTGACCCATGGATTTTCTTGGTCGGCCATGACTCATCCAATAAGGGTAGGACAATTTTAAATGTAATTTCATATCATTATAACATTATATTTACCTTAAATTACACTAATTACTTTTAATCGCGATTAATAAAACTTAAAATTTACTATTCACCAAAAATTATTTTCATCCCGTTGAACCACATTTTACTTACTAATGACAACCATGTATGTCGGATTTTTGAAATTCAATTCACAGAAGTGGTAAAGTTTCATTTAAACAAAAAATTAGTTTTTTAACTTCTACTTAGTGGTTTCACTATTCATCAAAATTTGATGTTTTTCAGAAAAATACCAAAAATTAACCCTAAGCTATAATTGATATTATGAATTCAAAAATAATTTCTATTTTAAAAAATTAAAAACATATAAGTTTCATTAATTAATTTTATAATTAATTCCCATTGTCAAAACAAATAGTATGTTTTTAAGAAACAATATCAATCAAAAGATTGATAATTGTTTATGTCCAATTTCAAAGTGAAATTATTTCTAATGACCACCATTGGATAAAATGATAAAATTATATTCTAATAATAATTTAAAACCACTAAATAGTATAATTTATCACTATAAATTATTTTTATTAAAAATGTTGTTTTTAAGTATTTTTCACTATTCATTGAAAATTGGAACTTCTCGGAAAAATACCAAAAATTCAACATAAGATAATATCGATATTACGAATCCAAAAATGAAGTCCATTATGAAATATAAAATTTATATAATTTCAAAAAGTGGGTATTACAATTCATAACGGCTACTTTGTTAGAATCTCAAACTTGCGTACAATGAAAGCTATTTTATTATTGAAAGAGAAGCGTATTGTGGAAGCTTGGGGTGTTACAACCATGGGACACAAAGTATGTAAATCACATATAGCTTCTCATATATTCTCAATTATCTAAGTATAAATTAACTAGGTCAATGAATACATCACATATCATTCACCCTTATGGGTAATCACATCACATGACTATATTCCAGATAAATAATCACATCATATATCTTAATTAGTTGTAGTTATACACTTACTTAGTCTATCTCAATCAAAAACCCAGATGTCATACACTTTATATGATAGGAAAAATCCCATCTCGATTAAGCTCTAACCAATGACATGATCAGAAACATACCCAACCACCCCTGATTAGTTAATACTCAAGGATTTGGTTATAAAGATATCAAATTATAAATGTTATCATGTTATTTATCTCTTAAACATTATGTATGGTAAAGTCCAAATATAAACCATGCACCCCAAATATACTAAATACATATTATATAAAACTCCATGTAGTATACTACATGGGTCATCCAGCATAAAAAAACTATTTTGTGCCACATAATAATATTTTGTATCCTAATAAAAGAATCATACTCACACTAAACTAATCATTTCATCAAAACATATAATACTTCATGATGAACACTGGTTAGGGATAACTTAAAGTTAGGCTTTAAGATGTTAATTTCCATTTCACTTCATAAGTATATGTATCCAACATTAAATAATAATAAATTAAAGATTGTCTTTTATATAACATAATAAATTTTATATTCTTAAACTCTTAATAATTTTAACAAAACCATACATAGGTGCATGTCTTATCATATAATATGTGATAATATTCAAACTCAACATTATGTTACAAACACTTTTAGTTTCTTTTTAATGTATTATATCTCTATGTAATTCCTACCACATCTCTATTTGAACATCTAATAAAGAACTCCCACTTAAAATTTTAGTGAGTAAAATCTATGAAATAAGCTAGTTTGAATAATGATGAGACTGATGAATCATATTCCCAATTTTTAACTCTTTGAACACGATATTGAAACTTCATAACTCTACAACATCCAATGTTATGATGTTAATAACTTTTTTTTCTACATAAACTCATTATAAGTTCATCATAATCATCATAAATATTAGAACCCTTTCCATAAAACATTTCATTGAATCTTTTGGAAACTAATTTAAATCTTTACATTAACCTTTTACCAACATACCCTAAACATTTTAAGATATTAAATGACATTCACTTTGTATTTATAATACTTTATTTTTTAACTTCGAACTTATCAAAGAATAATCACACTCCCACTAACTTCTTTGGAACTATATGATCTTTATAATATCACGCTATGATATACAAACTCCTTTGTGTTAGGAAATAACATTTATTCCCTTTAGTGGAGATATTTAACAAATAAAATATTTTCTCCATATCTTATATGGTATTTTATGTGTTTAAATAATTTTATTGAAAAGAATATTGTCATTTAAAATATTCCACTAGTGGTGATGGGATCAAATTCAATATATTTTGATAATCATCTGGATAAACATTTTTATCTTGGATACAACTTTTTCATTATTTTTTCCTTTTTAACCATGATATAGAATATGTTGAATCATAACCTATTTATATTAAATTAATCATCTCATATTTTTCATAATAACTCTTTTCTAATGAAAAACTTCTCTTATCACATAAGAGAAATGAGATAACTATACACATCCTTTGATTAGATCGATCAAAGATTTATATATTCCTTTTCAGTCTAGTTTAAGAATCAGTTACTCTTTTATTTATCATTTGAATACAAAAAAAATCTCCATCAATTTATACCATTATTTTAAACTCCTGTATATTTATAACACTTTGAAAACATATAGTTAGTATTATATACCCTTTTAAAACTAAACAATTGATTTTTATAACACTAATGCCTAACATGGTAATTATATGGAGTCTCTTAAACGCCTTCAATTTTTTCAAACAATTAAATATTATAGAATCATTTTCCTTCCTTCATAACATTACCTTTAGGTTTCAATGACCTTGACTGGATATTCAAAGAAACATTTTAGGACTTCACAACTAACTTTTATCCTTTCGATTTGAACCTTTACCCACCCATACTATCAATACAACACCAAAACTAGGACATTTCACACCCTAGTTCTTCTTCCCTAAACACTTTGATAAAATAGGGTAAAATTTTATTGAACTCATTCACATTGTCAGAACATTTCCAAGATTAATACAAAATGAATTCCTTAAATATAATAAGCCTTAATTGAAGCCTCATGTATCTCTAAGTAATTAGTGCAATCAATCACATTGAGTATATGAGTACATGATAAATTTACTTAGATCATTTTTCATCTAATTTTTTTTAAATCTCAATTTAATCATTCTATGCTTCTCATAATCATATAGATTAATGTTTTGAACAACTTCAATAGTTGGTTTCTCAGGAAGGGTTTGATCTAAAAAATAGAATTTTTTACTTTATTAAAAATAATTCTTAAGCTTTTTTTCCAATATAATAAATTTCTTACATTTACATTCTCACTAAACTAAGTTTGATCTTAAAATTAAGTTGGATGATGGTGATATTTTTTAGCTATAAAAAATGATTTTAAAAAATGGGTATAATTTTTTCATATATTTAATAATTACTTTTACTAAATATTCTCCCACTAAAATGATGACCCCATTAAAATTTCATCATATCTATTAGTAGGTAAAGATCCATATGTCACTAAGCAATGAGTCTTCTTTGGAATTCCTCTATACACTTAGTTATTTAGGTAGGTCATCATCTTAATCATACCATATAGGACTCTTGGATGGTTGAGCATACAACACTTTTTCAAATTCATCATATAGATAATATCAACACCATTCCCCTGGTATACTAATTCTCAGGGTTTCCCAATTAAATGTAACCCAAAAAAATTACAAAAACAAGGTACTTAACTCTTAGGGTTACCTCATTACTTCCTTTAATTACACATAATAATTCAGGGGAACCTGACTTTGGAAAAACCTACCTAGTTGAATGATCGATATCTTGATGAGTGTTTAGTTTTGAAGTAAATAACACGTAGTTTTTTAAAGGTAATTTTTATATCACCATATTATATCATGTTTTTTCCTTTACATGTATGCATGATTCTAGAGATTTAGTTAGGAATCTTATTCCTTACACCAAATCAATACATTCAAAAAATATTTATATTTAACTCTTTACACAACTTATAGCTTATGTTAACGACCCAAATTTAAATCCAAATATATCCATACATATAAAAATTCATCACATGAATAAGGTACATAAAACCCTTCATGTAAAGTCTTAGAATAATATGAAATCAATAATTCCCATAAGAGTGTGCTTGGAGTGATAGAAGGTAAACCCACACTTTTCTAGATAAGTCATAAGCCTCCAAGGAGACGAGAAATTTGATCCAAAGTACCTCTACCCAAGCATAATTTACTCAAGAGACACCTCAATTCCATTATAACTCTAACACCAATATGTATAAACTATAATTAACTTCTTAATTCAAGTTCATAACCCAATAAAATCCAAAGTCATGGTAGAATAAAATTATATCAATTATCATACATAGAATATAACGCCTTATATACATGTATGACAATTTAAAAAAGTAGTTTAGCACTTAAAATAACGTAGACACATATTCATAATATAAAATTTATATTCATAAATAAAGTAAGGAATAAAATAAATAAATGAACAATTCATATATTTGAACATGTGATAAATAATTTAAGGAAATTTCGTAAAAAAAATTATAAACATTTTATAATTTAGTCATACAATATCAAAATTACCTAATTAAATAAATATAAAAATACATATTTATATCTAATATGAACTCCCTCATATTATTACTTAAATGGATTTTACTTTAAATATATCAAAACAAGTTGGGGTCGAGCCCCTTTATTAAGGAAAGAAATATCATTTTAATGGGGTTGAGGGGGAACCCTTACACGGCTCGTAGGCCTAGACATTGCATAACCTAAAGGCCCAAATACATAAATTCCTTGAGACATGGATGACCTGTAGACATTAAAATTTGATGGATTGAAATCATTATAGCTTTAAATCCCTTTTCTTCTCCCAAAGGAACATTTTTTGGCCCAAATGCCCCTTAGGAGAATAGAACTGCTACAATAAACAGAACTACTACAGTACCTTCTGCCACTATAGTTCTTACAACAGTGTATGCCCCTATAACAGTTTCATTAATACTACAATTCCACCATAGACAAAATACATGAAATTGTACCTAAAATAGTACTCTATGAAAATCCCCCAATCTTGGGGTCACCTAGGATTGAACCCCTAACCTCTTGGATTCCAATCAGGGGGTGGTACCACTCAAGCACAAATAAATCATTTTAATTAGAATAATTCAAATTAATTAATTAATGAATAATTCATAAATTTAAATATAAAACCCTTTATATTATACCATATTTTATAATTTATAAACATTTTATAAATTAAACTTATAATTTCATTATAAAAATTTTATATATAAATTATAAATCATTCCATGTAAATTTCAAAATGTATTTTAATATTAATAATTATTATTGTGGATATTTATTTAATAAATTTTTCATAAACATTTAGTTAATTAATTATAGATATTTACAACTAACTAAAATATAAAATTTTATAAATTAAATAAATATCTCAAATCTTTTTTTAATATGATTTATAAAAAAATTATAAACCATTTTTTCAATTTTAAATTGAAATTTTAAAAAATTAATTTTATATGATATCATATGTTATGATATAATTATATCATAATCCATGGGTTATATTCATTATCTATCATATTTAATGATTGATTGTTGATGGTCTATGATATGAACCTCGGTACCTAACATGTCATATCTTACGATATACATTATATCGTAATGACAATGCGATGCTCTATTTTTGCAAACACTACACAATGTTATCATCCCTTATGATTCCCTTTGTCACATGCTATGATATATTGAAAAAATTATAGAATTAACTATGTCTACACCTATGATATCATATATCATGTGTCATGACCTTATCATATCTTAGGACATCTCATGTTATATAATTATCCATAGATCAAAATCCATATTGTTTTTAATGATAGGAAATACAAAAATAAAATGATAAAAATATTTCTTCATTTTCAACCATGGTTTTGAGAATAAAAATACATTTCATTACTCTGAAACCACTAAAGGGTTTGTAAGGATCAATTAACACTTAATTAACATAGCAGAAAGAGTTAAAAACCACACTTCCTAATATTTACCATGTATAATATAAGAAACCAAGTATATACTTAAAATTAAGAAACACATATATACCTTTCACCATTGATCCCCATTGAAATTGTATTTATCAATATGATTGATTAAGATCACTCAATGGTATCCATCATTCTCCATTCACCATGGTGCATCCATGTGATAACAAGCATCACCCATCATATGGGTAGGATAATCCTCTATTCTCATGGAATAATAGTACCAATTGAGTTAAAGAGAGAAGGAAATAGATTCTTGAGAATAATCACATGAAAAATAACCATCTCAATGGATACAACCAATTTATATAAGCCTCGATAAACTCTCAATTATATATGGAATTTACTCAAACAATATGAAACATTCGAGTAAATCCTTCAGCTGTTACATGCATGAATCATATGAATTAATCAGCCCTCTCATGCATTCCATAACATGAAATGTTCATAAAAAAGATATCCATTGGTGGAAAAGACTCAGATAATAATTATTATTATTTAATTACCATGTTTATCATAGTGTGTTTATGTGTATTATACTATATGATTCACTATACAATGATATTCCATTTTTATACACTATGGTTGGCCATGAAATCCCATATGATATCTTATATAGTATTAAATGATATACCCAAAAACATTTATGTTATAATTTATGACATACTTATATTTTACAATATGATATAGAAAAACCATATCATGGTATTTATAGGAATTATGGAATATCACCTTCAAAGTGTTGGGTTTCTTTGGAATTTCCCCCATCACTTAGTTAATTATGTCAGTCGTTATTATAATCATATCATATAAAACTATTGGATAATTTATAGGTAAATTCTTTATTAAATCCATCATATGGATAAACTCAACTTTATTCCTCTGGTTTCCTAACTTTTAGGGTTTCCCAACTTTGTGTAATCCAAATCACATGATAAATATGAGCACCTAATCCTAATAGGATTACTCATAACATACTTCCCTCGCATAAAATAATCCAAGGGAACCCTGATTTGGTAGATACTACTCAGTTGGATGATATTGGTCTTGAAAAGTGTCACTTTTGAAGGAATCTAACAATTAGTATTTTGAGAGGATTTAAAACTCTCAAATTTATCACATGTATTCCCTTCACATGTATTTGTTCTTATAATAATTTAGTTTTGAATCCTTATTTCTTCCACCAAATAAATGTGTTTCATCACATGCTAACTTGTCTTACTCCAAATAGTAGCCAAAATAGACCACCGCATGAACTTAGGTGCACCTCCTCGTATTTCATAGTCTACCGAATAGAAGCAAGGGTTTGAGGTTATACTATGGGGAGACTATACCCCCTATATTAGAGTATGAAATCACAAATAAATAACCTAATAACATCCACATCATCAAATAATAGTATGTATAAGTGATAAATATATCCCTAAATAGTAAATGAGTGTTTAAGCAATGAAAATATGAACAATCATGTCGGCATACAAGGCTGATCACCCACTTGTTTGATCACATATACACGGTAAATAAAGAAAAGTAAACAATGCTAACAAGAGTTTCCACCCCTAGATTTGGGCCTCACCTAAAATATTCTCATCCAAATTGATCTTCTCCATATTGAACACAAAATATTTAGCCTTATCCCAACATGTACATACAACCAAGTGAGAGATACTTGGGTAACCCTGTGTAATGTCGGCCCTAGCAGAGTGTGAGTACAAATCATGGTAGGGAACCACCAATGCAGCCCTGTAATGACCAGTACATGTTTTCATATGTGCAAGTTACATGCTCTTATGAAATAAATAAATAAATTTTTTCAATCAAAAAAATAAATAAACAGCATACAATACCTATTTCCACGAGTTTTGGAATATATCTTAACATGTAATTTTGACCGTTCCTTCACTATAATCACTCAGGGGGACTATATTGTTCCCTAAAGATGGTAAACAATGTCAATAATTATGTCCAAAACCTTGATCAGAAAATATCTTATTTTTCCAATGTTGGTATTTATTTGTGAAATACATATCATCAAATCATTGTTTGATTTTCCATGTTCTTTACAAAGTGATTTGATTTATCTTCTTTGAAAAAAAAATACAGCACTCTATAATAGAAAACTCTTCTTACTTGTTTCTCCATCCAACTTGGTCCCAACATATAAGTGTGTTAAAAGGGGAAACAATTTTAGGGATTTTTTTATTTAATGATGTAATGTAAAACTTATGGATGTATCTAGTACTTCCAAGGTTACTAAACTGATCAGTTTTTCGGGATTTGATCCCCTTTGATCATGTCAATGTTGTGTAATAATTCACCGACTCTCGGGAACTAGGTTCGGGGCATTAAATTTGGTATCATAGGAAGTTTATTAAACACCTTGGAAACTAGATTTAGATAAACTCGGATTAGAGCACATTACCCTAAGATAGACTTTGAGGATTAGTATAGAAGAACTTCCTCGAATTTTGATAATGTAGATATTTTGTGTATTTTACAAGAAATACATCCTTGTATAGATACAAGCAGGTAGAGGTAGCTCTGGAACATATTTATCTAGGAGTGAAAACTGAACAAGGAGTTTCAGGATCGACCCGGGGTATCCTGGTACACGAAAATGGGCCTTGTTACACTCTTGGTTACAACACTCCCGGGGGATATGCTTAGGATAATTAAAATTTTATTTACAAACCATTATTAAGGATTTATGAATATATACCTCCTCAAAGAAAACATTTTTATGATTATGGATTATATCTGTAAACTTCATAATTTATGTTAAGTGTTTTACATGTTTGGAAATATGTATTGTGATTCATAAACTAATGTAGTGTATTCCATTTTTTAGAAATGGTGCCTAGTGGAAGGAATGGAACCTATATCAATGCATGTAATCCATGTAGGGATTTCCCTCCTACTCAAGATAATTATAGTGGAGCGGGTGATACAACTGGTGTTGATCAGCTTATCACCATACTAGGACAACTTACTCAGGTTATGAATAATAACCTTACCTGTATGGAGCACCCATATCCACAACATGGAGGATCAATGTTAGACTGATTCATGAGGAAACAATCACCAACATTCAATTTGACTACAAATATATTTGTAGCTGAGTAATGGATAAGTTCCTTATAGAAAATATTTCATGCATTGGGGAGTAGCAAAAGGGAAAAATTTGTCATGGCATTTTATCGCCTCACAGGAGATGCAGATCAATGGTGGTCATTGATTCAAAACACAAATGAAGATAAAGAAGTATCAAATATGTAATAGAGGTATTTTAAAGAGATTTTATTAGAAAAATACTTTCCTCATGAACATCGAGGAGATATGGAAAGGAAATTTCTGAGTCTGGGGAAAAAAGAGGATGAGAAGGTCGCAAAGTATGAGGCTACCTTTTGAAGCTTAGCAAGGCATGCAGAATATTATATACATAACCCAAGTAGTAAGATTTATTGATTCTCTGATGGGTTAAAACCATTTATCCATCAGGCAATAGTCTCACAATCCTTCTCATCGTATGAAGATATTGTCTCATGTGCTATCAAGATAGAAAAGGAATTCTCTAAGTCTTAAGACTTTAAAGAAAAGAAAGAGAATAAGATATCTGTTGAAAACTCTGGGAAAGGAAATAAGGAAATAGGGAAGAGTTTAATTTCCACCCTTTGATAATTGTGGAAGGAAACACCCTAGTGCATGTCTAAAAGGAAAAAGAGTATGCTACAAATGTGGACATAAAGGCCGTCTTGTTGTTTATTTTAAGGGGAATAAAGAAGCTACCAATGTTCAATGCTACAATTTCAAGGAGATGGTACATTATGAAAATAAATTCCCTAAGTGCCAAGGAAACTTACCATAGAAATGGTCATAGGAGAAAGACCAAGCTTATGTGATCACTACGGCTGAGTTTGAAGCTCTGAAAGATGTGGTTGTTGGTAATTTATTGGTTTCCACAAGTTCAGCCAATGCTTTATTTGATTCTAGATCATCACATTGTTTCATATCTTCCTTTCTTTCTAAGAGAATTAGATATTTCCAATTTGATTTAACAAAGGAGTTGTCACTAAAAACTCCTAAGGGAAGTATCATTGCAACAATGTTTTTTTAATCAGTTCCCATTGGGGAATATAAATGCTTTTTATCTTATGATCTCATCATCATACCCATGATTGAAATTGATATAATACTCGGATTGGAGTGGATTTCGGACCATGATGAAAAAATTTATTTTAATAAGAAGAAGGTTACAATTTTCGATGATGATAAGGAGTATCTTATCTTTAGAGTTGAAACGTCACCACCTGATTCTTATCTAGATCCACCCCCAGTATCACTACTAAATTCAATTATTTGGGATGAAGAGAATCAAATAAATATGGGCGAGGAAAAGAATGTTCAAATAGAGGACGTACCTATTGTACAAGAATATGTTGATGTGTTTCTAGAGGATTTACCTGGATATCCTTCAGAACGAGAAATTGAGTTTTCTATTGATTTAATTTCTGGTTCAAGGACCACATTGAAGACCCTTTATAGAATGGACATTGTGTAATTAGTAGAACTAAAGAAACAACTAGATTAATTGAGTAATAAAGGATTTATTCTCCCTAGTGTTTCTCCATAGGGATCCCCTGTTATTTTTGTTAAGAAGAAAGATGGATCTATGAGGTTGTGCATTGACTATAGGGAGATCAATGTTATAACAATAAAGAACAAGTATCCCCTACCTCACATTGATGATTTATTCGATCAAATTCATGGAGCTCAATATTTTCAAATATTGACATTCGATTTGGATACCATCATTTGTGCATGAAGCTAGAAGACATTCTGAAGACATCATTTTGAACTAGGTATGGGAATTAAAAGTTTACAGTAATGCCTTTTAGATTGACTAATGCATCCTATATCATCATAGATCTAATTAATTTAGTTTTCAAGGAATATCTTGATGAATTTTTAGTGGTATTTATTTATGATATCTTGGTATACTCAAAAAGATATAAAGATCATGAAAATAACTAGCGCATTGTTCTGAAAACTCTAAGAAGAAAAGAATTATATGGGAAGTTTAGCAAGTGTGAATTCTGGCTTCAGGATATTTCTTTTCTTGTTCATACTGTCTCTAAGGATGGAATATCTGTTGATCCTTCTAAGACCAAGGCAATCCTAGAATGGCCATCACCAACAAATATAACTGAGGAACGCAGTTTTAGTGGTTTAGCAGGTTATTATCGACGTTTCGTCTAGAATTTTCCCTGATTGGATAACCCATTAACCAAGCTCAAATGTAAAGGGGATAAAATTGTTTGGAAAAAATAGTGTGAATAATGTTTGGAAGAACTAAAGATAAGATTAGTGAATGCTCCTATATTGACTCTACCATCGGGGAATGATGGGTTTGTTATTTATAGTGATGCTTCAAAGAAAGGACTTGGTTGTGTCCTTATGCAGAACGATATAGTTATTTCATATGCATCACGGTAGCTAAAAATTCATGAAAAAAATTATTCCACTCATGATCTTGAGTTAGCAGCTGTAATCTTTGCTTTGAATATTTGGATACACTATCTCTATGGTAAAAATGTGAGATATATATTGATCACAAGATCTTGAAATATATTCTCTCACAAAAATAACTCGATATGATGCAAAGGAGATGGCTCTAACTACTCAAGGATTATGATTTCACTATACACTAACACTCGGGGAAGGAAAATAATATGGTAGATTCTTTGATCAGAAATAATCATGGAGTTTTGAACAAGATGAGAGTTGAAAGGGATCCTATTTTCATGGATCTAGTAAAGGTGGATATGGGAATAATCATGGAAGGTGAAACATCAATAGTTTTCCAAATGGTTGCTAAACCATATTTACTAGAAAGGATAAAAAGTTCTCAGACTGATGATGAGAAGTTTCAAAATAAAATTAAAGCTTTGAATGATGGGAGATTGATTGATTTCGTATATAAAGATGGAGTTTTGAAATTTGGTAAAAGACTTTGTGTTCCTTATATACCTGATCTAAAAAGGGAATTTTTGGATGATGCTCATAGATCCAATTTCTCTATACACCCTGGTAGTACTAAGATGTATAGATATTTGAAGGAACATTTTTGGTGGGACAACATAAAGAGGGAGATTACTGATTATGTGTCAAGATATATGGTTTATCAACAAGTGAAAGATGGAAGACAACGTCCTAGAGGAGTCATGAAACCCCTTCCCATACCTGAGTGGTAATGGGATGATATTATGATGGACTTTTTCATGGGACTACCAAGGACTCCAAGAAGGAATGATGCAATATGGGTCATTGTTGATTGTCTTACCAAGTCAGTACATTTTCTTGCTATAAGGGAAGATTTACCAATTGAACATTTAGCAATACTATTTGTTAATGAAGTTGTAAGACTTCATGGTGTACCCCTATCGATTTTTTTATTTTGATCCTCATTTTACATCAAGATTCTGAAAAAGTCTTCATAAGGCCTTAGATAATGAACTTTGTTTGAGTACTGCCTACCACCCTCAAACTGATGGAAAATCAGAATGGACAATTCAAACCTTAGAAGACATGTTGAGATCTTTCTCACTTGATTTTCAAGGTATGTGGGATCATTATTTACCTCTGGTAGAATTTTCCTATAACAATATCTTCCATTCAAGTATTCATATGGCACCGTATGAAGCATTGTATGGAAAGAGATGTCGTAAACCAACTTGTGGGGATGATGTTGGTGAAAGAAAAATCTTAGGCCCCAAACTTGTTCTGGAAAAAATGGAAAAGGTGAAGATTATCCAAACCCACATCAAAGAATCTCAAAGTAGGAAAAAGAGCTATGTTGATAACTGAAGGATGGATTTGTAATTTCAGGTAAGATATCATGTATTCTTGAAGGTATCTCCATGGAAGGGAGTTATACAATTTAGCAATATGGGTAAATTAAGTCTCAGGTACATCAGACCTTTATAAATTCTAGAACTAATTGGGGTTGTATCTTACCATTTGGAAATGTCACCAAGTCTCTCCAAAGTTCATGATGTGTTCCACGTATCACTGTTGAGAAAATACATGCCTAACCTAACTCATGTACTCACCTATGAGGAAATTGAACTGGAACCCGATTTGTCTTATTGTGAAGAGCATGTCAAGATTCTTGATACAAGAGAACAATTGTTGAGAAACTGGACGACTCATCTGGTAAAAGTTCTATAGAGAAATCAAAATATGGAAGAGAAAATGTGGGAACCCAAGGAACTTATGATGAAGAACCACCAGAATCTTTTAATGTGGTATTATTCTAGAAATTTAAAGGATGAAATTATTTTAAGGAGGGAGTAATGTGACACTCCAAGCTTCCAAAGTATGTTTCCTTTTGAATAATGCAATATCTTGCGTTGTACGTAACTTCGAGATTCTAACACACCACGACCAATCAAACTAGCTGTTATGAATAGTAATACCCACTATTTGAAAATTTATAAATTTTATTTTTCAAAATAGACTTCATTTTTTTATTTGTAATAACAAAATTATCTTAAGGTGAATTTTTGGTACTTTTCTAAAAACATTCAATTTTTGATGAATAGTGAAAAATATCAAATTTTAATTAAAAACAACTTTTTTATCGAAATAATTTATAGTGTTAAATTATAAATTTGAATGGTTTTTAAGTATAATTAGATTATATTTTTATTATTTAATTTAATTTAGGTCATTGGATGTAATTTAAAATTTAAACTGGACATAAACATGTGTCAATCTTTTGATAGTTATTATTTCTTAAAAACACGATTTTTTTTACAACGAGAATTAATTTTAAAGTAATTTCTTCCACTTCTGTGTTTTGAATTTGGAAAAATGGATTCCATATTTGGAATCAGGATGTCCAAATTTTGTAAATATAAAACTTTTAATTTTAGACATTATGAATAATTACTTCAGTAAATATTTTATTTACCATGGTTAAAGGGTAAATCTGGTAAATAAGAGTAAAAAATAATATTATAATAATATTAAATTACCATAACATGTGTCCTATTTCTATTTTTTGATATATTTCCGACAATGGGCATCCTTGGGTAGATTTTGGGACCCCATGTAGCCACTTGAGAGTGATAATGACACTTTATATTAATTAATTTAAAATAAGACAAAAATGACAAAAACATATATCTTTTAGTAAAACAATTTTTACAAGAGGTTATATAAATTATAATTTAGAGTATAAATATTCATTTTAAATATAAAAATATTTCATAAATCATGGTATTTATTTATAATTTTTAGAAATCAAATAAATAAAATTATTTATGACACAATAATGATGCAGTATTTACCATATTAATGAATGATTTAAATAAATGAGATTATGAAATTAAAAAATAACCAAAACCTATCCAATTATTTTTTTATGATTTCATTTTGAACATGAGTCATATTATCTTTTATGTTAATTAGTTTTTGGCCTTTAGAAACCAAAAATCATTATATAATAAAATAATATTTTGAAACTTTCCTAAAGAGCCCCTTCTCCACCTTATAAAAACCCATCAACTCTAACCCATTACTCACACCTCTAAAGCCTCTTGGATAATCCAAACTCTGCCCAAGTAATCTTCATACATCCCCCTATTCCTCTTAGAAGACTTACCTTAGGTATAAGGCACTTCAAGGAAGCCTTTTGGTTCAAATCAAAGGGAGTTATCCGATTTTAAGGTAACATCTCCTCTTAAGTTATTTTCTTTTGTTTTACTTCTCCAACCCCCTAAACTCTCTTTATTACTTTATTTTATAACAACACCAGTATCCTCAATATACTAGGTTATTTTTATTAGAATTATTTGAACTACACTTACACACACCTCCATCTAATGGGTATAGAACGTAATGTTTCTCTGAATGGTGAACTACTGCCTCACAAAACGATGATTGTTCAATCTTCTAATACCACCTATTATAGTGGCCATTATGATGGAACTGTAATTATATTTGATATTTATGGTATTTATTTTATCTATAAGCTTCTTTAATTCTCTTTTTTAGTAAACCTTTAATCTTTTCATGTTGTATATATATGATAATTTCATTTGAGGAAGTGCGGACTACCGCCCCCTTAAAGTGATATGACTCGTTCATACCATTCATGGAATGTATAAAGGATGGTGTTAATGAACTTACATAATGTATATAAACTATTATATTATACTGGAATAATAATATACCTATGTATCATTTGATTTTCTTTCCTTTTAAAATAAAAAAAATGAAATGGAAGTAGAGTTCGTGCATACGTACGGATTACCGTCTCCACGAACATGATGAGATTCATTTCCCATCGTAACCATTCAAGAATAATTTTCATTTGATTATTAAAAATAATTCTTAAGAACTTAATATCATTATGAATATTATTCAAATACATCATATTCATATCAAACATGGCTTATGTAACAAAACATATAAAGGAAAACGAATCAGTTAACACCCAAAACAATGATACTACTAAAATATTATTAACAAAGAAATATTAAAAGATCATATATGATATCATATTTATGTATCTAGTTATTATATAATTTAATAACAATTATTTTACTATTTTATAAGAGGTTAACATACCCTCAACCAAGGAAAAGTACAAGGTAAGGGTTAATTTCACAATCTCTTTATTATCCAAGGTTGTTTATACGTGAGTATCTACTCGGACCTCTTTATCATCCACATCCGTGTTTTCATAAAAATGTATTTCAAAACATTTTTACTATTTCCTATAATATGGGTTAAAATAATTTATACCCTTGTTTGAATTTTTATAAAAATTTTTGAAAGGAATATTTCTGTCGTTTTCCAAACAAGTTACTTTATGACCTTTTCGACGAAATAAGGTAAGAATGTTTTTTTAACTTATACGGCGGGTGCAGCTATTTTATGCCATTATAAAACCCTCAAAGATTACCTTACAATACTATAAGAATATTTTAAAAATAAATTTTTTCTTTTATAATTATGTAACTTTTAAAGGATTTTAAAATAGAAAGATATATTTCTATCGAATAGTTTTGATTTCATCTATGTCAATATTCTTTGATGGATTTTACACTTGTTTGAAGTTGATTTATTATGATAAAATATTCCATATTGTATTGAAGGTTTTTTGATATGTTTGACTGTGGATGTGTTATTTTATACCATTCATGTTTTATGGATAATGTATTGAAATTTATTATGCTAGTTTTAATACGAATGTGTATGTTATGCTTAAAACTTTTCATATGAGGAATAAATTGGACTTAGTAAGTGATAGGTGGATCCTGGTATAGATCCTAGATGAATCGGTAGGTCTCAAGAGAAAAACTAGTGTCTTGGCATAAGGCCTTGACAAAATCTTATTTGTATTATTGGCACAAGGCCTTGACTATATGGTTATGAAGTCTGGCATTATGCATTCCATCATTATGAAATTGGATATTGATTTTTCATGTGATTATTTGACTAGTAGAATATCAATGTGAATAAGTAAATGGAATTATTTGATTTATATTTTCCATATTATGCTGATGTTTATGTCTAAAACTCCTATGTTTTAGATTTATACATTTCCTTAAATGTTTATGCTTATTTGTGAAAGTTTTCGCTATATTGTTATCCTTAATGAGCATCTGAGCTCACCCCTTTCTATGTTTTATTTTTCCCAGGATGTCAAGCAGTATTTTATGGTTGACCCGTAGGGATAGGCTAAGGATATAAGTGTGTTAAAAGGGGACAAAATATTATTGATGTTTTTACTTCATGATGTAATATAAAACCTATGAATGTATATAGTACTACCAAGGATACTAAATTGGTCAATCTTTTGGTATTTGATCCCTTGTGATCGTGCTAGTGTTGTTTAATAATTCATCGACTCTGGGTAACTAGGTTCAGGGCGTTACATATGAAGTCAAATTATATTTTTTGTAAACAATATATTTACATTATTTAGTTAATAATATTCATATTCATAAACTTAAGGGCTGGTTTATATTCCATTATAATAATATTTGTAATAATATATTAGATTTAGGTAACACTTGGTCTTACGTGTTACGAAATCCATTCAGGAAGGTCTATCTTTCCTATAATTTATGCTAAGTCGATGTTGGGTGTAACGTACGCCGAGTTGGTGTTGCGTTTAGTTCAATACAATTCTATGCCATGTGAAAAGAATGTTTGAATTAGTGTTTTGATATATATATATATTTATTTATTTATTTAGAGAAAAATTTCCAATGTCTCATGAAATGAAAAATATCTAGAATATAAATTAATTTGAAAATAAATACTTCAAAAAATCCCAGGGTGTCACATGAATAATAGATGATTATTTTATTCCATGCTAATTGGTTTGATAAATTTTTTAGATAGAGGGATTATATGAGTATAAACTTGATATATATGAAGGTTTTTAAGGGGGTAAATGTACCCAAATGCAATTAAAAATATCAATAAAAAATCATAAATCCATTGAATCTGCCATTTTTTTATATTGGATGAAATGAGATAAAGAAAATTTTGTGATTTCACTTGTGATTCAGATTATCCAAAATTATCCATATGATCTTGATCAAAATCATATAGAAGTTTTCAATATGATCCATACTCCTAGGGTATCCATGGGTTATATAAATGGAGAAGCACATCACATGTACATTATCTAGGTATGCCCAAACACTTCTGCAGTTCATATCAGTTGAGGGAACAAATGTCATGATCATTATATGATAGGACAAATCCCACCTTGGTTAATCCTCAACTAAATACATGATCAGCAACATACCTAACCACCACCTGCTAACTCAGCCTCAAGGCTGACATAAGGAAGGTATCAAAGTTTGAATGTTTACATGTTAGGTATCTTGTTAACCTCGTGTATGGGGATTCTGCATGAAAAATAAACCCCTGTAATAGAAAATAAATATTGTACGAAACTCCATGTTATATACATAGAGGGACATCAAATATTAAAAAAAATATGTCTCGTGGGAATATTTTGTATCTGTATAAAAAATCATACACATGTTAACCTTAATATTTTTCCAAAGCATGTAATACTCTATGTTGAATATCAATTTGGGATAACTCAAATCCATACTTTTAGAGTTTAATTATCATTTAAATTCATGTAAATATGTAACCAACATGAAATAATGATAAAATATAGACTACCTTTTATATGATAGGATATATTTTATATTTTAATCTCATTTAATAATACTATCAAAACCATACATAAGTTCCAAACTTATCATATCTAATATAATTTTCCACTATATAGGTCATATGTTTTTTTACTTTTAGGGTTTTGTTAAATTCATTACATATCTATGTAATTAATACCACATATCTATGTGTCCATCTAATAAAACATATCATTAATCTCTTTTAGTGAGTAAAATATATGAAGAAAAATTGGTTGAATAATGGTAAGAATTTAGAATCATATTTATAATGTTTATCTCATTGAAAAAATAATTCAAAATCATTTACATAAAGCATACAATGTTACGATGTTAATAAATTATATTATATACTTAGAACTCTTTCTAGGTTTTTCATCATCATATCATCATGGAAGATTTTGGTTCTAACTTCTATTTGAGATCATTTTTATAAGTAAATGTAACTCTTTGAATTAATTTTATTTACCGATATACTCTAAATTATTTTAGGATATAAAGTAAATTATATTTTTAATTTTACTAGTATAATATTTTATTTATTCCAATTTGATCTTTTACAAGTCTCAACAAACTCCCACTAGCCTCTTAGATTCTGTATTATCTCAAGAATATAATAATAAGATACAAAAACTATTTTGTGTTTAGAAATAACTCTTATTTTATTTATGGTAATATTTAACAAATAAAATATTGTCTACATATCATATAAGGTATTTTGTATGTTTAGATAAGTCTTATTAAAATAAGACTTTATTCTATAAAATATGACACTAATGATGATGGAATCACTTTCCCTTATATTGTAACAAATATCTTTGATAAAACCCCTTTATCCTAGATAAAAATCGTTTTATCCTTATCTTCTTTTCAAACATGTTATAAAATTGGATTAAGTCATAAACTATAGGTATTAAAAACATAATATTGTGTTTTTCTGAAATAAATTCCTTATCATATAATTGAAAATATAATGGAAATTCACATCCTTTATAAAGATCCATTTAAGATTGAAATTTTCCTTTGCATTCTAATTTCTATTGTATAATCCGTTACTACCATATTTGAAAATAAAATTTGACATTAACTTTTTTTAATTTTATATTGAACTCCTTCATATTTATAATAATTTTTAAATATACATTTGGTATCATATATAATTAAAAAATGTGAATTAATTCTATAAAACTGATAGTTGACATAGAATCTATAGGGAGTTTCTTATACCCCTTTAAGTATTTAGCATTATTCCATTTAATAGAAATACCACCCCCTTTTCCTAACACCTCTATTAGGTTTCAATGAACTATGTTGACTATTAGACCGTATAATCTTTTCTTTCTGTCTTAAACCATTACCTTTTGTATTTTCAATCCAACATGAAATCCTGAAAATATCATTTCATAATCACCTATCCTCTATGATTTAAGGGAATCGATTAAAATTTTATAAAACACTTTCATATTTTTAGAAAATTTCAAACTAAATGAATTCCATAACCAGACCCTTAAAAGAAATTTTTAATCTCTCTAAGTCATTGAAATAATCAGTAATATCAAGTCAATGATAAAAAAACTTAAGCACCTTGGGTAATTTTGTATATAATTCCTTTGAAACCTCAATTGAGCCCTTGTTTGCTTCTTATAACCATCTAGACTTATTTTTGAACAACTTCAATAGTCAGTTGTCTGGGAAAGGGAATCTCTAACACACAAAATTACTTTCTTACTTATGAATGATTCTTAAGTTTCAATACCATTCTGAGAATATGCTTCCAATTAGATTCTACTTTTCAAGGATTAATCTCAAATTCAAATTGCATGATGATGATTCCATTATATCTGCTACAAAATATTTTATCAAATGATTACAAAATTTTACATTCATTTAATAAAAACATTTTTTAAAATATATTACCACTAAAATGAAAACCCATTTTAAACTCTATAATATTTATTAGTGGGTCAATATCCATATTTTACTAATATTTAAGGGTTTCTAATGGTCTATTAACACTTAATCAACATAGTAGAAACAATTAAAAACCATATTTCCCAAGATCTACCATACATGAAACTCAAAACCATGTATATACTGAAAATGAATAAGCACATTAATACCTTTAACTATTGATCACCTCTTCAATTTTCATCATTAATATGTTTTGAGTAAGATCACTCAAAGTTAGTCATCATACTCCCTTCACCATGGTGTATCCACTGGATAACAAGAATCACCCATCATATGGGAAGGATCCTCCTCTGTTATCATAGAATGCTTGTTCATCTCGAGATAATGAAATAATGATGGAGATATTCAAGGAAAATATCTTAATCGATCCCCATATTTATGGCTACAGCCTACTTATATAATCCAAGTGATATTTATGAGTACCCATAGAGTTTACTCAAATGTTATGAAACATTCAACTAAAGACTTAGACCATTACACGCATTCATCATATGAAAGCATTGATCCTAGCATGAACTTTATTAAATGAAACATTCATAATAATTACATAAATCAGTGGAAGATATCTAAATGATAACTCTTATCATTTATCTTCCATGTTGATCGTAATATGTTTTTGTGAATCATACTATACAATTCACTGCACTATGATACGTTATATTCATGCACTATCACTTCCCAAGAAGTCTCATATTATATATTATATCATATGAAAAAATAAACCAAAAAAATTCATGTCATCCCTTATGAAATAATTATATCACTCAATATGATATACCCAAACTATCTCATGGTTTTTATAGGATTTAGGGTATATCTCATTCGTTCACCCACTTAAACTGAAGCCTAAATGACTTAGTGCCATTTCACATTATATTGTATCATATACAATAACTTGTGAAATCATATAAAAAACTTATTTTGGATATACTCTAAAACACTATTTTAAAGTTATCATTAAATTTACCTTGTATCACATCATATTTAATACCTTTTGAATACCCATCCAAAACTTCTTTTTGATAAACTCAAAAACAATTTTAGAGTATCTATTTGGGTAAAGCCCAATACCCATTAAATTAACCAAAATTTGTGACTCCACTAGCCATTATATTATTAAAAAAAATATGAATTCATGAATTCATAAATATAATCAAAGCGTGACCTATAGAAAATCATTAGTTTTACTCAAGCTATAAAGGGATATGGTGTGATATTCATCAAACACATGTGTCTCTATACTTGTGTTCACTAGATATATTATATTAAAGGAATCATTTTCATATGATCACTTTTTATAATACCTTGAATGGCCATGGGAGACAAAGTATGTAAATCACATACAGTTTCTCATATATTCTCAATTATCTAAGTATAAATTAACTAGGTTAATGAATACATCACATATAATTTACCCTTATGGGTAATCACATCACATGACCATATTCCAAATAAATGATCACATCATATATCTTACTTAGTTGTAGTTATACACTTACTTAGTCTATCTAAATCAAAAACCCAGATGTCATACTCTTTATATGATAGGAAAAATCCCATCTCGATTAATCTCTAACCAATGACATGATCAGAAACATACCCAACCACCCCTTATTAGTTAATCCTAAAGGATTTGGTAAGAAAGATATCAAATTATAAATGTTATCTTGTTATTTATCTCTACAACATTATGTAAGGGAAAGTCCAAATATAAACCATGCACCCCAAATATACTAAAGACATAGTATATAACACTCCATGTAGTATACTACATGGGTCATTCGTCATAAAAACTATTTTGTGCCAAATAAGCATATTTTGTATCCCAATAAAAGAATCATACTCACACTAAACTTATCATTTCACTGAAACATATAATACTTCATTATGAACACCGGTTAGGGATAACTTAATGATAGGATTTAAGATATTAATTTCTATTTCACTTCATAAGTATATGTATCCAACATGAAATAATAATATATTAAATATTTTCTTTTATATAACATAATAAATTTTCTATTCTTAAACACTTTTAATAATTTTAACAAAACCATACATAGGCGTATGTCTTATCATATAATATGTGATAATATTCAAAATCAACATTATGTTACAAACACTTTTAGTGTTTTGTTAATGTATTATATCTCTATGTAATTCCTACCACATATCTATTTGAACATCTAATAAAGCACTCCCACTTAAAATTTTAGTGAGAAAAATATATGAAGTAAGCTAGTTTGAATAATGATGAGACTGATGAATAATATTCCTAATTTTTAACTCTTTGAACACAGTATTCAAACTTCATAACTTCACAACATCCAATGTTATGATATTAATAAAAAAATTCTACATAAACTCTTTATAAGTTCATCATAATCATCATAAATATTAGAACCCTTTCCATAAAACATTTCCTTGAATCTTTTGGAAACTAATTTAACTATTTACAATAACCTTTTACCAACATACCCTAAACATTTTAAGATATTAAATTACATTCACTTTGTAATTATAATCCTTCATTTTTTAACATTGAACTTATCAAAGTATAATCATACTCCCACTAACCTCTATAGAACTAGATGATCTTTATAATATCACGCTATGATATACAAACTCCTTTTTGTTATGAAATAACATTTATTCCCTTTAGTAGGGATATTTAACAAATAAAATAATTTCTCTATATCTTATATGGTATTCTATGTGTTTAAATAATTTTCTTGAAAATAATATTGTTATTTAAAATATTCCACTAGTGGTGATGGGATCAAATTCATTTTATTTTGATAATCATCTGGATAAAAAATTTTATCTTGGATACAACATTTTCATTATTTTTTCCATTTTAACCATGATATATAATATGTTGAATCATAATCTATTTATATTAAATGTATCATCACATATTTTTCATAATAACTCTTTTATAATAAAAAACTACTCTTATCACATACGAGAAATGAGATAAATATACACATTCTTTGATTAGATCCATCAAAGATTTATCTATTCCTTTTCATTCTACTTTAAGAATCAATTACTCTTTTCTTTATCATTTGAATACAAACAAAAATCTCCATCAATTTCTACCATTATTTGAAACTCCTGTATATTTATAACACTTTTAAAACATATAGTTAGTATTATATACCCTTTTAAAACTAAACAATTAATTTTTATAACACTAATGCCTAAGGTAATTATAATAATATTTGTAATAATATATTATAGTTAGGTAACACATGGTCTTGTGTGTTACAAAATCCATTGAGGAAGGTCTATCATTCCTATAATGTATGCTAAGTCGATGTTGGATGTAACGTACACTGAGTTAGTGTTGTGTGTAGTGCAAGACAATTTGGTTCCATGTGAAAGGAATGTTTGACTTAGTGTTTTAATATATATATATATATATATATATATATATATAAAGAACTATTTCCAATGTCACGTGAAATGAAAAATATCTAAAAGATAAATTAATTTGAAAATAAATACTTCAAAAAATATCAGGGTGTCACGTGAACAATATATGATTATTTTATTCTATGCTAATTGGTTTGCTAAATTTTTTGGATAGAGGGATTATATGAGTATAAAATTGATATATATGAAGGTTTTTGTGGGGATAAATGTATCCAAATTCAGTTAAAAATATCAATAAAAAACTACAAATCCATTGAATCTATCATTTTTTTATATTGGATGAAATGAGATAAAGAACAGTTTATGATTTCACTTTTGATCTAGATTATCCAAAATTATCCATATTATCTTGATCAAAGTCATATATAAGTTTTCAATATGATACACACTCCTAGGGTATCCATGGGTTATACAAATATCCCAACGATTATGAAGGATTTCCTTAAATCCATAGTCATCTAAACAAATCTATTTAGAAGATTAAAGAAAATGGGAGCTAAGGTGATTCAACATGAGAAGTTTCATAGTGTCTCAATCTCATCGAATCATAAACTATAATCCTCTATTTATATTTTTCCATAGAAACCCCTTGGATTTCAAAATTTTATCTATATTTAATGAAACAACTTAAAAATATTTCATGAGTCTAAACTATTTTAATTTTTAATTATTCATTTATGATTAATGTTTTAATATTTAAATAATTGTTTTTTGTTCAAACTCTTCATATTATCATCGCATGACAAAAAAACTGAGTATAATAGTTTGGAGTAATAGAATGAGGTTTAACCATGAATTATAATATAATACATAAGTTTTCAGGCACTACACTAAGGCATGGTGACATTCACTATGTCTAGTCATCCTTGCATAAACCAAAATTTCTTCTAAAGTACCATGTCATGATTTATGTTTTAGTAAATATTTCTATCAACCTCCCATTTTCACTAAAATCCTAATAAACTTAGTTTATTTTCACCTTGTGTCTTGTCATGTGTAACAACTTGTGAAACCATATCCAAAACTCCTTTTGGATATCATCAAAAACTAATTTTATAAATTTTAACATACATTTTCACCATATATTACATCTTATGTAACAAATTATGAAAATAAATCCAAACAATATTTTGAATATTCTCGAAAACACTTTGGAGTATCTCTTATAGTGTTATAAAAACATTTTATAACAAAACATAATCCTCATTCACATAAATAAAAAAGTATGACCCCAAGATACTTTATAGTGTTAACAATAATTATTAATTCTCTCATCCATAATCCTAATTAAATAGTGGCCTCTAAAAAATCTTTAGTGTTACTCAAGATACAAATGGATTTGGTGTGATCTATCAAACATAAGTATATCCATACCCATGTCTAGAATTTATATTGTTTGTAAGTATGAAAAATCATATAATTGCTGGATTCAAGATATTGAGTGACCGCAAGACATAAATTATGTCAATCCCATATATCCTAATCATATGTTCTTGATTATATAAGTATAGATAGGCCAAAAATATGAATACATCACACACATTCCCCTCATCTAAATGGAGAAGCACATCACATGTACCTTATCTAGGTATGCCCAAACACTTCTACATTTCATCTCAATTGAGGGAACAAATGCCATACTCATCATATGATAGGACAAAACCCATATTGGTTAATCCTCAACTGAAGACATGATCAGCAACATACCTAACCACCACCTGCTAACTCAGCCTCAAGGCTAACATAAGAAAGGTATCAAAGTATGAATTTTTACATGTTAGGTATCTTTTTAACCTCATGTATGGGGATTATACATGAAAAATAAACCCCTATAATAGAAAATACATATTGTATGAAACTCCATTTATATACTTAGAGGGATATCAAATATTAAAAAACATTGTGTCTCGTGGGAATATTTTGTATCTGTATAAAAAATCATACACATTTTACCCTTAATATTTTGTCAAATCCTATAATACTATATGTTGAATATCAATTTGGGATAACTCAAATCAATACTTTGATAGTTTAATTATCATTTAAATTCATGTAAATATGTATCCGACATGAAAGAATAATAAAATATAGACTACATTTTATATGATAAGATATATTTTATATTTTAATATCATTTAAGAATACTAACAAAACCATACATAAGTTCCAAACATATCATATCTTATATAATTTTCCACTTTGTAGGTTATATGTTTTTTGTAATTTTAGGGTTTTGTTAAATTCAGTAGATATCTATGTAATTAATACCACATATCTATGTGTCCATCTAATAAAACATATCATTAAACTCTTTTAGTGATTAAAATATATAAATAAAAATTGTTTCAATAATGGTAAGAATTTAGAATCATAATTCTAATGTTTATCTCATTTAAAAAATAATTCAAAATCATTTACATTAATCATAAAATGTTATGATGTTAATAAATTATATTGTCTACTTAGAACTCTTTTTAGGTTTTTCATCAGCATAACATCATCGAAGATTTTGATTCAAACTTTTATTTGAGATCATTTTTATAATTAAATGTAACTCTTTACATTAATTTTAATTACCAATATACTCTAAATTATTTTAGGATATAAAGTAACTTATATTTTGAATTTGACTAGTTTAATCATTTATTTATTCCACTTTGATCTTTTACAAGTCTGAACATACTCCCACTAGCCTCTTAGATTCTGTATTATCTCAAGAATATAATAATAAGATACAAAAACTATTTTGTGTTTAGAAATAACTCTTATTTTATTTATGGGAATATTTAACAAATAAATATTGTCTACATATCATATAAGGTATTTTTTATGTTTAGATAAGTCTTATGAAAATAAGACTTTATTTTATAAAATATGACACTAATGATGATGGAATATCTTTCCCTTATATTGTAACAAATATCTTGGATAAAACCCTTTTATCCTAGATAAAAAGCATTTTATCCTTATCTTCTTTTCAAACATGTTATATAATTAGATTAAATCATAAACTATATGTATTAAAAACATAATATTGTGTTTTTCTCAAATAACTTCCTTATCATATAATTTAAAATATGATGAAAATTAATATCCTTTATATTGATCCATTTAAGATTGAAATTTTCCTTTTCACTCAAATTTCTATTTTATAATCTGTTACTACAATCTTTGAACACAAATTTTGAATTTTAAAAAAATTTATTTTTATTTTCAACTCCTGAATATTTATAATAATTTTTAAATATACATTTGGTATCATATTCCCTTAAAAATATAAGAATTAATTCTATAAAACTGATAGTTGACATGGAATCTATATGGAGTTTCTCAAACCCCTTTAAGTATTTAGCATTATTCCATTTAATTAAAATACCACCCCCTTTTCCTAACACCTCTATTAGGTTTCAATGAACTATGTTGACTATTAGACCGTATAATCTTTTCTTTCTGTCTTAAACCTTTAACTTTTGTATTTTTAATGCAACATCAAATCCTGAAAATATCATTTCATACTCACCTATCCTCAATGATTCATAGGAATTGATTAAAATTTTATAAAAAAATTTCATATTTTTAAAAAAATTCAAACTAAATGAATTCCATAACCATACCCTTAATAGAAATTTTTAATCTCTCTAAGTCATTGAAATAATCATTAATATCAAGTAAATGATAAAAAACTTAAGTACCTAGGGTAATTTTTTATATAATGCCTTTAAAACCTCAATTGATCCCTTGTTTGCTACTTATAACCATCTAGAATTATTTTTGAACAACTTCAATGGTCAGTTGTTTAGGAAAGGAAATTTCTAACACACAAAATTTCCTTCTTACTTATGAATGATTCTTAAGTTTCAATACCAATCTATGAAGATACTTCCATTTATATTCTACTTTTCAAGGATTAATCTCAAATTCAATTGGGATAATGACGATGCTGTTATATTTGCTACAAAATCTTTTATCAAATGAGTATACAATTTTACATTCATTTAATAAGAAATTTTTTTAAAATATATTCCCACTAAAATGATAACCCATTTTAAACTCCATAATATTTATTAGTGGGTAAATATCCATATTTCTCTAAGATTTAAGGGTTTCTAATGGTCTATTAACACTTAATCAGCATAGTGGAAACAATTAAAAATAATATTTCCCAAGATCTACCATACATGAAACTCAAAACCATGTATATACTGAAAATGAATAAGAACATTCATTCCTTTAACTATTGATCACCACTTCAATTTTTATCAATAATATGTTTTGAGTAAGATGACCCAAAGTTAGTCATCATACTCCCTTCACCATGGTGTATCCACTGGCTAACAAGAATCACCCATCATATGGGAAGGATCCTCCTCTATTATCATAGAATGCTTATTCATATAGATATAATTAAATAATTATGGAGATATTCAAGGAAAATATCTTAATAGATCACCATATTTATGGATACAACCTTCTTATATAAGCCAAGTGATATTTATGAATACTCATAGCATTTACCCAAATGTTATGAAACATTCAACTAAATACTTAGACCATTACATGCATTCATCATATGAAATAATTGATCCTAACATGAACTTTATTACATAAAACATTCATAATAATTACCTCCATTAGTGTAAGAGATATAATGATAACTCTTATCTTTTATCATCCATGTTGATCGTAAGCTGTTTATGTGAATCATACTTTATGATTCACTACACTATGATACGTTATATTCAAGAACTATGACTTCCCAAGAAGTCACATATTATATATTATATTATATGAAAAAATACACCAAAAAAATTCATGTCATTCCTTATGACATAATTATATCATACAATATGATATAACCAAACTATCTCGTGGTTTTCATAGGATTTAGGGTATATCTCCTTCGTTCTCCCACTTACACTAAAGCCTAAATGTCTTTGTGCCATTTCACTTTATATTTTATCATATACAATAACTTGTGAAATAATATAAAAAACTCATTTTGGATATACTCTAAAACACTTTTTAAAATATATCATTAAATTTACCTTGTATCACATCATATGTAATACCTTTTGAATACCAATCCAAAACTTCTTTTCGATAAACTCAAAAACAATTTTAGAGTATCTATTTGAGTAAAACCCAATACCCATTAAATTAACCAAAATGTGTGACCCCACTAGCCTTTATATCATTAAAAAAATATGAATTCATGAATTCAAAAATGTAATCAAAGAATAAACTCTAGAAAATAATTAGTGCTACTCAAGTTATAAAGGGATATGGTGTGATCTTCATCAAACACATGTGTCTCTATACTTGTGTCCACTAGCTATATTATATTAAAGGACTCATTTTCAAATGATCACTTTTTATAATACATCGAATGACCATGGGACACAAAGTATGTAAATCACATATAGATTCTCATATATTCTCAATTATCTAATTATAAATTAACTGGGTCAATGAATACATCACATATCATTCACCCTTATGGGTAATCACATCACATGACCATATTCCAGATAAATAATCACATCATATATCTTAATTAGTTGTATTTATACACTTAGTTAGTCTATCTCAATCAAAAACCCAGATGTCATGCTCTTTATATGATAGGAAAAATCCCATCTCGATTAAGCTCTAACCAATGACATGATCAGAAACATACCCAACCACCCCTGATTAGTTATTAATCAAGGATTTGGTAAGAAATATATAAAATTATAAATGTTATCATGTTATTTATCTATGAAACATTATGTATGTAAAAGTACAAATATAAACCATGCACCCCAAATATAATAAAGACATAGTATATAACACTCCATGTAGTATACTACATGGGTCATCCGGCATAAAAAACTATTTTGTGCCACATAATCATATTTTGTATCCTAATAAAAGAATCATACTCACACTAAACTAATCATTTCATCAAAACATATAATACTTCAAGATGAACACTGGTTAGGGATAAATTAAAGTTAGGATTTAATATGTTAATTTCCATTTCACTTCATATGTATAAGTATCCAACATGAAATAATAATAAATTAATGATTGTATTTTATATAACATAATAAATTTTAAATTCTTAAACTCTTAATAATTTTAACAAAACCATACATAGGCACATGTCTTATCATATAATATGTGATAATATTCAAAATCAACATTATGTTACAAGCACTTTTAGTGTTTTTTTAATGTATTATATCTCTATGTAATTCCAACCACATCTCTATTTGAACATATAATAAAGCACTCCCACTTAATATTTTAGTGAGTAAAATCTATGAAGTAAGATAGTTTGAATAATGATGATACTGATGAATCATATTCCCAATTTTTAACTCTTTGAACGTGGTATTCAAACTTCATAACTTCACAACATCCAATTTTATGATGTTAATAACTTTTCTTTCTACATAAACTCATTATAAGTTCATCATAATCATCATAAATATTAGAACCCTTTCCATAAAACATTTCCTTGAATCTTTTGGAAACTAATTTAACTCTTTACATTAACCTTTTACTAGCATACCCTAAACATTTTAAGATATTAAATGACATTAACTTTTTATTTATAATCCTTTATTTTATAAATTTGAACTTATCAAAGTCTAATCACACTCCCACTAACCTCTTTGAAACTATATGGTCTTTATAATATCACGCTATGATATACAAACTCCTTTGTGTTAGGAAATAACATTTATTCCCTTTAGTAGAAATATTTAACAAATAAAATATCTTCTCCATATCTTATATGGTATTATATGTGTTTAAATAATTTTATTGAAAAGAATATTGTTATTTAAAATATTCCACTAGTTGTGATTGGATCAAATTCATTATATTTTGATAATCATCTGGATAAACATTTTTATCTTGGATACAATTTTTTCATTATTTTTTCCTTTTTAACCATGATATAGAATATGTTGAATCATTAGATATTTATATTAAATGAATCATCTCATATTTTTCATAATAAATCTTTTCAAATAAAAAACTTCTCTTATCACGTAAGAGAAATGAGACAACTATACACATCCTTTGATTAGATCCATCAAAGATTTATATATTCCTTTTCAGTCTACTTTAAGAATCAGTTACTCTTTTCTTTATCATTTGAATACAAACAAAAATCTCCATCAATTTATACCATTATTTTAAACTTCTGTATATTTATAACACTTTTAAAACATATAGTTAGTATTATATAGCCTTTTAAAACTAAACAATTGATTTTTATAACACTAATGCCTAAAATGGTAATTATATGGAGTCTCTTAAATTCCTTCAATTTTTCCAAACAATTAAATATTATAGAATCATTTTCCTTCCTTCCTAACATTACCTTTATATTTCAATGAACTTGACTATATATTCAAAGAAATATTTTAGGACTTTCCAACTAACGTTTACCCTTTCGATTTGAAGTTTTACCCACCCATACTGTCAATACAACACCAAAACTAGGAAATTTCACACCCTAGTTCATCTTCCCTAAACACTTCGACAAAATATGGTAAAATTTTCTCAAACTCATTCACATTGTCAGAACATTTCCAAGATTAATACAAAACGAATTCCTTAAATATAATAAGCCTTAATTGAAACCTCATGTATCTCTAAGTAATTAGTGCAATCAATCATATTGAGTATATGAGTACATGATAAATTTACTTAGGTCATTTTGAATATAATTTTTTTTAAATCTCAATTTAATCATTCTATGCTTCTCATAAGCATCTAGATTAAAGTTTTGAACAACTTCAATGGTTGGTTTCTAAGGAAGGGTTTGATCTAAAAAATATAATTTTTTACTTTATTAAAAATAATTCTTAAGCTTTTTTACCAATATAATAAATTTCTTACATTTAGATTCTCACTTAACTAAGTTTGATCGTAAAATTAAGTCAGATGATGGTGATTTTTTTTAGCTATAAAAAAATATTTTAAAAGATGGGTATCATTTTTTCATATATTTAATAAGTACTTTTACAAAATATTCTCCCACTAAAATGATGACCCCATTAAAATTTCATCATATCTATTAGTAGGAAAAGGTCTATATGTCACTAATCAATGAGTATACTTTGGAATTCCTATAAACACTTAGTTATTTAGGTAGGTCATCATCTTAATCATACCATATAGGACTCTTGGATGGTCAAGCATACAACACTTTTTCAAATTCATCATATAGATAAAATCAGCACCATTCCCCTGGTATCCTAATTCTCAGGGTTTCCCAATTAAATGTAACCCAAAAAAATTTAAAAAAACAAGGTACTTAACTCTTAGTGTTACCTCATTACTTCCTTTAATTACACAAAATAATTTAGGGGAACCTGACTTTGGACAAACCTACCCAGTTGAATGATCGATCTCTTGATGAGTGTTTAGTTTAGAAGGAATATAACATGTAGTTTTTTAAAGGTAATTTTTATATCACCATATTATATCATGTTTTTTCCTTTATATGTATGCATTATTCTAGAGATTTGGTTAGGAATATTATTCCTTACACTAAATCAGTACATTCAAACAATATTTATATTTAACTCTTTACACAACTTATAGCTTATGTTAATGACCCAAATTAAAATCCAACTATATCCATACATATAAAAATTCATCACATGAATAAGGTACATAAAACCCTTCATGTAAATTCTTAGAATAATATGAAATCAATAATTCCCATAAGAGTGTGCTTGGAGTGATAGAAGGTAAACCCACACTTTTCTAGATAAGGCATAAGCCTCCCAGGAGATGAGCAATTTGACCCAAAGTACCTCTACCCAAGCATACTTTACTCAAGAGATGCCTCAATTCCATTATAACTCTAACACCCAATATGTATAAACTATAATAAACTTATTAATACAAGTTCATAACCCAATAAAATCCAAAGCCATAGTAGAATAAAATTAAATCAATTATCATACATAGAATATAACACCTTATATACATGTATGACAATTTAAAAAAGTAGTTTAGAACTTAAAATAATCTAGACACATATTCATAATATAAAATTTATATTCTTAAATAAAGTACGGAATAAAATAAATAAATGAACAATTCATATATTTGAACATGTGATAAATAATTTAAGGAAATTTCGTAAATAAATAAATTATAAACATTTTATAATTTAGTCATTCAATATGGAAATTACCTAATTAAATAAATATAAAAATACATATTTTTATCTAATATGAACTTATTCATATTATTACTTAAATGGATTTTACTTTAAATATATCAAAACAAGTTGGGGTCAAACCCCTTTATTAAGGAAACAACTCTCATTTTAATAGGGTTGAGGGGGAACCCTTACACGGCTCATAGGCCTGGAAATTGCATAACCTGAAGGCCCAAAGACATAAAGGCCTTGAAACATGGATGACCTTTAGACCTTAAAATTTGATGGATTGAAATCCTTATAGCTTTAAATCCCTTTTATTGGCCCAAAAGACCATTTTTTGGCCCAAATTCCCCTTAGGGGAATAGAATTGCTACAATAAACACAACTACTACAGTACCTTCTACCACTATAGTTCTTACAACAGTGTATGCCCCTATAGCAGTGTCCTTAATAATACAATTCCACCATAGACAAAATACTTGAAATTGTACCTAAAATAGTACTCTATGAAAATCCCCCAATCTTGGGGTCACCTAGGATTGAACCCCCAACCTCTTGGATTCCAATCATGGGGTGGTACCACTCAGGAACAAATAAATCATTTTAATTAGAATAATTAAAATTAATTAATTAATAAATAATTAGTAAATTTAAATATAAAACCCTTTATATTATACATTATTTTTTAATTTATAAACATTTTATAAATTAAACTTATAATTTCCATATAAACATTTTATATATAAATTATAAATCATTCCATATAAATTTCAAAATGTAATTTAATATTAATAATTATTATTGTGGATATTTATTTAATAAATTTTTCATAAACATTTACTTAATTAATTATAGATATTTACAACTAACTAAAATATAAAATTTTATAAATTAAATAAATATCTCAAATCACCTTTTAATATGATTTATAAAAAAATTATAAACCATTTTTTCAATTTTAAATTGAAATTTTAAAAAAATAATTTTACATGATATCATATGTTATGGTATAATTATATCGTAATCTTTGGGATATATTCATTATCTATCATATTTAATGATATATTGTTGATGGTCTATGATATAACCCTCGGTACCTAACATGTCATATCTTACGATATACATTATATCATAATGACGATACGATGCTCTGTTTTTGAAAACACTACACAATGTTATCATCCCATAGGATTTCCTTTGTCATATGATATTATATATTGAAACAATAATGGAATTAACTATATCTACACCTATGATATGATATATTATTTTTCATGACCTTATCATATCTTAGTACATCTCATGTTATATAATGATCCATAGATCAAAATCCATATTTTTTTAATGATAGGAAATACAACAATAAAATGATAAGCATATTTATTCATTTTCTACCATGGTTTGGAGAATAAAAATACATTTCATTACTCTGATACCACAAAAGGGTTTACAAGGATCAATTAACACTTAATTAACATAGCAGAAAGAGTTAGAAACCACACTTCCTAATATTTACCATGTATAATATAAGAAACCAAGTATATACTTAAAATTAAGAAACACATATATACCTTGAACCATTGATCACCACTAACATTGTATTTATCAATATGATTGATTAAGATCACTCAATGGTATCCATTAGTCTCTATTCACCATGGTGCATCCATGTGATAACAAGCATCACCCATCATATGGGTAGGATAATCCTCTATTCTCATGGAATAATAGTACCAATTGAGTTAAAGAGAGAAGGAAATAGATTTTTGAGAATAATCACAAGAACAGTCACCATCTCAATGGATACGACCAGTTTATATAAGCCTTGGTAAACTCTCAATTATCTATGGCATTTACTCAAACAATATGAAACATTTAAGTAAATCCTTCAGCTGTTACATGCATGAATCATTTGAATGCATCAGCCCTCTCATGCATTCTATCACATGAAATGTTCATAAAAAAGATATCCATTGGTGGAAAAGATTCAAATAATTATTATTATTATTTAATTACCATGTTTATCATAGTGTGTTTTTGTGTATCATACTATATGATTCACTACACTATAATATGCCATTGTTATACACTATGGTTGGCCAAGAAATCCAATATGATATCTTATATAGTATGAAATGATATAACCAAAAACATTTATGTTATACTTTATGACATACTTATATTTTACAATATGATATAGCAAAACCATATCATGGTATTTATAGGAATTATGGAATATCACCTTCAAAGTGTTGGGTATCTTTGGCATTTCTCCCATCACTTAGCTAATTATGTCAGTCGTTATTACAATCATTTCATATATAACTATTAGATAATTGATAGGTAAATTATTTATTAAATCCATCATATAGATAAACTCAACTCTATTCCTCTGGTGTCTTAACTTTTAGGGTTTCCCAGCTATGTGTAATCCAAATCACATGATAAATATGAGCACCTAATTCTATTAGGATTACTTATAACTTACTTCCCTCACATAAAATAATCCAAGGGAACCCTTATTTGGTAGATACTACTCGGTTGGATGATATTGGTCTTGAAAAGTGTCACTTTTGAAGGAATCTAACACTTAGTATTTTGAGGGGATTTAAAACTCTCGAATTTATCACATGTATTCCCTTCACATGTATTTGTTCTTATAATAATTTAGTTTTGAATCCCTATTTCTTCCACCAAATAAATGTGTTTTATCATGTGATGGCATGTCTTACTCCAAACAGTAGCTAGAATAGACCACTGCATGAACTTAGGTTCACCTCCTCGTATTTCATAGTCTACCTAATAGAAGCAAGGGTTTGAGGTTGTACTATGGGGAGACTATACCCCCTATATTAGAGTATGAAATCAAAAATAAATAACCTAATAACATCGACATCATCAAATAATAGTATTTAGAAGTGATAAACATATCCATCAATAGTAAATGAGTGTTTAAGTAATGAAAATATAAACAATCATGTCAGCATACAAGGCTGATCACCCACTGGTTTGATCACATATACACGGTAAATAAAGAAAAGTAAACAAGGCTAACAAGAGTTCCCACCCCTATATTTGGGTCTCACCTCAAATATCCTCATCCAATTGATCTTCTCCATATTGAACACAAAATATTTTGCCTTATCCCAACATGTACATACAACCAAGTGAGAGATACTTGGGTAACCATGTGTAATGTCGGCCCTAGTAGAGTGTGAGTACAAATCATGGTAGGGAACCACCAATCCAGCCCTGTAATAACCAATACATGTTTTCATATGTGCATGTGACATGCTCTTATGAAATAAATAAATAAATTTTTTCAATCAAAAAAATAAATAAGCAGCCCATAATTCCTATTTCCACTAGTTTTGGACTATATCTTAATATGTAACGTTGACCGTTCCATCACTATAACCACTCAGGGGGACTATATCCTTCCCTAAAAATGGTAACAAATTTCAATCCTTATGTCCAAGACCTTTATCAACCACATATTATTTTTCCAATGTTGGTATTTATTTTTGAAATACATATCAGCAAATCATTGTTTTATTTTCCATGTTCTTTACAAAGTGATTTGATTTATCTTCTTTGACAACAAAAGACAAAACTCTGTAATAGGAAACTCTTCTTACTTTCTTCTCCATCCAACTTGGTCCCAACATATAAGTGTGTTCAAAGGGGACAAAATTTTATGGATGTTTTTATTTAATGATGTAATGTAAAACTTATGGATGTATCTAGTACTTCAAAGGCTACTAAACTGATCGGTTTTTTAGGATTTGATCCCTTGTGATCATGTTAATGTTATGTAATAATGGACCAACTCTGGGGAACTGGGTTTGGGGCATTACAGTTGGTATCATAGAAGTTTATTAAACACCTTGTAAACTAGATTTAGATAAGCTTAGATTAGAGCACATTACCCTATGATAGACTTTGAGTATTAGTATAGAAGAACTTCCTAGAATTTTGATAATGTAGAGATTTTGTGTATTATCTAAGCAATACATCCTTGTCTAGATACGAGCAGGTAGAGGCAGCTCTGGCACAGATGTACCTAGGAGTGAAAACTCCAACAAGGAGTTTCAGGCTCAACCTGTGGTATCCTGGTAAATGACAACGGGCCTTACTGCACTCTTGGTTACAACACTCCTGGGGGATATGCTTAGGATAATTCAACTTTTCTTTACAAACCATTATTAAGTATTTATGATTATATACCTCCTCAAAGAAATTTTTTTATGATTATGGATTATATCCATAAACTGGATAATTTATGTTAAGTGTTTTACAAGTTTGGAAATATGTATTGTGATTCATAAACTAATGTAGTGTATTCCATTGTTTAGAAATGGAACCTAGTGTAAGGAATGAGAATTGTATCAACTCATGTAATACATGTAGGGATTTCCCTCCTACTCAAGATAATTATAGTGGGGTGGGTGATGCAACTGTTGATGATCAGCTTATCACCATACTAGGACAACTCACTCTGGTTATGAATAATAACCTTACCTATATGGAGCACCCAGATACACAACATGGAGGATCAATGTTTGACTGGTTCATGAGGAAACAACCACTAATACTCAATAGGCCTAATAATCCATTTGTAGATGAGCAATGGATAAGTTCCTCATAGAAAATATTTCATGCATTGGGGAGTAGCGAAAGGGAAAAAGTTGTCATGGCTGTTTATCACCTCATAGGAGATGCAGATCAATGGTGGTCATTGATTCAAAACACAAATGAAGATTAAGAAGTATCAAATATGTAATAGAGGTAGTTTAAAGAGATTTTATTAGAAAAATACATTCCTCGTGAACATCGAGCAGATATGCAAAGGAAATTTCTGATTTTGAGGAAAAAGGAGGATGAGAATGTCACAAAGTATGAGGCTAACTTTACAAGATTAACAAGGCATGCAGCAGATTATATACATAACCCAAGGAGTAAGATTGATTGATTCTCTGATGGGTTAAAACAATTTATCCATCGGGCATTAGTCTCATAATCCTTCTCATCTTATGAAGATATTTTCTGATGTGCTATCAAGATATAAAAGGAATTCTCTAAGTATTAAGACTTTAAAGAAAAGAAATAGAATAAGATATCTTCTGAACACTCTGGGAAAGGAAATAAGGAAACGGGGAAGAAGGGAAGAGTTGAATTTCCACCCTATGATAATTGTTGAAGGAAGCACCCTGGTGCATGTCCAAAAGGAAAAGGAGTATGCTACAAATGTGGACAGAAAGTCCATATTGTTGTTGATTTTAAGGGGAAGAAAGAATCTACCAATGTTCAACGATACAATTATAGGGAGATGCGACATTATGAAAATTAATTCCCTAAGAACCAAGGAAACTTACCTTAGAAAAGATCAAAATATAAAGGCTAAGTTTATGTGATCACTACTGGTGAGTTTGAAGCACTGAAAGATGTGGTTGAAGGTAATTTATTGGTTTCCACAAGTTTAGCCAATGATTTATTTGATTCTAGATCATCACATTGTTTCATATCTTCGTAGATTTCTAAGATAATTAGATATTTCCAATTTGATTTAACAAAGGGTTTTTCACTCAAAACTCCTTAGGGAAATATCATTGCAACAAAGTTTTTTTAATCAGTTCCCATTGGGGAATATAAATTTTCTTTATCTACTAATCTCATTGTCATATCCATGATTTAATTTGATATAATCCTCAGATTGGATTGGATTTCGGACCATGGTGTAAAAATTTATTGTAATAATAAAGAGGTTACAATTTTTGATGATGACAAGGAGTATCTTATCTTTAGAGTTGAAACGTCACCACCTGATTCTTATCTATATCCACCCCCAGTATCACTACTAAATTCAATTATTAGGGAGGAAGAGAATTAAATAAATGTAGGTGAGGAAAAGAATGTTCAAATAGAGGACGTACCTATTGTACAAAAATATGTTGATGTGTTTCCAGAGGATTTACCTAGACATCCTTCAGAACAAGAAATTGAGTTTTCCATTGATTTAATACCTGGTTCAAGGACCATATTGAAGACCCCTTATAGAATGGACACTATGGAATTAGTAGAACTAAAGAAACAACTACAGTAATTGAGTAATAAAGGATTTATTCAACCCAGTGTTTCTCCATGGGAAGCCCCTGTTCTTTTTGTTAAGAATAAAGATGGATCTATGAGGTTGTGCATTGACTACAGGGAGATCAATGTTATAACAATAAAGAACAAGTATCCCCTACCTCGCATTGATGATTTATTCGATCAACTTCATGGAGCTCAATATTTTTAAAAGATTGACATTCGATTTGGATACCATCAATTGTGCATGAAGAAGGAATACATTCCGAAGACAACATTTCAAACCAGGTACGGGCATTACGAGTTTACAATAATGCCTTTTATATTGACTAATGCACCCTCTATCTTCATAGATCTAATTAATATAGTTTTCAAGGAATATCTTGATGAATTTTTAGTGGTATTTATTTATGATATCTTTGTATACTCAAAAATCTATGAAGATCATGAAAATAACTTGCGAATTGTTCTGAAAACCCTGAGAAGAAATGAATTATATGGGAAGTTTAGCAAGTGTGAATTCTGGATTCAGGAAATTTCTTTTCTTGTTCATATTGTCTCTAAGGATGGAATCTCTATTGATCCTTCTAAGACCAAGGCAATCCAAGAATGGCCAGCACTGACAATTATAACTGAGGTACGCGGTTTTATTGGTTTAGCAGGTTATTATCAGCGTTTCATCTATAATTTTTCCCAATTAGATAACCCATTAACCAAGCTCACACGTAAAGGGGGAAATTTTTTTTGGAAAAAATAATGTGAATAATGTTTTGAAGAACTAAAGATAAGATTATTAAATGATCCTATATTGACTCTACCATCGGGGAATAATGGGTTTGTTTTTTATAGTGATGCATTAAAGAAAGGACTCGGTTGTGTCCTTATACAGAACGATATAGTTATTGCCTATGCATCACAGGAGCTAAAAATTCATGAACAAAATTATTCCACTCATGATCTTTAGTTAGTAGCTGTAATCTTAGCTTTGAATATTTGGAGACACTATCTCTATTGTGAAAAATGTGAGATATATATCGATCACAAGATCTTCAAATTTATTTTGTCACAAAAATAACTCAATATGATGCAATGTAGATGGCTAAAACTACTCAAGGATTATGATTGAACTATACACTAACACTTGGGGAAGGAAAATAAAATGGTAGATGCTTTGAGAAGAAAGGATCATGGAGTTTTGAACAAGATGAGAGTTGAAAGGGATCCTATTTTCATGGATCTAGTAAATATGGATATGGGAATAATCATGGAAGGTGAAACATCAATACATTTCCAAATGGTGGCTAAACCAACTTTACTAGAAAAGGATAAAAAGTTCTCAGACTGATGATGAGGAGTTTTAAAAGAAAATTTAAGCTTTCAATGATGGGAGATTGATTGATTTTTTATATAAAGATGAAGTTTTGAAATTTCGTAAAAGTATTTTTGTTCCTTATATACCTGATCTAAAAAGGGAATTTTTGGATGATGCTCATAGATCCAATTTATCTATATACCCTAGTAGTACTAAGATGTATAGAGATTTGAAGGAACATTTTTGGTGGGACAACATGAGGAGGGAGATTACTGATTATGTGTCAAGATGTATGGTTTGTCAACAAGTGAAAGATGGAATAAAACATTGTAGAGGAGTCATGAAACCCCTTCCCATACCTGGGTGGTAATGGGATGATATTATGATGGACTTTGTCATGGTACTACCAAGGACTCCTAGAAGGAATGATGAAATATGGGTCATTGATGATTGTCTTACCAAGTCAGCACATTTTATTGCTATAAGGTAATATTTACCAATTGAACATTTAGCAAGACTATATGTTAAGGAAGTTGTAAGACTTCATGGTGTACCCCTATCAATTGTTTTTTATTGTGATCCTCGTTTTACATCAATATTCTGAAAAAGTATTTATAAGGCCTTGGATACTGAACTTCGTTTGAGCACTGCCTACCACCCTCAAACTGATGGAAAATCAGAACGGACTATTCAAACCTTAAGAGAAATTTTTAGATCATTCTTACTTGATTTTCAAGGTATGTGGGATCAGTATTTACCTCTGTTAGAATTTTCCTATAACAATAGCTTCCATTCAAGTATTCAGGTGGCACCATATGAAGCATTGTACGGAAAGAGATGTCACAAACCAACTTGTTGGGATGATGTTGGTGAAATAAAAATTGTTTGCCCCAAACTTGTTCAGGAAAAAATGGAAAAGGTGAAGATTATCCAAACCCACATCAAAGAATCTCAAAGTAGGCAAAAGAGCTATGTAGATAACTGAAGTATGGATTTGGAATTTCAGGTAAGAGATCATGTATTCTTGAAGGTATATCCATGGAAGGGAGTTATATGATTCAGTAATATGGGTAAATTAAGTATCAGGTACATCTGACCTTTAGAAATTCTAGAATGAATTGGGGTTGTAGCTTACCATTTGGAAATGTCACCAAGTCTCTCCAAAGTTCATGAAGTGTTCCACGTATCACTGTTGAGAAAATACATGCCTAACCCAACTCATGTACTCACCTATGAGGAAATTGAACTAGAACCTGATTTTTCTTATTGTGAAGAGCCTGTCAAGATTCTTGATACAAGAGAACAAGTGTTGATAAACTGGACGACTCGTCTGGTAAATGTTCTATATAGAAATCAAAAGATGGAAGAGAAAACGTGGGAACCTGAGGAACTTATGATGAAGAACCACCAGAATCTTTTTATGTAGTTGTATTCTAGAAATTTCAAGGACGAAATTATTTTAAGGAGGGAGGAATGTGACACTCCATGCTTCTATAGTACATTTACCTTTATATAATGCAATATCTTGCGTTGTACGCAACATCGAGATTCTAACACACCACGACCAATCAAACTAGATGTTATGAATAGTAATACCCACTATTTGAAATTTTATAAATTTTATTTTTCAAAATGGACTTCATTTGTTGATTTTTAATATAAAAATTATCTTAGGGTGAATTTTTGGTGCTTTTCTGAAAAATTTCAATTTTTGATGAATAGAGAAAAATATTAAATTTTAATTAAAAACAACTTTTTAATCAAAATAATTTATAGTGTTAAATTATAAATTTGAATGGTTTTTAAGTATAATTAGATTATATTTTTATTATTTATGGAATTTAGTTCATTGGATGTAATTTCAAATTTAAACTGGACATAAACAAGTGTCAATCTTTTGATAGTTATTATTTCTTAAAAACACGCTTTTTGTTTTGACAACGAGAATTAATTTTAAATTAATTTCTTCCACTTCTGTGTTTTGAATTTGGAAAAATGGATTCCATATTGGGAATCATGAGGTCCAACTTTTGTAAATAGAAAACTTTTAATTTTAGACATTATGAATAATTACTTCGGTATATATTTTATTCACCATTGTTAAAGGGTAAATCCGGTAAATAAGGGTAAGAAATAATATTATAATGATAATAAATTACCTAAACATGTGTCCTATTCCTATTGGTTTATATATTTCCGACCATGGGCATCCTTGGGTAGATTTTGGGACCCCATGGAGCCACTTTAGAGTGATAATGACACTTTATATTAATTAATTTAAAGTAAAGACAAAAATGGCATAAACATATATCTTTTAGTAAAACAATTTTTTCATGGGGTTATATAAATTATATTTTATAGTATAAATATTAATATTAAATATAAAAACATTTCATAAATCATGGTATTTTTTTATAATTTTTAGACATTAAATAAATAAAATTATTTATGACACAATATTGATGTAGTGGTTACCTTATTAATGAATGATTTAAATAAATGAGAATAAAAAAATTAAACAATATCCCAAACCTATCCAATTATTTTTGGATGATTTTATTTTTAATATGATTCAAATTATATTTAATTTTAATGAGTTTCTGACCTTTAGAAACCGAAAATCATTATATAATAAAATAATATTTTGAAACTTTCCTAAAGAGCCCCTCCCCTACCTTATAAAAAACAATAACCTCTAACCCATTACTCACACCTCTCAAGATTCTTTGATCATCCAAACTATACCAAAGTAATCTCCCTACATCACTCTATTCATCTTATAAGACTTACCTTAAGTATAAGGCACTTTAAGGAAGCCTTTTGGTTCAAACCAAAGGGAGTTATCCTATTTAAAGGTAACATCTCCTCTTAAGTTCTTTTATTTTATTTTACTTCTCCAACCCCCTAAACTCTCTTTATTACTTTATTTTATAACAAAACCAGTATCCTCAATATACTAGGTTATTTTAATGAGAATTAGTTTAACTACACTTACACACACCTCCATCTAATGGGTATAGAACATAATGTTTCTTTGAACGGCGAACTACGGCATCACAAAACGATGATTGTTCAATCTTCTAATACCACCTATTATGGTGGAAATTATGATGGAACTGTAATTATATATAATATTTATGATATTTATTTTATCTATAATCTTCTTTAATTCTCTTTTATATCATACCTTTATTCTTTTCGTGTTGTATATATATGATAGTTTCATTTGAGGAAGTGCGGACTACCGCCCCCTCAAAGTGATATGTCTCATTCATACCATACATGGAATGAATAAAGGATGGTGTTAATGAACTTACACAACATATATAAAATATTATATTATACTAGAATAATAATATACCTATGTATCATTTGGTTTTCATTAATTTTAAAATAAAAAAATGAAATGGAAGTAGCATTCATATGTACGTAGGGATTACCGTCTCCACGAACACGATGAGATTCATTCCCCATCATAACCATTCAAGAATAATTTTCATTTGATTATTAAAAATAATTCTTAAGAACTTAATATCATTATGAATATTATTAAAATACATCCTATTCATATCAAACATGTCTTATGTAACAAAACATATAAAGGAAAATGAATCAGTTAACACCCGAAACAATGATACTATTAAAATATTATTAACAAAGCAATATTAGAAGATCATATATGATATCATATTTTTGTATCTTGTTCTTGTATAATTTAGTAACAATTATTTAACTATTTTATAGGAGGTTAACATACCCTCGACCAAGGAAAATTACATGGTAAGGGTTAATTTCACAATCTCTTTATTATCTGAGGTTGTTTATACTTGAGTATCTACTGGGACCTCTTTATCATCCACATCCGTGTTTTCATAAAAATGTATTTCAAAATATTTTTACTATTTCCTATAATATGGGTTAAACTAATTTATACCCTTTTTTGAATATTTATAAAATGTTTTGAAAGGAATCTTTCTGTCGTTTTCCAAACAAGCTGCTTTATGAACTTTTCGACGAAATAAGGTAAGAATGTTTTTTTAACTTATACGGAGGGTGCAGCTATTTTCCACCATTATAAAACCTTAAAAGATTCCCTTACAAGCTTATAATAATATTTTCAAAATAAATTTTTTCTTTTATAAGTATGTAACTTTTAAATTATTTTAAAATAGAATGAAATATTTTTCTCAAATAGTTTTGATTTCATCTATGTCAACATCCTTTGATGGATTTTAAACATGTTTAATTTGATTTATTATGATAAAATATTCCATATTGTATTTAAAGTTTTGTGATATGTTTGACTGTGGATGTGTTATTTTTATACCATTCATGTTTTATAGATAAATTATTGAAATTTATTTATGCTAGTTTTAATACGAATGTGTATGTTATGCTTAAAACTTTTCATGTGAGGAATGAATTAGACTTAGTAAGTGACAGGTGGAGCCTGTTATAGCTCCTAGATGCATCAGTAGGTCTCATGAGACAAACTAGTGTCTTGGAATAAGGCCTTGAAAATATCTTATTTGTATTCTTGGCACAAGGCCTTGACTATGTGGTTATGAAGTCTAGCATTATGCATTCCATCATTATGAAATTGGCTATTTATTTTTCATGTGATTATTCAACTAGTAGAATATCCATGTGAATAAGTAAATGGCATTATTTGATTTATATTTTCCATATTATTCTGATTTTTATGTCTAAAAGACCTATGTTTTAGTTTTATACATTTCCTTAAATGTTTATGCCTATTTGTGAAAGTTCCCGCTATATTGTTATCCTTACTGAGCATCTGAGCTCACCCCTTTCTATGTTTTAGTTTTCCCAGGATGTCAAGCAGTATTTTATGGTTGACCCATAGGGATAGGCTAAGGATATAAGTGTGTTCAAAGGGAAAAAAATGTTGTTGATGTTTTTATTTCATGGTGTAATGTAAAACCTATGAATGTATCTAGTACTACCAAGGATACTAAACTGGTCAGTCTTTTGGTATTTGATCCCTTGAGATCATTCTAGTGTTATTTAATAAGCCACTGACTCTGGGTAACTAGGTTCGGGTAGTTACATATGAAGTCAACTTATATTTTTGTAAACAACATATTTTCATTATTTATTTAATACTATTCATATTTATAAACTTAAGGGCTAGTTTATATTCCATTATAATAATATTTGTAATAATATATTATAGTTAGGTAACACTTGGTCTTGTGTGTTACAAAATCCATTGAGGAAGGTCTATCTTTCCTATAATGTCTGCTAAGTCAATGTTGGGTGTAACATAGGCCGAGTTGGTGTTTCGTGTAGTGAAGGACAATTCTGTTCCATGTGAAAGAAATGTTTGAATTAGTGTTTATATATATATATATATATATATTTATTTATTAAAGAACTATTTCCAATGTCACATGAAATGAAAAATATCTAAAAGATAAATTAATTTGAAAATAAATACTTCAAAAAATCTCACGATGTCACTTGAACAATAGATGGTTATTTTATTCCATGCTAATTGGTTTGCTAAATTTTTTGGATAGAGGGATTATATGAGTATAATCTTGATATATATGAATGTTTTTGAGGGGATAAATTTATCCAAATGCAGTTAAAAATATCAATAAAAAACTATAAATCCATTGAATCTGTCATTTTTTATATTGGACGAAATGAGATAAAGAACAGTTTATGATTTCACCTGTGATCCAGATTATCCAAAATTATCCTTATGATCTTGATCAAAATCATATATAAGTTTTCAATATGATCCTATCTCCTAGGGTATCCATAGGTTATATAAATAGAGGAGCACATCACATATACCTTATCTAGGTATGCCCAAACACTCCTGCAGTTCATATCAGTTGAGGGAACAAATGTCATACTCATTATATGATAGGACAAATCGCACCTTGGTTAATCCTCAACTGAAGACATGATCAGAAATATACCAAACCACCACCTGCTAACTCAGCCTCAAGGTTGACAAAAGAAAGGTATCAAAGTATGAATGTTTACATGTTAGGTATCTTTTTAACCTCATGTATGGGGATTCTACATGAAAAATAAACCCCTATAATTGAAAATACATATTGTATGAAACTCCATGTTATATACTTATAGGGACATAAAATATTAAAAAAATTGTGTCTCGTGGAAATATTTTGTATCTGTATAAAAAATCATACACATGTTAACCTTAATATTTTTCCAAATCCTATAATACTCTATGTTGAATATCAATTTGGGATAACTCAAATCCATACTTTGAGAGTTTAATTATCATTTAAAATTCATGTAAATATGTATCCAACATTAAATAATGATAAAATATAGACTAACTTTTATATTATAGGATATATTTTATATTTTAATCTCATATAAGAATACTAAAAAAACCATACATAAGTCCCAAACATATCATATCTTATATAATTTTCCACTATGGAGGTCATATGTTTTTTTTACTTTTAGTGTTTTGTTAAATTCATTACATATCTATGTAATTAATACCACATATCTATGTGCCCATATAATAAAACATATCATTAATCTCTTTAATGAGAAAAATATCTGAAGAAAATTTGGTTGAATAATGGTAAGAATTTAGAATCATATTTATAATTTTTATCTCTTTGAAAGAATAATTCAAAATCATTTACATTAAGAATACAATGTTATGATGTTAATAAATTATATTTTCTACTTATAACTCTTTCTAGGTTTTTCATCAGCATATCATCATGGAAGATTTTGGTTTAAACTTTTATTTGAGATCATTTTTATAAGAAAATGTAACTCTTTGCATTAATTTTATTTACCAATATACTCTAAATTATTTTAGGATATAAAGTAACTTATATTTTGAATTTGACTGGTATAATATTTTATTTATTCCACTTTGAACTTTTACAAGTCTGAACATACTCCTGCTAGCCTCTTATATTCTGTATTATCTCAGGAATATGATAATAAGATACAAAAACTATTTTTCGTTTAGAAATAACTCTTATTTTATTTATGGGAATATTTAACAAATAAAATATTATCTACATATCATTTATGGTATTTTGTATGTTTATAAAAGTCTTATGAAAATAAGACTGTATTCTATAAAATATGACACTAATGATGATGGAATCTCTTTCCCTTATATTGTAACAAATATCTTGGATAAAACCCTTTTATCCTAGATAAAAATCATTTTATCCTTATCTTATTTTCAAACATGTTATATAATTGGATTAAATCATAAACTATATTTATTAAAAACATAATACTGTGTTTTTCTGAAATAACTTCCTTATCATATAATTGAAAATATGATGAAAATTAATGACCTTTATATAGATCCATTTAAGATTGAAATTTTCCTTTGCATTTTAATTTCTATTGCACAATCTGTTACTACCATATTTGAACACAAAATTCGACATTAAAATTTTTTAATTTTATATTGAACTCTTAAATATTTATAATAATTTGTAAATATACATTTGGTATCATATACCATTAAAAAATATAAGAATTAATTCTATAAAACTGATAGTTCACATAGAATCTATAGGGAGTTTCTTAAACCCCTTTAAGTATTTATAATTATTCCATTTAATAGAAATACCACACCCTTTTCCTAACACCTCTATTAGGTTTCAATGAACTATGTTGACTATTAGACCATATAATCTTTTCTTTCTATCTTAAACCTTTACCTTTTGTATTTTAAATGTAATACCAAATCCTGAAAATATCATTTCATAATCTCTTATCCTCAATGATTTAAGGGAATCGATTAAAATTTTATAAAACACTTTCATATTTTTAGAAAATTTCAAACTAAATGAATTCCATAACCAGACCCTTAATAGAAATTTTTAATCTCTCTAAGTCATTGAAATAATCAGTAATATCAAGTAAATTATAAAAAAACTTAAGTACCTTGGGTAATTTTGTATATAATTCCTTTGAAACCTCAATTGATCCCTTGTTTGCTTCTTATAACCATCTAGACTTATTTTTGAAAAACTTCAATAGTCAGTTGTCTAGGAAATGGAATCTCTAACACATAAAATTTCTTTCTTACTTTTGAATGATTCTTAAGCTTCAATACCAATCAAAGAAGATGGTTCCATTAAGATTCTACTTTTCAAGGATTAATCTCAAATTCAAATTGGATGATGATGGTTCCTTTATATCTGCTACAAAATCTTTTATCAAATGATTATAAAATTTTGCATTCATTTAATAAGGACATTTTTTAAAATATATTCCCACTAAAATGATAACCCATTTTAAACTCCATAATATTTATTAGTGGGTCAATATCTATATTTCACTAAGATTTAAGGGTTTCTAATGGTCTATTAACACTTAATCAACATAGTGGAAACAATTAAAACCCATATTTCCCAAGATCTACCATACATGAAACTTGAAACCATGTATGTACTGAAAAGGAATAAGTGCATTCATACCTTTAACTATTTATCACCACTTCAATTTTCATCATTAATATGTTTTGAGTAGGATCACTCAAAGTTAGTCAGTATACTCCCTACACCATGGTGTATCCACTGGATAACAAGAATCACCCATTATATGGGAAGGATCCTCCTCTGTTATCATAGAATGCTTATTCATCTCAAGATAATGAAAGAATTATGGAGATATTCAAGGAAAATATCTTAATCGATCACCATATTTATGGATAAAACCTACTTATATAATCCAAGTGATATTTATGAGTACTCATAGAGTTTACTCAAATGTTATGAAACATTAAACTAAAGACTTAGACCATTAAATTCATTCATCATATGAAATCATTGATCCTAACATGAACTTTATTACATAAAACATTCATAACAATTACATAAATCAGTGGAAGAGATCTAAATGATAACGCTTATCATTTATCTTCCATATTGATCGTAAGGATTTTGTGTGAATCATACTATATGATTCACTGCACTATGATATGTTATATTCATGCACTATGACTTCCCAAGAAGTCTCATATTATATATTATATCATATGAAAAAATACACCAAAAAATTCATGTCATCCCTTATGACATAATTATATCATACAATATGATATAACCAAACTATCTCGTGGTTTTCATAGGCTTTAGGGTATATCTTCTTCGTTCTCTCACTTGAACTAAATCATAAATGACATAGTGTCATTTCACTTTATATTGTATCATATACAATAACTTGTGAAATCATATAAAAAACTCCTATTGGATATACTCTAAAACACTATTTTAAAGTTATAATTGAATTTTCCTTGTATCACATCATACGTAATACCTTTTAAATACCCATCCAAAACTTCTTTTCGATAAAATCAAAAACAATTTTAGAGTATCTAATTGAGTAAAACCCAATACCCATTAAATTAGCCAAAATGTGTGACTCCACTGGCCTTTATATCATTAAAAAAATATGAATTCATGAATTCATAAATGTAATCAAAGCATGACCTCTACAAAATCATTAATGCTACTCAAGCTATAAAGGGATATGGTGTGACATTAATCAAACACATGTGTCTCTATACTTGTGCCCGCTAGCTATGTTATATTAAAGGAATCATTTTCATATGATAACTTTTTATAATACCTCTAATGTCCATGGGACACAAAGTATGTAAATCACATACAGTTTCTCATATATCCTCAATTATCTAAGTATAAATTAACTGGGTCAATGAATACATCACATATCATTCACCCTTATGGGTAATTACATCACATGACCATATTCCAAATAAATAATCACATCATATATCTTACTTAGTTGTAGTTATACACTTACTTAGTTTATCTCAATCAAAAACCTAGATGTCATACTCTTTATATGATAGAAAAAATCCCATCTCGATTATGCTCTAACCAATGACATGATCAGAAACATACCCAACCACCCCTGATTAGTTAATACTCAAGGATTTGGTAAGAAAGATATCAAATTATAAATGTTATCATGTTATTTATATCTGCAATATTATGTATGGTAAAGTCCAAACATAAACCATGCACCCCAAATATACTAAAGTCATGGTATATAACACTACATGTAGTATACTACATGGGTCATCTGGCATAAAAAAACTATTTTGTGCCACATAAGTATATTTTTTATCCCAATAAAAGAATCAAACTCACATTAAACATTTATTCCCTTTAGTAGGAATATTTAACAAATAAAATATTTTCTCTATATCTTATATGGTATTCGATGTGTTTAAATAATTTTCTTGAAAAGAATATTGTTATTTAAAATATTCCACTAGTGGTGATGGGATAAAATTCATTATATTTTGATAATCATATTGATAAACATTTTTATCTTGGATACAACATTTTTATTATTTTTCCCTTTTTAACTATGATATAGAATATGTTGAATCATAAGATTTTTATATTAAATGAATCATCTCGTATTTTTCATAATAAATATTTTCTAATAAAAAACTTCTCTTATCACATAATAGAAATGAGATAACTATACACATCCTTTGATTAGATCCATCAAAGATTTATATATTCCTTTTCATTCTACTTTAATAATCAGTTACTCTTCTTTATCATTTGAATACAAACAAAAATCTCCATCAATTTCTACCATTATTTTAAACTCCTGTATATTTATAACACTTTTAAAACATATAGTTAGTATTATATACCCTTTTAAAACTAAACAATTGATTTTTATAACACTAATGCCTAACATGGAAATTATATGGATTCTCTTAAACTGCTTCCAATTACCATTCTTCATCTTTCATGACGAACTCCACTATCGTGATATATATCCTTTGAGATACCAGCTTTAGCATCGTCAGAGTTGCAATGGTGAGTAATGAAACTTCCCTATCTTCCAACATCATCATTTCTTCTGATCAAATTGTGTATGACTAGCATCATCATTTCTCCCCCTTTCCTTCATAAGGCTCGCATCACAACTTCTACTAACTTATGATATTTTTGAAATACATATCAGCAAATCATTGTCTGGTTTTCCATGTTCTTTACAAAGTGATTTGATTTATCTTCTTTGAAAACAAAAGACAACACTCTGTAACATCAAAATCTTCTTACTTTCTTCTCCATCCAACTTGGTCCCAACATATTAGTGTGTTCAAAGGGGAAAAAATGTCGTTGATGTTTTTATTTAATGATGTAATGTAAAACTTATGGGTGTATCTATTACTTCTAAGGATACTAAACTGATCATTCTTTCGGGATATGATCCCTTGTGATCATGTCAATGTTATTTAATAAGGCACTGACTCTGGGTAACTGGGTTCGGGGCGTTACAGTTAGTATCATAGGAAGTTTAGTAAAAACCTTTAAAACTATATTTAGATAAACTATGATTAGAGAACATTACCATAAGATATAATTTGAGGATTAATATAGAATAACTTCCTATAATTTTTGTAATGTAGAGATTTTTTGTATTTTCCAAGTAATACATCCCTGTCTGGATATGAGCAGGTAGAGGCGACTCTGGCACTGATGTACCTAGGAGTGAAAACTCCGACAAAGAATTTCGGGCTTGACCCAGGGTATCCTGGTACACGACAATAGGTCTTGCTGCACTCTTGGTTACAAAAAATAGGGGGGATATGATTAGGATAATTCACATTTTCTTTAAAAACCATTATGAATGATTTATGAGTATATACCTCCTCAAAAAAAATATTATGGATTATATCCATAAACTGCCCAATTTATGTTAAGTGTTTCAGAAGTTTGGAAATATGTGTTGTGATTCATAAACTAATGTAGTGTATTCCATTGTTTAGAAATGGAGCCTAGTGGAAGGCATGGGAACTGTATCAACGCACGTAATCTATGTAGGTATTTCCCTCCCACTCAAGATAATTATAGTGGAGTTGGTAATGCAACTGGTGATGATCAGCTTATCACCATACTGGGATAACTCACTTAGGTTATGAATAACCACCTTACCTGTATGGAGCACCCTGATCCACAACGTGGAGGATCAATGTTAGACCAATTCATGAGGAAACAACCACCAACATTCAATGTGAATACAAATCCATTTGTATCTGAGAAATGGATAAGTTCCTTAAGGAAAATATTTCATGCATTGGGGAGTAGCAAAAGGAAAAAGTTTTCATGGTAGTTTATCGCCTCACAGAAGATGCAGATCAATGGTTTTCATTGATTCAAAACAAAAAGGAATATGAAGAATTATCAAATATGTAATAGATAGAGTTTAAAGATCATTTCATAGAAAAGTGTTTTCCTCGTGAACATTGAGCGGATATGGAAAGGAAATTTCTGAGTCTGAGGAAAAAGGAGGATGATAATGTCATAAAGTATGAGGCTAACTTTCCAAGATTAGAAAGGAATGCAGCAGATTATATACATAACCCAAGGAGTAATATTGATCAATTATTTGATGGGTTAAAACCATTTATCCATTGGGAATTAGTCTCACAATCCTTCTCATCATACGAAGATATTGTCATGTGTGCTATCAAGACAGAAAAGGAATAATCTAAGTCTTAATACATTAAAGAACAGCAAGAGAAGAAGATATCTGTTGAACACTCTAGGAAAGGAAATAAAGAAATAGGGAAGAAGGGAAGAGTTGAATTTCCAGCTTGTGATAATTGTGGAAGGAAGCATCCTGGTACATGTCTAAAAGGAAAAGGAGTATGCTACAAATGCGGATAGAAAGGCCATATTGTTGTTGATTGTAAGGGGAAGAAATAAGCTACCAATGTTAAATGCTACAATTGTAGGGAGATAGGACATTATTCCAATGAATTTCCTAAGAACCAAGGAAAATTACCTTAGAAAAGGTCAAAGGAGAAAGGAAAAGCTTATGCAATCACTACTGCGGAATTTGAAGCTCTGAAAGATGTGGTTTCAGGTAATTTAATTGTTTCCTCAAGTTTAGCCAGTGCTTTATTTGATTCTAGATCATCACATTGTTTCATATCTTCCTAGTTTTCAAAGATAATTAGATATTTCCAATTTGATTTAACAAAGGAGTTATCAATCAAAACTCTTAAGGGAAGTATCATTACAACAAAGTCTTTTGAATCAGTTCCCATTAGGGAATATAAATGTTCTATATTTTCTGATCTCATCATCATACCCATGATTGAATTTTATATAATCCTCAGAATGGATTGGATTTCAGACCATGATGGAAAAAATTATTGTAAGAATAAGGAGGTTACAATTTCTGATGATGATAAGGAGTATCTTATCTTTAGAGTAGAAACATCACCACCTGATTCTTATCTATATCCACCCCCAGTATCACTACTAAATTCAATTATTGAGGAGGAATGGAATGAAATAAATATGGGTGAGGAAAATAATGTTCAAATAGAGTACATACCTATTGTACAAGAATATGTTGATGTGTTTCTAAAGGATTTACCTGGACATCCTCCAGAATGAGAAATTGACTTTTCCATTGATTTAATTCCTAGTTCAAGGACCATATCAAAGACCCCTTATAGACTGGACACTGTGGAATTAGTAGAACTAAAGAAACAACTAGAGGAAATGAGTAATAAAGGATTTATTATCCCTAGTGTTTCTCCATTGGTAGCCTCTGTTCTTTTTTTTAAGAAGAAAGATGGATCTATGAGGTTGTGCATTGACTATTGGGAGATCAATGCTATAATAATAAAGAACAAGTATCCCCTACCTGTCATTGATGATTTATTCGATCAATTTCAGGGAGCTCAATATTGTTCAAAGATTGACATTCGATCTGGATACCATCAGTTGTGCATGAAGAAGGAATACATTTCGAAGACATCATTTTAAACCAGGTACGGGTATTACGAGTTTACAGTAATGCCTTTTAGATTTACTAATGCACCCTCTATCTTCATAGATCTAATTAATATAGTTTTCATGGAATATCTCGATGAATTTTTAGTGGTATTTATTTATGATATCTTGGTATACTCAAAAAGCTATGAAGATCATGAAAATCACTTGCGCATTGTTCTGAAAACCCTGAGAAGAAATGAATTATATGGGAAGTTTAGCAAGTGTGAATTCTGGTTTTAGGAGATTTCTTTTCTTGTCCATATTGTCTCTAAGGAAGAAATCTCTATTGATCCTTCTAAGACCAAGGAAATCCAAGAATGTCCAGCACTGACAAGTATAACTGAGGTACGCAGTTTTATTGGTTTAGCAGGTTATTATCGGTGTTTCGTCTAGAATTTTTCTCGATTGGATAACCCATTAACCAAGCTAACAGATAAAGGGGTTTAATTTGTTTGGAAAAAAGAGTGTGAATAATTTTTTGAAGAAATGAAGATAAGATTAGTAAAATCTCCTATATTGAATCTACCATTGGGGAATGATGGGTTTATTATTTATAGTGATGCTTTAAATAAAGGACTTGGTTATGTCCTTATGCAGAATGATAGAGTTATTGCTTATGCATCATGGTAGCTAAATATTCATGAAACAAATCATCCCACTCCTGATCTTGAGTTAGAGGCTATAAAATTTGCTTTGAATATTTGGATACACTATCTCTATGATGAAAAATGTGAGATATACACTGATCACAAGAGCTTGAAATATATTCTATCACAAAAATAACTCAACAATATAAAAAGTATATGGCTCGAACTACTCAAGGATTATTATTGCACTATACACTACTACTGGGGGAAGGAAAATAATATGGTAGATGCTTTGAGAAGAAAGGATCATGGAGTTTTGAACAAGATGAGAGTTGAAAGGGATCCTATTTTCATGGATCTAGTAAATATAGATATGGGAATAATCCTGGAAGGTGAAACATCAATACTTTTTCAAATGGTTGTTAAACCATCTTTACTAGAAAGTATAAAAAGTTCTTAGACTGATGAGGAGGAGTTTCAAAAGAAAAATAAAGCTTTGAATTATGGGAGATTGATTGACTTCATATATGAAGATGGAATTTTTAAATTTGGTAAGAAAATCTGAGATCCTTATATACCTGATCTAAAAAGGGAATTTTTGGATGATGCTCATAGCTCCAATTTCTCTATACACCCTGGTAGAACTAAGATGTATAGATATTTGAAGGAATAATTTTGGCGGGACAACATGAAGAGGGATATTAATGATTATGTGTCAAGATGTATGGTTTGTCAACCAGTGAAAGCTGGAAGACAAAATCCTATAGGATTCATGAAACCTCTTCCCATACCTGAGTGGAAATGAAATGATATTATGATGGACTTTTTCTTGGGACTACCAAGGACTCCTAGAAGTAATGATGCAATATGGGTCATTGCTGATTATCTTACCAAGTAAGCACATTTTCCTGCTATAAGATAAGATTTACCACTTGAACATTTAGCAAGACTATATATTAATGAAGTTGTAAGACTTCATGGTGTACCCCTATCGATTGTTTTTTATCGCGATCCTCGTTTTACATCAAGATTATGAAAAAGTCTTCATAAGGCCTTGGATACTGAACTTCGTTTGAGCACTTCCTACCACCCTCAAACTGATGGAAAATCAGAATGGACTATTCAATCCTTAGAAGACATGTTGAGATCTTTCTCACTTGATTTTCAAGGTATGTGGGATTAGTATTTACCTCTAGTAGAATTTTCTTATAACAATAGCTTCCATTCAAGTATTCAGATGGCACCATATGAAGCATTATCTGGAAAGAGATGTCGTACGCCAACTTGTTGCGATGATGTTGGTGAAAGAAAAATTGTAGGCCCAGAACTTGTTCAGGAAAAAATGGGAAAGGTTAAGATTATCTAAACCCACATCAAAGAATCTCAAAGTAGGAAAAAGAGATATGTTGATAAATGAAGGATGGATTTGGAATTTCAGGTAGGATATCATGTATTCTTGAAGGTATCTACATGGATGGGAGTTATATGATTTAGTAATATGGGTAAATTAAGTCTCAGGTACATTGAACCTTTCAAAATTTTAGAACGAATTGGGGTTGTAGCTTACCATTTGGAAATTCCAACCTGTATCTCCAAAGTTCATGATGTGTTCCACGTATCACCGTTGAGAAAATACATGCCTGACCCAACTCATGTACTCAACTATGAGGAAATTGAACTCAAACCTGATCTACCTTATTGTGAAGAGCCTGTCAACATTCTTGATACAAGAGAACAAGTGTTGAGAAATTGGATGACTCGTTTAGTAAAAGTTCTATGGAGAAATCATAAGATGGAAGAGGCAACTTGGGAACCCGAGGAACTTATGATGAAGAACCAACCAAATATTTAAATGTAGTAGTATTCTAGAAATTTTGAGGGCAAAATTATTTTAAGGAGGGAATAATGTGACACTCTAAGATTCTATAGTGTGTTTCCCTTTGAATAATGCAATATCATGCATTGTACGCAACTTCGATATTCTAACACACCACGACAAATCAAACTAGCTGTTATGAATAGTAATACCCACTTTTTGAAATTTTATAAATTTTATTTTTTAAAATGGACTTCATTTTTGGATTCGGAATATCAAAATTAGCTTGGGTTGAATTTTTGGTACTTTTCTGAAAACTTCCAATTTTTTATGAATAGTGAAAAATATTAAATTTTAATTAAAAGCAATTTTTTAATCAAAATAATTCATAGTGTTAAATTATAAATTTTAATGGGTTTAAAGTATAATTAGATTATATTTTTATCATTTAATATAATTTAGGTCATTTAATGTAATTTCAAATTTAAACTGGACATAAACAAGTGTCAATCTTTTGATAGATATTATTTCTTAAAAACACGCTTTTTGTTTTGACAATGAAAATTAATTTTAAATTAATTTCTGAAACTTATGTGTTTTGAATTTGTAAAAATGGATTCCATATTGGTAATCATGAGATCCAAATTGTGTAAATAGGTAACTTTTAATTTTACACATTATGAATAATTACTTCGGTGTATATTTTATTTACCATGGTTAATGGGTAAATCCGGTAAATAAGGGTAAAAAATAATATTATAATAATATTAAATTACCCTGAAATGTGCCCTATTTCTATTTTATGATATATTTCCGACCATGGGAATCCTTGGGTCGATTTTGGGACCCTATGGAGCCACTTGAGAGTGATAATGACACATTATATAAATTAATTTAAAGTAAAGGCAAAATTGACATAAACATATATCTTTTTGTAAAACAATTTTTACATGGGGTAATATAAATTATCTTTCAGATTATAAATATTAATTTTAAAGCTAAATAAATTTCATAAAACATGGTATTTTTTATAATTTTTAGACATCAAATAAATAAAATTATTTATGACACAATAATGATGCAGCTTTTACCTTATTAATGAATGATTTAAATAAATGAGATTTTAAAAATTAAAACAATATTCCAAACCTATCAAATTATTATTGGATGATTTTATTTAGAAATTTAGTCATATTATATTTTACTTTAATGGGTTTTGGACCTTTAGAAACCGAAAATCATTATATAATAAAATAATATTTTGAAACTTTCCTAAAGAGCCCTTCCTCCCCCTTATAAAAAACTATCACCTCTAACCCATTACTCACACCTCTAAAGCCTCTTGGAGCATCCAAAATCTTCCCATGTAATCTCCATACATCCCTCTCTTCCTCTTATAATACTTACCTTAGGTATAAGGCACTTCAATGAAGCATTTTGGTTCAAACCAAAGGGAGTTATCCGATTTAAAGGTAATATCTCCTCTTAAGTTCTTTTCTTTTATTTTACTTCTAAAAACCCCTAAACTCTCTTTATTACATTATTTTATAACAACACAAATATCCTCAATATACTAGGTTTTTTTATGACATTTATTTGAACTACAGTTACACTCACCTCCATCTAATGGGTATATAACATAATGTTTCTATGAACGGCGAACTACTACCTCACGAAACGATGATTGTTCAATCTTCTACTAACACCTATTATGGTGGCCATTATGATGGAACTGTAATTATATATGATATTTATGGTATTTATTTTATCTTTAAGCTTCATTAATTCTCTTTTATATCATACCTTTATTCTTTTCATGTTGTATATATAAGATAATTTCATTTGAGGAAGTGTGGACAACCACCCCCTCAAAGTGATATGACTCATTCATACCATACATAGAATGTATAAAGGATGGTGTTAATGAACTTACTTAACTTATATAAAATATTATATTATACTGTAATAATAATATACCTATTTATCATTTGGTTTTATTTCCTTTTAAAATAATTAACATGAAATGGAAGTAGCGTTTGTGCGTATGTAAGGATTACCGTCTCCACGAACGTGATGAGATTCATTCCCCATATAACCATTCAAGAATAATTTTCATTTGATTATTAAAAATAATGCTTAAGAACTTAATATCATTATTAATATTATTCAAATACATCCTATCCATATCAAACATGTCTTATGTAACAAAACATATAATGGAAAACGAATCAGTTAACACCCAAAACAATGATACTACTAAAATATTATTAACAAAGAAATATTAGAAGATCATACATGATATCATATTTATGTATCTAGTTCTTGTATAACTTACTAAAAATGATTTAAATATTATACAGGAGGTTAACATACCCTCAACCAAGGAAAAGTACAAGGTAAGGGTTAATTTCCCAATCTCTTTATTATCTAAGGTTGTTTATACGTGAGTATCTACTGGGACCTCTTTATCATCCACAACCATGTTTTATTAAAAATGTATTTGAATTTTTTTAATATTTCCTATAATATGAGTTAAAGTAATTTATACCCTTTTTGAATTTTTATAAAATGTTTTGAAATGAATCTTTCTGTCATTTTCCAAACAAGTTACTTTATGAACTTTTCGACCAAATAAGGTAAGAATGTTTTTTTAAATTATACAGTAGGTGCAGCTATTTTCAACCATTATAAAGCCTTCTAAGCTTCCCTTACAATATTATAAGAATATTTTCAAAATAAATGTTTTCTTTTATAAATATTTAACTTTTAAATGATTTTAAAATAGAAATATATATTTCTCTCAAATAGTTTTGATTTCATCTATGTCAACATCATTTGATGGAATTTACACTTGTTTGAAGTTGATTTATTATGATAAAATATTCCTTATTGTATTGATGGTTTTGTGATATGTTTGACTATAGATGTGTTATTTTTATACCATTCATGGTTTATAGATAAAGTATTGACATTTCGTATGCTAGTTTTAATACGAATGTGTATTTTTTGCTTAAACCTTTTCGTATGAGAAAATGAATTGGACTTAGTAAGTGAGGGGTGGATCCCACTATAGCTCCTCGATGCATCGGTAGGTCTCATTAGACAAACTAGTGTCTTGGAACAAGACCTTGAAAAAATATTATTTATATTCTTGGCACAAGGCCTTGACTATGTGGTTATGAAGTCTGGCATTATGCATTCCATCATTATGATATTGGCTATTGATAATGAATGTGATTATTCGACTAGTAGAATATCCATGTGAATAAGTAAATGTAATTATTTGATTTATATTTTCCATATTATGCTGAAGTTTATGTTTAAAAGACTTATGTTTTAGTTTTATACATTTCCTTAAATATTTATACTTATTTGTGAAAGTTTTTGTTATATTGTTATCCTTACTGAGAATCTGAGATCACCCCTTTCTATGTTTTATTTTTCCCAGGATGTAAAGAAGTATTTTATGTTTGACCTTTAGGGATAGGATAATAATATAAGTGTGTTCAAAGGGGACAAAATGTTGTTGATGTTTTTATTTCATGGTGTAATGTAAAACCTATGAATGTATCGAGTAATTCTGATTAGTCACTGAAAGTGGCTAATATTCATTTTTAAGATCTTAATATTAATGTGTTTAAAAGTTCATAAACATCAATTTTAGTCCAATTCAGAAATTGAACTTCATTTCCCATCATTGTGCAATTCATGCTTAAAGTGTCAATTTGGGACCACTCAATACTTTGCTTGTAAAAATTACAATATTCATCATTTTAATTTGATATTTTGTTATATGATTAATCACTGTATTTGGAACATTTTTTATTTTAGGTCTTATGGATGAATCACAAGTGAAGATGGAGATTTTTTCATCTGAAGGCATAAACTTTCTGTAAAAATCATAATGGGCCTAAGGCCCATCAAATTAATGTGGGGCCCACAAACCAAGCCCAATGAAGCTCAAATTTATACAGTAGAAATATAAAAATATGAGGATCATTTTATTCAAATTTTTTCGGAGCTAATTCTAATGTTTTCATGATGATAATGGGATCTGAAGTTGAGATTTAAATGGTGGACCCGACATTAATGCACAGAAATCTGTCCCACCATTTCAACCATAACGTCCAAACGGATGAGCCATATTTCCTGAAATTTTTACATTTAATATAGGACAGATGGAAGAAGATATTTGTCTTCTACAACCCCTCCGGATTCGGGCTTCTTCAATTAAAAATTCATACGTCAATATGGTGGACGAATCTGGACAGTTTTCCGTGTCAAATTCGAAACATCAATTTCCTTTTGATTATTCACCCTCCTTTTGACTCTATTAATTGTTGGGGTGAATTAATTATTGAGGGATGGACCTAAGGCTCATAATATTCCTATATAATGAGATAGTGGCGAAGGTAATAGGGGTGGATATTTTTCTTATCATCTTTTGTTGCTTGTTTCATTGTAAGGTTATGCTTCCAAATTTCCTTTGTAATGTTTTCCATTTCCATGTAAGATTCTTTTTTGTATCTTTATGTTCTTAATCAACTTATTTCTCTTATATATTTTCCATTTCATTTATTAAAACTTTATTATCACAAAGCACAGTGATATCTCTATGTTGTTGTGAATTAATTCACACATAGGTGTGAATTTCATTCACACACACGGAGGAGTGCTCGTTATTTCCACGGTTTTAATTTCTTCAATGCAATTCTTGTTAGCCATATTCTGCCCACCATTGAGAGTATAACATCAATGGAGGGGTAACCCTTTAATGGGATGATCTTAGGAGGATGAAAAGGCTAGATTGAATGTTATTTTATGAACAAATTGTTGTTAATTGGATAATTAATTTAAGACATCCATTCTTCAGTTATTTCTACTATTCATCTTTACTGTGTTTGAGAAAACTAAATTCAATTACTAAATGACCATATAACTTGGAGAGATCATGAATTTGGTTCTCTAAGTGTATAGGGGATTATTAATTGTGTGTAGTAAGCACCAAACCAGAAAATGATGAAGGTAGTGTTATTTTTGAAGAATGGATTCATCAAGAATTAATAAAACCAAAATTGTCTAAAGAAGTAAAATTCATTCAATCCACCCCGAGCATAATCCTAAGATCAACCCATTTTATTTGAATTGAATTCACTTAGGTTTTTTAGTGTTATTTAAACCATCCAAAATCAAAACCAAAGTTGGATACTTCATAGCCCATCCTTCACCAAATCATAGCGTCTCAAGGTTACTTCTTCGGTCTCTGTGGATTCGACCCCTACATGTACTACATCGACCGCTTTTACCAGTAGGGTAAATTTGGGACCAACCAAATTTTGGCACTTTTTCTGGGGACCCAAGTAAGTTTTCTTAGATCCGCATCTTCTTTTCTCACCCAAATTCTCTATTCTCACCCTACTTTATCTTCTCTTTTCCCCTTTCTGTTTCTATGTGTCTGAAAAATCCCAAAACAAATTTTCAATCAATTCAAATGGATTATCCTCCAAAATACCCCTTCATAAACCAATTCTATAATCAAGTCAGAAATCAATATTGGGAAACACCTCACATAGAGAATTTCATAGACCAAACCTTAATTGAATACACCACACCAGATGAGATGTACAATCAATGGGATGCTGAATGTTTAAAAGATCAATTTCCATACCTATAAAGAATGATTGAAAAGATAAATAATGAGGAAATACATGATGTACAAACATCTATCAGCCTTAATCCTGAAAAAATTCTTGAACAACTGTGTAATCAAATGGAGATAATGAATTCTGAGGTTTCATCTTTGAGGTTAGAACTACAAAAATTTAAAACATGTGAAGAACCCACTTTAGAGTATGGGAAATCAGAGTTAGATAGTGAAGTGAATTGGTCAAGTAATGTTGAAATTCAAGTTGAAGAGTGTTTAAATCAGGAGGAAATTTATTTTTTGAATTCAAAATATAATAACTTGACATCATGGATTGAGTTTCCTAAACATGGCTCCATTAGTGAATTTTTAGGACCACCAATCACTGAACAATTGGGAGAAATCCCAAACATTGAGCCCATACCTACTCCTATAATTCAAATGCACACTTTTGGGGATGAAACATATTTTTATAAGGAACCAATTCATTCTAATGTTTTTGGAGAAGAAACTGATTTTCATTCAAATTTAAAATCTTCTTTAGGAAATTTCAATCTTCCTGAACTCAAAATCATTATCCTTCCTTCCCCAGATAATAATTCCATCACAGGTGATAAAAAAGACCTTGCAATTTTAGTTCAGTCATCTAATGAAGCCAATAATTTTGGAATGGTCATTGATGTCTTAGGAAAGAATATAAGTTCAACTCGATCAACCATTTCAGATATTCCTTGGATTTTACCAATCATTGTAAAAACTAGGATTTTACATTAACCAAATTTAAAAAAAATAATCAATCTCAATCTTATTGAAGTGTAAAAAGATGGGTTAATTAAAATGTCGAAAGTTGGAATTGGATAAGTTAGGGGGTACAGGTTGAGCTAACGACATTAAACAAAAGTGCTGCACGGGAGGCAACCCGTGGTTTTCATGTTTCCAATATTTTTGGAATCATATTTATTTTTCAAATAGGATTAATAAATCATTTTGATATTTTAAAAATATAAAAATAAGAAATAGACTGTTGACCTGTTCTTCTTTTATGAGTAATGATGGGTATGAAAAGGGAGCACCGTATTCATCTGTGTCACACGGTGTGATCCTTGAGTAATACCTTACCCAGAAAATATAAAGAAAACAATGTATCATGAGTTTATTTTATTTTATTTATGTTTTTTTAGGTTAAAAAAAATTATACTCTTGACTTGTTCTTATTTTATGAGTATGGATGGGTTTGAAAGGGGAGCACCATATTCATCTGTGTCACGCGGTGTGATTCCTGGGTAATACCTTACCCAGAAAATATAAAGAAGACAATGTATCATCAGTTTGATTTTTTTTTAAAGGAAAACCATAAAAATGTTGTACTTGGTTTTAAATAAATTGTTGTGTTGTTTGTTTTGTCTACTTTGTTCTTCTTTTTATGGTTCGGGAACTATTTTGGGTGATACATGTTCAATCAAGGAGGTGCCCACATCCCCCAAGAGATCAAAGGAGTAATCTGGAGCATCATCAACTTCAACTTCAAAAACCAGGTGAATTTGTTCCATTTTTATCATTCTCAATTTCATATTTGAACTCCTCTCCTACCCCCTTCTAACTTTTCTTTTCTTTAAACACTGGGGATAGTGTTATTCTAAGTTGGGGGGAGATAAAAAATGTTTTTTTTTGTGAATAAAAACATGAATGAAAAGAAAAATTCCATTAACCATAAACATGATAACACACATTACAAACTCTAAAATTGGATGTCAAATAAATTTTGCATGCCTTGATTCTGATTTTAATTCAAGTTTAAGTTCATGAGCATAGTTTTTGAAAAGTGCGGTTGTCCGATGTGATTTTTCAATGTCTACATTTTCATCCTCTTAATAAAAATTCCACAATGCATGTCTATTGGATCATGGGTGTAAATTTGAGTTCTTGGGTCCCTTTCATTATAGCATAGGGTTCTGGGGTCACTTTTAGTTTAATTTGAGTATCCAAAAAAAACAAAAAACAAAAAAAATTGACCACATAGAGTAATGTTTTGTCCAAATGCGTGGAGTCCGACACTTGGGGATCGTGACTCCATATTTTTCTTGCCCAAATTTAGGCTTTATATCTCTATTGTAGAGCATGAAATTGACAATATGTGTGGCGTACGACACTTGTGGATCGTGACTCCATAGTTGTCTTGCCCAGAGTTAGACTTTTCATATCTATTTTGGATAAAACAATCATCAAAAAAATCAAAAAAAAGGAAACTCATATTAAGGTTTAATGTGATTCCCACCTAGCGCTTCAATTTTTTCCCCTTGAACAATAAAATGGGCCCCATATCTTTTGTGATGCACAACACTTTATCATGCTTAATTGAAATTGGATGAAATGTGGCGATGAATTTGAATAAAGGAATGGGATTGGGCTTGGGATATGCTTATGGGCCTAGCTTGTTTTAAATGATTTTGATGGGTTCCATAATTTTTTTTGGTATGAAGTCTTTGGGTGAGCAATGTGTATTTAAATGTTTTTGGAAAAGGGGATTTGAATTTCATATTTGTAATATATTTTGATCGGGACTAGATAAACTCAAGTTGGGGGGTGTGATTAGTCACTTAAAGTGGATAATATTAATTGTTAAGATCTTAATATTAATGTGTTTAAAAGTTCATAAACATCAATTTTAGTCCAATTCAGAAATTGAACTTCATTTCCCATCATTGTGCAATTCATGCTTAAAGTGTCAATTTGGGCTCACTCAATAATTTGCTTGTGTAAATTACAATATTAATCATTTTAATTTTCTATTTTGGTATATTATTCATCACTTTATTTGGAACATTTTTTCTTTTAGGTCTTATGGATGAATCACAAGTGAAGATGGAGATTTTTGCACCTGAATGCAGAAACTTGCTGGAAAAAGCATAATGGGCCTAAGGACCATCAAACAAATGTGGGGCCCACAAAACAAGACTAATGAAGCTCAAATTTATAAATTATAAATATAAAAATATGAGTATAATTTTATTCAACTGTGGCCGGATCTAATTCTAATATTTTCATGATGATAAAGGGATCTGAATTTGAGATTTAAATGGTGGACTCGACATTAATGCACAGAAATCCATCCCACCATTTCGACCATAAAGTCAAAAAGGTTGATCCAAATTTCCTTAAATTTTTACATCTCATATAGGACATATGTAAGAATATATTTGTCTTCTACAACCCCTCCAGATTCGGCCTTCTTAAATTATAAATTCACACGTCAATATGGTGGACGAATCTGGACAGTTTTCCGGGTCAGATTCGAAACATCAATTTCCTTTTGATTATTCACCCTCCTTTTGACTCTATTAAATGTTGGGAGTAAATTAATTGTTTTGGGATGGAAATAAGGCTCCTAATATGCCTATATAATAAGATAGTGGTTAAGGGAATAGGGGTGGATATTTTTCTTATCATCTTTTGTTGCTTGTTTCACTGTAAGGTTATGTTTCCAAATTTCCTTTGTAATGTTTTCCATTTCCATGTAAGTTTATTTTTTGTATATTTATGTTCTTAATCAACTTATTTCACTTATATATTTTCCATTACATTTATTAAAACATTATTATCACAAAGCACAATGATATCTCTGTGTTTTTGTGAATTAGTTCACACATAGGTGTGAATTTCATTCACACACACGGAGGAGTGCTCGTTATTTTCGCGGTTTTAATTTCTTCAATCCAATTCTTGTTAGCCATCTTCCACCCAACATTGAGAGTATACCATCAATGGAGGTCTAACCCTTTAATGGGATGATCTTAGGAGGATGCAAAGGCTGGATTGAATGTTATTTTATAAACGAATTGTTGTTAATTGGATAATTAATTTAAGACATCCATTCTTCTGTTATTTCTACTATTCATCTTTACTGTGTTTGAGAAAACTAAATTCAATTAATAAATGACCATATACCTCGGAGAGATCATGAATTTGGTTCTATAAGTTTATAGGGGATTAGTAATTGTGTGTAGTAAGTACCAAACCAGAAAATGATGAAGGTAGTGTTATTTTTGAAGAATGGATTCATCAAGAATTAATAAAACCAAAATTTTCTAAAGAAGTAAAATTCATTCAATCCACCCCGAGCATAATCCTAAGATCAACCCATTTTATTTGAGTTGAATTCACTTAGGTTTCTTAGTGTTCTTTAAACCATCCAAAATCAAAACCAAAGTTGGCTACTTCATAGCCCATCATTCACCAAATCATAGCGTCTCAAGGTTACTTCTTCGGTCTCTTTGGATTCGACCCCTACATGTACTACATCGACCTCTTTTACCAGTAGGGTAAATTTGGGCACAACCAACTTCCAAGGATACTAAAATGGTCGGTCTTTTGGGATTTTATCCCTTGTGATCATGCTAGTGTTATTTAACAATGCACCAACACTGGGTAAATAGGGTCGGGGAATTACATATAAAGTCAAATTATATTTTTGAAAACAACATATTTTCATTATTAAGTTAATAATATTCATATTCATAAACTTAAGGTCTAGTTTATATTCCATTATAATAATATTTTTAATAATATATTACAGTTAGGTAATACATGGTCTTGCGTGTTATGAAATCCATTGAGGAAGGTCTATCTTTCCTATAATGTATGCTAAGTCGATGTTGGGTGTAACGTACACCGAGTTGGTGTTGCGTGTTTTGCAAGAAAATTTACTGCCATGTGAAAGGAATGTTTGACTTAGTTTTTTAATATATATATGTGTGTGTGTGTGTGTGTGTATTTAAAGAACTATTTTCAATGTCACATGAAATGAAAAATATCTAAAAGATAAATTAATTTGAAAATAAATACTTCAAAAAATATCAGGGTGTCACATGAAAAATAGATGATTATTTTATTCCATGCTAATTGGTTTGCTAATTTTTTTGGATAGAGGGATTACATGAGTATAAAATTGATATATATAAAGGTTTTTTAGGGGATAAATGTATCCAAATGCTGTTAAAAATATCAATAAAAAACTAAAAATCCATTGAATCTACCATTTTTTTATATTGGATGAAATGAGATAAAGAACAGTTTATGATTTCACTTTTGATCCAGATTATCCAAAATTATCCATATGATCTTTATCAAAATCATATAAAAGTTTTCAATATGATCTTCACTCCTAGGGTATCCATGGGTTATTCAAATATCCCAATGATTATGAAGGATCACCTTAAATCCATAGTCAGCTAAAGAAATATATTTAAAAGATTAAAGAAAATGGGAGCCATGGTGATTCAAGATGAGAAGTTTCATAGTGTCTCAATCTCATTTAATCATAAACTATAATCCTCTATTTATATTTATCCATAGAAACCCCTTTGATTTCAAAATTTTATCTATATTTAATTAAACGTCTTAAAAATATTTCATGAGTCTAAACTATTTTAATTTTTAATTATTCATTTATGATTAATGTTTTAATATTTAAATAATTGTTTTTTGGTTCAAACTCTTCATATTATCATCGCATGAAGAACAAACTGAGTATAATAGTTTGGAGTAATAGAATGAGTTTGAACCATGAATTATCATATAATACATAAGTTTTCATGCACTATACTAAGGCATAGTGACATTCACTATGTCTAGTCATCCTTGCATAAACCACAATTTGTTATAAAGTACCATGTCATGATTTATCTTTTTGTAAATATTTATATCAACCTACCATTTTCACTAAAATCCTAATAAACATAGTTTATTTTCACCCTATGTCATGTCATGTGTAGCAACTTGTGAAACCATATCCAAAACTTCTTTTGGATGTCATCAAAAACTCATTTTATAAATTTTATCATACATTTTCACCATATATTACATCTTATGTAACAAATTATGAAAATCCATCCAAACAATCGTTTGAATATTCTCAAAAACACTTTGGGGTATCTCTTATAGTGTTATAAAAACATTTTATAACAAAACATAATCCTCATTCACATAAATAAAAAAGTATGACCCCAAGATACTTTATAGTGTTAATAATAATTATTAATTCTCTCATCCAAAATCATAATTAAATAGTGGCCTCTAAAAAAGCTTCATTGTTCCTCAAGCTACAAATGGATTTGGTGTGATCTATCAAACTTAAGTATATCCATACCCATGTCTAGAATTTATATTGTATGTAAGTATGTATAATCATATAATCGCTGGATTCACGATATTGAGTGACCACAAGACATAAATTATGTCAATCCCATATATCCTAATCATATGTTCTTTATTCTATAAGTATAGATAATCTAAACATATGAATACATCACACACATTCCCCTCATATAAATAAATAATCACATCACATGTACCTTATCTATCTATGCCCAAACCCTTCTACAGTTCATCTCAATTGAGGGAACAAATGTCATACTCATTATATGATAGGACAAAACCCATCTTGATTAATCCTCAACTAAAGACATGATCAGCAACATACCTAACCACCACCTGCTAACTCATCCTCAAAGATGACATAAGAAAGGTATCAAAGTATGAATGTTTACATGTTAGGTATCTTGTTAACCACATGTATGGGGATTATACATGAAAAATAAACCCCTATAATAGAAAATACATATTGTATGAAACTCCATGTTATATACTTAGAGGGATATCAAATATTAAAAAAAAATTATGTCTCGTGGGAATATTTTGTATCTGTATGAAAAATCATACACATGTTAACCTTAATATTTTGTCAAAGCCTATAATACTCTATGCTGAATATCAATTTGGGATAGCTCAAATCCATACTTTTATAGTTTAATTATCATTTAAATTCATGTAAATATATATCCAACATGAAAGAATGATAAAATATAGACTACCTTTTTTATTATAGGATATATTTTATATTTTAATATCATTTAAGAATACTAACAAAACCATGCATAAGTTCCAAACATATCATATCTTATATAATTTTCCACTATGGAGGTCATATGTTTTTTGTAATTTTAGGGTTTTGTTAAATTCAGTACATATCTATGTAATTAATACCACATATCTATGTGTCCATCTAATAAAACATATCATTAAACTCTTTTAGTGAGTAAAATATCTGAAGAAAATTTGTTTGAATAATGGTAAGAATTTAAAATCATATTTATAATGTTTATATCATTTAAAAAATAATTCAAAATCATTTACATTTAGCATACAATGTTACTATGTTAATAAATTATATTGTCTACTTAGAACTCTTTCTAGGTTTTTCATTAGCATATCATCATGGAAGATTTTGATTCAATCTTTTATTTGAGATCATTTTTATAATTAAATTTAACTCTTTACATTAATTTTATTTACCAATATACTCTAAATTATTTTAGGATATAAAGTAACTTATATTTTGAATTTGACTAGTATAATATTTTATTTATTCCACTTTGAACTTTTACAAGTCTGAACATACTCCCACTAGCCTCTTAGATTCTGTATTATCTCATGAATATAATAATAAGATACAAAAACTATTTTGTGTTCAGAAATAACTCTTATTTTATTTATGGGAATATTTAACAAATAAAATATTGTCTACATATCATATAAGGTATTTTGTATGTTTAGATAAGTCTTATGAAAATAAGACTTTATTCTATAAAATATGACACTAATGATGATGGAATCTCTTTCCCTTATATTATAACAAATATCTTGGATGAACCCCTTTTATCCTAGATAAAAATCATTTTATCCTTATCTTCTTTTCAAACATGTTATATAATTGGATTAAATCATAAACTATATGTATTAAAAACATAATAATGTGTTTTTCTCAAATAACTTCCTTATCATATAATTTAAAAAATGATGAAAATTTATATCCTTTATATAGATCCATTTAAGCTTGCAATTTTCCTTTGCATTCAAATTTCTATTATATAATCTATTACTACAATTTTTTGAACACAAAATCTGAGTTTTAAAAAATTTTAATTTTATTTTGAACTCTTGAATATTTATAATAATTTTTAAATATACATTTGGTATCATACACCCTTAAAAAATATAAGAATTAATTCTATAAAACTGGTAGTTGACATGGAATCTATATGAAGTTTCTTAAACCCCTTTAATTATTTAGCATTATTCCATTTAATTGAAATACCAACCCCTTTTCCTAACACCATTATTAGGTTTCAATTAACTATGTTGACTATTAGACCATATAATCTTTTCTTTCTGTCTTAAACCTTTACCTTTTGTATTTTCAATGCAACACCAAATCTTAAAAATATCATTTCATACTCACCTATCCTCAATGATTTAAGGGAATCGATTAAAATTTAATAAAAAACTTTCATTTTTTAGAAAATTTCAAACTAAAGGAATTCCATAACCGGACCCTTAATAGAAATATTTAATCTCTCTAAGTTATTGAAATAATAAATAATATCAAGTAAATGGTAAAAAACTTAAGTACCTAGGGTAATTTTATATATAATTCCTTTGAAACCTCAATTGAGCCCTTGTTTGCTTCTTATAACCATCTAGAATTATTTTTGAACCACTTCAATAGTCAGTTGTTTAGGAAAGGGAATCTCTAACACACAAAATTGCCGGATCTGAATCTACAGATTATACACAAGAGGGGGGGTGAATTGTGTCTTTTGAAATTTTTATGTAACACTTTGATTGAACAAGTTCTGTCCTTTATGCTTTATAAGATTTTATCATGCAGTGGAAATAAATAAAATAAGAACACAAAGATGTATAGTGGTTCAGGGAACAGAAGGCCCCTAGTCCACTCCACCAATTCTCAACTCCACGAGCTTGGTGATTTTCACTATCTGGTCCTCTTTTCCATAGACCGGTTCACAACTGAGTACAGGCAGTTGACACCTTTATAAACCAAGGCAAAACAAAGCCTTCTGGTTTAAACATGAACCTACACAGCTTAGAACGAGAAGCTGGTTACTCAAGAATAAAAAGAATTTCAGAAAGAAGTTCTCCTGTTGATCTTCACAATTGCAACAGAATGCAATTGACAGCAGATGGATCAAAGTCTCTAGAAATATTGATCTTCAAGTTGAAGCGGTTCTGAGTCGATCCGGTTGTAGTAGATATAGAGATATAGGGCACAACTTCAGCAGTAGTAGACCCACAGTAGATATTCGATGTAGAACAGGTGAATTTTTTTTTCGAGTTCCTTCTTCTTAAAAGAACATAGATTTGACGCTCTTTTTGAATTAGTATATTAATCGTGAATTTCTACAGTCTCTATTTTCCACCTTTTTTAATAAAATATCGATCACCATACACTCACGTACCTAGTGTTTCAGAGAGAACATATATAATAAAGCTGAGAAAATCTCCTCTAAATTTAGATCCATAAAAATCTTCTTCTGATTCGCGATATTCAAAGATTTTAGTTTACAGAGAAGTCGTAACTTCCCTTAAGACATAGCATAAAAAGCTCTTTTTAATTCGATTTTAAATCCATTAATAAAACGGATTTGAATCAGTCAAATTCATACTTTAAAAATGACTTTAAATCTGGCTTGAAATCCGCCCGAAAATCAGCTTGCTAATCACTGCATAAAAATATCATCTGTCAAAATTTCTGACGCCAAACGTAAGGTTGATGACATGGCCTCCAAATGTAGGGTTCATAACATAGTCTTCAAATGTAAGGTTGACAACGTAAGGTTGAACACAAATGTAGGGCTGATCACAAACGTAGGGTTGATCACAAACGTAGGGTTGATCACAAACGTAGGGTTGATCATCCATACTTTTTCATCAACACTCAAACGTACGGTAAAAGATCCATACTTTTTCTTGATCCATACTTTTCAAGAACGTATGGTTTTTTACAAAAGTAAAGTTGATGAACCATACTTTTGAAAAACAAACGTAACGTTTAGAATTTACGTACAGTTCTTTTTCTATACTTTGCTGATAACTAAAATGTAAGGTTCCTTCCTAACGTAAGGTTCTCCTTCCATACTTTTCTGAAAACGTATGGTTGTTTAACCATACTTTTATCCTATCTCAAAAAGTATACACGCTTTTCATCCTTACGCTATGTTTATCCACGTAGAGTATGAACAGTGATTCCAGAACGCGCTAAAGCCGATTTCGCGCTATATTTATCCACGTAAGGTATGAATAGTGATTCCAGAGTGCGCTAAAGCAGATTCCGCACTACGTAATAAATTCTCGTTATTTCAATAGTAAAACTAATTAATAAATTCATGAAAAATACTAAATAAAATCATTAGAAAATAACTAAGGGTATTTGTGAGCATCAAAATTATTATAAAGAGACAGGGTATTATTTTCAATAAAATCCCCCTTTAAATAACATTACTATGTATTGTTGAAAACAATAATTTTCTCAACAATATCCCCCTTTTTGATGATCACAAAACCCATAAAAATTTAAAATTATTTAAACAAAATTAACTTTCAAAAATTAGTTACATAAAGTTTTAGAATTTTGAAAGGATGAAACAATATTTAATTTTGGCAAAATGTCTCCTTTAATTCTCCCCCTAAATAAAATATTTATGTTTATCCAAATTCTCCCCCTTTTTGTGATATCAAAAAGAATGAGAAATCATGGATTTGAACACATTTAATGTTTCACTGAACTGTAGGTAAATGCTTATTATTATTAACTATTTATCAATAATTAAATCTGGAGTACTGGAATATCAAAAAATAAAATTCGTAAAACAAATAGATAAAGAAACAAATAAACAATGAAGGAAATTTTCATTCAAAAACAGAAGTATATACATCACAATGATATACACAGGAATCAAGGTTTGGGTAAGATAGGCAACAGGTTCTATCTCTTCTGGATTGCAGACTTGATTTCTGTAAACTGTTCCTGAAGTCTCTTCATCATCCCATATCCAAGTTTGATAATGAGATCCTTGTTCTATTGAGTCATATGAATATCCTCGATTAAATTGACTCTGAAAAAAGCATGAATCCTTTCCTCTTTTTCGACAAACACTGACAGCTTCTCTGATAACTGATTTAACAGAATTCTGACTGATGGCTCACTAGATGTCAGTTGATCCACTAAGAACTTCTGATTGTCCAGCAACACTGACAAAGGAGCACTGTTACATTTAAGATCTTGTAACCTGTCATTCATGTTGCTCATCACAGTTGTGATAGCTTGAAACCTTCTGATTAAATCAGGTGAAGTACCTGATCCACTAGCAGCACTATTTGCAACTAATGCAAATTGGTTCTCCATAAAAAAACTTTAGATTTAATAAATCTGACTTCATAACCATTTCAGATTTCAATTTTGTAACAGTAGTCAGCATATCTTCTTTAAACATTTCAACTTATTGCCTTGAAACTATACACTCCTTCAGGTTTTGAAATTTCAAATGTTTTAAGTCTAAGGCATTTCTCAAAGAAACATTCTCAGATTCCAACTGAGAAACCTTTTTGTACAATTTTTTAATTTCTTCTTATCTTGAATCAGAGGAACCATGTGCTTGATTCATAGTCACATCCTCTTTTTGATGCAGCAATACCAAAGGCAATGATTCAGCATCAGATTTTTCTTTTTCTCTGTCCTGAGAAGGTTGGTCCACATATTTTTCTTTAGAGTTCTCAAACTCCTCCACAGAAAAATCCTCTTGTAGTACCTCTGTGTGAGCTTCAGAAGCATGATCATCACATTCATATGCATATTTTTCTTCCACTGGGTTTTCAAGAACAATATATTCAATAGTTTCCTGAGGTTTGGCCACTTCTTCACTAGGTACTGCCTCCATCTCTTGTTCCTGTTGAAGTGAAACTTTAACATCAGATACAATCTGTTCCTGATTCTCCCTTTGAGCTTCTTCTGGAACTCCTGATCCCTCTACTAGTGTTGTTCTTTCAGTAAAAACTTCTATGGTCTTATCAACAATAGCTTCCCTTACAAAAGAATAAGAAAATAAAGCTTCTGAGGTTGTTTCCAAAGCAGGGGAAGTAATTTCCTCATTGACAGGTCTCTTTATTTTTGATTGAAGTCCTTCCTGAATTTTGTCTTTTTCAACATCTTCCACTTCGAAGTGAATCCTTCTTGCTACATTTATGACTATGGATTTAGTTTGTCCCTCCTTGGACTTAGTAGGTTGAGCCTGAGTACTCTCTGAGTCTTCCTCAGCTCCTACTGGTAAAATTTTCCCTTTAAATGTGCTCCAGAAATATCCAACTTTCCTTAAAGTTTCAGCATTAAACGTATTACTATGATGAAAGTTTACTCGAGCATCCACTAATCTCACCATGTCTTTATTAAACAGCAGTTTAGAAATAAACCGACCAAAAGGGTATAAATTCATCCTGACCTCTCTTTGACAGCAATAACTGAGATACCTTATCATGTATCTTGGAAAGTTTAACTTAATATCGCTTAACAGAAGAAACATTATGTATATATCAGGGTACAAAATATTTTCCATTTCTGCCATTCTTGGAGCTATTCCAGTCTGAATAAGTTTGACCAAAATCTTCTAATCAGGCTCTAAATCCTTGACAAACATCTTATTTATTGTCTTAGTACCAAAAATAAAAGACACTATTTCTTCGGATTTATGCACAGAATCTCCAATATTTTTCAAATCGAAATGAAAAACTCTCTCATGAGGGTAGTTAAGAATCTGACCAATCTCTACTGATGAGATTGAGAAATCCCTATCCTCTATTTTAGCCATCATACTGTCCTCGGTATCCCCCGGGCTAAACTGTACATATTTGAAAAAGTATCTAAGTTCTACTTCGTACAGAAATTCGTTATTTTCACTATTAAACATTTGTTCAAGATTCTGAAATGACAGCACTTGCTTCAACAACAGATTTGTCTGAAATAACCAGTCAAGATCGATTACCTTGCCCTGTAAAATTTTTCTTCCCTCTGTGTGTTGTCTCTTGGAATTGCTTGGCTCGGTTTCACTGGATCTTTTAGTCCTTACCATTTCTGTGAGAATCTCTAAAGGTTTGAAGGTTAGGGTTTCAGAGGTTCGAAGGTTAGGGTTTAGGAGAGAAAGTGTGATTTTCGGATTTTGAAAGGGTTTCGATAGAAGTGAAACGGTTTAGAAGTCGAAAAGGATCTTACATCCTTGATTCCTATGTAATCACTAATCATTACATATATTTAAAACAAATAAAGTTTGAATATGGAGGGAAAAAAATCTTAAACAGTACTAAAAAAAATTATAAAAAAAATAAATGTAAATAAAAAAAAATATTTAAAATTAAATAAACCTAACTCCCCCTAATAAAATCAAACCTTACAGTGGGAAGTGGTTTAGTAAAAATATCTGCTAATTGAATTTCAGTATTTATAAATTCTAAAAATATATCCTTTTTAATAACATGATCTCTTAAAAAGTGATGCCTTATATCAGTGTGCTTAGTTCTAGAATGATTAATAGGATTTTTTGAAATATTAATTGCACTTGTATTATCACATAAAATAGGTGTATTATTAAAATTCAATCCAAAGTCCATAAGAGTATTTTTCATCCACAACACTTGTGCACAGAAACTGCCAGTAGAAACATATTCTACCTCAGCTATTGATAGGGCAACTGAATGTTGTTTCTTACTAGACCATGATACTAAGGACTTTCCTAAAAAGTGGCATATACATGATGTTCTTTTTCTATCTAACCTACAACTTCCAAAGTCATCATCTGAATGTGAAATAAAATTAAAAATATATTTTTTAGGATAAAGAAGATATTGAAAAAAAATTACTTTTAAATATCTAAAAATTCTTTTAACAGCAGTCAGATGAGATTCTTTAGGATTTGATTGAAATCTAGCACAAAGACATACTTAATACATTATATCTGGCCTACTAGTAGTAAGATATAACAAACTACCAGTCATACCTCTATATAACTTGTTGTCAACTGATTTCCAAGTTTCATCCAAATCAAGTTTTATATTAGTACACATCGGAGTTGTAAATGGCTTGCTGTTTTCAAGTCCAAATTTCTTAAGTAAATCAGTAATGTATTTTCTTTGATTTAAAACATTTCCAAAATCTTTTTGATAAATTTGAAGACCCAAAAAGAAATTTAATTCTCCCATCATACTCATTTCAAATTCTTCTTGCATTAATTTTGAAAATTCATGACAAAGAGTTTTATTAGTTGATCCAAAGATTACATCATCAACATAAATTTGAACCAATAAAACATTATTTTTCACAATTTTCTTAAAGAGTGTTGGGTATTCCATTCCAATAGTAAAGTCATTTTTCAAAATAAAAGAACTTAATATTTCTTACCAAGCTCTAGGTGCTTGTTTAAGGCCATAAAGAGTTTTAGTAAGTTTAAAAATAGAATCAGGATTTTTAGTGTTCTCAAAACCAGTAGGTTGCTCAACATAAACTTCCTCCATTAAATAACCATTTAAAAAGGCCGATTTAACATCCATTTGAAATAATTTAAAATTCATATAAGATGCATAAGCTGAAAAGATTCTTATGGCTTCTAACCTAGCTACATGTGAAAAAGTATCAACATAATCTATTCCTTCTTCTTGATTGTATCCTTTAGCTACTAATCTTGCTTTATTTCTAGTTATTGTGCCTTGGTCATCTTTTTTATTTCTAAAGACCCATTTGGTTCCTATTACAGGATAATTCTTAGGTCTTTCCATTAATTCCCAAACTTCATTTCTTTTAAACTGGTTTAATTCATCTTGCATTTCTATTACCCAGCTTTCATCATCTAAAGCTTCTTCTATAGTCTTGGGTTCTTGTTGAGATAGGAAGGCAGAGAATTCCACTAGGTTTCCTAAGTTTCTTCTAGTCTGAACACCAGTTTCTAGGTCACCTATTACAGTTTCTAAAGGGTGATTCTTTAGGGTTTTAGACTGTCTAGGTAATATATTTAAAGGTTCTTTAGTATCATGTTCTTCTGAACTGGACTGAATTTCTTTTATATTATTTTCAAAATCATTCTTTAAGTTCTCAAGTCTCATGTTATCATTAGAGTCAAGTTCATCCATTTGTTCTATCCTTTTCTCAAAGGGATCAGATTCATCAAATTTCACATGAACTGATTCTTCAACAATCCTTGACTTATTATTATAAACTCTATAAGCTTTGGAGGTAGCAGAATATCCTAAGAAAATACCTTCATCAGATTTTGGATCAAACTTACCAAGATTATCCTTGGTGTTTAAGATGTAAACCTTGCATCCAAAAACTTTAAAGTAATTTACTTTAGGTTTTCTGTTATTCCATAGTTCATAGGGTGTATTTTTTAAAATAGGTCTAATTAAAACTCTATTAATTATATAACAAGCTATATTCACAGCTTCTGCCCAGAAATATATAGGTAGGCTATATTAATTTAACATAGTTCTAGCCATTTCTTGAATTTTTCTATTTCTCCTTTCTACAATCCCATTCTATCGAGGTGTTCTGGGTGCAGAAAAGGTATGTTTAATACCCATGTTTGAGCAAAAGGAATTAAATTCCATATTCTAAAATTCTCCACCATGATCACTTCTCAATGAGATTATATTAAAACCTTTTTCATTTTGAATAGATTTGCAGAAACTTTCAAATAAATTAAAAGCTTCATTTTTAAATTTCATAAAGAAAATCCATGTAAATATTGAATAGTCATCAACTAAAACATTTACATATAATTTACCAGCTAGGCTTGCTACTCTTGAGGGTCAAAAGAAATCCATATGAATAAGTTCTAGAGGTTTATATGTAGTAACCTTATTAACAGATTTGAAGGATGGTTTGTGTTGCTTTCCAAGTTGACATGCATCACAAAATCTGTCACTTTCAATTTTGAGACAAGGTAAATCAGAAACTAAATGTTTCTTAGATAACTTATGTAAAACATATACATTGTTATGTCCAAGTATCTTATGCCAGATCCAGGATTCACTTACTTTAGTAGTCAAGCCGTTTACTTGTTGTTTACACAAGGAATTTAAATCCAAAGTATAGACATTTTCAGTTCTTTGTGATTTAAATTTAAACAGTTTATCTTTAGAAACAGTACAACAATTGTTAATAAAATCAACAGTATATCCATCATCACAGAGTTGAGAGATACTTATCAGATTGTGTTTTAGTCTTTTTACATAAAGAACTTTGTTGATTGAGACTGTTTTTGGATCTCCAACAGTTCCAATGCCAATGATTTTTCCTTTGGCATTGTCACCAAATGTGACAATTCCTCCTTCCTTTTGATTGAGTGAAGAAAAATTCAATGAGTTTCCACTCATATGTCTTGAGAAGCCACTGTCCATGTACCATATATCTTTTCTTCTCTGGTGGCCTGCTACCTGTAAAGACATTCAAATAAATTTCTTTGGTACCCATATTTTGTTGGGTCCAGAGGTGTTAGCTAGCAATGATCTGGGTATCCAGATTTGCTTTGTTCTTTTAAAATTAGGCGAATCATTTAAGTCGTTTGAAACATAGGATTTCTTAATACCACAAATTTGAGGTTGTCTTAAGAAATAGTTTTTAGATATATGTCCCTTTATCCCACAAAAATTGCAATTATCCTTTTTAGAGCTTGGAACAAAATAATTTTTATATAGCTTAGGTTTTTCTCCTTTACTGCCAATTCCAAATCTCTCCTTTTTAATGACAGTTTTTCCAAGAATTTCGTTTAATGAATTTTCTCCTTTTGTAAAAACCAATGCAGCCTGTTTGTAAGATTCTACTTCATCTTGCAGTGTTTTTATTCTTGATTCAAATTCAATATAGTTAGTGTTAATCGAATTGTATTTATCAGTTAATTCCTTATGTTGCTTCAGCATTGTATATCTTTCATCTGAAACAAATTTATGTATGTTTTTTAGTGACTTATGTTTTTTAAATAGTAAATCATATCTTTCTTCAAGAATATTGCAGTAGGCTTCAAGTTTTTTTATTTTTGTAGCTTGATTCAGAATTTGATTCAGAGCAGTAATATGAGTGTACCTCATCAGTTTCAGCCATAAAACACGTTTTTGATTTTAGATTGACTTCTTCTTTCTCTGATCTTGATTCAGGAGAGCTACTGGAGTCTTCAAATACACTCCAAGTGGTTTTCATAGATTTATTGTCTTTCTGCTCATAGTCATTTCTTTTGAAGAATTTTTTCTTCTTTGAATCCTTCAATTGTGGGCAATCTGGTCTGATATGCCCCATCTTTTTTCATTCATAACATCTTACTTCCTTATTATCTCCCTTAAAGGATTTTCTGAAGCCTTTTTTCTTGTTGTAGAACTTTCTAAATTTCTTGGCTAGCTGAGCCAGTTCTTCATCTGAGTTTGATGAGTCAGAGCTTGCTGATTTAACTTTGACTTCTATTTTCTTCATCTTTATATTATTTTGTTTTGAAGTTACCTTCAAGGTAGTATCTTCTCTTTTGATAAGAACTTTATGTTCATTAGCCTCATCTTGCATTTCAGCTTCATACATCATCAGTGTACCAATCAGCTCTCTCATGGTTAGATCTTTGACAGGAGTTGATTGTCTGATTGTAACAGAGATACCATTTCATCGAGTAGGAAGTACCCTTAGTACTTTTAATGCTTAATCAGCCTGCTTGATAGGTTCTCATAGAGTTATTATATTATTGACAATCTCTATCAATCTCCCATTCATTTGGGTAATTCTTTCACCTTCGAACATTCTGAAAGTAACAAATTTCAGTTTTGTAGTTGCATATCTCATTTGCCTCGCATTGTCTGTTCCTTCATATGCCACAGCTATTGTTTGCCACATCTCATATGTTATTGGGAACTGAGATACTCTGTTAAATTCATCTGGTCCTAGACCGCAGATAATTACATTCATATCCTTTGAGTTCATATCGTACTCTGCCTTTGTAGTAGCACTCCATGTCTCAGGATTTTCAGAAATTTCATAAGGAGTTAGAATCTTTGAATAGACTTTATATCTGAGGTTTTTTAGATATATTATCATGCGCAATTTCCAGCAACCATAATTGTCTCCATTAAAATATTGTGCTTTGACCATTGGCATCCCTTCTCTTGTATCATTCATGATGCTCTGTTGTATAATCTTTAAATTCTTTTATCTTGTTAAGGCTCTATCAGAAGCTCCGCCTCTGATACCAATTGTTGGATCTGAATCTACAGATTATATACAAGAGGGGGGTGAATTGTGTATTTTGCAATTTTTCGATAACACTTTCATTGAACAAGTTCTGTCCTTTATGCTTTATCATATTTGATCAGGCAGCGGGAATAAATAAAAGCATAACACAAAGATGTATAGTGGTTCGGGGACCATAAGGCCCCTAGTTCACTCCACCAACTCTCAACTCCACAAGCTTGGTGATTTTTACTATCTGGTCCTCCTTTCCACAGACCGGTTCACAACTAAGTACAGGAAGTTGACACCTTTACAACCCAAGGAAAAACAAAGCCTTCTGGTTCAAACACGAACCTACACATCTTAGAACGAGAAGATGGTTACTCAAGAATAAAAAGAATTTCAGAAAGAAGTTCTCCAGTTGATCTTCACAATTGCAACAGAATAAAATTGATAGTAGATGGATCTAAGTCTCTAGAAATATTGATCTTCAAGTTGAAGCAGTTCTGAGTCGATTCGGTTGCATTAGATATAGAGATATAGTGCACAACTTCAACAGTAGTAGATACACAGTAGATATTCGATGTAGAACAGGTGATTTTTTTTTCGAGTTCCTTCTTCTTAAAAGAACAGAGCTTTGACGCTCTTTTTGAATCAGCAGATTAATCGTGAATTTCTGCAGTCTCTGTTTTCCACCTTTTTTTAATAAAAGATCAATCACCATACACTCACATACCTGGTGTTTTAGAGAGAACATATATAATAAAATTGAGCAAATCTCCTGCACATTTAGATCCATAAAAGTCGCCTTCTGATTCGTGATATTCAAAATTTTGAATTTACAGAGAAGTCGTAACTTCCCTTAAGACTCGGCATAAAAATATCCTTTTAATTTGATCTTAAATCCATTAATAAAATGGCTTTGAATCATTCAATGTCATATTTTAAAAATGACTGTAAATCTGGCTTGAAATCCGCCCGATAATCAGCTTGCTAATCACTTCATAAAAATATCGTCTGTCAAAATTTCTGATGCCAAACGTATGGTTGATGACGTGGCCTCCAAAAGTAGGGTTGATAACATAGTCTTCAAACGTAATGTTGACAACATAAGGTTGAACACAAACGTATGGTTGATCACAAATGTAGGGTTGATCACAAACGTAGGGCTGATCACAAATGTAGGGTTGATCACAAACGTAGGGTTGATCATCCAAACTTTTTCTTCAACACTCAAACGTATGGTAAAAGATCCATACTTTTACTTGATCCATACTTTTCAAGAACGTATGGTTGTTTACAAAAGTAAAGTTGATGAACCATAATTTTTAAAAACAAACGTAACATTTAGAATTTACATACAGTTCTTTTTCCATACTTTGCTGATAACCAAAACATAAGGTTCCTTCCTAACGTAAGGTTCTCCTTCCATACTTTGCTGAAAACGTATGGTTGTTTAACCATACTTTTCTCTTATCTCAAAATGTATACACGCTTTTCATCCTTATGTTATGGTTATCCACGTACAGTGTGAACAGTGATTCCAGAATGCGCTAAAGCAGATTCCACGCTATATTTATCCACGTAAGGTATGAATAGTGGTTCCAGAACGTGCTAAAGCAGATTCCGCACTAAGTAATAAATTCTCGTTATTTCAATTGTAAAATTAATTAATAAATTCCTTAAAAATACTAAATATAATCATTAGAAAATAACTAAGGGTATTTTTGAGCATCAAAATTATCATAAAAAGACAGAGTATTATTTTCAATAAAATCCCCCTTTAAATAACATTAATATGTATTGTTGAAAACAATAATTTTCTCAACAAAATGTTCCTCCTTATGAATGATTCTTAAGTTTCAATACCAATATAAGAAGATACTTCCATTTAGATTCTACTTTTCAAGGATTAATCTGAAATTCAAATTGGATGATGACGATGCCATTATATCTGCTACAAAATATTTTATCAAATGAGTATAAAATTTTACATTCATTTAATAAGGTCATTTTTTAAAATATATTCCCACTAAAATGATAACCCATTTTAAACTCCATAATATTTATTAGTGGGTCAATATCCATATTTCACTAAGATTTAAGGGTTTCTAATGGTCTATTAAACTTAATCAACATAGTGGAAACAATTAAAAACCATATTTTTCAAGAACTACCATACATGAAACCCAAAACCATATATATACTGAAAATTAATAAGCGCATTCAGACCTTTAACTATTGATCACCACTTCAATTTTCATCATTAATATGTTTTGAGTAAGATCACTCAAAGTTAGTTATCATACTCCCTTCACCATGGTGTATCCACTGGCTAACAACAATCACCCGTCATATGGGAAGGATCCTCCTCTGTTATCATTGAATGCTTGTTCATGTCAAGATAATTAAAGAATGATGGAAAGATTCAAGGAAAATATCTTAATAGATCACCATATTTATGGCTACAACCTAATTATATAAGACAAGTGATATTTATGAGTACTCATAGAGTTTACTCAAATGTTATGAAACATTCAACTAAAGACTTAGAACATTACATGCATTCTTCATATGAAAGAATCGATCCTAACATGAACTTTATTACATGAAACATTCATAATAATTACATCCATTAGTGGAAGGTATATAATGATAACTCTTATCGTTTATCTTCCATGTTGATCGTAAGGTGTTTGTGTGAATCATACTATATGATTCACTCCACTATGATACGTTATATTCATGCACTATGACTTCCCAAGAAGTTACATATTATATATTATATCATATGAAAAAATACACCAAAAAAATCATGTCATCCCTTATGACAAAATTATAGCATACAATAAGATATAACCAAACTATCTCGTGGTTTTCATAGGATTTAGGGTATATCTCCTTCGTTCTCCCACTTACACTAAAGCCTAAATGACTTAGTGCCATTTCACTTTATATTTTATCATATACAATAACTTTTGAAATCATATAAAAAACTCCTTTTGGATATAATCTAAAACACGTTTTTAAAGGTATCATTAAATTTACCTTGTATCACATCATATGTAATACCTTTTGAATACCCATCCAAAACTTCTTTTCGATAAACTCAAAAACAATTTTAGAGTATCTATTTGAGTAAAACCCAATACCCATTAAATTAACCAAAATGTGTGACCCCACTAGCCTTTATATCATTAAAAAAATATGAATTTAGGAATTCATAAATGTAATCAAATCATGACCTCTAGAAAATAATTAGTGCTACTCAAACTATAAAGGGATATGGTGTGATCTTCATAAAACACATGTGTCTCTATACCTGTGTCCACTAGCTATATTATATTAAAGGACTCATTTTCATATGATCACTTTTTATAATACATTGAATGACCATGGGACACAAATTATGTAAATCAAATATAGTTTCTCATATATTCTCAATTATCTAAGTATAAATTAACTGGGTCAATGAATACATCACATATCATTCACCCTTATGGGTAATCACATCACATGACCATATTCCAGATAAATAATCACATCATATATCTTACTTAGTTTTAGTTATACACTTACTTAGTATATGTCTATCAAAAACCCAGATGTCATACTCTTTATATGATAGGACAAATCCCATCTCGATTAAGATCTAACCAATGACATGATCAGAAACATACCCAACCACCCCTAATTAGTTAATACTCAAGGATTTGGTAAGAAAGATATCAAATTATAAATGTTATCATGTTCTTTATCTCTGCAACATTATTTATGGGAAAGTCCAAATATAAACCATGCACCCTAAATATACTAAAGACATAGTATATTACACTCCATGCAGTATACTACATGGGTCATCCTACATAAAAAAAAACTATTTTGTACCACATAATCATATTTTGTATCCTAATAAAAGAATCATACTCACACTAAACTAATAATTTCATCGAAACATATAATACTTCATGATGAACACTGGTTAGGGATAACATAAAGTTATGCTTTAAGATGTTAATTTACATTTCACTTCATAAGTATATGTATCCAACATGAAATAATAATAAATTAAAGATTGTCTTTTATATAACATAATAAATTTTATATTGTTAAACTCTTAATATTTTTAACAAAACCATACATAGGAGCATGTCGTATCATATAATATGTGATAATATTCAAAATCAACATTATGTTACAAACACTTTTAGTGTTTTGTTAATGTATTATATCTCTATGTAATTCCTACCACATCTTTATTTGAACATGTAATAAAGCACTACCACATAAAATTAAAGTGAGTAAAATCTATAAAGTAAGCTAGTTTGAATAATGATGAGACTGATGAATCATATTCCCAATTTTTAACTCTTTGAACAGGGTATTCAAACTTCATAACTTCACAAAATCCAATGTTATGATGTTAATAACTTTTTTTTCTATATAAACTCATTATAAGTTCATCATAATCATCATAAATATTAGAACCCATTCCATAAAACATTTCCTTGAATCTTTTGGAAACTAATTTAACTATTTACATTAACCTTTTACCAACATACCCTAAACATTTTAAGATATTAAATGATATTCACTTTGTATTTATAATCCTTTATTTTTTAACTTTGAACTTATCAAAGTCTAATCACACTCCCAATAACCTCTTTGGAACTATATGATCTTTATAATATCACGCTACGATATACAAACTCCATTGTGTTAGGAAATAACATTTATTCCCTTTAGTAGGGATATTTAACAAAGAAAATATTTTCTCCATACCTTATATGGTATTCTATGAGTTTAAATAATTTTATTGAAAAGAATATTGTTATTTAAAATATTCCACTAGTGGTGATGGGATCAAATTCATTATATGTTGATAATCATCCAGATAAACATTTTTATCTTGGATACAACTTTTTCATTATTTTTTCCTTTTTAACCATGATATAGAATATGTTGAATCATAATCTATTTATATTAAATGAATCATCTCATATTTTTCATAATAACTCTTTTCTAATAAAAAAACTTCTCTTATCACATAAGAGAAATGAGATAACTATACACCTCCTTTGATTAGATCCATCAAAGATTTATATATTCCTTTTCAGTCTACATTAAGAATCAGTTACTCTTTTCTTTATCATTTGAATACAAACAAAAATCTCCATCAATTTATACCGTTATTTTAAACTCCTGTATATTTATAACACTTTTAAAACATATAGTTAGTATTATATACCCTTTTAAAACTAAACAATAGATTTTTATAACACTAATTCCTAACATGGTAATTATATGGAATCTCTTAAATGCCTTCAATTTTTCCAAACAATTAAATATTATAGAATCATTTTCCTTCCTTCCTAACATTATCTTTAGGTTTCAATGACCTTGACTGACGATTCAAAGAAACATTTTAAGACTTTCCAACTAACTTTTTTCCATTAGATTTGAACTTTTACCCACCCATACTGTCAATACAACACCAAAACTAGGACATTTCACACCCTAGTTCATCTTCCCTAAACACTTCGATAAGATAGGGTAAAATTTTCTCAAACTCATTCACACAGTCAGAACATTTCCAAGATTAATAAAAAATTAATTCCTTAAATATAATAAGCCTTAATTGAAACCTCATGTATCTCTAAGTAATTAGTTCAATGAATCACATTGAGTATATGAGTACATGATAAATTTACTTAGGTCATTTTGCATCTAATTTTTTTAAAATCTCAATTTAATCATTCTATGCTTCTCATAAGCATCTAGATTAAAGTTTTGAACAACTTCAATGGTTGGTTTCTCAGGAATGGTTTGATCTAAAAAATATAATTTGTTACTTTATTAAGAATAATTCTTAAGCATTTTTACCAATTTAATAAATTTCTTACATTTAGATTCTCACTTCACTAAGTTTGATCTTAAAATTAAGTTGGGTGATGGGGATATTTTTTAGCTATAAAAAAAGATTTTAAAATATGGGTATCTTTTTTTCATATATTTAATAAGTACTTTTACTAAATATTCTCCCACTAAAATTATGACTCCATTAAAATTTCATCATATCTATTTGTAGGCAATGATCCATATGTCACTAAGAAATGAGTCTGCTTTGTAATTCCTCTAAACAATTAGTTATTTTGGTAGGTCATCATCTTAATCATACCATATAGGACTCTTGGATGGTCGAGCATACAACACTTTTTCAAATTCATCATATAGATAAAATCAACAACTTTCCCCGGGTATCCTAATTCTCAGGGTTTCCCAATTAAATGTAACCCAAAGAAATTACAAAAAAAAGTTACTTAACTCTTAGGGTTACCTCATTAATTCCTTTAATTACACATAATAATTCAGGGGAACCTAAATTTGGAAAAACCTACCCAGTTGAATGATCGATCTCTTAATGAGTGTTTAGTTTAGAAGGAATATAACACATAGTTTTTTAAAGGTAATTTTTATTTCACCATATTATATCATGTTTTTTCCTTTACATGTATGCATGATTCTAGAGATTTATTTTGGAATCTTATTCCTTACACCAAATCAATACATTCAAACAATATTTATATTTAACTCTTTATACAACTTATTGCTTATGTTAATGACCCAAATTAAAATCCAACTATATCCATACATATAAAAATTCATCACATGAATAAGGTACATAAAACCCTTAATGTAAAGTCTTAGAATAATATGAAATCAATAATTCCCATAAGAGTGTGCTTGGAGTGATAGAAGGTAAACCCACACTTTTCTAGATAAGGCATAAGCCTCCCAGGAGATGAGCAATTTGACCCAAAGTACCTCTACCCAAGCATACTTTACTCAAGAGACACCTGAATTCCATTATAACTCTGACACCCAATATGTATAAACTATAATTAACTTATTAATTCAAGTTCATAACCCAATAAAATCCAAATTCATGGTATAATAAAATTAAATCAATTATCATACATAGAATATAACACCTTATATACATGTGTGACAATTTGAAAAACTAGTTTATCACTTAAAATAATGTAGACACGTATTCATAATATATAATTTATATTCATAAATAAAGTAGGGAATAAAATAAATAAATGAACAATTCATATATTTGAACATGTGATAAATAATTTAAGGAAATTTCTTAAATAAAAAAATTATAAACATTTTATAATTTAGTCATACAATATGAAAATTAACTAATTAAATAAATATAAAAATACATATTTATATCTAATATGAACCCCCTCATATTATTAATTAAATGTATTTTACATTAAATATATCAAAACAAGTTGGGGTCAAGCCCCTTTATTAAGGAAAGAAATCTCATTTTAACAGGGTTGAGGGGGAACCCTTACACGGCTCGTAGGCCTAGACATTGCAAAACCTAAAGGCCCAAAGACATAAAGGCCTTGAAACATGGATGACCTGCAGACCTTAAAATTTGATGGATTGAAATCCTTATAGCTTTAAATCCCTTTTATTTACCCAAAGGACCATTTGTTGGCCCAAATTCCCCTTAAGAGAATAGAACTGCTACAATAAACACAATTACTACAGTATCTTCTGCCACTATAGTTCTTACAACACTGTATGCCCCTATAACAGTGTCATTAACACTACAATTCCACCATATACAAAATACTTGAAATTGTACCTAAAATAGTACTCTATGAAAATCCCCCAATCTTGGGGTCACCTATGATTAAACCCCCAACCTATTGTATTCCAATCAGGGGGTGGTACCACTCAGGCACAAATAAATAATTTTAATTAGAATAATTCAAATTAATTAATTAATGAATAATTCATAAATTTAAATATAAAACCCTTTATATTATACCTTATTTTTAAATTTATAAACATTTTATAAATTAAACTTATAATTTCCATATATAAATTTTATATATAAATTATAAATCATTCCATATAAATTTCAAAATGTATTTTAATATTAATAATTATTATTGTGGATATTTATTTAATAAATTTTTCATAAACATTTAGTTAATTAATTATAGATATTTACAACTAACTAAAATATAAAATTTTATAAATTAAATAAATATCTCAAATCAACTTTTAATATGATTTATAGAAAATTATAAACCATTTTTTCAATTTTAAATTGAAATTTTAAAAAAATAATTTTACATGATATCATAGGTTATGATATAATTATATTATAATCCATGGGCTATATTCATTATCTATCATATTTAATGATATATTGTTGATGGTCTATGATATAACCCTCGGTACCTAACATGTCATATCTTACGATATACATTATTTCGTAATGACGATACGATGCTCTGTTTTTGTAAACACTACACAATGTTATCATCCATTATGATTTCCTTTGTCATATGCTATGATATGTTGAAAAAATAATGTAATTAACTTTTTCTACACCTATGATATCATATATAATGTGTCATGACCTTATCATATCTTAGGACATATCATGTTATATAATGATCCATATATCAAAATCCATATTGTTTTTAATGATAGGAAATACAACAATAAAATGATAAACATATTTCTTCATTTTCAACCAGGGTTTTGAGAATAAAAATACATTTCATTACTCTAATACCATTAAAGGGTTTATAAGGATAAATTAACTCTTAATTAACATATCAGAAAGAGTTAGAAACCACACTTACTAATATTTACCATGTATAATATAAGAAACCAAGTATATACTTAAAATTAAGAAACATATATATACCTTGCACCATTGATCACCACTGAAATTTTATTTATCAATATGATTGATTAAGATCACTCATTGGTATCCATCAGTCTCCATTCACCATGGTGAATCCATGTGATAACAAGAATCACCCATCATATGGGTAGGATAATCCTCTATTCTCATGGAATAATAGTACCAATTGAGTTAAAGAGAGAAGGAAATAGATTTTTGAGAATAATCACATGAACAATCACTATCTCAATGTATACGACCAGTTTATATAAGCCTTGGTAAACTCTCAATTATCTATGGCATTTACTCAAACAATATGAAACATTCGAGTAAATCCTTCAGTTGTTACATGCATGAATCATATGAATGCATCATCCCTCTCATGTATTCCATCACATGAAATGTTCATAAAAAAGATATCCATGGGTGGAAAATATTCAGATAACAATAATAATTATTTAATTACCATGTTTATCATAGTTTGTTTGTGTGTATCATACTATATGATTCACTACACTATGATATGCCATTGTTATACACTATGGTTGGCCAAAAAATCCCATATGATATCTTATATAGTATGAAATGACATACCCAAAAACATTTATGTTATACTTTATGACATACTTATATTTTACAATATGATATAGCAAAACCATATCATGGTATTTATAGGAATTATGGAATATCACCTTCAAAGTGTTGGGTTTCTTTGGCATTTCTCCCATCACTTAGTTAATTATGTCAATCTTTATTACAATCATATCATATATAACTATTGGATAATTGATAGGTAAATTCTTTATTAAATCCATCATATGGATAAAATCAACTCTATTCCTCCGGTGTATTAACTTTTAGGGTTTCCCAGCTATGTGTAATCCAAATCACATGATAAATATGAGCACCTAATCCTATTAGGATTAATCATAACTTACTTCCCTCGCATAAAATAATCCAAGGGAACCCTGATTTGGAAGATACTAATCAATTGGATGATATTGGTCTTGAAAAGTGTCACTTTTGAAGGAATCTAACAATTATTATTTTGAGGGGATTTAAAACACTCGAATTTATCACATGTATTCCCTTCACATGTATTTGTTCTTATAATAATTTAGTTTTGAATCCCTATTTCTTCCACCAAATAAATGTGTTTTATCACGTGCTGACCTGGCTTACTCCAAAAAGTGGCCATAATAGACCACCGCATGAACTTAGGTTCACCTCCTCGTATTCCATAGTCTACCAAATAGAAGTAGGGGTTTGAGGTTGTTCTATGGGGAAACTATACCCCCTATATTAGAGTATGAAATCAAAAATAAATAACCTAATAACTTCCTCATCATCAAATAAGAGTATGTAGAAGTGATAAACATATCCATCAATAGTAAATGAGTGTTTAAGCAATGAAAATATGAACAATCTTATCAGCATACAAGTCTGATCACCCACTGGTTTGATCACATATACACGGTAAATAAAGAAAATTAAACAAGGCTAACAAGAGTTTCCACCCCTAGATTTGGGCCTCACCTCAAATATCCTCATCCAAATTTATCTTCTCTATATTGAACACAAAATATTTAGCCTTATCCCAACATGTACATACAACCAAGTGAGAGATACTTGGGTAACCATGTGTAATGTCGGACCTAGCAGAGTGTGAGTACAAATCATGGTATGGAACCACCAATGCAGCCCTGTAATAACCAATACATGTTTTCATATGTGCATGTGACATGATCTTATGAAATAAATAAATAAATTTTTTCAATCAAAAAAATAAATAAACAGCCCAATATACTTATTTCCACTAGTTTTGGAATATATCTTAACATGTAATGTTGACCGTTCCTTCACTATAACCACTCAGGGGGGGCTATATCGTTCCTTAAAAATGGTAACCAATTTCAATCCTTATGTCCAAGACCTTGATGAACCATATCTTATTTTTCTAATTTTGGTATTTATTTGAGCATGGACATCACCTCAGGGGACCCCTGTCCACACTCTAGGGATCCCAAACCCACACCTCCATCGATGAGTAGTGGATCATGGTGCATCACTAGGCATCCCTTATCCTCAATTCCTAAGTCTAAACCCCATGGTAGTTCCTAGGATTTATCAATGTTAGGTTAATGTCTAATTCCTAAGAGGGAAAAACCCAAGGAAATATTATACGTCCAGGTGTGACTGATTCCTATGTGACTCAGGGAATCAAAAGGAATTCCATCCTGGATCCCATGGTCAAACTCTTGGGAATCCAATATCATATGTCTCCTCGGCCGGAATAAAACCGGTCCGTCCACACAATCTAAGGGGGTATCTTAGGCTTCTATTGAGTGGATCCAAAAGTCACGCTTAGGATTTCCAATATCTGTGCTCAAAGATATATGATCACCGAATACCTCGTACTTCCATTAGAATCCCAAAAGTCCTGAGAATTCTCAATGGTCTAATTATATATAGATACCCAAGCTTGAAGTACATTGAAATTAAATTTATTTTATGGAATACTTAATACATGACACAAACAGATGCCCAAAGACCGTATTAGTTTAGTGTATTTGGAAACTCTGAACAAAATCTTTTAATCATAGTCAATGATCTTCAAAATCTCCCATAAAAATATTCCCCTTTTTTCTACCTAAAACCTTTATTTATATCCTAGGAAAAAGAAATCATAAAAAGGGTGAGATCAAATTCTCATTAAGGGTAAACATGTAGAACATAAAACTAACCACAAACATTTTAATGTAAAAACATGAACATAAGTTTTAAACATCAAAATATTGAGTCATGAAATAAATATCGGTAGTACGTAAGGAATGGATCATAAATGGATATTAACCCTGATAGAATAAAATTATCATAAAACTTTTAATTGTTGAAAACTAATAATCGCATAATATTATTCCTATAGTATCCAAGGCATTGCTGTCAAGACCATCATAGTGGACAAATTCCATTACTGAACCGGTTTTACTTGTCGTTCTAGCCCTGAATTACTGAACCAGTTTTACTTTTCATTTAATTCATGTCTATCTCATGAGATATTAATCTTTACCCAATGCATTGGAGGGAGATATAGGTCCCACCCATCCTATAATGAAATAATTCTTACATGTGCCACAAAAACATAAATCATTCATCATAGCATAACCCATGAAATAAAATGGGTTTCTTACAAATCATTCCATCATAACATAATCCATAAAAAATATAATTCTATCATTAACACAATAAAATAATAGTAATAATAGGGATAGAAAAATAACCCTTTTTAAAAGCATGATCTTAGATGGGAAATAATTTTTATAAAACACTTGAACTTAGTTCTTAAGGAAAATATCATTTCTTATTCAAAAATGTTTTATTTTCACAAAATGCCATGCAATTTTAAAAGAAAATAATTTAGTTGAAAAAAAAATTAAAATAGTGTAGAGGAAGCTTCATGGAAATAAGGCGTCATGAAATCATAAAAATCCATTCATTCCATATAAGTTAAAAAAAATGTTGCCCTCGTACTTTTGTCAGAAAAATCAAAAAAGTACCATGTATGGTAAACAAAATAAAAATTCCTTCTTGTAACGTCCCGGTTCCAGGTACAAGATCAATACAATACAACTGAAGTATAGGTACGGAAAAGGGAAACCAATAGTCATATATATATGGAGATGCAGCATGTCACTATTCTATAAAACATCTAGAACATGTTACACGATCCATACAATACAACTGAAGTACAGGTACGGAAAAGAAAAATATAACAGCCAGTGGCATCGTGAGCCAATGCTCGGTCCCATGCTCTCCTACACCCTAGCAGCAAACAAGTACCTGTATAGGGACTCTTGCCCCTATCCACACCTAAAGAAACATAATCTTTTGGGGATGAAAAGCATGACCCAAACAGGGTGTGAGAAATAAATTCCCAGTAACCGCCCACCAAAGGCTCGTGCCCAACTGTGTGAAAGCATGCAACAAAAGTGTGCAGTAGTAAAATGCAATAAAGTAAGCAGTACTGAAAGTAACTAACTTAACCATTTATATTTCCATTTTAATATCCATTTAATCATTTATTTAAAATATCACCACAGTGAATATTCTAAGTAAACAACCAATGTCCTCAGACACGTACAACTCCTACCCTCGGGTAAAGAGAAACCAAACACAAGAATCTTCCCACAGGCATATGGATTTTTTCCACAGGTGTAAGAAGTGCCGTCCACAGGCATAGAATCATCTTCCCACAGGCACGGAAGAAGTTGCCCACATGCTAAGTAGTACAATGCCCACAGGCTAATCACAACACTGCCCTCAGGCTAACAGGTAACCAGGCCAAGACCAACATGTAAACAAGCAGTAAACAAGCAATTCCTCTCAAGGAAATTCTACAATCATCACTTTAAAGGAATAATATAAACAAGGCATACCATCGAGTATCCTGGCCAAATGGCTAAACAGAGGAACGCACCCCCGGGGTGGTCTTGGATCCAAGCAACGATCCCAAAAAGCATTTTAATATCACATTTAATTACCTATATAATTCTAGGTATTTAAAATGGCACTGGCCTCAGCCACACGATACCCCAAATATGGGTTCGTAGCTCAAAAACACACAAAACACATGACAGTTGGAAAAATAAACACCAAGACACCAACCTTTAATGCCAACGAACATTATACATGAACGTAGATTCTAGAAACGCCCAAGAACGGTGTAGATCTGAAGTAGAAGAAACTCTGTTTAAATGTAAATAACTCTCGTTAGGAGAATAATTGGCAAGAAATGCTTAAGGAGAAGGGAGGGCTTACCCGCCTGGTTCCAATGAGATCGTCTGAGGTAGAAACAGATTCCAGACGTGCGCTCGGTGGATCTTCAAATATTTGGCCTCCTCTCTCGAGCTCCCTCTTCCTATTCTAATCCTTCCATGTGAACAGGGGAGGCTACTGCCCATTTTAAGCGAAAAAAACAAAGTACACGGCGTGTAATTCCAAGTACACAGCATGTACTTTCCATTTTTAAACTGTTCCCCTGGCGGCTTCCCTCCATCATGTCACTGTTCATCTGTCGACATGACTACACAGTGTGTCTTCTTGATTACACGGCGTTTTCTCTCGCATAGTTGGCCACCGTCTTACTATTCACCTACCGACTAACTACATGGCGTGTAAGGGACCACTACACGGCGCGTAGTCGGTTCCTACACCCTTCATCGCTGACATGGCCACACGCCCTGTGTACTGATCCCACACGGCCAAAAGTACATGGCGTGTGGAAAAGTACATGGTGTGAACTTTCCAAAATTTGGGATTTTCCCCATTTTCCATGTTTTCTCAAAAACACTTAAGGAAAATAAAAAATATGAAACTCGTACCTCAAAAGTAAGAACCAGGTTCTTACAAACTTCTCCCCTTAAAGTAATTCGTCCCCGAATTTCCCTTCTAAGGGTGGTGAAGATAAATCCATGAACAACTCTGGTCACTGAGCACGTATGTCGGTCTCCTGCTCCCAGGTTTCGTCCTGCACTCGGCCATGCTGTCATAGCACCCGTACGAGAGGAACTGACCGGGCTCGGAGAACCTTCGTGCTCCTATAAACGATACGAATCGGATGCTCCTCAAATGATGAATCTGCCAAAAGCTCAACCTCTTTGGCCTGAAAGATGTGAGACGGTTCTGAATGATAGTGGTGCAACTGAGAAACCTGGAAGACGTCGTTCATGGCCTGGTACCTCTGAGGTAACTGCAACCGATAAGGAATCGACCCGACTCTCTCCAGAATCTCAAATGGCCCCACATACCTCAGTGAAAGTTTACCCTATCTCCTAATCCGTATATGTCCCAGCCTCGGCGAAACACGCAAGAAAACCTGATCCTCGACCACGAACTCCAAAGGTCGTCTGCGGCGATCAGCATAAGACTTCTGACGAGACTGCGTGGTAGCCATCCACTTCTGAATCAACTGGACCTGCTCAGAATTCTCCTACACGAGACGTGGTCCCAGTAAAGCTGCATCACCTGCCTCTGACCAGCACCAAGGTGATCGGCATGGAATACCATATAAAGCCTCATAAGGTGCCATCTTGATAGTTGCCTGAAAACTGTTGTTATAGGAAAACTCGACTAGGGGTAAATGCTTCTCCCAAGAGGCCCAAAAGTCCAGCACGCATGCACGCAGCATTTCCTCAAGCACCTGTATCGTACGCTCTGACTGGCCATCGGTCTGAGGGTGGTAAGCTGTGCTCAAAAGCACCTGTGTACCCAGTGCCCTCTGAAAACTCTTCCAGAAATGAGACATAAAATGGGCGTCCCTATCTGAAATGATAGAACAAGGTACCCCATGAAGACGTATGACCTCTCCGATATACAACTTCCTGAGATCGTCAACTCCGAAGGTCTCCTTGATCGGCAAAAAGTGAGCTACCTTCGTGAGTCTGTCCACAATAACCCACACTGAATCATTTCCTCTAGGTGACCTCGGCAACCCAGTCACGAAGTCCATCATGACATCATCCCATTTCCACTCTGGAATGGGTAACTACTGTAACATCCCAGCTGGTCTCTGATGCTCTGCCTTCACCTGGTGACAGGTGGAACACCTCGTAACAAAACCAGCTACATCACTCTTCATACCCAGCCACCAGTACTGACGTCTCAAGTCTCGGTACAACTTGGTAACCCCGGGATGAACTGCCCAAGATAAAGCATGAAACTCCCGCATCAGATCCTCGCGTATATCACCTGGAACCCACACTCATCCATGGAAACGCAAAACTTCAACATCGCCTATCGTCCAACCAAGATGAGAGTCCTCACTTTCCACCGACTCCTGTAGAACTAGGCCTTCTGAATCAGATAGTTGTATCATCCTCACTCTGTCTAGGAGGGTAGAAGTCACAGCTATAGAGGAAAAATAAGTCTTCCCCTGGCTGTCATGCACCTCCAAATGCATCTCAGAGAAAAAATCCATGAGCTTCCACTCACCACTGGCCTCCTGCACTGCTTGTATCTGAGTCTTCCTGCTCAGTGCATCAGCTACTGCATTACCTTTACCAGGTGTATAGGCAAGCTCGAATTCGAAGGAATAAAGGTATTAAACCCACCTTTGATGTCTCATATTCAAGTCACGCTGAGTAAAGATATACTTGGGACTTTTGTGGTTGGTGAAAACCACAAAACATTCTCCCAACAGATAATGTCTCCAACAGCGCAACGCATACACAACTGCATCCAACTCGAGACCATGCGTCGGGTAATTCCTCTCATGTGGCCTCAACTACCGAGAGCCGTACGCAATGACTTGATTGCCCTGCATCAATACTTCTCCCAACCCAATATCTGATGCATCACAGTAAACTGTATAGCTCATCCCATGCTCTGGGAGTATCAGGATTGGTGCTGATGTCAACCTTCATTACATGTCCTGAAAGGTTTTCTCACAAGCTTCTGTCCAAACGAACTTCACACCCTTCTTAGTCAAAACTGTCAATGGCGTGGATAAGCGGGAGAAGTTCTGGATAAAACATCTGTAGTAACCATCCATCCCTAAGAAACTTCGTATCTCAAACACATTCTTAGGCTACTCCCAGGAAACTACTGCTCTCACCTTCTCTGGGTCCACTGAAACTCCTGCCTCTGAGATGATATGACCTAGGAAGTGAATCTGGTTCATACAAAAGTGTCACTTTGAGAGCTTAGCATATAGTCGATGCTCTCTCAGTGTAATCAATACGATCTAAAGATGGGTGGCATGGTCGTGTCGAGTGTGAGAGTACACCAAGATATCGTCCACGAATACTACCACAAAAGAGTCCAGATAAGGATGGAACACACGATTCATCAGAGCCATGAAAACTACTGGCACGTTCGTGAGTCCGAACGGCATAACCAAGTACTCATACATACCATATCTACTCTTGAAAGCTGTGAGAGTTATATCAGATGGTCTAACATGCAGATGATGATATCCTGATCTCAAGTCAATCTTCGAGAACACTTGTGCTCCACGAAGTTGATCAAAAATATCATCAATCCTTGGCAGGGGATATCGGTTCTTAACCGTCAACTAGTTCAGCTTCCGATAATCCACATAGAGTCTGAGGGTACCATCCGCCTTCTTCGCAAAAAGGACCGGAGAACCCCAAGGAGAGGTACTGGGTCAGATGAAACACGTTTCCTGTAACTCCTCTAACTACCTCTTGAGATCCTACAACTCAGGCATAGCCATCCTATAAGGAGGAATGGACATCGGTGCTGCCCCTGGAACAATATCAATAGAGAAATCCACCTCACGCTCTGGAGGAAGACCTGAAAAGTCATCTGGGAAGACATCCCTAAAACAATCAACCACTGGATGGAAATCTGTCTGACAAGTTCCCTGATCATCCAGATATAAACTCGCAATATGGGTTGTGACTCCACCTCTCCCATGATGCTCTGGTTTAGTTCGACTCACCTGAACATCCCACTCGCCCTTTTATAGAAACTCTCTGCCCTCTGGTGATGTGAAAAGAACCCTGCGATGATAGCAGTCTACAAAGGCTCGAAAGGGAACCAACCAGTTCATCCTGAGAATGACATCATAGGTTGTCATCTCTAAAACTTAGAGGTCTCAAAGGAAGTGACACCCACCAAACTCAAGAGGGAACTCCTTGCACTGATGCACACCAGCCGTTCTAGTCCCCAACGGAGTGTCTAGCGTCATGATATCAGAAGAAGTAGAAACACAGAGCCCAAGGATCTCCACAATGGGTATAGATATAAAACTATGTGTAGAACCTGTATCAAAAAGTACTGAAGATAAAACAGAGGCTACTAGAATAGTACCTCTAACTGTAGAAGGTCTGGGATCCTGCTCCTGCTGGGTCTGTTGCATTGTATATGTCTACCCAGTGTCGCAGCTCGGAAACACAGCCTGACTACCCTGAGCTGTCCCAACCTGCTACCTCTGAGATCCTGGTGTCTGGCTACCACGGCCACAACCACCATCTCTGCCTGCTCGCCCTGACGTATTCCAGTTCTCTAACTGGTAAGAAGCCACGGGTCCTACTCCCGCACGCGGAGTCTGCACAGAACCCCTCTCACTAGCCACTGGTGGAAATTCCATACAAAATCATTATAGATGACCCATCCCGCCGCAAGCTAGGCACTCCACTGGGTCTCATGGACACTGAGGTCGCTTGTGCCCCTCCTTACCACACTGGTAGCACATGACCTGTCCATCTGAAACATTCTTCTGACTAGTACTGCCACCCTGAGAGAAGTCCATCTGTCTCTTCCTCTTGCCAGTAGAAATAGTACTATTAACTGGTGCTGAACCGCCATGGCCCACACAACTAGATTCCCGCATGTTCCTCTCTATAATCAGCACCTGGTTCACAATAGCATGTACTGAAGGAAACCTGAAAACATTCACCAGTGCTCATATATCATAACGAATATCATCCTCAAAACATCTGGCTCTCAACGTCTCATCACCCACCATCACGGGTGAAAAACGTTGAAGCTCGGTAAAACGAGCAGAATAGTCCATCACCAACATAGCGCCCTACTGCAGATTCACGAACTCTCGAACTCTATCTTCCCTCAGCATCTCTGGGAAGAAGAATTCATAGAAGACTGCTTGAAAATCTTCCCACGCCATGTCTCTATGATGCTCTGACTAGGTGGTAACATCCCTCCACCTCTTGGCGGAATCACGCAGCATGTATGTCGCGAGCTTGACCCTCCGCCCTAGAGGCATCTCAAGATGCTTGAAAATAGTCTGCAACCCCAGCAAAGACTCTACAGCCTGTGGTCCTCCATCCCCGGAAAACATAGGCGTATGTTGCTGCTGAAAGATACGAGTCAGCTCGGCCATATATGTGGCAGCCGGCGGTGCTCCCTGAAAGGTCTTCATAAACCGCATAAAGCCTTCACGGAACTGCGCCTTCATGCATGTGTCTGGTATAACAGCTGGAGCCCCATCTGGCTCTACTGGAGGATCAACTGGTAGCCTAAGGCCCACCATCTCTGGAGTATACTCATTTCCACTCTCCTGGAGAACAACGTGCGGTCGTCTCGGCGGCATGACACTACAAGGTCAAATGCACACCTTAGATTCAAGTTTATCAAGGCTGAAAGCCAAGGAACCACAAGGGAACAATAGGAAGAAAGCATTTCAATATTTTCAAAACAATAATACACGGCATGTATAATTCCTACATGGCGTGTACTTGACTTCCGTTCCCCTACCTGGGTCCTTCTGCACGGCTCCCATTGAACAAAAACTACAGGGCATGTATATCATCTACACGGCGTGTATGGTGTTATTTCCAACTACCTGTGTCACTTGTGACACGGCCGACTACTCATCTTGACACTACACAACGTGTTACACCTGCACACGGCGTGTACTCCACCCTGCTTCCCTTCCACATGGCTAAGTACACACGATCTGTCCTCGGACAAGACTACACGGCGTGTCCTACAGGTACACGGCGTGTACTAGACGAGCTCCGCAGACCCGTGTTGTTAGTTACATGACAGGGTCCCCAGGTCACACTACATGGCGTGTTCCTCATTGACATGGTGTTTTCAAGAAATGAATACATCATCCCATTTTTGTTAGTTACACGGCCGGGTCTCTGGGTCAACACTACACGGTGTGTATATCATCTACACATCATGTTCACCCCAAGATTTTCCATTCCCTATGTCACCGCCCACACAGTTTGTGACACTGGAAGAGACTACACGGTATGTATTCTCTGTACACGGTGTGTACTCAAAAACTTTATTTTTTCTTCCGGAATATAAGAACATACACGGCGTGTCTAAAGTACTACATGGCGTGTATACTGGGTTTCCAGACAGTATGCCTCATAAACTTCTCCAGAACCCAGAAAACACTAAAAAATAACACCTAAGTGCCAAATACCGATCCGTGAGGGTCCATACTCCCCACGAATCAAATTCTGGCATCTTATCTGTGTTATACCAAAATAAACAGTCAATGATCCACCAAATTCTGGTAAATGGGGGCCCATACTCCCCAAAAACCAAAGTTTGGCGTCCATTCTTTCCACAGATTTATACAGAAATACCCTATCACATAGCAGGTATTTATCAAGCAGCTATCACAACAGCATGCTTTTCTAGCACAACAACTATCACAACAACATGCAATTTATAATGCACCTACATCACATGGAACTATGCATGGCATATGATTTCTATCATGTTCCTAAATGATGCATGATATGGCATACCCTCATCTCATCGGGTTATAACTAAACAAAACCTATAGATAAATATAACAGCACACCACAAGTGCGTTACCCAATAGTGAAAATCAAATCAACTGTAAATTGCAAAATCAGTAAAATTGCAATACGAGGTAAATTGGATTTTCCCTGTACACGGGTTAGCTACTCTCGGGCACATCTTAGTACCAACTACCATTCCCGTACTATCCCTGACTAAGGATATAAATAGTAAGTCCAAGAAAATAAATCCTCTGATACCACTTTGTAACGTTCCAGTTCCAGGTGCCATGTAATGGGTGCCCCAAACCCGGTTCGCCACGTGACCTCAAGCGCATTTCTCCAAATGGCAGAGGTCGCCGACTAGCAGCTAGGGCCTAGGTCTGATAGTGGGGAAACTATCCCCTCATTCGTAAAAGTGTAGTGCAGCGGAATATAATTCAAACATACAACAATAGTGGAAGAAGCAATAGTATATGTAACTGAAATGGATAACTGATAACAAAAAGGGAAACCAGCAGTAATATATATATATGGAGATGCAGCATGTCACTATTCTATAAAATAGCCAGAATATGTTACATGATCAATACAATACAACTTAAGTACAGGTACGGAAAAGCAAAACAGAACAGACAGCGGCATAGCGAGCCAATGCTCGATCCCATGCTCTCCTACACCCCAGCAGCAATCAAGTACCTGTATAGGGACTCTTGCCCCTATCCACACCTGCAGAAACGTAATCTGTTTGGGTCGAAAAGCATGACCCAAACAGAGTGTGATAAATAAATTCCCAGTAGGTACCCACCAAAGGCCCATGTCCAACTGTGTGAAAGCATGCAACAACAGTGTGTAGTAGTAAAATGCAATAAAGTAAGCAGTACTGAAAGTAACTAACTTAACCAGTTATATTGACATTTTAATATCTATTTAATCATTTATTTAAAATATCACCATAGTGAATATTCTAAGTAAACAACCAATGTCCTTAGACACGTACAACTCCTACCCTTAGGTAAAAAGAAACCAAACACAAGAATCTGCCCACAGGCGTACGGATTTTTCTCACAGGCACAGAATCATCTGCCCACAGGCACGGAAGAAGTTTCCCACAGGCTAAGTAGTACAATTCTCATAGGCTAATCACAACACTACCCTCAGGCTAACAGGTAACCGGTCCAAGACCAAAATCTAAAAAAGCAATAAATAAGCAATTCCTCTCAAGGAAATTCTATAATCATCACTTTAAAGGCATAATATAAACAAGGCATACCCTCAGGTATACTGGCCAAACGGCTAAACAGAGGAACTCACCCCCGGGGTGGTCCTGGATCCCAAAAACGATCCCAAACAGCATTTTAATATCACATTTAATTACCTATACAATTCTAGGTATTTAAAATAGCCCTGGACTCAGCCACACGATACCCTAAATATGGGTTTGTAGCTCAAAAACACACAAAACGCATGACAGTTGGAAAAATAAACACCAAGCCACCTACCTTTAACACCAACGAACGTTATACGTGAACGTCGATTCCAGAAACAACCAAGAACGGAATAGATATGAAGTAGAAGAAACTCCTTTTAAACGTAAATAACTCACGTTAGGGGAAGAATTTGTAATAACTACTTAAGGAGAAGGGAGGACTTACTCGCGTGGTTCCAACGAGATCGTCCGAGGCAGAAACGGATTCCAGGCGTGTGCTCAGCGGATCTTCAAAGCTTCGGCCTCCTTTCCCAAGCTCCATCTTCCTATTCTCAACCTTCCTTGTGAACAGGGGAGGCTACTGCCCATTTTAAGTGAAAAAAACAAAGTACACATCATGTAATTCTGAGTACATTGTGTGTACTTCCCATTTTTAAATTGTTCCCCTGGAAGCTTCTCGCCAGCGTGGCACTGTTCATCTGCCGACATGACTACATGGCATGTCTTCTTGAGTACACGGTGTGTTCTGTCGCACAGTTGGCCACCGCCTTACTATTCTTCTTCCGAATGACTACACGGCGTGTAAGGGACCACTACACGGCATGTAGTCGGTTCCTACACCCTTCATCACCGACATGGCCACACGCCCTGTGTACTCATCCCACACGGCCAAAAGTACATGGCATGTGGAAAAGTACACGGCATGTACTTTCCAAAATTTGGGATTTTTCCCCATTTTCCATGTTTTCTCAAAAACACTTAATGAAAAGAGAAAAGATGAAACTCGTACCTCAAAAGTAAGAACCGGGTTCTTACACTTCTATACCATGTAGTAAAAGTAAAAATGGGTAAAAATGACTCTAAAAATACATAGAATAATAGTAAACATTTTATGAAAACATTTTTAGAAAACATGAACATGGACGACAAATATACCCCCATTAAATACTTATGTATAAACAATCTTAGATAAAAACGAGATTGAAAAATTATCCCTTACCTTAGGTCCAATTTCTTCTGTATTTGTCAAAAACTCTTGTATAGTGGGTTTAAACATATTATTAACTTGTAACAGAACCATAATAATATTTATGATATCAAATATTATTTACTTATGACTTTATATTACCCGTTCATTTGTCAATTTCATGTTAAAGCAACGTTTTGGGTAATAATCGTTTTATTTATCATACGTGTTTGGACTTGTTATTCTTGATATTATTACTTAGATCATGATTTACTTCCAGAATGTAAAACATGATTTTTATATCATATATATTCAGTATATAAATATATATATAATAGATATATAAATGAAATGGAATACACTGTTCATGGAGATGGTAGGTCGTACGTACGCATGAACGTTGTTTTCATTTACTTATTGAATTGAATGGAAGTAAGTAATTGAAATATATATATATATATATAATAGAATTATTATTTCATATATTTAATGATTATTTATTATATATACTTTATAATCATTCTAGAATGGTTAACATGTAAAATGAATCTCATCACGTCGTGGAGACGGTAAGCCATACATACACACGAGTGACGATATCATTCCCATGATTGTAGAATGGTATTGAATTGGATATTTTATAATATCTCAGAATTCATATAATTTTATAATAATCATATATAGTTATTATTTCCACCATTTTACCCATCTAAGTAAGGTGGTGGTGAAAAACAGATCGCACCACGGCGTGGAGACGGTAAGTCGTGCGTATGCACGCACAGTGATTTCATTTTTCATATGATGGATAGAAGGTGAAATAGTTTTTTTTAATATTTATAATAATATTTAATTATATTATTGATACTTATGTTATTAATTTATAATGAAATGACTAATGAATATGAATTATAAGAAGAAATAAATTTGAAATAATCGGTAAAAGAGATTACATCTTCCTCAACGTGTCTCCTTTAAATTTTCTATTAGGGCACTAGAGTTGGTCTTTTGAGAAAAAAATCACAAATAGAATATAACTAGTTAATTCTAAAAGAGAAATGGTTAGATTTTGGCCGATCTTGAAGGCTCAAAATGGAGTTAAGAGGAGAGGTATGAGGTGCCCTTTCATAAGAGGGGAGAGGGGCACTTTAGGAAACTCTCAAAATTTTAAATTATTACAAAATGATTTTCAGTTTCAAAAGGTAAAAAACTCATTTAATTCTAAGTTAAGATGAGGATTTTTTTTAAATCCTCTCAACCAATAGGTTTTAGAAGTGTTTAGGTCTCAAATTTAATCTTATCTTTTAGATTTAACCCTTAGTTAACTAATTTCACTCTTACCATGTCTTCTCGTATATTCATACTATATGGTTAATATAGTTACTATAAAATGACAATCAAACCTCAAGTGGTTCATTGATGACATATTCAACATTATCTAAGTCATTTGGACGAATCTTATATTTTTAGTACTATTATATCATTTAATAAAATAGTATTTTTTTTAAAAATCATTTATGTCAATTTTTATACCATTCATATGATGACTTTTTAAAAATACATAACAACTTGATTATTTCGAAATAACTTCATTAATTAAAATATAAAAATTCATAATCATTCATAAAATTCTTGTATGACATAAAAATGTTGAAAGTAAATTTATTTTAATATTTATAATCTCATTTATTTAAATCATTCATTAATAAGGTAGTCACTACATCATCATTGTGTCATAAATTAATTTTTTTTGGTGTATAATAATTATTAATAAAATACCATGATGTAGAAAATATTTTTAGATTTATAATGACTATTTATAGACATATATATCAGTTATATAACCCTATATTAAAATCTATTTATAAAAAGATATATGTTTAGGTTATAATTATCTTTACTTTAAATTATTTCTTATAAAATCTCATTTTCACATCCAAGTGAATCCATGGGGTCCCAAAATAGACTCAAGGATGCTCATGGTCGGAAATATCTCATCCAATAGGATTAGTATATGTTTTAGGGTACTTTAATATTATGATAATATTATTTTTTTTATCCTTATCTACCAGATTTACCCTTTAACCATGGTAAATAAAATAATTACTGAAGTTACTATTCATAATTTCCAAAAATAAAAAAGTACCTATTTACACAATTTCAACCTTATGATTCAAAATATAGAATCAATTTTTCCAAATTCAAAACATATAAGTTAAATTAATTAATTTAAAATTAATTCCCATTGTCAAAACCAAAAAGCGGGTTTTTAAGAAGTAGTAACTATCAAAAGATTAACATGTGTTTATGTCCAATTTAAAAGTGAAATTACTTCCAATGAAAAACATTTTATTAAATCATAAAAATATAATCCAATTAAAATTTAAAACCAATTAAAATATTGATCTAACTATATAAATAAATCATATTAAAAGGTAGTTTGGAATTAAAATGCAGTATTTTTAACTATTTATTAAAATTTGAATTTTATCATAAAAATACCAAAAATTAAAAAAAGTAAATTTTTATGTCCAGATTATAAAGAAGAATTTATTTTGTTAAATTTAACTTATAAAAGTTTCAAAACTAGATTTAAAATGGGTGTTCCATCAAAATGCATCAACACATCATTTTTTTGAAAAATAATTCTTTTATATGAAAAATTTATTTTGTTCTCATATCATGTTCTAGAAAATGTGTAAGATGAATGCTAAAGTTGTATTAAATTAAAAATTTGGTTAATGATATTCATAATGGATAGTTTATATCCCCTTAAATAATAATATTTTAATAATATATCGTTTTTTAGTGAAACTCAGTATTACGTACAATGCAAGCTATTGAGGAAGGTCACTCTTGCATGTAATGCAAGCCTAGTCAGTGTTGTGTGTAGTGAAAGCTTACTTTGGTGTTGCTTATATCATAATCCAAACATAATTCATTTATACATTGAACAAAATCTATACTCAATGTGGCGTGAAATGAATTCTTTCAAAAGAACTTGAAATTGTGTGCAACACAAGCCAATAATAGTGTTGTGTAACGACCCAAAGTTTCATTAATGGAAATCCCTGTTGATCTAGTTAAATGTATCTTTATGTAAAATGTTTATATAAAATTTCAAATTATTTGGTTTTCTGTTATGAATTGTGACCGTTACTTTTATAGCCATTGAATAGTGATCACAAGATTAGTATAAAAATAGGGCTTTAACAAATCCAATTTACTCAGATAAAAGAAGCGATGGCCTCACCCAGTAGAATTGCTCCATATGAAGCCCATTTATCAGAGATCAGAAAAGAGGTGGCGTCTTTGGGATTCTCTCTTGACCAATCCCAAGATGATCTTCATCATGTCAAGCTCGAACGTGACCGTCTACGGGAAAAGTGGAAGTTGATAGAAATTACCACTCGAGCGATGTTATCCGAGAGACCCCAAGAGTCTGTCACCATCGCACACCTTACCCTTAGATCTTATGCGGCTGTTTTAAGGGGTTATGTAACAAATCGCTAGTACTATGTTCATGTACGTTATTTTTTGTATATAATAATGAATATACTTTCTTGTCATTATTGATACATTGTAAATAGTTTTTGAAATGCAAATAGTGTTTTTAATTATTATTTAATTAAGAATTCTATTTTATTAAATTAAGGGATTTTTGAATTAAATAATATTTTTATAAAATATTATTATTATTATTATTAAATTAATTTTATTATATATAAATGATCATATAATTTTATGAATGCAATTTTAATTTTTATTAAGGTTTGAAAGCCATTTTTGTCAAAACCCGTGAATTTTCGATAAATATCGGTTTTTATTTTAAAAGTGAAAATTAACATATTTAGAAAATTATTTAGATAAAATAAATTTTATTTATGGAATCAGGATGTCGAAATTATCCAACGGTGAATTTTTCATAATTTTCTGAGAGAGTCAAATTTTTTGGTAAAAATTAAATACCGTTTAAATATATAATGTGTTTTATGACATCATAATGACCCAATAGGGATGTAATAAAATACTATAAGATTATTTTCGTCCAATATATGTTTTACCATTAAAATAATGTGATTTTGGGTTTCTTTGACATATTTTACAAAGAATTAATGGACCCCTCAAGACTTATTAAACATCTTGTCTTTTTAAATTATTTTCCATGGGAGTTTGACTCACCTCTACATAAGCAACCCCATTATTTTAAGAAGTTAGGAATTTGGCCTTATAAAATATTGTTTTCCTCTCCCCTTTTCCAAAAACCATGAGCAAAAACCATGAGCTGATTTTTGGTTTGGATTAGTTTAATGCAAGGGGTCCCAAACCTAAATAATAAAGAATTCACTCACCTTTCCTATATAAACCCACCCAAGATCCCACTTCCTCCTCACTAAAATACTTTGGAGTTCATCAAACCTCTAAAATACTCTCTCTATAATCCTCCCAAGGTTCCCCAAGCTCCCAATAAGCCTCTATCAAGCCTCTCTCAAGCCTTTGGAAGCACACTTCCAAGTAAGGGTTTTTTCTTCCTTTCTCATTTTTGTCCAATTTTCTTTAAGTTGTTTTTCCCTTTTAATTTCAGTTATGAATGTTGGGGTATGGTTTCTAACCTCCCCCATACTTCCCTATTATTGTTTTAATGATGTTAGACCCCTTTATCTCTCATTAAATGCCTCCCATGTACACCCGTTACTATGCCGAAATTCTGAAATGAACCTCTCTCTCCTCATTTACATTCAAGTAATACTTTTGTATCATGAATATAAATTCCATTAAAATTGTTGGGAAATGTATCTATATGACCCAATTACTGTCCATTTCATGTAGATATGATGAGACACCCCTTTCTCTCTCATCAACCATTTTTATGAATTCTTATATCACGTCGTTACGCTGCCGAAATTGCACCAAATTTCTAAGCAAATGCCATTGTGTAGTGAATACCATGCCCATTTCTCCATCAAGGGTATTCACCTTCATGAACATATACTTATTAATTATAAAGTTTCATTCCACATTCCTTTGTCATGGAATAAATGATTATGTTTTATGAATCCATGTTTTATAATCCATGTGGCACACTTATGCATGAAATGAAATGTTTAAGAAGGGTGCACCCTTATAGCGCTCCAATGCATTGGGTAAAGTATAGTATCATGATACGTCATGTGCAATGAGTTTTCACTCATAATAATTCAAGTGAAACAAGGGTTTAATCGTGATTCATGTGCAATGATTATTTACTCATGCTTCATGTGCAATGGGCCTTGGCTCATGCTAATTCCATGTTAAGTGTTGTTGCCACATTTCCATGTTATGATTATCATGCTTTATCATGCCTTTATTTCCATGTTTCTCTTCTGCTATATTGATATTACTATTGTCTAACATGTATTTTACTCCTCATGTATTCCATGTTTATTCCCTTACTGGGATTTATAGCTCATCCTTTTATTATGCATGTCCTCAGGTTATCCCATGCAATGCTAAGTACGAGGGAATGTAGTGGTCATGTAAAGGAAGTTTTCAATAAAGATGTTGTATTTTATGTTTTAAGTTTTTATGTAATGATCCTAAGCCCAAAATACACTAGACCTCTTGATCTTCCATGTTGTATCAATTGAATAGTTTATTTAATAAATCATGTTTAAGTTTGTAATAAAAGCAGGGTTGTCATAGTTGGTATCAAAGGACAGGTCTAGTTATTTTTGGGATTAGGATTAGAAAACCATAGTAAAGCCTTAGAAACAAGACTAAGTATAATAAAAACCTACCTAAGTTTTGTTAAGTACTGAGTGAGTGGTTTATCAAGAAAATACATCCCTGTCTGGATATGAGCAGGTAGAGGCAGCTCTGGCATAGATGTATCCTAGGGGTAAAACCCGAAAACACCACTTTGAGCTAGACTCGAATGAGAACTAGTGCACGACAACGGGCCTTGCTGTACTCTTGGTTACGACACTCCCAGGGGATATGTTTTGATAAATTCAAAAGCTTAGTATGAACCCTTATTAAGGTAATTAAAAAAATACCCCTAAGAATATATGTTAGAAAGTAGATCATGAAAAGACAAGATTGAAGCCTATAGACTCATGAGTTAAGGAAATAAAAGTTTATTTATAAGTCATCAACTTTTTTCTTTGGATTACCCTTTATGTTTTACCCCCTAACTTTCCTTTTATTCCAGCCAATGGCTGATAATAGTATGACTCGGGCTAATAACCGATGTGAAGATCAGTGTGATGATTGTACTAATGAGATGCTCAATCCAATGGGAGTGGGAATCGTGAACTTTTCCATGCTTCTCTCTCAGATAACTCAAGATTTGAATAGAAACAAGGGTCAAGAGGAATGTTCAACCCCCCCCCCCCCTAAGAAAGAACAAGTCGCTATCAAGAGCTTCATGAGACAAAGGCCTCCTACTTTTAATGGATCATCTGATCCCACGATCGCTGAACAATGGATCAACTCCATTGAAAAGATATTCTTCATCCTTAAATGTTCTGAACAAGAGAAGGTTCTCCTGGTGGATTATCGTATGGAGGTTGAATCTGATAAATGGTGGATGTTGATCAAAAATATGAATCCTGAGGAGGAGATCGAGGCGTTGGAATGGAAGGATTTCTGGAAGATGTTTTTCGATAAATATTTTCCGTGCACCCTCCGTATTAAGATGGAAAGGGACTTCATTTCCCTCAATCAAAAAGCTGAAGAATCTATTGGAGCGTACAAGTAAAACTTCACAAGTCTTGCACAATACACTTCCGGCTTTGTTGTTACCCCCAAATGCAAGGTTGACCACTTCTTTGGTGGGCTGAAGCCTAGCCTGCGGAAATCTTTAGTGATCTGTGAATTTGAAAGCTATGAGGAAATTGTTTGATGTTCCCTCAAGGTCGAAATGGAGATCGGGGAATCATAGGGGTATCATGGGGACAAGAATCATAAGGTGGACTTCAATTTTGGAGGTCCTATGGATAAATCTAACGGTTCTGAGAAGATCCAGCACCCCACTTTCCAAAAATGCAGAAAGAAGCACCCTGGAAATTGCCTCAAGGGGACGAGGAAATGCCTTAGGTGTGGAAGAGAAGGGAACCTAGCTGTTAGCTGTCGGCAAGAAAGAACCGCGGTTGCGGCAGAGGATAGGAACACTCCGTTCTAACCTCAACGCGTTGTTTATTGCTTCAAATGCAAAGAACTGGGGCATCTTGAAAATTAGTTCCCTAATCCAAGGGTTTTTGGAGGCAACCAACAACCTCCAAGGTAGAAAGGAATAGCTTTTTCCATCACTTCTGCCAAAGTGAACCCCGACAACAAAGTGGTGACAAGTACGCTATTTATTCATTCAATATTAGAGAACTTACTTTTTTATTCAGGTTCTACGCATTCTTTTATATCTTGAAAGTTTATTAGAACAATCCCAGCACCACCACAAATCATGGAAGTGAAGATGTCGGTGAGTAAGGAAAATGGGGAAATCATTTCATCCCATGAATATAAGTCCTCCCCTATTATAATCTGTGGATTGAATTTCCTGGAGAACCTCATCATACTCCCTCTAGTGGAATTTGATCCAATTCTTGGCATGGATTGGCATTCCTTATATAGATCCAACATAAATTGTCAGGAGAGGGAAATCACACTCTATATGGAGAATCGACCCCTGATTCTTTACAAGTGTAAGGAGTAAGATGAATCTCCTTTAGATCCATAATCTCAAGCATAGATATTATTACCCTATGATCACACGTATCTGGCTCAGATGATTGAGTCCAAGGAAGAAACCATCCTTGAAGAAATGCCTATTGTGAGGGAATTCGCTGATGTGTTTCCCAAGGAACTGTCTGGTCTTCCTCCTAGAAGAGATGTTGAATTCTAAATTGAACTTATACCAGGGGATCTACCCATATCCAAGCCTCCATATAGAACGGTTGTCATGGAACTTGAAGTGCTAAAGAAACAACTCTAGGAGAATCTGGATAAAGTGTTTATACGCCCAAGTGCTTCACCATGGGGTGAACCAGTCCTCTTCGTCGAGAAGAAGGATGGGTCAATGCGCCTTTGCATTGATTATCGTGAGCTCAACAAAATCATGATAAAGAACAAGTATCATCTCCCACGAATTGATGACTTGTTCAATCAGCTGTATGGAGCACAATACTTCTCCAAGGTAGACTTGCAGTCGGGATATTATCAAGTAAGGGTGAAAAAGGAAGATATCCCCAAGACTGCTTTTCGCACAAGATATGGGCACTATGAATTCATTGTAATGCCTTTTGGACTCACTAATGCTCCAGCAATCTTCATTTACTTGACAAATAGAGTCTTTAGAGATTACCTAGAAAAATTTGTGGTAGTGTTTATAGATGATATCTTAATATACTCCAAAACCAAGGAGGATCATGAGAAGCATTTAAGAACTGTACTATAGACTTTGCGCAAGGAGAAGCTCTATGAAAAGTACATCAAGTGTGAGTTCTGGTTGAAGGAGGTCTCATTATTGGGCCATATCATCACAAGCAATGGGATATTTGTGGAGCCCTCCAAAACAGATGCAATTGAGGGATGGCTGAGGCCAATATCGGTAACGGATATCTGTAGCTTCTTGGGTTTAACTGGATATTATCGATGATTTTTGAGAAATTTCTCATGATTTTTCAACCCTCTTACCAAGCTAACTCGAAAGGGAGTAAAGTTTTCTTAGAGTGATGAATACGAAGAAAGATTCAAGGAGTTGAAAAGGAGGCTTATCACTACACTCATGCTCACTTTACCCACAAGTGGGGAACCTTTTGTGGTATTCAGTGATGCTTTGAAGAAGGGCTTAGGTTGTGTGCTGATGCAGAATGATAAAGTGATATCCTATGCCTCAAGGCAGTTGAAAATCCATGAGTGAAACTATCCAACGCATGATCTGGAGTTGGCATAGGTGATATTTGCCTTGAAAATATGGTGGCATTATCTCAATGGGGAGAAATATGAGATATATATTGACCACAAGAGTCTTAAATATATATTCACATAGAAAGATCTTAATATGCGCCAGAGAAAATGGATAGAGATCATCAAGGATTATGACTGTTCAATACATTACCACCCTAGGAAAGCGAACAAGGTGGAAGATGCCCTAAGTAGAAAATACCTAGTGATTCTATCAATGATGAGAATTGATAAGGATCCAATCTTCTTAGACTTGATGAAGATGGACATGGGAATCATAAACAAGGGAACATCATCAATCCTTTCACAAATGATTACTCAACCATCTCTTTTAGAAAGGTTAAAGGGTGCTCAAAAGGATGATGTGGGAATTCAAGAAAAAGTGGAAGCTATAGAAAAAGGGTAATCCTCAGAGTTTAATGTTAATGAAGAAGGAATTGTGCGGTTTGGGAAAAGACTATGTGTTCCATCAAGTCCGGAGCTAAATAAGGAACTTTTGGATGATTCACATAGTTCAAATTTCTCTATTCACCTAGGGAACACAAAGATGTATCGAGATCTCCGAGAAAAATTTTGGTGGGATAATATGAAGAAGTAGATCGCTGAATATACATCGAAGTTCCTGGTGTGCCAGCAAGTGAAGGCAGAGAGTCATAAGTCTAAGGGGATGATGCAACCATTTCCCATACCAGAATGGAAATGGGAGAACATCACCATGGACTTTGTCACCAGACTTTCGAGGACATCTAAAGGAAATATTGCAATCTGGGTTGTTGTAGATCGTCTTACAAAGACTGCACATTTCATTGATATTCGGTAGGATTTCTCATTAGATCAATTGGCATGGATGTATATCAGGGAAGTGGTAAGGTTTCATGGAGTACCACTATATATTGTGTCTGACCGAGATCCAAGATTCACCTCTAATTTTTGGAAGAGTCTTCAAAAATCTCTGAATACTGAACTGAACTTGAGTAGGGCCTATCATCCTCAAACTGATGGCCAATCCGATCAGACTATCCAAACACTTGCGGATTTGTTGAGAGCATGCTTAATGGACTTTAAAGGAGGATGGGATCAACATCTTCCTCTTGTTGAGTTCTCTTATAATAACAGTTTCCACTCGAGCATCCAAATGGCACCATATGAAGCCCTGTATGGGAAAAGGTGCAGAACACCGACATGTTGGGATGAGGTCGGTGAACGTAAGCTGCTTGGACCAGAAATGGTCGAAGAAATGGTGGAGAAGGTGAAAACCATTGAGCAGCATATCAAGGCAGCCCAGAGTTGACAGAAGAGTTATGTAAATAATAGTCGATGAGACCTTGAGTTTAAAGTTGGAGACATGGTTTTTCTACGCATATCTCCGTGGAAGAAGGTCATGAGGTTTGAAAAGAAAGGGAAGTTAATTCCAAGGTACATCGGCCCCTTCGAGATTCTTTATTGTGTCGGGACTGTGGCCTATCGACTAGCCTTTCCACCTACCATGGCCAAAGAACATGATGTCTTTCATGTACCCCTCTTAAGGAAGTATATACCGTACCCTTCACATGTACTCTCTTCTGGGGTGGTACAGTTGGAGGATGATCTTTCTTATGAGGAGCAACAATTGAAGATCTTAGATCGTAGAGAAAAAGTTCTACGAAATAAGACAATGCCCCTGGTCAAGGTGTTGTGGAGAAACCACAAGTTTGAAGAAGCGACTTGGGAATCGGAGGAAATAATGAAGCTAAGTTACGCACACCTGTTTTAGTGTGGGAAAAAGGAAATTTCGAGGGAGAAATTTCTTAAGTGGGGAATATTGTAACGACCCAAAGTTTCATTAATGGAAATCCCTCTTGATCTAGTTAAATTTCTCTTTAAGTAAAATGTTTATATAAAATGTCAACTTATTTGGTTTTATGTCAAGAATTGTGACTGTTAATTTTATAGTCGTTGAACAGTGATCACATGATTAGTATAAATATAGGGATTTAAAAAATCCAATTTACTCAGAAAAAAGAAGTGATGGCCTCACCCAGTAGAATTACTCCATACGAAGCCCATTTTTCAGAGCTCAGAAAAGAGGTGGCGTCTTTGGGCTTCGCTCTTGACCAATCGCAAGCTAAGCTTCATCATGTCAAGCTCTAACGTTACCGTCTACGGGAAAAGTGGAAGTTGATAGAAATTACCACTCGAGCGATGTTATCCGAGCCACCCCAAGATTCTGTCACCATCGCACACCTTACCCTTAGGTCTTATGCGGATGTTTTAAGTGGTTATGTAATAAATCTCTAGTACTATGTTCATGTACATTATTTTTTGTATATAATAATGAATATACTTTCTTGTCATTATTGATACATTGTAAATAGTTTTTAAAGTGAAAATAGTGTTTTTAGTTATTATTTAATTAAGAATTATATTTTATTAAATTAAGGGATTTTTGAATTAAATAATATTTTAATAAAAAATTATTATTATTATTATTAAATTAATTTTATTATATATAAATTATCAAATAATTTTATGAATGCAATTGTAATTTTTATTAAGGTTTGAAAGCCATTTTTGTCAAAACCCGTGAATTTTCGACAAATTTCAGTTTTTATTTTAAAAGTGAAAATTAACATATTTATAAAATTATTTAGATAAAATAAATGTTATTTCTAGAATCATGATGTCGAAATTATCCAATGGTGAATTTTTCATAATTTTCTGAGACAGTCAAATTTTTGGGTAAAAATTAAATACTGTTTAAATATATAATGTGTTTTATGACATCATAATGACCCAATAGTGATGTAATAAAATACTATAAGCTTTATGTTCGGCCAATATATGTTTTAACTTTAAAATATTGTGATTTTTGGTTTGTTTGACTTATTTTACAAAGCATTAATGGACCCCTCAAGAATTATTAAACATCTTGTCTTTTTAAATTATTTTCCATGGGAGTGTGACTCACCTTCACATAAGAAACCCCATTATTTTAAGAAGTTAAGACTTTGTCCTTATAAAATATTGTTTTACTCTCCCCTTTTCCAAAAACTATGAGCAAAAACCATGATTTGATTTGTGGTTTGGATTAATTTAATGTAAGGGGTCCCAAACCTAAATAATAAAGAATTCACTCAACTTTCCTATATAAACCCACCCAAGCTCCCACTTCCTCCTCACTCAAAGCCTTTGAAGTTTGTCGAAACTCTGCCCTACTCTTTATAGATTCCTCCCAAGGTGCCCCAAGCTCCCAAGAAGTCTCTCTCAAGCCTCTCTCAAGCCTTTGGAAGCACACTTCCAAGTAAGGGTTTTTTCTTCCTTTCTCATTTTTGTCCAATTTTCTTTAAGTTGTTTTTCCCTTTTAATTTCAATTATGAATGTTGGGGTATGGTTTCACACCTCCCCCATACATCCCTATTATTGTTTGAATGATCGTATACCCCTTTATCTCTCATTAAATGCCTCCCATGTACACCCGTTACTTTGCCGAAATTCCGAAAGGAACTTCTCTCTCCTCATTTACATTCAAGCAATACTTTTGTATCATGAATCTAAATTCCATTAAAATTGTTGGGACATGTATCTATATTACCCCGTTACTTTACATTTCATGTAGATATTATGAGACACCCCTTTCTCTCTCATCAACCATTTTTATGAATTCTTATATCACACTATTATGCTGCCGAAAATGCACCAATTTTCTAAGCCAATGCCATTGTGTAGTGAATACCATGCCCATTTCTCCATCAAGGGTATTCACCTTCATGAACATTTACTTATTAATTATAAAGTTTCATTCCATATTCATTTGTCATGGAATAAATGATTATGTTTTATGAATCCTTGTTTTATGTTCCATGTGGCACACTTATGCATGAAATGAAATGTTTAAGAAGGGTGTGCCCTTATAGTGCTTCAATGTGTTGGGTAAAGTATAGTATCATGATACGTCAAGTGCATTGAGTGTTGACTCATGTTAATTCAAGTGCAACAAGGGTTTACTCATGCTTCATGTGCAATGATGATTTACTCATGCTTCATGTGAAATGGGCCTTGGCTTATGCTAATTCCATGTTAAGTGTTGTTGCCACATTTCCATGTTATGATTATCATGCTTTATAATGCATTTATGTCCATGTTTCTATTGTGCTATATTGATATGCCTATTGTCTAACATGTATTTTACTCCTCATGTATTCCATGTTTATTCCCTTACTGGGCTTTATAGCTCACCCTTTTCTTATGCATGTCCTCAGGTTATCCCATGCAATACTAATTACGAGGGAATGTAGTGGTCGTGTAAAGGAAGTTTTCAATAAAGATGTTGTATTTCATGTTTTAAGTTGTTATGTAATGATCCTAAGCCCCAAAGACACTAGACCTCTCGATCTTCCATGTTGTATCAAGTGAATAGTTTATGTAATAAATCATGTTTAATTTTGTAATAAAAGCGGGGTTGTCATATGTTGCGTATACTGCAAGCTAATACAGTGTTGCATACAGTGTAAGCTAATCTTAGTGTATCATATAACACAATTCATCAAAGAAATTAAAAATAATTTATCTCATAAAATCTCAGGGTGTTACATTATATCTTCATTTGAATCCTAAGATCCTAGATCATTTGCAATTGTCTCACTATATCAAAGGAACCCTACACATCCTAGGTATTATTGTATTCAAGATATCACATATATTGGATGATAAATCATAGGTACCAACTCTAGGAATCCATTATTGAATCATGCATATATGTTGGATGTTATTAAAATTATAAATCTTCCCCCAATATTCCATGAGACCATATCCCAAAAATACCAAGCATCATAGGGTCTCATCCATATCAATAGGTGATTCTCATCCATCTCGGGTAATCACATTAGTGTCGAACTCAATGGTCGATTCTCAATAATCATAGGAAATCTCAATCATCAAGCATAAACTTAAATAAAAATGCCTCATGTTCTAACTAAACTTCTATGCATGTTATCATCATCTCAACTCCATCGATCTTTCACATCAGTTTGGGTTCTAAGCTGACATCTACAACCATCACTACCCAAACACATACACCCACTAAGGTTAGGTCTATCAATGGGACCCATTAAGTTCTTCTCGGTCAGTATAGAATAAGATTCATCCCTCTTGTTATCCTTGGTCACAAACCAATCTCTAGGGCCAGCACCCATCATTTAGGGAGGTCACGCTTCTCAGAAATTTCAATGCATAAAATTTTCTTCTAGTATAAAAGGGTGATCCACGTAAAAATAATTCTAGAGAGATAGAAAAAGTCCCATATTAGTTCCACGGTCCCCCTTGGTTGGTCCACTCACCCAACATGATCCTATTTTAGCCTAATTTCATTCATCTAGACTAATTCACTACTAAGGGAAAAATGTGTAATCACTCTCAACTAATACTATGAGGCCCTTGTATCAAAGGAATTCACAAGGTCCTTTTAAGGACCAGTTATTATAGGGTATCTAAATTAAACCACACCTCCTTTTTGGAGGTGTCTCAAGGTCTCACCTAGCACTCTTGGGTCAATCATCTCAAGTCACAAAATGCCTCCATAAAGAGGTGGACAAGGCTTCAACTCTAGGTCCATTTAATCCTATAAGGTCCGGTCACCCCCCTTAAGGGGTCCATAAATCACATGGAATCTCAACATTCAAGTACTTGGACATCAATGAATGAGGCATCAGGCCAATGAAAAGGACCCCACATGGGCCCCGACATTTAGTTCTATTCACTCATAGCGTTCAATCAATTTAATATATTAATTAAAATTAAACATTTAATTTAAACTAATTACTTGTGTTAACCTAAGGGGAATCACCTCTAATGGATAAATATCATACCTCATGAAACATAAACAAATCATATACACCATATAGAAATCACATGTGACCACCTAGCTCAATTAGAAGCCACTTTCCATTTTTACACCACCGGTAAATTCACTAACCAACCTCACCCAAGCACGCCTTCAATAACAAGTCACTACCCATGTTCTTAGGCACCTATGTCACAGAAAGTAATTACACATAATTAATTATAACCATTTATAATTAATTAGACTTTTTTTATCAAATAGACATAATACCTTATTTATTACTAAACTTTGTCGTTGTGCTAGAACCACATCCAATGGCACCCCAAGGGCCCATCTCACATCCAATACCCTATTTAAAGTGAAAACCCCAAAAATAAACACCAAATAAAAAAATTAAATTTAATTTAATTTTAAACAAAAACCTAAAACAAATAAATGACACAATGTACCTTAATTAAAATGATGATTAATCACCTATAGATGGTGTTATAGGTCACCCTCTTCCTAAAAATAGTGAAAGACCCATGGTATTTAGCATATTCCACTATGATCTGATGGTATCAAAATCAAGACCCAAAACAGAGAAAGATAAATTAGATTAGAAAGGAGTATGAGATCAATAGGGGTTATCAAAGGATGAAACATACCTCAAATCACTATGAAAACACCATCAAAGGTCACCCAAAACTAAGCACGAGAAGGGTAGAATAAGGGTATCCAACCCCTAGACACATGAGAAAAAAAATAAAAATGATTGGATTCACCATTAGAAAACTATAGGGGGTAGAAATATAATTATACCCTCTTTAAATACCACCATCTAGCTGATGGATGCCACCAGTTGGCTGATGGTTAGCTATAGTTTTTGCAACAGCATCCACCACAGCCTCTATCGAGGATACTTTGAGACCTTGGGATACCACCCAAGCTTTATTCCATGTCTAAAAAAGCATCTAGAGGAACTAAAACCTTTAAAATTTTATTTTGAATCCTATTTCTCAAAACAACTTGGCCACTAAACTCAAAATTTTAAATTCCCTTAGAAATGATCACACCCATAAAAACACGGGACACTTCAAACTCCCCACTATAACACTTATCATCTATAAAAAGTATTAATGGTCATAAAAACAAACATAGTGACCTATTATATTTTTCAATTACTCATTGGTTTTTTGTATTCGATTCTTGATTTACCAAAGTGATTCCAAGGCAAAATCAACCAAACTTGATCCAATGCTTGTGACCATTATTGAAATACCTAGAAGTTTCATGCATGATCCCATCTACCTAGAAACATGATCATGTTATCTTAAAATTTGTCATTAGTCTTTTCATGTATTCCACCATAGTAAATAGCTCATAATTTCCAAATCCAATGTTATAGTGATTTTACCATTAGAATTTCCTTAAAAAATAGAGCATCCTAATTCTAACGATGCGCTGAGTGTGGTTTTTGTCCAACTATACCCAATCATACGTGAAAAAAACCATTTAATTACTATTATTATATATTATTTCCAAAATTCATAATAATATGGATGCATAAATATCATCCAAATAAAGAAAAAATCATGCTAGAATTACTTCAAAAATCCCGATTTAATTCTGGAAACACACTCATCATTTTAAAAATTATGTGTCGGGAATGGTTTGAAACTCACCACATTTAATTCCATATGAGAAAAAATATCATACCAACTATGGTTAACCTATTATAAAGCACTCAACTCCATACCCTCATGCTTCACCACTTACCATTCATAATGTCGTTATTCCTAGAGGTATCCCATTATTGTCCAAACATTCCCATAAAAGTATATGGAAGACTTCCATTGTAACTCCATAGTTTTTTCTCAAACATTCAAAATAATTATCATTTCCTACCAAATGAACTAATGTGGCTCTAATCCAAGCTCTCACATATCATCCAATTCCATATCGATCCTGAATCCGATGTTTAGTTTTAATCCATGATTGTATCTAATTCACCTATGGAATTCCCCAAGGAATCCAGTTATCAATCGATTTCGTTTCACATAGGTATCCTAATTTTATCATGGTCATACCATGCTTAGATCCACACTACCACAACCCTTCTAGAACAAGGGTAATAATCTTAGAATATTCAAGACAATACCCACCATAGGAGTGTCATTATCATTATTTCACTAAAAAAATCTTTATCACCATGACCCATGATCAATTCATCTCAAGACTAAAATTTTGAAGGTGGTCATCTCTCTCTCTCTCTCTCTTGAGTGACAATAAAAAACACCAACTAATCACCCATTACCAACTTTAGAGAATATCACCCATGACACTTTTCTATATTTTATCCATAATAAGGGTTACACCCTCAAACATCTGATGGTTCACTCCCCACCAAAAGTCTTCCCTTATACCACTCATTGAATATAAATTTAACAAGAACCACCTTGAAAACACCATTGTGACCAATTTTTGAAACTCTCATGATAAACTCAAGAGTCATACATTATCTAACCAGGATAGACACACCTTATGATATGGACATCCAAATTTTTTTAACCAACATACCCCCAGTGATTCTCTCCAAAATTTGACACCTTACTCATGCCATAATTATTTATGTGATTTCTTCCCCATGTAATTGTTCCAAAAAACCATAGCATCCAACCACGCTATAACTACATTCCAAACCCCATATAAAACCAACTAGTTCTGGTATCTAAATAGTCTTTCCCTTCATACCATCCTTAATACAAAAGTGGTATCACTCATGGTGCCTTCCTTAAGAAACTAAGGCACCTCCATTCCTAAATAACATGCTCAATTTCACCTTCATGAATCAATCTCAAACAAAATAATTCATCGATTCTAACCACCTATATAGTACTATTAAACTTAGACCAACCCCTCACATCGGTCACCCTCAAATAAAAACATAAATTGACTCACTAAAACCTAATTCATACTCAAAGATGTTCACTAGGGTCTCCCACCTAGTCCATAAAACAATGTCTCACTTGAGATTAAACTCACTAGAAACATCCCATGTTCTCATATAAAAACCATATGGAATCTCACATGAAAATTCCCACTTAAGGGTCTCACACATATAACTAGAATTTTATGTTAGGCCACAATCCAAAAAACACAGATTCTCGTCGAGCATCTATACATTGGAATACTCCCTTGAGAGTCACAAACTCAAGTTGATCCCCCATGGTAGTATCTAAGATGATCCATGTCAAGGGACCAAGGTCAATAGATTTAGTTAGGTATAATTTCATTGCAAACTATATGGGAAAACACTATATATGTTGTTACCGGTGCTTTAAATAATTTAACCTTTTCCATTTAAACCACCCTCATGGTTTGTAACACTAAGGAATCATATACCTATATCAACTAACTAGGGTCATCACAATGGAACCAACTTCCAACTCCAACCCACTATTGCTCACTGCACATACTATGCACATGGACTACTCTATCATCATCAAGTGACTCACCTTGGATCCACATAACCAACCATCAAAAGTATATTCATATATAAGTCATCCTAGATAATTATAATTCCACCAATTACTTATATGTGAAAATAATTTATGAACAGTTGATGACACTTTAAATAACCGAGCCCCATCCATCAGTGGAAATAATCACACTAGTAGGCCTATATTTCATGTGAATACTACATTCCAAATATGATGCATGAGGCACCTTAATCCTATAAATCCAAGAGAAATAATCCAAAATAAATCAAGAACCAAAAATATCCATGTGAATCAATCAAGGTGAAAATAATATAAAACCATAACATCGAACACCAAGAACCACAATACCTACCCCTGGTAACCTAGAAGTATTTTCAGAATAAGTTTTATTAATGAACCAGTTAGATATCCATCACGGGATTTTCACATCCCCATGCTGCTTTTCTACCATATCCCTAATGGTAATACAGAAGAAAAAGAAATTCTTTGATACCACTTTGTCATGCCCCAACCTAACTCACTCTAAACTGTAGCTAGACCAAACCACCACATGACCTCAAGCACACCTCCTTGTATTACAAAGTATATTGAATATAAGTGGGGGTATAAGGTGGTACTATGAAGAGAATATACATTATGTATCAGAGTACAAAATCATGGATAAATAACCCAATAACATATACATCATCGCATTAGAGTATGTATAAGTGACTAATATATCCATCAATAATAAATTAATTTGGAAGTAATACATATCTTAATAATCATTCTATAATACAAGACTGATCACTCACCATGTCAATAACATGTACAAGATAAATAATGAAAATTAAAAAAATACTAACAAGAGTTCCCACCCCCAACTCTACGTGTCACCTCCAATCATCTGATCCCACTTGATCTGCTTCAACTTGAACACATAGTGGCAGGTCTTAGTCCAACCTGTACCTGAAAACAAGTGATAGATTCTCAAGTACCCATGTGATACTTCATCTTGAGTATGGTTTGAGTAAAAAACTCAATAGGGAACCACCATCATATTCCCATACTAATTGGTACATGTTTTGATATGTGCACGTGACATGCTATGATGAAATAAATAAATAAAATAATATTAGGAAAAATAAAAATAAAAAACCAATACCTGGTTAATACATTAATAGAATGTATCTAAGTATGTCACACTAACTTTTATTCCACCATTACAACTTAGGGTCCCATGTCTTTCCCTAAACCCAGTAACCAGTGTTGATCCTTGGGTCTAAGATCCCGATCAACCATACCTACTTCATCTAATGCCAAAATGTCTCTAAATATGAGAATCACTTCAAGTGAACTCTATCTACACTCTATGGATCCAACACCTACACCTCCACTGATGAGTATTGGCTCATAGAACATCATCAGGAATCCCTCATCCTTAATCCCTAAGGATAAACCCCGCAGTAGTATATGGGTATTCTCAATGTTAGGTCGGTGTCTAATTCTTGGGGGGGAGACCCTAGTAAATATTATACATCTAGGAATGGATAATTCCTAGTAAATACTATAAATTAAAATGAATACGAATCTATATCCCATGGTCAAACTCTATGGAATCCAATATCATGCATCTCCTTAGTCGAACCAAAACTGGTGCATCCACTTAATCGTAGGGGGTATCCTAGGCATCAAATGAGGGGATCCAATAGTTATCCTAGAGGTGTACAAAATTTTTTCTTGGGGATATATACCCACCTTTAAATTCATTTAACCATTTTAATCCTAGTATTCCCAAGAATTTTCAATGTTCTAATGGTATAACCATTTGAATCTGAGTCTCCCTGATAATTTTCAATTGTCTCACTATATCAAAGGAATCCTAGGAATTAATATATACATGTGATCACATGGCTCAAATGATAGATACTATGTACCACCTCTAGGAATAAAACATTGTATCAACCATATATGTTGGATTCTAGTCAGACTAGGCATAACCCTCAATATGTCATGATACTGGATCCCAAACATATTGAGCAGCCTAGGTCTCATATATCACAACAGATGATTCTCAAATATCTCAGGAAATCACATCAGTGTCAATCCCAATGGATGATTCTCAAGAATCCTAGTAAATATCAAGCATCAAGTATGAACATGAATAAAAATACAATAATGGTTGGTTGAATTCCCATGCTCATTCTCATCATCTCAACCCTATTAGGCTTCCATATTGGTTTGGGTTCTAAAGTGACACCTACAACCATCACTACACAAACACACGCACCTACTCAATGTAGGTCTATCAACAAGACACCCACTCAGGTCCTATAGGTTATTACAAAAGTGGAGGCATCCCACTTGGGATCCTGGGTCACAAACTAGTCTCTCAATCCAATTACATTCATTTAGGATGGTCACGGTTCTCGGTAATATCAACACATAAAACATCCTCTTGGCCTCAAAGGGTAATCCACTTAAAAATTGGTCTATATAGAAATACCAAGTCCCATATTAGTTCCAAGGTCCCACTCTATTGGTCTACCCCACCGAAAACAATCCCAGATCATCCTAAGGTCATCCACCTAGGCTAAGTTGTTGCTAAGGGAAAAATGTGTGGTCGTTATCAAACAATAATAAGATCCCCTTGGCTAGGAGGCATACTCAATGTTCTTTAAGGCCTAGAAAAATAATATTACTATAAATAAAACTTCATATAATTATTAGAGGTGTCTCAAAAATCTCACAAAGATCTCTTGGGTTACTCATATCAAGTCACAATGCACCTCCTTCATGTGGGAAAAAAGGCTCCAACTCTAGGTCCACTTCATATTATAAGGTCTGGTCACCCCCTCGAGGGGTCCAGAAGTCACAAGAATTATCAAGGACTGACACCGAATCCACCGATAGACAATTAATAGGTCCAGTTCACAAGACCCCATGTGGGAACTAGTATTTAGTTTGATTCACTAATTCGATTCAATAAATTTCACATATTAATTTTAATTAAAATTTTAATTCAAACTAATTAGTTTCATTAACCAGAGGGGAATCACATCTAGTGGTAATCCCACACACTTAATTATACATAAAAAAACATGTAAACAATAATTCTATCATATAAGATCACCTACCACAATTCAAATCCCCTTTACATTTTTACACTGCCTAGAAACTCACTGCCTAGCCTCTCCCAAGCTCCCCTTGGCTCAACAGGTCACCGACCACATTTCTGAGCACTTGTTTCACACTAAGGCAGCACACATAATTAATTTTAACCATTTATAATTAATTAAACCATTTTGACCAAATTGGAATAATTCCTAGTTTATTAAAAAACTTTTCCATCGTGCCAAAAACCACATCCAATGACACCCCAAGGGCCTGTCTCACATCCTTGACCCAACGTAGAGAAAAAGAACAAACAAAAAAATTCCAAATCAATAGGAAATTTAATTTAATTTTAAAAAATAAACTAAAATAAAGAAATGACACTACATAAATTTACCAAAATGATAACTTTTTACATTAAGATATTACCACGGTTCACCCTCTTCCTAGGTAGAGTGAAATCCACATCGTATTCAATCAATCTCACCATGATCTAATGGAATCAAAACCAATTACCTATTAAGAGAAAGAGAAATTAAAGTATAATGGGGTAAGATGTCAATAAGGGTTAGTGGAGAATGAAATGGACCTTGAATCTCTAAGAAAAAATCATCAAATAGCACCCCCAAAAACAAGGGGGAAAGGAGAGAAGAGGGGAATTCTACCCCTAGCCACACAAGAAAACAAAAGAGGAAGGAGGGGATGGACCCTTCTAAAAATTTAGTGGGAAGAAATGTAATTCATAACTCTTTAAATCCCACCATATAGCTAATGATCTATTGAATAAGCCACATTGTCCTCACCCAAGGCTCCTTCAAGCCCCCAGAACACCACCCAAGCCTTATTCCATGTCTAAAAACATCCTTTATATGCATTAAAACCCTCAAAATTCAATTCTAAATCCTAGTTCTCAAAATGAACCAACCACTAAACTCAAAATCTCAAATTACCTTGAGAATTATCACACCCATACAAACATGGTACACTACATGTCCAAACCATATTGATGTGTAACTCTTCACACAACTCATGAACAAGTCAAAGTCAAGGTATAAGAAAACTAAATAAATTATCATACCTAGCATGTACCTCTTTAAATACATTTATAATAAATTAAAGAAGAAGTTTAAAAACATTTAAACTAATGTATACTTCATAATTCAAAACATAAAAATTTATATATATTAACAAATTGGGAAATAATACTAAATAAATAAGCATTTTACAAATTTATACATGAAATAAATATCTATAAATTTCATAAATAAAATTATAAAAACATTATAATTTAATAATTTTCATAGGGATATTCCATAATAGAAATAAATATAACCATTACATATTTATTCTAATATTATTAGTTTCATATTTTTAATTTACATAGAATTTAATATGAACTTCTTCATATTAAAAATATGTGATGCTTATAAAAAAATTATAATCATATAAAAATTTCGTATTTCATGTAAACATTTTATATAATCTAAACATAAAATTTTTACTAAATAAGGCCTATGAATTTAAATATTTTATATTAATGTTTATAAAAAAAATTATTAATCAATATAAACACTTCTATATATCACCTTATTTTATAATTGATAAACACTTTATAAATTTTACACCATGAAAATACACTTTAAACCTATAACATATCCACCAAAAATATTTAAAAATAATAAATTTTCCTTAAAATTATACATACAACACCCATTTTTGATATAGAATAAGGTGTGGTAAAACCCAAAGTAGAAGCTATTTTTAGGGGATAACCATGAACATTTTCTATATGAACTATGACCATTTTGAGGAGTCACTATATCATGGTTTACCCCTAAATGAAAACTCTTTCCATAGAGGGACAAACCCATTTTGAAAAGTTGTTTTGTTTAGCAAATCCATTCTCAAGTGGAATAATAAAAATTTATACTTCTAATATTACGACGTAGTACTCGTTTCTCTACATCTTGGTGTCTTTATGAAATAAAATTTCATAAATACCATGATTTTTTACCTTTAAACCATGTGACATTTTTCAAAAGCATTATTAGTTATCTCAGGGATATTAAAGAAAAAAATTATATCCCTGAATCGATACTAACTAATTTTAAAACATAGTTTAGTTGTGATTGAGTTCAATCCACTAGGAATAGTTTAGAAATTGATTAAATATGTTTAGTAAAATTAAATGAGGAAAAATAGATGATTGAATTGATTTGTTTCTTAGAAAATTTATGGACATACCAAGTGAATGTAAATCTATATTCAATCACTTAATTGAAAAGATGATGTGATTCAAATTGGGTGCTATAAAAATTGAACCTTAGAAAGCCTCCTCTCTGATTAATCACTCTCCACCATATCAATTCAATTTCCCCTCTTGGATACTTGGTTTAATTCATATATGGGTGTTTAAAACCTTGTTTAAACATATTTTTCCCTAACTCATGAATTTTTTGTGGAATGATAATGATAGATAATTGATGTATTTTAAGCAACATGCCCTCATCTCACTATATTGGTTTTTCATGAAAAATAGGGTAAGATGAAGAAGATAATAAATGGAAATACAAAACTAATATTAAAAATGAATCACACACACACTTTCCTAAACTCAGAACAATCCCATTTCTTTACATCACTCAGTATATGAAAATTAACCCCTCATTATATTCATGAGGGTATATAAAAAATAATGGTGAAAACCTCCTATAGTAGTGGCTGCACACAGTAGAAGTACTCTTTTAGTTTGTTATCCATTATTCAAGTTGATGTCCCCTGCATCGCATCCTTATTTTTCTTTTTATTCTCCTAAATATAATTCTATCTCTATATATCTTTTTAAATTTGAATTATCCTTTTCCCCCACTTTATTTTTTTCTATTCCCCATATATTTTCTCCTCGTTTGAACTGTTCATCATCAAAGAATACACTTGTATGAATGGTGTTCGGTTAGGATTTCTTGTTTTAAAAGATTTCCTGCACTCCTTTGAAGTAGGTGAGGCCCCCACATGCTCTTATTTTTAAAAGTTCCCCAATGATATCCTATAAATCCTAATAAATACTGAATATATTTTACATCTAAATAATGTAGGTAGTGTGTACTTCGGTATGGATAAAACTCGTGTGGCATAGCCTTAAATGTCCATGCAACAACACAGTGCAGCCTCATGCACCATAGTGAAAACCCTTCATTTTCATTCTTAGGTCATATGAGGTCATGGAAGAATACCTAGGATGACAGTGTAGCACCTAAATTAAAAATCTAATAATAGGGCTCCATGGTGAAGTGTTAGGTCTATAGCATAGTATGTTTTCATCATTTTGATCTTCTTTTTCCACTAAACAGCAAAGCCATGGCTATAGAATAGTGGAGCTTTAAATGGATATAGTGATGCGATATTCCTTTGTCATCCATGGAGGTCCTGTAGTGAAATGGTGGAGGCATATACTGTACCTTAGTTTTTTCTTCTATCTGAGGAAGATGATGTGTGAGAATGGCCAAAATGACATTGTATGGGTAAGTTAATAGTACGCAAACTCCTATATCCCATATCAGTATTCATAGTGGGAAGCCTCCTTTATTTTAGTAAACTACTCCCTTACAAGATATGAAAAGTAAGATAAGAGTTGGATATCCCTCTACACCACTTTTCACCTCCTTGTGTTGGTGAAATCTTCATCTTGTCGCTATATGGACCTATACCCCACATGCTAGTGCACTACCACATTCCTTCTCCTATACTCTACCATGTGGTTATCTATTCCTATAGTATGGTTTGGTTTGATAACCCTTTATGGTTCTTCTAGGTTCCTTATTGCCCTATGGGTTGAGTTCTAGCCCATTGTCCCTATTTTTTAGCTAAACTCTTCATCCTCTTTTTCTACTTTTCACCTACATAAAATAGATAAATACTAATAAATATAAAAAAACATGAAAACAAGTATTTTTATTCTTCTTAATTATTTTTCCAAAATATCATTTCAAATTAAAAATTTCCTACAATTCGTTTTTAATAATTAAAACATAGATATTATCACTTAAAAAATGGAAATAATCAATTAAAATTTTAAAATATCATGAAAAATGTAAAGTCATCACCGTGACATAGAGAAAATCATTTTACAATGTTTTTTTCAAAAAAAATATTTTTTTATTTTTCTTAACACATTTCATGGTATTATAAATTTAATAATACCCCGTCTATTTTACATAAAAAATCATGTTTTAGAAAATTTAAAGAACCATGGTCATTTTAAACATGGTTATGCCATGGTTTCTGGAATTTATCATTATCTGGTTTCTTCATTCATTTGATGAATCAATCAAAATGGAATTAAATTGGATCTAATACCACTAGAGGATTTTTTTAGGTGATAAAACTTATCCAAATAAAATATAAAACATCAACTGAAATCTATAAATTTACATGATATATAATTCATTTTCAAATGAATACAATGAGATGAAGAACAAAATAATTTTTCACTTGTGATCCAGTATATTCAATCATATCCACATGGTCTTGATCGAGACCATCGAGAAAAAAATGGGATCCTTTGTCTTAGGGTATCTACAAGCTATGTGATTATTCAAATACTTGTAAATGAAATTATTTAATCCATGGTCTTCTAAAACATTTATATTAGAGTATTGTAAAAAAATGATAGACAATGTGCTTCCGCTTGAGGAGTTTCATTATGTCTCAATATAGTCATATCATAAACCACAAGCCTATATTTATAACCATACATGTAAAACCCTTGTAATAAAAACATTTAGATACATTTAATAAAATGTTTCATAAATATTTCATGATTCACAACTATTATAACTCTCAGGTTTTCATTTATGATTAATTTTTAAATAATTAAAAAATTAATTTAGATATGCAAACTCATTGTATCATCATGAAATGATTAATAAACTGATTATGATAGCTTGGATTAGTTAAATGAGGATAAACCATGAATTATTGTATAATACACAAGTTATAATTCACTACAATCACTATAATAATTATGATGCTTAAAGGTAATTATTTATCAATGGTTTGGAATATTTCCTTGAAATAAATTCAAATTTATTTCATGTGTTTTTTTAAAAAATCAAAACAAAATTTTTAAAAAAAAGAAAAATAAACACTATTTCTCCTTTCTGATCCCTCATTCCCCGGATCTATCCCTTCCCTACCCCCCCCCCCCACCAAAAACAACGTGTAATCTCTCTAGCTAGGTTCGGGATATATGGTGACATGTGATCTCTCTGGCGATGTGCACACATCCCAGTGACAAGAAAGCTTCTTGACGACGCATAATACCATGAAGGTTTAAGGTATGATCCATTTTCAGAGATATATACTTAATTTTTTACCTATAATAACCAGTATATGAGGTTAAATTAATTGTATATATCCTTGTGAAAATAATGTATTTTATTATTATTATGTTGATAATTCCAAAAATAAATGTCAAGTACATGGATTTCCACATCTGTGTTTTCATTTGGAGGTGTTCCTTTATTTATTTTTATTATAGTGTTTATACCTTGGTTTCCCCATTATTTTTTTATAAAAATTGTGATTTTGGGCTTGATAGAAGGTGGTGTATGGTTGGTGCACTGTTAGGGGGAATTGTGCGCCCTTTACCGAGAAACTATGCGACTAATGTCATTTTTGGATAGTGGAGACCGCATGATTGACACACGGATTGTCAAAACATGTACAATAACTGTACGGAATGTCCTACTTAGAAAATGAGGGGTTTTGGTTGCTTCAGAGCTTGGAAAACCATGCGGGTAAACTGTGTAACTTGTCCAGGTCATTAAAAAGTGTAAAATTACTTTTGTTCCCTCTTCAATTTTAACCCTATTTCCTCCTCCATCCACCACATTTAGGATTTATAGCAATGGGATCTCCCTACAAGATTTCTTGAAGCCCTTATACCTTAATACTTGGGTGGTTTTGACCCTAGTTCTTCAAGTAATAAACAAGAGAGCCTCTTTCTCATGATTTCTCCCTTCTTCTAGGGTTTCTCTTCCATCTTTCTTAGTTTACTATTTTTACAGGAGGTTGTTTGACCAAAATAGATTTTTATCTTATGTGTTGGGAATATATTGATGATTAGTGTTTGATATTTACTTTATAGGGACTTGTGGTGATGTTTTCTTCATTTCACACCAATTTATGAAAGTTTCCAAGTGTGAGGTAGGGGTTACATGCTTCTACATTATTAGATGATTTTGATATTATTTCTTGATTTTTCAAATATGTTGTATGGATTATTTATGTGGTTCAAAAAGTATTTTGGAAGGTTTTTGTAATACACATGTGATGAAAATGGTTTTTCTAAAGGAAGGTGTTTATATTTTATATGTTCCTTGTTTTTTTGTTTCTCGAGCATGCTTTATGCCTTGTGTGGAAGGTGAGAAATGCATTTTTAAAGAGATTTAAATCTGAAAAATGTGTTGAAAGTGAATTTTATAATAGAAATGGATTTTTATTTCATATTGGATTCTTTTTTTCACCTTAAATGTGTCTTTGAATGGTGAATCATGTGATAAAAATGTATTTGATGTGAGTATGAATTTGAAGGGGGATTTTCCCATGGAAATGGTTATATTTATTATGTGTTTTCCTTTTTATGTTTCTAAATGGGTTTCATAAATTGTGAAAGTGGCATGAAATGTATTTAAAAATGGTTTTGGTGTGCATTTTAAATGGAAAGTGGTTTTTTATGGAAAATAGTGGTTTCCATTTGAACTTGATTTGTATATCAATGTGAAAATGTGAAATTTGTGATTTTTGTATGTTCTTATGATTCTTGGAATGTTTATATTAAAATGTTGATTTATGTGATATGTGAAATGGGATTTTTACACAAAGGTAATCTCATGTATCTAGGTGGGTGAACTAGAACTAGTATGCTAGTTGACTCAGAAGTGCCATTAGCTCGGATTCATCTAGAAGGTTATACGCTACAACACTAACTGAACATGTGATATTATTAGAGACCACTGGACCTTGGGATGTGTTCCCCTCTATTAGATCATTCATGAGAATGTTGTTGGTATTGTATTATGATCTAGAGACCACCAGACCTTGATATGTGTTCCCATCTAGTTTCTCGTTCATGGGAATGTTTTTTGGTAGTTTAGTTGGAGGATTTTGATCACCGAGATACTATGTTCTTAAGTTATCACTTGTTCCAGTTACCTATAGGGATTTTCCCATGGTTCTCTCTTATGACATGTATCTTATTTGATATGGTGTTATCCATCAGTATACGGTAGACCTTGTGTATATTTTATTGCAAGCAAGTTTATTTTTACAAATGATTTTCATTTGAAAATTGTTTCTTGATAAAGTTTTCCTTAAAAAATTATTAGAAATGTATTAAATTATTTAAAGGAAATGTGCATGTTGATTTATCTTCGAATTTTATATCATGAAAACTTTTCTTTTGGGTGGAATCCTGTTGTGGTTTTCCTCACATCCTACATACACCTTCAGGTGTATGTAGACTTTGTTATGTATAACCCAGGTAAAGGAAATACGTATCATGGTGATGGTTGATCTAGTTGATAGTGTTCTACTTCTTACAGATTTTGGTGATTGCATCTTGAGGGTAATGTACCTCTTGTTTCATGGAGGGTTTTTGGGACAGTCTTGTGGTCCCCTTTCCCTTGTTTTACTTTTGGGTTTTGGTTGAAGTTGTAGACTTTGAATCTAAAAACTGTTATACCTCGTTTGGTTATGGTTATTGGTCATTGTGATGCTTATTATTTTGGGTTTTTTATGACTATATAAATAGGTGAAATCATTCCCAAAGTATGTTCTTGATACCCAGGAACTATTTTCAATCCCTTGGGGTCAGTAATTCCCTTTGGGCCATACCATGAGTCGGGTTGGGTGTCGGGTTGGATGGAACTTTGGTTTGGTTCGTGAAAAAATAGTATCAGAGTCGGGTTATGATCTTTTGGGTCAAGTTATTTGGGATGATTTTGGATATACTGGAGGTGGAATTTTTGGGGATTGGGGTTTTGGTTGCAAGTGGGTTTCATGTCCATCACACCTTGTGAAAGAACTCAAGTCTCTATGGGATGTTGGAAAAGTTTATTTGAATTCTCTTCTAGGTGAGATGTATAGGCTGAAGACTATATATAGACACTGGGTGGTGGGGTGGAGTTTTTTGGTTTGTCTTGTTATTTTGTTGGATTTTTTTATATTTTTTTTTATGGAAGTCTTTGAGACTTATTTTTTTTGATTAAAAACTTTAGAATGTTTGTATTAATTTTTTTACTTGTGGTTATTTCTTATTGTAGAAAAATTCCTCCTCAAAGAATTCTTATGTTGTCATAGGAAGAGGATAGATAGAGTTATCCTTCTCCAATTGATCAAATTTTAGTGGAATTATTAGTTTGGGTTGTACAAGATTTAGGGAGAGGAGCAAGATCTAGCCCTACTCAGATCATAGAAGCCAAACTAGGTCTAAGAAAGGACAAATCTTAGGGGTTCCTCAAGAGAAAGCCTCCTTATTTATAGGGTAGAATGAAACCTTAGGAAGAATAGGAGTTTCTTGAGAAAATAGTATAATGTTTGAGTTTCTTGATACTCTTAAGGTGGTCAGAGTAAAGTGTTCTTTTTTATGTTAGAAGGTACCAGTTAGAAGTGGTGGGACTCGGTGGTGCAAGCTGAAAGCATGAGAAGATTGGTTGGAAATACTTCAAGGTCGTTTTAAATGAAAAAAAATCTCAATATTTTGGCCTTCACTAGGTCCTGAGAGTTTATGGAGCTTATCCAGGAATATTGTTCTATGATGGAGTATGCTAACTGCTTCACAGAACTAGTTCGTTATGCACCTAAACTTATTTCCAATGAGAAGATGATGGCTGAGAGGTTCGGTAGGGGGTTGTGGCCAGAGATATGATATCAGGTCTTTTTCTTCAAAATTATGACCTATACTGAAGTGTTTGGTCATTATATGATAGTATAAATTAATCATGTAAGAAACTATAGTTTTCCTAGAGTAGTTTCATTAGTGTGAATTCGTAGTTTTTTTGAGAAGAAGAGGAAGCGGGTGATCAGGGGAAGAAGGGAGGTGGTAGTTCATGCCATCCTTCTTGATTGTCTTCGTCCATGTCTTCTGATGTTGGGTCAGTTATGTGACATCGATGTGGTAAGGTAGGGCACATGAGAACCATGTGCACATCTCCTCCCATACCTTTTCCCTGACGTGGAGATATGGTTCACTTGCATCATTTTTTCAAAGTGACACGCCCATATAAAAGTGGTGTAGGATCTGTGGCTTCCAAGGGGATGTCAGCCCAGCTAGAACTATCCAAAATGGTGGGTTCTCAGTTTAGAGTCCATGGAGATGGGGTTGAAAATTCTCCTAGGTGGATTCATTTTAGGATAGATTCACAAAGTAGTTGTATTCATCAGGCTCAGGTTTAGATGAGGCAGTTTCATGCGATGGATCGAGCACTAGTGGAATCGAATATAGGGCCTATGACAGTTCAAGGTACAATTCTTATTGAATCATATTTAGATATTATTCTATTTGATACTAGTGATTCATTTTATTTTATTTCATCCCACCTTGTTTATGTTTTAAAGTTTTCAACTGAGCTTATGCCTTATGTGATGGAGTTGGTAACACTACTTGGTAAGAAGCAAGAACGGGGTTTCAAGTGTCCGTCTTATGTGCTCAACATGTCATGGGTCAAGTTAGAATATAATTTTCTTATTTTTTAGATAGATCTATTCAATTTTATCCTTGGTATGGATTGGATATTGTGCTTTCAGAAGAACATAAATTGTTATAGGCGGTGAGTGAGTAATATGGAACCTGATGGAAGTATCCAATATTTCTATGGTGAATGGGATCCTCATTTGGAACGTGCTAGACCTCCACTACCAGATTTGGGAAATCATATTTATCAAATATCATTGCTTACATTGTAGGATGATGCTGGTTCTTCTGAGGGTGTATTACCTCTTGTGGTGGATGAGTTCCCATAGTTTTTTCCAAAGGATTTTATGGGTTTTCCTCTGGAGTGGGGTGTGGAGTTCTTTATTGATTTGGAATTGGGAACACAATTGATATCTCTTCCCTCATACTATATGTACCCTATGAAGTTAATAGAATTGAAGGTATAGATGTATGATTTGAAATCCAAAGTATTCATTCACCTGAGCGTATCACCTTAGGCCATCCGAGTTCTTTTTACAAAAAAGGTCCATGGATTTATTTGGTTGTGTATTAATTACAAAAAGTTAAATAAGTTAACTATTAAGAATAAGTATCTTTCCCTATATTTATGAACTTTTTTATCATCTTAATGGGGAAAGGTGGTTTTCCAAGATTTACATGTGTTCTGGTTATCACCAAGTTATATTTAGAGAGGCGGATATTCTAAAAATAGACTTCCAAAGTAGTTACGGCCATTTTGAGTACTTCTTCATGCTTTTTGGGTTGAAAAATGATCCAGTAGTGTTTATGGAACTTATGAATAGGGTGTTTCACCAATATATCAAATCCTATTTTGTCGTATTCACGGATGACATCCTAGTCTACTTTGGGACCGAGAAGGAGTATGTGCAGCATTTGAGGTTTGTTCTAGGCATCCTTTAGGATCATCATCTCTTTGAAAAGTTTTCTAAGTTTACCTTCTGAATCAGAGAGTTGAAATTTCTTGGTTATGGGATTTTATAAAAAAAGTGGTTTCAGTGGACCCCAAGAAGATTAGTGTAGTTATGTCATGAGATAATCTGAAGAATGTGTTTGAAATCAGAATATTTTTGGGCCTAGCATGGTATTACAGGTGGTTTGTTCAAGATTTCTCTCGGCTTACTTCTTCCATGACTACACTCACCTAGAATGGGGTGATGTTTTAATAGAACACCGAGTGTTAGGCATCCTTTTAGGTGATAAAGAGGTAGTTTATCACTTCCACTATTTTGATCTTTCTAGAGTTTGGAAAGGGTTATGTGGTTTATTTTCATGCCTTAGTTACAGGAGCCAATTATGACCACATAAAAATAATTACCCAAATTTTGACATAGAGTTAGAAGTGGTGATTCATGCCTTGAATAAGTGGAGCCATTATCTTTTTGTGGATAATTTTGTGGTTTATTCAAATCATAATATCTTTGCCTACATCTTCTCATGGAAATATTTTAATTTGAGGCAGTGACGTTGGGTTGAATGCCTTTAGAAGGTTTTGAGGCTTCATGGTGTTTTGTCAGTAATTGTTTCTAGAAGGGAACCCCATTTTACCTTTTGGCTTCGGTAAGGCCTTAAGAAGGCTTTGGGGTCATAGGTCAAGTTGAGTATGGTATACCATACTCAAATGGATGATCAGATAGAGCGGGATAATTAGATTTTGGAAGACATGCTTTGGGCATGTGTGTTGGATTTTGGAGTTTCATAGGATATCCATTTGGGATTGGTTGAGTTTGAATATAAAAATAGTTACCAATATTTTATTTTAATGGATACTTTTGAGGTTCTTTATGGTCAACTGTGTTTGACTCCTTTGTGTTGGGATGAGGTGGTGGAGACCTCATTGTTGGGATTGATCCTTGTGTAAGAAACTTCTGATAAAGTTAAGTTGATTGGGAAATATTTTTTGACATCTCAAAGTCACTATAAATCTTATTTAGACTAGAGGATCTGAGATTTAAAGTTTTCTATGGGTGACTGGGTGTTCCTAAAATTATCACCTCGCTTGGGTCATCATCATTTGGGTAAGCAAGGGAAGCTAACGTCGAGGTATGTTGGACCTTTTGAGATTACTGATCAGATTGGTAAGGTGGCATATAGTTTATCTTTTCCCTATCAGATTATTTAAATCCATTATTTATTTCATATATCCCAGTTTAAAAAGTATAATTCGTATTCTTACCATCTATTGAATTGGGAATATTTGGATTTGGAGCCTGATTTATCTGTGTTTGAGCAACCGGTATAGATTGTAGATTCTTAGGAGAATGTTATTCATTTGAAGTTAATTCACTTCATCCAAGTTATTTGGAAGTATGGAAGTGATGAGCATGAGACTTGGGAGTATAATTCTTATATTGTGGAGGAGTATCCATTTTTGTTTTCTGATCAAGCTTCGAGATAACTTTTCATGGGTGAGAAGTTTCCATGTTGGGGAGAATTATCACATCTTGTTTTCATTTATAGGTATTTCTTTGTTTATTTTCAGTATAGTGTTTATCACTTGGGTTCCCCATGATTTTTTTATGAAAAATGGTGATTTTGGGCTTAATAGTAGGTGGTGCATGGTTTGGGGAAACCGTGTGCCCTTGCCAAGGAAACCATATGACTTATGTCATTTTTGGATAGTGGTGACCGCACGATTAGAACAAGGTTTGTCAAATGGTGTGGGATAATCATTTTTCATGTCCCTATTAGATAGTGATGGGTTCATAGTTTCCACATGATTTGGAAAAACATGTGCGAAAACTTTTTGACTTGTCCAAGTCATTAAAAAGTGGAAAATTACCTTTCTACCCTCTTTTATTTTAACTCTATTTCCTCCTCCATCTAAACCATTTGGGATTTTTATCCATGGTAACTCCATCCAAACTTTCTTTAAGCCCTTGTACCTCAATCCTTGGGTGGTTTTTACCTCAGTTATTCAAGGAATAAAAACTTAAGCCTCTTTCTCGTGATTTCTCCCTTCTTTAAGGGTTTCTCTTCCCTCTTTCTTAAGTTCCTATTTTTATAGTGAGTTGTTTAACCTAAAGAGTTTTATCTTGAGTGTTAGGGAAGATATAGATGATTAGTATTAGATCTTGACTTTATGGGATCTTATTGTGGTGAGGTTGTGGTTTCAGACCAATTGTTGGAAGTTTCAAAGTGTGAGGTAGGTGGTTCCATGCTTCTACATTATTGGGTGATATTGATATGCTTTATTGATTTTTCAAATGTGCTCTAAAGATTATTTATATGGTGTGAAAAGTTTTTTGGAAAGGTTTTGGGATGTAAATGTGATTAAAATGGGTTTTATAAAGGAAGGTTATTATATTTCATATGTTATCTGTTGTGGTGTTTCTTGAGAACGCTTTATGATTGTTGTTTCATATTAGATTCTTTGTTATTCGCATTAAATGTGTATTTGAATTATTAATCATGTGATAAAAATGTATTTGATGTGATTATGAATTTGAAATGGGCCTTTCCTGTGGAAATGGTTATATTTCTTATGTGTTATTCTTGTTATGTTTCCAAATGGGTTTCATAAATTATTAAAGTGGTGAAAATGTATTTCCAAATTTTTATGTGTGTTTGTGAGATGTAAAGTGGTTTTTTTATGGAAAATGGTGGTTTCCATGTGAGCTTGATTTGTGGATCAATGTGAAAATGTGAAAGAGGTGATATACTTATGTTCTTGTGATGCTTGGAATGTTTATATGAAAGTGATGATTTATGTGATATGTGAAATGGAATTTGAGAATAAAGGGAATCCTGAGTATCTAGGTGGGAGAACTAGAATGAGTATGGTAGTTGACTCAGAAGTGGAATTGGGCCAGATTCATCTAGTAGGTTATACGCTACAACACTAACTAAAAATATGATATGATCAGATACCACTGGACCATGGGATGTGTTCCCCTATATTGGATCATACATGGGAATTATGTTTGTATTTTCTTATGATCTATTAACCACTGGACCTTAGGATGTGTTCCCCTCTAGTGGTTCATGCATGGGGACATTGTTTCTAGTTGATTTGGAGGATTTTGATCACTGAGATATGATGTTCTTAGGGTCCCACTTGTTCTAGTTACCTATAGGGATTTTCCCATGGCGATCTCTTATGACATTATGATTATTTGATATGGTGTTAGCTATCGGTATATGGTAAAACTTGTTTATATTTTATTACAAGAAATCCTATTTTTTAAAAATGGTTTTTATTTGAAATGTGTTTCTTGATAAAGTTTTCCTTAAAATGTTTTCTTAGAAATTTATCTAATGTTATAAAGGAAATGTGCATGATGATTTATCTTTTAATGTTATAGAATGTAATATTTTCTTTTGGTTGGAATCCTAATGGGATTTAGTTAACACCCTACATACACCTTTGGGTGTATGTCGACTTTGTTATGTATGACCCAGGTAAAGGCAAGATGCATCATGGTGATGGTGGATTGAGTTGCTAGTGTTCCAATTCTTAGGTTTTTGTGATGTAATATTGAGGGTGATGTCTCTCTTGTTACATGGTGGTTTTTTGGGATAGTCTTTTGGTCCCCTTTCTATTTTTTTACTTTTGGGTTTTGGTTGAAGTTGTGAAATTTGAATCTAAAAATTGTTGTACCTCATTTGGTTATGGTTATTGGTCATTTTGATGCTTATAATTATAGGTTTTATGACTATATAAATGGGTGAAATCATTCCCAAAGTATGTTTTAGATACCCAAGCACCAGTTTCCAGCCCATGTGGATCGAGAACACCCTTCGTCTCATGCCATGATCCGAGTCGGGTGTCGGGTTGGATGGCACTCCGGCTTGGTTCGTGACATGGATCTTACTTGGTAAATATTCTTCCTTCATGAAATATTTTGTATAAATATTCAATGATGTTCAATATTTTTAAAATTTATTTGTTATATTACACACAATATATCTATACTAGAATCATAAATACATTTAATTTAATTAAAGAAATTCTTTAAACTACCTCAAATAATCAATATATAGAAATTTTTTATCCAAGTTTCCTTTACCCATGGATATTTTTTATATATCAAGGACTCATGTTCGGTGAAAGTATATAATACTTTTTCATCTTAGTAATTTGACTATTCATATTGAAATCTTCAAATGGATTGTAATAGTAAATTTTTTGAGATAAAATGTTTTTAAATTCTAAATGAATTGAGATATAATTGTTTATATATGTAACTCATCAACTATGATTAAACTTATGATTGTAGTTATGTTCTTTGATTTTCATTGGAATTTAACTTTTTTAACCAGATTTTATATAAAAATTTCATGTGGATATTCACCATATATTCTATTAATCTCTTAAAACATTTAAAACTAAGTATTTAGTAAAAAAATTAAAATAATTTTCATTAAAAAAAATTATATGCACAATAAAAATATTTTCTTTAATTTCCAAAATATATTTTGGGATAAAAATAATGTGGTTTATGTCTTTTATTTGAGATATATTCATTCAATAAATTTATTTATAATATATATTATATTTTTTATACCTTCCACCAACCCAAATTTAATTTAAAATAAATATTATGTGAGATTCAACAGTGAGTTATGTAAATTACATGTTTTTTTAAAAAGAGTATATGTATAATTATTATTCTTAGTGTATAAAATTATTCTTTATTCATCTCAATATACCTCAAGTATTTGATTCATTTTTAAATAATTTATATAAAATTTATATATTATTCATAATTCAAATATATTATGGGATTATCAAATTTTTTGTGTAATATATTAAATTTTATTCTTCATATACAAATAGAATGTATTTTCTTCTTGTTTTATTATGACTATTTTGGAAACTATAACGTATGGAGTCTCCTAATGATATATTGATATAGAAAAACAATATAGTAATTCATGGTATTATGGCCATGAATTTTTCGATGAATTTGTTAAAGGATTGAATTTTGTTTCAAACTATTTTTGAGAATCATTATAGGTTGTTGAGATGATGTTTTAGTTGATTGGAATTATTTTTTCATGATCTAAAAGGGTTGGAGTTTTTTTGAATAAGTTTTTTGAGTGTTTAATTTCATCTATAATTTATGAATACAATCATAATACTTTACTAAATCATATGGATTTAGACTAAGGCAATAAAAAAGGAAAATTCAATGGGAATATGACTTCATCATAATATGTATTCAGTGGGAGTGTAAGACTTTTTTAAACTAGTGTAATGGTTTTAGTGTTATATTAAACCTTTTAGATGTCATCATAAGACTTCATTGGTCGTTAGCCTTTACAGATCATAATACTTCAAGTATCTGAGTGAAAGAATTTGAAGCACAAAATGTAAGTCTTTAATCCAGTGTAAGCCTTTCATCATAAACCTTTGATAAGAATAAACCATTTATTTAATAGAATAATTATTCAGAACTTAAAAGTATTTTGAGTTTATGGTAGATGAAAAATCTAGTTTCTATAAATTGAATATTCTGAAGAAAATGAATCAGATGATGAAAGATATGTAATTTGTTTTTTAAAACATCACAAATCATTTTTTTTAATTCAAGAAAAATTAAAAATACATGATACTAACATGATTAAGAACATTATTAGTTATGATATCAACTAAATAAAGATAAACTGTGATGAATACATGTCTTTTGAATAAGAAACTCCGAATATTAAATTTGGAATATTATTGATATGATTTTTTTTATTTTTAAGATCCTAAATCACTGGTAGTGATGAAATTTGAGTTTTTAAAATGTGTTTAAAATAAAGATAAGAAATATATCATTTCATGATCTAATTAAAGAAAATATAATATTGAGATTGATCCAGATGATTAACAAAATTGACAACAAAAGATGATGAGTTTTCCAACTAGTGTTTTCATAACTTGAGTCAAGAAGAAGAAGCTACCACACTGAATGTTTACATGTAAGGGTATTTTAGTAATTTGAGTTAATTCGTCATGAAAATAAACTTCACATGAATTAATTTATTAGGAAACATAAATAAAGTAAGGGAAAACAAAAATGATAATTCTATAATCATGTTTTTTACTAGAAACCTTAAATTATTCTTGGTTTTCCTGTTATGGTAACTAATGTTGATGGGGGAAATTTACTACTCTTAAATGGAATTCCTTTTGAAAATATCAATATTGATAAGATCATGTGAGTGTAAATAAGAAAATATATATTGTTATCACAAATAGTGTATGAGAAAAATATTACAAAGAAGAACGAAGATTGATGCACGAATTTCAAAACTTATCATCTACATCCACTTGATCTATAGAATCTAATAAATTATCTTTGATATTGATAATAGATATGAAGACTTATATCATATTATATAATAATTGAGTTTGTTATCTTGAACATTTTATATACTCATGTATAATATCTTAATCAATTTTTGAAGTAACTCGGAGATTCAAGTGATCTTTCTCATTTTTTATGATTCATTATAACTATTAGGATGATGAGTATGACCAGTGGGATGTTACAAAATTGTAAATGATCATTATTAATCCCTACCCATTATAAGTTAATGATTTAATTATAGTGGAGAATCTATTTTCAGATAGTAACTGGATGTAGGAGTAGACTCACACACTATTATCAAAACTTATAAAAATAATTGCATGCCTTATTATCTTTATTTTTTACATTTTTGTGCAACGTTGTGTGTTAAATATTAATTTGAAAGATTTGAATATTATTTGATCACAACGGTTAATTTTTTTATTAGAATAAATTGAAAAATAAAATATACTAATACCCCCCACTCTATGTAGTCATACAATCCATTTTCACTAACAATTGGTATCATAGTGACAGGTTCCTTATATCAGACTCTCTAAGTGGATTTTATGGTGAATAACATAAAATCCTTAAATATTAGAGTATTTGTAACATTTTATAGAAGAAATTTACATGAATAGAAAAAATAGGATGTTTCCTTTTTTATCACTAGGGATTGAGGTTCTTAATGAAACTACAGCTAGTTTTCCATGTATTCAAAGAGGTAATCATATACCCTTCATTTATATTAGAAATATTAATGTTGATGTAAAATTAAGTAATTTTATTCTTATACCTATTTATTAGAAATTATTTACCAAGTTGATGGGTCTACAAACTACCAAGGATGTATGTGATAAGTTAGAAATAATTTATGAAGTGTGTGTCAAAGTTAAAGAGGAAAATATAAAAATCTAGAGAAACAAGTTCGATGATATAAAGATAAATGAGGATGAATAAATTGATGACTAATTTTATAAAGTTGATGTAATTGTGATAAATATCACAGGATTCAGTGAAAATTTAGATGATAGTGTCATTTTCAAGAAATACATGAGGAATTTTCTAGACATGTTTGATTCCAAAATTTATGATCTGGAAGTTAGGGAAGATATTTCTCTTGAAGAGTTATAAATCATCCTCATGGACTATAAAATGATAAATTGACTTACTTTTAAGAATAAAGTTAAAGATGATATGACTTTTGAAACCATGATAAGGTTAAAACTAAAATAAGAAGAGCCTAAACCTTTTACTGAATAAAATGGTAATTATGATATAGATGATGATGGAAATAGAATCATTTATCTTAACATAAAAAATCAGAAAAGGTAAAGGAAATTATAAATTTAAACTACCCATGAAATGATTAAATTGTGGTGGAATTGGAAATTTTCTATGAATTTTCCAAATAAAAATAATGTTGAGTATAAGGCTAATCATAATTATAAAAATCTCAAAAATAAGAAGTAGTGGAAAAACACCAAGGCTGAAAATAAATCTGGTGAGTTCAATAAGAATTTATCAGGAATTATAAGGAAAAAATTTAATAATCAAAGAAGAATATGGAGACACTTAATCCTATAGTTAATACAAGTATTAAGAGAATAAAAAGTTCACAAACTTTATGTAATATATGGACAAGGAAGAAACCTCCTCAAGTAGTAAAGTGGAAGGTGGTGAAAAAACATATATGGAGAACAAGCTCGGATCTGAGTTGGAAGATTTTCTTGATAAAAATAGAAATATCAACAAGTAAATTAATTATCTAATGAATTTATGTGGGAAGAAGGTTGAATAAATTTAATATTTTATAAAGAAATAAAATTAACTCATTAAGTTATTTAATAATTCAAAGTTAAAAGTTGACTGAGAATGAAAAATGTTAAAATATCATGAAGTAAAACTAGTCTCTAGGGAATAGGAACCGATCAATATGGAATCAAATTATCTTGAAACTTAAATTTAATTTAAATGAGTACAAGATTACTACAAGAAATATATTTAAGTTAAATTTGAGACATTTATATCAATTAGAAAGGCCATTAAATCTTCTCAGGATACATCAATACCTGAAACTTCTCTAAAAGTTAGATATAAACAATGTGGAATAAAATTAAAAATCTATACAAGTTAGGGTCATAACAGATGATAATAAATACTCTTCTATATCTATGGAATAAAGGATAAATCAAATAAAATAAATATCCTCAAATCACAAGCAATAAAAAGGTATTTTTTAATAGTAAAGACAAAATTAGGGAATGTAGTTTTTAGAATATTCTTACAGTCATAAGAGGAGGTTTAGATTCAGTGTATATTGTTAGTGTTATGGGATTTATGATCATAATAAATACACATTCTGATATAACATAAATCTACCTATTAGAATTTTCAAATCAATGGGAAGAAACTATGATATTAAAATAAGTGAGTCCCCATAGAATAAAGAAATGAATAAGGTCACTTCAAATCTATATACTCAGAACATGTTTGAAAATTTGTAAGAAATGTGTGGTAGATGTGACAATCAAGGACATTTTTATAAACAATTTATGGAAACTTTTCCTAGAAATATCTCTAATAAATAAAATTAAAGAGTATTTCAAAAGAAAAATCAAGATGAAAAGTCATTCTTTGTAGAGGTTGACTTAAAGGAAAAAAATAAAGGAAGGCCTTAGATACTTTAAAGTGGATGATTTTATCACCTGATAAGAGACACTGCAATTTTGAATAATGGTTGGGGATATGAGGGAGGATAATTTACCTTTTTAAATTACTATTTACTAAATATTAATATTTTGGGAACTATAAATTTTGAGTCAAAAGGGCACAAGTGAAAATATGTCTTATTTTTGGGAAGGTTGAAACACAACTTGATAAGTGTTATCCAACTATGTGATGAAGGGTAATGAAGTTTTATTTCAAAATAACTCATTTGTTTTTATAAATTATAAGGATGGAAAAAATATATAATAGGTTAAATAAAACATGAAAACTTATTTCATATTGGTAACTCATCCAACTCACGTTACATGAGTGCCAAACCTATATAATAAGATACATATCAACCTTTTCCAAGGAAATATGAGAAATATATCTGATCATGAAGTATTTAGATACCTTACCAAGATCAATAGATAAATATAAGTTGTTTGTGTGACATGTTATAAGTGTAATATTATACAAAAGACACACAGGAATATGGGCATATAGTCCACTATACATTTAAACTAATATATTCATATGTATGTGGTACTATGAGAAAAAATTCAATAAAGGGTGGTATTTATTTCATTACATACATAAATTACTACACCCATATGATGAATTCCCTCTTCATGAAACACAAATTATATGTTATTCAAATATTTAAAATTTTCTAAATATAATTGGAAAATAGTTTGGTTCTTATATAAAATAAATAAGGTCATACAATGGAAAAGAATACACAAGAATTAATTTTGATTGATACCTAAAAAACCATGGTATAAAAAATTAATATAGTGCACCATACAATCCTAAACAGAATGGTGTGGATAAAATAAAAAATAGAAGTATTGTGTAAATGGGAGTAACCATGCTAGCTCAGAATAAGCTTCCAAATTTATTTTGGAGATAAATTTTATACACCATTGTGAATATCCAAAACAAGTGCTTGTTAAGACCTAAAACTCTTAATACTTCATATGAGTTATGGAACAGTAAAAAATCAACTTTATAATACTTAAAATTATTTATAAACCCTTTTTATATGAAGATAAAAAATAAGAATTTGGGGAATTTTGAAGAAAAGGTAGAAGAAGTAAACTTTTGGGGTATCTTTCTAATGGATATAGTTACAATTTCTAGAGAAAATATAGAATAAGATCTTGGAATTTTCATATGTTAAAATAATTAAAAATTAGTACAAAATATATGTGTGTGTTGATCCTAATGATGAATCTGTTAAGGATAAAAATTTATAGAATTATGAAAAAATAATTGGTGAGAAAACTTTAATAGAGTGGGTTATGATTGATATTGATTCAAATGTTACTAGTGAGGAAGAAAGGACTGAGAATCAAGGGTAGAGTCGTCAGTGGATAAGGAAACATTTTAACTCTAAGAATATTATTTTCCAGCAGGATGCACCTATCTACACCCAAATAAGGATGAGGTTAGAAAAATAGACTATACTTATTTAAAATGTCGAACCTAATACTGTTTTAGAGGTAGTAGAACATAATGAGTGTATTTTTTCAATGAATCGGTATCTTGATAAAATAGATAAAAACTAAAATTGGATCTTGTATCAAGACCTAAAAATAATAATTTCATTATATCCAAGTGGGTTTTCCAAAATAAGTTAAATTATAGAAGATAATTCACAAGAAATAAATCATGGATGATGTATAAATGTTACTCTCAGATAGAATAATTTTACTTCAAATAAACCTTTTCAACTATAGCACAACCTAAGACTATCAAGATGATTTTAGTAGTGGAATCACCAAAAATATATAATATCTATCAAATAGATGTGAAATCTACCTTTATTAATGGTGATTTTAAAGAGGAGGTGTTTATTGAACAACCTGAATGATTTTTATTTGATAAATATGGGAGCATGGTCTATAAGATCAATAAGGATTTATATGGGTTGAAGTAGGCCCCATGATCCTGGTATCCCAAGCTTGATGGATACTTGAGAAATATGGATTTATCAAAGGGTAAAATTGATAGTGATTTTTATATAAAGGAGTTTTCCATGGGTTCACTTATTGTCATAGTATATGTCAATGACATCATTTTTGTAAGTGAAAAAAGGTCCCTCCCATGAGTAATTTTCTAAGGATATGAAAATAAATTTTCAAATATCTATATTAATTGAGATGTATTACTTTTTTAGGGTTACAATTCATACAAGGATCTAAACATATTTTTCTATCTTGATAAAATTACTCCATATAATTGTTAAAGATATTTGTAATGGAATAATAAAAAGGAATCTATACTCATATATATGTTGGAAAAAAACTAAGTTAGGATGATTCTGAAATAAGAGTAAATCAAAGAGACTGTAGAAAATTTATTGGAAACCTTCTCTAACTTACAGCTTCCAAACATGATATTGTGTTTATCATGACATTGTGTGTGATATTTCAAAGTTAACTCAAATAATCCCACCTACTTGTAGCCAAGATAATCCTCATATACATTAGACGTACATTAAGTTTTGGGCTATTGTATATATCTAGTTTATACTTGACCTTTAAAGGTTTTACTAATGTTGATTGAGTCGGTGACTATGTATATTGGAAATCCATATCTGGTGGCACATTTTTCTTAGTGATAGTTTTGTGGCATGAAAAAAAATATAAAAAAAAGTTCATTGGGATTAAATAAAACTGAATTTTAGTACATTATTATCACATAGGTATTTATAAAAATGATTTGGATACAGGTTCGACTACCTAATTTTAAAGTTGAATTTGACATATCACTATGTATTTCCTGTTATAATAAAAGTGTTATAGATCTTTAAAATAATATGATTCAAGGATTTATTTCTAGAAAAATTGATCTTAGGTATCACTTCATCAATAAAAAGGTTGAAAATAGTTATGTAAGACTTGATTTTATTTCTACCAAGGACCAAGTTGTTGAAATTTTTACTAAGGCATTACCAAAGGAAAAATTTAATTATATGAGGCTAAAACTTCTTGTTAAACCTACCCACTCAACTAAGGGTTTTTAATAGAACCCTCCCAACTATACTTTGGAATAATCCAAATTTTATAGAAATATTAACACACCTCTTCATCAAAGGGATATATAATTGTTGAATAAAAAGGGTGTGTGGATTGATGGGGAGTTCATTTAAGTCACTTTTCTACACTTAATTACAATCTAGGGATAGAATTATATCAAAAAAGTTACCATTTATGAGAGTATGGTGTAATACACTTCTCATATGTGAATTTTTTTGACTTGATGATTCTCATGAGATTGTGAGAAAGAGTTGAATATTATTTCTAACAAATCCAAAAGTGGGAGATTTTTGTTTCCTTGGATATTTTGATGAGGTTGTTAAATGTTTGAATTTATTTCCAACCATTTTTTAGAATCATTATAGGTTTCAATGATTATTTTTGAGTTTATTGGAATGTTTTTGGGATGGTTGAAAAGGGTTTGAGTTGTTTTGAAGAATTTTTATGAGTTTCAAAGTCATCTGTAATTTTTGAAGACCATTATAAGACTTCAGTACATCATAAAACTTTAGGCTAAGGAAAGAAAAATGGAAAAGGTATTACATGTATGAATTCATCATTATATGTCTCTAACAGAAGTATATGAATTTTTTAAACCAATGCAAGTATTTGAGAATTAGCGTAATCCTTTGATCTTTCATTGTAAGACTCCATTGAACGTAAACCTTTGCTAGACATACAACTTTATTTCTATGAACATAAGAATTTGAAACATTGAACATAAGTCTTTGATACATCATATTAATTTCATAATAATCCTTCACTAATAATAAACATTTGATTTCCTAGTGTAATTCTTCAAAAATAATACAGGTTTTTGTGTTTCTACTGGGTGAAAAATTGAGTTTCCAGAAATTGGATATTTTGAAGAAATTGAATCAGATGATTAAATATTTGTTCTCTAGTTTTAAAAACATAAAAAATAATTTTTGATTCAATAAAAATGAATAATACATGATACTCATGTGATTAGTTGTAAGATCAACCAAATAAAGTTAAACCATGATGAATATGAGTCTATTGAAGAAAAATATTTGGATATTAATTAAGGAATATTTTTGGGATAGTGTTTTGTTGTTCTTAAGATTCTAAATCACTTTATAATCAATAAGTGGTGAAATATGAGTCATTTAGATGATTTTAAAATAAATTTTATAAATATTTATCATACTTAAAGCTAATTAAAGTAAATATAATATTGAAAAATATTTATTTGAGTCAAAGAAGTGACCACTGAGGAAGATGATTTTGTAAGATAGTGTTGTTATATCTCAAGTAAGAAGAAGAAGTTTCCACATCAGATGTATGCATGCAAGGGGATTTTGTTCATATGATTTAAATCATCATGAAAAGAAACTTCACATGAATTAATTTATTGGGAATTCAAAATAAAGTAATGGGAAGTGAAAAATAGGAAATCTGTAATCATGATTTTTTCTAGAAACCTTAATGTCTTCTTGGTTTTACTTTTTTGAAAACTAATTTTTATGGGAGAAATTTAATGGTATTAAATGTAATACATTTTTAAAGTATTTATTCTAAGAATATAATGTGATTTGAAATTAAAAAATATGTTTTGTGATAACAAATAGTGTGCGAGAAAAATATTATGAAGAAGAAGAGAGCCTAGTTCACGAAGTTAAAAACATATCATTTACAATTTCTTAAGCTCAAGCATCCATAAAATGATCTTTGGTATTGAGAATATAGAAAAATATTTATATTGGATGTTAAAATAAGTGATTTTTCTATCTTGAACATTCCAAATTCTCCTGGAGAAGATCTTCATCAATTTTTGAAGTAACCCAGATATTCAAGTGATCTTTCTCATTTGTTATGATTCATTGTAACCCACAGTATGCTGAGTATAACTAGTAGGATGGTATGAAACTGTGGGTAAAGTGTGATTTCAACCTACACATTGTAAGTTGGTTATTTAATTATAATGTAAAATATTTATATAAGATAGTAATTAGTCATAACAAGGACTAGTCTCACACACAATGGTTGAACCTTGTACAAATCATTGTGTACCTTATTCTCTTTATTTTCTTCATTTTCATGCAAGTATTAGAGTAAAATATTAAATTGAAATATTAAAATATTAATTTATCATATGGGTTATTTGATCATGTAATAGTAAATTGAGAAGGAAAATATGCATTGATTCACCCCACCCCACCCACCCCCTGATGTAGTCATAAAATCCACTAGCACTAACACATAGATAATTAAATAACCTTATTTATTTAATAATTTTACCATAATTATATGATCATTTAAGGAGAAAATGATTGTATATGACACAACCTAACTCATCAAGGCTCCTCCTGGGAGATGGTAAGTTGAATTTCCCACCCCAAGACAACCACAAAATGGCCAAGGGATGGTGACTAGAATCGAGTAGGCATATCACAAATGATGGGAGTACTTATCATAATTCACTTGTACACAACATATATCTTCACACAACATGAAATAATACATGATATAAAAATAAAAATAATTTCCATATATATAATTCATGCGATAACCACTAAGATTCACCTGAGTAATCCAATACACAATCCATAATAAAAAGGGGAAAGATTCATGCCTAATAAATGATAGAAGAAACCAAACTGAATAGATGAAGTGATAATATCCTAATAATTAATTATCACCCAACTTGAAAACCATACACTACTAACACCTTCGAGCACCACTAAGCTCCCCTGACACTAGGACCACCAAGATCATCATTGTATTATATGTTGTTTTCATAATACATGACACATGTAGGTGGAGATTCTAATGAAGTGGTAGGTTTATATATACCCAATATGACACCCTAAAAACTAAAAATGAATAAAAAAAGACCAATTGGATCAAAACCGAAATGGTAATAAGGAAATAATAACACATATAAACAAAGATATACTTTAAAGGAGATAAACTGAGAGATAGGAGAAGGTCTTATTATTCACATCTCATCCGCAAGAAAAATTGAAAGAAATCCCAAGAATACAAACTATTTATCTAGTAACCCACATCAACTATTAGGAACTGTAGTGGGGAGCCCATGACACGCTGAAAGAAAGGTAACATTCATGGGGGAATCGACACTAGTGGAGGTCATGCACCTCACCTAAGCTCTTAAATGGGGGGATACTATGTCCATATATAGAGGGGTCATTCCCAGGGTATGTGAGGGGATACCAAACCTATCTATGAGATGTGGGGGACCCATTCCCTGACATAACCATGCCTCCAGGGGGTTTTAACTCCATTAATTATTTGATCAATAGGAATGAACCCTGTCATTGGACCTATATAGATAAATCAAAAAGATAGGTTTCTACCCACACAAACAGGCTTGTATGACCAAACAGACTGATTCATTGTGATCTACATGTAAAAATTATTAGGATAGGCTATTTATTTTTTTAAAGTGACACATAGTGAAAATTTTGTGAAATAACGCCACTTCAATGAAAATTAGACCAAATAGTGGCCTCTGAGTGTGCCAAGTGATGAATTGGAATAGGTTCACATGACCTTAGAATATTAATACACCCCATGTATATAGAGATTCATGGGAATTTGATTGCCACATGCTCCATTATGTATTTTCCAAGTGATTCAGCTCAGGCAGACTCAATCCATCCATCTGAGCCTGTGGGAACGGGCCCATTAAGTCGATCCTACTGGTTAGATCTACATGATTGGTCCCATGTGCTACCCATACCATTATTATGGGTTGATACCTATATGCAAGGTCATACTATAACATTTTGGTAGTTTCCACCTTCCCACCATCATGAAGGGCCCAAGTAGGTCACCACCTCCATGAAATATTGTTTGCCAACATAGTCAACCTCCTTTATGAAATGATGAACAACAACATTCCTAGACTTCTAAAAATGAATTGATTCATATCATACTCTCTCCTAGATTACCACTAATCACACTATATTCCTCCCTTATCCCTACCTACCACTTGCATCACCTCCCCTTTCTCAAGATGTGGTGCTCAAGCCACCTTCCCTTGTGTTCCCACCATCAGTCAACCCCAAGGTTAAATGCCTCTAGATATTCATGTAAGAATAGAAGAGAAGTATATAGAGGGATATACAAGAGAGAAATAATAGGGGTGAAAGATAAGGGTTTGTCCTTTTTTATCAATATTCCAATGAAACTATGAAAAACATAAAGAAAAATGTTAACAATAAATTATTCTAACTTAAAAATTCATGACACAATAATCGAGGATCAAAAATTCATGAATGGGGTTTCAATTCATAAATTCAATATTAAATTCATGAATTATGGACAAAAAAACCAAAAATCCCAACCTCAAGTTAGGATGATTCATTGATAAATATAGTGTCAATATTGAGTGTCATTGGAAATTCTGTTGAATTATTTCATTATTCTATCTCACAGATTCTTTAGATCTCCAAAATATCTATATATATCTATATATAATTCTAGGAATTATTATATTATACCATATTATTATAGAAAAAATATTATTAAATATAAAAAACCAAGGGTTTTTTATGTTTTATTAAAATACCTGACACCTAGGTCAGTTCTGGAAACCATTGAAGCAAACTTAAATTATAGTGATCCTAGGGTAAACCCATCATTCTAAACCCAATTGTAGTCTCAGATTTACTATCTATAGATTCTTTTTGAATGAAAATCATCATTCCCATGAACACACAAACACATATAAAAATAAATATATTATTTTTAATATATCATTATCGAGGCTCTATAGCACCCTTAACTCCACTTTGGCTCCACAACAAATCCTAAAAATATTATTTGAAATATTTTAAGGGTTCAAACCAAAAAAACCAAAGTTTTTTCGTCCTCCCCACCTTAAAGGATATTTTCCCAAAAAATCACAACCAACTCAAAATGGTGAGGGTATTGAGCCTTCATCTGAGTCTTACACTTCAATAATCTCTCTTGAAGTTTAACATTCTACCAAAGGACGCACACTGGTGGAATAATTGGTTTATAAAGCATCATCTCATATTGTTCCTCAATATCCAATAGGTACTCTTAGAAATTAAAACCATCCTCAATGTTAATATCACCCCATTAAATGATGTGTAAAATGTCACATATGTATCTACTCGATTGAAAAATGTGGAAGTCAGCATTCCCCTGGTCCAACTATGGTGGAAATGTCGGTTAGTAAGAAACCTCACCCACCCTCCATTGGATCTGGAATGGACTGATGAATATCAAGAATATCTTACCTCTATAACTAAATATTTATAACCTACATCATGTTTTTACCTTCAAAAACACATGATCTCTCTCCTTGAACTCTAAAGGACCCTATTATAAACTAATATAGGATATATGATAGCTCTAATTGGTACTCATACACTCCTAGATAACCTCCATCTTCTCTGTTAATGCTCGTACTAACACTATCCCCATAAATAAGGTCTTTTGACCTTAATTAAACATAGGGGTGACATATAGGGTCTCTTGTATAGGTCATAAAATGTTTTCATTCCAATGGTGGAGTGATAGTTATTGTTTTATGTAAACTCCACTAAAAGCAAGTTATCCTCCTAGCTCTGGCTTAAATCTAGGACACAAACCCTTGATATATCCTTGATAACCAGAATGGTTCACTCAGTCTTTCTATTCATATGAGGTTGTAATGTTTTATTCATCTATAAATGGGTTCTAAATACCACATATAATTCTCTTCGTAACTGATACATAAATCAAGCATCATGGTCTAAAATAATCAGTGAATTTATCCAATGCAGTCAAATTGTATCCTCCACATAAAATCATCCCAAGATCTTCACTAAACATTTCTCCTAAATCGCAAGGATGTGGTCCAACTTGGTTATTTGATCAATGATCACCTATATAGTTTCATGACCTATCACTAATCGGGGAAGTCCAATCTTGAAATCCATTGATATGTTATTCCACTTCCACTTTGTAACCTCAAGGGGTTAATCCAAACCTATCAAGACCACGTTATATGCCTTTACCTACTGATAGGTGAGGAACCATGAGATAAACTAAAAAAATGTGTGCTTCATACCTATCCTCCAAAATTGACACATGATGTATTGTTACAACATTATCACTATAGGATACACTACTAAGGGTGAAGTATGGAACTCTCTCAAAAACTCCTTATACAGTCTGATCGGTACCACTGTCTACCCTTGGAAGAGGATGGAATTTTCCCCACCTTAAAAATATTCACATAGTGTATCACTTAGGTATATATGATCATGAAAAAATTAACAATTGATGTCTCCTAGATAGAACTCCATCATGTGCTAAAGAATCATAGGGTCTTCCACCATTGATTAAAGATAAACCACATCTCCCTCATCTTCTAAGGAATTTTATAATGATTTCAATGGCTCAAATACCTTCTCTAACATTCAATAATTGGAATTCCTAATAAGTTAATCAACCACCATGTTTCTATTCTCTGGGTATATAAAATATTGAAATCATAATCCAGTATAAATTCTAACCAATTCCTTGGCCTTAGATTAATATATATTTGAGTAAAGATAAACCCAAGGATTGTTTTGTCAATATAGACTATGAAACACTCATCAAGAATTTAGTTCCTTAAATTTTTTAGGGAGAAAACTACCACTTCCAGCTCAAAATTTTGGTTTGTATAGTTTTTATCATGGTGTCTCAGCTACCTAGACCTATAAGAAATCACTTCCTGCCTCTGTATTAGCACAAAACCAAACCTAGATTCCATAGGATCCATGGAACACCACATACTCAACTCCCTCCTTTAGAAAATTTAATAGATGATCACTTTTCAACCTCCACATTAGCTCCTCAAAATATCTATGGAACCTCTAAAACCAAATGAATGGATTACCCTTCCAGGTAAAGGTATTCATATGAATCCAAATCTTGGAGAAGTATGAAATGAATCTCTGGTAATACCCTACCAACCTAAAAAAACTACCCACCTCAAACATGCTATTTGGTGTCTCTCAATGTAAAACTACTTAAATATTTATTATTTCCACAACTACCAAACCCTTTTGAGATGAAATTACCTGAGAAGTGTACCTATCAAATCCAGAACTAGCACTTTGAGAGCCTATCATATAATTGGTGCTCACGCAGTAAGTCTAGAATAACCCTCAAATGCTCAACATTATCATCCTTTGTTGTTGAATATATGAGGATGTTGTTGATAAAGAAAACATGAAATGGTCCAAGAAACTTTGTAAGATCTAGTTCATAAGTCACATGAACGTAGTCTGGGAATTCATCATGATAAACAAAATCACCAAAAACTCATAATGGTCATAGAAACCTTAGGATGTCATCATCAGAATATCCTCCTCACAAACCCAAAGAGAGTGATAATAAGACCTAAGATTGATATTTGATAATCCCTTCACTCCATTAATTTGGTCTAAATGGTTTTTTATCTAAAATAGATGGTACATTTTATTGATTTTATCTATATTTAGGTGGTTGTAGTCAAAACAAAGTATCAAGCTCTTATTCACCTTACTGAAGAACAATACTAGAGCTCCCAGGGAGGCATAATAGGTTTGATAAAACCTTTCTCTATAAGTACCTCAAGCTACACATTCATCTCTATGAGATCACTATAATCCATATGATAAGATTTATAAGACATTATAGTATTCTAGGGGTGGAAATAAATGAAAAAATATACCTTTAGATAAGGGGAAATCATGGAATATCTTTGTGGGAAATGCCCATGTACTCCTACTCCATAGTTGGAAGAAGATCATATAAATATTCTACTACACATAGGATAAAACTCACTAACTGATGGGTGATCAACTATAATTTTCCACAATTAGTCCCTGCTCATCTATACTGAAGGTCCCATACACCAACAAAATAGAATCCTAATCCATTAGCTTGGAAGCACATCATCCTCCATCATTAGTATTCGATTCAGCCATATACTATATATATTCATTCCATACCAAGGATGACATCATAAAGCTTCATCATATATACTATGTGGTCCATTGAAAATATCTCTCCACTAATTGAAAGCTCTCATCATTAATATATGTGTGTGGGAGTGTGATCTCCCCCAATAAAATTCTTTAACCACACTGGTTAGGCTAGGGGATCTACCAAAATCTCTATCTCTTAAACTGTGGATACAAAAATAAATGAATTGATCACTTATGTGTCTACTAGTATAAGTATAAAAGTAGAGTAGACACATATCATACCTCAAATAATGTTGGGTGCCACCTGATCATAACCCTCCATAGCATACATCTAGATACATCCCTAGCCACAAACCCTTTGATCCTAGAAAGGACCATATGGGGGTGGCGGTGATGGTAATGGGTCATAGAATCATCCTCATCTATATCCTTCTCTTGGAAAACCACCAACTAATTTTGCTAAATCCACCTCCTTAAGGATCACCCTAATTGATTATGGGAGGTCCATGTTTGTGTCATTTCCTCTAGTGTGGAGGTCCATCAACATCTTGAATTCTCTCTGATACACAATGGGTTGGGAATTCACATTCCAGATGTCCTTATCCCTCATAGGCATAGAAATGTATATGCCCTAGATTAATGGATTCTTTCTGTGACTTCTAATATATTGATCCTTGGGATTGAGATTGCGTATTCAACCACCACCGATATCATGCATCTAATTCTTAGATTTGGCCAAATATATAATATGATACCACTCTTGGATGACCATTTCCAATATTTATTTCCTATTTCCCCTATGCCAAGAATATCTCTATCATGAAGTCTCTATCCAATACTCTAGAATGGATGGGGATACAGAGGGGAACAACACCTACTAAAATATCTCTATAGAGGTTACGATCCAACTTCCATTCCTAAAAGAATCCATCATGTACTATGTTGATGGATTACCTCATTAGATCAGTGAACCTCAACACATACTTAGAAACTGACATGCTGCCCTTTTGTAACTTTAACAACTGTTGAATGTATGTAGACCTTAGCATCGATGGGTAATACTCCTCATAAAAAATGTGTTCAAACTTGGTCCATGGTAGAGTCACCTTATCATTGTCATGGATGATCAAAATCCACTATTAAATCACTACATTATGGATAAGATAGGTTTCAAAGAATACCAACTGATCGGTAGGTACCCAAACTATGTGAAATATTTGAACCACTATCTCAAACCAATCATTTACCACTTAAGGGTCAGGATCACCTTAGAACATGATGGTATATATCATTGTAAATCATGAAATGTGATCAATCTATGTCCATGCTTATCCTATCCCATAGTAATAATCAATCACTTAATACAAAGATAAATGTCTTCTTATATAGTGGCCTTGGTTTTCTCATGAAAAAGACTTAGCTCGTTTTTTAGTTTTGGATACCTCGTCCCTTAAGAGGGTTAAAAGGTTAATTTACCTTACAAGGAGGTATTAGAAATATTTTCCTTATAGTTTCATTGTCCTCAGTATAATATGTTTACACTTGGAATGGAATTGGGTGAAATTCTTAGATGGAAGTATTTTTTTAGGATATTTAATATTTATTAAATAAATATTATTTATTTCTATTTGCATGAACATTGATATCTCCTCAATAGATATCCTTATGAAAACTTTGACTTCGTAGTTGATTTTGGAATAGGAATCTTTACCCATATGATGTATTACCTTTTTCCATGTTCTGGGTCTTAGGTTAGGCCTTTAAATGGATTTTTGTTTTGTTTTGTTTTTTATTTTTATTTTCCCCTCTCCCATATTCCTTCTCCCATTTTCACAAGAGGGATGAAACCCTTCCTCTCATTAATTACACTAAACCAAAATTATAATAATTGAGAGATATGATGGGGTTTATACTAGGAGCTTGGTCACAGCTAGATCGAGAGATAGTACTGATAGAGCTCAGAATCAAACTCAAACCTCTGGTGATTTACCATGAGATAAGGATTTTTATTTCAATTTTCACCTCATAAAATTTTATTTTCGTTTTTCAATTTTTATTATGAAAATTTTTCCTCTATAGGATGACTAGAGGTCATTGTGGAGAGATTTGTAGTTGAATGAATGATTCAGGCCATTCATAAGGTGTATGCATCTGGAATTCCCGATCACACAATGTATAGTTCTATAAACACACATTTTTAGTTCATTAGTGTTGATTAGGGTAGAATATATGGACCACATGATGTGTACGGAATATACACATGTTATGTAGTTTCTTTAGGTATATAACTCGGGGTGTGACCAAGTGTGTGTCCAAATACCCCATGTGGGGTACATGGCATGTAATAATACATTCCATTTCAGGTAACACAGCCCAACTTGATCAGGGTACAAGTTTTGATAACCTATTTGGATTACATGTCATGCATAGGGAGTATAAATTAGTAAATACATACCGATTTGGGTAGAGGTACATTCCTAGAGTGGGTTGTTGGATGTACACGTCATGTACACCAAGATAAATGTCATGTACCTTTAATTTGATGGGATTCCTCATATTATATCACCCTTAATCTATATTTGGAGAAGTAGTCCATTCTGAGTATATTTTTATATAGTTCACAATGGTGGGGGCATTTTTTCTACCAGATACCATTTGAAACATGATTTGCGGATAGTTTTTTATCTTAAATTCATATTGATGATGAATGGTACTAAGTTGAAATTTGGGGTAGGTGTGTGGATGATAAGCCCATGAGAAACAGTTTAACACTGGGACATGGGATCCTCAAATGTGACCATATATTTGTGTCCTTTAATAATTTATTGGTGGGTGTGGGCCCACAAAGTATGGAGAGTCATGAATGAAGGATTTTAGGATATTCTTTATCAATGAAACATTTCATAATGTATCCTGAATGAACATATAGATGAACATAGACCTCATGGAGATTACCTCCCTCCCATGAACCTTTATTATTAGTGGGTTCATATAGTATAGATAGGAGGATGGTGAGTTTTGTGTACACTCAATTTACATTTTGTTCTTTGTGACCAGTCCCCATTGTGGAAAATAGATGTTATCTCTCTCCTAAGTAGCACCCCATGAGATTCTATAGAAGATGGTGTAGGCAATTACAGGGGTATTCTAGGTGGGACCATATAATGGACCATAGGTTTTAAAAAATATAAGGAAAGGTTGGTGTGGATATGGGACTTGGGTACTCCCTCAGACTTGTATCACGTGATGAGGTGTGGGTCATCCATTTTACTAACAGGGTTGGTACTCCCCCCTGAGATGTAGGATATGAATCCTCCATACTAAATGATGGTTTTCTCGTAGCTCCATCACTGATTCGCAGGCCCATACCATTCATGGATAAAGACAATATTATCCTTGATTGATCTTGGACTTTGGTGTGGTGCAAGTTCCTATGTGGGGTTGGTTCTCCCTTGGTCTGTATGTATGCTCCAATGAGGCATGGGTTCCCCATTTGAGGCATCGAGTTGATTTTATGATGATAATGGAATCTAAGTTTTGTGGATAGATCTAGGTTTTTAGGGACTCATGTTTCCTAGGGTGCACCAAGTTTCTCCACTTCAGTATACCCCTCCATGTGATCTGGGCTAAGTAGGTGGTGATCTGCCTCTCATATGGTTGATCTTCCCCATTTTAGCATTCATGGGTTTCAGTAATTATTTTGGAGCCTATCACAATTATAGATATGTTTATCAATCTTTTTTTAGACGGGTTTGGTAATTCCCCTATAGTGTATGGTGTGAGTTACCCATATTTAGGGTCGTTAACCTCTTGAGTATCATATCAAACAATGAGTTGTATATTTCACTCTTTGAATATTATATCAGTTTTGGGATTCAAGTGTGATGTATTTGGTTGGGATCTTGTGACATGAGTAATTTCTATGAGAATAATAATGTGACAATGAGTTCATTTGTTATACTTGTATAACAGGAAGCTGATGATGTTAGTGCATGAGCGGTTTCTCATTATAATGATTACCTAGAGTTTCAAATCCTCCAAATTAGATCTCATAGTTATGACACAGTGCTTTAGGGTTACAATTTCCCCCATTAAGACCTATTCATCTTTATTGTCCCTAATTTGGATGAGCAAGGAGGTTTTTCCCCTAAGGAGATTGAGCAAGGAGGTGTTTTCCCTTGAGTTGGATGAGTAGGGAGGTGTCTTCCACTAGAGAGTTCAGTGTATTAGTAGAGTACTCATTCTATGGAGTGAGTAGACTATCATAGAATACTTTACACCCTTATGATCTTGGTTCAAGGATATTTTGGGTGGTGAAGCCTCAACTTCTTCCCTATTTTGTGTTCTCTTGAAGTTTCATGACTATATGGTTTGGTCCTCACTTGTGAGATAACCTACATCCCAAGAACCTTTATGTTTTCAAGGAATACCATTTGGTATTTTTATACTCTCCCCTATATGGGCTTTGTGACCACACATATTTTATCTATTTATATAGTGTACATGTTTATGATGATATTGGTGGGTGTGAAGATAGTGGGGTTAGTGGACTTGGGGCTTGGTGGAGTTAGTGGGATTCATAGCTGGTAGAAATCAGGTTGGAGTTAGAATGATGTGGTTATTTCATTCCTCCCAGTCACTTGGAGTCAGTTGTGTTTTAGGGTGAGGAGAATTGTATTATTTTACCTTTTATACAAGATTTTTTATTGTATGATTTTGGAATTTATGTTGTATGGATTTTACATTTCATATAGTTTTGTATTCTCACATGGGTGTGACGTTATGGTTGGTTGGTGATGTATTCATGTGAATGTTGTATAGGCTAAGGCCCCCCATGTGTGATATATGCCTTCTTTGTTCTAGCCACCATCCCCTATCCTATTGAAGGTGGGATTTGGGTGATACACTTAGCTTATCTCCATCCTAGGAGGGGACCTGATTGGTCAGGTCATGTCAAAGTGGTGTTAGTGTGGGTTTTTACTAGAGATGAAATTTAAAAATTAGAATCACATGAGTTTTATTTGGGACATTTGGGGAAATAATTCATAGAGGTTCTTAGGTTTGGTTGATATAACAGGGGACCCAACTAGCGTGTAGTGGCCGAAACATTCTTACACAAGGACTCTGATAATCTATTTAATAACTTGAGAGCCTATGGAATTAAATAAATCATACGGTTGAGTAGGCCCACACATCATATAGAAATTAATGTGTTATTTTCATAATTTTACATCCTACCTTTTGAGATTTCATCATGAAATTAGGATTCTGATTTACCTCATGAAAATTATTTTTCTAGATCTGTGTGATAGACCTTCTGAGGATAATGAGAGTGACAAGTTTACTTATAGATGTATGAGCTCCCCAATTGATGTTCTATAAATATTCAAAGTGTCAGGGTTCCTAGAGGATTTATCTTTATAGATCTAATTATGAGGTTTGGGCATGACGATTAGAGTGTTCTCATCCTTCAGGTAATTTTGATATCTCCCTATTTATCCATGTAATGAGATCATCTGTGATTAATTTTATAATTAGGTTCAGTATCCCCCCCATATACTCGAGGAATGGGATATTCTATCTTTTGATTCAGTATCCCCTATTTTAAGAGCTCTATCCGGGCATGGGATCCTTTGCTAGGATTTGTACTCCCTCATATGAGGTGTCTTCCATCAAGGTACAAGACCCCATATGAGATCATGGAGTTCAGTAATCCCTCATGAATATAGGGGTGATGACTACCATCCATGAGTCATGCTCTATCTAGGTATAGGGTTTAGTACTCCCTCAATCCCAATGAGATGTCAGTCCCCCAAATCATAGTGGGGTCGGTACTCCCCTACTAGATAGGGAATGGGTTCTCAATTGTTATAGTGGTTCTTCTTGATTAACTTAGGTTTTTGTTCATCTATCTATGTGATCTAGTACATCCCATGGGAATAGAAGCATAGACTATCATTTTTAGGCACATGGATTCTTCACTTGAGTATGGAGTTATTACTACCTCAGTACCAACAAGTTCTAGTCCCCCTATACTGCATAGGAGTCAATATACCCCTAAGATAGGGTGTAGTTCCTCCTTCTGTAGAGATCAATATGGTGCTGATACAGCTTTGATGAGGTATGTACTCCCTTAATCAGTTTGTGGTCACTCAGCATGTTGTGTGCCCTTCACCATAGTTTTGTGATTTTTAGTAATTTTACCATTGTGTGATGTTTTTTCATGATATACTTATTAATATTAAAGCTTCATGTTGATCCATTGATCGAGGTTGGTGTAGCCTATTATTCTCTTTCATACAGAGGAAGATGTGTGGTATGAAAATCACAGATGATGATCTCTATGATGATTTTTTCCTGGTGTGAGATATGGTTAAACTTTGATTAGGTAGTTCCTGATATATCCTGAGGTGTGATATATAACCTTTTTCCTTAGTGCTCATATTTTTTTAACCAACACATTTTATTACCTCAACATTGTGTGGTTAGATGAGGAATAGAGATCTTAATGAAATATTTGGACCTATAGGGTTTGACTGGAGACTCTTACTAGAGGAAAAAATATTCCCTTATCTCTGTCATTGGTGTGAAATGGATTTTTTGAGTAGGTTTTCTAGGAATATTCTATGAAAGATTATAGGACCAATGATGAAATAATTGGTTATGAATGGTCACCTTCATCCTGAGTTCAAGTGGAAGGTTTTCTTCGTGCGGTTTTATGATCATTCGGATAGGTCGTGGTCTACTTAATAGAAAGGTGAACCCAAGTGAAAAGTATGGATAACCCTAAGGAATACGGAATTAGATATTTAATTTTTTATTGAGTGTATCAAAATATATTGTGGCTATTTTGGAGGATCAGTAATACGGTTTCAAATCTTAAGACATTATTTTTTTCTAGGATATGTCTCAAGTGAGATCGGGGAGTTGGATGATGAGCTTATGAGAATAATCTATTTTAGGGGGTTTCAAGTATTTAAAATAGAGGTTGAGATATGATCCTTATCAAAAAAAATTGAAGGATAGATCCACATGAGTGTTTCCTTATTATTTCCTTAATGTTGGACCTAGTAATGTCCTAAGGTGAAGATGGGATAGAAAATGTGAGTTCAGTTGTCATATCTGAATGGATGATTATTAATCATCTCAAACTTATATCTACCTTGGGTATTGTAGAGAGAGTTTCAATAGAATACCCATTATGGTATTTCAGGATATATGATAAGGAATATTGATATAAAATAATATGGTTACAGACATTTGAGTATTAGGAATATGTTTTCCTTGGATATCAGGAAGTGGATTGGGTCATCTGTGGTAGATGATAACCTAACTGAGGTAGATAGTGTAGTCATTTTCACTTGTAGTTATTGGAAATAAAAGTATTAGAGGATTTATGACAACCTTGTTCCTTGAAATTGATAGTTTCCATGTATTCAATTTGTTATTTAATGAAGATAAATTTTAGAATGGCCTTGTAGGGAGGTGTGTCACTCTTGTTAAGGATCCTAGTAGTAGAGTTTGATGTGGTTAGATTGTATCGGTATGAAAAAAATTATGGTTTCCCTATTTTAAGGTAGGAAGTTTGCCTCCCTCGTGTTAAATTCCTTGGTAGATGGACCGTATCTAAGTGATACTAGTAGCTCATGGTAATGTTTCATGTTGTAATTTATGGTCATTATTATTGGAGGATAAGGATTTGGGTGTAAATCCTTGATGTGATTCCTGAAAGGCATGTCACGATTGTTTCAGGAGCTTCCCTTTTGGTGTGTTGAGGCTATTTGTAATTCATAGAGGAATTATAATCTCAGATGTAGTGTCCCTGATGTGAGTTTTTGATCAAGGATATATTCTTGAGTGGGCTTGCACTTTGGGTCTTACTAGAGCTATGGACCTCCAGAAGCTAGAAGAACTCATGTGAAAGCATGTTAACCTCCTGCATGATAGAGGATTATGGGATTGTCAAAGATATTAAGGAGTTTTTTTTATTTTCAATGATGAAAATTCTAGAAAGTGGATAGGTTGTAGCAAACTCAATTTTCCAATGTAGGAGACATGACTCATTTTTTAGTTCCAGAGCCCCAGACCCTTGAGAGGGGTAAAATTGTAATTTCACCTAGCTGATGACCTCAAAAATATTTTATTATGATTTCATTTTTCTTTGGATATTATGTTTACCCTTGGGCTATAATTTTTTTCAATTTCAAGTCAGACATATTTTTCCAAGATATTTAATATTTATTAAATAAATATTATTCATTCCCCTATGAAAAAACATCAATATCTCCTAAAATGGTATCCTTATGGAAATTATGATTTTGCGATTGATTTTATAATGGTTGGTATTTCGCATCTAAGTTATAAAATTTTTATGGGTTTTGGTTCCTAGGTTAGGCCTTTAAATTGGTTTTTGATTTATTTATTTTTTTGATTTTTGGTTTTGATTTTCCCATCTCCCATATTCTCTATCTCATTCGCATGATAGAAAGGAAAACCTTACTATTATTAACATCACTAAACCGAATGGATAAATAGGTGGAGTGATAAGGGGCTTCCTCTGGGGATCTCAATTGGATTCGGATCTGGTGGCAGTAATAATGGAGCATGGAACTATACCCAAAACTTCAGCGATTCCCTATAAGGTAGGGCTCGTTATTTTGATTTTTTCATCATACCCATTTATCTAGAATTTTTAATTTTTATTATGAAATTTGGGTTGATTATATATGGATAAGGGTTATTGTGAAGAAATTTGAGGCATAATAGTTGATTAAGGTGGTTCACAAGGTGCCTATGTTTGGAATTCCAAATCACGGGATGTGCAGTTCTATGAACACACATCATGTAGTTAGTTGGTGTTGATTAGGGTAGAAGATTTTGATCACATATCATATAGGTAAAATTCACACTTTTTTTAAATAATTTGGGTATAATACTTGGGTTGTGTCCAAATATATGGCTAAACTCCTTATGTGGGGTAAATGGCATGTAACAATACATTTCATATGAGGTTACGCAACATGACTTGAGTAGGGTACACATCCTGGTACCCTATGTAGATTACACATTGTTTATAGAGAGTAAACACATATTATATTTAGGAAATACATGTTGATTCAGGTGGAAGTACATGCCCAATGTGGGTTATTGGGTGTACATGTCGTGTACACCAAGATACATGTCATTTACCTTTCCCTCAGTGAGTTTTTGTGGATTTTATCACCCTTGAGCTGGATTTGGAAAAATAAGTAGTCTATTCTGGGTATCTTCCTATGTAGAATGCAATGGTTGGATCCTATTTTCTATCGAATTCCATTTTCAGCATGATATCGGACTAGTTAAGAATCTTATCCATGTACCGATGATGACGGGTTCTAGGTGATTATCTGGAGTAAGTGCAAGTAAGGTAAACCCTAGGAATCATTTTGATTACAATTCATGGGACCCTCATATATAATTGATGATTGGTTTCCTTTGAGAAATTATTGGTATATTTAAACCCTTGAAGGATGTAGAGATTCAAATTCAAGTGTCTGGGGTGGTCTTTGGTGGTGCCCCCTCTCAGTAGGGTAGCCTAAATGAACATATACATGGACATAGACCACAAGTAATTTCTCTTCCTTGCATGCACTCTGATGATAAGCTGGAACATATGGTCTAGATAAGGGGATGAGTATTTTTCCATACACTCACTTGAAATTTTTTTTATTCATGAGAAGTCCCCATTGTGTATGGAATACATTCTCTCTCTTTGATGTAACACCCCGTAAGATACTACGGGAGATGGTGTAGGGTATTTTAGGGGTATTCTAGGTGGGACCTTATGATATACCATAGTTTCTGATGACTTTAATTCAAGGGTGTAATGGATATAGGACTTGGATATCCCTCAAAATTTTATCACGTGATGATGCATGGTTCATTCCTCTCACTGATGGAGTCAGTACTCCCCCTAGAGATATGGGGTACTGATCCTCCATGTTAAGCAGTGGTTTTCTCAGAGCTCCCCCATATAGGTGAAAGATCAACCCATTTTTGGATATAGAAAATATTATCATTGATAAATCATGTTTTTTGGTGTGATTCAAGGTTCTATATGGGGTCAATACTCCCTCGGCCAGTATGTATGCTTTTCTGAGGAACAGATTACCTAGTCATGGATTCAAGATGGTGGTATGATGATGGTGGAATCCAAGTTGTGTGGATTGATCTGGGTATTTGGATCCTCCTTGATTAGATCCCATGGCTATGACATAGTGTTTTGGGGTTATGGTTTCCTCTATGTGGACCTATGTGGCTTGATTGTATCTGAGGTTGATGATCATGAATGTGTTTTCCCCTAAGGTAGATAATCATAGAGTTATTTTTCTATAAGGGCCTAGTCCTTCCAAAGACCTTTGTATTTTTGGGTTATTAGAGGTGTTAAGGAAATAGTAGAAGAGTGGTGTTATAGTTGAAGATGTATTTTTAGCTGGAGATAGGGGTGATGGAGTGTGGTTGGTCAAGATATGGTTTGGAAAAGTTAAGGGAGTTGTTGAAGTTATATGAGTAGTTTGTTTGTGGTGTGTATATATCCTCTACAGCATGGAGTCTCATGATGAAGGATCCAGAGTTTCTTATTTTTTGAATACCCTTGTAACATGAAGTTGTTGGTTGCACCATGGAGTTATGAGGATCAAGTTTTTCATCTTTTTATTCTTAAGGATCATTATGATGTAGATCATAGGATTGTGCCGTCGAATCATGAAGTTCAGAACCCTATCCCTGTTTTTTATGGGACCGCTATTACATGGTTCTTAGGTTGTGTAGCATCCTTACACTAGGTTTTAAGGATCAATATATGATCGAGGGTTTAGAGGGGGATATATACAGGATTATGCAACATGGATTCTTAATGGAAAATATTTCTATGTCCATTGTGGTGTGGTTATCCCTTATATATTGTAGTTTTAGTATAAGTTCTAAGGAATACAACATAGTCAATATTGTTGTGATATGGGGATATTAAAAATATAACCTATATAAATTTGGGAGTTTTCTTGGGTTTTTATTATTTTATTCCTTCTCCTTTAAACCTTTGGTAACTCAAGGATCCTTTTCAAAGAATTTTGAGTCTCTTCTTAGTTTTTTCCATTGACTTCTAGAGATTTATCTGTGATGATCTGGGTTAGTTTTCTTCTTATCTATTGGTTTTTATCTCTATCATTCCCACTTTCCAAGATATAGAGCTTGATTACTTAAATTTTCATGGGATTTATATTGATGGTTGATGGAATATCCATGGAGGGATGATATCCTTAAGGATCATGAGTTCCTTATAGGATAGATGATTAGAGATCAATGTTGTTCAACCATTATTTCTCAAAGAACATTTAATGTTTCATTTCAGGGTAGGGGATTCATGAATTTTCCTTATTTTATGTGCAAGTGTTGGATTAACATGCTATATTCTCTTTGATTAAATTATGGTATTATCTAATGAAGATAATAATCTGTAAATCTAAGGAATTGGAAGGGTGTTACACTTCACCTATGATTTATGTTGAGATTGATGATGTCACTTGATATTTTTAAAAATTTTGAAATTGTCTTTTTGTGATTATTGTTTTTCTTGGAATAATTTTTATGAATGAAATTAGTTAAAACTATAGAGATGGTAATCTGAAGTAAATGATGAATGAGTCAAGTGGAATTAATTATTTCTCTTCCTTGAAATTATCTAAATATGAAATTTATGTTTTAATAATTACTATAGTTTATTTATAGATATCGATATATGATATTTGTAGGTTACTTATTGGTGAAACCTATGAATAAGGATTCATTTTATCCTAGATGGTAATTAAAAGGAATGTTTTTTGGAATTAATGTTTGAGGTTATTGTGAGACCATCCTTTTTTGTTACAGTCTTGTATTCCTGGGAGTTATAGAATTATTTTTCCTCAGAGTTTGTTATATTAAAAAATATTTTTTTCATATATATGTGATCTAGTATAGTAGAGCCCTTATTGTGATTTTTTTAACCTATTATGGTTGTTATATTAGGAAAGGGATGATGAAATAAGTTGAGAGTGGGATTTATTATTGTCTATTCATTGAGATGAGGTTGGTGATATGATATATGGTACAATTTGAGAGTAGAGATTTATTGTTCTCTAAACCATTGTGTTGATATTATTAATGAGTTTATTGGTCTAGGATAAGAGTAGGGCTTTCTTGGTTTATTTTTTTCATTTCTTAATATCAATTTTTCTTGATGATTAGTTATTATGACTTCCAAATACCTATTATAGTTGGTTAATTTACCACGAGTAAATCTTTATTATGGTAGTTTGGGTAAAGTCCTATAATACCTAGTATATGTAATTATAATGAATTGTAAATAAATTTATGGGAATAGGAATAGATGGTGGTATAGATTTATTAATTTAAAATTGTAGATTTGGTTGGATTAATACTCTAAAATTTTGGAATGGAAATCTAAAAAACAGAATTATGAATTATAAAAGTGTGTTGAATTATGATGAAATGGAATGATTAAACTATAATTTTTAATTATACTAATAAATGAATGATTGGTAACTTTTTGTTACTAAATTAAATTGATTAATGGTGTTGAATATTGATGTTTGTGTGCTTATATGAGATCTAGTTCCCATGGCCTTAGTGTTGGCATTGGGGTATCATATGGAACGATGGCTACAATTTGAATCTAAGGATAGGTAGTTTAACATAGTGTGGTTGTGTGTTATATATATTCTTATATTTAATGATTTCATACACTCCACTACCGAAGTCGTATGGGTAGTCGATTCCCAAATGTTTTGGGTTCTACGTGTTTTCCCTGATATCCAGCTTAGAAAGGTAATAAATGGTTGAATTATCCCTCTTCCTCTCTCTCCCTTATATGTAACATAATGTGTAGGAATATCTAATTCGTGATAGATTAAGGTATAGGGTACCAGTTTACATGGGTTTTGATGGCTCTCAGTTTATCATACATGTGTGTGTGGGTTATAGTAGATTTAGGTTATAGCCCATACATTTATTACGATTTCAATAACCATAGTATCATACTGGTGTGCATGTGTGGGTTTTAGTGGCTTGAGGTATAGTGTAGGTTACATGGATTTTAAGGGATTAAAAACTCACTAATTTTTTATGGGGTGTGATGATGATTTGGTTTTGATAAGTTTAATGAGAAGTATAATGAGATAATGATATGGTTTTGATAAGTATGAATAGGAATATGGTGACTCGTGGAAGGGATTGTAGTATAGGATTTTGGCATTTCATCATGAGAGCGACAAACCAGTGGGGAAGTGAATGTGGGGTACCACATTATGTATAATTTTTTGATATTATGTTACCCACTTTTATGTGTTACGTGGTGTGTTAGCCTTTATGAGGTTGGTATATAGTTCACCTGATATAGATAACAATTTGGTTTCATTTATTTATTCACTATGATTTAGTATAATTTTTCACATTTAAGAAAGTGGTTTTGGGTAGGATCCTAATAAGTATACTTATATGATCACCCCATAAATATATATATAAACTTTTTTTCAAGTCCATTGGAGCTGGTTGATGATCAAGATGGGTGTTACCAACTCTTTGAGTTGTTCAAGAGCCACTAGTGTTTATGGTCACTACCAAGGATTTCATTCTTAATTTTCCAATTTTTTCCACTTGTATGACATTACATTCATTTATTAGGATGATTTTTTATTTTATGGATTAGTTTTTTAGATCTTATCTCTCATTCCTATTTTCTATATATAAGGGTAATGCCTCCAATTTATATGCATTATATACCCTTGGTGCTAGTCTCTAACCTATTTCCAATTAGAGGTGGGCATCATGGGTCATCCCCATATTAAATGTTAGCCTAATAGGGATACCATTGTAGGGAGGGTCATGATAGAGTAGTATCAAAGATGATGGTTAAGAGATAGGATAGAGCTTGGGGATTGAAACTGGTGAGGATTTCATGGGTTGGTAGGGCAGTAGTATTTGTTCAACTTAACACATGATGTGAGAAAGGGAGACCATATAGGACATGGGATTTTAGGGCCCCATGTTAACTAATTAAAGAACCTTAAGATTACTTAGCATACTAAGCGAGGTATAGTTCTATGTAAGGATCATGAATAGTGATTTTTTTCACCTATGATTGAATTTGGTAGACAATGGTAATTATGATGAACCTTAATTAATGAATACTAAATATTTCATATTCTATGTTTAGGGATTCCATAAAATTTTCTATTTTATAAGTATGGTTCCAATTCGATTCCCCCTTCAAGTCCATACCAATGATGTCCAATAGAATATTATATAATATTTTCATAGAGTTGAGATTTATGATAATGATTCTTGGAGGAAGATGCTTCGAGAGTTTTAGTTTCATATCCTGCTAAAGTATGAGGTCTCCATTTTAGATCAAGAGATGTAAGATTGGTTTAAGGAGTTATAGATTTACTTTAACTTTATTTATGATTAAAGGGAGAACTGGATTAAATTATATATTATAAAGTTGTGTGGTGTATCCCAATAGTGGTGGTTTTTCTTCCTTAAGTATTGTGAGGAGTCAGTCATTTCATAGGAGAAGTTATGTGATCAATTTTAGGATGACTATCTTTCATTGACTGCAAAGGTAGTCTCTTATCATGGGATCCCGATTCTTCACTAAGGGAATTATAGAATATGGGATTTTGGTATCCAGTATAATAACCTTTAACATTATTCTTCGGACATTTTCTTGATGAGGGGGCTCAGTCAAGGAATTTTGAGGTGGATTTGCATCCAAATATTTAGTCATAGGTCACCTATGATGTATCTTGAGGTACTAGAGGAGACCAAGGTTATTAAGAGGATTTCATATAAGACGGAATTTTCATGAGATTTGATTCATTAGAACTTTTCATTGTAAAGATTTTTGGAAAAAAATTTTTATCTTCCTAGTCAAAAGCATTTTTATATAATAGGGACTCAGTTCCATAATTCTGTTGGAACCACTTTGTGTATAAGTTTGTATTTGTTGTCAATAGTTGTCAATGAAGATCAAAATGAAGGAGCTCAAGAAGTACTCCAATTAAATGGAGGAATGGAAGATCAAAATGAAGGATATCATTAAATACTCTGATGAAGTAGAGGAATGGTGATTCAGACGATTGTTGTACTGATTGTAAGTTCAAAGAACATGTGTCAAAGGTGATACATTGTTTACAACAATGAATAATGTGAGGTGTAATCCATCTGAGGATGATTAAAGAAGAATGGGGTTGTTTTGATGAAGTCCATGCAATTCCTCATTATTGCATGAGAACCATGGGTTTTGATGAAGACCATTCAATTACTCATGATTGCATGAGAACCATGAAAGAGACTTCTTGATGAATAGAATCACATGGTTTGCATGAAGTTGATCATGACGGTTGATGAAGAAGACAATGTGCTAATGATTGGAATTCTAAGAAGGTCGTGCAATGATTGGAATTCTACGATAGCCATAAACATCACATTGTCATAGAAGATGATGATGTTGAATCTATGCCTTCAAAGAATAAATATCACAATAGTGGAGTTTGTGATAAAAGCAGAAGAGTTGCTGAAGGATACATATCACCAAGAAGAAGTGCTATTGAGGTGATCGTGCTTGTTGACAAAGCAAACATACGACATAAAAATTTGTTGACAAAGGAGATTCCATGGTGGCATGTCGAGTTCGAGGACTGTGGATAATGATCCATGTTTTATTCAAGGAACATCGACAAAGGAATGGATGATCTGGAGGCGAAAAAAAGAGCAGATAGAAGGTGGTTCCGTTTTCCAGTGTTTGCCAAATTTTTGGGGTCCAAAATTTGGAGGTTGGTGAGCATCGCGAAAAGTGGATTTCCATGAAGATCATAATTTAATAGAGCAAAGGCATGAGTTCCGCGAAGATGGGATGCATGGATTGGATTTTGCGAAGACCAGAAGAATGGAGGCGTTGATTCTTCGCGATTACGTCAAGCTTCGCGAACGGCAGAGGCTGGGGAGCTTCGTGGTGATGAAGGGCTTTGTGAGGGAGCTTCACGATGAAGTTGCGAAGTAATTGACGTGATGCTCCGCGATTACGAAGAGATCCACGAATGGAAAATTTCCGTAGTGCTTCGCAATTTTGAAATAATTCCGATGTGAACTTCAGAGCTTCGTGATTTGAGCTGATGTGGAATTAACTTCGCGCGGAAAGTTCGAGGGTCGGTGGAATTGCATATAAATATAGTTCAACCCCCTCAAGAGAAGCAGAGAGAGCTGTTAACGAAAATCCTTTGCTCTCGGTTCGAAAAGGTCACTCGCGAAGGCAGAGTGCTTCGTGAAAGAGGAGCTTCACGGCGGCTATTCTAGCTCCGTGAAAGTCGTGTGCCCCGTGTTGGCTCAATGAGCTTTGCGAAGAGGTAGGAGCTCCGCGACAGCCAAGCATTGCAAAGGCTGGAGCATCGTGACAGTGCTTCGTGATTGAGCTTCGTGAAAAGGCAGAGACTCCGCGAAGGCTTGTTTGAGCTTTGAAAAATTGAGAGCCTTGTGAAGTAGGGTATTTTGTGAAGGGCCTTTCCAAAGTTTGTTCGCTCAGTGGATAGGGGCAAAAGGGGTATTCATCAGTGGATGAAATTTGGACTTCAACAGAGAATCATTTATTAAGAAATCACACAAGTGATTGTGATTCAGGAAAACGAAGACAAGGGGATCTAGTGCATTCAGTCGTTGCACTAAAGAAGAATGATTTAACATAAAAGAGCATCAACTCTAATCACTGATGCAAGCAAAGTCTCATGCTGAACAGGAGACAAAGAAATTCATGTCTATCTATTGAAGAGACCTTCACGTCTATAAACTGAGTGTGACTTCACCAACGGCAGTGAGCCAGAGGGAGTCAACGGGAGTGACTCGAGGGAAGCAGTGAGCTATCCCTGAACCTTTGTAAAGGTAGTGAGCCTAGGACAGAGTGACTATGCCCGAACAATTTTAATCTACATCTAGTGAAGCATAGTGGATTTAGGTACGACCGACAACCTGTCGGTGTATTCTCCTTGGACGTAGCCTTTAGTGGTGAACCAAGTAAAAATAGTTGTGTCATTTATCTGCATGTGAATGTTTCATTGCTGATCATATCCATCATACAGGTTTAAGTAGTTCCTACCAACGTGGGAACAATATCCACAACTTTAAGAAGAAAAAGTAGACACCCCGATTCACCCCTCCCCTCTCAGGGTGTCCCGGGGGCCTACAAGTGGTATCAGAGAGAAAGGTTAACGTATGTTGGATATTCTCTAGTAATTCTATAGAGAGGAGGATTTGAGTTTCTTTCCTAAAGTCAACAATGAAGATCAGTCTTGATAATGACGCAGTCATTTCTGAGAAGAAGTCTACATATTGCAAAACCATGACAAACAGGAAAAAGAAAGAGAAGAAGCAGCTGAAGAAGTCCCTCATATCCAAAGAAGATGCAGTGTCTTGTTCTCCATGCCATTCCAATAATGAAGAAACATCAGGCTTGGAAAGTATCAAGCAGGTGGGTCAGCATTATTCCAGAGGAAAGGATGACACCCCTAATTCAAGCTTTCAGGAAAAACTCAAAACATATCTGCATGATATTTCTGAAGAAAGGGTTGCAATTATTTTTAGCCTATTCCAATCTATGCAGGTTGAGATCACTCAATTAGAAAGGGAAGCTGACAATATGGAAAATGTAGAGACCCGAAGCCTAACGTACATGAACATTACATTACTTTTGTGGAATACTTAGTACATAAAAAAAACACACACACAAGGATCGTAATAGTTTAGTGTCTTTGGAAACTCGGAACGTAATCTTCTAATCGTGGTGAAAGATCCTCAATATCTCCCATAAAGATCTCCCCTTTTTTTTACCTAAACCTTTCTTTATATCCTGGGGAAAAGAAAACATAAAAGGGTGAGCTCAAATGCTCAGTAAGGGTAAACAAAAGAAATATCAATCACATCATATACATAAGAACATAGCTTTTGGAAATCTTAACCTGCAAAAGAGCTCATAATATCATAACATGGGATAAATCATAGAAGTGAAATGTAATCCCAATAATCATAACTTAAAACATGAAACTTTGTGGCATACACACATAATCATAGAGAATCATTTCTTGTTAGTCAAGACTCATTGCCAAGACTATCTTAGTGGACAAAGTCCCTTTCTGAATCGAGTATCCCTCGTTTCAGTCCTGTTTCACTGAACCGGTATAACCTACCATTTCAGCCATGTCTATCTCATGAGATATAAAATCTTTACCCAATGCATTGGAGGGAGATATAGGTCCCACCCATCTTATAATGAATCCTTTCTTATGTGTGCCACATAATCATAAATCATACATCATCGCACAACACATGTAACAAAAATGGGATTCTTGAAACATCATGACATCATAAAACAAACCATATAAGATAAAGGAATTCATAAAAATATTTCCATCACAACATAATCAAACCAATGTAATAATAGGGATAAAAACAGAACCCTTTTATTATCTTAGATGGAAAATAATTTTGATAAAATACTTGAACTACATTCTTGAGGAAAATATCCTTTCTACTTCAAAAACATTTTTCCTTTATTAACATGTCATACAAATTTAAACTAAAAGAAGTTGATTAAAAATAAACTTGAAAACTTGTAAAGGAAGCTTCTTGGAAATAATGTTTTAAAAATACATTCATGTCGTATAAGTTAAAAAAAACATTCTTCGTACTTTTGTCGGAAAAGTCAAAAAGTACCTCGTACGAAAAACGACAAAAGATTCCTTTCTTATCTTTTACTAAAATTCACCGAAGGGTAAAATTGGATTTAAAAAATTTTAGGTGGATGGAAATAATATTACATATTGAGGAAATATGGATGTTGATGATAAAATACACCCCAGTAAATACTAAAGTATAAACAATCTCGGATAAAAATGAGATTGTGATATTTTCCCTTACCTTAGGTCCGATTTGCTTCGTATGTGTCCGAACCTCCTGTATAATGATTTAAATAATATCATTGAATTATTACAGAATCATATTCATTGTTATGATATCATATATGGTTCACTTATGACTTTATATTACCCGTTCTTTTGTAAATTCTATGTTAAAGAAGCGTTTTGGGTAAAATCGTCTCATTTGTCGTTCGTGTTTTTAACTTGTAATTATTCATATGATTACTTAGATCATGATTACTTAATTCCAGAATATAAAACATGATTTATATATATATATTCAGAATATACATATATAATAAATCAGTAAATGGAAAGAAATACACCGTTCATGGAGACGGTAGTCCGTATGTACGCATGAACGCTGTTTTCGTTTCCTTATTGAATTGAATGGAATTAAGTAAATGACATACATATAAATATAAATAATTCCAGTATCATTATTAGGTCATATATTTCATTAGTACTTATTATATATACTTTATAATCATTCATGAATGGTTAATCATTGAGAATGAATCTCATCGCCTCGTGGAGACGGTATTCCGTACGTACGCACGAGCGATGATATCGTTCCCATGGTCGTGGAATTGTGTTGAAGTGTATGTATACTATTTCAGTATCAATATCACTTTATAATAATCATATATAGTTACTCATTACACTTTTATACCCATCCAATTAAGGTGGTGGAGGAAAATAGATTACACCACGGCGTGGAGACGGTATTCCGTAAGTACGCACGCGCGGTGATTTCCTTTTTCCGTAGGATGGATAGAAGGTTAATTAGAGTTGTTTCATATTTATAATAACATATCAGTATATAATAAATACTGATGTTATTACTTTATCATGAAACAACTAAAGAAGAATAAGTTGAAGAAGAAAGAAATTGAAAAAGATCGGTAATGGATATTACCTCTTCTTTGAAGTGCTTCTTTGAGACCTCCTTTTAGGGAACTAAAATTTGTCTTTTAAGAAGACCAGGACCTCTAGGATGATACTAGGGAAGTGGAGAATAGATTTTTGCAGGGGTTGTCCGAGCTTGAATGCTCAAATTGGTGTGAGGAGGAGAGGGAGGAGGTGCCCTTTTATAAGGGAGGAGAGGGGCACCTTAGGAATATCTCAAAATACTATTTTATATTAAAGTCAAAATCGGTTTATAATGGTTAAAAAGGGTCTTATTTCGAAGCTAAAGTGGGGATGGATCGAAATCCTATCAACCAATAGGATTTAGAAAAGTTTAGGTTATTATTTTAACCTTATCAATTAGATTTAACTCTAAGTTAAATAATTTAACTTTTACCGTGTCTTTTTGTTTTCTTACACTATATGGTTAATAAACTTAATATAACATGCCAAAAGAACCCCAAATTGTTTATTATTAATATATATATCCTTATCTAAGTCATTTTGCCGAACCTTAGATTTTTAAGAATAAAATAACAATTAATTATATAATATTTTATTTAAAAACTATTTTGTGTCAATTTTGACACTATTTGATATATGATTTTTTTGAAAGTCATAACAGAATTATATGTTCGAAACAAGTTGATTAAATCAACACTAATATATCATAGTAACCTAGAAAATTAGTGTAATTCATAAAAAGTCTTAAATTACATTTATTTTGGTATTTATAATATCAATTATGTCAATATTTCATTAATAAGATAATTACTGCATCATCTTTGTGTCATAAATAAATTAAATTATTTGATGTCTAAAAATTACAAATAAAATACCATCATGTAGGAAATCGTTTTATCTTTCTAATTAATATTTACAATCGAATTTATCTTATGTACAACCCTATATTAAAAATTTTTTAGTAAATATACTTTGATTTTAACTCTTTTAACTCTTCTTTGAATTAAATAATAATAAATGTCCTAATCTAATCCAAGTGGGCCTAAATGATAATATTTTACACTTAAGGTTGTTTTTGGTCGAGATAAACTTGTCCAATAGAATTAGGACATGTGTTAGGGTAATATCAATATCATTCTTACCCTTAATTACCCTATTTACTTTTAACCGTGGTAAATAAAAGTAAAAAGTTACTATTCACCAAAAATTATTTTCATCTCATTGAACCACATTTTACTTACTGAAATCAACCGTGTCTCTCGGATTTTTGAAATTCCATTCACAGAAGTGGTAAAATTAAGTTTTATGAAAAATTCAGTTTTTTAACTACCACTTAGTAGTTTCACTATTCATCAAAAATTGATGTTTTTCAGAAAAATGCCAAAATTTCATCCTAATCTATATTTCATATTCCGAATTCAAAAATTAAGTCTATTTTACCAAATTAATAACATAGAAGTTTCATTAATTAATTTTATAATTAAATCCCGCTGTTAAAACAAATAGCGTGTTTTTAAGAAACAATATCTATCAAAAGATTGACACTTGATTATGTCTGGTTTAAATGTGAAATTACATTCAATGACCAACATTGTATTAAATTGTAAAAATATATTCTAAATATACTTTAAAACCACTCAAATTAATAATTTATCACTATTAATTATTTCGATTAAAAAAGTTGTTTTTAATTATAATTTAGTAATTTTCACTATTCATCAGAATATGAAAGTTATCCGAAAAGTACCAAAATTTCACCTTAGGCTAAATTCGATACTCCAAATCCAAAAATGAAGTCCATTTTGAGATCTAAAATTTCTAAAATTTAAAAAGTGGTTATTACTATTCATAACGGCTAGTTTTAACAATATTTTAATAGCATATCATTGTTTCGTGAAACTCAATATTGCGTACTACACACGCTATCGAGGAAGGTTGTGATTGCGTGTAATGCAAGGTAAGTCAAAGATGCATGTTGTGCAAGCTCCTTTTTGTGTAGCGTACAACACAAGACATTAATAAAATTATAAAGAATATGTTTTTATTAAATCTCGGGCTGTTACAGAAAAGGGGTTGGAAAGAAAAGTTCTGGAAAGTATGAAGCTCACCAAACATGTGAAAGTCTTTGAAGAAAAAGAGGAATTCAATAAGACTCTAAAAGAAAGGATCCATGCACTTGAAGCTGAGCTGAAGAAGAGCAATGAAGTCAAGAGTTTTTGTTTGGAAGAAACTTCCATGAAATTCAAGGAACTCGACTCTTTGTTACAAAACAAAGTTAAGATGCATGAGGATGAGGTTGAAAGATTGAATAAGACTTGTGAAGAGAAGATGATCATGATTGAAGATCAGAAGATAATCCTCAATAATTAAAGTCAAAAATTGGAAGCCCAATTGAAAAATCTTGAGAAGACATATATTGAGACTCCACAAAAGAATGAAATAAGAGATGATGGTACTCAATGTTCATTGGAGGCTACTAAATCTGAAGTACCTCTAACATGTGACAAGAAGATTATGACAAATCTTGAGTGTCCACCTCAAGAATCAGTCGCTGCTGGTACTCAATGCTCACTGGAGGATTCTATTGTCAAAAGACCTCCAACATGTGATAAGAAGATCATGACTTCACTCATTGATCTATCATAAGCAACTGAGAAAGTCCAAACCATCTTGTACTCATGTTTCTAAATACGTTCCTACAATCAGTGCAGGTTGGAAGAAAAGTTCTAAGCAAGTATGGATGAGGACAAGGTGAGAGGAATAAACCTACCACCATGGATAGGGTGGATGAGAAGAAAAAGGAGGAAGCTGGTTCCTCAAATAGAGCACAAAATATTAAGAAGATGGCCCAACAACCTCATACAGAAGAAACAAAGAAGAAAAGATTTGTGGGCCAATGTTGGTGCTGCAACAGATTTGGGCACTGTGCACTGGATTGTTTTTACAATCCCTTACATGGAAAAGCACAGGGAAAGCCTATATCAAAGGGAAGGAATCCAGAGAAGAAGAAGAAACATCTGAAGATCCAGAATCATCTGTTCACCGCAAACAGATTTGGAATTCTTGATAACATCTGTGATGTATGAAACGACAGAGGTCACGTGGCAAGTACATGCCCACATCAATATGCTTTCACTGTTGATAAGAAAATAATACCTCTGATGCCGGAAAAGAATGAAGCAGCTACCTTGGGGAGAAATCAGAAGAATATGGTGAACACACATTTCCCCAAGAAGATCTCAAGTAGGGAAGATAAGAAGACCCGGGATTTGAGATCCATGAAATTGAAGGGTCATTCATCCAAAAGAAACACTGAGTGGGATGAAACTCGGATGAACCCATGTGGAAGACCCAAACTAGCTGCAATAGTTTCAAATGACATATTGGTCATCTGGCCAGAAGATTTGAAAAGAATGAGGAAACTTGAAGATGAAAAGGCCAAGGCTGGTGACAAAGGAAAAGGAAAACTTTCACATGATGAAGACACAGTGCATGAGAGATTGTAAACAAAGATAAACACATGTGTCAAATAAGTTCTATGTGAGAGATGCAAGAAATCTGGTCACATTGCAAAAGGTTGCCTAACCTTAATACCAAAGCAAGAAGCAGTCCTTAAGAGGAGTAATAATGTATCATTCATGATGGATGTTAAGCAGAACAATTCCTCACACAAAGCAGAAGAGTATGTGAATAGAGCCATGCCACACCAACAAATGTCAGAACATATGTTCAAATGTGCAGGCATGAAGACTGGAGTGAACAGAGGAACTTGGTTGAGAAAAGAACCTCAACCATGCAGGTCTTGTTGATGAAGCAAGGAGGAACCACCTTATTCCCGTAATCATTTTTGTATTGTATTTGTGCTAATAATGCATGGAATTGAAGGTGAAACATGCTCTCAGGGGGAAAACCTGAGAAGTAGTGAATTCTGTCAACTCATGATAGCCAAGCTAAAGAAGTTTCCATCCTTAGTAGATTCTTCAATTGATATTCAAAGATTATGATGATGAAGGATCACTCTTGATGAAGATGATTAGGAGTGTTTCCCTTGAGGGGGAGAAAAATGAAGAAGCTTCCATAATCACTGTCTCAATCAATATCAACTCCAACTAGACTCAAAAGCAGTTACTCTGTGAATTTCTTGAAGAACATGTTAGTGGAGAAGGTATGTCGTTTCTCAATCTCTATACCTTGGTTGCTCAGATCAAAGATCATTCTACAAAGGGGGAGTAACTGAATTGATCAGTGACATAAAAAGAATGGAAGTGCCCCAAGGTCACTTATCCTGCCGATAGCACTTAAATGGTTTTGATCTGTTTGCTGATGTGAGTGCAGGTGTTTCAGGTTGATTATTCCCTATCACATTTTTTTTCTTCTACCTAAAATAAAAGTGGTAAACCCTTGAAGAAAAAATACATGAGTTATCATATCATGTTTGTATCATGATCTGTGAATAATGGACAGCCTTGTTGACTTAATCAAATCCTCTTGTTTTCTACATTGAGCATTTCTCAAGTAGACTTAGAGTTAAATGATTAATGAAACATTGCTTAAGTGTGTATTGATACCATCCCTACCATGCGCTTTGTATTTCTTGTCAATAAGGGGGAGAGAAACTGAAATGATAGTTTGAAAAGAAAAGTTAATTGAATAGAAGATTCTCATTTTGACACTGACGAATTCATTTCAGAAGATGTATAAGGTATTGAAAACAAAATACAAAGGGGGAGATTGTTGGAACCACTTTGTGTATAAGTTTGTATTTGTTTTCAATAGTTTTCAATGATGATAAAAATGGAGGAGATCAAGAAGTACTCCAATGAAATGGAGGAATGGAAGATCAAAATGAATGAGATCATGAAATACTCCGATGAAGTAGAGGAATGGTGATTCAGATGATTGTTGTACTGATCGTAAGTTCAAAGAACATGTGTCAAAGGTGATACATTGTTTACAACAATGAAGAATGTGAGGTGTAATCCATCTGAGGATGATTAAAGATGAATGGGGTTGTTTTGATGAAGTCCATGCAATTCCTCATTATTGCATGAGAACCATGGGTTTTGATGAAGACCATGCAATTACTCATGATTGCATGAGAACCATGCAAGAGACTTCTTGATGAATAGAATCACATGGTTTGCATGAAGTTGATCATGACGGTTGATGAAGAAGACAATGTGCCAATGATTGGAATTCTAAGAAGGTCGTGCAATGATTGGAATTCTGCGATAGTCATGCACATCACATTGTCATAGAAGATGATGATGCTGAAGCTATGCCTTCAAAGAATACATATCACAATAGTGGAGTTTGTGATAAAATAAGAAGAGTTTCTGAAGGATACATATCACCAAGAAGAAGTGATGTTGATGTGATCGTGCTTGTTGATAAAGCAAACAGACGACATACAAATTTGTTGACAAAGGATATTCCATGGTGACATGTCGAGTTCGAGGACTGTAGATAATGATCCATGTTTTATTCAAGGAACATTGACAAAGGAATGGATGATCTGGAGAAGAAAAAAAGAGCAGATACAAGGTGGCGCCATTTTCCAGTGTTTTCCAAATTTTTTGGGTCCAAAATTTGGAGGTTGGTGAACATCGCGAAAAGTGGATTTCCATGAAGATCATAATTTAATAGGGAAAAGGCATGAGTTTTGTGAAGATGGGATGCATGGATTGGATTTCGCAAAGACCAGAAGAATGGAGGCGGTGATTCTTCGCGATTATGTCAAGCTTCACGAACAGCAGAGGCTAGGGAGCTTCACGGCAATGAAGGGCTTTGCGAGGGAGCTTCGCGGCGAAGTTGTGAAGTAATTGACGGGATGCTCCACGATTATGATGAGCTCCGCGAATGGAAAATTTCCGTAGTGCTTCGAGATTTTGAGAGAATTCTGACGGGAACTTCGGAGCTTCGCGATTTGAGCTGACCTGGCATTGACTTCACGCAGAAAGTTCTAGGGTCGGTGGAATTGCCTATAAATATAGGTCGACCCCCTCAAGAGAAGTAGAGAGAGCTCTCAACGAAAATCCTTTGCTCTTGGTTCGCAAAGGTCACTCGTGAAGGTAGAGTGCTTCGCGAAAGAGGAGCCTCGCAGAGGCTATTCTAGCTCCACGAAAGTCGTGCGCCCCACGTTGGCTCAGTGAGCTTCGCGAAGAGGCAGGAGCTCCGCGACAGCCAAGCATTGCGAAGGCTGGAGCATCGCGAGAGTGCTTCACGATTGAGCTTCGCGAAAAAGTAGGGACTCCGCGAAGGCTTGTTTAAGCTTTGCAAAATTGAGAGCCTTGAGAAGTAGGGTACTTTGTGAAGGCCCCTTCCAAAGGTTTTTTGCCCAGTGGACAGGGGGAAAAGGGTTATTCATCAGTGGATGAAATTTGGAATTCAACAGAGAATCATTTATTGAGAAATCACACAAGTGATTGTGATTCAGGCAAACGAAGACAAGGGGATCTAGTGTATTCAGTCATTGCACTAAAAAAGAAGGATTGAACTTAAAAGTGCATCAACTCTGATCCCTAATGCAAGAAAAGTCTCATGATGAACAGGAGACAAAGAAATTCATGTCTATCTATTGAAGAGACCTTCACATCTATAAACTGAGTGTGACTTCACCAACGGCAGTGAGCCAGGGGGAGTCAACGGGAGTGACCTGAGGGAAGCAGTGAGCTATCCCTAAACCTTTGTAAAGGCAGTGAGCCTGGGACAGAGTGACTATGCCCGAACAATTGTAATCTACAGCTAGTGAAGCACAGTGGATTTAGGTACGACCGACAACCTGTCGGCATATGCTCCTTGGACGTAGCCCTTAGTGGTGAACCGAGTAAAAATAGTTGTGTCATTTCTCTGCATGTGAATGTTTCATTGTTGATCATATCCTTTATACAGGTTTAAGTAGTTCCTACCAATATGGGAACAAGATCAACAACTTTAAGAAGAAAAAGTTGACACCCTAATTCACCCCTCCCCTCTCAGGGTGTCCTAGGGGCCTACAAATTCTTCATCTCATTTAACTAGGGATGGAATTTCTAAAACACCTTATAGTGGATCAACCCTAGTTTTTTTCTCATATGGAAGTCATGGACATAATAAACATGAGTGTTGAACTTTACTTGGTAGTTGGTGTGGAGATGTCATCCCTCTCTAGTGTTATTCATTACAGTAGTATCCTTTGAAGTAACAACATCAGATTGATCCATATTTTGATCAGTAGAGAAGGGCTGAGGAGGGTAGAGGATAACCTCATGATGTCCCTTGTTTTTAAGGATATTGATAAGAGAATAGTCACAGATTTGTTCATCATTATGGTCATACAGTTCATGGAGTTGTACATAGTGAGAATCATGCTTTGGAGTTTCCAACAACATGCAAGCCAGATGTTGTGTGAGGTATAATCTACTTGTATTCTACATGGATTTGTTCCTTATTTTATTCAAGATATATGCATACATTCATTTCACCCACCCTATTCCATTCCTTCATACTAAAATTAGAGTGAATTCCAGTGCCCTAGACACTTATTATTCCAGTTAGAGGTTAAGCTAGATTATGTGATGTTTGTATAAATTGTGAGATAATTCTAGGGTAGAATCTCTATTAGAAATATTTGCTACATTTCTTTATACAACCATATAATATTTTCCCCAGTTTGGACTATTTTTATTCATTGTAGGATATCATGGATTACTTTAGGAGGTGGATTATATTATATGATGATGAAAATGATCAAGTCATGTTCATTGGAAATTGATACCATTGTATAGGGAGAAAGAATGTCAAATTAGTATCTTCCTTTATGGTTGGGTTTATATTGAAGAGTATCCTATTATTTTTATGGGGGAGGTTTGGATATTACCCCCTTGATGTGAGATCGAGTTTGATATAAATTTGTAGTCAGGTGTTTCTCTAATATCAATGTCTCTGCATAGGATGGTGCCTTCTGAGTTGTGGGGGTTGTGGATTCAAATTTATGATCTTCAATAATAAGGTTTTACTTGTCCAAGTGTTTTAAATTATAGTGCTTTAGTTATTCTTGAAAATAAGGTTGATGAAATTCAATGGTTGTGTATTGATTATCATTTCTTGAACCAAGTGATAGTGAATAATTGTTATCCTCTCCCAAAGATAAATGATTTTTTTGATAAGTTTAAGGGGGATATCTAGTTCTTAAAGATCAATTTTTGTTTAGGATATCATCATATGCAGGTGAAGGATGAGGATATCACAAAGATTACTTTCATATGTCGTTACGGAATTATGATTTCGTTGTAATGTAATTTGGTGCTATGAACACTCCAATTGTTTTCATAATACTAGTGAATTTTTTATTCCATGGATTTCAAGATTAGTTTGTGATGGTGTTTATTAATGAAATATTAGTATATTTAGTGCTTGAGGATGAGAATAAAGAGCATATGCATGTTGTTTTAGAACTTATTCAGGGTCATCGGCTATTTGGGAAGCTACCTAAGTTTAATTTTTCAGCTTGTGAGGTTCATTTCTTAGGAAATCTAGTTTCTCTATATGGAGTAGTTTTGGTTTTTTCAAAGATTGAGGTAGTTTTTTTTTACAAATCCCCCAAGAATATTGTAAAAGTGTATATTTTCCATGGTCTTTAAAGATATTATAGGAGGTTCATACCAAAATTCTCTTGGATTGTGACTCCACTCACATCTCTGATATGGAAGGAGAAAGTTTTCTCATGGATTGACCAATGCTAGACCATTTATTAGTATTTGAAGGAAAAACTTTTCAACGTTATGGTTCTTCATTTTCTAGAGGTGGGTGTTGAGTTTGAGGTTTATTGTAATGCTTCATGTATTGTCTTGGGTTATGTGATGACATGGTATACAGTGGTTATCTCTTATGGGTTTCAGGATTTATGGCCTCATAAATGTAACTATGATACCCATGATCTTGATCTTGTTACAGTTGTTTTTACAATAAATTTTTAGCAACATTACCTTATTAATGGGTGCTTTGTGGTATTCACAAATTACAAGAGCTTAAGGTATATCTTCTATCAGTGTGATTTGAACTTGAAACAATTATGGTGGATGGAATTATTATAGGATTATAACATTGATATTTATGATAAACTAGGGAAATATAATATTTTGGATGATACTTTGAGTAAGAATTCTTGTATAGGTGGTGTGAATAATTTTGGTTATTCTTGGAGGGTAACAGAGGATATCTCCATGATCCACCTTAATGTGAGAGAATTTGATATTATAGGACGACTCTATAAGATGGATTTGTAGTCATAATTGGGGTAGTAGGTAGATGAGTCCCATTTGGGGGATTCCATGGTGGAGGTTTGGTGAGATTGAGTTACTTCTTATGATGCCCCTCAAGGGTGGTCTAAGGATTAATAACATCTAGTGTTATTCTAAGGGAGGATCTTTATTCATCCAGTGATGCATGGTGTGCCTCTATGTAAGTTACACAGTTCACCTTTGGTGGTACATCCTAGTGTGGATAATATGTATCATGCTCTAAGATTCATATTTATTGGGTCTAGGATATAGTGATTGATTTTCAAGTTCATATATCGATGTTTGGTTTACTAGAGGGTGAAGGCTGAGCACCACATTCCTAATGGTTTTCTTCAACTGATTGATGTCCCCTGGTGGAAGGGGGAGGAAATTTTTATGGACTTCATCATTGGTTTACTTCAATATCAGGGATGATTTGATTATATATGGGCGATTATGGACCATTTTACAAAGTCTTCTCACTTCTTAGTGATTAAATATTCAATATCAGAAGATTTATTATTAACGAAGTATCTGGAGGAGGTGGTAAGGATTCATAGGGTTACAAAGATGGTAATATCTGATTATAATCCCTATTTTACCTCTAGAGTTTGTAGAGGTATCCAAAATTATTTTTTATCTCATTTTTTCCTTAGTACCTTTTTCATCTACAGAAAAATGGTCAAATAGAGTGAACTATCCTGACATTGGGAGACATGTTGTGCGCATGCATTATAGTTTTGGAGGTTAATTTATAAGAGACTTCCCCTTAGTGGAGTTAAATTATAATAATAGTTTTCACTCAAATATTTATATAGACCCATTTGAATTGTTGTGTCACTGACCATGCAGAACTTCTTTATGTTGAACCGAGGTTATAGAGTCGGCAATTATCGAGAAGAAATTGGTACAGAGCATGATAGAGAAGTTATAGGTGATCCATGAGTGGATAAAATAATATCAATATCATCATAAGTCCTATTATGATTATAGTAGGAGGTCTAAAGAGGTTGAAATTATAGATCATGTGTTCTTGAAGGAATCTCCTTATCATGGGTAGTGGAGTTTTGATCATGTTAGTAAGATTTCACACTAATTTGTTAGACCTTTAAAGGTATTGGAATGTTTTAGAGCTATTACATATTTATTAGCACTTACACTATGGATGATAAAGATATATGATGTATTTCATATTCCATGGATTTTTCAGTATTTTCATGATAATTCTCATGTCATTGACTTGGGTGAGTCAGAAGTCGAAGATGATGTGACCTTAGGGGAATGGCCAATTGAGATTTAGGACCATTAGAAAAAGGTGTTGCATGGGTGTGTTAATAAATTGATTCATGTCTTATGGAAACATGAAATCTTGGGGTAGTGTACTTAGGATATTGATTCATAGATATTCACTCAATATACTAATTTGTTAGATGTTTAATTTTGTTATATGATATGTATGATCCTTAATGATTTATGAGATGATTGATGATTTTATATTCTTATACCCCATGTTCCTCTGATGCTTTAGTTTTGTTATTATATCAAGACCCCTAAGAGATATCTTTTAGAGTGGTTATTCTATTTTACTCATTCCTTCGTTATAGGGTTTTGGTTTAAATTCTTAAGGATGATAATTGTTTGATTGGTATCTAATTTAAGGGTCTGGTTCTTCATGATCCCTTCCATTATATTTTTGGGTGATTGGAGGTGTAAGGAGAATGATGAAAGAGTGATGTTGCAACCAAATATATATTTTTAACTAGATATGGGGGTGATATGGCAAGGTTGGTTGGGTTGTGGCATGGGTAATTTAGTGAGTTTTTAAAGTTCTATAAGTGGACACTTTATGGCGTGAATGTAACCCGTGCACATAGAGTCTCTAGATCAAGGATATGGAAATTTTCCTTTTTGAAGACCCCTATGGAGTGGAGGTGTAAATTACACCACAAAGATCCATGAATCAGATTTTCTATCTATTCTTTATCAAGAATCACTATGACATGGGGAATAAGATTATGCCATAGAGACTTAAAGGTCGGGACTATGTCCCTGTTGTTTTATGGATTGTTGCAGCATGGTTCATAGGTTAGAAACATCCCTACCTAGGTTTTATAGGATCAATATTTGACCGGGGGTTTATAGGGGGATATATAGAGAGATTTTGTGATGTTTATTCCATATGGAGGCTTTGAATGGAACCATTTTGTTGTATTTATCACTTATCTACTATAGTTTTATTGGAATACCTAAGGTCTACAGTGTGCTTAGGTATGTTGCACTGTGGTGTTATTAAAAATCTAACTTGTATAAATTATTAAGTTATCTTGGTTTTATCTTATTTCCTTTCATATCCTCCAGACCCTAGGTGACTTAAGGATCCTTTTTTATAGATTTTCAAGTCTTGTTAATTGGATATACCCCTAACTTTTAGGGATTGATTTTTAGTGATTTGAGGTTAGATTTCTTCTTCTCTATTGGTTTTTTTCTCTCATATTCCCTATTTCCATGATATGGTAGCTTGATTCCTTTTATTTTCAGGGATTTTATATTGATTATTTATATAGGATTAATAGTGGCATGATATACTTTGGGATCATGAGTTTCTCATGGGAGTGGTGATTAGAGATATGTGTTGTTCTCTCATTCTTGCTCAGAGAACATTGAAGGTTTCTTATTGAGGTAAGGGATTCATGACTTGTCCTTATTTTATATACCAGTGTGGGATTAACATGATTTAGTTTCTTTGAGTGAAAGATGGAATTGCCCTAATTAAGATAATAATCTAAAAATCTAAAGAACTGGAAGAGTGTTACATTTCACCTATAATTTATGTTGAGATCGATGATGTCACTTGATACTTTCTAGATATAGTGTAATTGGGTCATTGAGATTATTTTTGTTCTTGGAATAATTGTCATGTATGAAATTAGTTACACATCATAAAGATGATAAGCTGAAGTGAATGATGAATGAGGAATGTGGAATTAATTATCATTATTCTATGAAAATATCTAAATATGAGAGTGGTGTTTGAAGCATGTCTATGGTTGATTTATAGATGTTAATAATTGATGCTTTTAGGTTCCTTTTTTATGAAAATCGTGCATAATGAATTAATTTAACTAAGATGGAAATGATAGATGGTATTTTTTGGAATTAATTTTTAGGGTTTTTGTGATCTTATCCTTGTTTGTTACAATCTTGTATTCACTGCTATAAAACGTGTCTTTAACAGAGCCATAATTTATCAGCGCTAGAAAAATGCGCTGAGAAAGTCCATCTTTATCAGCGATAAATTAAGTGTTGATAAAGTTGGGCCTTTATTAGTGCTAAATAAAAGTGCAGATAAAGGGAACCCTTTATCACCACTTTTTATTTAGCAGTGATAAAATTCACCTTTATCAACGCTTTATTTTAGCACTGATAAAGGTTACCTTTTATGAGCATTTTATTTTTAGAACTGATAAAAAGTACCCTTTATGAGTGCTAAAAAAGTGTTGATAAATGGTAACCTTTATCAGTGCTTTATTAGCACTCATAAAGGTCCACAAAAAATGAAATAATTAAACAAATAAAATTAAAAAAATAATTAACAAACTCATTAATTAAATAATTACTGTTAAAATTGAATTAATTGAATATACATATATATAAATTTTAAAAATTAATAAATAGTTTATATTAAATACATAGATATGTAAAATTAATAAAATGAAATAATTAAAAAAATAAAAATTTAAAATGAGTCAATTAAGAAAAATATTAAACATTTTATTAATTAAATAATTATTGATAAAAATGAATAAATTTAATATACATATATATAGATTATAAATATTGATAAATATTATATATTAAATTTAGATATATAAATGAATATATAATTAAACAAAAAAATTAAAAATGAATAAATTACAAAATTATTTAATAATTTATTAATGAAACAATTATTAATAAAAATGAATAAGTATATAATATATATATATATTAATTATAAATAGTAATAAATAATATATATTAAATATAAATATATATAAAATGAATAAAATGTTAATTAAAAATATATTAATGTCTTATTCATTTTTAATGTTGTTTGATTTTTCAATTTAACATATATATTTCAAATGTAGTGTGTTACATTGATTTCATGTACATATATATATATATATATGTGCATGTGTGTGTGTGTGTGTAATTAATACAGTTTTATATACAAACACACATGCAAATATATTTACACAATATATAGAAACACATACACCTAATATTTATGTAATTTATTCGAATTTCTATATATTTTAGAATTTCATTATAACATGATACATTTAATATATTATGTTTTTAATCAATAAATTTTATTTATTTATTTTTAATATTATTATAGTCAGGGCATTCATTTTTAATATTTTTTTATTTTTTATTTTATTTTTGAATTTGATCATTTTCTATTATTTATTTTTATTTATTTATTTACTATGTTTTAGTATTTTCAATATGTATTCATCTTACTTCAATATATATCTATATTTTTTTAATAATTTATATTTAATTAATAAAACTTATCTATTTTTTCAATATTTTTAAAGTGCACTCATTTTGAATTATTCAATTTCACTTATTTTTAAACTGTATGTATTTAAGAATATATATCCACTAATAATGTTAAAAATATATTTTTAAATAAATATATTTATAAATGTATATTTATTATATTTATAAATTTAAATATTAATAATTATTATAAATAAATAATAATTATTTTTTAAATAATTATTTATATAATTATAAATAAATAATTATATATATTTAATAATTATAAAATTATATTAATTTTATTTAAATAAATCCTTTATCAATGCTAAAAAAGCGCTGATAAAGATTGATCTTTATTAGCACTAAAAAGTGTTGTTAAAAAGAATCTTTATCCGTGCTAAAATATTAGCACTGATAAATATGTTTTTTATCATCGATTTTTTAGTACTGATAAATATCAAAATTTATCAATGCTTTTTTAACACAGATAAATATCCCTTTTATCAGTTCTTATTAATTTAATGCTGATAAAAGGTGTATTTATCAGTACTTTTCTAAAATCATTGTTAAAAGTGTTCTCAATCTATTTAAACAAACCCTAACTGGTACTCATTCAGCCACGATTCTCAAGCTCTCGCAGAACTCCTCTTTTGTCGGCATGACTCTTCTACGTTCCCTTGGATGAATCAAGGCTAGAATCCAATGTAAGTTATTTACTAATTTTCCTCTATCGTTATTTGATCTTTTGGGTTTCACATTTTTTGTTTTTACTATTCTTAACCATGATGAACCCTACATCTCATCTCCTCACCATTACCGGTGTGACTCCTCTAGGTTCATATAAGGATTATAAAGATCTACCATGATATTAGTCACCATTTTTTGTGTCCTGTAATGATTAAATGAAACGTATTATTCCTTGCTAAATTTTTTACCTATAATCTGATGAAGGAAAAATAAAAGAAAAACAATAAGTACTCTTTCAATAATTTCTTTTCCTGTTAGGAAAAGGGATGAAATCATGATGAATTTCTTGTCTAGTTTTTCAAGATCAACAAAATAGAAAGATGTAGCATGGTTTATAGTAGATCACCTAACTAATATGAACAACTTATTACATATTTAAGAGACTTCCTCAGTTGATGAACATGATTAATTGTACGTAAAAGAGAAAATAATACTTCCATGTGTCTTATATAGTGTTGTATCTAATAGGGATATGATGTTTTTATCTTGGTTATAGTAAGGACATTAATTTTCAATGACTTTATGGGTGAAATTTTATACTTTCATTATTCCACATACTAACGGTCATTCTAATCATACTATCTTGATATTGGAAGATATTCTTTGAGACTTAATTCTTAACTTTAGTGTCTTCTATATGGATTAACTTTCTTTGGTGGAATTATCTTATAAAAAAAATTATCAGTCACTTATTCATATGGACTTGTATGAAGAATTATATTAAATACATTTTCACTCTCCTTTATATTGGATAAATATAGAAGAATATCCTATGAATATCCCAAGTCTTTTCCAACAAATAATAGACCGAGTGATGTTAATTCAAAAACATTTTGAAACTACTAAAAGTCAACCAATGTCTTACAATAACCATTAGAGGTGAACCTTGTAATTTAATGTTAATGATCATGTGTTTATTTATGTTTCCTTGATATTGGTTCACTAATGGATTAAAAATAATAATTAATTAACCTCAAAATACATAAAACCTTTTAAAATTCTTAGAAAAGTATAGAAAATTTCTTAACAGCTAGCCTTACACATATGAAAGCCCAATGGTTGAATCTATTCCCTCAAGAATCTGGTTGAATCTTATTGAGTATAAAATGATTGAGGATATATAGGTTTTAAATTTTTCATCTGATCTAACCATGTAATCCCAATTAATGTTAGTATCTTAGTCTCATTTTGGGTGTATTTTGTGTTGAAGGGGAGTTAAAAGAGGGGTTAGAGGATTTGATAGGAGAGAGTGATGAAGAGATAGAGTTACCCTTGTGTGGTTGGCATTGAGTACCTGATAGAATGGGACCAGGTACCTATTGATAGGCTAGTGTAAGTAGGGCCTCTATTAACACAACCAAGAACCCAATGGCCTGGTATTTTGTATATAGTGGTACTTTTGAGATTTGATTAGTGCTGGGGGGTTGATCTTTTTAATCATAGTAAACCTGTATGCTAAGTAAACTATTACCCACTACCATGTATCCAGGTTAAGCATGACTACTAGTTCCTAATTTCGGTGGTTTAGCGTGAATTATGTCTTGTTTTGGTCTTAGTTGTTGTGAGTAATATTTTAAAATGAAAATTATTTTGAAAAATTAAATGATTTCTTTCAAATGGTCTTGGATTGGAAAAAATGATTTTTAAATGAAAATGTTTTGGATTGAAAATTTGGTAAATTATTGGGTTTGGTGATAAAGTGGTAAGTGTGACCCTCGGTATTCCTTATGAGAATTTTCATATATGTAGGTATGTGAGGAATTGATTCTAAACCTAATTTTATGATTTTTGTGTTATTCAAAATATGCAGCCCAAAAAGGTCCTCAAAGTTTCTAGTGGGTCTCACCCTGTTTCTAGTTCTCCTCAGTTTTTTCCCATATTCTATAGAAATCAAGGTTCATTAGAGGCAATAAAGTGGCCTGAGGAATTTGAGAATGTCTTCAGGGTGTTGGGAACTCCCAAAGCCATTGGAGTTTGTGATGTTCTGGGTCTTCTTGGGGGTCCAACTTTAGAATAATGGGAGTTTTTTCCCCACAAATGATGCAAGTTGGGATGACATGGTAAGTTTTTAAGTCTATCTTTGTCTGATGGTTTATACCTGAGGAGTTTAAGATTAAGAAAAGGGAATAGCTCATGAGTTTCCATCAAGGTCAGCAGATAGTGATGGCTTAGTTTGGACACTTCAAAGATCTAGTTTCCTTTTCTCTAGAGGTGGTGTCTTAGGATCTATTAAAAACTTCTCTTTTCATTAGGGGTCTTCATCCAGGGATCAAGGAGCATATCCTCTTCTCTAAGGATATCTATTTTTATAAATTATTGTAGGAATTATTTTTGTCTGAGTTGTTGTAAAAGAATAATACAACATGTTGGCTCAGTTTGTTTCTCCCATGTTGGGGTGAAGTCATTTGGAGTTTCCTTGTTTTTGTTTTGTGGTTATTGTAAGTTCATATTTTATTATAAAATTCTGATGAAATCATCATTTCATAGTTAAAATGGTTTTTTTCTAAATTTGAACCTTTAAATGGTTATCCTTTCTTAAATTAGTTCCCCGCTTTCTATCATTCCTGTTTGGAGATGTCTATTTTTTTGAAAATCACTCTTTGTGCCTTGTGTGTAGGTTTGTTGTTTGGTTTGAGATATTTTTTTTTATTTATTAAAAAAAATTATAGGGCTTTTTATTATTGTAAAAAGAGGTCGATGGAGGTGTGTACTTCGTTCACACTTAGGGAAAATATCCATAAGTCATTTGAGACGTGTAGAAATTAGTCGCACCTCAATTCAACACTTAGTGTGACCATTATGACTCAATGTGTCATGCCTTTTCAAGAATCAGACGCACCTCAAAACCAAACAAAAACATTCATATTGTTTTGATACTTTAGTTAAAAAAAATTCACTCACTGAAAACTGATCAAACGTGCTCGGATTTTCTTGATAATTTAGAACAATGATTCATAAGTAATTTTTGACATGTAGGAATTTTTTTTACATAAAACTGATACACAATGTGATCAGAATGAGTTAAAAGTTCTTGTTTCCATTTTAAAATGAAATTTTAGTAAAACATACAATTGACGTACTCAAAACTAAGCAAACACATTTATATTTTTTTGGTACTTTAGGACAATAATCCACAAGTCATTTGAGATGTGTTGGAATCATCTGCACCTCAATATGATTCACAGTGTGACCGGTATAACTCCAAGTGAATCTTTTTATTTAAAATTGACATCAATTTTAGTAAAATTAACACTTTTTATTAATTTATTTCTATATATTATTACGCACATAATAATTTTTTTCTTATATAGGTGCATTATTTTTTCAATCAGGGGTGGTTTGTTCGGCAATAGCATTAGTTGAGTTAGGATTAAAATATAAAGAAACATTTATGTTTTTTAATGTATATAATAATTTATATTTATTTAATTGTATAAACCAACGTTTGAAATGTCTATAATATAGTGGTTTTTTCTTGTGTTTGTGTTGTAAATTTTATTTCATTTAAATCATGTATTGGGAATTTTTTTTGTTGATATCTAGTGTGTTTTTTCTATTGCGGTGTGTTGTTACAACACATTGCAGTGGTGTTTTGGTGTGCTGTTATAGCACACTGTAGAATGGCTATTTACCAGTACTTTTAAAAGCACTGATAAAAAACCACATTTATCAGTTCTTTTAAAAGCATTGATAAAGGTTTATTTTATCAGTGCTTCTATAATAACTGATAAATGGTTCCTTTAGTGGTGCTAAATTAGAGCATTGATAAATATTTCCTTTATCAATGCTTCTAAAATCACTGATAAAGGTCTCATTTATCAGCGCTTTTTTAGCATCGATTAAGGGCACCTTTTTCAGCACTTTTTCATCACTGATAAAATTCCAAGGATTTTGAACTCGCTCATGTAGTCAGTGCTTTTCTATCACTGATAAAGGCCATTTCTAGCACTGTTAAAGGCCTATTCTGTAGTAGTGATTCCTTGTTATTGTGTCATTAATTTCCCTATGAGTTTGTTATGATGAATCAATGGAGGTTTTTTTGAGGTAGTGTCTAGAGGAGGTGGTGAGGCTTCATGGATTTCTGAGGATGATAGTCTCTAATTATGATCCTAATTTCACCTCCATGGTGTGTAAATGTCTTCACCATGATTTTGGATCTTAGATATTCCTTTGCATTTCTTTTCATCCACAAAAATATGGTCAAATGAAGTGGACTATCTAGACACTTGAAGATATTTTGTGCACTTACATACTAGATTTTGGAGGTTCTTAATTAGACTCTTGAAGATATTTTTTGCACATATATTCCTTACCATAGGTTCATGATGTAAATGGATGAGGGGTCAAATATGGTGAATTTATATCAGAAAAATCATGATGTAAATTTATAGTTCATGATATGAATTAATCCTAGGTTTGGTGGATCTAGTACGCATGTTTTTTGGTGGGTCTTAAACTCAGTCCATTCACAATGTGAATGAACCATTCACACCATGAAAGTTTGGCTTAAATAATTCCAATAAATCATATTTTACCCTCAAATTTTCTCAAAACCCTATAAATACTTATGAACTTCAGGTGGTTAGAGTTTCTCATTCAGGGTGATTTTAATCTCTTTTGATTTGGATTCATCCTCAGCTTCTCATGTTCGATCTATGGTGATAATAGGTGAGTTTTCCCTCTTTATCTTGTGTTTTATTCTCTATTCATCTTTGTTTCCTATCATTATATATTTATATTCTATGGTTTTTGATCTCCTTAATTATCATAGAGTTATTTTTATGTTTGGTGGCAATTTTGTGGTGCAGCACCCATAGAGATTGTCAATTCCTTATGGGAGAGGTGATCCATTCTCAGAGAACATTAAAATCATTAAGGTAAGAGATTAATTAATTCTCCTTGTTTAAATTGTAATTTTGAATATATTATGTTTTATCTCATTGGGTAATGGTTGAATTAACCTTAATGAAGATTAAACTGAAAATAATTAAATAATTAGTTTTGGTTCATAGTGATCGCATATGTTTATATCATACTAATGGTTTTCCTCGTTTTTTCTAGATAGTGTGTTATCTATTATCTATGTTATGGTTTATCATGTTTTTTATATTTTTAAATTGGATAAATAACATAAATCTGGTAATAATTACTGGATAAATAATAAAGAGTCATGTTAAATTGTAATTGCTCTTCCTTATAACAGATGGAAATGGAATAAATTCTTGAATCATGTTTAAATAATTTATTAGTTATTGATAGCTAATACATTAGGTTTATTTTGTTTGTAACCTATGATAAATGAATATATTAATTCAATATATAAATTAATTTTTTGTTTGTTAATTATAATTTTTTGGGGTTGAGTGAGCATGTTTACTTATGAAATTTGGATAATTGTTTGTTAAAGATAATTATTTGGGACTAGATTCCCTATTAACTATTTGTTATTTTATTGTTGTCTGGTGTGGTTTATCTTAATTTGGAGACTTTCTATACTATAATGTGATCCTAGGATGGTTGATGGTTTGTCAAGGCATGTGCATGGTTCCCGGTTTTTTGGAAAAAATTAGCGCCTATGATGGTGGGATGGATGGTGATATACATAGTGGTGTCAGGTATAGAACCAGGAATGATGGAACAGGTTGAATATAGTCTTACCCATTATTTGTTGTGATGAAATTTGGGATGTTTACTTGTTAATGGACCTTTATTAAAGGTTATATGGTCCATTTTCTTATTTTTTTCATTTCTTTTCCCCGTTGTTTAACACAACTGGATGTGTATGGTTTATTCAAATTTTATAGTAGGTTAGGATGATTCATGGAGTACCTATAATTATGGAATAGTAATGTTAAATAATTAAACCCATGTAGTAGAAGGCTTATCGGAATGCTGAAATGATGATAATTCTTGAGGAACCTTGGAATAGGTTGGATTATTCCTGTAGGGAATGGAATTCAGTTGATAAATATATAAAATGAATGTTTAAATTAATAATTAATTAAAATTATATTTAATATTTATGTGTTTATAAAATATCTAGTACTTAATGATGGAAACCAAGTATTCAGAAGATGATAGTTGTAGTTGAGGTTAATTCTTGGTATTTGTTCTTAGTGTGGTTGTGAACTATATATATTTATGTATGTTTTATTATTTCATATACTACCCCATCTATATATATAGGGAAACTGACACCAGTGGACTCTTGAGGGTGTTTTCCTAAAGATAGAGGTTTTTTAGGATGGATAGATGACAACCTCATCTCCCCCACTCTCTTCTCCTGGTAGTATTATGTTCTAGTATGAACAATGGTTACCTTTCTTATATATGTCTGCAAGGGTTTTTAATGCCTTGTGATTATTTCACACATATGTATCTAGGGATATAGTATCCAAAGAATTATTATAGGTGTGTTGTGTATAGGTTGTGATGGCTTGAGGTATAGTACATGAAATATGGGATGTGGTGGATCCTAGAAAACTGCTTAGTTAAGATATGTATATGGTGATGATGATGATGATGATGATGATATTATGTGATGCACAAGGTGTGGGTTGTTATACAGTTTCCTTTGATGCATGTGGATTATTTGGAGAGATAAGGTCTAAGATGTGCGACATTGGGGCGAGAGCAGCTAACCAGTGTGGAAGTGGTAATGGAGTTCCTTCACTTTTATATTATTTTGGATATTATATTATTACAATATATGATACTTGGTGATAGAGACATAGAGAGGCTAGAAACTTAGTATACTGAATTAGGCGATAAGTTAGTTTCACTTAATTATTTTTTTGGGCTTTAGTTTTCTTTGTTTATATTTTATATGAGAGGATCTGGGGAGGAACCTACTGAGTATACCTGTTATACTCAACCTATATCTATATTTTTTTTTCTGGTCCATAGGATCTAGCTGGTTATCAATCTAGACATTACTATCTTGTGGATTTATTCAGGGGTTGTTTGTGCTTCGACGTTACTGCAAAGGATTTTTCTTTTGGTACTTATAGTTTAATTTTCAATTATTCCTATTGTATAAAATTACATGATTGTTTTGGGATATTTTATTTTTTATGTACATGACTTTTTTGTTGGTCTTATCATATCTCTTGTTCCCCATTCATCTTAGAGGCTAATGTATCTCATTCATGTTTATGATATACCCTTGGTGCTAGTCACCAAGCCATGTCTTATTAAAGGAGGGATTCGGGTGTTATTATCTCCCTCCCTTAATTTCTAGCCTAGGAGGGGTACCTTTGGGGGGAGGAGGTCATGGAAGAGTGGTATAAATGGTTAGTTTTAGGGATAGGATGGAGAGGTAGGCACTAGTAAGGAATGCATGGGTTAGTATGGAGAAAGTGTTAATGGATGTTAGTATGTGATGTAAATAAGGGAGACTGGCTAGGACACAGGTATTTAGGGACCCCTATGGTTCGATGAAGAGGCCTTAAAGTTTACTAATCCTACTAAGCGAAGTGATATAGGTTGTGAGGTAGAGACCTGGAAAAGGATCATGCATCATTTGTTTGTGTGTTTGAAATGGGTAGAATTTAGGTTTAGGTTAAACCTTAATTAATTAATCTTAAATATTCCATATTCCAAGGTTAGGAGTCCCTAACCATTTTTTATTTTGAAGTTATCTCTCTAAGTCAACATCCTTATCAATTTTGTGTTGAATATGTTTAACAATATATGCTAACAGATCACCACATGATTTAGGTTTATAATGAAAAAACATGGAGAAAACTCCAAGAGTTTTAGTTCTAGATAATACAAAAGTATGGGACTCCATTTTAGATTCAGTGACATAGGACTAGTTGAAGGAGGTGTAGATATCCTTTAGATTGATCTATTCTTGGAAGGATCATTGGGTTTGTTTGGTGGTAGAGATATTTCATGGGGAAGCCAAGTAGTGTTTTTTCTTGTTCTTTGGGGATTGAGAGGAGTAACCTATTTCATGGGAGAAGTTTCAAGATCAGTTCCAAGCCAAGGTTCTTTCATTGACTACAAAGGAGGCCATTTGTTAGGATCTTCTTACCCTTCAACAAGGTGTCTCCAGTGGGAGAGTTTAGGATATATTTTAGGAACCTTTTTTAATGTGCTTTGGACGTGCTACCATATAAGGAGTCTAGGATGATGCATTTCAAAGAGGATTTATATCTAGAGATCCAGCACTAGGTCACCCTATTTATACTACGGATATATCTCAAGGTACTATAAAGATTATAGGTTGTTAAAAGTATGTTTTCCAGTAATGTATCTTCATGAGAGGGTATTTTTCATGATTCACTATATAGTAGAGTCGTTCACGAGGTTCCCAGTTTCCTATACATAAGGATTTTTGAATAGTTATGGGTTGGTCATAGCCCTCTTCATCTCATTTTATTGGGTATAACGGCTCTCAAGACCCTATCAAGAGAGAAGATGTTTGTTTTTATTATAGAGTTCATTTTCATCAGTGATGGGAGTGACCAAAATTTCTAAGTAGACAATTTTTGGATGGAGTTCCACTTTAGGTACCATCATTGCAGCAGTATCAACCGAGGAAATAGCAGTTGGATGCTCCAATCTATGATCAGTAAAGGATATATGGGGTGGGAAAAGGATATCCTTATGATGCTCCTCATCCTCATATAGTATATTACAGTCATTGAGGTGGTCTTCATCGGGGTCAAAGAGGTTGTGGAGTAGTTCATGTTCTGGTTCATGCTCTAGAGTTTCTAGAACCAGGTGTACCAAACATTTTTCATGGTACCATTTTTTTTTCTACTTGGGTGCATGCCTTGTTTGATTTAGTAGTTATTCACTCTTTAATTTTACCATCCCTGGTTAATTATTTGGGACTTATGGTGGAAAGACTTCCAATTCCCTTGGTGTTGACTATGTTAGTTGGAGGTTAATATAATTTGTATGAAGTGTATAGAGAGTGTAAACTAGTTCTAGGTTAGAACCACTCTTGGAGAGACTTCCTATGTTTATGGATACATCCATATGATATCATCCTCATAATGGACTAGTTGTATTAATTGTAGGCTATTGTGGATTTCTTTTGAAGGTGGATTGTTTTCTATGATGTTGGTGAAGATACTATTGTTTTTTTGGCTAGAAAAAACCCTCAAATGGGTTGGAGGTATGTTATATGATTATCTTCCTTGATTTCCAAGTTGATGTTGATTTTATCAAAGGTTCAACAGAGAGTGTTTCCTAGGGTTTTAGAAGAAAAGTATGATGTATTCTCTGAAGAGGCTATAGCGTTACCCACTCAATTAGAGATTGAGTTTGGGATATAGTTTCATATGGGCACTTATTTGATCTTTATGTATCTATATAGGATGGATACTTCTAAGTTTTGGTGGCTGAAGATATAGATTATTGATCTCTTGTAGTGATGTTTTATTCATCCAAGTGTGTCACCTTGGGCTACTTTGGTTTTGTTCATAAATAAGGTTGATGGTATTTTGTGTCTATATATCGATTATTATCACATGAATTAGGTGACAATAATGAATCACTAAACTCTTCTATAGATAAATTATCTATTTAATAAACTAAAAGGAACTAGTTGGTTATCATAGATTGATCTATGGTCAAGATATCATCAAATGTGAGTGAAGGGTGATGATAATCAGAAGACTACTTTTCAATGTCATTATGGGAATTATGAGTTCATTGTAATATTTTTCAGTATAAATAACACTTCATCTATTTTCATGGGATTGATGAATGTCGTGTTTTGATAATTTCAGGACCAGTTCATGGTGGTTTTCTTTAATGACATCCTTGTGTACTTTGTTCCTGAGGAGGAGCGCGTAGATCATCTATGGTCCATTTTGGAATTTTTTTCATTATCATTAACTATTCAAGAAGCTTTCAAAGTGTAATATCATAAAGTTCATTTATTGGTTCATGTTGTATCACAATGTGAAGTATTCTTGGATCCTTTTAAGATCAAGGTGGTTGTTTCTTGGGTATCCCCCAATATTATTATAGAGGTATGGAGTTTCCTTTGTCTTGAAGGCTATTATAGGAGGTTCATGCCCGACTTCTCTCAGATTACAACTCCTCTGATAGAATTGAATAGAAAGGATTGGGAGTTCTTATGGATTAACCAGTGTCAGGCTTCTTTCAATTATCTAAATTAGAAACTGTTCAGCACCCCTATTCATCATTTTCCAAAATAGGTTATCCAGTTTTAGAAATTTTGTGATGATTTTCTTCTTAGATTAGGTAGTTTCCTAATGTAGTATATAATAGTTGTTTCTTATGGGTCTTGGTAGTTTCAAAACCATGAGTGTAACTATTTCAACCATGATATCATCTTAGCAATGGTTGTTCTTTCCTTGAAGTTGTGGAAACACTATCTTTTCAGTTAATTATTTTTAGTTTTAAATGATCATAAGATCTCTAGGTATATATTCTCCCAACATGTACCAAACCTAAAAAATAATGGTGGGTGGAATTATTGCAAGAATATGACTATTAGATTTCCTATACACCCAAAAAGGTTAATGTTTTGATCAATGTGCAAATAAGGAAGTCACATGGTGGTATTGTGTATGATTCTAGGTATTCCCAGATAGTGATAGAAGATCACTATGTGTTACATATTGATATGAGAGAGTTTGGTGGAAAAGGAAACCTTTTTTAGATTATAGTGTAGTCATATTTAGTGTATCAAGTTTAAGAGTCCCAAATAGTGGATTCTAAGGTGGTAGTTTGGAGGGATAGAGTTGTTTGTGGTGATTCCTCTGATAGATGGTCTGAGGATGAACAAAACTGAGTGTTGTTCCAAGGGAGGATTTTTTTCTTAGGTGAAGCACGTGGTGGTTATCCAAAAGTTACATTGGTATCTATTATTAATATATCCTAGAATGAAAAGGATGTACCGTGATCTGAGAGATCAATTTTGGTGTCTTTGATTGAAGTGTTCTGTTGTAGAGTTAGTGTCCTAATGTTTAGTCTACTATAAATTAATGGATGGAAACTATGTTCTTATTGGTTTTATCCACCCATTAAATGTTACTTACTAGAAGTGGTAGGAAATTTTGATGAGCCTATTCACTGATTTACCTTGATCTCTATGAGGTTTTGATTCTATATGGGTGATAGTGGACTATTTAAAAAAAATATTTTCACTTATTAGTGATCAAGGAGGTAGTCTCATTGAAGATTTTATTGAGGAAGTATCTAGAGGAGTTTTTGAGGCTTCATGGAGTCTCAAGTACAATCATATCTGATCATGATTCTTTTTTCACCTCCAGGGTGTGGAGTGGTCTTCATCATGCTTTTAACTCTCATTTGTACCTTAACACTACTTTTCATCCACATACGGATGGTCAAGCAGAGAGAACTATCTGGACTCTTGAACAAATTTTGCATGCTTGTGTCCTGGATTTTGGAGTTTTTTGGGTGAATCACCTATCCTTATTAGACTTTTCTTATAAAAATATTTTTCAATCCACCATTTGTATAGCACTGTTTGAATCTTTTTATGGCTGACCTTTTTTTCTCTATTATGTTGGAATTTGGTTGGGGGATCAGTAATTATTAGGTAAAAAATAGTTAAAATCTTAATATAGATAGTTTAGGTGATTCATGAGAGGATAAAGGAAATTCAAGATCATCATAAGTCCTATTATGACCATAAGAGGAGGTATCTGGATTTTGATGTTAGAGATCATGTGTTCTTGAAGGTGAATCTTCATCATGGTCAGTGAAGGTTTAGTCATGGGATTAAGCTTTCTATCGGTCTGTTGGTCCTTTCAAGGTGTTGATTTATGTTAGATTCATCACATATCAAATAACACTTCCCCTATAGATGAGTTAGATTCATGATGACTTTCATGTGTCATATATTCATAGATACCTTCATAAAAATTCTCAAATCATCAATTGGGGTGATATCAACGTTGATAATGATGTGATCTTTGAGAAGCGGCCCATAGAGATCTAGGACCACCAAGAGAAGGTATTGTGTGGGTGTGTTATTCCCTTTGTTCATTTTCTATGGTGACATTGTGGCATGGAGGAGACCACCAGGGAATGTGAGTTGTAGATACATGATCAATATCCTGAGTTTTTTTATTGAATTACTCTTATTTTGTATCAATGTTTTAACAATGTTGTCTTTATATATCTTATTATATGGTTCTCTCTTCCTTGATTCCTTTTTTGTGTCCTTGAACCTATTTTAGAGGTATCTCTCTTGGAATATTATTGCATAGTTTTGTGCATTTTTCCTCTAATAGAGGTGGTTATGCTTCTGTGATGGAGATATTCTTGAGAGGCACCTCATAGGGAGGTTTTTTGGGAAACCCTTTTTCTTTTCCTTCTCTCTAGTTTTTATTTTAAAATTATAAAGGGAAATAATTATTTGATAGGTATCTTATGTAAGGGTCAAAATCATTTTATCCAATTATTTTACATATTTTTTGGAGTCCAAGGTTCTTTGATAAAACCTAGAGTAGGTTCAATGGAATTTGGGAGGTAAAATATAGAAGTGAGAGGAATTCATAGTGTGAAATTTTATTTATGATATCATAGAGATGTTTATGACCTGAGTGGTGATTTTTGGCTCAATTACGGGTGGTTTTCATAGTGTAATTCATGATGTGAACCATTGGTTCACAATATGAATAGATGAGTGGTCAGAATTAGTGAATATATCTCTAAAAATTTATGAATTGAACATATAGTTCATGACATGAATTAATCCCAAGTTTGGTGGATCTGGGTGCTGTGTTTTTTGATAGGTCTTAAACCCAAGCCATTCATGAAATGAATGACCCATTCAGACCATGAAAGTCTATCTAATAGAATGACTATATATCATATTTTACCCTCTAATTTTATCAAAAAACTTTGAATTATCTTGAAATCTAGGTGTCCATAGGTTCTCCTTCGGGGTTTTTTTAAGCCCTTTCGATTGGTATTGATCCTCTAATTACCATGTATGATCCATGGTGATTAGAGGTGAGTTTTCCTCTTTATATTATTGTTTATTATACATTAGGTTTTTCTTTCTACCATTTATATTTTTATACTAAGTTATTTGATATCCTTTATTCTTATAGATTAATTTTTATTTTTGGTGGCATGTTCATAGTGTGGAACCCATGAGGACCATCAGTTCCTTGTGGGAGAGCTGATCAAAGATCTATGCTTGTTTTTTTGTTCTTAGAGAATTTTGATATCCTTAAGGTAGGGTATTCATTACTTAACCTTTTTTAAAGTGAATTTTTTAATTTATCATGTTTTATCTCATTGGTTAATGATATAATTGACTTAATGAATATTAAACCTGAAATAAATAAATAATTGGTTTTTTTCATAATGATCATATGTTTTTAAGTCATGTTAACTGTTTTCCTCTTATTTTTCTAGATAGAATGTTATATATTGTTTATGATATGGTTTATCATGTTTTTATGCTTAGAAATTGGATAAAGAACATAAATTTTCTAATGATTATTGGATAAATAATAAATATGTACATTTAATTATAATCAGTCTTCCTTATAACTGATGGAAATAGAGGCTATACTTGAATCCTGTTTAAATAATTTATTAGGTTTTGATAATCGATACCTTAGGTTTCATGTCATTATTACCCATAGTAAATTAATTTGTTAATTAAATATGGAAATGAATTGGTTATTTTTTAAATACAATTGTTTGGGGTAAAGTAAGGATGTTTTCCTATGAGGGATGGATGCCTTGGTTTTAGGGATTATATACCCTATTAACTATTTATTGTTTTCTTATTACCTTGTGTGATTGCTCTTGATTTGGAGCCTTTTTGTGTGATGATGCAATCCTGAGATGACTGATGGTTTGTCAAGACATGAGTGTGAATGCCTAGGTTTGTGGCTTTAGTTAGAGCCTGTGATGGTGGGATGGATGGTGATATGCATAGTGGTGTTGGGGATGGCACTATGACTGATAGAGGGGGTTGAAGCTAATATTTCCCATTGTATATTATATTGAAATATGGGATACTTTCTTGTTAATGAATCTACATTAAAGGTTGGATGTTCAGGTTTATGTTTCAGTATTTCTTTTCCGCATTTCTTAATGTACCAGGATGTACATTTTTTATACATATTTTAAGTTAGCTTAGGATGATCCCTAGAGTACCTAGAATTATGGAATAGTAATGTGAAATAATTTAACACATGTGGTTGGATGCTTAACAGAATGCTGAAATGAAGATAATTCTAGAGGATCCCTGGAAGAGGTTGGATTATACCTATAGGGCATGAAATTTGATCAATAATTATGTAAACTAAATGTTTATCTTAATAATTAATTAAAAGTATCTTGAATTTTTATGTGTTTTTAGGATATCTAGTCTTTATAAGTGGTAGTAGAGTGTCTGAGAGACAATAGTTATAATTGATTTTTAAGGATTGGTAGTTGCCCTTAGTGTGGTTGTGAGCTATATATATTTCTCTTTGTTTTATTATTTCATATGCTACCCCACCCATGTTGGTAGGGAAACTAACACCAGTGGACTCTAGAGGGTTTTTTCCCCAACATTTGGGTTGGCAAGGACAGATGACTGGCTTCCCCCTCTCCCCTCTCTCTTCTCCTAGTAGTGTTATGTGTTGGTATACATAGTGGTTACCTTTCCCATATATGTGTGTAGAGAATTGCAATGGATTGTGGTTATTTCATACACATGTATCTTCATATATAGTATCCTAAGGGTTATTATAGCTATATTGTATATGGGTTGTGATGGTGTGAGGTATAATACATGATGTACGGGTTGTGGTGGCTCCCAAAAAACTACTTGGTTACTATATGGTGATGGTGATGATGGTGAGTCACTATAAAAAATAATTTGATTAGAGGGGGTTATAACCCCCTCTAAATACTTCACTGGTTATTATACAAAACCTCTGCTAAATTGTTTTCCTAATCTTATTAGTAGTGGTTTTTCATTTGTGTTGTTAAGTGTAAAAAAAATAGAGGCGGTTATTTTAGATGGGGTTTTAAACCCTTCTAATTTTTAAAAAAAAATTGTTTAAAACCACTACTAACAAATGCTATAATTTTTTTATAAAAAAATAAAATCACTTTAAGGCGATTTTGAACCTCCCAAAATTGTATGTAATTTATATATATATATATATATATATATATATAATTAAAGTACTTCCATCAAAGGGTTTTGAACCTACATCACCCAAAAGTAAGCCACAACACCCTGCCATTATTATATATTGAGTTTCTGAAATATATACACGCAGGTTTATATTTATATATATATTAAAATATTTATACAAATAAATTTAATTTTTATACTTATATATATTTAAATATATAACATTATATACATTTATATATACATTAATGTATTTATAGCTATATTATGTAAACATTTATATTATATACTTTTGTTATATATTAAATACATTATATTAATGTATACACAAATATAAATATCATATATATTCATAAAATATAGAATATAATATACATTATTGTATTCGTATTAATTTAAGGTATATTTTTATATTATATACATTTGTATTATATATTATAAAAATATATTGTGAAAAAATATATATTATAAATATATATATATATCTAGTAAGATTACAAATACATGTTATATTATAAAAATATTTTTTTTGCCCCGAATGGCCCGAAGGCCTTCTTTTTATTTTATTATAGATAATCTCCCTTTTAAGGGTTGAAGGGGAACCCATACATGACCCGTAGGCCCAAGGCACAAGGCCCGACATGACCCGTAATATATTATACAAATATATATATATATATAATATTTATTATATTTAAATCTATAAAAATATATATTATATTTATATATTTATATATTAACCAAATATATTATACAAATATATATTTATTATATTTATAAGTATGCAATTAAAATTTTATGTGTACTTGTATGTATATACATATAATATAATGTAATGTAATGTAATGTAATGTAATGTAATGTAATGTAATCTAATGTAATGTAATGTAATGTAATGTAATGTAATGTAATGTAATGTAATGTAATGTAATGTAATGTAATGTAATGTAATGTAATGTAATGTAATGTAATGTAATGTAATGTAATGTAATGTAATGTAATGTAATGTAATATTTGTATATAAATAAAATTTTATGTATATTTATATAAAAATATATTTTACATATATAAATATTTATATACATATATTTAAATTTATAGACATATATAGTTATATTATGTATAAAAATATATATTTAATATTTTAATCTAAATACTTATCTGTATCTTCATATGAATTTATATATATATATATATATATTTATTTATAATATAACATAACATGATATTTATTTATTTATTTATTTGTGTACACTCCCTCTAAATTATTTTTTACATGTATTTAAATAAATATATTTATACATATATCTATAAATACATTTGTATTATGTATACTTACATACACACACACACACTTGTTTATGTTTACATCGATGCAGAGTAAAGGGGATACATTATAAAGAAAAACATGCAACACACAAATCCAAGAAAGAACTCAACGAAACTAAAATTTGAGACCTGTACATATATTTATACATATATTTATACACACACAAAAAAATGTTCATTTGTATAATTATTTGTAAATATTTATTTATATGATTATTTTTATATATTTATATATTTACTAGTGTGATATATATAATATAATATTCACAAAATATAACTATATAATATATGTGTGTGTGTGATATAATATAATGTGTATGTATATACTTATATTTTTATTTATGTATTTAAGTATTTATTTAATGTATTTATATAATGTGTTTATATAATACACACACATATAATATAAAATTTCATATTCAAAAAAAATAGAAGGGGTTAAAAATCCCTCTAAACTAAGAAATTAGCGGTGGTTTTGATATATCTGCCACTAAAATATAATAGATTTTCTAAAAAAATTAAAAAAATAGAGGGGGTTAAAACCTCATCTAACTGGATAAATTAGCAGCAGTTAATAACTACTAATTATCTCTCATATTAAAGGGGGTTTTAAGCCCCTCTAAATTTATTATTTTATATTTTTTGTAGCGGTTAAGTCTAAACTATCACTAAATTAAAATTTAGTGATGGATTTAACATAACCACTACCAATTTACATACAAATTAATTTATAGGTAATTGTTCATAACCCCCTATAAATAAACACCACTAAATGCAATGTTTTTTTGGACTGAGATCGTGTGACACATGGGGTGTGGGTTGTTATATAGTTTCCTTTGACGCATGTGGCTTATTTGGAGAGATAAGGCTCAGGATGTGCAATATTGGGGTAAGATATGAAAAATAGTGAGGAAGTGGTAGTGGGGTGCCTTCAATTTTATATTATGTTGGATATTATATTATTATTGTATGCGATACTTGGTGAGAGATTCATGGTGAGGTTGAAAACTTAGCATACCTGATTGTGTGACAAGTTAGTTTCACTTGCTTATTCACTGGGCTTTAGTATGTTTTCATTATATTTTTCACAAAAGGCTCTAGGGAAGATCCAAATGAGTATACCGGTTATACACACATTATTTTAATATAAACTATTTTTCAGGTCCACAGGAGTTAGTTGGTGATCATGATGGACATTACTAACTTTTGGAGTTGTTTAGAAGTTGTTTAGGCTTAGAGGTTGTTTCTGTTGATTTTTATTTTTGCACTTGTAGTTTAATTTGCATTTTTTTCTTATTGTATTACATTATATGCATGTTTTTGGATCTTTTATTTATTATGTGCAGGATTTTTTTGGTGGTCTCATCTTATCTCTTAGTCCCCATTCTTCTTAGAGGGTAATCCCACTCATTCATGTGTATGATATACCCTCAGTGCTAGTTTCTAACCCTTATCCTATTAGAGATGGGTTCCATGCATCATTATCTCTCTCTCTTCATTATCATCCCAAGAGGGGAACCTTTGGGGAGAGGGGTTCATGATAGAGTAGTATAAAAGGTTGGGTTTAGGGATATTATGGAGTTTGTAGGTAGGCACTAGTGAGGAATTCATGGGTTGGTAGGGAAATGGTTTCAGCTAAGTTTAGTGTATGATGTAAACAATGGATAATGACTAGAAAACAAGTATTTATGGCCCCATATAATCCAATGAAAGGACTTTCAAGTTGAATTATCCTACTAAGATAATTGATACTGGTTTTGGGGTAAATTCCTAATAAAGGATCATGAATCATTCTTGTTTTAACCTATGTTTGAAATGGGTAGACCTCAGGGTTAGGTTTAAAATTAATTAATTAATCTTAAATATTCCATATTTCAGGTTTAGGAGTCACTAATCATTTTTTCTTTTGAAGGTATGGTTCTAGGTTGAAATCCTCTTCAATTTTGTACCAAATATATTCAAGAGGATATTCCAACATATTGTTTTAGGGTTCAAGTTGATGATAATGACACTTAGAGGAGGACACTATGAGAGTTTCAACTCTATAGTCTATAAAAGTATAGAGGATAAATTTTTTGATTCAGATATAGTGGACTAGTTGGAGGAGGTAGAGACAACCTTCAATTTGATCTACATTCAAAAGAAGCACTAGGTTTCGTTAGCAGTGATGATGAGTGTGGGTTATCCCGATAGTGGTTGTTCTTATTCATCAGGGATCATGAGGAGTTGGCTATTTTATGAAGAAGTTTTAAGATCAGTTCCAAGATAGGTTTCCTTATTTTACCTAAAAGCTGACCATTATTTAGGATATGCTTAACCTTTGATAGGGAGGCTCCATCGTACGAGGGTTTAGGATTCATTTCAGGAACTTTATCTGATATTATTCGGGACTACTTCCATATTTGGAGGCTAGAGAAAGATATTTTGAGGAGGCTTTACATCTAGAGATCCAATTTTGGGTCACCTAATTTATGTTTCTGACATATCTAGAGGTACAAGTAAGAGTGAAGGTTGTTGATAGGAAATTGTTTGACACTGAATCATCAGGATAGGAGAGTTATCGGTATTCTTCACATAGGAGAGCTATGGTTTGAGGTTCCCAGTTTCTAGGACATATGGGTTTTTAGACCGGTGAGGGTAGGTCTCGATCCTTTTTATCTCATTTCATTAGGGATAGTGGATCCCAATACTCTACCAAGGGATCAAAATTTTATTTCTTATGTGGACACCACAGTCATCAATGGAAGGTGAACATGACCTTTCTAAGAAGATAACTTATGGATGGTGTTCTGATTCAAGTCCCTCCATTGCAGAAATATCAATATAGAAAATAGAAGATGGGTTCTATAAACGATAATCAGTATATAAAAGATGGGGCAGGTAGAGTACATCCCTATAATTCTCTTTGTCCTTAGATACTAGAGTGCAGCCATGCAGGTGGCCATAATCAGGGTCATAGAGGTTGTGAAGTAGGTCATATTCAGATTCATTCTCTAAAGTTTCCAGCACTAGGAGAGTTGAACATTGTTTTAGGTTTTCTTTTATTATTTTATAATTAGTTTCATTACTTGTTTGATTTATGAGCAACACACTCCTTTATTTAACCTAACCTAGTCCATTCTTTGTTACTTGATGTCGAGTGACTTCCAATTCCCTTGGAACTGACTATACCAGTTGGTTTTCAAGATAATTTGTATTAATTGTGTGGAGATTGTGAGATAGTGTTGGGGAAACACCACTCTTGGAGAGACATTCTATGTTTGACTATATATTCATATGACATCATCCTTAGAATATACTGGTTGTATTCAGTGCATGCTATTGTGGATTTCTTTTGGAGGTGTATTGTGTTCTATAATGATGAGAAAGAGTCAACCATTTTTTTTGGTGAGAAAAACCCTTAGATTGATTATAGGTGTGTTTCATCCTTTTCATCCTTGATGGTTGAGTTAATTCTAAGATTTTTAAAGGTTCAATAGGTAGTGTTTCCTAAGGTTGTAGAAGAAAATCCTGATTTCTTCTATGAAGTGGTTGTAGCATTACCCCCTCGATGGGATATTGGGTTTGGGATAAAGCTACATTCTGGTGATTCTAATATCTTGATGTCTCTATATAGGATGGATTCTTCTGAGTTTTGGGGGATGCAAAAACAAATCAAGAATTTCATGCAGTGAGGTTTTATCCATCCAAGAATGTCACCTTAGGCTGCTTTAGTTTTGTTTTTAATGAATTCTGATGGTAGTCTACATCTATGTATCAATTATTGTCACTTGAATCAGGTGAAAATGATGAATCACTACTCTCTTTTATAAATTTATGATCTATCAAATCATCTAAAATGATATTATTATCTCTCAAAGATAGATCTATGGTCGAGATATCATCATACGTGAGTGGAGGATGAATATATTCTGAAGACTACTTTCTAATGTCATTATGGGCATTATGAGTTCATTATAATGTTTTTTGGTGTGACGAACACTCCATATGTTTTCATGGGATTGATGAATGTAGTATTTTGAGATTTTTAGGACCAATTCATAGTGGTTTTCATCTATGAAATCCATGTATACTCCATGTTTGAGGAGTATGAAGAGAATTTTTGGTCCATTTTGGGAGTTCTTCGCTATTAGGAACTATTTAATAAGCTTTAAAAGTATGAGTTCTGGTATTGTGGAGTTCTTTTATTAGTGAATTTCATGTAACATCATGGATTTTTCATGGATCCTTATAATATTTAGATGGTTGTTTCTTGATCATCCCCCAAGAATGCAGCATTGGTGTAGAGTTTACTCAATCTTATAGACTATTATAGGAGGTTCATGCCTGAATTATCTCAGATCACAACTCCACTGATAGAATTGACTAGAAAAGATTATGTGTTATTATATAATAACCAATTTCAGACTAATTTTGATTATCTAAAGGATAAACTGGTCAGATACCCTATTATTATTTTTCTAAAAGAGTAATTCTAATTTGAGGTCTCTTATGATGCTTTACATCAGAGCTTGGTCAATAACCCAAGGTGGTAGAGAGCGGTTATTTTTTATGAATATTAGTAGTTAAGTCACTATGATTGTAACTATACATCCCATGATCTCGAGCTAGAAGTGGTTGTGTTTGCATTAAAGTTGTGGTGATAATATATTATCGGTGAACACTTTGTGGTTTTCACCAATGATAAGAGCTTGAGGTGTGATTTTCCTAGCGTGACATGAAACTATGATTGTGATAGTGGGTGGAATTATTATAGGAAAATGACTTTGAGATTTATAATAAACTCATAAAGGTTAATGTTGTGGACAATGTGATAAGTGGGAAGTCACACATTGGTGTTGTGTGTGAGTTTGGGGATTCTTGGAGAGTGGTGAAAGATATCTCCATAGTACATATTGATATGAAAGATATTTCTGGTAGAGGATTCCTTTTTTAGATGATGGTGTAGTTATCTTTAGTGTAGTGGGTGGAGGATTCCAAGATGGGGGATTCTAAGGTGTTATTTTTGAGGGATCTAGTTGTCTATGGTAATTCCCCTGATAGATGGTTTGAGGATAAACAACACCAGGTGTTCTTACAGGGGTTTATTTTCATTCCTTCGATAATGCATGTGGTAGTTCTCTAAGAGTTACATAGCTCAATTTTAGTGGTACATGCCAATGTGATAAAGATATGTAGTTCTCTAATAGGTTAGTTTTGGTTTCATGGGTTGAATCATTCAGTTTTAGAGTTTTTTGTCCTGTTGTTTAGTTTACTAGAAGGTTAAGTCTAAACACCATGTCCTCAATGGTTTGATCCTCCCATTAGATGTTCCAAAGTGGAAGTGAGATGAAATTTGTATATACTTAATTATCAGTTTACCTTGATCACAGAGATTCTTTGATTCTATGTTGGTGATAGTGGACCTTTTAAAAAAAATTGGATCACTTTGTAGCGATCAAGAAGTCTAGCTTAGTAGATGTTTTGTCAAGGAAGTTTCTAGAGGAGGTGGTGAGGCTTTATGGAGTACTGTGGATGATCATATCTAATCATAATCCTTATTTCACATCCATAGTTTGGAGAGTTTTTCAACAAGATTTTGGATCCCATTTGTTCCTTATCACTGCTTTTCATCTATAGATGAACGATCAAATAGAGTGGACTATCCTAACTCTTGAAGACATGTTGTGTGCCTGTGTCTAGGATTTTGGAGGTTTGTGTGTAAAGAACCTTCCCTTGGTATATTTTTCACACAAAAAAATTGTTAATACACTATTGGTATGGAACCATTTTAATATATTTATGGTCGACCTTGTCATTATCCATTATGTTGGACTATTAATCCTCATGACGGAACTAGTTCAAAGCACGATAGAGATTGTTCAGGTGATTTGTGATAGAATGAAGGTGGTATAAGATCATCATAAGACCTATGTTGGCCATAATATGTGGAATATGTAGTTATATATTTGAGATCATGTTTTCTTGAAGGTGACTCCTTATCATGGGTAGTGAAGGTTTGGTTGTGGGAGTCAGATTTATCCCTGGTTTGATGGGCCTTTCAAGGTGTTAGTGTATGTTGGAGTCATCGCATATCAGATATAACTTCCCCCACAGATGATTTATATTCATGATATATCTTATATTTTGTAGATTTTCGTCTATATTCATGATGATTCTCATGTCAAAAATTGGGTTTAGATTGACATTTATGATGATACGACCTTTGAGAAGCTGCTTATGGAGATCCAGGACTGGTAGGAGAGATTTTTGTGTGGGTGTGATATTTTCTTAGTTTGTTTTTTATGGAAACACAGTGGCATAGAGGATATCACCAGGGAACATGAGTCACAAATATTTTTGTATAATCACTAGTTTTTGTTTTTTGAATCATATTTTTTATCTATGTTCTAATGATTTTGACCTTTTCTCAGTATTATGAGATGATTCTCTCTTCCTTGATGCCTTGTTTTTTGTCTTACTTTAATTTGATAGGTATCTCTCATATAAGAGTGTTTCATGATTTTACGCCTTTTTCCTCTAATATTGGTGGTTGTGCTCCTACTATGTTTAGATTCTTGAGAGGTATCTTGTAGGGTAGTTTTTTGGGAAACCCTTTTTCTTTCCCTTATCTCTGGGTTTGGTTTTAAAATTCTCAAGGGTGGGTATTGTTTGATAGGTATCTAATGTAAGTTTTTGGATCCTTCTAGACCATTCCTTTGTGTTTTTTAAAGTCTAAGGTTCTTGTTGGAATCCTAAACTAGGTTTGGAGGAGTTTAGGAGATGAAATTTGGAAGCAGGAGGAATTCATGGTGTGAAATATTGTTCACAATGTCAGAGAGTAATTCACCACTTGAGTAGTGATTGGTGGATTTAGTAAATTGGTTCGCAGGGATAAATTCATGAAATTAATCATTGGTTCATGATTTAAATGTATTAGGGGTAATATTTTTTGAATACATATCATAAAACTCACAATGTGAATGTATAGTTAAAAAATGAATTAATCCCAGGTTTGGTGGATCTGGGAAATGCATTTTCAGAAGGTCTTAAACTCGACAAATTCAGGACATGAATGACCCATTCACATCATGAAATCTTTTCTAGAAGAATTTATATAAATCCTATTGCACCCTATAATTTTCACAAAAACCCTATGAATCCTCCCAAACTATAGGCATTCATAGGTTCTCCTTCAATTTATTTTTAATCCCATTCAATTGAGATTGATCCTTAACTTATGGTGTTCGATCTATAGTGATAAGTGGTGAGTTTTCCACCATTATCTTGTAGTTTTTTATCCATTTGGATTTGTTTCCTTCTTTTATATCATGTTATGCTATTATGGTTGATCTCAAACATTCTCATGTGTTTTTTTTATTTTTGGTGTCATGTTCATCATGTGACACCCATAAGTTCCATCGGTTCCTTGCGAGAGAGGTGATTGAAGATCTTTGGTTATTATTCCATTCTTAGTGAATGTTGAAAGCCTTGAGGAAGTGGATTCATTATTTTCCCTTGTTTAAAGTTTGATTTTTAATTTATCATTCTTTATCTCATTAGGTAATGGTGGAATTAACCTTAATGAATATTAAACCAGAAATAAAGAAACAATTGGTTTGGGGTCATAGTAATCACATGTGTTTATGTCGTGTTAACAATTTGTCTATTGTTTTTCTAGATAGTGTGTTATATGGTGTTTATGTTATGGTTTACCATGTTTTTTATGTTTGTAAAATTTATAAATAATTTAAATCTAGTCATTCTTTTTGGATAAATAATAAAGTGGAATTTTTAATTATAATTGTTCTTCCTTATAACTGATAGAAATGGAAGATATGATTGAAGAAAGTTTAAAAAAATTATTAGTTATAGATAGGTGATACCTTAGGTTGCTTATGGTTGTAACATATGATAAATTAATTAGTTAATTTAAGATGGAAGTGAATTGGTTGTTTTTTAAATATAATCATTTGGGGTTGAGAAATTTTTTTTCTTATGAAGGCCAAATTCCATGGTTCTAGGGTCTAGATGCCCCGTTAACTATTTTTTTTATTTCTTACTACCTTGTATGATTACTCTTGATGTGGAGAATTTTTATGTAATGATGTAATCCTGGTATGTCTAATGGTTCAGTGATATATGGGCATGGATTCCCAAGTTTGTGGTAGTAGTTGGCATCTGTGATGGTGGGATCACTACTAAAAATTCGGTCTATAGCGACCGCCATTGGCAGTCGCTATAGGCCTCTAGAGACCGCCCAGCAACCGCCATTGGTGGTTTCTTTAGCCTCATCACAATAGGCCAACAACGACCACCAATGGCAGTCGCTCTAGGTGGCTGAAATTCTAGCCAGCAGCGACCGCCTGGTGGTCGTTGTTCTATTGATGGGTCAACATTAGCGACTGCCATTGGCGGTCGCTAATGTGAGTCCCAGGTAGGCCAAAAGCGACCGCCAATGGCGGTTTCTCTAGGTGGCTGAAATTCCGGCCTCCAGCAACTGCCTGGAGGTCGCTGTGTTATTGCTAGGTCAACATTAGCGACCGCCTATAGCGACCGCCTATAGAGACTGCCTATAGAGACCGCCTATAGCGACCGCCTATAGCGACCGCCTATAGCGACCGCCTATAGCGACCGCCTATGGCGGTCGCTAGGCTGGGAAAATTTTTTAAAAAAAAAATTCACGGTGAAAAATCAGAGATAAAACAAGGTAAAAATCATAAAAAAATAGAAAACAATTTCAAACAGCATAAACATCAAGATCGTCATAAAGAATAAATGATAAATGTGCTTCAACAATCTGAACAGGTCCATCCATTTCAATCTTCTGCTTCAATAAACCTATAATAAGACAAAAAAACAACTAAACAAAACAAACATAAATTATAAATATTTATTCAGTTATTATATACATATAATAAAATTAAATCTGAAATCAAATCATGGTGTTATGATAATTTAAAACCCCCAATTTAAGAAAAGCTATCATTTTAGGATTTTTTTTCTAATTTGGTTTAGTTTGGGAAATTGTTTTGTTGTCTAAAAAGGAATGTTATCCGCACACACTGCAAGTCTGATGGGCATTCCATCTCCTCCTACACGTCATGAATAATATTACTATTTTTTCGTGTGGTTTCAGGTCATTCGGAGCACGTTTTCTCTGAATTTGACCGTCTCACGCCGTTTTGGTGTTTTATGACTCCATAAATGTGTTTCCAGTCACCACGGTAAAAAGACACCTCCAATTGATGTTCTGTATGCCTAAACATTTCAAAATTCACACCACAGCTATTTTCGTGCAATTTCATGGCATTCTGAGGTCGTTCTAGTGGTTTTGACACCCCAACGCGCCCTTTTAGCGCACACAGGACTGCTCAAAAATGACACAATCGGTCATACTGTGTGCACCGCACGTCCGATGGGCATGTCGTCTCATCCTACACATCACGAATAATATTCCTATTGTTTTCGTGTGGTTTTAGGTCATTCGGAGCACTTTGGATCTAAATTCGACCATCTCACGCCGTTTTGGTGTTTTATGACTCTGGAAACGCGTTTCTGGTCACTGCAGTCAAAAAAACACCTCTGATTGATGTTCCGTATACCCTACCATTTCACAATTTACACCACGGCTGTTGTCGTCAGATTTCATGGTATTCCGAGGTCGTTCGAGTGGTTTTGACCCCCCAATGCGCCCTTTTAGCGCGCACTGAACTGCTGAAAACGACACAATCGGTCGTACCACACGCACCGCGCATCCGATGGGCATTCCCTCTCCTCATACATGTCACGAATAATATTACTATTAATTTGGTTTGGTTTCAGGTCATTCAGAGCAAGTTTACTCCGAATTCGAGCGTCTCATGCCATTTTGGTGTTTTATGACTCCGGAAACCCGTTTCCGGTCACTACGGTCAAAAGACACCTTTGATTGATGTTTCATCTACCCTACCATTTCACAATTTACACCACATCTATTGTCGTCATATTTCATGGAATTCCGAGGTCGTTCGGGTGGTTTTGACCCCCCCCCCCAACGCGCCCTTTTAGCGCGCACAGAACTGCTGAAAATGACACAATCGGTCGTACCGCACGCACCACACATCTGATGGGAATTCTGTCTCCTACAACACATCATGAATAATATTACTATTGTTTTTCTGTGGTTTCAGGTCATTTAGAGCACGTTTTCTCTGAATTCGATCGTCTCACGCCGTTTTGGTGTTTTATGATTCCGGAAACACATTTCCGGTCACCGCGGTCAAAAGACACCTCTTATTGGTGTGTCGTCAGCTCAAACATCTAAAAATTCACACCAAGGTTGTTGTCGTTAGATTTCATGGCATTCTGAGGTCGTTTGGGTGATTTTGACCCCCCAATGCGCCCTTTTAGCGCGTGTCGAACTGCTGAAAACGACACAATCAGTCGTACCGCATGCACCGCATGTACAATGGGCATGTCATCTCCTCCTACATGTCACGAATAATATTACTATTGTTTTTGTGTGGTTTCAGGTCATTTGGAGCACGTTTTCTTTGAATTCGAGCATCTCACGCCGTTTTGGTGTTTTATGACTCCGGAAATGCATTTCAGGTCACTGCAGTCAAACGACACCTCTGATTGGTGTTTCGTCTACCTGAACATTTTACAATTCACACCACGGCTGTTGTCATCCAATTTCATGGCATTCTGAGGTCGTTCGGGTGGTTTTGACCCCCCAACGTGCCCTTTTAGCGCGCGTCGAACTGCTGAAAACGACACAATCGGTCGTATTGCATGCACCGCACATCCGATGGGTGTGTCGTCTCCTCTTACACATCACGAATAATATTCCTATTGTTTTCTTGTGGTTTCAAGTCATTCGGATCACGTTTTCTCTGAATTTGAGCGTCTCACGTCATTTTGGTGTTTTATGACTCCGAAAACGCATTTTCGATCACTACGGTCAAAGGAAACCTTTAATTGACGTTCCATCTACCCGACCATTTCACAGTTCACACCACGTCTATTTTCATCCAATTTCATGGCATTCTGAGGTCGTTCGGATGGTTTTGACCCCCAACGCGCCCTTTTAGCGCGCGCCGAACTGCTGAAAACGACACAATCAGTCGTAACACGCACACCGCATGTCCGATGGGAATTCTGTCTCCTTCTACACATCATGAATAATATTCCTATTTTTTCGTGTGGTTTCAAGTCATTCGGAGCATGTTTGCTCCAAATTCGACCGTCTCATGCAGTTTTGGTGTTTTATGACTCCGGAAACGTGTTTCTGATCACTGTGGTCGAAATAAACCTCTAATTGATATGTCTTCTATCCGACCATTTTAAAATTCACACCACGGATGTTTTCGTGAGATTTCATGGTATTCTGAGGTCATTCAGGTGGTTTTGAACCCCCAACACGCCCTTTTAGCGCGCGTTGAACTGCTGAAAACGACACAATCGGTCGTACCACACGCACCGTACATCTGATGGGAATTCCATCTCCTCATACACATCAAGAATAATATTCCTATTGTTTTCGTTTGGTTTCAGGTCATTCGGAGCACGTTTGCTCCGAATTCGACCATCTCACGCCGTTTTGGTGTTTTATGACTTCGAAAACACGTTTCTGGTCACCGCGGTCAAACGACACCTCCGGTTGATGTTACTTCTACCCGACCATTTCACAATTCACACCACGGCTATTGTCGTCTGATTTCATGGTATTCTGAGGTCGTTCGGGTGGTTTTGACCCCCAAACTCACCCTTTTAGAGCGCATAGAACTGCTGAAAATGACACAATCGGTTTTATCGCGCGCACTGCATGTCTGATGGGCATTTCGTCTCCTCCTACACATCACGAATACTATTCCTATTGTTTTCGTGTGGTTTCAGGTTATTAGGATCACGTTCGCTCTGAATTCGACCGTCTCACACAGTTTTGGTGTTTTATGACTCCGGAAATGCGTTTCTGGTCACCGTGGTCAAAAAAACCTCTGATTGACGTTTTTTCTACCCGACCATTTTATAATTCACACCACGGCTGTTGTCGTGCGCTTTCATGGCATTCTGAGGTCATTCGGGTGGTTTTGGCCCCCCAACGCGCCCTTTTAGCGCGCGCCGAACTGCTGAAAACGACACAATCTGTCGTACCACGCGCACCGCACGTCTGATGGGTGTTTCATCTCCTCTTATACATCACTAATAATATTCATATTGTTTTCGTGTGGTTTCAGATCATTCGGAGCACGTTTGCTCCGAATTCGAACGTCTCACGCCGTTTTGGTGTTTTATGACTCTGGAAACACGTTTCCGGTCACCGTGGTCAAACGACACCTCCGATTGACGTTCCTTCTACCCAACCATTTCACAATTCACACCATGGCTGTTGTCGTGCGATTTCATTGCATTCCGAGGTCGTTCGGGTGGTTTTGACCCCCCAACACGCCCTTTTAGCGCGCACAGAATTACTGAAAACGAAAAAATCGGTCGTACCGTGCACACCTCATGTCCGATGGGTGTGTCATCTCCTCCTACATGTCACGAATAATATTTATATTGTTTTCATGTGGTTTCAGGTCACTTGGAGCACGTTTTCTCTGAATTTGACCGTCTCACGCCGTTTTGGTGTTTTATGACTCCAGAAACGCTTTTTCTGTCACTGCGGTCAAACAACACTTATGATTGATGTTCTGTCTACCCGACCATTTCACAATTCACACCACGGCTATTTTCGTGCGATTTCATGGCATTCCGATGGTCGTTCGGGTGGTTTTGACCCCCCAACGCGCCCTTTTAGCGCGCGCCGAACTGTTGAAAACGACACAATCGGTCGTACCGTGTGCACCGCATGTACGATGGGCATTTTGTCTCCTACTACATGTCATGAATAATATTTATATTGTTTTCGTGTGTTTTTAGGTCATTCGGAGCACGGTTGATCCGAATTCGACCGTCTCACGTCGTTTTGGTGTTTTATGACTCCGAAAACGCGTTTCCGGTCACTACGGTCAAACGACACCTCCGATTGACATGTCGTCTACCCGAACATTTCACAATTCATACCATGGATGTTTTCGTGCTATTTCATGGAATTCTGAGGTCGTTCGGGTGGTTTTGACCCCCCAACGCGCCCTTTTAGCGCGCACAGAACTGCTGAAAATGACACAATCGGTCGTACCGCGCGTACCGCACGTCCGATGGTCATGCCATCTCCTTCTACACATCACGAATAATATTCCTATTGTTTTATTGTGGTTTCAGGTCATTCGGAGCACGTTTGCTCATAATTTGAGCGTCTCACGCCATTTTGGTGTTTTATGACTCTGGAAACGCATTTCTGGTCACCACGGTCAAACGACACCTCTGATTGACGTGTCGTCTAGCCGACCATTTTAAAATTCACACCAAGGATGTTGTTGTGTGATTTCATGGAATTCCGAAATTGTTTTGGTGGTTTTAACCCCCCAATGTGCCCTTTTAGTGCGCGCAGAACTGCTGAAAACGACACAATCGGTCGTACCACACGCACCGGGGTGCGGGGGGTTTGTCCAGGGTGCGGGGAGGGGTGTCCGGGGTGTGGGGGCAGTCTGAGGTGTGGGGAGGGCTGTCCGGGGTACAGGGGGGATGTTCGGGGTGTGGGGAGGGCTGTCAGTGGTGCGGGGTGCTGGGGGATAGTCTGGGGTGCGGGAAGGGGCTGTCCGGGGTGCGGGGAGGGCTGTCCGGGGTGCGGGGAGGGGTGTTCGGGGTGCAGGGGGGTTGTACGGGGTGCATGGAGGGCTGTCCAGGGTGCGGGGGGGGGGGGGGGGGGGGGGGCTGTCCACGGTGCGGGGGCATGTCCGGGGTGCGGGGGTCCTGTTCGGGGTGCGGGGGGGTTGTCCGGGGTGCTGGGGGGCTGTCCGGGGTGCGGGGAGGGGCTGTCCGGGGTGCGGGGAGGGCTATCTGGGGGTGAGGCTGGTTTTCCAGGGTGCAGGGAGTGTGTCAGGGGTGCGGGGGGGGGGGGGGGGGGGGGGGCTGTTCGGGGTCCGGGGAGGGCTGTCCAGAGTGCGGGGAGGCCTTTCCGGAGTGCGGGGAGGGCTGTCTGGGGTGCGGGGGGGGGGGGTGCTGTTCGAGGTGCGGGGGGGGGGGGGGGGGGAGGGGCTGTCCGGGGTGCTGGGTGGCTATCCGGGGTGTGGGGGGCTGTCTGGTGTGCGCGGGGGCTGTCCGGAGAGCGGGGAGGGGATGTCCGGGGTGCGGGGGGCATGTCCGGGGTGCGGGGGGGCTGTCTGGGGTGTGGGGGGCATGTCCGGGGTGCGGGGGGCCTGTCCGGGGTACGGGGGTGCTGTCTGGGGTGCTGGGGGGGTTGTCCGGGGTGCGGGGGGGATTTCCGAAGTGCGGAGTGGCTGTCCGGGGTGCGGGGGGGGGGGGGTTGTCCAAGGTGCGGGGGGGATGTTCGGGGTGCGGGGAGGGCTGTCCGGGGTGGGCCGGAGACTAAAAATAGTGAACCTCAGCTCAGTCATCAAAAACAAGTTTCATGGTTTATATTAGGAATCACATGGTTTTTTCAAAACTATTACAGAACATTCAATTGAAAACATTGAAGAATTAAATGAACAAAAAATATCCAAATCATTAATCAGTTTCATGGTTACTTCTCAATTTGTGCACAAAAACATTGCATTAGGACAAAACACACATGATACCCCCAAATCACAAAAAATCTCACTAAAAACCCAACCTAAATATCAATAACAACCCCACCATTAAAAACAGAAACACACCTTGTGAATATGATGTGTAATGCATGGTCATGACTACTACCTCTATCAGGTGGGTCAGGGGCCTACAACTAAAAAACATTATGAATATTTTCATAAAAAAATATAAATTAAATAAACAAATACAGTATAAACCTGTGTTGTCTGATCCTCTGCACCATCACCTGGACACACATATTGTTGCAGTGCTCTAACCTCAGCGATCAATTGAGCATTTACCTCCTCGTAAGCGAGTAACCATACCTCAAAATCTGATAACTATTGTGTCATCTGAGCAACAGCAGGACCAACAACCGCAGCGCATGACACTACAGAACGAGGAATCCTTGTTCCATAGGTCAAACTATATCCATGCCCGTCCCGACCAATAATGTGATGAAAGATATCATCCCTTCGCAAGGGAAGATGTCGCTGGTCCTCTGGCAGATGTTTTAACTCAGCATCAAATTGAGCCTATGAAATATTTAAATATATATACATATATTAATATATAGATTTTATGTAAGTATTGGTAATGAGTACAAGCACTTACTATCAATGCTGCAGCCTCTGGATCATTGCGATCATGAGTCCTCATCCACACCGACATTTTATCAGTCGGTTCACCTTGCTCTCACAACTGTATATGAATAGAATATAAACACAAAACCATATTAATTAATAAATTAAAAAATTAATAATAAATACCTCATGTCAGATCTGAGACACGTGACGAGTCCCGAGCCTGTGAGGTGGTCCCTACAATGCTCAATTCTCAGAATGGCGTGTTGACACATCCTACATTCAATTCATTCAAATTTAAAACAAATCACACATTCTTGGAAATATATATACCAAAATAAATATACAAACCGCAACACCCTCAGTAGACCAATATGAAACTAAATCACACCACTGAGCCAGGAGGACACCTCTCGGGACTTTTTCCAGAATGTCTAGGGCACCCACATTTGGTACCCAGTGGTCCCTCTTGACTTTGCCTTTATAGTATTTCTACATCTTACGGAATTTGCTCATACACACTGGCCAAAACTCATCAGGACATACTTTCAGATTTTGCTATTAAAGAAAAAAATAACATATGTTATTATTTTTTATACATAGGGAATAAATTAAAATGGTCTTCTTACCTGAACCTCCCTCCAAAGACGATCTAATGTGTCCTAAGGGATAGAAGCCCATTCATGCGTGGTCAATGGAAATAGATGTGGGTCACATATGATATGACCCAGCTGATGAATAAATGCAGGGTAATTCTGTCCCACATGATGAAATACCTCATCAAAGGAAACATCAAATGTTGTGTCAGAATTCCATGATAATATGCCATGACCAGGGCCTCTCTTGCGAGAGGAAGAAGCAGTCGAGTCTGATCCTGTTGAAAACAATTTTATATATAATTTGACAGATGTTATAAATATATATATATGTGTGTGTGTGTGTGTGTGTGTCTATCAATTACATAAAAAATAGAGACAATGACATTCAAACATACCTCAACCGTGAGACGTAGATGCCTCAGATGGATGATGTGGATCTGCTGCCTCTTCCTCTAACATGCCCGCAGTCATGGAAAACATTAGTAAGGGGACTATCCAAAGTGTACAGATGATAAATTGGATTGTTTTTAAAAAAATCAAACTTGTACAGTTGTTAATCAAACAAAAAGGGATTGAATAATTAGTTGTGAATGAATTTTAAAATATCAAAAAGTTAACAAAACAGATATAAAAATTATGTACAAAACCAATCAATGCATAGCCAAATTTCAAATTGAATTAATAAAAATTCAAGAAGCACATGAACCAAATAAAGAATACCACAAAGGGAAGATACACCGACAATAACATCAATATAACATGAGTTAAATCACCCTAAATATTTATAATTGAATAAACTTTCAAAAGTGAGGATTAAAACTTACAAGGATTTATAAAATGGTTAGATAATTTATGATATCCTAGGCTGAATAGTGGGAAAACAATTATACCTTTCATTAAGCATGAAAATCGACCATTTCTCCTTCAACGGTCGCTCTAACCCAATAAATGTCTTCTTCACGTTTAACTACAGTATGTTGATAAAGCTGTTGGGAAACAAAAGTAATAGTCTCGGGTTCATCTTGTTCAAATACAAACACTCCTCGCCAATACATTTTGGCAACAACTTGCCAACTTGGATTTGAAGGCAAAGTAACTAAGAATACTTGTTCCACTTGTGATGTCAAAATGAAAAGTTCATTATCAACTCGTTCATTTCTATATAACATATAGTTAAAATTCACCAATGAAAACTGATATTGATCGACTTTACATCCACACACTGGATCAACCCAATTACACTTTAATAATATGTACTTTAACCCGTGTATGTATACAACTTCAATGATGTCTATCAATTGACCATAGTAATAACCAGAATCGATAAATGGACAACATATTACATTGTTTTGTGTTTCTTGTTTTCCGTCAACATCTTTAATGTGAAATAAAAAACCATTAGCATTTATAGATTTATAACGACGAGCCGTTATAGATGGACCCTCAGCCAGTTGGATAAATTCTTCAGTTAGCATGGGGTCCCATAAATCCCTCAGCTTATGAACCTACATAATTCATAGAATTCAATAATGATATATGCAGAAAGAAATTAGTATAATACTTCACTCATAATGAAAATCAATTTATACGTACATAATCCTTGAACCAATCATGAAATGACGCATAATGAGATTGTTGAATTTGCAAATCAGTCGCATGATGCATATCTTCTTTTATCTCATTAATGTGTTTCCTGAAAATGATAATGTGATGTTTAAATGATCAGCTTATGAAAAAAAAACATGTAAAAGTTAAACAATAAAAGTGATAAGATACTTACTGCATTAATGGTGCAACTGATGGAGTATTGAACAAGATATATCAATGCGCTAGTATCCACTCGGTGTTGTCCAAATCATATGTGGTTCCTTCTCCAACCGGACCATCATGAATCCGAGAGGGCTTATCTAATTTTGTTTTAACATCCATAAGATATTCTGCACAAAAATTAGTACACTCATACATCAAATAACCATTGGCTATTGATGCCTCCGGACGAGCTCTGTTGCATATAAATCATTTCAATGTACTCAAATACCGCTCAATAGGATACATCCACCTGAATTGCACTGGACCAGTAGCCATTACTTCATCAGTTAGGTGCACTGTCAAGTGGACCATAACATCAAAAAATGAGGGGGGAAATAGTTTCTCAAAGTGACAAAGTGTAAGTACAATTCGGTCCTGTAAAATTTTTAAATCACTCATTCGTTGATTTCTTAAACAAAGCTGTCTAAAAAAATTACTCATCTCAATCAACGACTGAATAACATTGGGGGATAAACAATCACAAATTGTGATTGGAATCAACTGCTGAATTAGTATGTGATTGTCATGACTTTTCAACCCTTGCAATGTCTTGCTCGTCAGATTCACACACTTTGAAATATAAGAAGAGTAACCATCAGGCACCTTGAGCATCTTTAAAATGGAAAGAAATGTCTCTTTCTCCCTTGTAGTCATCGTATACTGTGTAGTAGGCATATATGCCTTGTTTCCCTCAGCTAACTATAAATGCAACTGTTTCCTTAAACCCATTTCTTCCAAATCATGGCGTGCATTAACATGGTCCTTTGATTTTCCACTGACACCTAAAATGGTCCACAATATGTTATCACAAACATTTTTTTCAATGTGCATGACATCCAAATTATGCCTCAGCATTGTAGTTTTTCAATACTTAAGACTATAAACAATACTTTTCTTTTTCCAATTGTGACTGCGCTGCCTACCCACAGCATGAATATTACGTACCGAAGGAGCCACCAAATCCTGAATTTCATATACTGTGCGGATGTTTTCTTCCTCAGTCTGTGATAACATTTCGACTCCTGTCATGATCTTTGGTGCTGGGTCGAACTCTCTAGAACTATCAAATGCCACTCTGTCCTTTCTAAACCTGTGCTGAGGGGGGAGAAAACGTCTGTGACCCATGTATGCCCATTTTTTGGAATGATTAAGTCATACGGATTTTTTACTTTTATTACAATAATGGAAAGCAAATTCCCCTTTCGTACTCTAGCCTGATAAATTTTCATAATCTGGGAACTCATTGATTGTCCACAGTAAAGCATCCTAAAATTTGAACATTTCATTCTTTTCACAGTCATAAGTCATCACACCATCGCCCCAAAATACATTCAACTCATCAATCAATGGCTGAAGGTAAATATCAATCTTATCCCCCAGACTTTTAGGTCCATCAATAAGAGTGGAAAGTAATATAAATTGTTGCTTCATACAAAGCCACGAAGGAAGATTATACGGAACCAACACCATGGGACATGTGCTATGAGTTGCACCAACCATATACTTGAATGGATTGAAACCATATACCGCCAATCCCAATCAGACATTACGAACATCTTTAGCAAAGTCAGGATGTCTCTTATCAAAATCCTTCCATGCAAGAGAGTCTGTCGGGTGGGTTAACATATCACTTTCATGAACTCTTTCTGCATGCCATCTCATTAAATTAGAAACTTTAGATGAAATAAAAAATCTTTTCAACCTCAGTTTAAGGGGAAAGTAATGCATTTGATTTATGGTAATCAGTTTCCCCTGTATCATAATATGACTTTGATGAGTCTGATTTCCCCTGTTCTCTTTCAACCTGGAAGCACCACAAACCGTACAAATATCCAAATGGGCAGTTTCCTTTCTAAACAACATACAATTGTTTGAACATGCATCTATGGTCTCATATGTAAAACCTAAGTTTTCTGTCAACTTACGAGCATGGTAATACGACTCGGGAATCTTAGCGTTGACAGGAAGAACCTTTTTTGATAACACCAACAGCATGTCGAATGATGTGTCTGAACAATGATTCAAAGTCTTCAAATTCAAAACCTCCATGATAAACGAAAATTTATTATAATAAGTACATCCAGGATATAATTCTGTTTTTTCATAATAAAGTGCTTCATAAAACCTCTTAGAATCACGATCTACACCAGAGCGAAGATTTATCTCACCGGTATCAAGATTTTGGATATCAATGCCTTCAGGATCCAACCCACGTACCATTTTAGTAATCATTTCATGCATTGGATCATTCATCCTTGCATCAACATCCATCTGAACCGCATCCATATTTTGACAATGAACATATTATTCTCCATGACGAGTCCAACTCTTATAATTTTTCAGAAATCCATTAAATAATATGTTCTCCCTCACAGTATCTCATGTGAATTGATATTTGTTAGCACATTTTCTGCATGGACAACTAATATAGTCACTTTCAAATCTTCTGGTGAAGTCAATAAACTACATAATGCCAATGAAATATTCTCTAGACGTTCGATTTGGAAGATCAATCCAACTCTTATCCATAATAAGATCCCTATAACAAACATTTACACAAGAATTATTACATTTTCATTTTTCATATCAAATATATTTAAAATAAATACTAATTAATTGTTTGTGAACCATTTATAAAATAATAATGTAAGTGAAAGCCCATGTCATACCTGATTGCGCTACAAACCTGGAAGGGAGGGGAGCCGAAGGCGGTGTTGTGAGGGAGAGGAGAGGTAGCAGAGGGGAGCCGGAGCTGAAGGCAGTGCGGCGAGGGAGGGGACGGGCGGTGGTAGCGACAAGGAGCTGGAGGAGAGGAGGCGGTGAGGTGGAGACGGTGCAGTGAGGGTGGGATGACGAGGGAGGGGACTGAGGATAGGGGGAGCCGGAGTGGACGGGCGGCAGCAGCGAGGGGACGAGTAGCGGTCATGCGGTGAGGGAGGGGACCGGGCGGCGACGGTGTGGAAAGGGAGAGGATAGTGAGGGAGGGGACGGGCAGTGGTGGTGCGACAAGGGAGGGGACGAAGACGGAGGGGACGGGGCTTTGTGGGGTGTGGGGGGGTGTTCGGGGTGCGGTGGGGGGGCGTCCGGGGTGCGGGGGGGAGGGCCGAGGGCGGAGGCCGGAGGGTAGAGGGGTCAGAGGCCGGAGGGGTGGAGGCTGGAGGCGGCTGGTGGGAGGCCATAGGGAAGAGGGAGGCTGGAGGGGATAGAGAGTAGGGAGGAGGGCGGCCGGAGTCAGAGGACAGAAGCGGAGGAAGGCCAGAGGAGACGGAGGGCAGGGCGGAGGGTGTCCGTAGGGGAGGGCAGACGGCGGAGGGTGGAGGCCGATGAGGGCGGAGGGTGGAGGGCGGCAAGGGAGGGTATGCGGTGAAGGGGGAGGGTGGCGAGGGAGGGTGGCAAGGGAGGGCGATGGGGGAGGGCGGCGAGGGAGGGTACGTGGGGATGGGGGAGGGCGACGGGGGAGGGCGGTGAGGGAGGGCACACGGCGACAGGGGAGGGCATGCGGTGACGGGGGAGGGTGGCGAGGGAGGGTGCATGGTGATGGGGGAGGGCGCGCGGCAAGGCGAGGAGAGAAGAGGATGGTTCAGGGGGGCACCGAATCCCCCATTTTTTTGGAAAAACCTTGTGATCGCCAATGGAGTTCGCTATTGGTTACCTATAACAACCGCCAGTGGCGGTCACTATAGGTAAGGGGGCTCCAAAGCCCAGTTTTCTAGTAGTGGATGGACAATGATATGCATAGTGGTGTTGGGGATCACACTAGGACTTATGAAGCGGGTTTGAGCTAGGATTTTCCATTGTTTGATGTGCTGAAATCTGATATGATTTCTTCTTAATGAATCTTATTTAAAGGTAGGATGGTCAGGTCTCTTGATTTTACATTTTTCCCCCATTACTTAACATATTTGGATGATCATGGTTTATGTATATTATATGGTATCTTAGGATGATTCCTATAGTACTTGGAATTATGGAATGGTAATGTTGAATAATTTAACCCATGAGGTTAGAGGCTTAACATAATGTTGAAATGATAATATTTCTTTTGGAATATTGTATATGGTTGGATTATTCCTGGAGGTAATGTAATTTGATTGATAATTATGTAAAATGAATGCTTGTCTTAATAATTAATTAGAATCATATTTAATTCTTTTGGGTTATCTAGTCCTTAGTGGTGGTAGTCAGGTGTCTGGTATATGATATTTATAGTTTAGGTTAAGGCCAGGTTGTTTCTCTTAGTTTATTTGTGAGTGTTAGGAGGAGAACCTTATAAGAAAATTCAAACCACTTGGCAAGACAACATTCACCGAATAGAGTCTTCCATCCAATCACTTCAGCCTTCATATCATAAATTCTTCACAAATTTATTCGATATAATGTTTGTTGAATATATTCCACCTCTTGAGTTAAGTAAACTAAAACTAGGAATAGAAACTCTAATTTAATCACCACATATAAATTTAGTGGTTTCATTTCACACAAAACAGCAAAAGTAAAAATGGATAAAAAAGTTTTAACATGGTTCAGAAAAAGTTCTACATCAATAGAAGAACACTACAAACATTTTCATTTCAGAGGATATAAGAAATTAAAATCTCTTTATCACTTCCTCTCCAATTTTTAGTCTCAAACAATTTATTTCAAAAACAAAAATTGTTCATACAGTTTCTAATTAATTACTTCAGATATGGGCCACCACCTATTTATAAAATCATTCATCTAGTCAGTAAGTTTGCACTGACCTCCAATATTTTTGGTCAACCTTCCATTGACTTGAGAAGCTGCTGATATCAAGTTGTATCTTTAATTACAACCATAAATATCTAGTTATCAAGAAACTAAGAAAAAAATATTTATCTGATGATCTTCATCTAATCATCAAAGCCTCTCTATAGAAAACCCTCAGTCTGATGATGAAACATCTGTTGAACTTTATCTGATGGAAGCACTATTTGTTAATAAAATTTCTACTTGAAAACTATGAAACACCATAATAGGAAACATTTTTTCAGTCTATCCAAAGATCTATGTTAGATCATCTATGTCTAGAAAACTGTGTCTGATTAAACTTGAAGAAAACATCAAAAAACCCAAAAATCTTCAACTTGGAAAATTGCTTCAGGATTTCAGTCTTCTCCTTCTTTTATTCAGTTGAACTCTTCCTTTATCCAATGTAATCATTTTCCCCTATTATATCCAATAAATTAAGTCCCACTAAGGCATCATGTTGCCTCAAGATTTCTTGAACTATCACCTTTGTAAATATATCCATAGGATTTTGCTTCCTAGTGATCTTATGAATATCCAAAACTTTTTTCTCCAACAGAATTCGTATGAAATGATATTTAAGGTCAAATTGTTTCATTATTGCATGAAAAACTGGGCTATGGATGAGATGGATGGAACTCTGACTACCATAGAACAACACTCCTCTATTCAATACCTCCTCAATCCATTTTTTTTATTTTTTTAGGAATCCACTTTATGGAAAAGTGGTAACCATACAAAAACCTTCAAAAACCACCCGCACAAACCTACTTCGACATCAACATACATCATACTAACTTTGAAAATCGAAATCCAACTTCACCTCGAACCAAAAACCACTATACCGCCTTCAAGGAAACCTTTAAATTTCAAATTTAAAATTTCAAGTCATCACCGCCCATCTTGGTAAACGAGACATCTCGATTCACGTACTACCTCGATTCTCACTCCCATCACGACAGCCACCATGTCCCAGAGACGCACCCATTTTCACATCAAAACAAATCATCAGTGAGCTTATACCAGTGTCTACCATCATCGTCAATGTCGAAAGAATATTCATAATCTCCACCATACTCAAAACATGAAACATCACACCATCATCAACTGCTTTAGCCAATTCTCGACACCAGACTATCTGCGACAACATTATCAGCTTAACATCACTGTCATCGTCCTCATCCAAATACCACACTTGACACAACCTCATCGTGGCTAGACTAAACCATAGAAAAACCTTACCAGATGTAGAAGCCGAAACCATCACCAAACAAACCTCATTCACATCCACCATCGTAGAATAAACACACAAATCATCATGAAAATCGTGAGAAACATATCACATGAGAAGAAAAAATCGCCAACAGATCCCACCACCCAAAACCTTTGAGGAACCGTCATTCCAGCTCCAACTTAGAGTGAAGAATAGGTCCTTGGGGTCAGGGCAGGGATAAGGGCATTCGTTTCTTCCTAACAATGGCATCTCACCTAAACTGAAAGTAGAATCCAAAACCAAGATCATACCGACACCGGAGCGCCTGAAAATCCCTCAACCGCCTCTCTGCTTATCCCAAAACCACTGAGTAAACATCGCTCCAGATCCGACCTGGACAAGCACGATGTAACGTGAGGATAGGGAGGGGATGAAACGGTCTAGGATTTTAGCAACCACCGTCGTCAGAATCAAAAACCACCAATGAAAAACCACCAAAATCCACACCTTCAGAGAGAATAAATCAGCGGAGAAGAAAGGAGTTGAGAGAAGATTGGAGGATTCAGTATGAAGAAAGGTAGGAAGAGACAGAGGGGAAACGATGCTCAGACGCACCACCAGCCCTAAAGAGAGGGTTTCAGGAGAAACCCTAGGACTCGAGATTGGGAGGGGGAGATAGGGGGAAAAGGTTCCATCCTATTCAATACCTTACTAAGTTTATTCTGCAAGTACATTATCCAAATAAATTATTTCCCTTCTTCAGTATTAACAACATGCTCTTCTTCTATTGTAGATAAAGTAACCACTAGTTTCAATCGAGATATTCAACTTACTCTTTTTACACTAAAAGTAAATAAAAACCCTATAGTAATTTTCCATGAATCCATGTCTCAAACAAAAATCGGCATCTAAAAATAATTTCAACTAATCATCAACCCTGAATTATTAAGTCACATCCTATGAATTTTTTAAGTATTATAAGATCCATTTCACAACTTCCCAATGTTTCCTTCTAGGATTTAACATGAAATAGCTAACAAATCCCACTTTGAAAGCAATATCTAGTCAAGTACAAACCATTTCATACATCAAACTTCCTACAACCTAAGCATAAGGAACCTTCTCCATGTCAAAAACTTCTTTTTCCATTGATTATGTCTAAATTTTGGTAAGTTTGAAGTGTCTGAAAAGGGGGGGTTGAGATAGGTTTATAAGGAGTCATTTTGAATATTTTTATGACTTTATTAATTTATTCCTTATGGGATAAAACCAACATGGTGGATTTCCTATCCATATCAATTCTCATCCTCAATATTTTCTTAGCTTTCCCAAAATCCTTCATCTCAAAACTTCTTGATAGCTTCATCATGAGTTCCTTAATCCATTGTAACTCTAGACTAGAAATCAATATATTATTCACATATAATAATAATATGAGATATGTTCTATATTACCATTTATTTTTATAACAATAGTGATCAGAATCACATCGATTGAAACTTTTTTCAAACATGAAGGTTTTGAACTTCCTATTCAACTATCTTAGAGCTTACTTCAATCCATAAAGACTTTATTTCAACTTAAAAACCAAATTATTCTTCATATGAACGTCAAACCCCTTGAGTATAACTATGTAAATTTCTTCCTATAAGTATACATGAAGAAACAGAGTATTTATATCTATCTACTTAAAATGTAGATCATCATATGCAACAATGCTAAGAACTATCTGAATAGCTGTGTATTTCACCACAAGTGAGAAAATTTTAGAAAATTTAATACCCTCCTTTTAATGAAAACCTTTCACCACTAACCTTTATTTATATCTATTATTTCCATAATCTTCCTCTTTTAAATGAAAATCCCATTTTTTTAGATCCCACTTTCCTTCTAGTAGCTTGGCCAACTCCCAAGTATTTTTGAGATTTAATGAAATCGTTTCCTCTTCAATGGATAACTCCAACTATTTAGAGTCTCCAAAAGTAACTAATTCTTTTGGACTATCTAGTTCCCCTATGTTTGTTAGAATTAAGAAGTTCATATCAACCCCAAGCCTCTAAATAGGTTTCCTGATATGAGTGTATCTCCTCAACATGACCTCAGGTTCATTTTTTGAACCTCTTTGGTTGGTATTCTTCTATTTGGTAAAGGTTTGTCTGATCGTTCTATGTTTGATACTTTGAATAATATATTGAAATCCTCTAATGTTTCTTCTTAACTTTATGGACTGATTTTTTGTCCGGTGACCTCTTTTTGATCACTCTAAACATCAATATTTGATCTATCCTTAACTTTTTATTCATCTAGGTACTGATCTTTCTATAAAATTTATTCCTTAAAAACAACATATGACCCCAAAATGACTTGTTTCTTTTCATCATCCCACAGGTGATAACCAAAGTTCTTTTCACCATAGTTGAGAAGAAAACAAACTTTGTATTTCACCTCCAACTTATCTCTATATTTAGAATAAATATGATCATATTTGGCACTTAAAAAGATCTTGATATGGTTGACCTATAGTCTCTTACCAAATCAAATTTCCTTAGGAAGTTCCTATCCCATAGCTAAATTCAGGATCAAGTTCACCCGGTAAGTTATTATATTCAAGGCTTCTGGCCAAATTTCCTTAGTAATTCCCGAGTGAATTCTTATACTATAAGATTTATCTATCATTTTATGATTAATTATCTCATATATTAAATTTTTTGGAGTCCCTGTAATAGTACTCTCATGCATGGTACCCTTCTCATTACATAATTTGAGAAATTTTTGTCTAGTGAATTCCCTACTATTGTTTGTTTGGAGATATTTCAACTCTTTTTCACACTTTTTCTCAACCAAAAATTTCCACTAAATAAATTCTTGAAACATGTAAGATTTATTCTTCAGGAAGTGTATTCAGAACTTGATAGTATAATCATTAATAAAGGTTACAAAGTATAATGATCCCCCATATGAAAGAACTAGGGATAAACCCCAAACATCGAAATAAACATGTTCTAAATTTTGATTCCTCATCTTTCTTCCATAAAATTTAAGAGAAACTATCTTTTTTTTCTAGAATACAACTCTCACATATTCCATGGTCTTTGTGATTAAGCTTAAGTGTTCCCTTTTCCACTATAAATTTAATATTTTTCTCACTAAGGTAAAAAAACCTACAGTACCACTTTTCCAGACCGTCCGATGAATTTTTTCTAATACTTGAAAATCCATCACTTCATCTGGTAGGATACAAGGTATAAATTTTTACTCTATGAGAAATAAACATGAAACCTCTATGGGTATTCCAAAAACCATTCAAAAAAAATTATTCTAAATATTGTATCATCAATATATCCCACTAATATGAGGTTCTTTCATAGACTTGGAATGTGTTTAACATCTTTAAAATTCAAGACACTTCAATTTTTCATCTAAATGTTCACATAAATTTTCCCAAATATATCCATAGATTCATCATCTACTCGATTGATGTACTCTGCCCAAACTTCATAGTAAATAATCAACCATTCACCCTCTCTCACCATTTGAATGAAAATATACCCATCGGTCAATAACCCATAACTCTTCTAGAATTATTATACTCAATATCAAGTTAGACCCTCTATCTATTATACTTTTTTTATGTACAGAAGTTGATTACTTTGGTTGATTACCATAATCATTCTTGATATGTCCCTTCTTCCCACAAATCTAGCATGTAGGTCCTGAACCTATCAACTCACTTCAACTTCTTCTATAGGAGTTATCCTTTGAAGATTTATTCTTCTTGATGTTTGTTTGATGAACTAACTTTCCTCATCCGATAGCATTGAAAGTATTTTCAAACAATGACTCAAATTTATTTTGAATCATCTCTTAATTAATAATCAACTTTAAATTATCTTCAAACATAAGATCTACCTTTCAACTATAGTTTCTCACTATTGTAACTATAATATCCTAGATCTTTGGAAGTGAATAAAGAATAAGAAAATCCCAAACATCATTTATGAATTTTACCCTCATAGATTTGATCATCCCTAGAATCATATTTAATTTATTAAAATGATTGGAAAAAAACCTTACATCTGATAACCTCAAGTTGAACAATATTCACAACATAAAAAAATTGTTAAGAGTTTTGGGATTATCATATATTTCAACCAATTCTTTCATAACCTATACAGTTGTTTTCTTCTCTATAATGTTGAATGCAACATTTCAGGCAATAGAAATCTCGATTAATGCTAAATCATTCCTATACAACTACCCCCATTACACTTTGTCCTTTATTTTAAGATTATTTTCAAAAAAATAGTATCAAGATCCTTCTTTATTAGAATATCTTCCAAATACATTTTCCAAATGGAAAATTATTTTCCATAAAACTTATTAATATGAAATTTTCCTTCATATGAATTCATTATACCAATAATAGTAAACCAAATGAAATCTAATAAGTTGTAATATAAATGGAGAAAAATCACCTGAATGTTGTGAGTTAATTAGAATCAAACAGTATCCCCTTTGACACCACTTATTGGGAGGATCACCTTAGAAACAAACATAAAACTCTTGGTGAGACAACATTCACTAGATAGAGTTGTTTGTCTGGTCATTTCATCCTATTCATCAGAAATACATTAAAAAATTATTGGATAGAATTTTTATCTGATATCTTCCACCTACCAAGTTAAGTTCACTAGAACTAGAAATACAAACACCAATCTAATCACCACACATAAACTCAATGGTTTCACTTCACATTAAACAACAAAATAAAATTGTATAAACATGATTTATCATGTTTTGGAAAAATTCCTACATCCATGGGGGAACACTGTAAATATTTTCATTTCAAGAGATACAATAGATTATAATCTCTCACTCACTTTATCATTACTTTTCAGCATTAGAAATTTATGATAGAAATATGCATTTTTTATACAATTTTCAATTAATTACTTCATATTCAGGACACGACATCTTTATAGAAGTTTTCTTTTATTCAATAATTCTGCACTCGCCTCTGATTTTTACAGTCAATTGTTCATTGACATGAGAAACTACTGATATCTAGTTGTATCTTCCATTGAAATCATCATTGGTTGGTCATAAAGAAACCAAGAAAAAAAATCTTCTTCATATGATCTTCATTCGATCATTAAAGATTGTCCATAAAAAACCATCATTCTGATGAAACTTCATTCACTGACCTCTTTCCAATGGAAGTACTTTCCAATAAAAAAATTTATACCCAAACACTCTAAAACACCACAGTAGGAAACATCTATGTGGTTTATCTGAAGATCTGCATATGATCATATCATTCCAAAAAATTGCATCTGATGAAACTTGTAGAAAACTTCCACAAACCAAAAAATGAGCTATATTTTTTTTCATATGCTACCCTAACAATTTTAGTATGGATACCAACACTAGTGGACTATAGAGGGTTTTTTCCAAAACATATAGGTTTACAAAGATGGATATATGACTTTCACCTCTCCCCCACTCTCTTCTCCTTATATTATTATGTTCTAGTATTCACGGTGGTTACATTTACCATATATGTGTGTATAGGTATGTAATGGATTAGGGTTATTTCACACACATAAATCTCTAGATATAGTATCCTAAGGATTATTGTAAGTATTTTGTGTATGGTTTGTGATGTCTTGAGGTATAATACATGTCGTATGAGCTATGGTGCCTCCCAAAAAACTACTGTTTTACTATATGGGGATGCTGGTGATGGTGATATTATGTTATGCATGGGGTGAGGGTTATTATACAGTTTCCTTTGATTCATCTGGCATGTTTGGAGAGAGATGGCTCGGGACATGTGACATTAGGGTGAGATTAGAAAACTAGTGGGGAAGTGGTAATGGGGTACCTTCACATTTATATTATATTGTACATTATATAATAATGTATGTGATTCTTTGTTAGAGAGTCATTGTGATTATGGAAACTTAGCATACATAATTAGGTTACGAGTTAGTTTCGCTTACTTATTCACTGGCCTTTAGTATGATTTATTTATATTTTTCACACATTCTCCTAGGAGGATCTTACTAAGTATACCTGTTATGTTTATTCTACCTCAATATAAACTATTTTTCAAGTCCTCAGGAGATGGGGTGTGATAATTCTATAAATTACTAAATTGTGGAGTTATTCAGGAGTTATTTAGGATTCAAGGTCACTTTCTAGATTTTTATTTTGGTACTTGTAGTTTACTTCATAGTTGTTCCTATTTTATGACATTATATGCATGTTTTATGATATTTTATTTATTATGTGCAGGAGTTATATGGTGGTATCATATTATCTATCAATCCTTATTCTTATTATAGGTTAATTCCTTCTATTCATCTTTATGATATATTGTCGGCCTTATTTACCAACTCGTGACCTATTGGAGGTAGGCTTTGGGCATCATTATCTCTCTTCCTTCATTACCAGCCCAGAAGGGGTAACTTTGGTGGGGAGGGGGTCATGACAATCATAAATCTATCCATCCAGTTATTCAAGGAAAACAATCATCAAATTCATTACCTAAATATATGGGTGGAACCTTCATGGTTCTTTATTGGGTGAAATATTCCACAATCACCTATACTTCAATATATATTTAATGTTATCATATAAACACATCCATAAAAATATATTAACAAAAAATAAAAATTTATCCAAATAAATCCAATTGGTCACTTCACTAAGTTTGGCCTAACCTTGTGTAATTGGATTTGTTTGAGATGATTAAGGTTTTGGGGGATGTCAGGAAGTAATATTTGAGGTTTCAAGTTGGTTTTCGGCTAAAAATATTTTGCAGGCCAAGGACCATGTTGCAGTGTGGGCCATTGTGGCATGGTGAGTAAATGTGTAAGATTAAATTTGGGGGTTTGTAGTTGATCATAACATAACATATGGTCTTGTGACATGATATTCCTACATAAGATTAACCATTTGGTTATCAGGGGTGGTCATTCCACAATAGATGTGGTTATTCTATGAATAATTAGTGAATTAGAAAGCTACACCATAATCTAAGGGGGTCTCACTGTAATATGGGTCGTTGGGTTTCTTGGTTCTATATAATGGAGATGAGTTGCTCCATGGTCTGAGTGGCCACATTGTAAGGGGGTTTGATTAATTTTTTTATTTTAATTAAATGAGATTAAAATTTTAAAATATGAACATGAGGGATCATCCTCATTTTCTTCCCAGTCAAGTCGCATGCCTTCTATCATTCCCATTGCTCTCCTATCCTCCCAAGTAGAGATTTTTTTCTCCTCATCTATTATTATGTCCATATACAGTTGGGAGTCGCTATGGGTAAGGCTCAATGTCCTATATCATTAGTTTCTGGTATTGTCATCATTATGTCAAGTTTCAACTAAAATATTCTTTTTATATATTTTTATATTTTTAACTTCAAGATTCGATTCAGTCAATGATATTTAATGTAAAGGATCCTACTATTAACAATTAGTAAATGGATATATATTTTTATTTTTATATTTTTTTATACTTTATGTGATTTGGGGGTGTGAGAAGGGTCATGTTAGTGACCAAGAACAGAAAAACTTGTGGTTTTTATAGATTCAGGGAGATGTATATGGGTTGCTTCATGAGGGATTGACACAGGCCACAACATAAATGCATTTATTATTCTATGATGTTGTCATAAGAGATTTTTTTCAAAGATTTATTGAATTGAGAAGTGATGTGGTTCCTTCATAATGTGATGGGTGTAACCCATGTGGCTATGGGCGATGTGCTTTTCCAGTATGGTGATATCTTATTCACTGATGGAAAGGGGAAATAGGTTTGTTAGGTTGTGTCCATAGGAAGTTGGTGATACCACTCACCATAGGGATGAGGCTGTTAGGGTTATCTGTACACATAGAGAGATCCATGAGGTGGTATTGAACACTATATGTTTAGAAGTATCCCCTATAAATGATCGGCTTAGGGTGATGGTACTGACCATCGAGTTAGAGGAAGGATATGTCATAAATGTCCGAGACAAATTGGGGTGATTGAGATCATTAGTTGGGATTGTTATTCTCACCATGTATGGAACTGATCGAGGCTATTGAACCAGGAAGTGTGGTGGGTGGTTATGTAATGTTTTTTGGTGATTCCTTTTTACCATGAGGGAATGGAGATGACACATTAATTTTCCATAATATGATGTTCGGTGCATCATTCTCCCCCAGGGTGTGTATAGACTATGGGTGCATCATCCCACTAGCACTAGCCAAAGTTAATGGGTTTTAGGTGTCCATCAAATAAATAATAGTAGTGGAGGAAAACCCATGTATGCCCAATTTCTCTTTGAAAAAATCATTATATATATGAAATTGAATAACATAAAATCAGGAATACTTAAAGTGGTGTATAATCAATATTTTAATATTCATTGTATACTAGATAATGATCATCAAAGCAATAGACAAAAGACACCTTCCTCCAAGGATAATACACCCACCAGTTAATCCTCGTTCATAATAAGAGAACCTTGAACCACCAAATGGTTGTAGTTCCCTCACCGAGTTGTAATGCCCCAACCCCAGTTACCTAGATTCATTACATTATTACGTATCATTGGCATGATCACAAAAGATCAAGTTTTGAAAGATCTATTAGTTTAGTGGCCTTGGAATTACTAGATACATTCATAAGGTTTACATTACATCATAAAATGGAAAACTACAACAACATTGTTTCCATAGAAAACACTGAGATCCCATAGACTATCCCTACAGGTCAGTCATAATATACTTCTTCTCATCATGGAAAAAATAAAACATAGAAATGGGTGAGCTCAGATGCTCAGTAAGGATAACAATATAGCGGAAAGTTTCATAAATAAGCATAAACATTTAAGGCAATGTATAAGACTAAAACAAAAGCCTTTTAAACTTGAACTTCAGCATAATATGGAAAATATAAAATCAAAATATTGTCATTTACTTACTCACATGGATATTCTACTAGTCGAATAATCACATGCCATATCAATAGCCACTTTTATAATGATGGAATACATAATGCCAGACTTTCATAACCACATAGTCAAGGCCTTGTTCCAAGACTACAAATAAGATTCTGTCAAGGCCTTGTTCCAAGACACTAGTTTTTCTCATAATAAATACCGATGCATCGAGGAGTTATAGTGGGATCTACCCATCACTTACTAAGTCCAATGCATTCCTCATATGAAAAGGTTTAAACATATCATAAACATTCGTATTAAAACTAGCATACGAAATGTCAATACTTTATCCATAAACCATGAATGGTGTAAAAATAAAACATCCACAGTCAAACATATCACAAAACCTTCAATACAATATGGAAGTTTTGTATCATTATAAATCGACTTCAAATAAGCATAAAATCCATCAAAGGATGTTGACATAGATGAAATCAAAACCTTTTTTAGAGAAATATCTATTTCTATTTTGAAATCATTTAATAAAACATATATTTTGAAAATATTCTTATAAGATTTTAAGGGAAGCTTCGACGATGCTATAATGGAGGAAAATAGCCATACCCGCCATATAAGTTAAAAAAATACATTCTTACCTTAATTTTGTCGAAAATATTATAAAAGACCTTCTTTGGAAAATGACGGAAAAATTCCTTTATAAACATCTTATAAAAGTCAAACAAGGGTATAAATGACTTTAACCCATAGTCTATAAAATATTAAGAATTATTTGAAATATATTTTTAAGAAACATGGGTGTGGATGATAAAGAGGTCTCAGTAGATAATTACGTATAAACAACATTAGATAATGAAGAGATTATATAATTAACCATTACCTTGTACTTTTCCTTGGTCAAGGGTAGGTTAACCTCATGTATAATGGTGAAATAATTGTTACTAAATTATACCAGAATCATATACATTAATATGATATCATATATGATCCATTTATGAATTTATACTACCCATTTAATTATGATTTCCATGTTAAATTAACATTTTAGGTAATAGTCACTTTCTTTATCGTGCGTGTTTTAACTTGTTATTCTTGATCGTATCATTTAGATCATGATTTAAATACTTCCATAATGGAAACATTGATTTATATATCATATATATTTAGAATATAAATATTTATAATAGATAGATATATGAAATGGAAGGCACCGTTTATGGAGACGGTATGTCATTCGTACGCATAAACATTGTTTTCATTTTCATATCGTATTGAATGAAAGTAAGAGAATAAGATATATGTAAGTATATATATATATATAAAGTAGAATTATTATGTCATATATTACATACTTATTAATAATATATATATTTTTATAATCATCATTGAATGGTGATCGTTGAAATGAATCTCATCACGTCGTGGAGACCGTAATCCATACGTACGCACGAGCGACAATATCATTATATTGATGGATAAATCATATGTAATTGGATAGTATATCATATATAAATAATAATTAACATGTTATATTTTTTATTTACATCAGTTACACATCATTATTATACCCATCCAAATAATAATGTATTGAATAACAATTACACCACGACGTGGAGATAGTAAGTCGTACGTACGCAGGTATAGTGACATGTCATTCAAAGGATGGATAGAATAATGAATATGGTTGTACCATATTTATAATAACATCACAGTATATATAATATACTGGAATTATTATTTTAGAATGGAAACAACAAAGAAAGAGGAAGTGGAAGAAGAAAAGAACTTGAAAGAGGTGATGAAATATTTACCTCTTCTTTGGGTTTTTTTTTGACTTGATCAAAAGGGCCCCTTAGGATGGCTTTCTGACTGAAGGAAGGCCTCTATGATGAAGGGAGGAAGGTTTAGAGGGTATTTGGGCAGGGTTTGGTCAAGCCAAATGGCTTTTAAGGTGTGAATTAGAGAGAAGGGGGAGTGCCCTTTTATAAGAGTGGTGAGGGGCACCTTAGGAAAAGCTAGAAATATTATTTTATAATAAAATAATTTTCCGTTTCTAATGGCTAAAAAATGAATTATTTAAAGGATAAGGTGGGTATGGGTTGAAAACCACACAACCAATAGGTTTTAGATAGGTTTGGGTCACTATATTAACTTTATCTTTTAGATTTAACTCTTAGTTAAATAGTTTGACATTTACCATGTCTCTTTGTATTTTTATATTATATGGTTAATAAACTTACTATATACTTACAAGAGAACCCCAAGTGGTCCATTAATGATACAAATATCATTATATAATTCTTTTGGATGAACCTTAGATTTTTAGGAATAGAATATCAATTAATAATATAATATTTGTTTTAAAAACTCTTTTATGTCAATTTTGACACTATTTGGTATTTTGTTTTTGCTAAACTCATAAAAGAATTATTACTTCAAAAAAATTCATCTAACCAACCCTAAAATGTCATATTAACCTATAAAATTAGTTTAATTCATAAAAAGTCTCAAATTACATTTATTTGGATATTTATAATATCAATTATTTTTATCCTTCATTAATACGGTAATTACTGCATCATCATTGTGTCAAAAATAAATTTAATTATTTAATGTCTAAAAATTATAAATAAAACACCATTATGTAGGAAATATTTTTATCTTTCTAATGAATATTTATAGTAGAATTTATATTATTTATAACCCTATATTAAAAAAAATTAGTTATTAGACATTGATTTTAACTCTTTTAACTCTTCTTTAAATAAAATAATAATAAATGTCCTAATCTAATCCAAGTGGACCTAAAGGATCATATTTTAGTCCTAAGTTTGTTTTTTGTCGAATTAAACTTATCCAATAGAATTAGGAAATGTGTTAGGGTAATAATAATATCATTTTTACCCTTAATTACCCAATTTACTTTTAACCGTGGTAAATAAAAGTAAAAAGTTACTATTCACCAAAAATTATTTTCATCTTATTGAACCACATTTTACTTACTGATATCAATCGTTTCTCTCGGATTTTTGAAATTAAACTCACAAAAGCGGTTAAATTAAGTTTTATGTAAATTTACAAATGCTCCTAGGAGGTGGATAAAAGACGGTAAAAAGTTCAATAAAATTTTTATATATCTAAAATTATTATAAACTGACTCAAATGAATTAAATTGAACTTATATAGGTATTATGTATCTATTTTGACCTAAAATAAATTTAAATAAAATAATTATTTAAATAAAAATTTGGTTTTAAACTATAACTCGGTGTTTTTCACTATTCATCAAAAAAATTGAAAGTTTTTAGAAAAATACCAAAAATTCACCCTAAGCTAATTTTGATATTCCGAATTCAAAAATGAATTCTGTTTTACCAATTTCAAAACATATAAATTGCATTAATTAATTTAAAATTAATTCTCGTTGTCAAAACCAACAAGCATATTTTTAAGAAATAAAAACTATCGAAAGATTGGCACTTGTTTATGTCCAATTTCAAAGTGAAATTACTTACAATGACCATAATTTCATTAAATGGTAAAAATATAATATAATTATACTTCCAAACCATTAAAATGTTTAATTCAACACTATAAATTATTTTGATTAAAAAAGTTGTTTTCTGTTAAAATATAGTATTTTTTACTATTCACCCAAATATGAATGTTATCAGAAAAAACACCAAAAATTTCTTAAAACTAAATTCTTATATTATGATTCTAAAGAAGAAGTTTATTTTTTTTAAATTGAATATATTAAATTTTTAAATATTGGATTTAAAAAGGGTTCTCCATTAAAAGACGGTAAAATTGCATTTTTTTTAAAATAATTCTTTTATCTGAAAAAAAATGAATTTGTTCTTACATTATGTTTAAGAAATTCATAATATGGATTCTAAAATTATAAGGATTATATAAAGTTCAAAATTCAGTTAATACTATTCATAACCGCTTTTGAATGGCTAGTTTGGTAAGTCATGGTGCGCTTGAACTAAGTGTTGCGTGTAGTGCTAGTTATTGCATTACTTTGAAGAATTACCTCATTCAATAAATCGTGTCCTCGCAATTTGAAATTTTTCTTCAAAAATAAAAGGTTGAAAATATAAAATACCTTTGGGGGAAAACCCACATCGGAAATTGGGTTAATAAAATTTAGTCTTAATAAAAGGAAAAGGGGAATGAAAAAGTCACCACCAAATTATGATCTCAATTAGGAGAACATTGGTGGAAATTACAGACACATAATTGGAATGAAAATGTAAATATTTATAGAGAGTGATTGAGGTCATCAGTCACAAACAATTATAGAATTGAGGGCCTCAAATCCATGAGTCTATGATGATTTAAAATATCATCGGTTCAACAAAAAATAAGATATTAGGATAACACATTTTTAGTTTTAAGATCCCTTACCTAAATTTTAAGAATTAATTTATTCATAGAATAAGAGAAGAAAAAATAAATATATACTTTACAAGTAAAGTTGCATCCTTTAACTAATTTCTACCACAAACTCATCTTTCACTCTAAAAGATAATAGAACTTAACTTTTTTTATATATCCTATTCGTATAGGGTCACAAAAAATTGAATTTATAATTTTTATACCAGACCTTTTAAAAAAAACTACATTATTCAATCCAAGACATCACGTGGGCCAGTGGTAGGTGATCCACCCTTGTTGTCCTTCGGTTGCGGGTTCAAGTCTCACGGCCTTGCCGGAAGCGACGGGTTGCCGCCCGACCTCCGGGTTGTCCTTCTATGGAAATCCAAAAATAATCTCAAACTAGAATTATCCAAAATACTTCTGTCCAAACTCACAGTCCAAAATTTATAAGGAAGTTAAACACAATGAAGATCCTTTTTTCCACATAATAACATGTGAACACCTTCATCATGTATTCTTTTAAAACACTACAACATCATGAATTACCATAAGACCTTATTGATTGAATTAATTCTCCCTTATTCCTTATATAATACTGGATATACTCCCTAAAATGCGTGGCCAATTGTCGCCTATCGACCGGTCAAGGTTCTGGTGCTCTACTAATGTGTATAGCAGCACTCGGGTCGAATCCTCGGCGATGATACTTTGAAATAGTCGTTTGTTTTTAGTTGATTGTATTCTGATTGGGGGTTTGTTTGCAGAGCTTAATTGAAATGACTAATTTATTATTATTGATTTAACAAATTGATAATTATTCGGGTGAGTTCATCATTAGGTTAGTTAAGCGTGTGATATCCTTGAGCTTTGCTTTATATTGCATTTAAATTAACACCCATGTCACAAGTTGACGTTGATTTGAATTCCCAAGTGTTAAGGCTTTAATCCAAGCCTTAAATTAACTTAGGTTTCTAATATTGATCATATATTGTTTATGGTAGTGTATTTATGGTTCCAATAATCCATAGAAACCACGCGTTAAACAAAAAAAGTCATTAATCCATGACATGCTAAGTCCAACATACACAATGTTAATTCAACAAATACTCATCGAGCAAAAGCTCTCAATCGCTTAACATACCTAAATTAAAACACACCCCAATGATAGATTTACTCATCCATTAAGATGGTTATTAATCTGGTAATATATGTTTATGGTGATGAATTATAAAGAGAATAAAAAGAATGGGACAAGATAAGAGTAGTGTGCCGAACACACACACGAAATATTTTGAGAATCAAAAATGGAATTTCGATTGAATGAGAAAGAAAAATAAGGGACTGTAATTTAAAATTATTCAAACTATTTTAATACCATGAATATTATACTATAGAATTTAGAGAAGAATAAGATGTATTGAAGAAGAAACAAGCACTAAAATTTGATTGAAATGAAAACAAAGTTACACAATTACAATTGAAAGCAAACATAAACAAACGTGAAAGAGAAGTGGAGGAGAGGTATCTCTTGTTGAAAAAATATCAAATCATATCCTCCCAGAACCTTTTCAAGTCTCTAGTAATGCCAAACCTCCTCCTTAAGTGTTGAAGTTCCAATCCTTTTGAAAGGAGAGGAGGGGATGTATTTATATCCCAAGGAGTGGACTGTTTGCATTCCAAAAAATGTCCCTCCACTTCAACCGAAGATTTACCAATCTATACAGATGAATCATGATCTGGTGTCTTTTTCAAAGATGTAGATATGGATGTCTTCTGTCCACCCTGAAAATTTGGCCGCCTATATACTTTTTTAGCCAAAGTTATGGCGGTTTTATTAAACAAATGTAAACTTTCCATTTCAATCCAGACTTTTTCAAAGTCCATAATGTGAATGGGTTTTGGAATAAGAAGATGCCCTAAAATAAAAATAATTTCTTCAAAAGAGTTGTCCGGGAATATCTTATCTTTCACAATGAAAGATATCAGATAAAATGGATATCCACATCAGAATAAATGTCAATATTTGTGTGCTAATTTTATTTCTCGTTCAGAATGATGGTCTGGATTTAAATAAATCAGTTGGGACCATTTTACTTGTATTTGGGCCTTGAAATTTTTATCCAAGATGACATGTAGTTTCCCCCAAATTATGATGGATAATTAATGTTTTTTGAATTCTGGACTGATCCCATTAATTCAATCTTCAAGGCTGGTCCAGTTTGTTCACAGATTCATTGGGCCTTCTTATGTGGTCCATATGACCCTTCAAATAGCAGAATTGGCTCATGGTACCTTATAATGAAATGTTTTATATTGAAAGGAGAATCCTAAAAAATAATAACTGCATAATTTGGATCAGTATATTGATAGTTATTATTAAAATAGTAAACTAACTCAATTGGACTACTTCTAAAAATGCTCAAAAATTATACTTAATATTAAATCATTAACATTTCACACAAATTATGCACATTTCATATAAAATCAGTAAAGGGGGTATATAATAAGTCATGAAAATATTAATAACATCAAATCCCTCACACTTAGTTTTGTTCATGTCCTCATGTGCAACAAATATAACAACATGACAAAATCATTTTCACTCACCAACAAATATTAAAATTTTGTTTTCTCTAATCAGGGGAGGTTTAGACTATTTCACTCATCCATTTTCAATTCCACCACAAGTTGTTACAGAAACAATGTTCCAAAACCAATTTATTTTTTCATGCTCAAATTTAGAAATGGAAAATGTGGACACTCAAAACTCACACCTCTCAAGATGATAAAATTCATTTTTGGAGGTTCACTCTTTCACCAACCAAAAGTGAAAATCTTAGAGTTTGAAGGAGCTCTCAGCTTCCAATACTTATCCAAAGTGCACAAGAATCAAGAGGTCTTTTTAAAGGGTTTTTCTGTGGCTATGGGATAGTAGGAGTATAATGTCCAAGAGAGAGAATAAGAGGGTTAAAACACCAACATATAAAAAGCAATGCACATTTTTTTGAAATAAAACATGGAAGGAAATAAAAACACATATTTACAATGGAATGATTGTGTGAATAAAGAAACAATAGAGGAAGAAAATATGAAGGTAATGAGAAGATGGAATATTTACAAAACACAAAACTTCTCCCAATAATAATATAATGCAAGTGTTCTTTTTTTCTTTTCCTTTTTTTATTTATTTTATCAAAAGTTGACCTTGAAACAGATCTCACACTCATATCCCAACCCATGATTGATCTCCTCATGACACTAATTGTAATAGTTATAACAATATTAAAGGTTGAGGAAGCGTGATTTTTTACCTACCCAAGACACAACCCATTTTTTTCTTTTTCTTTTTTGATTTTTTTTCATCATTTTTTATTTTTTTTTGAACACTTTTCAATAAGATTTACAAAATTATATAAATGGAAGTACATCACATTACCCAAAACACACTGAATGAAAACCTCTCCCCCACACTGAAATGGATGCTTTCCCTCAATCAGATGATAACTCGTTGAAAATCAATAATAGGGTACCCAAACAATGAAATCCATTCCCCCCACACTTAAATTTCAAAAAATTATGCAATGAAAATCCATGTTAATATTGGGTGGGAAAAGGTATTGGGCTTGTAATGTGGATATCAAGGAAAATGTTTTCATAGGCTCGAAGGGGCTTTCAAAAGGAGGATTAATGTATGGTTAATGGGAGACTATTTGGCTATTATAATTCTCATGTGGTTCAGAAAAATGCCTCTATCATATTAATGCACAATAAAGTAGGAAATTCAGCTCGAAGGTCCACAAACTCAAGACTCAAAAATGGGGGTAAAAACACACATTTTGAAAAGATGGCCATAGGTGGCCTTGGCATGAAATAAAATGTTGTTCCTCACGGTTCGGGAAAAGCATTTTCCAAATCCAAAATTGAGCATTCAAAATTTGTTAATTTTGACAAAAAATTCTTTATCCAAAGTCAGGATGAAAATGCAAAATTTTTGAGATGAAACCATGTCTTTTGACTCCCCAAAATGGTTGGACAAAATTTCAAAACTCAATGGTGAGTAAGCATGACTTATAATTTTTTTTGTATTTTTTAAGTGATTGTTTTTTTAGGTTTTTTTATTAAGATACACCCACACAAAAGAGAAAGTCAAAAAGAAAGTTATTGATAAAGAAATTAGTAAAAAAAATGAAAGATAGAGGAAGAAGAAGAAAGAGGTAGAGAGAGGAAGATAGATAGAGAGAGTTAAAGGGAAAGAGTTGCCCCCTAGTTTGGATTTGGCGGGTCTCCATCTCCATCTAGTGGTAGGTCGACTGGAGAAGTTGGCGATCCAGTGGAAGTCGATGATGATCTAGGATTGTGTGTCCTCTCATGGTGATGCTTTAACCGATGCCCATTAACCATGAATGTCCTTTTGAAAGAGGGGTCTTGGACCTGCACTGCACCAAATGGGTAAACATTAGTAATAACAAAAGGACCTTCCCAACGGGAATTAAGATTACTTGGGTGAAGACGAAATCGAGAGTTGAAAAGCAATACATTTTCACCTTCATGGAATACCTTTCTCAGGATGTGTTTATCATGGAGTTCCTTGGATTTTTCTTTGTAGAGATTAGAATTCTCATAAGAATCAAGTCGAAGTTCCTCCAGTTCAGCCAATTGTAACAATCTTTCTTCGCCAGATTTTTCAAGATCAAAATTACATGTTTTCACAACCCAAAATGACTTATGTTGGATTTCAACAGGTAAGTGACATGCTTTACCCAAAACTAGCCTAAAAGGAGACATCCTAATGGGTGTTTTATAGGTATTTCGATAAGCCCAAAGTGTTTCACCAAGTCTTTCAGGCCAGTCTTTTCTGGTGGGTTTTACAATTCTTTCAATCACTCTTTTCACTTCTCTATTAGAAATTTCAGCCATTCCATTTGTTTGGGGGTGATATGTAGTTGAAGTTTTATGTACAACCCCATTCTTTTTCAAAAGATATTACATGGTTCTTTTACAAAAATGGGTTCCTAAGTCACTGATCAAGGCATGAGGCATGCCAAATCTATGGAAGATGTGTTTCTTTAGGAACTCACTAACAGTATGTGAATCATCCTTTCTAGTGGGTCTAGCCTCGACCCACCTAGAAACATAATCAACTGTAAGAAGTATGAATGAGAATCCATTGGAAGGAGGAAATGGTCCCATTAAATCGATACCCCAGACATCAAAGATCTCACAGAAAATTAAAGGCTTTTGGGGCATTTCATTTCTCTTTGAAATTGTACTAAACTTTTCCCAAGTGGGACATGATTGAAAGAACTCATGTGAGTCCTTGAAAAGTGAAGGCTAGAAGAATCCAGAATATAGGACCTTTCAGGAGGTCCTTTGTAGTCCAAAGTGTCCACCACCAGGCATTGAGTGACATAATTCTATGATAGAGGAATGTTCATCTTCATCAACACATCTTCTAATTACCACGTCTGCCCCAGTTTTCCAAAGTTTATTTTCTTCCCAAAAATAATATTTTGAATCACTTTTCAACTTCATTTTCTGTTCTTTTGAAAAAATTTCAGGAATTACACCAGAAACCAAGTAATTTACAATTGGGGCATGCCATGGTAACTTTGGAGTAAGAGATGAAAGGTGCTTAGTGGGGAATTCAGGATCGATGATTTCAGAATGATAAGAATTAGAAATTCTACTCAAGTGATCAGCCATAGGGTTTTCTTTTCCTAGTCTATATTTTATTTCAAGGTCAAACTCTTAGAGCATTAGGATCCATCTTATTAGCCTCGGTTTGGAATTACTTTTCTTGAGTAAGAACTTTATAGCAGAATGGTCTGTGAAGATAATGATTTTGGCACCTAAGAGGTAGGGCTGAAATTTATCTAAGGGAAAAACAACTGCTAAAAGTTCTTTTTTAGGGACAGTGTAGTGAGATTGAGTTTCATCCAATGTTTTTTAGGCATAAAAGATGACATGAGAAAGTTTTTCTCTTCTTTGACCAAGAACAGCTCCAACAGCTCTATCAGAAGCATCATATATCAATTCAAAGGGTAAGGATCAATCTGGGGGTTGGATTATCAGGGCAGATGTAAGAGCTGTTTTGAGTTCAATGAAGGCTCTCTTGAAAACCTCATAGAAATGGAAAGTGACATCATTTTGGAGCAACTGAATAAGTGGGAGGGAAATCCTACTAAAGTTATGGATGAATCTCTGATAGAAACTGGTATAACCGAGAAATGAACGGATGTCTAGAACAGAAGTGGGTTCAGGAAGTGATTGGATCACTTCAATTTTGGCAGGATCAACTTCAATACCATCTTTTAAAATTATGTGCCCTAGAACAATCCCATTTGCAACCATGAAGTGACATTTTTCAAAATTTAACACAAGGTTACACTTGACACACTTTTGAAGGAATAGAGAGAGTGAATGCAAGCATGACTCAAATGACTCACCATAAATGGTAAAGTCATCCATGAAGACTTCCATGTAATGTTCAATGAATTATGAAAAAATACTCATCATACACCTCTGGAATGTTTTAGGAGCATTACAAAGGCCAAAAGGAATTCTTTTATATGAATATGTTCCAAAGGGGCATGTGAAAGTAGTATTTTCTTGGTCCTGAGGTGCGATTGGGATTTGGAAGTAGCCATTGTATCCATCAAGAAAGCAATAGTGTGACTTTCTGGCTAATCGTTCTAGCATTTGATCAAGGAATGGAAGAGGGTAATGATCTTTTCGGGTTTCAACATTCAATTTTCTATAGTCGATGCACACACTCCATTTTTTCTTCACTCAAGTTGTGATTACCTCCCCATGTTCATTTGTGACAACAGTTATCCCACCCTTCTTAGGTACAACTTGAATTGGACTAACCCATTCACTATCAGAAATTGGGTAGATAATACCAGCTTGAAGAATCTTGGTGATCTCTTCCCTAACTACCTCAAGTATGAGTGGATTGAGTCTTCTTTGTCGTTGTATAATTGGTTTGGATGACTCTTCAAGATGGATGTGATGCATGCAAAGGGCAGGATTGAGTCCTGGTATGTCATCTAGGGTCCAACCTATGGCCTTTTTGTTTTCCTCTAACACCTGAAAAAGTTTGGACTCCTCAGTTTCAGTAAGTGAAGAAGAGATAGCAGGATAAGAGTGATCATGGAAAAGGAATGCATATTTCAGGTGTTCAGGAAGAAGTTTTAGATCATTATCATCTCTCATTTGTGGGTTAGACATCTTAGGAATGGATGCAGGGACTTCTGTTGCTTCAGAGTAATTTTTCTTAATATTTTCCAAGGTGGAGTAGTAGAGATAAGAGTTGATGTGGGATTCAATAGAGTTTTCAAGATCCTCTAGGTTGATGGAGTCTATGAATGAGAGGTCCAAATCAACTTCACCATTTATGACTTGGTTAATCATGGTGCAGATTTCACAAGATCCTTTATCATCAGAATAGGATGAACATGTTGGAATGGGGTTCAATTGACTCTTAGAAGTGTCCTCATAATCATGGATTGAGAATACAGAGTGATCCTTAGATGGGTATCGCATGGCTTGGAAAATTTTGAATTTGACCAGTTGGTCACCAAATTCCATGGATAAGATGCCAGAATGGACATCAATCTTAGTTCTTGCAGTCATGAGGAATGGACTTCCTAGAATTATGGGAGATCGAGAAGAGTTTGTCTCACCTTCCATGTCAAGGACATAGAAATCAGCGGGGAAGATAAGATCATTGACACAAACAAGGACATCCTCAATTATTCCCTCAGGACTAGCAGTGCTTTGATTGGCCAATTGAATTACAACACCCGTTGGATATAAGGGACCTAGACCAAGGTTGGAGAAGATGGATTTGGGCATGACATTAATTGAGGCTCCTAGGTCTATGAGTGCGTCATCAAAATTGGAACTTCCTATTTGGCATGGAACCGTAAAGGTACCTGGATCCTTGCACCTTATGGGAATAGACTGCTAGGTGGAAACATTTTCTAAGGTCCTAAGTTGCCTCTTGTGGGTACACAACTCCTTGAGAAACTTGGTATACTTAGGAATTTTTTTATATCATCTAAGAGGGGAATGTTGACTTCAACACGTCCAAACATGTCGAGCATTTCAGGATTGGGTTCAAAGGACTTCTTTGGCTTAGAAACGGCTTGAGGAAAAGGAATTGGATTCTTAAGTGGAATGGGAGGAGGTGAGGGAATGGATTTAGATTCCTTTTCAAGTTCATTTTTCTTTTCATTTTCTAGTTCAACATTCAACGGAGGGTTGGAGGACTTATATTGAGGAATAGAAATTTTCTTTCCTGATCTAAGTGCAATTACACTTACATTACCCTTGGGGTTGGGTAATGGTTGAGATGGAAGTTGGGAAGAATTGGATGGTTGCTGCTGACTAAGGTGGGATGCAAGTTGACCGATTTGGGTTTCAATGTTCTTGAGGCTGGAACGGGTGAAGGAGTCAAGATCTTCTACAGCACTTTCCCATGGTTTCTTGGAAGAAAAGGCTTGTCCTGGATTGGGATTAACTTGATTTTGGTTCTTGGGAAAGTGATTGAATTGGTTTGAGAATTGGGAAGTCTCACTAGGATAGTGGAATCTAGGAGGAGGAAGAGGAGGATTGATCCTTTGAGGTTGAGGGACAAAAGGATAAGGTTTTTGGAAGTTACCAACACCTTGACCATATTGGAATTGGTTTGGGTTTTGAGGAGGGAATTTAGGGGGATGAGAAATGGGATTGCCATACCTCAAGCCTTGTTTGAATGTAGAAGAGAAGGGCTCAGAGTGAGGTTGGTTGAAGTTTCTAACAAACTGACCTGATAGTTGAGGGTCGGTGTTCTTCTGAGCATATGCTGCATTGAGCTCCATTAGTCCAGATGAATCTGAGGTATCCTCTTGAAGTTTTGGACATGTTTCAGTTGGATGAGATGGAGAGTTACAGATTCCACAGTTTTTGACAGGTCCAAGAAACATTGATTGTGGAGAAGACGAGGTTGGAGATTTGGTAGCCACAGCTAGTTGTCGCATAAGACCTGTTAGTTCACTCATCCACTCGGTCATCTTGTTCGGCTCAATTGATTTATTATCTTGGGCTTGTTTGACTTGATCATGTGCTCAGGTATTGAATTATTTTGTGTTTGTAGCCATGTTACTTATGATATCTCTTGCAGCTGGAGGAGTTTTATCAACAAGAGCACCGCTACTTGCGACATCAATGAGAGTTCTCTCCATATCCAATAACCCCTCATAGAAGTATTGGATCAAGAGTTGATCAGGGATTTGGTGATGTGGTAAGGTTGCAACAATCTTTTTGAACATCTCCTAGTATTCATGGAGTGATTCACTTGGGAACCGATGGATACCACTTATTTCCTTTCGGATAGAAGCAGTACGAGAAGTAGGAAAGAATTTCTCTAAGAATAGTCGCTTCATGTCATTCCATGTGGTTATGGAACCAGAAGGTAGGTAGTAAAGCCATGACTTAGCAGTGTCATCTAGGGAGAAAGGGAATGCTCGAAGCTTGATTTGTTCTTTAAAAACCCCTTGAGGCTTCATGGTAGAGCACACTACTTGAAACTCTTTAAGGTGGAGATGTTGATCCTCACCGGCTAGCCTGTGGAAATGAGGAAGAAGATGAATCAAACCCGATTTGAGTTCGAAGTCAGCCTCTATGTTTGGATATTGAATACTAAGAGTTTGGTAATTCATATTAGGGACAATAAGTTCTTTTAGTGTTTTTTCCCTAGGATTGGCCATATCTAATTCAATTGGTTGGACAGGGACTGGTTCTTGAATTATTTGATTGTCTCTTATGTACCTCCTAAGTTGGTGAAGTGTTCGCACAATTTCAGGGTCAAAAAAATCCGAGAGATTGTTTGGAAGGATACGGGGAATTCAGAGAGATTTTTGAAGAAAGAGGAAGACAGGTTTTTCTTTGTTTTTTTCAGTGTATGATTTTTAAGAGGAATATGGGTTTTTCTTTGTGATTTTTTTTCAATTTTTTTTTAAATATTTTGTTTTTTTTTTTGGTTTTTTGACAATAACCAGAAATTAATGAATAATTAAAGCACCATCCTTGGCAACGTCACTATTTAAAATGTGCTGCCGATTGTCACCTATTAACCGGTCAAGGTTCCGGTGCTCTGCTAATGTGTATAGCAGTACTCGGGTCGAATCCTCGGCGATGATACTTTGAAATAGTCGTAAGTTTTTAGTTGATTGTATTCTGATTGGGGGTTTGTTTGCAGAGATTAATTGAAATGACTAATTGATTATGATTGATTTAACAAATTGATAATTATTGGGGTGAGTTCATCATTAGGTTAGTTAAGCTTGTGATATCCTTGAGCTTTTCTTTATATTGCATTTAAATTAACACTCATGTCACAAGTTGACGCTGATTTGAATTCCCAAGTGTTAAGGCTTTAATTCAAGACTTAACTTAACTTAGGGTTCTAATCTTGATCATATCTTGTTTATGTTAGTGTATTTATGGTTCCAATAATCCATGGAAACCACACGTTAAACAAAACAAGTCATTAATCCATGACATGCTAAGTCCAACATACACAATGTTAATTCAACGAATACTCATCAAGAAAAAGCTCTCAATCGCTTAACATACCTAAATTAAAACTCACCCCAATGAGAGATTTACTCATCCATTAAGATGGTTATTAATCTGGTAATATATGTTTATGGTGATGAATTATAAAGATAAGAAAAAGAAAGGGACAAGATAAGAGTAGTGTGCCGAACACACACACGAAATATTTTGAGAATCAAAAATGGAATTTTGATTGAATGAGGAAGAAAAATAAGGGACTGTAATTTAAAATGATTCAAACTATTTTAAGACCATGAATATTATACTACAGAATTTAGAGAATAATAAGAGGTATTGAAGAAGAAACAAGCACTAAAATATGATTGAAATGAAAACAAAGTTACACAATTACAATTGAAAGCAAACATAAACAAACGTGAAAGAGAAGTGGATGAGAGGTCTCTCTTGTTGAAACAAGATCAAATCATATCATCCTAGAACCTTTTCAAGGCTCTAGTAATTCCAAACCTCCTCCTTAAGTGCTGAAGTGCCAACCCTTTTGAAAGGAGAGGAGGGGATGTATTTATAGCCCAAGGAGTGGACTGTTTGCATTCCAAAACTGTCCCTCCACTTGAAACGAAGATTTACCAATCTAGACAGATGAATCACGAGCTGGTGTCTTCTTAAAATATGCAGATATGGATGTCTTCTGTCCACCCTGAAAATTTTGCCGCCTATATACTTTTTTATCCAATGTTATGGTGGTTTGATTAAACAAGTGTAAACTGCCCATTTCAATCCAGACTTTTTCAAAGCCCATAATGTGAATGGGTTTTGGAATAGGAATATGCCCTCAAATAAAAATCATTTCTTCAAAAGATTTTTCCGTACATATCTCCTATTTCACACTAAAAAATATCAGCTCGAATGGATGTCCACATCAGGAGAAATGTCAATATTTGTGTGCTGATTTTATTTCTCGTCCAGAATGGTGGGCTGGATTTAAATGAATCAGTTGGGACCCTTTTACTTCTATTTGGGACATGAAATTTTTATACAAGATGACATTTTGTGTCCCACAAATTATGGTGGAGAATTAATTTTTTTGGACTTCTGGACTGATCCCAGTAAATCAATCTTCAAGGCCGGTCCAGTTTGTTCACAGATTCATTGGGCCTTCTTGTGCGGTACATATGTCCCTTCAAATGGAAGAATTGGATCATGGTACCTTCTAATGAAATGTTGTATATTTAATTTAGAATCCTAAAAAACAAGAACCAAACAATTTTTATCAGTATAGTGATAGTTATTATTAAAACAGTAAAATAACTCAATTGGACTACTTCTAAAAATGCTCAAAAATTATACTTATTATTAAAACATTAATATTTCACACAAATTATGCCCATTTCATATAAAATCAGTAAAGGGGGTATATAATAAGTCATGAAAATATTAATAACATCACTCCCTCTATCCAAAAATGTTGTAAACTCCAACAATTATGGAATATACAAATCATTAATCAGTTTCAAGGTAGTCAAGAATATCCAATATAATTTATCCAAATAAATCATGTATTATTCTAAAATAACTACCTCAGTATCAGAACTATATTATGGTTTATCTTTATCTAAATCATATATTTTCCAAAAATTTAACATGCTATTGAGTCACTTTTCTTGGTTCCACACAATCTCAAGTCCTTAATGAAATAGTACTACAGTAAAATCCTTATATACTCTATAATTCTTATAACACGTACATCATTAATACAATACTCAAATGAAACAATACTTAAATAACAACGTAAGAAATATAATCATTCCTCTTAATCTTCGGTAGTATCATAAATTTATTACTATCCAATAACAGCATTTGGGGTATACTCTGATGATTTGGACATTGATTTGCATTGTGTCTCAACTCCTTGCAGATGAAGCATTGTATATTTGAAACTTTTTTCTTACCCTTGCAATAACATACTTGGTGTCCTTTTTCTCCACACTTATAACAAACTCTCATTTCCTTCAAACATTTACCAAGGTGATTCTTTCCACAGTTATCACATATGGTAAAATCCTTCTTTTCCCTCTTCCCATTATCCATCTTTCTCTCTTCCATCCTTTTCTTCTCTTGCTTCCCTTCAAATCCATAGGAATCAGAGAATTATTTACTTATCTTATTAACACATGATAGTATTTCTTCATGTGTTGAGAATACATGGGAGACTATTTCCCTTCAAAATGTTGGCTTAATACTGTGAAAGATATGATCCTTCTTATTCTTTGGATCATATGTATTGTTGTAGTTCACATTCCTTCTATTGGGAGCCATTTCTATACAACGAAATACACTAGGTCAGTTTATGAATTGCAATGAATAATTCCAAACTTGTAAAATACCTAATGTAAATTGAACAGTTTATGGATGTAATTCATAATCATAAAAATATTTTCTTTGAGGAGGTATATACTCATAAATCCTTCATAATGATTTGTAAATAAAATTAGAATTATCCTAAGCATATCTTCTGGGAGTGTCGTAACCAAGAGTGCAGCAAGGCCCGTTGTCGTGCACCAGTTCTCGTTCGAGTCTAGATCAAAGCGGTGTTTTTGGGTTCTACCCCTAGGTACATCTGTGCCAGAGCCACCTCTACCTGCTCGTATCCAGACATGGATGTATTTCTTGGAAAACCTCAAAAAATATCTACAATACAAAATTCTAAGAATTTATTCTATATTAATCCTCAAAGTCTATCTTTGGGCTATGTGCTCTAATCAGAGTTTATCTAAATATAGTTTCCAAATTTTGTACTAAACTTCCTCTGATACCAACTATAAAGCCTCAACCTTAGTTACCCAGAGTCAGTGCATTATTACGTATCATTGGCATGGTCACAAAAAGATCAAGTCACGAAAGATCGATTAGTTTAGTAGCCTTGGAAGTACTAGATACATTCATAAGGTTTAAATTACATCATAAAATGGAAAACTAAAACAACATTGTTTCCATAGACAACACTGAGATCCCATAGACTATTCTTGAAGGTCAGTCAGAATATACTTCTTCTCATCCTAGGAAAAATAAAACATAGAAAGGGGTGAGCTCAGATGCTCATTAAGGATAACAATATATCGGAAACTTTTATAAATAAGCATAGACATTAAAGGAAATGTATAAGACTAAAACAAAAGCCTTTTAAACTTGAACTTCAGAATAATATGGAAAAGATAAAATCAAAAATTATTCCATTTACTTACTCACATGGATATTCTACTAGTCGAATAATCACATGAAATATCAATATCCACTTTCATAATGATGGAATGCATAATGCGAGACTTTCATAACCACATAGTCAAGGCCTTGTGCCAAGACTACAAATAAGATTTTTTCAAGGCCTTGTGCCAAGACACTAGTTTGTCTCATTAGACCTACCGATGCATTGAGAATCTATAGTGGGATCCACTCGTCACTTACTAACTCCAATGCATTCCTCATATGAAAAGATTTAAACATATCATAAACATTCGTATTAAAACTAGCATACGAAATGTCAATACTTTATCCATAAACCATGAATGGTGTAAAAATAACACATCCACAGTCAAACATATCACAAAACCTTCAATACAATATGGAAGTTTTGTATCATAATAAATTGACTTCAAATAAGCTTAAAATCCATCAAAGGATATTGACATAGATGAAATCGAAACCTTTTTTAGAGAAATATCTCTTTATATTTTGAAAAAATTTAAGAAAAAATTTATTTTTAAAATATTCTTATAAGATTTTAAGGTAAGTTTCGAAGATTTTATAATGGTATAAAATAGCTGCACCCACTGTATAAGTTAAAAAAAGACATTCTTACCTTAATTTTGTCAAAATGGTTATAAAGGACCTTGTTTGGAAAACGACGGAAAGATTCATTTATAAACATATTATAAAAGTAAAACAAGGGTATAAATGGCTTTAACCCATAGTCTTTAAAATATTAAAAATGTTTTGAAATACATTTTTAAAAAACATGGATGTGGATGATAAAGAGGTCCTAGTAGATAATTACGTATAAACAACCTCGGATAATGAAGAGATTATAGAATTAACCCTTACCTTGTACTTTTCCTTGGTCGAGGGTAGGGTAACCTCATGTATAATGGTGAAATAATTTTTATTAAATTATACAAGAATCATATACATTAACATGATATCATATATGATTCATTTATGACTTTATACTACCCATTTAATAATGATTTCCATGTTAAATTAACATTTTAGGTAATAATCACTTTCTTTATCATGTGTGTTTTAACTTGTTATTCTTGATCGTATCATTTAGATCATGATTTAAATACTTCCAGAATATAAACTTTGATTTATATATCATATATATATAGAATATAAATATTTATAATAGATAGATATATGAAATTGAAGGCATCGTTTATGGAGATGGTATGTCGTTTGTATGCATAAACGTTGTTTCCATTTTCATATCGTATTGAACGGAAGTAAGAGAATAAGATATATGTACTTGTGTATATATATATATATCCACTAACATTATTATGTCATATATTACATACTTATTAATAATATATATATTTTTATAATCATCATTGAATGGTGATCATGGAAATGAATCTCATCGCGTCGTGGAGACGGTAATCCATAAGTATGCACGAGCGAAAATATCATTATATTGATGGATAAATAATATGTAATTGGATGTTATATCATATATAAAGAATAATTAACATTTTATATTTATTATTTACATCAGTTACACATAATTATTATACTCATCCAAATAATAATGTATTGAATAACAATTACACCACGACGTGGAGACGGTAAGTCATACGTACGCACGTATGGTGACATGTCATTAAAAGGATGGATAGAATAATGAATATGGTTGTACCATATTTATAATAACATAATAGTATATAAAGGATACTCGAGTTATTATTTTATAATGGAAACAACAAATAAAGAGAAAGTGGAAGAAGAAAAGAACTTGAAATAGATGATTAAATATTTACCTCTTCTTTGGGTTCTACCTTTTGACTTGATCAAAAGGGATCCTTAGGATGGTTTTATGACTAAATTAAGGCCTCTAGGATGAAGTTATGATAGTTGAGAGGGTATTTGGTCAGGATTTGGCCGAGCCAAATGGCTTTGAAGGTGTGAATTAGAGAGTAGGGGGAGTGATCTTTTATAAGAGGGGTGAGGGGAACCTTACGAAAAGCTAGAAATATTATTTTATAATAAATTAATTTTCGGTTTCTAATGGCTCAAAAATGAATTATTTAAATTATAATGTGGTTATGGTTCAAAAACCACTCAACCAATAGGTTTTAGACAGGTTTGGGTCACTATATTAACTTTATCTTTTATATTTAACTCTTAGTTAAATTGTTTGACATTTACCATGTCTCTTTGTATTTTTATATTACATGGTTAATAAAATTAATATATACTACCAAGAGAACCCCAAGTGGTTCATTAATGATACACATATCATTATATAAGTCTTTTGGCCGAACCTTAGATTTTTAGGAATAGAATATCAATTAATAATATAATATTTGTTTTAAAAAATCTTTTATGTCAATTTTGACACTATTTGTATTTTGTTTTTTATAAATTCATAACAGCATTATTACTTCAAAAAAAATTCATCTAACCAACCCTAAAATGTCATATTAACCTATAAAATTAGTTTAATTCATAAAAAGTCTCAAATTACATTTATTTGGATATTTATAATATCAATTATTTTAATCTTTCATTAATATGGTAATTACTGCATCATCATTGTGTCATAAATAAATTTAATTATTTAATGTCTAAAAATTATAAATAAAACACCATTATGTAGGAAATTGTTTTATATTTCTAATGAATATTTATAGTCGAATTTATCTTATGTATAACCCTATATTAAAAATGTTTTAGTTATTAAACTTTGATTTTAACTCTTTTAAATCTTCTTTAAATAAAATAATAATAAATGTCCTAATCTAATTCCAGTGGACCTAAAAGATCATATTTTATTCCTAAGGTTTTTTTTTGGTCGAATTAAACTTATCCAATAGAATTAGGACATGTTTTAGGGTAATAATAATATCATTTTTACCCTGAATTTCCCTATTTAATTTTAACTGTGGTAAATAAAAGTAAAAAGTTACTATTAACCAAAAATTATTTTCATCTTATTGAACCATATTTTACTTACTGATATCAACCTTGTCTATTGGATTTTTTAAATTCAACTCACAGAAGCGGTAAAATTAAGTTCTATGTAAATTTGTAAATGCTCCTAGGAGGTGGGTAAAAGACGGTAAAAAGTTCGATAAAACTTTTATATATCTAAAATTATTATAAAATGACTCCAATTAATTACATTGAAATTATATAGGTATTATGTATATATTTTGACCTAAAATAAATTTAAATAAAATAATTATTTAAATGAAAATTCGGTTTTAAACTATAACTGAGTGTTTTTCACTATTCATCAAAAATTGAAAGTTTTTAGAAAAATACCAAAAATTCACCCTAAGCTAATTATGATATTACAAATTCAAAAATTAATTCTATTTTACCAATTTCAAAACATATAATTTTCATTAATTAATTTAAAATTAATTCTCGTTGTCAAAACCAAAAATCGTATTTTTAAGAAATAATAACTATCAAAAGATTGATACTTGTTTGTGTCCAATTTCAAAGTGAAATTACTTACAATGACCATCATTGGATTAAATGGTAAAAATATAACCTAATTATACTTCCAAACCATTAAAATGTATATTTCACACTATAAATTATTTTGATTAAAAAAGTTGTTTTCAATTAAAATATAGTATTTCTCACTATTCACCCAAATATGAAGGTTATCAGAAAAACACCAAAAATTTATTGAAAATAAATTTTGATGTCCCGATTCTAAAGAAGAATTTTATTTTGTCAAATTGAATATATAATAGTTCCAAATATTGGATTTAAAAATGGTTCTCCATTAAAAGGCGGTAAAATTGCATTTTTTTAAAGTAATTCTTCTATCTGAAACAAATGAATTTGGTCTTACATTATGTCTAAGAAACTAATAATATGGATTCTAAAATTATAAGGATTGTATAAAGTTCAAAATTCAATTAATACTATTCATAACCGCTTTTGAACATCTAGTTTGGTAAGTCGTGGTGCGCTTGAACTTAGTGTTGTGTGTAGTGCAAGTTATTGCATTACATTGAAGAAATAACGTACTATGAAATCTTGGGGGTGTTACATTCTTCCCTCATTCAATAAATTTCATCCTCGCAATTTGAAATCGTTCTTTGAAAATAAAAGGTTGAAAATAGAAAATACCTTTGTGGGAAAACCCACATCGGAAATTGGGTTAATAAAATTTAGTCTTAATTAGAGGAAAAGGGGAATGAAAAGGTCACCACCAAATTATGATCTCAATTATGAGAACACAGTTGGAAATTAGAGACACATGATTGGAGGAAAACGTAAATATTTATAGGGAGTGATTGAGGTCATCAGTCACAAACAATTGTAGAATTGAGGGCCTCAAAACCATCAATCTATGATGATTTAAAATATCATCGGTTCAAAAAATCATAAGGTATTAGGATAACACATTTTTAGTTTTAAGATCCCTTACCTAAAGTTTAAGAATTAATTTCTTCATAGAATAAGAGAAGAAAAAATAAATATATACTTGACAAGTAGAGTTTCATCCTTTAACTAATTTCTACCACAAACTCATCTTTCACTCTAAAATATAATAGAACTTAATTTTTTTTCTATTTATCCTATTCGTATAGGGTTCCAAAAAAATGAATTTATAATTCATCTACCAGACCTTTTAAAAAAACTGCATTATTCAATCCAAGACATCAGGTGGGATAGTGATACTTCTGTCCAAACTCACAGTCCAAAATTTATAAGGAAGGTAAACACAATGGAGATCCTTTTTTCCATGTAATAACATGTGAACATCTTCATCGTGTATTCTTTTAAAACACTACAATATCCTGAATTACCATAAAACCTTATTTATTACATTCATGCTCCCTTATTCCTTATATAATACTGGATATATTCCTTCTATCCAAAAATGTTGTAAACTCCAACAATGATGGAATATACAAATCATTAATCAGTTTCAAGGTAGTCAAGAATATCCAATATAATTTATCCAAATCAATCATGTATTATTCCAAAATCACTACCTCTGTATCAGAACCATATTATGGTTTATCTTTCTCTCAATCATATATTTTCTAAAAATTTAACCTGCTATTGAGTCACTTTTCTTGGTTCCACACAATCTCAAGTCCTTAATGAAATAGTACTGTAGTACAATCCTTATATACTCTATAATTCTTATAACAGGTACATCATTAATACAATACTCAAATGACACAATAATTTAATAACAACATAAGAAATATAATCATTTTTCTTCATATTTGGTAGTATCATAACTTTATTATTATTCAATAGCATCATTTGGGTTATACTATGATGATTTGGACATTGATTCGCGTAGTGTCCCAACTCCTTTCAGATGAAGCATTGTACATTTGAAACTTTTTTCTTACCCTTGCAATCACATAATTGGTGTCCTTTTTCTCCACACATATAACAAAATCCCATTCCCTTCAAGAATTTACCAGGTGATTCTTTCCACAGTTATCACATATGAGAAAATCCTTCTTTTCCCTCTTCCCTTTATCCATCTTTATCTCTTCCATCCTTTTCTTATCTTGCTTTCCTTCAAAGCCATAGGACTCAAAGAATTATTTACTTATCTTATTAACACATGATGCTATTTCTTCATATGTTGAGAATAAATTGGAGAATATTTCCCTTCTGAATGTTGTCTTAATACAGTGAAAGATATGATCCTTCTTAATCTTTGGATCATACGTATTGATGGATTTCACATTCCTTCTATTGGGCACCATTTCTATACAATGGCATACACTAGGTCAGTTTATGAATTGAAATGAATAATTCCAAACTTGTAAAATACCTAACATAAATTGAACAGTTTATGGATATAATCCATAATCATAAAAATATTTTCTTTGAGGAGGTATATACTCGTAAATCCTTCATAATTATTTGTAAAGAAAATGAGAATTATCCTAAGCATATCCCCCGGGAGTGTCGTAACCAAGAGTGCAGCAAGGCCCGTTGTCATGCACCAGTTCCCCTTCAAGTCTAGCTCAAAGTGGTGTTTTTGGGTTTTACCCCTAGGTACATCTGTGCCAGAGCCACCTCTACCTGCTCGTATTGAGACAGGGATGTATTTCTTGGAAAACTCACAAAATCTCTACAATACCAAGATTCTAGGAAGTTCTTCTATACTAATCATCAAAGTCTATCTTAGGGCTATGTGCTATAATCAGAGTTTATCTAAATCTAGTTTCCAAGTTTTTTACTAAACTTCCTATGATACCAACTGTAACGCCCCGACCCTAGTTACCTAGATTCAGTGCATTATTACATATCATTTTCATGATCACAAAAGATCAAGTCTCTAAAGATCGATTAGTTTAGTAGCCTTAGAAGTACTAGATACATTCATAAGGTTTACATTACATCATAAAATGAAAAACTACAACAACATTGTTTCCATATACAACACTGAGATCCCATAGACTATCCCTGCAGGTCAGTCACAATATACTTCTTCACATCCTGGGAAAAATAAAACATAGAAGGGGGTGAGCTCAGATGCACAGTAAGGATAACAATATAGCGGAAACTTTCATAAATAAGCATAAATATTTAAGGCAATGTATAAGACTAAAACAAAAGGCCTTTTAAACTTGAACTTCAGAATAATATGGCAAAGATAAAATCAAAATAATGTCACTTACTTACTCACATGGATATTCTACTAGTTGAATAATCACGTGCAATATCAATAGCCACTTTTATAATGATGGAATGCATAATGCCAGACTTTAATAACCACATATTCAAGGTCTTATGCCAAGACTACAAATAATATTTTGTCAAGGCCTTGTGACAAGACACTAGTTTTGTCTCATTATACCTACTGATGCATCGAGGAGCTATAGCGGGATCCACTCGTCACTTACTATGTCCAATGTATTCCTCATATGAAAAGGTTTAAACATATCATAAACATTTGTATAAAAATTAGCATACGAAATGTCAATATATTATCCATAAACCATGAATGGTGTAAAAATAATACATCTACAGTAAAACATATCACAAAACCTTCAATGCAATATAGAAGTTTTGTATCATAATAAATCAACTTCAAATAAGCTTAAAATCCATCAAAGGATGTTGACATAGATGAAATCAAAACCTTTTTTAGAGAAATATCTCTTTCTATTTTGAAATCATTTAAGGAAACATTTATTTTGAAAATATTCTTATAAGCTTTTAAGGTAATCTTCAATGATTTTATAATGACAAAAAATAGCTGCACCCACCGTAAATTAAAAAAAGACATTCTTACCTTAATTTTGTCGAAAAGGTTATAAAGGACCTTGTTTGGAAAACAACAGAAATATTACTTTATAAACATATTATAAAGGTCAAACAAGGGTATAAATTACTTTAACCCATAGTCTTTAAAATAGTAATAATGTTTTGAAATACATTTTTAAGAAACATGAATGTGGATGATAAAGAGGTCCCAGTAGATAATTACGTATAAACAACCTCGGATAATGAAGAGATTGTAGAATTAACCCTTAACTTGTAATTTTCCTTGGTTGAGGTTTGGTTGAAATCATTTATAATGGTGAAATAATTTTTATTAAATTATAAAAGAATCATATACATTAATATTATATCATATATGATCCATTTATGACCTTATACTACCCATTTAATAATGATTTCCATATTAAATTAACATTTTAGGTAATAATCACTTTCTTTATCGTACGTGTTTTAACTTGTTATTATTGATCGTATCATTTAGATCATGATTTCAATACTTCTATAATATAAACCTTGATTTATATATAATATATATTTATAATATAAATATTTATAATAGATAGATATATGAAATGGAAGTCACCATTTATGGAGACGGTATGTCGTTCATATGCATAAACATTGTTTCCATTTTCATATCGTATTGAACAGAAGTAAGAGAATAAGATATATATAAGTATATATATATATCTAGTAGCATTATTATTTCATATATTACATAATTATTAATAATATATATTTATTTATAATCATCATTGAATGGTGATCGTGGAAATGAATCTCATCACGTCGTGGAGACGGTAATCCGTACGTACAAATGAGCGACAATATCATTATATTGATAGAGAAATCATATGTAATTGGATGGTATATCATATATACAGAATCATTAACATGTTATATTTATTATTTACATCAGTTACATGTCATTATTATACCAATCCAAATAATAATGTATTGAATAACAATTACACCACGACGTGGAGACGGTAAGCCGTACGTATGAATGTATGGTGACATGTCATTAAAAGTATGGATAGAATAATGAATATGGTTGTAATATATTTATAATAGAATCACATTATATATAATATACTGGATTTATTATTTTATAATGTAAAAAACAAAGAAAGAGGAAGTGGAAGAAGAAAATAACTTGAAAGAGGTGATGAAATATTTACCTCTTCTTTGGGTTCTTCCTTTTGACTTGATCAAAATGGATCCTAAGAATGGATTTTTGACTAAAGAAAGGCCTCTAGGATGAAGGTAGGATAGTTTATAGGGTATTTGGTCAGGGTTTGGCCGATCCAAATGGCTTTGAAGGTGTGAATTAGAGAGCAGGGTGAGTTCCCTTTTATAAGAGGGTGAGGGGCACCTTAGGAAAAGCTAGAAATATTATTTTATAATAAAATAATTTTCAGTTTATAATGGCTCCAAAATAAATTATTTAAAGGATAATGTGGATATGGGTCGAAAACCACTCAACCAATATTTTTTAGACAGGTTTGGGTCACTATATTAACTTTATCTTTTAGATTGAACTCTTAGTTAAATAGTTTGACATTTACCATGTCTCTTTGTATTTTTATATTATATGGTTAATAAACTTACTATATACTTCCAATCGAACCCCAAGTGGTTTATTAATGATACACCTATCATTATATAAGTCTTTTGGCCAAACCTTAGATTTTTAAGAATATAATATCAACTAATATTATAATATTTGTTTTAAAAACTCTTTTATGTCAATTTTGACACTATTTGGTATTTTGTTTTTTCTAAATTCATAATAGCGTTATTACTTCAAAACAATTCATCTAACCAGCCCTAAAATGTCATATTAACCTATAAAATTAGTTTAAGCCATAAAAAGTCTCAAATTATATTTATTTGGATATTTATAATATCAATTATTTTAATCTTTCATTAATACAGTAATTACTGCATCATCATTGTGTCATAAATATATTTAATTATTTAACGTCTAAAAATTATAAATAAAACTCCATTATGTAGGAAATATTTTTATATTTATAATGAATATTTATAGTCGAATTTATATTATGTATAACCCTATATTAAAAATGTTTTAGTTATTAAACTTTGATTTTAACTCTTTTAACTCTTCTTTAAATAAAATAACAATAAATGTCCTAATATAATCCAAGTGAACCTAAAGGATCATATTTTATTCCTAAGGTTTTTTTTGGTCTAATTAAACTTATCCAATAGAATTAGGGCATGTTTTAGGGTAATAATAATATCATTTTTACCCTTAATTACCCTATTTAATTTTAACCGTGGTAAATAAAAGTAAAAAGTTACTATTCACCAAAAAATTATTTTCATCTTATTGAACCACATTTTACTTACTAATATCAAATGTGTCTCGGATTTTTTAAATTCAACCCACAGAAGTGGTAAAATTAAGTTTTATGTAAATTTGAAAATGCTCTTAAGAGGTGGGTAAAAGACGGTAAAAAGTTCAATAAAATGTTTATATATCTAAAATTATTATAAACTAAATCCAATGAATTAAATTGAAATTATATAGGTATTATGTATCTATTTTGACCTAAAATAAATTTAAATAAAATAATTATTTAAATAAAAATTTGGTTTTAAACTATAACTGAGTGTTTTTCACTATTCATCAAAAATTGAAAGTTTTCAGAAAAATACCAAAACATCACCCTATGCTAATTTTGATATTCTGAATTCAAAAGTGAATTCTATTTTACCAATTTTAAAACATGGAAGTTGAATTAATTAATTTAAAATTAATTCCCGTTGTCAAAACCAAAAGGCGTATTTTTAAGAAATAATAACTATCAAAAGATTGACACTTGTTTTTATCCAATTTCAAAGTGAAATTACTTACAATGACCATCATTGGATTAAATGGTAAAAGTATAATCTAATTATACTTCCAAACCATTAAAATTTATAATTCAACACTATAAATTATTTTGATTAAAAAAGTTGTTTTCAGTTAAAATATATTATTTTTCACTATTCACCTAAATATGAAAGATATCAGAAAAACACCAAAAATTTATTGAAACTAAATTATTATGTATCGATTATAAATAAGAAGTTTATTTTGTCAAATTTAATATATAAAAGTTTCAAATATTGGATTTAAAAAGGGTTCTCCATTAAAAGGCAGTGAAATTGCATTTTTTTTAAAAATAATTCTTTTATCTGAAAAAAATGAATTTGTTCTTACATTATGTCTAAGAAAATCATAATATGGATTCTAAAATTATAAGGATTATATAAAGTTCAAAATTCAGTTAATACTATTCATAACCGCTTTTTAACAGCTAGTTTGGTAAGTCGTGGTGCGCTTGAACTCGGTATTGTGTGTAGTGTAAGTTATTGCATTACTTTGAAGAAATAACATACTATGAAATCCTGGGGTGTTACAGAGTGATGAATTATGATTTGATATTGAATATATATTCAGCTATCTAAGTATGTAGAAAGAAGGATCATACCAATAAGAGGGTTCATATCTCTTTATATAACTATCTTTGATTATCTTCAGTAAATGAAGAGCATCGGCTATATCATTCATATCGGGTGTTCTCTCATGGCACTCATATGTTACATACCATTCATTTATTCATTTAACTCCTTCAATGAATGAACAAGACATAAGTAAATAAACTCTTTGATTTATAACAGATTAAACCATGCGAGAGTGAAGTGGAAGTTCTATGCACTTTTCCTACACTACGTTGGGAGCAATGTGGTCTTGGATTATATCATATGCACACTAAACTACATTATCATCAATGTATGCTTAGGATACTACTTAAGGATATATTGGTGAAAATGTATCCTCAATCTATATGAATCACATGCATATACTTTTAGTGAACATTCAACAATATCCCACTTTCACTAAAATATATAATAACTTTATAAAAAAACTTCACAACTCTTTATGAATCCATCCAAAACTCCTTTTGGATATGCTTTCATCAAACTCTCTTAATTTTGGAAAAAAATATTTGTCCAAAACTCAATCTGTATCTAAAGGCCTAACTATATAACCCTAAAGTACTTAATATAATTGAAAAAAAGTATGAAATACCCATTTCATAGATATAGGCAAAGAATATTCACTGGTAAAGAATCTATGCTACTCAAGTTACTAAGGGATCTAGTGTGATCTCCATCAAACATACTCATATCTATATACAAACATTTCCACCATAATATGTATCATATACATCATATGTGTACCAGTATAATCCCTTTTTCATGATATCAACAGACCACTATACATGGAACATGTCAACATAGTATAGATCACTCATATTTTCTTGATTCTCCAAAATAGACTAACCAATTTGATGAATACATCATATGTTATTCATATTATAAATGAGTATATCACATGTACCTTATCTAATTAGTTGAACACATCATATATGACTTAACTAATCATGGAAATGGATTTCCTTATTCTAATTCAATCAAGGGACCATATGTCACAACCCCCCAACCCCCTCTATTAGTACCCCTCTTGGGCTAGTAGTGAAGAGAAAGAGTGGCCCCTAAGTCTTACCTCTAGTGCTCCTCGAGTTTGCAACTAGAACCGAGAGTATATCACATAAATATAGGAGGCATTAACCTCAATTATCCTAGGATAAATATAGAAAATAACACTAACCAATAATCATGAAATGTAAATAAACCAAAATAACATATAAGAAAACCCAAAATTCATGAATATAAAATGAATACAAATGTATCCAAAATAAAACAATACAAAAATAATCATATGGAAGCAACTATAACTACTCCAAGATCTGATCTATTACTATCCATCCTGATTACTAAAGTCATCATAGAAACCTGAAAAAGAGTTTATATATACGTGGGGCTAAGCATAACATGTATACTTAGCAGTATCAAACCCAAGGTTTATCATGAAAAAACTAAAATATTGTACTAATTCTCTGATGAACAAACAACAGAACTAATCAACACCTACACAGGTCAACTAGTTTTCCCCCATCCTCAACAAGACTCTCTAACCTAATAACACATCTAGGAGTAGTATAATAATATCATAAGAATTTAGATAAAGGTTCCCTATAATAGATTCCCTACTAGTTTGTTTCTCTCACCCAATGTGAATATATAATTTTATATCATTCCTTATGTCACACCATGACCATAATTTATCTTTTATTTTATTATTTACTTGGTGATTGATCTTTTGGTTGAGATTCGGGTCAATAATCTGGTGAATTTTTTTGAGTTTTTTAGGTTTCAAGTGTGCTTGGTCCCTACTCATGGTTTGTGTGCACAGTTTGAGTAGAAACAATGTGTCTGGTTGAGGCTAAGGGTATTTTTAGTTCAATTTATTCTTACACAGTTTGACTTGCACAGTCTAAGAACAGTTTAGACCAAACCATGTGAGGCTCAAGAGAAAATGTGTGGCTTTTTTTTGTGTCTGAGATGAGGTGCATGGCTTACATAGGATAGAGTAAACTGTGCAAAAAGCATGCGGGTTGGCTATGTCAAAATGACATAACTGAGTTGCATGGTTCGTTCACAATTTCCCAAACCATGCATATATCTTATACAGGTTTCCTTCTTCTCTATTATGGTTTGTAAAGTAGGCACACGATTTGGAAAACTATGTGTCCAAACCATGCAGCTTTCCTAGTTTCATTAAAAGGTTAAAATTCCTATTCTACCCCTCCCCTATTTTAGCCCCAAATCTACCCCTCCCCTATTGTTCAACCTAGGTGCACTATGGGGATCCTTAAACCCTGTCTCCTTGGTTCTCCTCCCTCCATGGTTTCCTCCTAAAGATTTCTATTTATGTTTTTCTTGGTTTTTGGATGTTTTTATCCTCTTGTTCTCTTCTCCTCTTGGTTCCTTAGTTTCTTGTGGGTGGTTTATATCTTAGATGAACCTTAGGGTAGATAGTTGATGTTTGGATTTTGTTTCTTAGATTTTAGGGTGTGTGTATTTTTCCTTAGGTGTTTTTATTCCTTCTTCAATGGTTTTATTGCATGCACACATCGTCGAGGTAGGTGTTTCCATCCATTTCCTTTATGAATCATATCGATAGGTGCTTGTGTTTTCTTAAATGGTTTCTAAAGGTGATAATCATGCTTGTCGTGTGTTAAAATAATTTTTTTTTGGGTGTTTCCAAAATGGAAATTTTATGAAAATGGGTTTTCAAAGGGTGTTTCTAATTATTCCTATATATATCTATTCAAGTTGTTTGATGAAATTACAATTGGCCTTTTTAGTAGAAATTAGGTATTTTGGTTTGTGTTTGGCCATAGTTAGGCTTTGGTATTTGTTTTACTTGGAAGTTGATCTTAGTGTGTGGGTTTTGGTGCCTTTTCTTAGTATTGTTCTTGTGTGATGATTTTTTTTGATTGGTGGTAATGAAAGTGGTGACTCTCTAAATTGGTTGTTTTGGTATTTTTATGGTTTACCATGGATATTCCATTATATGTGGGAATATACATATTTTCATAGGGTGAACATATGGATAGGCTCACAAATTTCGATGGCTTTCTATAGTTATCATCTTTCCTAATTTCTTCCTTGTCCCTCCTCTTCTCTAATGGTCTCTTCAAATCCCAATTTTTATTTAAATAAATTCTTGATTTTAAAATGAACTCAAATGTGGTTTCAAATGTGTTTATAAAGAAAGGTATTTTTGGAATCTTGATTTGTGTCTTAGTTTCTAAATGATATAATGGATTGTTTGGAATTTTCCAAGCATGTTGTATGTTTTCAACTTGGTCATATAAATGGTTTAGAAAATTGATATGGTTTGCAATGTTGAAGGATTAGTTAGTAATTTGTGGTGTTTTAGGAAATTGGTTTCAAAGTGACATGATGTGTAGGACCAATTGGCACTTGTGAATGGCTTCGTGTGTGGTAGGAACCCTATGGCTAACCTTCTTATGAGAGGTCATTTTCATAGGTGGTGTTGTAGTCTGGGATAGGTAATCATGGTAGCATCTATGGGTTGTTGGTTTATTCCATGCATGTGAGGACCTCCTCATTCTCCTTGTACTATTATCTGAATACTTATAAACATCATCTAGAAGGTTGAGTGATGGTTTCTTATTAATCCCAATTAGATGGATGGGTACCCCTAGATTTTTTGAGAGGCTAGGTGGGTTGTTCCACTGGTGAGGCTGGTTTAGAGTATCCAAGTTGGTTATTGACTATAGAGCTACACCATATGAAAAATATGACAACAGGTGAGTCTAAACCAAGTACATCTAGGGATTTCTTCTAGTGATGTTTAGGAAATGCCCATGATTATCAATTTGTATGTTCTGTTTATTTCTATTGTATTGGTTTATCTACATTGTTAGTTTTCTCTTGCTTGTACATTTTACTTTATTTATATCATAGCTCTTTTATCACTTTTTTTGGATCCATATTTGGTTTTTGTTTTATAAACTAGATTTTTGGAATGGAAAACCATTTAAAAAAGGAAAGAAGTGTGTGTTGTTTTAAAAAGGGAGTTCCTAGGAAGTTGTGTTTGGTTATTTAAAAGATAAAACCCTATTTTCTAAATGTATTTAAAACTAGTGTTTATGAACTATTTCAAGAAACGAAATGTATGAATTCTATAGTGCTTACCTACTAATTTTTTTATTACCAAACCCTGCTTATTCCACTCACCATCGGTAGACCTAATCTATTTTTCAGGATCATGTTTCTAATTTGGGTTTGCTTTTTTGAGTAGATTGGTCTCATGTATGGAGGTGACCAAGAGGTCATACGAAGATCATGTCGGTCCAGGTTGGTTTCAGTTTTGATTCAGTTTTTTGTTTTGTTTAGTTTTAGTTGTATTATATCATATCTATATATTTATTTATGTTCAATTATTATTGGTCATGTTGCATGCTCAGTTTTGGTTATTTGAACCTAGTTGTTTTTGGGATAAATCATTCCCACTATGATCCCTTTAATGCTCGGTGCTTGTCACCATCCCAGGAGGATCGAGAATGCCTCTCGAGCCTTGTCATGGGCCGGGTAAGGTGTTGGGTCAGATGGAATCCCACCCTAGTTCATGAAAAAATTGTATTAGAGTATCCCTTTGTTATTTTTGGGCATCAGGTATACTGGAGATTAAGAATACCGGAACTCGAGAGGTAGGTTCGAGAAGAGTGTCATAACTCTTTCTCATTCTAATCCTTGAGTTACTAGCAGTAGTCTGGGATTTGAGTCTTTTATTTTGATTTTTGGGTTTCCACTATTAGTGTTTTTTTTGTTTTTGTGGTTTGGGGGATGAAAATGGAGGTGAACCAGTGTTACATGATGATCTTACATGGAGTAGTTACCCATGTGGAGCCTGAGTGTATAGTTAAAGATACTTCCAATGGTTGGTTCTTGTTCAGAGCATGGTCTGCTAAACCATGTGGTTAGGCTATTCATGACCACTAGTTCCCTATTTTGAGGGTTTTGGTGTGAGTTGGGTTTGTGTTTGATTCAGGGTGGTGTGAGTGGATTTTAAAATTTAAAATGTTTTTTGGGGAAAATAGTTTTCAAAAGGAAAATGATTTTGGGGTGTGGTTTTGTTTTGAAAAGTGGGTTTGGGTGTTTAAAAATTGAATTTGAAAGTGATTTTGAAATTTTTAGAAATGGCCTTGGAAGAAGGTTGTTTTGGAATTTGGAATGAAACAGTGGTTTTTGAAAGAGGATTTTAGTTTTGTTTTGTGATTATTGGTTTATGAGTTGATGTTTTTGTGTGGAATTTTTCTTTTGAGATGATTTTTGGTTTAATGTTGATTCAGTTTTTTATTTTTGTTTCATATATATTATGCCTCTCAAAAAGGTCCTAAAGGTTTCCAATGGGCCTCTTCTAGTTATTAACCCTACCCAAAATCCTATTGGGGAGGAAGAGTCAATATCTTCTTTAATGTTTCCAGTTTTTTGTGGTTATTGAGGTCTTTTGGAGGCTATGGAGTGGATTGATCAATTCAAAGGTGTTTTCTATTCTTTAGGAACTCCTAAATCCATGAGTATGTGAGATGTTCTAATTTTGTTTGAAGGTATGGGTTTGGATCAGTGGAAGGTGATCATCCTACTATCATTTCAATTTGGGATGTATTGGGAAGTTTTTAAGACCAATTTCATTTGATGGTTCATACCTGATGAGGTGAGGATGAAGAAATTGGCGGAGCTATTACATATTCATCGATATTAGCGGATGGTGAAGGATTATGTTAATTGTTTCAAAGAGATGGTTTCTTTCTCTTTGGATATAACCTCTAAGTACAATCTAAGAGATCCTCTCTTTGTTTTGAGTCATTTTCCAGAGATCAAGGAGTGATTTCTTTCATCCAGTGAAGTTATATTCAAGAAGCTTATGGATGAGGCATTTCTAGCTGAGTTGGTTCTTAGAGTTCAGTTAGTGGTGGTTGATGAAGTAATTTGTCTTGGTACTCTTGAAGGCTCTCCATATGGTAAGAAGTGTGTACTAGAGGAACCTATTCTTGAGGAGTATCCTTTTTTGGTTTTGGATCCTTGTTCGTCAGACCATTCACTTGTATGCTTCCAATGTGGTCAATTCCGGCATTCGAATTCATCTTTCCATAATCCTCATAAGGATTATCAATGATATATCCATTTGGGTCATTGGGATATGTTTTTCAAGAATCTTAGTCCGGATAGGAAGTCTCATGTGGAGTTAGTCAGCTTCTGAGTGTGGGATAGTGGATGCTTCAAGACATCAGGGCTCCATCCATAGGCCCTGGAGTGAAACTTTCCACACAGTAATGAATAGTTAAGTGTGTGGGGTTATTACTTTAGCTTTTGTCTCTAATGTTGGAGTGGGAATAGTTTATGTTTTACTATTTTATTTTTCTTTTTTGTTGTAAGATCTTATAAAATCTTGGTGGTGTCATTTTTCTTATGTCTTGGTGGTTTTGTTCTTGTGTAGTTTTATGGTTGTGCTTTATGCTGGGAAGCTTGTGTGTTTATCCTTTTTTAGATTGGTTTTGGTTTTGAATTATGTTCATTTTGAAGATCCTTGAGTCTTGTAGAAATAATAAATTTTGGTTTGGTTTACCACTTGATTTTGAGTTCCTTTCATTGGGTTACCCTTGTGTTAAGGGTTTTGGGTTTGGGTTGGGATTTCCCTTATGGGTATCATAGTGTTAGCTGGTTTCTTGTGGTGGGGAGAACCCTTTCCTTTTATTTCTCAATGGGTCTCCTCATTATGGTTTTTCTTTGAGTGGGTTGGGTGTGACTTTTGGAGTGAAATTTCACACTGAGTTTCATTGTTCTATTTGACATCGTTCTATTTTGAGCTTAATTTTCATTCCTTTTTCATTTGGGTGACTTTTTGGGAGAAGAATTTTTTTGTGGTGTGGATAATTTTTACACCTCGACCTTAATTTCTTATTTATTTTATTCTTTCCTTGGTTCTTGGTCTTTTGGTTGAGGTTTGGGTCAATTTCATGGGTGAATGTTTTAGTTTTGGAGGTTTTGTGTGTGTTTGGACCTTGTGTATAGTGTGTGTGCACTGTTTGATGGGAAATTGTGCGAATGGTTGAGGTTGAGGGTGTTTTTAGTTTAGTTTCTTCTTTCATGGTTTGACTTTCATGGTCTGAGAATGGTTTGGAAGAAACCATGCAAGGCCCAAGAGAAACCATGAGGATTGTTTTTTGGTGTATGAGATGAGGTGCATAGCTTATGCATGATTCGAAGAAACTATACGAAAATCATGTGGGGTGGCTCTATCAAAATGATAGAGCTGGGTTTCATAGTTGGTGCACAATTTCCCAAATTGTGTGGCCAGTCCTCACGGGTGCCCTCCTTTTGTAATAGGGTGCACACGGTAGGTTCACGGTTTGTAAAAACATGTGGACAAACTGTGCAGCTTTCCCAAGTTCATTAAAAAATTGAAATTCCTATTTTACCCCTCCCCTCTTTTAACCCCAAATTGACCCCTCCCATATTGTTCAACCTAGGTTCACTAGGGGTCTCCCAAAACCACTCTCATTGGTTCTCCTCCCTCTATGGTTGCCTCCTCAATATTTCTAGGAATGTTCTTCTTGGTTCTTGGGTTTTTTTAGCCTCTCCTTCTCTTCTCCTCTTGGTTCCTTGGTTTCTCTTGGGTGGTTTCTCTCTTGGTTGAACCCTGGGGTAGATGGTTGATGTTTTTATTGTTTTTCTTGTACTTTAGGGTGTGCAGATTGTTCCTCGTGCATATTTCTTCCTTCCCTAAGGGTTTTGTTGCATGTGAACATCGTTTAGGTAGGTTTTTTCATCTATTTCCTTTCTGAAACATTTAGATAGGTTCTTGTGCTTTTATAAATGTTTTCTAAAGGTGATAATAATGCTTGTGGTGTATTAGCATAAATTGTTTTGGTGTTTCCAAAATGGAAATTTAATGAAAATATATTTTCAAAGGGTGTTTCTAATTATGCATATATATATATGTGTATGTATGTATGTATGAAATGTGTTTGATGAAATTAAAATTGGAATTTTTAGTATAAATTTGGTATTTTGGATTGTGTTCGAACGTGGTTAATCTTTGGTATTTGTTTTACTTTTAATTTGAGATTGGTGAGTGGGTTTTGGTTCCTTTTCTTGGTTTTGTGCTTGTGCGATGATTTTTTGTGATTGGAGGTAATGCAAGTGGCGAATCTCTAAATTCTTTCCTTGGGTATTTTTATGGTTTAACATGGATATTCCATTGGATTTGGTCATATCAATATGTGAATAGGGTGTACATATGAATAAGATTACAAATAATGATGTATATCTATAGTTCTCCTCTTTCCTCATTTCTTTCTTAGCCCTCCTCTTCTCTAATGGTCTATTCAAACCCTAATGTTTCTTTAAATGAGTTATTGATTTTCAAATGAAATATAATGTGGTTTTAAATGTTTTCTTAAAGAAAGTCCCATTTGGAATCTTGAAGTGTGATTTGGTTTCTAAATGATTTAAGGGCATGTTTGGAATTTTACAAGAATGTTTTATGTTTTCAACTTGGTCATGGAAATGGTTTTAAAAATGGATATGGTTTGGAATGTTAAAGACATGGTTGGTAATTTGTGGTGTTTTATGAAATTGGTTTTAAAGTGACATTATGTGTATTACCTATTGTAACTTGTGAATGGATTAGTGTGTGGTAGGAACCCTATAGTTAACCTTCCGATTAGAGGACCTCTGCAAAGGTGGTGTCAAAGTTTGGGCTAAGCAAGCACGATGGCATATATGGGTTGTTGGTTTATGCCACACATGTGAGGACCTCCTCGTTATTATTGTACTATTATCATGATATTTATAGATATAATATAGAGATTTTAGTGATGGTTTCTTATGGGTCCTAATTAGATAGACTAGTACCCCTTGGAATTGTTGAGATTCCAGGTGGGTTATGCCACTGGTGAGGCTAGTTCAAAGAATCCAAGATGGTTATTGACTATAGAACTATACCATGCATTGGTAGGTTAGTATTAAATGAGCACATATAGAGATTTATTCTAGGTATGTTTAGGAAATTTCCATGATTATATGTGTGTATGTTTTGTTTATTTATGTTATACTGGTTTATCTACTTTTCTAGTTTCTGCCTTCTTGTATTGTTTCCTTTATTTCCATAATATCTCTTTGATAAATTTGTTCGGATCCTTATTTGGTTTTTGGTTTTGTAAACTAGATTTTGGAATGGAAACATGTTTAAAAAGGAAATTAGTGTGTGGTTTTTTTAAAAAGGAGTTCTTGGGAAGATGTGTTTGGTTCTTCAAAAGATAAAAACCCTATTTTCTAAATTTATTTCAAACTAGTGTTTATGGAATGTTTTGGGAAAGTAAATGTATAGATTATGTGGTGCTTAACAACTGGTATTTTATGCTCAAACCCTACTTATGTCACTCGTCATTGGTAGACCTGAGCTATTTTGCAGGTTCAAGCTTCTGGTTTGGGTTTTCTTTTTGGATCAGGTTGGTCTTATGGATGTTGGTGACTAAGAGGTCATGTGGAGATCGTGTTAGTCTCTATTGGTTTCAGTTTTGTTTTAGTTTTAAGTTTAGTTTTTTTTAGTTTTAGTTGTATTAGATCATGTCTATGTATTTATTTATGTTTAGTTATTATTGGTTTATGTTGCGTGCTTAGTTCTAGTTATTTGATCCTGGTTGTTTTTGGGATAAATCATTCCCACTATGTTCCCTTTGATGTCGGATGCTAGTCATCATCCTGGGAGGATTGGGAATGTCTTTCAAGACTTGTCTTATTCTGGTTGGGTGTCAGGTTGGATGGAAGCTCGGACTAGTTCGTGACACCTTCCATATCCACCAATAAAGAAACTAACCATATATCATGTCTCATGGAACCAACCATATCTCAAATATTCTGACTCCAATTGCATATCACATAACCAGTAAAATAGGGTATCATGAACATGTAATACAGCAACTGTATACCCTCCTCCTCACATATATGGAACCAACGACATATCTCATCATCCATCACTGGTATCACCAAAAAAAATTGGTGAAGGGAGAGTGGGGGAGAGGGGGTAGTCAGCCATTTGTATCCTATCCATCTTGGATGTTAGGTAAAACATCCCCATAGTCTCTGGGTGTCGGTCGGGTAATCCCACTCTAGTAGGGTGTGTAAGAAAAAAACAATATAATATAGGTATATAATAACATCACACAATCCCACACCTATAAGTTTACATAAGAAATACTTCCATAACCACTATCGAAACATTACTAATATCATGCCACCAAGAACTGCCTCTAATTCATAACAATAAACCCACAAACATCACACAAAGGGACACAACCTGGGTTCCATTTCCTATTATTTTATTTAACAATTCAACAACCAAGCTTTATCCATTTAATTATTAATTTAGACTCACACTGAAAAATTATTTAACTATTACCACATTATTATATAAGCTGATATTATTTAATTGTTACTGAACCACTACCAAGAAACCACCACATCGATCTACTGCATAATAACCAAAACCATCAATCTAAAAACAACCAAAGCTGCCAAGATGCACACAACTAAGGCCACCAAGTAGAACACAACCAGGGAAACCAAGTCGTACAAAATCAAGGCCACCACAAAACACACAACCAAGGCCACCAATCCACACACATCATATCAATCATATAACATACATATTCAACTTATTCTTTTTGTTACCATCTTTAAGTATTTAATCATTTAAAGGGTATTCTCAAATCATGACAATACCAAAAGGAATACTTCCATAATAATCATAAAGCATGATACAATAATAACAAAAATAGTATCAATAAAAATAGGTAACTACATTCTCCTCAAACTATTCCATTAAATTTAATTAGTTCATATTATTATCTTCATTTTCTTAATTCACACCATTCACCCATTGAAAAGAAAAAGTATAGTAATCTCACAAATGCACATAAAAAGGGAGAGTGGTTGGATACCCTACCTTAAAAGAATATTTTGGATTCACTTCATAAATAAAAAGAAATAGAATATGAAATATGGGTCCACAAACACACAAGGTAACCTTGAATCAAAATGAAATCACTAATATCAAATCTCTAGAATCCAAGGGTGAACAATAAGGATCATAATTTGTTAGGGCCCCCAAAATTTCCTTGTAATCGCTTGAAGTTTGATAGGAATAAAGGGATAATGAGGGAAATTAGAGGGAGGGTATAATTTATAGATATCATGTAAATCACGGAATGAATGGTTGGTTCACATCATGAACCTTACATGGTTTACATCCATTAAAACACAAGGTTCTCGATCCAAAAACCCAAGGAGGGATTTCATGTCATGAATAAATATTTCATGGCATGAATTATTTAAAACTCGATATCCCCTCCAAAAAAAACTCCACCAAAAACATTCACCCCATGAACCAGTGATTCATAGCATGAATCACTACTTGAAATTGAAAATTTAACCCCAACTCCTCCTCTCCTTCCTTAAAATCATCTTTAGTATCCCAACAACCAAAACTCACAAAGTAATAGGATAGAAGGGTTTGGGTCATTAAATTAGATACCTATAAAATTATTCTCATCCTCATGAATCAAAACTAACTAGAAAAGGTATCATCAACTACCAAAAACCACAAAACACTCCCTAGAAGATACCTCTCAAGCAAGGATAAAAGTATACCTCAAAACACAAGAAGATGAATTCAAACAACCATCAAAAAAATATAATATCAAAATAACTAAAACATCATGGAACAAAAAACTCTAGTTATTGGGAATGCATATATGAATCTCACTCCCAAGTACTCTTATCTAGGGCACCATGCCTCTATATGAATTGAACCAAGGGGAAAAAACCCTTGAAACACCTTCTTCTTATTGTCTTGAAACTCTATTGGTCATTCTATGAACATTGCATTATCCTCGATATTAACCCTCCCCCCCAACCAATAATGTGGTAATCATTGTGAAGGCATCGAAGAAGTTGGGAAATGTAGAAGACATCATAAACCTTTTCCATCTATAGGGAAAGTTCCAACTAATAAACCACCTTGTTAACACACCACAACACCTCAAAGGGTCCAAAACACTGAGGCGAGAGATTGCTTCCCTGACCAAACCTCCACTACTTGCATCGAGGGGAAACCTTAAGGAAAAAATGGTCTCCAAAAAAAACTCAAAATGCCTCCTCCTTTGATCGGAATAAGCCTTATGGTGGTCCTATGAAACTTTCATCTTCTCACAAACCACCTAAATCTTCTTTATCATGTTCTGCACTACATCAAGACCAAGATATGCTACCTCCCCAATATCATTCCAACTCAATGAGGATCATCACAACCTCCCATAAAATAACTCAAATGGATAAATAGCAATGGATTAGTGATGGATGTTATTATAATAAAACTCAACTAAAGTTAGGTGACACGCCCATGATCCACCAAAATCCAAGAAGCATGCTCATAGTATATCCTCCAGCATTTGGATGGTGCATTATGTCTGTCTATCCATCTTGGGGTGGAAAGCATTGTTAAGGAATAACTAAGATCCAAATTCATTTTTCAATACCCCCAGACTCACAAAGTAAACTTGGGGGTATCAATCAGAAATAATGGTACTTAGATATCTATAAAACCTCACCACATCATCTATTTACTGTCTCACCACAATATCCATGATATTTAACTCCTCGATCACCAGAAAGTGAGATGAACTCATCAGTCAATCCATGATCACCTAGATAGAATCATATCCCCTATAATACATAGGTAACCCAGTGATAAAATCCACCAATGTTTCCTCCCACTTTTTTGGGGGGATATCCAGAGGCTAGAAAAAAACACCAGGGACATAATGCTCTATCTTCACCTGCTTCCTGACCAGGCATCGCACCATGAACTCTACCATTGACCACTCTATTCATGGACACTAAAAATACCTCCTCAAGCCTTGATATATCTTATATATAGTAGGGTGAAACACTAGATGTGATCTATAAAACTCATTGAGTACTCCCTCATGCATCGCCAACAGGATGAACATCCTTCCCAGGAACATAACCTGATGTTGTCCATCCTTGGCCATCCCTTAGGGGAATCACCATGAATAATCTAATAATGAATCACCTCCACCTATGAGTATACCCACTGAGACTCTTACATAAAATATAATAAAGTAGGCTAGACTATCATCTATAATAAGTATCCTTATCCATCAACCCCCTTTACTCTGAGATTCAAAGATTCTAACTCCTCTATCACCATCTCATAATACTTATATTCTCAAACAGATCCTAGAGACTTTATACTCAGTGAATCTACCATGAATTTACCCTTTTTTTGGTGTATGAGAGATCTAAATATTATAGTTCTGGAGAAAATTCATCCACCTCTATTTTCATATATTCATGTCGTATTGAGAGAAGATATATTTTTATTTTTTGATCCGTGAAGACTATAAATCAATCCCTAATGAGGTAATGTTGCCACAGATTCAGGGAAAACACCACCACTACCTTCTTTAGATCTAGGGTGTTGTAGTTATGCTCATGGGGGTATAACTACCTAGAACCATAGGAGATCATTTTTTTCTGCTACATCAAGATGAATCTCAAACCCAAGTAATAAGAATCACCTAACACCTCAAACATTACACCCTCTTCAAGTAACCAAAGAACCAGGGCACTGAACAACTACTCCTTTAGGAAGTAGAATGTTTCTTAGAACTGATCAGTCCAAATAAAGGCCTAGTATTTCCTAGTTGGTGATATTAATGGGGATTAAATTTGACATAAATCAAACAAAAACCTTCAATAATAAATCATGAGACTAAGAAATCTACATACCTCTTCCATATTCTTGGGTGATGCCTAGGAAACAACTACCTTAACCTTTTCCAGATCTATCGCTGCTCCTTTCTAGGAAACCACATGTCCAAGTAATGCACCTATCATGTCCAAAACTTACACTTAGATAATTTACCATACATATAGTGGTGTAGAAGATTTTGCATAATTATCCTCAGGTACTCGACATGCTCCTATAACCTAAATTATATGATAATGTCATCAATAAACATGACTATTAACTAGTTTAGGAATTCATGAAAAATGAAGTTCGTGAGTCCCATGAATACAACTTGTGTATTCATAACACCAAGAAATGTGAATACGAACTCAAGGTTCCCATAACGGTACTGGAAAGTGGTCTTCAGAATATATTTCTCTTTAACCCTTAACTAATGATATCAAGATAGGATATTGATCTTAGAAAACTACCTAGATCCCCACAACTATTAAAATAGATCATCAATTCTTGGAAAAGGGTAAAAATTCTTGATCATCATCTAATTTAGCCTCTGGTATTTTATACAGAACCTCATACTATCATCCTCCTTCTTAGAAAAAACTAGATTTCCATACAACAACACACTTGGCCTAATAAATCCTTTCTGTATCATATCATTAATCTATGTCCTCAAATCCCACAACTATGAGGGTTCTATGTTATAAGGATCCATCAAAATTAGTGTATCACCAAGATGTAACTTTATTTCAAACACAACATCACACTAAGGGGGTAATGTTACAACCTCCTCAGGGAAAACATCCATAAAATCTATAATAACTCTAGGGACATCCACTAACTAACCAGTCATTAACTCTACTGAATATTTATACATCAAGGAAATATGGGGATTCTCTTTCTTATTACCCATATAGAAACCTCGGTCGTCAACAAACACCACACATTATCCCCCTATATCGCAAAAATCAACTCTCCTATGTAAATAATCAACCACTATGTGAATAGAATACAAAAAATACATGATAAGAATGAAATCATATGGTTTTATCTATATCAAAAAGAAAACTCCCAGTAACTAATGTTACCCTATCACTAGTCTGTATTCACGATACATATCAAACAAGCTAGTTTGGATTCCACCTAGTGTGGATAACACCAAGGGAATAGAAAACATCCCCATATATATTCCTAATGCTTGAACGAAGGTGGGTAAAACAAAGGAGTGACAAGATACAGAATAAAACAAAACATAGATAAAGGTAGATGATAAATTGACCGAACCTTGAATAACCTATGGTCCCTTTAGAATTATTGCCTCCATTGTATGCATCTATCCTCAGTTGTCTACTCTGCCTGACTAATAACAGCCTCCATGTATGCACTTTGGTTGTCCCTAATGGTGAGGGGTAACTATGGAATTCCCTCTACCAAGTCCACCTCCTACTAGATGTGCATAATCTTGTTGAACATGATACTAAATATAATCTAGAAGACCCTAATATTGATACTGCCTTGGGAGAAACTACCACTGCTTTTGGAATGGGGCATGATCTCCCAAATCATATTGACTATTTAGGGTTGAATGAAACTACTTCTAATAATGACCATGACCTCTACAACCAAACTATACGATGATAGAGCTCCCGATAGATACATGAAAATTTACATATCTAGAGAAATATTATATTGACTGCATATATCATCTCCCTTCCAATCGAGATCTCAATTGGCCTAACATCTACTGTTAGGTCAAATATGATGATGATAGGTGATCTAGATGGGGGTGAATAGACCTTTAATAAAATGATCAGAGTTGTTAAAAATAATTATGGAATTTTTTGGTTTAAAATATTAAAAAATTATTTATTAAAATAATAATAATAGTGGATGTGTGAAGAGTGTATGTGTAAACTTAAAGAGAAGAAGACAATAATTTTTATAGTAGTTAGGATCTAAATGATACTACTCTACTCTTAACACCCCAACCAATGGAGTATGGAACCCACTGTGAAAGAGAGAGATACTTTTATATGGTATAAATCTAAACCCAAAATTTTACAGGAGTAATCCCAACCCAGAACTTTGTGAGGATCATCCCCAAACCTAACAACAGACAACCTTTTGTGGGAGAAGACAAAAACTCAGGCTTTCTACCAGGAGAATCCTCAACCTAAGTATACTTCCTTTTGGTTAGGTAATCATTACCAAAGAACTTACTTTTGGTATGGTAGAACCACTATAGACTACATTTTATAGGTGGTATAACCTATTGTGTGAAATATAGGAGTTCAGAAAAATCCACCCATCCCTGAAGAGATAAATACAAGTATTAAAAAACCACCGAAGAGTTATAGAAAAAAAGTTGTATATGAAAGATTTGATGCATTCCATTTCAATGGATATGAATGATAAAGTCTAGGCATTCCAAAAAAAGGTATAGTATGTATCTTCAAGGGGTATTAATTCAAATAAGAATATTCCTCCATTGAGAGTTTATCATAAAGTATGTAAACAGTTGATCATCGGATCACTTGATTGATGCAAGATTATGAACATATGAGATCATCTATTATCGTTTTCAATAATTTTATATGTTCCAAGAATCCTTTATTACTTTAAATACAAATATAATTTGACTACACACTTGATTAAATGGTTAGAATAATAAAATTAATAAAACTAGATTATCAAAAAGAGAGAGAAAAGATAAAAATTATTAATGCATAATAATCACTCAACTCATGTCCAGTATTTAAAATAATAAATAATAATTAAAACTGATTTAAAATAATATATTGAATAATTTAAATAGTCTCCATGATAATAGGTCAATGAAATCCCATGAAAAATACAAGTTTGAATATGAAATATGAAATCAAATACATTCTGTTTTAAACAAGATGTGAATATACAAAGAATGTAAAAAATTAATAAAACTACATTAAATATATTAAAACATGTTTTAATAAGTTTAATATAAATTAATATTAATTTATAAATAATAGAATAAAATAAATCAATGTAAAATAATAAAAATTATTTTTGATTTTCAAGTTGTAGGTTTCATGCATGAAAATAAAACACCCTTTGATCTTCATAAAAACATGTTTAAAATAATGAAAAACACTTCACACCAGTTCTAAATAATTAATAAGAACTTATAAATTAATTATAATAATTAAAATATATGAAATAAACTTGAATCAAATCAAAATAAGAAACAATATGTAAAAAAACATAATTTCATATTTTAGAAAAATCTGTAGAAATTCACTGAACTATGTAGGAAAATTCACGTAGGCATTTTACTCTACATAAAAAAATTTACATAGGGGGATATAATTAGCTGAATACACATAAGGTAATAAACATTACTGAATCTTGTTAGGCAATTCATGTAAGGGATACATCACGTAGGCGATTTACATATGTGAATTCCAGAAAATTGTAAACAGATTGACATCTCAAATTTAAGAGATAAAACAAACATAGATAAAGTCATAATTAGATTTGGTTCCTGTTTAATTATATTTATAAAATATCATTATATTTTCAAATAATCAAGAATCAAATTAATCGAAGTTCTATAGATCTAGTTATAATTAAAAAACATAATAAAAACAATTCTGGAAAACTGCAGAAAATAGTCAAAAACATACAGTGATTTCTAACCTAATTTCATACATGATATAGATATATTAAAAAGTTTATTTCATATAATTAAATTTATATAATATTCATAGATTTATAAAAAAATAATCACTCAATTTGGATTTTTTTATCTGAAGATATGGTCAAAATATAGAGGGTTATCGATTCTGTAAAATCGACTACGTGGATTTCAAAATGGCTACATGGTTCACAAATTGGCTACATTGGTAAGCATTTAGATACATGGTGAAAATTGGTTTTCCTATATTTAAATATTAAAAAACATATCTAATTGATATTTTAAGGTCCTAAATGACTTATTTAGCCTAATAAAACTATATAAAACTTATATAACATGTTATGAAAAATCAAAACATGAAATCTAAAGATATTTTAAGAAATGAAAAATTATGATATTATCAAGATTGATAATGCTTTAATCAGTATACAATTAAAATTATTAAGAAATTTAAAGGAAAAAATATATTTTTAATTATCAAAACATAAATTTTTTCAAGGATCCACTCAACATTTACTCCCTTTTTGATAATTACAAAACCAGGTATAATTTCCAAAACAAATCCCTATTTTTAAAATTATCAAAAAATGAGGTTCTAAAAAAATTAAAAGTATTGTAGGTAATAATGTAATTACATAAATACAAATAAAAATTTTGAATAAAATTTATATTAAACATATAATTTTTTAAAACATTTATCAAGGAGCCAAAATAAAATCATCCAATGTTAGAGCTTAGAAATAAAAGTAGTGAGAAGAATTTTTAAAAGTTGTTTGAGAAAAATAATGAGAAATATTCTAAAAATTAAGATTTTATGAAAAATTAAAGTTTAAATAGTAATTTAAAATCATATAGGATGTATGATAGGTTTTAAAATAGTTATATAATAAACAAATATATACATAAATTAAACAATATCAATTCAAAAAATAGATTCTAGATTTTATAAATTTCATGTAAAACTAAAAATTTTCAACATATAAACACAGAAAAACTCTCCATAAACACATGAAAACATAAAAATATAAATAAAATGTAATAAATAATAAATAAATGGTAAATACCCCTTAGAACAAATTGAAAATTAGACAGAATAAGAGATCCCTCAGAATTTTTTCTTTATTTCAAAAAAATCCACCTATATAAAATGATCAGAGAAAAAATTTCAAACACTCCCTCTATCAAAATGAATTAAAACATTATTTAAATATTATACACTATTAGATAAAACATTAAATTATATGTGTCCAAGTCCTGTAAAAATTCAAACACAAACACTTCTATGTACCCATACTTTTTTGGCTCCAATTGGGTTAGTAACAAAAAAAATTAATACCCAAGAAAATTTAAGATGTTTGTTATAAGGTATATGAGAAGATAAATTATTAGAGATAGAAACTCTAGTAATACCAAGATATTTAGGGAACTTGAAAAAAAATCAGTAGCATAATGTTCTTTCAACATAAATTTAAAGCATGTAACTATTGAAACCATCCCTATAGAACCTTCAACAAAATTGGTCTTATACATCATAGGAATTTGATGATTATAACCAAAAAAATATTTATCTATATTTGGTTTAATCATAGCTGTAGAGACCCGAAACTTGATGTACATGGACATTACATTACTTTTGCGGAATACTTAATACATAACAAAAATAGACACACAAGGACCGTAATAGTTTAGTGTCTTTGGAAACTTGGAACGTAATCTTCTAATCGTGGTGAAAGATCTTCAACATCTCCCATAAAGATCTTCCACTTTTTGTTTCCTTACCTAAAACCTTTCTTTTGATCCTGGGGGAAAATAAAACATAAAAAGGGTGAGCTCAAATGCTCAGTAAGGGTAAGTATGGATAAAATAAAACATACCATATACATTTGAACTTAAAAACATGAACATAATGTTTAAACATCAAAATCTTGAGCAACGACATAAAACATGGAAGTACATAAGGCATAGATCATAATGGAACATAAACCATGATAAAATATCATGGGAATAAAACATGTAATTGTGTCATCCATTAAGCACATGTAATGATTTCCATAGTAGCCAAGGCATTTCTTCCAAGACCATCTTAGTGGACAAAGTCCCATTCTGAATCGAGTTCACTCTTCGTTTCAGTCCTGTAACACTGAACCGGATTAACTTACCATTCTAGACATGTCTATCTCATGAGATATAAAATATTTACCCAATTTATTGGAGGGAGATATAGGTCCCACCCATCTCATAATGAAATCATTCTTACTTGTGCCACAAAATAAACTTAAAACATTCATCATAACCCAAAGAATAAAATGGGTTTCATAAACATCATCCCATCATTCCATAATCCATATAAAACAAATGGACATTTCATAATAATAAAAGTTAACCATGTAAATTATAGAGACATTAAACTTAAAACATACACATATGAAATAATTTCATCTTATATGGAAAATGGTTTTGATAAAACATTTGAAATGAATTCTTGAGAAAAATATCCTTTCTTCTTCAAAATCAATTTCTTTTCACAAAACATCATGCAATTTTAAAAGGAAGAGATTTTGTTGAAAATAGTCATGAAATAATTTGAAGGAATATTCATGCAAATAAGGCATTATAAAACCGTAAAAATCCGTTCGTGCCGTATAAGTTAAAAAAAATTATTCTCGTACTTTTGCAGGAAAAGTCAAAAAGCACCTCATAATAGAAAGATTCCATACATACCATGTAGTAAAAGTCAAAAATAGGTAAAAAGGACTTTAAAAATACATGAAAACTCTTTTATAAAACATGGACATGGATGATAGAAATAACCCCAGTAAATACTTACGAATAAGCACTCTCGGATAAAAATGAGATTTGCAAAATTATCCCTTACCTTAGGTCTGATATGCTTCGTACGTATCCGAACTTCCTATATAATGATTTAAATAATGTCATTGACTTATTAAAGAATCATATTCATTTTTATTATATCATATATGTTTCACTTATGACTTTATATTACCTGTTCTTTTGTAAATTCCATGTTAAAGCAGCGTTTTGGGTAAAATCATTTTATTTATCGTATGTGTTTCGACTTGCCGTTCTTGATATTATTACTTATATACTTATTTACATAATTAAAGAATTTAAAAAATGATTTATGTATAATATATATTCATCATATACATATATATATTATAGATCGATAAAAGGAATGAAATACACTGTTCATGGAGACGGTAGGTCGTACGTACACATGAACGTTGTTTTCGTTCCCCTTTTGAATTGAATGGAATTAAGTAAATGACATACATAAATATATATATACATAAATCCAGTATCATTATTATGTCATATATTTCATTATTATTCATTATATATACTTTATAATCATTCTTGAATGGTTAACATGGAGAGTGATACTCATCGCGTTGTGGAGACGGTAGTCCGTACGTACGCACGAGTGATGATATCATTCCCAAGATCGTGGAATTGTATTAAAGTGTATGTATAATATTAAAGAATCAATATCACTTTACAATAATCATATATATTCATTACTTTCACCCTTATACCCATCCAAGTAAGGTGGTGGTGGAAAATAGATTACACAACAGCGTGGAGACGGTATTCTGTACGTACGCACGCGCGGTGATTACGTTTTCCGTTGGATGGATAGATGGTGAAATATGGTTGTTTCATAATTATAATAACATATCATTATATTATTGATACTAATGTTATTACCTCATAATGAAACAACTAAAAATGAAGAAGTGGAAGAAGAAATAAAGTTGAAAGAATCGGTAATGGACATTACCTCTTCTTTGAAGCGCCTCTTTGAGACCTCCTCTTAGGGCACTAAAATTGGTCTTTGAAGAAGACCAGGACCTCTAGTATGTTTCTAGGGAAGTGGAGAAGATAATTTGGCAGGGTTTGGCCGATCTTGAAGGCTCAAATTGGTGTGATGAGGAGAGGGAGGAGGTTCCCTTTTATAAGGGAGGAGAGGGGCACCTTTGGAATTCTTAAAAATATTAATTTATAATAAATCTAACCCACTTAAAAACCTCAAAAAATGACTCATATCCGAATATTAAATGATATAGGGTTTTAATCTCATCAAACAATCAAATTTAGACATGTTAGGAATTTATTTTAAACATTATCAACTTGATTTATCCTAATTTAATCAATTTAATTTTATTTGTGGTAATAACATGCTAAAATTTAAATTATAACAAATAATTAATTATTTGTTGTGAATTGTCCATAATTGGATACTATATAACATTTTATACCATATAAATTTAAATTTATAATTTTTAAATATATTTGTGATTTTTAAACAATTTTATAATATATTATTTTTATAAAATAACAATAGTGTCAATTTTGACACTATTCCTTTATTAGAATTTAAATAAAATATATACAGAAGATATGTTCTAACTAAATGATTTAATATAATCATAAAAGGTGATATGTGTCTAGAAAATTGGTTTATCACATTAAATAGTTCATATAATATTTATTTTATTATTTTTAAAACCATTTATTTGGTTTATCTCTTAATAAAATAATTACTATAACATTTTTGTATAATTATTTAATATACTTATTTGTTGCATAAAAATTAAAAATAAAATCCTATGATGAAGATAAATCTATTAAATTTTATAATAATACTTTTACTCGAATTTATCATCTTAAAATCACAATATTTAAATTGTTATATTTATTAAATTATGAAGGTGACAACTTTGGCATCATTTAAAATAAAACAATATAAGTGTCATAATCACTTTTATAAGGCTAAAAATGGTCAAATATTCTACCATTGGATGATTATGGTTTAAATGTACATGACCAATAAGTTTTGGTCAGGGTTTTGGGCATTTTATGGTTACTATTAGTTTAATAAAAACTATATTCTTGATTTTTCACTAGATAAACAATTTCTGCATCACTATTGTGTTACAATTAATGATAATTATTTAATAAATAAAAATTATAAATAAATTCATATGATGTATATAATTTCATTATCTTTCTGGATACTATTCATGTTCGAAGTTTCATGAAGTTTATCACTAAATTAAAATTAATATACTTATAAGATTTAAGAGAGTGACATGTTGTCACTTTCTTTGGTTTTAATAATAATTAAGTTATTTTCATGGAAAAAAGTCCATTAAATGATTCTAATCCGACCCTTAGGTGATATGGGTCTACTTTTAGTCATCCAATAGGATTTTGGAAGGTGTTAGGGTAATTTTATAATCTTATATTTACCCTTAATTACCCGATTTACCTTTAACTATGGTAAATAAAATTTACCGTAGTTACTATTCATAATGCCCAAAAATAAAAAGTAGTCTATTAATATAATTTGGACCCACTGATTCCAAATATGGAATCCATTTTTCCAAATTCAATACACGGAAGTTGCAGAAATTAATTTAAAATTAATCCCGTTGTCGAAAGAAAACGGGTTTTTGTTTAAAACATTACAAAAGATTGAATTGATTTAACCTACGAATTCAAAGTCAAATCAATGCTAATGACATACATTATATTAAATGGTAAAAATATATTCTATTTATACTTTAAGACCATTCAATATTATAATTTAACCACATAAATTATTATGATGAAAAAAGTTGTTTTTAATTAAAATATAGTGTGTTTTTACTATTCATTAAAATATGAAAGTCATCAGAATAACATGAAAATTTTATCCAAGGTAAAATTTTATATCCTTATTCCAAATAATAATTTTATTTTGTAAAATTGAACTTATAAAATTGTCAAAAACTAGATTTAAAGTGGGTGCGCCATCAAAAGGCGGCAAAACTGCATTTTTTGAAAAATACTTATTTTACCCGAAAAATTTAGTTTGTTCTTATACTATGTTCTAGAAAATGTGTAAGATGAATAATAATGTTATAAAATTAAAATTTTAGTTAATACAATTCATAACGGCTAGTTCATAATAATATTATAATAATATATCGTTGTTTAGTAAAACCTGGTATTGCGTACAACACACGCTATCGAGGAAGGTCGTGATTGCGTGTAATGCAAGCCAAGTCAGGGTTGCGTGTTGTGCAAGAATCCTTCATTGTTTCATATAACATAATCCAACCATATTTCATTTATACATTGAATATATATATATATACACACACTCAATGTTGCGTAGAATGACTATTATAAAACGAACATGAAATTGTGTGTAACACGATCCAAGAATAGCGTTGCGTATACTGCAAGCTAATACGGTGTTGTGTATAGTACAAGCTAAACTTGGTGTGCTGTATAATGGAAGACATGAATGAAATTAAAATAATATTTTTCATAAAATCTCAGGGTGTTACATTCTACCCCCCTTAAAATGAATTTCGCCCTCGAAATTCGTCGGGGTTATAAATCGTTTACTATTCATAGAAACCCACATCATAAAAAGGAATACTAAAACTTAATTTTAAAAACTAAAGTATGAAATGCAATGATTACCCAAAGTAACTCATAATTGGGTTTCCGTATAGGAGAACATAGGTGAAAATATGGATATGGAAGAAAAATATAACCATCAAGTTCTGATGGAGAGTGGTAGAGGACATGGCTATGAAAAATACAACAATCACAAAGCTATAAATTTGTGATGATCTAAGGTACCATATGATTCATCAGATATAAGAGCACTAGGACAGCATTTTTGGTTTTCAAGATCATTTCTCTAAAGTTGAAAATTTTGAATTAGAAGAAATACTTGCTTGATTTTGGTACAATCTCACTGTTGGTCGTTCTTTCGACAATTTCCACTTCATCTCTTAAAGAAATGAAGTTGAATTTGTCATTCATGATGTGTTAGCAGATCATGTGATAGAATGATGGGTCATTCCATCTGTCTCAAACAAAAGGTTAGAAAAGTTATCAAAAAATACATAAGACCATCTATAGTGAGATTAATCATATATGGTTCCTAAAATGGACTTATACTTCATCTATCATGCCTCTTAATAAAATAAAACTAGTTTCTACTAAACAGGGACTTCTTGTAGGCCAGTGGTAGGCGATAAAGGCCAGTCGTACTTCGGTTGTGGGTTCGATTCCCACAGCCTTGTCCGACGCGATGGGCCGTCGTCCCTCCTACAGGTTGTCCTTTTTCTAAAACTACATTACTATAACATCCCATTAATAATTTCGAAAAAATTTCTATCTTTAAACAATACTATCTTATGTCCAACATAATACATTCCAATATTTATCTAAAATACTTCGGTCCAAGCTCATAGTATAAAGAAAATGATTACTTGAAATGTCATCAACCAACCATCATTTATCCCCCATTATCTTGTTGGTCACATTCCAATCATGTGAATACCATAATCATGTATTCTCTTGAAAAATGAATACCCATTAAACCTTAGTGAAAATATGAATGTTGTAAAAAGTTAACTCTTTCCACATACCAAAATCCAAAAATTCTATATACTAAAACCATGATATAACCTTCTCCTTATATCAGTCATGAGCTCATGAATAATATCAAACATTTAATTTTCTCTGTATCCCTTCATTATGCGCATATCATCTACTTTCCAAAAATATCTGAATAACCTTCCATGGTTACTGGTACCATTCAACATATAATTTCAAATACTTTAGGAAATACAATAATGTAACAATCCTTATATGATTCTTTATTCCATAGTACCATACATTATTCTTTATAAACATTCAATCATTCCACTAACTTATTAAACCACTGATTGAGCTTCATCATTTCTTTCATCTCATATTTCATTTGTAGTCTCCTCATCATCATCCACATAAATACTACCCATACGGTCGTACTGATTCTCTTCATGAGACTTTCCCTTAGGGAAATGGTTTGCATAATGCCCGTACATTCCACATTTAAAACATTTAACCATTGTTGATGTCGTAGAAATACCATTATCCTCATCCATGGTGTTAACTGAACCTTTTCCTTTGCACTTACTGGCTTTGTGTCCTTCTTTTCCACACCCAAAGAATCTTCCAGTTCCCTTGAAACAATCTCCCTGATGCCTCTTCCCACATGATTTACATGAGGGAAATTGAACTTTCTTTCCTCTATGATCATCATGAAACTCCATCTTTCTCTTATTATCTGAGTCGGGAAACTTACCAAAGTTGAGATTATTGATCATATTATGAGATTGTTGATTAGGCATAATAACGATGTTTGGACTTCCAAATCCCATTTCATTTGGTTTCTCATGAAGCATATCATTCCATTGTCCATCATATCCTCCATTATCATGAATCTTCCTGTTTCCAGCCATTTTCTAAAACCCAAAAAGAATAGTATGAGAGGCAAAAATCATGCTAGGGAAAACAACATAGTAAAGGGGGAGTACCCTCAATATCTAACATCTTAGGTTAAATTCTATGATCGTTACCGTAGTTCTAGGACTATATCCTATACGTATACTTATCCTTAGAGATATCCCTATACATACCTTAGAAATATCTCTAGGGATCTCACTAACGTTTTCACATCCTAGTTTCCAAAGGTTGACTAAACCTTTCCTCTGATACCAACTGTAGAGACCCGAAACTTGATGTACATGGACATTACATTACTTTTTCGGAATACTTAATACATAACAAAAATAGACACACAAGGACCGTAATAGTTTAGTTTCTTTGGAAACTTGGAACGTAATCTTCTAATCGTCGTGAAAGATCTTCAACATCTCCCATAAAGATCTTACACTTTTTGTTTCCTTACCTAAAACCTTTCTTTTGATCCTGGGGGAAAATAAAACATAAAAAGGGTGAGCTAAAATGCTCAGTAAGTGTAATCATGGATAAAATAAAACATGCCATATATATTTGAACTTAAAAACATGAACATAATGTTTAAACATCAAAATCTTGAGCAACAACATAAAACATGGAAGTACATAAGGTATAGATCATAATGGACCATAAACCATGACAAAATATCATGGGAATAAAACATGTAATTGTGGAATCCATTAAGCTCATGTAATGATTTCCAAATTAGCCAAGGCATTGCTACCAAGACCATCTTAGTGGACAAAGTCCTATTCTGAATCGAGTTCACTCCTCATTTCAGTTTTGTAACACTGAACCGGATTAACTTACCGTTCCAGCCATGTCTATATCATGAGATATAAAATCTTTACCCAATGCATTGGAGGGAGATATAGGTCCCACCCATCTCATAATGAAATCATTCTTACTTGTGCCACAAAATAAACTTAAAACATTCATCATAACCTAAAGAATAAAATGGGTTTCATAAACATCATCCCATCATTCCATAATCCATATAAAACAAACGGACATTTCATCATAATAAAAGTGAACCATGTAAATTATAGAGACATTAAACTTAAAACATACACATATTAAATAATTTCATCTTAGATGGAAAATGGTTTTGATAAAACATTTGAAATGAATTCTTGAGGAAAATATCCTTTCTTCTTCAAAATCAATTTCTTTTCACAAAACGTCATGCTATTTTAAAAGGAAGATATTTTGTTGAAAATATTCATGAAATCATTTTAAGGAAGTTTCATCCAAATAACGCTTTATAAAACCATAAAAATCCGTTCGTGCTGTATAAGTTAAAAAAAACATTCTTCTCGTACTTTTGCCGGAAAAGTCAAAAAGCACCTCGTAATAGAAAGATTCCATACATACCATGTAGTAAAAGTCAAAAATGGGTAAAAAGGACTTTAAACATACATGAAAACACTTTTATAAAACATGGACATGGATGATAGAAATAACCCCAGTAAATACTTATGAATAAGCAATCTCGGATAAAAATGAGATTTGCAAAATTATCCCTTACCTTAGGTCTGATATGCTTCGTACATATCCGAACCTCTTGTATAATGATTTAAATAATGTCATTGAATTATTACAGAATAATATTCATTTTTATGATATCATATATGTTTCACTTATGACTTTATATTACCCGTTCTTTTGTAAATTCCATGTTAAAGTAGCGTTTTCGGTAAAATCATTTTATTTATCGTATGTGTTTCGACTTGTCGTTCTTGATATTATTACTTATATACTTATTTACATAATTCCAGAATGTAAAAAATGATTTATATATAATATATATTCATCATATACATATATATATTATAGATCGATAAAAGGAATGAAATACACTGTTCATGGAGACAGTAGGCCGTACGTACGCATGAACGCTGTTTTCGTTTCCCTTTTGAATTGAATGGAATTAAGTAAATGACATACATACATATATATATACATAAATCCAGTATCATTATTATGTCATATATTTCATTATTATTCATTATATATACTTTATAATCATTCTTTAATGGTTAACATGGAGAGTGATACTCATCGCGTCGTGGAGACGGTAGTCCGTACGTACGCACGAGCGATGATATCATTCCCAAGATCGTGGAATTGTATTAAAGTGTATGTATAATATTAAAGAATCAATACCACTTCACAATAGTCATATATATTCATTACTTTCACCCTTATACCCATCCAAGTAAGGTGGTGGTGGAAAATAGATTACACAACGGCGTGGAGACGGTATTCCGTACGTACGCACGCGCGGTGATTTTGTTTTCCGTTGGATAGATAGATGGTGAAATATGGTTGTTTCATACTTATAATAACATATCAGTATATTATTGATACTGATTTTATTACCTAATAATGAAACAACTAAAAAGAAATAAGTGGAAGAAGAAATAAAGTTGAAAGAATCGGTAATGGACATTACCTCTTCTTTGAAGCGCCTCTTTGAGACCTCCTCTTAGGGCACTAAAATTGGTCTTTGAAGAAGACCAGGACCTCTAGTATGTTTCTAGGGAAGTGGAGAAGATAATTATGCAGGGGTTGGCCGATCTTGAAGGCTCAAATTGGTGTGAGGAGGAGAGGGAGGAGGTTCCCTTTTATAAGGGAGGAGAGGGGCACCTTTGGAATTCTTAAAAATATTAATTTATAATAAATCTAACCCAATTAAAAACCTCCAAAAATGACTCATATACAAATATTATATGAGATAGGGTTGTAATCTCATCAACCAATCAAATTTATACATGTTAGGAATTTATTTTAAACATTATCAACTTGATTTATCCTAATTTAATCAATTTAATTTTATTTGTGGTAATAACATTCTAAAATTTAAATTATAACAAATAATTAATTATTTGTTGTTAATTGTCCATAATTGTATACTATATAACATTTTATACCATATAAATTTAAATTTATAATTTTTAAATATATTTGTGATTTTTAAACAATTTTATAATATATTATTTTTATAAAATAACAATAGTGTCAATTTTGACACTATTCCTTTATTAGAATTTAAATAAAATATATACAGAAGATATGTTCAAACTAAATGATTTAATATAATCATAAAAGTTCATATGTATCTAGAAAATTTGTTTAGAACATTAAATAGTTCATATAATATTTATTTTATTATTTTTAAAACCATTTATTTGGTTTATCTCTTAATAAAATAATTACTATAACATTTTTGTATAATTATTTAATATACTTATTTGTTGCATAAAAATTAAAAATAAAATCCTATGATGAATATAAATATATTAACTTTTATAATAATACTTTTAATCGAATTTATCATCTTAAAATCACAATATTTAAATTGTTATATTTATTAAATTATGAAGGTGACAACTTTGGCATCATTTAAAATAAAATAATATAAGTGTCATAATCGCTTTTATAAGGCTCCAAATGGTAAAATATTAGACCATTGGATGATTATAGTTTAAATGTACATGAAAAATAAGTTTTGGTCAGGGTTTTGGGCATTTTATGGTTACTATTAGTTTAATAAAAACTATATTCTTGATTTTTCACTAGATAAACAATTTCTGCATCACTATTGTGTTACAATTAATGATAATTATTTAATCCCTAAAAATTATAAATAAATTCATATGATGTATATAATTTCATTATATTTTTGGATACTATTCATGTTCAAAGTTTCATGAAGTTTATCACTAAATTAAAATTAATATACTTATAAGATTTAAGAGAGTGACATGTTGTCACTTTCTTTGGTTTTAATAATAATTAAGTTATTTTCAGGGAAAAAAGTCCATTAAATGATTCTAATCCGAACCTTAGGTGATATGGGTCGACTTTTAGTCATCCAATAGGATTTTTTCAGGTGTTAGGGTAATTTTATAATCTTATATTTACCTTTAATTACCCGATTTACCTTTAACTATGGTAAATAAAATTTACCGTAGTTGCTATTCATAATGCCCAAAAATAAAAAGTAGTCTATTAATATAATTTGGACCCACTGATTCCAAATATGGAATCCATTTTTCCAAATTCAATACACAGAAGTTTCAGAAATTAAATTAAAATTAATCTCGTTGTCGAAAGAAAACGGGTTTTTGTTTAAAACATTACAAAAGATTGAATTGATTTAACCTACAAATTCAAAGTAAAATCAATGCTAATGACATACATTATATTAAATGGTAAAAATATATTCTATACTTTAATACCATTAAATATTATAATTTAACCACATAAATTATTACGATGAAAAAATTTGTTTTTAATTAAAATATAGCGTGTTTTTACTATTCATTAAAATATGAAAGTCATCAGAATAACATGAAAATTTTATCCAAGGTAAAATTTTATATCCTTATTCCAAAGAATAATTTTATTTTGTAAAATTAAACTTATAAACTTGTAAAAAACTAGATTTAAAGTGGGTGCTCCATCAAAAGGCGGCAAAACTGCATTTTTTGAAAAATACTTATTTTACCCGAAAAATTTATTTTGTTCTTATACTATGTTCTAGAAAATGTGTAAGATGAATAATAATGTTATAAAATTCAAATTTTAGTTAATACTATTCATAACGGCTAGTTCATAATAATATTATAATAATATATCGTTGTTTAGTAAAACTCGGTATTCCGTACAACACACGCTATCGAGGAAGGTCGTGATTGCGTGTAATGCAAGCCAAGTCAGGGTTGCGTATTGTGCAAGAATCCTTCATTGTTTCGTATAACATAATACAACCATATTTCATTTATACATTGAATATATATATATATATACACACACTCAATGTTGCGTAGAATGACTATTATAAAACGAACATGAAATTATGTGTAACACGATCCAAGAATAGCGTTGCGTATACTGCAAGCTAATACGGTGTTGCGTATAGTACAAGCTAAACTTGGTGTGCTGTATAATGGAAGACATCAATGAAATTAAAAGAATATTTTTTATAAAATCTCGGGGTGTTACAATAGCTACTATATTACCATATTTTTATTTTCCTTAAACAAATATAGATAAAACTTATTTAAAATTTAAAATATCCTTTTTCAAATAAACATTTTCCATCATAATAATCTCAAGATCATCATAGAATTTATCTTTAGTAGATGCAACTAAATTTCTCAAACTGTGATTTTCATTTTCAAGCTTAGAAATATTATTTTCCATAATCTTCATTATCAAACTCAAGAATATAATTTTTTAACTTTTCATTTTCTAAAATAATATTTTTATTTTATTTATAAACATTCTTATGATCCATTGACATATTTTCATACTTTTTAGAAAGATTTTCAATTTCCACTTGAAATTTATCACATAAATCACTTAACTCTTTAACTTTAGAATTATTACAATCATAAATAGAATAATATTCAGAGTCAAAATCATAATTAGAATAATTACTAATCTATTTTGATGTTTCCATTAAACACAAACCAGTAGGTTTTAACATATCATCAAAGTGATTTGTTACCATATGACATTTTCTCATCAGATCAAGGTTACTAGTCTCTATTTTACTTATAGACTCTTTATTGGAGTTTGACTCTTTATAAAAACTCCAAAAATCATGATAAGTGATTTTGATTTCCTTTTTATACTTATTATATTTCCCTTCTTGTGTCAAATTTGTACACTCATATTTGGTATGGATGGGATTTATATATTCATAACAAATAATAGTGGATTTACCTTTCTTGCCTTTTCTTTTGAAATACTTCTTATATCTCCTATTTTTCCCTTCATCCTTTTTAGTGGTATGCCTTTTCTTTATGAGCCATTAAATACATTTTTCAACTTGAATTAGATTATCATCTTTATCAAATCTTGAAGAATATAAGGAATCGCTATATGGGTTAGTAGAAACATATTTACATTTAAAATCAACTCCCTTTATTTTTTCAGATAAATCAAGCACATTGTTCTTCAATTCAAGTTCATATTTTAATAGAGATCCAATCAGATCATCTATAGAGTATTATACAGAATCTTCTTTTTTCTTCAATGTATACTTTATTTGAATGTCACTTATTTGGTAAGGATTGAAGTATTCATTCAATCAGTACTTCATTATTCATGGTTTCACCAAGTATGAACATTTTTTTAAGATATTTTTGAATATATTAAACATCGCATTCAAACTTTCATTTTCATAAATTCTAAATTCTTGAAATTCAACCCTATAAATGAAGATCTTAGTTCTCTATAATTTTTTTGTTTCTTGATGAGTGATTCCTAAATTCCTCCAAATGTTAGAAACAGTTTTACAAGAATACATATGAATATAACCCCTCCTACTAAGAGAGTAGTGAAAATAATTCATGGATTTTTAGTTTAAAACATATTTTTTAGGTTTATTTATAGTTAAAGTTTCAAGTTTTACATCAAGTATTTTATAAGGTCTAGCCATGATAATCCAATATTAAATACCTATATTTTTCAATAATACCACCATTATATATTTCAAATATCCCTAATCACTACCATTGAAATGAGGAGCTCTCAATGGATTCAAGAATTTAATCTCCTAAGTCTCCATTGCTGAAATAGATCTTTGCTTAGTCTTGTTAAGGGCTAGGATACAAGTTGGCTCAAATAAAAAATATAAACAAAGATAGAATTATACTTTTAAGGATAACTTGTAATACCAATTGATGTTATGGGTATAATAAAATAGAGCATAACAGAATATTCTTAAAAGGGTACCCTTATATACCAATTATTTTTATATGGAAATGGAATAACAAAGATAATAAATCCTTAATAAGGTTTACCCGTTGATACCAAGTTTTAGGTTGGATATGATGATGAAATGTGGTATAGAGGGAGTGAATAGAACTTTATTAAAATTAACAGAATTATTAAAAATAATTTCATAATTTGGTGGTTTAAAAATATTAAACAATTAGTTCTTAAAGGATAATAATAATGGGTGTGTGAATAGTGTATATAGAAAATTAAAGAGAAGAAAACGAGGAATTTTTATAGTTTTTCAAATCTAATTGATCCTAATATACTATTCACACCTTAACCAATGAAGTGTGGCACCCACTATGAAAGATAGTGGTAATTTTAAATGGGAGAAATTGGAACCCAAACTTTTATAATGGGAGCAATCCTCACCCAAGAATTTGTGAGGAGAAGCCCCAAACCTAACAACACATATCCTTTTGTAGGAGTGGATAGAAAAAGAAGGCTTTCTATAAGGAGTATCCCCAACCAAAGTACACTACCTTTTTTTAGGTAAGCATAACCAAAGAACAAAATTTTGGTAAGGTTTTATAACCAAGGATTAATTTTTATTGGTGGTATAACCTGTTGTGTGAAATATAGTAGTGTAGACAACTCTACCCAACCCAGAAGATATAAATACAATAATTACATAACCACGTGAGAGTTATAGAATGAAAGTTGTAAATGAAATAGTTAATGAAGGCTCATTGAATGGATTTGAATGATGAATTTTGGGAATTCCATAAAAGTTACAATGAATCTCTTTAAGTTTAATTAAGTCAAAGAATAATTTCTCCTCACTTGATCATTTTTCACAAATAATGTAAACAGTTGATCCCTAAATCACTTGATTGATACAAGAGTATAGACATATTAGATCACCTATTATTATTTTCAATGATTATATATATTACAAGAAAACTTCATTCCTTTAAATACAAATCTATTTTTACTACACACTCGAGTAAATTATTAGAATAATAAAAATGAAAAAATTAGATTATCCAAAAGTGAGAGAAAATAGAGAAATTATCATTTCATAATAATCACTCAAATCATGTTTAGTATTCAAAACAATAAAGAATAATTAAAACCAATTTTAAATAATTTTTTAAATAATTTAAATATTCTCCATGATAATAGGTCAATTAAATCCCACGAAAAATGCAATTTTGAATTTAAAATATGAAATTTAATAACATTATGTTTAAAAAAAGTAGTAAACATCTAGAGAATATCCAAAATTAATAACACTAAATTAAAGATGTTAAAAAAAGTTTTAAATAGTACAATATCAATTAATATTAATTGAGAAATAATAGAATAAAATAAAAAATTTAAAATAATAAAAATTATTTTTGAGTTCAAGTTGTAAGTTTCATGCATAAAAATAAAACACCATTTGATCTTCATAAAAACATGTTAAAAACAATGAAATTTTTTTTTCACAAGTTCTGCATAATTAATAAGGATTTATAGATTCATTAGAATAATTAAAATATTTGAAATAAACATAAAAAAATCAAAATAAGAAATAATACGTAAAATATAGCAAAATTTTATATTTTAGACAAACCTGTATAAATTCAGTGAACAACATAGGTTAATTTACATAGGGGTTTTTTCACATAGTTGTTTTAATATACACAAGTGAATTGACATAAGATAATCAATATAGTTGAATCCATATAAGGTAATTGATGTATAGGAATCTATGTATTCGATTCACGTAATGGATTCATTACATAGGTGATTCACGTATGTGAATTCTTGAAAAATGTAAATAGATTGGCATTTCAAATTTTAGAGTTAAAACATACATAGATAAAGAAATAATTTGGTTTAATTTTAGTTTAATTATATTTAAAAATAATAATTATATTTCTAAATTATTAAGAACCACCTTAATCAGAGTTTTATAGCTAAAGTTATAATTAAAAAACTAAAGCAAAATGGTTTTGAAAAACTACAAAAAACAGACGGAAAACATAAAGTGATTTATAAACTAATTTCATAAATTATAGATATTGATTCAGAATTTAATTTATTCTAATGAAATTTATATAATATTCCTATATTTATAAAAAAATAATCACTCAATTTTGAGTTCTGTATCTCAAGATATGGTCAAAATATAGAGGGTAACTAATTCTAGAAAATTGGATATCTTGATTTTAAAATGGCTACGTGGTTCAAAAATCGGCTATGTGGTTAAGCATTTGGCTATATGGTGAACAGTTATTTTTCTATAATGGAATAGTAAAAACATATCTAAATGATATTTTAAGGTATGAAATGACTTATCTATCCTAGGAATACTATATAAAGCTTGTAGAACATGTTATGAAAAATTAAAACATGAAATCAAAAGATATTTTAAGCAATGAAAGATTATGTTATGATCAAGATTAGGCATACTTTAATCAATATAAAATTAAAAGTATTAATACCTTTGAAGGAAATAGGAAAAATAAATTTTTTTATTATAAAAAATATAATTTGGTTCAAGGATCCACTCAAAATTCTCCCCCTTTTTGATAATTATAAAACCAAGTATAATTTCGAAAACAACTCCCTAGTTTTGAAATTATAAAAAAGATAAGATTTCAAAATGAGAAAAATTATTGTAGTTTATAATTTAATTACATAAATACAACAATAAATTTTTTATAAATTTTTTCTTAAACTTTTAGTTTTTTTAAAAATGTATCAAGGAGCCTTCGTAAAGTTATCCACTGTTAAAACATAGAAATAAAAGCAGTGGGCATAATTTTTAAAAGTTTTTTAAGAAAAATAATGAGAAATATTTTATGTAAACTAAAGGGTTAAATAGTAAGTTAACATAATATAGGTTGTATTATAAGTTTTAAAATAGTTATATTATAAACAAATATATACAAAAATTAAACAATAGTAATCTGAAAAATAGATTCCATATTTCACAGATTTCATATCAGTCTAAAAATTCCACCATATAAACACAAAAAAGCTTCCCCTAAACACATAAAAATATAAAAATATAAAGAAAATTATATAAATAATAAATAAATGGTAAATCTACCCCTGAAAGGAATTTAAAAATAGACAAAAGAAGAGATCCCCATGAATCTATGCTTTATTTCAAAAAATCCCACCTGTATAAAATGATTAGAGAAAATATTTTAAACACTCCCTACATATTTATAAATTTAAAATTTATTTGAAGAGTATATAATATTGGATTAAATATTTAATTATATGTGGATGAGTCCTATAAAAAATAAAACACACACACTTTTTGGTACCATGCTATTTTGGGTCCAATTGTGATGGTAACAAAAATGATTGATTCCCAAGAAGATTTAAGACATTTTTTGTAAGGTAAACAAGAATATAAATTCTTAGAGATAGAAACTATAGTAATACTGAGATATTGAGGAAACTTGAGAGAAAATTCATCAGTATAATTTCCTTTAAATAGACATTTAAATCATGTAACTCTTGAAACCTTCCTTGTAGAACTTTTAATAAAAGTGGTCTTGTACATATTAGAAATTTGATGATTATAACCAAAACCATATTTATCTATATTTAGATTCATCATAATACCATATTATAATATTTTTATTTTCCTTTAACAAAGTAATATAACACTTATTTTAAATTTAAAATATCCTTTTTTAGATTAACATTTTCAATCTGAACAATCTCAAGATCATCACATACTTTATCTTTAGTAGATGAAGTTGAATTTCTCAAACTGTGATTTTACTTTTCAAGCTTAGAAATATTATTTTCCATAATCTTCATTTTATCCTTTTCTTTATCAAACTAAATAATATAATTTTTCAAATTTTTACTTTCCAAAATAAAAAATTTCTTCTCTTTAGAAACTGTCTTTTGATCCGTAGTTAGATTTTCATACTTTTTAACAATCTTTTCAATTTCCACTTGAAATTCATCACATAAATCACTTAATTATTTAATTTTAGAATTATCACAATCATAATTGGAAGAATATTAAGAATCATAATCATAATTAAAATAATTACAAACCTAATTTGATTCTTCCATTAAACACAAACCAATAGGTTTTAACATATCATCAACGTGATTTGTTACCTTAGGATATTTTATCATCAGGGAAAGGCTACTAGTCTCTTTTTTACTTCTAGATTATTCAAAAGAGTTTGATTCTTTAGTAAAACAACAACCAGAATAATAATAACATTTTATTTCCTTTGTTTAATTATTCTCTTTCTCTTCTTGTTTCAACTTTATACACTCATATTTGGTACAATTGGGTTTCTTATATTCATAAAAAATAATAATGGATTTAATTTTATTGACTTTTATTTTTAAATACTTCTTGTATCTCTTGAATTTCCCTTAATCCTTTTTAGTGGTTTTATTTTTATTTATGATCCCTTGAATGAATTTTTCAACTTGAATTAGATCATAATCTTTCTCTAAGCTAAAAGAATCTGATAAATCATAAGAAGAGTTAGCATAAACATATTTAAATTTAAAATCAACTCCATTTTTTCAGATAAATCAAACTCATTGTTCTTAAATTAAAGTTCATATTTTAATAGAGTTCCAATGAGCTGCATATTATTCTTCAAAATATTTGTTTTCTTCAATGGATGATTTCTTTGAATTCTACTTCTTTGGTAAGGATCAAAGCACCATTTCAATCGGTACTGCATTATTTATGATTTCACCAAGTGTGATCATGATATTGATGATATTTATGAATCTATTGAACATCTCATTCACACTTCATTGTCAAACATTCTAAATTCTTGAAATTTGACCATATGAATGTGAATCTTAGTTCTCTATAATATTTTAATTCCTTGATGAGTCACTTTTAAAGTCCTCCAAATGTCAGAAGTAGTTTTATAAGAAGATATATGACTATAAACACTCCTATTAAGGGATCAATAAACATAATTCATGACTTTGTATTTTAAAACATATTTTGTAGCATCATTCAAGTTTGAATTCAAGTATTTTATAAGGTCTGGCATTGATATTTTAACATTCAATAACTATATTTTTTAAGAATAACTCTATTCTAGATTTTAAATATCCATAATTACTTTCATTGAAATGAGTTTCTCTCAATAGATTCAATAATTTAATCTCTTCAGTCGTCATTTCTGAAATATATCTTTCCATGGTATTTTTAAGGACCATGATACAAGTTACCTCAAATAAAAAATATAAACAAAGTTAAAATAATCCTTTTAAGGACAACTTGTAATACCAATTGATGGTGTGGGTATAAGACAACATAGTAGAACGTAATATTCCTAAAAGGGTATCCATTATATACCAATTACAGTTATCTAGAAATAGAATAATAGGGAAAATAAATCCTTAATAAGGTTATCCCTCTAATTCCAAGTGTTAGATTGGATACGATGATGGAAGATGGTCTAGAGGGGGAATATACCTTTATTAAAATTATTAGAGTTATTAAAATAATTGAGTAATTTGGTGGTTTAAAATATTAAACAATTATTTCTTAAAAAATAATAATACTGGATGTATAAATAATATATGCATAAAATTAAAGAAAAGAAGATGAGGAATTTTTATAGAAGTTCAGATGTAAAAAATCGTACTCTACACTTCACACCCTTACCAATGGAATATGGCACCCACTATGAAAGAGAAATGTAATTTTACATAGGAGAAATTTAAACCCATACTTTTACAATGGGATATATCCCAACCTAGTACTTTATGAGAACCAAACCCAAACCTAACAACACATATCCTTTTATAATAACAGACAAAAACCCAGGATTTCTATAAGTGGAATCCCCAACCTAAGTGTATAACCTTTTAGTCAGGTATTCTTAACCAAAGAACTAACTTTTGGTATGGTAGCACAGCCAAGGACTACTTTTTAAAGGTTTTATAACTTGTTGTGTGAAAGATAGAAGTTAAAACAACTCTAACCATCCCAAAGGATATAAATACAAAAAACACAGAACTGTTGGAGAGTTATATAAATAAATATGTTGATGAAATAGTTTAACTATGACCTTTGACTATATTTGAATGATGAATTTTGGGCATTCCAAAAAAGTTATAGTGCATATATTTAAGATGATTGAAGTTAAAGAATAATTGTTCCTCCCTTGATCATTCATCACAAAGAATGTAAATAGTTGATCACTAGATCACTTGATTGATGCAAGAGTATTAATGTATGAGGTCACTTGTTATCATTGTCAACAATCATATTTGTTCCAAAATAATTAAGTTCTTTAAATAAAAATATATTTGGACTACATACTCGAGCAAATGGTTAGAATAATAAAAGTGACAAAACTAGATTATCGGAAAGAGGGAGAAAAGAGAAATTATCGTTGCATAATAATCTCTCAACTCATGTCCAATATTCAAAATAATAAAGAATAATTAGAACCAATTTGAAATAATTTTTTAAATAATTTAAATAGTCTCTATGATAATAGGTCAATGAAATATCATAAAAATTTCAAGTTTTAATTTGAAATATGAAATTTAATAATATTCTATTTAAAATGGGAAGTAAACATGCACAGAATATCAAAATATAATAACACTAAATTAAAGGTATTAAAAAAGGTTGAATTAGTATAATATAAATTAATATTAATTTATAAATAATATAATCAAACAAAAAAATGTTAAATAAAAAAAAAATTGAGTTTCGAGTTGTAAGTTTCATGCGTGAAAATAAAACATTCTTTGATCTTCATAAAAGCATGTTTAAAAAATGAAAAACAAACTTCTCATAGGTTCTACATAACTAATAAGGATTTATAAATTAATTATATGAAATAAAAATAAAAAAATATAAATAATAAAAAATATGTAAAACAGATCATAATTTCATATTTTAGAAAAACTTGCATAAACTCACTGAACTACGTAGGCAAATTCACATATGGGTTTTTCACACGGGTCTTTCACTCTACGTAAGTAAATTGACATAAGGGAGTCAATGTAGCCGAATCCACATAAAGGAATCAATGTATCCAAATCTAATTAGGTGATTAATGTAAGTTATTCATCGTGTAGGAGATTCACATATGCAAATTCTTGAAAACTGTAAATATATTGACATCTCAAGTATCAGGGATAAAAAACATAGATAAAATAATAATTAGATTTGGGTCCAGTTTTATTATATTTAGGAAATTTAATTATATTTAAAAATAATCAAGAATAACCTTAATTTTAGTTCTATATCTAAAGTTGTAATTTAAAAACATAAGCAAAAGAGTTCTAGAAAACTGCAAAAAACAGACAGAAAACATATGTTGATTTATAACCTAATTTCATACATTATAAAAATTGTTTCAGAAGTTAATTTTTTCTGATTAAATTTATATAATATTCCAATCTTTATAATAAAAAAATAACCACTCAATTTTTAGTTCTTTAGATCAATATATAGTCAAAATATAGAGGGTGATTGATTTTGGAAAATCAGCTAAGTGGATTTAAAAATGGCTATGTGGTTAAGAATTTGGCTACATGGTGAAGAATGATTTTTCTATGTGTTAATAGTATATATATATGTGTGTGTTTGTGTGTGTGTGTGATATTTTAAGGTCTCAAATGACTTATTTAGCCTAGGAATACTGTATAAATATTGTATAACATGTTATTAAAAATCAAAACATGAAATCTAAAGATATTTTAAGTAATGAAAAGTTATGATATGATCAAGATTAGCCATACTTTAATCAATTTATAATTCAAAATATTAATAAATTTAAAGGAAATAAATCAAATAAATATTTTTAATTATAAAAACATAAATTTTTTCAAGGAGAAACTCAACATTCTCCCCCATTTTGATAATTACAAAACTATGTATGATTTAAAAAACAAGTCCCCCTTTTTGAAATTATCAAAAAGATGAGGTTTCAAAATAAGAAAAATGATATTAGTTTATAATGTAATGACATAAATAAAAAAGTAAAAACTTATAAATAAAAGCAATGAGCATAATTTTTAAAAGTTATTTGAGAAAAATAATGATAAATATTTTAAAAAATAAGATTTTATGCAAAATTAAGGTTTAAATAGTAAGTTAACATCATATAGGATTTATGATAAGTTTTAAAATAGTTTTATAATAAAATATATATATATATATATATATAAATTAAACAATTTTAATCTGAAAAACAAATTCTAGATTTTATAGATTTCATGTAAATCTGAAAATTTCAGCATATAAACACATACAAACTCTCCTTAAACACATGAAAACATAAAACTATAAATAACATGACATAAATAATAAATAAATTGTAAATATTGACCTATAATAAATTGAAAATTGTACATAATAATATATTCCCCTGAATTTATGCTTTGTTTTAAAAAAATATACCTTTATAAAATGATTAGAGAAAAAATTTCAAACACTCCCTATATCTCAGAGAATTGAAACTTTATTTAAAGATTATAAACCATTATATTAAACATTTAATTACATGTGGTTTAGTCTTGTAAAAAATCAAACACACACACTTTTTGGTAAACATTCTATTTTGGTTCAAATTAGGTTAGTAATAAAAAATTGATACCCAATAAGATATAAGACATTTATGGGAAGGTAAATGAGAAAATAAATTCTTAGACATAGAAACTCTAGTAATACCAAGAGATTGAGGGAACCTTAGATAACATTAATCGGTATAATGTCCTTGTAATAGAAATTTAAATCATGTAACTGTTGAAACCTTCCCTGTAGAACTATTAATAAAAGTGGTCTTGTACATCTTAGGAATTTGATGATTATAACCAAAACCATATTAATATATATCTGGTTTCATCATATCTATCATATTATCACATTTTTATTTTCCTTGAACAAAGGTGGATAACACTTTTTTTAAATTTACAATATCCTTTTTCAAATTAACATTTTCCATCTGAATAATATCAAGATCATCACAGACTTTATCTTTGGTAGATAAAGATAAATTTCTCAAATTTTGATTTTCCTTTTCAAGTTTATATATATTATTTTCCATAATCTTAATTTTCTCCTTTTATTTATCAAACTAAGGAATATAATTTTTCAAATTTTAATTTTACAAGATAATATTTTTCTTTTATTTAAAAACTTTCTTATGATCCATAGTCATATTTTTATATTTTTTAGAATTCTTTTTAGTTCCCACTTTAAATTAATCACATAAATCACTTAATTATTTAACTTTAGAATTGTCACAATCAGAAATAGAAGAATATTCAAAATCATAATTTAATTAGAATAATTACTAACCAAAGTTGATGTTTCCATTAAATACAAACCAGAAAGTTTTAACATTTCATCAAAGTGATCTATTACCTTAGGATATTTTCCCATTAGATCAAGGTTATTTGTATCTTTTTTAGTTCCATATTCTTCAATGGAGTCTGATTCTTCAATAAAACTCCAACTATCAAGATAATAACATTTTATTTCCTTTTTATACTTCTTATTTTTTACTTATTATTTCAACTTTGGACACTCATATTTGGTATGGTTGAGTTTCCTATATTTATAACAAATAATAGTGGATTTACCTTTGTTTCCTTTTCTTTTAAAATGCTTCTTTTATCTTCTACTTTTTACTTTTTACTTTTTGGTGGTATAATTTTTCTTTATGATCCCATGAATTCATTTTTCAACTTGACATAGATCATCAACTTTATATGAGATATAAGGATCTAAAGAATCGCTAAAAGAGTTAGCATAAACATATTTAGATTTAAAATAAACTCCCGTTCTTTTTTAAGATGATTCATGCTCATTTTCTTAATTTAAGTTCATATTGTAATAGAGATTCAATCATCTCATCTAGAGAGTATTATTCAAAATATTTTTTTTCTTCAATGGATGTTTTCTTTGAGTTATACTTATTTGGTAAGGTTCAAAGTATCCTTTCAATAAACACTTCATTATTAATGGTTTCACCAAGTTTGACCATGATGTTGATGATATTTGTGAATCTGTTGAACATATCATTCAAACTTTCATTATTATAAATTATAAATTCATGAAATTTATCCCTATGAATTTAAATATTAGTTTTCTATAATTTTTCAGTTCCTTGATGAGTGAATTTTAATGTAAATACCCATCCCAAGTTCTAATAAATTGATGCCTTAAGATAGTGCACCACATGACCTTAGGACTATCTCCCTGTATGCAAGAGGCTACTGACTAGAAACATGGGTCTATGGAGGTACAATGGGGATACTATACCCACTTATCAGAGTAAAAAACATTGGAAAATAATATAAATAGATATAACAACTGGTATAAAAGGAAAATGGGATAATAAATGGAAAGTACCAATAATAACCAAAGAGAAACATGAAACAATATTGATATGTATACTCTATATGTAAGGCAGTCCTACAAATAAAATCTACATTACCAAAACCATAAAATTATCCCAAATATGGTCCCAAGTCTCAACCCGGTCCTGACAACCCATGCTCCAACCCATCATTCCATGCATAAACCAACCACAAGGTTCATATCCTAAACCTATACCTGAAAAAAAAAGTAGTTTCTTCTCAAGTATCCAAGTTCCATGGAGGCCCAAGAAGGGTGTGAGTACAACTCAATAGTCCACCACCAATGGTTTCTAAAGAAATAACCAATCCAAAATAGTGTATTCAGAAATATTGGTAAGCATAGAAAATAGTAAATAAACTAAATTTCATTAATTAACAACATTTAAATTATCTAATTTTATTCTCAATTCCAAGAGTTACTCAATGTCATCAATCCATCCCATACCATAACAACCATCCAAACAATATATCAAAGGGGGTTGTAAGTAATAAAATGAGGAGCATCAACCCAAATATTCATATAGTATTCGAAACATCATTTATGACTATCCTAACTATTTATCATAAGGGTCATAGGTTATCAAACAAGGAACATTGGTCCAAGTATCCAGCCAATATTCGGCACATCATGTCCAACCATCCCCAACCATTTCATTCTTAATAAATTCCATCTTAATCACATCATTTATCAAAAACACAATACCCATAATCATTAATAATTTACCAAGGTCCTAGTATAAACTTTAAAACCAAACATGTCTCAATAAGGCCCAATACCTTTTTCATAATTCCATAAAAATCTACTTAAAAAATTATAGGCTTAAAAAACCCACTCAATTAATTAAAACATATCAAAACTACCCATCAAAAATTTAATTTCTCTTTGAACACAAAATTAAGTCCAAAGTCCATCTATTTCCTTCAATTAATTTACAATAAGTCACCATGTAGTTTTCACAAAATCTAGTATAAAAAAATTTCAATTATCCATTTTACTATGCCCCCAATCCAAATAGAATTTCAACCCATTTACCATCATAAATTCTCTATATAATAATTAACCAATTCATTTCATCATTTTCAAGGGATTTTCATACCCCATGGGTATCCCTAAATCTGGTCTTAATTCATCAATAGATCCAATGGGGTACTAGAATGTTCTCATGCCTCAATTTCATTCCCAGTTTACTTTACTTAGTCAAAGATACAAAAAAAGTAAGGTAAAAATCATCACAACTACATACACTTATAAAACATCAAGACTATGAGGAAAATATTATAGACCACCTACCATAAGCTTGTAGATAATTACTCTCCCAAAAAAACCCTTGATTTGAACCAATGAGCCTCAAACACTAAGATGAAGAACACCCTAGAAAAACAATGGTTTAGGGGCATTATAAGGATAGGAAACAACACACCAAGTCTCTTCTAAAAATGGAATGAAAATGAGTCAAATACTTACCCAAAGCTTTGATTCACACTAAAAAACACTCCAAATAGATCAAGATTGAAGGATGATCATCCATGGAGGAGGGGAGATTTTCTGGTTCATCACCCTTATTGTAGGGTGTAGAATTAGGGAGAAATAGGGGGAGAAACATTAAATCAAATGAGGAAAAATGGTCTTTATTCACTTTTTAAGAGGTGCACATTTTGGCTATACGGTTAGCCAAACTATGTTCCAACCATGTATCTCTCTCTATCCAAGAGGGGGCCAGGCCGCATGATCTGACTGGCCACCCACATAGTTTAGACAAACCATGAGGATCCCATGTGTCTAACTATTTCCAAGGGAGGCATGGATGCACGGGTTTCTGGTAAGGCCCTCATAGTTGTAAAACCATGTGAGGTCTGTTTCCTTATCTCTATCTGATACACCCCCATACTACACGGTTATGGTTTACAGTTAAACTAATTGTGTGCCAACCATGAAACTTGCACAATTTTTCCTATTTCCAAAAATTTCATGTCCTAAACCCCTAGGACACCCACAATACCTGTATTAATCCCCCAAAACACTCTATTAACCATTTAAAAGGAAGTTTAACAAAAATAAAATTGGATTTTACCTCATCTCAGGTTCGGGATCTTACAATCTCCCCACCTTATAATATCTCATCCTCGAGATTTTTTCCCAAACATCACCAAGCCTCCAATACAATAGCTCAGGCCACAGATCCCACCTATCAACTTTTGTCTACCAAGTTTTCTCCTGAACATTTCCATGTCGTCACAACACTTGGACCAAAGAAACAGTCATATCCTAAATAATTTTTCCATTATGAATCACAATATAAACCAAATGCTCCTCAAAGGACACACAAACCTCAAACCCAACATCGACCACAATAAACCCATAAGTAATCCAAGGTAACACCACCTAAGTCTCAATATATGAAAATGTTTTTCATGTCACCATATCATCATGGAATATCTAATCAGTTCTCTAACGGCCCGATCCTCTCCACAAATCACGGTCCAAAACACTCATCACCAACTTAACATGTTTTTGAACTCTAATGGTGACCCAAAATCAAAGACACCAAAAATAAAACATTTTCATCCAACTTTATTCTCTAAGATACCTCAGTTTACGATTTGAGGTCTAACAGTCTCATCTCATCCCTAGATGCCTGAAACACCACCAAGGAGAAACCTTCATCTCAAACCAATCAATTGAAAAAAAACCAATTTAATTCCCATTATCAAAATTGAACCACCAAGAGGATTCTTACTTGATCTCATCCATCCAAAAAAACACTAATGGTGTTCTCATTCAGTTACCCCTCAAACTTACAGTACTCCCCATCTCAGTATTATCCTAAAACCACCCACTTCTAATATTTGGCACCAATGAAATTGTAAAATATTACTAGAACCTAAAACTTGATCTCCCACCATGAACCCAGCATGGTTTTTATTTTTAATTTCTTAACACCCATGAGAAATCCAATCATAATTGGAACACATCCTCACCAATAAAAACTCATTGGAATAGACATGTATCCACCATCCATGCAAGAATTAAGAACCGAGCGGACTTTTCAGCAAAAGATCGATTTCATTACCAACACATCTTTTACTTCCAAATTTAAATTCCCAATATAGTTTACAACTTATAGCATTCATCCCTCATGCTAGTCCAAGTTAGAAAATTCCTAGTTGACTCATCCTGAAACTGCCCAGTTCCAACTACCAGTACATCATCACCTCACCTGATCATGATGCCTTCATGCTCAGAGGAATTACTTGAACACACAAACATATCTAATAGAGTCCATATCCTAATCCCTATGAGATTCCATAGTTAAAACCTCCACTATCTCAAAATCTTCATCAGGCTCTATCGTTCCCACTGACACACCTCCAACATAAGCACCTCAGATTTCTTTTAGAACCACCTTGAGCCTGAATCCAATGCATGTATTGGCTAGATACAACACTCAAATATCATATATAACTATGTTAGGACCAAAAGGGGCTTAGATACCCTAAAAGGGGGGTGAATTAGATTATGGATATTCTTTTCAAAATTCTTTCTGCCCCACTGGATCTTGACCTCTTTATTATAAGGGTCACTTTATTTTCTATTAAGTGTTTATGTTGATCTTATTATTTCCTTATTTATCTAATAATTATGCATTGAAAGTAATCTAGGAGAGAAATCACAAGGACACACTAATATTTACTTGGTTCACCCTCACTAAGCTATATATAAGGATCAAACAACGGCAATATACCAATGTACCAAATCCACTAAGGCTCACTGTCAAAATGAGGTTTGGCCTAGATCACTTATATGCCCAGGATCACTGCCATTATAATGTTTAGGGACAACTCACTACTTCCCAAGGGCCACTCCATTAATATTTCCTTCAATGGATCATTGTTGGTGTAAAGGATCACCTTCTTCCCCTTCTTTTTCTCATTTCTCTGGAAAGGATTCACTCACATTTTATAGACATGTAGGTCCCTTTGTGAAGATTCTTCCTTTCATAAAGATCAATTAGCCTTATAAAAGCTCAAAACTTTCACAAAGTTCACAAATTTCAATTGTCTTATATATCCTTTTATAACTTTAACACTTTTAGTTCACTTTCATAACCTTCGTGAACTTTTTTTCTTCGCAAACTTTTTCATAATAAAAACTTTCGCGAATCACCTTCATGAATTTAGAGCCTTTAAATCTTAGTTAATTATTTATATAATTTTATAAGGGTTTATAAGCCTATTTGTGGGAATTTTACCCCATTCTAGAAGCTTCCATCCTCATTATCACCTTTTTGTAAAGCTCCCCAATCTCATTCATGAAGCTCCCTGTTTTCATGAAGCATCGAAAAAAAATTCTCATTCACAAAAATTCTCATAGTCACAAATATTTATTGTTAACCCTCTATGAATTCATGATGATACACTTCTCATTGTCATAGAGATTTACTGTCAACCCTTCATGCATTCCCAATGCTTCACACCTTCGCGAAACCCATCCTTCAAGACACCAAATTCCTTTGAAAATATTCTTACTTTTTTGAAACTCTAGTCTTCTCAAAACTCATGACATTTCAATATTTTTATGAGGCATTAATAGAAATCCAACTTTCCCAATTATTGAACCATCCTTCAAATTTTTTACCCCAAAAAATTTGGAAAACACTAGGAAATGATTCCACTTTGTATACACAATTTTCTATATCACCTCTAAATAATCCATTCCTTTGTCTTAGATCTTTGTCAACAAATATTGCCAAAAATATCTCTATAACTCCACAAACAACCATGTAAACCTATTTTTTCAACATGCACAATAAACCCAAAAACATTGTAATGTTACCTTGAAGGATTTTTTCTTAACAATATCTCCCTTTGGGTTTGTTGACAACTCTTCACATTTTGATACCATGTTAAACCTTCTTCCATCTTCCATCAACATTTGTTTCTTGAAATTCATATAGCGATCATAGATTTTACCCAACACACACTCTAATCCCACATGATCCATGATTAGTGTGAAAAACTAGAGTAGTATGAAAATTTCATCAATTAATCACTTAATTCCAAAACCACTCAACTATTTTCATCAAGAACCCTATATATCTTGATATATAACATTTGATCGATCACTTTAGCATCATTGGATTTAAAAATCCCCCTAGTTCATTGCTCCCCCAATAATCTTCTCCCAATGTCTCAATTAAGTCATTTTCTCCCCCTTTTATAGCCACAACTTCTCTCCCTTTTTCAATGAACCCGAAGGTCACTCTTGTGTGGTATGAAACAGGGTAAAAACACATATCAAAACATTTAGGGAAAAACACATCATATATCAAGGAAAGGGGGTCCCACATCCACATTCTTTCAAGTGTGGGGAGTCAACTAAAATCTAAGATCCAATCGATACTACTCAAACACTTATTTGGGTAAGGCTTCCACCAGAATGTCGGCAACCTATAGTTATGTAGGAACATACTCCAAATTCTAAATCCCATGATCCACATTCTTCTTGATGAATTGAAATTTGATTTCAATGTGCTTTTTCCTTGAGTGATGGACTAGATTTTTGCTAAGATTTCTAGAACTTGAATTATCCCAATGAATATAAATCATATAATTTACTTCAATATCACCCTTTATCATAGAATTAAATATGGGATTACTTCGATAATAAATTTACTCCCCCTTAGTAAATGATCTCCGTTCATTTTATTTTTGATAATCTATAAAATCATGAGGAGAGAACATTATTATTTTATCTTCTGAAATCCAGATAAAGAGAAATTACTCTTCCCCTTTGGTTTTTCACTTATACTTATCCCAAGAGACACCATAGGTTGACGTCCTAATACCACCATGCTATGTCAACTATATACAATTTCACCTTTGAATCCATTTATCAACGTGGAGTTGTAACATTGATTATTTTATCACTTTTAAAGATCTGATTCATATTCTTATTTATATTTTCGTACTAATGTAAGATTTTCATCATGTGAAATTACCACTTGGCACTGAGTTATTGACAAATCCTCTAAGCCTAATGAGTAATAACTCTTTGTAGGAAACAATATTTTAAGCCAATAAATGTCAATGTTGTACATGTCACTCGCTTACTTCCACATATTCTAGCAGCTTGACTTTCCTCAATTTTTAAGATTACTCCCTTTTCAAATGAGGATATACCACCTACTGTGCTTATCACCGTATATCCCTGAAAACCTCATGATTTTTTATATCCTAAAAATAGTCAGATTATATCACATTATAAGAACAAAATAGATAATCATGAAATATTTGAATATTTTTACTTATCCCCCAATCAATCTTATCTCAATGAAAAAATGATACTTGAAATAAATCATGATACCAATGGTTGAATATTCAATAAGACTTGTAACCACTGGATCATTCATGTATATCTTGGATAGCTCTTCAATTTCACATCATACTTTTTTATCATATAATCTCTTTTTTCAAATCACACAACTTTCATATTATGATTCAAAAAATAGAGTTTTTGTGTAACACCACTTGTTTAATCTGATACCATATGTGAATTTCAAGAAGATGTATTTTTCTTGTTTCATGTATATCTATTCAACATTATGCACTTGTTCCCTTTCATCAGATACACACCCCATGGATTGTATCTCTACTTTATTCCTAAAAAACTTCTAAAATATATTAGAAACATTTAACACATAGGGATAGGGGTTCCATTGGAATCCTCAAGAAGAGGATTTTGGTAGATCCTAATGGATCAACCCTTTGATACTTTCTTGAAAATCATTGTACACTTTCTATGCTTTTTCCATTTTCCTAGCTAACTTTAATTATTCTGGCCATATGACTATAAATTCTTTATCCACATGTTGATTGTTATTCTGATATATAGATTCTTTAGGATTTTCCTTTTTGAAAATTTTGGGTTTAAACCCACTAGTATAAATTTTCTTCCTTGATGTTCTACAAATGTTTCATTTTTCATAACTCTTTCTATGAATAGGAATCTATCCACTGGTCATCTACTCTTGCTTCATCCTCCATTGGAGGGATATTTCTCTTGCCTTCACTTCTTTCCTTAGGGAATTAACCACAACTAAAGTATATCCTCACTTTTTCATCTAGGTCTGTTTAAGTTATTTCTAAGATATCTGTTATTAGTGTGACATAGGAGGTGAATGATAGGCCATTAGTTGAGCTCCTTATGTTCCCTCCAAGTCTTTATACCCATTTTTCGATTTATCATTTTTTTCTTCTAGTATAGTATTTCTTGATATACAACACTATAAATGGGGATCTCCTTTATAGTTTCTTTTCCTTTCCTTCTTTCTTTAGCTATAATGTCTTTCCAAATTCCCATAATTAGAACACATACAGCATCTCCCATTAAAAACATACCTCATGTAATCATTTCTTGGCTGATATGTTGATGCATATAGAGTTCTTCTTCTAACATTTATCCCTTGGGATTCTTAACACGTACTCATGGTGTGTCCATGTCTTCCACAATAATAGCATCTGATGGATACTTCATTCTGAGAGAAATTCCTTTCATACTTTTCAAGAAGATTTTTCTTATTCTCATATTTGGAAATATTTATGTCTACACAATATGAAATGTATTCTAAATCTTCAAAAAACATAAAATATGACCACCCATTCCAAATATTTTTCACATGTTTCCATCAATTTTTGTATAAGTCTTTTTAGTTCTGTTTCCATCACCTATAGGATTTTTATTGTTTTTGGAACTGTTCATGAATCTTTTCCTCTAATGATTGGGATAGGGTTTTTCATATCTAATACTGTATTTTTTAAAACTATATGGCCTTTTGGGTGATAAAATCCTTTCATGATTCTCCTCATAAATAGCATATTTTCTTTTCATTTCATTATTACCTTCCTAAGGATAGTCAAATTTTAATTACAAAGCATCCTTAAATTTTGGCTTTCCATTGGCATTAGATTTCCCCACTTACTTCTTGACCAATTCTAGTTGTTCTCCCAATTGTTGAATCTTCTTGTCCCTAGATTTAAGTTGATAATTATGTTCTCTTATGAGAGTCTTTCCACTAGTTATATCATATTACAATTCTCAAGATATATTATCTATCATGACATCTTTCTTATTTATTTTAGAATTTTTTTTGAAAAATAGAATCATTACAGCATGCATTATCCTATTATAGCCTTTGGTTCTCCTGAACCAGTCCATATGGTTGTGTAACAAGATAATCATTTTTGGCTTCTGAATTCTTAATTTCTTCTAAGTTTAAAATTTTTCCCTTGTCATCAGCTTTGAGTTTTTCTATCTTTGTAGAAAAATTTTGTAGTTTTTCAGATTGGGAATCATTCTTCTCCCTTAGATCAGTGGCCACATAAATAAGCCTTTTATTTAAAACTTTTAGCTTGTTGACCTCAATTTTCATTACTTGGATCCAAATATCTTGAGACTTATTTTCTTCTTTTAATTTTAGATAAAATTCCTTTGTTATGTCAACAACATCTATTACAATACTTCTTGGAATTTCTTCATCATTAGTAGTTCCAACATCACTTGGCATGTTGGGTTATTCATTCATTAATGTAATATCATTGAATAAAGAAATAGTCTCACAATATGAAAATTTTTTGTTTTCTTTCAACTGAATCACACTCTTTCCATAGACACTTCCACACTAAAGAATTCAACCAGACTTCTGATTCTTCTTTGAAGTTATTCCTTTTTCCATGGCATAATGTTATAAGAGAAGACTGAAAATATAATTTCAAAAAATGACTAAACCAAGTCAGAATTAAAAAAATTGATAAAAGAATTTTTTTTTGAAGGTTGGGGTCGAAGCCTCATTTATTATTAAATCAAATCAAAGACCTCTTTAACTGGGTAGAGGGAGACCCATTACATAACCCGAAGGCCCAGTGGGCATTTTATCCTATTACATGGCCCGTAGGCCCAATTTTATGGCCTAAAGCCCATTCTTTGAATAGTACTACTACAGTACCCTGCCTGCTACAGTACCACACAGTACCCGCCGCCGCTACAGTGCTCTGCCACCGCTACAGTGCCCACCAGTGCTACAGTGTCCACCGCTGCTACAGTACGCTACAGTACTTATGCCCAATGGGTTTTGAACCCCATTTTTCATGTAGGATTACAGGGTGCTTACCATTAAGCCAAACCCCAACTACAAAAAAAATTGATAAAAGAAACCAATCACTCTAATACCAATTATTAGACCCAAAAGGGGATTAGATACCCTAAGAGGTGGGGTGAATCAAGATATGAATATTTTTTTCAAAATTATTTCTTCCCCACTGGATATTTACCTCTTTATTATAAGGGTCACTTTATTTTCTCTTAAGTTTTTATGTTGATCTTATTCTTTTTTTTTCTTTATCTAATGATGATGCATTCAAATTAAAGCAGGAAAGTAATCACAAGGACATGAATATTTTTACTTAGTTAACCCTCACTGGGATACATCTAAGGAGAATACAACAAAAAATTATTGATGTTCCAAATCCACTAAGGGTCATTTCCAAAATGAGGTTTGGGCTAGATCACTTCTATGCCCAAGATCACTGCTTCCCAAGGGTCAATCCCTCAATATTTCCTTCAATGGATCACTATCGATGGAAAGGATAATGTTCTTTATCTTCCTTTGCTCACTGCTCTAGAAATTATTTACACATGTTTTATAGACATGTAGGTACCTTCATTAGCATTAATGAATACATCCTCAATTATAGATAAATACTCTGTTGAAGTTGTACTTTCATCCACTTGATGAAAACCAATTTACCACATATTTATTGGGAAATCCATTTCTCATAATTTTTGCGATGATCACTACTTTTTGTGAAGTTCACCTCTTTTTTGAAGCTCAAATAGCCTTCACAAATCAGTTTCCTTTCATTAATCTCAAACAGACTTTGTGAAACACCTTCCTTTCATGAAGCTCACTTCTCTTTCACAAATATCCTTCCTTTTGTGAGTCTAACTTAGCCTTCAAAAATATCAACACTTTAAATAACCTCACAACTTTCGATCATTTTATATGTCCTTCATGAACTTCAACACTTTTAGTCATCTTTCATAGCCTTCGTGAACTTTGTTTCTTCACGAACTTTTTCATAAGAATAGCTTTAGAAAATCACCTTCACAAATTCAAAGCCTTTAAATCTTTGTTAAGTCTTGCTATAATTTTTTGATGGGGGTAGAGGCCTATTTATATGAATTTCCTTCAATTCTAGAAGCTTTCATCCTCATCATCACCTTTTTGTGAATATCTCCAATCTTGTTCATGAAGCTCCCTATTTTCATGAAGCACCATGGAAATTTCTCATTCGTGAAGCTTCTTATAGTCATGGATATTTACCATAGACCCTTCATTCATTCTTGATTCTCCACTTCTTATAGTCATGAAGATTTACCATCAACCCTTCACACATTTATGATGATCCACACCTTTATAAAACCCAGTCTTGATGGCACCAAATTCATTTGCAAATCACCTTACCTTCGTGAAACTACAGTCTTCATAAAACTCATGTATTTTCCATATTTTTATGAGGAATTCATAGAAATACAACTTTCATGATTATTGAACCATTCTTTAAATTTTGGACCCCAAAAAATAAGAAAAAAATGGGAAATGGTGCCACCTTATATATGTAATTTTCTGTACCACCTTCAGAGCATCCATTCCTTTGTCTTGGATCTCTATCAAAAAACTATGTAAACAATCTCTATGGAACTTAAAAACAGACCATGTAAACCTAATTATTAAACAAACACAATCAACCCAAAACATATCAATATTACCTTGAGATATTTTTGTCCAACAAACTCCCTAAGGAATCTAGTAACACACATCGTTGATTATTCACTGGAATATCAGTGCCACCCTGACTATCCCACAGTAAACTCCACACTTCTATGATTCATTCAACATGAGGATCATACCCCCATAACCCACACATCACTCCCCACCTTGGTAATATCATTTTCATCATCTCAAATAATAAACCCCAACCACTAAGTTCCACGTTATAATGTTACCAAACCCAATAAATAGACATGGTTTCCCCACTTTCACCTGAGAGAAAAAACAAAATTTCAAACCTCACCTACCACTGGATTCCGAGAACAACATTTGTAGCATTCTCCAACACCTGGTCCATCATGAGGACCTTACTCACAAACTAGATATGGTGCACTTCCCACCATGTGTCTTTCCACATACTAATCCATGAGAGCAAACTCTGAGAAGTTCTACTTTTGACCAAAATAAAAACCTTTAAGTGGATTAGACTATAGAAAATGGTCTCTCGGTGCACCTAGGACAATGTCAATATATTGGGAATGATCATCTTGAGTCTATAAGTAAACCAAGATGTCATTGATGAATACCACCACAACTAATTCATCACTGATGACACCTCCCTCTACGAGGACACCCTAACTCATTCAGAAGTTTGGGCTCCCCTACCCTTTAGTGTCTTGATCACTATGATTCAAGAGGTAATCACACACTAAAACTCACCGTCAACTCATGGATATCTACCAATCATCCATGAATCAACATTTTTTGTGGCACCACCATCATCACACCACTCAAGTTCTCCCACTTTGAACCAGATAACTCTCAACAAAACACCAAAAGTTCATCATACCGGTTCAAAAAAAATGGCCCCATGCATAGATATCACACCTCACTTGATTACACCCAAAAACAATGATTGCTTACTTTTGATACACCTATTCACATATCCCAAATAGCATTGTGCATTTTGAGCATGTTCCTACTACCCTAACCCAAAAAAAACCTTGGGCCACATGATTTCTTGTAACCTTTCACCGATCTTGGCTCAAGATCCTACAATTCGTATGTCTCCAGATCTAGGATCAAATATCCACTCAATAACTAACTACACTTCCATGTCTATCAACCTCATTGGACTCGATTCATCCTCAATATCCCCATCCAACAACTTGACCTTTACGCAAGTAAGGTCCAACCACAGGACCATCGTCACCTCAGGTGTTATTCCTAAATTAGAATCATTCTACCACACTCTATAAGCCCTTACCTCATCCATCCAAGTTCCAAATTGATTCCACTTCCAATAGTGATAGAATAATAAGTTTATTCATCCAAATGATTATTCCCCTCAAAAAATTACTTCAAGACAGCCTCAAGAACTCAACATTATTACATTAGGAAAGAAACCAAAGGCACACCCATGCCCTTTATAAAATCTCCATCACACCCTTTGTGCATTGATACCACCTTTGAAGTATCCCATGATTCAAATTCCAAAACACCCACAACACAGGGGCTTACCTTCCTCCCCTCACTTATCCAAAAACACCAACTCCTAGCCACAACTTGATTCACATTACCAAAAAAAATCCCAAACCATCAACTTGTGCCTTGTACACCCAAAACAGTTCACAACACAGTCGACCTATCTCATGAGTCACCCTTTAAAGTCCCAAGGCACCGACTCCCTAAGCTGGAGTCGCATTATATAAGTTTACTAAGATATACCACTAATCCATACACATTGAACTTATCATAGCTCACTACTCACGGGCAACACCCCTACCCCTGTTCCACACCACACGACATCTAATGTACCAAAGAAACCAATTACTCTAGGTTATGAACCCATATCCACACAACCAATAATAACAATACCACAACCCAAGACAACTATTCAAGGTCCAACATACAACCCACTCAACCACAATCCTTGAGGTTACCACATCCGCATTATCAAACAATATCTCACAACCTCACGGTCATTACCTAAATAAAGGAACAACAAGAAACATATATTTACCCATCATAACCAAAACCATAAAGGCCTCACAATCCATAAAGAATTTTCAAAACTTGTGCACTCTCAAATACCTAAACCACTCGTTCACATATCCAAACATATAACTCAAGGTATACTCATTTTTATTATCCCTAAAGATCACACCATTTCTCTTTTCCCATTCTTATTAAACCTTACCATTTTAAAACCCAAATATTCACATTTCAAAACCTTTTTATTACCCAAAATTTCAAAAAATGCATCTTTATTCAAAATTGTATTTTAAAACATTTTCATTAACAGATATTTTAATGAAAGATTAATAGGCATAAGCCACAGATAGAAAAGTGCACTACCAGAATATGAATCCTAGGGAACTATCAATCATAAGAAACATATGGATGACCTACCAATCCTATGTTCCTATCATGATGCATAAACACGCATTCATTATATTTATATACTGGTCCAAGAGAAAAAAAATCACATCAATTAATGACGTCACATCTAACTTCACCACTCAAGGTGAAAATATCAAACAACGGTAAAACCACAACATCAATTCCCACCCCCAGAAACATGGATTTTCCCCCATGCACAGGGATGCAGGCACCCAAGCATGATCACATTATCAAGATCCAACAAGATCCTAGTATTGCATCTACATTACCCAAATAGTAAGACAAAAGACACCAACTCTGATACCACTTTGTAATGCCAGGACCTGGGTACCACTAAACTGGTGCCCCGAGCCAGTGTGCCACATGACCTTAGGTGATCCTCCCCGTATTCTAGAGGTTTATGACAAATAGTGTGGGTATATAGAGGTACAACAGGTAGATTATACACTCTTATCATATTAAACAATAGTGAAAAATAATATCAATAGATATAATGACCATTATAAACAAAAAAATGGAATAACAAATGGCCAGTGGCAATAATAACCGAAGGGAAACATGATTCAATAATTATATGTATAATATACATGTTAGTAAGTCCTATAAATAAAATATACAATACCATAACCATAAAAAGATCTCGAACATGGTCCCAAGTCTCAACCTGGTCCTAACATCCCATGCATAAACTAACCACTAGAAACCTATCCTGAACTTGTACCTAAAAACAAGTAACATCTGCTCGGGTACCTGAGTGTCATTACGGCCTGAGAAAGGTGTGAGTACAAATCAAAAGGCCATAACTAATGGTGTCTAAATAAATAACCAGTCTAAAATAGTGTATATAGAAATACTGGTGAGTAAGGAAAATAGTAAATATACCAAATTTCATTAGTTAAAAACATTTAAATTATCCACTTTTATTCTTAGTTTTATGTGTTACTCAATTTCATCAATCCATCCCAGCCCATGTAGGCCATCCAAAAAATATATCAAAGGGGTCATAAGTCGAAAAACAAGGAGCATCAGTCCAAGTATCCAACTAGGATTTATAACATCATGTCTGGCCATCCCAATCATTTATTATAGGGGTTATAGGTCAGAAAATAAGGAGCATCATTCCAAGTATCCAATCAAGATTCAGCACGTCCTGTTCGACCATCCCCAACCATGTCATTATCAATAAATTCCATCTTAATCACATCATTTATCAAAAATACAATACCCTTAATCATTCATTATTTACCAAGGTCCCAACTGACCTTTAAAACCAAACACATCTAAATAAGTCCTAACCCCTTTTCACAATTTCATAAAACACCACGTAAAACTTTTTTAGAGGCTTAACAAATCAAATCACATCATTAAAACGTTCCAAAAATACCCATCAACAGGGTCCATTTTCTTTGAACACAAAAATAAGGAAAAAGGTCATCTATTCCCTTCAATTATTTAGAATAATCCATGATGGTATTTTCACAAAATTTAGTATATACACATTTACATTATCTATTTAACCATGCCCACATTCCAAATATAATTTCAAACCATTTACCCTCATAAATTCTCTATCTCATCATTAACCAATTCATTTGATAATTTTCGAGGGATTGGCATACCCCATGGGTAGTCCTAAATCTAATATCAATTCATCAATGGACCCAAAAGGGTCCTTGAAAGATCCCACACCTAAATTTCATACCCAATTTACTTTCCTTAGTCAAAGATACAAAAATTAAGCAAGGTAAAAAATTGTAACAACTATATACACTTATAATACATCAAGACTGTAGGAAAAAGCTTATTGACTAACTACCTCAAGATTGTAGATTATTACTTTCCCAAACGCAACCCTTTATTCGAACCAACTGGCCTAAAACACTAAGATAGATAACACTCTAGAAAAACAAGGGTCTAGGGGATTCGAAAGGAGAGGAAACAACACACCAAGCCTCTTCAAAAAAATGGAATTGGGGTTGAATAATTACCCATAGATTTGATTCATGCTAAATGACACTCCAAATGGACCAATATTGAAGTATAATCACATATGGAGGAGGGGATATATCTTGGTTCATCGCCCTTACCATAGGGGGTCATATGGGAGAGAAAATCGGGGGAGACACCTTAAAACCTATGAGGTAAAATAGTCTTTTACAAGTTTTTAAGAGACGTACAGTTTGGATGCATGGTTAGTCAAACTGTGCACCAACTGTGCATCTACCTTTTTCCAAGAGCGGGGCAGGATGCATAGTATGGCTAGCCACCCACATGGTTTGGACAAATTGTGCTGCTCTTGTGGGCCTACCTCTATCCAAGGTAGGCACGGTCACACGGTTGTCTGGGAATTTCTACATGGTTTTCAAACCATGTGAGGACTATTTCCTCAGATCTATCTGGGACACCCCCACCCTACATGGTTATGGTGTACGATTAAACAAACCATGTTTCGATCGTGAAACTTGCATAAATTGGCCTCTTTCCCACAATTTTTTATCCTGAACCCCTAGGATACCCACGATACCTATCCTAATCCCCAAAAACACTCTATTAACCATTTAAAATGGAGTTTAACCAAAAATTTAATCAAAACATTCCTTGTCTTGGGGTAGGGATCATATATTTAAAGTCCTCTAAATGTAAGAAGTAGTTTTACAAGAATATATATGACTATAAACACTCATAATAAGAGAGCAGTAAATATAATTCATGAATTTGTAGTTTAAAACATATTTTGAATCATCATTTCCGGTTAAAGTTTCAAATTTGACTTTAAGTATTTTATAAGTTCAATCCATGATAGTCCAATATTCAATACCTATATTTTTTAAGAATACCTCCATTCTATATTTCCAATATCTGTAATCACTTCCATTAAAATAAGGCTCTCTTAACGGATTCAAAGATTTAATATCTTGATTCTCCATTGTTTAAATATATATTTCCTTGTTCTTGATAAGTATTAGGATACAATTTATCTCAAATAAAAAATATAAACAAAGTTAAAACAATACTTTTAAGGACAACTTGTAATACCAGTTGATGGTATGTGTATCAGAAAACAAAGCAGAACTTAAGATTCCTAAAAGGGTGGATCTAATATACCAATTATTGGTATCTAAAAATAGAATAATAGATCTAAGAAATCCTTAATAAGATTCACCCTCTAATAACAAGTTTTAGGTGGGATATGATGATGGAAGATAGTCTAGAGGGGGTGAATAGTCCTTTATTAAAATTATCATAGTTATTAAAAATAATTGTAGAATTTTGTTGTTTTAAAATATTAAACAATTATTTATTAAAATAATTATAATAGTGGATGTGTGAAGAGTGTAAGTAGAAAATTAAAGAAAATAATACAAGAAATTTTTATAGTAGTTCTAATCGAAATGATCATACTCTACTCTTCACATGCTAACTAATGGAGTATGGAACCCACTATGAAAGAGATAGGGACTTTTAAATGGGGGAATCTAAACCCAAACTTTTACAATGGGATAAACCCCAACTCGGGACTTTGTAAGGAGTATCCCCAGACCTAACAACACATAACCTTCTATAGGAGCTGCCAGAAACTCAGGATTTCTACAAGGAGAATCCCCAAACTAAGTGTACTACCTTTTGGTTGGGTATGAATAACCAAAGAACTGCTTTTTTTAATTTATAACAACCATGAACTAATTTTTATAAGAGGTATAACATTTTGTGTGAAATATAAAAGCGCAGACAACTCTTCCCAGTCTAGAAGAGATAAATATAATAGTTAGAGAATTGCAAGAGTATGAATGTATGAGATCAACTGTTATCATTTTAAACCATAATATCTCTTCTAAAAATACATGAGTCCTTTAAATACAAATATATTTTGACTACATGATCGATCAAATGGTTATAATAATAAAAGTGACAAAATTATATTATCAGAAAGAGAGAGAAAATAGAGAAATTATCATTCCATAATAATCGCTCAACTCATGTCCAGTATTCAAAAGAATAAAGAATAATTAAAACCAATTTGAAATCATTCATTAAATAATTTAAACATCCTCCATGATAATAGTTTGATGAAATATCATAAAAAATGAAAGTTTGAATTTGAAATACGAAATTTAATAACATTTCATTTAAAACAAATAGTAAACATGCCAAGAATATCAAAAATTAATAACATTGAATTAAAGATATTAAAAAAAGTTTTAATGAGTATAATATAAATTAATATTAAATTATAGATAATATAATCAAATAAAATAGTGTAAAATAATAAAAATTATTCTTGAGTTTCAATCTGTAAGTTTCATGCATGAAAATAAAGCACCCTTTGATCTCCATAAAAACATGTTTAAAATAATGAAAAACACTTCACATAGGTTCTATATAATTAATAAGGATTTATAAATTCATTATAACAATTAAAATATATGAAATAAACATTCAGAAAATTTAAATAATAAACAATATTCAAAACAGATCATAATTTCATATTTTAGAAAAACCCACGGAAATTCACTAAACTACGTAGGAAAAATCACATAGGGGTTTTCACATAGTTATTTTACTCTACATAAGTGAATTGACAAAAGGGAATATATGTAGCTGAATCCACGTAAGGGAATATATGTAGCCAAATCTACATAATTGATTCACCTAAGGGATTAATCACATAGGCGATTCATGTATGTGAATTCTTGAAAACCGTAAATAGATTGACATATCAAATTTTAAACTAAAACAGACATATATAAATGAAAAATTATATTTGGGTCTGATTTTATTATATTTATAAAATTTAATTATTTTTTCAAATAATCAAGAATCACCTTAATTATATTTTTATAAATAAATTTATAATTAGAAAACATAAGCAAAATAGTTCTGGAAAACTGTAAGAAATAGACTGAAAGCATATAGTGATTTCTAGCCTAATTTCAGATATTATATAGATCAATTCAGAAGTTAATTTATTATAATTAAATTTATATAATCTTCTTATATTTTTAACAAAAAATAATAACTAGATTTTTAGTTTTTAAGCTCAAGGTATGGTCAAAATATAGAGGGTAATCGATCCTGGAAAACAAGCTACGTGGATTTCAAAATGTCTATGTAGTTCACAAATCAATTATGTGGTTAAACATTTGGCTATGTGTTGAATAGTGATTTTTTTGTATGGGAATAGTAAAAACATATATAAATGATATTTTAAGGTCTCAAATGATATATTTATCCTAGGAGTACAATATAAAACTTTTTGAACATGTTATGAAAAATGAAAACAGGAAATCTAAAGATATTTTAAACAATGAAAAATTATGATATTATCAAGATTAAGCATACTTTAATCAATATACAATTCAAAATATTAATATGTTAAAAGGAAATAAAACAAAGAAATATTTTTAATTATCAAAACATAAATTGGATCATGGAGCCAATGAACATTCTCCCCCATTTTGATAATTTCAAAACCAGGTGTAATTTCAAAAACAAATTTCTCTCCTTGAAATTATAAAAAATATGAGGTTTCAAAATAATAAAAATGATTTTAAGTTATTATGTAATGACATAAATACAACTATAAATTTTGTATAAATTATTTCTTAAACATGTATCAAAGAGACACTATAAAGTCATCCATTGTTAAAACTTAGAAATAAAAGTAGTAAATAGAATTTTTAAAAGTTGCTTGAAAAAAATAATGAGAAATATTTTAAACAATAATATTTTATGAAAAATGAAGGTTTAAATAGTGATTTAACATCATCGGGGATTAATTATAGGTTTTAAAATAGTTATATAATAAAAAAAATATACAGAAATTAAATAATAGTAATCTGAAAAAATAGATTCTAAATTTCACATATTTCATGTAAACATGAAAATATTAGCATATAAGCACACACAAACTCCCCCTAAACACATGAAAACATAAAACTATAAAGAAAATTCTATAAATAATAAATAAATGGTAAATATACCCTGGAAGTAATTAAATATTAGATAGAAGAAGTGATCCCCCTGAATTTATGCTTTATTTCAAGAAAAATCCACTTGAAGAAAATGATTAGAGAAAAAATTTCAATCACTCCCTATATCTCAATGAATTTAAACTTTATTTTAAGATTATCCACCATTATATTAAACATTTAAGTACATGTGGTTGATTCCTGTAAAAAATCAAACTCACGCGCTTTTTGGTACCCATGCTATTTTGGGTTCAATTGGGTTAGTAACAAAAAAAATTGGTACCCAAATAGATTTAAGACATTTGTTTTAAGGTACATAAGAATATAAATTCTTAGAGATATAAACTCTAGTAATACCAAGAGATTTAGGGAATATAAGAGAACATTCATTAGTATGATTTCCTTTCAACAGAAAATTAAATCATGTAACTGTTGAAACCTTCCCTATAGAACTTTTAAAAAAAGTGGTCTTGTACATCTTAGGAATCTGATGATTATAAAAAACCCATATTTATCTATATTTACTTTCATTATAGATACCATCTTATCATATTTTTATTTTCATTGAACAAAGGTAGATAACAATTCTTTTAAATTTAAAATATCCTTTTTTAGATTAACATTTTCTTTGTGAACAATGTCATTATCATCATAGACTTTATCTTTAGTAGATGAATCTGAATTTATCAAACTGTGGTTTGCTTTTTCAATATTAGAAATATTATTTTCTGTAATCTTTGTTTTTTTCCTTTTCTTTATTAAACTCAAGAATAGAATCTCTCAATTTTTCATTTTCTAAAATAATATTTTTCTTTTATTTAGAAACTTTCTTAAGATCTATAGTCATATTTTCAAACTTTTTAGCAAGATTTTCAATTTACACTTGAAATTAATTACATAAATCACTTAATTATTTAAATTTAGAATTTTCACAATATAAACTAAAAGAATATTCAGGTTCAAAATCATAATTAAAAAAATTAATAACCTAATTTTATGCTTCCATTAAACATAAACCAATGAGTTTTAACAAGTCATTAAAGTGATCTATTACCTTAGGATATTTTCCCATCATAGAAAGGTTACTAGTCTCTTTTTCACTTCCATATTCGTCATTGGAGTCTAATTCTTAAATAAAAATCCAACCAGCATCATAATCACATTTTATTACCTTTTTTTCTTATTATCTTTCCCTTCTTATTTCAACTTTGGGAACTCATATTTGGTATGGTCGAGTTTCCTGTATTTATAACAAATAATAGTGGAATTACCTTTCTTAACTTTTCTTTCAAAATAATTCTTGTATCTTCTGCTTTTCCTTTCATCCTTTTTAGTGGTATGATTTTTATTTATGATCCCTTGAATGCATTTTGAAACTTGACTTAGATCATCATATTTCTCTGAGTTAGAAGAATCTAAGGAATCACTAGAAGAGTTATCATAAACATGTTTATATTTAAAAGAAACTCCATTTCTTTTATTAGATGAATCAAGTTCATTATTCTTTAATTCAAGTTCATATTTTAATAGAGATCAAATCAACTCATCTAGAGAGTATTATTCAAAATATTTATTTTCTTCAGTGGATACATTCTTTGAATTCCACTTATTTGGTAAGGCTTGAATTATCCTTCAATTGGAACTTCATTCTTCATAGTTTCACCAAGTTCATCCACGTTGTTGATGATATTTGTGAATATTATGGGAATCTCATTCATACTTTCATTGTTATACATTCTAAATTTTTTAAATTCAGCCCTGTGAATGCCAAGAATAGTTCTCTGTAATTTTTTAATTCCTTGATGATTGACTTTTAAAATCCTCCAAATTTTAGAAGAAGTTTTATAGGAAAATATATGACTATAAATAATAATACAAAGAGATTATCAAATATAATTCATGACTTTATAGTTTAAAACATATTTTTCAGCATCATTTCCAGTTAATGTTTCAAGTTTGACTTCAAGTATTTTATAAGATCTAGCCATGATAGTCTAATATTCTATACCTATATTTTTTAATTATACCTCCATTATATATTTCTAATATCTATAATCAATTCCATTAAAATTAGGTTCTCTCAATGGATTCAATAATTTAATATCCGGAGTTTTCATTTCCGAAATAGATCTTTCCTTAGTCTTGTTAAGGACTAAGATACAATTTAGCTCAAATAAAAAATATAAAAAAGGTTTAAAAAATCCTTTAAAGACAACCTATAATTCCAATTGATAGTATGGATGTAATAAAATAGAGAAAAACTTAATATTTCTAACAAGGTATCCCTTAGATATAAATTATTGTTATTTGGAAATAGAAAAACAAAGATAAGAAATTCTTAAGAAGGTTCACACTCGGATACCTAGTGTAAAGTCAGATACAATGAAGGAAGATTGTCTAGAGGGGGTGAATAGACCTTAAATAAAATTTATTAGAGTTATTAAAAATAATTTTAGAATCTGGTGGTTTTAAAATATTAAGTAATTATTTCTTAAAAGAATAATAATAGTGGATGTTTGAAGAATGTATGTAGAAAATTAAAGAGAAAAAGACAAGTAATTTTTATAGTAGTTCAGATATAAATGATCATACTCTAATCTTTCCACCCCAACAAATAGATTATAACACTCACTATGAAATAGAGAGGTAATTTTACATAGAATAAATCTAAACTCATATATTTAAATTTTGATCAATCCCAACCTAGGACTTTGTGTGGAGTATAACCAAACCTAACATCACACAACCTTTTGCAGGAGAAGATACAAATCAAGGATTTCTATAAGGAGAAGCCCCAATATAAGTGTATTTCCTTTTGTTCAAGTAATCATAATAAAATAACTACCTTTTTGTATGGTATCACAACCACATACTACTTTTTATAGGTGTTATAATCTATTGTTTGAAAGATATAAGTGCATAAAACTCTACCTATCCCATAAGAGATAAATACAATAGTTACAAAATTGCTAGAGAATTATAGAAATAAATTTGTAGATAAAATATTTTATGTAGGACTTTTGAATGGATTTTAATGATGGAGTTAGTATTTTCTATAAAAGGTACAGTACATATCTTTAAGGTGAATGAAGCCTGAGAAAAATTGTTCCTCCCTTGAGCGTTCATCACAAAGAATATAAATAGTTGATCATTGGATCAATTGATTGATGTAAGAGTATGAACATATGAGATTGTTTGTTATCATTTTAAAACATTGTATCTATTCTAAGAATCCTTAATTCATTTAAATACAAATATATTTGGGATACACACTCAAGAAAACGTTTAGAATAATAAAAGTGACAAAAGTATATTATTAGAAATAGATAAAAGAGAGAAATTATCACTGCATAATAATCACTCAACTCAAATACAGTATTCAAAATAACATATAATAATTCAAACCAATTTTAAATCATTACTAAAATAATTTAAATATTCTCCATGATAATAGTTCAATTAAATCCCATTAAAAACATAAGTTTGAATTTGAAATATGAAATTAGATAACATTCTGTTTAAAACAAGAAGTAAACATTCGGAGAATATAAAAAATTAATAAAACTAATTTAAAGAAATTAAAACAAGTTTTAATGAGTGTAATATAAATTAATAATAATTTAAAAATGATATAATCAAAGAAAACTATGTAAAATAATAAAAATGATTTTTAAGTTTCAAGCGATGAGTTTCATGCGTGAAAATAAAGCACCCTTTGATCTACATAAAAACATGTTTAAAAAATGAAAAACACTTCACATAGGTTCTAAATAATTAATAAGGATTTATAAATTCAATATAACTATTAAAATATATGAAATAAACATGTATAAAATTTAAATAAGAAACAATATGTAAAATAGAGCATAATTTCATATTTTAAGAAAAACATGTAGAAATTCAATGAACTACATAGGCAAATTTAGATAGGGGTTTTCACATAGGTGTTTTACTCTATCTAAGAGAATTGAAATAAGGGAATCAATATATCTTAATCCATGTAAAGTAATCGATGTAGCTAAATCTATGTAGGTGATTTGTGTAAGGGGTTCATCATGTAGGTGATTCATGTATACGAATGATTGAAAATTGTAAATAGGTTGACATCTCAAATTTCAGAGCTAAAACGGACATAGATAAATGAAAATTTAGATTTGGTTCTGGTTTAATTATATTTATAAAATTTCATTATATTTCCAAATAATTAATAATCACCATAATTGAAGTTCTATTTCTAAATTTATAATTGAAAAAAGAAAGAAAAACAGTTTTGAAAAACTATAGAAAACATACAATGATTTATAACCTAATTTTAGAAATTATATAGATAAATTCAAAAGTTGATTTATTATAATTAAATTTATATAATCTTTCTATATTTCTAACAAAGAAATAATCACTCGATTTTAAGTTCTTTAGATCAATATATGGTCAAAATATAGAGGGTAACTAGTTCTGAAAAATTGGCTATGTGGATTTCAAAACAGCTACATAGTTCACAAATGGCTACATGGTTAAGCATTTGGCTACATGGTGAATAGTGATTTTCATGTATGGGAATAGTAAAAACATATCTAAATGATATTTTAGGGTCTCAAATGACTTATGTATCCTAGGAATACTATATAAAACTTGTTGAACATGTTATGAAAAATCAAAACAAGAAATCTAAAGATATTTTAAACAATGAACAAATATGATATGATTAATATTAATCATACTTTAATCAATATAAAATTCAAATTATTAATACATTTAAAGAAAATAAAACAAATAAATATTTGTAATTATCAAAATATAAAGTGGTTCAAGTAGCCACTGAACATCTAGGACCCTCCATCTAATGCCTACTCCTTAGAGTCCCCTGCTAACCCTCAACTAGGGGTGCTTCATCCTGCTCATACACCCTCTAAATTACCACAACCATCTTCTACACCTATAAATATGTAGGTAATGTAAATAAGGTGAATATAAAATAAAGGGTGGGTCATAATTCCTCCTCCAAGAACCATGCTTGGGACTCCTTATCAGGAAATACATTAGTGAAAAATCACAAAAGGTCCTTAAACTTAATCCCTAGATCCTGAACACTCATGCTTCCCTACTGAAGTGAGAGAAACTCTTGCCTATTTACTACCATTTCTATCATTGATAAGAACTAGGTCCTGAAATCATGTTGTAAATTGTCCCACAATACATCAGTATCCTCTCACTCCCCTTGGTACAATATCCACTACTAACATGCTACTCTACTCAACTAGATAACTGCTAGGGAAACCCAATACTCATATCAGGATCGAATCAATATAAAAGTGATCCCCAACTTCTCTGGTCAATACTTTATCACTATATCAGAGATTCTCCCCTCATACTTTTCCAAGATCTAACACTAATATTCATGTAACATCCTCTACCACTACTCATCCTCCTGATCAGAATCGACCCTTCAACGGTCAATAGGGTCAGGTTGTTGAACCACCCTGACTCTAACTACATGTGGGAACTGACCAACTAGAATCTATATAAATAAATTAAGAACATTTGAGTCTAGAATCCTTGTATTTATTTAGATTCATTCAATTATTTTATTTATTTGTTCTCAGAACCACCCTATTAAAAATAGAACTCAAAAAATTATGATGCATGTACCTATCATAGGTCCCTACCCTACAAAAAATTCCACATTTCTTAATACATTCATAGAGATTAAGGTACTTGTATCGGATCATAGGTGGGCCTAAAATTCTGTGACATAGGTGTTCTACTTTTTTTTTCATCACATAATAAGTTCGACTAACACTATTTTCTTACCAACCCATACAGTCCTTACCGGGGCCTAAATCTAAATTTCACCTTATCTCTTAACCAACACCATTGATACCACTCTGTCATGACCCCCCCCCCCCCCCCCACAACTAGTACTCATCCTAGGCCAGAAGTGAAGATAATGAGTGGCCCCTGAGTCTCACCTTCAGTAGGCCCCAGGTTAAAAACTAGCATCGAGTGTATTTCACACAAATGTGGGAGGAATTACCCTCAACTATACTGGGAAAAATACAAAAAAAATACCACCAAATAATCACCATGAAAATTAAATAAACCAAATTTTTTTAAAAGTAAACCCAAAATGCATTAATATAAAATAGATAAAAACATCTCCAAAATAAAATACTATCAAATGAATCTTGTGGTAGCAATCATAACAACTCTAAGCTCTGAGCTAGTACAATCCAGTATGATAACCAAATTCCTCCTAGAAACCTAAAAATCAATTTATATATATAATGGGTGAGCATAAAATTTATACTCAGTTGTATCATACCCAAGGTCTCTCATAAAAAAGTGAAAAGAGAATATTAATACCCCTATGAAAAAATAATAGAATTAACCAACACCTACATAGGTAAACTAGTTACCCCCACCCTCACCAAGGCTCTCTCACCCAATAATGCATCCAGGAGTAGTATAGTATTACCATAAGAATATAGATTTGGTGACTCATAACCACTTCCTAGATAGTTCTCCCCTCTCACCCAATGTGAAGACATATTTTTCTCCCATCTCTTCCATATCCACCAATGATGGCATCAATTGTATATCATTTCTCGTAGAACCAACTGCATCTCACATCTTGTAGCACCAACCACATATCACATTTCACATAACTGGAGTAGTAGGGTGTCATGAATGTGTAGAAAATCAACCTTGTTACCTCCTCCCACCATGCATGACCCCCACCACACATCTCATTTTCTACCACCATTATCACCAGAAGTTGTTGTTGAAAGGAGGGTGGGGATAGGAGGTAGTCATCCATTTATATCTTACTCATCCTAGATGTTTGGGAAAACACCCCCCAAAGTCTCTAGGTGTCGGTCATATTATCCAAAATGGGTGGGGTGTGTGAGAAAAACATAAGATAATATAATTATATAATAGTCTCACACAATCCCATGCCTATTGGTTCACACGAGCAACACTACCACAACCACCATCGAGAAACTTATGATATCACGCCACTAAGCGTTGCCTCTAATATAGAACAACCAACCCACAAGAATCAAAAAAAATTCCAAAACCTGGGTTCTATTTTACATTATTTTATTTATTAATTCATCAACTAATATTTAACCATTTAATTATTAATTTAAATTTACACTATTGAATTCTTTAACCATCGCTACTTTATTAAATAAGCTGTTATTTTTCCATTATTATTGAACTGCTACCAAGAAACCACTACATTAAGTTTTCACATCATATCCAATGCCACCAAGCAACACACAATCAATTCCACCAATTATTACACAACTAAGTACACCAAGCCACACATAACCAAGGCCGTCAAGCCACACACATCATGTCAAACATATAATAATCATGTTCAGCTTAGTCTTTTCATTATCGAATTTAAGTGTTTAACCATTTAAAGGGTATTATCAAATAAAAACAACACTACAAGTAATAATTCCATAACAATCATAAATCATGAGATAATAACAACCACAATATCAATGAAAATTGGTAACCGCATGTGCACCATGTGATACCCCGAACCTGCACTCCCAAATCCGGTTCCATAAACATATGCTTTACATAATGGATTTGATACTAACTATAGATAGTTGGACATAAATATCACAAAATTACATAAATTAAATAAAATATTACATTATGTACATTATTAAGACCTTTTAGGTTTAGATATTTAGGGAATTAAGACAAAACATAAACTAAACAAACCCATGTCTTGTTTGTATCAAACAAATATTTTTTCAAAATAATTAATCCATAATAATTCTTAAACATCTCCCATGAATTATTCCACACATGTTACCCTTTTAGACATGTCATGTGTACTACTTTATTCATAACCTAGGGAATGGAAACATAATAAAGGGGTGAACTAAAATGCTCAGTAAGGGAAACATATAATTGAAGTTTTCAAAACATAAGCATGACATAAATAATATGATAGGAATAAATAATATTAATAATTTCATATTAAACTAAAACTAATATCATACTATATCCATGGAAATAAATGAAAACTTGGATTTCAATAATACTGATCTCATACTGATGGAATGCATAATGTCGGACATCAAAAAACATGTTGTCAAGGCCTTGTTTTAAGAAATTATACTAATATAGTGAGTGGTATACACCAAAAACAAGAGTTTTATCTCATGATACATGTAGATTCATTGAGGGGATATATAATTTTGGGCCCCACCTGTAACTTGGTTAAGTCTAATGCATCCACCATAAGAGGCAACAAGACATTCCATACCATTCCCTAAGCAACATCTAGCATAATAAATCATGGTTATCCATATAATAAAAAATATGTCATGTTAATACATAATCAACCTATGTTAGTATTAAATAATCATTAATAATTTTAATACTTCCCCATTCAAATAATAAACTTTCTTTCTAAGTGAAAATCCTCTGATCCAAATTTTGAAAAATGAGATGTTCACACCATATAAAGTAATGGGTATATGGTTAAGTTGATGTTGGAATAAAATGATCATAATACATATAGAGAAAGAAGTTGGATGGTTGTAAAAGAACATATCCCCAGTGCACCAAATAAAACATAGAAGTTTATAGACATAAATTAAATACACCCTCAAAAAAGAATGTTTTGAACGGTATCACAATTAAAGTGATCAAAAATTGAATTATTTAACACCATGAGTCAAATACCCCAAATGATAAATATATATATTAGAGGAAAAAGTCAATAAACTTAAACCCTGTTATGGTGAATACTTTTGAAAATGATAAGAGAAATCGAAACAAAAAATTATAATATATTTTAGAAAACATTTTTAACATTGACATAAAATACAAAATTACATATCATTTTCAAAGGTATATTTTGAAAAGGTGAAATGAAATATTTTGAAAACAATTAATTTTAAAAATAATATCCAATAATATATCCTGAAAAATACATAAATTTTATCTTAGATAAATTAGGAGAGGTAAAACATAAGAAAGTGAAAGTAAACCCCCTTTTTACTATTTTGAAAATACCTTTGTTCAAAACTCACATTATAAGAAGAGTAATAAAAAATTCATTTATATCAAAATATTTTATTTCGCCATTAAGTTAGAGAAATTACCGTATAATAAAATATTAGGGTTTAATAACACAATCATGGAAGAAAGAAGTTCATGATGAAATAATATAACTCAAGGAAAGGATACTTGAGATATAAATACCCCTTATGAGAAACATGTTCCTTGAAGTAAGAAATAACTCAAGAAGAGGTTTTATATGGTATAAATGTAAATAAATAAAATAATACATAATAAAATTTAAGGGTATAATATATCCAACTTATATAAAATAAGTATAATATAAATGATCATAACTCAATGAATGAAAATTGAGTTACCAAAAAGTCTTACAACTGGGGTAACAACTGAGTAAAAAGAAATTTGATGAAAAGGAACTGATTTGGATTATAATTTCCCAGGAATAATAATAATATAATATGAAGATACATCAATGGGTAGTGAATACACCATTAAAATGGAAACATGATGTGTAACATGAATGTGCCTCAAGGAATTAAAATTTGAGACAAAGAGACCTTATGAATTGAGAAACATTTTAATCAAAACACATTGAAAGATAGGTCTTATAATTGAACTTAGAATACCATTATTAATATATAATTCATGATATTATATCTTAAATAGGCAATATATATACCACATAAATAAAATTAAATGCATAATACCAAACATGTCTCAAAGAGAGTAATTTGAAATAAAAGCCTTTACCTTGGTCCTGGTTTGTTCTTCACTTGCACCAAACATCATGAATAATTAAGTTAAGTTCATTAAATACATACCCAAGAACCTTATTTATAATTATAAACATTTATACTCCTCATTTATAATCATTATATACATATATATATTAGTTATTTTTTACTTATTTTCAACATCAGGTGTTAGTAATATTTATCGCTTTGAACTAGTTTCATATAAGTGGTGTTGGTATATATTATTTTTAAAAATTACATTATTATTAGATCATATAAGGCATTGTAATATATGTTTCAATATATTTTATAAATCTATAATTTTATGTCATGTCATTTTTTATTACGATCCATGACAATGGAATCAACGACAAGCATGTTTGAGTGATTCTTAATGAACGAAGGGTGATTTCTTGATTAACAAGTTATATGTTGATATAACCTTACCAAAACCAAAAAAACATTATTTAAATATTTATATCAAATTATACCAGTAAATAAGTTTTCATATTCATCCATGATACAAACGCATATTATTGTTCAAGTAAGTTGTTAAACCGACCCAAACATGAACTTATCATGATTAATGGATGATTATGAGGTTGTTTAGTGATAATAATAGAATAATAATTATACTATTTGGTAATTATTAGTGTGATATATCATAATTTTAAATAATTATAAAGAGGGAATAATTTATATAAAGTCATTACTTAGAATGAAGAGGTCATTTTCCTCTTAGTACACTCGTTTTAAATGATGGAATTAATGATAATATTTTGTTGGTCATATCATTAATAGGTTATATAATTTTCCATACCATAATCTTAATGAAATCATAAAAATAATATTTATTCTTTAATTTTATCCTTATATCCATCCATGAAATCTAGTGATGAAAAATGGAATACATCGTTCCATGGAGTCGGTAGTCTGTACATACATGTGTATGATAATTTCATTTTCATAGAATGAGTATAAGGGGTAATATGGATTATTGTTTCAAAACATAAAATATTTCATAAATATGAAACTTATATATTAAATTAAATATTATTTTCTATCACACCCATGATTTCATTTTGAGGTATTTTTCTATTTTTTCTAGATTTTTCCTTTTAGGTTTCCTTTGAATTTTTGGAGAAAATGAGAAAAATTGGGTAAATAGTAGGAGGCATATGGTTTGGAAAATTGTGCACCCTTGAACAGGTAATCATGCTACCAAGTGGTGTTTTTTATAGAGGCTTATCACACATTTAGCACACAGTTTGTAAACTGTGTGGGCTAACCATGTAGCATGTCCTACTTTGATAGTAAGGGGTTCACGGTTTCTGAATGGTTTTGAAAAATGTGTAGGTATACTGTGTAGATTGTCCATGTCATTAATTTTTTTTTAAATAATGTATTTTTCATCTCAGTATTTAACCCTAAAATACCCATTTTTTCCCACTCAGAATTTCCTACCCTAGGAGCCTCACCCTCTCCCTCTTCCTCCCTTAGAGCTTAATTTTGGTGGGGGATTTGGAGTGGTTTCTCCAAGAAATGTTCAAGAGAGTGGTTATCCTCTTTGATTTCCCCTATTTTCTAGGGATTCCCTCATTCTTTGGGGGTTTTGTTCTATAGTGGGTTGGGTGACCTATTTAGGTTTGGATCTTGATTTTTAGGGCTCAATATTGATATTTATGGCTCAATATTTCCTTTATAGGGTTTGCTTGAGGTGTGTTTGTGGTTTAGAACTAATTTTTGGGAGTTTCTATATTTGAGGTTGGTGGTTCCATGATTAAACATTATTCAGTGATTTTAATATGCTTTCTTTCCTCCTTGTTTATATTCTTTGGATTTTTTATGAGGTGTGAAATATGTTTTTTGAAAGTTTTTGGGATGCATATGGCATAAAAATGGTTTTTTAAAGTAAATTGGTTGTATTTAAAGTGTTCTCCCTTGTTGTGATAATTCAATGTGCTTTATAAATTATTCAAGATGTTTAATAGACTATTAAAGTGGTGTGAAACATGTTTTAAAGTGATTTTGGTGTGTGTTTGGTTTCAAAGGAGTTTTTTGGTTATAGAAAGAGTGGTTTATCATGTGTTTCACATTTATTGGATTATGTTTATGTGAAACTGATGTTGTACGTGACATGTGAAATGGTAATTGATTATGAAGGGAATATTAGGTATCTAGGTGGGTGTAATAGGACTATTATGCTAGATGACTCAGAAGTGGTTTGACCCAGATTTATCTAGAGGGGTTGATGATTACAACACTAACTAAATACTTAATGATGATTGGAGACCACTATAATGTTGGATGTTTCTCCTCTCTAGTGGATCGTGCATGGGAAAGATGTTGGTGTGGTTACTATACCACATTTCACCGAGATATGATGTACCTAGTGTCCCATTTCAGCTAGTTCTTATAGATATCTCTCGTGACTTGGTGCTCTTTTGTGATAACATTCTTACTGTCAACATATGGTGCACTTGGTTGGTTACTCCAAAGGAAAAGCATTTTTTTCTTCAAAATGTTCTGTATAAATTTTTTTATAGATTTTATTTTATAAAACTCGCATGTTAATTTTTATTATAATGTTTTGTCATAGAATCTCTTTTATTGGGTAGCATCCAACTGTGCTTTGTCTCACAACCTGCATACACCTTTGGGTGTATGAAGACTTGGTTATGTTTGACTCAGTTAAAGATAAGATGTATCATGATGGTGGTTCGAGTTTCTAGTGGTTTCCTCCTGTAGGTATTGGTGGTGGTGGCTTAAGGGTGATGATACTATTATTACACAAAGGTTTTTGGGAGAGTGTTTTTGTTCCCCTTTTTGTTATAGCATGTTTGGTATTAGGTTAAAGTTGTAAACATTGAATCTAAAAATTGTTATGCCATGTTTGGTTATGGTTATTCAGTTTTATTTTATTTATTATTGTCATTTTTTATGATTATTTAAATGAGTAAAACTGTTCCCAAAGAATATTGTGATTCTAATGAACTAACTTCTAGCTTGTGGGGATTAGGAACGCCCTTCAATCCATGCCATGAACCGGGTTAGGTGTCAGGTTGGATGACACTCCAGCTTGGTTTATGACAAAATGGTATCATAGATGGTCATGATCTTTTGGGTCAAGTTATTTGGGATTATTTTGGATAGACATAAGCTAAGACTATTAGGGATTGAGATTTTAGTTGCGAGTAGGGTGCATAGCCAGTACACCTTGGGACAGAACTCGAGTCACCATGGGATGTGGGGATTTTATTTGACTTCTCCTCCATGTGAGATGTATAGGATGATGACTTTATATAGACACTGGGTAGGGGTGGAGTGGTTTTTTTTCTTTGGATTTTAATTATGATGGAATTGGTCATGTTTTGAGTTATGCTAGTGTTTGAGATTTATTGTTGTTGCTGACAATTTTTAGAATGGTCATATTAATGGTCTTCCTTATGGTTATTGATTTTTGTAGAAAAATGCCTCCCTAGAAACTTATTGTGCATCTGCGAGAAGAGTCCAGAGAGATTTCTCCCTCACCAATTGATTAGATATTAGTGAACTTTGTTGTCTAAGCTATTCAAGCTTTGGGAAAGGGAGTGGGTCCTGGCCCTACTCTAGTTAAAGAAGTTGAATCAGGTCCTGTAAAGGTCAAATCTTAAGAGTTTCTCAAAAATAAGCCTCCATATTTCCAAGGTAGCATGAAACCTCTGGAATCAGAGGATTGGACCAAGAAAATAGAGTGGATTTTTTATTTCCTTGACACTCCTGATGCAGTCAAGGTGGAATGTGATTCGTTCTTTCTAGAAGGTACCAGTCGAAGGTGGTGGGACTTAGTGGTTCAAACTGGGAAGTATGAGCAGATGGGTTGGAAGGACTTAAAGGTCATTTTCAATGAGTAGTACTGTCCTGAGGTCTTGGTCTACTCCAGATCCTGGGAGTTCATGGATCTTGTCTAGGGAGACAAGATAGTGATGGAGTATGCCAACCGTTTTGTAGAGCTGCTTCAGTATGCGCCCAGGATTGTTTCCAATGAATATATAAAGGCTTAGAGGTTCAAAAGGGGGTTATGGATAGATATTTATTCTCAATTTTTTCTATTTAAGATGAAGAACTATTCCTAGGTGGTTGACCATGCTTGTATAGCAGAGATTGATCACAAGGGAAAGTCTGGTTTCCCTGGATCTATGTTAGTAGTGGCCAGTTGTAGCTCATCTGAGAAGAAGAGGAAGTGGGACGAGTATGAAAGTAAGGGAGGTGTTAGTTCAGGCCATCCTTCATCGCTTCCCTCATCTATGGTTTTTGATGTAGGTTCAATTATGTAACATCAGTGTGGGAAGGTAGGTAACACATGACATGTGTGCGCCTCTCCTCCCAGATCTTGTTACCGATGCAGAGATATGGGGCACTTGTAGCAGTTTTTCAAGGCCACGTGTTCCTATCAGAGTGGTGCAGGATCTGTAGGTTATGGGGGAATTCCATCCTGTTTAGAGCCATCTAGGACAGCAGGTTCATAGTTTGGTGGTCATGGCGGTAGGGTTGGATCATCTTCTGGGTAGAGTCAGTTCGGGGAAGAACCACATGCTAGTGTTCATTCTCAGGCTTAGGCTTAGACGAAACGCCTCTATGCAGTGGATCAAGCACCCGTAGAATCAGATGTAGGGCCTGTGATAGTTCAAGGTACTATTCTTATTGTATCATCTTTAGCTGCTATTTTGTTTGATATTCTTGCTTCTATTTCATTTATCTCTACCCATCTTATGGATTTGTGGAATTTTCCAACCAATATTATGTTGTATGTGATGGAGTTGGTAATGTTTCTTAGTAAGAAGTGAGAGAAGGGTCTCAGGTGTCTTTCATGTGCACTCACTATGTTAGGGGTTAAGCTATAATGGGATTTCCCTATTTTACAGATGGACACCTTAGATGTAATCCTCAGTATAGATTGGATGGTGCGCTTTCAGATTTATATTGATTACTATAGGAAATGAGTGAGTTTTATAATACCTGATGGAAGTACCCAAGTTTTTCATGGAGAATGGGATCCTCGGTTGGGACGTATTGGAACTCCACTCCCAGAATTGGGAAATCTCATTTTTTAGTTGTCGTCACTCATGTTAGAGGATGGTGGTGGTGCAATTGGTAGTTCAGATTTTCCAAAACTCTTATGTCGATCAGAGATGTCAAGATATTGAGCTTTTTATAGGTGAATAGGTGTTCCTGAAGGTGGAACCTCGCTTGGGTCATCATCATTTGGGAAATCAGGAGAAGTTAATGTTGAGGTATGTCGGACCTTTCGAGATCATCGAGCGGGTTGGTAAGGTGGCATACAATTTAGATTTTCCCTCTCAGTTGACATAAATTCATGACGTATTCTATGTATCCCAATTGAATAAATATAACCTAGATCCATCTCATTTGTTAAATTGGGAAGAATTAGAGTTGGAGCCTAATTTTTCAGCGTTTGAGTTTCTAGTGCGGATTACAGATTCTCAAGAGAATGAGAATGGTACTTGGGAGTAGAAGTCTTGGGTTTAGGCGGAGTATCCATTCTTGTTCTCTAATCAAGCATTGAGTTGACTTTATGAGGGTGGAAAGTTTTCATGGTGGGGATAATTTTCACACCCATGATTTATTTTTGAGTCGTTTTTCTATTTATTTTTGTCTAGATTTTTTTCTTTAGGTTTCATTTGAGTTTTTTGGATAAAAATGAGAAAATTTTGGTAAACAGTAGGTGGTACACGGTTAACACATGGTTAGTGCACAGTTGGCACATGGTTTGGAAAATTGTGCACCATTGCCTAGGTAACCATGAAGCTAAGTGGTGTTTTTTTATAGAGGATTATTTCACAGTTAGAGAACAGTTTGTAAAACGTGTGGGCTAATTGTGTGGCATGTCCTTCTTGGATAGTAAGGGGCGCATGCTTACCGCACAGTTTGGAAAACCGTGGGGGTAAATCATGCGGCTTGTCCAGGTCATTAAATTTTTTTAAAATATCGGATGTGTCATCTTAGTATTTAGCCCTAAAATACCCATTTTCTTCCCCACTCAGGATTTCCTACCCTAGGTGCCTTACCCTATCCCTCTTCCTCCCTTGGAGATTCATTTTGGAGGGGGGTTTGGATTGGTTTCTCCAAGAAATATTCAAGTAAGTGGTTCTCTTTGATTCCCCCTCTTTTTTAGGGTTTCCCTTCTTCTTTGGGGATTTTGTCCTCCAATGGGTTGGGTGACCTATTTAGGGTTGTATATTTATTTTTAGGGTTAAATATTGATGTTTATGGATTAATATTTCCTTTATAGGGTTCTCTTGAGGTGCATTTGTGGTTTATCACCAATTTCTGGAAGTTTTTTCATTTGAGGAAGGTGGTTCCATGCTTAAACATTATTTGGAGATTTTAATATGCTTACTTAGATCCTTTGTTGTATTCTATGGATTGTGTATGAGGTGGGAAATATTTTTTTTAGAGGTTTTGGTATGAATATGACATGAAAATGGTTTTCTAAAGTAAATTGGTTGTATTTCAAGTGTTGTCCCTTATTGTGATCTTTGAATGTGTTTTATAAATTATTCAAGATGTTTAATAGACTGTGAAAGTGGTTCAAAACATGTTTTAAAGTAATTTTGGTGTGCTTTTGGTTTCAAATGAGGTTTTTGGTTATGGAAAGATTGGTTTATCATGTGTGTCACATTGATTGGATTATGTTTGTGTAAAATTTATGTTGCACATGACATGTAAAATGGTAATTGAGCATGAAGGGAATCCTAGGTATCTAGGTGGGAAGACTAGGACTAGTATGTTAGATGACTCGGAAGTGGCTTAGACCAGATTCATCTAGCGGGATTGATGATTACAACACTAACTAAATACTTGATGATGATTGGAGGCAACTAGAATTTTGGATGTTTCTCCTCTCTAGTGGCTCATGCATGGGAATGCTATTGGTGTGGTTACTATACCATGTTTCACTTAGATATGATGTACCTAGTGTCCCATTTTAGCTAGTTCCTATAGGGATCTACCATGACTTTGTTCTCTTTTGTGATAACATTCTTACCATTGACATACGGTGCACTTGGTTGGTTACTCAAAAGGAAAAGCATGTTTTTCTTTAAAATGTTCTTTATAAAAGCTAGTACTTACCCGTGCATTCGCACGGAAATACGTTCAATGCTTACTTTCAAGAAGACAAAACTATATTGCAATATTAATAAAGAATAAAATTAAATAAATAGAATTTTGTAATGAAAATAAATGAATAAGAATGTTGAAATTACAACTTAGGTCATAGGTTTGAAATAATACAAAGTAACAGTAAACAATGAGATGCAAAATGATTTTTTCAGTGGTGCATAATATAGAATCGGATGTCAGTTCAGAAACAGAACTAACAGTTGGTTTAAGTAGAAAATTCCAGGATGAAAACAGTAGTAGTAACCATAGTTTTCAACACCTATAAGTGTACCCTTAAAAGTCCACATATCATCAGCAATATGTCCAACTCCTCCTATATCCCCCTCATATCATGCGTGGTTCATGAACATTATACAGGATCTAACCATTGTACAAGGAACAGAAAATAGAACCACTGTAATCAGTACAGGAGAAAACATAAACCGAGATGAATGCATAAATCCAATGTAATTTTTGCATAAAACTTTTGTAGACACTGTATTGCAGTAAACAGAGATAGACATAAACATAGGTTGTTACATTATGTAGAAAAACATGGAAAAGGCTATTACATTATGTATAAAAACATAGTTGTATAAAAATGAAGATTAAATTCTGAAATTACAAAATCAGAATATGTTTATTACCTCCAAGAGCTTTTTAACATCTAGAATTTTTTTTGTTCCAAAAAAGCAAAAGGCTAGTATAAGTATTTGACTGTGTTGAAGGAGGACTATGAAGTTGTGAGGGAGTAATAAACCAAGACCTATCCAATGTAGAAGATAGATCATTATAAGCAATCCCTTTAGGATAATTCATGGATGATGTTGGTTTTCAGAAACATAACAGATACAAATGTCATATTCAAAAACATTATACTTGTTTCTAAAGTTATAAACAACTGGAATGTTGAGATTGATTAGTATTTTTAATGCATTAATTGTAGTTGTGACAATAACAGATGCTGCAAAATTTGACAAACAATAATATATAATCATGTGATGAATATTTTAATTGTAGTTGTGACAATCACAGTATAAACTACATATAATGTTTCTGTTTAGAACATTGTCAAGATATCATCGAAAGAATAACATCAGATAGTATAATGTGTCTGTTTAGAACATTGATTATAATGTCAGTTTAAACAACATAATCTATTAATACTATTTTTTGAGACAGTATAGTGTGTTATAATGTTTGTTTAAATAGTATAATTTGTTTATACTGTCTGTTTAAAAAGTATAATGTGTTATATTGTCTGTTGATCGTTTATATTGTGTGTTCAAACAGTATAATGTGTGTCCGTTGAAACCCAAAAGAATAAAACTGATATTATATTGTCTATTTAAATAGTATAATATGTTTAGAACATAAAATTTGATGAAATAGTATAAAGTGCATATTGTTTATTAAACAGTTTAATGCATCTGTTTAGAACATTTTCAGAATGACAACAAACTATAAAATATTATGAAATAGTAAAATCTTTATATAATTATAGATATATTGAAGACTTAATGGTGATATTTCAGTTGGAATATATGACGTACCTGTGGTTGAAGACGAATTGTAGTTTGCAGTTGTAGTAAAAGGTGAACTGTTGATTGTAGAACTGAAATACATATGAATTAATATTGAAATAGGAGACAGTAAAAGGAAACTGTGTACTATTACATGCTTATTGTGATGAGGAGGCAATGCTTGAATCTGTAGTAGTATAGACATTCTTTAGAAGACCTTCAAACATTAAAGCTTATGATGTAATTTGTTATTATCAATAATAAGATAATAAACAAAATGTTATTTATATAAAAAATATAGGATGCTGACAGAATAAAATACTGCACATATGAGGCTATCAATTCGGTGTCTTCTCTTCTTTGATCTAGCAGTCAAGGTAAACAGATTGGAACAGTCTTCATAGACTGAAAAAGTAAGATAAGTTAAATTTTACCAAGATATGGTCAGATGTTATGCATTATAAAGCCGAAGTAATTTGTAAGACTATATGAAAAAGTAGTTACCATTTATGAATAACAGTAATAGCGACATGTGTCTTCGACGTTGTGCGTTGTTAATGGGTGTCACAGGTTTAGCTATGGAATAATTTTCAATAGTAATTGATCTAGTAAAATCTTAAAAAAAGAAACATGTATCATGTCATAAAGGGAGATGATAGATATAGTTATGCATGATAAATTGGTTTTCATAATGAAAGAAAATTTTAATGCGGTGGACATTGTAAAATAAATTTACCATCAATGCAGTGGACATAGCCATTTCTCACATCCATTGATATAGTTATGTATGATAAATTGGTTTGCATAATGTCTCATGTGTTCTTGTGAGAGAGATTACCAGCAGACAGCCATATGTTAGTAAATCCCTCCAGTAGTGGTCTGAAATTCAAACAGTCCTAACATTCCACCATGAAATTCAATGAATCATTAACATTCCACCATGAAATTCGTGAAAAGACAACTAAACTTAACCAACATAGAATTCAAACACAGAAAAAATGGCTCATTATTAACTTTAGCAGATGCAGCAGTAGGCGGCTTTTAAGCCACATAAAGCTTGGATATTCTCTTGGAGATGCTGTCAGTTCTGCGTTCTCGTTGTTCCTTGAGCCTCTATGCAAGAAGATTTTGGTACTCAGCAGCCTCAGAAACTATAAACATGGATATTATAACAAACCATTTAGGAAAAAGTCTTTAAATTATTGAAGTTTAAATGATAACTGTAAATGGGAACCACAAAGGCACCCTTAATTATGTGTATAAACAATGACACTCATAGTAAAATCATGATCCGAAAAAAAAAATAAACTATTTATTAATTCAGTGTAAATTAAAATAAGGAAATGTAAACAGTACTGTGTCATTTCAGTATCGAAAACCCTCAACCTTGAATGTTGCTTTCTTCAGAATGTTTGTGTTCAAAACCAGAAAGTCAGAATGTTTAAATATACAATGTGAATCTAACCAAAGGGAACTAACTACTAATGATTTATCAAAGTGAAACAGCCAGATGTATCCTAAATTTTAAGAGTCATCATACTATTCACCCAGAAAAATTACAGTTGTCTCCAAAGACAGTTGTTTTTGGTACCTCAATGCATAATCCCTTTGAAAAAAAATGGAAAATGACATGGTCTCCAAATGATTTAGTATTCATGTAACATGTTTTAACCTTAGAAGAATATGATGGAATGCACCGTGAAAACTAAAAAAAACCATTATAATTTTTTACTATCAACCAAACAGAAGTTAAAATCATAAATAGGGAAACATATTCATAAAAATCCTTAAAAAATGATACGATAACGTATCTAGATTACATAATAGTCATGTATTCAAAAAGGAAATGACCATATCGTAATTTGTCAACTTAATATGCTGAACAGAAAATTCCTTGAAGAGGATCCAGGGTAAAGTTGTCGAATGGCATTGGTAGACATCCATATGAAGAGGCAAATCCACACTGCAATGCACAGACCCAATTAATCAGCAAAGAAAAATAGCAAGCATTGCAATATAATTAAATAAAGATAGTTGGAAATGAAACAAAATTAATATATTGATCAACAGTTTTCATTTTTTTAGAATGAAGAAAACCAAATAAATATAGTAAACAGCATGGTACATCACACAACAATGTTAATGAAAGAGACAAACTAAACATAACTAAACCAATTATAGAGTACAGAATACAATAATCATTAAAATTTTGAGATATGAAAAGTAAACAAACCAAGAAGGAACATTTACTAAAAGATGGTTCACAAACACAACCTTAATCCAGTAAAGAGACTTCACAGGAATTATTTATGAAGTTAAATTTGTAATGGCAATTTGAAACAATTAGATAGAGTTCGTTGTAAAAACTACCTTGGGTCAGGAATAGATACATTTAGTCTACTTTGGATGTTTTTTTGTTTCTCATTTCCATAATTTTGAGATGATGTTCATTGGAAAAAGATGATGTTGGCTTGGGGTCTGGAGACAGGGAGCCTTCCACAGTAGCTTCAGCATCAAAGTCAGTCATCAATTTTTTCTACATGAAGATTCAATTATAACTAATGAGAAGTAGTCAGTACTTATTAGTTATACCATTTAAACATGAATTTATTTTTTTACAGATGGAAAATCACCATAAATAGAGTGTTGTTAAAATAATAGGTAATGGAAAACAAAAATGAAGAAAGATACATTATTGTAGATAACATGTACAGCATCAGTTTAAGAGAGTAAGAATTTGGAAAATTTATACCTGGTTTGAAGAGACAGCAGTAGTACTTTTATCAACATCAGCAGAATTGTTCAAGCTGAGTCCTGAAGAAGCAGCACTTTGATGTTCCTAATAAAGATGGTTAAAATAGTTCAAGTATGTGGTCTATGTTTTTTTACTAAATTGAATTGTAAAGAATATAAGTTAAATAACTTCTTTTTATGCACTTTAAAAATATTTTTGTTATGTAATCTTCAGCATGCTGCCTTAAAATTCCCATGGAAGACTGAGACTGCATACCTGGTTGTCTACAGAACTCTAATTATAGTTACTGATATAATCTTCATTATCACTGATGAAGATCACTGTGTATGTGTTCTGTTCTGAACTGCGTTTTCGATTTTGAATGTTGTACTATGTCACGTCAAGTGACAGCATAACTTTCTTTGATTTGAAAACATTTATCTCAGGGGGGGAAACCAAACTCATCCTGGTCCTATGTTATAATAAAATGAGAAAGTGAGTTAATAAACATAAATTACATGAAAAAAACACAAAGTTGAAGAATCTTACTTGTATCATATCATCTCTCAACTGTGAAGCTGATTTTCTTATAAACTGCATGACTTGCTTATCAAAGAGAACAACAAATAGCGAGTCTATGTCATCTTTAACCAGCAGTTATACTCTAAACCTGATATATTTATATTTGTTTAGTGTATTTACAACTTAAGTCGTATAATAAGTATACTAATGAATAAATAGTTAGCAATAATGGTAGAAATTAAATGAATACCTTGGAGTAGTGAAGGCTGGTGTTTTCTTACAATTTTGGCACCAAAATTTTCCATCAGCAACTTGTATTTTTTTGTGCAGGAGTTGCATGATTCAAAATACCAGTGATGAGTGATTTAAATTTTTACTATTGTAGCATCAATCAGACACCTTGTTGGCTATGAAATAATTAGTAAAATTAATACAGTTATCAAAGCTGGTATTACATGTAGTGCATTATAGTTCACATCATGAAATAATAGAAACCAGATATTGTACTTACCTGCAGCAACTGTTTAACATCAGAAATGAATTTTTTGTTATTCCAATAAGGAATCGTTGTAACGCATCTGTTTGAACATGTTGATGGAGGACTTTGAAACTGGGAATGAATTATGAATCCAGTTCTGATTAATTAAGTAAAACCATTATTCAAGAACAGAAATAATGTTAATTTTAGTCATATAACTGGTATTTGTAGGTAGAAAAAATTTTCAAATAATGGCAGTTGATAGTTTACCTGCTTCTAAACTCATGGACTACTGGGATGTCAAGGTTGAGTAGTATTTTAGAAGCATTAATTGAAGTGGTGATAATAACATATGCTGGGACATGTAGAATATAATGATATGAAATTCAAGTTTTCAAATTGAAAAAAAAATACACTGATTTCAGTTAAATATGTTGATTTGCATTAGCAGAATTTGTAAATGATACAAGTTAAAATAATTCATAACAATATAGTTTGCAGTATGGAATAGGATATTATGGAACATAACAGTTGTTGGAAATTTAAAATTTCTGGAACTATACAAATTGAAGATACATATAAGGAATAGAGCACTGTATAACTTATATGATATTCAATCCTATTGATATTATGTAACAATTATTTTTTAACGCATAGATAGATTTCTTACAGGTCAACCGCTTTTCCCTGACCAACTGTAAGATCACTACTGTAGAGGATTCCATGTTGTTCTCCAAGTACTCTAACATGATGTTCTCAAACTCCCCCCATAAGCTACAATTTATTTTCAAGCCTCTAGAATAAATCATAGTAGATGTTTTGGTAATTACAAGAATACATGTAAAATGTAGTGGGAAGAGCAGGATGCTAACCTGTCGTCCTCTAAAATGACTTGAAGCTTTTGTTTTGTAGTACCAGAAGACTGTGTGGGGTGTGATTGTCATAGATGTCCAATAATTTCTAAAACAGGTATGAATGATGTGTAATGAGTAGTTTTTTAAGAAGAGAGTATTAATGTTAATTGTAGTATCAAGACTATAGAATTTAAAGAAACTGAATAGAATTGGAAATAACTGTTTTTGTAGTAACTAAATAATTTGAACATGTAGTAACTAATATTTTCTAAATAATAGACTTTAATACAAAATCAGTTCTATTTAATGTACCTATTATATATTGTTTCAGAACGGTTTTGTTAATGATGTCATCAAAAGTAATGAAGTTGAAACAGAAGACTGGTAACTGAGCATCCGTTGGTCGAACAAATGTTTTTGTTGTGAAAAACAATCTGCAAGCATGTCTTGCCCCCAAGTAACTTCCTTGATTAGGAGAAATCTGGAAGTTTTGTATAATGTATCAAAGGCCTTCGCGCAGGAGTGGTTTGTACTTGTTGATTGCATGGCGGTTGTTAATTGTACACTATATTTTTGTCTCTTGTATGAAATAATAAATTTTCAAAGTAAATATTTAAAAACCAGCTGTCACATTTAAGAGATATGAAAAATATTATTGCAAAATAAGTACATATTATTGGTATTATGAAAATAGTACATGAACTATAATTTTTGAACTGGATAAACTCACTTGGGAATCATAGATAATCAGATCGATAGTAGAAACACTGTAGTTGGGTGAGGAGTTCAACCACAAATTCAATTCACGCACTTCTATTTTCAAATTTTTGTCATCATCAACAGTAATCTCATTCAGAGGACAAATTCTGCGTGACATGCTTACAGTTCTGCATGTTTACAAATATTTTACAGATATGACAGATGAAGCATCCATTATAATGTGTTGTGCCTATATATAAGAAAATAATAAAAGCATCGAATTTTATAAATTTAAAATGAAAAGATATCTATCATAGGTTATCAAAAATTTCTCTGTAGACAACATTTTTTGTACAGTTAGAGGTAGGTTTTTCTCTATCATCAACTACAATTTTTAAACCACCTAGTGACAACACTCTAGATATGGCAACATAAAGTTTTCCATGATAGAACACGGGCTTGCGAAGATATAAACATACAGAAAATATAGATTGGCCTTGACTTTTATTAATAGTCATTGCATAAGAAACAGTCAAAGGATATTGTCTTCTTTGTAATTTGAAAGGCTATCTTATGTCATTGTGTGTCATATTTATTCTTGGGATGAATGAAAGATATCCGGAATGACAACCAATTAAAATTTCTGCTCCAATGACATGGTTACCCAAATGTCTAACAATAATATGAGTACCATTGCATATCCCCACTGATTGGTCAACATTTCAAAGCAACATAATGGGTACTCTGATTTTCAAAGTAATTTTATGTGCAGGTAACCCAGAGACAGTGATACCATTTAAGACATTAGTTGTATATATGATCTCTGGCTGATCTGTATCAAAGCTGGAATTGCAAACAGAATCAGAGCTGAAATAATCTTTTCCTTCAGAAGTAGTAAGAGTTAACATGTAGTCATTGACTTCCTGCACAACATCACGCGTTGGTGCTAATATAGCATGACCTTTCAAATACAAAACATCTACAAAGTTTTCAATGAAATCTAGATAAGAAAATTCAACAGATGATGTCATAGGGGATTTATTTGTTGCAATAATATAGGTGGATGGTATTTCAATGCACGTGTCCCCATCACTAAGCTCTCCAATGAGACCCTCTCCAATGTCCAAAATACACTTTGCAAAATCTCGAACTTCGTTTGGATCATAAACAGTATCCGGTGATTTCAACCTCATGTTTTGAGTCAATGTTAAAACCCGACAATGCTGCCATAGATATGATGATCTTATACTTGCAAAGACAATGTCACTTCTATCTCCTCTAGGGATCACTAGTAGTATTTTTCTGAAATCTCCACCCAGAACCACTGTTAGACCAAAAAAAGTTAAATTAGAATATTTTTAATTATTTAATGACATAATATCTCTTAATGTACGATCAAGAGCTTCAAAACAGTGTTTATGAATCATTGGAGCCTCATCCCAAATAATCAATTTGGTTTCCTGTAGTAGTTGTGCAACATCACTCCCCTGTTGAATGTTACAGACCGACTGGTCATTTATAGAAATTGGTATTCAAAATTTTGAATGAGTTGTCCTCATTCTAGGTAAGAGTAATGATGTTATTCCAATGGAAGCAACTACTAGAACAATTTTTCCTTCGGACCTTAGTAGACATATCAAAACTCTCCAGATTAAATTCTTACCCATACCTCCAAATCCATGCAAGAAAAATAATCCACCCTCAGGAGAAGATAACGCAGACATAATTTCTTGGATTATATTTTTTTGTTCATCAGTAAGAATATTGTGTAATGTTTTGTATTCAAGATGCAGTTTTTCCCTATCGTAATTAAGCTCTTCCGCAATCAGTCAATTCGGTTGAGGAGATATTGTATACTCTGGAAGGGGCATTGGAGGATAACACTGCAGAGATTTTCCATTGATGTGAAGAATTTTGTCTATTTCAGCCAATGCAAACATTTGTTTTTGAAGATCTGTCATTGTCAATTCTAAAAGATAGTGTATTAATATTAGAAAGAAATATAATAATTTCAATATATTCCAGTCGAGAAAGTAAGATGTTTGTACCTTATAATTGAAGTCTTTGTTGTTGGGCATATAAAATGTTATCTGTTAGGATTTTCTAGGTTGCAAACCAAACAATATCAGGTCGAGAAATGGAATTTGAGAATAACATTTCGGTGAATAGTCTTCGCAAAGAATATCTCATTCCCCAAGCAGATACATCTTGTAGTTCTTGTATGAATTTTTTGTCTTCAGATAGAAGTCCCATGGCTGAACATGTTTATCTGAATGTAAGATGAGTAATTTTGTTCACTGTTCTGATAGATTCATACGAAGTTGATCCTCTGACCTTTGTTAATAGAATACACAAGTAATGTAGTTCTCCAGAAGAGGGTGCCACATAGTATAGTCTTCCAATACTGAAACCCTGTTTGCACGGGTACCATTTCTTTTCACGATAGTGGTAGAAAAATCATGTTGTAAATTCTGCATAAGTAATATTTCTGCCCTCTGGATACATTATATTCTCATTAAACCATGTTGTGAACATGGTATCAGAAATGTTGTTCTTATTCAAGATGTCTTCAATTTTATCACAGTCTGCATATGTGACATTTCTTTCTCCTAGTAAATGAAATTGCAGTCTATCAACTGGAGGATATCTATAGTGGATATCATAAGAGAAAATCCTCCAAGAAGCTTCACAAGGTGAGATGTACCGGCAGTCATAATACATTTTAATATCATCAACACCCTTGTCATGAAGAACTTTATTACTGTTTTCAAATAGTGTTGCGGTAACACGATCATGCCCCTTGCTAATATATTTAAAAAGTTATTTTATAGAGGATGACTGATTGAAAGATTTCATATTGAGATTATCTTTATATTTTAATTGAAAAGTAGTATTGTATGGCACAACAAACCGATTGTCCAATGGTAAACCATTTTTGAGAACAGTACAACCTGTATTTCTTCTCTGATAGATGACATAACCATCATCATCCGTTGTTGTTTGGGGAACAAATTATTTTGGATAATAATTTGAGCATTTTCCACTCCTCATACAAGGTGAGAAACGGTTGGATTCACCACAAGGTCCATGGATCATAAAATTTCCGACCACTGCATGTAGTTTAGGGAAGGCACCTTTGTTTGGAATCTATGCAGAAACAATTCTGTTAATGTCTGATGGAGTGACCACATTTATTTCTTGACTAAGAAATAATAGAATGTTCACATGAGGCAGTCCTCTTTTTTGAAACTCCATCATATGAACAACTACATTGGAAATTGAATAGAAGAAGAAAATTTCAAAAACATTTAACAAATTCTGGTTGAGGTAGTCATTAAAAAACACGAAGAGCTTAGTGATGTAGTAACATACCTGCTCAAGAATTTCTGAAGAAGGATCCTTATCGTAAATCTTTCATGAGTTGTTGGACCTTTATGTTGAAAATTCGTGACAGTATTTGAGGACAGTCCGATAGGTGTAGGTTGTTTACTTTAACATATCGAGAAACTTAAGGTCACATTGGATTACATGTAAATGTTAAAAAAGATCAGGATACCCTACCCAATCATAGATTGACATTGCATCTTGGTAATTCTGAATCATATATCTTGGGGCACCTGTAAATGTCAAAGGTAAAATGGTACACTTCCCACATAAGGAACCATCCCGATCACCCCTAAGGAAAGCATCTTGCAACCCATTGTATAGTTCTTCCCTTAAGCGCTTATGGTTGCAGCGAATAAAAGATAATCTCTGAGACTCAATCATTGTGTATGCATCTACAATAAACTGTTGAAGAAGACTCCTAGAAAAAGGAAGGCTGGAAAAATCATTAGAATGGGATTGAAGGTGAAAGGATAAATATTCTCGCATTATAACATTCCTGACTTTTTCATTGTCATTAAATGGTGTAGTACGATGGGATATGTTTTCAATATATTCTTCCTCTCCACCTGTGAAAACCAATGGATATTGAATAGGAAGGTATTGCGGGTGAAGCTCATCAATGCGTTGAAATCCACCATCTTTGCCTTGAATGATGATATCTCTCTAATTATTTAGAGCTTCGATGTCACCAATAATGAGCATTGCAATCTCAGAAGTAGTTGGTAAGTTGTATGTTTGTGCATCCCTTCCTCGTCTTCTAAGAAGTTGCAGTTTTAAATTTGTAATGCCCTACGTCTCAATAACATCCCTTACTGTTCTGAATTGATGTGATAAACTGTTATGTTCATGAAGCATATTCTGTAGCTTTTGAAGAATACTGACATCAATAATAGAGTCTTTGCTTCTATCATCAAAACTGCATAAGAAAGTGTGTAGTAGTGGTGAGAATTGCAAGAGACAATGTTTAGGTATTCCCACATACTGCATTACATACCTAATTTCCCGTACTCTATTCTGAGATTCATTTGCAGTTTCGTATACATAGAGTTGAGCAAACTTGGGTGGTTGTCCATTATAAGGACATAAACTACCAATGTGATGGTAGTTTTATCCATTTAATCTAAAAATATTTGGAGACCCACCACAGTTTAGAGATTTGTCTACTTTTCCTCCCAATGATGTGAATGCAAACATAGAGTTGTAAATGTGCATGTGATCTTGGAATGATTTAGAAGTTGGACAGCTTTTACTGAATAGAAAATTTCTAAGGTATTCAGGACATGCAGGAAAAGGCTGTAAATATATTTTTCCCATTGAGAAACATATTGAGTAATGGGGGAAATGTCTCTGGCTATATTTTTTATTCCTCTCTTTATACCATAAGGTAGAACCGCAGTGCTCACATATGTTAGAAGGGTCTCCGCAGTCGAAATATTCTGAAGAGAAAAGGATTAGAATAGATAATATGAAATCATAAATATAGAGTCTTTTTAACATTAAATTACACAAAGAATATGTGTAGTAATAAATGTGTTTAGTTATTGTAAAAAACCTATTTGTTCATCAGTTTGATGATGTATTGAAATATCTGCATCATTAATCATCAAGTTATTTGTTGTTTATGAATATTTATTATTATAATAAAGAGAGTTAAAAAGTGTAATGTTCGTAATAGTATGTCTAAGTTAACATACCTCCGAATTTGAATGCAGGATATATCTCAGAGGTTGTTGAAGGAGTAGTATCCCTGTATGTACCTCTCATTGAAACTTGTTCATCAGTTGTTTCTGTGGAACCTGCATGGTTGGTAATATCTCCTTTAGAAGAAATGATATGTCAAGATGTTAAATGATATTAAAAAGTGCTTATATATGAAGGGATTTATACATAATAAATGTGAGATGATAGTTGTAATGTGAAACATACCTATGGATGACAGAAGTATGCAGTTTCCAGTTGTAGTATAATTAGCACTGTTTGATAAAGTAGTAGTATGCGTAAGAGTCAATATTTTACCACATATAAGACTTCACGTAGTGGGTTTTTTGGTGCTTACTGTGATGAGGATGCATCAGTTGACTCCGTAATAGTACAGTCATTTGAATTTGTACCTTGTAAGAGTGATATTAGGACTATAAGTTGTGAAATTGTAATGTATAGTATTCACAATAAATGTAACAGAAGTTTAAATGTGTAAATATTTACAGAAAGAAATCCCATGTCGTATCGTGGTGTTTGGTCGATTTTTTTTGTTCTTTGATCTGTCGTATATCGTTGATAGCTCTGAATACTCTTGAGGGATTATGGAACAGGGAATGGCATAATTGTAGGAATACATGGTTAGTATATTTTTAGATAGTAATCAAAATAATTAAATGAGAGATAGTAAGCAGAACTAACCATTGATGGATATAGATGATAATGGAATGCGGCGACGTAATTCAGTGTCAATAGCTGGTGTGACTAGTTCTGGTGTAAAACAATTTCCTATAGTCATTATTAATGTAAAACTATCATTACTGTTATATTATATATTGTCAAACAACATTGTATTTTCTTAAATATTTTGAATTTAACGTTTGTCTATATTGATCAGAGTTGAAAAAGTAATGGGTAATGAAGACATACCCCTTTGTGTTTTTCTCCCCTCATATGGCGTCACAGTTTTAGGTGCAGTAATGTTTTTAGTGGTTATTCTACCTGTCGATTTGGTAATATAGTAAACATTTAAGATGTTGATTCTTAAATAATGAAACTGTTTTAGTAGTGGACAGTATTTAAAAGACAACCTAATGGACGTTGTTGCCATAGTAATCTTCTTTGAAGTTGTGCGTCTCTATATCTTGACGGGGAGTTCATATTTGTTCGGTGTATCTATTTATTTGCTTGTTAAGAAACTGAATAGGACTGCATAACCATGCTAAACAGTGTTGTGATCTCATTACAGAAAAGGTATAATATGAGGAATATAATGTAAACCATTATAGTAACAATTTGTCATAGAAAAAATCGTCGATAATAATTAACATGTCTACTTAGTTGTTGTACTGTGCAAATAGCATAGATCATGTAAATGTTGCAGTCAAGTAGTACTTAGATTGTGCTTGTAGTAAGTGTTATGTTTGGTTGTACAATTTTAGTCACATACTATGAATATAAGAACTTAAATGCCATCAAAAAAATAAGACTTCAGAGTATTTAAATAGGATTAATTACTATGATAGTTTAGTAAACTAATGTAAACCTTTAAACAATATATTGTAGTATTGAATGGATATATATCCTAATGGACTTAGATAACATACCTTGTAGAAGGTACTGCAGTTGTTGAACCAAGGACAGCCTGGTTCGTGGCTTCTCACCTTTCTCTTTGGTGGTTTCGACTCACGCTGTGATGGTTTTTTTGTTGAACCAAGGACAGCCTAGTGGTTGTCTCCTGTAGGTGTTGGTGGTGGTGGTTTGATGATGATACTCCTCTTATTTCATGAAGGTTTTTGTGATAGTGTTGTTGTTCCAATTTTTATTTTATCACATTTATTCTTGGGTTAAATTTGTAAACATTGAATTTGAAAATTGTTGTGCCATTTTTGTTTATGGTTATTCAGCTCTGTTTTATTTATTATTTTCAATCGTTTATGATTATGTAAATGGGTAAAACTGTTCCCAAAGCATATTGTGATACTCAGAAATTAGTTTCTAGTCTGTGGGGATCAAAAAATCCCTTTATACCATGCCACAGACTAGGTTGGGTGTCAGGTTGGATGGCACTCTGGCTTGTTTTGTGACATTTTCTACCTTGTATAGTAGTAAAGTAAAATGAAACATGATGTTTTTCAGAGGTGGTAGTCCACACACACACACACACAAATGTCACTGGAAAATGGGAAAATGTGATTAATAATTATTACCATAGCATAATAATATTCGATGTATAACAAATAATAATTTCATTATATATGTAATTGAAAATATGGATGAAAAAAATAGAAAGGAAATAAGTTAAGTAAAAATGATTACCCGCGTTAATAGATTTGATATTTCCTTGGAAGATCCCTTAGAAAAGGATGAAATAGGCTAATCTATTGTGAAAAGGAGCTAAATATAGTGAAATATAATTATAGGGGAAGTAAAAATTGTAGGGTTTTATGAATAAACCTAATTCTTAGAATGGTATTGAAGGGGTGGTGATAAACCCCTTTTATGAGTGGTGAGAATGATATTTCTGTAAATAATTCAACTTAATATAAAGGGACCACATGTTAAAAATGTCAATTGGCTCCAAAAATAGACAATAATTGAGTGGATGGTGAGATAAGGTCGATCATATCTTAAACACTAAATTAAAAACATGTTTTTAACATGTTTCAAGCCATTTACCCCTTGAATTATTACTTTTTCATTTAAACTTTTATTGTGGTAACTATTTTTCACCTAAGGTGGCTTAATCTTTATACCTAAAAAATAAAATGGTTATTATTACATAATTTGTAAATAATGATTCCAAATGTTAAATCCATTTATTTGATTCAATTTTTAATAGTAAAAAAATCATCTTAAAATACTAAATGTATAGTGTATTAAAAACAATTTTTTTGAAAAATATAACCTAAGTTCTAAAATGTCAAATTTGAGTTTGTAAATTAAAACCAAAATTTTTAAAATTGTAAATTCACTTATAAAATACATATATGGTCTTAAAAAATGTTTTCATGAATTCACAATTCATACTTATATACTAATAATGTCATTAAATCCATGTTATTTATAAAAATGATATTTTTTCCTATTCACCTAAAAATCATTCATTTTAGAAAAATACCAAAAAAAAATATCAATAAAATATTACTATGATGAATACAAAAATATTTTTTATTTTTTCAAATTTAAATTTTAAATAAAAAGGTGAAATATAATGAAATTTTTTTTATAGGAAAATAGCTTATTAGAATATTAACCATTCTCATTCATATTTCCTATTATTTACTAATTAAATTAGTATTAACCAATTATTAATATCAAATATATTTTATCTTCATTAATCATAAGTTTCTTGAAATATAAATTCATATCGCATAGAAAGTAAATATTTATAAAAATACATTTTTAAGTATAAAATGGTCGTATTAATCATTTTAGTTATACCAATTGAATTCCATTCATATTAAAAGTAACCTTTATTTTATTTCTATAAATATTTCATAAATTGGTTACTCATATTCATTCCTTATAATTAAATGGATAGGTTTAAACTATCATACTTAATGTTTTATATTTTTATCTAAATATATCAGGGTTTTCTTTTAGTTTGGTGTTGTGTATGGAGAAAGATATCGAACACATTTGGCTCATTTAGAGGAAGTTTTATATTAAAATCTTGGGGTGTTACATTATCCCCCATTAAATAAATTTCATCCTTGGAATTTTAATTATCAGCAAAAAAATATCTAACTATATCCATAAGGTTGAAATAGCTTATGGTATCAACATTACTAACATAGGAAAGGCTATGAAACTCACCTATATGTATATCTCCATGTTGAGCATTTTTCTAACCCTTTGAGTAAAATACCCCTCATGGTTGGGTGTTATGACCTATTTTATTTATCCTTGATTTTATTGTTAGAATTATAGAGATATATTACCAAAGTTTGGTAAGAAATATGATTCCTTATTTTGATAATTAGTATGCATACATATGCATAGATATACCACACACCTCCATCTCATGTTTCATGAACTTCTTAAACTTGGATGCATTGATGAGAATTTGAGTTTAAATAATTAATTCAATGAATAATGATTATCCTCCTCATAAGGATCTTTGATATCAATGTTTAGACCCCTTTAAATACTTCTCATAGTAGCTTCCTCCATCGCACCAACCTACACCCTTTCAAAAAATATCCACCGTATATGTCGCCAACGTCAACAGATAACCACTTATCTCTTCACTCACCTATTTCACCAGTCCCTGCACTTCCCAATCCATGAAGAAAACTCAACTAAAGTTTGTTGGGGGATGAATTCTGCCACCATGTATGCTCCAGGTATCTCTTTATGTGCCCAAATAGGTCCTTCCAAGACTCAAACTATTTCCCACACATGATGTATGGGATCTCATGCTCTAGGGAATCAAACCTAATTCTCAAACTACTCCCAGCCTTAGGGTCACAAAGATAAATCTCCTTTTTTTCCTCATTTTCATGTTTAGTTTCACTAAAGGTGGTAATTAAGGGTTTGTATTATACTTACACCATTGGAATAGTGCTTTTAACTTCTTTGGAAACATCGAGGCCTATGCACCCACTCGGGGCCAGTCTATCAAAGGGGCACACACTTGGGTCCCCTTGGTCATTTTACATAAAAGGTACCCTCATGTGAGTCCACAAGATAAAAATACAAGTAAATACATTCCTTTTGGGGTCCTATAGGTCACAACTAGTCTTTCTTTCCAACATCCATCACTCAGGAAAGACCCACTTCCTGACTGTGTCATCACATATAATGGAATTTTGTCCTCCAAGGGTAAGCTACATAGGTAACAACCAAGAGATGTCCCATAGTCCATCTCATTCCTCAAGGTCACTCTAGTTGGTATAATCAGCCAACCCATCACCCGTTTCCTTTAGTCTAACCACCCAGGCTAAGAACATCTCAATTCAAGGCCTCGACCATCAACAACCAAGAAAAACCATCCAGTACCAAATTCCATTAGGGCCTTAGCACTTTATGCATCCTTTACGAGGAATAAAATTTTAATTTAAATGGTTCAATTAAACATATGAATACCATAAGTGATGTGACCACACATTCCATGCATCATAAGAAAGCATTAATTCCATAGGCTAAGTGTGTGGACCACCTACATCAAGATGAAGTATATTCCCTTTTAATCACATCTTGACAACTCTCTCTTGAGCTCATCCAAGTCCACATGGACAATGTCTAAACACTTAGGGATCTATCTCATAGAAAGGCATCATAATTATCTAATTATAACATTTTATAATTAATTAAACAAAATAATTTCATTATGCATAAAGGTCTAAAAATCATTGGGTCACCCCATCATGTCGAAGCTGCCAAAAATAGGGTGTGGTCTACTCCCAACACACACCCAAAACTAAACCTCATAAAATACCCAATTAAAAAAGCTATTCTAATATCCCAATAGTTTAATTTAGTGTGAAAACCGTTGAAAAATTAAAATGGAACATACCTTCCCCAAAATGAAGTGTGGTGTCATGCAAACCACGACTCGGGTTCTCCTATAGCTAGGTTGAGCAAAAGACCCATCTAAAATGGTCAATCCCATAGCACTTTGGTGGAATTGATGAAAAAACCTAAAATAGAAATAGGTAAAATAAAATACAATGAATTAAAAATAAGGAGAAGGTAAATAGAAGGAATAACCTTACATCTAATGTCGTTAAATTATGCACGAAACCTCCTTAGATGAAGGAGAAATGAGGGAGGAGGAGATTTGGTCAAGCACCTCCCCACATGTCCCATTCATCAAAGAAAAATGGGGTTGATCCCCACTTAAATAAATTTAAAAAATAAACCAAGTTGGACACTTTCACATCATGAAACCTACTATTACACCATGAGTTTTGGGTGAAGCTCCTAGGGCCACTTTCACACCCTGGATGCACCCTGTGAAACCCCACTGCCAAATTCATGGTGTGAATGCCCCTTTCACATCATGTATGGGTTTCTATAGTATTTTTCAATATCCCAAGTCACCTAAACAACTAAAATTTCCATTGAAGATTAAACCACATCTAATACCATCATTTATGGATATTTAAACCCTCATAAACTTGTTTTGATTTCCTATTCTCAAAATGAGCCATCCATCAATTGGAAAATTAAAACTCTCACTAAAATTTACAACTCGTCCAGAAATGAGGTTTTAAAATCTCCCCACCATAACACTTATTATCCTTGAGAAGTCTCTTTAATATTTCAATCAATGCACCTGACCTGATCAAGTCATTGATCCATGCTCAGTTCTCCATCTATACTCGGGAACGCCAAAAAATATTTTTAGGTGCACTAAGCTAGATACCTTGAGGGGGTGAATTAGGGTATAACAGATTAAAACAATTGCCCCTTTTTTATCTTGTCTCATTGTTAGACAAAACTCTCTTCTCTCTCCTTCCCATTGCAGAGTATGAACAAATCTTAAAGTATGCATAGGACACAACAATTTTACTTGGTTCACCCTCACTGGGTTACGTCCAAGGACCATACATAGGCAATGTACTGATGTACCAAATCCACTATAAGAACACTGCTATTTACAAGTTTGAAGTGGACTCATTTTCCCTCTTGGTTTACAACCAATTACAATTTGAAATCTCATTAATCTCTTAACTGAAGTGTGATCACTTCTTCTTCATAAGATCCACTCATAGTTTAAAGACTTGTAGGTCCTTTCATTATCTCTAATGAATTCATCCTCCACATTATGTAGATGCTCTGTTGAAGTCCAATCTTCATCCAATGATGAATACCCCTTTTCCACTGAACACTGGGCAATAACATTTGAAATACTTTCACAAAGCTCACTAATTCACAAAGCTCCCCATTTTTCAAAGCTCAAACAAGCCTTTGCAAAGTTCTTACCTCTTTGAAAAGCATAAACCTTTGTAGAGAACATTACTTCACAGAGAACACTACTTCGCAGATCACACTGCTTCTCAGAGCTCAAGCCTTCACAGATCTCAATTCATTATAGAGAACAACTACCTTTTCAATTTTTCAAATCCCAAACAAGAATTTGTGAAGCACACTTCTTCTGAAAAGCTGAACTTGCCTTCACAATGTTCCTTCCTTTCAAAGATCACAACTAGCCTCTGTGAATTCCCCTTAATTTCATATAGCTCACTTCCTTTGCGAACCTCCTTTATGATGCGAGAGCCTTAAGTTTTTTGTTGGGTCTCTCTATACTTATCTTGGGGGTGTATGACTATTTATAGGCATTTTCCAACGACTCTAGAACATTCCACACCATGTCAATGCCACGTAATCCCAAATTGTAGAGCTTTGAAATTTAAGCCAAAATTTTCCCTATTTCATGAAGCACCATGACAACTTTAGAATTGTATAGCTCATTGTAATCATGGAGCATTCTGTCAATTCCTTTGCGTTGCTACCATAATGCTCCCTCGAAATGCTCTTCACCTCTTCCGTTCATGAAGCTCATCATAATCACAGAGCTCACCATCAAAAATTTTCATGTCTTTGAGAAATCCAATTTATTAATCCCACCTTCTTGAAACTCATGCTTTTTCCATATTTTGATGATATCTTCAAAAAAATCCACTTTTCGTAATGCTCACCAAAACTCAAATTTTGGACCCCAAAAATTTGTCAAACACTAAAAAACAGTGCCACCTTTTATCTATTATTTTGTACTATCTATATATCTTCCATTCCATTTTCATGGTTCTTTTTAAATATGGATCGTCAACAGCATCTCTGGAACTCGAAAATTCACCATAAAAACCTTCTTTGTCAAAAAATACAACCAACCCAAAAATGCTACAATGTCACCTTAAGAAATTTTTACCCAACAATCTCCCCCTTTGTGTTTGTTGAAAACTCTTCTCAAAATTATTCTCTGCACTTTGATACCTCGTTGAATCTCCTTTCATCATCTACCATCATTCACCTCTTGGAATTCAGATAGCGACCAAAGATTCGCTCACCACATACTTTAAGCCCACATAAGCAATGATCGGCGTAAAAAACAAGAGTAGTATGAAAAGTTCATCAATGAATCACTTAATTTCTAACACCAATTGTTGATACCATTCCAATAATACTCTTCCTCTTTCATCAGAAACCTCATTTTTTGTGATATCTAATCTTTGATCGATCACTTCTAGCATCGTCAGATTTAAAACTCTCCCTATATCTCATTTCTACCCCTATCTCGTTATTCCACCAGTCAACTTATCCTCGTGTCTTTGACTTGGACATTTTCTCTCATAAAAATCTACACTTTCTATCCCTTGAACAGTCACATTTTCTCCCCTTTGTCAATGAACACAAAGGTCACTCCTGTGTGGTCTGTAATAGGGTAAAAACACATATCAGTACATCATGGAAAAACACATCATACTTAGGGGAGAGGGGGGTACCACATCCACATTTTTTAAGTTTTGGGAGTCAAATGAACTCCTAGATCCATTCGATGCCTTTAAAATGCTTCCTTAGGTAAGGCCTTTTTTAAAATGTCCACAGCTTGTTGGTCTGTAGGCACATACTTTAACTTCACAAGCCCTCGTTCCACCTTATCCTTTATAAAATTATATTTGATCTCAATGTTCATTTTCCTTGAGTGATGGACTGGATTTTTTCTAAGATTTATAGCACTAAAATTATCACACTGGATTCCAATAAGAGGATTTACTTCAACTCCTATATCATCAAGATGTTGCTTCATCCATAATAATTGTGTGTATGCTTGAGTGGCGGAAATATACTTAGCTTATACGATGCTCAATGAAATGAAATCTTGATTCTTTATTAGCCAAAAAATATACAAACCACCAATATATAAATCACCTCTTGATGTTGATTTTTTTTATATGATGATCTGGCCCAATCTGCATCTGTATACCCCAATAGCTCTGGCTAATATTTGTCGGTATAGATCAAACCAAAATCCACAGTTCCTTTGATATACTGAAGTATTATTTTCACTGCAAGCATGTGGATTTCCATGGGATTACTTTAATATCACACTTCTTGGCATGTGGTAAAAAAAATATCACGTCTTTTCACTATCATTTATAGTAAACTTCCAATAATCTACCTGTATTATGTGATATCAACTGTCTTTCCATCATCATCTTTTGATAATTTTATCTGGGTAGCAACCGTATTTTTCATCTCCTTGAAATTTTCCATTCCAAATCTTCTCAGAACCTCCTTGGAATATTTGGTTTGAGAAATAAAAGTGTCATTCCTTCCTTGTGTCACTTGTAAACCAAGGAAAAACTTCATATCACCAATCATTAATATTTCAAACTCACTTTTCATGAATTCGGAAAACTATATGAACTGAGCTTCATCTGATCCACAAAATATTATTTCATCGACATAAACCAACACTATCATCCTTTTATTACTATTGTTTTTGAATTAGATATTTTAATCAACTCCACTACACTGAAAGACAAGTTTCTTTAAATACTAATCAAGTCTTGAATACCATGCTCTTGGTGCTTGTTTCATCCCATATAGTGATTTATTCAACCAAAAAACTTTGTTATCATATTCATGAATGAGAAAACCATATGGCTACTCAATATACACTTCTTCTTCCAAAACCCCATTCAAAAATGTAGATTTGGAATCCATATGGAACACTTTGAACTTCCGTTTCACTACAATGGCCAAGAATAATCTGATTGTCTCTAGCCTTGTAATAGGTGAAAATGTTTCATCAACATCGATACCCTCTATTTGAGATTAACCTTTGAAAACTAATCATGTTTTTTTAAATCATTGCACCATCTTCGTTCATCTTGTTGTGAAATACCAATTTAGTCCTAATAAAATTCTTATCTATTGGCCTCGAAACAATCTCCCGCATATAATTATTCTCAATCTGATCTAGCTCTTCATTCATAGCTTGAACCCAATTCTCATCACCAACTAAATTGTAAAAACATTTTGGCTCTACCTGAGATAAGAAAGATTCATGTTGTGATGACTTCATTCTTCTTGTTTGAATAGGTGTTGTCTGATCACCAATGATATTCTTCCTATCAATTTCAGTTCTACTATTTGGATTTCTTGTAGACACGGACTTGACATATTCTTTCTCATCATAAGTATCTTCTTCTGAATTAGCATCTTCCACTTCTTCTCCCCCTGTGTCGCTTACCACCTCTTCACTTTCATAGGGAAACCGTTCACTGTGTTATTGAATATTCTATTCATTTTCCACTAAAGTTTCATCATTTCTCTTTTCCCATACTCTTTTTAAAGCATTTATATGCTTTTCTTTTTCCTAAGTATCCAAGGAATATCCCCTCATATCCACATGACTCAAATTTACTATTTTTTTATTTGTTTAGAATAAAGCACTTGCTTCCAAAAATTAAAAAGTATTTCACTATTGGATTATTTCCATACCAAATCTCATGTGGAGTATTTACTTCCTTAAAACACAATAGATCCCTATTAGAAATGTAGACTGATCTCAAAACTACTTCCTTCCAAAATTTCTCTCATAGGTCTTTCTCAGTAAGCATTTTTCTGGTCATGTTATTGATGGTATGATTTCTTCTTTCAACCACTCCATTATTTTGGGGAGTTCTCACTGAAGAAACTCGATTCCTTATCTCGTATTTCTTAAGATAGTTTTCCACTTGACTATTTGTGAATTTTGTACCATTTTCAGTATGAAACCTCAAAATTTTCTTCCCAAGCATCCTTTCTGATTCCCTCTGGTACTACTTTATACAACTGAACACATCAGACTTGTGGGAAATGATAAATACCCATGAAATTCTGTTATAATCATCAATGAACAGAACATAATATCTCTTTTTGTCAATGGATCTTTGTGAGATAGGTCCATATACATCAGCATGCACCAATTCAAGCACTCTTGTTATCTTCTGTTCTTTTTCCTTGTACATCTTTTTGATTATCTTTCCTTATTGAAATTCATCTCATGTATGAGTGTGATCATGTGATAGCTTAGGGAGAACTACAACTGCATCACACTTTACCAAATCTTCCATGGATGGTTGGCATAGATGACCAAGTCATCTATGCCACAACTTGTTTTCTTCCTCTCTGGATAAAAAGCACATATCTTATTCCCCACTTACAAGGTATAGATTTCCCTTTGTTCTTTTTCCCTATAGAACAACTACACCATCTCTTCCTTTGATGACACACATATTATTAGTAAATCTTATAGAATGACCTGAGTCACATAGTGGATCGACACTAAACAAGTTGTGACTGATACCTTCTACTACCAATACATCATCCTGTCTCATTTCTTTACCCCCAAACCTGGCATTTCCCGAGCCAATTATCTTCAAGACTTCATTGTTTCCAAACTCAGCAATTCATTCTATGTCATAATTTATGCCTGTGACAATATCCTTATTCGCTAACATATGGGATGTGTAACCACTGTCAAGGATCCATACACCAGAACGATCTGATGCTTTAAGGGAAATTTCTGCAACCACTGCCTTCTTATCTCTCTTTTTCTTGATCCATGTTTTTGACTTTATACTCAGAATAGATTGTAAATCTTGATCTTCTTTAGAATATGATGGAACAGCTTCATCCTGTAGAGATGAAAATTGATTTTTCATTTTCATCTCACTTGTTGATTCTATGACTTGTTTCATGCGACCACTTGGGTTCTTCTTTGGCACATTCCTATGCATGATTAGTGTACAATATCTAGCCATGTGCCCAAATCTTCCACACCAAAAACAATGTCCCTCGAAATATGATCTAGATTACCATTCTCTGTTTGGATTCCACTATTGTTCTTATGATCTTTTGTATCTTTTATATATGGAACACACATTTTGTGAATGTCTCATCTTTCCACTGTAATAACACCTGATGTGAGGTGCATTCTTATGTGTCACTTCTACACAATTGGTTATTCCTTAGGTCCTCTGAATCTTCTGATTCTTCTTCATACCCAAATAAATCTTCAATCTTGAAGTCGGTACTTGTGGTCTGACTTCAACCATGGTCACTTTCTATTTACGATCAAGACCCATAATTGTCTCATCATTCATATTTGTTTCCTACTTTTGTTCTTCTGGACCTTTATTCTCTACTTCTAGATTTTCCACCTTCTGAGTGATCCGCTCTGTTAATGTCACATTGGGAGTCAAGAGTTTTTATTTATTCTTAAATTTTTATCACAGATCAACAACTTTCTCTTCAAGTTCTTCGATATATTTTACTTGATCCCTTATAATGTTATTCAAACTATCAATTTTACTTTTTTGTTCCTTAATTTTAAACTTGAACTCAACAACCTTCTCTGAGATCTCTAGAATTTACGTCTTAAGTTTTTCAATTTCTTTTATTAGCTCAGACTTCTCTTCTTCTTGCTGCAACATATAGAGTTTGGCATCATGAACCACTTTGTTGGATTTATTCATTTTGGCTCTCTAAAAATCCATTTCCTCAAGGTATGCTTCTAATTTAGCCTCCATATATACTCTTCCTTCAACTTATTCTTCATAATTTTCACTCTCTTCCATTTTTGGGGTGTTATCTATGGCTGAAACCATAGAATTATCTCCATGATATTTTCAGTTCTCTATCTCTTCAGCCTCTTCAATCTCAGATTCATCTGAACTGTCACATTCGTGTGAAAGAAGATTCATTTTCTTAAAGAAGTTTCTCTTGAACTATTTCTTGTCTTTCACATAGGTTGAAGGATTCTTTATGGGGATTTCAACTTCATCCACACCATCTTCTTGGAAATTTTTGGGGAACCTTTCCACAAGATGACCAACCTTTCCACATCAAAAACATGCTAGTGGAATTTTCCCCTTGAAATTTCCTTTTCCTCTTTGAATATTTGAGGAAAGAAATGACATTACCTCATCTGTCTCTTATTCTTACTAAGAATCTTCAACGGTGAGCTTATTCATGGCCTTGGATGTGACCTCTTTAGATTTACCCTTTTTCACAGTATCTTTATCATCATTTCTCATTTCATATGCTACAAGGGTACTATGAAAGTTATCTAGTGTCAGCTCTCTTGAATATTTATCTTCTAATACTAAAACTTTCAGATTGAATGGAGGTGGAAGTTTCCTCAATATATGCTTAAAAATATTTATGTCTTCAATGACTTCTCCAAGACCTCACATGTATTCCACTACAACATTTACCCTATCAAATAATGCATCAATAGACTCATTCGGTTTCATTCTAATATCTTCATATTTGTTCCAAAGAACTTGAAGATTTTCCTCTTTGACCTTTGAATCTCCTTCATATATATTAAATAGCTTTTCCCACATGGCATGTGATGTTTTTCATGACATCACCTTTGCATAGATATCATTGGATAGTGTTCCCCCTAAAGAATTTATTCCCTTAGAGTTAGCATCTAGTTCCATTATTTCAGCCTCTGATAATGCATCACTATTGATATCAGCTAAGATACCATGCATCGCTACTGTAAACACATCCATTCCCAAAGATCGGAAGTGGTTTTGCATCTGATTATTCCATAAATGAAAATTATTCCCCTCAAAGACCGGAATCCCTTTATGATTGGTACCCTCCATTGAGAGAGAAACACTGATATCAACCTTTCGCTCTGATACTAATTATTAGATCCACTAGGATAGATACCCTGAGAGGGGGTGAATCGAGGTATGATAGATTAAAACAACTTCCCCTTTTTGATCTTGTTTTGTTGTTAGAAAAAACTCTCTTCTCTTTTCTTCTCATTGTAAAGTATGAAAAAATCTTAAAGCATGCACAAGACACATCAATTTTACTTGGTTTTCCCTCATTGGGCTATATCCAAGGAGCATACACCAACAATGTGCCGATGTACCAAATCCAATATAAGCACATGATTGTTTACAAGTTCGAAGTGGACTCACTGTCACTCCTGGTTTACAACCAATCACAATTTGAAAGCTCACTAATCTCTCAACTGAAGTGTACTCATTGCTTCTTCAGAAGATCCACTCACATTTTATAGACTTGTAGGTCCTTTCATTATCTCTAATGAATTCATCCTCCATTGTAATTAGATGCTCTGTTGAAATCCAATCTTCATCCACTGATGAATACCCCTTTTCCACTAAACACTGGGAAATAACCTTTGAAATAATTTTTCAAATCTCACTGATTCACAAAGCTCCCTATTTTGCAAAGCTAAAATAAGATTTCACAAAGTTCCTGTCTCTTCACAAATCACACACCTTCCCAGATCACACTGCTTTATAGAGCACACTACTTCACAGAGCTCAAGCCTTCACAGAACTCAAGACTTCGTAGATCACAACTACCTTTGTGATTTTTTAAAGCTCAAATAATCCTTTACGAAGAACACTTCTTCCGCAAAACTGAACTAGCCTTCACGACGTGCCTTCCTTTCATAGAGCACAACTGGCCTCTACAAATTCCTCTTACTTTCGGAGAGTTTACTTACTCTGCAAACCTCCTTCACGATGCAAGAGCCTTAATTTTTTCATTGGGTCTCTCTAAACTTATCTTAGGGGTGGAGGCCTATTTATAGGTGTTTCCCACCAACTCCAGAACCTTCCATGCCACATCAACACCACGTAAGCCCAAATCGCAGAGATCCAAAAATTCAACTAAAATTATCTCTATTTTGTGAAAACCCGTGATAATTTTCAGATCGCAGATTTCTTTGTAATCACATATTGTTACATAAATTCCTTTACATCGTCGCTACAATGCTCCCTCATAATTCTATTCACCTCTTTCATTCGTGAAGCTTGTCGTGATCGTAGAGATCATCGTCAACATTATTCATGTCATTAATAAATCCACTTCATGAATCCCATCTTAGCGAAACTCGTGTCTTTTCCATATTTTGATGATATCTTTAAGAAAATACACTTTTCGTAATGCTCACCAAACTCTAAATTTTGGACCCCAAAAATTTAGAAAATACTAGAAAATGGTGCCACCTTATATATGTTCTTTTATACCACCTCCAGATCTTCCATTCCTTTTTCATAGTTCTTTGTCAACATGGATTGTCAACAACTTCTCTGGAACTCAACAATTCTCCATGAAAACCTACTTTTTCAACAAACATAACTAACCCAAAAATGTGGAAATGTTACCTTGATGGATTTTTTCCAACAAATATTATATCGTGCAACTCCCAACATGAGGCGCATAATTCATCAAAACCCAAGCCACCCCTTGAAACCCTCAATGGAACCTATAGATGGTTCTCCATGAATTCCATACATCCCAAGATGCCATTTTTTCATCAACCTCGTCATTAGGTTCATGGTGCTCCCCACCATAAAGCTCAACTCATCACGGTTGATTCTAACCCACAACATTACCCACCACCAGAATCGCCTATCAAAACACATTCTTAGTTCTAGAATGACCCACTCAATGCGGTTTCCATCACAACACTCCCAAAAATGCATAAAAATACATGATAGAATCCCATACTACCTCTTTTATCTGATTCCATACTGAATCATGCGAGTATTAATCACCCATGCACGGGCCCACATGCGTCAGACTTTCCTTGAAATATATTAACCAAACCTTATAATACTTTAATTATTACAAATATGATGCACCCAAACCATGGTATCAACTTCCATAGCTTTATCAATAATTTTTGTAACATCATGAACCTTTGATACTCTTCTTCACATGATTCACCCCCTGAACCATGTCACGAAACAGGGATTCACCCCCTAAAATATGTCACAAAACTGTTTCACCTCATGAAACAACTTTGGATAATATCAGAAACATTCAAAGCTCAATACCAATACAAAAAATCATCCAAAGTATCATCTAAATATCAAATCTGGTATTTTCATGGGACCAGATAAATCAGATTTATAGCTCACTAGACTCCAAACACCACCTTGGTCGTCTAACGATTGATCCAACCAAGCCAACGGTCCTTCTAACATGATAGTCATGGATCTATAGATCACTATCCATCCATTACCATACGCAATAGATGTATATGACTATCTCTCTCATACCTGAGTGATATCATTAAACATCAACCAGTATCTATTCCTGTCTCACAAGAATGTCATCCTTGGAAACCGCCAAAATTTCAATCATAACGAGGGTTACACCCTCTAATAGCCTATGGTGGACTCCCCATAATTAGGATCCCCTTACACCACTCCCCAAACACAACCCCAATAGGATACATTGTCAAACATTTTCCACTCCTCCTGAGCTATGCTCATCCATCCCAAGCAACACCCCTCTAGGATCAACTCCCAGATCGACTGTGACACCACATTTGATCTACATATAAAATATCCTCTTCCATGGAGGGGAATCTCATATTTCCTTAAAACCATTGATCTTCCATGCCTACAAGTGTTTCATCAACTCCATCAGTCCTTGATGTACATGGATTTCGCTCGTATTTTTATAATTTTATAACTTAGTTTTAATTAATTTGTTTAACTGTGTTTTATATTTTTAGTTTATTTTTATAGTTTTGTAGTATTTTAGATATTTTGATAATTTTTAATAAATTTATATACTAATATTATTAATTTAGTATTTTTATTAGTTTATATTAATTTTATATATTTTATTTAACACTATATTATTATTATTAGTTTTGTTAAAATTTTATTTTAATTATTTTTGTTTATAATTAATTAGTATTTTATATATTTAATTCTATTTTATTATTATTGTTGTTGTTGTTTTTTTTGTTGTTGTTATTATTATTATTATTATTATTATTTAACTTTTAGATAATTAGATAATTTTAATTTTGAATTTTCAATTTGAGTTTTGATTTTGAATTTGAGTTTTTTTTAGTTTTTTCATTTTGAATTTCACCCTCCCCCTTATTTACCCTCTATATATCAACCAACCCTCCCCATCTTACCTATCTACTTTCCACCCCTCCCTATCTACCCCCCCTACTCTACCGCCCCCCTACCCCCTACTCTCATAATGCTGACTCCACCCTGCTGCACGACCAGGCTGACCTCCTACGTCTTATGTGCGCTGCGCTCAGTGGGGACCAAAATAGGTTTGTTCCTTCTACCTCGATGTGCATCTAGCCAGGCCTGACCAATAGTTGATTCTAGGTAGGCATGTAATTTTGGGTGTTTCGTTGTTTGGGTATGACGGCAAGGGGTGCATTTGTTCTCTTGCATTTGGAGTCTGAAGAGCCTCGTGTTTCATCGCACGGTGGGTGTGCAGACTGATCCGATCATTTTTTCAAATAATGCGGGTACAATTTTAATGATCTGTCAATTTATTACCACGTATACTTTTGAGATCATGATATTGAGGGATGTTGACTGAATAATTTATCTGCTATGCATTCCATGTGATGTTTTTATTTTGTGGTTAATTATCAATTGAATTTATTTTTATTTGAGTTTTATCTACTTTATTTATATTTACACTAAATTAATTTATCAAAATTAAAACTGACCATTTTGATTCGTAGTCGATTTATCAATACTGAGAAGGTTAACCATTTTGACTGACTTTAGTGCAAATAGTTGGCACAACTTTGTGAGAAACAGGTTGTTTCATTTTTTATTTCGGTTCCGTACTTGAACGTGACTCCTAATTTATTTATAACACCAGAGAATGAGACTTTAATTAAATTAAAAGATTAAAAAAATAATCCTCTAAAAAAGGATTTATAAATTTTGAATCGGTGATAATTGAGCTAGATAAATATTTAAATACATAAGAAAATAATTTTTCATGGTTTCTCGGTAGTTTAATTACGATTCCATCATCATTGACACGTCTTGCTGATTCAGATTTCATCATTTTTTTACTAATTTTTATTTTGTTTCATTCTCTTTCTCAATTTTTTATTTTATTAAAATAATTAAAAAAATAGGAATCCCCTAAACTTTTTGTTCTTCTGAACATTGTCTAACAAGATAATTTTAGTGAATTATATTCTATGATCTATGTGTTTCGAACCTACTCACCACTTTTACATTAGCCAGATGGTTATAAAAATTTGAAAATTATATGCACTGTGATGCACATACCAGTCCTCAGCTCACACCCACCTGTTTACCGATTTATAATTCAAATGGGTATCATGAACAAATGAAACAAACCATTCCCATCTCATCCTAAATTGTGGGTGTACAATCTCATACTATCGATCACTTAACCCAACTCATGATCCTATGAGTCATATCTCATCACAACTAGGACCATCTTCCAAAACCCACTGACCATGCCCTCCAGCATGTTAGTATCATCAAAATAAAGGAACCCATGTGTTCTTTCCCAATAAGTTTACATCCCTCACATGTTTAGGAAGAAACAATTTGTCACCCACCAACCAATGTTGTTCCCAAAATCACAAACATCTAGCCACTCTCTATCACTACACCACTCAAAAATGCATCTAAAGATATAGGTTCAGGTATCATAACAATATTTCCCTTGAAACCAAACCTAGATACCCAAATCAACATCACCCACTATGATCTCCTCATAAAAAATTCCAATGCATCTCTATGCTTATACCATAAACTCAATTTCACCTCATGTGCATTGATCTCAAAAGCTAGCACATACTCATGATTCCTTCCTCAAAGGCACAAATAAACCTAGTCCAACCCATCCCATAGGTTTACCTCACATCAAACATAGTTCATTGACTCACTAAACATCGATTGGTATCACAAAACATCTTGGTCCACCCACTTAGACCAACCAGTCAGGTCTCTTGTCAGGGTCAACTCGCTGGAAACATCTCATATTCTCATCCACAGTCCATAGGGAATCTCACATTCTAATAACCCTATCAAGCTTCTTATCTATATGAAAAAATTTCATTCCATCCCAATATCCTTGTACTGATTATCACCAATAATCCATACACAAGACCGCTCCCTCTAGAATCACAATCTTGGGCTAATCCCCCATGACATTGACTGGGAATATTTGTATCAAGGATTCATAGTCACAATTTTCAATTAGATTGAATACCATTTCAAGATATATGGGGAAAACCATATAGGTTATTACTAGTACTCTAAGTAACTGAACCAACACAAAACTCACCTTCACAGGGTGTACCTTTAAGAAAACAACTACCCTTACCGACCCTTAGTGGTCTCTACTCGTCCTCTATAAAAGGGATTGTATCATCATCATAATTACTGATAATCTCACCATAGGATCCATAAAACCTATTACTATAATAAAATAGATATACAAGTCAACCAAATTTAGTATAATTTCACCAAGTACTTATACAATAAAACTTCATATGGTCACTTTTTGACACTTTAAATAGATGATCCTCAGTCGTCGGTGAAAAAAATCACACTAGTGTGCCTATATCATGTATTACCTATGTGCCTAATATAATACATGATATTCCTCTTACCTCTACATGAAAATATCAAAAAACTATATCTTTCCTCTTTCCAATGGTCTAAGATCCAATAATCTAATAACCCACAAATCATAAATCACAAACATCATGTGTGTCACTATAGGTAAAAATAAATCAACTGTAGCATCAAAATTTCAATAAATCAATCTCATACCCATGAAAAACTAGACTTTAATTATGAAAAGTGTTAGAGAAACACTAGTTCAGATCCATCACAATATCTGATACATTCATATGTCTCTGATCTACTAAATCATGAAACAATAATACAAGATAAAATCATGTTCTGATATCACTTTATAATGTCCCGTCCCAGTTCACTCTATGAATAGTAACCGAACTGGTTCACCACACGACCTTAGGAACACCTCCTAAAATTTAAAAGGTAGCCAACTAGAATCAGGGCTCTAAGGAAGTATTTTTAGGAGGCTATACCCCCTTGTATTAGAGTGCACAATAAAAAATAAATAACCAAGCATCAACCATCATCAGTAAACACACATCAAAGTATGCAGAAGCATATGAATAGATAAGAATCATCAGTAATAAATGATGTATAAGCATACCATCATACATACTCACTATCCAACCACTAGGCCAGCCACTTCTACCAAAAAGGAAAAACAAGAATAAAATAAATGTACAGGAGGCACTACTCCACTCCAAGCCATACTACATCCCAATATTTTAATATCATATGGGTTGTCCCACTCGACCATGGTATATTGGACCTCAACACAACCTATTCCTGGAGTAACCATGTGAGCATTACTCGGGTACTCATATGCAATGGAAATCTTAGTAGGGTGTGAGTATAAAACTCAGTAGTACACCACCAATGCGGTCACGTATTAATCAATATATGTTGTGATATGTGCATGTGACATGCTTGGATGAAATAAATAAAAAACTAATCTCCAAAAACAAACAAATAAATAATCAACATCAATATATTATTCATCCTAATGCTATAATGTCTCTAAGAACCTCATGATGGTCATGCCTCTATAGTACCACTTCTGATCCATAAGCATTTATATATAGCACGGGCCATTCCCAATAACCATCTTCGATCCTCAGTTCCATGACAATGATTGACCATACCTACCTCAGTCGATGATATAATGTATTTGAGCATGATAATAACTTAAATGGAAACTTTTTCCACACTCTAGGGATCCCGTGATCAAACCTACAATGATGAGTAGTAAACCCTGGGGTGTCTCCAAGCATCCCTCATCCTAAACCCCTCAAGATAAACCCCACACTAGTACTTGGGAATTCTCTATGTTAGGTCGATGTCTAATTCCTAATATGGGGTGGACCTTGGTAATATTATAAATCTAGGTGTGAATGATTCTGTAGAAACCTAAGCAATCAAACAGAATAACCTCCCTAGATCCCATGGTCAATATCATGTGCATCCAATAACTCATAGATCCTCAGTTGAACCATCAAGGGTGCATCCACCTGATCCTAAGGGGTATCCTAATAATTAATCAATGGAATAAAATAATCACCCTCAAGATATCCAATATCCATTATTAGAGATATATTCCCACCTTTCATCTTATACCACCATTCGAATCTCAGTCATCACAGACATTAACAATGGTCTACTAGCATCTCCATTCAAATCTTGGAACCCAAGAATTCACAATGGTATCACTATATTTAAGGAACCCATACCATCATGGTAATTACTATACATATAAAAATATATATTTTTGATAATGGATCCTAGGTACCATCTATGGGTATTCACTCCTGCATCTGACATATCTATGGATGCTAACTAAGTTAGGCATCTACCCCCAATATGTTATGAGACCGGATCCCAACTATATCAGTTTCCCATGGTCTCATCCATCTCATCAAGTAATTCATGGGAATATCAGGAAATCACATCAGTTCCAATCCCAATGATTAATTCCCAAGAGTCATGGGAAGTCATATCTTATAATTAATCAATAAAAATAAATCAAGAAAAACATATCACAAGAGCTAGCTGAACGCCCACATCTGTCATCATCATCTCAACCCCATTGGTATTACATGTTGGTTTGGGTTCTAATGTGACACCAACAAATATCACTACCCATATCCATAAATACCCACTCAGGTCCAATTTGTTGAAGAGGCACCTACTTGGGTCCCATCAATCACTGCATATCAAAGGCACCCTCACATGGGTCTTCAGGGTGAATATACAAGAAAAGGAATCCCTATTGGGATATTAAAGGTCACAAATAGTCTTTTGGACCAATGTTAATTACTCAGGAAAGACCCACTTCCCAACAGTTTCATCACATATAACGACCCTTTGGCCTCTAAGGGTAAGCCACATAGGCAATAGCCAAGAGGTTCTCCACAACCCATATCAGTCCTCAAGGTTACTCTTGGTCGCTCCTCTCACCCAACTAAACACCCATAGCATATGGTTTAAACACCTATTATAATAAAATATCAAGTAAAGGCTTTTCCCATCGATGACTAAGGCAAACCAGCCAGTGCCAAGTTACATCGGGTCCTTAGCACTTTGTTCATCCTTTATAAGGTATCACATTTTAATTTAAACAGTTCAATTAAACATGTTTACACTTTAAGTGTTATCATAACACATCATATTAATCATAAGAAAACATAAATTTCATAGGTTAAGTACATGGTCTACCCAAATTAAGCTGAAACCAATTTCCTTTTAAGTGCAGCTTGAAAAAATCTCACCTGAGCTCTTTTGAGTCTACTTGGCCACCATCCAACCACCCAAGGACCTATCTCACAGTAAGGCATCATAATTAAATATTTATATCATTTTATAATTAATTAAAAAAATAATTTAATTAGGAATAAATGAATAAAACTCATCAAGTCATCCTCTCATGCTAAAAATTTCAAAAATGGGGTACGATCCACTCCCTAGACACACCCGAACCTACGCCACACAAAATCCCAAATTAAAAATGTCATTCCAATGGCCCAATAATTTAATTTAGGGAAAACCCCCCTTGAAAAATCCAAAACAATGATTTAATTTCTGTAACACTCTAACCCTGGTTACCCAGAGTCGATGCATTATTACATAAAATTGGCATGATCACAAGAGATCAAGTCCTGAAAAACTGATTAGTTTAGTAGCCTTGGAAGTACTAGATAAATACATAAGTTTCATATTACATTATGAAATGAAAAAATCAACATTATGTGACCATTGAACACACTCATATTCCTTAGCCTATCCCTGCAGAACAGTCATAATATACTTCTTCGCATACTGGTAAAAATAAAACATAAGAAAGGGGTGAGCTCAGATGCTTAGTAAGGATAACAATATAGAAAAAACTATCATAAATAAGCATAAAAATTTAAGGCAATGTATAAGACTAAAACACAAGCCTTTTAAACTTAAACTTTAGAATAATATGGCAAAGATAAATCAAATAATTCAATTTAATTATTCACATGGATATTCTACTAGTCAAATAATCACATGTAATATCAATAGCTAATCTCATAATGATAGAATGCATAATTTCGGACATCTTAACCACAAAGTCAAGGCCTCATTCCAAGACCCTAAATATAAATTTTGTCAAGTCCTTATGCCAAGAAACTAGTTTGTCTCATGAGACCTACCGATACATCAAGGGGCTATAGCGGGCCTCACCCGTCACTTACTACATCTAATGCATTCCTCATATGAAAAGGTTTAAACATAACATAAACATTTGTATTAAAATAACATTCAAATGTTAATACTTTAACCATAAATTGTGAATGACATAAAAATAGCACATCCGCAGTCAAAAATATCATAAAACTATCAATACAATATGGAATATTATATCATAATAAATCAAATTCAGTTAAACATAAAATCCAATAATAGATGTTGATATAGATGAAATAAATCCAAAAAAATATTTGAGAGAAATATCTCTTTATACTTTGAAATCATTTAAAAGTCGCATAATTATAAAGGAAAACATTTATTTTGAAAAATATTCATATAAGATTCTAAGGGAATCTTTGAAGGTGTTATAATGACAAAAAATAGCCGCATTTTCTATATAAGTTAAAAAACATTCTTTCCTTAATTTTTCAAAAAGGTCATAAAGTAAATTTTTCATAAAACGATGGAAAAATTCCTTTCAAATCATTTTATAAAAACTCAAACAAGGGTATAAATGACTTTAACCCATGGTATAGGAAATAGTAAAAATGTTTTGAAATACATTTTTAAGAAACACAGATGGGGATGATAAAGAAGACCTAATAGATTCTTATGTATAAACAATCACAGATAATAAAGAGATTGTAAAATTAACCCTTACTTTGTACTTTTCCTTAGTCGAGGGTATGTTAACCTCCTCTTCTTCAAGTGATTCCTTTTGATTTGAACAAAAGGGCTCTTTAAGTTGTATTTATGATCAAAGTAAGTCCTCTAGGTTGAAGTAAGGGTAGTTGGGAGGATATTTGAGTAGGGTTTGATCGAGCCAAATGTATTTGGAGTTGTGAATTTGAGATAAGGGGAAGTACCCTTTTATAAGAGAGGTGAGGGGTACTTTAGAAAGATCTTGAAATATTAATTTATTATAAAATAATTTTCAGTTTCTAATAGCTACAAATGGATTTATTTCGAGGATAAGGTGGGTATGGGTTGAAATCCTCTCAACCAATAGGTTTTAGACAAGTTTAGATCACCATATTAACCTTATCTTTTAGATTTAACTCTTAGTTAAATAGTTTAACTTTCACCATGTCTTCTTGTATTTTTATACTACATGGTTAATATAGTTACTATAAAATTCCAATATAACCTCAAGTGGTTCATTAATGACATATCTAACATTATATAAGTCCTTTGGCTGAATCTTATATTTTTAGGAATATTATATCATTTAATAAAATAGTATTTGTTTTAAAAACTCATTTATGTCAATTTTGACACTATTTAGTATTTGGTTTTTTTAAGTCATAACAACTTGATTACTTAGAAAAAAATACATTGAATCAACCCTAACATGTCATATTCACCTATAAAATTCGTGTATGGCATAAAAAACTTCAATTTACATTTATTTTAATATTTATATTATCAATTATTTTTAATATTTAATTAATAGGGTAATTACTCAATCATCATTGTGTCATAAATAAATTTAATTATTTAATGTCTAAAAATTATAAATAAAATAACATAATGTAGGAAATATTTTTATATTTCTAATGAATATTTATAGTTGAATTTATTTTATGTATAACCCTATATTAAAAATGGTTTAGTTATTAAAATTTGAATTTAACACTTTTAACTCTTCCTTAAATAAAATATAATAAATGTACTAATCTAATCCAAGTGGATCAAAAAGGATCATATTTTTTCCTAAGGTTAATTTTGGTCAAAATACATTTATCCAATAGAATTAGGACATGTTTTAGGGTAATTATAATATTGTTTTTACCTTTAATTACACTATTTACTTTTAACCACGGTATATAAAATGTAACACCCCAAGCTTCCACGGTACGCTCCTCTTTGAATAATACAATAGCGTGTGTTGTACGCAACTTCGAGTTCTAACACACCACAACCAATCAAACTAGCCGTTATGAATAGTACTACCCACTTTTTGAAATTTTATAAATTTTATATTTCAAAATGGACTTAATTTTTGGATTTGGAATATCGAAATTAGCTTAGGGTGAATTTTTTGTATTTTTCTGAAAACTTTAAATTTTTTATGAATAGCGAAAAACACCGAGTTATAGTTTAAAACCGAATTTTTATATAAATAATTATTTATTTTATTTACATTTATTTTAGGTAAAAATAGATATATAATACCTATATAAGTTAAATTTAATTCATTGGAGTCAGTTTATAATAATTTTATATATAAAAAAAATTATTGAACTTTTCACCGTCTTTTACCCACCTCCTAGGAGAATTTCCAAATTCACATAAAAATTAATTTTACCGCTTCTGTGAGTAGAATTTCAAAAAATATGAGAGACACAGTTGATATCATTAAGAAAAATTTGGTTCAATAAGATGACATTTTTTGGTGAATAGTAACTTTTTACTTTTATTTACAACGGTTAAAAGTAAATAGGGAATTTAAGGGTAAAAATGATATTATTATTACCCTAACACATGTCCTAATTCTATTTGATAAGTATAATTCTACCAAAAACAACCTTAGGAATAAAATATAAACCTATTTGGTCCACTTGTATTAGATTAGGACATTTATTATTATTTAATTCAAAAAAGAGTTAAAAGAGTTAAAATCAAAGTTTAATAACTAAAACATTTTTAATATAGGGTTACACATAAGATAAATTCGACTATAAATATTCATTATAAATATAAAAATATTTCCTACATAATGGTATTTTATTTATATTTTTTAGACATTAAATAATTTAATTTATTTATGACACAATGATGATGCAGTAATTACCTAACTAATGAAATATTAAAATAATTGATATTATAAATATCCAAATAAATGTAATTTGAGACTTTTTATAAATTAAAATAATTTTATAGATTAATATGACATATTAGGGTTGGTTATATGAATTTTTTTTTAAATTAATAATGCTGTTATAAATTTAGCAAAAACAAAATACAAAATAGTGTCAAAATTGACATAAAAGAGTTTTTAAAACAAATATTATATTATTAATTCATATTCTATTCCTAAAAATATAAGGTTCGGCCAAAAGACTTATATAATGATATGTGTATCATTAATGAACCACTTGAGGTTCTCTTGGAGGTATATAGTAAGTTTATTAACTATATAATATAAAAATACAAAGAGACGTGGTAAATGTAAAACTATTTAACTAAGAGTTAAATCTAAAATATATAGTTAATATAGTGACCCAAACCTGTATAAAACCTATTGGTTGAGTGTTTTTAGACCCATCCCAACCTTATACTTTAAATAATTCACTTTTTATCCATTATAAACCTAAAATTATTTTATTATAAAATAATATTTCTAGATTTTCCTAAGGTGCCCCTCACTCCTCTTATAAAAGGGCACTCCCCCTACTCTCTAATTCACACCTTCAAAGCCATTTGGCTCAGCCAAACTCTGCCCAAATACCCTCTCAAATGTCCTACATTTATCCTAGAGGCCTTCCTTTAGTTAGAAATCCAACCTAAGGAGCTCTTTTGATCAAATCAAAAGGAAGAACCCGAAGAAGAGGTAAATATTTCATCACCTCTTTCAAGTTCCTTTCTTCTCCCACTTCCTTTTTTTTTGTTGTTTCCATTCTAAAATAATAACTCCAGTATATTATATATAATTTGATGTTATTATAAATATGGTACAACCAAATTCATTATTCTATACATCCTTTGAATGACATGTCACCATATGTGCGTACGTACGGCTTACCGTCTCCACGTCGTGGTGTAATTGTTATTCAATACAATATTATTCGGATGGGTATAATAATGATGTGTAATTGATGTAAATAATAAATATAACATGATAATTATTCTTTATATATTATATACCATCCAATTATATATTATTTTAATATCAAAAGAATGATATTGTCGCTTGTGCGTACGTACGGATTACCGTCTCCACGAACGCGATGAGATTCATTCCCCATCATATTCATTCAAGACTAATTTTCATTAGATGATAAAAAATAATGTTTAAAGACTTTATATAATTCTGGATATGAATAATATATATCCCATCCATAACAAATATGACTCACATAACAAATAATATAAAGTAAAATGAATCCGTTAACACCCGAAACAACGATAATACTAAGATATTATTAACAAAGCAATGTTAAAAGATCATATATGATATCATAATAATGTATATGATTCTTTTATAATTTAATAACTATTATTTCACCATTATACAGGGGGTTAACCTACCCTCGACCAAGGAAAATTACAAGGTAAGGGTTAATTTCACAATCTCTTCATTATCCGAGGCTGTTTATACGCAATTATATACTGGGACCTCTTTATCATCCACATCCATGTTTCTTAAAAATGTATTTCAAAACATTCTTACTATTTTATATACTATGGGTTAAAGTAATTTATACCCTTGTTTCACTTTTATAAGATTTTTATAAAGGAATCTTTTCGTCGTTTTCCAAACAAGGTACTTTTTTACCTTTTCGACAAATTTAAGGTAAAAATGTTTTTTTAACTTATACGGCGGGTGGGGATATTTTCGACCGTTATAACATAGTTAAAGCTTCCTTTACAAGCTTATAAGAATATTTTCAAATATAAATGTTTTCTTTTATAATTACATGACCTTTAAATGATTTTAAAATAGAAAGATATATTTCTCTAAAATGGTTTTGATTTCATCTATGTCAACATCCTTCGATGGATTTTAAGTTTATTTGAAGTTGATTTATTATGATACAAAAATTCCATATTGTATTGAAGGTTTTGTGATATGTTTGACTATGGATGTTTTATTTCATACCATTCATGGTTTATGGATAAAGTATTGACATTTCGTATGCTAGTTTTAATATGAATGTTTATGTTATGTTTAAACCTTTTCATATGAGGAATGCATTGGACTTAGTAAGTGATGGGTGGAGCCTGCTATCGATCCTCGATGCATCGTTAGGTATCATGATACAAACTAGTGTCTTGTAACAAGTCCTTGAAAAAATATTATTTGTAGTCTTGGCACAAGTCCTTGATTATGTGGTTATGAAAGTCTGGCATTATGCATTCCATCATTATGAAAGTGGCTATTGATATTGCATGTGATTATTTGACTAGGAGAATATCTATGTGAGTAGGTAAATGGAATTATTTTAATTTATATTTTCCATATTATGATGAAGTTTATGTTGAAAAGGCTTTTGTTTTAGTTTTATAAATTGCCTTAAATGTTTATACTTATTTATGAAAGATTCTGCTATATTGTTATCCTTACTGAGCATCTGAGATCACCCCTTTCTATGTTTTATTTTTACTAGGATGTGAAGAAGTATATTATGACTGACCTACAAGGATGGTATATGGGATCTTAGTGTTGTCTATGGAAACAATGTTGTTGAAGTTTTCCATTTTATGATGTAATGTAAACCTTATGAATGTATCTAGTACTTCCAAGGCTACTAAACTAATCGGTCTTTCGAGACTTGATCTTTTGTGATCATGCCAATGATACATAATGATGCACTGACTCTGGGCTTCTAGGTTTGGGGTGTTATAGTTGGTATCAGAGGAAGTTTAGTAAAAACCTTGGAATCTAGATTTAGATAAACTTTGATTAGAGCACATTACCCTAAGATAGACTTTGAGGATTAGTATAGAATAACTTCCTAGAATTTTTCTATTGTAGTGATTTTATGAGTTTTCCAAGAAATACATCCATGTCTAGATATGAGAAAGTAGAGGTGGCTCTGGCATAGATGTACCTATGGGTAAAACCCTAAAACACTACTTTGAGCTAGACTTGAATGGGAACTGGTGCACGACAACGGGCCTTGATGCACTCTTGGTTATGACACTCCCGAGGGATATGATTAGGAAAATTCTCATTTTCTTTACAAACCATTATGAAGGGTTTATGATTATATAATTCCTCAAAGAAAACATTTTTTATGATTATGGATTATATCTATAAACTTCTCAATTTATGTTAAGTGTTTTACAAGTTTGGAATTATGTATTTCGATTCATAAACTAATCTAGTTTATTCCATTATTTAGAAATGGTGCCTAGTGGAAGGAATGGAAACCATATCAATGCACGCACTCCATTTAGGTATTTCCCTCCTACTCAAGATAATTATAGTGGAGCTGGTGATACAACTGGTGTTGATCAGCTTATCACTATATTGGGACAACTCACTCAGGTTATGAATAATAACCTTACCCATATAAAGCACCCTGATCCGTAGTGTGGAGGATTAATGTTAGATCACTTCATGAGGAAAAAACCACTAACATTCAATGGGATTACAATTCCACTAGTAGTCGAGAAATGCATAAATTCCTTAGAAAAAATATTTCACACCTTGGGGAGTAGCGAAAGGGAAAAAGTTGCCATGGAAGTTTACCGCCTCACTGGAGATGCTGATCAATGGTGGTCATTGATTCAAAACACAAAGGAAGATGATGAAGTATCAAATATGGAATGGAGGGAGTTTAAAGATATTTTCTTAGAAAAATACTTTCTTCATGACCATCGAGCAGATATGGAAAGGCAATTTCTAAGTATGAGGAAAAAGGAGGATGAGAATGTCGCAAAGTATGAAGCTAACTTTACAAGGTTAGTGAGGCATATAGCAGATTATATACGTAACCCAAGAAGTAAGATTGATCATTTCTTTGATGAGTTAAAACCATTTCTCCATTGATCATTAGTCTCACAATCCTTCTCATCATACGAAGATATTGTCTCATGTGCTATCAAGACAGAAAAAGAATTCTCTAAGTCTTATGATTTTAAAGCAAAGAAAGAGAAGAATATATCTACTAAACACTCTAGAAATGGAAATAAGGGGAAAAAGGGAAAAGTTTAATATCCATCCTATATTAAATTTGGGAAGAAACATCCTGGTAATTTCCTGAAAGGAATGGGATTTTGTTACAAGTGTGGTGAAAAAGTCCACCAATCTCTTGATTGCAAGGGGAAGAAAGAGGTTGTCGATGTTGAATGCTACAATTGTAAAGAAAGGGGGAATTATGCGAATGAATGTCCTAAGTGTTAGGGGAACTTACCTCAGAAAAGGCCAAGGGATCAAGTCCAAGATTATGCTATCACTACTGCTGAGTTCGAAGCTCCAAAATACATGGTGGCAGGTAATTTAATGGTTTCCTCGAGTTTAGAAAATGCTTTATTTGATTCTGGATCATTGCATTGTTTCATATCTTCCCAGTTTTCTAAGAAAATTAGATATTTCTAATTTGATTTAACAAGGGATTTTTCAGTCAAAACTTCTAAGGGAAGTATCATCGCAACAAAGTTTTGTGAATCAGTTCCCATTAGAGCATATAAATGTTCTTTATCTGCTGATCTCATCATCATACCCATGATTGAATTTGATATAATCCTCAGTATGGATTGGATTTCGTACCATGATGTGAAGATTTATTGTAAGAAGAATAAGGTTACAATTTTTGATGATGATGATAAAGAACACCTTATCTTTAGAGAAGAATCTTCACCACCTAATTCTTATCTAGATCCACCCCCAGTAGCTCAACTAAATTCAATTATTGGGGAGGAAGAGAATGAAACAACTATAGGTGAGGAAAAGAATGTTCAAATAGAGGATGTACCTATTGTGAAAGAGTATGTTGATGTATTTTCAGATGATTTACCTGGACATCCTCTAGAATGAGAAATTGAGTTTTCCATTGATTTAATTCCTAGTTCAAGGCCCATATCAAAGACCCCTTATAGAATGGCCACTATGGAATTAGTGGAACTAAAGAAAAAACTAGAGGAATTGAGTAATAAGGGATTTATTTTCCCTAGTGTTTCTACATGGGGAGCCCCTGTCCTTTTTGTTAAGAAGAAATATGGATCTATGAGGTTGTGCATTGACTACAGGGAGATCAATGTTATAACAATAAAAAAACAAGTATCCCCTACCTCACATTGATGATTTATTTGACCAACTACATGGAGCTCAATACTTTTCAAAGATTTACCTTAGGTCTGGATACCATCAGTTGTGCGTGAAGAAGGAAGACATTTTGAAGACAACATTTCGAACTAGGTACGGGCATTATGAGTTTACAGTAATGCCATTTGTATTGACTAATGCACCCTATGTCTTCATGGATCTAATGAATAGAGTTTTCAAGAAATATCTAGATGATTTTTTAGTGGTATTTATTGATGATATCTTGGTATACTCCAAAAGCTATGAAGATCATGAAAATCACTTGCGCATTATCCTGAAGACTCTTAAAAGACATGAATTATATGGGAAGTTTAGCAAGTGTGAATTCTGGCTTCAGGAGATTTCTTTTCTTGTCCATATTGTCTCTAAGTATGTAATCTCCATTGATCCTTCAAATACCAAGGCAATCCAAGAATGGCCATCACCGACGAGTATAACTGAGGTACGCAGTTTTATTGGTTTAGCAGGTTATTATCGACATTTTGTCGAGAATTGTTCCCGGTTGGCTAACCCATTAACAAAGCTCACAGAAAAAAGGGTTAAACTTTTTTGGACAAAAGAGTGTGAAGAATGTTTTGAAGAACTTAATAAAATATTAGTCAATTATCCTATATTGACTCTACCATCAGGGAATGATGGGTTTGTTATTTATAGTGATGCTTTAAAGAAAGGACTTGGTTGTTTCCTTATGCAGAATGATAGGGTTATTGCTTATGCATCACAACAGCTAAAAATTCATGAGAAAAACTATCCTACTCATGATATTGAGTTAACAGCTGTAATCTTTGCTTTGAAGATTTGGCGACACTATCTCTATGGTAAAAAATGTGAGATATATACTGATCATAAGAGTTTGAAGTATATTTTCTCACAAAAAGAACTCAACATGAGGCAAAGGTGATGGCTTAAACTAATCAAGGATTATGATTTCATTATACACTACCACCCGGGGAAGTAAAATAAGGTGGCAGATGCTTTGAGCAGAAAAGATCATGGAGTTTTGAACAAGATGAGAGTTGAAAAGGATCATATATACATGGATCTAGTAAAGATGGATATGGGAATCACCATGGAAGGTGAAACATCAATACTTTTTCAAATAGTTTCCAAACCATCTTTACTAGAAAAAATAAAGAGTTCTCAGACCGGTGATGAAGAGTTTCAAAAGAAGATTAAAGCTTTTAATGATGGGAGATTGAGTGAATTTGTGTATAAAGATATAATTTTGAAATTTGGGAAGCGACTTTGTGTTCCCGATATACCTGACCTAAAAAGGGAATTTTTGGATGATGCTCATAGTTCCAATTTCTCTATACACTCTGGGAGCACCAAAATGTATAGATATTTTGAAGGAACATTTTTTGTGGGACAACATGAAGAGGGAGATTGCTGATTTTGTGTCAAGATGTATGGTTTATAAACAAGTGAAAGCTAGAAGGAAATATCCTGGAGGAGTCTTGCAACCTCTTCCCATACCAGAGTGGAAATGGGATAATATTATGATGGACTTTGTCATGGGACTACCAAATACTCCTAGAAGGAATGATGCAATATGGTTCATTATTGATCATCTTACCAAGTCAGCAAATTTTCTTTCTATAAGAGAAGATTTACCACTTGAACGTTTATCAAGACTATATATTAATGAAGTTGTAAGACTTCATGGAGTACCACTATTGATTATTTCTGATCATGATCCATGTTTTACATCAAGATTCTGGAAAAGTCTTCAGAAAGCCCTGGATATTGAACTTCGTTTGAGCACTACCTACCACCCCCAAACTGATGGACAATCAGAACAAACTATTCAAACCTTAGAATACATTTTGAGATCATGCTCACTTGACTTTCAAGGTATGTGGGATCAATATTTACCTTTGGTAGAATTTTCCTATAACAATAGCTTCTATTCAAGTATTCAGATGGCACCATATGAAGCATTATACGGAAAGAGATGTCGCACACCAACCTTTTGGGATGATATTGGTGAAAGAAAACTCGTAGGCCCAGAACTTTTGGAGGAAACTATGTAAAAGGTTAAGGTAATCCAAAACCACATCAAAGTAGCTCAAAGTAGGCAGAATAGTTATGTTGAAAACCGAAGGAAGAATTTGGAATTTCAAGTAGGAGATCATGTTTTCTTGAAGGTATCTCCATTGAAGGGTGTTATACATTTCGGTAAAAAGGTAAAATTGAGTCTCAGGTACATCGGATCTTTCGAAATTCTAGAATGAATTGGGGTTGTAGCTTACCATTTGGAAATATCGCCAAGTCTCTCTAAAGTTCACGATGTATTCCACGTATCACTGTAGAGAAAATACATGCCTGACCCAACGCATGTACTCACATATGAGGAATTAGAACTGGAACCCAATTTTTCTTATTTTGAAGAGCCTGTCAAGGTTCTTGATACAAGAGAACAAGTGTTGAGAAATCGGACAACTCGTCTGATAAAAGTTCTATGGAGAAACCATAAGATGGAAGAGGCAATGTGGGAACTCGAGGAACTTATGATGAAGAACCACCCGAGTCCTTTTACGTAGTAATACTCTAGAAATTTCGAGGAAGAAATTATTTGAATGATGGGAGAATTTAACACCCCAAGCTTCCACGGTATGCTTCTCTTTGAATAATACAGTAGCGTGTGTTGTACGCAACTTCGAGTTCTAACACACCACAACCAATCAAACTAGCCATTATGAATAGTAATACCCACTTTTTGAAATTTTATAAATTTTATCTTTCAAAATTGACTTCATTTTTGGATTCTTAATATCTAAATTATCTTAGGGTGAATTTTTGGTATTTTTCTGAAAACTTTCAATTTTTGATGAATAGTGAAAAACATTGAGTTAAAGTTTAAAACCGAATTTTTATTTAAATAATTATTTATTTTATTTAAATTTATTTTAGGTCAAAATAGATACATAATACCTATATAAGTTCAATGTAATTAATTATATTCAGTTTATAATAATTTTAGATATATAAAAATTTTATTGAACTTTTCACCATCTTTTACCCACCTCCAAGGAGAATTTGGAAACTCACATAAAACTTAATTTTACCGCTTCTGTGAGTAGAATTTAAAAAATACGAGATAAACGGTTGATATTAGTAAGAAAAATGTGGTTCAATAAGATGAAAATAATTTTTTTGAATAGTAACTTTTTACTTTTATTTACAACGGTTAAAAGTAAATAGGGTATTTAAGGGTAAAAATGATATTATTATTACCCTAACACATGTCCTAATTCTATTGGATAAGTATAATTTGACCAAAAACAACCTTATGAATAAAATATGAACCTCTTTGGTCCACTTGGATTATATTAGGACATTTATTATTATTTAATTCAAATAAGAGTTAAAAGAGTTAAAATCAAAGTTTAATAACTAAAACATTTTTAATATAAGGTTACGCATAAGATAATTTCAACTATAAATATTCATTAGAAAGAGAAAAATATTTCATACATAATTTTATTTTATTTATATTTTTTATACATTAAATAATTTAATTTATTTATGACACAATGATGATGTAGTAATTACCTAATTAATGAAATATTAAAATAATTGATATTATAAATATCCAAATAAATTTAATTTGAGACTTTTTATGAATTATACTAATTTTATAGGTTACTATGACATATTAGGGTTGTTTAGATGAATTTTTTCAAAGTAAAAATGCTGTTATGAATTTAGAAAAAACAAAATACCAAATAGTGTCAAAATTGACATAAAAGAGTTTTCAAAATAAATATTATATTATTAATTGATATTCTATTCCTAAAAATCTAAGGTTAGGCCAAAAGAATTATATAATGATAGGTGTATCATTAATGAACCACTTGGGGTTTTCTTGGAAGTATATAGTAAGTTTATTAACCATATAATATAAAAATACAAAGAGACATGGTAAATGTCAAACTATTTAACTAAGAGTTAAATCTAAAAGATAAAGTTAATATAGTGACACAAACCTGTCTAAAACCTATTGTTTGAGTGTTTTTAGACCCATAACCACCTTAAACTTTAAATAATTCACTTTTTAACCATTATAAACCGAAAATGATTTTATTATAAAATAATATTTCTTGCTTTTCCTAAGGTGCCCCTCACTCCTCTTATAAAAGGGCACTTCCCCTTCTCTCCAATTCACACCTTCAAAGACATTTGGCTCCGTCAAAATCTGCCCAAATACCCTATAAACTGTCCTCCCTTCATCCTATAGGAATTTCTTTAGTCATAAAGCCAACCTAAGGATCCCTTTTGATCAAATCAAAAGGAAGAACCCAAAAAAGAGGTAAATATTTCATCACCTCTTTCAAGTTCCTTTCTTCTTCCACTTCCTTTTTCTTTGTTGTTTCCATTATAAAATAATAACTCCAGTATCTTATATATACTGTGATTTTATTATAAATATGGTACAGCCAAATTCATTATTCTATCCATCCTTTGAATGACATGTCACCATACGAGCGTATGTACGGCTTACCGTCTCCACGTCGTGGTGTAATTGTTATTCAATACAATATTATTTGGATGGGTATAATAATGATGTGTAATTGATGTAAATAATAAATATAAAATGATAATGATTCTTTATATATGATATACCATCCAATTATATATTATTTTAATATTAAAAGAATGATATTGTCGCACGTACGTATGTACGGATTACCGTCTCCACGAATGCGATGAGATTCATTCCCCATCATATCCATTCAAGACTAATTTTCATTAGATGATTAAAAATAATGATTAAAGACTTGATATAATTCTGGATATGAATAAGATACATTACATCCATAACAAATATGAATCACATAACAAAGAATATAAAGGAAAATGAATCTGGTAACACCTGAAACAAGATAATACTAAGATATTATTAACAAAGCAATATTAAAAGATCATATATGATATCATAATAATGTATATGATTCTTGTATAATTTAATAACAATTATTTCACCATTATACAGAATTTTAACCTACCCTAGACCAAGTAAAAGTAAAAGGTAAGGGTTAATTTCACAATCTCTTCATTATCTGAGGTTTTTTATATGTAATTATCTACTGGGTCCTCTTTATCATCCACATCCATGTTTCTTAAAAATGTATTTCAAAACATTCTTAATATTTTATAGACTATGGGTTAAAGTCATTTATACCCTTGTTTGACTTTTATAAGATTTTTATAAAGGAATCTTTCCATTATTTTCCAAACAAGGTACTTTTTGACCTTTTCGACAAATTTAAGGTAAGAATGTTTTTTTAACTTATACGGTGGGTGCGGCTATTTTCTGCCATTATAACATCATCAAAGCTTCCTTTAAAAGCTTATAAGAATATTTTCAAATATAAATGTTTTCTGGTATAATTAAATGACCTTTAAATGATTTCAAAATAGAAATATATATTTCTCTAAAATGGTTTTGATTTCATCTATGTCAACATCCTTTGATGGATTTTAAGTTTGTTTGAAGTTGATTTATTATGATACAAAATTTCCATATTGTATTGAAGGTTTTGTGATATGTTTGACTATTTATGTTTTATTTCATACCATTCATGGTTTATGGATAAAGTATTGAAATTCTGTATGATAGTTTTAATACGAATGTTTATGTTATGTTTAAATCTTTTCATATGAGGAATGCATTGGACTTAGTAAGTGATAGGTGGAGCCCACTATATCTCCTCGATGCATCAATAGGTCTCATGAGACAAACTAGTGTCTTGGCAAAAGGCCTTGAAAAAATCTTATTTTTAGTCTTGTCACAAGGCCTTGACTATGTGGTTATGAAAGTTTGGCATTATGCATTCCATCATTATAAAAGTGGCTATCAATATTTCATGTGATTATTCTACTAGTAGAATATCCATGTGAGTAAGTAAATGGAATTATTTTAATTTATATTTTCCATATTATGATGAAGTTTATGTTGAAAAGGATTTTGTTTTAATTTTGTACATTTCCTTAAATGTTTATGCTTATTTATGAAAGCTTCTACTATATTGTTATCCTTATTGAGAATCTGAGCTCACCCCTTTCTATGTTTTATTTTTCCCAGGATGCGAAAAAGTATATTATGACTAACCTGTAGGGATAGTCTATGGGATTTTAGTGTTGTCTATGGAAACAATGTTGTTGAAGTTTTCCATTTTATTATTTAATGTAAACCTTATGAATGTATCTAGTACTTCCAAGGCTACTAAACTAATTGGTCTTTAGAGACTTGATCTTTTGTGATCATGCCAATGATACGTAATGATGCACTGACTCTGGGCTTCTGGGGTCGGGGTGTTACATAAAATTCAAAAGTTACTATTCACTAAAAATTATTTTCATATTATTGAACCACATTTTACTTACTAATGACAATGGTGTCTGTCTGATTTTTGAAATTCAATTCATAGAATCAGTAAAATTACGTTTTATGCAAATTTTCAAATATGGCTAAAAGTTGGGTAAAAGATGTTAAAAAGTTCAATAAAATTTTATAAAATGACTCTAATTAATTAAATTGGACTAATATTGGTATTATGTATCTATTTTAACTTTAAAATAAATTTTAAAAAATATATTTAAATAAAATGTCGATTTTAAACAATAACTAAATGTTTTTCACTATTCATTAAAAATTGAAAGTTTTCAGAAAAATACCAAAAATTCACCCTAAACTAATTTTTGATATTCCAAATCTAAAAATGAATTCCATTTTGAAAAATAAAATTTATAAAATTTCAATAAGTGGGTATTAATATTCATAAGTGCTTTTTAAACGGCTAGTTTGATTGGTCGTGGTGTACTAGAACTCGGAGCTACGTACAGCACAAGCTATTGTATTATTCAAAGAGAAGATTACTGTGGAATCTTGGGGAGTTACATTATTCCCTCCTTCAAATAATTTCATCCTCGAAATTTCTATAATATTACTGCATAAAAAGATTTGGGTTGTTCTTCCTCATAAGTTCCTTAGGTTCCCACGTTTCCTCTTCCAATTTATGGTTTCTCTAAAGAACTTTTATCAGATGAGTCATCCGGTTTCTAAACACTTGTTCTCTGGTATTAATAATTTTAATAGGCTCTTCACAATAAGATAAATCTGGTTCCAGTTCTATTTCTTCATAGGTGAGTACATGCGTTGAGTCAGGCATGTATTTTCTCAATAGTGATGCATAGAACACATCATGAACTTTGGAGAGACTTGGCGGCATTGTCAAACGGTAATCTACAACTCCAATTCGTTCTAGAATTTCAAAAGGTTTGATGTACTTGGGACTTAATTTACCCTTCTTACTGAATTTTATAACACCCTTCCATGGAGATGCCTTCAAGAAAACATGATCACCTACTTGAAATTCCAAATCCTTCCTTCAGTTATCAGCATAGCTCTTTTGCCTACTTTGAGATGATTTGATGTGGGTTTGGATAATCTTCACCTTTTCCATTGTTTCCTCAACAAGTTCTGGGCCTACAAGTTTTCTTTCACCAACATCATCCCAACAAGTTGGTGTGTGACATCTATTTCCATATAACGCTTCATATGGTTCCATCTGAATACTTAAATGGAAGCTATTGTTATAGGAAAATTATACCAACGGTAAATAATGATCTCACATACCTTGAAAGTCAAGGGAGAAATATCTCAACATGTATTATAAGGTTTGAATAGTCCATTTTGATTGTCCATCAGTTTGAGGGTGGTAGGCAGTGCTCAACTGAAGTTCAGTATCTAGGGATTTCTGAAGACTTTTCCAAAATCTTGATGTAAAATGGGGATCGTGATCAGAAACAATCGATAAGGGTACACCATGAAGTCTTACAACTTCATTAATACAATCTTTATAAATGTTCAAGTGGTAAATCTTCTCTTATAGTAAGAAAATGTGCTGACTTGGTAAGACGATCAACAATGACTCATATTGCATCATTCCTTCTAGGATTCTTTGGTAGACCCATGAAAAATTTCATCATAATATCATCCCATTTCCACTCAGGTATGGGAATAGGTTGCATGAATCCTCTAGGATGTTGTCTTCTAACCTTCACTTGTTGACAAACCATACATCTTGACACATAATCAGAAATTTCCCTCTTCATATTGTCCCACCAAAAATGTTCCTTCAAATATCTATACATCTTAGTGCTATTAAGGTGTACATATAAATTAGAGCTATGATAATCATCCAACAATTCCCTTTTTAGATCAGGTATATCGGGAACACAAATCCTCTTCCCAAATTTCAAAATTCTATCTTCATATACGAATTCAATCAATCTCCCATCATTCACAGCTTTAATTTTCTTTTGAAATTCCTCATCATCAGTCTAATAAATTTTTATCCTTTCTAGTAAAGGTGGTTTTGAAACCATTTGAAATAGTATTGATGTTTCACCTTCCATAGTTATTACCATATCCATCTTTACTAGATCCATGAACATAGGATCCCTTTCAACTATCATCTTGTTCAGAACATCATGATACTTTCTGCTCAATTCATTTGCCACCTTATTTTCCTTCCTCGGGTGGTAGTGTATTGTGGAATCATAATCCTTGAGTAGTTAAATCCATCACCTCTGTCTCATGTTTAGTTCTTTTTATGAGAAAATATACTTCAAAATCTTGTGATCAGTATATATCTCACATTTTTTACCATAGAGATATTGTCTCCATATCTTCATAGCAAATATTACAGCTACTAAGTCAATATCATGAGTAGGATAGTTTTTTTCATGAATTTTTAGTTGCGGTTATGCATAGGCAATAACTCTATCATTCTGCATAAGAACACAAACAGGTCCTTTCTTTGAAGCATCACTATAAATAACAAACTCATTAGTCCTCGATGGTAGAGTCAAGATAGGATAATTGACTAATATTCTATTCAATTCTTCAAAAAATTATTCACACTCTTTTTTTCAAACAAATTTAACCCCTTTGCATGTGATCTTGTTTAATGGGTTAGACAATCAGGAAAAATTCTGGAAGAAACGCCGATAATAACCTTCTAAACCAATAAAACTGTGTACCTCAGTTATACTCGTCGGTGTTGGCCATTCTTGGATTGCCCTTGTCTTTGAAGGATCAATAGAGATTCTATCATTAGAGACAATATGGCCAATAAAAGAAATCTTATGAATCCAGAATTCACACTTGCTAAACTTCCCATATAATTCATTTCTTCTAAGAGTCTTTAGAATAGTTTGCAAGTGATTTTCATGATTTTTGTAGCTTTTTGAGTATACCAATATATCATCAATAAATACCACTACAAAGTCATTAAGATATTCCTTGAAAAATCTATTCATTAGATCCATGAAAACAGAGGGTGCATTAGTTAGTCCAAAAGGCATTATTGTAAACTCATAATGCCCATACCTAGTTCAAAATGATGTATTTGGAATGTATTCCTTCTTTATGCACAACTGATGGTACCTATATCTAAGGTCAATCTTTGAAAAATATTTAGTTCCATGAATTTGATCAAATAAATCATCAATGCGAGGTAGGGGATACTTGTTCTTTATTGTTATAACATTTATCTCCCTGTAGTCAATGTACAACATCATAGATCCATCTTTCTTCTTAACAAAAAGAATAGGGGATCCCCATGGAGAAACACTAGGTCGAATAAATCCTTTATTAATCAATTCCTCTAGTTGTTTCTTTAGTTCCACCAATTCCACAGTGTCCATTCTATAAGGGGTCTTCTATATGGGCCTTGAACCAAGAATTAAGTCAATGTAAAACTCAATTTCTCATTGTGGGGGATATCCAGGTAAATCCTTTGGAAATACATCAACATATTCTTTAAAAATAAATGCATCCTCTATTTGAACATTAATTTCCTCACCCATAGTTATTTCACTCCCTTTCTCCCCAATAATTTAATTTAGTAGAGCTATTGGAGGTGGATCTAGATGAGAATCAGATGGTGATGTTTCTGTTCTAAATATAAGGGATTCATTATAATCATCAAAAATTGTAACCTCCTTCTTCTTACAATAAATTTTCACATCATAGTCCTAAATACAATCCATACTAAGGATTATATCAAATTAAATCATGGGTATGACAATAAGATCAGCAGATAAAGCACGTCTATATGCCATAATGGTAACTGGCTGACAAAACTTTGTTGTTATGATACTTCCCTTAGGAGTTTTGACTGACAACTCCCTTGTTAAGTCAAATTGTAAATATCTAATTTTCTTGGAAAACTAGGAAGATATGAAAGAATGCAATGATCCAGAATCAAATAAAGCATTGGCTAATTTTGAGTAAACGATTAAAGTACATGCCACCACGTCATTCAGAGCTTCAACCTCGGAAGTTGTGGTTACATAAGCTTGGAATTTCTCCCTTGGCCTTTTCTGTGGTAAGTTTCCTTGACGCTTAGGACATTAATTTGCATAATGACCCATTTCTTTATAATTGTAGCATTGAACATCGACAAACTCTTTCTTCCTCTAGAAATCATGAGCTTGGTGGCCTTTTTATCCATACTTATAACAAACTCACATCCCCTTTAGGCATGTACCAGGGTGTTTCTTCCCAAAATTACTACAGAATGGAAATTCAACTTTTCCTTTCTTCCCCTCATTTACTTTTCCAAAGTGTTCAGAAGATCTCTTCTTCTCTTTCTTCACTTTTAAGTCATAAGACTTAAAAATTCTTTTTCTGTCTTGATAACACATGAGACTATATATTCGTACGATGAGAAGGATTGTGAGACTAATGCTTGATGGAGAAATTGTTTTAACCCATCAAATAATCGATTAATATTACTTCTTGGGTTACGTATATAATCTGCAGCATGCCTTGCTAACCTTGTAAAGTTCGCCTCATACTTTGAAACTTTCTCATCCTCTTTTTTCCTCAGACTCCAAAAATTTCCTTTCCATATCTGCTCGATGTTCATGAGGAAAATATTTTTCTAATAAAATCTCTTTAAAATCCCTCTATTACATATTTTATACTTCTTCATCCTCCTTTGTGTTTTGAATTAATGACCACCATTGATCTGCATCTCCTGAGAGATGATAAACTACCATGACAACTTTTCCCCTTTTGCTACTCCCCAAAGCATGAAATATTTTCTCTAAGGAAATTATCCATTTCTCAGTTACAAATGGATTTGTATTCCCATTGAATGTTGTTTGTTGTTTCCTCATGAAGCGGTCTAAAATTGATCCTTCATGTTTTGGATCAGGGTGTTCCATATGGGTAAGGTTATTATTTATAACCTGCGTGAGTTGTCCTGGTATGGTTATAAGTTGTTCAGTACCAGTTGCACCACCAGATCCACTATAATTATCTTGAATAGGAGGGTAATCCCTACATGGATTGCGTGCATTGATACGGTTTCCATTCCTTCCACTAGGCACCATTTCTAAACAATGGCATACACTATATTAGTTTATGAATCTCAATGTATAATTCCAAACTTGTAAAATACTTAACATAAATTGAAAAGTTTATGCATGTAATCCATAATCATAAAAAAAATTCTTTGGGAAAGTATTTATTCATAAATCATTCATAATGGTTTGTAAATAAAATGTGAATTATCCTAATCTTATCCCCTAGGAGTGTCAAACCAGGTACGCGGCAAGGCCCATTGTCATGTACCATGATACCCTGGGTCAAGCCCGAAACACCTTGACAGAGTTTTCACTCCTAGTTACATATGTTTTAGAACCACGTCCACTTGTAGTATCAAGACAAGGATGTATTACTTGAAAAATCCACATAATATCTACATTACCAAAAAATTTGGATTTTCTTCTATACTAATCCTCAAAGTCTATCTTAGGGTAATGTTCTCTAATCAGAGTTTTTCTAAATCTAGTTTCCAAGGTTTGTACTAAAATTCCTCTGATACCAACTGTAACACTCTAACCCTAGTTACCCAGAGTTGGTGCATTATTACATAACATTGGCATGATCATAAGAGATCAAGTCCTCAAAGATTGATCAGTTTAGCATCCTTATAAGTACTAGATACATACATGAGTTTCACATTACATTATGGAATGAAAAATCAACACTATGTCTCCATTGAACACACTCATATTCCTTAGCCTATCCTTGTAGTTCAGTCAGAATATACTTCTTCACATCCTAGGAAAAATAAAACATAATAAAGGGGTGAGCTCAGATGCTCAGTAAGGATAAAAATATAGCAGAAACTATCATAAATAAGCATAAATATTTAAGGTAATGTATAAGACTAAAACATAGGCATTTTAAACTTAAACTTTAGTATAATATGGAAAAGATAAATCAAATAATTCCATTTACTTATTCACATGGATATTTTACTAGTAGAATAATCACATGTAATATTAATGGTTAATATCATAATGATGGAATGCATAATGTTGTACATCTTAACCACAAAGTCAAGGCCTCGTGCCAAGACCCTAAATATAAATTTTGTCAAGGCCTTGTGCCAAGACACTAGTTTGTCTCATGAGACCTATTGATGCATCGAGGGGATATAGTGGGTCCCGCCTGTTACTTACTACATCCAATTCATTCCTCGTATGAAAAGAGTGAAACATAACATAAACATTCATATTAAACTAACATATAAAATGTTAATACTTTAACCATAAACTGTGAATGACATAAAAATAGCACATCCATAGTCAAACATATCATAAAACTATCAATAAAATATGAAATATTATATCATAATAAATCAACATCAATTAAACATAAAATCCAACAATAGATGTTGACATAGATGAAATCAATAAAAAAAATATTTGAGAGAAATATCTCTTTCTACTTTGAAATCATTTAAAAGTCGCATAATTATAAAGGAAAACATTTATTTTGAAAATATTCATATAAGCTTGTAAGGGAATCTGTGAATGTGTTATAATGGTGGAAAATATCTACATCTTCTGCATAAGTTAAAAAACATTATTTCCTTAATTTTTCAAAAAGGTCATAAAGTACATTGTTCATAAAATGACGGAAAGATTACTTTCAAAACATTTTATAAAAAGTCAAACAATGGTATAAATGACTTTAACCCATGGTCTAGGAAATAGTAAAAATGTTTTGAAATACATTTTTAAGAAACATGGATGGGGATGTTAAAGAAGTCCCAGTAGATACTTACGTATAAACAACCTTGTATAATAAATAGATTGTAAAATTAACTCTTACCTTGTACTTTTCCTTAGTCAAGGGCATGTTAACCTCCTCTTCTTCAGCTTCTTCCTTTTTATTTGATCAAAAGGGCTCATTAGGTTGGATTTATGATCAAAGTAAGGCCTCTAGGTTGAATTGAGGGTATTTGGGAGGAGATTTGAGCAGATTTTGGCCTAGCCAAATGGATTTGGAGATGTGAATTTGAGAGAAGGGGAAGTACCCTTTTATAAGAGAGGTGAAGGGTACTTTAGGAAGAGATTGAAATATTAATTTAATATAAAATAATTTTTGGTTTCTAATAGCTCTGAATGGATTTATTTCGAGGATAAGGTGGGGATGGGTCTAAATCCTCTCAACCAATAGGTTTTATACAAGTTTATATCACCATATTAACCTTATCTTTTAAATTTAACTCTTAGTTAAATAGTTTAACTTTTACCATGTCTTCTTGTATTTTTATACTACATGGTTAATATAGTTACTATAAAATGACAAGAGAACCTCAAGTGGTTCATTAATGACATATCTAACAATATCTAATTCCTTTTTCTGAATCTTATATTTTTAGGAAAATTATATCATTTAATAAAATAGTATTTGTTTTAAAAACTCATTTATGTCAATTTTGATACTATTTAGTATTTGGTTTTTTTAAAAGTCATAACAACTTGATTACTTCGAAAAAAAATACATTAAATCAATCCTAACATGTCATATTCACCTATAAAATTTGTGGATGGCATCAAAAGTTTCAATTTACATTTATTTTAATATTTATAATATCAATTATTTTAATCTTTCATTAATAAGGTAATTACTTCATCATCATTGTGTCATAAATAAATTTTATTATTTAATGTATAAAAATTATAAATAAAATACCATGATGTAGTAAATATTTTATATTTCTAATTAATATTTATATTTGAATTTATCTTATGTATAACCCTATATTAAAAATGGTTTTGTAATTAAAATTTGAATTTAACACTTTTAACTCTTCTTTAAATAAAATACAATAAATGTCCTAATCTAATCCAAGTGGATCAAAAAGGGTCATATTTTTGTCCTAAGGTTGATTTTGGTTGAAATAAACTTATCCAATAGAATTAAGACATGTGTTGGCGTAATTATAATATTATTTTTACCTTTAATTACCCTGTTTACTTTTAACTGTGGTAAATAAAATTCAAAAGTTACTATTCAACAAAAATTATTTTCATCCTATTGAACCATATTTTACTTAATTATGACAATTGTGTCTATCATATTTTTGAAATTAAATTCACATAAGCGGTAAAATTACCTTTTATGCAAATTTTCAAATGTGTCTAGAAGGTGGGTAAAAGACGTTAAAAAGTTCAATAAAATTTTATAAAATGACTCCAATGAATTACATTGGACTAATATAGGTATTATGTATCTATTTTGACTTTAAAATAAATTTAAAAAATATATTTAAATACAAATTCAGTTTTAAACAATAACGTAGTGTTTTCACTATTCATCAAAAATTTAAGTTTTCAGAAAAATACCAAAAATTCTCCCTAAGATAATTTTGATATTACAAATCCAAAAATGAAGTCCATTTTGAAAAATAAAATTTATAAAATTTCAATAAGTGGGTATTAATATTCATAACTGCTTTTTCAAATGGCTAGTTTGATTGGTCGTGGTGTGTTAGAACTTAGAGCTGCTTACAATGAAAGTTATTGTATTATTCAAAGAGAAGAATACCGTGGAAACTTGGGGTGTTACACCTTCACCAAAAGAAAGAGAAATGGCATGCAGACCTCATCTCGGGTTCTCCTCTAGCTAGGTTGAGCAAAAGCCCCATCCAAAACTGTTGATTCCTCCATACTCGATGGAATAAATGAAAACCCTAAAACATAAATTGGAGAAATCAAAAACAATGGAGGAAAAATAAGGATAAGTGAAGGAAGAGGAAGAACCTTACCCCTTACATCATTGATTAGCACCCAAATTCACCTAGAAACAGAGAAGAAATAAGGGAGGGCATGAGATTCAACTGAGCCACTCCCCACACATCCCATTCCCCCAAAGCAAAAGGGGGGTCGATCCCCTCTTAATTTTCTTTTAAAAAAACCCAGTTGGCCAATTTCATGGCATGACGCCTGCCATCACACCATGACTTTTTGGTAAAAGCTCTTTGGGCCTCTTTTCAAACTTGAATGCACCCCATTACCAAATTAATGATGTGAATTCCCCTTTCATGTCATGAATGGGATACCACAACAGTTTTCAGTAGCCCTGGTCACCCATTCCTCCTCCAGTACTTGCTCGAACCATAAAACCTTACATCAAAGTTCAAATCACATTCAATTCCATCATTTATGGATGTTTAAACCCTTATAACCTCATTTCAATTCCTGGTTCTCAAAACAAGCCATCCACCAGATGGAAAATTCAAATTCCCACTGAAATTTACAACTCAACCAGACACAGTGTTTTGCACCTTGTTTCCTTTATCTTAGAGGATATTTATGTTTATTATCCTTGTTATCCTATAGTTATTTTAGTTCAAACTATATCTCATATAGTTCATCATATATCATTCATATCTCAATCTATATTATTCTAGGTCTAACCTAGGTTACAATTTGTTTGTTTTTTCTTATAATCTTTAACTTAATCCCTTGAAGTAACTGGGAAATCAATCCTTCATAGTTGTTTGTAAAGGTAATATGATCAACCAAAGCATATACGTCGAGAGTGTCAAACTAGGTGTGCAGTTAGGCCTCTTGGTTGTACACCAGGTGAAAATAAAGTTAATACACAATCTTCCTTTTTTAAGGTATTACCCTGACATACATCTATGTCAAAGTATTCATCCACATGTAGTATCCATACAAGGATATAATTACAAGGAGAACCACACAATCTACACTTTACCAAAACTTTACGATAAGATCCTATTCTTAGACTTATTCCTAGTATTTTCACTAAAGTTACCTCATCCAAATCCCCAAATAAAATGTTCATTTTTTCCTTAACATTAAATCATATACTATCCCAACGGGTTACCTATAAATTTTAAATTTTTATCAATCTTATATTATCAACCCTTAAATTATCCGCAATGAGATTCTTAATCTCCAAAGTTATCTAACCCTGCTTTGATGCCAACTGTGATACTTCAAACCTGCAGTCCTAGATCCAATTACATTAACACATACTTCACATACTAGATTTGATACCAACTATATATTACTAGACATAATTATCCCAGAATTGAATGACTTAAATCAAATATTACATTATTTATATTCTGAATACCTTTTAGGTTTAGATATTTATATAATTAGGAAAAAACATAAACTAACAAAACACATGCCTTTTTGTATTAAACTGATATTTTTACATTATATAATCTATAATAAGTCTTCAATATCTCCCAAAAATTCTTCCACACATGTCAAAATTATATACATATCGTGTGTACTACTTTTCTTTATAACCTAGGGAAAAGAAACCTAAGAAAGGGGTGAGCTTAAATGCTCAATAAGGGAAACATATAACTAAATCTGTCAAAATCATAAGCATGAAATACATAATATGATAGGAATAAATCATATGAATGATTAATTATTCAACTAAAACTAATATCATACTATATCCATGGAAATAAATAAAAACATGTATATCAATAATATTGATCCCATACTGATGTAATGCATAATATCAGACATCAAAAACTTGTTTTCAAGGCCTTATGCCATGAAATTATACTGATATGGGGAGATTTATTCACAAAAATATAATATGTTTTTGTCTTGTGAGAACTACTTCTGCATAGAGAGGCTATATAATTCTTGGATCCACCCATCAATTGATTAAGTCCAGTGCATTTACAATAAGAGTCAACATGATATTTCATACCATTCCCTAAGAAACCTCTGGCTGAATAAATCATAGATATCCATATAATGAAAAATATGGAATTTCAATACATAATAAACCTACATTATCAATCAATAATCATCAAGAATATAAACACTTTCCCAACTAATAAAAATAATTCTTTCTAGTTGAACATCCTCTAATATGAATTTTTCAAAATGAGATGTTCACGTTGTATAGGGTAATGAGTATACGACCAAGTAAATATTGGAATAACATGATCATAAGTCATACAAAGAAATTATGTGGATGGTTTAAAAAGATAATATCACTAGTGAAACAAAGAAAACATATAAGTGTGTGGACATAAATAAAATACACCCTCACAAAAATAATGATTTGAACGATATCACAAATGAAGGGATCAAGAGTCTAATTGTTTGATACAGTGAGTTTAATCCCCCAAATGATATATATATATATATATATTATAATAAATCATGAAAATAAACCCCATTAGGGTAAATCATTTTAAAAATGATAAGGTAAATGGAAGTGAAAATTTAAAAGAGCTTTCAGAAAACATTTTTAACATTGATATAAAATACAAATTTAGATGTTGCTTACAAAGGTAAATTTTGAAAAGATGATGTTAAAGATTTGAAAAAAAATTACTTTTAAAAATAATCTCCCATAATGTATCCTTGAAAATATACAGATTTTATCTTAAATAAATGAGGAGATGAAGAAAAAACATAGTAAAGTGAAAGGAAATCCCCTTTTATTATTTTGAAAATACCTTAATTCAAAACTCACATTATAAGAAGAGTAAAAAAATATTTATTTGTATCAAAATAACTTAGTTCCAAATTGAGGTATAAAAATTACCATATAATAAAATATTATATCATAAGAATCTAATCATAGAAGAAATAAAATCATAATGAAATAATATAACTTAAGGAAAGGAGACTCGAGCTATCAATATCCCTTACGAACAACATACTCCTTGAAGTAAGAAATATTTCAAGAAGAGATTTTATGTGGTAGAAATTTAAATAAATAAAACACCACATGATAAAATCTAAGGTTATAATATACCCAACTTATATGAAATAAGTATAAGATAAATTATAATAACTCAATGAATAAAAATTGAGTTACCAAAAAGCCTTGCAGTTGGGGTAACAACTGAGTCAAAAGAAATTTGATGAAAAAGAAATAATTTTGATTAGTATTTCACATGAATATAAATAATATATGATAAATATACATTTTGGGAAGTGAATACACCATTAAAATGGAAACATAGTGCATAACATAAACGTGTCTCAATGAATTAAAGTTTGAGATAAAAAAAATATTGCAGCTTGAGTAACATTTTAATCAAAACCTATTGAAAGATAGGTATTGTAATTGAACTTAAAATACCATGATTAAAATATAATTCATGATATTATATATCAAATATTAAATATATACACTACATAAATTAAATTATGTGCATAATAGAAAACATTTCTAAAATAGAAAAATTTGAGAAGAAAACCCTTACTATGGTCCTGATCCGTTATGCACTTGCACCAAACATCCCAAATAATTAAATTAATTTCATAAAATTAATACCCAATAAAAATATTCATAACTATAACCATTTATAATCATCATTTATAATCACTCTATACATATATATATGTTAGTTTTTACCTATTTTTGATATCAGGTGTAAGTAATCATTGTCGCTCTAAACTAGTTTTGTAAAATTAGTGTTGGTGAATATTAATTTTAAAAATTATATAATTCTTAAATAATTTAAGGTGCTATAATATATTTTATAAGATATTTTATAAATCTATAATTTCATTTTACGATTCTTGATGATGGAATCGACGACTATCATGTTTGGGTAATTCTTAATGAACGAAGGATGATTTATTAATTAATGAGTTAAATGTGGATATAACCTCACAAGAAAAAAACCTTATTTACATATTTATATCATATTTTACCAATAAATAATTTCTCATAGTCATACATGGTATAAATTCATAGTATTTTTCAAGAGGGTGGTTAAACCGAGCCAAACATGAACCTATCATGATGAATGGATGATTTTGAGGTGGTTTAGTTGTAATACCAGAATCATAATGATATTATTTTGGTATTATTAGTTTTATATATCATAATTATAAATAATTAGAAATATTAGATAATTTATATAAATTCACTACTTAGAAAAAGAGGTTATTTTCCTCATACTATGCTCGTTTTAAATGATTGAATTAACAATAATCATTTATTGATCATATCATTAATAAGTTATCAAATTTTTTATAATTAATGATATTATAATTATCATATTTATCCTTTAATATCATACTTATATCCATCCATGAAAGGTGGTAATGAAAAATAGAATACACCATTCCATAGAGGTGGTAGTCTGCACGTACGCATGGATGATGATTTTGTTTTTATAAAACATAAGGAAAGAGTGATATGGTTTATTATTTCAGATTATAAAATATATCATAATTATAATAATTATATATTAAATTTAATATTTTTACCATACTTTTAAGGTGGTGAAGGAAAACAAAACATGACATTTTATGGAGGCGGTGGTCCGTACACACACACGAATATCATTTTTGGTTTTCTTAAGGAAAAAAGGGGAAATGTAATTAATGGTTATTCTCATAGCATAATAGAATTAAGTATATGAACAATATTTATTTTATTACATATTTATTTGAAAAATATTTTTGGAAAATAGACATAGAAAGGAAATAAGTTAAGTAAAAATGATTACTCACATTGAGCACTTTGAGATTTCCCTGAAGGATCCCTTAGAAATAGATGGAATAGGATAATATATTGTGACAAAAAGTTCAATAGAGTGAAATATTATTCTAGGTTAAGTAAAGGGTAGTTTTTTAAGAGTAAATAAAATTTTTATAGTGGTATTGAAGGGGTGGTGTGAGACCCGTTTTATAAGTGGTGAGAATGAAATTTTTGTAAATATTTCTACTTAATATAAAGGGAGCACATGTTAAACATGTAAAATGGATAAAAAATAGATAATAATTGTTTTTAGGGTGATATAAGGTTGATATGACCTCAAAAAACCAATTAAAAACATGTTTCAAACCCTTTACCCCTTTAATTATTACTTTTGTCATTTAAGCTTTTACTACAATAACTAGTTTTTACCTAAGGTAACTTAATCTTTATGCCTCAAATAAAGTGGTTATTATTATACAATTTGTACCTAATGATTTAAAATTTTAAATCCATTTTATTTAATTCAATTTCTGAAAGTGATAAAAATTAATTTTAAAATACTAAATGTATAATGTTTTAAAGACAATTTTTTTAAAAAAATATAAATTAAGTTCTAAAATTTCAAATATGAGTTTTTAAATTAAAAAAAATTAAAATTATAAATTCAATTATAAAATAAATATTTGTTCTTAGAAAAATGTTTCATTAATTTTCAATTCATAATTTTATACTAATAACTTCATCAAAGTCATATTATTTGTAAAATTGATATTTTGCACTATTTACCTAAAAATCATTTTTTAGAAGAAAAAAACTCAAAAATAATCTTAAGAAAATATAATAGGGATGAATCCAAAAATAATGTTCATTTTTTAAAATTCAAATTCTAAATTTTATAAATTTAACTTTTATATAAAAAGGTAAGATATAATAAAAACTATTTTTATAGGAAAATAACTTTTTAGAATATTAACCATTCTCATTCATATTTTCTATTATTTACTAATTAGTTTATTATTAACCAATTATTTATATAAAATAAATTTTATCATCATTAATCATAGGTTTATTGAAATTGAAATGCATATTGCATAGAAATAAAATATTTAGAAAAATACATTTCTAAACATAAAATGACTGTATTAGTCATTTTATTTATACTAATTGAATTTAATTCATATTAAAAGCATCCTTTATTTTATTTCTAAAAATATTCCAAAAATTTGTTACTCTTATTCATTTCTACCAATTCAATTGGTAGGTTTTAATAGTCATACTTAATATTTATATTTTTATCTAAATATATCACAATTTTCTTTTAGTTTGGTGTTGCACATGGAGAAAGCTATCGAACACATTTGGATCATTTAAAAGAAGCTATATATTAAAATCTCAAGTTGTTACACATCACACCATTCTCTTTAATTTATTTAGACCAAATTATTATCTTGATTATGTCAATTCATACCATTCACCCCAATGGAAGGAAAATGCATGATAATCTCACAAGTGCTCATAAAAAGGGAGAGAACTTGAATCCCCTACCTCAAAAGAAGATTTCTAGTTTTCTATGTAAATACAAATAAAGATATGATGAACTATGGGGAAAAACCCACATAAGGGGACCTCAAATAAAACCGGGCTAACTGATATTGAATATATAGAATCCAAGGGTGAATGTTATAGATCTAAGGCTATTAGGACGCCTAAAATCACCTGAAGTTCAAGAGAAACAAAGGGATAATAATCAAAATATAAGGTTGAATGGAATTTATAAATAGCCTATAAATCACCCCATTCATGACATGAAGGTATAGTTCACATTGTGAACCTTAATCGATTTACATCCACCAAAAAATAAGGTGCTCGATCCAAATAACTTAGGGAGTTATTTCACAATGTGAATAAATATTTCATGATGTGAATTATTTTAAGTCTAACCCCCCCCCCCAAACTCCATCATGAACATTCACATCATTAACTGATGATTCACTATGTGAAGCACCACCTGCGGTTTTAGATTCAACTTTAACTCCTCCTTTTCTTACCTCAAACTCATCTCAAAGATCCCAACACCCAAAAATCACAAAGTAATGGGTCAGAATGGTTCATACCATTACACTGGATTTCTTAACACTCCATAAAAGTGGAAAAATCCAATACTAGTTGTACTCAAACTGATGACATGATCAGCAACACACCCAACCACCCCCTAAAATGCTAAGTAACATTTGACTTTCATAATAAAGGTATCAAAGTATGAAGGTTATCATTCTAGGTATCTGTAATGTCCTAGACCCTCCTTGTCCAGTGATTTTCCAAAACACGGCTCCACTGAAATGGTGGCACTGGTCACGGTGGCACCGGTTACGGTGGCACTATGATGGTCGCACACCTATCACGATGGCACCGTGATGATGGCACCATGACGGTGGCACCGTGAGGGTGGAACCGTGAGGGTGGCACCGTGAGGGTGGCACTATGACCATGGCACCATGACTGTGGCACTGTGACGGTGGCACCATGACGGTGTCACCATGTCGGTGTCACCGTGTTCTCATTGGACGGTGTCCCACCATTCGTTCTTTTTCTAGTTCTGACTTTTTCCGCTCCCGCAATGTAACTTTTGATTATCCACTAAATGAGGATAATATTAATTGTTAAAATATATAATATTCATGTTATTTATTATTCATAAACACCATTTTAGTGCATTTTACACTTTGAACATCATTTCACATTATGATTGTAATACCTTCTTAAAATGCACTATTATGTGGTACATTTTTTTAACATCATTTAAAGTACCCAATGATTCATCTGATTTTAAGGAATGTAATTATCCATATTTTTAATTTGATATTTTGGTAAATTTATATACACTTAAATATGAACATTTTTCATTTAGTTATCAATGGATAATTCATGGAAGAAGATGGGGATATTTTGTGATGAAAGGAAACAATTCTAGAGAAGTCAGATTGGACATCATCCCACTGATGAGACTGTGGGACCCACAATACAGGCCCAATTAATCCCAAATTTTGTAGGAGGATAGAATACATATAGAGGAACAAATAATTCTTCAATATCCAGTTCTAATTCGGCCTCCATTATGGTCATTTAGGCGGCCCAAATAGTATATCAAAATCTGGTCCAGAATCTGCGGCCCAGAAAAACAGCCCACAAATTAAACCATATATCGAAAATCATAACTCTTTTTGGGCTGATATTTTACAGGATGTTAGGGGAAATCATGATCCTAATTTAAGTCTTCTATGGACCACCCAAATTCTTCCATATATAAGTTTCTTCATGCGCCTCTTTTTGGTGGATGCAAGTTGGATGCCTTTTCGGGTCAAGGGTGGAAAGTCTTCTTTCCACAAACTTTCCACCACCCTAGACCTAACATACTCAAGTGGTAATCTTTGTACTATTGGAGGCTCTACCCAAGACTCAAAAAATGCCTATTTAAGGTAGTGTTGTTGGAGTAGTTTATAATATTTGGGGCTTGGTCCAATTGTAATGTTATGCTGCGATTTTGTTGTCTCAAATTTGTCTTTCACTTGTAAGTTGTTCAATTCACTTTAGTTTCTAAATAAAAGTTTTTCTTCTCCTCTTATTTTTTTGTTCTAAATATCACTTTGATAGAGTTTCCTCAAGGTGTGAATTTATTCACACCAAATCTTGTGAAATTATTCACACAACGGTGGAGTGATCATTTTATTTTTGTTGTCTTCTTTACTTCTTCATGTCCTCCCTCATGAGTCTACTTTCTGCTTCCATTGAAACCATAGAATCAATGGAGGGATAACCCACTTATGGGTTGATCCAAGGGAGTATCAAGGGGATGGATTGGATGTTATTTATCACCCCATTAATGTATAATCACTTATTTAATTGAGATTTTTATTTGATGATTTTTAAACTCCATCATCCTTGTTGAATTTAAGGCCACACACTTCAAGTGCTAATACGAACCTTTACCTTGAAGTGATCAAAACATTGATCCTTCAAGTGTATAGGTTATTAGTATTAAAGGGTGTAGGCATTAAACTAGTAAGTTATGATGTTGTTTTATCTCCTTAAATGAACCCATCTCAAATATAATAAATTGAAATCATTGAAAAGGAAATATGTCCAATCCACCCCGAGCAATAACCTAGGATCAACTCATTATTTTAAATTGAATTCACTTAAGTCTCTTAGAGTTCCCTTAAACCCATCTAAAATCAACCAAAGTTGGCCACTTAATAACCAAAAACAGTCCTTAGAATGTGCGTGTCTATCGGTTACTTCTTAGGTCTCTGTGGATTCGACAACCCAAGCTAGACTACAAGGACCGTCCTACCTTCTTCTTTTGGGTAAATTTGAGCGAGAATAAAATTTTGGCGCCACTGCCAGGGACCTAAGTAAGTTATCTTAGATACTATCATCATTTTTTTCATCTCACTTCTCTTATCTCATCCCCTATTTCATTCCTATGGAAAATCCTTTTGAACAAATCCAAACATGGGGAACCTCTCCATACTTTGATCACTCCACACCAAGTGTGATGTACAATGACCATCCTAATTCCTACTTGTGGGATCATCAACAAATTGCTGAACCACAATGTTTTTATTCATATTATCCACAATACATTCAAACCTATTATGATTTCCAATCACAACAATGCCAATCAGAACATCCTCCTATGGAATTCCAACAACTCAATTATCCTTATGGAATAGACCATCTGTCTCAACCCCTTATCCATCCTAATCAACATACATTACTTTAAAAACTATTTCAAAAAATGTAGATAATGAATTTTGATGTTTCATCATTGATATTAGAACTACAAAACGTTGAGACGGTTATGGAACCCATTTCCACTCATGTTATCCCTTCCTCATCATTGATAGAAGACTCTTTTCTCCCACAAACCTCTCATGAATTTATTGAAGAACCAACCTTTGGATTTGGGATAGATGAAGAGGATCAAGGAATTGTTGAAGGTTCTTTAAATCAGGAGGAAATTGACTTTTTGGATTCAAAAGAGGAGAATTTGACATCATGGATTGAGTCTCCTAAGTACAACTCCATTGATGAATTTTCAAAAACACCAACCATTGAACCATTGAGAGAAATCACAAACATTGAGTCCATACCCATTCTTGAAACTGATCTTTCCAATTTGGTGGTTGAATCTTCTATTCAAAAGGAACCAATTCTGTTGAGAAATTTTGAAAATGAAATTGAGTTTGATTCAAAGTCCCGACCTAGGTCTGAAAGTGTTAGCCTACCTGAACTTGAACGAAAGGACTTTCCATCCACCCTCAAGTTTCCATTCATTGGGGATAGCCAAAAACTTCCAATTTTCAAAATTTCTTATCTTGAAACCAATAAAGAGGTAATGATTCTTAATGTCTTTGTAAAGACTAAAAAAGAAATTTAATCCACCATTTCTGATATTCCTTGGATTTACCTGCTCATTTTAGAACATTGGTTTTTACATGACACAAATTATAAACAAAGAATCAATATCAATAAAGTAGAAGTGTATAAATATGGGTTCCATAAAATTTTGAAAGTTGGTATTGGGTAATTTTAGGGGTCCATGTCGGGCTAACTATGTTAAACAAAGCGCTTCACGGGAGGCAACCCGTGGTTTTTATGTTTGCAATATTTTTTTTTTGAATCATCTTTATTTTTGAAATAGGATTAATTAATTTTGATATTTAATAAAAAAAAGATTGTTGACCTGTTATTCTATTATGAGTATGGATGGGTATGAAATAGGATCACCATATTCATCCGTGTCACGTGGTGTGATCCTTGAGTAATACCTTACCCAGAAATTTAAAAAGAAGACAATGTATCATCAGTTTATTATATATATATACTTATATTTTACTTATATATATATATATATATATTGTTTTGTTTTTTTTGTTTGTTTGTTTTTTCCTTTTTCTACTAGGGAACTCTTCATGTGATGTGGGTATCAAAGGACTAATTTGGAGCAGCAAGAACTTCAACTTCAACCACCAGGTGATTTCATTCCCTGATCCTCAGTTTCAATTTCCTTTTTTGAACTTCCATTGTCCGCCTCTACTCCTAAATTTTCATTTCTTCAAACACTGGGGACAGTGTGGTTTTAAGTTGGGGGGGAGATAAAATAAAAAAAATGCTTGTGTCAAAAAAATTGAATGATTTGAAAAAAAAAATGTGTAAATGGAAGGAAAAGTTCTTTTAACTTTGAACATGGTAATACACATTGCACACTTTGAAACTGAATATCAAATAATTTAGCATACACTGATTCTGATTTTAATCCTTGTATAATTTCATGAGCATAGATTTTGGAAAGTGTGGTCGTCCAATGTGATATTTCATCGTTTATATTTTCATCCAAATAAAAAAATCACAATGCACGTCCTTTGGATAGTGGGGTATTAGTTTATGTTCATGGGGTCCCCTAAATAAATAGCATAGGTTTGGTGATCATTTTAGTTTAATATGAGTATTCAAAAAAATTAAAAAAAACAATAAATTTGCACGTAGAGCAATAAAATGATCTAATGCGTGGCTTTCGGCACTTGGGGATTGTGACTTCATAGTTGTCTGGCCCATAGTTAGTAATTTTACCTCTATTTTTGGTAATTTGAATTTGTTTTTGACTGAGTTAACTCGAGATGATACCCAAGTATGTGGGATTCACTTGGTTCTCTAAGGTCTTTGAGCCTGGGAGTCATCGGCAAAGTCTCGCTACAGGGGTTGACTCTTTTGAGTGCAACTTCAATTACCATGGCAAAATTGCAAAAAAAAACAAAAAAAAAACAACAAAAAATAATACAATAAAAAAAATGAATACTAATCTTAATATTGAAATGGGATTCCACCTAGCGCTTCCATCATTCCCCCCCCCCCCCTTGAATAAAAATGAAACCCATGTCTATCGTGATGCACAACACATCCTCATACTTAATTGATATTGGATGAAATATGGAAATGAATTTGAACAAAGGAATGTGCTTGGAATTGGGGTCTGTTTGTGAAAATATCTTGTATTAAAATATTTTGATGGGTTTCATGATTTTTTGGTATAAGGGTTTCTGGTGATCATTGTGTATTAAAATGTTTTTGGAAAAGGGAATTCAAATTTCATATTGTTGAGATATATTTTGCTCGGGACTAGAAAAACTCAAGTCGGGGGGTGTGATTAGCCACTAAATGAGGCTAATATTCATTGTTAATATATATAATATTCATGTTATTTATTATTCATAAACACCATTTTAGTTCATTTTACACTTTGAACATCATTTCACATTATGATTGTAATACCTTCTTAAAATGCACTATTATGTGGTACATTTTTTTTAACATCATTTAAAGTACCCAATGATTTATCTGATTTTAAGGAATGTAATTATCCATATTTTAATTTTATATTTTGTTAAATTTATATACACTTCAATATAAACATTTTTCTTTTAGGGATCAATGGATAATTCATGGAAGAAGATGGGGATATTTTGTGATGAAAGGAAACAATTCTAGAGAAGTCAGATTGGACACCAGCCCACTGATGAGACTGTGGGACCCACAATACAGGCCCAATAAATCCAAAAAATTTTGGGTGGCTTGAAGACATATATATAAACAAATAATCATTCAAGATCCAGTGCTAATTTGTCCTCCATTGTGGTCATTTAGGCGGCCCAAATAGTATATCAAAATCTGGGCCAGAATCTATGGCCCAGAAAAACATCCCACCAATTAAACCATATCTCAAAAACCATAACTCCTTTTTGGATGATATTTTACAGTCTGTTAGGGAACATCAGTATCTTAATTTAAGTCTTCTATGGTCCACCAAAATTCGGCCATCTAGAAGGTGTTTCATGCGCATCGGTTTGGTGGATGCAAGCTGGATGCCTTTTCGGGTCAAGGGTGGAAAGTCTTCTTTCCACAAACTTTCCAGCACCCTAGACCTACCATACTCAAGTGGGAAGCTTTTTACTGTTTGAGGATCGAACCAAGACTCAAAAAATGCCTATTTAAGGTAGTTTTGTTGGAGTATTTTAGAATCTTTGGTGCTTGGTTCAATTGTAATGTTATGCTGCGATTTTGTTGTCTCAAATTTGTCTTTCACTTGTAAGTTGTTCAATTCACTTTAGTTTCTTAATAAAAGTTTTTCTTCTCCTCTTATTGTGTTGTTATACATCTCAATTTTATACCGTTTCCTCAAGGTGTGAATTTATTCACACCAAATATTGTGAAATTATTCACACAATGGTGGAGTGATCATTTTATTTTTGTTGTCTTCTTTACTTATCCATGTCCTCCCTCATGAGTCTACTTTCCGCTTCCATTGAAACCATAGAATCAATGGAGGGATAACCCAATTATGGGTTGATCCAAGTTAGTATAAAGGGGCTAGATTGGATTTTATTTATCACCCCATTAATGTATAATCACTTATTTAATTGAGATTTTTATTTGATGATTTTTAAACTCCATCATCCTTGTTGAATTTAAGGCCACACACTTCAAGTGCTAATACGAACATTTACCTTGAAGTTCTCAAAACATTGATCCTTTAAGTGTATAGGTTATTAGTATTAATGGGTGTAGGAATTAAATCAGTAAGTTATGATGTTGTTTTATCTCCTTAAATGAACCCATCTCAAATATAAGAAATTGAAATCATTGAAAAGGAAATACGTCCAATCCACCCCGAGCAATAACCTAGGATCAACTCATTATTTTAAATTGAATTCACTTAAGTCTCTTAGAGTTACTTTAAACCCATCTAAAATCAACCAAAGTTGGCCACTTAATAGCCAAAAACAGTCCTTATGATGTGCGTGTCTATAGGTTACTTCTTAGGTCTCTGTGGATTCGACAACCCAAGCTAGACTACAAGGACCATCCTACCTTCTTCTTTTGGGTAAATTTGAGCGAGAATCAAATTTTGGAGCCGCTGTCGGGGACCTAAGTAAGTTATCTTAGATACTATCATAATTTTTTTCATCTCACTTCTCTTATCTCATCCCCTATTTCATTCCTATGGAAAATCCTTTTGAACAAATCCAAACATGGGGAACCTCTCCATACTTTGATCACTCCACACCAAGTGTGATGTACAATGATCATCCTAATTCCTACTTGTGGTGTCATCAACAACCTACTGAACCACAATGTTTTTATTCATATGATCCACAATACATTTAAACCTATTATGATTTCCAATCACAACAAGGCCAATCAGAACATCCTCCTATAGAATTCCAACAACTCAATTATACTTATGGAATAGACCATCTGTCTCAACCCCTTATCCATCCTAATCAACATACATTACTTGAAAAACTATGTCAAAAAATGGAGATAATGAATTTTGATGTTTCATCATTGATATTAGAACTACAAAACGTTGAGACGGTTATGGAACCCATTTCCACTCATGCTATCCCTTCCTCATCATTGATAGAAGACTATTTTCTCCCACAAACCTCTCATGAATTTATTGAAGAACCGACCTTTGGATTTGGGATAGATGAAGAGGATCAAGGAATTGTTGAAGGTTCTTTAAATCAGGAGGAAATTTACTTTTTGGATTCAAAAGAGGAGAATTTGACATCATGGATTGAGTCTCCTAAGTACAACTCCATTGATGAATTTTCAAAAACACCAACCATTGAACCATTGAGAGAAATCACAAACATTGAGTCCATACCCATTCTTGAAACTGATCTTTCCAATTTGGTGGTTGAATCTTCTATTCAAAAGGAACCAATTCTGTTGAGAAATTTTGAAAATGAAATTGAGTTTGATTCAAAGTCCCAACCTAGGTCTGAAAGTGTTAGCCTACCTGAACTTGAACGAAAGGACTTTCCATCCACCCTCAAGTTTCCATTCATTAGGGATAGCCAAAAACTTCCAATTTTCAAAATTTCTTATCTTGAAACCAATAAAGAGGTAATGATTCTTAATGTCTTTGTAAAGACTAAAAAAGAAATTTAATCCACCATTTCTGATATTCCTTGGATTTACCCGCTCATTTTAGAACATTGGTTTTTACATGACACAAATTATAAACAAATAATCAATATCAATAAAGTAGAAGTGGATAAATATGGGTTCCATAAAATTTTGAAAGTTGGTATTGGGTAATTTTAGGGGTCCATGTCGGGCTAACGACGTTAAACAAAGCGCTGCACGAGAGGCAACCCGTGGTTTTTATGTTTGCAATATTTTTTTTTGAATCATCTTTATTTTTGAAATAGGATTAATTAATTTTGATATTTAATAAAAAAAATATTGTTGACCTGTTATTCTATTATGAGTATGGATGGGTATGAAATAGGATCACCATATTCATCTGTGTCATGTGGTGTGATCCTTGAGTAATACCTTACCCAGAAATTTAAAAAGAAGACAATGTATCATCAGTTTATTATATATATATACTTATATTTTACTTATATATATATATATATATTGTTTTGTTTTTTTTTTTTGTTTTTTTTCCCATTTTCTACTAGGGAACTCTTCATGTGACGTGGATATCAAAGGACTAATTTGGAGCAGCAAGAACTTCAACTTCAACCACCAGGTGATTTCATTCCATGATCCTCAGTTTCAATTTCCTTTTTTGAACTTCCATTATCCTCCTCTACTCCTAAATTTTCATTTCTTCAAACACTGGGGACAGTGTTGTTTTAATTTGGGGGGGAGATAAAATAAAAAAAAATGCTTGTGTCAAAAAAATTGAATGATTTGAAAAAAAATGTGTAAATGGAAGGAAAAATTCTTTTAACTTTGAACATGGTAATACACATTGCACACTTTGAAACTGAATATCAAATAATTTAGCATACACTGATTCTGATTTTAATCCTTGTATAATTTCATGAGCATAGATTTTAGAAATTGTGGCTGTCCAATGTGATATTTCATCGTTTATATTTTCATCCAAATAAAAAAATCACAATGCACGTCCTTTGGATAGTGGGGTATTAGTTTATGTTCATGGGGTCCCCTAAATAAATAGCATAGGTTTGGTGATCATTTTAGTTTAATATGAGTATTCAAAAAAAATTAAAAAAAACAATAAATTTCCGCGTAGAGCAATGAAATGACCTAATGCGTGGCTTTCGGCACTTGGGGATCGTGACTTCATAGTTGTTTGGCCCAGAGTTAGTAATTTTATCTCTATTTTTGGTAATTTGAATTTTTTTTTGACTGAGTTAACTCGAGATGATGCCCGAGTATGTGGCTTCACTTGGTTCCCTAAGGTCTTTGAGCCTGGGAGTCACCGGAAAAGTCTCTCTACAGGGGTTGACTCTTTTGAGTGCAACTTCAATTACCATGGCAAAATTGAAAAAAAAACAAAAAAAAACAAAAAAAAAATAATACAATAAAAAAAAGGAATACTCATATTAATATTGAAATGTGATTCCACCTAGTGCTTCCATCATTCCCCCCTTTAATAAAAATGAACCCCCAAGTCTATCGTGATGCACAACACATCCTCACACTTAATTGATATTGGATGAAATATGGAAATGAATTTGAACAAAGGAATGGGCTTGGGATTGGGATCTGCTTGTGAAAATATCTTGTATTAAAATATTTTTATGGGTTTCATGATTTTTTGGTATAAGGTTTTCTGGTGATCATTGTGTATTAAAATGTTTTTGGAAAAGGAAATTCAAATTTCATATTGTTGAGATATATTTTGCTCGGGACTAACAAAACTCAAGTCGGGGGGTGTGATTAGCCACTAAATGAGGATAATATTCATTGTTAATATATATAATATTCATGTTATTTATTATTCATAAACACCATTTTAGTTCATTTTACACTTTGAACATCATTTCACATTATGATTGTAATACCTTCTTAAAATGCACTATTATGTGGCACATTTTTTTTAACATCATTTAAAGTGTCCAATGATTCATCTGATTTTAAGGAATGTAATTATTCATATTTTAATTTTATATTTTTTGAAATTTATCTAAACTTCAATATGAAAATTTTTCATTTAGAGATCAATGGATAATTCATGGAAGAAGATGGGAATATTTTGTGATTAAAGGAAACAATTCTGGAGAAGTCAGATTGGACACCAGCCCACTGATGAGACTATGGGACCCACAATATAGGCCCAATGAATCCCAACTTTTGTGGGAGGATAGAAGACATATATAGGAACAAATACTTATTCAAGATCCAGTGCTAATTCGGCCTCCATTGTGGTCATTTAGGCGCCCCAAATAGTATATCAAAATCTGGTCCAGAATCTGCGTCCCAAAAAAACAGCCCACCAATTAAATCATATATCGAAAAACATAACTTATTTTGGGATGATATTTTACAGTATGTTAGGGAACATCCGGATATTAATTTAAGTCTTCTATGGCCCACCAAAATTAGGCCATATAGAAGGTTTTTAATGCGCCTCTGTTTGGTGGATCCAAGCTGGATGCCTTTTCGGGTCAAGGGTGGAAAGTCTTCTTTCCACAAACTTTCCACCACCCTAGACCTACCATACTCAAGTGGGAAGCTTTGTACTTTTGGAGGCTCTACCCAAGACTCAAAAAATTTCTATTTAAGTCATTTTTTGTTGGAGTAGTTTAGAATCTTTGGTGCTTGGTTCAATTGTAATGTTATGCTGCGATTTTGTTGTCTCAAATTTGTCTTTCACTTGTAAGTTGTTCAATTAACTTTAGTTTCTTAATAAAAGTTTTTCTTCTCCTCTTATTATATTGCTATACATCTCACTTTGATACCCTTTCCTCAATGTGTGAATTTATTCACACCAAATCTTGTGAAATTATTCACACAACGGTGGAGTGATCATTTTATTTTTGTTGTCTTCTTTACTTCTCCATGTCCTCCCTCATGAGTCTACTTTCCCCTTCCATTGAAACCATAGAATCAATGGAGGGCTAGCCCACTTATGGGTTGATCCAAGGGAGTAGAAAGGGGCTATATTGGATGTTATTTATCACCCCATTAATGTATAATCACTTATTTAATTGAGATTTTTATTTGATGATTTTTAAACTCCATCATCCTTGTTGAATTTAAGGCCACACACTTCAAGTGCTAATACGAACCTTTACCTTAAAGTGCACAAAAATTTGATCCTTTAAGTATATGGGTGATTAGTATTAAAGGGTGTAGGTATTAAACCAGTAAGTTATGATGTTGTTTTATCTCCTTAAATGAAACCATCTCAAATATAAGAAATTGAAATCATTGAAAAGGAAATACGTCCAATCCACCCCGAGCAATAACCTAGGATCAACTCATTATTTTAAATTGAATTCACTTAAGTAAATTATAGTTCCTTTAAACCCATATAAAATCAACCAACGTTGGCCACTTAATAGCCAAAAACAGTCCTTAGAATGTGTGTGTCTATAGGTTACTTCTTAGGTCTCTATGGATTCGACAACCCAAGCTAGACTACAAGGACCGTCCTACCTTCTTCTTTTGGGTAAATTTGAGCGAGAATCAACTTTTGACATAAAAGAATTTTAATACCCCCTTTAAAAGCCATTTAAAGCCCATAAATAATATCTAAAATCCCCCAAGAGTCAGGTAACCCTTAACTTACCAAAACATGTGGTTTTCCTCGGTGTCACGCCTTTTCTTTCCAGTTCCACCCAGTTGCATGTTTTTCTCTGATTAAAGGAAACCGTTTAACACATAGCCATTATGGCCACCTCTCCGATGGGAATTATTAAATGAAAATTAATTCCATCGTGTGTAACCTCCCTACTACGTGGTGAAACCACGATTCTTCTTTAAATCCGTTCAAAATTCAATATCCCGTAACTCCAGGATCTCACCTTTTTATCGCATGGGAAATAATTTTTCTTCTTCTTCTTGGTTGGTCTCCTTTTATTTCATTGTAAATTTGGAGTTCCCCTTCCTGAGGTGATTTGTGCACCCATGCTGGAATCTCTACTACTCATCCTTGGAGTCCCCTAAGTTCCTCCCCTGCAATCCGCACATCCCCAATTCTTGGCGTGTGGAGAGAAACTTTGATCATTGATCATCCATGTGTGGATTTTTTCCTTCATCACTCTTTTACTATGCATCATGTGGGGTGGGTATGCTATTGTTTCTGTAGGGATGTATGAAACCAAACCTTAACGAAGATAATAAACAGACTGTTAAAGAATGATGGGGTTCATTTGATGATTCTATTGTACTCTTTTATAATTGCTATATGTTGTGAATTATATGGACTTATGTCCACTGAAAATCATGGTTGTTGGTGGTCCTTATTTTTGAAGTAATGAACCTTTGTCTTCTGATAGTCCTATGATTTAATGGATGTACATGGAAATTGGTTAAACACGTAAAGTTGGTCGATTAAATGATTGCCAAGTGAACAAAAATCCTTGTGTGATCACCCCGGTTAACCAAACAGGAAGAAGGGACTTAATGATTGGTGTGCTTAAATCTAGAACCCCCCCCCCATACTCTGTTTTTTAGTATGTGTGGTTGTTCTGCTTGATGCTTATAGGGTGGTATGGATGGGGATGGGATCCTTTGTTGTTGTGCGGTTGTTGGTTTATGGATTTGAGGCCACATGAGGCCGTATCTTTAGACTTGGTTTGGTTCAAATACTTTGAGGGATCTCACAGATCCCTTTGTTGTTGCAAATTTACAAGAGAACCAGGTGTGAATGCTTAGTTTCTGGTTGACTATTTTTCTTTTCCTTGGTTTGTGGCTATGCCTGTTAGTTGCCCAGTAGTACAGGATTTACTTAAATGGAATCACTTGAACATGAAAACAAGAACGGTTTCAATAAGGAATTGGTTTTGGGAATGAGTCCTGACATGGTTGTGGTTGTGGGGTTCTTATGAATGAATAGTAAAGAGGTGTTTGTGTTGGGCTGGTTTTGGTAACCCTAGGCTGGGATGAGTGCTTGCTATATATATATAATTGTAGATTTTATGTTTCTTATTCATTCCCCACACAAGTTGAGCACTTTGTGCCGAACACCCCCATTTCATGGGGGAGGGTGTTTTTCCCAACACTCCTATGAGTGGATGGTTATTAGCTCCTTTTCTGCTCCATTTCTCGAGTAGCCCAAGATCCTTCAGGCAGGCTATGACGGCTTGAGGTCTATTATAGGCCAAGATTCTTTGAGCAGGGTAGTTATGGTGGTTGGCCTAGGTGTGTGCGAGCAGGTTGTTTCCCAAGTGTCTTCGAGATGAGGCCCAGGTGTCTTCAGGTGTGGCAGTAATTGTTCTAGCCCAGGTGTTTGCAGGCATGGTTATGTGTGATTGTTGTGGCCCAGGTGTTTGCAGGCGGGATGTGTGGTAGTGATGGCCCAGGTGTGTGCGGGCGGGGGTGTGGCAGTGGGACTGCAGTGAGAATAGCGGGAGAGGTCTGACGCATTGGATGTCTTCAATAACTAGTGGGGAAGTGGCTCGGGGTACCCAAACATCGATGTTTTGTTACTATTACATTACTTGACTTGTTTTATTTGGAGAGTTTTCCTTGGTGAGGTTTGGGTGGATAGTTTTCCTTGCTGTGTGTTTTGGTTATCTCTTTTCTCATGGGGAATTAATGTGTCTCTCCACTTGTGCATGAGAGTCTTGGATTTTCCCTACTGAGTATACTTGTATGCTCACCCTACATATATAAAACTGCTTTTAGGTTTCCAGGAGGACTTCAGAGATCATACAAGATCATACTAGTTCAGACGTTGGGACAGTTTATATTGCTATTTTTCTTTTCTTTCGGTACTTTCTTTTGGGGTTTTCTCATACTTTTGTAGCATTTACTTTTGGAACATGCATATGGGAATGGTTTGTTTTGGCTTTACTTATACTTCCACTTTCGGCGTTGTTGGGAATTACTATCTTATCTCCTGATCCTATTAAAATAAAAAGGGTAATGCCTTCTATATTGTGTGTGATTCTATACCCTTGGTGCTAGTCACTACTCCGGGACCTATTGAAGGCAGGACTCGAGGGTCATTATCTCTCCTTCAACTTAAAGAAGGAAGGTTCTGGCAACCTGATGTCCCTTCTCTCATCTTGGTGAAGGCGGGTCATGACAGAATGGTATCAAAGGCGAGGTTGGGGGATAGGATGGATTTTGGGGTAAGGCATAGTGAGGATTGTATGGGATGGTAGGGCAATAGTGTTGGGTGATCTTGGTGTGTTAAATAGTCCAGGGAAGACCATCTAGGACACGGGATTTTAGGGCCCCCCATGATCCGATGCAAGGACTCTGGGCCTACCAAACGACCAAGTGAGGCTACACTGATTTCAGGGTAGAGACCCTAGGAAAGGTACATGCATCATAATGACTTGTTTTCTTATGTTTCATGGGTATTTTGGGGATTTAAAATGAATAAGAAGTCTAAGAAAATTTAAAAGCAATCTTCTACACTACTCGGGCTTAGGAATTCCTTGTTTAACTAGTAGTTATGGCACCCGAATGATGACCAAGGGTAGTACGGGCGATCAAGGCCCGGAAGGTTGATTTGGATGATCAACAGAGGGATGACTGTGAGGAGGAGGATGATCAGTGGTAGAGGATTCTTCGTGCCTTTCAGCAGTAGACCCTCCGAAAGTACGAGGGGAGCATCTCAAATGTAGAGATAGAGAGCTGGCTAGAGGATATGGTGATATCTTTCAGCTTGATCCGGGCTCTGATGGAGTATTGGGTTCCTTTGGCTGTAAGCCATATGTGGGGATCAGCACGTTAGTGGTGGACGCTTTATCTTGGGGAGAAGAGGGAGGTTGAGGTGACGTGGACTGACTTCGAGAGGGAGTTTTGGGCGGAATTCCTCTCTTCCATGATGAAGGATGAGAAGAGGCAGGAACTACTCTCCCTCCATCAGGGGATATGTCAGTGAGGGATTTGGGGATCAAGTTCAAGGATCTCCTTTACTTTGATCCGGACCTCTTTCCGGATGAGGAGTCTCGGGCGAGACGTTTAGAGGAGGCACTCTGACCTTTTCTTCAGTATGCGGTTACCCCATTCACCCTATCGACATACTTGGAGGTCCAGAAGAAGGCTAAAGTGGTGGAAAAGATGCACACACTGGTAGGTGTATCGTGAGAGAAAATCTAGTTGGGCTCGTCGAAGGGGAAGGTCGTTAGCAGTAGGCCTCTAACATTAGGGCCCTCTAGGTTTCGACCAGTAGAGAGTAGGCCTCAGCAGTTCCAATTCCTATCTCCTGGTCCTCTCCCTTTATTTTTGGGCCCAGGATCAAGATGCTTCATCTGTGTCAGCCATGGGAACCTTCAGAATCAGTGCCCAGACTGAGTAAAGTACGATAGGGGTAGGCCGGTGCAGCACCCGCCTTAGCCGCAGTAGTTTCCAGCCAGACCCTTTCAGCACCAGCAGCAGGGACAGCGAGCTCCTACTCCTCCAAGGGAAGACATTGCTAGGGGAGGCCAACCTCAGGGCACTCCTTAGGGACCTTGACCAGGATGTGGTCGGGGAGGCGGCCGACATCAGAGGGGCAGAGGAGATGGGCGTGGGCAGTTGCATGCCGCATAGGCAATAGTTCCAGTAGGGCCGGAAGTCGTTCAACGTATGATCATCTTGTTTAGTACTCTTATCTATACCTTTTTCGATATAGGAGCTTCGTACTCCTTTGTCACACCCAGTCTGGCCCGTGCTCTGGGTCTAGATGTTGAGAGACTTCCAGTGCCCCTAGTGTTGAGTACGCTAGTCGTAGGTCAGACCGACTTGTCTTATGTTTGTCGAGGGTGTAGGCTAATGATAGGGTCACATCAGTCTAGAAGGGATCTTCTTCTGGAGACTAAACCAGGTAACGATCAAGAACTGTTACCCTCTCCCAAGGATAGACGACCTTTTCGACCAGTTAAAATGGGCAGGATGGTTCTCCAAGATCGACATGCGATCAGGATATCACCAGTTGAGGGTGAAGGAGGGTGACATCTCGAAGACTGCCTTCAGGTTCAGATATGGGCATTTTGAGTTTGTGGTTATGTCGTTCGGTGTCACAAACGCGTCAGCTGTGTTCATAGGGCTCATGAACTCCATATTTTGGGAATATATGGACCGGTTCGTAGTCGTGTTTATTGAAGACATTCTCATCTACTTAAGCTCGGAGGAGGATCATGCTAAGCATCTGAGAACAGTCTTAGAGGTCCTCTGAAGACACCAACTCTATGGTAAATTGTCCAAGTGCAAGTTCTGAATGCGAGAAGTGCACTTCCTTGGACACGTGGTGTCCGGGCGGGGAATAGCGGTGGACCCATCAAAGGTCGAGGTGGTTGTTTCTTTGGTAACACCCAAGAACATGGTAGAGGTTCATAGTTTCCTAGGTCTAGCAGGTTACTACCGGAGGTTCGTGCCCAACTTCTCCCGAGTTGCAGCACCTTTGACAGCCTTGACCAAGAAGGGCCAGGCTTTCGTGTGGAATGAGCAGTTTGAGGTAGCCTTCATTTATCTAAAGGGTAATTTGGTTAGTGCCCCAGTGCTAAGGTTTCCAGAAGAAGGGGTGGCATATGAGGTGTTCTGTGATGCTTTAGGATAAGGCCTGGGGTGTGTGTTGATGCAACAGTAAGGGGTGGTCTCTTATGGATCTAGGAAGTTACGTCCCCATGAGCGTAATTATTCCACCCATGATCTGGAGATTGCGGCGGTCGTGTTCACACTAAAGTTGTGGTGGCATTACCTCATCGGGGAGTGCTTTGTAGTCTTCACGGATCACAAGAGCTTGAAGTATATCTTCTCCCAGCGGGACCTAAACTTATGGCAGTGAAGGTGGATGGAGTTCCTTCAGGACTACGTCTTAAAAATCTCCCACACCTCGGGAAAGGGGAACGTGGTGGCTGATGCCTCGAGTAGAAAGTCATAGAAGGACGTGGTTCGAGAATCAACATATGCTTGGAAGGAGATGGAAGAATTGGATTACCTACACTCAGATGTGAGGATGGATGGTGGTAGAGGTTGCATGTATCAGATGACAGTGTAGTCTTCTCTGTTGCGGCAGGTAGAGGAGTATCAATGGGGAGACTCAGAGAGTGAAGTGATGCGTGATCAGGTTAGACAGGGCAATGCTCCAGAAGGATGGTCAGAAGATGGGAAGAATCAGATGTTGTTTCATGGAAATTTGTTCATCCCCATGGTAATGCGTGAGAGAGTTCTTGGTGAGTTTTACAATTCACCCCTGGCAGTGCACCCAGGAGTTTCCAAGATGTACTAGGGCTTGGGGGATCGGTTTTGGTGGCCCAGGGTAAAGCGAGCAGTGGTAGAGTTTGTGGCGAAGTGCCTCATGTGTCAGCAGGTGAAGTCCGAACACCGTGTTCAAAGAGGTCTATTACAACCTTTAGATGTCCCCGAGTGGAAGTGGGATGACATGTTAATGGATTTCATCATTGGACTACCTAGAGTTCAATGGGGTTGTGATGCTATCTGGGTAGTGGTGGACCGACTGATGAAATCAGCTCACTTCCTAGCGATCAAGGAGTCAGGTATGGTGGATTCCCTAGCACATAGGTACGTGGATGAAGTGGTGCAGTTTCACGGGGTTCCGAGGTCCATATTCTTCGATTGGGATACCTGGTTTACCTCATGGGTTTGGAAAGGATTGCAACGTGCTTTTGGCAGCCAGTTATGCCTCAGCACTGCTTTCCATCCCCAAATAGATAGGCAGATGGAGTGGACCATCCAGACGATGTAGGATATGCTACGAGTGTGTGTTTTGGACTTTGGGGGATCATGGTTATGACACTTGCCTCTAGTAGAGTTTTCTTACAACAATATCTATCACTCTACCATTGGCATGGCTCCATTCAAAGCTTTGTATGGGAGGCCATGTCGCTCACCCGTGTGCTGGACAGAGATCGGGGAAACATGTGTTCTTGGCCAGAGGTGGTGCAGAGCATGACGGATAAGGTTCAGCTTATACGAGAGAGGATGAAGGCGGATCAGGATTGGCAGAAGTAATATGTTGATAATAGGAGGAGACCCTGGGAGTTTGAGGTCAAGGACCACGTATTCTTGAAGGTCTCCCCTCAGTGTGGGCAACGGAGGTTCGGTAGGGGGGTAAGCTTTATCCTAGGTTCGTCGGACCATTCGAAGTGCTACGGTGGGTTGGTGAAGTGTCTTATCAGCTAGCACTACCACCGCTGCTACTGATAATGAACGACGTCTTCCATGTGTCTCAACTCCAACGGTATCTGCAAGACGACTCCCACGTCCTCGACTGGGGAATGCTGGATATCGAGGCCGACATGAAGATTGTAGAAAGTCCTGTGAGGACTAAGGATCGTGAGGAGAAGGTTCTTCATGGACGAACCATTCCTTTGGTTTGTGTATTGTGGAGGCATGGTGGCCTCGAAGCGAGTACATGGGAACGAGAGGCACAGATGAGCGCCTAGTACCCAGAGCTGTTTTGAGTTCTATTCTGTTTTATTTTATATAATCGTTTGTGATGGATCGATTTACCTTGTTAACTATGGAATGTTTTATTTTCATTATTCTCTGAATGTGTGTGGAGAGTCCTGACTATGGGGATGGGAGGACCCGATCCCTAATCAAGACGCATTAAGGTGGATGCAATTAAACCCATGCGGGTGAGTCAGTGCCACCCAAAGCGGATAGTATCTTGACATGGAGGAAGGAACTCCCTAATACATATGACTAGAAGGTATGACCCTTGAATGTTGCATGGTTACTTGAGGGAGAGGTGTTCCTAGATGTCGATGAGGTTCACTCCTGAGAGGTAGCTTTCGAGGTGGTTGTTCGGATCCCCCTCTTTTCTTCGGGTCTGGTTTTAATTCTCAAGGGCAAGAATAGATTGAGAGGTATCTGATGTAATGGACCGGACCCTCCTGATCCATTAATTTTCCAAAACACAGCTCCACCAAAATGGTGGCACCAGTCACGATGGCACCGGTTACGGTGGCACCGTGACGGTCGCACATCAGTCACAGTGGAACTAGTTACGGTGGCACCATAACGGTCGCACACTGGTCACAGTGGCACTGTGACGGTGGCACTGTGATGGTGGCACGGTGAGGGTGGCACTATGAGGGTGGTACCGTGATGGTGGCACTGTGTCGGTGCCACCGTTTTCTCACCGGACGGTGTCCCACCCTTCGTTCTTTTTCTAGTTCCGACTTTTTTCGCTCCCACAACGTAACTTTTGACGTAAAAGAATTTTAATACCCCCTTTCAAAGCCATTTAAAGCCCATAAATAATATCTAAAATCCCCCAAGATCCAGGCAACCCTTAACTTACCAAAACATGTGGTTTTCCTCGGTGTCACACCTTTTCTTTCCAGTTCCGGCCTGTTGCGCATTTTTTCTCTTATTAAAGGAAACCATTTAATGCACAGTCGTTATGGCCACCTCTCCGAGGAGAATTATTAAATTAAAATTAATTACATCTTGTGTAACTGCCCAACTATGTGGTGAAACCACGATCCATCTTTAAATCCATTCAAAATTTAATATCCCGTAACTCCAGGATCTCACCTTTTTATCGCACGAGAAATCCTTTTTCTTCTTCTTCTTGGTTGGTCTCCTTTTCTTTCATTGTGTGTTTGGAGTTCCTCTTCCCGAGGCGAGTTGTGCGCTCATTCTGGAGTCTCTGCTACTCATACTTGGAGTCCCTAAAGTTCCTCCCCTGCAAGTCATGCATCCCCATTTCTTGACGCATGGAGAGAAACTTCGATCGTTGATCATCCAGGTAGGGATTTTTTCCTTCGTCTCTCTTTTACTATGCATCATGCGGGGTGGGTATGCTATTGTTTCTGAGGGTATGGATGAAACCAAACCTTAAAGAAGATAATAAACAGACTATTAAATAATGATGGGTTGCGTTTGACGATTCTGCTGTACTCTTTTATAATTGCTATATGTTGTGAATTATATGGACTTATGTGCACTGAAAATCATGGTCGTTAGTGGTCCTTATTTGTGCACTAATGAACCTTTGTCTTCTGATAGTCCTATGATTGAGTTTATGTACATGGAAATTGGTTAAACATGTAAATTTGGCCGATTAAATGAATTCTCAGTGAACAACAATCCTTGTGTGATCACCCCAGTTAACCAAACAGGAATAAGGGACTTAATGAATGATGTGCTTAAATCTAAAACCCCCCTACTCTATTTTGGTAGTATGTGTGGTTGTTCTACTTGATGCTTATAGGGTGGTATGGATGGGGATGAGATCCTTTGTTGTTGTACGGTTGTTCGTTTGTGGATTTGAGGCCGCGTGGGTTCATATCTTGAGGCTTGGTTTGGTTCCAATACTTTGAGGGATCTCACAGATCTCTTTGTTGTTGTAACTTTATAAGAGAATCGGGTGTGAATGCTTAGTTTTTGGTTGACTATTTTTCTTTTCCTTGGTTTGTGTTTATGCCTGTTAGTTGCCTAGTAGTGCAGGATTTACTTAAATAGAATCACTTGAACATGAAAACAAGAATGGGTTTAATGGGGAATTGGTTTTGGGAATGAGTCCTGACATGGTTGTGGTTGTGGTGTTCTTATGAATGAATAGTAACGAGGTGTTTGTATTGGGCTGGTTTTGGGAACCCTAGGCTGAGATGAGTGCTTGTTATATATATATAATTGTAGATTTTATGTTTCTTATTCGCGCCCCACCCAAGTTGAGCACTTTGTGCCGAACACCCCCATTTCATGGGGGAGGGTGTCTTTCCCAACACTCCTATGAGTGTCTGATTATTATCTCTTTTTCTTCTCCCTTTCCCAAGTAGCCCAAGATCCTTTGGGCAGGTTATGACGGTCTGAGGTCCATTATAGCCCAAGATTCTTCGAGCAGGGTAGTTGTGGTGGTTGGCCCAGGTGTGTGCGGGCAGGTTGTTTCCCAAGTGTCTTCGAGATGAGGCCCAGGTGTCTTCGAGCACGGCAGTAATTATTCTGACCCAGGTGTTTGCGGACGTGGTTACTTGTGGTTGTTGTGGCCCAGGTGTTTGCGGGTGGGATGTGTGGTAGTGATGGCCCAAGTGTGTGTGGGTGGGGGTGTGGCAGTGGGACTGCAGTGAGAATGACGGGAGAGGTCTGATGTGTAGGATGTCTTCAATAACCAGTGGGGAAGTGGCGCGAGGTACCCAAACATCGATGTGTTGTTACTGTTACATTACTTGACTTGCGTTATTTGGAGAGTGTTCCTTGGTGAGGTTTGGGTGGATAGTTTTCCTTACTGGGTGTTTTGGTTAGCTCTTTTCTCACGGTGCATTAGTGTTCCTCCCCACTTGTGCACGAGAGTCTTGGGTTTTCCCTACTGAGTATACTTGTATGCTCACCCTATGTATATAAAACTACTTTCAGGTTTCTAGGATGACTTTAGGGATCGTGCAGGATCATACTAGTTCGGACGTTGGGACAGTTGTTGTTGCTGTTTTTCTTTTTTCTTTTTGGTAATTTATTTTGGGGTTTTCCTGTACTTTTGTAGCATTTAATTTTGGAACATGCATATGGGAATGGTTTTTTTTTGCTTTACTTGTACTTCCACTTTTGGCGTTGTTGGGAATTACTATCTTATCTTCCGATCCTATTAAAATAAAAAGGGTAATGCCTTTCATATTGTGTGTGATTATATACCCTTGGTGTTAGTCGCCACTCTAGGACCTATTGAAGGCGGGTCTCGGGGGTCATTATCTCTACTTCAACTTGAAGAAGGAAGGGTTTGGCAACCTACTGTCCCTTCTCTCATCTTTGTGAAGGCGGGTCATCATGGTATCTCACCAACATTGGTAACAAGGATTGATAATAAGCATACACCTTTAAGTATATCAATGACCATATGGAATTCCATGAGATATACTTTGGCGGTTCAGTCCAAGTAATAAGTATCTACTTATTAGCTCATGAATCTATTCTTAATATCTTATATAAAATCCTTTGTAATTAGTATATGATTCTATTCATTTTAATCTTAACATATGACAACAACCCATACTACTCTATGATAATTATCGATTATGGACAGGTCAAAATCATACTTTGAGGGGATATTATCATTTAGATATTAATGTAAAGTAAATTTAAGTACACATGAATAAATGATAAATAGAGATTACCTTTATTATAAATACATTATACATTTACAACCATTACATCAATATTCTATGTATCATATACCAAGATATTTAACATGAACCTTATGTTGTTTTTATGGTAATGGATCCATCAATGGATTTTCTACATTTTCCTCTATACCCACCCAATAGATCCTAACATTTCTCCTTTTAAAAATTGCTCTCATGAGATAATATTTATGAAGGATGTGTTTGATCCTTTGTTGAGAATACAGTTCCTTTTCCTAGGTGATAGCTTCATTGTTGTCATAGTAAAGCTCAATTTATTTATTGATAATAGGAACTAGCTCGAGTTCAGAGATGAACTTCTTGGTCCAAATAGATTCTTTCATATCATATGATGTAGTGATGCACTTTGCCTATGTTGTTGTGTTAGCTATGGTAGATTATTTGGAACTCTTACAACTAATAACTACACCTTTTAAGAAAAACACAAAACCATATTTAGATTTTATATCATCTTTATCATATTAGAAACTAGCATCTATGTATCCCTTTACATATAGATCATCCTCTCCTTAAAAGACCAAGAACATATCATTATTCCTTCACAAGTAATTAATAATGTTCTTAACAATAATCTAGTGTCTCTCATAAAGATTGGATCGGTATCTAATGGTTATTCTAAGAGTGTAGGAGACATCAAATCGAGTACACAACATGACATGCATGATAGCACCTATGGTGGATGCATAAGGAATTATTTCCATCATTTATAACTCCTTATAAGGATCCTGAATCTTCCTAAGATTCATGCCATGTAACACTGGTAAAGACCAATTTTCAAAGTTCTTTGTGCTAAACTACTATATCACTTTACCAATGTATGTGTCATGGCTGATTCTAGGCAACCTCTTAAATTTATCTCTATAGATCTTCATACTCAGTATGTAGGATGCTTCACCTATGCCTTTCATTGAGAGGTATTTACCCAACCACATTTTCACATAGTGAATAGTTGTGACATCATTTATAATAAGGAGTATATCATATATATACAATATCCTAAATATTTCTACACTCCCATTAATCTTCTTGTATACACAAGAATCCTTTGCATTATTAATGAAACAAAACTCTTTGATTAAATCATCAAACCAGATGTTCCAACTTCGAGAAGCTTGCTTTAATCCATAAATAGATCATTGCAGCTTGCATACCTTAACAGTCTCATTTTTCACTTAAAACCCTTATAGTTGTATCATATACACATCCTTAGCTAAATTATAATTAAGGAAAGTATTTTTTACATCTATTTGATATATATCATAATCAAAATGTGTTTTCATGGAAAGAAAAATCTGAATGGACTTTATCATTACAATAGGTGAAAATGTTTCTTCATAGTCAATACTATAAATTTTCTTATAACCTTTCACCACCATGCATTATTTATGGGTAGACACTCTACCATCCATGTTAGTTTTCTTATTGAAAACCCACTTGAACCTTATGGGTCTCACTCCATCAGGAGCATCCATAAAGTTACAAACTTGGTTAACATGCATGGAATCTATTTTAGATTCTATGAAATTTAAAAATTTCTCAATATCAAAACTCTCAATGGACTCCTAGTAAGTGGTAGTTTCATCTCCTATAAACGTCACTTCATCATAATTTTCCATAAGAAATCCATATCTCACGGGTTCATGATGAATATTTTCATACCTTTGAGGTTCTTTTGTAACTTGAGTTGTATCTTCTTCTACAACTCTTTATGGAACTAAATAAACCTTCATATCAGGAATATTTTCTATTTTTTGGTCTTTAACTTCTCAAAGTTCAATTTTACTCTCACCAACACCTTGAATCATGTGTTCCTTCTTAAGGAAAACTTTTTGTCAATCCACAAACACTTTATGTTCAATAGTTTTATAAAAGTAATATCTAATAGTTTCTTTAGTATAACTAACAAATAAGTTGATTTAGGGATGATTTTATTAGAATCCAAATGTCATACATATACTTCATAACCCCACATACTCATAAAATACATATTGGTATGTTTAAAATCTTTATAACCGCTTTAGATGGAATGCAATTAAGTTTGAATGCAGAAGTCTCCAGAGCATAACCCCATAATGTAATAGGAAGGTCACATTGACTCATCATCAATTAAACCATGTCTAACAAGGTATGATTACTCCTATCATACACACCATTCCATTGAGGTGTTCTAGGAGGAGTGAGTTATGAAAAAAATTCCACAATCCCTCATATGATAAATGAATTTCTAGATCAACTATTCACCACCCTGATCTAATTGGAGAATCTTAATACTTTTACCCAATTGATTTTGTATTTTGTTCTAAAATCCTTTAAACTTATCAAAAGCTTCATACTTGTGTCTCATCCGAAACACATATCCATATTGACTAAATTCATTGATAAAGGTAACAAAGTACCTAAAACCACCACGTGTGAGTGTATGCTCATTGGTTTACACACATCACTATATATGAGAACCAACAAACCACTATCCCTTTAACATTTTCTCCCAAAATGAGTTGCAGTTATTTTTACTAATAAATAGGATTATCATGTGTCAAATGATTTATAATCAAATGGTCCCAACAACCAATCTCTATGAAGTCTTTGTATGTGTTTCTCATTTATATTTCCAAGGCAACAATGCCAAAGGTAGGTGGGATTATAATCAACTCCAACATTCTTATTTTGAATGTTATAAATAGTATTATCCATACCTATAATTTATAAACCATTTACCATAGTGTTTATTCCATAAAACATTTCATTATTATATATAGAAAAACTCTTTTCCCTAATAATGAATAGAAATACCATCTTGTCCAAACAAGAAATAGAAATCAAATTTCTATTTATGGTAGGAACATAATAACAGTTCTATAATTCTAGGACTAATCCACTGATTATATGACATTATTGTCAAATAGTATTGAAAATCTATTAATTTATTTCTCTTGGTGTAACACAGTAGCTGACTAGGGTCATCTCTCTTAAAGAGTTTTCGCGGTCAAACACTCACTAATTCTAAATTCAATTTTTATTTTACATTTTTTATTTTTTATTTATGAAAGAAAATTAAAATAAGTGGAGTATGAGAGTAGGTAATGAAATACTAAAAATAATTGTGCATATGAAATGCAAATAGAATGAATGTGGACATAATGATGTTAGGAAAAAAGGAAAAACTCCTAAGAGAGTTACCCTGAGTAAAATTTCACCATTTATTTCTCTTGGTGTAACACAGTAGCTGACTAGGGTCATCTCTCTTAAAGAGTTTTTGCGGTCAAACACTCATTAATTCTAAATTCAATTTTTATTTTACATTTTTTATTTTTTATTTATGAAATAAAATTAAAATAAATGGAGTATGAGAGTAGGTAATGAAATACTAAAAATAATTGTGCATATGAAATGCAAATAGAATGAATGTGGACATAATGATGTTAGGAAAAAAGGAAAAACTCCTAAGAGAGTTACCCTGAGTAAAATTTCACCATATTATTATTAGTTTCAAATTTATTCAATGAACACACTCCATAATATGTGTTAAAATTTTCTTCTTATCATGTTTTAAATATACGATTCACTCAAAAATCTTTGAGTACACCACACATCCCCTTCCTCGATTAAGGGAAAATAATGTGGAAGAAAAATTTAAGCCTCGTGGTGGAAAGAGGAGACACAAAGGTGCCTTTACCACTACGATACCTCTTAGGATAACTCTAAAAAAATAAGAAACATTAATAATATTAATTAAAATACTTTTATTAAATACTGGATTACTCCCTCTGGAAATTCCTCAGGTCAGTTACTCATGATCATAAGTATTAGAGATCATAGTGGACAAAAACAGGGTGGGGACACAAAAGTTAAAAATGATAGAATGAGAGGGAAAATAAAAATAATATATAATAAAAATGAATAATACTATTAAATAAAAATAAATACCTAAAAAGATATTGAAAAATGGCCAACTAAAGTTGTCAACCCCTTTGAAAAGAAGGTGGAGTGCATTTTTATTGGCAAAAGAGTGGGAAAATTTCTCTCCAAATTTGTCATCCAAAACTTTACATGTGTTGGAAACATTAAATGGTTGAATTGGGAAAATCTTTAATATTTAAATTTTTTACCCTAGGTATTATTCATTCTCCTAAAAAAATTAAGCTTCATTGGACACATTTATTAAAATTTACATTTAATTTACTCTGGAAAATTATTTTATCCTGACTGACTCTTCGTATTTCCTATATTCGGTTTCCAATGCATTTATGTCCTTAATATCAGTATAATCACATTGGTTCATGGTTATGAAATTTTTTTCTATATATTTAATCTTTCTCCTTGTAAAATTTAATCTCAATTAGGCTTTTACTTTGTGATATATAGGTCCATATTCAAAATCCATCAAATCTAGGCATAGACTCCAAGGCTTGACTTGTGAGCTTCTTTTACACCTCAAATATTTGGATTCAGATCTTGGTAAAGTTGAATTAAATTAAGGCCAAAAAACATATAATCCTAAAAAATCACAATTTAGATCATTTTAGAGAAATTTTTGTCTGAAATACAAAATTGAATTAAAAATAATTAAAATTCCAAAAATATGTTATTTTCACAATTAAGATCAAAATAATTCTAAAATCATAAAATGTAACAATTTACTATAAAATAACACTTTGGTGGGATTAAAAAATTGAAATTAAAATTAAAATTATTGAAAATATTTTCTCTATCAATTATCACACACTTAAAAAATTCACTTCTGGGCAATCATCTAATATCAAGGTCAAAATAAACTTCCCAAAGTATAAATGACAACACTACTCAATTATCACATAAAAGTAAATATTATGCCTCATACATGGATCAAAATTCCCTAAATCCTCAAAAATAATAAAAATCCATTAAATATAATGTTAATCCTCATGTGCATGCCATACCTACCTCCTCGAAAAAATATTTCTATCTCACTTAAGATTTTTTTTAATGTGGAGATTTTATCATTCTCAAAAACATGTATGATATCTATAGGATCGTTATCCTACTAGTATATCCACTTCACATAGTTAAAAAAAATATTCATGAGGTCTTTTACATGGGTTGTTCTAAGATTTAGGGTTATCAGGTTTTAAATGTAAAAACATTTGAGGCAGAATGAGGAGGGATGGACTCCAAAGTGAAGTAAATGCATGAAAATAGTTTTGCTCAAGAATGGTGTGATACTTAATCATCTCAAAAATTAATCACCTACAAATACCTATTTATTTACTTGAGTAGATCACAATTGTAATTTACACATTAATGATAAATTTATTCTATATTTTCTCTCATTTTTAGCATCATTTCAGCTTGAATTCATATCTAGAATTTCTCTTCATAATCATTTTTTTAGGAAAAGAGAGGTAGATTTTGATCTTCAAGGATTGGTGAACTCCCATACCATATTTTTAATGTTATTTGGGACACTATATATCTTTAAATCATGAAATTTCTTCCAAAAAAATAGAAATAAATATGGTAACACTTTTTTCTGCTAAAACAGATTCTTCAAATCAGCATAATACAACCAAAGCCCCCCCCCCCACTTGAGTTCAAAAATAATCATTTATTTATCTTCTAGAGAAAGTTGTAATATGATAAATGGCTTCTAATGTGGCTGAATAACAAATCATTCCATGGATACTAGGTTCCTAATAAAGGTAATATGTAAAGGTAGTCCAAAATAAGATTTGAATGTAAAAAAGGCTTTCAAAGTGGTGCTTCAATCATACTTGACACATTACATGAACTATAACAATTTTGAAAAAGATAAAAACAACAAGTTATGGATCGTAAAACATGTATCAAGACTCTTAATAAAAATATAAATGTAAAAAGAGGTCAAAGAGTTTTAGAAACCTCTTAGGTTGGGCAAGATTTTCAATTTGGACGGTACTAGTGCACGTGAGTTTCACAATTAATAAAACTTCATAAAATGAAAATATTGGAAATCAGGAAAAAAATCCATTCAGAAATCATTTAAATACACAAATATTTAAACCAATAAATGTTCCAAAAATATAAATATGGTTTGAATTTTACAAATTATTTGATTCATCTCAAGAATCCTAAAAACACAGTAAAAATAAAAAAAGTAAAACATAAAAAAAAATCACAGAAAAACATGAAAAAAATGGAAGCACACAAAATTCATAAAAATGGATTTACATCCCTCCCCATTATTATTTTATTTACTAACCTATTTTTAGTTCAAATCAAATCAAGAAATCTTTGTATATAGAATTTTAATTAGGTGGAAAACAAAATAAATAAAAGGAGAGACGCAACCTCATTTATTTTTTAGTGACAGCCTTGAGTTAGGCTCCTAGATTATATCACATTAAAATTATAAGAAATCATGGACAAAACATAAGAAAAACAAAGATAAATAAAGATAAAGGGGGAATAAAATAGATAAATCTTAGTTTAGACTTCCAAGAAAGTGCTAGGTTTTTACTACCCCTAGTCAAGTGGTTCCATAATTTTATCCCACTAGTGGAAACTTTATCTTTACCAGCGGTTTAAAACCATTGGTAAAGTCTGGACAACCGTTGGTATAAATTATACCAACGGTTTTCCAAACTATTGGGTTTTGAGCCGTAGGGATAGACATATCCCAATGGTTCTATGAGAACCATTGGGATATGTCTGAAAAATTGAGTATATACCAACGGTTTTAATAAACAGTTGGAATAAATGTTTACCAAAGTTTTAAAACCATTGGTAATATCAAAAATCATCTCTATACCAATGGTTTCCCACAAACCGTTGGTAAATATCAAGTAAAAATATTTATGCCAATTATTTTTAAACCATTGGCATATACTTATACCAACGGTTTACATAAAATTGTTGGTATAAGTTATGATTTTACACATACACCAATGGTTATAAACCGTTGGCATAGCCTTTATGTACCTACAGCAGCAAGACAGCTTGCTGGCCTCCCCCTGTGCACCTACAGCAATTCCAATAGCAGGCCTGCAGAATTCATACACAATTCTGGATACCTACATAATACATACAGGGGGTTGGGGGGCGGCCCATATAGAATAAATGCACAATTCTGAATACCTGCACAATTCTTACAACGCATAATTCATACAAAATTCTGTATGAATTCATACAGAATTCATACAGCACATAATTCATACAGAATTATGAATACCACCAATTATGTATTTAATTACCCTCTACACACATATAGAATTAACACATAATTCATAAGGTAATTACAGCAAGTATACACATACAACAAGTATACCCATACACCATTAACACATAATTCATAAGTTAATTAAATACATAAATAATTCAATTCAAAATTTAGGGGGTTGGGGCTGTTCAGGGGTTTGGGGTGGCTATCCAAGGGGGGTAGGGGGTGTCCAGGGGGTGGGGGTGTCCGGGGGGATGGGGGTGTCCAGGGGGTGGGGGTGTCCAGGGGGCAGTCCATGGGGGTGTCCAGGGGGTGGGGTGGTGTCCAGGGGGTGGGGTGGAGTCCAGGGGGTTGGGGGGATTTCTAGGGGTGGGGGTGTCCAGGGGTGGGGGTGTCCAAGGGGTGGGTGGTGTCCAGGGGTTGGGGGTGGTCCAGGGGGTTGGGGGGTTATCCAAGGGGGTGGGGTGGTGTCCAGGGGGTGGGGGTGTCTGTTCATGGGGGTGGGGGTGTCTAGGGGGTGGGGTGTCCAGGTGGTGGGGTGGTGTCTAGGAGGGGTGGGGGGCGTACAGGGGGTTGGGGTGTCTAGGGGGTAGGGGGATTTCCATGTGGTAGGGTTTCTAGGGGGTGGGGGAGGTCCAGGGGGTGGGTGGTGTCCAAGGGGGTGGGGTGGTGTCCAGGGGAGTTGTCCAGGGGGTGGGGGCTATCCGTGGGGGTGGGGTGTCCAGGGGTGGGGGTGTCCAGGGGGCGGGGTGGTGTATAGGAGGGGTGGGGGATGTAATGGTTTTAATGTAATGAATTTCATGGATTTTAAGATCATTGGTATTTTTAAAATGGTTTTGGAATAGTATTTATTTCAATAGTATGTGTTTCTTTAGGAAAAAATGAATGCTTTTGGTGTGTATGCTGGGAAGGGGGATTTGGTTATTAGGAAATGGATTACATTTTTATTATGGGACGAAAATACTATATTATTTTTTAAATGGAACCTTAAAAGGGATTTTTATAAACCATTGGGGAGTTTTAAATAGAAATAAGTCTTTATTATGTGATTTTGAAATGGTTTTATGAAGATTTATTTATGATGTATCTTTATGGGATTTATGATTTTGTGTCCCTTGTTTTAGAACATCTGATTATTTTACTAAAGGTTTTGTTTTTGATAATTCTTTAGAATGTTACCACTATAAATGAATCAAAAAGTCCATAAGGGGATATCTCAGGTAGTCATTCTTGTGATCTAGCTATTGTCTTCCTAGTCTTGGTCTCTACTCAAACTCTTGTGGAAGTGGAATAGCCATGTTCTTCTCAGATCATTGATTATACATGGGACTTTCTAAAATACCATCCACTATTTTTTATTGGTGATCAAGGATCCCAGGAGGCAACGAAGTGGGTATCTATGATTAATGAAATCTTTGAGTTGTTAGAAACCCTATAATCCATGGGGGTGGGGGATGTCCAGGGGGTGGGGGCTATCCACGGGGGTGGTGGGGTTGTCCAGGGGGTAGGGGGTGTCCAGGGGGGTGGGCAGGGATGTCTACGGGGGTGGGGGGGCTGTACAGGGGGGTACGGGCTGTCTAGGGGGTGGTCGGGCTGTCCACGGGGGTGGAGGGGATATCCAGGGGTAGGGGTGTCCAGGGGGTGGACAGGTTGTCCATGGGGGTGGCAGGGCTGTCAAGGGGGTAGGGGGGTCCAAGGGGTGGGTGGGTTGTTCACGGGGGGTGGGAGGGCTGTCAACGGGGGTGGGGGATGTCCAGGGGGTATGGGGTGTCCAGGGGGTGGGTGGGCTATCCATGAGGGTGGAGGGGCTATCCAGGGGGGGTAAGGGGTGTCCAAGGGGGGTGAGCGGGTTGTCCACGGGGGTGGGTGGGTTTTCCATGGGGTGGGGGGACTATCCAGGGGTAGTGGTGTCCAAGGGGTGGGTGGGGCTATCTAGGGGGTACGGGGGTCCAGGGGGTGGGAGGGCTGTCCACGGGGGTGGCGGGGCTGCCCAGGGGGTAGAGGTGTCCAAGGGGTGGGTGGGCTGTCCACGGGGGTGGGGGGCTATCCATGGGGGTAGGAGTGTCCAAGGGGGTGGTTCGGCTATCCATGGGGGTGGTGGGACTATCAAGGGGGTGGGGGTCCAGGGGGGTGGGCGAGCTGTCCACAAAGGTGAGTGGGCTTTCCCCAAGGGTGGGGGTTGTCCAGGGGGTATGGGGTGTCCAGGTGGTGGGTGGGCTGTCCACGAGGGTGGAGGGGCTATCCAGGGGGGTAAGGGTGTCCAAGGGGGTGGGAGGGCTATCCACAGGGGGGTTATCTAGAAGGTAGAGTCATCCAGGGGGTGGGCGGGGCTGTCCGGGGGGGTACGGGGTGTCCAGGGGGTGGGCGGGCTGTCCGGGGGGGTGGTAGGGCTATCCAGGGGGTAGGGGGTCACTACTACAAATTGGCCCTTTATCAGCGCTAAAAACCGACATTAACAACTCTATAAAAACGATGTAAATGCCAGCAAAGATAAGGGGGGGTCCCCTTTATCAGTGCTTTTTTTAGCGTTGATAAAGGTCGACTTTATCAGCACTTTTCAGAGCACTGATAAAGGGGACCCCCCCTTATCTTTGCCAGCATTTATAGCGCTTTTATAGCACTGATAAAGGGGTTCCTTTATCATTGCTATCTTGAGCACACTGATAAAGGGGTTCCTTTATCAGTGCTATCTTGAGCGCTGATAAAGGTCCATATTATCAACACTCAAGACAGCGCAGATAAAGAGCCCTATTATCAGTGCTCAAGATAGCACTGATAAAGGTGTCCTTTATCAGTGCTCAATATAGCGCTGATAAAGACTCCTTCAGCTGCAACTATAGAACCAGCACCTGCAGAAACCAGCACCTGCACCTGTACAAAATAGTACCTGTGCACCTGTACAAAACAATACCTGCACACAATATTTTGACGAACAATCCAACATACATTTACTTAACATCATGAATACAAAAAAAACACTGCTATATACATTTCAAACAATGTTTTACATGGTTACAATTACAATTATCTAACAACAGTTATAAACATTAATGTTTCATCCATTGATATTTGTGATCCTCTCTCAAAAATTGTCGTCCGCGGTATTTGTTGCCGAACAAAGCATCTGAACTCAAGGAAAAAAATTCACCTATATAAGAAAAAAAATATTATGTTAGTAATACAATAATGAAATAAATTAAAACATTAATATGAAATAATGTATTAATATGGAAATGTGAAACTAAAATATGGAAATTATAAACTTAGATGTTTTCATTCTGATAACAATGAAAAGGAATAATGTAAAATCAATATGTTTTTGGATGATTTGTCTCATTTAATAAATACTGATTCTTTATCTAATGAAAAGCTTTACCGGTCACACCGTGCATCATATTAAGGTGAGGTCGATTCATACACCTCACAAATGACTCATGGATCGTTGTCCTAAAGTATCAAAACAATCTGAATGCGTTTGATCAGTTTTTCGTATGTCAGTAGTGTTGTTTTCTAAAGTTAATGTCAATTTCAAACTGATATCAGACACTTTTAGCCATACTGATCACACCGTGCATCGGATTGAGGTGTAGTCGATTCATACACCTCACAAATGACTCATAGATCGTTTTCCTAAAGTATCAAAACAATCTGAACGCATTTTCTTGGTATTCCGTATGTCAGTAGTGTTGTTTTCTAAAGTTAATGTCAATTTGAAACTGATATCAGACACTTTTAGCTATACCGGTCACACCGTGCATCGGATTGAGGTGCAGTTGATTCGTACATGTCAAAAATGAATCATGGATCATTGTCCTAAAGTATCAAAACAATCAGAACACGTTTTCTCAGTTTTTTGTATGTCGCTTGTGTTGTTTTCTAAAGTTAATGTCAATTTGAAACTGGTATTAGACACTTTTATCCATACCGATCACACCATGCGTCGGATTGAGGTGTGGTCAATTATTACACCTCAAAAATGACTCATGGATCGTTTTCCTAAAGTATCAAAACAATCTGAACGCGTTTTCTCGGTATTACGTATGTCATTTGTGTTTTTTTCTAAAGTTAATGTCAATTTGAAACTGGTATCAGACACTTTTAGCCATATCGGTCACACCGTGTGTCGGATTGAGGTGCGGTCGATTCGTACACCTCAAAAATGACTCATGGATCGTTTTACTAAAGTATAAAAATAATTAAAACACGTTTTCTTGGTATTATGTATGTCATTTTTGTTGTTTTCTAAAATTAATATCAATTTGAAACTATTATTAGACACTTTTAGCCATACTGGTCACACCGTGCGTCGGATTGAGGTACGGTCGATTAGTACACCTCAAAAATGACTCATGGATCATTTTCATAAAGTATCAAAACAATCCAAAGGCATTTTCTCTGTATTCCGTATGTCAGTAGTGTTTTTTCCTAAAGTTAATGTCAATTTGAAACCGGTATCAGACACTTTTAGCCATACCGGTCATACCGTGCATTGGATTGAGGTGAGGTCGATTCTTAAACGTCAAAAATGACTCATGGATCGTTTTTCTAAAGTATCAAAACAATCAGAACACGTTTTCTTGGTTTTTTGTATGCCATTTGTGTTGTTTTCTAAAGTTAATGCCAATTTCAAACTGATATCAAACACTTTTAGCCATACCGGTCACATCGTGCGTCGGATTGAGGTGTGGTTTATTATTACACCTCACAAATGACTCATGTATCGTTTTCCTAAAGTATAAAAACAATCCAAACATGTTTTATCAGTTTTCTGTAGGTCAGTAGTGTTGTTTTTTAAAGTTAATGTCAATTTGAAACTGGTATCAGACACTTTTAGCCATACCGGTCACACCGTGCGTCGGATTGAGGTGAGGTCAATTTTTACATGTCAAAAATGACTCATGGATCATTTTCCTAAAGTATAAAAACAATCCTAATGCGTTTTCTCAGCTTTCCGTATGTCACTTGTGTTGTTTTCTAAAGTTAATATCAATTTGAAACTGGTATCAGACACTTTTAGCCATACCGGTCACACCGTGCATCGGATTGAGGTTTGGTTGATTCTTAAACCTCAAAAATGACTCATGGATCATTTTACTAAAGTATCAAAACAATCTGAACACATTTTCTCAGTATTCCGTATGTCATTTGTGTTGTCTTCTAAAGTTAATGTCAATTTGAAACTGGTATCAGACACTTTTAGCCATACTGGTCACACCATGCATCGGATTGAGGTGTGGTCAATTATTACACCTCAAAAATGACTCATGGATCGTTTTCCTAAAGTATCAAAACAATCCGAATGCGTTTTCTCGGTATTCTGTATGTCATTTGTGTTGTTTTATAAAATTAATATCAATTTGAAACTGTTATCAGACACTTTTAGCCATACCGGTCACACCATGTGTCAGATTGAGGTTCGGTCAATTTGTACACCTCACAAATGACTCATGGATCATTTTCATAAAGTATCAAAACAATCTGAATGTGTTTGCTCTATATTCCGTATATCATTAGTGTTGTTTTCTAAAGTTAATGTCAATTTGAAACTGGTATCAGACACTTTTAGCCATACTAGTCACACCGTGCCTCGGATTGAGGTGTGGTCAATTCGTACTTGTCACAAATGACTCATGGATCATTTTTATAAAGTATCAAAACAATCCGAACACATTTTCTCAGTTTTCCATATGTCATTTTTGTTGTTTTCTAAAGTTAATGTCAATTTCAAACTGATATCAGACACTTTTATCCATACCGGTCACACCGTGCGTCGGATTGAGGTGCGGTCAATTAATACACCTCAAAAATAACTGATGGATCATTTTCCTACAATATAAAAACAATATGAATGTGTTTTCTTTGTTTTCTGTATGTCAGTAGTGTTGTTTTTTAAAGTTAATGTCAATTTGAAACTGGTATCAGACACTTTTAGCCATACCGATCATACCGTGCGTCAGATTGAGGTGCGGTTGATTCGTACATGTCAAAAATGACTCATGGATCATTTTCCTAAAGTATCAAAACCATACTAATGCGTTTTCTCGGTTTTCCGTATGTCAGTAGTGTTGTTTTCTAAAGTTAATGTCAATTTCAAACTGATATCAGACACTTTTAGCCATACTGATCACATCGTGCGTTGGATTGAGGTGAGGTCAATTCTTACACCTCAAAAATGACTCATGGATCATTTTACTAAGGTATGAAAACAATACGAACGCGTTTTCTTAGTATTCCTTATGTCAGTAGTTTTGTTTTCTAAAGTTAATATCGATTTCAAACTGGTATCAGACACTTTTAGCCATACCGGTCACATCGTGCATCAGATTGAGGTGTGGTCGATTCTTACAGCTCAAAAATGACTCATGGATCGTTGTCCTAAAGTATCAAAACAATTAGAACATATTTTCTCGGTTTTGCGTATGTCACTTGTGTTTTTTTCTAAAGTTTATGTCAATTTGAAACTGATATCAGACACTTTTAGCCATACCTATCACACTGTGTGTCAGATTGAGGTGTGGTCGATTCGTACATGTCACATCTGGAAACCTCCTCCCTCTTGGACACACCCCCTCCTAGACACCCCCCCCCACTCGTGGACACCCCCTCCCTCCTGGACACCCCCACCCACATATAAGCGAAACTAAAATTAGAAAATTGAAAATCCAAGATATTGGTTCCCATCAAGATTTTAATATGCTCATGAGTGGAATGAATGACTATGCATCGGTCGACTTCCACACTATCGACCAGTGTAGTCCATTGAGTTATGATTTACTAGAAAGACAAATCATATCTAAATCCATTCTTCATAACCTAAGGATATAAAACATAATAAAGGGTGATCATATATGCTTAGTAAGTGTAAAAAAGGGAGATATCAATGATCATATATGGATAACATTTATAGGAATTCACCTTCATCCTATTTGTGTACAATCTTCCATCAGGTATGTTGCCCATTCATTTCTAAACACATCTATATCATATTATGAATATGAATTTTTGCGACAGTCATGGTAGTACTGAAAAAATATAAATACACAAAGGATTAATAAATATTTTAAATTAACTCGTAATTATTTTCTAAAATACCTTGTCAGGTATGCTAGTTTGTTGATGAAATACGATCTCTTTCATAAATTTACAAACATAATAACCACAGTCCTTTCCGTTTGTTTATTTTGGACACTGTAGAAACATCGACAACAATAAGTAATTTGTTTTGATATGTGTTTGGATAGTGCAATGTTATTATATATACCCAGATACTTTTTAAGTTGTAGATCTTGTAGGCTTGATCATCCTTATTCCCTGGATTCATTACATGCATTAGACTATATTGATGCACTGCCCTATCATAACAGAATCCTCATTAAAATATAACATAAATTATATAACTAGATGCTTAGTTTTAAAATGTTGGATCTAGTATATTACAAATTAACAAATGCCATCATGCGTGGTCGGTTTGTTGGATATCCATGTGTTTAATCCAAAAAATAAATCTTTGGAGTATCCAAATTGACTGAAATCAGCATCCAATGCTCCCTAAAAATACAAAAAGGAATAAGTAAAGAAAGAAATGAAAATATAGTTGATATGATTAAATTGTAGAGTTTTACCCCTACATCGTTGGTATTAAAAAGAGTCTGTCATCCGTAAAAAAAAATTCAAACGATTTGAGCAGGGATGAAATTATTGTAGCCTCTTTATCAGAATTTATTTCATCTTTTAAAGAGGTGGTGTGAGGACTAACGAGTCTAAATTTTTGTTCATGGGGAAATCCCTTCAATTGTTTTTCATATATACTCCTGTGAAAAATATAAAATGTATTTATTCATTATTATCAGAGTATATTAGCTTTTGTAAAATCAAATCATGAAAACATACCTCATGTATACATTTACAACTGAGGTGCCTAGCCATTCATACTTGAGTATTTCATTTACATTTTCAGCACTAATGAAATTTGATGTTTCCTCTCTGTACATATTTTTTTCAAAAACAATTGTGTGAGCATTGTTGTTTATCAAATTTGTATCCACATGAGCCTGCAATGATATTAATTGTGGATATAGAACGGGCGGGGTGAAGGTGCTCTCAGTAGACCATTTCAATCGGTTGGTTGATCATTGAGATAGTTTTGAGCTGATATTTTGTTTCACCCCCTTCTCTTTGTCGTTCTGTAATAACATTCATCGGTTCAGACCTTTTTTCATTAAATGTTAAAGGTCCAGCTTGAAAAATAACTTGGAAATGGATACCTCCTTGTCGACATGTTTTTTTAAAAGAACTGACGGTCATGCGATGAATGTTCCAACAGCTTGTTCAATCGTATGAATGTCATCATCATCATTTGGAATAGGTAGCTCGGCACTCGGCTCATTAGCTACGTTAATTGACACTCTGAAATGATTTGTTGGAAGCTATTTATTGTCGAGCATGTCGTTCTGCATATTGAACATCGTAGCCCTCGCTACAAGGCGATAGGTGGGAGTTGCTAGATACAAATCATAGTCATTTTCACCCTGTAGAATATTAGTACAGGAAAGGTATCAGTGTCTATGTGAATCACATTTCACAGAAACAATTATTAAAACATTTATTACCTCAGCTAAGTCAGGTTTTTTAGGGGAATGGCTTGCCTCAAAGCTGGTGGGGGGTGGGGCGGGATCGTCACGCACGGGTTGTTGTTGAGTTGTTTCTTCTCTTTGCCTCTCCCCCATCAATTTTTCTATCATCTCTCTCTAGTATTGTAATTATTCTTGAAAAATAGCTAATTTTTCTTGCAGATTTCATTTTTTCATTATCGTCCGCTTTTTTTAAAAAAAATATTTTCGCATGAGTTGTTTTTTTCTTTTCGTCGCTTGTTCTTTTTTAAATTTGTTCGGGGTCACCCAAAACCCGCACCTCTAACGTGGCCATACTGGTCTGGCCGCTTCAAGGCTGCTAAAAGTATGTCTGCATCTAGTGCGGGTGTTGTTGATTCCTGTGACTATGTCAGATAGAAAATATAGAAAAATAAGTAGTCATTGTAATGTAATAGCGATTTAAAACAAATCAAATTTATATTATGTCATACTTACACATGTTTCTCACACTTTTTTGTGTTTTCATCTATCATTATCCCCTCTTTATTTACATGATCCTCCTTCCATAGCACATGGCGTGGGATGGATTTGGCTTTCGATTTCGACTCATCAATCTACATATAAACAGAGAAACATGGTTTGGTGTTGTTTTATGTCACATATAAGTAGTACGGTAGATTTAAAATACATACCAATTTTTTCTCAAGTGAAGCGTACCCCAACCTTGCTTTACGGTAAGGGTACGCTGGTTCTGCTGCGCATTTTTTATTTTCAGCACTCAGTTATTGTTTCATAAATAAAAAACTGTCAATCAAAGTGATGAATACAAGAAACGTCAAACAACGTATTACCCCACACAATGTACCTAAAAAGTATTCTCCCCATGACGGTTGACAAATGCGTCCCACGCTCCTTGGGATATCAAGTGTGCATAAAGAAGAGGTGGGTGCGGCTTGATTTTCCCTTCAGCGTCTTTAAGATGATATTTTGTTAAAATTGTGCGGAAACCTCTATGAATCCTTCCTGCAACTCTTAATACATATTCCTTGTGCGAGGAATCTACTATAAATACACTCTGCAATGGATGATGAAGAGTAAGTCAATGTTTTGGTATTTTATTTTAATAAATTAAAAAAAATGATATCATAATGTTATCGTAATCTCTTCCCACATTAGTGTCTTCAGACTGATGACAACATGGTTCCATGACTGTACATCAATCGGTACGCGTTGCCGAGTGACGATTCCAATGTATCTACTAAAGATGGCTTTGTTGGGGTTAACATGTTGGCCTCACTTATTCCATCCCACCTCAAATTTGATGTCTTTTTCTTTTGCCTTAAGAATTTTAGCTAACATTGTCAAACTACAGAACTCTTGTTTTTTTTTGCGCTTTCAGGGTTTCATTTCCTACCATTTCCTTAGAAGTATCATCAATATCTTTCTCTAGTGCACTAGCATCAGCACTGGGACCAGCAGCAACAGGTTAAGAAACTTGTTGTTGATCTGCACTGGGACCAGCAACAACAGGTTGAGAAACTTGTTGTTGCTCTGCATTGGGACCACCACCAGCTGGTTGAGAAACTTGTTGTTTCTCTGTACTGGGACCACCAGCAGGTGGTTGAGAGACATTTTGTGCCTCAGGATTAGGCACATAAGCAGGTGCAGAAGCCATTATCTGCAGAAGTGGTTTAATATTTAATTTAGATTACATAAAAGCAGCAGCAAATAGATAATAACATAACGTAACACAATGTATATTACAATAAACAAATAACCTGATTATTGTACTCTCTTTTTTTTCTTTAAAGGCTAAATAGATTTGAATCCTCTATCGACTATGTAAATACCTTCATTGTGGTCTCCTCTAACATAAAAAATGCCATCTACATTGGGACCACTGTGAAATGATTGTAAAGTCCCTATAAAAGGGTCATCCTCCATTGAACTTTCATTTAACCCTTCAGTTGTTTTGGTCGATAACAGAACAATTGAACAATTTCGGTTTGCGGGGTCTAGAACATAAAATACTTGTACTGCCTGTGATGTCATTATAAATGGTTCGTCTTTCTCCCCTTACTGAAATCAACTTTTACGAATCCTAATTCATCTATTTTAACACCACTCCTGTTATCAACCCACTTACATTGAAAAATCGTCACTTTGAATTTTGTATAATCCAACTCCCATATTCGTTTTATGATTCCAAAGTATGACATATTCGCATAAATTGGATTTTTTTCCTTAGCACCGGAAACATGAATCACCTCAGCCACAAGTGTAACCCCACTATTCTTCATGGTACTATCTTTATCATGTTCATTAGTATAGAATGTATAACCATTGACTGCATAAGAATTATAAGATAATACATACACACTTGCTCCTCCAGCTAGCCATTGAAGTCGTTCTGAAATTGAGTCTGGATTTTCATCTAACTGCTTCAAAATATGGTCCTGAAACCATCCTATAAACTGTCGATTATGTGTATCTGATATCCATTTTTCAGCCCTGGATGGATTCAAACGCCTAAGAATTTCTTTGTGGGTTTGAACATATGGGTCAACGTCGAAACTGTTATGCAAAACGTAAAGGTGAGCCTGCTCCCGATCTGTAATATTGATTGTGACAACCTCTCTTCCAGAAATTCCTTCACCCTCAAGTCACTCAGTGTAATGAGATTTCAGTAGGCCAATTTTTTCCACACCAGACAGGTATTCAGTACAAAATTCAATGGCTTACTTAACAATATATTGTTCTGAAATACAACCCTCTGGCTGACTTCAATTTTTGACATACCCTTTCAAAATCTTCATATATCGTTCAATGGGGTACATCTATCTATAATGTACAGGATCACATAGTCGAATCTCTCTCACCAACTGAACCATCAAATGAACTATCATATCAAAAAATGTTGGCGGGAAGAACATTTCCAATTCACATAATATGACGGTAATTTCTCTTTCCATAGTTGGCAATTTCGCCGGGTCTATAACTTTGATGCATATAGATTTGAAGAAGAAACATAGCTTTGTTAATGTATGACATACATTCTTGGGAAAAATGCAACGTAAAGCTATAGGAATTAGATCTTGCATCAAAACATGGCAGTCATGTGATTTCAGACCCTTTAATTTTAAATCGTTCATTGAAACAATGTTCTTTATATTTGATGAATACCCATCTAGAACCTTTACATCATTCAAGAAGTTGAAAAACTAATATCTCTCCTGCCTGGAAAGAGTGTAAACACCATGAGGAATAAATGTTCATTTTTTACCCTTCACTAGTGCCAACTCTTCTCGTATTCCCATCTCAACCATGTCCAATCTAGCCTTAATTTCATCCTTCATTTTTCTGGGTGCATTTAGCAATGTGTCTATGACACTATCACATACATTTTTTTCAATATACATAACATCAAGAAAATTTCTGACATACAGACAATTCTAGTATGGTAATTCAAAAAAAAACTGATCTATTTTTCCAACCAGTTTTCGTAAGGTTTTTCAAAAATGGTTTACCAAAAGTAGTGTTCAAATCTTTTACCTTCTCAAAAAATTGACCACCTGTTAGTGGAGATAGTGTTGTACATTCTTCTGAACTTCCGTCGAATGATGTCATCCAAGATCGGTACTTATGCCGTCGGGGTAGAAATTTGTGATGTCCTAAAAACATGGTTTTCAATGAATGTTTCAACCTAATTGACTGTGTACCTTGTTCGTAAACGGGACACCCTTGAGTTACTTTAATGCTATATCCTAACAAATTTCCATAAGCAAGAAAGTAATTTATCATCCTGTATAACATGACTTTCAAAGTGAAATCTTCTTTTTTGTAAGAATCATACAACGTAACACCTAAATCCCATAATATTTTCAAATCCTCGATCAATGGATCCAAATAAACATCAATATCATTACCCGGTTGTTTTGGTCCTGATATAAGCATAGATAACATGATGTATTTTCGTTTTATGCATAACCACGGTGGTAAGTTATAATTTACCAACATAACCAGCCATGTACTGTGACTGCTTCTTTGAAAACCAAAAGGATTCACCCCATCTGTAGATAACGCCAGACGAAGGTTTCTCGGCTCGTTTCCAAATTCAGGATACTCGTGATCAGTTATCTTCCACTGAGGAGAGTCTGCCGGGTGACGTAGTTTCCCATATTTAATTCTTGTATCTGCATGCCATGTCAATTGTCATGCAGTCTCCTTACTTCCATATAGGTGCCTAAACCTTGGAATGATTGGAAAGTACCATAAAAATTTCGTAGGACTAGAATCATCTTTCTTGTATCGAGAATCACCACACTTTGGGAATTCTTTAAGTTATTTGTGGTCCTTGAGAAACAATATACAGTCATTCGGGTAGGCTTGTATTCTTTCAGAGATCATACCCATCGATCGTAGCATTCGTTTGGCATCGTATGTTCAGCTTGGGAGTTCATTATCTTCTGGGAGAATTTCATTCAGGAGAGCAAGTAGTTCTGTAAAACTGGCGTCACTCCACCCGTTTCCTGCTTTCAAATTATATGGCATCAGTACGGTTGACAATGCTGTATATTTCGTGCAACCAGCATACAATAGCGTTTTTTCACAACTCTTTAACTTCTCAAACAATTTTGGGCAATCATGAAGTTCATCTTGAACTGTCCTTATCATTTCTTCAATACGATCTTCATCATCATTCACATCTGTAATCACACCCTCCATACGATTTTCTTCACTGTTCACGCTTGTAATCATATTAGATCTTCCATAAAATGTCGTGTTATCCGAGCCACTACCTATATTCATTTTTTCCCCGTATTTATTCCAACATGTATAACTTCGATCTATTCCGTGACAAATCAGGTGTTCTTCCAACTCCTCTGGACTAATTTGTCTTGAATAACAACAGCGTAAACACGGACAGAGGATTTGAGAAGGGTCACATGCATGATCTCTTACAAACTTGATAAACTCTTTCATGCCATCTTCATACTCTTTTGTCAACCGATTGGCATTCATCCATTCTTTATTCATATTCATCGTCTTTATGGGTTCGATCTCGAACTTGCCTAATATTATGTTTTAATTAATCAAGTAGCATTGTTTGGGTTTTATAAAAAAAATCATGGTATAAATGCCTCTACAATGAAATAGAGGAACCTACCCCAAAACATGTGAAAGTACTTGAACTCTATCTATATACGGGGGGATGTGCCCTGTCTTTTTTATATCTCCATGGAGTACCTAAAACCTATACATGGAGGACTCTTCACCGAAACATGGGCGAGTATTATACTCCACATTTTCTCAAAACATCTCACTTGTCACTTGTCAACTCTCAAGCAGAGTGAAGATAATTAAAATATCCAAACCACATCGTGTGCAATTTTCAATGAATGAGGGAATCATAATATTGTGATCTACATGAGAAGATATTTATAATGGGCTACTCATACATAAAATATTATCATCTAAGTGAAAAATAAATAATAATAATGAAATTAACATAGCACAAAATTTGTTCAATGGATACACAATGTGTAGGGTTCTCAGTCAAGGTTGGTTATATACCACCATTTCTAAACTCATGTGAAATCCATATACATGGTGTGTCCAGTAGGGTGAACATCGTCTATGGATAAGATACCTGATTTAATCTGACATATATCAAATTAATTCCAAGTTAGTCTTACAAAGACTGCATGATGCCTTTGAAAATACATGACATATAGAACAACTTGAGCTAAAGGCGTGTACTTTAGTTACAAAATGAGTCACTTCACCAGCTATGCATCACATTTTTGTGTAATACACGGTGTGTAGTCCTTACATGATCACTAGGGGTGTATAGTCTATACACATCAAGTTTCTATGGTATCTATACATGGTGTGAGTGAAGTAAAACACATATCATATGGTTCTACCATTATTTCATGGAATGTACATGGTTTCATGCTGAAGTATATGTCTTGGAGATACATTGTGTGTGACCTATGTTCACATGACATGTAACATTTAAAATAAAACTTATTCCAAGTTTGATTCAGAAGATGAGTCATGTGGTGTAAATTTTGGAGATAGCTGTTGTCTGCCATTAAAATATATATGAAATCCATGTATGGTGAAGAATATTCCATTTAACAAGACTACATACCATGTATTTTAAAAATATATAGAATATGAAAAACATCATATTCACACCATAAAGTGTCTCATAGAGTCCTCTAGAAGTGGTTTTTTAGGATTCAGTGGAATTGCACTAGTAACAAAGTGGTGATGCCATTAAAATGGGTAAAGTTTGGATTGATATTCAATGGTGGAAGAACTACAACATGGAAAACAAATGGCATATCAATCATGCCAACAACCGCAACACCATACAAAAACACAATCGTGCTCACAATCGCAACACCATACAAACCAAACAATCACAATTTTAGATTTTACAAAGCATCCCTTATTCAATTTTGTTTGTTAATTCAGGGGTTATCACAAAAGTTTTATCATCCTGGGGAATTCATTCATAAGTCAAGTATACGTAAATTGCCAATTTTTATATTCAAATATTCAACAAGAACCAACCAACATGCAATTCATTTAGTGCGCAAACAAGGACCACCAACGTCCATGATTTTCAGCGGGGCGTTTATCCTATACATTTCACATTATAACCATCAATATCAAATAGTAATAACATGAGAACAAGAGGAAACCAATGAGTAATAGGAGAAAACTCACCGCGAAGGTGTCGTTAAGCACACAGCAGAGGTGCGTTCGTGGCAGAGGAGAGGCGCACAACAGAGGAGATTTCCAACTTAAAAGAAAACATAAAATAGGGGAAACTCATGAGAATAAAATAATCTAAAATCGAGTACACCATTTACCACATCCCACAAACCCCAAGAACCCACTAAAACCGAAATCAACCCACACCATGGTTAAACACACCTTAAGATAATAAGAAATTATAGAACCCACCTTCGATAGAACGAGTTCAACAGACTTTTTAAAATATAAAAGATGAACATACAATGGGTAAGCCCTGACCAATAGGTCCTCCTTACTAGGTATAATCCCCAAGTTTATTCTATATAGAATATCCCAAATGAGTAAGCTCTGATCAATCCTCTGTTATCATACCTTTCACGACACATACATCTTAATCGCATGACTTTAAACTTCATGGTACAATCTTTTCAACACAACACGTGGTATCTAGTGAGTATAATCATATCCCTATTCAAACTCAATGAGCCTACCCGTACATCTTGACAAAAATTAGGGGGAATGCACATATTTTCAATGGGACACCCCTGGTACTCTTTTCCAATCTTAACATCACACCATGCCAAAACTCACCACATGATCACCAGTTACCCAACATTATTCCAAAACCAAAGGAATATACCCATGATTCATTACCCTAAACCCATCCATCTTGGTTCAATAGTGATGGTCACATTAAAACCATTCTATAAATCAATAAGGTTAGGAATACAAATGATCATGTCCCTCAAACCAGTCATAACACCAAAACTCAAGAATAGAGAGTGCTTACCATATACAAATCCAAGGCATGACCATTCCTTCGCTGTCAACTTGATAACACCTAATATGCATCAATCCCTTGTGTCAAAGAATCTACCCTGGATTTATGTATATAAGGTATTCATAACAATAAGATAACCCCACTCATTAGTCTCCCCCAACCACCAAAACTCACTAACTCGCTACCATCCTGAGTCACATGCTAACGACCACTGGGATCTCACACAAACCCATTACATTAATTCTTACACAATCTTTAGCCCATGGGTGCCACTCTTATCCCCACCTCAAAACACACATCATCTAGTGAACCAAACCAACCACTTACTATAGGTTCTCACACACCCGCTATCTAAAACAACCTATAATAAAAGGGTCTCGCCACCTGGGCTCTCACTCTTGCCCCAACTACCCATACATAGGTTTAACTCACTTATAAAAAAACTATAAGTCATCATAATCATTCAAGTATCATCATTTCTCATTTATATTAACCCAAGAGAAGGAAAAAAACTCCTACACTGACCAGCGGCGGCGGTGGTTGCGGCGGCAGTCGCGGTGGCGGAGACAGCGGTGGTCGTAGCAGAGGAGCAAAACCAACGGTGCGGAGTCAGCGGCGGAGGAGAAAAACCCAACGGAAGCGGTGGAGGAGGAGGAGGAAGATTAGGAGGAGGACGAGGAGGAGGAGGAAGATGAGGACACGACACAGACGAGGAGGAGAAGTTGCGGCGGAAGAGGGTCCTGGTTCAACTTCCGTGAAAGCTTTACTGCATGCGAGAGAGGAGGGCCTGTTAGGGTTATTAAATAGAAACCATTTGAACCTTTATCAACACTCGTTAAAAGCACTGATAAAGGTATGTTTTATTAGTTCTTTTATTTTAGTGCTGATAAATATTATAATTTTATAAAAATTAAGAATAAAAACTTTTATCAGCGCTAAAATAAGCGCTGATAAATGTGACCTTTTATCAGTGCTAAAAAATGCACTGATAAAGGGTATACCTTTATCAATGCTTATTTTAGCACTGATAAAGGTTATATTTATAAGTGCTTTTAACTAGTGTTGATAAAGGCATACCCCTTTATCAGGGCTTTCTTTTTAGCGCTGATAAAGGGCAGGACTTCCCTTGCCTTGTTTTGTGGTAGTGGGTGTACAGGGGGGTGAGCGGGCTGTCCACAGGGGGTTGGGGTGTTCAGGGGGTGGGCGGATTGTCCACGGGGGGTGAGCGATGTCCACAGGTGGAGGGGGGTGTCCAGGGGTGGGTGGGCTGTCGACGGGGGGTGGCGGGGCTATCGAGGGGGGTAGGGGGTGGGTGGGTTGTCCACGGGGGTGGGCGGGCTGTCCACAGGGTGCCTAGGGGGTGGGTTGTCCATGAGGGTGGAGGGGATATCCAAGGGGGGTACATAGTGTCCAAGGGGGTGGGTGGGTTGTCTACAGGGGTGGGCAGGCTGTCCACAGAGGTGGGGGGCTATCTAGGGGGTAGGGGGTGTCTAGGGGGGTGGGGGCTATTCAGGGGGGTACGAGGTGTCCAGGGGAGTGGGCGAGGTTTCCAGGGGGGTGGGTGGGGCTGTCTAGGGGGTATGGGGTGTCCAGGGGGTGGGTGGGATATCCATAGGGGTGGTGGGGCTATCCATGGGGGTAGGGGGTGTCCAGGGGTGGGTGGGTTGTCCACGGGGGTGGGGAGGGGCTGTCCACGGGATGGGTGGCCTGTCCACGGGGCTGGCGGGGATTTCCAGGGGGTCGAGGTGTCTAGGGGTGGGGGGATTTCTAGAGGGGTGGGGGCTATCTAGGGGGTATGAGGTGTCCAGGGGGGGTGGGCAGGGTGTTCAGGGGGGTGGGGATGTCTAGGGGGGTATGAGGTGTCCAGAGGGTGGGCGGGCTGTCTAGGTGGGTGGGGGTTGTCCAGGGGGTGGGCGGGCTATCCACGAGGGTGGGGGGTTGTCCACGAGGGTGGGGGATGTCCATAGGGGGGAGGGGATGTCCAGGGGGTGGTTGGGCTGTCCACGGAGGTGGAGGAGCTATCCAGGGGGTACGGGGTGTCCAAGGGGTGGGCGGGCTATCTACAGGGGCGGGGGGCTGTCCAGGGGAGGGGTGAATCAATCACAACAAATCATCAAGTCAAGTTTTATTTTTTATAGATAAAAAAATAAAGATAATGTGACCTACCTAATTAGACATATTCAGGCACAACAAATCAATAAATATCAAAGGTCAGTAATATCAGTAAAAAATGTAACATATCAATCTATCCCTCATCACCATCACTATCATCACTATCATCATCATCCTCACCCCCGTTGTCCTCATCATCATC